>CM066032.1:1508988649-1511833649 GCA_033557465.1 Ichthyophis bannanicus | reverse complement strand
CCTCTGCTTCTACATCTCTCTCAAGCTCCCTCTCTGGAGTTAGTATCTGCTCCGTATCTCCTGTCTCAGGAGGATGGAATGTTATGGCATCCCAATCCCCAGTCTCTGCATCTCAGGGCTTGGTTGCTGAAGGCCTAGATCTTCAGGATCTTAACCGTCCTCAGCAAGTAAAGGATATCCTTTATGCTTCTAGAAAACCTTCCACAAGACGCTCTTATGCTTTCAAGTGGAAAAGGTTCACCATATGGTGCTCACAGAAGGGTCTTAACCCCCTTGCGAAACCTCTGGAATCATTACTAGAGTATCTCCTTCATTTATCCAAAACAGGACTTAAAACTAACTCAGTAAGAGTCCATTTAAGTGCTATTGCGGCTTCTTTCAAGCCTTTAAATGGACAACCTATTTCCTCACATCCTCTCATAGCAAGATTTATGAGAGGCCTTCTTCTAACTAAGCCTCCCATTCAGCCCCCACCGGTGGCATGGGACTTAAATCTGTTTCTTGGCCAGCTCATGAAGCCACCTTTCGAACCCTTAGCTACTACCTCCTTGAAATTCCTTTCTTGGAAAGTTATCTTTCCTATTGCAATCACATCAGCACGTCGCATCAGTGAGTTGCAAGCACTAGTGACTGATCCACCTTATACAAGGTTCCATCATGACAAGGTAGTCCTTAGGACTCATCCACACTTTATGCCATAGGTGGTCTCGCCTTTTCATCTTAACCAAGCGGTCTACCTGCCTGTGTTTTTTCCAAGGCCTCATGCATCAAATGCGGAAAGGAATCTTCATACTTTGGACTGTAAAAGAGCTTTAGCCTTTTACTTA
This sequence comes from Ichthyophis bannanicus, assembly GCA_033557465.1. Taxonomy (NCBI): domain Eukaryota; kingdom Metazoa; phylum Chordata; class Amphibia; order Gymnophiona; family Ichthyophiidae; genus Ichthyophis; species Ichthyophis bannanicus. The sequence continues at coordinate 1,511,832,822 of CM066032.1, read as the reverse complement.
CAAAGAACACAGCAACATAGAAAGTCCTCTCAACTCTTTGTTGCTTTTGATCCTTCTCATTTGGGACTTCCAGTCTCCAAGAGAACACTGTCCAACTGGATTGCACAGTGTATCTCGTTTGCCTATCAGAGTAAGAACCTTCCTCTGGAAGGCCATGTCACAGCTCATAATGTGAGAGCCATGGCAGCTTCAATGGCTCATCTGCACTCTGTGTCTATCGATGACATCTGTTGAGCAGCCACTTGGGCCTTGGTTCATACCTTCACAGCCCTTTACTGCTTGGACAAGGACTCCCGCCGGGATGCTTTGTTTGATCAGGCTGTTCTCCAACACCTGTTCCATACCTAATCAACTCCTACCCACCATCCCTGGTTGGATGCCAGAGATCCATGGGGGGAGGTGGAGCCCTTTCACAGGGACACACAACTTCTGGGGTCTCTCCCTGGCGTCTAAAGCTAGGGAGTCCCCATATGTGAAGACTACATTCCTGCTTGTTCCTGGAGATAGCATAGTCACTCACCTGTAACAGGTGATCTCTGGGAACAGCAGGAATTTAGTCTTCACAACCCACCCACCTCCCCTAGGAGTTGTATCTGTCTCTCTCTCTCTTTCTCTCAGCTTTAAACTGAACTGGAGAAAGGCAGTTGGGAAAGGCGGGAAGGCAGCACGCAGGTGCTGTGGGATGCTCCCAAAAGCTTTCTAATTGGACACTGGGGAGCGTTCCCGCGCAGGCTCTGTTGGTACCGACGATACCCATATGTGAAGACTAAATTCCTGCTGTTCCCGGAGATCTCCTGTTACAGGTGAGTAACTATGCTTTCTTGCTAGGGACAGGGGGTGCTGCCAGTGTCGGAAGTGTAGCAAAGCCATGAGAGCAAAGGGAAACACTCCCACTGCTGTGTTTAAAATGCTGCTGTGATTAGGCACAGAAGGTGAGTGGCTGGTGCTGGAGAACTGGAGGTTGTGGATGGACGGTGAGTTGAGGGGCTTCTGATTGGAGAGGATTGATGGTTGGTGGGGGGGGGTGGCTAATGGCTGGAAATGGACTGATGGTAGTCAGGGGAATGACTGGGGGCTGGGTAGGGACTGATGGTGAGTCTTGGGAGGGGTGTGACTGGGAGGAGGAGATGGGTGTATGCCTGGGGTGTGTGAGGAGAAAGAAAGGTGGAGGTAAGTGCCTGGGATGAAAGGAGAGGTAAGAGAGAGATACGGGTTGGTGCATGGGGAGGGGAGAAAGGAGGTAAGGTGTGGGTAAGATCATAAGATCATAAGATATGCCATACTGGGTCAGACCAAGGTCCATCAAGCCCAGTATTCTGTTTCCAACAGTGGCCAATCTAGGTCATATGTACCTAGCAGTTTCCCCAAGAGACACAAGTTCCACAATGCTTGTACTGGGTCAAGCATTGATATCTTCGGTCACTTCTTAATAATGGTTTATGGACCTTTCCTCCAGGAACTTGTCCAAACCTTTTTTAAACCCAGCTACACTAACAGCCTTTACTACATCCTCCGGTAACAAATTCCAGAGTTTGATTACACGTTGAGTGAAAAAATATTTTCTTTTATTAGTTTTAAATAGTTTACCCTTTAGCTTCATTGCATGTCCCCTAATCTTTCTATATTCTGATAACGTAAACAATCGATCTACGTTTACCCGTTCCACTCCGTTCATTAATTTATAGACTTCTATCATATCTCCCCTCAGCCGTCTCTTTTCCAGGTTAAAGAGCCCTAACCTTTTTAGCCTTTCCTCATAGGAGTATCCTTCCATCCCCTTTACCATTTTGGTGGCTCTTCTCTGAACCTTTTCTAAAATCGCTATATTCTTTTTAAGATACGGCGACCAGAATTGCACACAATATTCAAGATGCGGTCTCACCATGGAACGATATAGAGGCATTATAATATCTTTTGTTTTATTTTCCATTCCTTTCCTTATCATACCTAGCATTCTATTTGCTCTCTTGGCTGCCGCTGCACACTGGCCGAGGGTTTTAACATGGTATCCACAATGACGCCTAAATCTTTTTCCTGGGTGGTGGTTCCTAATGTGGAACCTTGCATCGTGTAACCATAGTTTGGGTTGTTCTTCCCTAGGTGCATAACCTTGCACTTGTCCATATTAAATTTCATCTGCCATTTTGATGCCCAGTCTTCCAATTTATCAAGATCCTCTTGCAATTTTTCACAATCCTCTTGGGTTTTAACAACTTTAAATAGTTTTGTGTCATCTGCAAATTTGATAACCTCACTTGTTATTTCACTTTCCAGGTCATTTATGAATATGTAATTGGCGTATATGCATGAAGGTAGACCTTAGGGACAGATAGCACTAGGGATCTTCCTAGAAGTTAGAGAGATAGAGAAGTAGGGGGGTGGAGGTAAGACTTGGATGTTGGGGAGAGAAAAAGCAATGATGATTTCTGGTCTAGAGGAGGAGTTAGGCTTTATGATGCGGGAATTCTGCACAAAAATTTACTAATGAAACATGTAGAATTTTAAAATACTGTGTGCAGAATTTTCTAAATTTTTGCGCCAAATTCCCCCAGGTGTATATATTTCTCAGCCTCTTCAGCCTCAAGGCACACTTGCATTTTCAAAATGTTGTGCAGAACAGTAACTTCCTAAAATGTTGCCATATCTGGGAAAGAGAGAGGGAGGTGTAATTGCACACCCGCTCAGAAAAGGGGCTCCAGAAAGGGGCTCCCATTACTGCTTGTGACTCCTTTTGCTGCAAATTCTGAGATCAATACCCAGCTGCTGGTCGGGACCTGAGTATAGTAGAGCTATAATGACTTTATTCCGGGACACACCTGATTGTGTCTGAAGACATGGTACAGCGATGTAATGTTATTTGCTTCAGAAATGTGATAGTATTCTCAAGAATCTGCATTTCGTCAGGAATCTATTTTGGGAAAACAATCGCTTAGAGTTATTTGATACTGCAGCTGTAAGAGAATCGGTTTTGGAAAACTCCTCAAGTGCTCCCCACTAATCGACATCTTTCACAAGTTCCTCCTCACTAGTCTCTCCCCTCAAGTTCCCAGTCTATCAGTCCTTCTCTCCCTATCCCACCCAGCCCGTATCTTACTCTTACCCCCTAATTCTCTCCCAGCTCAGCCCTACCCAACCCAACCGACGTTTTTTTCTCCCCATCTACACTTTACTAAGCTCGCCCTCTTTCCTCAGTTGCCAACCCACCTCACCAATCTCTCCCACTCTCCTCAGACCCACCTCACCAGTCTCTCACCTGCCCAAACCTCCTCCCCACACACACCAGTCTCTCTCCCTTTCAGTCTTTCCGCAGCAGTCAGCTTTGTACCCATGGCCCTGCAGGTGACTTTTCCAATTTTAATTGATGTAGTTTGGTTAAATACCTAATTTGCCCTCGGCTTTGGGATTACCGACTTGTGCAACCACCTCATGGCTTGAACTGCAAGCCTTGGAGTGATTTACAGTAGGAGCTAAATAGCTCTTGTGATGAAGAAATTCCATTTCCTACCTTAAAAACACAGGATTCACTGAGTTCTAGTCTTGAAGCTGACAGGCAGGCAGGCAGGCCATGTGAGCAGCAGTTGTCAGGGGTGACATAAACAAACCCAGCCACGGGGTTTGCAAATAAGCCCAGCTGAGAAACATTCCCCAATTCCTAATAGCTTGCACCTGGAAAGGGGAAGAGCTAATAGCCACTATAAGAGCTATGCAGGAAATACAGAGTTAGAACGAGGAGACCGGGTAGAACGAGGAGGACTAGCTGAACCAGCTGGTCTAGAGGAAGAAGGAGGAGTTTCAGACTCTGACCCAGGACGTGAGTCAGAGCCAGAACCAGGAAGGGTTCACCACAGAAACTACCCAGAGCACTGCAGGAGAAAGCAGCCAGTGAGGTCAGAGAACAGTTGCAAGTGTTCTGCTGATTGCAAGCTGTTTGGAGCTCAGAGGCAACGTTCCAACTGGAGTGATTGGAAGCCTAAAGACAAACAGTATGTATTTGAGAGCTGTAGCCTGGAGAATGTCTCTGGTAGGAAGTTAAAGTTTGCTGATAAAAGAAATACCTGCAGGGTTAACGCTGAGAAGCCTCGTGTGATAAATCCTAGGTGGGGGCAGGGCAGTAACACCCAGCCAAGGGATTTGAGCACCGAGCTGAAGAGAGAGCAGTTAACACCCCCAGAGAGAGAAAGATATTTCCCTGAAGATGTGTGCATGTCTGAGGAAGATATATTAGCAGTTCCTAAGCCTCAGAGAAAACCCCGCAGGCTTAAACCTGGTGTTAATAGGGGAGAAGAATATTCTTTTGCAAAGCCTGAAGCCAGAGCTTATAAATGTTCCAAGGGTAGAACCTGCCAGAAGGAATTAAACTCTAAGAACCCTGAATGGTGGCTTCCCTCTCTCCCAAACACCGAGGAATACGGTAGCTGTTATTCCAGCCCTAGAGGAAGTTGTGCAGAGAGACTCTGTGACGGCACGTTACAGGGGAACTTGCAGAAGTATTGTGGCAAGGAGAACTCAGACAATTCTGAATGTATGCAGGAGCCTATGGTCATTGATACAGTCAGTGAATGTTCATTTGATAGTGACCCAATGGACTGCACATTGCTTTTCTCTGATAAAGTGACGTCTTTTCGCTAGTCAAGAGGCTGTATAGTGTGGAGGGAAAACACTATCAGTGAAGAGTGCTGTTTTGCACATATGAAAGCTATGTGCTGAGTTTTGCCTGTTTAACGTTTACTCTTTACTTTAAGAAGCAAGAAAAAGCTGTTATAATTTCCTTTGTGTTTTGCCAGAAAGTATGGCTTATTTGTTTTGAGTATTGTGTTATATTACCTGAAGAATCCGACCCCTGGAGGGGAAATAAATCTTTTTACCTTAAACCATTCGTGTTCACAACTACTTAATCACCATCAGACACAGATCTGCAACCCTAGGCGGCAGCCTGCCCACCTGGTGGTGACACTCTACAAAGATGGATCCTGCTAGGATATTGTACAAGTATAAGTTAGCACTGCTGGAGAAAGGATGCTTCCACTTGGCTGGTGCGTCTCCTGTGCAGGGAAAGACAAACTGGCCCCAGGCTGCCACCAGGCAGAGAAATCAGTGCAGTGTAGTATCGCTCCTGTGAGAGAAAAGAGGGGCACTGCCTCTCCCCCACCCAAAGGGAAGGAGAGATATAACCTGCCCACAACCAGAGAGGACAGCAGCCAAACCATGGTTTAGTGGCCTCTCCTTCCACACTGTTCTCACCAAAAAAGAGAGGCATTTGTCCACATACATATAAAGATACGCTGGCTGGGAAGTGGCAAGGGAAGGTTCTGGGGGTTTGGAAATAAGAAAACAGTGATCTGAAGGGTTAGAACACACACTTTCTTGCTTATGGTTCTGTTTCTCACATTCTGTCTCTTTCACTGTAGATTACTTATGGTCTCTTTCGCTATTCCAGCTTCACATCTTTCTGCGACTCTTTCCTTCTCATGGTATCACATGAACATTTGCATCCCATAGCTGAGGAGAATGACCAAGGAAAGGATAATTTGGGTTTTGGGGAGGAGGAGAGCAGGAGGTTGCTCTGCTGAGAGAAGGGGAAGAGGGGCTGTGCTGAGAGTATGCATGTGAGAGGGAGGGGGCTGCACCTCCTGGAAAGCTCAGTCTATGCCGCGTGCTACAGAGCAGGGTCACCGTCACTGTAATTGATGGCATTGCACACAGATCATCTGATGTTGTCATTTTCTTAGTTCTCAGTTTCGATAAGAAATGCCAAAGACATTACCATGGTCTATTTTTTAACTGAATGATCTGACTGAGAAGGGTAAGAACTCTTGCTTGGAATATCAGCGTTGGCTTTAAAGAAGATTCCTTCAGCATATATATATATTTTTTCTGTTTTATGTATTTCGGCTGCTATCTAAAATGTCTAAATGCTGGTGCCATTTCCTCCATGTTGTTACGCTTTAGATAGTCTCCTAAATCATGTTTGACACCATTTCAGTAAGAGCTCCTTTTCCTGGTGTCACTGATGAGAATTTTAATGCCTGTGGCAGGTGTTACGTTTATGACAAATATTTTCTTTCTTCGGCCTTTAACAAAATTTACTTTCCTGTAACAGTGAATGGCAATCCTCATAAAATAGTAACTGTGTCAGTGCAAATCATATTTTTTGGGGGGGAGGGAATGGATTTTAGCATTATAATCCATTATTTATAATCCAAAATCAATATGTGCTGTATTTTTGCATTGACAGGTAGAAGAAAATATAGTCAGCCTGACTGACTTGTCTGCTACAACATCCCCCAGACCCTTTTGCTCTGTGATCTCTCTTTTTCCCTTCTGGCTTTCCCTCTCTCTGTTCATCCTTTCTGCTTCTCTGTCTTTTACTCCTCCCCATACAGTCAGGGATCAGTTAGTGTCCTGTTGCTCCTCTGCTGCCAGCTTACCAAGCCATAAGAACATAAGACATTCCATACTGGGTCAGACCAAGGTCCATCAAGACCAGTATCCTGTTTCCAGCAGTGGCCAATCCAGGTCACAAGTACCTCGCAGGCTCCCAAAAGGCACACAGGTTCCACAGTGCTTGTCCCAGGGATTTCCCAAGGTCTTCTTTAATAATGGTTTTCCTCCAGGAACTTGTCCAAACCTTTTTTAAACCCAGCTACACTAACAACTTTTACTACATCCTCCGGTAACAAGTTCCAGAGTTTGATTATGCGCTGCGTGAAAAAATATTTTCTCTTATTACTCATAAATGGGTTACATTGTAGCTTCATTGTGTGTCCTCTAGGTCTTTCTACTTTTTGATGGAACAAACAACCGATCTACGTTTACCCGTTCACTCCATTCATTAATTTATAGACCTTATATTTCCCCTCAGCTGTCTCTTTTCCAAGTTGAAGAGCCCTAACCTTTTAAGCCTTTCCTCATAAAGAGGTATCCTTCCATCCCCTTTACCATTTTGGTGGTTCCCAAATCGTCTCTAATGTGAACTGTTTGGGCCCTGGAAGATGAAACACTGCAGGGAGTGAATAATCTGAAGGAAAACCTAGTCCTTGATTGGGAGTTCCATCTATCATTCCAGTGAAATCAACTGGTTCTCCCAACACACTTGCCATCAACTGCTCAGCCCTCGCTGCCATTTCTCCAGATAGAATTTGTAAGGAAGGCACAATGCCAGCATTGTCAGTCAGCCCCTCTTGAGAAGGAGCGCCACTAATACTAATCTCTGACTGCAGTACTCCTGAGCTGCCTTCCAGTGGCATCTCCACACACAGGAGAGGGGGTAGAAGAAGCCGCACCTCCAGGGAGAGATGTCTCACGCTCCGATGACACTGCCAGGTTGAAGGTGTTTAAAGCACAGACAGGGACTGCAAGGTAATCTACCATTGCATAATCAAGTCTGAAAGGAATTAGGGCATGAGTGTCTGTGCTCAAAGCACCCCTGGTGAGATACGGGAGAAGGCAGAAGCACGACTTAATGGTGGAAGAAATCTGTAGACTAAAGGACATAGTAGGATCAAAAATGCAGCCTAAGTGCTTAGAAGCCCCTGAGAATGTTCCATCCATGGTTGTGTATTCTCCAGTGATTTTACTATGACTTTTAAAAAAATGCATTACAGAATAGGGCAAGAATTAGAGCCTGATCAAGGACTGAGCTGCCAGTAGTAGCAGCAGCACTGCAGAAACTATTGGGCTGTCGCAACTACTGGCAACAGCAGAAGCTGAGGTTACCAACAGCTCAGAATATCAGTCACACTCCAATCTTTGTCAAGAAAATACTCCCTGAAAATAGTCAGCCCTAATTATAAACTCTTATATACTGTATTAACCTTAGAACTCTGGGGCTCTATTCTCTATTCCTTAATTCTAATAGATGCAACCGTGGTCCTGGATGGAGTGGGGTTATGCTTTTGCTTAAATGGGAAGTTATGGTAGGTGGTGGGAGGTAACCTTCCCGAGACCCTCACTGCCTGCCTTGTGAAATACCAAAATCAATAGATCTACAGCATGCCGAAGAACAAGTCCGCAGGCCTGGCATTTTATATAAAATTTACTTATATTTTGGTGAAATATTCAAAATTTAAAAGTGCACATACAAAAGACAAAACTCCGGTGGTTCAAGAGCAGGAAAAATGGCTAGAGGGAGGGGGGGAGGAGGAAGGTAGGAGGATGTTTTTTTCCTGTTTTTTCTACCCTCATATTGCAACGTATGTGGCTGCATGTAGCCTCTCCCCGGGGGTTGCATCACAAACACCGCACTCCTGGGGTGTCTGGAGACTTGCATAGTTGCAGGGCCGGCCCAAGGGTTTCTGCCATGCCGTGCCTCATCTGTGCCAAGCTGCACAGCCCCACATTCTGAGCCATGCCGCAGCCCCCCACTGTGGCCGATTCAGTCTTGCGGGGGAGGCGGGCAGCAGTGACAGTATTTTAAAAGCAGCGGCTTTGTTGCCACAGCAGGCCATTTGCTTCAACACACATGGCCTGCCACTTCTGACATCTGTTCCGTTGGAGGGGTATCAGAAGCAGCAGGGCATGTGTTCCGAAGCACATGGCCTGCCATGGGCAACAAAATGGCGGCATAAAGCTGCCCACCTGGGCCAGCCACCCAGGGTGGATGGGACAACCCTGCGTGTTTGCTTTCTTCCAGGGCTGAGCGCTATGGTTGGGGAGGAGTTGGGTTTGGTATGGTGGGAGTGAGGGGATGGGAGGGGATAGTTGGCTTGGGCGAAAGGGGGCAATATATAGTGATGGTTAATAAGAAAAAGGAAGAATTGTTCCCATTCTGTTTGGTGTTCAAATGCTTCAGTTTTGTCATTGTATCTTGTTGTATTGATTTGTTCAATACAAATCACTTGAACTAAAGTAAGGTGTTTGCTGTGCTCTGCCTGGCTGCTGCAGTGTGAGTCCCAGGAAAGCATGGGCCCCCTTCTTGCCTCGGCCCCCTTCTTGCCTAGGCTCCCCTTAACTATGGGGGCTGCTTGGGTGGAATTTACTCCACGGCTTGCTTTTTTTCAGTAGTAGTTCAAGACAAGTTCCATCAGAATTGAGCTAGAAGTTTAGATCTTGGGAATAGTATTTAACACTAAGCTAACCATGCACATAAATCATGAGCTTCATCTTCAGCTGCCTGCCGTGTGTAAGGGTTATGCGCCGATGAGGCACCCGGCCCTCCCTGCTAACCTCTAAACCGGATATTCAGTGCCATGGTGACAGCATTGAATATCTGGTGATCGCCACAGGGATAGGAAGTTGCCAAGGCTAATCGGGCAGCAGCGATATTGGCTGATACCTGGTTAGCGATCGGCACCTTAAAGATAGACAAATGTTTTCCTTGCCTAACTTTAAGACGCCGATCGCTAACTGGGCAGCATGCAATATCATTGCTGCCTGGTTAGCACCATTTCCCACCTACACTCTGCCCCAAAACGTCCCCAGCATGCCGCGATGCTAACCGGATAGCATCAGGCTGCGTAGGGGACATAGATGGGGCTATTCAACAGCACTAGGCTGTAAACCGTGTAAATGCCCTTCGAATATCGGACCCCAGGTGTTTAATCTACAATTCTTCCATTTATGGCTTATCACTAGTTTAAAACATATTTATCAATATAATGGTAATGAGGTGCTTTCATGAAAGGACCAATTGAAGCAGTGCCACTGTGGTCTGCCACTTTAATTCAGGACACTGACTGGACCCTGTGTGCATTTTTATAAGGGATCACATCTTTTAGTATTTTATTAAAATCCCGTTTGCATTTTCGGTTTCTTCTCTCTCAGCAGATATATGGAGTGACCATTCATTTCAGACAGACCCAGACTTACCACCTGGCTGGAAGAAAATCAGTGACATTGCTGGAATTTACTACTGGCACATACCAACGGGAGCAACACAATGGGAACGTCCTGGTTCCATCCTGACGGATCTGCATGGATCAAGAAAGGGATCCCTCAGCTCAGTTACCTCATCTCCTACCCCAGAAAACGAGGTAGGGCATAGTACACTTTCGTACTGTTTATTAACAAACAAGATTGGCAATAATGTCATTAAGTGTCTTTCTGCCTGATTGCTTGCTCTCCAGTCCATGATCTAGAGACCTTTCTAGTCATTTCCCCAATTGCCTCTGGCCCTGGAGACCATGCAAGTTTTGGAGACAGCCTCAGGCTGGGTGGAAGGATCAGCGGCTGCTTCAGCAGTGGCTCTCTTCCTTTGCTGCCCTTTGAAAAATTGTCCATGCGCACAGGAGATGCGCTTTCCCATGCCCTCCTCTGAGGTTAGGCTCTTCCAGGATCCTCCTCAGCCTTGTCTCCTGCTCTGCACATCATTATTTACTGAGGACCTACTGAATGTCCTCCTAGTCCTTCACCTCAAGCTTGATTCAAGACTGTGAGGTCACATTTGAAGTTTTATCTGCCAGTGGAGCCTGTCCTGCCCATTCGTCAGTGAGGTTCACTGGAAGCTCATATAGGGGGTAATTTTATAAACAGTTTTGATCCTCTATAAAAAGACACCTGGAACTAGTGCACAAAACTAAATGCACAAATTTGCATCTGTTGCGAAGATGATGCATTTACCTGTGCATATTATAAACTATGTGCGTGCATCTCGATCTCGCCTGCTCTCTGGCCCCGGTTATGTCTATGCATGCTTTGTGTAAAAGTGTGTGTAAATCTTTCAGTTTGTGTACTTCTTGCGGGTGCTTAGGGCTGTATCATTTTATAAAAGGCAGATATTAATTGGGGTAAAATCCTCTATAAAATCACCCCCATCAATAGTATGAATTGGTAGCAAAGTGAATGAGCAGTTGGCCGGGGAAGGGGAGCGAGTTCTTGTGTGTTTCAGAATGCTTGGGGGATTCTTGTTTGCAATATACAGTAAAGAAGAAATATACAGAACACTATCAAATACCTTAGATGTGATCTAATTAAGCTTGTCTTAGGAGTACTTAACTGTTCCTCCCATCTAGATAGAGATTATGAAGGCTAATTTATGTGTTTACATGAGAAGGGTATATTTTGAAGAGTCAGTGAGAATTAAGCTGAGCATGCTAAGTTTTATCTGGCTAGATTTAGGACAAGCTTTGGAGGCAAACTGCTTAATTAGACAGCTAGTGCTGGAAACTAGTGCCAGCCTCTGACCAAACTATGCACAGGTCCACCCAGAATTTCATGGCTCACGAGGCAGTAGTAAAATGTCAAAACTGTGGATCTAGCCAGAAAACTCCCTGTGGATCTAGCCAGAAAACTCCTTAGTGGCCTGTTTCACTTTGAATATCATTGCTGACTTGTTCTTAGCCTATAATTCTTTTATGCAGTTACATTTTTTTTTCTTTTGTGGTCTGATCTTTGAATATGTCACCTGGAGCGATGAGAGGTTTCTTTTTGAGATTCTCAATACATAAAATGCCATTTCCCATGAAACATTGGCATATAAAAGTCATCTGACCTGTCACCGCATAGTGCAAGTGAAATTATGTTAGCCTCTTATGAAATAACCCTGTAAAATCTTTTAGCTCTAAATTTTTCAAGGCCTTTGAGGAATGAAACTAAATATTTAAACTGAAAATGGAGAGAGAGGCGAGTGGCCTTTCAGGCATGAAAATAAAGGGACAATGGGAGAGGCATAAAACATTTTAAAATGCATCACAAGATGACTGCTTAGGGGAGATAATGCTGATTAATGGGATAAAAGTGTCTACTTAAGATGCCCCAGGCTTCAGGATACAGTGGGTGTAATGCTGTAAAATCCCAGTCGGTGCCTTGTTCTAGTACTGTGGGAAGTTGTCACTTCATGAAATTTCCTTTTCAAAGATGGGAGATCCCAATAGTCATCTCATTTACTTTTCATTTCTGGTTCTACTGCAGTAGGTAGTATGTTCTGGCTTCTAGAGGGGAGAACCCGTGATGTTGTTAACCAAGTACACTTAAAATAGGTTAAGGCATTTTTCCCACATCTGTCCTGGGAAATGTCTAGCCAATGTTCATGAGATAGATTTGCATGCAGTGACTTCATTGCATGCAAAATTGTCCCACGCATATTCATTGTGGTTATCCTGCAAACCTCACTGGGTGGGAGTCCCCCCAGTACAGGATTTGGAAACCAGTGATCTAAGGTACAGGTGGATGCAGAGACTTGCCTGGAGCCTTCACAGGGCCTTAAATGTATGATTCAGTTTGATAATCTATGTATTCATTAAGAGCTTACCCAGAAGTGGTATCCATCTGTCAGTAAGTGGTGGGATCAGGAGGCACCTGCAGACACTGGAAAACACTAAAGATGGCCTCAGCATTCATGATTTGCCTACTTGACCACACTGATTCTGCTGTTCCCTTCCTTCCACTGCTGGTTTGTGGATCTGTTGACCCATATGGCCCAGCAAAAGCAGAAGGAGGAAAGAAATAGGAGACCTGGTGCCATCAGGTGGTACAGGAGAGAATGCTGGAGCTCTCACTAGTGTTTTGCAGGCGTTTGCTAGTTATAAACGTATTTGTTTATGTTATTTTATTGGAAGACTTCACAAAATCCAACAATACATCACCCTTCACTAGATATAGTCCAGCACAATAGAAAAAGAGAAAATGACAGTGGATAAAGACCATATGGCCTATCTAGTCTGTTCATCCATGTCAACTACTAAGTTCTACAATTCCTTCTTCTCCCTTAGAGATCATCTGTGCTTGTCCCATGCTTTCTTGAATTCAAATACATAAGAATATAAGCAATACAATAGTGGGTCAGACCAAAGTTCCATTGAGCCCAGTATCCGGTTTCAATAGTGGCCAATCTAGGTCACAAGTACCTGTCAGATTCCCAAAAAATAGACAGATTTCATGCTGCTTATCCCAGAGGTAAACAATGGATTTCCACAGTCCACTTTAATAATGGTTTATGGACATTTCCTCCAGGAACTTGTCCAAACCTTTTTTAAACTCAGCTACACTCACAGCATTTACTACATCCTCCGACAATGAATTCGAGTTTGATTACACATTGAATAAAAAAATATTTTCTCACATTAGTCTTAAATGTGCTATATTGTAGCTTTATTGTATGTTTTCTTGTCTTTCTACCTTTTTGAAGGCATAAATAATCAATCTACGTTTATCTTTTTCACTCCACTCATTATTTTATAGCCCTCTATCATATCTCCCCTCGGCCTTCTTTTTTCTAAGCTGAAGAACCCTAACCCTTTAAGCCTTTCCTAGTAGGGGTATCCTTCCTTCCCCTTTATCATTTTGGTCACTGTTCTCTGTACTTTTTCTAATTCTGCTATATCCTTGTCTCCACTACCTCTGCTTAGAGGCTGTTCTACATATCTACTACCTTTTTTCCAGGAACAAGCAGGAAGTTAGTCCTCACATACGGGTGATGTCGGCACTGACGGAGCCCTTGCAGAAGCATCCCCCCAGCTTTCAAAGGAAGCCCTTGGGAGATGCCACCATGCATGCCCAAGGGTGCCATCTTGCTCAGTTTCCTTTTTTCCACGGAGCCCTTCAGACATCTGTCTGCTTTTCCCCGGAAAAAGTTATTTTTTTCTCGACCTGAGTTTCATTCTCTCTCCAGTTGTGCACCGGTACTCTCCCCGCCACCGGAGCCCGCTGTTCCGGCATCGAGTCTCGGATTCATACATTCTTTCTTTTTGGTGTTTTTGCGTCCTTTTCCCCAGCTGGCAGCACCGCGGGTCTTCGACCTCACTGGGGTATGTTTTTCCCCCATGGCTACCAGTGGGTTTAAGAAGTGTGATTGGTGTGCCAAAATCATGTCCCTTACCAATCCACATGACTGCTGCCTACGCTGCCTAGAGATGGACCAGGACCCTGTGACATGTGGTCTTTGCAAAAAGATATCCTCCGAGGCCCTGAAGAGCTGCAAGCAGCAGCACTATAAGTTTTTTCCGGAGTACCTAGTACCTCCGAAAGCCAAGGCTTCCTCCGAAGCCACAGAATTCCAGGGCATCTCTGTGGACCCTGGTCGACACTGTGGCTCCTCAGAAAGGCGGTCTCCATCGAGGGAATATAAGAAGAAGAAAAAAACCTTGAAGGCAGCATCCCTGAGTAAGCCCCAAGCCAGGTCCCGCAGTCCTAGACGCTTGTCTGAGGGATCGGAGCAGGAGCGCCATACCAAGGTCCCCACAGAAGGAAATCAACCACAGATCAGCCTCGGACGCCAGAATCTATCTTCATTGAGGACTCCCCTTCAGGGGAACTGGCACAGGGCCCAAGTTCCTCAGTTCTCACACTGATAGCTGCGGAGCCTTCTGGCCTCGAAACCAGAATGGCGACCCTGAAGCATAGTCTGTCTGTCTGCCTTCATGGACCAGCAGCAGGCGGCGTTGTCCAGTACTACCGGTTCCTCCGCCCAGACCACCGGGCCATCAACGTCGAGGACTCCCTGGAGGCTGAGCTGATCCTCAAGACCATATGGCTTTGAGTCGATGCTCAGCCGAGGTCTCAATCTGGCTCCCATTAAACAGGACTACGGTCCTCCCGGCTAACGCACATTGCACCAGTCGTGGGGCCTCCGAGGGATTTGGGCAGGGTTCCAAACAGGAGCCCGTGGGCCACCCTTTCCTTGAATCTTCGACTGACTACTCTGAATGGGAGACCAAGGATGAGGAGTCGCCACTGTGACGTCCCCTCAGACTCTTCCCCTCTGAGCCCCGGTGTCGTCCCTGCCCGAGGATATGGCATTCCTCAACTTCGTGTGGGACATGTCAAAGGCCCTTGTATTCCTGATGGAGGAGGACCCTTGGATGGAGGAGCTAGAAATCCTCCAGTACGAGGCCTCTCCTAGGGAATCGCTTATGGTACCCATTCCACCCATCCTGGAACAGCTAATGCTCCGTATGTGGGAAACACCGGCATTGGTGCCGGTGGTGAACAAGCTGCTTGACTCGATATATCGAGAGCCCAGGCTTCCAAAAGGCGCATAACTCCATGGTGGTGGAGTCGGTCATGCGTTAGCTGAAGACCTAAAAGATGCAGTCCTCGGTGCCCTCAGGTAGGGAGGCCCGCACCTTGGATGCCCTTGACAGAAAGTGCTATCAGGGCTCAATGCTCATCAGCCGGATACAGGCATACCAGCTGTACATGGGCATGTACCTGAGAGACCTGGCAAAGGAAATTGCCGGGTTTTCTGCTGGTCTCTCCGAGGAACACCTACAGTGGTTCAAAAACTTGGCCAAAGCCATCCGTGAGTGCTCTAAATTTATCTCTCAAGCAGCCTATGATGGCTTCAAGTTGGTGACTCACGTAGCGGCGGCGGGCATTGATGCCTGACAGCAAGCTTGGTTACTGCTTCTGACCTCGAGCATTGGGTTCAGGACAAATTGGTTGATGTCCCATGCCAAGGAGAGAACCTCTTGGGCAAACCCATGACGAAAAAGGCTAAAAATTGGAGACCGAGTTCATGACAAGGACTAGACTTTCCAAAAAGACAGCTGCCCCTCCCCAATGGAAGGACCCGGATAAAAAGCCCTTTTACCTGAGAAAAGGGGCTGCTTACAAAAACTACCCACAATTTTAGGACTCCGCAGCTCCCCAGCAGGGTCAGCAGGCCAAGGGACATGGGCAGGGCCCTTGTAAGCATAAGGCTTCCAAGGCCCAGGTGTCAGTTCCGGCCCAGCCAGGGGGGAGCTTTTGACTCCTTGGGCATAGCCTCTCTACCCCAAGGAGGACAGCAGCCCACAGGGGGACGTCTAAGCCTGTATGCCCATAGGTGACTAGCCATCATCATTGATTCCTGAGCACTCTAGGTGGTCAAGGAGGGCTACCTCCTCCATCTGGCTCAGACACCTCCTCCTTTCTTCCCGGGAGAGCCCCCCAGGTCTTCCTGTTGAAGGAACTCGCAGGCCTTCTTAAGGTAGTTTAATCAGTTCCCCAAAATCTCAGGGGCAAGGGGTTCTACTTCAGGTATTTCCTCAAGCCAAAAAGAACAGGGGACCTAAGGCCCATCCTGAACCTGTGCAGCCTGAACAAGTTCCTGGTGAGGGAGAAGTTCAAGATGCTCTCCCTTGGAATATTGCTGCCTAACCTCCAGCAGGGAGACTGACTATGCTCCTTGGATCCGAAGGATGCTTATACCCACATCCTTATTCAACCCAACCACAGGCAGTACCTTCGCTTCATGGTGGGGGGCGGCCACTACCAGTACAGGGTACTGCCCTTTGGCCTGCCCTCCCCCCCCCCCAGGGTCTTCATCAAATGCCTGGCAGTAGTGGTCACCTTTCTCCATCTCCAGGGGTATTTGTCTTCCCCTATCTGGACAACTGGCTTATAAAAAGGAGGCATAGCCACAGAGGTGCAACAGGCCATGCATGCACCATCCAGGTCCTGCAATATCTGGGTTTGTGATAAACTACCCCAAATCACACCTCCTTCCGTCATAATGTCTGGAGTTCATAGGGCCAAAGATGGACACTCTCCAGGCAAAGGCCTTCCTTCCCCTGTACCGGGCCGACCTTCTCAGGGCACTGGCCATAGACGTGCAACACCGTCCCTCAGTGTCAGCTCAACTTCTACTGTGCCTACTTGGGCACATGACTTCTATGGTCCATGTCACACCAGATGCCCGTCTACACATGAGGGTCGTTCAGTGGTGCCTTCGGGACCAGTGGGCACAGGCCATGGGCCATCTCCAAGACAGAGTCTCAGTGACCCACTAGTTGGTGGAATCTCTGACTTTGTGGCAAAATCCCCAACACCTTCAGGCAGGGATGCCCTTCCAAACACCAAGCCCTCTAAGGATCATCACAACGGACGCCTCCCTACTGGGTTGGGGAACCCACCTTGAAGAACTCCGCACCCAGGGCGGCTGGTCACGAGCCAAGGGCAACAAGCAGATCAATCTCCTGGAGTTTCATGCAATATATCTAGCCCTCCGAGCATTCTGTCACTGTCTGAGGCACCAGCCGGTGATGATACAAATAGACAATCAGGTGGCAATGTTCTGTGTGAACAAGCAGGGAGGCACAGGGTCTCACACCCTCAGCCGTGAAACGATGACACTCTGCTCCTATGCATTTCAACAGGGAATACTCCTACGGGCGGTATACCACCAGGCCAGGACAATATCTTGGCAGACAAACTGAATATGGTCCTCCAGCTGCACGAGTGGCAGCTGGACCCCAGAGTAGCCACCCAGACCTTCCAGATCTGGAGGACCCTATGAGTGGACCTCCTTGCCAGCCCAGACAACTGCCAGTTGTCCCAATTCTGTTCCCAGCAGCCCCACCCATCCCGGATGGCAGCAGATGCGTTTCTCATTCTGTGGTCGGAAGGTCTCATGTATGTCTTCCCACCCATGCTGCTGATTGCCAAAACACTCTTCGAGGCTCTTCGCGACAAAGCCTCACTGATCCTGGTGGCTTCACGGTGGCCCAGGCATCCATGGTTCCTGCTGCTCCTCCACTATCAGTGGAGACTCCGATCCCACTCGGGAGTTCCCCGGGGCTCTTGTCTCAGGAGGAAGGCTCTCTCCTGCACCCCAACCTGGGGTCCCTATCACTGATGGCGTGGCTGCTGAAAGGATGATCTTAGCTCCTTTCAACCTCTTGGGAGAATTGGAAGAGATCCTGTTGGCCTCCCATAAGACCTCCACCAGGAGAGCTTATGCCTTCAAATGGTGCAGGTTCTCAGTCTGGTGTGCGGAGCAATGGGTGAACCCGTTCTCCTGCCTGGTGCAGCTGGTGCTGCAGTACCTCCTTCATCTCTCACAATCCAGGCTCAAATCAAACTCCGTTAAAGTGCACCTCATTGCCCTGGCGAGGCGTCATCATCCTGTTGAAGGCAAGCCCCTCTCGGTCCAGCCTCTGGTGACCCACTAATTGAGAGGATTTCTGCTGTCCAAACCCCCCCCCCCCCCCGTCCGCCCTCCGGTGACAGAATGGGACCTCAACGTAATATTGGTGCAGCTCACTTGCCCGCCATTTAAGCCTCTGGCTACCTGCCACCTGAGAAACCTCTTGTGGAAGGTCATGTTCTTGGTGGCAGGGTCAGTGAGCTCCAAGCCCTAGTGGCAGAGGCGCCATATACCAGGTTTTACAAGAACAGGGTTGTGCTTCACATGCACTCCAAATTCCATCTGAAGATGGGCCTTCCACCTTAACCAGGAGGTGGTGCTGCCCACCTTCTTCCCAAGGCCTCACACCAGTAGGGCAGAAACTGTCCTTCACACCTGGGACTGTAAGAGGACCCTGTCTTTCTACATTCAGTGTACCCAGGGCCACTGGAAAACGTCTCAGCTTTTTGTTTCCTATGACCCCAGTCAACAGGGGGAAGCGGTGACCAAATGGTGATAGCGATGCAGTCTGCATTGCTCTCGCCTATGAGCAGGCTGGGCTCACGCTGGATTGCCAGGTCATGGCACACAGTGTCCAGGCCATGGCGGCCTCTGTGGCAAACCTGCACTTCGTTCCAATGTTGGACATCTGCTGGGCTGCCACCTGGTCTTCAGTCCATACCTTTGCAGCTCATTACTGCCTGGAGAAGGAATCCCAGTGGGACAGCACCTTCGGCCAGGCCATGTTCCATAATCTTTTCTGGGTCTAGGCAACTCCTACCCTCTGACCCTTCGGTGTTTAGGCTACCGGAGCATTGGTTTCCATCAGACACAGGGTCCTACTGCAGTCTGTATCTGCAGACTCAATTGCTGCTGCTCACGGCTCCCCTTGAGGGCAACTGTAGTTTTTACCCACAGGCTGTAGCTAGGGAGTCCCATATGTGATGACTGACTTCCTGCTTGTTCCCGGAGAAAGCGTAGTTGCCCACTTGTAACAGCTGTACTCCAGGGACAGCAGGAATAAGTCCTCACAATCCTCCCTCCTTCCCTTGGAGTTGCTTCTTTACCATCTTTTATTTTTGCTGTCTTTTAGCTATGTCATCTGACTGAGCAAGATGGCATCCTTGGGCAGGAAGGGCACCACGCATGCGTGAGCATCTCCCAAAGGCTTTCTTTGAAAGCTGGAGGGATGCTTCCACTAGGGCTCCGTCGGTGTCGACGTCACCCATATGTGAAGACTGATTCCTGCTGTCCCTGGAGAACACCTGTTACAGGTGAGTAACTATGCTTTCCATAAAGACATATTTCCTCAAATTACTACTGAGTCTATCCCTTTCACCTTCATCCTATGACCCCTTATTCCAGAGCTACTTTTGAACTGAAAGAAGCCCCATCTTATGTGTTTATGCCACAGAAATATTTAAATGTCTTTATCATTTCTCCCCTCTCCCACCTTTCTTTGAAAGTATACATACTGAGATCTTGACGTTTGTCCCCGTATGCTTTGTGACAAAGACAACTGACCATTTTTGTAGCTGCCCTCTGTTTATATCTTTGAAAAGATGCAGTCTCCAGAATTACACACAGTACTCAAGTGAGGTCTCACCAGAGACCTCTACAGAAGCACTATCACCTCATCCTTTTTGCTGGCCATTCCTCTCTCAATGCACAAAGCATCCTTCTGGATTTTGCTGTCACTTTATCTACCTGTTTGGCTACTTTAAGATCATATGATCACCTCTACTGAGTCTATCCCTTTCACCTTCATCCTATGACCCCTTATTCCAGAGCTACATTTTAACTGAAAGAAGCCCCATCTTATGTGTTTATGCCACAGATATATTTTTACCCCTGCTGCACTGGTTGGTGAAACCCTATTCCCAGGGTGGAGCTGATTTGGAACATTGTACACCTGGCCTGACACTGGTCTGAGCAAGTTTTTGCAGAAGCTGAGAAGCATCCATTAAGCTAAGGACAAACCTTTCTATCTTCTCTGCTGGCTTAAAACTATAAATTCTAACTGTTGATTTTTGGGGGGGATTACTATTATAACTTTTAACTGTCGTTTTAGACTAAGCTTGGGGGCATTTAGACTGCTTTCCTTGTATAGACTTACATCAGATATCAGTGTGTGCCTACGGTTCAGGAACAGCCTACTGGCCAGAGACACTTAGGTTCCCGCCCACCCTACCCCTCACCCCACCCCACCCACCCCAGGGGCTAGATTGCCTTTTATAGTGGTCACATACGTGCCATCTATCCTTTCTTACTTGGGTTAAAAGTCCACATCTTCTTCATCCTTTCTTCTTCCTCTTCTGGGACTGCTTAACCAACATGTCGTGTATTCAGTGCAATAACTGCGGCACTTTCATTCCAAGATGAATCATTTGGAGCCTAAGAGTTTGTCCTATGTGCCTCCGGTCAGCTGCCATGCATGACGAACTGACTCTACTAAGGAAAGACCTAGCTGCCATGCATAAAGAAGTGACTCTACTGAGGAAGGAAACGGCTGCAATGAAACACACCTCTTCTAGGATACAAACGGAACAAAGTCCACCACTGCTCCCACAAAGAATCAAACACCCCAGGAACAAATGGATCACAGTGGGTTCTGGAAGATTGTGACCTGTAACTCAGAGACATCCTATACATCAAGAGATATCCCTGCATAATGCCTTCTCTGCCTTGGCTAATGAGGATGCTCAGTCCAATGAAACTGAAGGGCCCTTAAATGAGACAATGCCCAATCTCCTGCTAAAGCACCAAATATAAAGAAAACCTCACCAAACAGAAAACTACTACTACTTGGAGATTCCATCATCAGAGGCACCAACTTGGGAACACAGTTCAAAGGAGAGAAGATAGTCATGTGCCTACCAGGCTCGACAGCCCCCAGGAATACAAACCAAGTTGTTGAAGTACTTAGCGCAAAAAGTGAACACTCCAAATTTGATGTTATCCACTTGGGCACAAATGACCTGGCTAGAAACAGTGCCTCTACAGTCCAAAAGGACTTCCAATCTCTGGGAGAGAAACTCAAACCCATTGTTAACACTGTTGCATTCTTAGAGGTTCTGCCTGTTCTTGGTAAGGGGACAAAAAGGCTGCATTAAATTAACAGCTTTAATACATGGCTCCAGACCTAGTGCAAACAAGAAGGATTCAGATTTATTGGCGACTGGGGAAACAGATGGACCAACAAGAGACTATACTGTGCTGATGGACTACATCTCTCTTTCACGGGGAAAAGAATCTTAAGTGAAAAATTCAGGCAGTATCTGGATATGCATTTAAACTAGGAAAAGGGGGTGACGGATGTGGAAGGTCAAGACCTGCACGCCAGCCCCTGCAAAAGCAGAATAACATCAGAAATAGCCACACTTTTAAACCACACATCAAAAACAAGTGGGAAGATGTGGGCTGAACAAAATCAATGCAAAATACACACAAGCCAGGTAAATGCTGGAAAGCAATGATCACAAATGCTCGAAGCTTAGCCAACAAAGTTCCGGACCTGGAAGCCCTAATGGTGGAAATGGATTTGGACACAGTGGCCATTACAGAAACATGGTTTAATGAATCGCATGATTGGGATATAGCCATAGCTGGCTATAATCTATTCAGAAGAGACAGAGAAAATGGAAAAGGAGGAGGAGTAACCTTGTATGTCAAAAGCAATATTAAAGCTACTGAAATGCAGGGGACATGGGGAAAAGAATCAGCGCTCTGGATTGGGTTGGAAAGAGGAGATGGCACTGTCATCAATACTGCTGTAGTCTACAGACCTCTGACTCAAATTGAAGAGATAGATAACAAATTGATTATAGATATTGCCAAGATAGCCACAAAGGGAGAAGCGATCATTTTGGGTGACTTTAATCTACCGGATGTGGATTGGATTACTCCTTCTGCACATCTGGAAAGAAGAAAAAAATTGTAGATGTTCTCCAAGATGCATCACTTAGACAAATGGTCATGGAACCAACCATGGAAAGCTCAACGCTGGATTTAGTGCTCACCAACGGTGATAGCGTGTTGAATGTCTGCGTGAGTGCCCCTGTGAGCAACAGCGATGATCACATGGTATGGTTTGAGATAAAAGCCAAACATAGCAAGCTCAAACTTCAAAAACGTTGACTTCAATAAAATGGCCGAGTAGCTAAAGGAGGAGATGACAGGGTGGAAGGAGATAAGGGAAGTGGATTTGCAATGGGCTAAACTAAAGGTGGCAATAAAAGGAGCAACAGATAAATATTGTCAGACGGCTGCCTGGGTGAGAATCTTCACACTCTTGGCAAGTGCATATTTCTATATGATTTGCAAGGTATTGTGGGCAATGTAGTTCATTCACACCAGACACAGCTGCTGACAGTAATTTAGTTGTGCTCTTGGGTAAAGCCAATAAGATATTTATTTATGGGGTTATTTCTCCCAACACAGATATGCTTGGTAGCACATAAATTAGGTTACTTGCTTTCAGTGTTAACTTGGAAAAACAAAGTCAAAATCAGGAAAACAACAAATGAAAAGCCACAAAGCAAGAAACAAACTGTTCTTTTCAGGTTAACTTCTGATTACTTCCCACATAGATACAGCAGTGATTCTCTCCTAGCTCACAAGCAATTAGGTAAGGCTTAATTGCTAGCAGTTATCCAGCTGAAACCCCTTAGCTGGCTTGCTTTCTACTGTGTGGGTCAAATCCTGCTTCAGGAGCTTTTCTGGGTAGATTAAAGAACAAATTTGTATTTCTTTGTGATGGTTGCTGTACTTTATAACAGAAAGTTACCAACGGAGTTTAGATAGAGAGCAGTCCATATAAACAGGATCCTCATCTGCTATTATTCCCCCTTGTTCAACAAGCATGGGTTCAATATCATGGATTGGCACAGATGAATCTCTCAATGGAGCATTTTCAGGAGAATACTTGTTTCCCTGCTGTCTTTCAAGGTTATAGCTAGGGCATAGATCAGTGTTCATACCTGAGCTTCCATTGCTGCTAGAGTTCCTCTCTATATAGCCTGGTCAGTATGTAGTCCAGTTCTTATGTCCAGCCTTCCAATCCAGATCCCTGGACACTGGATCTCTCTTCACATACCTTCTGGCACAGGTCTTAGGGTCCCTTCCACGTGCAGCCATCTCCCTCACAGGTAGCCTCTGGTGATTCCTAGCTCTGCAGCACCATTCCTCTGGCTTTGCCCAGTCCAATGGTGTATGCTGGCCCTTGGAATACCTCCCAGTATACGTACTGCTTTGGACTCTTCTAGACCTCTCAAAGGCTTTTCTCTTCCTTCTTCCAAAGGGTCTCTTTCCCTCTCTGTCCGTCCGGTTTGGCTTCTGCTTCTGATGATCCTTCAGATGAAACTGATGATCATTCTCTGGATATCCAAGGTGATCATGAAGATGGTCATCTGTAGAATAAACTCTACTCTTATTCTGCTTAGATGGGTGCTCCTCCCTAACACAGCGCAGCTGTGCTGAATCAGGCCTTGCCCTTTGAGATGAGTGTTCCATCCTAGCACAGCGCAGCTGTGCTGAATCAAGCCCTGCCCTTTGCAATGAGTGCTTGGGGATTACCTCATAGCCCTTTTGATTGAACACACGTTTTCTCACTTCAGCTCCTCTCATGGCTGTTGGAAACCTGGTGCATTCTGGGACTGGTAGTCTTTTATGGCAAAATTCTGTTTTCTCATTTCTACCAGCACTGACAGGTTGCTTGTTCAGATTCACTTCACCTTTTCTATAGCTCCTTCCTGAGCTATGATAAGCTTCCTTATCACAATATGTAAAAAAAAGTAAATAAAAACAAGAGGAGAAGGAAACCTATTTCATTTTCCAAAGAAATGGCTGCTCAAATAAAGGCAATAAACACAGCTTTTGCAAAATTCAAAAGCTTGCAAACAGAAGAACACAGAAATGAATACAGGATCAAACTTGGAGTCAAAAAGAGAAATAAGGATAGCAAAATCAAAGGCAGAGGAAAAGATGGCTAAAGATGTTAAGGGTGGCGACAAAACTTTCTTCAGGTATATTCGGGAAAAGAAGAAGATCAGAGTTGGAACTGCAGGACTCAGAAGTGCTGGGAAAGAACTCGTGGAAAGTGACATAGAAAAAGCGAAATTGCTAAACAAACACTTCTGCTCTGTTTTTACTAAAGAAAATCATGGAGATGGACCAGCTGTGACGCCCAAATATAAAAATGGGAATGAAGTAGATACCACACCATTCACAGAAGATGAGGTGTTGGAACAACTTGCTAAACTAAAAGTGGACAAAGCCTTGGGACCAGATGGGATACATCCCAGGATACTGAAAGAGCTCAGAGAGGTTTTTGCAGGGCCGTTAAAGGATGCATTCAACAGATCCTTGGAAACAGGAGAGGTTCCTCACGACTGGCTGATGTCATACCTCTACACAAAAGTGGTGACAGGGAAGAAGTGTCAAACTACAGACCCGTGAGCACAGTGGCGGGAAAAGTAATGGAGGTGCTCCTGAAAGAGTGAATAGTGAACTTTCTCAAAACCAACAGGTTGCAAGATCCGAGGCAACATGGTTTTACTGAAGGACGGTCTTGCCAAACAAATCTGAGTTCTTTGACTGGGTGACCAAGGAACTAGATCAGGGGCATGCGATGGATGTCATCTACCTGGATTTCAGCAAAGGCTTTGATACTGTTCCTCATAGGAGGCTTGTCAATAAACTCAGTAGCTTGGGGATGGGTTCCAACATGGTAAACTGGGTTAGAAATTGGTTGACTGATAGACGACAGAAGGTGATTGTACATGGAGCTCAATCGGATGAAAGGAAGGTGATTAGCGGGGTGCCCCAGGGTTCGGTCCTGGGCCTGGCACTGTTCAATGTATTTGTGAGTGATATTGCTGAAGGACTGAATGGAAAAGTCTGTCTTTTTGCAGATGACACAAAAATTTGCAACAGAGTGGACTCCCCCGAGGGAGTGGATAACATGAGGAAAGATCTACAAAAGCTGGAAGAATGGTCTAATGCTTGGCAATTACGATTTAATGCGAAAAAGTGCAGTGCCATGCACTTAGGTAGCAGAAATCCAAGGGAAATGTATGCGATAGGGGGTGAGAGGTTGGTGTGCATGGTTCAGGAGAAAGACCTTGGTGTGATTATCGCCGATGATCTCAAGGTGGCAAAACAGTGCGACAAGGCGGTAGCAAAAGCCAGGAGGATGTTGGGCTGCATACAAAGAAGGATTACCAGCAGAAAGGAAGAGGTACTAATGCCACTGTACATGTCACTAGTGAGGCCTCACTTGGAATACTTTGTTCAGTTTTGGAGACCACATCTTGCAAAAGATGTAAAAAGACTGGAAACTATTCAGAGGAAGGCGGCCAAAATGATTTGGAGCCTGCGTAAGAAACCTTATGAGAAGAGACTTGAAGAACTAAATATATACACTTTGGAGGAGAGGAGGGATAGGGGAGATATGATTTCAGACCTTTAAATACTTAAAGAGGAACGACGAACAAACAAACCTCTTCCAAAGATGGGGAAGCTGCAAAACTAGAGGGCATAACATGAAGCTGCAAGATGGAAAATTGAAAGGCAATGTCAGGAAATATTTTTTCACTGAAAGGGTGGTGGATGCTTGGAATGCTCTCCCGATGGAAGTGGTGGTGGAAAACACGGTGACGGAATTCAAAACAGCATGGGACAAGCACAGCGGATCCCTTTACAGCAACAGGATAAAAACAAAATAAACTAAAGCATCTAACTTCTCAACAAATAGGGGTGTCCTACATGGAGTGGTGGGTCCACCCCTAAATAAAGGCATGGGGAGGGGTGGCCTGCACAGAGCGACAGGTGCACCTACTCTTTCCGTATTGCTGGGCAGATTGGATGGACCATGCTGGTCTTTATCTGCCGTCATTTACTATGTTACTATGTTACCTCTAGGCCTCACTCTTTTGTGCGCAGAAGTGCTTCATGCGTATACTGTACCACTTCCTGAGGTTTTGGCAATTCAAATTCATGACCCCGAAGAGATATTTTCAGCGATAGTGGCCTGCGCTACTTTAATTTCAACCTGGATCTTCAGTGCCAGGCTGTATCCAGCGATCAGCACAGAATATCCAGTTTGCCTGGATTGCTCTTTTGAAGTATCGTTAGTGGTGATATTCAGCTGCTAGCTGGATTGCAAAAGCACCTAAAATTGGGACAGCCTTTCACCTGTCATAACTTTAGGCATCATGGCTAACCGATTAGCGGCTGAATATCACCACTAATGGTGCTGCCCCTGCTCCAACCCTAAAATGCCCTGTCTGCAAACCACATAAAACCTTTTGAACATTCCCCCCTGAATTTTGTACCATTAAATCTTATCTGCCAAATTCTAAGCCATTCTTCAAAACTTCGTTAGATCCATCCTCATGTCTGCCCACTGTATTGCAGATTTTGGCAGCATCTGCAAAGAGGCAAACTTTACCCAACAGCCCTTTCACAATGTTGCTTACAAAAATGTTTAAAAAGAACTGGACCAATGACCAATCTTTGTAGCACACTAGTGGTAATGCCCAGTTGGGGGGGAGGGGAGGGGCTCACGCCATCTCCTCTGCAGCCAGCAATGGCAGTGATTGTGGCCACAGAGGAGGGGACAGGATACAGCATTTCCAGCCTGGGCTAGTGAGAGCACAGGTAGGTTATTTATTTATTTATTTTATTTTATTTTATTTTATTTTCAGGTTCAGGATTCAGGATTTTATTTTATTTTCAGGTTCAGGATTCAGTGGTGCTGACATTAGTGGAGGAGGAGAAGCAGGCCTACAACATTTCCAGCTTGGGTTGGCTGCAACAGTAATCACGGGAGCAGAATTAGGGAGTGGTTATGGGGATTTCCAGTACATGGCTCCCTGCTTTGCCCGTTCCCAATCCTGCAGGCACATGTGCTTGTTAGGGAAAGCATAGGTTTGCTGCCTTTGCCAAATATTTGGTGACACACCTCCCAGTTCTTGGGGACAAACCATTGTTTTCGGACACACTGGTTGAGAACCACTGCTCTAATAAAACTGTGTTTTCTGGGATCCTGCAATCTATTGGATTCCAGAAAATGCACTATGTTTTAGCAGCATTTCCTCTGTTTTAGCAGCATTTCCATTTATTTACTCGCCACAGAGGTCAGACTAACAGACCTGTAATTCCCAACTTCCTCTCTTCCACTTTTTAGGCAAAAAAACACATCCACTCCTCTCCAGTCCTCTGGGACCATTTTTGACTTTAAAACATTGAAAAGATCAGAGAGCAGAGCCATCAGAATTTCCCTAAAATTCCTTTGATATTCTTGGATGTATCCCATCTGACCCCATCGATTTGTCTACTTTTAGTTTTGGTAGTTCCTCACAAACACAGTCTTCTGAAAATCATTCAACATCTACCTCCATTGCATTCCTATTTGTTTCTTTTCTGAGGTCCTACTCCCAGCCCTTCATCCATAAACATAGAAGTATTTGTTTAGCAATTCTGATTTATTCTTACCAGCTTCTATATATTTATTTATTTTATTTATTTATTTAGACAGTTTTGTATACCGCCTTATCCTTCACTCAAAGTGGTCACAACACAAGTGGGGGATACATTTAACACGTGGGGATATGAGACACATACACTAATACTTACAGGGAACATGGGCAATGGAGGGTTAAGTGGCTTACTCAAGACCACAAGGAGCATCTGTGGGACTAGAAACCCCAGTCCTTCCGGCCCAAGGTTGCTGTCCTCTAGTGGGATTTGAACCCCTGACCTTCCGGCCTGAAGTACATTGCCCCAACCACTAGGCTACTCCTCCCTCACATATATATTACTCTCCTTCATCCTTGAGTCTGACAATACCAGTTTTACACTTCCTCCTGTCACAAACATATCTATGAAAAGTCTTGTCCCCTCATTTTACTGTATTGTACTGTTCTTCCATTTGCATCTTTACTTTCCTGACTTGTTTCCCAGCTTCTCTTAACTTTTCCAGATATTATTGTTTCTCTTCCTTTTTCTGTGATCTCTTCTAGTTTACAAAGGTAACCTCTTTTTCCTTTTTTAATTACTTCTTTTGAGAACCAAGGCTGTCCCCTTTTCCTCTTACCTTTTGTTACTTTCCTAACAAAAAGGTTTGTTGCCCTTAAAATATCTCATTTCAGTTTTGTCCACTGCTTTTCAGTGTCCCTCAGATGTTCCCATCCATCTAATGACTCCTTGAGATATTCCCCATCTTGGAAAAGTTATTTTTCCTGAAGTCTAGTATCCTTAGTTTTGAATGAACCTTCTCCAGCTGGTCCTAATATGAACCACACCATCTGATGATCAGTGGATGCCAGAAGATCACACACTATATTATCACACTCTCCCTATTCATAAGCACACGTCCAGTGTGACTCTATTCCATTTGGGTTCCGTTACCAGTTGCCAGAACAGTTCTCTCTATAAAGAATCCAGAATTGTCTGCAGCAGGGTTGTCCCAATCAACATCTGTCATTTCACTGCAATATTGTGAACATCTTCAATTAAATCTCTGTCTACTTCTGCCTGTGAAGAAGGCCTGTATATCACACCAATGTAAACAGATGTTCCATTCCCCCTTTTCAGATGAACCCACAGTGCATCTTCCTTATCTTATAAGCCCTGCAGTTCTGATGCTTTAACATTCTTATTTTACATATAGCTCTTCTCTTTCCTCCTTACTGAATAAATTACAGCCTGGTATAACTATATCCCAATATGGTGCTCCGTGAACCATGTTTCCATGACTGCCAATAAATCCAAGTCAGCCCCTTCCATTACGGTTTCTAGATCCAGATCTTATTTCCATACTACATGCATTAGCATACACAGTTCTTCAGATATTGCCCTTTGTTCCCATTACTGTACAGGTATTTCATATACCTGAGAGCTTTGTTTACTCATCCCCAAAGAAGACACTTCACCCCTTCTTTGAGAGGTGGATGCCATCTCTGCCCAACAGCCCTTGGAAAAGAATCCCATGGTCCAGGAAGCCAAAATGTTCTCGGTGACATCATCCATACAGTCATGTATTCATGAATGAACTTCTCTATGAGCATCTCTGCCTCAGCCTTTACTCTCAACAGGGATGATTGAAGAGACCACCTATGCATCTATCTGCTTCACTCTCTCCAAGAGCCATGAAGTCACTTTTGATACATTCAGAGGGATACCTAGGAGTATTTGTATCAGCATGGATCAGAAGCATCAGGTAATAGTTTGTAGGCTTGATGGGTCTTGGCAAACACTCCATAACATCTCAAATTTCAGCACTCTTCTCGGGACATCAGGTCTGTTCGTCAGATGGATGCCTCTGTACCCCTCAGAAGTGAGGCATCAGCCACCACTACCCTTCTCTTCCTAGTATCATTGATATGATAACTTTGGAGTTTTTGAACTTTGGTTCCTCCTGGTCCTGGGAAGTTCTTACCTTCTCCACTTCCAGGGCTGCATAGCAATTTTTCATTTCAGAGGATGGTAGAATCGGGATATTGATTCTGCAGGATCTGTTGACCTGTGTCCTGCTGTCCTCTTTCAGTTCTGTTTCATCTTCCCTTTTGCTAGAGATCTTTGACATCTCAAGAAGCATTTCATCAATGTAGATCTTGCAGCTTCCTCTCAGCCTCGCCACCTCCTTTCTCAGTTCTTTCACTTGTTTTATGAGGGATTCAATTTGCAAGTGTCTTGCATTTAGAACCAATCCTTTGTTGTGGATCAGGGGACAATAATTTTGGTGTCATGATGCTTCCCAGCCATATTTCAGTTGTAGGAGTCTTTGTATCTTTTGAAAGAAATGACAAAAAGACTTACTAAAGTCCCCTGCCTTTTCCACAACTTTCCTATAAGTAAAAAAATACAGCTGACCTATTTTATGTGAGATCTAAAACGTCTGCTCTGATTCCCTATATGTAGTCCTGTTTGCTTACTCACCTGTTATTAGGTATTGTATGCAGACATTTATCATATCCCTTCAGACTACAAAACTGTGTGTTCTATATCTGAGGTGTGCAGTCTCGTGTGTTCCCTTTGTAGAATTATCTGAATGATTTAATAAGCTACTGCTAATCAATAATCAAAGCCCTTTGAAATATAATTAATTGCTCTGTTTTAACCAATAACCAAAATTTGATCTATTTACTTCCTTGATTTTCCCTTCTAAACAATAACAAAGTCTCAACAAGCTGGAAATTCCCCCTTTTCCTACCCTAACTCTCTTCCCCCATATAATCCACCCCTTCCCCCAACTGGATCAGTAAGTTTCAAGAGATAACCAGGTTAAAAGCAGTGAGCAGTCAGCTACCTTCACTCAGCCATGCGACTATTCAGTGTTTATATGCATACCATGGAAGAAACATACTGAAGCTTGACAATAGGTACTTTTGCTTTCTTGGGAAATGCACAAAAATAGTATTAACAGATTAGCAATTTATTGTCAAGGGTCAGTATGCCTGTTTCTTCCGCTGTATGCAACGTTTTGTTTGCACATGCACACATGGAGCAAGCTTGAAGTGTAGAGAGAAAGCAGTGAACCAGCCACAGGGTGGCAGGAGGTAGCAAGCTCAGGTCACACCAACCAAAGCAATGGTGAAGTGAACTGTGGCTCAAGTTGCAGGGGGAAAGGGAGCACGAGCCCCACCACCAGAAGAAAGAAATAGGCTCGCGGAGGTTGTGCCACAAGCAACATGGCAATAGGGTGAGCACAGTGTGGGGGAGATTAGATGAAGGTGTGAAGGGGGGAAAGAAAAATGAGGCACAGGAAGAGAAGATAGAGGAGAGAGATGAGAGAAGGGGGGAAAGGAGCATAGGCAGCAGAATGGGGTGGACCACTGGCGTCATGGCTCTACCAATATTTTGCCCAATACAGCATCAACAGTTAGAGAGCTTAGAGGTGGAGCCAGAGATTGGTTTGTTTGGCCTCCCCAACGAAAAACGTATTCCACTGCTTCTGAAAAGGAGAAAGAAGAGAGAAGGAGGGTGGTAGGGAGAAAGATAAGGAGGGGTGGAGGCGAAGAGAGATGAGAGACAAAGGTGAGAGATGTCTGATTGGAGCAGGAGGAGAACAATATGTGAGAGGTTGGGGAAGGCTGCCTGCTGGGAGAGGAGGGATGTACATGAGGAGAAAAGTTACAGGGCAGAAAAACTTGTGGTGCCTCATAGAAGTGAGGCAGCTGCAGAGGACAGTCACCTGCTGATAAGGCAACAGGCTCCAGGAGAAGGAGAGCCAGCAGGCTTGGGCCTCCTTCCACTTCCCCTAGGAGGCTGGAATCAGGCCAGGCAGTGGCCTGGCTTGTACTTCTCTTCTGGAGGATGTTTGAATTGGTGACCACTGGAGCTGGGGGTGGGGGGAAGGGGTGGGACTTGAGAACCAACGGAGGGATTATATGATACGGGGAGGGAGAACATAAGATTATCAACTCACTGCAATTTAACCAAACAGGTGATCCAGTCCTAGTTTTTCTCTATTTTCTTTTTATAATTTTGATTTGTATTTAGTACACAGCAAAGGAACACAACATTTTTCAACTGTTTTACAAAAACATTGGTATATCCTACATCCAATTATATCCATCATCACAACATGCACCTGCTTACCTTTCTAACCTTACTATACAATACTTAACAGGCTAGGTTCCTCTCCAATTTACCTGTACAGTTTTTATTATTATGTTAATATTCCCTTCTACTCTCCTCCTCTCCCCTCCCCCCCTCCCCTGGATCCTGCGGTGTTCCCCTCCTCCTTATTAACAATTTCCTTTGATACTCTTAATTAGCATCACCTCATTATTCTCCCTCTGTAACCACTCAGTGTACTTTTGCCATCTCCTTTGAAAGCTCTCAATCCTGTGCGTTTTGTATGCATTAATTTCACTCATCCTATAAATGTATGCTATTCTACTTAATATCTTTTCAGGTGCTGGTGCTTTCCCGGATCTCCATCCCTTCGCTATTTCCATCCGCACTCCAATTGCAAGCATCTTCAACATATACACCATATCGCTCTTTGAATCTCCCCCCCCCTTCCCAATTCATTAATATTCCCTCTGGTGTAATATCTCCTACTCAGCCCATCATCTCCCGCATGAGATCCTTCAGCCACTGCCATGTTTGCTGTAGAACTGGGCAGCTCCACCACATATGCATATACTCCCCCTGTTCTCCGCACCCCCTCCAACGCATCGCATCATTATATCTCCCCATCTTACACAACCTTACTGGGGTGAGATACATTCGGAACATCGTCTTATAACAGTGTTCTTGGATTGCTGCCAAAACCACTAGTACTTTAACCCCATCATATACTTTATCCCATCTCTGCTCATCCCAATGACCTCCCAAATCTGCCTCCCACACCCTCATATGCGTTCCTTGATCCATGGGGCGCCTCAAGGTCTTATAGAGCCTAGAAATCACCCCTCTTGATAAGTCCCCCATCGTAAACATTTTCTCGGAGTGTCTCTGCCCTTTTTAGGTTTTCTTTTATTATCTTTCCCCCCTAAAAAGTGTGCCATTTGAAAATAACCCAACTAATCACTCTTTTCTATTTGAAACTCTCTCTGGAGCTCAACAAACGTCCTTAATTGACCAGCCTCAGTTAATACCTGCCCCATACTCTGTAACCCTTTCACCTGCCATCTTTGGAATATCCGAGAACTTTCTCCCACCAAAAACCGCTCACATTGTGTAATCCGTTGTGCCCTAATACTCCTATTTGTGTCAGCACCCTCCGTTTCCTATCCCAAGCTCTAAATGTACTTAGCACATATGGGTTCTTAACTAGGCCTCTTTCCCTCTCCTCCCTATTCTTCCACAACAAATCTTTAATGTTATTGGGTCTTACCACCTCCTGCTCTATTCTGCTCCATTGAGGCCCATCTTTCTCCAACCTCCACCCCATTATTGCTCGCAATTGAGCTGCCTCATAATATCTTCCAATCTCAGGGACCGCCAGACCACCTTCCTTTTTTGCTCTGTACATTATTTTCCTTTGCACTCTTGGGGGCCTTCGTTTCCAAATAAAGGAGAAAATTCTTCTCTGCAACAAATTTATCATGGCTGTGGGAACTTCTATGGGCAAAGTCATAAACAGAAAAAGCAATCTGGGCAGTATATTCATCTTCACTATAGCAATACTTCCCAATCATGAGAAAATGGATTTGTCCCATCTTACTAAATCCGTTAGCACATTCCTTACAGTTGGGTCATAGTTCAACTTATATAATTCAGACCCCTCCGCACTAATATGGATTCCCATTTAAATGGGAATATTTTCCGTATCCTATCCTCTTCCTGTGAATTTAACCTTAATTTAAGCACGTCAGATTTTCCCATATTAATTTTATAGCCTGATACCACACTATATTTTGTAATCTCCTGTACTAGTGCTGGTATCGATTTCTCAGGTTGTCCTAGTGTATAGATTACATCATCCGCAAACAATGAGACTTTATATTCCTCCTCACCCACCTTTATTCCATGTATTTCCTTATTCTGCCTAACCCTTTCAGCCAGTGGTTCTATTACCATTGCAAACAGCAAAGGAGAAATCGAACAGCCCTGCCTTGTGCCCCTGCCTAATTTAAATTGCTCTGAATACACCCCATTTATGCGTATTCGTGCTTTAGGCTCTTTATACAGTGCCTCTATCCATTTCTGAAAGTTCTCTCCCAATCCCATCTTCTTCATAACTGCAAACATAAAAGCCTACTCCACTCTATTAAAGGCTTTCTCCGCATCTACTGTAATCATTACAGATTCTTTCTGCTCCCTTCGCACCTGCCATATTAAATTCAATAGTTTACATATATTATCACTCGCTTGCCTACCCGGGACAAATCCTGCTTGGTCCTCCTTTATTGGCCCTGGAATATAATTCTGCAATCTAGCCACCAATATTTTAGCTAATATCTTAGCATCCAAGTTTATGTGAGATGGGTCTATAAGACTCACACTTCCCATGGTCCTTCCCGGGTTTAGGTATAGCTACCACATCAGCTGTTTCCATAGAGTTTGGTAACTTCTCCCCTTTCAATATTTCATTAAACATATCCCGCAGGATCGGACTAACCTCCTCACAGAATTTTTTATAAAACCGAGCTGTAAATCCATCCAATCCTGGCGCCTTACCCTCCTTCAAGCTCTTTATAGCCTCAACTACTTCTTCTCTACCTATCTCTGTATTCATCCACTTCTGTTGCTCTAAATCCAGTTGCTTCAATGTAGTTTCCGCCAGTATCTCTCTATAGTTACTCCTCCATCTTGTTGCTCTGATTCATAGAGCTTACCATAATATTTCCAAAATGCTTTCTGAACATGTTCCATGCCCCGCACCCACTCTCCCTGTTCATCCTTTATTT
Organism: Ichthyophis bannanicus; assembly: GCA_033557465.1. Taxonomy (NCBI): domain Eukaryota; kingdom Metazoa; phylum Chordata; class Amphibia; order Gymnophiona; family Ichthyophiidae; genus Ichthyophis; species Ichthyophis bannanicus. The sequence continues at coordinate 1,511,798,697 of CM066032.1, read as the reverse complement.
TCAGGATCTGCTGGCGCACCCTTTTCTCCCTTAATTTCCTGGCAAGATATCTGCCTGGCCTATTACCTTGTACATAGAACTGATGTTTTAGTTGGTTTAACTTATAGGCCACCTTAGTTTCATGTAAGGCCCCCAATTCTTCTCGTATTTTCTGAATTTGTTGTATCCGCTTTCTTCCCCCTCTCTGCTTGTGTATTAACTCTTCGGATCTCAATTCTTTTAACAACTCCCGCTCTTGCTGTTCTTTTCCTCTCTTCCGTCTCATCGCCAAGGCTATATACTATCCCCTTACAACCACCTTCAACCCATCCCATACAATTGCCGGTCCCACTTCGCCCCCTTCATTGTGACACATATACTCTCTTATAGTGCTCTGTATGCTTTTTTGCCCTTCCAACTCGTCTATAAGGGACTCATTCAACTTGCAAAAAATGCAGACCACCTCCTTCCTTTTGCAACATCAAGGAAGCCTCCACCGGGGCGTGGTCTGACCAGCTTATAGACCCAATCTCCACCTTCTTGGCCTGTTCTATGATCCTCCCATCCATCCATATCATATCTATTCTACTGTATCTCTTATGTGGGTGAGAGTAGTGTGTATAGTCCCTCTTATTCCAATGTATGTGCCTCCAAACATCCACTGAACCCAATTTATGCAACAACTTCCCCAACTTCTTACTTACCCCCTTTGGCCCACCTTTACTGTCCCTCATAGTATCTATTCTGGGTTTCAGTGTTGCATTAAAATCCCTCCTAGTATTACCGGAGTTTGCAAATAGGGTTCCACCACCTCATACAACTTCCCATAGAACCACCCTTGCTGTGATTTGTGCGCATATATACTCCCCACTACTATTTGTGCGCATATATACTCCCCACTACTATTTATTTATTTATTTATTTAAAGTTTCTTTTATACCGCACTATTCGGCATCAGCGCGGTTTACATGGAACAAAAACATCTCAGTACATTTAACAAGTATGAGTTTACAGATAACAGTTTAAGAACTTGGATAACTGGGAAAATCTATTTGTAGAACCATGGGTCTGTCTATGGGTCTGTCTTCTATGTTCCCTTTCCACAGAATGTATCGCCCTCCCGGGTCTCTCTCCACATGCTCTTCTTCCACATTCAATCCTTTTGCAAAGATTATGCCCACTCCTTCCCTTTTTGGCGCTTCCGGTTATGGACCAGATACACTTTATCATAATCTTTACTTATCAGCTATCTTTCTTGTACTTTTTTAAAATGCATTTCTTGTATAAGCAGAACATCTGCTCTTACTCTGCTGCCCTCTTTCAATAGGGCCTGTCTTTAAACCAGGAATTAAGTCCTTTCACATTTATGGTTACAATCTTACATTCATCCACCTGTTTTGATTACTACCCATAACTGCCAATCTCTGCACTTCCTCCTCTTACACACACAGGATCTGGGTACCCTCCTCCTTCCCGCCCCTTAGTTCCCTTCCTCCCAACATCCCCCCTCTCCCCATTCTTTCTGCCATTTTGTAGCTTCCGTTTCCTCCCAGACATCATCCTCCCCCTCCCGCACATGTTACACATTTCACATTAAACTCACTTCATATCTTAATCCCCCCTTTCTTATCACTTCACGCTTAACTTTGCACCCTTTTCCCCCCTCACATCACCAACCCAGTCCATCTTTGTGGCTTCTTCAACCTTGCTGTTGCTTTCCATTCTTTTTCCATTTCTCTTTCCTCTGCTTATTTACTCAGTCCTATTTCTTTTCTTTTTTGCATCATAAGTTTACGCTTTCTCTCTTTTCTCTCCACTCTCTGCCACCTTGTTGTCTATCCATTCGCAGGTTTTCTCACTTCTCCCTCTGGTAAATGTGTCACTCCTACCTCCTTCATCTCTGCCGCCAACTGCGCTGCTGTTAGCGCCCACCTTGTGATGCCTTGACTGGTGAACGCAGTCCCTGCGGGGTACAGCCATTTATATTTAATGTTCTCTTCTCTTAACCTCATTGTAAATCCTCTCCATTCTCTTCGTCGTTGTAGCGTGGCCGCAGCTAAGTCTGCAAAGATTGCGACCTTATTTCCTTTCCACTCTAGGGGGCCTGCTCCCCTCACCTTGTTTATTATTTTCTCCTTAATTTTATAGTCATGGAGGTAGATAATAATGTCCCGTGGTGCCTCCCCTCTCCTTAGGCCCAGCGTGCGGTGCGCTCTGTCTATTTTTACTTCCAGTGCCTGCCCTCCATCCTCGGGCTCCTCCAGCACCGCCATACATATGTCTCGTGCAGTCTGCTCACAGTCTCTGTAATCCTCATGTTCCGGCACCCCCTTTATTCGGAGATTTTGCCTTCTTGCACGGTTTTCTAAGTCTTCCAGCTTTAATTCAGTCTATTCTTTCGCGGCTTCTGAACTGTTCATAGCTTTATTTACTGCACTCACATTGCTTTGCACCTCCTCCACTCTTTTCCCCAGCTCTTGCACATTTGCACGAAATTCCATTATGGCCGCCTCCATATCATTTCTGAATCCCGCCATTTCGGACCTCAGCTCACCAAACCATGACCGGAGCTCTTCCTTTGAGATCTGCACCACAGCGCTTCTGCTCTGTATGTCCTCCAAGATATTTATCTGTTCCTCGGCCTCAGCCTCGGTGTATGCTTCACCTCCCATTTTTCCTCCGTCTCTCTGCTCACCTCTGACCGCAGCGCTCGTGTATTCTCTTATGTCTGCCGTCTTTTTCCTCACTGTCATCATACCTCCAGCCTCCGCTCCCAATGACCTTACCACGTCACTTAGGGTGCTTATCGCTTTATTTTGGGGAGAATTAAGTGCTTTAGTGGGGATGAACGGCAGAGCTCGTTTTCAGCTATCCATGCGGTTTGGTGACATCACCGGAAGCCAGTTTTTCTCTATTTTATACATTAACATGTAGTTTTATTTATGTCATTTATTTCTCTTAATCAGAGCTACAAATCCAGGAATCCAGGGTGGGAAAAGAAAAACTGGATATGCCTGTGTGATTAGCCTGGGTTGAATTAGCAACACTGAGGGTTGGTGGTGGTGGGGGTGGGGGTTCTTTGCAAACATTGCATACTGAAGTGTATCTGTGTGTGTGTGTACTGTATTGGGGAATTACAGTGTTTGAAGAGGGTATGGGTCATATATATAGGGAGATCTGGGAGATAGTGGAGGGACTGAGGAAGGGGCTGCAGCTCATTTGGAGGCTGAAGAGTTCAACCCCTTGAACCTCCTCGCTTTGATGTAGCCTGTGGTGCCTGAAGTCTTTGCTGCTGCCTTTACTATAGTTATCAGTTGTAAAAAGGGCAGGGCAGGAGAGAAGCATAGGAAGGATTAGGTGACAGGATTTTTTCTTTCAAAATTTGGTAACCTTATTGATAGAACTCAAGGTGGGGGACAGGTTCAAGTGCTCATTGCGCAGCATGTGCTGGGTGGATGCTTAGGGATTTTGGAATAGTCCTGAAGAGGTACAGAAGTTCATAGGGAGAAGCTGTTGAAGCCAAAACCCTCTTTGCAGTGCTATGCATGAAAGCTCCAGTACAAGTTACCACAGAGATCCTCACAAATGTGAGGCTGAACAGCATGGCCATCCCCATGTGACGCCCTCTCCTCTGAGCTGGCAAGAGGCTATGGAGTTGCTGCCTTTCCATACCTATGGGGTTGCTGAGCATGTGGGCTGAGAGTGCGATGGCGATTAACAGTGTGACAGAATATTTATTTATTTAATAATTTTTATATACCGTCTTTCTACAAGTCAAGACGGTTTACATAGAACAATTTATAGCAGTGTGTTTCAACTGTTTACATGGAACATAACATTGGATATATATAGTAACAAGAATAACTATATACATGGAACATAGCATTGGATACATATAGTAACAAGAATAACTATGTACAGCGATCAAAGATCAACTATTTACATATGAAATTATGAGGGGACATCTGTATATCAGAATATGTATCAGCTCCTGGCTAAGACCAGTAAAGAATAATAGGTGATAGTAGAGGCTGTGGATTACTGTGATGTAACCCACCTAGGACTCTGGATATGCAGTATAGAAATTTTATAAATAAATAAATATAAACAGTAAATAGCAGCGATTATTAGTGACTTTCAGAATAGCTCTTAAAATATATATATTAAGTAAAATGTTGCATAATGGGGAGTTAGGTTACAAAGGATTTTTTACGTGGAAACCCTTTTTTTTAATTATCCCACGTGGAAAAATATGCATAGAGACCAGCAGGCACATACTTTTACCTGGCCTGAAGGTATTTGGGGAGATTAGGTATAGGTTATAAAATACCCAGCTATGTGCATTCTTCAGCTGCATACCTTTACCTCCATCTCCTGAGCTGGTGTGAATGTATGCAACCATATTTTAGACACAATTGTTGCCGCTTTTGTGATGCTATTTTATATATATGAACCACGATAGATGCACCTCCATTCCCGTGGCTACACTTACACCCAAACTCGGCAGACACACCCCGATCTGATAGCGGCTCCTACAGCCTGAGCCGGCAGCCCAGGTGTGACCCGATCTGGTGACCAACATTTCTGATACCAGAGGAGCACTCATCAGGAGTATTGGATCAGAGAGATTGCACAGACCAGATCCTAATGGAGTGAGCTCTGCCTCGTTAAAAGCCATCATCACTCCACAATGCCATTACCCTTAAAGCTGCAAGCGTCTCGGGCACAGGAAGCAGGAGCAAAGCTTGATCTTCACATCGGCAGCCACAAGCCCATCCCAATCTGGCAGACTCATGCCCAGTCTCCAGGAACAAGCAGGAATGTAGTCTTCACATATGGGTATCATCGGTACCGACGGAGCCTGCGCGGGAACGCTCCCCAGTGTCCAATTAGAAAGCTTTTGGGAGCATCCCACAGCACCTGCGTGCTGCCTTCCCGCCTTTCCGAACTGCCTCTCTCCAGTTCTTCGTTTTCTGCGGAGCCAGCAGGTGGTTTTCCTGTCATCGCAGAAATTATCCCATCTTTTTCATTCTTTTTTGTGGTAGCGTCTGCCTTCCTCGACGCTATACCGGTACCGCCGGATCTTTCTTTCTTGAAAAAAAATATATTTTTTTTTTTGTAATCTTTTTCCGGACTTTCCAGTCTTTTTTCTGTCGGGTGCCATGCGACATTTTGGGCACTAGGCCCAACTTTCCTTCAGAATGGAAAAACCTGCCTCGGGTTTTAAAAAGTGTTCCAAGTGTGGCGGTACCATCTCCGTCACCGACACTCATGAGTGGTGCCTTAAATGTTTAGGTCCTGACCACTCCATCTCGGAGTGTGTTGCCTGTGGGATGATGTCGAAGAGGGGTCAGCAAAACTGAGCTGCTAAGCTTAGCACCCTTTTTCCCTCTGATGCAGCATCCGTGGCATTGACATCTTCCAGGGCTTCGTCTTCCTCCCATGGATCTCAGGTAACCAAACATAAATCTTGCCAGTCCTCAAAGGGTAGATCTCCTTCCAAGCATCAAGATGCCTCTGGCGTTGCCCTTGAGGGACTTATACCGGCAAAATTGCCCTGGCGGGAGGCTTCGGCTTCCAAAGCACTATCGGGGCTCCAGGATGTTCTCGAGGCCTCAACCTCGGCAGAACTACTGGTGCCATGCTCTGGGGTACCGGCCACTTCATCCGGTATCGATACCCAGGCATCGGCAGCGTCAATAGACCAGAGGTTCTTGGCTATTGAACACAGTCTGGCGGCTCTCCTTGCGGCTTCGGTGCCTTCGGGACCACTTCAGAAGTTCAACCGGTATCAACACCGGTTCCAGCACCGATATCGATACCGGTACCGACAGCATCGATATCGGCGACTGTGTTACCGACCGAGTCATGCTGTTTCCTCCGGTATCGACAGGCTGGTACCGGACTCCTCCGGTACCGACTTCGATCGGTACCGGTATCGTGCTTTGCAAGAGCACCCGGACAGGAGATGAGTCTGAGGATTCTGACAGCTCTGTTGGTACCGGAGTACTTCTCTCTGAGGAGCCTTCCTCTCCTAAACATAGGATGTCTCCTCCAGAGGATATATCCTTTCAGGATTTCATTTGGGAGGTGGCTAAAGGTCTTTCCATCACAGTGGCTCCTGAAACAGAGCCCAGAGCAAAGGAATTGGAGATTTTACAATATCCTAAAGCTCCCAAGGAGGCAGCTACTTTGCCTATTCATGAGATCTTGCATGATCTCATGCTAAGAATGTGGGAAACACCTCTTACCACCTCTCCTCATTCTCGTAGGCTTGATACCATGTATCGAGTACCTCCTTGTCCTGGATTTCAAAAAACCCAGTTACCACACTACTCCATGGTAGTGGAATCAGCTATGAGAAGGATCAAGAGTGCAAAAAGACATGCATCTAATTCGCCAGGACGTGAATGTAGGACTCTTGATGCCTTTGGGCGTTGAACCTTCCAGGCCTCTATGCTTTCTGCCAGGATTAGTTCCTACATTTTATATATGGGAATGTTCCTTAAGGAGGTTACAGGAGATCTAGAGCTTATGAGCCCTCTCCTTCCTGATGATAAGAGGCAAGATTATCTTACACTTGTCAAACATGCCCAAGATATTTCCAAGTTTGTTAATCGTGCAGCTTTTGACTGCTTTGAGTGCATAAGCAGAACCTCTGCCATTGCCATAGGTGCTCGTAGGATTGCCTGGCTCCAGGCATCTGACTTAAAACTCTGGGTACAGGACAAACTGGGGAATATCTCTTGCACAGGCGAAAATCTCTTTGGCAAAAATTGGCAAGAGAAAACTAATGAGCTGGGTGCTGATAACACCACTTTGGATAGACTATCCAAGGTTACAGCTGATCCTGCAAGGAGAAAATCCTACAAGAAACCATTCTTCTCTAAAAGGAAGAGGTTTTACCCCTCCTATACCCAGCAGGGGCATTCTACAGGTCAGTCTGCCCGAAAGGGACGGCAGCCACCAAAACAAAGAAAAGCAAAGTCTGCTAAGCCTCAACCGGCCCAGCAGACTCAGCCTCCACAGGGGCTTTGACTCCCATCTAGAGAACTTGGCCTTCCTGGCCCTCAACGGACCAGAGCCCTCCACCATTCCAGGAAGGATGTGTCATTTTGCCCCCAGATGGGAGCAGATAACAGCAGAAGAATGGACTCTCTCCATTGTAAAGGAAGGATACAAGCTTCATTTCCTCAACATGCCCCCTCCTACAGTTGTAAAATGGTTCAATTCTCAGACTTCACTCGAGAATCAGTTGAGTCAAGAGGTCAATTTGCTTCTTGCCCACGGGGCAATAGAAGACGTACCCATTTCCCAACAGGGTACAGGGTTTTACTCCCTCTATTTCCTTATTCTAAAGAAAACAGGGGGACACAGACCCATTTTGACCTCAGAGAATTGAACAAATTCCTGTTCAAGGAGAAGTTCAAGATTATTTCTCTAGGAACTCTTCTGCCATACCTTCAGAGTCAGGATTGGCTTTGTTCTCTAGATCTCAAGGATGCGTACACCCATGTTCTCATCCATCCAACTCACCGAAGATTCCTTCGGTTTCTATTTCAGGGGAAGCACTACCAGTACAGGGTTCTTCCTTTTGGCCTGGCCTCAGCACCAAGGGTGTTTACAAAATGCATGGCTGTAGTGGCAGCATTTCTTCGCACTCTAGGCATATTCGTCTTCCCCTACTTAGACGACTGGCTCATTCGAGCCTCATCAGAGTCAGAGGCCAGAATTTCCCTATCTTGCACAATGCGTATACTTCAGTATTTGGGCCTGGTCATAAACATCCCAAAATCCAACCAAACTCCCACTCAATCTCTAGAGTTTATAGAAGCTATGCTGGATACCAGGAAAGCAAGGGCCTATCTTCCACAGCCCAGCTGCCTTCGCATTGTGCAGTTAGCTTCCCAAGCAGTGTTAAAAACTCATCTCACTGCTCGGGAAATGTTACAATTGCTAGGCCACATGGCATCTACCGTGCATGTGGTTCTCTATGTTCGCCTCCATATGAGAGCAGCCCAATGGACTCTATCCACTCAGTGGACTCAAGCATCAGGCTGCCTATTAGACAAAATAGCAAACTCAAGTCACCTTATTTTGTCCCTACAATGGTGGCAGTCAACCCAAAACCTGTTGGTGGGGTCCCCTTTCCAACAGCCCCCACCCCAGGTCACTCTAACAACAGACACCTCACAGGTGGTTTGGGGAGCTCACCTGCAAGATCTCTCTACCCAAGGCACCTGGACTCCACAGGAGACCCATCTACACATCAATCTATTGGAGCTCAGAGCAATCTTCCTTGCCCTTCGAGTGTTCCACACCGAGCTAAGCTACAAGACAGTCCTAATTCAGACGGACAATCAAGTAGCTATGTTCTTTCTGAACAAGCAGGGAGGAACAGGCTCTCTGTCACTTTGCAACGAAGCTTTGCGACTATGGGCCCTCGCCAGAGAGCATCAGATTCATCTCCTTGTGGTGTATCTGCCAGGCATTCAAAACTCCTGAGCAGACAGACTCAGTCGAGTTCTCCTTCCACACGAGTGGTTTCTTCGTGCAGACCAGGTAACAAAAATTGTTCAAATTTGGGGAGCTCCGGACATAGACCTCTTTGCAAGTCCATTGAATGCCAAACTTCCCCGATTCTGTTCCAGAATTCCGGCTGAGGGTTCTCAGGCCAGGGATGCTTTCCTCCTCCATTGGGGTCAGGACTTCCTATATGCTTTTCCACCCATTCCCCTAATTCCCAAAACCCTATTCAAGCTTCAGAGAGACAGAGGCCATATGATTCTCATAGCTCCACATTGGCCATGGCAGGTGTGGTACCCTCTGCTTCTACATCTCTCTCAAGCTCCATCTCTGGAGTTAGGATCTGCTCCAGATCTCCTGTCTCAGGAGGACGGGATGTTGTGGCATCCTGATCCCCACTCTCTGCATCTCAGGGCCTGATTGCTGAGGGCCTAGACCTTTATGCTTCTAGAAAGCCTTCTACGAAATGCTCTTATGCTTTCAAGTGGAAAAAGTTTTCCATATGGTGTTCGCAGAAGGGTCTTGACCCCCTGGCGATACCTCTGGAATCATTATTGGAGTATCTCCTTCATTTATCTAATGCAGGACTTAAGACTAACTCAGTACGAGTCCATTTAAGTGCTATTTCAGCTTCTTTCAAGCCTTTAAATGGACAACCTATTTCCTCTCATCATAGCGAGATTTATGAGGGGCCTCCTTCTAACTAAGCCTCCCATTAGGCCACTACCAGTAGCATGGGACCTAAATCTGGTTCTTGGACAGCTCATGAAGCCGCCTTTTGAACCTTTAGCTACTACCTCCTTGAAATTCCTTTCCTGGAAGGTTGTCTTTCTCATTGCAATCACATCAGCATGTCGCATCAGTGAACTGCAAGTATTAGTGGCTGATCCTCCTTATACGAGGTTCCATCATGATAAGGTAGTCCTTAGGACTCATCCACACTTTATGCCAAAGGTGGTCTCACCTTTTAATTTAAACCAAGCAGTTTACCTGCCTGTATTTTTTCCAAGGCCTCATGCTTCAACTTTGGACTGTAAAAGAGCACTTGCTTTTTACTTACAAAGGACACAGCAACATAGAAAGTCCTCTCAACTCTTTGTTGCTTTTGATCCTTCTCATTTGGGACTTCAGTCTCCAAGAGAACATTGTCCAATTGGATTGCACAGTGTATTTCTTTTACCTATCAGAATAAAAACCTTTCTCTGGAAGGCCATGTCACAGCTCACAATGTGAGAGCCATGACAACATCAATGTCTCATCTACACTCTGTGTCTATTGACGACATCTGTCGAGCAGCTACTTGGGCCTCGGTTCATACCTTCACAGCCCATTACTGCTTAGACAAGGACTCCCGCCGGGATGCCTTGTTTGATCAGGCTGTTCTACGACACCTGTTCCATACTTAATCAACTCCTACCCACCATTCCCGGTAGGATGCCAGAGATCTATGGGGGGAAGTGGAGCCCTTTCACAGGGGCACACAACTTCTGGGTTCTCTCCCTGGCATCTGTGAAGACTACATTCCTGCTTGTTCCTGGAGATAGCATAGTTACTCACCTGTAACAGGTGATCTCTGGGAACAGCAGGAATTTAGTCTTCACAACCCACCCACCTCCCCTAGGAGTTGTATCTCTCTTTTCTTTTCTTTCCCTCTCTCTCTCTTTGTCTCAGCTTTAAAACTCAACTGGAGAGAGGCAGTTGGGAAAGGCGGGAAGGCAGCACGCAGGCGCTGTGGGATGCTCCCAAAAGCTTTCTAATTGGTCGCTGGGGAGCATTCCCGTGTAGGCTCCGTCGGTACCCACGATACCCATATGTGAAGACTAAATTCCTGATGTTCCCGGAGATCACCTGTTACAGGTGAGTAACTATGCTTTCCCGTGACTGCACTTACACCCAGACTTGGCAGATGCACCTTGATCCAGTAGGATCAACTCCAACCCGAGCCAACAGCCCACGTGCGACCTGATCTGGCAGCCCAACATCTCCAGCGCCAGAGGAGCATCCCTGGGAATATTGAATGAGAGAGATTGCACAGACCAGATCCATATGGCAGTGAGCTCTGCCTTGTTAAAAGGCATCATCACTCTGCAACGCTATTAAGCGTGGCCCTTAGAGTGGACTGAGTGGACAGCTTCTACACCAACAAGGTAAGAGCACCATTCATCCAGTAAAACATTGTACAACATTGTACAACACATACACAACAACTTACAAATTGACCTTTCACAAATACCAGGCTGCTCAACAGGACTGTAAAGTATCCTGCAAACTGAAGACACCCCACACTGTGCAACAAGCCACACCAACCAGGTATACACATCCAGAAGAAACGACCATGCACTCAGTACATATGATTTGCATACACTTTCACATTACTTATTCACTCACCCTGGACTCATTTCTATAATACATGGAAACAGAAATGGATGCCCCACCCTATGGAACCCTCCAGATAAGCCTCCAGACAAGTATTAAGCCTCAACCCTAATCCCCTGAAACAGTCCATAATGCATTATAATTATCAAGAATTAAAATTAAAATAAAGAACGTAAAGCAAAAGCTTAGACAGCTAGAGCATAAATGGAGATGCACTAAGGACCCGCTTCACCAAAGAGCCTATTTAGACAAACAAAACAAATACCACACATTGATAAACAAATGCAAATAAGACTACCATACAAACCTCATTATGAGTTCCTTAACCTCCCCAGAGAACTCTTTTTTTTTTTTTTTAAACTTTTATTTTCATTTTGCAACAAACAAAAGAAACAACACACCAAAGGAGACAAAACAAGTATACAATAAAGAAAAGTAAACCCAATTACCCCCCCCCCCCCACGCTTCTTCTCTAGCTGAGTATGCCAGCATGTGAGCGCTTCCAAACAACAGTGATTATACATCAAAACAATCAAAAGAGTATCTGCGAGACAGAATAATCATGGGACAAAGATATATACAAATTTAGACAGTCAGATGAGAGCATTGAGCAGAATGTACATAGTCATTGAGCATCTTCCATTTAGACCCATGATGAGGAGTCTGAATGGGGGAAGCAAACATACGAGGTATTTGTTCATATTTACTGTAGAGACAGACATGATTCCACCATTCATTGGGGCTCAGATGGGAGCTATTTTTCCAGTATTTCGTAATTAGGGAAATAGCAATGCCAAGCATAAAGTCCAAAAGGAAGTAAGCCGTTTTTGGAAGAGAGGGGATCCCCGCAGCTGAGCGAAGTCCCACTATCCTCCAAGAGAGGGGCTCTTGAAAGTGTAAAATAGACTGGATACGACCCCAGACCCGACGCCAGTAATACTGTAGTGCGGGACATTCATACATAACATGAGGTAGTGAACCAATGGCCGCATGACATGTCCAACAACTATTGCCCTGAGTAGTGTTCCATTTGGCTAATCTGTCAGGAGTGTAAAAACACCGGTGGGCTAGAAAGAAGAGTGTCTGAGTGAGTGAGGCGGATCGGGAGACCCGTGTCACTCTACTCCAGACAAGGCTCCATTGCTCCGGGGTCAAAGTCACATGCAATTCTCTCTCCCATGCTTTCTGCGCTATAGGGGTATCTCTAGTTATAGCATTACATAAGGTTTTGTAAAAATTGGATGCTACACCCGGTGAACTACCGATAGATCGGATAGTCTCCAACCGACCTTGTGTAGGGGAGGCCGATGGCGGGAGCACCTTAGCACTCCGAAGGCAATGCTGAAGTTGCACCAACTGAAAGTAGTGTTTCGCTGGGAGACCAAATTCAATTTGCAATTCACTAAAAGTTTTCCAGCGACCTTCATGGAACAACTGACTAGGAATCCAAATGCCCCTAGTGTACCAGGGGCTCCACGCCATCGGCTTATTTTGTATTCGAAATCGGGTATTGTACCAAAGTGGGAGCTTGTCTAACGGACAGAGTCGGGAGTCTAAAGATTGCATAAGATTATTAAAGGCACCTAAGGTGTCTAAAAGCATTGGTGGAAAGTGGGAGTCTGATGGGAGAGTCATACCAGGGAGAAAAGTGAGAGGAATCGGTTTGCAAAGGTCCTCTTCTATGTCTAGCCACACAGGTCTACTCGGTACTGGATCTTCCAGCCAACGAGCGCCTTGTTTGAGAAGAAAAGATTGATGATACTTCAGGAAATCAGGGAATCTGACACCCCCATTTTCCTTATCTGCTTGCAGCTTATGTTTCGCTATCCTAGGTGTCTTGTTTTGCCACAAGTATCTAGTCAGAAGGCCCTCTATGTCTTTATATATACGTCGAGGTAAGAGACAGGGCAACATTTCTAAGATATAATTCACTTTCGGAACAATCATCATTTTTATGGTTTCTAATCGACCCCACCAGGTAAGTGTTAAAGGAGTCCAGCGGTGAGTAAGCGCCCGGACTTTAGAGGTTAAGTCTTTGGCATTGAAGGAGATAGTGTCTTCCAAAGGAGAACAATAGTGAACCCCAAGGTATTTGACCATGCGAGGTTGCCATAAAAAGGGGAAGGGTTGCATATCTGCCTGATGAAGCAAAGGATTTAATGGAAAGGCTACCGACTTGGTCCAATTTATCTTATAACCGGACAGTTGTGAGTATTTACCAATTTGCTCTAGAACTGCCGGTACTGAGTCTATAGAGACAAAAAGCATAAGGTCGTCAGCATACGCTGAAATTTTGATTTCCCGATGGGTGAAGGGGACTCCATGAATCTCCTCCGATTGCCGGATTAGTAAAGCCAAGGGTTCGAGTGCAAGATCGAAGAGAAGTGGAGACAGTGGGCATCCCTGGCGGGTGCCGCGTTGAAGGGGAAAAGGCTGAGACTTTAAAGCATTGGCACATATACTGGCTGTAGGCTGTGCGTACATGGTGCGAAGACAACGGAGAAAACCTTCCCCGAATCCGTACCAGCGGAGGACTGCAAACAGGAAGGGCCACTCTAAGCGATCAAAGGCCTTCTCAGCATCAAGTGAGAGGCCAACAAATGGGCGATCAAGATTAACTGCGGTAGTCAGTACATGGCATAGAGTCCGAGCATTGTCAGCAGTGGATCTACCAGGAATGAAACCGCATTGATCTGGGTGTATTAAGGTAGGCATCCTATCAGAGAGCCGGGTAGAGAGAATGGTGGCAAATATTTTATAGTCCGCGTTTAGGAGGGAAATTGGACGATAATTAGCTGTTAGTTGCGGGTCTCTCCCCTCTTTCTCAAAAACTACTACATTTGCCATTGAAAAGGACCCAGAAGGAGAACCCTCCTCGGCCAGAGCAGAAAAATAAAGTTTCAAAACTGGAGCTAAGTCAGCGTGAAAGGTTTTGTAGAATTCAGCAGGGAGACCGTCTGAGCCTGCGGCTCGACCTGAGGCACATTTCTTGATAGCAGAATGAATTTCTGAGACAGTAAATGGTGTGTCCAAGGCCACTCTATCTTCGTCAGATAGGGTCGGTCTTTGTACCCCTGAAAGTAAGCGTTCAAATACACCTGGCTCAAAATCACATTCAGATTGATAAAGCCGAGTATAAAAATCACGAAAGAGTTCTAAGATTTCGGTATCTTTAGTGACCAAGCCCCCCCCCGACGGATTACGGAGGGCAGTAACACGCTTGGCTTCTTTTTTACCTTTTAGGGCATTTGCTAATAATTTGCCAGCACGATTATTTTCCCGATAATATAGCCCTTGTTGTGATTCAATATTTTTAACAGCAGCAGTGTACAAAAGCTGATTGTATTGAAAACGCAAGCGTTGTAAACGGAGTAAAATACATGGGTCAGTACGGGACGTGAGGAGACGCTCCCCAGCTTGTATCTGCTGCTCTAGAATCAGTAAATGCTGCTTTCTTTGTTTCCCCTGCCGAATTTGATAGCTAGTTATAGTTGCGCGGATAGATGCTTTAAAACCCTCCCACCAAGCCCAGCTCGATGTTCAATGGGGTGAGTTAAAATGAAAATAATCTTGGATAGCGGCCTTTATATCAACCTGAAAATCTTTTTGACCCAGTAAGGATCTATCAAAAAACCAAGCTCGGGGAGAATCGTCCCGCGCAGTGACATGTAATGATAAAGATATGGCAGCATGATCTGAAATATGGAGAGGATGAATCCTAGTCGTGTCTACTTGAGAAATCAGTGCTTTGGAAATGAGAAAGAAATCTATTCTAGATTGGGAGTGATGGGGGGCAGAAAAGAAAGTGAACTCTAAGTCGGAGGGGTGAAGCAGCCTCCATATATCTACCAGCGCAAGATCTTGCATCAGAGCTGTGAGGGTAGCAAGACTCTTGGGTGGACTACTCATTCTAGGCGGCTGTCTATCTATCAGAGGGTCTAACACTTGATTAAAATCACCACCAAGTATTAATGGAGTATTGGCAGAGGCCTGTGCCAACTGCGCAATACTTGCATAGTAAGCAGGGTTGTCCACATTCGGGGCATAAATGCAAATACATGTAAATTCACTATCTCCAACCTTAAGATGTACTCGGGCCCATCTACCCTCCTTGTCAGCGCTAGTATCAATTACAGTAGCTTGCAAAGATTTCTTAACCAGAATGGCTACCCCACACCGTTTGGAAACGGCGGGAGAATAGGCAGCCACCATGTAAGGCTTAACATTAAGTTTCAGTGTTTCAGCAGAGTTTAAGTGCGTTTCCTGAAGAAACGCTAAATCAGCATGCTCATGGCTAAGATAGCTAAGGATTTTCTTTCTTTTGATTGGACTATTAATGCCCTTTACGTTGAGTGAGTGATAAGATTTTACAGAAGGCCATTCAGACAAGTTAAAAAATTCTGAGCATGATAGCGCACATAATTTCACAATGTCCCTCATATTGACTGTATCTGACTGTACATATGGTATAAAAGAAAATAAGCTTAGATAATACAATGAAGCGCCCCACATTAAAAAAGAAAAACCGCAGCGCGGTAGAGAAGAAGCAGAACCCCAAAAATTACTGGCGACCATGTGTCTGCGGGGAGAAGCCCCAGAGAAGGCCGAAATTGAAAAAACACATAACCTGTAAGACTGTGCGTGCTCCGAATCCGACCGAGGCACACATCATGGAGGGATAGGAGACCAAAAAACAAAAAGTCATAGAAAGAAAGAAAGAAAGTCCAGGTAGTCTCTGTGCTTGACTATGACCGCCGCATCGGGCCCTTCAAAATGGCGGACAGAGCCGGCAAATAAAAGTCCAAGTCGTTGGATTAGCGCATCTGCTCTGCTTCTTTGTAGTCTAAAAATGTTGATAGTAGATCAGGATCTTCGAATGTCCTGGTTTGGTTGTGGAGAGTCACTCGGAGCTTCGCGGGATACAACAGGCCAAAGCGAGCCTGTAGCTGTTGAAGTCGAGGGCGAAAAGCAAGGAGTTTCTTCCGTCGGTCAACGGTAGGCTTTACCAAATCAGGGAAGAAGGAGACTTTGTGACCTTCAAATTCCAAATGATGGTTCGCCCGGGCAGCATTTAAAATTTGTTCCACTTGTTGATATCGTAGCAAGCGAAAGATAATAGGCCGGGGGGTCGTTCGGTTGAGCGCCATGTGGGTAGGAACACGGTGTGCACGATCGATTTCCAGTTCTTTATGAAAGGTGATCTTCAGCAAGGAGGGAAGAGTTTTGAGCAGGAATTCTCTCATATCTCCCGCTTCCACCCCCTCCGGTATTCCAATGAGCCTCACATTGTTGCGACGGGCTCGATTATTGCTATCTTCTAACTCCTTTTGAAGATTCTGTATCTGGCGCTCAGCCTTGTCCAGTATGCCCAAGCGCACCGCGTGCGAGTCGAGGACCCCCGCCATATTGTCCTGCCGTAATGAGAGACTTTCAAGTCGATCCTGGAGCACTCCAAAGTCTTCTCGCATGGCTCTAAGTGCTTCTCCATTGGACTGCACCAATTCCTTCACGCCGCGTATTTCCTCTAAAATCTCCAGGTGCATTTCGGGGTTTTCCCGAAATGGAACCATCTTCTGTGGGGAGGACACCTCTGTTTTGGAGCGTTTTCCGTGAGAAGAAGAAGGAGACCCGAAGTCCAAGCGCGCTGGTTTATGGGCCGCCATCCCCCCCGAGGTACCCCGGTCAGCCCGGAGCGAAATAGTAAGTTTGTATAGGTATTAAGTCAGGATTCTAAGTAGGCCTCTCGGGAGCTTCAGCGCGAAGCGTCTTACCCGCTGGACATCAGGCTCCGCCCCCCCCAGAGAACTCTTTGACATAACAAGATCACTAACAAGGGATCCTGACCGAGGGAGAGACAACATCAAGTTATTTCCACAGGAGATGGCCACAGGCTTGATAAAGAAGAACTTTCAAGCACATCTTGACAAATTACCCAAACATGTTACATCTTATAAACTCCAGCAGGAGGCTGTCTTTGGCATGATGCAAGTATTACGCCGAGCCTTAGCAGTAAATTTGAGAGACTGAGATCATACTTCCCATTCCCTGGCTTAGAAGTGAGGTTCACGACTGTCCTGGTATGTGCAAAACTAACCCATTTGGAGAAACTGCCCCAAGATGGCCAACTTTCTCCAGAGCAAATTTAACATGAACATCACAAAGAACTAGACAACGTAAGGAGTAATCAATAATACAAGTGTCACCTTTAAATGGACCACTTTTGATCCAGTCCTCTGGGAGAAGTGGCTTAGTGGTTGGGGCAAATTACCTCAGGCCAGGGGTTTGAATCCCACCAGAGGACAGCAACCTTGGGCCGGAAAGACTGGGGTTTCTAGTCCCACAAGTGCTCCTTGCGGCCTTGGGCAAGCCACTTAACCCTCCATTGCCTCAGGTACAAAAACATAGATTGTGAACCCTTTAGTGACAAGGGAAAAAAATATATATATAGTACCTGAATGTACACCGCTTTGTCTGGTAGAAAAGCACTATATAAACCTAGTAAAATAAATACCAGAATACCTGATAGTTTTCTTGCAAAACCTTTACAAGAAGCAACAGTTTGAACAGAACAAGGAGAAACAAAAAGGTTTAAAATCAGCAAAGGTGTATGACAAGGCCGCATACTTTCCCCCTACCTCTTTAATTTATATGCAGAACAAATCATCAGAGATGCAGGACTATATGAAGACAATTGAGGTTTGAAGACTGGTGGAAAATTCATCAACAACCTTCGCTATACTAATGATACCACAATACTGGCTGAAAGTGAAGACTATCTGAAACGTTTGCTTCTCAAGATCAAGAAGCATTGTCTTAAAGTGGGCCTGCACCATAACGTAAAGAAGACAAAGATGCTGACAACTGGCAAAATTAATTAAATTCACCATTGATGGAGAAGAAATTGAAATTGTTGACAACTTTAACCTGCATGGATCAATAATCAAAGAAACGACAAGCAGTCAGGAAATCCGACGACACATTGCTCTTGGCAGAATGGCTATGAAGGATCTAGACAAGATTGTCAAGAGCAGAGATGTCTCTCTCCATACAAAGATTCGACTTGTTCAAGCCATGGTATTTTCAATAACATCATATGGATCCGAAAGTTGGACAGTGAAAAAGATAGACAGGAAGAATATTGATGCCTTTGAATTATGATGCTGGGGAAGAATACTGTGTATACCGTGGATTGCCCAAAGAACAAACCAGTCAGTGCTAGAGGAGATCAAACCTAAGCTTTCTTTAGAAGCTCAGATGACAAGACCTTGAATTTCATACTATGGACACATCATACGAAGAGAGAGATCATGCTTGATAAGGTTAAAAGTCAATGGAAAAGAGGAAGGCCAACAATGAGATGGATCGATACAATAACAGCAGCTATGAATGCCACTGTATCAACAATGACTGAAGATCGAATAAAGTTTAGGATAACTATCCAAAGGGTCGCCATGAGTCAACATCAACTCAAGGGCTCTTGACAAAAACAACAACAACATGAATTTTAAGAATTAGAAAAAAAAGTATGTTTTGTACCCATAGTTAGATTTTATTTAACTATAGTGTGAACTGGGCTGTTGTACCTGGCATCCTCTCCATTCAAGTACTAATCACAGTCTGTGGCAACAGAGATGTGTGAAAGGTTTGCTGTCAAACTCAAACTGTCTGGATTTCAGCCTTCTTTGAGTTCCCTTAAAAAATTCTAGATCTTGCCCAGATCTGCCGAAGAAGAATGAGGAGGGAAATCTGTTTAATATCCTTTCCCTCCAGTCACAGCAGATCTGGATGAAACTTTTAAGGAAATCAGAAATGGATCCATAAAGAGAAAATCGGTTTTAGATTTTCAGAGCATGTCAATGAAACCGTGAAATTTTCCTAGGTTTAGCAAATTGTTTAATAGACCTACTTTGAAAAAGATCAGAAGTTCACACGTCTGTACTTTCAGATCAGAAGTCTGTCTGATTGTTAGGATGTTCCTTATGTGCATAGATGGGGGGAGGGAACAATCAAATAGGTAGAGATTAGTGGTTATTTAAGTGGAGACTTATCTATGGATGTGGTCTTCATAAGAGTAAATTACCCTAAAAACCCGTCAATGCTCTCCTACTTTGCATGCCATAGCAGTTGCAGCAGTAAAACACAGTAGTATCACTTTAATAGGTTAATAGAGGTACATTGGGGAAGGGTTGAGGGGGAATGGTGATTGGTTTCCATATCAGAATTCGTATATGCATCTTCTAAAAGTGAACAAATTGGATGAGCTATTTTGACCTTTGTCTGCCACGTTTCCTATGTTGCTTTATTCAGAATCGGAGAATGTAAGATGTTCAGCTGATTGTGAATATTATTCCATTATCTCAAAATTATCTGTAAAATTTGGCATGCTGGATGCCTGGCAGATTTTGGGAGAAAACCTGTGTTCAAATTCAGATCCATTTTGCTTGCTTTTCAAGGTCATAGCATATTCCAAAGTAACCTCATTGTGTCTGTTTTAATTCACATTAACTTTCCCATTTCTAGTCATTTGTTTTGGTAAGTACTCGTAAAAGTGTGTTTATTTTCCTCTCTTTCAATCCTCTCAGCATCCATTGTACTATAGACAAACTAGTAGAAGTTTGAGTTGCTTTGTTCCTAACCCATCCTGTGAATATCAATGCTAACAACCGTGTCTTGTGTTTTTTTTCCTTTTTTCTTTCTTTTCTTTTTTGTTATCAATGTGTTTCTTCCTCTGTGAATAATTGTATGTCTAGAGACAGCCATGGAGTGATTTTGCTGTACTGAATGGGGGAAAGATTAATAGTGACATATGGAAGGCAAGTATCTGGTCAGATTTTAGATGGCTCCATTACTATTTAACCCTTTTTTAGTTTGCATGGCAATGGCAGTGTCTGTTTTTCACCAAGGCTGTTCACTAGGAAGGCTCAACATGAATGGAGCAATCACTGGGGTGATGCCTAGCTCACAAACATTCTCTTCAATTTCCCATCTTTTCATCTTAAAGGGTTCTTCTAAATTGAACGGGGGGGGGGGGGTGGATGCCAGTATTGCTCTCACATCTTGTAACAATAAAATGTCTGTCCTGAATAAAGCATTGATTTGATCTGAAGCGCTTTCGAGAGGGTGCATGCATCTTCCCTAACCATGCTTTCTTGCAGGGGGGGGGAAGACTTTGTGTTTGCTTTCTCTTCCTCAGTAAGAACGAGAGGCAGTAGGATAACCTGTGTCATTGCTGATACTTTCCGTGTTGTCTTGTTTGTAGGATTTGCATGCAGCCACCGTGAATCCAGACCCCAGCTTAAAAGAGTTTGAAGGAGCAACGCTGCGTTATGCCTCTTTGAAACTCAGGTAGAATGTTGAACTTGGGGTTTTTTTTGGGGAGTATTTAATATTTTAAAAAGATGACTTCTGCTTCCACATTTCCAGTCCAGTTAGTTGCTCCTGTGACTCTAAATAAACTGTGTGTGTGGTGGAGAGGAAGGGGGTCGATCATTATTAGAAATGCCCCAATTACAGGTTTCTGATGGATACATATCTTAGTGAAAATCATTTTTATTAGGCATTTCCAGATAAACAAGTAATAACAACCCAAAATGCATCCAAGCAAAGCATTGCATGCAGAAACTAACAATAGAAGTCTAACATAAGCTAGACAAGTTCACAGCAATCTAACATGAGCTAGACAAGTTCACAGCAACCCAGGTCCCATACCCGATCCCAAAGAACAGGTAGCACGGTCACCCGTCAACGGGCTTCTAACCGTATACTGCCGGACCAGCGAGAGAGACTGGCCTCAGTATCTCAGCACATGCAACTGGGAACAGGGAACATAGAGTATAGAGCACAGAACAGAGGACCTAGGATCAAGTGTTGCAACTGCAACGTAGACCACAACTCACAAATGTAATCAGACAGTGATGCAAAGTCAATGAACAGTCAATAACTTGCCCAATCCCACTCCCATGGCCCCTCCCCCCCTTTCCCTACCTCCCCCCCCCTCCCCCCCGTCCCCCCCTCTTCCCACCCGAGCAGAGCACCAGTCCTCACCGAAACCCCTTGCATAAGACAGATCAGCCTCTCTCATCATCTCTTCCTATCATCATCATTCATTCTCTCCCACTGGTGGCCCACTGTCCATAACCGGGGCCCAAATCTCCATAAACTGGTCTATCCGCCGCCGGCCAAGGAGCCTTGCCGTGCAGCACTCCATATTCAGCAAAACCCGCATCCGTCCCTCCCAGTCCCGCACACTAGGCGCCGCTGGCGCTACCCAATGCCTCAGGATCGTTTGCTTGGCCACCACGAAGCCCTTCTCACACAGTTGACGGTGACTGCCACCCATGTAAGTCTTATGTTCATAAGAGCCAAACAGACACCATTCGGGCGTAAGACTTACTGGTTGGCCAATCCAGCCACCGAGCTTCACTCCAACACCCTCCCAGAATCTTTGAATGTTAACGCATAGCCAAAACTTATGCGCCAGAGTGCCTCTCTCCACCCCACACAGGTGGCATCTATCCGAGTCAGTGATACCCACCTGCATCGCCCAAACATCATGCACATATC
The DNA here is from genome assembly GCA_033557465.1 of Ichthyophis bannanicus. Classification (NCBI taxonomy): domain Eukaryota; kingdom Metazoa; phylum Chordata; class Amphibia; order Gymnophiona; family Ichthyophiidae; genus Ichthyophis; species Ichthyophis bannanicus. The sequence goes on along the minus strand of CM066032.1, from coordinate 1,511,777,253 downwards.
CACGCCACAAAAATTTGTACTGCACTTCCTGCATCTGCACCGATTCCGAGACTTTGGCTATGCATTGAAAGGCGTGAAGCAAGCGCTCCGGCATTCCCTCCAAAATCCCATCATCCTTTCATCTGCGCGCTAACCTCGTCAACCCGGTCAAATCTTCCCCCACAACAAGCTCTTCCCGTAGCCTCCGAACCGTGACCTTTCCCTCCAGGGCACGGAAAAGATCCACCATTCCCCTCTCCTCTCCCCATAGGCTCGCCACAATGCAACGCTGTAGGCTGTGCACATAATGCCTCACTTGCAGATAAAAATAAAAATCCTGCGCTGGCAATTGATAGCGTCCCCGCAGGGACAGGTAAGAATCCAGCTGCGCGACGTGCTCCATCCTCAAATGGCCCACATATTCCACTCCGCACTGTGCCCAGCGCTTGGCCACCCCACTCTGTCTCCCTGGGGTAAAATCCCCGTTGCCTCCTAATGGGAGACAATCAGAACTTCTCCAATCACACCCCCTGTAGTGACACAACTGTCTCCATACCTGTCAAACTGCCCCAAGATAGTTTGAACGCCTCCAAAACTCGGGCATCTCTTTACCCGATCGATGCATCCAATACATCCGGTGGTATGGCGCCGAAACATGGTCAACCAACTCAATCAGGATAATCTCAGCAGTCCCTGCCACTAAATCACAGAGCGGCTGCAGCAGACTAAGCAGATTGTATTCCCGCAACGAAGTCAGGCCTGCCCCCCTCTCTCTCCGGTTTCAGCAAAGTCGCAAAAGCAATGCGCGCCCTCTTCCCCTTCCAGAAGAATTTGGACAAGTGGCTCTCCAAAGTTTTTAAGTCCTTCCTCAAGAGCCAAAGCGGGGCATGCCTTAGGAGATAGATCCATCGTGGCAGTTCGATCATTTTGAAAAGAGCTATGCGCCCTTTCAAGGATATCGGCAGCTCCCGCCATTTCTTCAACCGTTGGAGTGTTTTACCCAACAGGGGCTGCACATTAACTGCATAGAAACGTCAGAGCTCACGCGGAATCTGGATACCAAGATAGCGGATGGAATCCTCCGCCCAGACTAATGGGAACGCACCCTGCCAGCGCCCCCTGACTCCCCCTCCAACATCTAAGCCCATCGACTTCGCCCTGTTTATCCGCAAACCTGAAAACGCACCAAACTGCTCGATCTGAGACAAGGCACACTCCAACGACCCCTGCGGATTCGTCAGACACAATAACAGATCATCTGCGAATGCACTAAGCTTTATTCCCCCTCCCGGCCATTCAATCCCGTGAATCTCCTCTGTCCGCTCTAACAACCTCAACAGGAGCTCCATCTGTAGGATAAACAACAGAGGGGATAGCGGGCATCCTTGTCGCGTCCCTCTGCGCAACTCAAAGGATTCTGAACGAAATCCACCAACTGTTATAAAAGCCAAGGGTGCCATATATAGGGCCTGTAACCAGGTTAAGAAAGCTCCCTCAAAGCCAAACCTCCCGAGCACCTCAAACATGTACGCCCAAGACACTCTGTCGAAGGCCTTTTCCGCATCCAGGCTAACCAACAATAAGGGGTCCCCACATTGTACACTCCATTCTGCCCCCAGTAGAACTTTACTAATGTTAGAAAAGGCCTCCCGTCCTTTGACAAAACCTGTCTGACAGGGACTTATCAATCGCAGCAGAATCCCCTGTAGTCGTTGAGCTAACACCCCAGCCAGCACCTTCATATCGTAATTGATTAAAGAAATCGGCCTGTAGGAAGTTGGATTTTCCACGTCCTACCCAGCTTTGTGGATCACCGTAATCGCAGCCGTTCTCATATCCCGAGGAAACCCTCCCCCATTTAAGACATCGCCATATACTGCGGCTAGAGTGGGGACCACCTGTAATTCCAACATTTTGTAAAATTCGACGCTGTAGCCATCCGGTCCGGGAGCCTTATGCGGTTTTCCCCTTCTAATCACTCTCTGGATTTCCACTCCTTCGATTGGCCTATTTAACTCCGCACGTTCGGCCTTCGAGAGCTGCGGCAGCGGTGTCCCATCTAAAAATGGTTTCTCACCACCTCTGTCTTCCAGCTCCGGGGTATATAACTGTTCATAGAACTGTCGGAAGACCTCCACTATACTTCGGGGGTCAGAAAGTCGCACCCCGGTACTATCTCTAACCGCGGCCACCACCTTAGACCCCCCCTCCCTCACCAAACGAGCCAGGAGGCTACCTGTCTTATTGCCATATTGGAAGAACTGGTGGCAGTAGAATTGCATGCTATAGACCGCACGCTCCTGCAGAATGCTATTAAGCCTCCGCTGAACCTCCAGATAAGTCGGGACATGCTCTTTTCCCCGACCACCTACGGCCAACCGTTTCAACCTTCGCATTTCCTGCGCTAAGAGCAACACTTCCCCATTGATTCTACGCTTCTCCTGCGCCACATATGCAATGATGTGCCTCCTCATTACGGCCTTCCCGGCCTCCCAACATAAGGTGGCAGAAAGGGCGCTGGATTCATTAAAGTGCACTAAATATTTTTGAAAGTTGTCATTCTTCCACATCTGTCTAGGGAAGGCCCACCGAGACTCCCCTCGTTCTCGCCCTCTCCAATCCATCCGCACCATGACATGATCAGACACCAAGATAGGCTCAATCTCAGAGCTAAGCACTCATTCAAATTCCCTCTCTGTCATCAGAATATAATCAAGCCTAGACCAGGTGTGGTGCACCCTAGACTGATGGGTGAAATCTTTCTCCCCCCCATGCAAGGTCCTCCAAGTGTCTACCAACCCTCCTGTCAGACACAGGTAGCCTACCCCCTTTTTGCTCCAACCCCCTTGCACCTGCCCACCGGATTTATCCAGTACAGGATCATGAGGACAATTGAAGTCACCCGCCACAATCAGCGGGATCCTCGGAGCGGCACTCACTTTATGACCCAGCCGTTGAAAAAAACAGTGATCATAGACGTTTGGGGCATAAACATTCCCTAGAAAAAATTCCTCTCCATTTAACTTTAAGTGCACAAACATATATCTACCTGAGGGATCCAGGTCTTCTCTCAACAGCTCTACTTGGATCTCCTTACTTATTAAAATTGCTACTCCTCGTTTCTGACCCCCCGAGGAAGCAGCCAGCACCTGGTCCACCCAACCTTTCTGTAACTTGGCATGTTCTTTCGCAGTAAGGTGAGTTTCCTGCAATAATGCTACCTGGGCTTTACTCTTCCGCAGAGCCTGGTGTATTTTCATTCTCTTCACTGGAGAATTGATCCCGCCCACGTTCCAAGAGATAAATCTCATGTGGTGCCTCATTGGCTCGCACTCACAGAGGGCAACAGCAAGTTTCTCTCCCATTGCACAGCCCGGGGTTGCCCAGCCTCAACCCCCGGCCTAAAAGCTACCAAGATTAAAGTGCAATACCGAACTGTGATATAGAGTGGCTCTCCCCACCCGGTAGGCGTCCCTGCCCTGCTCGCCCCGCCCTCCTTGTGAGGGCTCCCTCCCCACTACCCCCCTCCTCCCCCTCCCCCTCCCCCCTCGCCTGCTCCCTACCCTGTCCCCCCCCTCCCCCTTCCTCCCCCAGGTAAAAAACTACCTATCCCACCGTCAACCATCGTGGCTGACCTGCGAGTCCCTACCGTGCACTGCGGGGCCGCCCCGAGCCCCCTCCACAGGGGTCTGCAGAGGTGTACTGCCCCTCCCACCCGGACTCCCAAGTGGCTGCCTGAATCAAGCTTATACAAGCAAGCATACAAGCTAGGAGGTGCAGATTGCCCTCTCCCATCTGCGTACAGTCAGTCTCTCACCCAGAAACACACATTCCACAGCTGGAGACATAATAGAGGGGAAATAAACAAAGAGAACTGGTCGGAGGAACAGGAAACAGCCAGCTAGTATGGCAAGTAACAGCAATGCAAAATCATACATGAACAGTAACACAATAATCACACATGAACAGTAAGCAGGCAGTTACCCGCTCGAACATCCACAGGTCTAGGCGCACCCAAAGGTAGCCAGCACTGCGGCGCCAGCTGCCCTGTTACCCGAAGAGCCAGGGTAGCCAACAGTCAAAACCACCAGAGTCCATATCCCCTTACAGTTCAGAGGCCTGGCTCCCCTCCTCGTCCTGTATTGGCCGATTCTTCTCCAAGTCCGCCAGGAACGCCTGGGCCGCCTTCACCGAATCAAAGACAAAAGTCTTACCCAGGCTGTACACTCGTAGGATGGCCGGGAACGCCAATGTGAAGCAAACTTTCTTCTGGAACAAAGCTGCACACACAGGTGTAAACTCCCTTCTCCTCGCGGTGACCAAGGCCGAGTAATCCTGAAACAAAAGGAGCTGGTTATTGTCCAAGGTGAGCTGCCGGTGCCGGCGAAAGGCCTGTAGCAGTCGCTCTTTATGCGCAAAATTGAGGATCCTGGCAATCACTACCCTGGGCCGAGATCTGGACGCCATCTTCCCTCCGACGCAGTGAGCTCGCTCCACTTTAATTTCTCCCACCAGCGTGTCAAGTCCCAGAGCCTTCGGCAGCCATTGTTCTAACAGAGGCACTAGCTGCTGATCCGTGGTTGTCTCCGGGAGCTCCACCAGTCGTATGTTGTTGCGGCGGGATCGATTTTCGAGGTCGTCAATCTTAGTTTGTAAGGCCTCCAGCTTTGCCCGTGTGCTCTCGAGCCCTCGTGTCTGCCGCCCCTCATCCTCTTCTATGGCCGCCACTCTATCTTCCAATTCCTCCATCCGCTGGCTCATCTCCGCCATCGACGTGCCCATGACCTCCAGTTTGGATAAAATCTGGTCAAACTTGGGATCTAGCTGCCGCACCACTTCCCTCGCCAGATCCTCGGTGGCCGATTCCACTCTGTCTTTGCTCGGCGAGGAGGGCTGCGTACTCGGCAAGGCCGGGGTGTCAGGCCTGAGCCCCTTCTCTTTCTCCTTCTCTTTACGGGTCAGAGGCGGCATTGTTCTACACTCCGCAGCCCGTTTTTTGAAGTCCGGGGCTTGAGGCGATTCTTCCTCCACGAACAACCGTTCTCCGGGGGCAGACAGATAGAATATTAGCAGTTTTTCTCGAGGCGGCCCCGGAGCGAGCGGAGACACGTCTTCACTCGCTCATGTGTCACGTGGACTCTCTCTGGATACATATCTTAAAGATGATCAGGGAACCAAACCTTTCTCTCAAGAGAAGTTTGAAGCTGGAAGAAATAAAGCAGTAGAATCCCAAATTGCCTTTTTTTTGGGTTGTAGCTAGTGCTACTGCTTTGGTATGGTAGCAGGCATCAAAATGTATTCTAAATCCAGGGGCGTACATTGCCCACTTCGCAAACTAGGAAGAATAGAAACCGTCTGTTATTTGCTGTTTTACTGTTCTTTGTGTTTTATTGTTGTCCGGATGCCACAGCTTTGTATTCTGCTCTGTACTGAGTTCCTGTCAGCTCCTTTGGCAAATGTGTGCATTGGCTGGGGCTGGAGGGAACCTTGACTAGTGCAATTAGTGCTAAATTACAGCAAGAAGTAATTATGGGAATCGGGATGATGGAAAGCAGTGGTGGTGCTGGTTGGGCAGTTCTGCAAATGATTAGGAGGAGGTAGTGATCTTTCAATGTCCCAGGAAATAAAAAAGCCTAAAATTCCTGGAGGTACTGTACATTATATTGTTGGAAGTGAGATGCTTATGCATGCTGCATTGTTTGCTGTTTGTAACACTTGCTATTTTTTTCTTCCCAGAAATGGTCCACAGTCAGATGAAGATGATTCCTGTAGTATCAACAGTGACCCAGAGGCCAAGGTGAGCAAAGCAGTGCATTCACGAAGCACTTACTAAACCAGATATTAGAAACATATCTGAGTGTATAATTGCCTTTTTGATTCTTGCTCTTTGGTGGTCAAAGCTGCTGTGTTCCATATATAGGTATAATGTTCTGCTGATGCTCTCCGCTTACTTACCATTAGTGTCATACCAAGCTCAGTTTATGCTTCATTGGGTTTTATTTTCGACTTACGGTTTCAATTTGTTTTCCTCTGTTATAATGAAATTCATACCTGTAGCCCCTGCATATTGGTATGTGATTCCCCTGTATCTAGAGGCCCCTGCAGGATAGTTAAGGAGATCCCTTGTGGAGGAAAATTCAGAATATATCGGGCAGCCTTAGATTAGCATAGAGAGAAGAAAAGAGTAGCGAGCAGATCCTAAAAGGTTCAGGAGAGGAACACCAAAAGGCGAAGGAGTAGGAGTTATCCTGAGGAGCTCCCAAATATTAGCTGAGAAGAAGGCAGAACCAGCATGAGTCTTAAGAGCAGAATTGAGTCCCCAGGATGGGAAATGTATGCAGCTAAGTCATTTTTAACCTTCCATACTGGAGGATCCTAGACTGAAGAAATGTGTGTGCCAGGGCATCCCCTGCCGTTAGGTAAAGGAGCATAACAGGATATCTTTTGGAAGGGAACAGAAGTAGACTAGGGTCCGTGGAATAAAGGTAAAGGTAGTGGAGTCCAAAAGACTGGGATTTCATCTAATTCTGTTTATTAATTCAGCTGCTCCAAGGAGAGGCTGAAAACTCTTACCTTCACTGCTTCCAATAAAAGAGCGACCTGTTAAAACCGTTTTCTTCCCTTCAAATAAAAGTTAAACCAGTTTGTGAACCACACCAACTGAGTACATTTGCATTTATTGGAAGTCAGGGGCAGGACCTTTATATATAACAAAAAGAGGTTTTACTTTCATAAAGACAGGAATCGATTCCCACAAACATAAGATCACTGCACAGAGCAGGCCAAGGTGACACCTGTATTGGGAAACGTTCCTCAGGACCAGAACACTGGATGAGCGACTTTTTGGTGAAAATCCTAAGAGGAAACGTCAAAACAAGCCAAAAATGTAAGACCTTTGAAATCAAAATAAGATACTTCCCCGACGAACCAGATGGGACTTAACATCTGGATTTTCAGTCGCATTCTAAACCTTAAATATTCACTGCTTTGTCACATTCCGATCATTCATCCATCTCTCCAACTGTCCCCCTCCCACCCCACCTTCGTCCCCTGAGACTATCACTGAAATGTTTTTTGGATTCACATTTATTCCGGTATTGTCATCTTTCATTTATACTGTCCTAGCCTGAGGAAGAAAGTTTCAACCTTCAAAAGCTAGTCCAAAAATGTATCAAGTTAGACCAATAAAAAGGTATCACCTTCTTTTCTTTTTTTTTGCTTTTTCTTTTATTTATCAACTATAAACATGGACCAACATGGCAAACACATTACTTTATCTGCCTCCATAATGACTGTGACCCACTACACCATGCTAGGAACCACAGGCCCAAGGTTCAGCAGCGGCGGTTAGCATGGGGGCATGTAGCAGCAGACCCATGGATATTCAGTGCTACTAATCGTATAACTGCCACTGAATATCACGCTTAGCCGTAATTACACGGTTTGATCAGTATGTACAGGCCATATACAACAAAGATTCTCAAGAGGAAATTAAAACAATTTTAAACAGTTGATAGTAACTAGGCTGTAAAAAACAAATTGGGGCATTCGTATCTTGCAGAGATGCTATCAGTGCAAATCTCTTCTGTTGTAGGTAGTTGTGGTTCCACAATGGTTTCCACTGTTTTCAGTCTTCGAACTCTGTATAGAGGGTGACAACTTGAGATTTTTTATTAAACTGCTTGCGCTGGAGCAGTTCCAGTAGTTTTGGATGAACAGTCATGTCTGGATCAATTTCAATTTAATTTGCATGCTAATCACAGTACAGAGACTATTCTACGCTCGGTGTCTGATGCTCATTTTGGGAGGTTTGCAAGTGGTTGGGTCTTTTTACTTTTATTTTTGATGTTTCAGCTGCATTTGATACTGTTAACCATGCAACTCTGTTGCAGAAATTGTGTTCAGTGGGAATCAATTCTAGTGTCCTGGCCTTGTTTAGGTTCAATACGTCAATCTTTTGGTGGATTCAACACATCAACCTTGGTCTAACTAATTACTTCTTTGCTGAGAGGCTCCCCAGGGGTTATCATTATCAGCAGTACTTTGGAATAGCTATTTGCTTCCTTTATGTGAGGTATATCAAGAATCTAAATAAACATAAAGATATTAAAATACTACATAGTTCAATACTGTCTTTATGTGGATGATATTATCATCTTTATACCTTTTAAACATGATGATGGGTTTCCATTGTCAGTTGTATCTGATACCATTTGAGCAATGATTACATGCTTGGCAGCTAGTCATCTGGCACCTAATAGGGCAAGACAGAAGCCTTAGTCGTTAGTAAAACTCCATTGGTTGACTTACTGATCGTCTTATATTGGATCACCAGACTATTTTTGAGGTTCAGAAAGTTCATTATTTGGATGTCATACTGGATAATGAGATTACTCTCGGGTCACAGTAAAGAAATGTGGTAAAGTTAATTTTTTAGAGGATGTGTATTCCATGCAGGTTCAAAAATTTGTTGGAGCTATCCAATTATTGTGTAGTTTTTTAGTTATCAATTTGCCCAAGGTTTGATTACTGTAATTCTCTGTATCTTGGTTTACCTGCAACAGTTTTTTTATAGACAGTGCAGCTGTATGCCTGTTGATTGGTTGCAAACGCACAGAGCATATAACTCCTGGTCTCTGTGTTGCATTGGCTCCATATTGCTGTGCACTGTCCTTCTAAGATGCTGACCCTGCTATTTGAGACTTTGCATGATTTGGCACCATTGTTACTGAAATCAGCCTTCAGACTGCACTTGCATGAATACAGTCTCCATTCTGCTTCTCAGTTTTTGGAAAGGACATAGTGAAGTCGATATCTCATGCATGAGCTTTCTCTGGGGCAGGTCTGAGATTATGGAATATGTTAACTATTGAACTTCTATCAGAATTGGATCTCTTGACATTTCACAAGAAGTTGAAAACTTGCTTACGCTGTTTTTTTCTTCTGTTTTATAAAATATTGTTTAATACCAGCTTAGGCTTTGTTTTAAATGAAATAATATTTTAGTCATATGATTTTAATTTGTTTAGCATGAATATTTGTTTTATCTGCTTAGAATGTAAGAAGAGCAAAAGAACATAGCTGCCATACTGGGTCAGACCAAAGGTCTGTCAAGTCTCGCATATTGTTTCTAACAAAGGCCATTTTGACAGGCTCTCAAAAAGTAGATAGTTTCCATGCTACATTACTCAGGTCTATCTTAATAACAGTTTATGGACTTTTCATCCAGGAACTTGTCCAAACCTTTTTTACATCCAGCGATGCTAGCTGCTTTTACCACATCCTCTAACAACAATTTCCATAGCTTAATTATGCATTAAATGGAAAAATATTTTCTAAGGATTTGTTTAAATATACTACTTTGTATCAAGGCACGTTCCTTAATCTTTAGAGTTTTTGAAAGTGTAGACAATAGATTTACATTTACCAATTCTGCTCCACTTAGGATTTTATAGACCTCTGTCATATCACCAATCAGCCATCTCTTCTCCAAGCTGAAGAGCCCTATCCTCTTTAGCCTTTCCACTCAGGGGAGTCACTGAACCTCCTTTATCATTTGGCCATCCTTCTCTGTACCTTTTCTAATTCTGCAATATCATTTTTGAGATGCAGCGACCAGAATTGCACACGATAAAGTTGTGGTCACACCATGGAGCAATACAGAGGCATTGTTGTTCTTGTTTTTTTCTCTATCTCATTCCTAATAATTCCTAACATTCTGTTTGCTATTCTGGCCCATAGACACTGGGCATATTTAAATGTATTATTCATGATGATGTCTAGATCTTTTTCCTGTATGGTGACTCCTAATGTGCAGCCTATCATCGTGTAGCTGTAATATGGGTTATTCTTCCCTAGGTGCATCACTTTGCCCTTGTCTCATAATCCACATACGATTTAACAACTTTGAACAGTTTTGTGTTATCAGCAAATTGATCACTTTATTCACTGTCCCCAATTCTAGACCATTTATTTATTTAGACAGTTTTTGTATACCGCCTTATCCTTCAATCAAAGCGGTCACAACACAATTGGGGGATACATTTAACACGCGGGGATATGAGACACATACACTAATACTTACAGGGAACATGGGCAATGGAGGGTTAAGTGGCTTGCCCAAGACCACAAGGAGCATCTATGGGACTAGAAACCCCAGTCCTTCCAGCCCAAGGTTGCTGTCCTCTAGTGGGATTTGAACCCCCGACCTTCCGGCCTGAAGTACCTTGCCCCAACCACTAGGCTACTCCTCCCTATAAATATATTAAAAAGCACCAGTCTCAGTATAGATGCCTGGGGTGTACTCCACTATTCATTTTCCTCCATTGTAAAAATTGGCCATTTAACTCTACCCTGTTTTCTGTCTTTTAAATGGTTCTCAGTCCACAAAAGGAAATTGCCTCCTATCTCCTAGCTTTTTAATTTCCTCAGAAGTCTGTCATGAGGGACTTTGTCAAAAGCTTTCTGAAAATCCAGACACACAGGGGTTAATTTTATAAAAAGCCTCTTAGATTTATGCATGATAACAATCATAAATCTAGGTATTAGCCATATATGTTCGTAAATGGGCATTTATGTGCGTATTTAGAAACAGAAACATGATGGCAGAAAAAGACCATATGGCCTATCTAATTTGCCCTTCCATAGCAACTACTATAGTCCTCTTTTTAACTCTATAGATCAGCGATTCTCAACCTGTTTACTACTTCCTTTGGAGGCGGGACAGCACGGAGCCCATCGAGAGACAGAAAGGCTCCGCAACGGCTTCACTCACAGCAGGCACAGCCGTGGTTCCCTAAGAGGCATGGAGTCGCGGCTGCAGAAGAACAGGGCAGTAGCAGGCAGACAGGGAGAGGGGAGGAGGGGACAGGGAACCTGCAACGGGGCTGACACAGAGGGATGGATGGAGGGAGGGAGGGAGGGAGGGAGGGGGCTGACATGGAGGGAAGCGAGAGCTGATTGTTGGATGGAGGGAGGGAGGGGGGCTGACATGGACAGAGGGCTGACATGGAGGGAGGGGAGAGCTGATGGATGGAGGGAGGGAGGGGGCTGACATGGAGGGAGGGGGGCTGACATGGAGGGATGGATGGATGGAGGGAGGGAGGGGGCTGACATGGACAGAGGGGGGCTGACATGGAGGGAGGGAGGGATAGATGGAGGGAGGGAGGGGGGCTGACATGGACAGAGGGGGGGCTGACATGGAGGGAGAGGGGGACATACAGGACAGATGGGGATAAATGCTGGACAGAGGGGAGAGACAGTGTGGGTTAGGATTATAATGGGCAGATGGGGGGGCTAGGACTGGTAATGGGTTGATTAGGGAAGGCTAGGACTGGGAATGGACTGATCAAGGGGGGGTTGGGACTGGTAATGTGCTGATAGGGGGGTAGGACTATTAATGGACTGATGGGGGGCTAGCATTGGAAATGAGCTGATCGGGGCGGTTAGGACTGGAAATGGGCTGATTAGAGGAGGCTAGGACTGGTAATGGGCTGATGGGGGGGGGTAGGACTGGTAATGGGCTGATTAGGGGAGCCTAGCACTGGTAATGGGGTTGAGGGGGGACTAGCACTGGAAGCGAGCTGATTGGGGGCTTCGACTGGGAATGGGCTGATTGTGTGGAGGGGAGGATAGAACTGCTGGCCCTGGAAGAAAACTGGGGGCTAAGGCTACAAATGGGCTGATATGAGGGGATGGGAGAATGGAACTGGAAGGGAGTGGATCTGAGAGGGGCTGCCATGGTATTTGTACTAGAAGGGACTGGTCAATGGGGAAGGAGGGGGACTGGAAGGGAATGGACACCAGTGGCAGTCATGGGAATGCAAGTTGACATTGGAAGGTACCGGGAGTGAGGACTGGAAAGGGGCTGATACTGGGGAGGGTTACTGGGACTGGAAATAGGCTGATGGAAAGAAGTGAAGAAAACGAAAGAAGAGATAAGAAATAGCAGATGGACCATAGACCACAGAAAGAGAGCTAAGAGAAGACAGGAAAGCAGAAGCCTCAGATCGGAACCAGCATGATCAGAGAATAAATTGGTCAGACAGCAAAGGTAGAAAAAATAATTATATTTCATATTAGTGATTTGACTACAAAATCATCATAATTTTGAAATCAAATATTCTTACTTCTTATTGTGGTTTAAATAAGTACATTTTATAAATAAAAACATATTGCAAAGGCCTATAATATATTAATAATTCAACAAATGATTACAGCGACAATGCGTTAACGATAAAGGAAGAGAGACGCATTTGATTTTATCATTGGGGGTCACCACAAGTTGACCAATGGTAAAAGGGGTCACGGTACAAAAAAGGTGCTATAGATCTTCTGTGTTTGTCCCGTGCTTTCTTGAATTCAGATACTGTCCTCGTCTGTCCTACCTCCACTGGGAGACACAGATTTCACACCACCCATGCACATAAATACACCAGGCGCCCAACTCCAAGTAAAATCACAAGTGCAATCACCCTGGACCAGGGCTTAACCCTACAGCCACTATCAATAGCATTATCAAACTTGTCTACCACAAGATAAAAACAGTACGCGGTCTTCAACCTACACTACACGAACATGATTTCCGCACAGTCTTCCAGGCTCCGGTACTTCTGTGCCTGGATTACTGCAACATTATCTTTCAGGGACTACCAGCGTGTACAATCCACCCCTTGCAAGTAGCCCAAAATACTAACACCAGAATCCTGCAGGGAGCCCCTTCCCATGAACACATTTGGCCTGATTCTGACCTGCATGTACATCCCCTTTGTATGTCCGGTCTGAACCTCTTGTGAGTTTGCCACGAAGAAGGGCAAGCATAAAGGAAGACATGGGTGATGAACAGCCAGTGGGGAGATGCCTGTCCCGCTTCACCCCGGCATGGGCACTTATCTCGGACACCTGGGTCCTCCAGGTCATCCGGGAGGGCTATCACCTTCACTTCGACAGGCTCCCACCTCCTTTCTCCCCGGCAGAGCCTCCTTGACTCCCCGCACACCAGCTCTTGCTGCAGCGGGAATTACACTCCCTCCTCGCCCAACGAGCAGTCAAGAAGGTTCCTCCCCACCTTCGAGGTCAGCGCTTTTATTCCTGGTACCTCCTTGTCCTGAAAAAGACGGGGGGGTCTGCGGCCCATCCTCGACCTCCGCAAGCTGAACAAGTTTCTGGTGCTGGAGAAATTCAAGATGTTATCTCTTGGCGTGCTGCTGCCCTTCCTCTGGCAGGGCGACTGGCTATGCTCCTTGGCTCTAAAGGACGCTTACGCCCATATCCTGATCCATCCCCAACACAGGCAGTACCTGCGTTTCAGGGTGCAGGGAGAGCACTTCCAGTACAGGGTGCTCCCCTTCGGCCTTGCATCCGCCCTACGGGTCTTTATGAAGTGCGTCATCGTGGCCGCCGCTCACTTGCGGCGCCGGGGCGTGTCGGTGTTTCCCTACCTCGATGACTGGCTCATTACGGGCTCCTCTGTCGAGGAGGCCCGGCAAGCGATGTCGCGCACTGTCCTCCTTTTGGAGAGTTTGGGGCTCTTGGTCAACTACCCAAAATCTCACCTCGAGCCGGCACAGGCTCTTGAATTCATCGGGACACACCTCGATACTTGGCGGGCCATGGCCTTCCTGCCAGTGGATCGCTCCACCCGCCTCCGGGCTCTGGCAGTGCGCGTCCAGAGTGCCCACCAGGTCACTGCTCGGTCCATGCTACGTCTCTTGGGACACATGGCCTCAACCATGCATGTGGTTCCTCACTCGCGCCTGCACATGTGGATGACCCAGTGGTGCCTCAACTCCCAATGGAGCCAATCCCTCAGGCACCTCAGGGACCCCGTCAGGGTTCTTCCCGACCTTCGTTTGTCCCTGAACTGGTGGCAAAACCCCCGCAACCTCCTACGGGGATCGCCCTTCCAGGCCCCACAGCACGATGTGATACTTAACATGGATGCTTCCTTGCTAGAGTGGGGAGCCCATTGCAGGTCTCTCTGCATGCAGGGGCAGTGGTCGCTGGTGGAGGCTCAACAGCAGATCAATCTGCTCGAGCTCCGGGCCGTTCGGTGGGCCCTGAAGGCCTTCAAGAATGTCCTCAGCGGGAAGTCGGTTCTGGTGCAGACTGACAACCGGGTAGCGATGTTCTATATCAACAAAGAGGGGGTCACGGGGTCACGCTCCCTCTGCAGGGAAGCAGTCCTCATCTGCTCTTTTGCCACATGGAAGAGGATGTCTCTCAACGCAACGTACCTCCTGGGTCAGGAGAATGGCCTGGCGGACAGGCTCAGCAGAATCCTTCGCTCCCACGAGTGGCGCCTCGATCCCAGAGTGGCAAGCTCGTTGTTTCTACGCTGGAGCACTCCAGCGATGGACCTCTTCGCCAGCCCTCAGAATGCTCAACTCTCTCCCTTCTGTGGCCCAGTGCTGCACCCGAGCAGGGAGTGCCCCGATGCATTTCTCCTGGATTGGTCCTCCAGTCTTTATGCATTCCCTCCTTTCCCCCTCATCGTGAGGACTCTGTTCAAGGCTCAACGGGACGGTGCATCGCTGATCCTTGTTGCCCCCTCATGGCTTCGGCAGCCTTGGTTTCCACTCCTGCTCCGGCTGTCGTCGAAGCTTCCGATCCCCCTGGGCTCTGCCAGGGACCTGCTGACGCAGGAATCTACCCTTCCTATCCCTCATGGCCTGGCGACTGAACGGGTCTCTCTAGCCTCACTGGCCCTCCCAGAGGAGGTCAAGGAAATCCTCCTTGCCTCGAGGAAGGACTCCACTAGGCGAGCTTACGCCTTTAAGTGGAAAAGCTTCTCCGTCTGGTGCTCAGAGCACCAGATCAACCCCTTCTCATGCCCGGTTTGGTGGGTTCTCCAGTACCTTCTTCACCTCTCGAGGGATGGGTTGAAGTCTAACTCTGTTAGAGTTCATCTGAGTGCCATATCAGCTAATCACCTCCCTATCGAGGGAAAGCCTCTTTCGGGGCAACCACTAGTCTCCCGCTTCATGCGAGGCCTTCTTTTGTCCAAGCCACCTATCCGTCCCCCTCCGGCAGAATGGGACTTGAACATGGTGCTTACGCAGCTCACTCGTCCGCCTTTCGAGCCAATAGCGGCGTGTTCGCTCTGGCATTTGTCTGGGAAGGTGGCCTTCCTGGTGGCACTGACCTTGGCTCGCCAAGTCAGTGAGCTTCAGGTGCTCATGGCTGGTGCCCCTTACACCAGGTTTTATCGGAACAGGGAGGTCCTCCGGACCCATCCTATATTCTTGCCTAAGGTCATGTCGGCTTTTCATCTCGATCAGGAGATAATGCTCCCGACCTTCTTTCCGAGGCCTGTGGCGCTGCACCCCGTCTAGGCTGTTGCCTATAGGAGGCAGCGTGCCATCTAATGTTCCTTTTATTGCTTTATGCCCAGAGCTAAGACTTCTGGGATTGTAGTTGTATGCAAATAAAACAATCTGAGTGGTTTTAGAGGCAAAACACAGGAAATTTATTTTTGTGGTCTAAACTTTGCAAACAAAAATCTTCTTTAGAAGTTGTGAACAAGGCAACACAAAATGAAGGATATTTTTCTCCACTCAAAAAGGTATCATACAAACAGTGCTCTGGCAGTAATAAAAATACTTGCTTCATTCAGCTTATGTACAACAAAGTATTTCTTTCTTCCAAAGCCACAATTGAAACTGTTGCTTACTGGCTGCTAATACCATCCAGCACAGATAACAGTTTCCTTCAACTGTTCAGGGTTTAAACAAGGCTGCTTCATGCTTGTCTGTCTTACCCACAGAATAGCTGCTTCTAGAACACCTTCACTTCACAGTGGAACACTTCTTATAGTTTTAACATTTGCAATTCTCTTTCTCTCCCAGGTTTCCAACACTCAGAGTATCAAGACATTTAAATACATGGGCTCTGGGTTTTTCCAGCTTAAAACCCCTGGCCCTCCTTCACTCTGACGTTAGGCATAAAGAGCAATCCATCAAAGAATCAACACAGTCCTGTTCCACCTCACAGGGTTCCGTTTCCATATCTTCATAATCAGACTCACATGCCTCTGGGTTTATAACCGGCTCTGAGAATGCAGGTTTAACTTTTTTAAAAAGTTTAAACAAGTTTTCCCAGTGATATTGCTTCCTCTCCTCTGGGCTTCTATAATGGCTGCAAGGCTTTTTATCTCTGACTAAAACATTCAAAGGTTTTAGCTGTCTCACCTTGCTCTTGGGAACACTCTTTCTTTCAGGCCTTTCAAAAGGTAAAACTTCTCCTTCAGAGTCTTGTAGGGCTGCTCTTGTATCTGAGCTGTACTCCACGGCTCTACCTTCAAACCGTGCTGCAATCTCTTCACAGCAAGGGCTTCTCTCTGAAGTGCAGTCTCCTGAATAACAGCTGCTCTGAGCGTCTCTCCTGTGTCTATCCCCAGACACTCTCTGCCTTTCACCACTGCCTGTGGCCAGCTTCCTCAGTCCCTCTCTCCTGGACAGCTTGTGACTGGCTCCGTCACCGCTGCTGTGGCTGGCTCTGTTCCCGTGCCCCTTCCAGTGCGCCCTCCTCTCTGTTTCTGGGAACTTAAATGTGTGTGAGCGTCTTCCCCCTTCTAGCTCCTCCCACAGGTACTTCCCATCTCCACCCTGCGTTGCCATGGAACTAGGGTGTGGTCTGAACTCAGTAGTTCTAACTGTGCGGTTTTTTTCTCTGCCTGCAGTTTTGTACGTATGCTTGGCTGAGCTATTCCCTTGCTCATAGGAAAAAGTTTTATTTCTAGCTATTTTCCCAGGTTCTGCTGGAGCCTCGTCACCACAGGCCCCATGCCAGTCAGGCATCAGCGACTCTCCACACCTCGACTGCAAGCGGGCCCTCGCCTTCTACTTGCAGCGTACCCAGACATTGCAAGTCTGACCGGCTCTTCATGACCTACGATCCCAATAGGGAGGGACAAGCAGTCACCAAGCGCACCCTCTCGGTTTGGGTGGCGGACTGCATCGCGTTCACCTGGATCGTCGAGTCACTGCACATGGGGTCCGAGCCAAAGTGGCCTCGGTAGCCTCGCTGCGCTCTGTGCCCATGATGGACATCTGCTGGGCGGCGACCTGGTCTTCTACAAATACCTTTGCCTTGCACTACTGCCTGGATATGGAGTCCCGCTGAGACAGCGCCTTCAGCCAGGCTGTACTCCGTAACCTGTTCGGGGGTATAAGCAATTCCTGCCTTCCGACCCTTCTTCACGGCTACCGAGGGCTTTGACCCAAAGACTCGGGCTCCTTCAGGCTTCCGCTTCTGCTTATGGCCTCGCGGAGGCGTTTTTTGGTTACAGGTTCGGTAACCTGTAGCTAGAGAGTCCCATAAGTGAGGTCTGGCTTCCTGCTTGTTCCTGGAGGAAGCGTAGTTACTCACCTGTAACAGGTGTTCTCCAGGGACAGCAGGAATCAGTCTTCACTACCCTCCCACCTCGCCTAATGAGTTGCTGTATTTTTTGTCCTTCCCTTGCCATCTGCTTGGTAGGGCTCGAGCTAAGGGACCTTACTGAGCAAGATGGCACCCTTGGGCAGGAAGAGGACCACGCATGCGTGATAGCAATCCCAAAGGCTTTCTTTGAAAGCTGGGGAATTGCTCTGCACGGGCTCTGTCGGTGCTGACGTCACCCATAAGTGAGGACTGATTCCTGCTGTCCCTGGAGAACACCTGTTACAGGTGAGTAACTACGCTTTTCAGCCAATCTGTTATATCTCCCAAGCAAGAGATTATCCCTGAGTAATCAGGTCCATAATATCCATGGGATGGTATAACATTATATCATTGGCATAGAGATGACAGTTTATCCCGTGTCTTCTAAAGATACTATATATTTAAATGCTCAAGTACTTAACTTCCCACCAGTGTTGACAGCAGGCCCTTGAGAGCTGTTTAAAGAATACCTGATGGATTGTTTGAAGCTTTCACCTGACACAATACCTTCTTTGGGGAAGGGTTTTAAATTTACCAACCCATAAGAACTTAGGGATCAGTATTGAGAGAATATCTGAGGAAGACGATGTTGAAGTCCCTTCAGCTGAATTTGATGTAACAGTGATGCTTGAACTATGTGTGGAAGAAGTTCAGGACTGAGCCACCCTCTTGTCCTTGTTTGTGTTTAAGTTTGATAAAAATACTATAGTGCGATTGTTTTTCCGTAATAGAGAGATTTTATTCATGGGTCAATGTGTTGGGTGTTTTTTCTGATTTCTGTCAGAAGATGCAGAAAAGATGCAAGTGTTTTTTCCGGCTCTAGCAAGATGTCCTTCAAATGGAAGAATTCTTTTTTAAATTCCCTGCGAAACACTCAATTAAAATTGCTAATGTTAGGTATACATTTTATGACTCCGAGCACCTGAGAGAATTTCGATATTTAGCCACTGCCTGGTTAACTCTAAACGGCTAATGTTAGAACAGCTGAATGGCTGTCCTAACTTTAGCCGGTTTTGCAGTCTTGTTAGCTGCTGAATATCTCTGCTGATCGAATTGCAAAATCACAATCTGGGCAACCAGATTGGATTTAGCCCCAGCATTGAATATCCAGCTTGATGTTAGAGAGGCGACAGCCAGCCTTTTTAAGTATGCTGGTCGCCACTGCTGAAATTTCCCCCTAAGTATTTTTATACTTAAGAACAAACAGTTTTAAACACATAATCAAAATTCCCATTTTATTCTGCTTTTTCCATCTCTAATACTTGGCAGTCTGCTACCTCCTATCACCCCAGATGCTCATATTCAAGTGACCACAACCCTTTTGTCACTTTCAGCACCGCTTGTAGGCATCGTAATGGCAGCTATCTTTTGTTATCAGGCCTGAGTATGCTACCTCTGTAGCACGATACCCAGAGGTCTCCATTGGAAGGGGAGGATCCAAACATAGGTCTCTCATATTGGAACGCAGCATATTGATCCGAGCCACAGGGCCCACCCAAAGTTGTTGAGAGGAAACACTTTTAGCTGTTCAGTTTGGGGACATAATTGACCTGCTGCCTTTATATAAATCTGTCAGAAGGAAGAAAATATCACTAACTAGAATTCTGATGGCCGGTGTACATAACATGTTGCTTTGTATACTTTTGATGTGTTCATTCTGTTGTCTTTTTACTGCTGTTTTGTGGTATTATTGCAACTCCACTTGTGGAACTATTTTCTGCTATACCAGCCTTAAAGCATCATGGCAATTAGGCATGTAAGAAATACAGTAAATAAATAAACACGTGCATTTAAGGCATTTTTATCATAGCCATTTTTCCCCACGTGGAAGCTGTGATGAGCCAGAGGCTTAATGTTCATCAAGAGAGCGAGTGATGCACATCATTAATTACTAAAGCGCATCATTAAAGAGCAACTCTGATTTTCTGAAAAACAATAATGACATAACCATGCCATGAAAATACAGCACAATTATTTTCTAGGATTTCAATCTTGATATTCTTTGGGTCCTGTAGACATGAAGAGAGACACTTTGATTGCTAGTGAAAGACATGAATTGTATCTGTCTCCCGTAGAAAGTGTGTTCTGCTCACATTTTATGACTCAAAACATATTGTTTCCATTTGGTTGTAAAAACGGGTTGCCAAAAGGTCCTTGTATTTTGTCTGAAGTAAACTATGGCCCTCCATCCCCACCTCCTGACTCCATTATCTTATCTCAGCAATGCAGGCACTCACTTGCATAATGGAAGATGCTTCCAAACATGACACAAAGTTGTTTTTAAATCTTCAGATGTCAAGAGTCAAGTCTGTTCTAATTCCTCTCTACTAAGATGCATTTAGAAGACAAATCCTTGCAAAAGTGACAGTATTTTCTGTATATGGAAGGTAATTTTATAACCGGGCACCTAGTTTTATGCACTCAAAATGTGCTTATCTTAAGCCTATTTTATAAAGAAAAGCAGGTGCCTACTTTTCTTTATAAAACAGGAGTGTAAGTGTCTGAAAGCACGCATTGAAGCTAGGCGTGAGTAGTTACATCAGCCCTAAGGCTGGTGTAAATGCCCATGCCTAGATTTTTAAAGAATGCATGTAAATGAGAGAATTTTATAACTTACCCATGTAGATTTGTGCTCTGCCACACTCCAGCCTTGTGCATACCCACACCAAAGGTATGCACCGTTGGCCTGCCATGAATGCTTACAAAATAGCAACAAGCTAAAATATGTGCATAAAGGCCCATCCATGCACATAAGTCATTGAATATACATGAGTTACACAGCTTTTTATAAAATTACTTCCTATCGGCCCGATAGCGAATTGGGCGAGCTATGCGTCGCATCGACGCATAGCCCTGCCTGCTCACCCTTAACCCTGGATATTCAATGCCATGCTGATGGCATTGAATATCCAGTTTGGGCACCCTGGGGAAAACGCAGCAAAGCCTAACCGGATAGCGGCGATATTGGACCGCTACCTGGTTAGCATACAGGGCTAAGATTAGGCATGCCAAAAGCTTGCCTAGTTTT
Organism: Ichthyophis bannanicus; assembly: GCA_033557465.1. Classification (NCBI taxonomy): domain Eukaryota; kingdom Metazoa; phylum Chordata; class Amphibia; order Gymnophiona; family Ichthyophiidae; genus Ichthyophis; species Ichthyophis bannanicus. The sequence continues at coordinate 1,511,756,828 of CM066032.1, read as the reverse complement.
AGCCATGGAGTGCTAACAAGATAGCTGTCCAATATTGCTGCTACCCGGTTACTGCCATTCTCCGCCCCTGCTCCATCTCCAACATACCCTGATGCTAACCAAATAGCATTGGGGGGGGGGGGGTGGTATAGGGGGCATAGACTGGGATATTTGAAGGCATTAACCATGTAGGTGCCATTGAATATTTCCGTTTAAAGCATTTACACATAAACCGTGTAAATGCCTTTCAAATATCGGGCCCTATATGTCTAGTTAAAGTTAAAAATACTTTCCTTGCTGGAATTGATAACTGGGAAATCTTTCTTGCTTTGAGCAGGATCACCTTACCCAGTCCAATACCATTTCAGCTTTTTTCACTGCCTACTGGCATATTGCAGGCTGTGAAGTCTCTCTGTGTGTATGCCATTGAATCAATGCTGACTCCTGGTGACCCAGTCCCTGGGCCTTCTTGGCAAGGTGATTGTCAGGCCTTTCTTCTGTGCAGTAAGTCTACAGCACCTGGTATTCTGAGGTGGTCTCCCATCCAAATACTAGCCAGGCTTGACCCTGTTTAGCTTCTGGGATCAGCCAAGATCAAGTTCATTCAGGGCAGTGAAGCCATAGCAGGCTCTGAAGTCTACGTCATAATTATACAGGGGCCTCGATCGTGCTTTCCCATAGCCAGCATATTGACGCAACCTGAAATCAGTCTTGGTGATTGTGCTAATCTGATTCTGAAGAGAGATGATGTCAGTGGCCCTAACTAGCTGTCAGTCTTAATGGCTTTCAGGCAGCAATAGGGACTGAAATATCTTAGATTGGCTGTCTGCAGCAGAAATTTGGTTGGGTACCACAGACAGCATTAAATCACATTGCTAGCATCAGAGATGGAGACTGCAGATACATAATGCAGCACCTGAAATGTGCTCTGAATTTTAAAAAGAATTTTTAAAAAATGATCTATAGAATCTCTGGGAAAGTATATTTATGTATTGTCACAGACCAGTATCTCTGGGTCCACTCTGTTGGTCAGGAACTCAATTCAGTCTTCTCTTTTCCATTATGAACCAGGGCAGTAAAGGATTATTTGCATGCTTTATTTACACAATTCAGCACAGGGAAGGATGGAAAGAGAGGAGGAGGCTAAATGAGGAGGAGGGAAAAGGTCAATTTCTTCCCCCATCAAAAAAAAGTTTTCAAAAAGAAAAAGAAAACTAAGCAAAAAACCCACAAAAACAGAGTAAATAAAGACAACAACACTTCATTCCTAAAAAAAACACCAAACTATCAGCTAGACTTCTAAATGTGTGCTTCTGCATTAAAGCATGTTATTTTACTGTGGGTCACTTTTTATGCTTTGGGACCTAGGTACTATAAGAGCATAAGAAATGCCATAGTGGGTTAGACCAAGGTCCATCAAGCCCAGTATCCTGTTTCCAACAGTGGCCAATCTAGGTCAGAAGTACCTGGCAGGTTCCCAAAAAGGCACACAGGTTCCACAATGCTTGTCCTGTGGCAAGCAGTGGATTTGTCCTCTTTAATAATGGTTTATGGACATTTCCTCCAGGATCTTGTCCAAACCTTTTTTAAACCCAGCTACACTGACAGCTTTTACTACATTCTCCGGTAGTGAATTCCAGAGTTTGATAACACGTTGAGTAAAAAAATATTTTCTCTTATTAGTCTTAAATGGGTTGCATTGTAGCTTCATTGTGCGTCCCCTAGTCTTTTAACTTTTTGATGGTGTAAACCAGCGATGGCGAACCTATGGCACGCGTGCCAGCTGTGGCACGCGAAGGCCTTGCAGCTGGCACGCGGGAAGGTCCGCAATTGAAAAAAAAAAAGAAAACCTGTCTGCTGCCGTTGTCGGGGCCGCCGCGGCAGAATCGAGCGTGCCGCGGGGCCCCCTGTACCCACCCGGCAGAGCCTGCCCTCCCCGTAGCAGCTCTCTCTTTGGAGCTACAGTCAGACGCGCCGGCTTGCAGAGCGCGAAGGGAAGAGTTTCCCTTTCGCGACTCTGTTAAGCCCGCGGGGGCTGATGGGAACTTCCCATCAGCCCCCGCGGGCTTAACAGAGCAGTGAGGGAACTCTTCCCTTCGCGCTCTGCAAGCCGGCGCGTCTGACTGTAGCTCCAAAGAGAGAGCTGCTACGGGGAGGGCAGGCTCTGCCGGGTGGGTACAGGGGGGCCCCGCGGCACGCTCGATTCTGCCGCGGCGGCCCCAACAACGGCAGCAGACAGGTTTTCTTTTTTTTTTTAATTTTCCCTGGGCTGGGCGGGGCTGGGGGGGGTGGGGGTTAGGAGTGGTGATGGGCTGGGCTGGGCTGGGAGGGGTGAGGGGCTGGGCGGGGGGGGTGAGGAGTGGTGATGGGCTGGGCTGGGCTGGGCTGGGGGGGTTAGGAGTGGTGATGGGCTGGAGGGGGGGTTAGGAGTGGTGATGGGCTGGGCTGGGCTGGGCTGGGCTGGGGGGGGTAGGAGTGGTGATGGGCTGGGCTGGGCTGGGGGGGTTAGGAGTGGTGATGGGCTGGGCTGGGCTGGGGGGGGGTTAGGAGTGGTGCTGGGCTGGGCTGGGCTGGGGGGGGTTAGGAGTAGTGATGGGCTGGGCTGGGCTTGGCTGGGGGGTGTTAGGAGTAGTGATGGGCTGGGGTGGGGGGGTTTAGGAGTGGTGATGGGCACTGGGCTGGGGGGGTTAGGAGTGGTGATGGACACTGGGCTGGCTGGGGGGGGTTAGGAGTGGTGATGGGCACTGGGCTGGCTGGGGGGGTTAGGAGTGGTGATGGGCGCTGGGCTGGGGGGGTTAGGAGTGGTGATGGGCGCTGGGGGGGTTAGGAGTGGTGATAGGCTCTGGGGGGGCTTAAACTAAAAATTGAGTGATGGGGGATTAGGACTGGGAGTGGGCTGATGGGGAGGTTAGGACTGGAAATGGGCTGGTGGGATTAGGACTGGGAGTGGGCTATGGGGGGCTAGGACTGGTAATGGGTTGGGGGGTTGCTAGGACTGGAAATGGGCTGAGTGGAAGGGGGCTTGAACTGCAAATAGCTGTTGGGGATGGGGCTTGGAATGGAAATGGGCTGAGGGGAAGTGGCGGGCTTGAACTGCAAATAGCTGATGGGGACGGGGCTTGGAATGGAAATGGGCTGAGGGGAAGTGGGGGGCTTGAAGAAGGGAATGGATGCTGGGTGAGACTGGAACTAGAAGGGAGCTGATGTTGGGGGAGGATTAGAATGGGATGGGGCTGGGAGAGTAAAATGGAGAGGGGAAAAATATTTTGTGTAGGAGGGATGAAAAATCTACAATTGGCCAGGTATTGGGAGAGTAATTGGGGATTGAGGATGGAGGGGTAAAATTTGTGTGGATGAAATAGGAATGAGGAAAGAGCAAAAGGAGAAAGATTAGTATGTTAAAGCAGATGTAGAGAGAGAGAGAATGGAAAAAAAACTAGAAGAGAGAAGAAAGGACAAATGGACAGCAGACGATGGAGAGTTAGCAGAAAACATGAAGAAACCAGAAGAAAATGGCTGGACCAATTGCAACTGAGAAAAAATGCACAAAAGGTAGAAAGATATCTCTTTATTTTGAATTTATTAACTGGAATATGTCAGCTCTGGGAAATGTGCATCATTAACATCTGCGCTTTGTTTGGTACAAGAGGAAATTCCTATTTGACGTTGCCACTTGTTCTCTTTCCCCAGTATTCTCTGAAATGTATTGGTTTAATATTTGCAGTGTTGCCTTTTGATAGGTAGGGTATGGTGCTTTGTGAGTCCTGGTAATGCTGTCAGGATACGGCGGGTTTGCTATGGGTTCTAAATGGGCAGCGTTTGTAGTAGTTCCTAATGTGCCTGGCAGTTGGCACTGGATTATAGTAATGTAGAAATCTTTTAGTCTTTCTTTATCCATACACTCATTAAGAGACATGTTTACTAAAAGTTAGTGTATGGTAACATTATGCAAATATTTATGCAAATAAGACCACTTATGCAAATGACGTGCTGGCACTTTGAGGAAATTCTTTGGTTTTGTGCGGCAGTTTGGGCACTCGGGCTCAAAAAGGTTAGCCATCACTGGTGTAAACAATCGATCTACATTATCAGTTCCACTCCATTCAATAATTTATAGACCTTTATCATATCTTCCTCACTTGGTTTGCAGCTTGTCATGCTGTGATGGCTTGTGTGCATTAATGATGCTGAGGGCTAAGCTATTAGTAGCTTAACTACTGGCAGGGTCTCCCAAGATGGACAAGTCTCAACTGAGATGCCAGATCAAGACAAACCACCCATCTGGACAGCAGCAGAATGGGACGGTGTTGGCGGCGGAGGATCACGTTTCTGTGACAACTGCAACAACACTAAAATTAAACTGCACGGAAGAAAGGGTTGGCAATCTATTTCCATATCTTGCCATGAAAACCCAATGGATAGTCACAGCAAAACAAATTGCACTATAGTGTTGGAAGATGAGACTCCCAGGTTGGAAGGCACTCAACTGGCTATTGGGAAGGAGCTGAAGACTTTTCAGAGTAAAGCCAGCATTTATGATGTGGTTGGATCAAAGCCCTCGGACGTCTGACTGCTGATGTAGCTACAACATGAAATGAGAGCCAGAAGCTACAAGGATGTCTTACATATTGGGAGATGGAACGTACGAAGCATGAACCAAGAGAAGTTGGAGGTGGTCAAGAATGAAATGGAATGTGTACAACTCGATCTGTTGGGTGTCAGCAAACTGAAATGGAAACTGAAGTGTCCTTAAATGATATACTTAATACCAAATCTACTGATAATGTACCAAATAGGAAGAAAAAATCAGAAAACAGAAAACTACTACTCATTGGAGATTCCATCATCAGAGGCACCAACTTGGGAACACAGCTCAAAGTAGAGAGGATGGTCAAATGCCTCCCAGGCTCTTCAGCCATCAGGAATACAAATCAAATTGTTGGTATAGTTAGTGCAGAAAGTGAGCACTCCAAAACTGATATTGTCATCCACTTGGGTACAAATGACCTTGCTAGAAGCAGTGCCTCTGCAGTTCAAAGGGACTTCCAGACTCTGGAAGAGAAACTCAAGCCCATTGCTAACACTATAGCATTCTCTGAAGTTTTACCTGTTCATGGTAAAGGGGCAGAAAGGCTGCATCGCATAAACAACTTTAATACATCGCTCCAAACCTGGTGCAAACAAGAAGGATTTAGATATACAGGGTGGCCCAAAAAAAATGAGAACATCTCAAAGCATATAAGTTATTTAAAAATTCAAAAAGGCAGTTGTAAACGATTGACAAATTTAAAAAAAAAAAAAAAGATGATCACCGGAAATTGTCAAAATAAAGACGTTATATAGCTAAAAAAGGTAAATAAGTAAACTATTTAAGCTTTTAATTTATGAGATGTTCTCACTTTTATGGACCACCCTGTCACCCTGTATAGGCGACTGGGGAATCATAAGGATCAACAAGAAACTATACTGTACTGATGGACTACATCTCTCCGCCGCAGGGAAAAGGATCCTAAGTGAAAAATTCAGCCATTATGTGGACAGTCAGCTAAACTAGGGAAAGGGGATGACAGATGGAGAAGGACAAGTTCAGTACATCACTCCCAGCAAAAGAAAAACAACATTGGAAACAGCACACTTTTGAACAACACATCAATGGCAAGCGGGAAGGGGCGTGTAGAACAAAATCCATGCAAAAGGCAGGCAAGCCATTCAACAAATGCTGGAAAGCAATGAGTACAAATGCACGAAGCCTAGCCAACAAAGTTCCTGATCTGGAAGCCCTAATGATTGAAATGGATTTGGACATTGTGGCCATTACAGAAACATTTGTTTAATGAGTCACATGAATGGATATAGCCATAGCTGGCTATAATCTACTTAGAAGAGATACAGAGGGTAGAAAAGGAGGAGGAGTAGCCCTGTATGTCAAAAGCAATATTAAAGCTGCTGAAATGCAGGGGACATGGGGAAAAGAAGAAGCGCTCTGGATTGTGTTGGAAAGAGGAGATGGCACTGTCATCCATACTGGTGTGGTCTACAGGCCTCCAACTCAAACCAAAGAAATGGATAACTAATTGATTGTTGATATTGCAAAGATAGCCATGAAGGGGAAAGTGATCATATGTGGATTGGAGTGTTCATTCTGCAAATCTGGAAAGAAGTAAAAAAAAAAAGAAAACCACACAAAAATGAGTATCATTCTAAACTCCTCACTCGATCTCTTAATAGACCTAGAGAACTTTTCTCCGTCCTAAAATCTCTCAATAAACCCCTAACCCAGACATGAATCTCCCCCAAATTGAACCCCAATGCCTAGCCAACTATTACATGGAAAAACTCATCCCCATACACCCAGATGATTCCTCATCAAACCAACGTTACCCCGAATTCATCGTCTCCACTCAGCAAAACCATGTCACTTGGTCCATATTCTATAAAATCAACATTAAGCAACTTAAGAATACGCTAACAAACCTTAACACTACTACCTCCCCAGCTGACCCATGTCCAGTCAGCTAGATTAAGTCCACTAAAGATGAGCTCTCACCAATCATACTAGAGATTGTAAACCAATCCCTAGAGACAGGACAAATGCCCCCTGCACTTAAACAGGCAATCATACGCCCCATCCTAAAATCCAATGCAACAGATAAATCTCTCCCTAATGCCTACCGCCCATATCCAGTCTTCCCTTCCTAACAAAAATCATTGAAAAAACAGTACAAATACAACTGTAAGATTTCATTGACTTAAATGTCCCACTGGATGATCAGCAGCATGACTTTAGACCATATCACAGTGTTGAGACCCTTATGTTATCACTCCTGAATAGACTCCTCTGTGGACTTAACAATAGCAAACAAGTGTTTATGCTTATATTTCTCGACATTGCTGCTGCCTTCGACAGCATTAGCCACAAATTGCTTATCTCAAGACTCCAACATATAGACCTACAGGGCACAGTTTTACAGTGGTTCAAATCTTACCTTACCGAACGCACACAGCAAGTTCAGATTGGTACAACAACCTCCTCAACATTCAAATAGACTCAGGGTGTACCTCTTCACTATCTGCCCTTCTCTTTATATATGCAACCTATATACAAAATGCTTAAAAAACACAAAGTTTATTATCATCTTAACATAGTAACATAGTAAATGACGGCAGATAAAGACCAGCATGGTCCATCCAGTCTGCCCAGCAATACGGCAAGAGTAGGTGCACCTGTTGCTCTGTGCAGGCCACCCCTCCCCAGGTCTTTGTTTAGGGGTGGACCCACCACTCCATGTAGGACACCCCTATTTGTTGAAAAGTTAGATGGTTCAGTTTATTTTGTTTTTATCCTGTTGCTGTAAAGGGATCTGCTGTGCTTGTCCCATGCTGTTTTGAATTCCGTCACCGTGTTCGCCCCCACCACTTCCATCGGGAGAGCATTCCAAGCATCCACCACCCTTTCAGTGAAAAAATATTTCCTTACATTGCCTTTCAATTTTCCATCTTGCAGCTTCATGTTATACCCTCTAGTTTTGCAGCTTCCCCGTCTTTGGAAGAGGTGTTCATCATTCCTCTTTAAGTATTTAAAGGTCTGAATCATATCTTCCCTATCCCTCCTCTCCTCCAAAGTGTACATATTTAGGTCTTCAAGTCTCTTCTCATAAGATTTCTTACGCAGGCTCCAAATCATTTTGGTCGCCTTCCTCTGAACAGTTTCCAGTCTTTTTACATCTTTTGCAAGATATGGTCTCCAAAACTGAACACAGTATTCCAAGTGAGGCCTCACCAGCGACCTGTACAGTGGCATAAGTACATTTCCTTTCTGCTAGTAATCCCTCTTTGGATGCAGCCCAATATCCTCCTGGCTTTTGCCACTGCCTTGTCGAACTGTTTTGCCACCTTGAGATCATCAGAGATAATCACACCAAGGTCTTTCTCCTGAACCATGCACACCAACCTCTCGCCCCCTATTGCGTACATTTCCCTTGGATTTCTGCTACCTAAGTGCATGGCACTGCACTTTTTTGCATTAAATCGTAATTGCCAAGCATTAGACCATTCTTCCAGTTTTGTAGATCTTTCCTCATGTTATCCACTCCCTTGGGGGAGTCCACTCTGTTGCAAATTTTTGTGTCATCTGCAAAAAGACAGACTTTTCCATTCAGTCCTTCAGCAATATCACTCACAAATACATTGAACAGTGCCGGGCCCAGGACCGAACCCTGGGGCACCCCACTAATCACCTTCCTTTCATCCGAGTAAGCTGCATGTACCATCACCGTCTGTCGTCTGTCAGTCAACCAATTTCTAATCCAGTTTACCATCTTGGGACCCATCCCCAAGCTACTGAGTTTATTGACAAGCCTCCTATGAGGAACAGTATCAAAGGCTTTGCTGAAATCCAAGTAGATGACATCCATCGCATGCCCCTGATCTAGTTCCTTGGTCACCCAGTTAAAGAACTCAATCAGATTTGTTTGGCAAGACCATCCTTCAGTAAAACCATGTTGCCTCGGATCTTGCAACCTGTTGGTTTTGAGAAAGTTCACTATTCGCTCTTTCAGGAGTGCCTCCATTACTTTTCCCACTACTGAGGTAAGGCTCACGGGTCTGTAGTTTGACACTTCTTCCCTGTCACCACTTTTGTGTAGAGGTATGACATCAGCCATTCTCCAGTCCTGAGGAACCTCTCCTGTTTCCAAGGATCTGTTGCATACATCCTTTAACGGCCCTGCAAGAACCTCTCTGAACTCTTTCAGTATCCTGGGATGTATCCCATCCAGTTCTATGGCTTTGTCCACTTTCAGTTTAGCAAGTTGTTCCAACACCTCATCTTCTGTGAATGGTGTGGTATCTACTTCATTCACATTTTTATATTTGGGAGTCACAGCTGGTCCATCTCCAGGATTTTCTTTAGTTAAAACAGAGCAGAAGTGTTTGTTTAGCAATTTCGCTTTTTCTATGTCACTTTCCACGAGTCCTTTCCCAGCACTTCTGAGTCCTGCAATTCCAACTCTAATCTTCTTCCTTTTCCGAATATACCTGAAGAAAGTTTTGTTGCTACCCTTAGCATCTTTAGCCATCTTTTCCTCTGCCTTTGATTTTGCTATCCTTATTTCTCTTTTTGACTCTTTGAGTTTGATCCTGTATTCATTTCTGTGTTCTTCTGTTTACAAGCTTTTGAATTTTGCGAAAGCTGTGTTTTTTGCCTTTATTTGAGCAGCCACTTCTTTGGAAAACTAAATAGATTTCCTTCTCCTCTTGTTTTTATTTACTTTTTTTACATATTTATCTGTTGCCCCTTTTATTGCCACCTTTAGTTTAGCCAATTGCAATTCCACTTACCTTATCTCCTTTAGGTACTCGGCCATTTTATTGAAGTCAGTGTTTTTGAAGTTTAGGACTTTGAACTTGCTATGTTTGGCCTGTACCTTGGCTTTTATCTCAAACCACACCGTGTGATGATCGCTGTTGCTCACAGGGGCACTCACGCAGACATTTGACACACTATCACCGTTGGTGAGCACTAAATCCAGCGTTGAGCTTTCCCAGGTTGGTTCCATGACCATTTGTCTAAGTGATGCATCTTGGAGAGCATCTGCAATTTTTTTGCTTCTTTCCAGATTTGCAGAAGGAGTAATCCAATCCACATCAGGTAGGTTAAAGTCACCCAAAATGATTGCTTCCCCCTTTGTGCCTATCTTGGCAATATCTATAATCAATTCGTTATCTATCTCTTCAATTTGAGTCGGAGGTCTGTAGACTACAGCAGTATGGATGACAGTGCCATCTCCTCTTTCCAACGCAATCCAGAGCGCTTCTTCTTTTCCCCATGTCCCTGCATTTCAGTAGCTTTAATATTGCTTTTGACATACAAGGATACTCCTCCTCCTTTTCCATTTTCTCTCTCTCTTCTGAATAGATTATAGCCAGCTATGGCTATATCCCAATCATGCGATTCTTTAAACCATGTTTCTGTAATGGCTACAATGTCCAAATCCATTTCCACCATTAGGGCTTCCAGATCCGGAACTTTGTTGGCTAAGCTTCGAGCATTTGTGCTCATTGCTTTCCAGCGTTTACCTGGCTTGTGTGTATTTTGCATTGATTTTGTTCTGCCCACATCTTCCCACTTGTTTTTGATGTGTGGTTTAAAAGTGTGGCTGTTTCTGATGTTCTGCTTTTGCAGGGGGTGGCGTGCAGGTCTTGACCTTCCACATCCGTCACCCCCTTTTCCTAGTTTAAATGCATATCCACATACAAGGATAATACCTAGGTATTTGACTTTTTGCTTAACTTCGATGTTGGTGTCATTAATGTGGATTTTAGTGGGGGGATTGAAGCTTTGGTTGCGCAATATGTAAAGAACTTCAGTCTTATTGAAATTAATTCATAAATTATGTTTATTAAGCCAGTCAGCTATGTCCATGAGACATGCTAGGATCTGGGGGCAATGGGGGTTTGAGATGTCGATGGGGTGACAGAACATTAAATCATAGCCCATGTTCCCTGTAAAATAGTTATCTCCAAGTTATAATGCCCTGTTCAATGTAATTTCAGTTTGTTCAATGTAAACCGCACTGATGCAGAATAGCGCGGTATATAAGAGAATGTAAATAAAATAAATTAATTAATTAATTAATTAACTTCAAACTAAAAACAAGCATCTTAGACCGCTCCTGGAAAGTCACGACTTCCGCTCCGTTCTACAGGCACTTATAACTCCACACATCGATTATTGCAATAGCATTCTTTATGGATTACCCAAAAAAACCACTCAGCAACTCCAGATGGCACAAAATCTGGCTGCCCATATAATCCACGAGGCTCATTACTCCGACCACATCACTCCACTGCTACATAACCTTCACTGGTTACCTGTTGCAGTTAGAATCAAATATAAATATTGAATGATAGTATTCAAACTATACAACAAGATTGCCCCTCCTACCTTTCCTCCTTCCTTACCCACCCTGACATTACTAGAATGAGAAGAACCTGCTCCCAAATTATTCTCACAATACCTGCACACATCTGCAATATGACTAAAGCTACCAGCTGAAGGGCCTTCATTTATGTTGCTCATACTCTAGGCAACACTCTCCCAGATAACTTAAGGATTATAAAAGACCTTCAGTCTTTTTGAAAGGAACTCAAAACACACCTGTTCATCCAATACTATGGCCCCAGTAACTTTAACCAGTCCTCACAATCACCCTAACCCCACCTCTATCAAATTTGGACATACTTCCTATTCCAACATATCAATGAAGTTTATGTACTAGTTTATCATGATTGGTATATAGTCATGGAAAAATCACCTGTTCATCTAATTGTAAATATGTTATACATTGTTCAATGTAAACTTATTATAAGAACATAAGATATGCCATACTGGGTCAGACCAAGGTCCATCAAGCCCAGTATCCTGTTTCCAACAATGGCCAATCCAGGTCACAAGTACCTAGCAGTTTCCCCAAAAGACACAGGTTCCTCAATGCTTGTATTAGGTCAAGCAGTGATATCCCGAGTCCCTTTTAATAATGGTTTATGGACCTTTCTTCCAGTAACTTGTCCAAACCTTTTTTAAACCCAGCTACATTAACAGCTCTTACTACATTTCCTATTATATTTACTGTGCACTGTAAATAAGTTCTACCGATGTTATAATGTAAACCAAATATTTGTTCATTGTAAACCGCCACTGATCTCTGGAAGTGGCGGTATATAAAAGTTTATAAATAAATAAAATAAAATAAGATAAATTGTGGATACCTTCCGAGATGCGTTACTTAAACAAATGGTGATGGAACTGACCAGGGAGAGCTCCGAGCTGGATTTAGTGCTCACCAATGGAGATAGTGTGTCAAATATCCAGGTGGAGTCCCATGTGAGCAGCAGCAATCATCACACAGTGTGGTTTGAGATAAAAGCCAAGGTGGAATCCAATCATAGCAAACTCAAATTCTTAGACTTCAAAAATAGAAACATAGAAACATGATGACAGAAAAAGACCACATGGTCTATCTAGTCTGTCCTTCCATATCAACAACTACAACAGTCCTCTTTTTTCCTTTAGAGATCCTCTGTGTTTGTCCCATGCTTTTTTGAATTCAGTTACTGTCCTCATCTCTACCACCTCCACTGGGAGACTATTCCACAGATCTACCACTCTTTCCGTAAAGAAATATTTCCGCAAATCACTCCTGAATCTATCCCCCTTCACCCTTATCCCATGTCCCCTCATAGCAGAACTCGCTTTCAATTGAAAGAGGCTCTCCCCCTGAACATTTATGCCACGGAGGTATTTAAACATCTCAGTCATATCACCTCTATCCCACCTTTCCTCTAAGGTGTACATATTAAGATCCTAAGTCTATCCTTATATGCTTTTTAATGAAGACCACTAACCATTTTAGTAGCCACCCTCTGCACCGACTCCATCCTGTTCACATCCTTTTGAAGGTGCGGTCTCCAGAATTGCACACTATACTCCAAATGAGGTCGCACCAAAGACTCATACAGAGGCACTATCACCTCCTTTTTTCTGCTAGCCATTCCTCTCCGTATGCACCCAAGCATCCTTCTAGCTTTTGCCGTCACCTTTTCTACCTGTTTAGCTACTTTAAGATCATCAGACACAACCATGCCTTGGTCCCGCACTTCTTTAGTGGACAAAAGTACTTCACCCCCTATACTATATCGCTCCCTTGGATTGCTGCAGCCCAAATGCATAACCTTACATTTTTTAACATTAAATCCCAGCTGCCAGATTCTAGACCAGTCTTCAAGCTTAGCTAGATCCCTCCTCATATTTTCTACACCTTCCTGGGTGTCTACTCTATTGCAGATTTTGGTATCATCCGCAAAAAGGCAAACCTTACCCGACAGTAAAATGGCCAAGTACCTGAAGGAAGAGTTGGTAGGGTGGAAGGGGTTAAGGGAAGTGGAATTGCAATGGGCTAAACTAAAGAAAGCAATAAAAGGTGCAACAGATACATACGTAAGGAAAGTAAATAAAAACAAGAGGAAAAGGAACTCTATTTGGTTCTCCAAGGAAGTGACTGCACAAATAAAAGCAAAAAACACAGCTTTCACAAAATTCAAAAGCTCGCAAACAGAGGAACACAGAAAAGAATACAAGAGCAAACTAAAAGAGACAAAACGAGAAATAAGGATAGCAAAATTAAAGGCAGAAGAAAAGATGGCTAAAGATGTGAAGTGTGGTGACAAGACTTTTTTCAGGTATATTCGGGAGAGGAGGAAAATCAGAGATGGAATTTCAGGACTCAAAAGTTCTGGGAAAGGATTTGTGGAAAGTGACATTGAAAAAGCGACAATGCTAAGCAAATACTTCTGCTCTGTTTTCACTAGAGAAAATCCTGGAGAAGGACCACCTGTGATTGACAAGTATACAAATGGAAATGGAGTAGATACCACACTATTCACAAAAGATGATGTGTTAGAACAGTTTGCAAAACTGAAAATCTATGGCACCAGATGGGATACACCCCAGGATACTGAAAGAGCTCAGAGAAGTTCTCGCAGGTCCTTTAAAGGATGTTTTTAATAGATCCTTGGAAACAGGAGAGGTTCCCCAGGACTGGAGAAGGGCTGATGTGGTACCTCTCCACAAAAGTGTTAATAGGGAAGAAGTGACAAACTACAAGCCAGTAAGCCTTACCTCGGTGTCAGGAAAAGCAATGGAGGCGCTCCTGAAATAGCGAATAGTGGACTTCCTCAAAACCAACAGGTTGCATAATCCGAGGCAACATGATTTTACCAAAGGACAATCTTGCCAAACAAATCTGATTGAGTTCTTTGACTGGATGACCAGAGAACTAGATCAGGGGCATGCGATGGATGTGATCTACCTAGATTTCAGCAAAGCCTTTGATGTTGTTTCTCATTGGAGGCTTATCAATAAACTCAACAGCTTGGGGATGGGTCCCAAGATGGTGAAATGAATCAGAAATTGGTTGACTGAGAGACAACAAGGTGTCCATAAATGGAACTCACTCTGATGAAAGGAAGGTGATTGGCAATAGACCCCAGGGTTCGGTCTTGGGACCAGTACTTTTCAGTATATTCGTGAGTGATATTGCCAAAGGGCTGAATGGAAAAGTCTGACTTTTTGCAGATGACACCAACATTTGCAACAGAGTGGATTTCCCTCAGGGAGTGGGGAACATGAGGAAAGATCTACAAAAGCTGGAAGAATGGTCTAATGCTTGGCAGTTAAGATTGAATGCGAAGTGCAATGTAATGCACTTGGGAAGCAGAAATCCAAGGGAATTGTATGCGATAGAGGAGGAGAGATTGATGTGCACGAACCAAGAGAAAGACTTCAGTGTGATTGTTTCTGATGATCTCAAGGTGGCGTAACAGTGTGACAAGGCGGGGGAAAGCCAGAAGGATGCTGGGTTGCATACAGAGAGGAATTACCAGCAGAAAGGAAGAGGTACTAATGCCACTGTGCAAGTCGCTGGTGAGGCCTCACTTGGAATATTGTGTTCCGTTTTGGAGACCATATCTCGCAAAGGATATAAAAAGGGCTGGAAGTGGTTCAGAGGAAGATGACCAAAATGATTTGGAGCCTGCATCAGAAGACTTATGAGAAGAGACTTGAAGATCTAAATATGTACACTCTGGAGGAGAGGAGGGACAGGGGAAATATGATTCAGACTTTTAAATACTTAAGAGTATTAATGGACAAACAAACCTCTTCTAAAGACGGGGAAGCTGTAAAACTAGAGGGCATAACATGAAGCTGCAAGGGGGTAAACTGAAAGGCAATGTCAGGAAATACTTTTTCACTGAAAGGGTGGTGGATGCTTGGAATGCTCTCCCGATGGAAGTGGTGAGGGCAAACAGTGACAGAATTCGAAATGGCATGGGACAGACATAGCGGATCCCTTTATAGCAAGAGGATGAAGTCAAAATAAGCAAAACTATCTCTTATGTCTGAACAAATAGGGGTGACCTACACAGAGCGGTGGGTACACCCCTAAACAAAGGCATGGGGAGAGGTTACCTGCACAGAGCGGCAAGTGCAGCTACCCTTGCCGCCTTGCTGGGCAGATTAGATGGACCATACTGGTCTTTATCTGCCGTCATATACTATGTTACTATGGCATCGGGCATGTTGCATCTGATGATCACATAGTCTACTATGCTGGAAATGAAAGACAAAGAAGAAATGGTGTTGCATCTATAATTAAGAAGAAACGTGCAAGAACTGTAATGAAATACAAGCAATCAGTGAATGCTTAATATCTATCCTGCTACAAGGAATGCCCATCAACACAACTATAATTCAAGTATATGCTCCAACAACATCTGCAGAAGATGATGAAATTGATGAGTTCTATTAACAAGTACAAGCTAAAACTGACAGAACATGCAAACAGGATATACTGATAGTCATGAGTAACTGGAATGCAAATGCTGGCAACAAAAAAGAACGCAATGTGGTTGGAAAATATGGACTTGGCAACAGAAATGAAGCTGGAGAAAGACTGATAGAATTCTGCAAAACCAATTATCTATTCATCTCAAACTCCTTCTTCCAGCAACACAAGCGATGACTGTACACATGAACTTCACCCAATGGATTGTACAAAAATCAATTGACTACATCTGTGGAAGTCAACGATGGAAAAGCTCTATAGCATCAACAAAGACAAAAACTGGAGCTGACTCTGGTACAGTTCACCAACTACTAGTTTGCAAACTCAAGCTAAAGTTGAAAAAGAACAAGCCACTCATGAATGTAGCAAAATATGACCTTGAGAATATACCACTGAATTTAAAGATTGCCCGCAAAATCAATTTGCTGCTTTAGATACAAATGACAGATCTACAGATGTTATGGGCTGACATTAAGAAGGATCTCCAGGAACAAGCAGGAATGTAGTCATCACATATGGGTATCGTCGGTACCGATGGAGCCCGTGCGGGAACGCTCCACAGCGTCCAATCAGAACGCTTTTGGGAGCATCCCACAGCACCTGCGTGCTGCCTTCCCGCCTTTCCCAACTGCCTCTCTCCAGTTCTTCTTTTTCCGCGGAGCCAGCAGGTCGTGTTTCCTGTCACCGCAGAAGAATTTCTTTTTTTATTTCTTTCTTTTTGTGCTCGCGTCTGCCTTCTTCGACGCTCTACCGGTACCGCCGGTCTTTCTTTCTTATTTCTGTAAAAAAAGAAAAAATATATATATTTCTTTTTCCTTTTCTTCAGGTGCACGCGCCTTTTTTGGGCCTTAGGCCCAAAAAGTTTTTCCTCAACATGGAAAAACCTGCTTCAGGGTTTAAAAAGTGCACCAAGTGTGGCGGTACCATCTCCGTCACCGACACCCATGAATGGTGTTTAAAATGTTTAGGTCCTGACCACTTCATCACGGATTGTGTGTCCTGTGCCATGATGTCTAAAAGAGGTTGGCAAAACCGAGCTGCCAAGCTCACTACCCTGTTTCCCTCTGATGCGACTTCAGTGGCATCGACGTCTTCCAGGGCTTCTTCTTCCTCCCGTGGATCTCAGGTAACTAAACATAAATCCAGCCGGTCCTCGAAGGGTAGATCTCCTTCTAAGCATCGAGATGCCTCTGGCATTGCCCTCGAGGATTCTGCACCAGCAAAATTACCTCGGTGGGAGGCTTCGGCTTCCAAAGCATTATCGGGGTTCCAGGATGTTCTAGATGGCTCGGCCTCGACAGATCTCCTGGTGCCATGCTCTGGGGTACTGGTGGTCTCCACCGGTACCGACATCTAGGCATTGGCGGCGTCCATGGACCAGAGAATTCTGACCATGGAACGCAGTCTGGCAGCTTTCCTTGCGGCATCGACGCCCTTGGTACCACGAAAGACAACTCCATCGGTACAGGCACTGGCACTGGCATCGGTACCGGTACCGATAGCATCGACATCGGCATCGGTGTCTGCTATGCCGGTACTCTGTCCTCCGATGCTCTCCGGTACCGATTCTCCGGTACCGGTTATTCCCGGTACCGACCTTGGTCAGTACGGGTATCGGGATCTGCAGGAGCATCTGGACAGACGATACTTCGAGTCCTCAGAAGAATCTGAGGATTCTGAAAGTTCTGTCGATGCAGCAATGCTTCTTTCAGAGGAGTCGTCCTCTCCTAAACGTAGGATGTCTCCTCCAGAGGACATGTCCTTCCAAGACTTCATCAGGGAGGTGGCTCGGGGCCTGTCCATTACTGTGGCACCTGAATCAGAGCCAAGGGCCAAGGAGTTGGAAATTTTACAATATCCCAAAACTCCTAAGGAGGCAGCTACCTTACCCATTCAGGAGATTCTATATGATCTCATGTTGAGAATGTGGGAAACACCTCTTACCACCTCTCCTCATTCTCATAGACTAGATATTATGTATCGAGTCCCTCCTTGTCCTGGGTTTCATAAGACTCAGCTTCCTCACCACTCTATTGTAGTGGAGTCAGCTATGAGAAGTATCAGAAGTGCAAAAAGACATGCCTCTAATCCTCCAGGACGTGAGTACAGAACCCTGGATACTTTTGGACGTAGAGTCTTCCAAGCTTCCATGCTTGCTGCAAGAATCAGTTCCTATAGTCTCTACATGGGAATGTTCCTAAAGGAGGTCACAGATAAGTTAGACTTTAAGTCCTTTCATTTCTGAGGATAAAAGACAGGATTTTCTCACTTGGGTCAAACATGCCCAAGATGTTTCTAAGTTCTCCAATCGTGCAGCCTTTGACTGCTTTGAGTGTATAAGCAGAACCTCGGCTATTGCCATAGGTGCACGTAGAATTGCTTGGCTCCAGGCATCTGATTTAGAGCTCTGGGTACAAGATACATTGGGAAATATCCCTTGTACTGGTGAGAACCTGTTTGGTAAAGATTGTCAGGAAAAAGCCAATGAAATGGATGCTGAAAATTCTGCCTTGGATAGATTATCCAAGTCGACTGCTGATCCTGTTAGGAAGAAATTGTTCAAGAAAACATCTTTTTCTAAAAAGAAAAGATTTTATCCTGCTTATGGTCAGCAGGCATCTTCTGCAGGTCAGTTTTCAAGCAAACGTCAGCAACCACCCAAACAGAAGAAAGCAAAGGCTGCTAGGCCTCCACCGGCCCAGCAGCCTCAGCGCCTTTGACTTTCAGCTAGAGAACTTAGCCTTTTTGGTTCTGGAGGGACCAGAACCGTCCACCATTGCAGGAAGGTTATGTTATTTTGCCCCCAGATGGGGGCAAATAACAGCAGAGCATTGGACACTCTCCATCATAAAGGAGGGGTACAAACTTTATTTTTCAAGCATGCCCCCTCACACAATAGTGAAGCAGTTCAATTCTCCGAACTCTCTCATCAACCTGTTAAGTCAGGATGTTGCCATCCTTTTTGCCCAAGGGGCAATAGAAGAAGTGCCTCTTCATCAACAGGGCACAGGGTTCTATTCCCTTTATTTTCTTATTCCAAAGAAAAGAGGGGGATACAGACCTATTTTAGATCTCAGAGAATTGAACAAATTCCTTGTCAAGGAGAAATTCAAGATGATTTCTCTCGGAGCTCTGCTACCATACCTTCAGAGTGAGGATTGACTTTGTTCTCTAGATCTCAAGGATGCGTACACCCATGTCCTCATCCATCCAACCCACAGAAGTTTCCTTCGGTTCCTTTTTCAAGGAAAGCACTACCAATACAGGGTGCTTCCATTTGGTCTGGCCTCAGCACCAAGGGTGTTCACGAAATGCATGGCTGTGGTAGCAGCATTTCTCCGCACTCTAGGAATATTCGTCTTCCCTTACTTGGACAACTGGCTCATTCGAGCTCCATCTCAGTCAGAGGCCAAGACTTCTCTATCCTGCACAATGCGTATCCTTCAATATTTAGGGTTGGTAATAAACATCCCAAAATCCAGTCTGACTCCCACTCAGTCTTTAGAGTTCATAGGAGCTCTTTTGGATTCCACAAGGGCAAGGGCCTATCTTCCCCAGGCCCGTTGCCTTCCCTTGGTGCAGTTAGCTTTTCAAGCAGTGCTAAAGCCTCATCTAACAGCTCGAGAAATGTTGCAATTGCTAGGTCACATGGCATCCACCGTGCATGTGGTTCCATATGGGAGGAGTGGCCTAGTGGTTAGGACAAGGTACTTGAGGCCGGAGGGCCAGGGGTTCAAGTCCCACCTGGGGACAGCAATCTCAGGCCGGAGGGACTGGGATTTCTAGTCCTATAGGCACTCCTTGTGGTCTTGGGCAAGCCACTTAACCCTCCATTGCCCTTGTTCCCTGTAAGTATTAGCGTATGTGTCTCATATCCCCTTGTGTTAAATGTATCTCCCAATTGACCGCTTTGACCCGGTGAAAAGCGGGATATAAATACAGCTAAATAAATAAATAAATAAATATGCTCGCTGCCACATGAGGGCAGCTCAGTGGACTTTATCCACCCAATGGACCCAGGCATCAGGGTGCCTGTCAGACAAAATAGCAAACACAAGTCGCCTCATTTTGTCTCTCCAATGGTGGAGGTCCACTCAAAACCTGTTGCTGGGGTCCCCCTTTCAACAACTCTTACCCCAAGCAACTCTCACAACAGATGCTTCTCCAAAGGGTTGGGGAGCTCCTCTGCAAGACTTCTC
Organism: Ichthyophis bannanicus; assembly: GCA_033557465.1. Lineage (NCBI taxonomy): Eukaryota > Metazoa > Chordata > Amphibia > Gymnophiona > Ichthyophiidae > Ichthyophis > Ichthyophis bannanicus. The sequence continues at coordinate 1,511,737,246 of CM066032.1, read as the reverse complement.
CACCCAGGGCACCTGGTCTCCTCAAGAGAGTTGTCTGCATATCAGTCTCTTGGAACTCAGAGCAATTTTCCTGGCTCTGTGAGTGTTCCGCTCCCTGCTCAGCTACAAGACAGTCCTCATTCATACGGACAATCAAGTAGCCATGTTCTATGTGAACAAGCAGGGGGGAACGGGCTCTCTGTCGCTTTGCAACGAAGTTTTGCGACTATAGGCCCTCACCAGAGAGCATCAGATTCATCTGCTGGCAGTATATCTTCCAGGCATTCAAAACTCTTTTGCGGACAGACTCAGTCGAGTTCTGCTTCCACACGAGTGGTCTCTGCATGCAGACCAGATGGCCAGGATATTTGAACTTTGGGGAACCCTGGACATAGACCTCTTTGCAAGTCCGTGGAATGCCAAACTTCCCCAGTTCTGTTCCAGAATTCCGGCTCAGGGGGTTCAGGCCAGGGATGCTTTCCTCCTTTACTGGGGGTCAAGACTTCCTGTATGCCTTTCCACCCATTCCCCTAATTCCCAAAACCCTGTTCAAGCTTCAGAGAGACAGAGGCCACATGATTCTCATAGCCCCACATTGGCCACGGCAAGTGTGGTACCCTCTGCTTCTACATCTCTCTCAAGCTCCCTCCCTGGAGTTAGGGCCTTCTCCAGATCTCCTATCTCAGGAGAACGGAATGTTATGGCATCCCAATCCCCAGTCTCTGCATCTCAGGGCTTGATTGTTGAAGGCCTAGATCTCCAAGATCTTAATCTTTCTCAGCAAGTGAAAGATGTTCTTTATGCTTCCAGAAAACCTTCCACTAGATGCTCTTATGCTTTCAAGTGGAAAAGGTTTACTATTTGGTGTTCGGAAAAGGGTCTTAACCCTCTTGCGATACCTCTGCAATCTTTGCTGGAGTACCTCCTCCATTTATCTAATGCAGGCCTTAAGACAAATTCAGTAAGAGTCCATTTGAGTGCTATTGCAGCTTCTCTTAAAACTCTAAATGGACAGCCTATTTCCTCTCATCCTCTCATAGCAAGATTTATGAGAGGCCTCCTTCTAACTAAGCCTCCCATTAGACTACCTCCGGTGGCATGGGACTTAAACCTGGTTCTTGGGCAGCTTATGAAGCCACCTTTAGCTACCACCTCCTTAAAATTCCTTTCTTGGAAAGTTATCTTTCTCATTGCAATCACATCAGCACGCCGCATTAGTGAGTTGCAAGCGCTGGTAGCTAATCCACCTTATGCAAGGTTCCATCATGACAAGGTAGTCCTTAGGACTCATCCACACTTTATGCCTAAGGTGGTCTCGCCTTTTCATCTAAACCAAGAGGTCTACCTACCTGTCTTTTTTCCAGGACCTCATGCATCAAATGCAGAAAGGAATCTTCATACCTTGGACTGTAAAAGAGCTCTAGCTTTTTACTTACAAAGAACACAGCAACATAGGAAGTCCTCTCAACTCTTTATTGCTTTTGATCCTTCTCATTTGGGACTTCCAGTCTCCAAGAGAACACTATCTAACTGTATTGCTCAGTGTATTTCCTTCGCCTATCAGAGTAAGAACATTTCTCTGGAGTGCCATGTCACAGCTCACAATGTGAGAGCCACGGTAGCCTCAATGGCTCATCTGCACTCTGTGTCTATTGACGACATCTGTCGAGCAGCCACTTGGGCCTCGGTTCATACCTTCACAGCCCATTACTGCTTGGACAAGGACTCCCGCCGGGATGCCTTGTTTGGTCAGGCTGTTCTCAAACACCTGTTCCATACCTAATCAACTCCTGCCCACCATCCCTGGTAGGATGCCAGAGATCCATGGGGGGAAGAGGAGCCCTTTTCAGGGGCACACAACTTCTGGCATCTCTCCCTGGCACCTAAAGCTAGGGAGTCCCCATATGTGATGACTACATTCCTGCTTGTTCCTGGAGATAGCATAGTTACTCACCTGTAACAGGTGATCTCCGGGAACAGCAGGAATTTAGTCCTCACAACCCACCCACCTCCCCTAGGAGTTGTATCTCTCTATTTCTTTCCTTTCCCTCTCTCTCTCTCTTTGTCTCAGCTTTAAAACTCAACTGGAGAGAGGCAGTTGGGAAAGGCGGGAAGGCAGCACGCAGGCGCTGTGGGATGCTCCCAAAAGCGTTCTGATTGGACGCTGGGGAGCATTTCCGCATGGGCTCCGTTGGTACCGACGATACCCATATGTGAGGACTAAATTCCTGCTGTTCCTGGAGATCACCTGTTACAGATGAGTAACTATGCTTTATGTTGGAAGAAAGTGAGAACTCTCTACAAAAGGTGAAAAAGCAAAAATGGCCAAAATGGCTGACCGAAAAACCCTGAAAATTGCCCAGAAGTGCAGAAAAGCTAAAGCCAGAGGAGAAAGAGAGGCAATCTCAAAACTCAACAGAGATTTCCAGCATGCAGCAGGACAAGACAAGGAGAAGTACTACAATGATGCATGCAAGGAAATAGAAGCAGAAACTATTAGGAAGCTATGAGAGTTGAAAAAAAAATTCCAGCCTCGATTTTGGAATGTTACAAGATGCTCAAGGATCCATGTTGAATGATGCAGAGAAGATCAAGAAAAGGTGGAAAGAATCTATAGAGTTATTATATGATAAAGATCAAGTAGACCAACAGTCGTTTCAACCTGTACCTTATGATTTGGAACCATTGGTGATGAAAGAAGAAGTCGAAGCAGCATTAAAGCCTTATCAAAGAGCAAAGCACCAGGCATTGATGGCATTCCCACTGAAGTTTTACAGGAATCTGATGCAGCTGTTATCATAAGGTTCTGCCAGGAAATTTAGAAGACAACATTATAGCCAACTGACTGGAAAAGATCTGTGTTTATAGCAATACTAAAGAAAGATGATCTGACTAACTGTGGAAATTATCGCACAATTGCTCTGTTCCCACATGCTAACAAGATTCTACTGAAGATTATTCAGCAGAGACTATAACCATACCTGGTACACGAACTGCCTGAAGTGCAAGCAGAGTTCAGGAAAGGGTGAGGAACGAGAGACATCATCGCGGATGTGAGATGGATCCTTGAAAAGACTAAAGAATACCAAAAGGATATCTATATGCGCTTTATGGACTACAGCAAAGCTTTTGACTGTGTAAACCCTGAGAAACTCTGGGCCACATTAAGAAGCATGGGTAGGTATACTAGAACACCTGATTGTTCTTTTGCACAACCTTTACATTGATCACGAAGCAATAGTTTGAATGGAACAAGGAAAAACTGAAGGTTTAAAATAAGCAAAGGTGTATGACAAGGCTGCATACTTTCCCCCTACCTCTAATTTATATGCAGAACAAATCATCAGAGAAGCAGGACTGTATGAAGACAACAGAGGTGTGAAGATTGATGGGAGACTCATCAACAACCTTAGCTAAGCTGATGATACCACATTACTTGCTTAAAGCGAAAACTATCTGAAACATTTGCTTTTCAAGATCAAGGAACAGTCTTAAAATGAGCTTGCTCCTTAATGTAAAGAAGACCAAGGTCCTTACAACAGGCAAATTCAATAAGTTCATTGCTGATGGGAAGAAATTGAAACAGTGGACAACTTTAACCTACTTGGATCAACTATCAATAAAGAAACAACAAGCAGTCAAGAAATCAGACGACGCACTGCTTTTGGCAGAATGGCTTTGTAGGACCTAGACAAGGTTCTCAAAAGCAGAGATGTCTCTCTCCATACAAAGATTCAAATCGTTCAAGCCATGGTATTTTCAATAACTTCATATGGATGTGAAAGTTGGACAGTGAAAAAGAGACAGGAAGAAAATTGATGCCTTTGAATTATGGTGCTGGCAACGAATACTGTGTATACCATGGTCTGCCCGAAGAACAAACCCGTCAGTATAGAGGAGATCAAACTTAAGCTTTCTTTAGAAGCTCAGATGACAAGACTTTGACTTTCAAACTTTGGACACATCATACGAACAGAGAGATCATTAGAGAAAGACATCATGCTTGGCAAGGTAGAAGTTCAATGCAAAAGAGGAAGGCCAGCAATGAGATGGATCGTTATAGTAACAGCAGTTATGGGTGCCACTCTGTCAACAATGAGTCGCCTGACTAAAGACCGAACACAATTTAGGACAATTATCCAGAGGGTCACCATGAGTCGACACTGACTTGATGGCACTTAACAACAGCAGCATCATATCTCCCCTCAGCTGTCTCTTTTCCAAGTTGTAAGCCTTTCCTCATAGGGGTATCCTTCTAGCCCTTTTACCATTTTGATGGCTCTTCTCTGTACTTTTTCTAATACCACTATATCCTTTTAAAGATATGGCGACCAGAATTGCACACACTATTCAAGGAGTGGTCGCCCAATGGAATGATAATAATAATGATAATAATAATCTTGGTTTTATTCTGTGTTTTAATGGCATAGCACATTCTAACATGGTACAGTATAAAAAGTGAAGTTCTTCAGTGCATTAAAGAAGAGACAATGATCTTAGTGGCCAAACAGGTAGAAAAGGCAATGGTAAAAGCCAAAAGGATGCTGTGGTGCATAGGGGGAAGGATGACCAGCAGGAAAAAGGAGATGATAGCACCTTTGTACAAGTCTCTAGTGAGACCTCATTTGGACTACTCTGTGCAATTCTGAAGACTGCACCTTCAAAAGGATATAAACAGGATGGAGTCGGTCCAAAGAGCAGCTAATACAGTGGTGGGTGGCCTTCATCATAAGGCATATGGAGATAGGCTTAAAGATCTCATACTCGGAAGAAAGACAGGAGAGGGGAGATATGATAGAGACATTTTAATACCTTCATTGAATAAATGCACAGGAGGTATCCCTTTTCCTGTTGAAAGGAGGCTTTGGCACGAGGGATCATAAGATGAAGGTGAAAGAGGATAGACTCGGGAGTAATCTGTGGAAAGTTTTCTTTATAGAAAGGGTGCTGGATGCATAAGTTGGATGATTCTTTGGGAGGGGCAGTAGTCTTACACTACCTGCACCATAGACTAGTGGTTTTGAGACACAGAATATAGAAACACGATGGCAGAAAAAGACCACATGGCCTGTCTAGTCTGCCCTTCCGTAACAACTACTATAGTCCCTTTTTTCTTTTAGAGACTATTCCATGCATCTACTATTCTTTGCATAAAGAAATATTTTTGCATATTATTCCTGAGTCTATCCACTTTCACCCACATCATATGTCCACTTGTTGCAGAGCTTTCTTTCAAATGAAAGAAGCTCTCCTGTGCATTTATGCCATGGAGGTATTTAAATGTTTCTATCAGATCTCCTCTATCCTTCAAATGGAGTCACATCATTAGTAGATATGGTCATAGAAATGGACTGCTCCCCCTTTCTCTGGTCGTCTACTATGACCTATGCCCAATTGCAGCAATCAGTATGGGGCCTGTGAGTCAGTGAATATTCATAGACTCAGTCCCCTCTACTCATGTGGGCTTATTGTTAGACTGGAACCAGGGCATCTCAAGGCAGGAGAAGATGTCCCCAAAACAGCCCCCAAAAGAGAGTACCCCCTCAGAGCTCCAATCAGGGAACAAGGTGAGGGGGGTCCTCTCACTCAGAACTCTGACCAGGCAGTTGCCTTAGAATAAAAGATTGCAACTTATAGCCCTAGACTGTATATTAGAAATAAGGAAAACTCTGCAATCCCTATTTCTTGTATTGTCTTAGTAACAGCAATACATTTTTACTGGTACTGGGTATATTGTAAAGGAATACAGAATCCTACAAAAGTCACTCAGGATCTACAGAGCAAATCTACCATTCCATAATAGCTCATCTTTCAAAGGTCACACACTAAGGACCTTACCTAAGCAAGGGAAAGCACTACAATATTGGTATTGGCCATAAAACAACATAGAAACATGATGGCAGAAAAAGACCACATGGCCTATCTAGTCTGCCTCCCATCGACTACAATAGTGTCCTTTTTTCCTTTAGAGATCCTCTGTGTTTGTCCCATGCTTTTTTGAATTCAGATATCATCTTCGTGTCTACCACCTCCACTGGGAGACCATTCCACTCATCTACCACTCTTTCCATAAAGAAATTTTTCCGTATATTGCTCCTGAGTCTATCCCCTTTCGTCCTCATCCTATGTCCCCTCATAGCAGAGCTTGCTTTCAATCAAAAGAGACTCTCCTCCTGGCCAGTAGACCTTATATGAACTGATGGCACACTCAGATATCTGATTTAAAGGCTATGCAAGGAATGTAGGCAATCTAAATATTCCTAAATCTATAGCCAAAAGTTAAAATATATATTTAAAAAACAGGCAATTGTTAAGTCTGAAAACTTAGTTTTGTGTAATCTCTTGGAGCTATGATGACCAGAACTGGAAAAAAAACCCAGCTGGGGATCGAACAGTGGTTTGTTATGTACAAAGACAGTAATTTAACCATTATGCTATACCTCCACATCATCTGTCATAAAGAACAAGTAGGAATTGAACCCCTGTACCCTGTTTATAGATGCATTGCACTAACCAGTAGGCTACACCTTTCCAGATTTGCAGAAGAAACATTTCAATCCATGTCTGGTAGAGTAAAGTCACCCAATATGATCACTTCCCCCCTTCATAGCTACCTTTGCAATATCAATGATCAAGTCTCTATCCATTTCCTCAGTTTGAATCGGAGGTCTGTAGATTACAGCAGCATGGATGATAGTGCCAACTCCTATTTCCAACACAATCCACAGCACTTCTTTTTTTCCGCATGTCCCCTGCATTTCAGCAGCTTTATTATTGCTTTTGACATATAGGGATACTCCTCCTTTTCTGCCTTTTTTCTCTCTTGGCTTTCCTAACCAGGGCTCTACAGATCAACAAACAGTAAGGATTTGAGGGTTTGTTTGTTTTTATTATATTACATTGCTAGCTCTCTGACTAGGAGCTTGTAAAAGGGTTTTTTGTATATTTTTTAAAGCAAGGTTACTTTTCTTTTTGGTGCTTTAGGGGAACTTTCCTTGAGCACAGTAGGTTGCTGAACTCTAGTAACCTCCTCAGGTTTAGAAACTGCTAACACCTAATCAGGCGTTAGTGGGCCTGATTTCCTGAGTGCAGCTGAGGCCTGCATAAAAGGCTCCAGTGCCCTGCCCTGTTGAGGCTTTCCTAACCAGGGCTCTACAGATCAACAAACAGTAAGGATTTGAGGGTTTGTTTGTTTGTTTTTAGTATATTACATTGCTAAACTGCTAACACCTAATCAGGTGTTAGTTTCCTCCCTACCCACCCCGACTCCCACCCACCCCTAGTGAGCAGTCTTGCTTTATAGGGCACCTCCCCCTTTAACAAATCACAGAGAATTGGACCAGCACATTTTGAATATAATTAAAGAAATTTAACTGCTTTTTCTCTGAAAGGACAGCTGGGAAACCGGCTGGTACTTGGTAGATCTCTCTCTTTTGCTTTAACAGTTACCTAAGCTCCACGAACAGAACAATGGCTGGGAAAAATCATATTGCTAAAGCTGTTGCCCCCGTTACAGCTTCTGCCTCGGTCCAGACAGAGGTCCTAATGCCAGTTGAAGGACCAGTTCCATGTGCAGGGTGCCTGCATGCTGAAGCTCTGAGGAAACAAGTGGAGGAACTCAGAGAGGAGGTGGTGAGGCTGAGGAGCATTCAAGACAGTGAGAAGTACATTGATGAGATGCTTCTTGCAGCAACCAAGATCTCCAGCACAGGAGAAGATGGGTGCCAACAGAATGTCGATGGTTGGACACAAGTCACCAGGGCCTGCAAAATCACCAATCCAACTTCTCCAGCCCTTGAATTGAAGAACCATTATGCAGCCCTGGAAGTGGAGGAGGTGAAAGCATCCCTGGAAAGGGAAGAACCAGAGTTCAAGTACCCCAAAGTTGCAGAATCAGTGACCAGAAGGAAATGAAGGGTAGTGGTGGTTGGAGACTCTCTTCTGAGGGGTACTGAGGCGTCCATCTGCCGACCAGACTTGATGTCCAGAGAGGTATGCTGTCTGCCTGGTGCCAAAATCCAAGATGTTACGGAGAGTTTGCCGAGACTCATCAAGCCCACTGACTATTACCCAATGTTGCTAATCCCTGTTGGAACAAATGATACTGCCAGGTATACCTCGGAACGTATCAAAAGTGACTTCATGGCTCTGGGACAGAGGGTGAAGCAGTTAGGTGCACAGGTGATGTTCTCTTCAATCTCCCTGTTGAGGGTAAAGGCCAAGGCAGAGAGGCGATGGAGATGAATGCATGGCTGCGTGGATGGTGTCATCGAGAGCGTTTTGGTTTCCTAGACCATGGGATGCTGTTCCAAGGGTTGCAGAGCAGAGATGGCATCTATCTGTCCAAGAAAGGTCAACGCATCTTCGGTAGTAGGCTGGCTAATCTACTGAAGAGGGCTTTAAACTAGATTCGTTGGGGATAGGTGAAGAAAGCCCCCAGGTAAGTGAAAGCCCCCAGGTAGGTGATACATTAAATACCTTTATGGAAATGGGTAACAGGGGTAACATATGGAAAGCAGTGCGTATAAATGCCCGTAGCATGGGAAATAAGATCCCTGATGTTGAAGCTTTGGTGGGAGTGGCTTACTTGGATTTAGTGGCAGTTACAGAAACATGGTTCACAGAAAACCATGACTGGGATGTAACTATACCTGGCTATACTTTATTCAGAAAGGACAGGGTAGGAAGAAGGGGAGGATGAGTGGCACTATATGTAAAAACTACTATTAAAGCTTTGGAATTACAGAGCTTAAAAGGGAGAGAGGAGGCATTGTGGGTTAAACTAGAAAGAGGGAAAGAGAAATCTATTTGTATTGGTGTGATATACAGACCTCCCTCACAAGAGGAAGAGGTGGACAGAGAGTTAATTGAAGACATACGCAGCATTGCTAGGAAAGGGGAAGTGCTACTGCTAGGAGATTTCAATATGCCAGATGTTGATTGGCACATTCCTGCTGCAGTATCATCTAGAAGTAAGGAGATCCTGGATTCTCTACAGGGAGAACTATTCAGGCAATTGGTAACAGACCCCACACGTGAAGGGGCCATACTGGACTTGGTGCTTACCAATGGTGAAAGTGTTTCTGATGTTGTAGTGGGAGATCATTTTGCATCCAGTGATCACCAGATGGTGTGGTTCAGTATTAGGACTAGGGCTGTTAGAATCCATTCCAAGGTGAAGATCTTAGACTTTAGGAAGACTAACTTTGCAAAGATGGGCCAATACCTCAGGGAGTCGTTAGTGGGATGGGAACAGCTGGGGGATGTAGAAAACAGTGGGCAAAACTGAAAGGGGGTATTTTAAGGGCAACCAACCTTTTTGTTAAAATGGTAAATAAAGGCAAAAGGAAAAGGAGACCGCTATGGTTTTCGAAGGAAGTAGCTGAAAAAGTGAAGAAAAAGAGGGAGGCTTTCATGAAATACAAGAGATCACAGAGAGAGGAAGACAGGCATCTTTATTTGGAAAAACTTAGAGAAGCTAGCAAAGTAGTTAAGAAGGCAAAGATTCAAAAGGAGGAGGAAATAGCCAATGCAATAAAATGGGGGGATAAGACATTTTTCAGATATATTAGTGAGAAGAGGAAGGGCAAAAGTGGTATTGTCAGACTCAAGGGTGCGGGGGGGAATATGTAGAAGCTGATAAGGATAAAGCGGAATTGCTTAACAAATATTTTTGTTCTATGTTCACAGATGAAGAACCAGGAGCAGGACCTCAGAAAACACCCACAAATAGGAACAGAAGCGAGGGACATCTTGAACAATTTTCAGAAGACTGTGTTCGTGAGAAACTAGCTCAACTTAAAGTAGACAAAGCGATGGGACCGGATGGGATACACCCTAGAATACTGAGGGAACTTGGGGACGTTCTAGCAACTCCACTGACTGACCTTTTCAATGCCTCGTTGGAGTCGGGAGTGGTGCCAAAGGACTAGAGAGAGACTCATGTGGTGCCTTTACACAAAAGCGGAAGTAAGGATGTGGTTGAAAACTACAGGCCAGTTAGTTTAACTTCGGTGGTGAGTAAATTATTGGAAACGCTGCTGAAAGAGAAAATAGTGAGGTTTCTGGAGTCCAGCGGAACACAGGATCCGAGGCAGCATGGATTCACCAGAGGCAGGTCTTGTCAGACAAATCTGATTGATTTCTTTGACTGGGTGACCAGGGAGTTGGACCGAGGGAGAGCTCTAGATGTGGTGTATTTAGATTTCAGTAAAGCCTTTGACACTGTTCCTCACAGGCGACTTATAAACAAACTGAGCACCCTAGGGATGGACCCTAAAGTTACTGCTTGGGTTAGAAATTGGTTGGGTGGGAGGCGACAAAGAGTACAAGTAAATGGAGCTCACTCTGAGGAGAAGGATGTTACCAGTGGTGTGCCCCAGGGATCTGTCCTTGGTCCAATTCTTTTTAACATCTTTGTTAGTGATATAGCGGAAGGGCTGTCGGGTAAGGTTTGCCTCTTTGCGGATGATACCAAAATCTGCAATAGAGTAGACACCCAGGAAGGTGTAGATAAGATGAGGAGGGATCTAGCTAAGCTTGAAGAATGGTCTAGAATTTGGCAGCTGGGATTTAATATTAAAAAATGTAAGGTCATGCATTTGGGCTGCAGCAATCCAAGGGAGCAATACAGTATAGGAGGTGAAGTACTTTTGTCCACTAAAGAAGAGCGGGACCTAGGCGTGGTTGTGTCTGATGATCTTAAAGTAGCTAAACAGGTAGAAAAGGCGACGGCTAAAGCTAGAAGGATGCTTGGGTTCATACGGAGAGGAATGGCTAGCAGAAAAAAGGAGGTGATAATGCCTCTGTATAAGTCTTTGGTGCGACCTCATTTGGAGTATAGTGTGCAATTCTGGAGACCGCACCTTCAAAAGGATGTGAACAGGATGGAGTCGGTGCAGAGTGTGGCTACTAAAATGATTAGTGGGCTTCATTATAAAGCATATGAGGACAGACTTAAGGATCTTAATATGTACACCTTAGAGAAAAGGCGGGATAGAGGTGATATGATTGAGATGTTTAAATACCTCCGTGGCATAAATGTTCAGGGAGAGAGCCTCTTTCAATTGAAAGCAAGTTCTGCTACGAGGGGACATGGGATGAGGGTGAAGGGAGATAGATTCAGGAGTGATATGCGGAAATATTTCTTTACGGAAAGAGTAGTGGATCCATGGAATAGTCTCCCAGTGGAGGTGGTAGAGATGAGGGCAGTAACTGAATTCAAAAAAGCATGGGACCAACACAGAGGATATCTAAAGGTAAAAAGTGGACTGTTGTAGTTGTTGATATGGAAGGACAGACTAGATAGGCCATATGGTCTTTTTCTGTCATCATGTTTCTATGTTTCTAAATTATAGCCAGCTATGGCTATATCCCATTCACACGACTTGATAAACCTTTTTCTGTAATGTGCGCTACACTAAAGCTCAGCGCAGAGATTCTGACGCACACAGATTCTGACGCACAGTGCTCAGCTTCTAATGTACATGTAAAAAAAAATTTTGTACCCAATGCTATAACCAAATATGCAAATAAGTTTGGCGTAAAACTGTATTAACATGGAAGAGCATGTTAGAAGCATGAACACACGAGTGCACGTTAGCAACAGCATCTATATTTGTGCATGGAAAATTATATTGGCACATGGAGTTGCATGCTGGAATGCCAATCTGCACATAAAGATTATTATTCTGCACATAAATATGATTTTATTCTATCATTTGAATGTCAGCAGTCCAGCACTATTCTGGTAATACCTGTGTACCTCCCTCTCAGCTCCTTAATCCTCTGCCTTTTTTACTTAGCCTTCCCTTTTAGCAAAGCTGGAAAAGTTGCAGGTCCTTCATGCTGTTAGTACATACAGAAGAAACAGGTATTAAATGTTCTTTAATGCTGACTGTAGTGGAATGAGCGTTAAGGCCGCAGCATTAGAAAATTGTGCGCTCAGCCTTCATTACTATGGGATCTAAATGAGCTGTGACCTGATGTCTACCCAGCATCAGTCCGCAGCTCATTTAAATCCCATGGTAATGAAGGCATCAGTTATTAAACTCAGATGTAAAGGAGTGCGCAAAAGACCTGAAGGCTGAGTGTATGGTTTTAATGCCAGGTATGAGGAAGTTAACATTAGTGAGGAGTTCATGCCCATTTCTTCTTTTTATGGAGAGCATGAAAAACCTGGAAAAGGACTTACAGGACTATTAGAAAAAAAGAAGCAAAATGGTTGTTAGAGGGATTTAGATATGAGTTTGTTATTCCCTATGATGGGATGACCTCAGATCAGCAATGGATAACCCCATGATAGTGGCTAAGAAAATCGGGGAAGGTGTCAGGCCCCTTCGTGGAAAAGCCATTAGCTTATTTAAAAATTTCCCTTTTAGGGCTGGTTCCCAAAAAAGAGGAGAGAGAATTTCACCTGATTCAGTCTTTCCCAGAGGGTGGGTCAGTGAATGACTTCCTTGACAAGGCCTTGTGTTCAGTCAAATACGCATGTCTGGATCAAGGATTATAAATGATAAAGCAATTTGGAAAAACAACTTGGTTGGCAAAAAGGCAGATATAAAGCCCACCTGCCAGCTATTACCAATTCACACGGCATACTTTCATCTTTTAGGGTTTAAGTTCCGGGGTTTCTGATATTATGATAAATGCCTTCCACTGGGATGATCAATCTCATGTTTATTCTTTGAGAGCTTCAGCACCTTTATACAATGGGCAGTTGAAAGGGAAATTGGCAAGGAACTACTATTACCACTTATCATTTGTGTAGCACTACGTGGCATATGCAGCACTGTACAAAGAAGATGTAAGAGACAGTCCCTGCTCATCAGAGCTTATTGTCTAGTCGAGACAGACATCACAACAACTGGTGACTAGGATGCGTCAAGGGGAATATAAGGAAGCACATAGAAGGTGAACAAGAGGCTGAGAGGATTAGGATCTGAAAGCAATCTCAAAGAGGTTGAGTATTTAGCCTGGATTTGAAAAGGGCCAGTGGTGGACACTGCCATAGTTTTTTCCATGCATAAGGAGCAGCAAGGTAGAAAGCTCAAAGTCTAGAATTGGCAGTGGAAGAGAAGGGCACAGATAGAAGGGATCTGCCAGAAGAGCGGTGTTCCTGAGGAGGGGTGTAGGGAGAGATAAGCAAGAAAAAGTGTTTTTTTTAGTAGTATTTAGATCACGCCTTTCCAATGGTACTTAATAAATGGAGGGAGGATGGCAAGAAAATCCACAATACTACCTTTTAACTTTCTTAAGGGAGACTATGATAAAATGAGGAAAATAGTTAAGAAAAAACTTAAAGGAGCAGCTGCAAAGATTAAAGATTTACATCAGTTATGGATGTTGTTTAATAATACTATCTTGGAAGTCAACTGGAAACAACATAAGCACTGGCAAGTTAGATGCAAAGCAATAATAAGGCAGGCAAAGAGAAAATTTGAAAAAAGCTTGCTGTGGAAGCAAAAAGGCATAATAAAAATGTTTTCAAGTACATTTTTAGCAAAAAACCTGTGAGTCAGTTGGATGATAGAGGGGTAAAAGGGGTGCTAAGGGAGGACAAGACCATAGTGGAAGGACTGAATGAATTCTTTGCTTCGGTCTTTACTGAAGATGTAGGAACTTACCCATGCTAGAAATGATGATCAAAGGTGATGTATCAGAAGAATTGCAAGAAATATCAATAAACCAGGAATATGTATTACAACTATTTGTTAAACTGAAGAGTAGCAAATCACCTGGACCGGATAGTATTCATCTGAGGGTGCTGAAAGAACTGAAATTGGAGATCTACTATCAGTAATCTGTGAACTATCATTAAAATTCCAATAAAAATGTTATACAAAAAAATAATAATCTGTAGTACCTGAAGATTGGAGAATGGCTAATGTAGCGCAAATGTTTAAAAAGGGTTCCAGGGGTGATCCAGGAAACAACAGACCAGAGAGCATGATGTCAGTACGGGGCAAAATGGTAGAAACATTATAAATATAAAATTACTGAACATATAGTCAGGGCTTAGTGGAAGAAAGCCAGCATAGATTTAGCCAAGGAAAGTTATGTCTTACTAATCTATTATATTTTTTGAAGGTGCAAATAAAAGGTAGACAAAAATGAGCCAGTCGATATAGTGTATCTGGATTTTCAGAAAGACTTTGACAAGGTCCCTTATGAGAGACTCTTCGCTAAATTAAAAAGTCATGGGATAAGAGGCAGTGTATGTACTATTGTGATCAGGAACAGGTTAAAAGATAGCAAGCAAAGAGTAGGGCTAAATGGCCAGTTTTCTCAATGGAGAAAGGTGAATAGTGGACTACCCCAGGGATCTGTGCTGGGCACGCTTTTTTAACATATTTATAAATGACCTGGAAATGGGAATAACCACTAAGGTGATCAAATTTGCAGAACACAATTGTTCAAATTTATTAAAACACAATAGGATTGTGAAAAATTGCAAGAGGACCTTGATAAATTGGAAGACTGGACGTCCAAATGGCAGATGAAATTTAATGTGAACAAGGGCAAAGTTATGCACCTAGGAAAGAAAACCCCAAACTGTGGTTACACAATGCAAGGTGCCACATTAGGAACCATCATCCAGGAAAAAAGATTTAGGTATCATCATGGCTAATACGATGAAATCTCTGTGAAGTGTGCAGCAGCGGCCAAGAAAAGAGATAGAATGCTAAGAATCATAAGGAAAGGAATGGAGAACAAATTCAAGGATATTATAATGCCTCTATATTGTTCCATGATGCAACTGCACCTTGAATATTGTTTGCAATTAGAAAAGGTACAGAGAAGAGCCACCAAAATGGTAAAGGGGGAATGGAAGGATACCTCTATGAGGAGAGGCTTAAAAGGTTAGGCCTGTTCAACTTGGAAAAAAGATGGCTATGGGGAGATAGAGGTTAGATGTAGATCAGTTGTTTACTCCGAAAAGTAGAAAGACCAGGAGACACTCAATGAAGCTACAATGTAACCCATTTATGAGTAATAAGAGAAAATATTTTTTCACTCAATGAGTAATCAAACTCTGGAATCTGTTACCGGAGGATGTAGTAAAAGCTGTTAGTGTAGCTTGGTTAAAAAAATCTTTGGACAAGTTTCTAGAGGAAAATTCCATAAACCAGTATTAAAAAGAACCAGGGAAATCCACTGCTTACTCCACGATAAGCATTGTGGAATCTGTGCACCCTTTTGGGAACCTGACAGATTCTTCTGGCCTGGATTGGCCACTATTGGAAACAGGATACTGGGCTTGATGCCCCTGACTCAATATGGCATTTCTTATGTTAAACTACCTACATATGTTAGAAATATGAACACCAGAAGGAAGCTCTCTTTGGCATGATGCCGGTACTATACCAAGCATTAGCAATAATTTTGAGAGACTGTGATCATACTCCACATACTCTGGCTTAGAAATTAGATACATAACTGTCATGGTATGCTCAAAACTAACCCATTTAGAGAAACTGACCTGGGACACGGAACTTTATTGGGCAGATGGGGTGTACTTCTCAGCAAATGGTATTGAGATCTTTATTGCAAATCTGTGGATGATGATTGGCTGCCAGACTGAAGATGGAACTTTTCCACTATGTCATTGAAGGTCTTCTTTATATACCTCTCTGCCTGCCTTAGTTCCTCCACATGTGGCACTCTGTGCAGAAGGGTGGATAAGCCCCCATCTCGCTGCTAGAATGTTATCTACATCTTAGTATTGATGAATTTAGTTATTCAGAGTCGCTAAAGAATCCAGATCTTCTAGAGACTAATTTTAAGGATCTCCCTGATGTGTCCATCAGTGTTTTGATTAGAGAATCCCAATACAAGTTTTTAATGAGAGCTCATGTAGCTTCTTGGCATGTGTATTGCAGGATTTCACGCAGGTGGGCGATTGTCCCAAAAGCATCTCAGTAGAGGATGCCTAGGTCATATATTTTGGTTGTGTCCTGTGATTCCACGGGTTTGGGAACAAGTTCTCTTCACATTGCCTCCATTTTGGATATGACATTTCCACTGGATGTGGAGGTTATGCTTTTTTCAGACTGTTCTAATCTAATTGCTCTAAGGAAATGGATAAAATCTTATTGGCTAAGACCTTTTTTCTAGCCAAGTGTTTTTCTTTTTTGTTGAAGGTCTTCAGAATCTGCAATGGCCCAATGGCGAGCACTCTCTTAGACCTTATGGAAAGGAGGGCCACAGGCAACGCCAGCCCTTTCTGCTGGTGGTGCTTAGAGGATTGGGAAAGAGGAGAGGTGGGAGAAAGCTGCTGTTGGGAGTTTCGGGTTTTGGGCATGGCTATGTTTTAAATGAAAAATCTATGGTCCCTTACAATAGTTGTACATGTGTCTCTGTATGGAAGGATCTACTACATGTTACCTAATTTGTGTTTTGTTGACTTTGGCAATAAAGAAATTTTGAAATAAATAGCGTTGCCAAGAAAATAGTGAGATCTCAACTAATATAACGTTCCTTAGACATTAGGTATATTGCATGCCATTTATATGAAATGGGATGTTAGAGGGGTACATTGAAGAAGATTCTGGGATGTCCAGAGCACAATGTTCAAAAATCCAGGGGAGTGATAGTAGTGAAGGGAGGTATGTAAAAGTGTCTTCTGTAATTGCTCTTCTGGACCCAGAAAGATGAATGTCCCAGTAATCAGTTCTTGCGACAGATCTGCATAGATAAGAAGGCCAGGTACGTGCATGAGTGTAGGCCATTTCACAAATGTGGACATCTCTAAATTGCATGGCCTCAGAAATGGGTACTTGGACATCCTGGCCTGGGTAGTGCAGAACGGGGGGGCCTGTTATGAGACTGGCACATCCTGTCCTGCCATTTCAGATACTCAGACGTGCGGTGGCAGGCCAGTAATATGTTTGTATTTACATGCAGGTTTCTTTGGCAAGGAAGTATCAACCATGGCAATGAAAGGGTGTTTTGCTGTTCCCCCTGGAAGCTTTGCAGAAAGGAAACAAGCACGTTTTCGCACCTTATTTATGCTCAGGAGCCAGGTATAGGCATAGACGCCTCAAGAACAAGGGCCAGACGTGCTTGTGGCATTCTGAAATCGCACTTCAATGTACATCTTCATTACTCTGCCCAGACCATACCTCCACCATGCCCCCATGCTACATGGACATGCTTGCACTGCGGACATCTATAATACCCGGCTTTCTAAAATGGGTCTGCGTATGTCTCTGTGATTTGCACATCTGAATGTCCGATTTCAGACATCCAACACATGAATAGTGCTTCTAAAATAACCTCCTTTATTTTTGCATCAAAATGAACTGAAAGACTTAAAATAATCTATTGCTGCAGGCTACAAATTTTGCTGATGAAGATGGCTAATTTAGCTGTAAGCTGAATAAAGAAAATTCCCTCCTACCCCCTTTAACTGGCTTAAGAGCCTATAAGCAGGCATTTAGGTGTCATCTTGGATGTCCAAGTCAAAACATCTGAAATTCCATGGGGGGGGGGGGGGGCGGGCAGCAGAGAAGATGGGCACGAGTAAAAGCATTTTAAAATCAACCTATCTCTGCCAGCAGACAAGGAACCGGGGATGTGCCACATCATTCTCCAGACACATGCAGGAAAAGAGACTAGTTTACAAAAACATGCATGTGCAAAATATACACGTCTGCAGTAGCAGCAACATGCACGTGTCTGTGATGGTATTTCAGAATGTGCACGTCGCCACATATGTCTCACCCTGCCATTTTGCAAGCAGAGACGTGCAGTGAGGTTGAAGCTCACAAAAGGCCTTTATATTTAGCTATATACTTTTTTGAGGGGGCAAACATTATTGGAGACATTCCCCTCTTCTTCCTACTGTTACTGGCTGGCCATAACAGGCACATTTCAAATGCCTCTTTGTGTTAGGGAGCAGATATAGACATAGACATGGTCGCTTGCAGTCCTACTGTAATTGTGCAGTGCCGTTCTAAACTTGAATACACACGTCGATCTTGTACATACTACCCCGGACATACCTCTGCTATGTTCCCGTGCATCATAGACGTGATCAAATCATACACGTGTAAATTCAGGCCTTTCTAAAATGGCTGTTGGGGTGTGGATGTGAATGGCACATCTGAATGGGCATTTTCAGACATTTACAGCTTCTAAAATGACCCCCTATAAATCAAACATTGAGTCTGCGTTGGGTGAGAATCAAACACTAATAGAAAAGTTTACAGTTAAGCTAGACCTTATCTGAATTTATAAATAAACTCTAATAGATAGTTTTACAGCTAAACTGGGCCTGAATTAGAAATGAAACACAGAATTTTAAATAGACACAAAAATGCAGTTTAACCTAAGCCTCCTTTTTCTCCAAGTGTCCAGACAATTTCCCAGTAGGTAAATACTCCCAAGTGCAAATTGCTTCCCAGCAGTAGGAGGTCCTGTCAATGCACTCCTTCTTGCTTCCAGGATGTAGATCTGTAACTCTTGCAGTCCCTCTGTATAAGGCTTGCAGTGCAGTCCACGCACCATTTTGTTGGCCCTCTTTTGAATCATCTGTACATATCGATGCTCTTCTGCAGATAAGGTCTTCAGAACTGAATAAAATCCTCTAGGTCTAGTCTCAGCAGAGATCTGTAGAGAAATAATATTACTTCTCTGTGGGGTTGTTTTAGTGTGAGTGGGACAGAAGAACTACCATACTGGTCCAGAATGTGGGTCCATCAAGCTGGTGTCCTGTTTCCAACAGTGGTCAATCCAGGTCACTAGTACCTGGCATATCCTAAATGTAGCCAGGGATAAGCAGTGGGGTGCTCTCAGTTTATCTTAATAACAGATTTTGGATGTTTCCTCCAGGAATTTGTCCAAACCTTTTTTAAACCTAGCTATACTATTTGCTTTTACCACATCCTCTGGCAATGAGTTCCAAAGTTTAATTTTACGTTGAGAGAAAAAAATGTTTTCTACTATATGTTTTAATTATATAACTTTGTAGCTTCATGGCGTGCTTTATTTACCCAAATGAGTATACTGTATGTCGAAGTATTTGATATGTATTGGAAGGAATGTGGGTGGCAGTATGGCAAGGATTTATGTGTGTGTATGGGGGGACTTTGAAGGTGAAGAGAATAGGGCTATATATGTGTGTGGGCTGCTTGGAGGGGGTTATATATGGGGGTGTATGTTGCAGAGGTTGAGATTTGTGCTGGTATGAATGGAGAGTGTGTGTGTAACTGGGTATATGGAGGGTATAAACATATGGAGGTGGAGTGTGCCAGTATGTACGGGAATTTCTTCTTAGCAGTTGTTGGGGGCAGGTATGGGTGTATAATGTATTTGTGACTGTGCGTGATTTCTTTTTAACTGTATACTTTTTTTTATTATTGAAAAACCGCAAATAACCAGATATGAACATCAACTCTGTTGTTTATAAGTCAATTCAATAGTTTTACAAGAAAGAAGAAATAAGGAACATTGAACAATCTCCTCACCCCATTCCCCCTTTCCCCCTACCCACTTAACCCTCTACCTCTAATCCCCTTCCCTGCCCTCTCACCACCCTTCCCCTCCCACTTCCATCGCTCCTCTCTTGCAACCAATCCCACACCACCCTCCACTGGCTTTCCATCTGTGTCACTGTCCTCCGCTGTAACGCTGTCAGTCTGTACATGATGTATAGCTCACCCAGCCTCCTACCATACCCAGCAACCCCTCACGGCATAGCAATATTCCAATGCCAGACCATCTTGCAGCTGGTTGTGGCCACTATGTGGCGCCAAAGCCCTCATTGGTTATGCAAGCAGCTCGGCCCCAGTTAATGTAAAAAGTATACTGCCAAGTCCCGTGTGAGGACCCTCCCTAGCATCCTCTCCAGGTACCCAATAATCCTTTCCCAGTACCTCTGCACCACTGGACAAGACCACCACATATGGAAGTAGTTCCCCCTGGGCCCACATTCCCTCCAGCATTGCACGAACTGGATAGTGCCCGCCTTTTGCATTTGCACTGGTGTTAGGTACCACCTATATAGCATCTTGTAAGCATTTTCCACCAGATTTGCAGAAACCAAAAGTTTCCCTATCAGCTGAAAGACAATCTCCCACCCTTCTAATAACTAGCTCACCTCCAAATCCTGATCTCACTTTATTATAAACCCCTCCTTCTCTCTTCCCACTGCCTTGCGCCCCTTGTAGAGTTTGTAGATAATCCCTTTCTTGCCCAGGAATCCCAGACTGAGGGCCTCAAAGCCTGTGCAGTCCCGGCTCAGGTCCACCTTGCACTCTCCCCTGTGAGAGGAAGTGTCTAAATTTGCAAGTAACCATAAAACCCACGACCATCCAGGGAGTACATGTTTGCGTAGGCCTTCAAAGGACACGAGCGCCCCCCTGGGTGTGTGCGATTTTGAAATATTGGGGGGAGATGATTTTGAAGGTGCCTTTTAATGCCATCCTTCACCATCTGCTTCAGTTATTTTCTCTATCTGTTTGGTTATGTTGCTCTGGGCCAAATTGCTTGATAGGCGGAAGTGCAGCCTATAACAGTTTTACAGTGAGAGCAATAGGATTATTCTAGAGCCTCAATTCTCTAAAAATATTGACCCGAGGTGTGTAGTTTTGGAATTCATTTGAGATATTCACAATTTCTTCTTGCAGACAAAATTTACTGAATTTCCATCTGCTTTTGGAGAATTATTCTATCTGTAGAAAAGTGCACAGATGATCCGATGAACCTTGATCCTTTTTATAGAAATGTTTCTAGCATTTTATGTGTTGAAAAGCATAAAAAAGATAAAAAGAGAGTAAATTAAAAGAAAACTGGTCAATATAACCATAAAAAACAATATAGGAATTCTAAAAATTATCTATATCCATAATAAAAATCGCTCATTCATAATGACAAACTTACAAATTTCTTAGATATTATTGTAATTGCATCTATTATTATCAACCAAATTGATAGTTAGTTATTAAAATCTATGAATGAAATAAAATAATCTCCAGGAACAAGCAGGAATGTAGTCTTCAAATATGGGTATCGTCTGTACCAACGGAGCCTGCGCGGGAACGCTCCCCAGCGTCCAATAGGAACGCTTTTGGGAGCATCCCTCAGCACATGCGCGCTGCCTTCCCGCCTTTCCAACTATCCCTCTTAAGTTCTTCGTTTTCCGCGGAGCCGACAAGACACATACCCTGTCATCGCAGAAAATTTCTTCTTTAAACTTATTTTCTTGTGGTCGCGCCTGCCTCCACACGACACCTACCGATACCGCCGGTTCTTTCTTTCTTCTTTTTAAAAAAGAAAAAAAAATATTTTTTTTTTTTGAACTGTTTCTCTTCAGAAACTTTTTCTTTTGGTGCTAGGCGCCATTTTGGGCATTAGGCCCCATTTTTCCCAAAAGATGGAAAAACCAGCTAGTGGTTTTAAAAAATGTTCTAAATGTGGCGGTACCATCTCCGTCACCGACACCCATGACTGGTGTCTAAAATGTTTAGGCCCTGACCATTCTCCATCTGAGTGTTTCTCCTGTATGGGGATGACTAAAAGAGGAAGACAGAACCGAGCTGCAAAGCTCGGTACCCTCTTTTCTTCAGATACCAGGTCCATTGCATCGACGTCTTCAAGAGCCTCGTCTTCCTCCCATGGATCTCAGGTAACTAAACATAAGAGCCGGTCCTCAAAGGGTAGCTCTCCTTCAAAGCATCTAGAGGCCATTAGCATTGCCCTTCAGGAAACTACACCGGCAAAACAGCCCCAGCGGGAGGCTTCGGCCTCCAAAGCTTTAACAGGGTTCCAGGATGTTCTCGAGACTTCGACCTCGGCAGAACTACTGGTGCCATGCTCATGGGTTCCGGCCGCTTTTACCGATACTGATACCAAGGCATCGGCAGCGTTGATAGACCAGAGATTCCTCGCTATCGAACGCAGTCTTGCAGCTCTCCTTACAGCTGCGGTACCGTTGACACCAGTGATTCAATGGGCACCAGTACTGACACCGGTACCGATGCTGGTACCAGCACCGATATCGGTACCAGCACCAACGGTACCGGCCCCGGTGGGAATCCTTCCCATGCAGACTCTTTCTGGCATCGACAGATCAGTACCGGACCAATTCGGTAGCGACTTCGATCGATACCGAGACCGTGCTTTGCATGAACATCGGGATCAGAGATACTTCGAATCCTCCGATTCCGATGACTCTGATAATTCTGCCGGTACCAGAGTGTTTCTCCTGGAAGACTCCTCCCCAACGCAGAATTTCTCCTCCGGAAGACATGTCTTTTCAGGATTTTATTTGTGATGTGGCCCGAGGCCTTTCAATCACGGTAGCTCCTGAAAAAGAACCTAGAGCAAAGGAATTGGAAATTCTCCAATACCCTAAGGCTCCCAAGGAAGCAGCCACTCTGCCCATTTATGAAATTCTTTATGATTTGATGCTCAGAATGTGGGAGACACCTTTGACCACATCTTCTCATTCTAGGAGACTCGATACCATGTATCGAGTTCCACCTTGTCCTGGTTTTCAAAAGACTCAGCTGCCACACCATTCAATGGTAGTGGAGTCAGCCATGCATAGGATGAAAAGTGCAAAGAGACATGCATCCAATCCTCCAGGTCGTGAATGCAGGACTCTTGACGCTTTTGGGCGTCGAACTTTTCAGGCTTCCATGCTTTCAGCTAGGATCAGCTCATATATTTTATATATGGGAATGTTCCTCAAAGAGGTATGAGGCCCCTTCTCCCTGAAGACAAACGACAGGACTTTCTCACTCTGGTCAAGCATGCTCAGGATGTCTCCAAGTTTGTAAATCGTACAGCCTTTGACTGCTTTGAATGCATCAGCAGAACCTCTGCTATTGCCATTGGTGCACGTCGGATTGCTTGGCTTCAAGCATCAGACTTGGAGATTTGGGTACAGGATAAACTGGGAAACATCCCTTGCACAGGAGAAAACCTCTTTGGCAAGAATTGGCAGGAGAAGGCTAATGAGATAGATACTGACAATCTCACTTTAGACAGATTGTCAAAATCTACAGCCATTCCAGCCAAAAAGAAACCCTATAAAACCCTTTTTTCAGCAAAAAGAGGAAGTTTTATCCATCCTATACCCAGCAAGGGCAAGCTCAGGGTCAAGTTGCCCAGAAGGGTCAACAACAACAATCCAGACAAAAGAAGCCAAACGGCCTTAGAGCTCAACCAGCTCCACAGACCCAGCCCCCTCAAGGGCTTTGACTCCTTCGAACTTAGCCTTCCTGCCTCTGAAGGGGCCAGAACCCCTAAACATTCCAGGCAGGTTGTCATTTTGCCAACAGATGGCACCAAATAACAGAAAACTGGACTCTGTCCATTGTGGGAGGGGGGTACAAGCTTCATTTTCACAGTATGCCCCCTCCTACAATCGTAAGGCAGTTCAATTCCCAAACCTCTATAGGCAATCTACTCGATCAAGAGGTCTCAAGACTCCTTGCTCAAGGAGCAATAGAGGAGGTGCCCATTCTTCAGCAGGGTGCAGGGTTCTACGCCCCCTAGTTTCTTATTCCAAAGAAAACAGGAGGATACAGACCCATTCTAGACCTCAGAGAATTGAACAAATATCTGTTCCGAGAAAAGTTCAAAATGTTTTCTCTGGGAACTCTTCTGCCATACCTTCAAAGTCAGGAGTGGCTTTGTTCTCTAGATCTAAAGGATGCATATACTCACATTCTGATCCATCCAGATCACAGGAAATTCTTACGATTTCTTTTCAAGGGAAAACATTTCCAATACAGGGTTCTTCCCTTTGGTCTGGCTTCGGAACCAAGAGTATTCACGAAATGCATGGCAGTAGTAGCTGCATTTCTGCGAACCCTGGGGATATTCATCTTCCCTTATTTGGACGACTGGCTCATTCGAGCCCCCACGGTTCCAGAAGCCAGATCTGCACTATCTCGCACAATGCAAATCGTTCAATACTTGGGATTGTTCATAAACCTCCCAAAATCCCATCTTACTCCATCTGAGTCCCTAGAGTTCATAGGAGCTCATCTAGATACCAGACAGTCGAGGGCTTTTCTTCCACAACCCCGCTGTCTTCGTATAATGCAGCTAGCTTCTCAAGCAGCGGTGAAGTCCTCCCTAACCACTCAAGAACTACTACAACTATTGGGACATATGGCTTCCACAGTTCATGTGGTTCCCTGCGCTTGCCTTCATATGCGAGCAGCCCAGTGAACCCTATCCACACAGTGGACACAGGCCACAGGACGTCTGTCGGACAAGATATCAAACTCACAACAACTGATCTTGTCCCTACAATGGTGGCAATCACTAGAAAATCTTCTAGTGGGGTCTCCTTTCCAGCAACCCCTATTCCAGGCCACCCTAACAGATGCATCACAGGTGGGATGGGGAGCACACCTGCATCATCTCTCTACCCAGGGTATCTGGACTCCACAGGAGGCTTGTCTTCACATAAACCTCTTGGAACTCAGAGCAATCTATCTAGCTCTTCGAGTATTCCATGCCCAGCTCAACTATAATACAATCCTAGTCCAAACGGACAGTCAAGTAGCTATGTTCTACGTGAACAAGCAGGGCGGAACAGGCTCTCTGTCGTTATGCAACTAAGCTTTATGACTATGGGCCCTCATCAGAGAGCATCAAATTCACCTCCTCGTGGTATATCTTCCAGGCATTCAAAACCTTTGGGCAGACAAATTCAGCCGAGTACTGCTGCCTCACAAATGGTCTCTCCACCTAGACCAGGTGGCCAAGATATTTCACATCTAGGGAACCCAGACATAGACCTATTTGCAAGTCTGCTGAATGCCAAACTTCCCCGGTTCTGTTCCAGGATTCCGGCTCAAAATTGCCAGTCAAGGGACGCCTTCCTTCTTCACTGGGGTCACAACTTCCTCTATGCCTTCCCACCCATTCCCCTCATCACCATTATTAAGAAGGGACCCAGGATATCAATGCTTGAACCAATACAAGCATTATGGAACCTGTGTCCCTTGGGGAAACTGCTAGGTACGTATGACCTAGATTGGCCACTGTTGGAAACAGAATACTGGGCTTGATGGACCTTGGTCTGACCCAGTATGGCATATCTTATGTTCTTATGTTCATCCCCAAAACACTCTTCAAGCTTCAGAGAGACAGAGGTCGTATGATCCTCATAGCGCCACGGTGGCCACGCCAAACATGGTATCCCCTGCTTCTACATCTCTCTCAAGCTGCACCTCCGGAGTTAGGCTATGCTCCAGATCTCCTCTCCCAAGAGCGGGATGCTATGGCACCCGAATCCCTAGTCCCTGCATCTCAGGGCCTGGTTCCTGAAGGCTTAGACCTTCAGGATCTTAACCTTTCCCAACAGGTAATGGATATCCTTCAGGCTTCTAGAAAACCTTCCACAAGATGCTCTTACGCCTTCAAGTGGAAACGTTTTACTATATGGTGTTCACAGAAGGGGTTATACCCCCTTATGATACCTTTGGAATCGATACTAGAGTATCTACTTCATTTATCAAATTCTGGTCTAAAGACCAATTCAGTAAGAGTCCATCTTAGTGAAATTGCAGCTTCCTATAAGCCTCTAAATGGACAATCAATTTCCTCTCATCCACTCATAACAAGATTTATGAGAGGTCTTCTATTAACAAAGCCTCCCATCAGGCCACCACTGGTGGCATGGGATTTAAACCTAGTTCTCGGGCAGCTCATGAAACCGCCTTTTGAACCTTTAGCCACTACAACCCTAAAGCTTTTGTCCTGGAAGGTCATCTTCCTAATTACAATCACCTCTGTACGTCGCATTAGTGAATTGCAAACTTTAGTGGCTGATCCTCCTTATACTAGGTTTCACCATGATAAGGTTGTTTTTAGAATTCTTCCACACTTTATGCCAAAGGTGGTTTCGCCTTTTCATTTAAATCAATCAATTTATCTTCCTGTATTCTTTCCGAGGCCTCATGCCTCTGATGCAGAAAGGAACCTTCATACCTTGGATTGTAAAAGAGCCTTGGCTTTTTACCTACAAAGAACACAGCAACATAGAAAGTCTTCTCAACTTTTTATTGCTTTGATTCTAGTCATTTGGGACTTCCAGTCTCCAAGAGAACTCTGTCCAAATGGCTTGCACAATGCATATCCTTTGCTTATGAGAGTAAGAGTCTTCCTCTTCAAGGCCATGTCACAGCTCATAATGTGAGAGCCATTGCAGCCTCTATGGCTAACCTTCACTCTGTGTCTATTGGTGACATTTGTCGAGCAGCCACCTGGGCTTTGGTACACGCCTTTACAGCCCACTACTGCCTAGATAAAGCCTCCCGTCGGGATGCCTTCTTTGGCCAAGCTGTTCTTCAAAATTTCTTCCAGACCTAATTCAACTCCTACCCACCAACCCTGGTGGGATGCCAGAGATCCATGGTAGGAAGCATGGCCACCTTACTTGGGTGGCAGCTTCCTGGGGCTATCTCCCTGGCATCTTTAGCTAGGGAGTCCCCATATGTGAAGACTACATTCCTGCTTGTTCCTGGAGATAGCGTAGTTACTCACCTGTAACAGGTGATCTCCGGGAACAGCAGGAATTTAGTCTTCACAACCCAACCACCTCCCCTAGGAGTTGTCTATCTCTCTGTCTCTTTCCTCTCTCCCTCTGTCCTTTCACTCGGCTACAAACTTAACTGAAGAGGAACAGTTGGAAAGACGGGAAGGCAGCGCGCATGTGCTGAGGGATGCTCCCAAAAGTGTTTCTTTTGGATGCTGGGGAGCGTTCCAGTGCAGGCTCCGTCGGTACTGACGATACCCATATGTGAAGACTAAATTCCTGCTGCTCCCGGAGATCACCTGTTACAGGTGAGTAACTACGCTTTATTTATACCTTTGAGGAAGGCTTAAGCCGAAACCTTGCCATTAGATTTTATGTTCTGATTTGATCTTATGGTTTTATGTTGTTGTTTAACCAACTATTAAATATTTATTTATACTCTGCTCTTGTTTTATTTTTACCTCACTGTTCATTTGTAAGTGAGATAAAAATATGTATGTTACTTCATGAAGCAGTGGGGGTTATTTTACAAGTAGTTACACATGAAAATAGCATTGCATGTAAATAGTGAATTTATCAAGGGTTAAATTTGCCTGTGGATTCCATAATACGTATACATTGCAAGGGGGTGTGTTGGGGGCATATTTATGGCAAGATCTGGGCAGATCAAAAATCTACATGTGTATTCTCCATGTCCTCATCAGGATTTACAGCCGCTCCCTGGCACATACACGTTTTTAGAAAGTGCTTGTTTCAGCCAGCCCTTTTATATGGATGATTAAGAGAATGATTTAAAGAGCGGCCTCTGTAGTTGATTTGGAGCATTTAAAAATATAGGTTTGCAAAATGCAAACATGCACACATAAGTGAGGCACTTAAAATGTGCCAATTACTAAGTTCCCCCATTGATTTTTCCCACGTATAGATTTGTACAATAATTCCTCCAGCTCTACTTGTCCACAAATCTATATGCACTCCTGCACTTGCTGTATACATATTTTAGAAAAACCTGCACATTTGGCAGGGTCTTTCCTAAAATGCTGTTAGAATTGTCTATGAGGTCCTGGTAGCTCCTGACTATGATCAATCTCCACATACTATCTAAAATGTGCGTTCACTTTTCTCATTTATTTCACGTTTACTATGACTATGTTGTCGGAAGTTTGTGGTTGTTTTGGTGATCCCTTTGCCTGCTTATTTTATTGTAGGTTCCTGTCTCTGTTGCATTTATTTTTACATGGTTCCTCTGTGGTATTGTTCCTTTGCTGTTTTTATGTTGACTATGTTGCATGTTTTGATTGCGTTGAGAGCAGAGTAGTATGTTTACTGTTTTATTTGCTTATGTGTGATATTGCTGAGTTATTAGTTTACCTGGTTGGTTTTTATAGATGCTGTGTGCTAGGATGGGGTATGTGCACATGCTGAAGTGAAATGTTCTGTTGTACATATTTTTAAATGATATTTGGGGCATGTTAACTAAAGATCAGTAGTCAGGAGTGTGGGATTTAGCATGAGGCTAATGTACATTGTGGCAACACATAAGCCGGGTGCACGCAGCCAAAAGCTGACCACACTAAAAATGCCGCACTACCCGAGCAGCGCACGAATAGGCAGGGTTAAAGCAGAGAGTCGGCGATGATGTGATGTGCAGCTGGCACAGCCATGCTAGTTGTGTGCAAGTAGCGCAGGTGTAACTTCTGCCTGCTTCTGACCAGGCAGTACTACTACTACTGAGCATTTCTATAACGCTACCAGTCGTGCGCAGCACTGTACAGACATGTAAGAGAGACAGTCCCTGCTCATCAGAGCTTACAATCTAGTGAAGACAAAACAAAAACACACAGAGCAACAATCTAGT
This sequence comes from Ichthyophis bannanicus, assembly GCA_033557465.1. Classification (NCBI taxonomy): domain Eukaryota; kingdom Metazoa; phylum Chordata; class Amphibia; order Gymnophiona; family Ichthyophiidae; genus Ichthyophis; species Ichthyophis bannanicus. The sequence goes on along the minus strand of CM066032.1, from coordinate 1,511,708,906 downwards.
CAGGGCAAAAGCCATGTTGGCTGTCTCCCATTACCGCTACTATTACTACTGCGCATTTCTATTTAAATAAATAAGAGACAGACCGACAGTCCCTGCTCATCAGAGCTTACAATCTAGTCAATACAAACACATCAGAGTTTACAATCTAGACAAGACAAAAGATAGGAATAAGGATAGAAAATGATGACAGAAAAGGACCACATGGAGGTGATGGAGTTAGCTTTAGGACTTGCCTTGGTTTGGTCTGGCGTTGAGTCTGCAGTGGCTGCTCTGTTTCGGAGTGGGCACGGGGTATGGATCCTCATGTTTCTCCTAGTGTTCTTGTTTCCGTGCCTCACCTAGGGGCCACGCCAAAGGGCCCTCTAGCGAGGCCCTCAGGTGCGGGCCCACCAGGCATGGGCGCACCTGTTGGGGATGCAGCTTTTATAGCCCTCCCACTGCCCTGATTGGGCAGGAGCTTCTGAGCGGGACGGTTTGCCACTCAGACGCTCTACCCCGATCGGGGGAGCTTTTGCAGGGCGGGAGGCCACCGGGATGGTGGGAGGCCGCCGGGATGGTGGGTGATCCGTTGCCTGCATCCCGCGTTGGGGACGCAGCTTTTATAGCCCTCCCACTGCCCCGATTGGGCAGGAGCTTCTGAGCGGGACGGTTTCCCGCTCAGGCGCTCTACCCCGATCAGGGGAGCTTTTGCAGGGCGGGAGGCCGCCGGGATGGTTGTTCTCTGTAAACCGCCCCTGATCTCTGGAAGGGGCAGTATAGAAAAGCACACAAATAAAATAAATAAAATAAATGGTGGGAGGCCGCCGGGATGGTGGGTGTTGCATCCACCTTGCTAACGCATCTCGAACACACGGTCCTTATGCGAGTGTTAGGGAATATAAAGAGCACAAACAGGGCAAACTCATAAGGAAAAAAAATGGCTAATAGTGCCTGCCTAGGCTACCTGTTCGGAGAGGCTGCATGGCGCAGTTGCCATGACAGTGGACCAAAACAGCCTGACAGTCACAAATACCAGGGCCTGCTGGTCAGGAGTGACCTTGCTGGCTCAATGGGCAAATATCTACAGAAACATCAAAGCTGTCTTGACTAACTGCTGTTCACATCTGGATATGCACTAGTTGTCAGAGGGCTGCTGGTGATGTGTGGTGTGGAGGTGTCAGGAGAAAGGGCCTGTGTGCTTCAGCCAGTACTGGCCACATAGCTAGATTTGGAACCATCAGAGTACAGTGGGAGGTGGGGCCTGTAAATGACATATTTAACATACTGGCAACATGACTGGCATTAAATGGTGCCATCCTAACCTACCTCCTCTGCATGGAGAAGCATGTAGTGGTGCTGACATGGGCCATATTCCTGTGGGCAGATGGCCTCTCGCTCTGAGCATCGGAGAATATGGCTGAGGCCTACTGGCTCTGAGTAGATGCTTATTTAGCACTGAATATTGGCTTGCTTTGTTGGAGCTCACTGATCAGTGTCCCCTCTCTGGGCCCCATGCCCAAGGAAGTGAGGCATTCCATGGACCTGCTGTGGGCCTTCCTGTGGGCCTTTAGTTCCCGGACAGCAGGGGCGCTCAGCCTGAGGGTTGCTTGGTTTTGGCCATCTCATGGGGGCATGTAGTTTGCATTCTGGAGTTCCCTGAGAAATCTTCCCAGTGGGGGAAGCATGGGTGCCCTATGGTGGACTGCCTCCCATTCCTCTTTGCAGATGTCAGGCTACAGGAATGGGTGTGCCCACACGCCATCTGTATTTGGCCTCCCTTTGGGGGACTTACTCCACAATGGCTATGGTGCTGTCCAAGCCATATGAAAGGAGTGACTGAGAAGGGGATTCTCTCCCCAGACACCAGAGGCTTTCTTCTGTGTTCACTAAGCCTAGGTGAACAGTTACCCTGGCCATCTCAGGGTGAGGGGGTTTCATACACTTGTTCCACAAGATGGACACCGTAGACACCCTGCCTGATCCCATTGTAGCAGCAGAGCGCAAACAATCCAATAATACCAGGAGTCTGTTCAGAAGGTCCAAATCATTTATTGTGCACAAGACTCAAGCAGAATCACATTCAAAATGGCTGAGCAAAAGTTTCTAGCAAAACAACAACTTTTATACCGTTCTTCTCCATTCTAGACATAGGCAAACTTTTCATTGGTCCCGGTAACCCTTCTCGCCCCATCTATTGGTCCCAGTACCATTACGTAGCTGTCCAATGGGGACCTTCGTCTGGGCTCAGCACCTGCTTCCCCCCCTTTCAGTCCCTATTACAATGGTCAGTTCTTAGACTCTTGATACATCTTCTCTCCAAGGTCACTAGCCAGCTGGAATATGTGGGAAAGCAGGGCACTGTAACCTTTCTCTCAGCAGAGTTAATTAATTTCATAGAAGCTTCTCACATTCTTATCAGTACCAATTAAAACTGTTTTTCTGTCTGTTCTAAGTTTCAATTCTGCTTAGCTATGTTCAGTTATGTTTAGTTAAGTTTCGATTCTATGGAAGCAGCATTCGGGGGGGGGGGGGGGGTTCATTCCTCTGGGCCTAACCACAGGCTTCATTTACATGTCAAGCTGCTTAGGCCTGTCTGTTTAGTTCAAGCAGCGTGGATCATAGGCCTTCGCCTACCACACCATAAAGGCCCCCTGCACTTTCAAATGTCAAGATTGCATCCTATCTCTCATAGTCAGGGGCTCAGCCAAGACTCACTGCATGTGATTGCTTTCCCTGATTTGTACTTAGCCCCATTGCTGTGAGATTGTGCCTATTCCTAGTCATTCCTCTCTATTCTGCACTGGCCTGTTACTACAGTGCTGTAGGTGGGTTAATTACTCTCTGCAGTGGTTCCATAGTCTACTGCCACCCTAATAACACATTTGTAGCTTACAGTTGCAGGGTGCGCATTGCAAGCATGTTCACTGTGCGCAAGTACAACGGCTGCACATTTGCAACTACCAAGGTAGTGATGTGCCTAGCAATGTGATATGTCCCTACCGCAACCACTCCCCTTTCATCTACCACTCCTGCCAGGGTAAAGATGCATGCTAAACCCACATTAGTCCTGTGCTACCTGCTGCGTTTAGTGACATGCTCCTATGTCAGAAGAACTGTATCGCATGATACCAGGGGTGGGCATTAATATGCCTACTGAAAATGAAAGGAAAACTGCATGTGCCTTGATGAGACAGAAAACACACAAACCTTCTGAATTGAGCTTATACTAAATAGTGAAACCACCAAACACTCAAAAGAAAAACCAGTGTAAAATACTTTTTTTGTCGGAATGGCCGGCACAGTATAAACAGGAAAAACACCTGCTACCACTGCGGCCCGTCCTTTTAATCAATTTAAATGTCCATTTAAAACCGCTATTAGAAAAATTAGCTGGTACTTAGCTTTAAGAAAAACATCTCAGGCTGTGATGACGGTACAAAAATCCGTAGGATACTGTTGTAGCAATTTTGTAGCAGTAGGTCAGTTCAACACGACGTGCCACGTTTCGGGGGTACACTCTGCAACCCCCTGCTTCAGGCGAGACCTCTGTAAGATAGAACCGTCAGCCCTAAATCAAAGCCAAAAATGATCTGGTCTTATAACCCCGGCAAGCCACCTGATTCACCAAAAACAGGTCATGCCCATCCAAGACGTCACGTTAACTAAACCAATCCACATCAGGAAGTGAAACCACCAACCAGATTCCTCCTCCTGATCTGAACGGTTGATGGACAGTAAACAGAACCAATCCTCTGAGGAATAATATAGTCCAATCATTGATGTCATAACTCTAAGCAATCAATGAACAGTGTGCCAATCTACTTGCTGATTGAGGCCATCCGGGTGAACAGAGTTCAAGCGAAAGATCCATTTTTGCTCCAAGTTCTGCAATCGCTGAGTCCTGTCGCCCCCACAGGGATCGGGAGGCACATGATCCAAAATGCGCCAACGAAGATCAGTAAATTGGTGAGCATATTCCAAGCAATGACCTACAATCGGAGCTGTTAATACCTTGGTATGTAATCGAGAAGCATGTTCAGTTAATCTTTGTTTGAAGACACGCGAAGTCCTTCCCACATATGGGAGCTGACAAGGGCACATAATTAAATAAACTTACGGGATCTATTGGTAAAAACTGCATCCCCTGCAGATCGGCCTATTAAGGGTCATGATCAGGTTGGGCATTTTTCATGTGGAGCCTGCTCTTTTTGTTCGGGCGCCCTACTGGGTCCCACTTGGATAGATAATCGTACGGGTAAAAATCATTACACTCGATGGCACACGGATTGCAATACGACTTATGCAGTTTATTTAATTATGTGCCCTTGTCAGCTCCCATATGTGGGAAGGACTTCGCGTGTCTTCAAACAAAGATTAACTGAACATGCTTCTCGATTACATACCAAATTTTAGAGTGCGTACGTATGTATGTGTATATATCAGTGTAGCTATCAGCATTTGAAGCGAGGAAAGTGCATGTTTGGTGTCATTGGATCGAGCCTGTTTGTATAAATTAAATATTACTCCTGATAGTCTCTGCAGCAGTCACTGAGCAGGTGTAGATTTTCATCTGCAGCTTGCTGCTATCGTAAATGCTTGCATTCCCTTGTCTGAGCAGCTGTTATTGCTATTTCTATAGTGCTGGGAGGTGTACGCAGCACTTTACAGATATATTTAACAGAGAGCCCCTGCTTCGTCCAGCTTAAAATCTAATAAAGGCAGACAGACAAAGAAGCACATGAAAAACTTATATGAGTGTTGCATATTGAATTTTTTATTTATTTTATTTATTTAGTGTAAATTTTTATATTGCATTTTTCTGGTGGTTCAAAAGCGGTTTACATTGAACAACAATTTGAATATTACAGAACAAGTAAATATTCAATTACATAGAACAATTTCTATTTAACTAGATACAGATACATAGAACATTTTCATCTTAACTATTTACAGTAACATGTGGTATGATAGAGAGTGCTTGGCATGTCTCTGAATTAAAGCAATGGAGCAGGCCTCTCCCTCTGGAAGACTTCTAGTCGCCCCCCCCCCCCCCCCCCCCCCCGACATCTTCTAGACTTAGCGGCGTTTATCCTTGGTATCTAAAGGTGGAGGGGCAGGAGTGATCCCCAGTCGCTTCTCCCTCATAGGTTACCAGTATCAAAATGGCAAAGTAGCTGTAGTCTTACAGTACTACCACTAGGGGTTGCTGCCAAATAGACAACACCTGTGGGGAAGTTTCTTTGGGACCACCAAAATGTGTAAAAAATGCAATGTGTGCCTTCTAGCCAATGTTAACTCCTGGTGACCCAGTAGTCCCTGGCGGTGTGAGGCAATCAGGGGTTAAGTAACTTGCCCAAGGCCACAAGGATTGCTAGTGGGAATTGAACCCTGATTACCAAGCCAGTGCTCTAACCATTAGGCCACTCCTGTGCTATCTCATGCACAAGCCTTTTAGCAGGAAGTTCATACTCAGGATATGATTATAATAAATTATGATTACAGTATTTTTTTGCCAGAATTTTTTGCTAATTCCTGAACATGAGTGATTGACTCTATAGTGATCAATTCATCAAATGTGAGTTTGCATTCCTATAGATTCCTAATCTGTAAATTTATATAGACTACTGGGTTTACAATCCTCGTGATATTTCTTTCTAAAGAGGGGACAATAATGAAACCTTCAAAATGATGTCTAAGCCAGCGTTTTTCAACCACTGTGCCGCGGCACACTAGTGTGCCGTGAGATATTGTCTGGTGTGCCGTGGGAAAAATTCCAATTTCATCCGTAACATGTGGCCTCGGCTCACAAATTAGGGTTGCCAACCGGCCGGTTTTCAGCTGGCCTGGCCGGTTTTTTCCATGGAAAAACCGGCCAGGCCGGCTGCCAGCACAGTTGTAAAACCGGCCATTGAAAAGCCGGTTTTTTGCTCTGGCCGCAAGATCGGGAGCGGCCAGAGCAAAAAACCGGCTTTTGTGCCGAAGTCCGCGTCGCGCGAACGCGATCGCGATTCCCTATAGCAGTGCAGCCGCTGGTTCTGCTTTGTACAGAGCAGCGGCTGCACTACACTTACATTGAAAAGTAAAGAGAAACTGTGTCAGGAGCCCTCCGATCATGCAGAGCCCGAGGAAGTGATGTCATGGGGGCGGGCTCCTCACAGGCTGTCTTTCCTTTTCAAATTAACTTTAGCTGCAATAAAGTTAATTTGAAAAGGAAAGACAGCCTGTGAGGAGCCCGCCCCCATGACATCACTTCCTCGGGCTCTGCGATGACCGGAGGGCTCCTGACACAGTTTCTCTTTACTTTTCAATGTAAGTGTCGTGCAGCTGCTGCTCTGTACAACGCCGAAGCAGCGGCTTGGGCAGAGGGGGGGGGGGTGTGTGTGTGAGTGAACCAGCAAGGGGGGGGGGAGTGTGAGTGAGCCAGCAAGGGGGGGGGGGAGTGTGAGTGAACCAGCAGTGGAGGGGGGGGGTGGTGTGAGTGAACCAGCAAGGGGGGGGGGGCGATGGTGTGAGTGAACCAGCAGGGGAGGGGGGGTAAGTGAGTGAGTGACCCAGCAGGAGGGGTGAGTAAGTGACAGGGGGGTGGGTGAGTGAACCAGCAGTGGAGGGGGTGGTGGTGTGAGTGAACCAGCAGGGGAGGGGGGTTGGTGTGAACCAGCAGGGGAGGGGGGTTGGTGTGAGTGTTTGATTCCTATTCAAGAGAATTACTTTATATATAGTCAATATAGGCACAGAGGTAAATTTTTTTAACATTTTCTAATGGTGGTGTGCCTCGTGATTTTTTTCATGAAAAAAGTGTGCCTTTGCACAAAAAAGGTTGAAAAACACTGGTCTAAGCGGTGTGATATTGGCTCAGTAAGAAAAATGGTTACAGATAGTATCGGTCTGTCAGGTAATTTCACTGGATTTTTATGTAGGGTGATTGTGTACCCAGCTGGAGGAACAGGACATGGACAAATTATAAGCAAAAATAAAATCACTTTTTCAAGAACTAAGACCATCTGACAGGGCAGCAGTGATTAAACCATTTGCTTTCTTATTAAATACCGTGCCAGATTTCCCATTAACCTCTGACAACAGATGGTATCTGACAGTTGGTGTTTAATCTCGGACATAATCCAGTTTGTTCAATATAATGACTTTAATGCTCATGCCAAGCGACTTAATCTCTGCCTTTCAAAGAGTTTCTAATTCTCCTAAGTGCAGTATTGTCTGCTTTAGCTAGATTGTTCGTATTAACTCCTCCCTCCTTCACCACCAGAAAAAATAGAATCTATAATGTGGAGGTGAGTGATATATCATTTTAAGAATCTTTGCAGAACTAGCACTCCAAGATGATGATTAAATCAAGATCTTTATTTGAAACCACAGTTTCTATATCATATGGCTTGTCAGACGGCTGCCTAGGGTGAGAACTTACACAATCTTGACGATGCATATATTCATATGATTCTAGCAAGGTATTGTGGGTATTGTAGTTCATTCACTCCCAAACACAGCTGATGACAATATTTTGAGTTGTGAAACCAAGTGGTAAGATCAATAAAATACTTCTTTTATTGATGGGGTTTAATTCACCCAGCACATGTATGCTTGATAGCACTATAAATGAGGTTACTTGCTTGCAGTGTTTAAAGGGATAACAAAAAGTCACAAAGTAAACCAGAAAACAACCTTCAGCTTGTCAGGCAATTAGCTAATGTTTTCTTAGCAAATAATTACCAAATACAAAGGCACAAAGTAAAGAATAAACTTTGCTGGTTAGGTTAACTTCTGCTTATTTTCCACGCAGATCTCAGCAGTGATTCTCCCTTGCTCACACACACAATCAGGTGCAGCTTTAATTACTATCAATTGACCAGCTGTAAGCCTTTAGCTGGCTGGCTGCTACTGTGTGAACCCAAATCCTGCTTTAAGAGCTGTTTGCAGTGGAAATAAAGAACAAAGTTAGGTTTCTTTGTGATGGCTGATGTGTTTGCTCATAGAAAACTAGCAATAGCATTTAGATAAAGAACAGTCCATGTAAATAGTTTCATCTGCTGTATTTCCCCCTGCATCAACAATCATAGGGTCAATATCATACATTGGCACAGATGAGTCTTTCATTAAGGCACTATCATGAGAATGCTTATTCCCTTGCTGCCATTCTCTATTATAGATAGGGTCTGGATCAGTGTTCATACCTGAGCCTCTCCTGCTATCATTATTCCTCTCTGTATAGCCTGGCCAATATGTAATCCAATTCTGATGTCCAGCCTTCCAATCTTGATCCCTGGACGCTGGATCTTCTCTCACATACCTTCTGGCCTTGGTCTGAAAGTCCCTTCCACATGCAGTCTTCTCTCTTCCAGGTAGCCACTGGTGATTCCTATCTCTGCCACTCCATTCCTCTGGCTGAATCCAGTCCAATGGACTCTGCTGGCTTTTGGAATACCTCCCAGTATGAGTACTGCCTTGGAATCTCCCAGACCTTCCAATGGCCTTTCTTCTCTTCCTTCCAGAGAGTTTCCTTCTCTCTCTATCTGCTTGGCTTGGCTTCTGTTTCTCCAGGTGATACTGGTGCTTGTAGCCGTTGCTGTCTCTGTATCTCTTCCTCCCTCTGTAGCTGTTATCTGAAGAATAAGCTCTATTCTTATTCTTTCCTAATGTGTGCTGCTCCCTAACACAGCGCAGCTGTGTTGAATCAGGCCCTGCCCTTTGAGATGAGTGCTTAGGGATTACCTCATAGCTCTCTTGATTGCACACACATTTTCTTACTTCAGCCTCCCTCATGGCTGCTGGAAACCTGGTGCATTCTGGGACTGGTAGTCTTTTATGTGAAAACTCTGTTTTCTTGCTTCTACCAGAACTGACAGGTTGCTTGTTCAGAGTCACATCATCTTTTCTATAGCTCCTACCTGAGCTATGATAAGCTTCCTTATCACAGGCTACTTGCACTCTTTCAGATTCCTCAATATCTTCTGCATTTTTTAATACCCCCCCCCCCCCAAAAAAAAAAACTCAGAAATCATTCTCATCATTAATACGTAACTCCATGTGTGCAAGAAATCATAGCTGAATTTATTCAAGCCTCTCCACTCATTTCTTGGAAAGGAATTTCTGAAGTTTCTGTCCAGAAGGAGTGCCAGGGTAGCTCTGGAGATGGCTTTCCTCTTGCTTGGGTGGAGAAGAGCCTCCTAGCCTTGTTGGCTCTGCACATTGCTGGAATGGACAATGTTGAAATGGGCTTCCTCAGCCAGCACTCTCTGGATCTTGGAGAGTGGGAGTTGAGTCAGGAGGCGTTTCAGTTGATTCAGCATTGCTGGAGTTGCTTCGAAATGGATCTGATGGCGACCCACTCCAATGGCAAGTTTGCCACTTCTCCAGTTGCCACATGGAGAAGGGGTCTGATGGCGTCAACGCCCTGACCCAGCCTTGGCCAAGTTAGCACCTGCTGTACGTGTTTCCTTTGTGGCCTCTGGTGGGGCATGTGATTAGGCATATAGAACATCACCTGGGCAGGATTGTTCTGATGGCGCCAGGTTGGCTGAGGAGAGTGCGGTTTTGGATACCTGATGTGGCTCCTGAACATAAATAAGAACATAAACATAACATAAAAAATGGCATTCCAGGTCAGACCAAAGATCCATCAAGTCTAGTATCCTCTTTCCAACAGTGGCAAATCTAGGTCACAGGTACCTGTCAGGTTCCCAAAGGGTTTCTTTTTCTATAACAGTAACAAAATATGCCCTTTCCTTTCTGAACATACTACTAAAACACTTATCCACTCTCTAATCACCTCCCGTCTAGACTTTTGCAACCTCCTCCTCGCTGGTCTCCCTTTAAATCATCTCTCTCCTCTTCAATCTGTTCAGAACTCTGCTGCACGGATCTTTCGCCAGCCTCAATATACGAGGTGTGACAAAAAGAAACGAGACTGTCCCATAAATGTTTTATTACAAAATCTACAGAGAAATTACGCATTGTCCCCTTCAAAGTAATCTTCCCCCCCCCCCCCCCAGTGTTAATGTACTTCTGCATTCACTTCTGCCGCGTAAGGAAGCACTCGGTAAAGTCCTCCTCCTTGAGGTCCCTCAGCTCCCCCGTCACAGTGGCCTTGATCTTTTCTACAGAGGCAAAATGAATTCAGTTTTGAAGGACTAGAAAAGGGGACTGCTACTTCTCGAGAGAGATCTGCAATTGTGAGTATATACTTCTGGGAATTTTTCTGAAGAGACTTCTTTGGATTAAAGCTGATTAATCTGTGAACCCAGTGTATTTGTTAAATCAGTCAGGGCCTAGTAGCAGCAGTTTAAGTTTAAATTTAAAACACAGAAGGGAGCTTTCTGGTTAGATTTCATACCCAGCAGAGAGCTTGTAGTTTAAATTTAATACTCACTCAGGGCCTAGTATCAGCAAAGTACTTTTAGTTTAAATTTAAAACACAGAAGGGAGCTTTCTGGTTAGATTTCATACCCAGCAGAGAGCTTGTAGTTTAAATTTAATACTCACTCACGGCCTAGTATCAGCAAAGTACTTTTAGTTTAAGTTTAAAACACAGAAGAGAGCTTTCTGGTTAAATTTAGAACCCAGCAGAGAGCTTCTAGTTTAAATTTCATAAGAAATCAGAGCCTAGCAGCAGCAAAGAGCTTTAATTTAAATCAAATCAGAATATAACTTAGCATAAAAGGCAAAACAGGGTCAGTATTCTTTGAGCAACAAATAAAGTCTTCTAGAGACCTTTACAAAGAGACCTGTGAAACCTTTTCAATAGGTGTTAACGCCAGGTGGCAGGTCAAAAGGCCATTTTGAAAGACTCCTTCTATTCAAGCAAGGACTGTTAATCACCCAGGAAGTTGGTCACAGCTTACCTCAGAAGCACAGGACAGGGTACTGTGTAGCAGCCCTAAACTTAAAGATCTAAACACAAGCTTAAAACTAAGATGCAGACAACAGTCCAACAGCAAGATGGGAGCTTACCAGTCTTTTGCATTGAGTGTCACATTTATGATTTTCTCCCAGTTGGTGATAGGTCTTACGTGTGCACTAGGTGCAAGGAGCTCTTTGCTCTCAGGGAACGAGTCTGTTCTCTAGAGGCTAGAGTAGCATACTTGGAAGACACAAGAAAGACAGAGAGGTACATAGACGAGACCTACAGGGATATAGTCCTGAAGTCCCACCTCCAGTCTGGCAGCATCCCTGTTGCCATGGAGGAGAGAGGTCACGTGAGAGGAGGGCATCACCCTAGTGATCCTGTAACTAGGACCTGTCCTCCAGGTGATGTAAAACCCTCTCACACCGAGGGCGTTTCTCCAGGGCCGTGTGCCCATGAGGGAAGCGTTAGGACAGCCGTTATAGTTGGTGATTCGATCATTAGGCATGTAAATAGCTGGGTGACTGGTGGATGTGAGGATCACCTGGTAACATGCCTGCCTGGTGCGAAGGTAGCGGACCTCACGCGCCACCTAGATAAGGTCTTAGATAGTGCTGGGGAGGAGTCTGCTGTCTTGGTACATGTCAGTACCAATAACATAGGAAAATGTGGTAGGGAGGTTCTAGAGGCTAAATTTAGGCTTTAGGTAGGAAGTTGAAATCCAGAACTTCCAGGGTAGCGTTCTCCGAAATGCTTTTCGTTCCACGCGCAGGACCCAAAAGGCAGGCAGAGCTCCGGAGTCTCAATGCGTGGATGAGACGATGGTGCAAGGATGAAGGTTTTGGATTTGTTAGGAACTGGGGAACATTCTGGGGAAAGGAGAGGCTCTTCCGAAGGGATGGGCTTCACCTTAACTGGGATGGAACCAGGCTGCTGGCATTAACCTTTAAAAAGGAGATAGAGCAGCTTTAAAACAAGATAATAGGGGAAAGCCGACAGTCACACAAGAGTGCATGGTTCGGAAGAATGTATCCTTGAAGGATACTACCAAAAGCAGAGAGGTTCCAAAAAGAGTAAAGCAGCCCAAATGCCCTTGATTATGGAGCAGACAGAGCTTAAAGATCCCAAATTACCCATGCCTACCAATGCTTGTATGCAAATGCTAGAAGTCTAAAAAATAAGATGAGAGAGTTAGAATATATAGCACTAAAAGAGAGGTTAGATATGATTGGAATCTCAGAGACATGGTGGAAGGAGGACAACCAGTGTGAGACTATGATACCTGGGTACAAACTATATTCTAATGATGCAATGCAATGCGTGCCTTTGAGTCAGTTCTGACTCCTGGTGACCCAGAAGCTCCTGGGTTTTCTTGGCAGTGCCACCGGAAGTAGATTGCCAGGCCTTTCTTCCGAGGCAATGGAGGGTTAAGTGACTTGCCCAAGGCCACAAGGAGTGCTAGTGGGAATTGAACCCTGGTTGCTTGGTTACCATGCCAGGGTTCTAACCACTAGGCATGATAGAGCTGATCAAATTGGTGGAGGGGTTGCACTCTATGTTAGAGAGGACATTGAGTCAGAAAGGATTAAAGTTTTGCAGGAAACAAAATTTGCTGTAGAATCTTTATGGATTGAAATTCCATGTAAAAAGGGGAAGTGATGGCAGTGGGGGTGTACTATCGACCGCCTGGCCAGAATGAACAAATGGATGATGATATGCTCAAAGAAATCAAAGACGCTAACAAAAGTTACAGTACAGTAATAATAATGGGTGATTTCAGTTACCCTGGTATCAACTGGGTCAGTGTCACAGCAGGACATGCTAGGGAGATAAAGTTCCTAGATGAAATAAATGACTGCTTCTTGGAGCAGCTGGTTCATGAACTGACCAGAGGGGAAGCCATATTGGACCTAGTCCTTAGCGGAACACCAGATCTGGTGCAAGAGATAAGGGTGTTGGGGCCACTTGGCAATAGTGATCATAGCATGATCGCATTTCATCTAATTAATAGAGGAGGGATGGTAAGGAAATCCACAGTGCTACCTTTTAACTTTCGAAAGGGAGACTATGATAAAATGAGGAAAATAGTTAAGAAAAAACTAAAAGGAGCAGCTGCAAAGGTTAAAGACTTACATCAAGCTTGGGTGTTGTTGAAAAACACTATCTTGGAAGCCCATACCAGCTGTATTCCACGCTTTAAGAAAAGTGGAAGGAAGTCCAAAAAACTGCCAGCATGGTTTAAAGGTGAGGTTAGAGAGGTTGTTGTTGCCGAAAAAGCATCTTTCAGGAAATGGAAAAAAGAGCCAAACGATGAAACCTGGAAACAGCACAAGCACTGGCAAGTTAAATGCAAGGCATTGATAAGGCAGGCAAAGGGAGAATTTGAGAAGAAGCTTGCTGCGGATGGAATAACACGTAATAAAGACTTTTTCAAGTACATTTGTAGCAAAAAAACCTGTGAGAGAGTCAGTCCATTAGATGATAGAGAGGTTAAAGGGGCACTAAGAGGCGACAAGGCGATAGCGGAGAGACTGAATGAATTCTTTGCTTCGGTCTTTACTGAGGAAGATGTAGGGATGTTACCCATGACTGAAGTGGTATTTAAAGGTGCGGAAGAATTGAAGGAAATAGCGATACATCGGGAAGATGTATTACAACTATTAGATAAACTGAAGAGTAGCAAATCGCCTGGGCCGGATGATACACATCCAAGGGTGTTGAAAGAACTGAAATATGAGATTGCAAACCTGCTATTAGTATTCTGTGAACTATCATTAAAATCATCTCTAATACCTGAAGATTGGAGGATGGCAAACGTAACACCAATTTTTAAAAATGGTTCCAGGGGTGATCTGGGAAACTACAGTACCGGGAAAATAGTAGAAATCATCATAAAGAACAAAATTGCTGAACATGTAGATAGTCATGGCTTAATGGGAGACAGCCAACGTGGCTTTAGACAAGGAAGATCTTCTCTTACTAATCTGTTATGTTTTTTTGAAGGTATGAATAAACAGGTAGACAAAGTTGAGTCGGTTGATATAGTGTATTTGGACTTTCAGAAAGGCTTTGACAAGGTCCCTCATCAGAGACTTTTGGCAAAACTAAAGAGTCATGGGATAGGAGACAGTGTACTATTGTGTATCAGAAACTGGTTAAAAGATAGAAACCAGAGGGTTGGGCTAAATGGGCTTAATGGACAATTTTCCCAATGGAGAAAGGTGAATAGTGGTGTACCCAGTGTTCTATGCTGGGTCCGCTGCTTTTTGACATATTCATAAATGACCTGGAAAAGGGAATAATGAGTGAGGTATCAAATTTGCAGATGATGCAAAACTATTTAAAGTTGTTAAAACCCAAGAGAATTGTGGAAAATTGCAAGAGGATCTTGATAAATAGGAAGACTGGGCATCAAAATGGCGTCATTGTGGATAACATGTTAAAACCCTCGGCCCAGTGTGCTGCGGCGGCCAAGAGAACAAATAGAATGCTAGGTATTATAAGGAAAGGAATGGAAAATAAAGCAAAGGATATTATAATGCGTCTATATCGTTCCATGGTGAGACCGTGCCTTGAATATTGTGTGCAATTCTGGTCGCCGTATCTTAAAAAGGATATAGCGTTATTAGAAAAGGTTCAGAGAAGAGCCACCAAAATGATAAAGGGGATGGAAGGATACCCCTATGAAGAAAGGCTAAAAAGGTTATGGCTCTTTAACCTGGAAAAGAGACGGCTGAGGGGAGATATGATAGAACTCTATAAATTAATGAACGGAGTGGAACGGGTAAACATAGATCGATTGTTTACGCTATCAGAATATAGAAAGACTGGGGGACATGTAATGAAGTCATGGGCGTGGCTGCCACAGTCTCGTTTCTTTTTTGTCACACCTTGTACTCATATAACCCCTCTTCTCAAATCACTTCATTGGCTTTCCTTCTATATTGAATTCAAACTTCTCCTTCTGACCTATAAATGCATTCATTTTGCTGCTCCTCTGTACCTCTCCTCTCTCCCTATACCCCTCCTCGTGAACTCGCTCTTCCACTGCCCTACTCCTCTCTATGCCCTTTTCTTTCACTGCTAACTCTAGACTTCGATCCTTTCATCTTGTAGCTCCTTATAGCTGAAACAAACTTCCCAGATCTGTACGTCAAGTGTCCTCTCTCCCCCTTTTCAAACCCATGTTAAAAGCTTACCTCTTTGGGACTGCTTTTGGTTTCTGATCCCTTGCGTTCCTTTTGTTTCCTTATCCTTCCCTATTGCACCCTTATTCTTTGTCTTGTTTGTCGTATCTGGAATTGTAGCTTTGGTACATCCCACTTGTCTGTACTGGTCTAGCAGGATGATAACGAAGGTGACATCTTACTTACCAGTTAATGTCCTTTCTGTGAGTCATGCTAGAGCAGTCCAGGGTCCACCTCTGAAACTGTATTTGCTCTGTTCTTCTGCTGCGGTACCCTTGGGTCTGCTATGATTTTTATTTTTGTCTCTGCAGGTTCATCTTTTACTGACAGCCTTCTGTTTATGCTTTCCTGTACATTGTTCTCTACTGTTGACAAGCCTCACACAATTGAGGTTGTGTGAGGCTTGTCATATTTCTCCCATATGCTTGGGACGAATACTGAAGGAATCTCTGATGGCTGAGTCGAATAGAGGCATAGGAGTGATGTCATTGAAACCTGGGCTTTTCATTGGTTCTTTGTCTCCATCAATCTGCTAATAGGGGAACACAACCCATTTGTCTGGAATGGTTTAGCAGGACTCAAAGAAAGGACATTAACTGATAAGAAAAATGTCCACCTTGTTATAGAAGGCAAATAATAAGCAGACAATATTGGAGGAAGGGAAGATTCTAGAATCTCCCAGAAATCACTTAAATAACTTTTAAATGAATTCAAACCAGAGGCATTCTCATGTTTAAGAAAATTAATAATCCTGATTTTCTGACCTTTCAGTGCATTTTCCATATGTTCAGTTTTATGAGTTATAGAGACAGTTGATCTGGAAAGTCCATCCGTAAAATTCTTAATTTGCTTAATATCTTCAGCCAATTTAGAAACACCTTGAACACAATTTTCTACCCTTTGCTCACATTCCTGCACGCCACCTTCAACCTTAATAACTACTACTACTACTACTATTAATCATTTTATATAGATAGGTGTTAAAACCCCTCCAGCAGCGTGTCACAGAGCATCTCTGCCCAATCGGGGCCTAGCTCTCCTCTTTAAAAGGAGAGCGCCACAGGCGCACCTGCGCCTTGCGGGCCCGCGCCTGAGGGCCGCGCAAGAGGGCCCTTTGGCACGGCCCTTAGGCAAAGGAACGTCCAAAGATCATCACGGAAACAAAACAGAAAATCGACGCTGAGACGAACACCTCCCTCTTGGTACAACTGAGCTCCCTCAGGGTCGAGCTCGCGTACAATCACCGGACTGACAGACCAACAACAAACAGCAAGTATATCCAGCCAAATGCAATCATAAAACAGACTTATTCCTAACAATCTAAATTTGCCTATCTGACTCTTATACTGTTGCCAGCAACACATTGTAACATTACACTATCAGATTGTATTATTGTTGTCAGTAACTACTGTAGACTGATACTAACTTCACTACTACACTCACTAATAATTCATTGCTGAATTATCTGTTGCTGACATAGTATTATTGAGGTTCTAATGTTGCCAGTAATCCTAACTTATCTACGGATGATATATTACTGCTGACTTCCCTACTGTAGCCAGTACAATACTATTACTTTACTGTCAAAATCTATTACTGTTGCCAGTAACTTACGCCTTTACTACCTTGACTAAATATCACTGCTCCAGGAAATAGACGTCAGTTGCCAGTTTTAGACAATTGAGACTATTAATAGATTTTACTACTGTAGACTGATAAATGCTGAGATTATCACTATTGTAGATTGATAACTGCTGTTGCGCATATCAAATTACTATTGTAGACATCTGTCGCTATTAGATTACTATTGTTGATTTCTGTTGATAACCACTGCCACACACAATAGACTTCTGTTGCCAATATTTGACTACCATTGCCGTGATTTATCACTGCCACCAGTGTTAATTCATTGTCCCCAGTTATAGAGTAACGAAACGGATTACTTCTAGCAGGAGTCACACATACTTCTTGACATTGCTAACAGCATACTTGTTAACAAGTTTGACCTACTCTTTAAAAATGCCACGTACAAACATCATGCTAATGAGATTATCCTACACCTGTATAGTATTAGCAATACTAATTATTGACCTAACACTAAGCTTAAACAGCAAAAATTATAAGACAATTCCTATAATACACACACATACCCGTAACAACTACCATATTTGGCACACTTATTCAAACAACCATCCTAGAATAAACTTCCATAGACTAATTCACATAAAACAAACAAACTCACATCAAACAATCAAGGGAACATGCCCCAATGACTCAACATCCCTTTCATGCATCCTTATTAACGCACGCTCGATGAAAAACAAGCTTCCCATATTTAATGATTTGATATCTGACTTAAAGCCAGACATATTATGTGTCACTGAAATCTGGCTCTCTGATACCGATACAGTCTACCTAAATCAACTTAATAATGAAAACTATGACACATTCTACAAACATAGAACTAATAGAAAAGGCGGAGGAGTATTAATGATGACAAAAAAGGTATTAAGTGCCAAAACAATCCAATCAAACATCTCTAATAACATAGACACATTATTAATAAAAATTGGACTCATGAAACTCTGCTTAGTATATAGACCCCCAGATCAAAAGGCAGATTGTCTCGATTCTTTTATTGAACTCCTCAGCTCATCCACTGAACAACACCCTATAATTATGCTAGGTGATTTTAACCTTCCCTCGCTACCAACATTGGACTCTAAACTATTTTTTGATACTATATCAGACATGGACTATCATCAAATAATAAACACATCTACACACATCAAAGGTGGAACACTCGATCTTGTCTTCTTCCTAATACACTCTTCAAACTAATCAATCCAAATTCCGTAGAATGTACACAGATACCCTGGTCTGATCACTATATTATCAAAATAAATCTTACATATCCCTCCACTAGTACTAATAACCACACTAGAAGTGTCCCAACTACAAGATTTAAAAAGTTTAACAATACAGAATTCATTGACTTAACAATCCCCCACCTCTTATCACCTGCAATGAATTTGGATGATACTGTCAAAAACTGGCATGAAACCATCAACAATGCAGCCAAAATTAATCACACAAATAAAAAGAGCACCTACTCTAAGACTAATAGCAAACCATGGTTCAATACTACTCTAAAACAAATGAAAAGGAACCTTAGAAAACTAGAACTCAATTGGCGCAAATCTAAATTGACGATACACAAAGAAATATACAATAACCACCTTACTAAATACAAAGAAACCCTGGACAGCACAAAGAAAAAATACTATGCTGAAACACTATCAAAATCATATAACAGACCAAGAGAGTTATTCTCCATTGTCAGAAATCTAACTAACCCTCAAACTTCTGGCAATGAAATTACTGACATCTCGGTACAAACCTTAGCCTTTCACTATCAAAACAAAGCAAAAAAGCCTTCAATGTCTATAGACACTATTAACATATCACACCAGCCTTTAAACGAATGGTCAGAGTTTCATCCCATAACTAAAGAGACACTAAAAAATATCATCTCCAGCCTCAACACTACTACTTCTTACCTAGATCCATGTCCAGTAACATGGATAAAAAACACACTCCCAATTTTATTACCCTACATTCTCCCAATAGTTAACCTCTCACTAACTCAAGGTTACCTCCCACCCTCACTCAAACACGCACAAATACGCCCAATCCTTAAGAACAGCAAACTTGATAAAACTTCGCCAGTATCATACAGACCCATTTCTAGCATACCATTTTTGGCCAAAATAATTGAAAAAGTGGTTCAATTACAGACACAGGATTTTCTAGACTCATCTTACCCACTTGATGAGCAATAATATGGCTTTCAGCCCCGCCATGGAGTTGAAACACTCCTTACAGTTTTAATTGATGCGCTACTAAGAGGGATTGACAATCATAAACAGGCCTTCATTCTACTTTTCATTGATATATCAGCTGCGTTTGATAGCGTACACCACACAATAATGCTCAACAACTTGAGACAAATAGGCTTAAACTCTACAGTACATAAATGGTTCTCTTCCTACCTAAATAATAGAACGCAAAATGTAAGAATTGGGAATCAAACCTCAACTATATATAAACAAGAAATTGGATTACCACAAGGCTCAGCGTTATCAGCCCTACTTTTTAATATTTGCATAAAACCAGTCTGCAACATTTTCAAAAAATTTGGAGTACAATATCACCTATACGCAGATGATATTATGATGTATATTCCATTTACGATACCCAATCTACCGCTTCAACTCCTATCGGACTGCTATAATGAAATCACAACTTGGCTAAAAGCACAAAACCTCCACATAAATCATGCTAGAACTGAAGTTCTAATCGTGACTAAAAACCAATCCTATATCCCCCCAACACACATAACACTCCAAAACCAAGAAATTAAAATAAAAAATGAAATAAGATATCTAGGCGTTATACTAGACACACACCTTACGATGGAAACCCACATTAGCAATACCATAAAGAAAATTTATTTCAAACTCAAAATCCTCAAACAACTACGTCCTCTAGTATTTTTACAAGACTTTATCAATATAATTCAGGCCACCATAACTCCTCACTTTGATTTTGCCAATCTAATACTAATAGGCATATCAAAACAAAACATCAAACTAATACAATTAGCACAAAACGCAGCTGCTAGAATTATATTGAAAGTAAACTCACTCCAACACATAACACCAATACTAGCTTCCCTGCATTGGCTACCAATTCAAAGCAGGATAATTTACAAAACAATAATAACCTCATTCAAAGCCTTATATGATATGGCTCCAATTACACTATGTAACCTAATACGCAAAGAACCATCTAAGCCTACACACAGAAAAGGACAATTAAACAAACTAAAGATTCCGAAAGATTACACAAAAGCTCATAAATCAACAAACAATAGAGCCTTTTCTCACATAGCCCCAACTATCTGGAATTCCCTCCCAGAGGAGCTACGAACACTAACTGAGATCATGGAACTCCGTAAAAAACTGAAAACTTATTTATTCACCAAACACTACAACAACATAGATAATCCCTCACCCGCTTTAGACAAAGGCTAAACAGGTACCTGACTGTTTCAAATAAAAACCCTTTCACTCGGAGGAGCTACTTTGTTTCCTGTTACAAACTTACTGTATTCTCTGATTGGACCGGCTCCCGCTCCTGCTTCCCTGATTGGGGCTGTCGGATTTCCTGGGGCTATAACCACCTTGCCCCCAACGCGGGACGCTGAGGAGCTACTTTGTTTCCTGTTACAAACTTACTGCATTCTCTGATTGGACCGGCTCCCGCTCCTGCTTCCCTGATTGGGGCTGTCGGATTTCCTGGGGCTATAACCACCTTGCCCCCAATGCAGGATGCTGAGGAGCTACTTTGTTTCCTGTTACAAACTTACTGCATTCTCTGATTGGACCGGCTCCCGCTCCTGCTTCCCTGATTGGGGCTGTCGGATTTCCTGGGGCTATAACCACCTTGCCCCCAACGCGGGACGCTGAGGAGCTACTTTGTTTCTGTTACAAACTTACTGCATTCTCTGAATGGACCGGCTCCCGCTCCTGCTTCCCTGATTGGGGCTGTCGGATTTCCTGGGGCTATAACCACCTTGCCCCCAACGCGGGACGCTGAGGAGCTACTTTGTTTCCTGTTACAAACTTACTGCATTCTCTGATTGGACCGGCTCCCGCTCCTGCTTCCCTGATTGGGGCTGTCGGATTTCCTGGGGCTATAACCACCTTGCCCCCAACGCGGGACGCTGAGGAGCTACTTTGTTTCCTGTTACAAACTTACTGCATTCTCTGATTGGACCGGCTCCCGCTCCTGCTTCCCTGATTGGGGCTGTCGGAGTTCCTGGGGCTATAACCACCTTGCCCCCAACGCGGGACGCTGAGGAGCTACTTTGTTTCCTGTTACAAACTTACTGCATTCTCTGATTGGACCGGCTCCCGCTCCTGCTTCCCTGATTGGGGCTGTCAGATTTCCTGGGGATATAACCACCTTGCCCCCAACGCGGGACGCTGAGGAGCTACTTTGTTTCCTGTTACAAACTTACTGCATTCTCTGATTGGACCGGCTCCCGCTCCTGCTTCCCTGATTGGGGCTGTCGGATTTCCTGGGGCTATAACCACCTTGCCCCCAACGTGGGACGCTGAGGAGCTACTTTGTTTCCTGTTACAAACTTACTGCATTTTCTGATTGGACCGGCTCCCGCTCCTGCTTCCCTGATTGGGGCTGTCGGATTTCCTGGGGCTATAACCACCTTGCCCCCAACGCGGGACGCGTAGCGGGCGCGTGCCCGTGGTGCGTGCCCGAAGGGGTGTGACCAAAGGGGCAGGTCACGCCCCTTTGGCGCCCCTTCGGTGCAGATTCGGCGCGATCGACTTCTGCGGATGGGGAAGAGAAAGAAACGCCTTCAGCCGGCTGTGCAGCCGAAGGCTGTAAAAACTGTGGGACCAATGGATGCGCATGTATCTGTGGTTAGAGCGAAATCGGATCAAACTCTGGATACTCCGCTAAATGAAAAGTGAACTGTGAGTACGAATTCTTCAAACTCTTCCCCACAAGTGGAGAAACTTCCCCTAGCTAATCAGGAGAAAGTTTTAAACTCAGATGTGAGTGTTTCTAATCATTCAGTTATCGGGGAACCTATGCTTTCTTCTTCCTTTTTGAGGATTGAATCAACAGTGGAGACATTGCCTCCCCCGCTTCCCTCCGTAGTAGTTTTTCCTGGAACTATTGAGCCACCGGTCCCCCCGGGTGACGTCTCCTTGAGAGACCTGTGGGCTATGCTATCTAGGTTAGAGCTCACTTTGAACTCCTCTCTTCAGAAGGTTTCAGGTTTTACAAAAGAAACGGTTGAAAAGTTATCCAACCAGGAATCCAGACTGTCTGAGGTTGAAAAATTAATGGTGTCTCATGAAGCTCGGATTGTTTCCCAACGGACAGTGCTGGATACTCTGGTTCCAGATGTGGTTTCTTTACATCAACAAGATGAGCTATTGGAGAATTCCTTGCGTTCAAGGAATCTCCGTGTTTTGAATTTCCCCAAAACGCATTACCTAGCTCCTGATATCCTTTTTCACAAATATCTTAAGGATGTATTGTTAATTTCTGATTCTATTTCTCTTTCAAATATTTACTATATTTCTTCTAAATTGAAAGCAGTAGAGGATAGAGTGTCAGAGGGAGGGGCACAAGGTGGCCCTCAAGATAAGTCTTCTTTAAATATATCTAATTTCTTAGAGTCCTCGCAGGATGAGATTCCTACAAGGGCGACTTTGTTAGTCACGGTTGTTACTGAATTAGATAAACAGAGAATTTTTCGCGCTTATTTTAAGAAGAAACTTGAGAAATTTTGTGGCCAGTGTGTCCAGATCTTTCCCGATGTCTCCAGGGCCACACAGCAACGGCGAAAGGCCTTTTTGGAAGTTCGCCCGCGAGTTTTGGCCCTCGGGGCATTATTTTACTTACGGTTTCCATGTAAATGTCATATAATTTACCAGGGAGTTCGTTATGTTTTTTCTGAAGTGGATCAATTGTTAGTTTTCTTGAAAGGGAAAGGTTAGATTTTAGGTTTTTTCCCCTTTTTCTTTTCCCTTTTTTCTCTTTTCTTTTTTCCTTTCTTTTTTTTTCCTTTTTTTTTTCTTTTCTTTCTTCTTGGCTTGGGGCTGCTGGCCGGTCAGAGATTTTCTAAGAATCTATTTCATTGTATGTATTTAGCTTCTCCTAAATGTGGTTTATTACAATTGTGTTACCTTGGCTTATGGTTGGGATATTGTTCCCATGTAATTGTTACTTTTTTGCTATGTAAGTTTCTTTATATTAATAAATAAAATGGAAAAAAAAACAAAACAAAAAAAAAAAACCCTTTCACACAAACAGATAGCACACTTAGTCGAATTCCTTTGATGATCCAATCTCTTATGCCCTATCACTTCCATATATATATATATATATATATATATATATATATATATGTGTATATATGTGTATATAGTTTATTCTGTTCCGTATTGACTCACATTGTTTAGACAATACATTGTTTAGTTAATTACTTCGTTTCAATACATATGCTGTTTTGTTATTCATTATACTTATAATATGATGTTCCTTGTAAAATAAACTTGCTTTGTTAATTGTTGTTCACTGTAAACCGCAACTGAACTCTGGAAGATGCGGTATATAAATGTGTGTAAATAAAAAATAAATAAATAAATAAAAAACCAAGTGGCAGGTCAATGGGGCAATTTGAAAGGCTACCTCCATCAAACCAAGTTGGGCTGTGTGAATCACCCAGGAAATTAAGACAATACCTTAGAGCAGTGGTTCACAAACCAATCCTCTGGGACCCCTAGATCAATCAGGTTTTCAGGATATCCACAATGAATATGTATGAGAGAGTGCTGCATACCATGGAAGCAGTACATGCAGATCTATCTCAAGCATATTCATTGTGGATATTCTGAAAGCCTTACTAGCCTGGGGTCCCAAAATTCTGGGCTGAAAACCTTAGAAGCATACGTCAGGGCACTGTGTAGCAAGCCAGCTTTTACCTGGTGTTCCTTCCCTTCCACCCACCCCGACTCCTACCCATCCCAGGCATAATCTTAGCTTTATAGGCCCTTAAACCTATTAGAGAAGAGGTAGTCAAATTCACTTCAGTTTCAGCTGGTTATCTTCACCAGGAATGGATTGATTAATCTTTTGGTAAACTAAATCCCTTAAACTTATATGGGGTCATCTGAGCCACAAATAGCAGCGATGGATGTCCCATTCAGACATCCATCCCCGCTATTCGGCCCCCTCTGCCATCCCCACAGAGACTAACATCCCTGTATGAACAAGGAATTTGTATGGGGAGGCTAGATAGGGGTGGGAAAGGGGCTGTGTGGAGGCGGAGTTAGGGCAGTCAGTGGGCTATCTGCGGCCCCGGACATACAGGGCCGATTCTAATGTGTCGGCATTGTATGTCTGGGGTCGGCAGACTGAACAAGGAACTTATTCCACCTCTGAGGGGAATGAAAGAACAGGTCAGTGGTCGGGGATTGCGGCTCCTGAATGGAGCTGCAGTGCCATGGCAACCGGACACCATTGCACCGTGGCTCCATTCAGGAGCCTTGATTGAGTTAGTCGGGCAGAGGCCTTTATGTGCAAGCCAACTGAAATCGGGTCCCGGCCTGCACATACAGGCCTAGACGCAATTCTGATCTTAATATGTATATGTTAGAGGAAAGACGGGAAAGAGGAGATATGACAGAGACGTTTAAATACCTCCATGGCATAAATGCATAAGAGTCTCTTTCAATTGAAAGCAAGCTCTGCTACGAGGGGACATAGGATGAAGGTGAAAGAAGATAGACTCAGGAGTAATATGTGGAAATATTTCTTTATGGAAAGAATGGTAGATGCTTGGAATAGTCTCCCAGTGAAGGTAGTAGAGACGAGGACAGTATCTGAATTCAAGAAAGCATGGGACAAACACAAGATTTGTAAAGGAAAAAAGGGGACTATTGTAGTTGATATAGAAGGGCAGACTAGATAGACAATGTGCTTTTTTTTTCTCCCGTCATTTTTCTGTTTCTATGTTTCACTATTTTAGACCTAGATATTCCATCATAAATGATATTTACATATTTTCTGTCAACAGCTGGTGGAAGGAAGAGAGGGATAACCCCAGAGCTATGTTCAAGTTGAGGATAATATTACATTTTCAAGAGGTCCTAGGTATGGCTGGGTGTATAGGGGCTCTGAGTGTTAAATCTGTGAGTGCAAGGCAGGGAGATATCGCATACCTCAGTACAATTGGAAGGGAAACACTGACCAGAGAGATAGGAGTTGGAAGTAGATCGGACATGAATTTTTTGGAGACAGAGGACTGGTATAGCCACAAAGGTAGCAACGTGAGGTTTCTGGGGGGGGGGGGGGGTTTAGAGCCCTTTTGCAGGGTGCATTTTCTTGGTGTTGGGAAGGCATGATAAATACCCCCCACATAAAACTGTTTTCTGCTGCCACTAAGGATTTAAACGGCTGCTGAAGGTTTTTAGGCATGTTTTTTGCTTATGCAATAGTGCCTGTTGGGGAGGGCCCATCTGTCTGTGCGTGTACCTCAGCGATGGGGAACTGCGTGGTAGAAGAAAAAGGATTGCCTAGAAACATAGAAAATGATGGTAGATAAAGACCATATGGCGTATCTAGTTTGTCCATCCATAAGAATTATTAGGTTCTACAATTCCTTCCTCTCCCTCAGAGATCCTCTGTATTTGTATCATGCTTTTTTGAATTCAGATCACCACTGGAAGGCTGTTCTACGCATCCACCACCCTTTTCATAAAGAAATATCTCCTCGAGTATCACATCTAGAAATTCTAAAGGGGCCTCACACTGATTGATTTGCCCTGGGCACTGCAGCTCTCTGCCCTTCCGAAGGGTAATCTCTTTGACTTTTCTCTCACTGGATCTTCTATGCTTATGCTTTCTTGAATTCTGTTACTGTTTTGCCTCCATTACCTCTCCTAGGAAACTATTACCTATTATCCTGAAAAACACAGGTAAGATGGAGCCTCAAAAAGCAGTTTTGAATTCAGAATAACTATGATAAAGATGATAATTAAAACTATGTATGTTCCTGTTATCTGTAAATCGATTTGGTTTTAAGATAAAGCGTCTATAAAATGGTTAAATAAATAAATACTGCTTTGTGCTCTGCATATTCCTTTATTTTAACTGGAAAAAAATCTTTAATATTTCCTTCAGAAAGAAATGAAAAATTTTAAGATAAAAAGCAGGAATTAATAATTTTATTTATTTGAAAATGTAATTATCTAAACCAGGAGTTTTGCTAGTACAGTTGCCTTAGGCTAAATAGAAACATAGAAACATAGAAAAATGACGACAGAAAAAGACCACATGGCCTATCTAGTCTGTCCTTCCATATCAACAACTACAACAGTCCCCTTTTTACCTTTAGAGATCCTCTGTGTTGGTCCCATGCTTTTTTAAATTCAGATACCATCCTCATCTCTACCACCTCCACTGGGAGACTATTCCACGGATCCACCACTCTTTCCATAAAGAAATATTTCCACATATCACTCCTGAATCTATTCCCTTTCACCCTCATCCCATGTCCCCTCATAGCAGAACTTGCTTTCAATCGAAAGAGGCTCTCCCCCTGTGCATTTATGCCACAGAGGAATTTAAACGTCTCAATCATATCTCCTCTATTCCGCCTTTCCTCTAAGGTGTACTTATTAAGATCCTTAAGTCTGTCCTCATATGCTTTATAATGAAGATCACTAACCATTTTAGTAGCCACCCTCTGCACCAACTCCATCCTGTTCACATCCTTTTGAAGGTGCGGTCTCCAGAATTGCACACTATACTCCAAATGAGGTCTCACCAAAGACTTATACAGAGGCACTATCACCTTCCTTTTTCTGCTGGTCATTCCTCTCCCTATGCACCCAAGCATCCTTCTAGCTTTTGCTGTCACCTTTTGTACCTGTTTAGCTACTTTAAGATCATCAGACACAACCACACCGAGGTCCCGCTCTTCTTTAGTGGATAAAAGTACTTCACCCCCTATACTATATTGCTCCCTTGGATTGCTGCAGCCCTTGTGTTTTTTAACATTAAATCCCAGCTGCCAAACTCTAGACCATTCTTCAAGCTTAGCTAGATCCCTCCTCATGTTATCTACACCTTCCTGGGTGTCTACTGTATTGCAGATTTTGGTATCATCCACAAAGAGGCACACCTTACCCGACAGCCCTTCCGCTATATCACTAACAAAGATGTTATATCACTAACAAAGATGTTAATGCCCGAATATGGTATTAGATTCTGTCCAACGGAATACGGTCACTCTTCCTTGCTTTTCCTATAGTGTTCCTTGAAATCATCCCCCTTTTAGAGTCACTGGATGATGCTTTACACACAGTAAGGCACAACCTGACTACATGTAGAAGTCAAAGTCTACTTTTAGGGCAAGGCCGTCTTCCTAGGACTGTGCAACTTGCAACTGGTATAATATTTATTTCCATTCACATAGTGCTGGTTGCTGTGGATGCAAAAGTCAGATGATCTTTCAAATTAGTGGAGTTGCCTAATGGTTCGGGCAGTGAGCTAAGAATCAGAGAAGCCACATTCAAATCCCGCTTCCACTCCTTGTGATCTTGGGCAAGTCATTTAACCCTCCATTGTCTCAAGTACAAGCTTAGATGGTAAACCCTCTGAGGATACGAAAATACCAATTACCTGAATGTAATCACACCTTGAACTTCAGATAAAGGCATGAACTAAATCCAATCCAATGTCCTTGAAAAGAGTGATTGTTTAGGGACACCGGGCCCTGAATATGTCAGTGCAAAAAGGGGATTTTACCATTAGCTTTGAGTAGAAGGACATGGCAGTTGCCCCTTAATTATGTCCTATGGATTGTTTCAAAGAATATATGAACTTGTGAATAAATATTCCTTGCCAATTTCATAGCTGCGATTGTTTGTACTGGGAAGTCTTTGTAAATGTTTTGCGTTGGTGTTTGGTGGCACTATATTCTGTTAGATTTACTTTAAAAAAAAGAAGTATGTCCTTCTTTGACTAGTTTCAAGCCACCTGAAGCAGAAACTTTACAGAGGAGAATTCACGTAAAACCAAGGCTCGTATCTGTCAAAGACACACTCGATGTTGATGAGATTTGGCCTTTATCATCATGTATTTTGCATGATAAGCATTATGACCTTCTTGCTAATTTTTTTCTTAATTGTGCTGTTATGACCACTTTCTACCCCTTTTGTGTCTTTAAGATCTTTTGAAGGTTGGATGGTTTGAAATAATTGAGTCTTGTTAAATAGTCGATTCTTTGTTGCCTGTTGTACTGCAGCTAGAAGATCCCAAACCCCCCCCCCCCTGTCTTTAGACCCCCCTCTGTGTCTGCCTCTCACATGCTGCTCCACAGGACATAATAGGTGACAGAGTGGCTTGGAGGCAATAACCCCTCTGCCCTAGGTTTTAGAAATCTGACATTTTCCTTCTGGGAGTGTAAGGAAGGAGGTGCTGCTGAAAGGCCAGGGCCACGCTACAGTCTGCCGCTTTCATTTTAAAACAAAGGCCACCTACTCTGTAATTGCCTTGCCCCCCTCTATTCCTTTTTCTTAAATGATTTCGCTTTTGAAAATCCCCTTAGATCACTGGCTTAAGTACTGACTTTCCCCTTAGATCCTTGGCTTAAATATTAGATTTCAAGGATGCGCTGCGTCTCAAGCTGTTTCTCAGGTTTTGATAATTTTGTACAGCGGGTCAGATGCCGTCAGATGCTCCAGGAGCTGCTTGCTACTTTCCCCAAGATAGAAGCAATCAGAAAATGTTTTGTTAGCTGAATATTAAAAAGCGAGCTAGCTAAGATGTCTTCTAGGCTGTGTTTCTGTGTTTTTTTCAGGTACAGGGAGTAGTGATTTTTGACTGTGTTAGGGATTATTTTAGAAAGAGCTTTTACAGCAGTTTGGTCTCGCTTCAGTAAAGGTTGTATTTAGCAATCCTTATTTTGCTTATTTTAAGACAGAAGGCTTCATGCGGTTGGATTTAGGATGTTTAACCTTTCATGCTAGGTTTCTTTTTTTGTTGTTTTTTTGTTAATTTTTTTAAGTTAATTTCAGTACTTACAGTCCGCCTTTTCATCGTTTGGCATGTACAAAGCAAAGTATAATAAAACTATACATAAAATTGCAAAAATATAAAAATCAATATAATAAACAAAAACAGCTGCTGCGGTCAGAGATTTTTTTTTAAACATTGGTCGTGGTGGTTAAATAAAAAAAGAAGTATATTCAGCACCACTGTCCAATTAAGGGAATTCGACAGCTCACACCTTTTCTCAGAAATCCAGAGTGAGTTAAATTCAGGCGCGGTAGGTATTGTTGCGTCCCCAGAGATGCAGAAACTCTGTGCTAGAGCCCAGCACTAAAGCTTGAGCACAGGGTTACATTAGCGCAAGTTTAATGCAGACATTTTGCTCACCCAATGCTGTACTCAGGCAGCCATTCAAATGACATAAGTGCAAAACGTTTGCATCAAACAAGGAGAGCAAGCCAGACGCACGTGCACAGGGTCTGCATTAGCAGTTAATTACCTGTGGGCACGTGTTGGGTTGCGGAAAAAGAAAAGGTAATCTGAAGTGAACTAAAACACTGGAACAGAACAACCCCTCCCTCCCAAGTGATTTCCCATTCCCACAAAGACAGGTAATAGCAGACCCTGATCGTGTTGTCCCCCCTCTCCCTCAACACAGCCAAAAATTCATTGGAGAAGGAGGTAGATTGGCAGATTTCTGTAAAACAGGAGAAAGAGGAATGGGGAAGAGGTGGGGGATTGGATGCTGGGGATCTGGTAGAAACAGGAACAATGGATACACAGGAAGGCAGAGGGTTATAAATAGGGAGAGACGAAGGAAAGAGACATGTCTTTGAAAGAGGTGAGATAGGGTGAAAATGAGGATGGTAAAAGGGGAAATTGGAGTCTGGACAGAGTGATAAGACATAAGAAAGGGCCTAAAGATGGAGAAGGAATGAGTAACAGGGAACGATTAGAGGGTGGAAATTGGTGATTAGCAAGGTGGATAAAAACATGGGGAATAGGGGGCTGGTGAAGGAATGAGAGATACGGGTTGGAATGGGAAGACTAGTGAAGTAAGCATAAAGCTGGAAGTAGATGAAAGGTGAAAAGAGAGAGACAGAGGACTGAAGGGGGGAAAAAGAGGAATAAAAACTAGCTAGAAGTAGATAAAAAAGCAGATTAGAGACATGGAGAAAAAAGATAAAATGGAAGAATAAATGTCAAAAATTGATGTAGGTTGAGGAAAGGAAGAAGACAGGGAGAGTAAAGAGAAAATGGAAATGACCATCCTGGAAAAGGACTTTAGAGAAAACCAACATGGGAAATAGTAAAGGACCAATCAAACTGGAAAAATAAAACTATCAGACAACAAATGTACAAAAAATTGTTTTCAGTTTATTAGACAATGAAATATGTCAGCTTTGAAAATGTACTTTTTTTTGTATTTTGTTCCATAGAGGAAAAAGTATATAATCCAAGGCATTTTGGACTGGCTTCCGGGCTCGTTCTCCCCCTTCTCTACCTTTCTCCCCACTCCTTGAACTGCTGACCTGGAAAGAGGAAGGGGGCTACTACTTCTCCCTCCTCTTATCCCTTTGTGGCTCCCACTCCTTCCAGCATTCCTCCTATCCCGAACTGGGGGACCTCCCCCATCTGTCAGCCTGGTAGTGGGGCCGGCACCCTTTCGCCACCAGCCCCACCATTTCTCTTTCTCATTCGGCAGTATTCCACAGCTCATATGGCTAGTTTCTTTGGTTTTCCATTTCTTTTTTTTTCTAATTTGTAGTTTTATTCTTTATTATCTGATGATCTTTGTTTCTCATAGGCAAAGTAGGTGAAGGATTCTGTTAAAATGTAGGTTCTATGTAGGAATCTGTAGTAGTCCGGCTTGTTCTCTTTTCCCAACAAGTATAAATTAAAATACAACCCAAGTGATATATACCACAATTTATAATTCATGACATAATTGTAAATATCAACAATGTATATATGTTCTAACAGTTTAATGTTCTAATAATTATAATGTTAATACTTTATATTGTTACCTGTAAATAGTTCAATATGTTCTATGTAAACTGACTTGGTATGATACCACCCTTACCATATAACATACTGTTCATTGTAAACCGCACTTGATACTTGTGAAAGAGCGGTATAGAAATAATTGCTAAATAAAAATAAATAAAAAATATAGTGGTGTTCTAGAATATTTTCAGTGCTGACTTTTCATAGGCAGGGTTGGTGCACTTTGAATTCTTAGAGTTGGTGCTGGGATGTGTTTCTCAATCTTCTGAGTGTCTGTCTATGAGGTTTTATGTTACTTGTGTCTGGCAGCAGCAGGAGTTTGCATTAACATAACATAAGAAATGCTCTACTGGGTCAGACCAAGTTCCATCAAGTCCAGTCTCCTGTTTCCAACAGTGACTAATCCAGGTCACAAGTACCTGGCAGGTTCCCAAAAAGAAACAGAGGTTCCACATTGATTGTCCCAGGGTAAGCAGTGGATTTCCCGGGTCCTCTTTAATAATGGTCTATGGACCTTTGCTCCAGGAACTTGTACAAACTTTTTTAAAGACCAGCTACACTAACAGCTTTTATTATATCCTCCGTTAATGAATTCCAGAGTTTGATTACGCGTTGCGTGAAAAAAATATTTTCTCTTATTAGTCTTAAATGGGTTACATTGTAGTTTCATTGCGTGTCACCTAGTCTTTCTACTTTTTGATGGCATACTCCATTCATTAATTTATAGACCTATCTCTCCTCAGCCGTCTCTTTTCCAAGTTAAAGAGCCCTTAAGCCTTTCCTCATAGGGATATCCTTCCATCTCCTTTACCATTTTGGTGGCTCTTCTCTGAACCTTTTGTAATTCTACTATATCCTTTTTAAGATATGGCGACCAGAATTGCAGACAATCTTTAAGGTACAGTTGCACCATTAAACGATACAGAGGCATTATAATATCCTTGGTTTTATTCTCCATTCCTTTCCTTATGATTCCTAGCATTCTATTTGCTTTCTTGGGCATGGCTGCACACTGGGCAGAGGGTTTCAACATATTTTCCATGATAATGCCTAAATCTTTTTCCTGGGTGGTGGTTCCTAATGTGGCACCTTGCATCGTGTAACCATAGTTTGGATTGTTCTTCCCTAAGTGCATAACTTTTCACTTGTCCATATTAAATTTCATCTGCCTTTTCGACGTCCAGTCTTCCAATTTATCAAAGTCATCTTGCAATTTCTCACAATCCTTTTGTGTTTTAACAACTTTGAATAATTTTGTGTCATCTACAGATTTGATCACCTCTCTCGTTATTCCCATTTCCAGGTCATTTATAAATATGTTAAAAAGCAGTGGGCCCAGCACAAATCACTGGGATTCTCCACTATTCAACTTTCTCCATTGAAAAAATTGACCATTTAGCCCCACTCTCTGCTTGCTATCTTTTAACCAGTTCCTGATCCACAATAGTACACTGCCTCCTTTCCCATGACTTTTTAATTTCTCCAAGAGTCTCTCATGTGGAACCTTGTCAAAGGTTTTCTGAAAATCCAGATACACTATATCGACTGCCTAACCTTTATCTACCTGTTTATTCACACTTTCAAAAAAAATATAACATACTTTCTTTGGCTCAATTCATGTAGGCTTTCTCCCATTAAACCATGACTATGTACATATTTAACAATTTTTTTCTTTATAATGGCTTCTACCATTTTGCCTGGTACTGTTGTCAGGCTCACCGGTCTGTAGTTACCTAGATCACCCCTGGAACCCTTTTGAAAAAGTGGTGTTACATTGTCCATTCTACAAACTTCTGATACTACAGATTATTTTAATAATAGTTCACCAATTACAATCTCATATTTCAGTTCTTTCAACACCCTCAGATGTATACCATCCAGTCCAAGTGATTTGCAATTCTTCAATTTATCAAATAGTTGGAATACATCTTTCCAGCTTATCGATATTTATTTTAATTTTTCTGATATACCACCTTTAACTACCATTTCAGGCAGAGGGAACCTCCCTACATCATCTTCAGTAAAAATCAAAGCAAAGAATTTATTCAATGGCCTTGTCCTCCCTTAGCACACCTATTACCCCTCTATCATTTGATAGTCCAGCTGACTCTCCCACAGGCTATTTGCTACAAATGTACTTGAAAACATTTTTCTTGTGCATTTTTGCTTCCAGAGCAAGCTTTTTTCAAATTCTTTCTTTGCCTGCCTTATCAATGCCTTGCATCTAACTTACCTGTGTTATATTGTTTCCCTTTTTTGTCATTTGGCTCCTTTTTCCATTTTTGGAAAGATGCATTTTTGGCTACAACAGCCTCTCTGACCTCACTTTTAAACCATGCTGGCAGTTTTTCAGCCTTCCACTTTTCTTAAAGCGTGGAATACATCTGCTCTGCGCTTCCAAGATAATATTTTTAAACAATGCCAGTGTTTGATGCAAATCTTTAACCTTTGCAGCTGCTGCTTTTAGTTTTTTCTTAACTATTTTCCTCATTTTATCATAGTCTCCCTTTTGAAAGTTAAATGGTAATACTGTGGGTTTCCTTGCCATCCTCCCTCCATTTATTAAATCAAGTGCAGTCATGCCATGATCACTATTGCCAAGTGGCTCTAACACCTTATCTCTTGCACCAGATCTTCACTAAGGACTAGATCCAAAATAACTTCCCCTCTTGTCGCTTCATGAACCAGCTGCTCCAAGAAGCAGTCATTTATTTCATCTAGAAACTTTATCTCCCTAGCATGTCCTGCTGTAATGTTGACCCAATCGATGCCAGCGTAATTGAAATCACCCATTATTGCAGTATTGTAACTTTTGTTTGCTTCCCTTATTTCTTTTAGCATTTCATCATCCATCTGTTCATTCTGGCCAGGCACATGGTAATACAGCCACATTGCCATTGCCTTCCCCTTTTTACATAGAATTTCTATCCATAGAGATTCTACAATATATTTTGTTTCCTACAAAACTTTAATCCTGTATGACTCAATACCCTCTCTAACATAGAGCACAACACCAATTTGATCTCCCCTATCATTGCGATATAGTTTGTACCGAGGTATCACAGTGTTCCATTGGTTGTTCTCCATCCACCAGGTCTATGAGATTCCACTCATATCTAATCTTTCATTTAGTGCTATATATTCTAATTATATTCTCTCTCCCATCTTATTTTTTAGACTTCTAGCATTTTATACAGACATTTTAGAGATTGCATTTTATTGAAATTAATCTGGTTATCAGTTGATGGGGCAATTTGGAATCTTTTAGTTCTGTCTGCTCTGTAGTTAAGGGCATCTGGGTTACTTTTACTTTTATTGGAACCTCTCTGTTGGGATGCCCAACTT
Organism: Ichthyophis bannanicus; assembly: GCA_033557465.1. Taxonomy (NCBI): domain Eukaryota; kingdom Metazoa; phylum Chordata; class Amphibia; order Gymnophiona; family Ichthyophiidae; genus Ichthyophis; species Ichthyophis bannanicus. The sequence goes on along the minus strand of CM066032.1, from coordinate 1,511,674,877 downwards.
CCCTCTTTTGTTGGTATTCTTCAAATATACATCCTTCCAAAACATGCACCCTTTGGAGACTGTTGGCTTTCCCCTATTATCTAGTTTAACAGCTGCTGTATCTCCTTTTTAAGGGTTAATGCCAGCAGCCTGGTTCCATCCTGGTTAAGGTGGAGCTCTTCCTTTTGGAAAAGCCCCTCCCTTCCCCAGAATGTTGCCCAGTTCATAACAAATCCAAACCCCTCTTCTGTGCACCATTATCTCATCCACACATTGAGGCTTCGGAGTTCTGCCTGCCTTTTGGGTCCTGCGTGTAGAATGAGAAGCATTTCGGAGAATGCTATCCTGGAATTTTTGGATTTCAATTTCCTACCTAAAAGCCTAAATTTGGCCTCCAGAACCTCCCACCCACACTTTCCTATGCCATTGGAACCAACATGTACTAAGACAGCAGGCTTCTCCCCAGCACTATCTAAAAGCTTGTCTAGGTGGCACATGAGGTCCACTACCTTTGCACCAGGCATACATGTTATCAGGCGATTCTCACATCCACCAGCCACCCAACTATTTTTATATGCCTAATGATTGAATCACCAACTATAACAGTTGCCCTAACCCTTCCCACATTTATCTAGCAGGTTTTTTGTACTGCTTTATCATTTTAATCAAAGCAGTTTACATTGTAACTTAAACTTGGTAATGGACATTAAACAGGAAGATTGATAACTTGGATTCTTCTGAGGCAATGGAGGGTTAAGTGACTTGCCCAAGGCCACATGGAGTGCTACTGGGAATTGAACTCTGGTCTCTTTGTTCCCAAGCCAGTGCTCTAACCATTAGGCTACTTCTCCACTAGGCACCTCAGTGCGAGAGGGTTTTACATCTCCTGGAGGACTGGTCCTAGCTACAGGATCACTTCCTGCCACACCAGGGTGATGCTCTCTTTTCACATGACCTCTCCCCTCCATGGCAACAGAGAGGCTGCCAAACTGGAGGTGGAACTTCAGTTCTACGTCCCTCTAGGTCTTGTTGTATATCTCTCTGTCTTCTTTAGGTCCTCCATGTCTGCTACTCTAGCCTTCAGAGATCGGACTCATTCCCTGAGAGCAAAGAGCTCTTTGCACCTAGTGCACATGTAAGATTCCTCACCATCTGGGAGAAAATCGTACATGTGACACTCAATGCAAAAGACTTGATAGCCCCCATCTTGATGCTAGACTGTTGTCTGCATCTTAATTTTAATGTGTTGTTAGAATATTTAAGTTGTTTACATACTTAAAGCTATACGTGATGAGGATAACCAGCTACACCTGAAAGTGAATTTGTTTGACTCTGTCCCTGTAAGGCTTTAAAACCTATAAATTTAAGATTATGCCTGGGGTGGGTGGTAGGGTGGGAAAGAAACACTTAATATAAGCTAACTTGCTAACACAGAGCCCTGACTGAGTCTTAGGGGTATGTTTACTAAACGGCGGTAGCGGACTCCACGCAATATCGGAGCCGTGGCTTCGATATCGCATGGAGTCCGCTACCGCCGTTTAGTAAATATACCTCTTAAGTTTGTTTTTAGTAAGAAGCTAAGTTGCTAAAATAGTGCCCTGTATGACTTTAGAAAAACAACAGAACTTTAAAATAGACAGAGATATTATCAGTTTAAATCCAAAGAGTTCCCTTTAACCCATAGAAATCACCAGCAGGTAAATACTTACAATTTCAATATGCTTCCCAGCAAGAGCAGATTTTCTCCGTAGTCCTGCAGACTGCAATAACAGCAGTGGGATTTGAACCCTGGCTGTCCACTCTCGAGCTCTCTAATCTAACCTCTAATCTATCCTAGAGATGCTGTTACTGATATGATTTGAATAGAAAATTTTTGTATGTTGAGTTATAAAGTGAAACAACATATTTCTGCTCTGTATCCATTCTTGGAATTGTTTTATTGGTTGGCCTGGAAATGATCCATATGAATGAATAATTATACTCTGTGGAAATAATTTTACAAAAGTTATTTTTCGCAGATAATCCGTGTTATACCTGTGGAAAAGGATTTATAAAATTACTCCATGGCATACATTTTATTTTATTTTATGTTTTTTTTTTATACTGCTTTATCCTATAGTCAAAGCATTTTACAGGATAACATAGGATAAGAGATTACATTGAACAGGGAACATTAACTAGGAATTTAACTTAACATTACTAACTCTAGTTAACAATGTGAAAGCTTAAGGTAAACTGTTTTGACAGGGTGTAGTTTGTTCATGATGGAGCTATGTAATGGTTCCAAAGTGTTCTATGAATATGAACATTTTTAGTTTCCTTCTGAAGTCTTGACTGTCTTTTGTGAACCAGAGGTCTTCAGGTAAGGAATTCCATAGTGCTGGTGCAGATAGAGAAAATGCTCTTTTGGATGAGGTTTATTTAGTTCTTGTCTGTGCGCTGGTGATGATGAGCATGTTTTTATTATTGGTTCTCCTCGGTCTGGTTTCGGGTCTTTTGTTTATTTATTTATTTAGACAGTTTTTGTATACTGCTAAATAAATAAATAAATACCGCCTTATCCTTCAATCAAAGCAGTCACAACACAGTTGGGGGATACATTTAACACATGGGGATATGAGACACATACACTAATACTTACAGGGAACATGGGCTATGGAGGGTTAAGTGGCTTGCCCAAGACCACAAGGAGCATCTGTGGCACTAGAAACCCCAATCCTTCCGGCCCAAGGTTGCTGTCCTCTAGTGGGATTTGAACCCCTGACCTTCCGGCCTGAAGTACCTTGCCCCAACCATTAGGCTACTCCTCCTAACATTTGCTGATGTGTGGTGTAGAATTTTGAATATGGTGAGTATTGTCTTGAATTTGATGTATGAGCACATTGGAAGCCAGTGTAGTTGATTTAGAAGGGATGTTGTGTGGTCATGCCTTGTCGCCCTGGTAATGATGCATGCTGCTGTATTTTGGGCCATCTGTAGAGGATGTTTGGCGTGCTTTGGGAGGCCTTGGTACATGAGGTTGCAGTAGTCCGGGAATGGTGTGATTGTCGCTTGGCAGACCATCTGTAAGTCGTCATGGTTGAGCAGTGGGTTTAGGTTGGATGACTTTCAATTTGTGTATGCATTCTTTGTTTTGTTTATATGAAACTGTAGGTTGAAGTTTTGGTTTAATGTGAATCCCAGATATCTGACTTTATTCTTTACCAGTAAGCTTTCATGTGATAGTTTTATGGTTGTTGGGAGAATGAATGTTTCATTTCTGGTGATGTGGAGTGCCTTTGTTTCTTTGTAATTGACGTTTAGGTTGTGTGAGTTTAGTCATACATGCATAAAAGCACACATAATGACAAAAAGGAATATATTTTTACGTAACCTGCATGCAGTTATGTTTAGGGACGTAGTATAAGTGGCGCACAGGCAAAGTCATGATTTACATACATAGAAGGGAATTTTAGAAGATCTGTCCATCTGGGATGTCTAAACCAGAACCTCTGAAAAAAAATGCAGGCACGCCCAGGTGCAGACATGATTTCACAAACCTGGATGTGCCTGATAGGGACATCTGCAGGTGCACCTACTTAGACATCCTCGGAATCATATTTTAGATCTCAGACATCTAGGATAGCCTAATGGTTAGAGTAGTGGGTTAGGAACAGGGCAGCCAAGGTTCAAATCCCACCCTACATTAGTTGAAATTGTGCTGAGTGTGGGGGGTGATAGCATGCTTTCTTCTCTATAAACTCTGGATGTTTCTCAGCTAAAGCAAGCATTTTTCAGATGCTTGTTCATCACTATGCATGCCTCAGAGCAGGTCTAAAGTTAGATGTGACAACAGACATCCATGACATTTCTGTGATCAGGCAGGGACATCCTAGTCCCTAGGAGTGCCCTGGCCATGCCTCCAGGTTCCCAGGAAAGCCCTGGCCACGCTTCGAAAATGGCTCTGAATGCCTCTATGCCCATTTTTGGACATCCAAAGCACGAATAGGGCTTCTAAAATGACCCCCATACTTTATAAAACATTCACATACTTCACCCTCACACTTAGTCCTGAGCAGGTGTAAATGTATACAGGTGTGTTTTAAGCATGATGTCTGCAGGTTTTGTTGAGGGTATTTTATGAAGTACATAGGGTCCATGCGTTGTTATAAAATTGTCCCAAAATAGGTGCCTGATTGCAATTTCTATCTAGATAACTCTTTATAAAATTACCTTCTATATGATTTACATTAAATGTATGTAAGAATGACATTAAGGGCCATATTTACGAAACATGAACATATGCTAATAGGAAGTAGCGTTCACTCTCTGCTACCTGATAGGAATAACATGGCTGTTTCAGAAGCAAATGCACTGGAGTAAGCCTAGTGGTCAAAGTAGTGACTTGATAACCAAGAGACCATGGTTCAACTCCCACTAGCACTCCATATGGCCTTGAGCAAGTCACTCCATTGCCTCAGAAGAGAGACCTGGCAATCTACTTCCAGTTGCACCTTGTCAAGAAAACCCAGGGGCTGCTGGATCTTCAGGAGTCAGCATTGATTCAACAGCATACATTGCATTTTGCTAGAGTAAATCTAAAATGAGAAATTGGGGTGAAAGGTATAGGGTGGAGCTTGGCCGACCAACTGAAAAGGCATTTGGGTGCCCCTTTGAGGAACTAGAAGCATTCAGAAGATACACTCCCTTACTAAAGCTGTGTCTTATTTCAGCTCTTTTTGCATTTTGTAATGTAATGAAAAAGTGGCAGTTTTATAAAGGAAAAGTACAAGTAAACTTTCCGTAATAAAATTGTTACCTGCAGGTACAAACAGCAACAAAGGCATCACATATATATTTCTCCCTGATCTCGAGCAGGGGGTAAATATACTTGTATGTCTGCTGGTTATACACATGTTCTTCTGCTTGTTGTATACATGTGCAATTGAAACTCTGCCTCGCTCCACCTCAGGGAGCACCCATTTAAAGTACATACAAAAATATGCATAAAATACTCTCCCTGCACATATTTTCAAAGGTGTATATGATGGTAAATTTTATAAAATGTTCTTTCTATGTGTAAAACCCAGTTTTACCCATAGAAAATCTTCCTAAAATGACCTCCTAAGTGAGTGGTTTTGTCTAAGTATGACTTTAGAGAGAATCTGTCTGTTTCAGAAGCCCATCAATAAAAGCCATAAATTTTAACAGAATATTTATTGTCCTCAAGAGAAAGAGAAAAGGGTAATTACTTGATGCAATTAATAGGATTTCTTGAAGTCAATTTTTAATTCAAGGGAGTAATTATGTTTTTCTCCTTGGTCTCTAATGCATAGTTAGCAGTTCGCTCAAATAGGTGGCTTTCAAGGACATCCACGGAAGTTCATTTCCCTGTCTGCATCAGTTCCAGCATTTTACTTTAACTAGAAGTGTAGGAGAACAGCTTCTGTGTTGGGACATTTGAAAACCCCCCTATTGCAAGCTAAGTAGAATGTTTGGTGCGCTTCAAGTAATTTGAACATAGCTGGATTTATATACCGCTTTTCTGTGGGTCAAAGCGGTTTATATCAAACTTCAAACAACAATTGACAGGCAGTTACATTAAACATAGTGTTAACTTATTTACATTTGAGTGAGGTATTTACTGGGGAGGGAAAATGTTCAACTTATTTATATATTTACAGTATAGGCAGACATACAATTTGAGGTACAGTCTGGTATTTTGTCTCATGAGCTTTCAGGGGGCCTGAAGTGTTGCGTGAAGCGGTGCATTTTCAGTTGCTTCCGAAAGGTTAGGAGGTCAGTGGTGGATCTGATTTTGGCTGGGAGTTCGTTCCATGAAGATGGGGAATAGAGGTCGAAGAAACGTTTACAGGATTGATTGTTGTGTTTGTTCTGGCTTGCGGGATGACCAGTGTGTTCTTGGCTGTTTGTCTTGTGGCTCTGCCAGGTTTAAACTCTTGGAGGAGTGGGCGCAGGTGGGATGAGTCCTGATGGTGGATAGTCTTATGGGTAGAGAAGGGTTTTGTATTTGATGCGGCTTTCCAGGGGTAGCCAGTGAAGCTGTTTTAGGATAGGAATGTGATGTGGTCAAAATTTTCTGCTTTCTGTATGATGCAAGGCTGTGCGCAGGGGGAAGAGTGAGGAGTGGGGGAGCCCCTGGTAGATATGGAACATATGCCATGAATCCACAGAAAACACTCTGATTCGCTGCTTTACCTGTTCAGAATGCTTTGATCACCTGCTTCTTCATTGACAAATATTAGTGGTCTCCCACCAAAACTAATCTTCTGAAACATATTTTAGAATATAAATTTTAGCACCAATCCTCCACTACGCTGGACAGTTTTACTGTTAGTTGATTGCTCATGTGTAATAAAAGGCCTCCTGATGGTGCATTTACTTGTCAGTAAATAAGCTATTTATGAGGAACTATCTTAATTATTAGCCAAGAGGTTCATCACTTCAGACAGTTTACAGCAGTATAGTTTATAGAATGGAACCATGCCATTTCTGCATGGAAACAGAATATTTGATGGCAACTAGGAAGAGAAAAGCCATCAGGTTTCACCCTCAGCTGGTTAATGAACTGTGATCTCGTGGTAGAGAAGATGGCAAAAGCCGTGAATGCTTGAGCCAAGCTTGTATTCAGGTCAACTATTCCAGCCTCCAAATAGACAAGTGAAGGGCAAGCCAGCTGGGGCCAATAGCATTGCACCAGGAAGTAAAATGGAAAGACTGAGTGAGCTGTGCAGTCCTTTTCTGCCTTATGTGCTGTTTTTCTGTAATTTTCTTAAGGGCAGCAGCACTATCTCTGTTTACATCCAGTAAGATAAAACCAGGGTTAGATCAACTTGTCCCAGTGGTTGGTCCTGTCCACTACACTGGCACTACCCTAGGTGTAACATTTGGATCCTGAGTGAGGGCTGTTGCACGGACGTAAGGATGGCTAAAAGAAAACTCTCCAAACAATAAAGACTGTTATTAATGATCTTATTAGGCCTATAAACAAATACATATGACATGTTAGTTACAAGCAAAATTTATAGCATAGGCAGCAGATAAAATGTGTACTCCTTGTCGCATCTACTATTAAAAGGAGGTAAATGACTGGTACCAGGAACCAGCAGTTGTTCTGCAGTTTATGGTGCAGGAAATCTAACTGTTCCTGGATGGTTTTATTTCTCTAGCTGTGCCCTTTCCTCACCCCCAGTAATTAATCAGCAGTCCACCCTGATGTTAATTTCCTTTTCATTTTATTTCATTTTTAATCACTCTTCTAATTACCCCTAAGCGATGTCATTGTTGGCCTCTGCTTAGCTGTGCAGGGTGGCAGATTTAGGAGTGACCACATATGTGTGCTCCACAGATTTGCCTCCAGGTTAATGTCTTCAAATGGGTTAATTGTGTGTTCTATGACAGGAGGGAATATCACTCCATGCCAGGATATGCTGGAGATGACCTCTGTCTCTCATATTATGAGTAGTGCTCCTCTCAATAGTTCCACAGTGCCAAAGGTGCAGTGGTGTACCAAGGGCAGGGCGGTGGGTGCGGTCCACCCCGGGTGCCAGCAAGGAGCGGGGTGCATCCCTGCCAGGTCCATACGGTGGAGCCAACATAGCAAACCTACGTACTTTAATGTGGTCTGGGAGGGAAGAGCTACCAGGCCTGGAGTAGAGGCAGCGTGGCAAGCCACCCACCACGTTAAGATAGGTTTGCCATGCTGGCACCGCTGTGTGGGCCCAGCAGAGGTGGTTGCATCATGCCACAAGGAGGGACAACGTGCCGCAAAGGGAGGGAGTCTGCTCCGGGTGCCCGGAATGTCACTGCACCCAGGCAGTATATCAAGGTGTGCTTGGAAATCATTTATAATCAGCCAGGGGCACTCAGTATAGTTGAGAGAATTTCTGCATCTTTCCTTGATTTTTCCTTGATCTTTAATTGCCTTTATTGGTACTTGAGGATCTTCTCTTTCTCCATTACTGGTAATGTTGTTCTTTTGCTCTTCTCCTTTGCCACAATATTCTGATTTCTTGCATGCAGCATTTTCTCGGTGGGATTGGGAATGTTCCAGATGATCACATTTCTTCATTTTCCACAGTTCTGCCGGGGTCATGTTGCCAGTGTTTTTCCACCAGCCATGTTATAGTCTTTACATAGTTTAGAGTGGATGAGATGTGCTGTCCTGTTTTGCCTTTCTATATCCAGATTTTCTGGCGTCAGCACCAACACCAACAATGGAATGTTTGATCATTTTCTAGTTCATTGCTACAAAATCTGCATTTGTCTGTTTTATTGTATTTTCTATGCTGACTGTGAACTATCTTGCTAGTCTTTCACTATCCTGTGTTGCAAGGATCAGCCTCTTTAGGTTTAAATTCACCTCTCCTTAACTATTCATGTGTCAGGTTTTGATCTACTTGTAGGTGCTGAGGTAACTCTGTTATTTCATACTATATTTGTGCTTTAGCCAATTGCTTTTCCTTGTTTACTGATCTAAGAGACATATTTACCAAAGTGCCATGAATAGCGCGGGGACCGCGGTAGGGATGTACTGCTGCAGTAGGCACATCACCCCTGCGGGAGTTCCATATGCACAGTCATAGCACAGTTGTATGCTACAAATGCATTAGTAGAGTGGCTGTGGGCTACAGAACCATTGAAGAGAGTAAAAGAAATGCGCCCCAAACCCACCTACAGAACAGCAGTAACTAGAGAGGGATGACCCGCAATAGGCATAACTGGGTGCTTAGCTTAGAGCACTGGGGCTAAGTATAAGAGGGTAGGGCATGCAAATCAGGAAAGCAGACATGTGCAGCAAGTCTGTGCTTTGTCCCTAACTGTGGGAGATAGGGTGCAAATGTGGCATCTACAGATGCAGGGGGCCTTGTATGGGATCAAGCAGAGTGTCCACATTGTCCATCATGTGGGATAGTATATGAACTCCTCTGACCTTGAGATGCCCAGAGTACTGTTCTTCTAGGCTGCAGGGAACATAGAACAAGGCCTCTGGTTTGTGGGGAGGGAATCCTCCCCTCACTCACTCCTCTCATATTGCTTGGACAGCATCACAGCCATTGTGGAGAGTGTCTTCCCCATGTGGGGGGAAGTGGGGTGCTAGAGCTAGGGGGTCTTGAGGCCAATTACAATCAACACACATTCCCTGGGCCACCCACCAGCTAGCACCTCTATCGCATGGGGTTCATAGGGTCAAGAAACACCCTGTGTCCTACTATATAGGACACCCACCCCTTGGCCTGACAGCTACAATGGGAGGTGCAAGTCAGTCCACCCACATAGGGCACCCATTTTTCTCCCATTGGGAAAAGCTCTGGGGAAACACTGCAATGCAACTCACACACCTCCATGGAGGTGGACAGACCCATATGGCCCCCAGGATGAGCACCACAGTTATCATAGTATCATATAGTAACATAATATATGACAGCAGGTAAAGGCCAGTATGGTCCATCTAGTCTGCCCAGCAAGGTGGCAAAAGTAGGTGCACCTGCTGCTCTGTTTAGGACACCCCTCCCCATGCCTTTGTTTAGGGGTGTACCCACCGCTCCATGTAGGTCACCCCTATTTATTCAGATATCAGGGAACCAAAAGCCCACAGGACCTTGGAAGACCACAACGACTCCCCAGGTCCATGGAATAGCTCATCCCCTAAATATGGGGGTCAGGGCGGGAACACTGATCAGTGAGCTCTAACACAGCAAGCTCATATTAAGTGCAAGAATTATAAAGTAGGTGCTCAGAGCTCATAGGCCTCAGCCATATTTTCCTTGGTTAGGGTGAGGGGCCATCTGCCCACAAAAACATGGCCCATGACAGTGGCATGGCCCTACCAGGTGCTTGTATGTACTGCTACATGCCCCCTTCATTCAGGGAAGGTAAGGGTCAGTCAGAATCTTTTGATGCCACACAGTCATGTTGCCACTGTGTGACGCATCTAATTTACATGCCCCCACCCCACAATGTACTCTGCTGGCTATAGGTCTGGCTGAAGCACACAGGCCCTGTTCCCTGACACCTCCACAGCACAAAACGCCAGCAGCCCTCTGACAACTATCCAGTACATATGTAGATGTGAACAGCAGTCAGTCAAGACAGCTGTTGATATTTCGATGGTTGTTTGCCCACTGTCCCAGCAGGGTCACTCTTGACCTGCAGGCCCTGGTTGTGTGATTGTCAGGCTGTTCTAGTCCACTGCCACGGCAGCTGCACCCTGCAGCCCCTCCATACAGGTGAAATAGGCAAGTGCCTATCTATACCGATAAAATCACTTATTTGCCCTAATTTTTTTTATGTGGGTGCCATGCTTCTGTCCTTCATATTTCCTACTGCTCATGTACAAACCGCGCATTCTTGACGCACTATCAAGGCAGGTGCCTCTGCCACCTGGTCAAAGGCAGGCAGTAGTTACACCGATGCTAGAGGCATTGTTGGGCTGCTTTTGCACGACTAGCGAGTCGCCACTAGCGAGTTGCATGCCATGCCAGTATCTACTCTGGCCATTCTCTGCCTTAACCCTACCTATTTATGTGCTTCTCAGGTAGCGGGGCAATGTTTAATGTGGTCAGCTTTTGGCCATGCACTTCCGGCTAATGTGTGGCCAAAACATACATTAGCCCCCAGCTACCATGCTTTAGTAAACATGCTCCTAATTATTTAAATAATTATTTCTCTCGTTTTGAAAATTCTGCCGCTTCTTTTCCCCCATGTGTTGGTAGACTTCAACTCATTATTTCTACTGTATTTGTTGGAACGCTTATCCAAGCCTGGTGCAGTGCAAGCAGCATAGGCGCTAATGCCAAAACAGATAGAAGGGGGGAAAGCATCATCCCTGTCTAGTACCGCACTTCAACTCAAGAGAATTTGTAAGGGAGTTATTTAAATACAAATGAGTTAAGTCTGACTGTACAGAATAGCGACCAGATGCCAAAAATTCTGTGCATGCCAAAACATTTCAATGCCCAAAACAGATAAGACCATTCAGTTCTATCAAATGCCTTCTCTGCATCCAATGACACAAAGAAGGCAGGCTCCTTCAACTATTAGCCACCTGCATCAAATGGAAACAGCCAAATATTATGTTGTGAATATCTACTGGGTACAAAACCTGTTTGATCAGAATGCAACAAAGACTGTATAACCTGACTCAAGTGGGTGGCCAATATCTTTGTGTAGATCTTACAGTCTACATTAATTAAGGAAATTGATCTATAATTAGACACCTCTAAGGATCCTGACCAGTCTTACAAATTACCAGTACCAGGGGCGGCACACAGCTGATACCTGGGATGGTATTTGGACTAGAAGGGTCTGGACAGTAGGGAAGGAGGGGGACTGGAATGGAATGGACACCAGTGGCAGTGCTGGGAATGCAAGGGGGTTGACATCAGAAGGTACTGGGAGGGGAGGACTGGAAAGAGGGCTGACACTGGGGAGGGTTATTGGGACTGGAAATAAGCTGATACGGAGGGAGGTACTGGGACTGGAAGGGGGCTGATGCTGAGGCTGGACAGGAAATGGGTTTATGCTGGGGGGAACTGGAAAGGAGCAAGAACTGGAAAGGAATTGATGCTGGTTTTGCTGGGTCAGGTGGGGAAAAGAGGCAGAAAGTAGGGGAGTGGAAATGGAAAGGGGGCAGATATTGTGTGTGTTGGGGGGAGAAGAAACAGCGCTGCTGAGTGTCGACTGGCTCGACGGAACAGAGGCAGGGAGGACAAACTGCTGCAGGCCTGGGACTATGAACCAGGCAGGCCCAGACAGTTTGCCTCTGCCTCAGCCTACTTGGTGGAGGGAAAGAGAGAGACACTAGATGGGGGGTGAGAGATAAGCATAGAGGGGGAGAGAGAGTGAGCAAAAGACTGGGAAATAATGGACCAGGGAAGAAGAGCTGGTGATGGGGAGGACTGTGGTGAAGATTGAAAGCAGTAGGTAGATGGCTAAAAAAGAACTGGATAGTAAGGAATAGTGCAATCTGGGTGGTCAGAGAGAGAGAGAGAGAAACAAATGGAAGAAAGTTGAAAGGAAAAAAATCAATATCGAAGATGGAAGGAAGTGAAGGAAACAAAAGGAGAGACAAGAAATGGCAGATGGAGTATAGACCATAGAAAGAGAGCTAAGAGAAGATAAAGGAAAGCAGAAGCCTAAGATTGGGACCAGATTGATCAGAGAATAACATGGTCAGACAACAAAGGTAGAAAAAAAATATTTTCAATTTAGTGATTGGACTTTATGCTATCTTTATATTTTACACAGTATGGGGAACTGCATCTCTTATTTATCTGGTGTTGCACCGCATGTGGAGTCTGGCTTCTTGAAGTTTCAGTTTAATTTTTGTCTACATATTTTTATTTTCACTTTAGGTTGTAGTCACTTATTCTACGAGGTGTGATCAAAAAGTATTGAGACCTGTTGTGTAGCTATATAACAATACTTCACACCACGATGCTATTAAGCATGCAGTGACCTAGTGATGTGCTTTGTATGTGCAGAATGTAGTATGGTTGCTGCACACCTGTACTTTTTTTAATCACGTGATGTTTGGTATTGGGTAAAAGCAGTTCGTCATTTACAATGTGTGAAAAAATTGAACAGCGAATTTGCATTAAATTCTGCCAGAAACATGAAGATTCGTGCAGAGACTTATGACAAGTTACAGCAAGTGTATAGCGATGAATGCATGAGTTGTGCTCGAGTTTATGACTGGTACAAATGTTTCCAAGAGAGCCACCAAAGTGTTGACAGTGACGAACGTTCTAGAATGCCATCTATGAACAGGAATGAAGACAAAGTTGAAGCAGTGCATCCGCAATACACTGAAATCATCAATTGACTCAGGGAGCATGCTGAGGACATTGACATCGGTTTCAGGTCAGTACAATCCATTCTTACTGTCGATTTGAGGGTGAGATGTGTGTCTGCAAAATTCGTGCCGAAACTCGTCCCCTGACCAAAAAGAAGATTGACTGCCTGCAGCCAGGGAGTTGTTGGAATGCATTGAAAAGGACTTCGATTTCATCAAAAAGATTATTACTGGTGATGAATCATGGGTTTATGGTTATGATTGGAAACTAAGGCTCAGTTCTCACAATGGAAGACTCCAGACTCTCCCAGACCCAAGAAAGCCTGTCAGGTGAGGAGCAATGTCAATATCATGCTCACAGTTTTCTTTGATTATCATGAATATGCTCCAAAAGGCCAAACTTTCAAGGAGTTCTACTTTCAAGTTCTGACGTATGAGAGATGCAGTTCGTCATAAAAAGCCAGAGTTGCACAAGAATGGTGAATGGTTTGCTTCATCATGATAATGCCCCAGCTCACGCTTTACATCTTGTCGAGCAGTTCTTGGCCAAACACCAAATCAAGTAAGTCCGTCAGCCTCTGTACTCACCTGACCTCACACCCTGTGACTTTTTCTTGTTTTCAAAACTGAAATTACCACTGAAAGGAAGGAGATTCGATGACTTGGAGACCATTAAGCAAAATTCAACACAGCAGCTTCACAACACAATGAAAAATTGTATCTCCAGGAACAAGCAGGAATGTAGTCATCACATATGGGTATCGTCGGTACTGACAGAGGCCTCGCGGGAACGCTCCCCAGCGTCCAATCAGAACGCTTTTGGGAGCATCCCACAGCACCTCCGTGCTGCCTTCCCACCTTTCCCAACTGCCTCTCTCCGGTCGTGTTCCTGTCACCGCAGAAGAATTTCTTTTTTATTTCTTTCTTTTTGTGGTCGCGTCTGCCTTCTTCGATGCTCTACCAGTACCGCCGGTCTTTCTTTCTTATTTCTGTAAAAAATATATATATATATATATATATATATATATATATTTATTTTTTCCTTTTCTTCAGGTGCACCCGCCTTTTTTGGGCCTTAGGCCCAAAAACCTTTCCTCAACATGGAAAAACCTGCTTCAGGGTTAAAAAGTGCACCAAGTGTGGCGATACCATCTCCGTCACCGACACCCATGAATGGTGTTTAAAATGTTTAGGTCCTGACCACTCCATCACGGATTGTGTGTCCTGTGCCATGATGTCTAAAAGAGGTCAGAAGAACCGAGCTGCCAAGCTGAGTACCCTGTTTCCCTCTGATGCGGCTTCGGTGGCATCGACGTCTTCCAGGGCTGCTTCTTCCTCCCGTGGATCTCAGGTAACTAAACATAAATCCAGCCGGTCCTCGAAGGGTAGATCTCCTTCTAAGCATCGAGATGCCTCTGGCATTGCCCTCGAGGATTCTGCACCGGCAAAATTACCCCGGCGGGAGGCTTCGGCTTCGGCTTATAAAGCATTATCGGGGTTCCAGGATGTTCTAGATGGCTCGGCCTCAACAGATCTCCTGGTGCCATGCTCTAGGGTCTCCACCGGTACCGACATCCAGGCATTGGCGGCGTCCATGGACCAGAGAATTCTGACCATGGAACGCAGTCTGGTGGCTTTCCTTGCGGCATCGACGCCCTTGGTACTGCGACAGACAACTCCACCGGTACCGGCACTGGCACCGGCATCAGTATCGGTATCGGTACCAGTACCGATAGAATCGGCATCGGTGTCTGCTATGCCGGTACCCTGTCCTCCGATGCCCTCCGGTACCGATTCTCCGGTACCGGTTTTTCCCGGTACCGACCTGGGTCGGTACGGGTATCGGGCTCTACAGGAGCATCCGGACAGACGATACTTCTAGTCCTCAGAAGAATCTGAGGATTCTGATAGTTCTGTCGATGCAGCAATGCTTCTTCGAGAGGAGTCCTCCTCCCCTAAACGTAGGATGTCTCCTCCAGAGGACATGTCTTTCCAAGACTTCATCAGGGAGGTGGCTCGGGGCCTGTCTATTACTGTGGCCCCTGAAACAGAGCCAAGGGCCAAGGAGTTGGAAATTTTACAATATCCTAAAACTCCTAAAGAGGCAGCTACCTTACCCATTCATGAGATTCTATATGATCTCATGTTGAGGATGTGGGAAACACCTCTTACCACCTCTCCTCATTCTCGTAGATTAGATACTATGTATCGAGTCCCTCCTTGTCCTGGGTTCCATAAGACTCAGCTTCCTCACCACTCCATTGTGGTGGAGTCAGCTATGAGAAGGATCAGAAGTGCAAAACGACATGCCTCTAATCCTCCAGGACGTGAGTGCAGAACCCTGGATGCTTTTGGACGTAGAGTCTTCCAAGCTTCCATGCTTGCTGCAAGAATCAGTTCCTATAGTCTCTACATGGGAATGTTCCTAAAGGAGGTCACAGATAAGTTAGACTTTAAGTCCTTTCATTTCTGAGGATAAAAGACAGGATTTTCTCACTTGGGTCAAACATGCCCAAGATGTGTCTAAGTTCTCCAACCGTGCAGCCTTTGACTGCTTTGAGTGTATAAGCAGAACCTCGGCTATTGCCATAGGTGCACATAGAATTGCTTGGCTCCAGGCATCTGATTTAGAGCTCTGGGTACAAGATAAATTGGGAAATATCCCTTGTACTGGTGAGAACCTGTTTGGTAAAGATTGGCAGGAAAAGGCCAATGAAATGGATGCTGAAAATTCCACCTTGGATAGATTATCCAAGTCCACTGCTGACCTTGTTAGAAAGAAATTGTTCAAGAAAACATCTTTTTCTAAAAAGAAAAGATTTTATCCTACGTATGGTCAGCAGGCATCTGCTGCAGGTCCGTTTTCAAGCAAACGTCAGCAACCACCCAAACAGAAGAAAGCAAAGGCTGTTAGGCCTCCACCGGCCCAGCAGCCTCAGCCTCCTCAGGGCCTTTGACTTTCAGCTAGAGAACTTAGCCTTTCTGGTTCTGGAAGGACCAGAACCGTCCACCATTCCAGGAAGGTTATGTCATTTTGCCCCCAGATGGGGGCAAATAACAGCAGAGCATTGGACACTTTCCATCATAAAGGAGGGGTACAAACTTCATTTTTCAAGCATGCCCCCTCACACAATAGTGAAGCAGTTCAATTTTCTGACCTCTCTCATCAACCTGTTAGGTCAGGAGGTTGCCATTCTTCTTGCCCAAGGGGCAATAGAAGAAGTGCCTCTTCATCAATAGGGCACAGGGTTCTATTCCCCTTATTTTCTTATTCCAAAGAAAACAGAGGGATACAGATCTATCTTAGATCTCAGAGAATTGAACAAATTCCTTGTCAAAGAGAAATTCAAGATGATTTCTCTCGGAGCTCTGCTACCATACCTTCAGAGTCAGAATTGGCTTTGTTCTCTAGATCTCAAGGATGCATACACCCATGTCCTCATCCATCCAACCCACAGAAGGTTCCTTTGGTTCCTTTTTCAAGGAAAGCACTACCAATAAAGGGGGCTTCCTTTTGGTCTGGCCTCAGCACCAAGGGTGTTCACGAAATGCATGGCTGTAGTAGCAGCATTTCTCCGCACTCTAGGAATATTTGTCTTCCCTTACTTGGATGACTGGCTTATCCGGGCTCCAACACAGTCAGAGGCCAAGACTTCTCTATCCTGCACAATGCGTATCCTTCGGTATTTAGGGCTGGTAATAAACATCCCAAAATCCAGTCTGACTCCCACTCAGTCTTTAGAGTTCATAGGAGCTTTTCTGGATACCGCAAAGGCAAGGGCCTATCTTCCCCAGGCCCGTTGCCTTCACTTGGTGCAGTTAGCTTCTCAAGCAGTGCTAAAGCCTCATCTTACTGCTCGAGAAATGTTGCAATTGCTAGGCCACATGGCATCCACCGTGCATGTGGTTCCATATGCTCGCCTCCACATGAGGGCAGCTCAGTGGACTTTATCCACCCAATGGACCCAGGCATCAGGGTGCCTGTCAGACAAAATAGCAAACACAAGTTGCCTCATTTTGTCTCTCCAATGGTGGAGGTCCATTCAAAACCTGTTGCTGGGGTCCCCCTTTCAACAACCCTTACCCCAAGCAACTCTCACAACAGATGCTTCTCCAAAGGGTTGGGGAGCTCATCTGCAAGACTTCTCCACCGAGGGCACCTGGTCTCCTCAAGAGAGTTGTCTGCATATCAATCTCTTGGAACTTAGAGCAATTTTCCTGGCTCTGCGAGTGTTCCACTCCCTGCTCAGCTATAAGACAGTCCTCATTCATACTGGCAATCAAGTAGCCATGTTCTATGTGAACAAGCAGGGAGGAACGGGCTCTCTGTCGCTTTGCAATGAAGCTTTGCAAATATGGGCCATCGCCAGAGAGCATCAGATTCATCTGCTGGCAGTATATCTTCCAGGCATTCAAAACTCTTGGACAGACAGACTCAGTCGAGTTCTGCTTCCACACGAGTGGTCTCTGCATGCAGACCAGGTGACCAGGATATTTCAACTTTGGGGAACCCCGGACATAGACCTCTTTGCAAGTCCGTGGAATGCCAAACTTCCCCGGTTCTGTTCCAGAATTCCGGCTCAGGGGGTTCAGGCCAGGGATGCTTTCCTCCTTTACTGGGGTCAAGACTTCCTGTATGCCTTTCCACCCATTCCCCTAATTCCCAAAACCCTCTTCAACCTTCAGAGAGACAGAGGCCACATGATTCTCATAGCACCACATTGGCCACGGCAAGTGTGGTACCCTCTGCTTCTACATCTCTCTCAAGCTCCCTCCCTGGAGTTAGGGTCTGCTCCAGATCTCCTATCTCAGGAGAACGGAATGTTATGGCATCCCATTTCCCAGTCTCTGCATCTCAGGGCTTGGTTGCTGAAGGCCTAGATCTCTAAGTTCTTAATCTTTCCCAGCAAGTGAAAGATGTTCTTTATGCTTCCAGAAAACCTTCCACCAGACACTCTTATGCTTTCAAGTGGAAAAGGTTTACTATTTGATGTTCGCAAAAGGGTCTTAACCCCCTTGCGATACCTCCTGGAATCATTGCTGGAGTATCTCCTTCATTTATCCAATGCAGGACTTAAGACTAACTCAGTAAGAGTCCATTTGAGTGCTATTGCAGCTTCTCTTAAACCTCTAAATGGACAGCCTGTTTCCTCTCATCCTCTCATAGCAAGATTCATGAGAGGCCTCCTTCTAACTAAGCCTCCCATTAGACTACCTCCGGTGGCATGGGACTTAAACCTGGTTCTTGGGCAGCTCATGAAGCCACCTTTTGAACCTTTAGCTACAACCTCCTTAAAATTCCTTTCTTGGAAGGTTATCTTCCTCATTGCAATCACATCAGCACGCTGCATTAGTGAGTTGCAAACGCTAGTAGCTAATCTACCTTATACAAGGTTCCATCATGACAAGGTAGTCCTTAGGACTCATCCACACTTTATGCCTAAGGTGGTCTCGCCTTTTCATCTAAACCAAGAGATCTACCTACCTGTGTTTTTTCCAGGACCTCATGCATCAAATGCAGAAAGGAATCTTCATACCTTGGACTGTAAAAGAGCTCTAGCTTTTTACTTACAAAGAACACAGCAACATAGGAAGTCCTCTCAACTCTTTGTTGCTTTTGATCCTTCTCATTTGGGACTTCCATTCTCCAAGAGAACACTATCTAACTGGATTGCTCAGTGTATTTCCTTCGCCTATCAGAGTAAGAACCTTTCTCTGGAGGGACATATCACAGCTCACAATGTGAGAGCCATGGCAGCCTCAATGGCTCATCTGCACTCTGTGTCTATTGACGACATCTGTCGAGCAGCCACTTGGGCCTCAGTTCATACCTTCACAGCCCATTACTGCTTGGAGAAGGACTCCCGCCGGGATGCCTTGTTTGGTCAGGCTGTTCTCAAACACCTGTTCCATACCTAATCAACTCCTGCCCACCATCCCTGGTAGGATGTCAGAGATCCATGGGGGAAGTGGAGCCCTTTTCAGGGACACACAACTTCTGGGGTCTCTCCCTGGCACCTAAAGCTAGGGAGTCCCCATATGTGATGACTGCATTCCTGCTTGTTCCTGGAGATATCATAGTTACTCACCTGTAACAGGTGATCTCCGGGAACAGCAGGAATTTAGTCCTCACAACCCACCCACCTCTCCTAGGAGTTGTATCTTTCTATCTCTTTCCTTTCCCTCTCTCTCTCTTTGTCTCAGCTTTAAAACTCAACTGGAGAGAGGCAGTTGGGAAAGGCGGGAAGGCAGCACACAGGCGCTGTGGGATGCTCCCAAAAACGTTCTGATTGAACGCTGGGGAGCGTTCCCGCGTGGGCTCCGTCGGTACCAACGATACCCATATGTGAGGACTAAATTCCTGCTGTTCCTGGAGATCACCTGTTACAGGTGAGTAACTATGCTTTCCAGCAGTGGCAGGAACGCTGGAGGAAGTGTGTTTAATTGGAAGGGGAATACTTTGAAGGAGATTGGGTGCAATAACTTTCAGTGTTATACTTCTTGTGTTATTGTACATGTCTTGATACTTTTTTATCACACCTCATATATTTGGTGAGGGTCTGTGTTCTGAGTATGTGACTGAGGCCAGGTGTTCTGTTAATATGGAGTTTGTACGTAGGGATCTATAGTGTAGTAATTTGACTTGTTCAACTTTTCTAGCGCTTGTTACAGTATTTATAGTGCTGCTTTTTTCTGAGTAAGTCCTTTGTATGAGTTTTGGAAGCTTATGCTGGTATGGTATGGTAGATTTGGCCTTGTAGATCTTCAGTGACTTTTGTAGGGTTTTATATTAGTTCACAATGTGCCTGGTACTGGAGAATGTTTATGATGTTAGTGAGATGACCAGAATCAGATTGTTTTTGGACTATTACAGCCTTTTTGTATGATGCTAAGTATTTACTGCTAAGTAGTTATTTTTATTCTGGCTATGCATTTGCCCTTTCACTGCAATTTTCTTACAACATTGGATTTGAAGGAGATATACTAATTGTATATAGTTACAGTTCTGTGTTATAGTGTTATACACCTGTTCCATTCGTAAGTGTTAACTGTTCCTTGTACACCTGTTTCATGTAATGTTCAGTTTTGTTCCCAGTAAACCGCACTGATCCTCGGAAATGCGGTATATAAGAATGAATGAATAAATAAATAAATAAAATATACTAGCATTATGTGAAAAGAGTTCACAAAGGAGTTTTGGGAAAAAGTAGGGTGAGGTGTAGCCAGCACTAAGAAAAATGAGGGAGGGGTGCTGATTTATAGGTTGCAGGGGGGCGCCAGAAACTCTTGCACCAGCCCTCACCACTATTAATGCTTCTGCAAAATGTTCTCTGCATAACACCTGAGTTTTAAAAGAATTCATATAAATCCTGCAATCTCGTAGTCAAAGAGGAACTAAATGTTTTATAAAACTCTACCATTAAGCCATCCGTACCCGGGGTTTTATGCTGGTTAAGGAAAAGGATTGCCTCCCTGATCTCAACTTCACATATCATAGTAACATAGTAAATGACGGCAGATAAAGTCCAGCATGGTCCATCCAGTCTGCCCAGGAAGGTGCCAGTGTTGTACATGCCACTCCAGGCAGGTTTCCCCCCCTCTATTTTCAACTTATTTACATTTGTTTTGATTCCATCCTCTTGCTATGTAGTGATCCTGGGTGTGTCTGTATCATGCCTTTTTGAATTCTGTCACTGCTTTTGCTCCCACCACCTCCTTCGGGAAGGCATTCCAGGCATCCATCACTCCTTCCATGAAAAGATTTTTCCTGATGTTGCTTTTAAGGTTACCTCCTTGTAGCTTTATTTTACATCCTCTAGTTCTACAGCTTCCCCGTCTATGAAAAAGATTTGTTTGTTTATTAATACCCTTTAAATATTTAAACGTCTGTATCATATCTCCCCGTCCCTCCTCTCCTCTAGGGTATACATATTGAGGTCGCCATGTCTTTCCCCATATTCCTTCTGGCATAGGCCCCAGATCATCTTGGTCACCTTCTTCTGAACCATTTCAAGTCTTTTTATATCATTTGTAAGATAGGGTCTCCAAAACTGAACACAATACTCCAAGTGAGGCTTCACCAACGACCTGTACGGGGCACTAATATCTCCTTCTTCCTGCTGGTTATTCCTCTCTGGATACAGCCTAACATCCTTTTGACTTTGGCTACCACCTTATCATACTGCTTTGCCACCTTGAGATCCTCAGATACTATCACTCCAAGGTCCCTCTCTTGGTCCATACACACCAGCCTCTCATCCCCTATCATGTACGGTTCCTTAGGTATCAACCTATCCAACCTCCCTGAATTATACTGAAATTTTTATTTTAGGACTGATTCAAAGGAGCACAAGGGACCTCACCAGCTCCTGGATTTCCCCCTTGAAATGAGCAAGTTACTCATGCCACTTTCTGTCCTTACCTGCAGAGTAGCTTATGAATGTGCTACAGACAGACACGTCTGCCCCTACATGCACATCACCATTATAATGCCAGTACTCCTCACTTACTTTCTTTATATGATTCATAAAGTGTGGATCCAGCAGAAGCACATGATTGAATCTCCACAAAGAGCCTTGACAGCTATCCGCCATCCCAGTCAATGCCAAAGATATAATAGCATGGTCCGAAATTAAAATGCTCGCTATCGACACCTTCCTCATCGAGGCCATCAGTCACTTACAAATTAGGAAGTAATCTATCCTGGAAAAAGACTTATGTGGATGGCAATAAAAAGTAAAATCCTGTCCTGCAGGATTCTCTGTCCGCAGGGATCAATTAATCCCCCAGCTGACAAAATCTGCGAAACCCTTAATAAGCCACAGGAGATTATAGGCCGAATATTCAGTACTGGTGGCTAGCGCTCCTACAGTGACTAGCTGCCAGCGCTGAGTTTTAAACCCAGATATTCAATGCCGGGGCCATATCCAGATAACCTGGATTGCTGTGAAACTAGCTGGGCAGCGGCAATATTGAGCCACTGCCCAGTTAGCTTTTGTGGTGAAAGTTAGGCCAGTGTTTACCACACCACATTTCGCTAACCGAGCGGTGACTCAATATTGCCAGTGCCTGGTTAGCGATGTGTGCCACCCCAGAACGCCCCTGGCACACCCCGATGCTAACCGGTTAGCAAACCATGTAAGTGCCTTTGATTATCCCCCACCCTATATCTCTTTCCCTTGACTGGTGATCTAACAGAGGATCCAGAACCCAATTAAAATCCCCTGTCACAATCACAGGGATATTTATAAACCCAGCCATACGTAAAACAATCCTGTAGAAAATAATCACTGGTATCCCCAATAGGAGCATAAAAATTAAACAAAATCAAGTCACATCGGCCCACCTTCACATTGAACTGTATCCATCTCCCTGCTAAATCCGTTTCCTGATGCCCCAGCTGACTTAACAATAAGTATGGCCATCCCTCCTTTCTTACTGACAGCTAGGGAAAGATGATACTCCTTTACCTACCCCCCCCCCCCTAAACTTTCGAGACTGCCCAAAGGATGTGTGTGTGTTGCAAAAAAAACAGATGTCCAAATACATTCTCCTCAGATAAGCCAGAATCGTACCACAATTTACAGGGTGATTCAACCCATTTACATGCAAAGAAAATATTTTTTTCATGTAGTCATTAAAAGAGATTGTCACACCATTCACCACAGGAACCTGCACAAACACACTCCATATGTTACTCAGCACGTAAACACACCAACAGGAACATATCATCACATGTTGCCAATTTTATTCTCATCCCATACCCTTACCCTCCCCCTTCATTCATAACTTCCCCACCCCAATATAACTCCTAACCACACTGAGCAAGAGTGTACCAACAGATCAAACTCAGAGCTGTTCCAACCAATTAAATATCACATAACATATTACCCCTCCAGCCCATGCTTTACATGTTCACCTATACCATTTTGACAGTTCCGCTAAAGTGCAGTGCTTAGTCATATAATAGACCATAAAACATTAACATTTTGTTTTCACATGCTCAAAGTTATGTGTAACACTATCCAGGGTAATTCTCATCTTTGTGGGATAGAATAGCCCGTATCACACCCCTAACTGTTGCAATTGCGGCCAAAGCACAAGCAATTACTTCCTATACTGTGCTGACGCTTTAGAAAGGTCAGGAAAAATAGATAATTTAGTACTCTTCCACTCCAGCCTAGGCACCGATCTTGATGTATTCAAGATTTCCAATGCTTGCTGGTATCACAGGACTTTGACAAGGAAGGACCTCTGATCAGCTGGAACTATGTGAACTCTCTCAACCTCAAACTGCCATTTAAACCATAATCCCAGCAATTTAGGGTAAAATCTTGCTCAGAATCTATTGGCCGCCTTCTCTCACACCTTTCTGATAGACCTATAATACGCAGATTGCCTTATATGGCTGAGTGACCCCCCTGGGGTGCATCCTGGGACAGCTGACCGCACGTCATTCTCAGTCCACTGCTCTAACAATTAGGTGGTTACTTCACTATAGAACACTTCTGAGTTTCACATTGCTTTGTGCTTTCTGAATTCATTTAAAAAGTGAATTATGCAGATAATACCAAAATCTTCAAAAGGGTAGACTCAGGAAGGTGTACAGTAGATAACATGAGAAGGGGTCAGTGAAGCTTGAAACATGGTCAAGAATTTGGCAGCTGGGATTTAATGCTAAAAAATGCAACATCATGCATTTAGGATGCAAAAGTTCCAAAGGATGAAGTTCTTCTGTCCACAAAGGAAGAGTGGGATCTGACAGTGATTGTTTCTGATGATCCTAAGGTGGCTTAACCGGCAGAAAAGGCGACTGCAAAAGCCAGGGGGATGCTTGAGTGCCTAGGGTGAGGAATGGCCAGCAGGAAGAAATACGTAGTGTCTCTATATAAGTCTTTGGTGAGACCTCATTTGGAGACATGTGTGCAATTCTGGAGAAAACATTTTCAAAAGAATATAAACAGGATGAGGTCTGTGCAGAGGATTTCTACCAATATGGTCAGTAGTCTTGGTCATAAGGCATATGGGGATAGACTTCAAGATCTCAGTATGTATACTTGGGGGGAGTGGTCTAGTGGTTAGGACAAGATACTTCAGGCCAGAGGGCCAGGGGGTTCAAGTTCCACCTGGGGACAGCAATCTCAGGCCAGAGGGACTGGGATTTCTAGTCCTATAGGCACCCCTTGTGGTCTTGGGCAAGCCACTTAACCCTCCATTGTCCATGTTCCCCGTAAGTATTAGCATATGTGTCTCATATCCCCTCATGTTAAATGTATCCCCCAGTTGACCACTTTGACCCAGTGAAAAGCAGGATATAAATACAGCAAAATAAATAAATAAACAAAATAAATACTTTGGAAGCAAGGTGGGAGAAGGAAGAAATGATAGACATTTAAATACCTCTGTTGCATAAATCCATAAGGCCTCTTTCAGTTGAAAGAAAACACTGTAATGAGGAGGCATAAGATAAAGATGAAAGGGACTAATTTTCTTTTCATTGTTTTCTTTGATATTTATCTGAAACTTAATGCAGGTGTACTCCCTTGATGTGGGCTAAATATTGTCCCAACATACTTGATTGTATTTTTTCTTTTTGGTTTTTGATTGCTGGTGATATTTTCCTATGTACAATCGTTGCCATTGTTGGTGTACAAGATGTTTCTTTATTTTTGTTTGGTTATTGTAATCACTGAAATTCAAATAAAAAAAAAAAAAAAGAATCACCCATGATCAAGAGCGTCTCAGTCTCAACCACAGCCATAATTCACCTGCTCCAGGAACTTAGCCTGTTTTTGTTGTTGTTGTATGCCGTCCAGTCAATGCCAACTCCTGGGAATTCTGTGGATAGTTGTGACCGTCCCCTGGGTTTTCTTGTCAAGGTGCAACGAGAAGTAAATTGCCAGGCCTTTCTTCCATGTAGCAAGCCTGGTCTTCCAAGGTGGTCTGGTCTCCTTATAAACAACTAAAACATACAGTGGACAAGGCCGGCCAAACATCAATAAACATTCGACTGGGTCAGTGTCTCTAACCTCTATTACAGAAGAAGTCAAAGAAGCCCTATATAAATTACTATGACCGTTCCCTTTTCTGCCTCACCCTATTCCTAACTTAATATCTAAAACCAGCCAGATATGCCAACATAGGGGTGATAGTGTTACCTCCTCGTAACCTGATTTCCATCATACCAAAGACATGGGGATAAGAACATAACATAAGAACATAAGATATGCCATACTGGGTCAGACCAAGGTCCATCAAGCCCAGTATTCTGTTTCCAACAGTGGCCAATCTAGGTCATATGTACCTAGCAGTTTCCCCAAGAGACACCTTAACCCATAGATTTTAGACAATACATTTCAGACATTCATATATCCCAAAGAAAATGGCATCCTATTAGTTTGCACCCTCCATACCAAACACACATGCTGCTTCCAACAACACACACTGATATAAGATACTCTCACCTTCCCCTGACTTCTAAATCCCATTTGAACTTGGATAAGTCGCACTATTATAACGCCGAGACACAATGCCAATCCCCACTACCGCTGTTGCCCAGTTAGCTTCATCACAATCCGGATATTTAATGCTGGGGTCCAGATATGGCCCCAGCATAGAATATCTGGGTCTAAAGTTCAATGGTGTTGACTAGCCACTGCTTCTGATTGGGCCTGCAGTATCTCAGCACTTCCCCCTCCTTGAAGCAGCTTGGCTGGAAGACTACCACGTGGTTTGGCAGGAACGTTGGAAAGCAGCACTGCACACATTCAGTAGCTAAAACTGATTGTCTCTGCCGTTTAATTCTAGAAAAATTTACCATGTCAGAGGAAGAGTTTGCTTTGTGATCTGCATTAGAAACCTCAGAAAAAAACCCAAGTCTCATGCTGCATGGAATGAAAACTGCTCCTCACTTCCTTTCCTTTCTTATCTCTCTCTACACCCCTCCTCGGGTGCTCCGCCCTTCTGGCATATCGCTTCTATCTCTGTCCTTCTCTTCTGCTGCCAGCTCCAGCTTCGATCCTTTCACCTTTCTGCTCCTTAAGCCTGGAACAAACTACCTGAGTCTGTACGTCAGGTTTCATCTCTGGCCCTTTTCAAATCCAGACTGAAAACTCACCTCTTCGAGGCTGCTTTTGGATCCTGATCCTCTTAGCCTCCTATGTGTTTCCTTACCATTCCCCTAGATGTGTCCTTGTCCTCGGTTGTGTCTTGACTAGATTGTAAGCTCTGATGAGCAGGGACCATCTTCTACATGTGGAGTGGAGGAGTGGCCTAGTGGTTGGCACAAGGTACCTCAGGTCAGGGGTTCAAATCCCACTAGAGGACAGCAACTTTGGGCCGGAAGGACTGGAGTTTCTAGTCCCACAGGTGCTCCTTGTGGTCTTGGGCAAGCCACTTAACCCTCCATAGCCCATGTTCCCTGTAAAATAGTTATCTCCAAGTTATAATGCCCTGTTCAATGTAATTTCAGTTTGTTCAATGTAAACCACACTGATGCAGAATAGCGCGGTATATAAGGGAATGTAAATAAATAAAATAAATGTGTCTGTACAGTGCTGCATACGCCTTGTAGCATTATACAAATGATCAGTAGTAGTAGCAATTTTCATCAGTTTTTGTTTTTACACTTCTAGACTGCAAAACTGACAAAACTCCTATGCAAAATGCCCATAAAATTGAATTCTAACCTTTCTCAAAGCACGATTTTATGCAGTGGACATACATAGCCCACTCTTACTTATAGCTGTGCTTAGTTCAGTAAAGATCAGATCAGGATTCCCTTGATAAATCACACCTGCACTCCGAGCCTTGCCAGATTGGAATGAAGTAGCCAATAAAGTGATTATTATTTAGTCCATTTTCTGGCTCTTATCTAGTGGTGCAAGCCTTCCCCCGGCAGCCATGTAGTCATGTATATTTTAATGTAGACATTATTTTAATGTATATATCGGTTTGCTTCTAGTGTAACTCCAAGTGGTGAACAACATATATAAAGAATTTACAGTAAAATATCTTTAAAAAGGCACAAAATGCATTCATTCTATAACAAAGTATTAAAATCTATGAAATTAGTAAAAGAAGGTTGAGTACTAAAACTCCTCTGTGGCTGTCTGTTGAATAGCAGTGAAAGTTTAACGAAAATCTTTGTGGTTAGGATTTTTTTTATTGGGTCCAGAACAACTCTCTCCAGTTCCCCCTCCCTGCAATATTTCTTTTAATTGGTGATATATATTTATATTTTTCACTTCTTTAAAAATATAAGCCATCATAGCAGGTACGTATAAGGGGATTTCGTTATTGATCCATCAGGTGTCACAGCTTCTGCATATCCAATTCTCTTGAACGTAGTGTGTGAGGTTGAATGGCTTGCATGATGAGGCCTGCTTGCCACCAGAGGGCAGCACTCATAGCAAATCTTGCTGTTCCTTTTCCTTTTCATTCAGCTTAAGGATTTCTGTTGATGCCTTTTTCTCATGGCTCAGTTGTTTTAGCAAGACACTGTGTGTCATCCCAGCCTTCTAAATTTAGCAGTAAGTAAGAAGTCACTTTAGAAGTAAAAATAATATTCATACTGTAACCCACATGTCTGCGCAGGCGAGGCCGGTAGACCAAACTCCCCTTGCGTCACCAGTGCCGAGCGAGGACCAGAAGGCACAACCCTCCCACAGAGCAGGGTGGAAAAAGATGCTGCCTCTCCACAGTGGGTTAGGCACAGCCACGAATGGATACCCCAGAAATAGGGGCGAGGGGCTGGTGCTGTAAAAGAGAAATATTAACAGCATAAACAGTTTCTTTGGGAAAAGGGAAGAAGTAGGCAGTAACTAGAGAGTAAAATTTTACATAAACTTTATTGGGGGTTCGGGGTAGAACAAAATAAATAAAAAGGACGACTAAAAGAACACAAATCACCTTTTCCAGGGTGCAACGGGTTCGATATTCAGCCACAATTGCTAGCGTGATTATTGCAGTCAGCAGTCAGCGCTGAACACTAAGCCTGGATATTCAATGCTGGAGTCATATCCAGCTATTGGCATTGAATATCCGGGTCAGCTGCTGTCCAGTTAGCTTCAATGGCATATGTTAGGACAGCCTCTCATGTGGCTATCTTTCATCGCTGCTGACTAGTTACCCCTGGGTGCCGACTACAGAACACCCCAATGTTAACCGGTTAGCTTCGGGGTGCCAAGCGAGGGAACCTGTGGATATTTAGCGGCACTAACATGGCATTTACACACTGAACGTCTAGAAACTGTGTTAATGTCCTTGAATATCTGACCCAACATCTCTTAGCATTTTCAGAATTAGCAACATGAACAGCACGCACACACTTTGCAAGGATACTCTACTTACGTAATAATTCTCTTAGCATGTGCCAGATCCAGAGGGCCTCTTTTTGCTAATAAGACTTCTACTTTTAAGCACAGCAATAATAACATGGAACCCTGGAGTCTTGTTCTGAGAGTTCCCTCTTTGTGCTGTGATAGTCAATTCACTCCAAAACTCCAGGCTGGTATATCCCAGTTCGCTGGTGTGTACTTCACTAATATCAGGAATTTCAGTTCACGACTGCCCCACCCAAAATCCAATAATTGAGCTCACCTACCCCAACCACTGGCCAGTGTAAGTGTGTGCATGCACCATTCCCACCACAGATGGTCTAGGGTTCCACGTCCTGATGGCACCCTGATCTGCTGGGTCCTGCAGGGTCTCCTGGTGTTGGGGTCCCACGATGTAGGCCAATGGGCCCTCCTGTTTCACGGCATGCCTGTCTATCAAAAGAAAATAAAACCTCTCTATTTTATTTATTTATCAGGTCTTTTATATCACTTTATCATTTCAATCAAAGCAGTTTACATTGTAAATTAAACTTGGTAATGTGCATTAAACAGGGACATTGATAACTTGGAATTTCACGCTATTGAAGCAGGCAGGCCACCAGATTTAAGGCCTTGTCCGGGTATGCCTGCTCTAGTGTGTGCATTGCCCTGACACTGGAACTAAACTAAAAATAGAAATATAATTCAGCGTTCTGTCTACCTAGCAACTATTACACTTACTTCCCTAACCGGATCTCTTCAATGACCTGTTCTAGTTCCATGGTCCTCAGGGGCAGAGTTTCTCTCGCTGGAATTAGCAGCTTTCCTTCTGCCACTCCCAGCTCCCAGCGGTGCTCTCTCTCTCTCTCTCTCTCTGTAGCTGAGAGGCTGCTTCCCTGGCACTATCCTTTCTTCACTTTTCCATGCAGATGCTGCCTGTGTCGCTTTCACAGTTGCTTTTCCTTTTGAACTCTGCAGCCCTGGGGTGCTGATGGCTCTGAGCAGTCCCCTGGCTGGCTTCCTGGCTCTCATAATCTTGCCTGGCTTGAGTCTCTTTCCAGAGACACTCTGCCACTGTGCTTCACTCTGGCTGTCTTCTTCTCAGGAAGTGCAATACTTCTTTCAGCGTCTCTGCTTAATTCTTCTGCTCCTGCTTTCTTTTTTCCTTCTTCCTTCATAAGCCCTGCACACTGACTAGTAGAGCTCTTTTCTTTTTCTCAGAAAAGAGGGATCAGGAACTTCTCACTTCCTCTCTCCTTTTCCTTGTGTTTTTTTCAGTTTACCCATGAAGCTATTTGGATCTTCCCAGGCAGGGGCTGTGCCTACAGCAGGGATACTCAAATCCAGTCCTGGAGGGCCACAAACCAGTCAGGTTTTTGGGATATCCCTAATGAATATGCATGAGATATATTTGCATGCACTGCCTCCATTGTATTTGAATGTATCTCATGCATATTCATTAGGGATATCCCAAAAGCCTGACTGGTTTGTGGCCTTCCAGGACTGGATTTGAGTACCTCTGGCCTACAGTATGTGCCCACGTGTGCTGCTTCTTTATATGGGCAGTGCTTCCCCTTCTTTCCTGAGGGGGCAGGGGTTGTCACTTCTCTCCTAATGTCACGTCCTGTGAACAAGCGCTTCATTCTTCTTTCTGGTTCCTTTGTTCCATTAATGCCACTTCCTGGAGTCTGAGGGTCACAGGGCTCTATCTATTTCCTTTTTGTCTGGAGTCCTCAAGCTCCACATCTGCCTCTCAGCGGTCATTCAAAATTTTTATTTCTGTACTGTTTACAATACGTACTACTCATACTGGTCCTTAGGCTCCCCCACTCTCTACCACCACCCGACTGAGTGCCAGTCGGATTCTAAGATATCCCTAATAAATATTTATGAGGTATATTTGAATACACAGAAGGCAATATACACAAATATATCTCACGCATATTCATTAGGACAAGCCTTGACAAATTTTTTTTCAGTCTCGGAGCCAGCCCATAAACATAGGAGCCAGTGGCTGAGACGTCTCACCTCACCCTCAATCCCCCTTTGTCCAATCCAGTGTTGAAGAGCAGGGGAGATTGGGGCATCCCCTAAGAGGTCTATTGCAGTTGCTTTGGAGTCTAATTTACTGTTTTCCCATTCTGGTTCCATGGGAAAATTAAACGTGATAAGTTAGGTTTGAAGTGTGCCATTGCACCGCAGCAACCCCAGGCAGCATGTCTAGTATCCCCCCCCAGCTGTACCAGAAGTGATTTACCTCTTTGGTTCAGTTATCAACTGCGGCAGAGGTCTCCGGTTGACCCTCACTTCATCTCCCCCACTATCCTACACTTCCTTTACCACTTCTCTCTCTCCTCCCCCATCCTTCTTCATTCCCCTTTTATCTCTTCTACCCTATCCTCCCTCAGTCTCCTCTTCCACATCCCGCCACTCTTCTTGTCCAGTCTCCTTTCTAACTCCTCATTTCAGATCCATCTCTCCTGTCCTCCTGAGTAGTCTCTCGCATCCTGCAGTCTCAGGCTTCATGTTCCCATTTCTCACAGTGGACAGGTTCCAGCGGGAGTAAGACTTACTTCCTTTGTTTCTTGTATATTCCTTTTGTTTTTGTTTTGTTTTGTTCTTCCATTTTATCTGTTTTCTTCTTATGCTCCAGGCAGCTTCTCTCTTTTGTATGCTTCTAATTTTTTCATTTCTTCTGCCAGTGTTCTCTTTTCTGGTCCTTTCTCCTCACGTTTCCTCTATCTGTTTCTGTCCATCATTGCATTTTGTCCTCTTCCCTTCCCTTGTCTTCTGTTCCTTCCCCCTTTGCTCTCCCAGTGCTACAGCGCTCACCCTTTCTGTCACCATTGTTGATTCACCTCTGCTGCTGAAACGCATCTTTCTTTGTTAGTGAGACCGGGATAGCAGTACCGTAGTCCTGCACCACGCGGCTCAAACTTCTGCTGAGTCATGTGATGCTACCAAATAAGGTGTGTTGCAGTGGCAGTGAAAAGTACCAACTTTTTTTTTAAACCACTGCCAGGCAAGAAATCCTAGGTAAAGAACTGTGGGCAATATTTTCTTTCCAGGAACTGGGTGAATCGCAATCAAGATCTAGTGACTGGGATTTGTAAAAGTTTAAGGAAACAAAACTCTCAGCTCATGGAGGTAGGGTCTTCAACCAACATGGTTATAATTAGCCTTTAATCATCAGAATGTGTTCTGAGGGTGTAATGTTTGGAGCAGAAGTTCTCAACCCAATCCTCAGGACACACCTAGCTAGTCAGATTTTCAAATAACCACCATGGATATGCATGAGAGAGATTTGCAAGCACTGCTTCCATTGTATGCAAATCTCTCTCATGCAAATTCATCGTGGTCATCGTGAAAAGCTGACTGGCTCGGGGTGTCCTGAGGATTGGGTTGAGAACTTCTGCTCCAAACATTACACCCTCAGAACACATTCTGACGATTAAAGGCTAATTATAACCATATTGGTTGAAGACCCTACCTCTGGTTTAGAACGTGCCATTCTGGGTCAGAGTTTTGGTGGAAGAACATTTACTTTGAAATTTCCTGCCATTTGAATCCTTTAACTGCTTTTATACTTGAAAATAAACAGACTTTTCTTGGAATCACATCCCCCTGCATACATTTTGTTTTTATTATTTGGGATAGAGCAACCAACTATCAATATATCTAGAAGGTTCCCTGTTGTAAATTTCAAGTCTATGATTTAAAAAAGGACTTATACCAGCGATGGCGAACCTATGGCACGCGTGCCAGCTGTGGCACGCGAAGGCCTTGCAGCTGGCACGCGGGAAGGTCCGCATTTAAAAGGTCCCAAATTAAAAAAAAAAAAAAACCAAACAAACCGGCTGCTTCTGCCGCGGCAGCCTCAAGAGCTCTGCCGCGGGGCCCCCCCCCCCTGCCCGGCAGAGCCTCCCTGCATCATCTACCTTCAAGTCGCAAAACGCGGGCTTCTTTCAGAGCCGCGAGAGTTTCCTTTCTCGCGGGAGCCGCGCGAAAGGAAACTCTCGCGGCTCTGAAAGAAGCCCGCGTTTTGCGACTTGAAGGTAGATGATGCAGGGAGGCTCTGCCGGGCAGGGGGGGGGCCCCGCGGCAGAGCTCTTGAGGCTGCCGCGGCAGAGCTCTTGAGGCTGCCGCGGCAGAAGCAGCCGCTTTGTTTGGGTTTTTTTTTTTTAATTTGGGATGCTCGGGGGGAAGGGGGTTTAGGACTGGTAATGGGCTATGGTGGGGAGGCTAAGACTGGAAATGGGCTGATGGGGGGGGGTAGGACTGGTAATTGGCCATGGGGGGGGCTAAGACTGGAAAGGGGCTGATGGGGGGGGTTAGGACTGGTAATTGGCCATGGGGGGGGGGGCTAAGACAGGAAAGGGGCTGATGGGGGGGTTAGGACTGGTAAATGTCCGGGGGGGGGGGGGAGGAATTGTAATTGGCAGGGGGGGGGGTAGGACTGGTAATTGGCCAGGGGGGGGGTAGGACTGGTAATTGGCCAGGGGGGGGGGGTTAGGACTGGTAATTGGCCATGGGGGGGGCTAAGACTGGAAAGGGGCTGAGGGGGGGGGGGTTGGACGGGTAAGTGGCCAGGGGGGGGGGAAGGACGGGGAAGTGGCCGGGGGGGCGGGTAAGACTGGTAATTGGCCGGGGGGGGTAGGACTGGTAATTGGCCAGGGGGGGGGGTTAGGACTGGTAATTGGCCGGGGTTAGGACTGGTAATTGGCCATGGGGGGGGCTAAGACTGGAAATGGGCTGATGGGGGGGGGGGTTAGGACTAGTAATGGGCCATGGGGGGTGCTAAGGCTGGAAGTGGGCTGGTGATGGTGATGGTGATGGTGATTTGGGGGGGGGTAGGACTAGTAATGGGCTATGGGGGGGGCTAAGACTGGAAATGGGCTGATGGGGGGGTTAGGACTGGTAATGGGCTGATGGGGGGGTTAGGACTGGTAATGGGCTATGTGGGGGCTAAGACTGGAAATGGGCTGAGTGGAAGGAGGGCTTGAACTGCAAATAGCTGATGGGATTGGGGCTTGGAATGGAAATGGGTTGTGAGGGGGAGGGAGCTAGGACTGGAAATGGGTGAGGGGGGGCTAGGACAGGAAATGGGCTGATGGAGGGGCTAGAATAGGACTGGAAATTGGCTGTTGGGGGGGTGCTAAGATTGGAAATGGGCTGTGGTGGGGGTTTGGATTGAAATGGACTCATGAAGGGGCTAGAACTGGAAGTAGGCTCATGGGGGGCTTGGATTGGAAATGGGCTGAGTGGAGGGGAGCTAGGATTTGACATGGGCTGATGGTGGGGCTAGGAAAGGACTAGAAATGGGCTCATGGGGGGCTGGGTTTGGAAATGAGCTGATGGAGGGACTCGGATGGGACTGCAAATAGATGGGGGAGCTAGGACTGGAAATGGGCTTATGGGGGGTTAGGACTGGAAGTGGGTTGATGAGGGGGGGCTAGGACTGGTATTGGGTTGGGAGGTTGCTAGGACTGGAAATGGGTTGGGGGGCTGCTAGGACTGGAAATGGGCTGATGCAGGGACTAGAAGGGAATGGATGCTGGGTGAGGCTGGAACTAGAAGGGAGCTGGTGTTGGGGGAGGATTAGAATGGGATGGGGCTGGGAGAGTAAAATGGAGAGGGGAAAAATATTTTGTGTGGGAGGGATAAAAAATCTACAATTGGCCGGGTATTGGGAGAATAAGTGGGGATTGAGGATGGAGGGGTAAATTTTGAGTAGATGAAATAGGAATGAGGAAAGAGCAAAAGGAGAAAGATTAGTATGTTAAAGCAGATGTAGAGAGAGAATGGGAAAAAAAAAACCAAGAAGACAGAAGAAAGGACAAATGGACAGCAGATGGAGAGTTAGGAGAAGACACGAAGAAACCAGAAGAAAGTGGCTGGAGCAATTGCAACTGAAAAAAAATGCACAAAAGGTAGAAAAATATCTCTTTATTTTGAATTTATTAACTGGAATATGTCAGCTCTGGGAAATGTGCATCATTAATTTTTGCGCTTTGTTTAGTACAAGAGGAAATTAATTTATAGTTTTATTTCTACAGTGTTGTTGTATATTCCAAGTTTGGCTTTTGGGGTTCCCAGTTTAATTATTGTCTTCCTGTTTTTAAATTGTGATTCCTTGTTTGGTGATGGTCTGTTCTGCATGTGTAACTGAGCTGAGGTATTCTGTTTATATAATTCCTATTTGACATTGCCACTTGTTCTTTCCCCAGTAGGTCATGTATTGTTGTTCTCTGAAATGTATTGGTTTAATATTTGCAGTGTTGCCTTTTGATAGTTAGGGTATGGTGCTTTGTGAGTCCTGGTAGTACTGTTAGGATACGGCGGGTTTGCTATGGGTTCTAAATGGGCAGCGTTTGTAGTAGTTCCTAATGTGCCTGGCGGTTGGTACTGGATTATAGTAATGTAGAAACCTTTTAGTCTTTCTTTATCCATATACTCATTAAGAGGCATGTTTACTAAAAGTTAGTGTATGGTAACATTATGCAAATATTTATGCAAATGAGGCACCTTATGCAAATGAGGCTTTAATGGACGTGCTGGCACTTTGAGGAAATTCTTTGGTTTTGTGCGGCAGTTTGGGCACTCGGGCTCAAAAAGGTTAGCCATCACTGACTTATACCATCCAGAGGGGGTCTGGTCAGCCACTTTACAGTGATCCACAGCACCAGCTGATCAACCAAAGCTGTTAAGAACCTAAAGCCGGTCAGGACTAATATCCCTGAATCACCTACTTTAACATGTATATAGTAATGTATTCAGTAGCTCTTGTAAGTTTCATAGCGCCTTGAGGCTGCTTATTCTCTGATTACGTTTTAGTGCTAGTCCTTTCCAGTGAGCTTATTACATGATCAGTACCGATACCAATACCGAGTGATATGGCTACTGAATGTTACATTTGAAGCATACATTTCTCTAATTTTCTGAAAGTCCCATTTCTTTCTTTTCTTCATTTTTGTATAAGTCTTATATACTTTATAGTTTTTTTTATTTATAGTTTATATAGCATCCATACATATTAATCCCTGTTAGATGTAACATAATGGCAAAATGGTAGTGACACCCCACCCCAACACAAAGATCCCTATTCTCGCACAGTGGACGGGCCGGCCCTGGTGCTGGGGCATGTTATTTCTTTGCTGAATTCAAGGAAATCAAATGAACTGTTGGTCATTGGGGTATTGTTATTTAGAGATGACTTGTGACATTTAAACCAGACCCTCTGTGTGATTGTGCTCTGCATGATCATCGTGTTCACAGCCATTCCAGAAAGAGAATGGAAAGAACTTATATTCATAACCTCTCTTTAATTTGGTACAAATCTGTTGCAGAATTATAGAAGCATGCACTTTTAATTCCAGAACTTGAAAGCATGGATAAAGCAGTCCTTCTTGTCATGTGAGTTCACTTGAGCACATGGAAAACTGGAAATTAAATGTTGTGCATGAACTAAAAAGAAGTTTTAAGTGATTACACTAGCAGTCAGCGTTCCTGCCAAGCTGCGGTGGGAGTCCTCCGCCATGCTGCTGCCAGTAGGGGGAGCTGCTGCAATATCATGCTCTTAATGCCGAGGAAAAGGCAGCCTGCCCCTTTCCACTAAAAGCCCAATGTCTCAGCACCTCCTGGCTGGAGACTCCTGCACGTTGCTGGCAATTTAAATTACATCAGTGGTGTTCTCCCTTATTTGTACTGAGATATCCGTTCAGATCTTAGTGTTAAAAATTTGTGACCTTGATGAGTTGTACTTCACTTTGCATACTACTTTTAGTGACAAGTGGCGAGTAGAAAGTGTTACGAATAAATAAATACTAACCGGTTTCTCCACAAGTGTACATAATGTTCATGGGATGTTTTTGAAACTGCTTTGCACGGTTATTTCCCCTTTGTTTCTGGGATGCCTTCAGGCAATGGAATTCCTGCTTGTTCATACCGTACTTTTATTATATGTCTTCCAGTGTTTTGCTGTGCGCTCTTTGGGCTGGGTGGAAATGGCAGAAGTAGATCTTGCTCCTGGAAAAAGCAGTTTTGCTGTGAACAACTGCATCAGACAGTTATCATACTGCAAGAATGACATTAGAGACACCGTCGGCATCTGGGGAGAGGTAAGGATAGGACTGGATGGCCTGTGCGCATCATTTCTGCATTAGCCCTTCATCAGATACATACCTCTGTACCTGCATGTTGATGCTGCTGATTTCTGCTTCCCCACACAAAAGGAGGGGTAACCTTTTTTATAGGTTATTAGAGGAAACTGCAAAAGAAAACCGTGATTCTCTGTATTTGTTGTATGTTTTGAACCTATCGTAATGATTTTCAAATCTGCTTCTTAAGTACTCCTATCGTGCCTGGTTTTCAGGATATCTACCATGAATATTTATTGTGATAAGGAAGCTTATCATAACAGAGGAGAAAGGGATAAAGGAAAGGAATTCACCCTTATAAAAGGACCTATTCTACAAGGTCAGAGAGACAGAACCCCAATCACACCTAGAAAGCAGGAAATTCCCAGATGGGATGGGTTTCAGAGTTCCCCTAGTGGAGAAAAGGAGAGGGAATACAGACCCAGGGTAAAGGACCCTTACGTCACTGAGTTCCCTAATTACCCAGCTGCCAGGAGGCAAGCTGATCTCCGTCACCTGAGAGGAGAAGAGGTGGGGCTGGAGCCTTGGGGATTTAAGTCTAGGATAGAGAAAGAAGCAGGGAGAAGGAGGAGGAGAGTCCCAGAGAGAGTCTCAGGGAGAGACCCAAGAAGAAACACAAGCTGGAGAACAGGACGAGGAAGCACAGGAGAATGGTGGCCAGAGCATGAGGGAGGAGAAGCTGCTACAAGCCCAGGCCCAGGTATGAGCCTTGAAAGCTTGTCTAATACAGAGCAGCGCAGAGTTGCAAGGGATACTGTCAGCTCTAACGGAAGGCAGTCAGCTGAACCCTGTGAACTGGAAGGAGAGGTAGAGCCTATGCAACTAGGTGAACCAGACCTAGCTGTGAATGACGAAGACTCATACATGGATTGCTCCTTGTGCAAATCCTTTACTGCAGAGGGATTGAGGGAAAACCACCCTTAAGAGAAAACCTTCAGAGTCAGGTAACTGTGAAAGCCTGTAGATGGTTAAGTGCATGTCCTGTGTTTGTTTATGTTTATTTTGAATTTGATATACCGCTCAGGCCAGAGGCATTAGAGCGGTTTACAATACCATATCATTGAAAGAAGAAATGCGTTTTCTGAGAAAGCCAGAGCAAGCTGAAGCTCTGATTGGGCTTATTAAATACCTGCTATCCAGAGCAGTACACCGGCAAGAAGCCGAGCTAATGGTGAAAGGAAGTAAAGTTTTTGGCTTTGTTTTTGAATATTCCTAAAGCCTGGAATAGAGCATTATTTGCTTATGAGAAGTTTTTGTTCCTGTTAAAAGTTTTACTTTGTTTGTAAGGAGACAAACCAGTCTGGAAGTGTTTTGGACTATGAGAACAGAAAATTGCCATTGAGAAATACTGTTTTTGTTTGCTTTAAACAGCAATGCTAGCCAAGCTGGTAGCATTGACTGTTAGAAGGCTTTATCTTTGAGCTGAAGAGCACTATAAGCTGAAAGTTTGCTTTGAGTTTATGTCCTGATGTGTATTGTGAAGAATCCTGTAGAAAGAATCCAAGGGTAGTATTTGTGAACCTTTGCGTTTGAGTCAATAAATTCTATCATTGCCTTACTATTCGAGCCAACTACAAGTATTTTTACCTGAAGCCAAGTGAATTGTGACTGAACTAGCTTTCCCAAGAGGCATTGCAAAAGAACAAGTCAGCAAAAGGCTAAAAGGTGAAACTTTCTATGATAACCACGCCCCTCCATACTGGAAGTAAGGGGCAAGAGCGTGACAGTGGCGTAGTTTTTAGGATTTTTACACTCAAGGATATACCAGGTGGTCACTTCAGGATACAGCTGCAAGGATTTTCAAGCTGAAGAACGTGGCTGCAGGAATTTTCTTGACGGTGTGGTGAGCAGAGTGAGTGGTCCGATTGCAGTGCCAAGAAAAAAAAGACACCTGTATAAGTGAGAGTCGACGCCTGAACAAGGTAAAAGATATCTAGGCGTGGCTTGTACTGGATTGAGGGAAAGTGAATGCTTGTGCATTAAAGGGGGCAACTATAAGGAAAAAAAAAAAAAAGCTGTTGTGGGTGCCGCCCTTGGTGTTCTCTCTCTCTTTTTTCTTGCAGGTCACCGAAGATATGGATCCTAAAGAGCTGGTGAATTGGATGGCGACCCAGTTCACACGTCAGCAGGAGTTAGCGCAGCTGGCGCAGGGCAGTGCAATTGCTGCAATGAGGGAATAGCAAAAGCCAGTCCTAGACCTGGTGGAAGCTTTGATCACGCTCCGGAGCCAAGGAGGCGGAGGAGTACCAACACCAGTAGGACCAGCTACACCTCGTGTGGACAGTCCGGTAGACTTTCATAATACTGGAGCGTTTAGTTTTGGGAAGCTTACCCCAGAGGACAATATAGATGACTTTCTTGAGTCCTTTGAAAGAGTGGCTCAGGCTATAGGATGGCCAGAGATCCAGTGGGCAGTGCGTCCTTAACTGGAGAGGCACTGGCCGCTTATAGAGCCATGCCGGCAGCCCAAGCTATGGATTATAAGGCCGTAAAGAGTGCCATTAAGGATCGCTTAGGGTTAACAGCCACAGTATATCGCCGCATGTTTAGAGCCATAGTCCTGAGAGCTGGCGAGACACCAAAGGATTTAAGCCAGCGGATTCGTGGTTTAGCACTGAGTGGCTGGCGCCGGAGGGAAAAACTTTAGAAATGGTCATTGACATGATAATATTAGAACAATTTATGGCAGCAGTGCCAAAAGACAGACAGTCCTTTCTTATCCAGCAGAATTGCCAAAGCATGGGAGAGGCAACCCTTTTGTCTGAACGTTTTATAGAGGCTGAGTTAGCTCGTCAGCAAAAGGGAAGCGCTCCAAAGATAGGTGCTGAGGTCAGTTTTGCTACATCAGAAAAGAGGAAGGAGAATACCGTTGAGTGTGGAGACGTTTGTCTGCCTACTCGAGATGGGAAGTGGGCTGGGAAAAAATGTTTCCGATGTGGGAAATGGGGACACTTGCAAAAGGGTTGCAAAGCCCACACTAACTTAATGGGAACAGCTATGAAACAACTTGGGGAAGGTTTTCTCTTAACGGTTAGCATACAAGGGATTACTACTAATCTCCAAGAACAAGCAGGAATGAGTCTTCACATATGGGTATCGTCGGTACCGACGGAGCCTGCGCGGGAACGCTCCCCAGCGTCCAGTAAGAAAGCTTCTGGGAGCATCCCACAGCGCCTGCGCGCTGCCTTCCCACCTTTCCCAACCGCCTCTCTCCAGTTCTTCTTTTCCGCGGAGCCAGCAGGTCGTGTTCCTGTCACCGCAGAAGAATTCTTTATTTTTTTCTTTATTTTTCTGTGTCGCGTCTGCCTTCTTCGACGTCAGACCGGTACCGCCGGTCTTTTCTTTTCTTTCTTACAAAAAAAAAACAAAAAAAACTTTTCTTTCTTCAACTGTGCATTTGCGGTTTGGGCCTTAGGCCTGAACATTTTTCTCCTCATGGAGAAGCCTGCTTCCGGGTTTAAAAAGTGCACAAAGTGTGGCGGTACTATTTCTGTCACCGACACCCATGATTGGTGTCTAAAATGTTTGGGTCCTGACCATTCCATCACGGATTGTGTGTCCTGTACCATGATGTCTAAAAGAGGTCGGCAGAACCGAGCAGCCAAGCTCAGTACCCTGTTTCCCTATGATGCAGCCTGTCAGACGGCTGCCTAGGGTGAGAACTTACACAATCTTGACGATGCATATATTCATATGATTCTTGCAAGGTATTGTGGGTATTGTAGTTCATTCACTCCCAAACACAGCTGATGACAATAATTTGAGTTGTGAAACCAAGTGGTAAGATCAATAAAATACTTCTTTTATTGATGGGGTTTAATTCACCCAGCACATGTATGCTTGATAGCACTATAAATGAGGTTACTTGCTTGCAGTGTTTAAAATGGATAACAAAAAGTCACAAAGTAAACCAGAAAACAACCTTCAGCTTGTCAGGCAATTAGCTAATGTTTTCTTAGCAAATAATTACCAAATACAAAGGCACAAAGAAAAGAATAAACTTTGCTGGTTAGGTTAACTTCTGCTTATTTTCCACGCAGATCTCAGCAGTGATTCTCCCTTGCTCACACACACAATCAGGTGCAGCCCTAATTACTATCAATGGACCAGCTGAAAGCCTTTAGCTGGCTGGCTGCTACTGTGTGAGCCCAAATCCTGCTTTAAGAGCTGTTTGCAGTAGAAATAAAGAACAAAGTTAGGTTTCTTTGTGATGGCTGATGTGTTTGCTCATAGAAAACTAGCAATAGCATTTAGATAGAGAACAGTCCATATAAACTGTATTTTCATCTGCTGTATCAATCAGCATATGGTCACTATCATACATTGGCACAGACGAGTCTTTCATTAAGGCACTATCATGAGAATGCTTATCCCCTTGCTGCCATTCTCTATTATAGATAGGGTCTGGATCAGTGTTCATACCTGAGCCTCTCCTGCTATCATTATTCCTCTCTGTATAGCCTGGCCAATATGTAATCCAATTCTGAAGTCCAGCCTTCCAATCTTGATCCCTGGACACTGGATCTTCTCTCACATACCTTCTGGCCTTGGTCTGAAAGTCCCTTCCACATGCAGTCTTCTCTCTTCCAGGTAGCCACTGGTGATTCCTATCTCTGCCACTCCATTCCTCTGGCTGAATCCAGTCCAATGGACTCTGCTGGCTTTTGGAATACCTCCCAGTATGAGTACTGCCTTGGAATCTCCCAGACCTTCCAATGGCCTTTCTTCTCTTCCTTCCAGAGAGTTTCCTTCTCTCTCTATCCGCTTGGCTTGGCTTCTGTTTCTCCAGGTGATACTGGTGCTTGAGTTTGTAGCCGTTGCTGTCTCTGTATCTCTTCCTCCCTCTGTAGCTTTTGCTGAAGCTCTCCCTGAAGCTGTTATCTGAAGAATAAGCTCTATTCTTATCCTGTTCTAATGTGTGCTGCTCCCTAACACAGCGCAGCTGTGTTGAATCAGGCCCTGCCCTTTGAGATGAGTGCTTAGGGATTACCTCATAGCTCTCTTGATTGCACACACATTCTCTCACTTCAGCCCCTCTCATGGCTGCTGGAAACCTGGTGCATTCTGGGACTGGTAGTCTTTTATGTGAAAACTCTGTTTTCTTGCTTCTACCAGAACTGACAGGTTGCTTGTTCAGAGTCACATCATCTTTTCTATAGCTCCTACCTGAGCTATGATAAGCTTCCTTATCACAAGCCTCGGTGGCATCAACGTCTTTCAGGGCTTCTTCTTCCTCCCATGGATCTCAGGTAACCAAACATAAATCTAGCCAGTCCTCGAAGGGCAAATCTCCCTCTAAGCATCGAGATGCCTCCGGGCTTGTCCTCGAGGAATCCGCACCGGCAAAATTACCCCGGCGGGAAGTTCCGGCTTCCAAAGCATTATCTATGGGGTCACAGGTTGACATCGATGGCTCGACCTCGACCGATCACCTGTTGCCGT
Source organism: Ichthyophis bannanicus (assembly GCA_033557465.1). NCBI lineage: Eukaryota > Metazoa > Chordata > Amphibia > Gymnophiona > Ichthyophiidae > Ichthyophis > Ichthyophis bannanicus. The sequence goes on along the minus strand of CM066032.1, from coordinate 1,511,633,187 downwards.
GTTCTGGGGTACGGGTGGCCTCCACCAGTACCGACATCCAGACTCTGGTGGCGTCGATGGATCAGAAGATTCTGTCCATGTAGCGCACCCTAATGGCATTTATGCAGGCTTCGACGCCTTCAGTACCGCAACAATCTCCATTGCCGATACCGACTCCAGCACCGGCATCGTTTCCGGTGCCGGTACCGATTGCATCGACATCAGCTTCGGTGTCGACTGCAACGGTACCCTGTCCTATGATGCCCATCGGTACCGAACCGGTACTTCTTCCTCAGGAGTCTGATTCTCCAAAATGAAGAATGTCTCCTCCAGAAGACTTGTCTTTTCAAGACTTCATTAGGGAAGTGGCTAGGGGCCTCTCCATTACAGTGGCCCCTGAGTCAGAGCCTAGAGCCTAGAGCCAAGCAATTAGATATTTTGCAATACCCTAAGGCTCCTAAAGAAGCAGCCACCTTACCTATTCATGAGATTCTCTATGATCTCATGTTGAGCATGTGGGAGACTCCTCTTACTACCTCTCCTCATTCTCGTAGGTTAGACACCATGTACCGTGTCCCTCCTTGTCCTGGCTTTCATAAATCTCAGCTTCCTCACCACTCTATTGTGGTAGAGTCTGCCATGAGGAAAATAAAGAGTGCAAAGAGACACTCATCTAATCCTCCAGGACGTGAATGCAGAACTCTTGATGCTTTTGGCAGAAGGGTTTTCCAAGCTAATATGCTTGCTGCCAGAATCAACTCCTATAGTCTCTATATGGGGATGTTTCTAAAAGAAGTCACAGATCATCTGCAGACTTTAGCCCCTTTTATTTCAGAAGATAAAAGGCAGGAATTTCTCACTTGGCTTAAACATGCCCAAGATGTTTCCAAATTTTCCAACCGTGCAGCCTTTGACTCTTTTGAGTGTGTAAGTAGAGCCTCGGCTATTGCCATAGGTGCACGCAGAATTGCTTGGTTACAAGCATCTGATTTGGAACTCTGGGTCCAAGATGAATTGGGAAATCTTCCTTGTACAAGTGAAAACCTTTTTGGCAGGGATTGGAAAGCAAAGGCCACTCAGATGGATGCTGAGAACTCTGCTTTGGATCGACTTTCAAAGTCTACCTCTGCTCCTGCTAAGAAAAGATTGTTCAAAAAGACATCCTTTTCTAAAAAGGGAAGATACTATCCTGCTTATGGTCAGCAGGCATCTTCTGCAGGTCGTTTTTCTGCAAAGCGTCAGCAACCACCTAAACAGGCCAAGTCAAAGGCGCCAGGCCTCCCATGGCCCAGCAGCCTCAGCCTCCTCAAGGCCTTTGACTTGCAACTAGAGAACTTAGCCTTTCTGGCTCTGGAAGAACCAGAGCCCCTCACCATTCCAGGAAGGTTAGCTTACTTTGCTCCCAGATGGGAGCAAATCACAGCAGAGCAATGGACCCTCTCCATTATAAAGGAAGGGTACAAGCTTCATTTCTTAAACCTTCCTCCCCACACCATGGTGAAACAGTTCAATTCTCCAACATCTCTCCTCAACCTTCTGGGTCAGGAGATTGCTACCCTTCTTGCCCAAGGGGCAATAGAAGAAGTACCCCTTCTTCAACAGGGCTCAGGGTTCTACTCCCCTTATTTTCTTATTCCAAAAAAAACAGGGGGCTACAGACCCATTTTAGATCTCAGAGAATTGAACAAGTTTCTATTCAAAGAGAAATTCAAGATGATTTCTCTCGGTACTCTGCTGCCATACCTTCAGAGTCAGGATTGGCTTTGTTCTCTAGATCTCAAGGATGTGTACACCCATGTCCTCATCCATCCAACACACAGAAGGTTCCTTCGGTTCCTTTTTCAAGGAAAGCACTACCAATACAGGGTGCTTCCTTTCGGTCTGGCCTCTGCACCAAGGTTGTTCACAAAATGCATGGCAGTAGTAGCTGCATTTCTGCGCACCCTAGGAATATTCGCTTTCCCATATCTGGACGACTGGCTCATTCGAGCTCCATCCCAGTCAGAGGCCCAGATTTGTCTAACGTGCACAATGCGTATCCTTCAGTATTTGGGACTGGTAATAAACATCCCAAAATCCCATCTCACCCCTACTCAGTTCCTGGAGTTTATAGGGGCCTTGCTGGATACCACAACTGCAAGGGCCTATCTTCCTCAGGCCCGTTGCCTACGCTTGGTGCAGTTAGCCTCTCAGATACAGTTAAAGTCCCATTTAACTGCTCGAGAGATGTTACAACTATTAGGCCACATGGCATCCACCGTGCATGTGGTTCCATATGCTCGCCTTCACATGAGGGCAGCTCAATGGACTTTGTCCACCCAATGGACTCAGGCATCAGGTTGCCTGTCAGACAACATAGCAAACTCCAGTCGCCTATTTTGGTCTCTCCAGTGGTGGAAGTCCCCTCCAAATCTGTTGCTGGGGTCCCCTTTTCAGCAGTCGCTACCCCAAGCAACTCTGACAACAGATGCTTCTCCAATGGGTTGGGGAGCTCATCTGCAGGATCTCTCCACCCAGGGCATCTGGTCTCCACAGGAGACTTCTCTGCATATCAATCTCTTGGAACTCAGAGCAATATTCTTAGCTCTCAGAGTATTCCATTCCCTGCTCAGCTACAGGACTGTCCTCATCCATACAGACAACCAAGTAGCCATGTTCTATGTAAGCAAGCAGGGCGGGACTGGCTCTCTGTCGCTTTGCAATGAAGCTTTGCGACTGTGGGCCTTCGCCAGAGAGCATCACATCCATCTTCTGGCAGTATATCTTCCAGGCATTCAGAACTCTTGGGCGGACAGACTCAGTCGAGTTCTGCTCCCACACGAGTGGTCCCTACACATGGACCAGGTAGCCAGGATTTTTTGAATTTGGGGAACCCCGAACATAGACCTCTTTGCAAGTCCGTGGAATGCCAAACTTCCCCGGTTCTGTTCCAGAATTCCGTGTCAGGGAGTTCAGGCCAAGGATGCCTTCCTCCTTCACTGGGGTCAAGACTTCCTTTATGCCTTTCCACCAATTCCCCTAATTCCCAAAACTCTATTCAAGCTTCAGAGAGATCGAGGGACCATGATCCTCATAGCTCCACATTGGCCACGCCAAGTGTGGTACCCTCTACTTCTGCATCTCTCTCAAGCTCCTTCCCTGGACTTGGGCTCTGCACCAGACCTTCTGTCCCAGGAAGGGGGAACATTGTGGCACCCAAACTCCCAGTCGCTCCATCTCAGGGCTTGGTTGCTGAGGGCCTAGACCTTCAAGATTTTCATCTCTCTCAGCAAGTCAGAGATGTTATTCATGCTTCTAGAAAGCCTTCTACTAGGCGTTCCTATGCTTTCAAATGGAAAAGATTTACCATTTGGTGTTCAGAGAAGGGTCTAAACCCTCTTGCAATACCTCTGAATTCTCTACTAGAGTATCTCCTGCATCTATCCCATGCAGGCCTGAAAACAAATTCAGTAAGAGTCCATTTGAGTGCTATTGCAGCGTCCCTCAAGCCTCTCAATGGACAACCTATTTCCTCTCACCCTCTTATAGCAAGATTCATGAGAGGCCTTCTTTTAACTAAACCTCCCATTAGACCACCTCCAGTGGCATGGGACTTAAACCTGGTTCTTGGCTAGCTTATGAAGCCACCCTTTGAACCTTTAGCCACCACCTCTTTGAAATTTCTGTCTTGGAAAGTTGTTTTTCTCATTGCAGTCACCTCAGCACGCCGCATCAGTGAGTTGCAAGCTTTGGTGGCTAATCCACCTTATACAAGGTTCCATCATGATAAGGTAGTCCTCAGGACCAATCCACACTTTATGCCTAAAGTGGTCTCGCCTTTTCATCTGAACCAGGAGGTATATTTACCTGTCTTTTTCCAGGACCTCATGCATCAAATGCAGAGAGGAATCTTCATACCTTGGATGGTAAGAGAGCTCTCGCTTTCTACTTACAAAGAACACAGCAACATAGAAAGTCTTCTCAACTCTTTGTTGCTTTTGATCCTTCTCATTTAGGACTTCCAGTCTCTAAGAGAACACTGTCCAACTGGATTGCTCAGTGTATTTCTTTCGCCTACCAGAGTAGGAACATTTCTCTGGAGGGCCATGTCACAGCTCACAATGTGAGAGCCATGGCAGCCTCAATGGCTCATCTAAACTCTGTGTCCATCGACCAAATCTGTCGAGCAGCCACCTGGGCCTCGGTTCATACCTTCACAGCCCATTACTGTTTGGACAAGGACTCCCGCCAGGATGCCTCGTTTGGTCAGGCTGTCCTCAAACACCTGTTCCATTCCTAATCAACTCCTACCCACCTACCCTGGTCGGATGCCAGAGATCCATGGGGGGATGTGGAGCCCTCTGCAAGGGCACACAACCATGGGGTCTCTCCCTGGCATCTGCAGTTAGGGAGTCCCCATATGTGAAGACTCATTCCTGCTTGTTCCTGAAGATAGCACAGTTACTTACCTGTAACAGGTGATCTCTGGGAACAGCAGGAATAAGTCTTCACAACCCACCCACCTCCCCTAGTAGTTGTATCTCTCTATCTATCTTTCCTTTCCTCTCTCTCTCTTTGTCTCAGCTTTAAAACTCGAACTGGAGAGAGGCGGTTGGGAAAGGCGGGAAGGCAGTGCACAGGCGCTGTGGGATGCTCCCAAAAGCTTTCTTACTGGACGCTGGGGAGCGTTCCCGCGCAGGCTCCGTCGGTACCGACGATACCCATATGTGAAGACTTATTCCTGCTGTTCCCAGAGATCACCTGTTACAGGTAAGTAACTGTGCTACCCTCTCTTGGACTCTGGTGCGGACCAAAGCATGTTGTCACAAAGGCTTTTGCGAGCAATAGAGGCCCAGAATAAGTCCGAGCAGAGGAAGCCAGAAGGTAGCATTCGAATTAGATGCATTCACTGTGCTGCTTCTTTTTACCCCACATACAAACTAATGATCAAAGGATTAGGGGTGCAGAGAGAGATCCAAGTGGCAGTGGTTCCCAAACTCCTGTATGACTTAGTATTGGGAAGGGACTTGCTCCAATTTAAGCAGGGTTTGGAAAAAGGCCTAGCCAGAAGGGGGAGGGAATGGTGATAGTGGTCCCTGGGCTTCTTTTTGAAAACCCCCGAGAACCAGTTGGGGACGCAAGGAAAAAGCCCCGGGAAAACAAGCCTCCAGGTAAACAGATTTTTACACTAAAATTCTGTAAGGTGTCAGAGAAGGCCCAGGCTCCCCGGAGGACGTCTCCACAAGCTGCGGGATTTGATTTATGCAGTGCGGAGGATGGAATGATACCTAGCCGAGGAAAAGCCCTTGTTGATACTGGCCTGAAAATTGAGATACCAATCGGATGTTATGGACGGATAGCCCCATGCTTAGGGCTGGCTCTGAAGCATTTCTTGGACGTGGGAGCTGGTGTGATTGATCCGGACTGCAGGGAGAATATAAAAGTGTTATTGTTCAACTTTGGACACGAAGATTTCCCGGTAAAGGTTGGCGATCGGATCGCCCAGCTAATCTGTGAAAGGGTGGGATTTCCCCTGTTGGAAGAGGTCCCAGCATTATCCCCCACAGAACATGGAGCGGGAGGTTTCGGTTCAACCGGAGGGCTGAAGGTGAGAAGTCTCACAGCCACTTGTGAGGAGAAAATGGAAGTGCCTGAAGAGGAAGACCTAGGACCCCACATGGCGGATTGCAAGGAAAGCCCAGAGCCACAAATAGGGGAAGACCTGTCTTCGGTAAAGAAAGGAGAATTAACCAGACTATTGGAGAAATTTCCAGATGTGCTAACCCCGATTCCCGGTGAAACCCGGCTGGTGGCCCACAAAATCGTGACTCCACCTGGGAAGATAATCAGGCAAAGACCTTATCGATTACCCGAAGCAAAAAAACAAGAAGTGGTGGCACAGGTCCATGAGATGTTGGACATGGGCATCATAGAGGAATCCAAGAGCCCATGGTGTAGTCCCATAGTCCTGGTGACGAATCCAGATGCCACCTTAAGGTTTTGTATAGATTTCCGGCAGTTGAATGCCATATCTGTCTTTGATGCCTATCCGATGCCTAGAATTGAGGAGCTCTTGGACCAACTGGGGCAGGCCCAATATTTGACTACATTAGACATGACAAACGTAGCTGCTGCCACCTGCCAGAGGTTGGTGGACCAGGTTCTGCGATCACATCAAGAGTACGCCTTCGCCTACATGGATGATGTCATAATTCATAGTGGCAGTTGGGCAGAACACCTCGTGAGAATCGGAGCTGTATTACGCTCTATGAGGCAAGCTGGCATCACCTTGAACCCAAAAAAATGCACTTTTGCAAAACAGGAAGTGACGTATTTAGGACACATGGTAGGAAGGGGTAAGATCAAGCCTTTAATCAACAAGGTGGCTAGTATTAAGGAATTTCCTCAACCAACAACCAAGAAACAATTAAGGAGTTTTCTGGGACTAATCGGGTATTACAGAAGATTCATACCCCGGTTTGCAGAAGAAAGTTCCGTTTTTACGGACATGCTGAGGAAAAATTGCCCGAATCAACTCAGATTAACCCCAGAGACTGAGAAGGCCTTCACTCATTTAAAAGGAAGGCTATTGACAAGTCCGGTGTTGCGTGGAGTAGATTTCAAGAAGCCCTTCCTGGTGCAAACCGATGCATCGGAGGTAGGCTTAGGAGTCGTTTTGTCCCAAAGACATGAGGGAGATGAACACCCAGTGATGTTCCTCAGCAGGAAACTACCTCCAGCGGAGCAAAACTACTCTACCATTGAAAAGGAGTGCCTTGCTATATAATGGGCCATAGAAGCACTACGTTTTTACCTTACAGGAAGAAAATTCCTATTAATTACAGATCATGCCCCGCTAAAATGGCTCCAGCAAATGAGAAATCATAACGACCAGTTAACTCACTGGTATATGGCTCTACAAGCCTTTGATTTTAAAATAGAACATCGGGCAGGAAAACTGCATAAAAACACGGATGCCCTCTCGAGAATTACGGACTGTTCGGAAGGACACTTACCACCTCCGCCAGCCCATAATATCGTGGATAGGGGGGTATGTGATAAGGAAGCTTATCATGACAGAGGAGAAAGGGATAAAGGAAAGGAATTCACCCTTATAAAAGGACCTATTCTACAAGGTCAGAGAGACAGAACCCCAATCACACCTAGAAAGCAGGAAATTCCCAGATGGGATAGGTTTCAGAGTTTCCCTAGTGGAGAAAAGGAGAGGGAATACAGACCCAGGGTAAAGGACCCTTACGTCACTGAGTTCCCTAATTACCCAGCTACCAGGAGGGAAGCTGATCTCTGTCACCTGAGAGGAGAAGAGGTGGGGCTGGAGCCTTGGGGATTTAAGTCTAAGATAGAGAAAGAAGCAGGGAGAAGGAGGAGGAGAGTCCCAGAGAGAGTCTCAGGGAGAGACCCAAGCAGAAACACAAGCTGGAGAACAGGACGAGGAAGCACAGGAGAATGGTGGCCAGAGCATGAGGGAGGAGAAGCTGCTACAAGCCCAGGCCCAAGTATGAGCCTTGAAAGCTTGTCTAATACAGAGCAGTGCAGAGTTGCAAGGGATACTGTCAGCTCTAACGGAAGGCAGTCAGCTGAACCCTGTGAACTGGAAGGAGAGGTAGAGCCTATGCAACTAGGTGAACCAGACCTAGCTGTGAATGACGAAGACTCATACATGGATTGCTCCTTGTGCCAATCCTTTACTGCAGAGGGATTGAGGGAAAACCACCCTTAAGAGAAAACCTTCAGAGTCAGGTAATTTTGAAAGCCTGTAGATGGTTTTGTGCATGTCCTGTGTTAAAGAAGAAAAGTGTTTGCTGAGAAAGCCTGAGCAAGCTGAAGCTCTCTGATTGGGCTTATTAAACACCTACTATCCAGAGCAGTGCACCGGCAAGAAGCCGAGCTAATGGTGAAAGGAAGGAACGTTTTTGGCTTTGTTTTTGAATATTCCTAAAGCATGGAATAGAGCATTATTTGCTTATGATAAGTTTTTGTCCTGTTAAAAGTTTTACTTTGTTTGTAAGGAGACAAACCAGCCTGGAAGTGTTTGGGACTATGAGAACAGAAAACTGCCATTGAGAAATGCTGTTTTTGTTTGCTTTAAACAGCAATGCTAGCCAAGCTGGTAGCATTGACTGTTAGAAGGCTTTATCTTTGAGCTGAAGAGCACTATAAGCTGAAAGTTTGCTTTGAGTTTATTTATGTCCTGATGTGTATTGTGAAGAATCCTGGAGAAAGAATCCAAGGGTAGTATTTGTGAACCTTTGTGTTTGAATCAATAAATTCTGTCATTGCCTTACTATTCGAGCCAACTACAAGTGTTTTTACCTGAAGCCAAGTGAATTGTGACTGAAGTACCTTTCCGAAGAGGCATTGCAAAAGAACAAGTCAGTAAAAGGCTAAAAGGTGAAACTTTCTATGATAACCATGCCCCTCCATACTGGAAGTAAGGGGCAAGAGCTTGACATTATGGGACTACGCCTGTGTGATGAAATGGAAATGTATTAATTTGCCTAGCTCGCTAACCATAGAAACCCTGTGCACCAGCCTGACACACAGTCTTGTGAGATCCTTTTCCAAGTTCATGAAATGACTTTATCATCCTCCGTTTCACATAGTGCAAGTGTCGACTTTTATAAGGCTTAATCACATCATAGGCATCAATTTTGTACGGTCTCTAAATGTAGAGGATTTCATGGGGGCAGCCAGGATGTTAGATTATATTAAATGTGTCATCAAGATCTTGTAGTCTCAGCTTCCTCAGTTTGGGACAGAGGGAGTTCAAGACTACAGCTAAGGGTCAGGGGAATTTCACTCCCTCTTATCACCACTACTCAAGAACTTGACACAGCTTGTCTTATTCCATCCAGGACAGGCCCCAGAGTTGGTTTAAGGTGCTGATGCCCTAGGCATACCTTAATCCTTATCTCCCCACCCCCCACTGTCAGAATCAATTGTTTAGCTTTGACTCTGTTCTTTGCTGACCCCACCCCACCTCCAAAAGAAGCTGCCATGCTAGGTGACTGCCTGATTTGCCTAATGGTTCGGCCGGCCCTGATTCCATCAGCGGGTCATCACGTAAACAGAGCACCATGTCAGACTGGAGTAATGATCTTAATAAATATACATAAGAACATTACAACAATTGCAACAAAATTGCACTGAACTGGATAAAGCCATAGAAAATTGGAATAATATCATTTCAAATGCTGCGCTAGCCCCAAAAAATAATAAAGTACAAATGCGTAGGAAGAAGAACGCACCATGGTATTCTAATGAAATCAGAGAGGCAAAGCGTTTGCTAAGAAAACTTGAGCGTAAATGGAGACTAACTAAATCTCAAGATGTAAAATAACTATTTAATGTAAATCAAATGGAATATAATAAGTTTAATAAATGACCGTAAACAACAATACCATACAAATCTAATAATGAAAGCAACTAACAAACCAAGGGAACTATTCAACATTGTTCAACAACTTACAAAAGTGACCACTTTATATGGTGATCCTCAAATAGACCCCCAAAAATGTGCAAATTACCTGATAAGCAAGAATGCTATTTCGTCAAACAACTTATCTACATCACATTTCCACCAACTTTGGTTTAAACCTTGCACTGAATCCACAAAAGTCTGGAAGGATTTTTCTTTACCTACTTTAAAACAGATTGAAAATGTAATCAGCACACTTAATACAACAACTTCACCAGCTCACCCATGTCTAGTAGAATGGATTAAAAGTACTAAAAATCATATTAGCTTTCACATTGTAAATTTTATAAATAATTCCTTAAAACAAGGTTACTTACCACCTATACTAAAGAGTGCTATAATTCGACCAGTCTATAAAGGGAAATCACTGGATATCACTGACCCTAAGTCATACCGTCCTATTTCGAGTTTACCATTTATCTCAAAAATTATAGTAAAAGTGGTACAAAATCAGTTGCAAGATCACATTGACTCGTATGTCCCTTTGGATATATATCAACATGGATTTAGACCTAATCACAATGTGGAAACTCTACTTATTTCTCTCTTTGATAATCTTATAACAGGCCTTGAAAAAAAATAAGTTATTTCTGTTAATTTTCATCGATGTCTCAGCAGCATTTGATACTGTCTCTCACACAATAATGTTACAAAGTCTACAAGATTTTGGCTTATGCAACAATACATTAAAATGGTTTGCCGCCTATCTAACCAATCGTACGCAGTCAGTAAAATATGGTGACAAAAAAATTCTCTCAATTTTCAATTGGACAAGGCATACCTCAAGGTTCAGCTTTATCATCTATTTTCTTTAATATTTATATCCAACCCATATGTCAAATTATAATCTTCATGAAATTAATTATCATTTATACGCTGATGACATGGTTTATACTATAAATGACCAAAATACCTTTGATACAACAAAAATCAATAACTGTTTGGCTGATATGAATGACTGGCTTAATACCGTAACAACAACTTAAAAATAAATTCTGAAAAAACAGAAGCAATGTTCATATCTAAATGCCAGTCCTTAAAACTACCAATTGAAATTCATTCATTAAATAGAGAAATAAAAATTAAAGATAAAGTAAGATATTTAGGTATAACATTAGATAAATATTTAAATTTAGAATCTCATATAAATAAAATTGCGTCAAAAGCATAACATTGTTTAAAGATTATAAGACTAAAACCAATATAAATACAAATCACTTTCTCGCAGTATGTCAGGCAGTCATAACACCTCTCCTTGATTTTGGAAACATCTTGTATCAAGGTCTTCCTAAACACTCTATCCATCCTCTCCAATTAGTTCAGAACACCACTGCGCGTATTATAACTGGCTCTACAAAATTTGAACACAAAACTCCTGTCCTCAAACAGTTACATTTCCTTCTGGTTATTGCAAGAGCAAAATATAAAAACCTAATGACTATTTTCAAAATTTTTCACCAATCCTCAGTGGATATTCTACAATCTATAATTTCAAAAAACAAGAGCATAAGACCAAGACGATCTCAAAATATCAACAAACTTAATACTCCTTTGAACTTCAACAAATCAAAACAAATGACTTCTAAAAGAGCGTTTTCCTTTATGGCACCAGAGTTATGGAATTCTATTCCTGAAGACTTAAGAACTCAGGGAGACCTTAAGGACTTTCACAAATCTTTAAAGATTTATTTATTTATAGAATCATTTGGTGAAATAAATTAACCATTATGTATATTTAATTTCACTATGATATAGTATTATAACATACTGTTTTGTTTTGTATTTATATTGTAATGTATCGTTTTTGTTTTCCCATACCCTCAATATGTAAGCCTTTGTTGTCTTGTCAACCACTTTGATTGAAGGATAAGGTGGTATACAAAACTGGTTAAATAAATAAATAAGAAATGAGCCAAATTATGCTGCCCAAGGGTGAAGAGCATCATTAAAGACACAGACTATTAGACAGTGTTTATCACCACATATACTCCAGTGGAAAATCATTGACTGGCAGGCACGAAGATATCCACCGAGTTGTGCAATGGCATGCCGGTATAGATGCTTTTTCTCATAAGACGTTATTCAGCTCTTTATTCTGAGGGAACAGGGAGTGTTGGAGTATTGTGTTGAGTTCTGCTAATATTTGAAAAACATCCAAATCATTTTTAAAAACTGTTATGAAATCTTTTATTTTCAGTTTAGGCTTCTTTGTGATTATTTTTGATCATGCTAAAAAGTAACCTGCAGGCAGCTAATTTGTTTGCTTGATGTTCAAGATAGGCACTTAATTGCCATGAGGGTAATGAATTCAAGTAGGGAGCTGTTATTAAAGGTTGACAGTTTGGCAGCAAACACTTCAGCAGATCAGTCTGTGCCCGGCAAACAATTCGCACACAGAGAATGTAGGAGCTTTGTGCTGTGTTCTGTAGTCCGCAGGCTGCGCTCTGAGTGTAAAAGGGCCAGTTCCTTGCATCCACAGTGTGCTGATGAAACTCACACCATGACTAAACTTTGCTTCCTATTATCACTATGCCCTGAGCAGTATTTATTGTATTTGATTGTGAATCGGCTGTTTTAGGTATTTGATACATTAACCATGAAAGCTCCTCATTCAGTTTCTGCAGTAGTTTGTTTAGGAACTAGGTTAAGTTTCTACTAATCATTTTGACTGAGGCACTTGGTTTTAAAAAGAATTCAGAGGCCCGTGAAGACGTCATAGCTGTCTGTTCCGCAGTTTCCCATGCTAGCTCTTTCACTGATGTCCATGCTTCCTTTTAAATCCATTCAAAAGTCACAGTGCTTATAAAATAGGATGTGGTTTTAATTCATTGAGAGTGTGGGCTGAGCACACCATGGACTTGACCTCCCTATGATTGACCTGCAGGGGAAGGACATGTACCTGATACTGGAGAATGAAATGCTGAACTTGGTGGACCCCATGGACCGCACCGTCCTCCACTCGCAGCCCATCGTCAGTATCCGCGTGTGGGGAGTGGGCCGGGACAATGGCCGGTGAGTTGCGTGAGCTTTCATACTTCTCTGCAACCCTGTGGTGGGGCTCTTTGACCAGAGTAATGCTGAATGCACTGCAGAGCTAATTATAAACCGACAAAGACGGTCATTTTAGAAGCATCTGCATGTGGAAATCGATTGGATATATGTGTACGTGGTGATTTTATAAAGCTGCTAGTTGTGCATGCAGATGCCAGGACACAGAGATTTCGAATGGGTGTGGAATGGGCGGGCCAAAAGTGCCCACGTACTTCCTGTGTTACAGTGGCAATACACATGTATCTCTTGAAATGCCTGCCTCAGAGGCATGTGTGAATGCAGACTACCTGGGATCTCCGGCACTGATTGAGGGCACAATTGTGCAAATCTCTGTAGTGTCTAACACCGCCTCAAAAACTCAGAGGAATGTACTATTTTGCTTCTGTCCTTAATTGGCTCATCTTGTACGTGCAGGTTTCTAAGATCCACCACTTACGCATGTAGGCGTCAGTATCTACATGCTGCTTTTTTTAATCCACATGTGGATTTCTAGAATCACTGCTCCCGCTAGAAGTCCTAGAAAATATGAGGGGTGGGCAGCGAAACAAATTGTGTTTAATTTCATTGGGGGGTTTTGTTTCTTTCCTCTTCATATCGTTTTTGTGAATAGTGCATCCTATTCGCAACAGCGCATACTATTTGTGCATGTACAAATTGTGTGTGCTGTTGCGCAGTAGGGTGCACTGTTGCCGCTTTTGCTTCAAAACAAAAGCAGATCCCTAGAAAATACATGTTTATTTACTGGCATCCATATAGGAATTTGACAGGAGGCTCTGTATTCAGCAGAGTCTAATAAAATACAGGGGGGAATTGAGCAAATCCGAACCTGGATGTCTCAAGTCTGATGTGAAGGACCTATCTAAAATGGACCTTTAATTCTGTGTAGTATTTATACTCGGGCTGCGTGATCTCTCTCCCTCTGAGTTCTTAAATAAATGATGTGTGGCCTTTTCTTTGTTTTAAAAACAAAAACATGCTTTATGCCTTTGTTCATCTATGCAACAAATTGCTGTTCTATCCATATGTGTATAAGATAAATGAAAATATTTTGGAAGTGTGGAGGGTATTTAGAAGACTTTTGTGCAATGTCCCTGTGTATGTTCCGTCCTGCATTCTCTCATTCTTTTTTTTTTATTTTTTGCCGTCTCCTGTAAAGTTATGTAAGGTGTGACGAAAAACTTGTTTTGTCCTTCCAATGTTCTGTTAGTTGCTTGTGACTCATCCCTTGAGTATCCTTCCTGTCATCCTCGCTTGTCCATGAGGCATTGTGCTGGTTTTTCTTTCCACACTGTTCGGCCTGGATGTCTGTGTGGAAAGATTTGTTTCAATGTGACACTGTAGACACAGAATTTATGCCTGGCATCGGGAGGAGTGTATATGAAATGAATGGTAACTTGCAACTCGGTTTACATATGTTTTCAGCTGTCTCTTTGTACACAGTCAGGAAATGTAAAGCCAGACAGTCAAGCTGATTACCTGGTAGGTTTCCAGTATCCTCTGCAGCGGTGCCCTGGCTGATGAACAGTTGGTCTGCTAGCATATCCTGTCTGACACAAACGCAACTCAAGGACAAAAAATATCACTGTGCGCTTGCCATGTTTACTTCTTGTCTTGAAAGAATATTTCAACGGAATATGCTCGATGTTGAATGCTGGAAAGCAGAGGGAGTGTAACAGGACATAAATAAAACACAAGGGTGCCCATTTCCTGAAAAAAATCCATCCATTTCACATTTTCCTTCCCGTCAAATTATGTTGTGGCCCTTGCTTCTCAGGGACAGTGAGCACCTACAGGGACACACTGACATGGTTAGGATGAGCAGTAAAAGTGCATTCTGCCAAGCTGCTGTGAATTTAATTTTATAGGATAAACGAGTTGAGAAAGGTATACTCCTCCTTGGAGTGCTAACCGGAACCCAATTCATGCTTCCTTATCGTCCCTCCAGTCTAGTCCCGAACCTCTGGGGTTTAGTACCTCCTCCCGCAGCTTTGGAGACTGAGCATGTCACTCTTTTGGTAACCCCGTATAAATAGACCAGGATCCACCTCCTTGCTCCAGTAATCTCAATCTCCAAGCAGCTGGAGAAGTATTGACCCTAGGAGGTTCAGGACTCATTGGAGGAATGAATAAGGAGATTTAGGGGTTAATTAGTTATTGAGGAAGCTAGGGTGAATCTTTAAAAAAAAAATTCTAGGTTATATATTTTATATTTTCAGGTGCAAAGTTTGATTGCCCTAGGCTTTAAGTGAAAGGCTGTAAGGGCTGCCCCCCCTCCTCCCCCCTCCCTGGAGGCCTGTTATTGCTAGTGGGGAAGAGTGAGGGAGTTGAAGGCGAGGACTCCAGCTCCCAAACCCATTGCGTGGGTGAGGAGCCGTGTGACAAAGAGCGCCGGGAGAGTCAGCAGTGAGCGGACGTCGGAGAGCGCGGCAGCGATTCCGACAGCACCTCATCTGGCGGAGCTTCCCTCTTTCTCTCTCTCTTCCCGACACTGATACCACTGGGAGGCTGAGCACGGTGGAGCAGAGCAGAACTTGCTTTGGCGGTTGGAAGCCGTTAAGGAGGTAAGCAAGCTGCGCAGGCGGCAGGGGGCCAGCAGTCAAGGTTTGGAAAGTGCGGTTAGACGTTTCGGAGCCGGTTAGGCCCAGGCCACGTGGAAACAGCACGGGAAAGCATTGAGCAGCGTCTAGACTGTCATCGGGGGAAATTCTTTCTTGAATAGACTGCGAGTGACAGAGACTAGTTGGGAGACTTCTCAGCCGGGTCTCCGTTTGAATTTTGTTTAAAAAAAAAAAGGGATAGAGAGAAACGGCAGTTTTGGAAAGGTCTGACTGACAGTCATGCCTTCTAGGCCTCAGTGTTTGCTGTGTGGGGCCAGAAGAGGATCAGTGTCTGAAGCCAGGGTGTGCAGGGGATGTGTGCAGGAAGCGGCCTCAGCGGATATTTCAATGAAAAGTAGAGTAGAGGGTCAAAAAGGGAAGTTTTCTGCCTCTCCTGAACCCTTTCTCCTTCAGCACCTCCCCTGGAGCCGGTAGCAGGGCCGTCCTCAGCTCCAGACATTCCCTCTTCCCAACATCTGTTACAAGGGGGATTGGCGGAGATATTTTCTCAAGAATTTGTGGCACTGCTACTGCAAGCCCTCTGGGGGGGAAGTGCGAGTGCCAGCAGGTGCTGCCATGGAGGGAGAACTGGGGGTAAAGTGCCCAGGAAATCCTCTGGACTCGGGGGCGGGAAGCGCCCCATCTAAGAAGCCTAGGATGCTGAGTGACAGGGCGGAACAGGCTGTAGGCTCAGAAGATCAGTCAGAAAATTTGGAGGATTTGGAGATAGAAGAAGAGTTGAAGGAAGGTGAGATCATGGAGCAGGAGGACCAAGCAAGGGTGGTTCGGGTGTTCCAGCGAGAGGAGTTGCCGGCGCTTATCACGGAGACACTTAAGACGCTTAATATGCCTTTTATGGGTCCGGCGGAGGATTCCACCTTGGAGGACCCATTATTGCAGGCTGTGCAAAGGTCCCAGAGAGTTTTCCCAGTGCATAGAGTGTTTAGGGAAATGATTCAAAAGGAATGGGACATGCCAGAGTCAGGGCTGAAGGGCTCCAGAGTAATGGCCCGCCTTTATCCTTTGGCGGACCAGGATAAGGATCTGTTTAAGTCTCCTAAGGTGGATGTGGCGGTGGCGGCCATAACCAAGAAGACGACCATTCCAGTAGAAGGTAGTGCAGCCCTTAAGGATGCCCAGGATAGGCAGCTAGACACCTTATTGAATCAGGTCTTTGATGTCAATGCGCTTTCTATGCATGCTTCTATTTGTGGGGCATGGGTAGCAAGGGCTTGTCTTTGATGGTCCCAAAGGATTTGGGGAATACAGCTGGAGGACACGGCTGGGGAAGTAGCCCGGTTGGAGATTATGATTATATTCAAGGCCTGTCAAGGAATATGGTGTCAGTGGTAGCAGCGCGGAGGTATCTGTGGCTCCGTAACTGGGCGGCCGATGGTTCCTCTAAAGCAAGGCTGAGTAAACTCCCCTTCCGGAGTAAACTCCTCTTTGGAGAGGATTTGGAAAAGTTAGTTAAGGATCTCGGAGAGTCTAAGGGCGGAAGGTTGCCGGAGGACAAGCAGAAACAGGGGCATCCTCTGAGGATGACCAGAAATCAACAAAGAGAGTTTTGGCGTTTTCGCTCGCCGAGATTTGGTCAGTTTCAGAGGGGACGTTTTCCTTACAGATTCCAGGGGTTTCGTGGGTTCAGAGGAGCGGGGAGAGGTTTTGGAGCTTCCTCATCCTCGAACTTCAGGAAACCACAATGAAGTGAGGGGGGTCCAGGCAGGATTGGTGCCCGTGGGGGGTCGACTAAGGGAGTTCTATCCTGCCTGGACTCAAATTATGTCGGACCAGTGGGTGTTGGAGGTCATTCGGAACGGTTATGCTCTAGAGTTCCAGCACCCTCCTTCGTTCTCTCTCCCTGCAGGGCCCGATCAAAGCTGGAAGCGGTGCAAGAGACTTTAGAAAGACTTCTGGCTCTCAGGGTGGTGGTGCCGGTGCCGGCGGACCAGTGCGGATGCGGTCGATACTGCATATATTTTGTGGTGCCAAAAATGGAGGGCACTTTTCAGCGATTCTGGATCTCAAAAGGGTGAATCAGTGCCTCAGGGTGTCACGCTTTCGGATGGAGAGCCTGAGATCAGTCATAGTGGCATTACGGCAGGGAGAATTTCTCACGTCATTAGATCTGTTGGAGGCGTATCTGCACATACCGATTCGCTTGGAGCATCAGTGGTTTCTACGGTTTGCTGTCCCTATGGGACATTTTCAGTTCCAGGCATTGCCGTTTGGGTTGGCAACAGCTCTGCGAACCTTCACCAAAGTGATGGTGGTAGTGGCGGGAGAATTGCACGAAGGAGTGTTGGTTCACCCTTACCTGGACGATTGGTTGATTCGAGCAAAGTCGAGAAGAGAGAGTGAGGAGGCTACCCTCCGGGTGGTGCAATTTCTGCAGAGTCTAGGATGGGTAGTCAATGCAGCGAAAAGCAGACTAGAGCCTTCATAGGAATTGGAGTATTTGGGGGCCCACTTCAACACGGGTGTAGGAAGAGTCTTTCTGCCGCTCCTCAGGGTGCAAGGGCTAAGAAAGCTTGTCCGAGCCTTTCTGAAAATGAGGGCTCCCACGGCATGGCATTATCTACAGCTTCTGGGAACAATAGTGGCTAACCTTGAGTTAGTGCCGTGGGCCTTGGCCCACATGCGACCGCTGTAGAGGGTCTTACTCAGGAGATGGTCGCATCAGTCCGATCGGTTGTCGCAAAAGCTGCCCTGTCTGCTGGAGACAAGGAAGGCTCTTCAGTGGTGGCTAGGTCCTGGATGTCTGGAGAAAGGGATGCCCTTGGAATCGCCGAACTGGATGCCACTGACAACAGATGCCAGTCTGTTTGGATGGGGAGCACACTTCGAAGGACATTTCGCACAGGGCCAGTGGACGGAAACAGAAAAGAGTTGGTCCATCAACAGGTTAGAGCTAAGGGCGGTGAAGTTAGCGCTTCGGGCTTTTCAACACGGTCTGCAGGGAAAAGCGATCTGGGTGCTGTCCGACAATGCCACAGCGGTGGCCTATATCAATCGCCAAGGGGGCACCAGCAGTGTAGCTCTCGGAGGAGGCAGAGGAGCTCTTAAGCTGGGCCAAATTTCATCTGGAGGCGTTATCGGTGGCGCATGTGGCAGGGGTGGACAATGTGACAGCCAATTTTTTTGAGTCGCGTCAAGGTGGATCCAGGAGAGTGGGTTCTCCATCAAGAGGTGTTCGACTTGCTGGTGCATCGATGAGGGACGCCGGTGATGGATCTCATGGTGACGTCCGAGTCAGCAAAGGCCAAAAGGATTTACAGCAGAAGGCGAGAAAGGATGTCGGAAGGTCTGGACGCTCTGATGCAGAGGTGGCCGGAGGAACAGCTTCTGTACGTGTTTCCGCCCTGGGTGTTATTAGGACGGGTGCTACAGCGAATAGAGAGACACAAGGGTCAGGTCATCCTAAATGCACCGGATTGGCCACGAAGGTCGTGGTATGCCAACCTGATACGGCTCCTGGTGGGTCGACCATGGCGTTTGCCGGACAGGAGAGATCTGTTAGTACAGGGTCCGTTGAATATGCCTCAGGTGGATCGATTCTCGCTTACGGCTTGGCTCTTGAAAGGGTGAGGTTGAGGGCGAAGGGATACTCGTCAGCGGTCATTTCTACTTTATGGAGGTCCAGGCGTCAATCTACCTCGATGGCGTATGTAAGAGTCTGGCGTCTGAGTCATGGTGCGAAGGCAAACGAGTTTCGGCCTTGAAGGCCTCTGTCCCACAAGTTCTGTCTTTCTTGCAAGATGGTTTCGACAAGGGCTTGACGGCTGCATCCCTGCGAGTCCAGTTGGCAGCACTGTCCTGTTATCGGGGGAAAGTGCAGGGAATGGGGCTTGAGACACATCCGGATGTGAAACGGTTCTTACGAGCGGCGTTACTTTTCAGACCTCCATGCAGGCCAGCGGTGCCCATGTGGGATCTTAATTTAGTGTTGGAGGCCCTGGTAAGGGAGCCGTTTGAGCCTTTGAGTAAGGCAATGTTAAAGGATCTCACTCTCAAAGTGGTGTTTCTTGTGGCTATTTGTTCGGCTCGAAGGATTTCAGAATTGCAGGTTTTGTTGTGTAGGGAGCCTTTTTTGTCGTTCTATGACAAGAAGGTAGTTTTGAGGACCGTTCCCTCTTTCTTGCCTAAGGTTGTGTCGGCGTTTCACTTGAATCAGGTGGTATCGTTGCCGGTTTTCGGGATAGATAGCAAGGATGAGTCCAAAGAGAGGCTACATTGTCTGGATGTAGGGCGAGTGTTACAGAAGTATTTGCAGAGAATGGCTCTATTCTGCAAGATGGAGAGATTGTTTGTCTTTTTTTGGGGGCTGAAACAAGGAGACGCGGCATCAAAGTCTTCTATTGCAAGGTGGCTTAAGGAGGCTATTGCGTCGGCTTATGTGTTGAAGGGCAAGATGGTTCCGAAGGGGCTGAGAGCCCATTCGACTAGGGTACAGGCGGCTTCTTGGGCAGAGTTCAGTTTAGTGCAGGTCGTGGAGATTTGTAAGGCGACGACGTGGTCGTCGTTAAATTCTTTTGTTAAGCATTACCGGTTGGATGTTCAGGCGGAAGGAGAGTCTTGTTTTGCATCAGGCTGGTCTAGCAGGTCCCTCCCGTTAATTTCTTCACTGCTCTCTTACATCCCCAGAGGTTCGGGACTAGACTGGAGGGACGATAAGGAAGATGAAATTAGACTTGCCTGCTAATTGTTGTTCCTTGAGGAACTCCAGTCTAGTCCCGCATCTTTATCTTTATCTTTATTTGCGATGTTTGATAGACCGCCCAGGCCAAGGCGTCAGGGCGGTGTACAATACAAAAATAGTAAAGGCCACTGAAAAAATAAAGACAGAAAAGAACGCCAATAAAAATAGGACAGAGAGAGACAGTCAAAAAGATAGAAGACAGAAAAGATCTAGAGAGGGGGAGGGGCAGTGGGGGACGGAGAGAGGAAGCAGGAGGAATGGTGGAAGTGAAGTGATTGAGAGGAGATTATGTGGGGTGGGGGACGTGGCTGGGGGACAAGGCGCCACCGGCAGGGGAAGGGAGATCAAAAGCTTGACAGAAGAGATGGGATTTGAGGAGGGCTTTAAAGCGGGAGTGGGATAGTTCAGTGCGGAGCGGGAGCGAATTCCATAAAGTGGGGCCTAGAAAGAAGAATGCGGAGTGACGAGTAAGTTCCAGATGGGCCTGAGAAGGGGAGGGGAGAAAGAGACGATTACCGAAAGCTGAACAAAGAAGGTGTGGAGAAGGTTGGAGATGAATGGTGTCGGCCAAGTACTGAGGGGTGCTGGTGTGAAGAGCCCTATGCGCGATGATAAGTATTTTGAAGATAAATCTGAACTTAACCAGAAGCCAATGGAGAGAGAGGAGGCAAGGAGTGATATGTGAACGGGCGGGGGAACAGGTGACGAGATGGGCAGCGGCATTTTGGACAAGTTGAAGACGGCATAGCTGAGAGGAGGGAAGGCCTGCGTAGATAGCGTTGCAGTAATCCAACCTAGTGATCACAAGCGATAAGACAAGAGTGACCACCGAGGGTGGGGGGGGGAAGAAACGACCGAACAGCCCTTATCTGACGAAGATGGAAAAAGGAAGTTCGAACAACAGAGGAAATGTGCTGGTGAAAAGATAGAGAAGAATCCAGAGTGACCCCCAGGTAGCGGAGAGTTGAAACCAGGGGGATAGGGCGGGAGGCCATAATAGGAGACAGAACAGGAGGGGGGAGTCCAAAAGAGAACCAAATTGCAGAGGATTTGACGGGATTAGCATGTAGAAAGTTGAGATCGAACCAGGAAGCAACAGAGGAAAAACACAGATTTAGTGGGACGAGGTCAGGAGAGGCGGATGAAGTGTGATGAACCAGGAGAATATCATCAGCGTAGATGTAGGCAGAAATACCAGATTGTTGTATGAGCAGGGCAAGTGGGGCGAGAAAGACATTAAAGAGCAATGGGGCAAGGATAGAGCCCTGAGGAACACCACAAATTGCATTGGATGGTAGAGAGGTAGAGGAGCCAGAGTGAACAGAGAAAATGCGCACAGAAAGAAAATAGCGGAACCACTGCAGGACAGTTCCCCGTACACCAAAATCGGACAGACGGGTGAGAAGAGTGCGGTGGTCGACAATGTCAAAAGCCGAGGAGAGATCCAGAGACACCACGAGAGAAAGATCACCACGATCGTGAGCACGGTGGAGTTCGGAGAGTAAAGCCACGAGAATAGTCTCCGTGCTGTGGCCAGCATGAAAGCCCAATTGACGTGGGTGGAGTGCGAAAGTGGAATCGAGGTGGGTGGCAAGTTGAGCAAAGACAAGCTTCTCAAGGATTTTTGAGAGGAAGGGGAGATTGGTAACAGGCCGCCAGTTGGCGGGAATGGCGGGATCAAGGGTGGTTTTTTTCAGGAGAGGGCGAACTATGGCGTGTTTCCAACTGGAAGGGAAGTGACCAGAGGTGAGACTGGAGTTGAAAATAGAAAGAATGTAAGGAGTAAGTGCAAGATCTGGATTGAGTAACCAGGAGGAGGGCAAAGGATCAAGAGGGCAGGTGGTCTGGTGGGCGGATGAGATGGCTTTAATGAGTTCAGGAGAGGTAATGGGCCAAAAAGTGCGCCAAGTGTGAGGAAAGGTACAGGAAGGGGGTGAGGAGATGGCAACAGGGGAAACAGGAGAGTCATGAGGAGGGGAGAGGGGAGGAGGACAGGCAGGGAAGGACGAGCAGATGGAGAGAACTTTGTTCGTGAAAAAGGAGGCAAGGGTAGAGGGACTGGGGGAAAAGTGGGGAGGATGAGGAGGAAGAGGAAAGGTGGAGGAGAGAGATTTGAGGACATGGAAGAGGTGTCTGGAAGAGTTGGAGGAGGAAGTTATGAGACGAGAGTAGTAAGAGTGTTTGGCTGTGGTTATCATGGAACGGTAAGAGGTGAGCCTGACGAAAAGCGGAATAGGAAGTGGCTGAGCGATGCTTTCTCCAAAGTCGCTCTGCACGGCGAAGATGAGTGCGATGAAGGTATAACCCAGGGTGGTACCAAGGGTGATGGGAGGAGGAGCGGAAAGACACAGGACGGAGGGGGGCTAGAGTGTCAAGAGCAGTGGAGAGAGAAGAGGACCAAGTGTCAACCTGTTGGTCAACGGAAAGGGAGGAGAATTCAGAAGGGAAAAGGGAATCGGACAGGGGGAAAGAGTGTAAGGTATGTGGGGTGATGTGCCGTTTAAGAATTGGAGCAGGGGGGATGGAAGGGGGGCCCAACTGTCCCAGAAGGGGGGAAGGGAAAGGAAGGGAGAAAAGGAGACAGAGGTGATCAGACCAGGGAACAGGAATAGGCTGAATGTGAGAAGGAAAATAAGGGGAGGGGTCGAGGGAGAGAATAAGGTCCAGGGTGTGGCCTGAAGTATGGGTTGGGCAAGTTACATGTTGGGTGAGAGACAGGTCAGAAAAGAGTGAGGAAAGAGTCTTATCGCGAGAACGTGATGGTGGGGTATCCAGGTGAGCATTAAAGTCATCCAGAATAACTAAATGAGGGGACAGGAGGACAGAGTCAGATAAAGAAAGCAAGAGAGAATCCCAGAGATCTGGACGTAGGGAAGGGGGAACATAGAGGAGGAGAAAATAGATTGGGTTTGGGGAGTCGGAGCGGACTAGAAGAGATTCAGGGTATGCAGGGGGAGGGGAAACGAGTGATAAAGAGAGAGTGGATTTGAAAATTAATGCTACACTGCCGCCAGTGTGGCGGAGGCGAGGGGCGTGAAAAGCAGAGTAGCCTGGGGGAAGGCATTGATGGAGAAGAGCATCTTCCCCCTCACGGAGCCAGGACTCTGATGAAGAGGGCATCCAGCGAGTGCTGGATCAAAAGGTCATGAACTAGGTGGGTTTTTGAACGGAGGGAGCGGCAATTCAGGAGGGCCAGTGAGAGTGTGATGAATGAAGTAGCCGGGGGGGACCGAGATGATGAGGGGGTAGAATTAAGGGAACCGGACGAGAACAGCAGGGAAGGAGGTTAAGCTGATTGTGTGCTATAAAGCCAGGAGGAGGGGGAGCGGATGGAAACGGACGGTGGCCCCAAATAACAGGGATAGTAGCCATGTCCAACTGAGCAGAGCGGGCTGACTCAGAGAACGAAAAAGCAGTTACTAACTGGGAGAAAGTTAAAAAAGGGAACGAGATCGTGGAAAATACAGAGGAGAGAAGACACAGCCAGACAAAGAAGGTGCAGGAAGGTAGCCGGTGGTACCAGACGCCCCAGTCGTCGCCCCAAGGAGCTCGTCCAAGGAGCTCGTCCTGCTCCTTGTGCTCGCTCCTTCGGCGCGTGCCGCCGAGGCGTGAAACGCCGCCCTTGCAGGCTTTAAATGATGATGGGTACCTGGAGGATGACGCGGACGCGTCACGTCCGGGAGGCGGGACCTTGCTGGAGAGTTAGCTGAGAGGCTATCCAAGGCTGGAGAGTACCGGGGAATCTGGAGGATGACGCGGACGCGTTGCACGCGTCCGCATCACGTCCGGGAGGCGGGACCTTGCTGGAGAGTTAGCTGAGAGGCTATCCAAGGCTGGAGAGTACTGGGGAATCTGCAGAGGGGAGAAGCAGACGAGAGGCAGCATACAAACAGGCAGCAGGTAGCAACAACAAAAGGAGGTAGCAGCATCCCTCCCTGATGTTACTCTTGGACTGTAGCCTGAAGAGAAGTAAAGAAATTGGGTCGGTAAGCTGCAGAGGCGGCTATAAAGGTTGCGGTTCGTTAGGGGGGAGTAAGGAATTCATTTTCAGTGGTAATAATTGCTACTTGGGGGTCCTCGGGAGAAGGTGAGGGTAGGCCCAAGCAGCACAAAAAGGAAATATGTATTGCATGTTAGGTTTATTTCACAAAGTTCTGTTCAGCTGGTCTTCTGAAGAGTTATCTTTATAGAGGGCTAGTTTGAATGTTTTCTTAACTACTTAATTATTGCTCTGGTGAGTCTGCTTTGTCAGTAGGTTACTGGAGCGAGGAGGTGGATCCTGGTTTATTTATATGGGGGTCACCAAAAGAGTGACGTGCTCAGTCTCCAAAGCTGCGGGAGGAGGTACTAAACCCCAGAGGTTCGGGACTAGAATGGAGTTCTTCAAGGAACAACAATTAGCAGATAAGTCTAATTTCATCTTTGTCAGCAGAGCAGCGCTGGGAATCATGTCCCCTTAAAGCGTCTTTGTGTCTTTGACAAAGAATGCTTTCCGCATTATTCCAGCTAGAGTAACTTGTATTTACAGCTTTTGAGCAGAAGGATTTTAGTTTCCTCTTTCATAGACTTGTTAGTGTTTCTCAGGCAGTTTTCTATGAACGAGATTTGGCGTGGCGGGCAGTCATTTATGCCACATCTTCGTGATGAGTATGCCATACAATGTTTTCCTAGCATTCCCTTACGATGGGAATGCAAGGCGCCGTCACTGTGTGATCCCAGCTAGAAATGAAAAATGGAAAGCCCAAAGGCAACTCTGGTTTTTGAAATAACCGTGGCTGTGCTTTATGCGGCTCTAGATGAAGCCTGCACCAAGTACTGGTATCAACGTTTTCTAGTCTGCAGAAATATAAAGTCATTTTTTGTTAGCTGTTTATCCATTTCCAGCATTTGTCCTTACCTTTAATGTTATTCATCTATAATGTCGCTGTTAAATGGCTAAGTCCTTTTGATTATGGAGCGCAAACTTTTTTGGGGGGAGGGGAAGTTTCCCCTTCCCAGATAGCACCTGCCACGCCTCCCCTCTCCGCTTGGCTTTTTCCTATATTGCTGGCAACAGCAGCAGATACCCAAAGAGCTAGTGCAAGCTCACCTGTCCAGCAGGATTACTGCCCCCTTCTGTCGCATGGTAGTCCTGTTACCATGGATCGCATGTAAAGGGTGGAACTATCACAGAGCCTGGGAGTGTACGTCAGCTCACCAGACCCTCTACTAATTTTTTTCATATTTTGCTGCTACTGGGGCCAGCTGGAGAGAAAAACTGGTAGCAGGTCCAGGCACAGTGGCGGCTTGTATAGAAGTATGATAGCAGAAGCTGTTGGTCGCATCGCTTACTCCTAATTCCAGACCTTTGGTGAACTTGTTTCATCTCGATCTTTGGTTAACATTTGCTGATCATGTCATAAGAAGATAAGATATGCCATACTGGGTCAGACTAAGGTCTATCAAGTCCAGTATCCTATTTCCAACAGTGGCCAATCTAGGTCACAAGTACCTAGCAGTTCCCTCAAAAGACACAGGTTCCACAATGCTTGTATTGGGTCAAACAGTGGATATCCTGGGTCCACTTTAATAATGGTTTATGGACCTTTCCTGCAGGAACTTGTCCAAACCTTTTTTTAAATCCAGCTACAATAACAGCTTTTACTACATCCTCCGGTAGCAAATTCAAGAGTTTGATTACACGTTGACTGAAAAAATATTTTCTCTTATTAGTCTTAAATAGGTTACCTTGTAGCGTCACTGCATGTCCCCTAGTTTTTCTATATTCTGATGACGTAAACAATTGATCTACATTTACCTGTTCCACTCCATTCATTAATTTATAGACCTCTGTCATATCTCCCCTCAGCCGTCTCTTTTCCAGGTTGAAGAGCCCTAACCTTTTAAGCCTCTTTATAGGGGTATCCTTCCATCCCCTTTATCATTTTGGTGGCTCTTCTAATGCTATATCATTTTTAAGATACGGTGACCAGAATTGCGCACAATATTTAAGGTTGCAGTCGCACCATGGAACGATACAGAGGCATTATAATATCCTTTGTTTTATTCTCCATTCCTTTCCTTATGGTACCTAGCATTCTATTTGCTCTCTTGGCCGCCGCTGCACACTGGTTGGAGGGTTTTAACATGTTATCCACGATGAAGCCTACATCTTTTTCCTTGGTGGTGGTTCCTAATATGGAGCCTTGCATCCTATAAACAACCATAGTTTGGGTTTTTCTTTCCTAGGTGCATAACTTTGCACTTGTCGACATTCAATTTCATCTGCCATTTGGATGCCTAGTCTTCCAATTTATCAAGATCCTCTTGCAATTTTCCACAATCCACATGGGTTTTAACAACTTTGAATAGTTTTGTGTCATCTGCAAATATGATAACTTCACTCGTTATTCCCATTTCCAGGTCATTTATGAAAATGTTAAAAAGCAGTGGACCCAGCACAGATCCCTGGGGTACTCTTTCCCACTTGACCCCGTTAGAAAATGGCTAATCAAGATGGCTCATACCTGCACACTATACTCATACGATATTTATACTGTACTATAATTCTATATATTTACTATAATTCTATATATTTACTACTACAATGCAATTAACCAAAATGCCATGTATATAGTCAACCATACTTACCGCTACATTTTATTTGTATATAGTTAACCCTGTTTACCCCAAGTTTTTTGTACCCTGTTCTCTGTAAAACCAATGTTGACTGTCTCATTGTGTTTAAATTTGTCTCATTGTGTTTAAATTTGTTCATTTGTAAACCACACTGACTGAAAGTGCGGTATATAAGAAATAAAAATAAATAAATACTCCACTATTCGCATTTCTCCATTGGGAAAATTGGCCATTTAGCCCTACCCTCTGCTTTTTATCTTTTGACCATTTCCTGATCCACAATAGTACACTGCCTCTTAGCCCATGACTTTTTAATTTTGCCAAAAGTCTCTCATGAGGGACCTTGTCAAACGCTTTCTGAAAGTCCAGATACACTATCAAATGACTCACCTTTGTTTGCCTGTTTATTCACACCTTCAAAAAAGCATAACAGATTAGTAAGACAAGACCTTCCTTGGCTAAAGCCATGTTGGCTGTCTTCCATTAAACCATGACTATCTACATGTTCAGTAATTTCGTTCTTTATTATGGTTTCTACCATTTTCCCCGGTACTGAGGTCAGGCTCACCGGTCTGTAATTTCCCAGATCACTCCTGGAACCTTTATTTAAAATTGGCATTACATTGGCCATCCTCCAATCTTCAGGTATTACAGATGATTTTAATGATAGTTCACAGATTACTAATAGTAGGTCTGCAATCTCATATTTCAGTTCTTTTAACACCCTTGGATGTATACCATACGTTCTAAGTGATTTGCTACTCTTCAGTTTATCAAATAGTTGTAATACATCTTCCTGATGTATCGATATTTCTTTCAGTTCTTCCACAGCATCTCCTTTAAATACCATTCAGTCATGGGTAACATTCCTACATCTTCCTCAGTAAAGACTGAAGCAAAGAATTCATTCAGTCTCTCCGCTATGGCCTTGTCCCCTCTTAGTGCCCCTTTTACCCCTCTATCGTCTAATGGTCCAACTGACTCTCTCACAGGTTTTTTCTACAAAGGTACTTGAAAAAGTCTTTATTATGGCTTTTTGCTTCCACAGCAAGATTCTTCTCAAATTCTCTTTGCCTGCCTTATCAATGCCTCACATCTAACTTGCCAGTGCTTGTCTTGTTTACAGTTTTTGTCATTTGGCACATTTTTCCATTTCCTGAAAGATGCTTTTTTGGCAACAGCAGCCTCTCTAACCTCACCTTTAAACCATGCTGTCAGATTTTTGGACTTCCTTACACTTTTCTTAAAGTGTGGAATACAGCTGGTCTGGGCTTCCAAGACAGTATTTTTAAACAACACCCAAGCTTGATATAAGTCTTTAACCTTTGCAACATCTCCTTTTAGTTTTTTCTTAACTATTTAACTCATTTTATCATAATCTCCCTTTTGAAAGTTAAAAGGTAGTACTGTTACCCTCCCTCCTCCATTTATTAAATCAAAGGCGATCGTGCTATGATCACTATTGCCAAGTAGCCCCAACATCCTTTTCTCTTGCACCAGATATTGTGTTCCATTAAGGACTAGGTCCAAAATGGCTTCCCCTCTGGTCAGTTCAGGAATCAGCTGCTCCAAGAAGCAGTCATTTATTTCATTTTTTCATTTATGTCTTACAATGATTTTTTTTGTCAATTTAATAAAGCCTCATATTCCCTAATATCTGCCTCTTATTATGCTTCCTGAGATCAGGTGTCTCTTTTTTGTTCAAAAAAATATTTTTGCAGCAGGAAAAGATACTGTACACAAAATAGGTACAATCTAACCTTTCTTTATTGGAAAATAGAAAATGACCCCATTGTTGTCCTCTTCTATGGTGGGTACTGCAGAGTATTGGCTAGTTTACAGCCCACTTTGGGGTTTTTCAGGAGGGAGAAGCAGTAGTCTCAGGGCCAGCAGAATTTGGACACATGCCCCAGATGGTGAAAACCAATAGACTATCCACACCAAAATCAAATCATTCAAGAAGTGGTGCATATCCTGATTAGCAAGGTCAATAGAGCAACAAGAAGGTATTTTCTCAAACAGTCAGTCTTATCAAGCAAGAACTTCCTTGGTGGTTTCTCACCCACTCAGGCTTTCCCTGGCTTCCTCCTCAGCCCAACCAATCAGCCTGTTCCAACGGCTGTAAAACTGCCGCTGCAGCAGGCGCAAAGGAGAGTCAGCGATCCCGATGGGGGTGAGAGCGGGGGCTCCCCCTTCCTTCCTCCTCAGCCCAACCAATCAGCCTGTTCCAACGGCTGTAAAACCGCCGCTGCAGCAGGCGCGAAGGAGAGTCAGCGATCCCGATGGGGGTGAGAGCGGGGGCTCCCCCTTCCTTCCTCCTCAGCCCAACCAATCAGCCTGTTCCAACGGCTGTAAAACCGCCGCTGCAGCAGGCGCGCCCGCGCCTTGCGGGCCTGCGCCTGAGGGCCTCGCCAGAGGGCCCTTTGGCGTGGCCCTTAGGCATTGGACCGTGGCGATTCATATTGATATCTTGGACTGGATCGTGATGCCTGCATTCGTGGTAACTTGCTGTCTCTATTCTTCTCCTCCTCTTATCTGTTTACCTGTTTCTGTCTTCTATTCTGTCCTATCTTATAATGGCATTCTTTTCCTGTTTCCTCAAATGATATTATTGTAAACCGCTTTAATGCCTTTTGGCCTAAGCGGTATATCAAATGATTAATAAACATAAACATAAACATTAGTATGTAGTTATTTCCATCTCACAGGTTTGGAGGTTGAAGTGCTGGAAAAGAAATATTGCTGTGTTAACAGATAGGGAAACATGGCTTCAGGAATGTTTCTCAATGTAGATTGTTAGAAGAGAGGTGTCTGTAGGCATGCACAGAGATGCAGGTGTGCTTGAGGACCTAAGGAAGTAAATGATTGTATGAGGTAGGTAGAGTGTGTAAGAGGTGCATTTTGCATGGGTTGTGGGTTTGTGCAGGAATGTGTGAATGTAGGATTCTGTAGGTTATGGGTTTGTATCTGATGGCTATATGTGTAATAGTACAAGAATGTTTGTGGGAGTGGACGGCAGGTCTCTGCTTGTTCGGCAGTTTAATAAGGATGTATGGAGAGTTGAGGTAAAGTGTCCTAGGTGTGTATGTGAGGGGCCCATGTGTGTGTGGATTGTATATTTGAGTGAGGGTGTATTTTTGTGTGCTCTGTATGGCATTTATATGTATAGCAGGCTGTGTGCAGAGATGTGGAGAGTTTGTACATTGGATTATGTGCTTTGGATTGAAATATAGGAGAGGTGATTTTTATTTATTTAGAATTTAGCTCACACCGTTCCAGTAATAGTTCAAGTAAGTTGGTAAGTAAGGTTCCATTTATCATCAGCTGCTTCTGCTGGTGTTGCTGTATTCTGAAGTGCTGGAAGGGGGGGGGTGAGTAGGCTTTTGGAATGGATTACTAGGCAATATTCTATCAGTTTCCAATAGAAAGCTATGAGAACTTTTTTGGGGAGGTTCAGTTCTCTGAAAGTACTGACCCAAAGTGTCTGATTTTCAAACTTTTGAGATGTTCACATTTTCTTTCCGGTTGCCAAACTTGGTGAATTTCCTTTCCAGTTTTGAACAGTTATTCAGCCTATGGCCACACAAATAGACACTGATCATATTTAAATAATTGTTTGAACATTCCATGCATGGGAAAGCATGAAAAATAGATTTATTGTATGATGTTGACGAGATCACACTTTACTGAATATAGTGATAGTAGTTTTATCAACCAAAAATGATGCAAGTGTCACTGTTTTAATGAATTAGACCCCAAATCAGTGCTGCTCCTGAACATTCATAGAAGACCTAGAGAAGCAAAAGCGGCTGGCCCAAGTGAATCGGACGTCCTAGATGAACCATTGCCTATGCATCCCACCCAACATCCCCCTCCCCCAAGCTCTTCAGCATGCCCTTTTCCCTATTCCCCCTCAGCATTGCTCTCCTTCTACCCCACCGCCCAGGTATCCAGCATCTCTCTCCTTCCCTTCCCCTCAGATATTCAGCATATTACCCCTTTCCCTCTCCACCAATATGCCCAGCATCTGTCCCCTCCCTTCCTCTCCATGTATCCAGCGTATTCCCTCATCTCTCCCTCCCTTAAGATATCCAGCATCTCCATTTCTTCCTCCGTTCCTGTGGTCTCTAGCATTTCCCCCTTTACCTGTCACCACTGCTGTTCCCAAAATGACTGACCACTCTACTTGCTGATCTGGGATCTGATTCATTGCTCCCTAAAAGCAGCAGAGCACAGCAGTGGGCACTTAAGGTTTGCGCATACCTCCCCTTCTGACAGTGAACATCAGAGTAGGTGGATGTGGCAGGCTTCTATGTACATGCGGGTGTTCAAAGGCTGCCATCACATGTGCCGCTTTTAGGTAGCGATGAATCTGTTCCAGCAGCAAGTAGAGCGGGCAGAAGTATACTAACCTTTCAAGGCTCACCGTACTGCTCTTCCTGGTCTGCTACTATCACCTGTTGCCACCCCCAAAGTGTGCCATCCTGGGTAGATGCCTAGTCTGCCTAGTGGCTAGGCCAGCCCTGAGCAGAAGAGCAAGGCTGTGAATCTGCTCGCACAGCCCTAGAATATGGTTTCCTTCCCGTGGATGTTCGTCTCTGGATTGCTTTTTCCCTTCATTTTCAACTTCAGCACCAGGTGACACAGATCTATTTTAGCATGTTGGGAGGAAGATAAGGGTTAGGGTAGTGTTGTAAATTGTAGTTATTAAAAGTAGCTAATTATGAGTTACTGCCACAAACCATTTATTTAAAGTTCCAAATTAATCCTAGAACCAAGCTGCTTGGTTGCCTTATTCTCATTGTTTTGATCCCCTGGCATGGTTTTTTTTCTGGACACAGACTTAGAAGTAATAACTGGAAACTGATGATACTGTTTTCAGAAGCAAGCACAGTCTTTAAAAATTTAGGGGGGGGGGATTTTCAGAGGCATTGGTCAGCACAGTTAAAGTGGCTGCCTGTCGCCGCTTTAACTTTGTCCCGGATATTTGATATTGGGGCCCCAGCTGGGTCCCAGCATTGAATATCCAAGACGCCTGGACTGTGATCTTACAATCCTCTCAGTAGCGATATTCAGTCACTTTCCAAATTGCAAAACTGGCTAAAGTTAGGACAGCCATTCAGCTGTCCTGACATTAGCTAGTTAGGGTAAGTGGGCAGCGGCAGTCTGGTTAACCCATGGTGTTGCCCCCGGAACGTCCTGGGCATGCAGCGGCAGCACCTGGGGATATTCACTGGTACTAACTGCATTAGTGCCATTGAATATCCTGGTGACTGTGATTAATGTGCTTAGCAGGTCTGCTCAGCGCATTAATCATGTGGAATATCCCTTGTTTAACAAGGGTCAACTTGTCTTTCATTGTATTGTTATAGAACTAAATGCAAAGAAGAAAGTAGCTTAGTAGTTAGAAGCAGGTTGTGAGCCAGGTGGTGGCATTCTAAGCTTATTTTGGTACCCGGAGTGAATGCCCTTCCCAGCATAAACGCATGGCAAACATACTTTAACTTTTTGCCGGCTTGTCGCAGTGCCTCAAATACAGCCCCAGCAGCTGTTCCCTCCCGGGCCAAAGTCTCACGGAGTGGCTGCATCACGAGACTTTGACCAGAAGGGAACAGCCACTGGGCTTTTAGTGGAGGCAACACGGCAAGCCAGCAAAGAAGTTAAGGTACGTTTGCCATGTACACTTCCGCCATTTGGGCATGGAATTTTCGCTCTCCCCTCCTGCCCGGCATCCGAGGCAGACTGTACCCACCACTCCGCCCTTGGTACGCCACTGGACCGAGGAAGCCAGAGTTTAAATCCCACTTCTCCCACTAACACTCTTTGTCACCATGGGCAGGTCATATCATTCTGCACTGTCTCAGGTACAACGAGATTGTAAGCCAATTTGGGCTGGGAAATAACTCCTGTACCTTAATATGTAACTTGCCTTGAGCTTGGATTTGGAAAAGGCAAACAATACATTTAAAATCCAAACCCTAAGCATTGTCCTCCTTAACTAAAATTACATTTTATAAAGAAGAAAGCTAAATGTGCTATTTACTATCTTGACAGAAATAAATAGTAATTAAGTATACCAACTGAATTGCTGAAAAATATAAATTTATTTTTCACTGAGCTTATGGTTAGCGTTTTCTTTAATGCGCTGTGAGCGCAGAGAGAAACATGAGCATCTCCCAGTGGTGGCTTGAGACAGTTTAGGGGCATATGCAAATGATTAACACAGTTATCAGACCTGCTCACTGCATTAATGGCAGTGAGCAAATATTCAGCAGCATATAGTCAATGAATTGCTATCCAGCCAACCTCTATATTCAGTGCCAGTGACTGGATGTCATCAAGGCATTGAAGAGCCGGCGCTTAAAGCAGCAATGGCTATCGCCCCTTTGTTTTTCTGCCACTTCCCTGCTGTGATTGTGCTAGGGGAGCACTGCAGCAGGGTTCAGAGTTGTACTTCCCTAGTAAAGGCTCTTTTTTATGATTATTATTTAATAGATGTTATTACCTGTCCTTATGAGGCAGTTGCTAGATGGAAGTGTACGTGAGAAAGCATTGTGTAGATTGAAATAAGGGAAGATGGACGTGGCTTCTGGGGATAAAACATGATTGCAAGCTCTGGCTGGGGACTATTCTGGATTTATATCGGAGAGCTGAATGTGGGATGGTTCTTAAACTCCTCAGCCCGAGCATTGCTTGGCCTGGAGCACACTGATAGTGCCATGCCGATTTCCATTTTGAAACCGTGAGTCAGGTTATCTGAGGATGCTGTATTCACAGTCCCTTAAGGGGAAGAAGGGCGGAATTGTGGTCATCCTTCCAAATGTGATGCTTAATTTTGATTGAGTTCAAGACTCAAAGAAGAAGGTGTACGGTGAAATTGTGAACAACTTTAACCTACTTGGATCAACTATCAATAAAGAAGCAACAAGCAGTCAAGAAATCAAATGACGCATTGCTCTTGGCAGAATGGCTATGAAAGACCTAGATAAGATTCTCAAGAGCAGAGATGTCTCTCTCCATACAAAGATTCGACTTGTTCAAGCCATGGTATTTTCAATAACATCATATGGATGTGAAAGCTGGACAGTGAAAAAGACAGACAGGAAGAAAATTGATGCCTTTGAATTATGGTGCTGGCGGCGAATACCCGTGTATACCATGGACTGCCCGAAGAACAAACCAGTCGGTACTAGAGGAGATCAAACCTAAGCTTTCTTTAGAAGCTCAGATGACAAGACTTCGACTGTCATACTTTGGACACATCATGCGAAGAGAGAGATCATTAGAGAAAGACATCATGCTTGGCAAGATAGAAGGTCAACACAAAAGAGGAAGGCCAGCAATGAGATGGATCGATACAATAACAGCAGCTATGGGTACCAGTCTGTCAACAATGAGCCGCCTGACTGAAGACCGAACACAATTTAGGATAGCTATCCAGAGGGTCGCCATGAGTCGACTCCGACTCGACGGCACTTAACAACAACAACAGTAGGAATAACAAAAATCCTCAACCTAGATTTAAGCTCTGTAGTAGCTTAGTGATTAGAGCACTGGCTTGGTAACCAAGTTTTATTTTCTGGAATATATTCTAAATCTTGGAGGAAAAGGGTAATCTTTGGGTTAAAGCACATAAATCTGTATATTTTAGATATCAGTGTTTGCTGAGTCAGTCAGGTCTTAGTACCACCAGAGAGCTTTTCATTTAAATCAAATCAGAGTATAGCTTAGCATAGAAAGAAAAATAGAGTAAATAGTAACTGAAATAACTTTGTTTTTAGAGAGCTGTTTTATTTAAATCAAATCAGAGTATATCTTAGCATACAAGTAGAATAAATAGTCTCTGAGTACAAAGAACTAAACTTGTTTTTAGTGACCTTTACAAAGAGGCCTTCCAGTTAAGAAGCAAAGGATCTGTGAAGTTGTCTTAAATAGGTGTTAAAGGCAAGTGACAAATCAAAGAGGTTCTTTGAAAGACCCCCTCTATCAAATCAAGGGCTGTATGAATCACCAAGGATATTGGTAAGATTTTACCTTAGAAGCACAGATCAGGGCACTGTGTAGCAAGCCAGCTTTTACGTTTTTTTTCCCTCCCTCCCGCTCTAGGAATAATTTTAGTTTTATAGGCTCTTAAACATATTAAAGGGGGGAAGTGCCCATAATCATTTTGAGGTGCGGCTGGTTATCCTCATCAGGAATATATTTATTAAGGACCTGAGATTAATTATTCTTGAGGTGAACAACGTCCATTTAACATGCAAGGTATAGTTGTATTAGAATAAGTATCCCCTGCAAACCTAAGTAAGTAAACAACTTTAATATCTGAACAAAACCTTAAAACTAAGATGCGGACAGCAGTCCATAAGCGAGATGGGGGCTTGCCAGTCTTCTGCATTGACTGTCACATGTATGGTTTTCTCCCAATTGGTGAGGGGTCTTACGTGTGCACTGGGTGCAAGGAGTTTTTTGCTCTCAGGGAATGAGTCCAGTCTCTGGAGGCTAGAGTAGCAGACTTGGATGACATAAGGAAGACAGAGATATATAGACGAGGCCTACAGGGACGTAGTACTGAAGTCCCACCTCCAGTCTGGCAACCTCCCTGTTGCCATGGAGGAGAGATGTCACGTGACAGCAGAGCATCACCCTGGTGTGGCAGGAAGTGATCCTGTAGCTAGGACCTGTCCTCCAGGTAATGTAAAAGACTCTCGCACCAAGGAGGTTTCTCCAGGGCCATATGCCCATTAGGGGAGGGTTACGATGGCCGTTATAGTTGATGATTCGATCATTAGGCATGTAGATAGCTGGGTGGCTAGTGGACATGAGGATAGCCTGGTAACATGCCTGTCTGGTGCGAAGGTAGCGGACCTTATACGCTACCTAGGCAAGGTGTTAGATAGCGCTGGGGAGGAGTCTGCTGTCTTGATACATGTTGGTACCAATGACATAGGAAAGTGAGGTAGGGAGGTTCTGGAGGCTAAATTTAGGCTTTTAGATAGGAAGTTGAAATAGGGTAGCATTCTCAGAAATGTTTCCCGTTCCACGCCCAGGACCCAAAAAGCAGACAGAGCTCTGGTGTCCCAATGCGTGGATGAGACATAGTGCAAAGAAAAGGGTTTTGGATTTGTTAGGAACTGGGGAACATTCTGGGGAAAGGAGGGTTTTTTCCGAAGGGATGGGCTCCACCTTAACCGGAATGGAACCAGGCTGCTGGCATTAACCTTAAAAAAGGAGATAGAGAAGCTTTTAAACTAGATAATAGGGGAAAGCTGACAGTTGTCCAAGAGAGCATGTTTCAGAATGATGTATCCATGAAGGATACTAGCAAACGATTCAAGTAAGGGCATATCAACAGAGAGGTTCCAATAAAGACAAAAGTAACCAAATGCCCTTAAGTACAGAGCAGACAGAGCTTTGACCCAGTGAAAAGCGGGATACAAATGCAGTTAAATAAATAAAATAAATATTACCACTGCTATCGATAACCAGATTAATATGAATAAAATACAACCTTTAAAATGCTTGTATGCAAATGCTAGAAGTCTTAAAAATAAGATGGGAGAGTTAGACTATATAGCACTAAATGAGAGGTTAGATATGATTAGTATCTCAGAGACGTGGTGGAAGGAGGACAACCAGTGGGACACTATGATACCTGGGTACAAATTATATTGCAATGATAGAGAGATCAAATTAGTGGAAGAAATTGTGCTCTATGTTAGTGATTAAAGTGTTGCCGGAAACAAAATACACTGTAGAATCTCTATGGATTGAAATTCCATGTAAAAAGGGGAAAGCGAAGGCAGTGGGGGTGTACTTCTGACTACTTGGCCAGAATGAGCAGATGGATGATGAAGTGCTCAAAAAAATCAGAGAAGCTAACAAAAATTACATTATTGCAGTATCAACTGGGTCTGTGTCACGGCAGGACATGTTAGGGAGATAACGTTTCTAGATGAAATAAATGACTGCTTCTTGGAGCAGCTGGTTCATGAACCGACAAGAGGGGAAGCCATTTTGGACCTAGTCCTTCACATGATCTGGTGCAAGAGATAAGGGTTTTGGGGCCACTTGGCAATAGTGATCATAGCATGATCACATTTGATTTCATAAATGGAGGAAGGACGGCAAGGAAATTCACAATACCGCATTTTACCTTTCAAAAGGGAGACTATAATAACATGAGGAAAATAGTTAAAAGGAGCAGGTTAAAGATTTACATCAAGCATGGGTGGTGTTTAAAAACACTGTTTTGGAAGCCCATATCATCTGTATTCCATGCTTTAAGAAAGGTGGATGGAAGTCCAAAAAGCTGCCAGCATAGTTTAAAGGTGAGGTCAGAGAGGCTGATGTAGCCAAAAATTACGAAAACTGGAAACAACATAAACACTGGCAAGTTAGATGCAAGCCATTGATAAGGCAGGCAAAGAGAGAATTTGAGAAGAAGCTTGCTATGGAAGCAAAAATGCATAAAAAGACTTTTTCAAGTACATTCGTAGCCAAATAAACTGTGAGAGAGTCAGTTGGACTACTGCAATATAACCTACCACAGACTGCCAGCCACTCATATCAACTCACTTCAAACTGCCTTAAATACCACAGCAAGGATTATCCAGAAAGCAAAAAGACACGACCGCATCACCCCAATCCTAAGAGAGCTTCACATACTCCCCCTCGAAGCAAGAATCAAATACAAAGCTGTCCTACTCACTCACAAAGCCCTCTACCAAACTCATACCTCCCAGCTCCGCACACTACTGCCACAACCAGCCCACAACAGAACAACTAGACAAACCACCAGCAACTCCCTCGCCATCCCCCATAAAAGAACCAAATACAATCAACGGACCTGCAATAGAGCCTTCAAACTTTATGCACCATCCCTCTGGAACTCTCTACCAAGCCATATCAGAAGCAACAGAGATCCCCTAGCATTCAAGAAACAACTGAAAACCACTCTATTCCAGGAATACCTCGGAACTGATGAGAGCACCCGCCACTGACTACCCCCCCTCCCCCCGAAGATCTTGCTCTAAATGACTGCATCACAATGTCCATGTCTATATCCCAATTGTTTGTCAAAATCATTACTGTTGATCACCTGGTGATGGCCCCAACCCCAGAAACTGATTCCTGTCCACCCCCCCCCCTTTTTTTATGTTACACCGCTTTGACCTGGTGAAAAGCGGGATATAAATACAGTTAAATAAATAAATATTAAATGATAGAGGGGTAAAAGGGGCACTAAGCGGGGACAAGGCCATAGCAGAGAGACTGAATGAATTATTTGCTTTGGTCTTTACTGAAGAAGATGTAGGGAAGTTACCCATGACTGAAATGGTATTTAAAGGTGATGCGTCTGAAGAATTGAAAGAAATATTGATAAACCAGGAAGACATATTACAACTCTTTGATAAACTAAACAATAGCAAATTGCATGGATCAGATGGTATACACCTGAGGGTGCTGAAAGAACTGAAATGTAAGATAGCAAACCTACTATTAGTAATCTGTGAACTATCATTAAAATAATCTGTAGTACCTGAAGATTGGCGAATGTCCAATGTACCCTATTTTTAAAAAGGGTTTCAGGGGTGATCCGGTAAACTACAGACAGGTGAGCCTGACATCAGTACCGGGCAAAATGGTAGAAGCCATTATAAAGAACAAAATTACTGAACATGTAGATAGTTGTGGTTTAATGGGACAAAGCCAACATGATTTTAGCCAAGGAAGGTCTTGCCTTACTAATCTGTTATATTTTTTTGAAGGTGTGAATAAACAGGTAGACAAAGGAGAGCCGGTAAATATAGTGTTATCTGGATTTTCAGAAAGCCTTTGACAAGGTCCCTCATGAGAGACTCTTGGCAAACTTAAAAAGTCATGGGATAGGAGATAGTTTACTATTGTGGATCAGAAACTGGTTGAAAGATAGAAAGCAGAGGGTAAGAGCAAGTGGCCAATTTTCCCAGGGTAGAAAGGTGAATAGTGGAGTACCCCAGGGATCCATGCTGGTTCCACTGCTTTTTAACATATTTGTAAATGACCTGGAAATGGGAATAGTCCAAGAACCAGGCAGAGAAGAAGGAGCAGGCCACACTGGGAGAAAACTTAAAAAATCTTTATTAAGGACCCATATCTTCACCCCGGATTGAGGGGAAAAAACCTTTTTATAACAAAGAACTTAATATCTCAGAGAGAGTGTTGTTCTTTTAGCCAATGGTCAACCAGTGGTGCTGTGAGAACTTGCCGTTTAATGGTGCTCTTATGCTCCTTGATACATTTCTTTACCTCTCATATTGTTTTACCCACATAAAGAAGATTACAGGGGCAAATGATAACATAAACCACATGTGTAGACATATAGTCAGTACGGTATTGTAACTTATATTTCTTTATGGTATTAGGGTGCTCAAAAACAGAACAGCTGCCACATCTAAAGTGTCCCACAGTCTGATGATGAGTATTTAGAGAATTTGTCAAAAAAGAAGAAACCAAAGTGTCAGCTAAATTACACTCTCTATTGAGGGCAATGACAGGCCGCTTGTCCGAAAAGCAAGGACAAGTCTGTAAAATATGCCAGTGTTTTTTCATGATCTTTTGGATATGTGACGAGAGATATGAAAACCTAATGACACCAATATATTTAGTATCAGAGATTTTATTCTTTGATGTCAGCAGCTCTTGTCTAGAGGCAAGACGAGCTCTATTATAGCCTTTATTAATGCATAAGGCAGGATAACCTCGTGCAGCAAATCTTTCTGCCATATCTAAAGGCTGTTT
Organism: Ichthyophis bannanicus; assembly: GCA_033557465.1. NCBI lineage: Eukaryota > Metazoa > Chordata > Amphibia > Gymnophiona > Ichthyophiidae > Ichthyophis > Ichthyophis bannanicus. The sequence goes on along the minus strand of CM066032.1, from coordinate 1,511,593,985 downwards.
AACATATTCCGTGTCATTTGTGCAGAGTCTGCGTAGACGTAAGAATTGGGAGGTAGGTATATTTCTCTTCAAGTTGCTGTTATGGAAACTATTGAACCTAAGGAGTTTATTACAATCTGTAGGTTTAAAGAAGATAGTAGTAACAAAGCCGTATGTAGACTTCTTAATAAGAATGTCTAGAAAAGGAATTTCAACCAAACTGAACTGCTTTTTAAACTGTCATGCAGCAGGGGCTGATGAAAGTAAAAATGCAGGAGAAGAAGCTGTTTTTCATGAGGAAAAAGATGTGCACAAGATGCAATATCCACACAGAACAGCTAGAGGGAGCAGGCGTGCACTCACAGAGCCTGAGTGGACACACTTAGCTAATCGAGAGCACCTGACAGTCAGCCCGGAAAGCTCAAACACAGGAGAGCTTTATAAACGGAAGACTGGAGAGAGCAGAGCAGTGCTTGCAGGTGTGGAACTGGAGGTAAAGCTGAAGGTTTACGAGAAAGAAGCACCACAAGCAAGGGCCAAGCAGAAAGAAGCACTTGGGAAACTAGCGCTGGGCAAAGGAACAATCACCTTTGGAGGCAAAGCAGAGTGAAAGAAAGAAGCCTGCTTGGACCAGAGGAACCTGGGGCTAAACCGAAAGGTAACAGAAGCTTTCCGAGAGGAGACTGGCACAGGGATTGTGTTCCTGAAGAACTACGGGAAGGAGGAAATCCCAGTTCTATATGCTGCTGGAAGCAAGGTATGCTGACTCTGTTTCTATGAAGAAAACCTTACCTTATAAAAAGCCTTTTGAAAGTAATGCTAAACCTGTGAGAAAGGAAAGCAAAGCTACCTCTCATAAGCCAAGTAGCCAACGCCCGAGGGTAGGCCATGCTCATTGGCAAACACTAGAGGAACTCTTTAAACATCCAGAGAACAGGACTAGGGCCTGGCCAGAAATTATAGCCAGTGAAACCACTGATACAGACAGAGATAATTCTGAGCCGATGCAAGTGGAACTTGTAGAGCCAAGCCTTTTATCTCAGGAAGAGATGGACTGTTCTTTGTGTATTTCAGGCAGTGCAGAGTCACTGTTAAACCTGTGAATGATATATGTTATCTTCAGAATGTTATTCATTCGCTAAATGGAAGAAGAGTGCTGAAACATTTGCTTTACTCTGGAAAGCTTAACTAAGCATTGTTATAACTGTGAAGCATAACAGTTTTTTTCGTTAACCTGAGTTGATTTCATTCCTGAAGTTAAGGACTTTTTCTTTAGGTTGTAACCCAGCTGAATCTTATGCGTAAAGGGAAATAAATGCCTTGTTAACCCTCTACTCTGCATTCACAATTTTTCTTAGTTAGGAGTTGAACTGCCAAGACCAGGTTACACCTGGCTCTTAAAAGTCCCTCCTCTCATAATAAAATAATTTTTGTGTCCCATCTACCCTTACGACCACTGGCCACCAGGGCGGTGCACGACAAAACCTAAGGTTTGAATCCAATGTATTCAGCCAGTCATAGAACTGCATAAGCTGATCAGTATCTCCTCTCCAAAGAATAAAAATGTCATCTATGTATCGTTTCCAGGATATCACCTGACTGGAAAATGGAAAATCCAAAATGTATGCTGCTTCAAAATCAGCAACATAAAGGTTCGCTATGTCTGGTGTCCATGGCAGCACCTTTAATCTGCTGATAGAATGTCCCGTCAAAAATAAAATAATTCTTAATGAGTGCTACATGGATTAATTCAACTTAAAATTCAGTGGGCGTGCGTCACAGTCAAGGCACCTTGCTGAGGGATATTGGTGTGGAGTGACTCAGTGTCTAGAGTGACTAGACATAACCCAGAATGGTAAAGGGGATGGAAGGATGCCCCTATGAGGGGAGACTTAAAAAGTTAGGGCTTTTCAATCTGGAAAGGAGACGGCTGAGGGGAGATATGATAGAGGTCTATAAATTAATGAATAGAGTGGAACGGGTAAACATAGATTGATTATTTACGCCATCAAAAAGTAGAAAATCTAGGGGAATGCAATGAAGCTACAGTGTAACCCATATAAGACTAATAAGAGAAAATATTTTTTCACTCAACGCGTAATCAAACTCTGGAATTCATTACCAAAGGATGTAGTAAAAGCTGTTAGTGTAGCTGGGTTTACCAAAGGTTTGGACAAGTTCCTAGAGGAAAGGTCTATAAACCATTATTAAAGAGGACCCAGGAAATCCACTGCTTGCCCCAATATAAGCATTATGGAACCTATGTGTCTATTTGGGAAACTGCTAGGTACTTGTGACATGGATTGGCCACTGTTGAAAACAGGATACTGGGCTTGATGGACCGTGGTCTGACCCAGTATGACATTTCTTATGTTCTTAACCCTCCATCGCCTCGGAAGAAAGACTTGGCAATCTACTTCCAGCTACACTGCCAAGAAAACCTAGGAGCTGCTGGGTTGCCTGGAGTCTGCATTCACTTGAAGGCACACATTTCACTGCATTAAGCCAAGAATATATTTGGATCAGAAAGCATTTGCTGAAACTGGCATTAAGCAAAATGTGGGTGGACTGTTAAGAGTTTTTACAGTATAACCATTCAGAGATTGCTTTAATTAGAGCAAATAGCAGATGAATTTACCTAAATGCAGGTAGTTCATTCAGTAGTATTCATGCTTGGCCATTTGATGATGCTTAACAAGGGCCAAGGATGGCACAATCCACTAGGCAGCTGTCAATAGCAGCTTCACTGAAGAGATAGCAAATGCAGCCTTGTCCCCGCTCCTCCCTCCCTTTTGTGGTTCCACAAGTCTTTGGCTCTATACCCTCTTCTTCAGTTTGCTTCTGGTCCTCACTTCCCTTCCCTTCACCCTACCTCCACCGTTTAGTGCATTGGGATCCCATTGTAGTGAATAGGTAGGAAGAAAGAGAAAAAGAGCTGCCGGGGTGTGGGGAGGGGAAGTTGGGGAATATTGTGAGTGAAGTAGCAGGAGGAATGGTGGAGAGGGGCAAAAAAATTCACTCTTGTCTAGGACGGCAAAAAACTTGCACCAGCCCTGACTAGGGTTCACTGAGAAATTAGGAGGCTCTGATTTGGAGCTATGAGAGTGGAACCAAAGTGGTTTACCAACAGCTTGACTGCCTAGATATAAGGAGGCAATGGCCTGACAGCTATTTTCTTTATATTTAAAATGATTTAATTATGTAGTTCTTTAATCTGCTTGGGAGTGAATATGTGCAGGGTGTGGGGGAGTCAACAGCATGGATGCACTGCTGTCTCTAACTTATTCTGCCTAGGAGTTCACAGCTCAGTGTCCTCCACCAGGAAGGAGATTTTCATTTTTCTCAGCTGGCTGATAGCCAAGAGGAGTGCTCCTTTTAAATTCAGCTTATAATGTGGACACTCGAGCATGGGATGTGATCAATAAAGGAATTGCAGGAGCAGAGGCTGGGGGAGGGGAACGGGGCAGGAGTAGATAGTTATTAAAGGAAATCAAGTTATCGCCGAGAAAGAAATGGTACAATGGAAATTACAAGCAGGTGATCCTTCATCATATTTGAAGGTGAGTTGTTAATCTGTAGCCAAAAGCAGGCACTGTAAATAGACTATCCATGTGTAGAGATCTGATGCCACGGCTGCAGCGTATGATACACATATAGCGTGCAAGTACAGCAAAACATTGTATCAGCAATGCGTCATATAATGTTTAGACTTCAGACAGACAGAAATATTGTATAAAAAAACCCCTCCATGACATTCCATATCATCATTTATGCCACAGATAGATATGCCCCTCCTGGATTCCTAAAAAGATGTTTGATTTTCCTACACAAACTCTTGAAAATGTTATCCTAGGAATCTGATGGCACTAATTAACCAATAGGGCTTCCCTCATGTCATGTGTACCCTCCCCTCCACTCCCAAAGTACATCATAGAATTTAGAATCACCCTTGGTGGTGTCACATTAATTGCACCAGCGCACAGAGGTAAGTAACCTTTCAGGATACTTATTTAGATTTAGCTCACATCTTTTCAGTATTTAGTTAGTTATTTATTTAACACGTTTTATTTACCACTTTATCTCATAGGCAAAGTGATTTACAATTATCGTGAACTTTAAAGTATAGTTCAAAGAAAGTTACACTGAGGTACACTAGGTATTTCCCTGTTCCCAGAGGATTTACAATATTTACAATCTGTACCTGCGGCAATGGAGGGTTATGTAACTGCCCAAGGCCACAAGGAGCATCGGTGAGTTCTCCGTTGACAAGCAGGGGAGATGCAGGCACACTTAATGGTGAAGCCTGTAGGCTGATCCATTGTGCAGAGCTCTCTCCTAGATATAGTAGACTTTAACATTTTTTGACAGCACTAGGCATGTGTGAGTGATCTCGCGCCTCCTGACACTGTCTGCTGTCCTCGGTCTTTTTGTATCCATGATGTTTCCAAGCGCGGTAATAGCTCTCTTCTTTTCTGACACTTCTCATCTCTTTTGTGCTGCCAATTAAGCTTGCGGTTTGATTCCGGGCCTCACCTCTGGTGCCTCATTACTTTCGGGGGCTATTGCCACTGAGGAAAGAAAGGGAAAAAATACCCTTAAAATAATTTAAAATTTTCTCCTCTGTCGTGTCAAAAGGCTTCCATGCTCAATGTTCACAGTGCAGCTATTACTCATCCCCCTCAGGGTCTCTCAGTATGCCGCTGGGGAAAGAGAAAACGTTGACTCACTCAAGGGAACAAAGCACTCTGGCAGCTGCATCATTTTCAGGAGCCACCGGCCATATAATCAAGGACCGCACCTCCTCTCAAACACCCTCTCCCCCACCCCCAGAGAGCATGATGGTACAAGAACTCTTGTCAGCAACTCAGCAAGAAATGTGCATGCTAAGGCTGCAACACACAAGAAGGATCCCCTGGAAGCACTTCACTGGCTCAGCCAGCGGTAAATGCCGTAGAAGGTCAGTTTTCTTCGGGGATTTCTGTCAACCCTTACCTTCAGTCTCTTCAGCTTACATACTCTCAGCAGGCCTCTTTGTCAGCCCTCCTCCCACTATTTCCTCTCAGCAAGGCTCCCTTTTGTTTTTAATGAAAACTTTCTATGGGAAACCATACATGATGCAGCAGCCTATGGCTCCCCCTGCCTGAGAACACTAACAGCCTTCATTTGGGTCACTTCCAATGGGTTCACAGTACCTCTTCAATCCCTCTAACCATGCTCATGTTGAAGGCTGTCCCTTTCAGCAACTAACTCTAGAGAAGTGTATCCCAGCCTAACTGGCCATTGAGCACCCCCTGAGATTATCCTGATGACCTCAACTCCGTGGATGAGCCGACTATTCTCCATGATTCGGATGAAGAGCCTGAAGAGGGAAGTGTCTTCTACTATCTCTAAAGCACAACAGTCTTCCCAGATGGAACCCCAGGATGACCACTCTTACTCTAAGTTCCTACTTAAACTCACTAAGGTGCTGGCCCTAGGTCCTGGTGACATTTCCTCTACCTAAAAGAACTTTCAGTCCATTCTTAACTCTACTGTATGTCTGCATTCAAAGAAGTCCTTGCCCTTCCTCCTCACAAATGTTTCCAGGAATTGCAGCTAACCACTTGGCATAGCCCTCACTCAGTTAAAGACTAACCAGGTATCCAGGACACCTACAGCCGACAACCTCAATCAGCCTGTTATTTCAGAAGCTGCTCTAAAGCACTCTAAATCTTTCAAAGATGCTTCTCACACCCTTCTGTGTAAAGATCAATGCATTCTTGAGTGGAGGAGTGGCCTAGTGGTTGGGGCAAGGTACTTCAGGCCGGAAGGTCGGGGGTTCAAATCCCACTAGAGGACAGCAACCTTGGGCCGGAAGGACTGAGGTTTCTAGTCCCACAGGTGCTCCTTGTGGTCTTGGGCAAGCCACTTAACCCTCCATAGCCCATATTCCCTGTAAAATAGTTATCTCCAAGTTATAATGCCCTGTTCAATGTAATTTCAGTTTGTTCAATGTAAACCGTACTGATGCAGAATAGCACAGTATATAAGAGAATATAATAAATAAATAAAATAAATAATTCTAGATACTGTGAGGCACAAGTTGTATCAGGCCTCTATGCTAACCTTAAAAATTTTAGCATATCTTCTTCAAATGCTGCACTATCATCATTCTTTAGTGGTCAGTCCAAGGGGTACTTAGCTCAGTCCCACATTGCCATTCAGGAGAGCTTCTTTCATCTCCTCTCCTAAGAGCTACCTATGATGTATGCGGCAGCAGTAGACATTACAGTGAGAAGAACAGCATGGCTTTGCTCATCAGGGCTTCATGAAAATTACTATGACCGTCGTGCAGATATCCCTTGCAAAGGTGGCACACTATTTGGAGAGAAAGTCCAATGAAGGATAATTCTTCCACTGTGCAAGAGCTGTCCGTGCCCATACCCAAAACGGTTTCCTATACCGTATATCTCAACTTGTCTATTTCTATCACAGGTGTCAATGCCAGCCATATCTACCCCACCAAAGACCTTAAGAAACACAAACAGTCTACTCCAGCTGCAGCTCCCAACAGATGGACTCCTTCCTTTTGACTATTTTCCAGTAGGAGGAAACCTAACATATTTGAGATGCCTAGTCTCCCATCACTTCCGATCATTGGGTCTTGGCCATTGTGAATCATCTACAGTTCATCAAACTCCTCTCCCCACTCCATCATTGTGTCAGAGTCTTCTCACTCATCAACACTCGCCAATTCTGTAGAAAGAGCTTCAGGGCCTTACTGCAGTCAAGATCTCTAGAACCTGTCCCTCCTTCCCAACACAGACAATGTTTTTATTCCCTATTCTTCCTAATTTTGAAGAAGACCAGAGTGCTACACCCTATCCTGGACCTAGGGCAATTAAATCTCTGTCTCACAAAGGACAAATTCAAGATGAGCACAAACTACCATCTTGTCCCTCATCCAAAAAGGTGATTGGTTGGCCTTCTTGGACCTCAAGGATGCTTATGCCCGTATCCCAGTTCATCCTTCCTACTGGAAATTTATTCAATTCATGTTCCTCAACATTCATTTTCATATTGTGTCCTTTCCTTTGGTCTATTCTCTGCTCCCTGAGTCTTTTGCTGTAGTTGCTGCAGATCTCTGCAAAGAAGGTCACTTTGTTTTTCTCTACCAGGATGATTGGTTGATCACAGGCAGACAGGTCTCCCCAATCTGTGACCTCAACCCCAAATGCCACCATCCTTCTTCTCCAAAATCTGGGCTCCATCATCAATGACAGCAAATCGTACCTCATTTTGACTCGAGTTGTGCTTCATTGGAACCAATCTGGATACCCAAACTGCTATGGTATATCTACCTCAAGCCAGAATGCATTCCATAATCTTGTTGGCTCAAGCTCTCTCAGGGACATGCAGACCCACAGCAAAGACAATCTTGTGGCTTCTAGGCCACATGGCTTAATGCCAAATGAAGAATGAGATCACTTCAGTGGCACTTCAAGAAGTTTTGGAATCCAATTCTTCATTCTCTCTCCAAGAAGATTCCCATCTCTGACAGTCTCAGGAGTGATCTCCTTTGGTGGACCCTGCCTGTCAACCTTTCGTCAGGCTGCCCCTTTTGACCCCCTCCAGTGAAGCTTGTTCTAAACACCGATGCCTCTCCATAGGTTTGGAGAGTTAATCTCTGTTCTCTCTATACCAAAGGTTTCTGGGCCCTGGCAGAGCATTGGATGGATATCAACCAATTGGAACTCTGGATAGTTCTGTACAGTCTCAGAACATTTTGACACTGGTTGAGGAATGTGGGGGCTCAGATTCATACAGACAATCAGGTCACCTTGTTTTATATAAACAAACAGGGAGGATCAGGCTCCCTGTGCCTCTACAGGGCAGCTTGTCACATACGGTCTTTTGCAGCAAGTCTCAACTGTGCACAGTCCAATCGACTTATCTTCCAGGGAACTACAACCAATGGTGGTCTTCGTAAGTAGACAATTACAGCCCCATGAATAGTCCATCAACACCCTCGTGGTAGAGCGCATTTTTCAGCATGCCAGTAGTAGATCTCTTTGCCTCTGCAGATAATATCAAATGTCCCTGTTTCTGCTCTCTCAGACCAACACCTTTCCATTTCTATCAGGATGCATTTGCAATTTCCAGGCATCTAGATGTGATGTATGTTTTTCCTCTAATCCCACTCACCCAGATGGCTCTAAAAGATACTTCAGGATGAAGCGTCAGTAATACTCATCGCTCCAAGATGGCTCAGATAGGTCTGGTGCCTACACCTTCTGTCCTTATTAGTCAACACTCCACTACCACTGGACTCTCATTCTTCTCTTCTGACACAGCAGAATGGCTATCTGCTGCACTTGAACCTTTCCCTAAAGCCAACTGGTTTTGGAAAATTCAGTTACTAAAAGTGCCAAGTTATTATGTCATCGCAGAAAGATTCCAGAATTAAAGGCTTCCTCGGTGTGCATGCACCTTATTGCAATTTCAGCCTATCATGACAAATTCAAAGACAAACCTCTCTCTCATCAACCCTGGGTAGCCATATTCATGTGCAATTTAGCAAATCTCAGACTGCCACTTTGAGAGCCAACGCTAGCATGGGACCTCAACATTCTCCTTTCCCCATAGGTGAAACTGACCTTTGAGCCTTTGACCCAGGCATCACTCAAACATCTGTCATGGAAAATTATTTTTCTTACTGTTATCACATCAGCATGCTGCATTAGTGAGCTGCCTCCTTACCATTCCCTGGATGTATCCTTGTCATCAGCTGTTGTCTTGTCTGTCTTGACTAATTTGTAAACTCTTATGAGAAGGGACTGTCTTTTACATGTGCCTGTACAGTGCTATGTAGTGCTGTGTAAATAAGTAGAACCCTGTTGTATTATCTGCATGCTACATGGAACTGTTATAAAACCTCTCAACTTTTTGTGACCTTTAATCCAAATAACCGAGGTCTACCAGTGTCCAAACAGACTCTATCCACATGGCTCTCTGACCAGTGGCGTAAATTCTGCTCAGGCAGCCCCAGCAATGCAAGGGAGCCCAGGCAGAAAGGCAGCCCATACAATGGTGGTAAGGCAGCATGGCAAACGTACTTGATCATATTCGCCACGCTGCCTCTGCTCTTGTAAGTTTGCCTCATGCCCGGCGGCTGTTCCCCACTGAGCCGAAGTCTCACAATAACAGCTGCATTGTGAGAGTTCGGCCCAGTGGGAAACAGTTGCTGGGCATTCGGCAAACTTACAAAGAGTGGAGGCAGCACAGCAAAGATGATACAGTAAGTTCACCGCTGCTTCTACATGAGGGTCCAAATGGGGAAGGGGCTGCCGCATGAGGGGGGCCCACACGGAGGGGGGCACCGCCACTGTGACAATGAGGGGCCCTCAGCAAAATTTTGCTTGGGTGTCCCTCATTGGAACTTACTCCGCTGACTCTGACTGTATCATACTTGCATATCAGGCTGAGGGTCACTCTATCCCTCATAGGGTCATTCCCCATCATCTCAGAGCAAAAGCTTCTACAATCGTTAACCTGCACTCGGCCTCGATGTATCACACATGTACTGCCCCCCATGTGGTTAACAATCCACACTTTCACCAAGCATTACCGCCTTGACTGTTCAGGCCTTTCACATACAGCCTTTGAGCAGTCTGTTCTCCACAACCTTTTTACACTTTAGTAAATTTATTCCACCTCCCAGAAGTCTTTGTTGGATTGCTCATGCACCAGCAGATATATCCTCTTAAGTGACCCTCTGCTCTGGACTCACCATCAATTGTGCCTTCATCTTCCCTGCGTGTCAACGGAAAAAAGCATAGTTGCTTACTTTTAACAGGGGATCTCCATAGACAGCAGGGAAATGCAGCCATACTTTTCCCACCCAACAATTCCCTCGTTAAATGTTTTCATTGGCTCAGTGCAATGCCTTTAAGCTTTGAAATGACTGATGACAGTAGAGAGTGTCAGGAGGCGCAAGACCACATGCTCAGTACTTTCCAAAAATAAAACTCTACTATAGCTAGGAGAGAACTGCGCACAATAGATCAACCTGCAGGCTTCACCATCTAGTGTAGCTGTATTCCCCTGCTGTCTACAGAGAACTCCTGTTACAGGTAATCAACTACGCTATTTGAACCCTGGCTTCCCTAATTACTAGCTCACTGCTCTAATCACTGAACAGCAGCTACTCTACCACTTCACCTTTAGATCTGAACACTTCATTCTTCATAGTGGCTTAGGACACATGCCCTAGGCTTTCTGCCCCTCAGATCATCTTTTTTTCTGCTCTGATGTAAAATATTCGGCTGAGAATTATGAGCATTCTGATTAAAAGAGTGGAGGAGTGGCCTAGTGTTTGGGGCAAGGTACTTCAGGCCGGAAGGTCGGAGGTTCAAATCCCACTAGAGGACAGCAACCTTGGGCCAGAAGGACTGGGGTTTCTAGTCCCACAGGTGCTCCTTGTGGTCTTGGGCAAGCCACTTAACCCTCCATAGCCCATGTTCCCTATAAAATAGTTATCTCCAAGTTATAATGCCCTGTTCAATGTAATTTCAGTTTGTTCAATGTAAACCGCACTGATGCAGAATAGCGCGGTATATAAGAGAATGTAAATAAATAAATAAAATAAAAATAAAATAAAATTAACTGACGCGAATACAGACCTGCAAAATTGTTGGTACACTTAATGCATGTGGCATTAAAAAACCGCTGAACAGTGCCAACATCCATTAACAAATGTTTGCAAATAAGGACACTTTTATTTTCAAGGTAGAACTTAATGTGCCTTTGGTATTTCCAGTTTGCAAACACACTTATGACGCGGCAGGGATCCAGGGTCGTGGTGTAAATGTGCTTTTCAGGTGATTGAAGGTTTCTGTGCTTTGTTCACACTGAGCTGAGAATAAACACCAGCCGTTAAACACCAGCCCAGTTTATATCACAGCGAAAGGTTTCTAGTCATGCTTTTATGAAGTTAAACCACATGAGGCCTTTGGAGGAACTGACAAATTGCTTTAAAGGTGAACACCAGCCTATGGCAGAAAAGAGGTTTGGGGCTTCTGTACTGTGGAGTACTGAGGCAGGTGGGCCCAATGTAGCAGGAATTTAATTAGTTTCAGCTTTCGTTTTTGCTTCATTCTTTGCTATACAGTATATTCTGCTTAGTCTCAAAACCACTTAAAAAGAACCTTTTTTTTTGTTTGAAATCCACAGTATTCCTCTGCTTTTAAAAACAGTTGCTCAGGTGATAGCAGGGATTTTACTGGTTGGCGACACATTGTGGTAGGCTGCAGGTGCTTTCTAAGGATTCCATTGCACTTTCTCCAACAGAGGTGGACTTGCCCAAAGTATAGAGTGAGAACCACAGATTGAAAGGAGCCTGTGACTCCATCAATGTAATAAAGCAGGGGGAAATCTAATAGTATGCCGCAGCGCACGAAGAGAAGTAAAATCAGTAGGACAAGGAAGGCAGTAGTCAGTTTGGCATTTGAATGCACTGCAGTTTGCTCTAAGGACCCGTTAAGAGTAGTTTTATATACTACTTAAGTACACGGTTTACAACGCAGCAATATATACCCCCTGAAAAAGGCATTTTCGCCCAAACGCATTGGGGTTTTTCTAATAAAACTGCTTATATCAACCACTGTTTGGCGCACCTGTTCCTTGTTTGTGCTCTCCTTATCTGCCAATCTCCAATCCTCAGAATCCCAAAACTGATTATAGGTTAAGTTTAAGTCCCTGGCTGGAAAGTTTGGACTTTGTCCATAGCTTTCGGGCATGATGTGTGACTATTAAAAAAACTATCCACTGGAAGCGTGCTTTGGCCCCCTCCCTCCAGGTTTGGTTGGAACGAATGTGGGATATGTATACCATGGAGCAGGGGGTAGCTGTCAGCAGGATGCGTTTGGCGTGCTTTGAGTTGGTGTGGGCACCCTTTGTCTCTCGTTATGGCGTGTGACTGCTCTGGACAAGCGGGGGGGAATACACCAACCTCAAAGGGAGCTCGCTCCTTGTGTGTGCTTTTTGCTCACCGTTTTCCTGTGCTCAAGGATTAGCAAGCCATAGTTGGGGGGGTTGGGAGGTGGGGGGGGGGTCCTGGACTAGGAAGATTTTGGGGGGGGGGGGGGAAAGGGAGGTTGGGGGGGTTTTTTTTCCCCGTTTCCTTATTCTAAAACTGCAAAAATGAAGGCACATTGTAGAATGCTATTGTGATCTGATGTTATGCTGTTATTGTTGCATTCTTTTTGAAAATCTATGTGGTTCTTGTATCTATGTATTCTTTGGAAGCCTTTCAATAAAAAAAAAAAAAACAAACTATCCAAAATGCAGCAACAATGAACGTCCAAAAAAAAGCAATACTCCAAAAATCCTTTCCAAAAACTGAAGAAGGAATATTTAGAATATATTTGTAGGACCAATTCTATTATATCATGTCTAAATTATGCCAACACACAGTTACTACTAATGGTTCATTTAATGAAACATAGCTGTGGCATAGCTGTGCTCTGCAAGAAAAAATGTTTTTTGTGGGGGAGGAGGGGGTGAGGAAATGAGGTAGAGAAGATGCATTCCCCACCCTCCTGAACACACACTCAAGCATCCCACCTCACCGCCATACCATACACACAGACACAAAGGCACCCCACCTCCGCATGACAGACATACACACGCACACACAGGTACCTCACCTCCTCACCACATCAACATACCTTTGCCCACATACACACACACACACACACAAACATGTACCTCACACCTCTGCGCCACACACTCACATATAGGCACCTCTCTTTCACGTTACAATAGACACACAGGCACACACATACCCACACACCCAGCTGTGCAGCACAAACACACACACACGTGCACCACAGCCCTGCACCCCACCTACACAAAGGCACTTACCACCACATCCCATGCACAGATAGGGACACCAATGTTGCACCACACACACATACAGACACTTAATATCTGTGATGTGCTATAGGAACACTGACACTGGTCTCGTGAGGCTTGAGAACATGAGACCGGTGCGAGAGACAATGGGGGCGGGGGCAGTGGTGCAAGGAGGTCACAAGCACTGGGACCTAAAATTTTGGCCTGGCTCCTAAATCCACACAAAATTTGTCGAAGCCTGCAATAGAGACACAGCACGTTAGGGAATTTTGGCACCAGCTATAGGCTGCACAGCAGCACAAATAAAGTCCCGTCACTATATGCACCTCTCTATGCCTCATGTTACTGCTCATCAAATGAAAAGCAGAAGCTAGCAATTCTCTCTGATCCCAAATGCAGGCACAGCTGCCTCTGAGCAAGAGGCACTAAGATCGATGGAGGGGGAAGACTGTGGGGAGAGACTGTGCCACCTGCAAGTGGGATCAGAGAGGCCTGTGCATCTCATGCAACTGCTCAGCAAAGGTGAGGTAAAGTGTTGCCTGCCTCCTTTATTTCTTGTGCTGCACTGCATACAGAGCCTGGCTTGTTGGAGTTTCAATTTAATTTTGTGTATATATTCTACTTTGAGTTTGTCATAATCTATTCTGTACTTGGTGAGGGTCTAACTGTGTTTTGCCTATGTGACTGAGACCAAGTGTTCTGTTAGTATGGTGTTTCGGGGCAGTTTCTCCAGATGGGTTAGTTTTGTGCATACCATGACCGTCATGAACCTCACTTCTAAGCCAGGGCATGTGGAGTATGAGCTCCATCTGTCAAATTTACTGCTAAGTCTCTGCATAGTACTTGCATCTTGCCAAAGAGAGCCTCCTGCTGGAGTTTATAAGATGTAACATGTATAGGTAGTTTGTCAAGATGTGCTATGAAATTCTTCTTTATCAAGCCTGTGGCACCCAACATGATGGGAAATATTTCTGTATCTTTCTGACACATTTTCTTGGTCTCTGACTGCATTCTTTGGTATTTCAGGATCTTCTGCCTCTCCTATATAGTTCTACTTTGAGTTTGTTATAATTGATTCTGTACTTGGTGAGGGTCTAAGTGTGTTTTGCCTGTGTGACTGTGAAACCAAATGTTCTGTTAGTATGGTGTTTTACTCTGGGTAGTTTCTCTCTGTAGTAATCTGGCTTGTTCTGTTTTCCGAAAGATGTAAGGATGTTCTAAGACCCACTGCAATATTTATAGTGCTGCTCTTTTCTGGTAGGCTCCTTATTGTGTTAATTTTAGAAGCTGGTGGCGTTATGGTATGGTAGATTTGCATTTTAGGTTTCAATGACTTTTGTAGGGTTTTTGTGTTTGTTCACAATCTGCCCGGTACTGGAGAGGCTGTTAATGAGATGACACTGGAATCGTTTTTCTTGTATTTTTGGGTTCTATGATGAAATGTCCTAGTTCTGTTCTGCACCTACTGTTGGAGGAGAGGTTTCATTGGACGCAAAATAGATGTTCAAAAAGGAAAAGAGAGAACCATAGTGCAGTTTTTAACATCAAAATAAAATTAGTTCTAATTTATTTTGGTGTTAGAAACTGTGCTGTGGTTCTCTTTTACTTCTTGCCCCTTGGCGTGTGAACACCTTACATCTCATTTGTTTTTTGCAGAATATATATTTACAGGTATCAGTATTTTTTTAATCTTAGAGTATCAGGCTAAATAACTAAACAGCGACAATTTTTGCTGCATGTTAATGATACTGTATAGCCTGGGAATATGTTGCTTTCTTTTTTTTTTTGGCAAAGCCACTGAATGAGAATCTCTGCTTCCTCTTTGAATATCTTGGGGATGCCAGCTCATCCCTCGCCTCTTTGATATACTGGCTTCCTATCCATCTAGTATTTTTCTTAGGATAACCATAATGAATATGCAAATAGATCCCCCCCCAAAATGAAGCCGTCAAACTACGCTCATGTCCACCAGTTGAATATTCCTTTTAAAAATTCCACATTGTTTGAATGTCTTACTACGACATTTGAAGAAGTTCAAACAATGTGGAATTTGCAAAAGGAATATTCAGCTGGTGGATTATTTCTCCCTGAAGCAGACGTTTTTTTGGAATGTTGCTATTTTTTTGGGGATTTCATTGTTGCTGTATTTTGGATTGTATTGAAACCCTAAGGACTCTCTTATATAATAAAACTATGTCAACATGGTGGCAGAGATGTCAATCAAGTCCATTGTTAGTTTTCAGTTAGGTGTTTGCATGAGATCCTCCCCAAGTTATTACCACCTTTATGTAGCTGTGGCATCCAGTTACGCAGATGAAACTAACTGGTGCCAATGCATACTGTCTCTAGCCATATATTGTATTTGTATGCGTCTGGGGTCAAATCAAGATGCAAACCAAGGGGACACTTGCTGCTGTCCTGCTCATCCAATGGACGAAGGAATGCCCTATGATCTAAATCGTCCTTTGCCATCAGGGCAAGCCTGAAGAAGGAAGTTTGATAAAGGGTTCCTACTTGAGTATTTTTGCTTTACTACTTTCTCAGGTTAAAGGTAACCAACATAGGCCAGAAAGCACCAGCAACCTAATTTCTGTTGAGGTTTCACTAGGAAATGACATTGTGCAGCTATTGGGGCAGCCCCTATTCTGAATGAGTGTGGTCCATAAGCTAAAGGGTTTGGTTCCTACTGCCTTTGGTGGCTCTTTGAAGCCTGTGGAGAACTGGTAGTTAAAGGGATTAGGTCCTGAAATACAAAGAAGTGCTTTTGTCCTCATAGCATTCTTGATAGAAATGGCAGACATTAGGCATTGTGCATGTGGCACCATGTGCAGTGTTACCAGTTGTCCTTTTGCCAACTGATTGGTCTTTGGCCACCATATTTATAGCGTCATTACCTCGTTATCAAATAAATGTTGCCAACTGGTAAACCTGCATGGCTGCTTTCCTCCTCGGCGGGGATTACTAGATGGGTGACTAGCATGCATGTATTATGTGGAGGGGCTGTTACATGCCCATCCCTTCAATACTGCACTAACCAAGAATGGTGAAGAATAAACCAACTTCCCTTTAGATATTTTGGTGGGGTGAGAAATCCCTTGCTTGGGATTAGGTACTGTCAGACGGCTGCCTAGGGTGAGAACTTACACAATCTTGACGATGCATATATTCATATGATTCTTGCAAGGTATTGTGGGTATTGTAGTTCATTCACTCCCAAACACAGCTGATGACAATAATTTGAGTTGTGAAACCAAGTGGTAAGATCAATAAAATACTTCTTTTATTGATGGGGTTTAATTCACCCAGCACATGTATGCTTGATAGCACTATAAATGAGGTTACTTGCTTGCAGTGTTTAAATGGATAACAAAAAGTCACAAAGTAAACCAGAAAACAACCTTCAGCTTGTCAGGCAATTAGCTAATGTTTTCTTAGCAAATAATTACCAAATACAAAGGCACAAAGTAAAGAATAAGCTTTGCTGGTTAGGTTAACTTCTGCTTATTTTCCACGCCGATCTCAGCAGTGATTCTCCCTTGCTCATCCACACAATCAGGTGCAGCCCTAATTACTATCAATGGACCAGCTGAAAGCCTTTAGCTGGCTGGCTGCTACTGTGTGAACCCAAATCCTGCTTTAAGAGCTGTTTGCAGTGGAAATAAAGAACAAAGTTAGGTTTCTTTGTGATGGCTGATGTGTTTGCTCATAGTAAGCTAGCAATAGCATTTAGATAGAGAACAGTCCATATAAATAGTTTCATCTGCTGTATCTCCCTCTTCATCAACAATCATAGGGTCTATATCATACATTGGCACAGATGAGTCTTTCATTAAGGCACTATCATGAGAATGCTTATTCCCTTGCTGCCATTCTCTATTATAGATAGGGTCTGGATCAGTGTTCATACCTGAGCCTCTCCTGCCATCATAATTCCTCTCTGTAAAGCCTGGCCAATATGTAATCCAATTCTGATGTCCAGCCTTCCAATCTTGATCCCTGGACACTGGATCTCCTCTCACATACCTTCTGGCCTTGGTCTGAAAGTCCCTTCCACATGCAGTCTTCTCTCTTCCAGGTAGCCCCTGGTGATTCCTATCTCTGCCACTCCATTCCTCTGGCTGAATCCAGTCCAATGGACTCTGCTGGCTTTTGGAATACCTCCCAGTATGAGTACTGCCTTGGAATCTCCCAGACCTTCCAATGGCCTTTCTTCTCTTCCTTCCAGAGAGTTTCCTTCTCTCTCTATCTGCTTGGCTTGGCTTCTGTTTCTCCAGGTGATACTGGTGCTTGTAGCCGTTGCTGTCTCTGTATCTCTTCCTCCCTCTGTAGCTGTTGCTGAAGCTCTCCTTCAAACTGGGCTGGAGCTTGTAGTAACTGTTATCTGAAGAATAAGCTCTATTCTTATTCTGTCCTAATGTGTGCTGCTCCCTAACACAGCGCAGCTGTGTTGAATCAGGCCCTGCCCTTTGAGATGAGTGCTTAGGGATTACCTCATAGCTCTCTTGATTGCACACACATTCTCTCACTTCAGCCCCTCTCATGGCTGCTGGAAACCTGGTGCATTCTGGGACTGGTAGTCTTTTATGTGAAAACTCTGTTTTCTTGCTTCTACCAGAACTGACAGGTTGCTTGTTCAGAGTCACATCATCTTTTCTATAGCTCCTACCTGAGCTATGATAAGCTTCCTTATCACATACCCCCCTGCTTAAGTTATTACGGACTGGTTTTACTGGTAAAACTTCTTCTCTACAGTCCGTAATACGGGAAAGTGCATCCGCATTCTTGTGTAACTTCCCGGCACGATGTTCAACCTGAAAATCAAACGCCTGTAAGGCCATGTACCAGCGTGTCAACCTGGCATTGTGGTTCTTCATTTGCTGCAACCACTTAAGTGGGGCATGGTCCGTGACCAACTGGAACTTTCTCCCTGTAAGGTAAAACCTTAACGCCTCCACTGACCACTTGATAGCCAAACACTCTTTTTCTATCGTGGAATACTTTTGTTCAGCCAGTGACAACTTCCTGCTCAGGTACATCACAGGATGCTCCTCCCCCTCATGGCACTGGGATAGGACCGCTCCTAGCCCTACATCCGATGCATCGGTTTGAACCAGAAAGGGTTTCTTGAAGTCTACTCCTTTCAGTACCGGTCCTGTACACAATTTTTCTTTTAATACTGAAAACGCTTTTTCAGCTTCTGGTGTCCACTTTATCTGGTTTGGACAATTCTTTCGCAGCATATCCGTGAAAATGGCACTTTTCTCTGCGAATTGCGGTATAAACCGGCGGTAGTATCCAATAAGTCCTAAGAAACCTCTTAGTTGTTTCTTGGTTGTTGGAGGAGGAAAATTCCTGATGCTATCTATTTTGCTTAATAGAGGTTTAATTTTTCCTCTTCCCACTAGGTGGCCTAGGTATTTTACCTCCCTATTTGCAAAGGCACACTTCTTCGGGTTTAAAGTGATTCCCGCTTGCTTCATAGAGCACAAGACTGCCCTGATCCTCTTCAAATGCTCCGCCCAGGTGTTACTATGGATTATGACATCATCCATGTATGCAAAAGCATAACTTTGGTGGGGTCGAAGTACCTGATCCACTAACCTTTGGCAGGTAGCCGCTGCTCCATGCAGTCCGAAAGGCATCCTCTTGAACTGGAAAAGGCCAACGGGGGTGCTGAACGCAGTTTTCGGCTTCGACTCCCTGGTGAGCGGGATTTGCCAATATCCTTTTGTCATATCAAGGGTGGTTAAGTATTGAGCCTGTCCCAGCTGGTCTAGCAGCTCTTCAATTCTTGGCATTGGATATGCATCAAAAACTGATATGGCGTTTACCTGCCGGAAGTCAATACAAAATCTTAAGGATCCATCAGGCTTCGGCACCAGGACTATGGGGCTATTCCAGGGACTCTTTGACTCTTCTATTACCCCCATGTCCAACATCTCCTGGACTTGTGCCACTACCTCCTGTCTTTTGGCTTCAGGCAAGCGGTATGGCCTTTGCCGAACCAATTTCCCAGGTGGAGTTATTATTTCATGGGCCACCAAATGGGTCTCCCCAGGTATGGGTGTCAACACATCTGGGAATTCCTTAAGCAACTTCCTAATTTCTTCCTGTTGTACCATTGTCAGGTCCTCACCTATTTGGGGCTCTGATTTTTCTTTACAATCAGATACCTGGGGTCCCAAATCATCCTCTTCACTCACCTCCCTCTCTCGGGCACAGGTGGCAGCTAAGCTTTTAACCCCTTTGATATCAGTAGAACCAAAGCCTTTGGCTCCACGTTCAGAATTCTCTAGGGATGTGACCTCCTCCACAGGTGGAAAACCCAGCCTCTCACAAATCAATTGGGCAATTTTGTCTCCTGTCTTCACATGATACTCATTCTGTCCAAAGTTAAACAACAGAACTTTAATATTGCCCCTGTAATCGGGATCAATTACTCCCGCACCCACATCGATGAAATATTTAAGGGCTAATCCGGACCTCGGGGCTACTCTCCCATAACATCCAATTGGTATTTCCACTTGGAGACCGGTGTCAACCAGGGCTCTCCCTTGGCTAGGTACAGTCACATTCTCTATGCTGCATAGGTCAAACCCAGCAGACTGAGGGGTTGCCCGCCTAGGAGCTTGGGCCTTCTCAGAGACCTTATGGTACTTTAGGACGAATATCTGCTTTGGGGTAGCTTGGTCTTCTGAACGCTTAACCATCTTTTTAGCTGGGGTCTGAGGACTTCCAAATAAAGGCCCGGGAGCTACTACCATTAAACCTTCTCCCTCCTTTTTTCCTAGTCCTTCCACTAGACCCTGCTTAAATCTTGGCCAGTCTCTTCCTAGAACCAAATCAAAGGGTAGCCTAGGCACCACTGCTAATAGGACTTCCTCTTGTTTCCCTAGGCACTTAACCTTTAGCCTATAGGTAGGATATGATGATGCAGCACCATGAATGCATCTGATGTGAACTTGGCTTTCAGGGGTTCTAGGCACAAATCTTTCTTGGGCCTCTATCCTCTTCCAAAGCCTTTTTGACATCATACTCTGGTCTGCCCCAGAGTCTAATAATGCATTTGTGGTAATTCCCTGCACATCAACCATCAAAAGAAATCCTTCCTTGGGCTGTTTCAAATCCAGACCCATTAAACTAGTGTGTGTCTGGCATCTCTTCTCTAAATGTCCCAATTTTCCACACTTGAAACATTTCTTTCTATTCCACTGTGTCATCTGGTTTGATACAGTACATTCATTTTTAGAAACATTCCTAATTATTCCTTTTCTGATACAGCACATCTAGCCTCAGCATCCATCTTTAGAGGGCCACCCATTCTATGGCAAGCCTGCGTGGCTTCCAAGAATCTCTCTGCTAGCATGGTTGCCTCTCCAAGATTTTGGCAATTTTGCTGTATAAGAAAAACATTCAAATCTTTAGGTACCCCAAGCATAAATTGTTCCAGCATTATAATATCTAATAACATTTCTACTGTCTTTTGCTCAGGCTCCAACCATTTTACAGCTAAACTTCTGATTCTCTGACTCAGAGCCCTGGGTGTCTCCCCCACTTTCAATGTAACAGCTCTAAACATTCGCCTATACTCTGAAATAGACAACCCTAGGCGATCTCTAATAGCTGCCTTTACATCCTTATAAATCAAAGCCTGGGCTGCTGGCATTGCTCTGTAAGCTGCTAGTGCCTCACCAGTTAATGAGGCTGCCAGCCTTACTGCCCACTGGGTCTCTGGCCATGCTAAAGCCTGTGCCACTCTTTCAAAAGACTCTAGAAAATCATCAACATTATCTTCTGGAGTTAATTTCCCAAAATTAAATGCCCCAATCCCTTGATTGAGTCCCACAGTGTCCACATGTGGTGCACCAGTACTAACTGCTGGTCTTGCATCTGTTCCACTTTGGCTCTGCAGCTGAACTAGAGCTTGCACCAGATCAAGCACTGGTTTCTGCTGTTCCCTTAAGGCCTTCATAGCAGTGTCCTGGGCCTGCTGTGACAGCTCCTGCTGCTTGCTAAATTGGGCTGCCATCCACTGAGCCATCTCCCTCGGATCCATCTTGACCCCTGCAAGAAAAGAGAAAACCCCCCCCCCAAGAGCAGCACCTTCCAACCAGGTGTGGTTTTTTTTTTTTTTTTTTTTTCAACTCTTTTTTTTTTTTTTCCAATTACCCCCTGTGCTTACACATATCCACCACTAGACATGCCCAGGTACATATTACCTTGTCTCAGTGATGAATCCAGCTTTGCACAGGGTCTTTTCCTCTGGGACAGCTTCCTGGAACAACCACTTTTCTTCCAAAGTGCAGATGAGGGAAAGAAATCTTCTTACAGCTTTTAAACTTGACTTTTATTTGTAATCCACAACAAGTAAATCCTCTTGGTGCAAGAGCAATCCTGCCAACTACGCCATTTTGTCAGACGGCTGCCTAGGGTGAGAACTTACACAATCTTGACGATGCATATATTCATATGATTCTTGCAAGGTATTGTGGGTATTGTAGTTCATTCACTCCCAAACACAGCTGATGACAATAATTTGAGTTGTGAAACCAAGTGGTAAGATCAATAAAATACTTCTTTTATTGATGGGGTTTAATTCACCCAGCACATGTATGCTTGATAGCACTATAAATGAGGTTACTTGCTTGCAGTGTTTAAATGGATAACAAAAAGTCACAAAGTAAACCAGAAAACAACCTTCAGCTTGTCAGGCAATTAGCTAATGTTTTCTTAGCAAATAATTACCAAATACAAAGGCACAAAGTAAAGAATAAGCTTTGCTGGTTAGGTTAACTTCTGCTTATTTTCCACGCCGATCTCAGCAGTGATTCTCCCTTGCTCACCCACACAATCAGGTGCAGCCCTAATTACTATCAATGGACCAGCTGAAAGCCTTTAGCTGGCTGGCTGCTACTGTGTGAACCCAAATCCTGCTTTAAGAGCTGTTTGCAGTGGAAATAAAGAACAAAGTTAGGTTTCTTTGTGATGGCTGATGTGTTTGCTCATAGTAAGCTAGCAATAGCATTTAGATAGAGAACAGTCCATATAAATAGTTTCATCTGCTGTATCTCCCTCTTCATCAACAATCATAGGGTCTATATCATACATTGGCACAGATGAGTCTTTCATTAAGGCACTATCATGAGAATGCTTATTCCCTTGCTGCCATTCTCTATTATAGATAGGGTCTGGATCAGTGTTCATACCTGAGCCTCTCCTGCCATCATAATTCCTCTCTGTAAAGCCTGGCCAATATGTAATCCAATTCTGATGTCCAGCCTTCCAATCTTGATCCCTGGACACTGGATCTCCTCTCACATACCTTCTGGCCTTGGTCTGAAAGTCCCTTCCACATGCAGTCTTCTCTCTTCCAGGTAGCCCCTGGTGATTCCTATCTCTGCCACTCCATTCCTCTGGCTGAATCCAGTCCAATGGACTCTGCTGGCTTTTGGAATACCTCCCAGTATGAGTACTGCCTTGGAATCTCCCAGACCTTCCAATGGCCTTTCTTCTCTTCCTTCCAGAGAGTTTCCTTCTCTCTCTATCTGCTTGGCTTGGCTTCTGTTTCTCCAGGTGATACTGGTGCTTGTAGCCGTTGCTGTCTCTGTATCTCTTCCTCCCTCTGTAGCTGTTGCTGAAGCTCTCCTTCAAGCTGGGCTGGAGCTTGTAGTAACTGTTATCTGAAGAATAAGCTCTATTCTTATTCTGTCCTAATGTGTGCTGCTCCCTAACACAGCGCAGCTGTGTTGAATCAGGCCCTGCCCTTTGAGATGAGTGCTTAGGGATTACCTCATAGCTCTCTTGATTGCACACACATTCTCTCACTTCAGCCCCTCTCATGGCTGCTGGAAACCTGGTGCATTCTGGGACTGGTAGTCTTTTATGTGAAAACTCTGTTTTCTTGCTTCTACCAGAACTGACAGGTTGCTTGTTCAGAGTCACATCATCTTTTCTATAGCTCCTACCTGAGCTATGATAAGCTTCCTTATCACAGTACTTCATTAAGACCGCCTCTGGGACAGGACTCAGCTTCCAGTGCCTATGTAAGGGGAATGCTTTGATTTCTTGGTAACCAAACTAATATACTGCCCATTTACTGGGAACAACAGATTGTGGAATGAGGCTATTCATGGCAGTGTTCCAAGCTTCCATGTGTCATCCAATACAACCATTCCCATTTTAAGACCAGAACCCTAATTAACTTGGCTACCTTATGTCCCTTAGTCCATTGGCTAGTGACGATTACTGAACCACAGCTGCATTGTCAGGCCAAAAGAATAACTTTCTATCCTTAAATTTTTTCTCTGCACTCTAAAAGCAACTACTATAGGCAATCAGTCTTCAAAGGTGATATATTTTGTGAAGGCAATGACGTGCTATGTTTTTGGCTGTTCAGTTGCACACCACACCCCTTGTCAATGTGCTCCAAAGTCCATGGATCTTGCGGCATCGCTAAATTGACAGAAGTTGATTCTGGAGACTGACTCTGCTGCAGTTGAAAAAAGAACTCTTAGTAGTAAAGAGGGATCCTCCTGGGGTTGATAGAGGGATGTCTTACATGTAGATTGTCACTTGTACAACAAAGATGGTAAGAACTGTGAAGTTTGTTTTTTTTACTGTTGAAGCATGAAACAGTCAAAAAGTGTTAGGTTATTTGAATATAATTTCTATTCTTTCATTCTGCTTTTGTTTCTTTCTACTCAGCCCTATGACCTTCAATACAATTTATTAAAATATTCATCCTTGCTGATTCTTGCCTCTCCCTACACTTATCTCAGCTTTATATTCTGCCATTATTATTTTGTCTTTTACATCACCGACCCCTCTCCCCTACCACTTGTGGGTATTTTCTAATTATGTCATGGAAGGGGGGTATCTTTGGTGCTCCACTCCATGAGAGGGTTGTTATCCAATGGGCCTGACTCAGCATGGTGATACAAGGAGAGCCTGGGCAACTAATCCTGCCCACACAAGCATGTAGGTTAAAAACCTTTTCAAGGACCAACAGAAGACTGTATTACATGAGCACTGAGGATCCCAGGGCCTCTTCTTTAGATCCTGCATCTCTTTTGTTGGCCCTTGAAAGAAGTCTCACAATCTGCAAAAACTCCAGTCTTCCCAGGACTAATAACAGCTACTAGAATTCTAAATTGCATTTTATGAAAATATGTTTCATCTAATAATAAAAGCCCTGTAGAAAACAAAATGCTGAATTTGCTGCCAGAATAAATTTTTATTAAAATTATTCTGCCTTTGTTCTGCAGTAAGAGCACTGTTTGAAAAATATCTAGGAATATGGCTGACCATTTTGCATGTAACCAGAGATATAAAATTGCTTCAGCCTTCCTGCTTATGGTTCCAGACTGATGTACTAAATAGCATGAGCTAATTACAAAGAAAAAATAAATATAAATTTTATACTGTGAGATAACTGAGATAAAAAAGAATTACCGTTCCCTGATTACTATAGCAAATATTTGTTCTAATTCCTCTTCCCCTTGCAGACTCCGCAGCTCTCCAAAAAGCATCACAAAGAATCTAGATGAATCCACCATCACTCTTCCTCCCCTCCTCCCCTTACCGGTAATTGGTTGGGTATACAACCCATTTAGCAAAATGTGCATTTTAGTTTGTGAGTGGGTCAAATCTTCAGTTAGTCTAACTAGCCCTGGGCTCTGTTACTTGGGAATTTGCACATTCCGAGGGACGGCATAAGCTTCTTTTGTTCTGTTCAGTGATCCTAATAAACTCTAGTGCCTCTTTATAAAGTTGTGTCAGGTAGCAACATCCCTTGCAAAAACTTCCTAATTTTACTTTACACTGAAGAAGGTTGTATAGCTTTTGAAAGTCCAAAAATGTGTTAAGCTATTCCAATAAAAGATTTCACTACAGCTTTTTGGTTGACCTTTAGGTCTACCTAGTGCTTGCTTATGAACAGACACTCTTTCTGTTAGGTTAGTAAATGAGCAATGTTCTGATATGATAGCAGTCTGTACAATAATGAGTGGAGTGGAATGGGTAAAGGTAGATCGGTTGTTTACCCCTTCAAAAAGTAGCAAAAACTAGGGGTCATGCAATGAAGCTACAATGTAGCACAAGTGAGACTAATCTGAGAAAATACTTTTTCATTCAACGTGTAATCAACCTTGAATTTGTTGCTGGATGATGTAGTAAAAGCTGTTAGTGTAGCTGGGTTTAAAAGAGGTTTTAGCAAGTTCCTGGACTCTGTTTGCAGAAACATAGAAACCTAAAATATGATGGCCAATAAGGACCATTAGGCTCATATGTTCTGCCCAATATGATTCCTGATGCATTGCCATAGACCCCAGTTGATATCTGACTTCCCCTCACTTCTTCACAACTAGGGACCGTCTGAGCTTGTCCTGTTCCTTGTTTAATTCCATTACCACTTCCTGCTGCTGGGAGCACAGAGATGCTACTGTGTCGCCTCCAGCCATTCTGCTTCTCCTGTAGTAACAGGCAGCTTGTGTGAGGAACAAGAAGGGGTAGGGTGTCTAACCATCCCGAATTTTGCAGGACATCCCAATTTATGGCTCTCTTTAGAGGTGTCCGGAGGGAACCCTAGGCGGGACGCAATTTGCCTTGATTTATCAGCCTCCTGAGGAAAGGAAAATGTAGCCGTGAGCCTACGACGAGGACTGCTATCCTCACTGCATGCGAAGCCCTCCCCATTATGCTAAGGAATGTTTGGAAGATAAAACAGACCCCCTTTTATTTTTTTTAAAGTACCCAGACATTATTAAAGAAGACTCGCTCACCGGTCCACAGCCCGGGTGTGTTGGCCCGGGCTGCTTCCGTCTCAGAGCTCCAGGAAGCGCTGCCCTGGTAATAAAGCGTCTTGTCACTGCAGCCATGGCGGACTCCTCAGTTGGACAGACAAGAGGCTTTATTACCGGGGCAGTGCTTCCTGGAGCTCTGAGACGGAAACGTAATGGTGAGAGACTTTTTAATCGCACTTTATATATCACAAGGTATTTTGTAATTTGATGTACCAATGAAAAAAATCCCGATTTGTTTTTTGGTTGTGTCATGATTTTTTTAAGGTTGATATCCCGAAACTGGATGATCAAGAGTTAGTCGCCCTAAGAAGGAGGCTTATCACTATTCACGTATGCTGTCGAGGGTGTTTGTGCAGGGACGGTGCAAGAGTATTAGGCACCCTAGGTGAAACTTCAGCCTTGTGCCCCTTAAAATTAGCTTTCAGACCCTAGCACTCCCCCCCCCCCCCCCTTCTCAAGATTTTGAGTACATGGACTATTTGCATATTGTCCATTCTTCTTGCAAGTAAAAGTATGCACGGATGACTCAGCCCTTGTGTGACCACCAGAACTCATTGCTTTGCTTTGACCATAGCTGCTCTTTCCTGACTCAGCAGAAGCTGTTGCCCTAAGTGACCACCTAGTTTGCCTAATGGTTGGGCCAGCCTTATGTTTGTGTGGACTTAAAATTAGGGTGGGAAGGGAGGGGGTGTCTTCTCCTGCAGCTGAAGTTTATCATTATGTGTTTTCAGTCCTCATAAAGATTATTTCATGGGCACTGGTTGCTTTACAGAGAACTAATTAGGGATCGTCTTAATGAATGAGATTTTGCCACTGAATTTTCAGAGCAAGTATATGGGAGTGAGTCCCCTGAAATGATATAAAGGAGATTCAAAACACTAGTTGGATTACAAAATACTGTTTCTCCCTTTTATATTCTGAGGATATACTAAATTAGCATTTGTGGTAGAAAGTAACTTTGGAAAAGTGTTAAGTGTTCCAGTAAGAGCACCAGTATCTGCAACACTAGAAAGGTTTCTCGGTGTATGCGCTCATTCATGAGTGGAAGAACTGAATCAAATTCATCTAGTTACTTTAAATTGCAGAAGCAAATTAAAAGAAAAGAGTGAAGAAATTAATCTTTTGTGCTTTGCAGATTTCATTTCTAAGGTATAATTAATAATAATCTGTGAAACGACAGTGTCTATTGTTTGGAATAGGCCTGCTTTAGCAAAGCTCTGCATAGGCCTAAAACAGTCCTCTTGAAAATGCATAGGTCAGCAAGGATTGCCGAGGTTACCAGATTTTTTGCAGGCACATCTGTGATACTTATCTGAAGTGTGTGTTTGTAGAGGGGGAGGGTGCGGAGAGGAAGGAACACCTTAGTTTCAGTTTGAGCAGCAAGGCATGGAGGAGGAAAGAGATGTTACCCTCCTCCTCCCCGATACATCCCATGACAGCAACAATATCATTTCCGAGCAGACATAACAATAGAAAAGTAGAAATGGTGATCTGTTTCCACTATGAGATACAAAATATAAAGATAATATTCAAATCACTAAATTAAAAATCTTTTTTTTCTCTATCCCTTCTTCCCTATTGCTGAAATCGGGGACAGGAGGCTGCCAAATAGGTGGGAGTCAGGGACACAGCTCTAAAATCGGGGACAGTCCCCGAAAATCAGGGAGATCAGGTAACTTTAGCTTCCAGTTTTGATGCCCATTTTTAGGGCTTCATTTTAAAACAGGACACCTATCATGGACAAATGCCGAGACACACATTTACACATGCTCTGAAAAAAGTGAACATATGTGCTCACGCTTTACACGTGTACATGTGTAATGTATAAAATATGCATGTATGTCATAATGCCACCCAAACTACATTCAAGGGAGGCCTGTGAGCAGATTGCATAAAAATAGGTGCACACTTTCCTGCTGTGTACTTTTGGAGATAATTCTGTAAGTGAGGCGCTTATAGATATGCACCGTTTAGGCGCCTAAGTCCCTATTTTAAAGGACCTATGCATGTAACTGAGCACTTAGGCACCTAGTTTAGGCAGTTGCTATGCAGTAAGCATGTGCCTGTGTGCAGTGGTGGGAACTGTCAGTACGGGCATGCACAGAGGTGGAGCTTGTGTAGAATATAGACATGGTCTAAATATATGCATGTAAGTTATAAATTACTATGACTTACATGCCCACTTGAAAAATCTATATACCTGCATTAACACTTGCTCTAGAGCAGTATAAATGCATGCACCTAGATTTTTGCACCACTTATACCCCTATTTTATAAAGGAAAGTAGGTGTCCACTTTGCTTTATAAAATAGGCTTAGGGTAGGTTCGTTCTTGATGCCTAAAACTAGGCATCCATTTATAAAATTACTCTCTTTATGTGCATATGCAGTCACAGGGGGTGGTCCAAGGGGGGTGCAGGGCCATGTGCGGAGACTCATTGAGGGGTCTCATTTTATTAAATATTTATTTATTTTATTTATTTATTTATATTTCTTATATACCGCGCTATTATAATCAGTGCGGTTTACAGTTGCAACAAACATACTACAATGTAATAGGCACATGAGCTTACATAGAACAGGATATTCAAAACATGGAGGAACGAGGGGAACTATATACAGATTATGTATTTGCATAATGTTGACGTGCACTCACTTTTAGTAAACATGCCTCTTAATGAGTGTATGAATAAAGAAAGACTGCCAGATTTCTACATTACTATACTCTAATGCCAACCGCCAGGCCCATTAGGAAGTACTACAAACACTGTCCATTTAGAACCCATAGCAAACCCGCCGTATCATAGCAGCACTACCAGGACTCATAAAGCACCATACTCTATCTATCAAAAGGCAACACTGCAAATATTAAACAATAAATCTCGGAGAATACCAATATATCTTCTACTGGGGAAAGAGAACAATTGGTACTGTCAAATAGAAACTACATAAACAGAATACCTCAGCACAGTTACACATGCAGAACGTAGACCATCACCAAACAAAGAACAAGGGATCGCAATTTAGAAATAGGAAGACAATAATTAAACTGGGAACCCTAAAAGCCAAACTTGGAATGTACAACAATACTGGAGAAATAAAACTATAAATTAATTTCCTCTTATACTAAACAAAAACGCAAAGACGTTAGCAATGCACATTTCCCAGAGCTGACATATTCCAGTTAATAAATTCAAAATAAAAAAGTATTTTTTACCTTTTGTTGTATGGACATTTTATTTTTCAGTTGCAATTGTTTCAGTCACTTTCTTCTGGTTTCTTCGTGTCTTCTGCTAACTCTCCATTGTCTGCTGTCCATTTGTCCTTTCTTCTCTCTTCTAGTTTTTTCCATTCTCTCTCTACATCTTCTTTAACATACTGATCTTTCCCCTTTTGATCTTTCCTCCATTTCTTTCTTTATTCCTTTTTCATCCACTCAAATTTTACCCCTCCATACTCAATCCCCACTTAATCTCCCAATACCCAGCCAATCATAGATTTTTCTTCCTTCCCACACAAAATATTTCTTCCCCTCTCCATCCTCACTCCCCCAGCCCATCCCATTCTAGTCCTCCCCCAACATCAGCTCTCTTCTAATTCCAGCCCCACCCAGCATCTGCTCCCTTCTAGTCCCATTCTCCCATCCCCCCGCATCAGCCCATTTCCAATCCTAGCCTCCCCCATCAGTCCTTTCCAATCCTATCCTATCCTAGCCGCTCATCAGTCCATTTCCAGTCCTATCCTAGCCCCTCCATCAGCTCATTTCCCGTCCTAGCTCTCCACCCCCAGTTGGCCCATTTCCAGTCCTAGCTCCCCCCACTCAGCCTTTTTCCAGTCCAAGCCCCACCACTCGGCCCATTTCCAGTCCTAGCTCCCCCCACTCAGCCTTTTTCCAGTCCAAGCCCCAACACTCAGCCCATTTCCAGTCCTAGCTCCCCCCACTCAGCCAATTTCCAGTCCAAGCCACCCCACCGCTCAGCCCATTTCCAGTCCAAGACCTCCTCTCCATCAGCTATTTCCAGTCATTGCTCCCCACCCACTCAGCCTTTCCAATTCATCCTGCTAGACCAGTCCAGACAATCGGGTTATGCCCCTCTGCCAGCAGATGTTGGAGACAGAGAAAAAACTGCACCAGAAGCTGATTGGCCAGGATCCGGTGCTCATATAGGTCTAACCTTAGGGGCCACCCTCAGTATTTTCTCTGTCTCAGCAGATGATGGTGCTTTTCCTAATTCTTTCTTAATTTTTTCTTTTTCACTCCTTTCACTTGCCTGGAAGTTGCAGGGCACACAAGAGGTGTTCCCCTGTATTACCCAGCCTCACCGATCCTCAGCTGTAGGAGCTCCTGGTTGTTGAATCAGTCGAGCTCCTACCTCCCCCAGGGATCTCTTTACTGGCTCCAGGCCAGGCGGGCCTGATCTGCCAGACGCACGGGGTTGCCCTCACCAGCTCTGTAGCTTTGTGATTTTTATTGTGGCTCCCCTGCTCGACTTGCTTCGTCGACGCATCCAACAGTGAGTGCTTCAGCTAGCTGGCTGTACTCTTTCCCCCTTTCCCACCTTCTGCCTATCGTTGCGATCGTTCTTGGGGCAATATTTTGAGCCGCTGAATTCTCGGCTCTGGAGGACCAGGGGGATAAGGAGAGCGTTCCGACCACCGCGGGACATTTTTGGGCAGCAAATATGCTGTCGAGACGCCCCGTTGCCACACTGCTGTTTTTGCCACAATTGCGCAACACAGCACCGGGTCTCAACAGGCTTGTCCGTCAAGTGCGAGCTGCTTCCTCTGGCTCCGGGGCACTTTTCCCAGCCATATTTCACCTTTCTGCCTCCAGATTGCTGCTATTTTTGGCGGATTACTTCACTCCACGTTTTTTCAGTGCACCGTTTTCGCGGGCTTTTTAATGGCGGCCATTTTGTTCTTCCTTCCTCGTGGCTGGCTTTGTCAGCCATCTTCGGCTGCAGCTTTTTATTGCAGGTATCTTGACAATGCTATCCTCCTTACAGCGCTGCATCGGCTGCAGCAAAAAAGCTAAGGATTTCAAGGATAGACTCTGTGTGACCTGTTCTACCCACACAGGTGAGTCTTCAGCTGCATCTGCTCCTCCTGCTTTGTCAGTTTCAGCAGCCAGTCCGCACTCAACACATGCAGCGGAGGGGCTCACTGATCCTCCCCTGTTGCTTCTTCAGAATACTAAGTCAGCATCTCTAGCAGAGGAAGAGCCTCTGCCATCTTCTGATGCACAGTTTTTGTCACTTTTTAAGCAGGCGTGGTCCCTCTGGCACTCGGAGCCTTCTACGTCCGGAGCAGCAACACAGGTTTTGCCTTCCAGCGTGGCTAGCACACACTTGCCTTCCTGTAAGTGCTCCCGTGGTGAGTTGCCTTGTAAGTCCAATGCCCGGCTCCCCAAGGACATCTGGTAGGGTTCGGAGGTATCGCAAGCTGGACCAGAAGACAATATATCTTCAGATGCTTCAGATCGTGAGGCTGGGGAATACTCCCCCTCAGTTGTCTCGGCTGACAGCCAGGGAGATGCCCAAGATCTCCGTCTTTTCCATAAGGACGAGTTACCGGCGCTGATTGCCTACATCGGGGAAGCTTTATGCCTGTCGGATGCTCCTGCGGCTCAAGAGAGTCAGCCTCATCCTCAATCGGACCCCATTTTGCAGGGTATCCGAAAGCCCACAAAAGCCTTTCCTTTTCCAGCAGAGCTGCAACAGATGGTATCACAAGAATGGGAGGCGCCAGATACATCCTTGCGCACGGCATGCCATCTCAGCCAGTTTTATCTTTGGTCTCCCTCAGATCGAGATAAATGGCTCGCCTATCCCAAGGTGGATGCGCTGGTGACTGGTGTCACCAAGCATACAACCATCCCGGTAGAGGGAGGTGCAGCTCTGCGAGACCAGCAAGATAGGAAAGTTGAGAGTCTTCTCAAGACAGCCTTTTCCGCCTCGACGTTAGCGCTCCAAGCCACTGTCTGTGGTGGTCTCGGAGCTGGGGCCTTGCTGCGCGGGCTTCAGAGTTTGCCAGAGGACCCGGCCCTGGTTTGCCTAGAGTCTGTCATAGCTTACTTAGCCGATGCCTTTTATGATTTGCTCAGACTCTCAGCTCGTTCTATAGCATCGGTCACTGTGGCCCGACGATGGCTCTTGCTACGCCAGTGGTCTGCAGATGTTGCCTCCAAAACGCAGCTTTCTAAGCTGCCCTTTAAGGCAGCTGGTGACCAGTTGAGCTGCTTACCACTTGATACAGGACCCGGTGGGGCCCGAAACATTCATGCTATGTCATGAAATATGTGGGATTTTTAATCGCCTTTGCATAAGATAAGTGTTGATTTCACTTCAAAAAAATATTTTGGGTGCGCTGTGGCCCTGTCTGATTAAAAGGGTTCTTTCAGCGGAGAGGGGAAGGTTTCCCTATCCTCCCTCTCATGTCGATTGACCCCGACAAAAAATTGTTTGGTTATTGCAAAGTGCCAGAGATAGCTACTGGCTTGATTTTTCAATGACTTTTGTTTATGTTTTGCCCTTTAAGGGTAGGCTACTCTTTGGAGATGACCTGGACAAGTTGGTTAAGGATCTCGGGGAAGTGAAGCCCCAACGTCTACCGGAGGACAAACCAAGGTCCTCCGCTTGCCGATCATCCCATCCTTATACGGCTACTTTTTGGCGGACATCTCAATTCAGAGATACTCGCCGCTATCGGTCAAATCGGCCAGCGCCTTCTGCCTCTTCCAACCAGTTTGGTCAGAGGACGCAGTCCTTTCAGGGAGCCCGAAAGAACCATGACTTGTACTCTGCCTCAAACAAGTTCACAGGATCCATGCGCCCATCCCGCTGATGGGACATATCGGCTACCCGAGATACCGCCCCCGGTCGGTGGTCGTCTTTCTCTCTTTTCTCGGCAGTGGGCGCTCATCACGTCAGATCATTGGGTCCTTCAAGTGGTCACTCAAGGTTACGCCCTTGAGACTTGTCGGCCCATTCGGGAAGCCTTTCTTGTCTCGCCGGCAGGAGTGCCTCAAAAATGAGAGATCATCCTCGCCACGCTTCAACGCTGCCTTCTCCTGCAGGCAATTTCTCCCGTCCCTTTCACCGAGCGGGGGACAAGCCTCTATTCCATCTATTTCGTGGTTCCCTAGAAGGACGGTTCCTTCCGGCCGATCCTCGATCTCAAGGGCGTCAACCATTCTCTCCGCGTTCCTCGCTTCCGCATGGAAACTTTACACTCAGTTATCCAAGCGGTTTGCAAGGGGGAGTTCCTGGTTCATTGAATCTAGTGGAAGCATATTTCCACATTCCTATTCACGGCGACCATCAGCGCTACCTGCGCTTTGCCATTCTGGAACGTCATTTCCAGTTTTGTGCCATGCCGTTCAGCCTAGCCACAGCACCACGTACCTTCTCCAAGGTCATGGTGGTGGTGGTGGCGGCGGCCTTGCGCAAGCAAGGAATCCAAGTACATCCATACCTGGACAATTGGCTTATGCGAGCGGATTCCTTCTCCAACGCCTGCCAAACAGTAAGCCAGGTAGTGACTTTCTTGAAAAGCCTCGGCTGGATTGTCAATCAAGCCAAAAGCTCCTTGCAACCTTCTCAGTGCCTGGAGTTCCTGGGAGTTCGCTTCGATACTGCTCAGGGCAAGGTGTTCCTGACTCAAGAATGATTCTGCCTGTCCAGATTCACACCTTTCTGTCTCAGCCCTGTCCGTGTGCGTGGGACTACCTCCAGGTGCTGGGGTCCATGGTGGCCACCATAGAGGTGGTGCCGTGGGCCCGAGCGCATATGCGCGGACTACAGCGAGCCTTGCTTGCCCGATGGTCTCTGGTGTCGGAAGACTACAATGTTCTACTGCCGATTCCTCCCGCTACCAGAACCGACCTGCGTTGGTGGCTTCTGCCATCTCGCCTGTTCAAGGGAGTTTCTCTAGAGCCACCCCACTGGGTTTTGGTGAAAACTGATGCCAGCCTCTCCGGTTGGGGAGCGCATTGTCTCGATCGTACGTCTCAAGGCGTTTGATCACCTCGCGAAGCGCGCTGGTCCATCAACCGACTGGAAGCTCGAGCTGTTCGCCTAGCCTTAATGCGCTTTCTACCGCTACTCTGTTGCCAAGTGGTTCGAGTACTCTCCGACAATGCGATGACAGTGATATACCAAAACCGCCAGGGTGAGACAAAGAGTCTTGGAGTAGCCCAAGGAAATGCTTCTCCTCTTCCACTGGGCAGAAAGACATCTTCAAGCTCTCTCCGCACAACATATCATGGGAACATCCAATGTGATGGTGGATTTCCTCAGCCAGCATGCCCTCGACCCAGGAGAGTGGGAACTTGTACCCTGGGCATTCCAAAGGATAGTGCGCGAGTGGGGTCGGCCCACGATGGATCTTATGGCATCCTTGGCCAATGCCAAGACCAGGGCCTTCTTCAGCCGCAGGAGGGAACACGGGGCACAGGGCATGGATGCCCTAGCACAGCCATGGCCAGTGTCACCACTGCTATACATCTTTCCTCCATGGCCACTGATAGGCAGGGTTCTCCAGCGAATCAGGATACACTCCAGTGCTGTGATCCTGATAGCTCTGGATTGGCCTTGGCAGCTGTGGTATGCAGACCTTGTGTGTCTAGCCCGAGCACCCCCACTGCGGCTCGGATCTCGCCGAGGACTTCTCAGACAGGGTCCCATCCTAATGGAGAGCCCCACTCCTTACTCGCTTACAGTTTGGCTCTTGAACGCCGCCATTTAAAGGACAAGGGTTATTCTCCCAAGGTGGTTGCCACCTTGCTCAAAGCGCGTCGTCCGTCTATGTCCCAAGCTTATGCCCGGGTGTGGCGTAGATTTGAGGCATGGTGCTTCGACCCTAAACTCTCTCCGTGGCGTGTGCAGATCCCTCAAGTCCTCACCTTTCTTCAGGAGGGTCTTGATAAAGGTTTGGCGCTTGGGTCTCTTCGGGTCCACATTTCAGCCCTTACCTGTTTTAGAGGTCCAATAGATGGCTATTCTCTTGGATCACACTCCGACGTGGTGCGTTTTCTCAAGGGGGCGAAGGTAGTCCGGCCACCCTTCTGTCCTGTGATACCTCCTTGGGATCTCTCCCTAGTCCTAAAGGGACTTACAGCAGCACCTTTTGAGCCGCTTCACAAGGCGTCGCTTCGCGATCTTTCTCTAAAGATAGCCTTTCTGGTGGCAATCACCTTGTCTCAAAGGGTGTCGGAATTGCAAGCTCTGTCTTGCCATGATCCTTATCTCTCCCTTTCGGAGGCTGGGGTTACCTTGCGTACCATTCCTTCCTTTTTGCCAAAGGTTCTCACTCCTTTTCACGCAAACCTACCTATTTTCTTGCCTTCTTTTCCCACAGATCAGTCTTCCGGGAAGCAGAAGCATTTTCGGACGCTTGTTCTCAAAAGGGTCCTGTACCGGTATTTGAAGGCTACTAATCCCTTCCGTAAGTCAGATCGCCTTTTCATCCTGTTCGCGGGCCCTCGTAAGGGTCTCGCAGCATCTAAGTCGACCATCTCCATGTGGCTACGGCTCGCCATTGAGTCCGCTTATATCCTCGGCGGAAAGGCAGTAGCCTTCGGGACTACAAGCGCATTCTACTTGTGCTCAAGCGACGTCGTGGGCGGAGTGCTCTCAAGCTACTCCTCTTGATATTTGCAGAGCGGCCACATGATCCTCCCTGTCCACTTTTAGCCGTCACTATCGGCTAGATCTTCAGGCACGGGAGGATGCCAGGTTTGGGACCAACGCGGTCACGGCAGCGCTGTCTTCCCACCCGGAGGGCAATTAGCTTGGGTACTTCCCGATTGTCTGGACTGGTCTAGAAGGATGAATTGGAAGGAGAAATTTCACTTACCGTTAATTTCCTTTCCTGGAATCCTGCTATACCAGTCCAGGACCCACCCAGGATTGAATACAGTCAGTCTTTGCGAAAGTCTTTACGCAGATTCGTATCTCGAGCAGGGGTTCTCCACTGATTTTTCAGGCTTTCATTACTCTGTCCATAGTTTTTACTGTTCTTATTGTTCTTATTGCTTGTCAGAGTTTACTGAGGGTGGCCCCTAGGGGTAGACCTATATGAGCACCGGATCCTGGCCAATCAGCTTCTGGTGCAGTTTTTTCTCTGTCTCCAACATCTGCTGGCAGGAGGGCATAACCCAATTGTCTGGACTGGTCTAGCAGGATTCCAGGAAAGTAAATTAACGGTAAGTGAAATTTCTCCATTTCCAGCCCAAGCCCCCCCCCCAATCAGCCCATTTCCAGTCCAAGCCCCCCCACTCAGCCCATTTCCAGTCCAAGCCCCCCCCACTCAGCCCATTTCCAGTCCTAGAACCCCCCCACTCAACACAATTTTCAGTCCATCCCCTCACTCAGCCCATTTCCAGGCCAAGTTCCCCTCCTCGTTAGCTCTTTCCAGTCTTAACCCTCCCCCCAAAGGGCCCCACGGCTGTCTAACAGGCTTTAGAGGGAGCTGGAAAGGTCCCGGCTCACCTCTTACAGCTTCCGAAGTGAAGAGCACCTTTTTTCTTCACTCAGTAGCTGTATTGTAGTATAGGACGCT
Source organism: Ichthyophis bannanicus (assembly GCA_033557465.1). NCBI lineage: Eukaryota > Metazoa > Chordata > Amphibia > Gymnophiona > Ichthyophiidae > Ichthyophis > Ichthyophis bannanicus. Next base: position 1,511,557,753 of record CM066032.1, on the reverse strand, counting down.
GGCGCGCCAAGGTCTACGGGGACATCCTGTTTCCCAGCACTCAGCGTGCCAGCGTCCTATAATATAAGTGCCGATGTGAAGAAAAAAGGTGCTCTTCAGTTCGGCGGCTGTCAGAAGTGAGCCAGGGCCTCTCCGACTCCCTCTAAGGCCTCCCTACCTGCTGGTGCCGAATGCGAGATGTTGTTGGCGTGGGGCCCCCTGAAACACGGGGCCCTGTGCGAACAACGTTCTCACACAATGGATGGGCTGGCCCTGTGCAATCGTGCAAACTTGTAAAAGTCAGCCCTATATTGTGTATGAAACATTAGAATTAGGGGTGCCACCGCATCTAAGTCAACCCAGAGATCCAGCTCAAGTCCTGTTTTTACTCTGTTCCATGTCTGGAGATGTAAAGGTAGAACTGGAGATCGAAAATGGTGGAATATGATAGGTGGACATTTAATATGCTCCTTACCTTCAATGTTTTCTCTTTACTTTATGGGCAAACGAAAGGGTAGACCATGTACTATCTCTGTATGACCTAGAATCCCTTTGGAACAGGGACCAATTGACTTCTTCATGTAGCGCCATTTGGTTTCGAGAGATTCATCACTGGGGAGTTTGAATGAAGGCAGGCTGTACCCCGTCTCTCCTTGAGCAGAATAAATCTTTCTCCTGTTTCTTTCTGTGGATCCAGCTTCCAGATGAGCTTCTTGTCACTCAGTGGCATTGCTGAGGCCACAATTTGTGGCTTCTTGGTTTTGCATGTATTAAAGTTCTCTCAACTACAGCTGAAGATATTTAGGGAAGATATTTAGGGAAGATATTTAGCTGAAGCCTGAAGGTGCCCATTCAGAAATTTCCACTATATCATGTTCCTCCATCTTTTAAAGAGAAGGAAATGGAAAGGGTTTGGTCTAGAAGATAGATTAGATCTGACAGCCTTTCTGGAACCCTCTGAGCAGGAGAGAACCATTTCAACCACCTTGATTGTGACACTAGCCCTCAAAATGGAGAGTCACTCCTCAGCCTTTAAACATTGCAAGGAGCCATTTCTCAAATTCAGAATTAGGACATGTCCAGCTGTGGCAGAGGCTACCAGAAGCAGAGAAACAGTTACTTCTGGCGTGCTGCAGTTGGGGTCTTTTTTCTTCTTGGGTTTCTGTTTAAGTGTTTTGCCAAGTATTCTGATGTTTCCTATAATTGTTTCTGATCCTGGGCAACTTTCTCTGTTTTTGTGTGAGAAGTTTATCATCAGGAAGGGGATGGCAGACCCTGGCTGACACGTGCCAGAACCCTTGGGACAGTGCTTCGAAAACATTGGTCCTGATGCTGAAATGTTACACTATGCTCTAGTGCAGCATTTTGCTGGCAGTTTTCCAGCACTAGTCTTACTCTCCAATACAGAAAGCAAGCTAGCCCTGGAATATCTCCAACAAAACCACTGTAACATAGTGCAGTGAGCATACTAATCACATGCAAATTGATGAGTGCTTAATTGCACCCATTGTAAAAAATACTGTGCTGAAACCTATCATAGTTTTTTTACTTTTATTTTAATGCTGGATTTACACCTGCTTGAAGCAAGCATAAAAATCCAGTGTGAGCCAAAGAGACCTCCCCCCCCCCCCCAAATGACTCCCCCCGAGCCAAGGAAATAAATGCCCTGGTGGCCTAGTGGTCCATAGCATCCACCTCCCTACACTCCCCAAACCAATAAAATACGCTGGTGGCCTACTGGCCTCTGACCTCCACCCCCCTCCCCTACCCCTTGAAGCAATAAAATATCTTAGTGGTCTAGTGGCCCCTAGCTCTCCCATCCCCTCCTGGTAAGTTGTAACCCACCCCCAGTACCTTCAAAGTCAGGGGAGCGGGCGTGATGTCTGCACACTCACATCCCATGCTGCCATCTTGAAACATGACCTTGTGCAGTGCATCCTGGGATGCACCAGGTGGGATTGGGCTGTCATGTATGGCAAAAATTATCTTATATTTCAGAGTGACCCCTCAGAGTGCATTCTGTGACAGCTATGTTGTACCTCCCAGGATGTGTCCTGGGGGGTGGGGTCAATCTGCTATATAAGGAATTTTGCCCCTATATGGTCGGCTGACCCCAACTGGTACATTCCAGGATACATTGCACTGGACAGGTTGCTGCAATTTTTCAAGATGGCAACGTGGGGGCGAGAGCATTTGGGCATCACTCCCGCACTCGACCTTTAAGGTACCAAGGAGTAGCTTACAACTTACCAGGAGGGTTCGTGGTGTGGAGGCTAGGGGCCACCAAGATATTTTATTGTTTCAGCATGTTGGTGGTTAGGGACCACTGGACCACCAGGGTATTTTATTGTTCACGGGGTGGAGGGATGGGGGCTAGGGGCCACTACACCACCAGGGTATTTTATTGTTTAGAGTGTGAGTTGAGGATCTGCGATTAGGGGGGTGATAGGGGAGATGGAGGGTCAGGTCATCTGAGGTGATATGTCAAACTTCACCTCAGAAGACTTTTATTTTTTTTTTTGTAATTCAGTCCATGGGCACAAGTGTCAGACTTAACACAGACTCGCTCCCCTTGCTTAATACCAACATTTTGCACACAGCTGATTTGCGTGCTGTTTGCTTACAGCATCACTGCGCAAAAAGTCAGCGTTAAACTCGCGTTAGGAAATTCTACGCTAGAGTTTTAATGCTGGGGCTCTGGTGCAGGGTTTGTGCATCAGCCTGTTGTAATCGTGACCTCATTTTAATGAGGAAAACAACCACGTTATCCCTCAAGCCTACTCTCCGGCCTGTGTTGCAGCTCCGGACCTCGGTGTAGCATTGCGTATGACACCACTGTAATCCCCGCCTCCTGTTAAACTCACACAGACCTAATTATAGCGTTCATACCGATGACATGGCTTCCTTTCCTTTCATGGTCATGATGGCACATGAAGATTTGTAACACCATTTGGGATCACAGTCCATAGCTTGGGAAGCACTGCCTTAAGATTTATTCTGGACTTTGCTCTCCTCTGCGTGGTATGATATACTCCCTCCTTTTCCTCATCTTTTTCTTCTTTTGGCCAATAATGGTAAAAATTTTCTTTGGCCAAGACTACGATCACCTCTATTATTGTGGACTTTGAGCAGTATAGATTTCATGTATAGTTGAGTTATGTAAGTTTGAATTTTCCTGATCTTTTTGTTTTTTTCAGGGTTTTTTTTTTCATTTTCCTCCTCAGAAATGCACTTACTGATGTGTAATTAAAACATTTACATGAAATATATTCATATTTTTTCCATATATTTTATCTCTCTACATGCAGAGAGGTAAAGTGAGGTTTGCGTCCATCTCGTCATCTGACCTGGGTGAGCAAAGAGAGAAAAATAAATACTTAAAATGACAAGTGAGTTTTCTATTACCCAGGAGAAGGGTTAAAGAAATTAGAAAGAGGGAGGTTTAAAGCAGAAAAACATGCCTTCAGGGAAAGCAAAGCAATAGTATAGAGAAGTGAAGAGACTAATTACAGTGGGGTGTGAGCCTCCATCCCTGGATAACAGCTGTGCAGTTCTGGAAAGAAAAAAAGGCGCCCGCTCATTACCATCCACATCCAATCAGCACACCAGCAGGGGAGAGCAAGGGCGACTGGAGCAGCGGCAGCAGCGAAGCTGCAGCTGACAGGCTTTACCTCCGCACGCTGAGGAATGAATGAGCAGCTCTTCTCTCCGGTGTGACACACGGGTGGCTGGAGTGCATGGCAGGAGTAAAAGCAGTGCATATCAGCTGCTGGCTGCACACCCCGGGGAGGGGCATGGCAGCAGGCGGGTATCGTGCTTGCCTCTAACGTGCCTGGCATTCAATTTCCACTTGCTGCTGCAACCATTATAAACAATAAAAGAAAAAGGGGTAAGGTAAAGTTTGGATGCATTGGAAAATAAATCATAACATTATCAGTGTCTGGCTGGCTGTCTGCATGCCATTTTTAAGTTCAGACATCCGGTCTGTGTGCATGTGCTTGTAATGAGTGTAAGAGGCTGCCTGCATGGTGACTGGCAGATCGCAGTGTAAGGTTAAGTACCGTGGCAGGGAAAGTCTGGAGGACATGTCCAGAGAACGTGCTGCCTGATGGGTCTGAAGAGCGGACGTATGCGGCTTGCTCGGTAGACTTTTGGCAGGCTGCAGTCACAAGATGGGTGTCCTATTCACTGTCATGGGCTGATTTTTTTTGGATCCTGGATAGCGTTGCGATTTTATTGGTACTGCTGTGCTGATGGCTTAAACTGTGCAGTAAGAGTAAATTACAGGACCATCGTCTGCTGAGACTGGTGACTTAAATTGTTTTAATTTTTATGGATAAATGTTTAACCCCTCTATCCAGTCCTTGGTCCTAAATGAGGATTTGACATTTGTAGGAAGTTTTGAGTATGCATGAGGACGTTATGTAGATTTTATATAATGATAATTTGCCAAACTTCAAAAGTTAATTTGCATTTAATCAGAAGCAGAAAGTTACATTGTAATCTTAGGGTAATAAGAGATAGGATTTATATGACACTTTTAATTCTCCAAAACGAAAATAAATAATAAACACACTTAATGGAAGAATTGCTTTGTTTTTCTCCTGTGATATCCCTATATTTTATGCTGCACACCATTTTGGTAACATTCTGTGGGTAGTTTTGTTATACCGAATTTATTTGGAAAACTCAAACAGAATATATGAAAAAAAGAGAGCCTCACTTTCATTGTGCATGCAGCCACCTTTGGGATGGTTAGCTTGATGGTACATTTATAATGCCTGGGGTGAGAAGAAAGGGATAGTGCCTTTATTTTACTGAAAGACTGTTCCAGTGCAGGAAAAGATTAAATGCAGTATTTTTGTCCTGACACTCATCAAAGGAATCCATTTTTTCTTCAGGTCTCCCTGTCTCCCAAAAGAATCGTCTAAAATGGGGGGACAGATAGCCTATTGATATGCTTGGCTGCGTAAAATGCTCATAGGGGAAAGAATGGATTCAGTTTGGTGGGGGTTTTTTTTGTTTTGTTTTTTTTTGCATTAGTGCTACTGTACCCTCCTATCTAACTTTGTGGTGTGTTAGTCATGCCAGGTTTTCCCCCTGACCACCAGTATCAGTGCTGTTCACGAAGGTTTATTTTGTTGTTGTTTAGGTTTTTTGGGGGTTTTGTTTTTATCCTTTTTTAATGCTGCTAAACAAACAGATTTAAATTCAGACCTTGATCCACTGCCCTAAAAACATAATGAATGATGTGTCAAGCCTTAATCTTGCAAAGCGTCTCTTGATTTTAGGAGGGGAAAAAGGACAGCTGTTAGATGTGCCATTGGAGAGTCTCTCTTCTGTGTGTCTGAGGTTTTATTTAAGGATGTTTTAGCATTCTTACTGCAGCTGTTTTTACTAGAAAAGATGATCAAATCTTTTCTAGCTGGATAATGTTGGCATACCCAGTCACTATAATTTGTAGTTATGGGGACTTTCCTATGTGTTAGTGTAAAGTAGTTAGTTTTGAAAAATAAGGAGAAGTGCTCTCTTCAGAAAGTATTTTTCTGCTTTAAGATTGCAAAGGTAGGAAATCCTTTGTTGATTGGCACAGCTCATAAAGACTAAATGGCATTGTAATGCCTGGAGAGCCCTTGTGGGGTTTACCTTGCAGTCGGGCAGTTCATAAATCACAGACTTCACAGGAGCGGTGTCATGCTCGTGAATTACAAGCTAATGTTGACATCACTCCTGTGAATTATGACAAACTAGGACCAATAGCAGGGGGCTGACGAATTGGAAGATTGCTCAGTAGCAGATTATTGTCTGGGAAGAGACAGGCGATTACAGAAAGACAGATTTCCTGGTTCATAGCCATCTCACCCCATTTGCCGTGCCCTTGAGTTTCTAGGGTTCCAGATTTTCTGTTCATTCAGAATTTTATTTGCAAGGTTACTTTTTGTAAACAACTAGAACAAAAATAAGTCCTGCATGATGCTGTATTCTTTGATTGGAGTGGGGTAGCCTAATAATTAGAGCAGGGATGGAGAACCAAAACCAGGATGTAAATCCTACTGATGCCCAGGGGTGGCCCAAGGGTGATGCGGGGCCATGTGCGGAGACTCATTGCATGACCTCATTTGCATATCCACTGGGCCTCATTTGCATTAATGTATTTTATTTTAAAATGTATATGTTGCCTATCTAAAATTTTAGGTGGCTTTCAAAGGAGCCCTTCACAAGCCTCTTTTGTCCTGGCAATGACTTAGGGGCATGTTTATTAAATATTAATGTGCGTTAAGTGCACTGCGCCAATAGAAATAAATGGGTGTTCCTGCATTTAGTGCACATTAACATTTGTGAATGCGCATTAACTTTAAGTAATCATGCCTCTTAATGAGTGTCTGAATACCGTTTGCATGGGCAGTGAGCATAAAGAAAGATTACCATATTTCTACATTACTATACTCCAATGCCAACTGCCAGGCACATTAGCAAGTACTATAAACTCGACTCATTTAGAACCCATATCAAACTCGCCATATCATAACAGCACTACCAAGACTCACAAAGCACCAAATCCTACCTATCAAAAGGCAACACTGCAAATATTAAACCAGTACATATGTAGGCTCTAGAGGAGAGGAAGGACAGGGAAGATATGATTCAGACCGAATATTAATGAGTCAACAAACCTCTTCCAAAGACAGGGAAGTTGTAAAACCAGAGGGCATAACATGAAACTGCAAGGGGGTAAACTGAAAGGCAATGTCAGGAAATACTTTTTCACTGAAAGGATGGTGGATGCTTGGAATGCCCTCCTGATGGAAGTGGTAGGGCAAAAACCGTGACAGAATTCAAAATGGCATGGGGCAGACACAGTGGATCCCTTTATAGCGACAGGATAAAATCAAAATAAACATAACTATCTCTTATATCTCAACAAATAAGGGTGACCTGCACAGAGCGGTAGGTGCACCTACTCTTGCCGCTTTGTTGGGCTGACTAGATGGACCATACTGGTCTTTATCTGCCATCATATACTATGTTAGTATCTCAGAGAATAGCAATACATCTACTGGGGAAAGAGAACAAGTGGGATTGCCACATAAAAACTACATGAACATAATAATGCAGCTTGGTTACACATGCAAAACATAGACCATTTCCAAACTCTAAGCTTATAAAAAGCTGCGCTGAAAGAGGTTTGGCCAAGTTCCTGGAGGAAAAGTCTACTAAAGTGGACTGAGGAAATCAACTGCTTACCTTTCGGATAAACAGCATGTAATCTATCTAAACATGACAGTTACTTGTGATTGGATCAGCCACTGTTGGAAACTGGATACTATGCTTGATGGACCTTTGATCAGGACCCAGTATGGCACTTTTTATTTTCTTATGATGAACGAGTGAATATGAGAAGGTATGCATATACTCTCTGTTTGCGGAAACATAGAAACCTAAAATATGATGGCCAATAAGGACCATTAGGCTCATCTGTTCTGCCCAATATGATTCCTGATGCATTGCCGTAGACCCCAGTTGATATCTGACTTCCCCTCACTTCTTCACAACTAGGGACCGTCTGAGCTTGTCCTGTTCCTTGTTTAATTCCATTACCGCTACCTGCTGCTGGGAGCACAGAGATGCTACTGGGTCCTCTCCAGCCACTCCCTGCTTCTCCTGTAGTAACAGGCAGCTTGTGTGAGGAACAAGAAGGGTGGCATATCAGTATTCACGTATGCTGGCGAGGGTTTTTGTGCAGGGTGGTACAAGGGTATTAGGCACCCTAGGTGAAACTTCAGTCTTGTGCCCCCTTGAAATTTAGCTTTCAGACCCTAGCACCCCCTCCCCTCCCCCTAAGATTTTGGGCACATGGACTATTTGTATGTTGTCTATTCTTCTTGCAAGTAAAAGTGTGCACTGGTAACTCAGCCCTTGTGTGACTGCCAGAACTCATTGCTTTGCTTTGACCGAGGCTGCTCTTTGCTGACCCAGCAGAAGCTGTTGCCCTAGATGACCACCCAATTTGCCTAGTGGTTGGGTCAGCCCTAAGTTGTGTGAACTTAAAAATTAGGGTGGGACGGGGGGGCTGTCTTCTGCTGCAGCCGGAGTTTATTGTTACGTGTTTTCAATCCTCAGAGAAAATATTTCATGGGCACCGGTTGCTTTACAATTAGGGATCATCTTAACGAATGAGATTTTGCCACTAGAGTTTCAGAGCAAATATGTGGGAGTGAGTCCCCTAAATGATATACTAAATTAGCATTTGTGGTGGAAAGTGACTTTGGAAAAGTGTTAAGTGTTCCAGTAAGAGCACCAGTCTCTGCAACATTAGAAAGGTTTCTCGGTGTATGTGCTCATTCATGAGTGGAAGAACTGAATCAAATTCATCTAGTTACTTTAAATCGCAGAAGCAAATTTAAAGAAAAGAGTGAAGAAATTAATCTTTTGTGCTTTGCAGATTTCATTTCTAAGGTATAATGAATAAATAATCTGTGAAATGACAGTTTCAGGTGTCTGTTGTTTGAAATAGGCCTGCTTTAGCAAAGCTCTGCATAGGCCTAAAACAGTCCTCTTGAAAATGCATAGGTCAGCAAGGATTGCCAAGGTTACCAGATTTTTTGCAGGCACATCTGTGACACTTATCTGAAGTGTGTGTTTGTAGAGGGGGAGGGTGCGGAGAGGAAGGAACACCTTAGTTTCAGTTTGAGCAGCAAGGCATGGAGGAGGGAAGAGATGTTACCCTGCTCCTCCCCGATACATCCCATGACAGCAACACCCCCCCCCCCCCCCCATCCCATATAAAGGTGAAAGAAGCCGAACTCCAATCAAAACCTTCCATTCGATACCTTGGGGTCACCTTGGACCAACGCTTGGATTTTAAACTACATATAACTAACGTAGTCAGAGCAATCTACCTCAAGATCCGGACACTCCGACATCTTCACCCCCTGCTTGATCCTGATGACTTCAGAACAATATTTCAAGCCTTAACCCTACCCCACCTCGACTTTGCTAATGCCATCCTTCAAGGCCTCCCACACTCCACCTTAAACCCTTTGCAACTCGCCATGAACACCGCCGCTAGAGTCCTCCACGGAGCATCAAGAAGGGACCATATAACTCCCATCCTAAAGCAACTCCACTGGCTCCCCATACATGGCAGACTATTATTCAAGACATTATTACTCACCTTCAGGGCCACCAAAAGCATCACTTCCTCCTCTCTAATTGACCTCATTCAAGCCGTTCCATCCAATAGATCGAGGAGAACGATATCAACTAATGTGCTAACTATCCCTAAAGCAGCGACAAAATGCCTATCAACTACATCTAACAGAGCCTTCTGCTTCTATGCCCCTAAGTGCTGGAACGCCCTACCTCCAGAGATCCGGGCTATCACAGATCTATCTATTTTCAGAAAAGCACTCAAATCCCACCTTTTCCCCCATTATTACTAGACCATCCAACCAATCTCGATTACTACCCAAACTAAGAATAATCCTGTCGTGTATATACGTGTAAATACTCATGTAAATAGTTACAGTAATAGATCCCCTTGTTTTATCCAAGTTCTCTGACCTGTTCTATGTAAAACCAAACAGTTTGTTGTTCTGGTCTGTTGTTATACTGTGAACCGCGCTGATGCTGAATAGAGCGGTATATAAGAGCCTGTAATAAATAAATAAATAAAATATAATTTCCGAGCAGACATAACAATAGAAAAGTAGAAATGGTGATCTGTTTCCCCTATGAGATGCAAAATATAAAGATAATATTCAAATCACTAAATTAAAAATCTTTTTTTTCTCTATCCCTTCTTCCCCATTGCTGGAATCGGGGACAGGAGGCTGCCAAATAGGTGGGAGTCAGGGACACAGCTCTAAAATCGGGAAAAATCCCCGAAAATCAGGGAGATCTGGTAACCTTAGCTTCCAGTTTTAATGCCATCTTTTGGGCTTGATTTTATAACAGAACACCTATATGAGAAATCCAAAAGGTGCCTATTTCATAACGACAACCTAGGTGCCTATCATGGACAAATGAGGGATGAGTGGCCTAGTGGTTGGGGCAAGTTACCTCAAGCCAGAAAGTCAGGGGTTCAAATCGCACTAGAGGACAGCAACCTTGGGCCAGAAGGACTGGGGTTTCTAGTCCCACAGGTGTTCCTTGTGGTCTTGGGCAAGACACTTAACTCTCCATTGCCCATGTTCCCTGTAAAATAGCTATGTTCAATGTAATTTCAGTTTGTTCAATGTAAACCATCTTGATATCATGAAAGGTGGTATATAAGAAATGTTAAATAAATAAATAAATAAATGCCAAGACACACATTTACACCTGCTCCAAAAAACATGGACACGTGTGCTCACACATGTACATGCATATTATTGTCAGGGGAGACACAAGTGATTTCAGAAAGACAGATCTCCTGGTTCATAGCCATCTCACCCCATTTGCCATGCCCTTGAGTTTCTAGGTTTCCAGATGTTCTGTTCATTCAGAATTTTATTTGCAAGGATACTTTTTGTAAACAGCTAGAACAAAAATAATTCCTGCTTGATGCTGTATTCTCTGAATGGAGTGGGGTAGCCTAATAATTAGGGGGTGGAGAACCAAAGCCAGGATGCCAGTCCACTGAGGCCCCTTGTGATCTTGGGCAAGTCCATTGCCTCATGTAGAAGAAATTTAGGGGCTGATGCAGAAAGCCTTAGCGCAGTATTTTTCTAGTGATTTTCCCATGCTAGGCTTGCTCTCTGATGCAAAAAGCAAGCTAGCACAGGAAAGTCGCTGGAAAAGCCACTGCACCAAACTGCACTGCAGTGGGCATCTAATCGCATGCAAAATCGCAGACTACACCAGAATAATAGACTGCCTCAACAACATGTCCAACTGGCTACACGACAACAACCTGACCATAAATTACAACAAGACAGAAGCACTGCTCATCACACGAAACAACAGCTTCAGCCCACCACCCTCCATCAAGGTCAACAACGCAACCATACCATTAAAAAACGAGGTGCAATATCTCAGAGTAACACTCGATAGGAGGCTAGACTTTCAATCACTCATCAGCAGAACTGCCAAAAACGCATACTTCAAAATGAGAATAGTCAGACGCCTCAAACCACTCCTCACACATGAGCACTTCCGCACAGTCTGTCAAGCTCTAATAATGCCCATACTTGATTTCTGCAACCCGATCTACACAGGCATGTCAAAACAGTCACTCAGACCACTACAAATGGTTCAAAACACAACAGCTCGAATAATAGCCGGTGCATCCAAACAAGACCACATCACCCCCATACGAAAAGACCTACACTGGCTCCCAATCAACTCACGTATCAAATACAAGACAATCCTAAACATATTCAGGATCAAACACAGGAACTCTGCCCTCAGCCTTCAACCCCTCATACAACCCGACGCCAGTACAAGACCCAGAAGAAGAGCCACATCAGACACAATCAACACGCCAAAAGACTACACAAAAGCATGCAGGTCCACCGCACGAAGAGTGCTGTCACTGGCAGCACCTGGCTTGTGGAACATACTCCCAGACGAACTGCGAGCCACGGAAGACACTAACGTCTTTAGGAAACAACTAAAGACTCTACTATTCCTGGAGCACTACGGACCGAACACACAATGAGAGCTACAACCATGGACTAACAACTTACATGCACGCTCTTACACTTTCACTGTATAAAGCTCATGCTGTAAATAGCGCACAATAATCAACCCATTCACACACACACACTTTCACTGTACATGATGCACACACTGAACCCAACTACCACTTCCATTGATTGTTTGCTGTGTAACCGCCTTGATTGAAGGAAAAGGCAGGATAGAAATACCGTTAAATAAATAAATAAATAAAAAATGCTTCAGAATTAATTGCACTCAATGTAAAAAGCTGTGCTGAAACTTAGTGCAGTTTTTGATGCTGGATCTTTACTGTAGTCAGGAGCATGTGTAAAGTTCCAGCCAAGAGCAAAAGGACTATCTGAAGTGAAGTTTGACACTTTACCTCAGATGATCCAGGCATTGGGGAAGACTCCCCGATGCCATCGGCACATCTCACCCTGACTAGAAACAAAATCATTGGTGGCCCCATGGGCTACGATCCAATCCCCCCTCCCACCTCACTAAAATAATTTGTAGCCTATAGGCCTCCATTAACCCTTCCCACCCCCCATAGGCAGAAGCTGTGTCCATATGCTCCTGCCCCCTCTTCCAGCAGTGTCTGACCCCACGCGGTGCATCCTGGGGATGCTTCACTCGGGGGGGGGGGGGGGGGCTCAATCTGCCAAATAAGGAAAACATTTCTAATTTGGCTGATTAACTATCCCCCGTAGTGCATTCTAGGACATACAGTCTGAGTGGTGAGATTGCAGACCTGCTATTAGTAATCTGTGAACTATGATTAAAATCATCTGTAATACCTGAAGATTGGAGAATGGCGAATGTAACACCAATTTTTAAAAAGTTTTCCAGGGGTGATCCGGGAAACTACAGACTGGTGAGCCTGACGTCAGTACCGGGAAAATGGTAGAAACCATCATAAAGAACAAAATTGCTGAACATGTAGATAGTCATGGCTTAATGGGAGACAGCCAACATGGCTTTAGACGAGGAAGATCTTGTCTTACTAATCTGTTATGTTTTTTTGAAGGTGTGAATAAACAGGTAGACAAAGGTGAGTCGGTTGATGTAGTGTATTTGGACTTTCAGAAAGCCTTTGACAAGGTCTCTCATCAGAGACTTTTGGCAAAACGAAAGAGTTATGGGATAGGAGGCAGTGTACTATTGTGGATCAGGAACTGGTTAAAAGATAGAAAGCAGAGGGTAGTGCTAAATGACCAATTTTCCCAATGGAGAAAGGTGAATAGTGGAGTACCCCAGGGATCTGTGCTGGGTCCACTGTTTTTTGACATATTCATAAATGACCTGGAAAAGGGAATAACGAGTGAGGTTATCAAATTTGCAGATGACACAAAACTATTGAAAGTTGTTAAAACCCGAGGATTGTGGAAAATGAGGATCTTGGTAAATTGGAAGACTGGGCATCAAAATGGCAGATGAAATTTAATATGGACAAGTGCAAAGATATGCAACTAGGGAAGAACAACCCAAACTATAGTTACACAATGCAAGTTCCACATTAGGAACCACCACCCAGGAAAAAGATTTAGGCGTCATTGTGGATAACATGTTAAAACCCTCGGCCCAGTGTGCAGCGGCGGCCAAGAGAGCAAATAGAATGCTAGGTATCATAAGGAAAGGAATGGAAAATAAAACAAAGGATATTATAATGCCTCTATATTGTTCCATGGTGAGACCGTACCTTGAATATTGAGTGCAATTCTGGTCGCCGTATCTTAAAAAGGATATAGCATTATTAGAAAAGGTTCAGAGAAGAGCCACCAAAATGGTAAAGGGGATGGAAGGATACCCCTATGAAGAAAGGCTAAAAAGGTTAGGGCTCTTTAACCTGGAAAAGAGAAGGCTGAGGGGAGATATGATAGAAGTCTATAAATTAATAAACGGAGTGGAACGGGTAAACGTAGATCGATTGTTTACGTTATCAGAATATAGAAAGACTAGGGGACATGCAATGAAACTTCAGGGTAAACTATTTAAGACTAATAAAAGAAAATATTTTTTCACTCAACGTGTAATCAAACTCTGGAATTTGTTACCGGAGGATGTAGTAAAGGCTGTTAGTGTAGCTGGGTTTAAAAAAGGTTTGGACAAGTTCCTAGAGGAAAGGTCCATAAACCATTATTAAGAAGGGACCCAGGATATCATTGCTTGACCCAATACAAGCATTGTGGAACCTGTGTCTTTTGGGGAAACTGCTAGTTACGTATGATCTAGATTGGCCACTGTTGGAAACAGGATACTGGGCTTGATGGACCTTGGTCTGACCCAGTATGGCATATCTCATGATAGTATGTTCTTATCCACAAGATGCGTGGAGTCAGGTGCTGCCATTTTGAATATGGTGGCGGGGGCAGAAGCGTGTGGGCATCATTCCTGCCTCCTGTTCTACAAATGCTAATGGGGGTGGCAGGGTTAATGGAGAACCATAGGCCACTAATGACTTTTGTGAGGTGAGAGTGGAGGAGAGATCAGATTGGGGCTCACAGGCTACTAATGATTTTTTGCAAGGTGGGAGGGTGATTGGAATGGGGTCATGGACCACCAATGATTTTTGTCAGGTGGAAGGGGAGGGAGGCTTTGGGGCTTATGGGACCACCAGTGTTTTTATTTTCTAGTCAGTGGGGTTGATGTCTGTAGAAAGGGCCTCCCCCTGACACAGTGTTGATGGCATTGAGGCCATCTCTGATGCCAGGATCATGTGATGTGAGGTGTCAAATTTCACCAAAAATGACCCTGTTTCTCAGGGCAGCATGCCACAAGCTTGCGCAGCATACAGGGGTGGCCAACGCAGACCCTCATCAGGGGAATAGTTTTGCAGACAGGAAGGACTGTGTGTGAACTGATGAAGGGCTGACCTGGGAGCATAAGAGAGTCTGTTTTAGTCGGAGGGACAGATGCCATTTTAGAATGTACTAAACATTTGAATTAGAGACTAGGAGTATGCTTAAATTAAACCGGCTTTACTGTATGCTCCCCAGAAATCCGCCAGAGTGTCCTATAATCATACCTAGGAGCATTTGTGCTTTGCATGTATTTACAGATTATCAGGAAAGGCCACAAGGCAGTTGATTCGCTCTGTATTTTTGGTGCATATGATAGTGTCAGTAATCAACATGTAGGTATTGCGATGCACCACCAATGAGGAACTAGGAGTCGGCTCTCCACTTGCTGGTGGCCTCTACTTCCACAAAAGTGTATCATAGTCAAAACTGATAACTCCCCATGTCCTCTCACGTTGATGGTTCTTTGTCTCGTCCACTTCTGCCACCCTACCAGCATCTCCCACTTTCTCTCGTCGCCTGCTCTTCTTCCACTTTCTCTTAGCTTGCTCAATTGCTAGTGCTCCTCTTTCTCTCCCCTGTGATTTCCGCTTTCCCTTTCTGCTTTACTTTCTCTATCAAGTTTTCCTGTTTGCACGATAGATACCTCAGTAATGCATCTTCGGGGCAAGCGGAAAATGCTGCTTCAGATGCCTCTTTTCTGTCTTCTCTCATGATCCTCTGGTCCCAGGCACTCGTTCTAAGTGCCCACATACTGTGGGCGATGGCACAAGCACAGCATCAGAGGACAGAGAACACATATAATTCTGAGACTTTGCACTCATCATAAGCATCCTTAGCATATATTTAAGATGTCCTATATTAGTAATTAAACAATTAAATTATTGGAAACGCTGCTGAAAGAGAAAATAGTGAGGTTTCTGGAGTCCAGCGGATTACAAGATCCGAGGTAGCATGGATTCACCAGAGGCAAGTCTTGTCAGACAAATCTGATTGATTTCTTTGACTGGGTGACCAGGGAGTTGGACCGAGGGAGAGCCCTAGATGTGGTTTATTTAAATTTCAGTAAAGCCTTTGACACTGTTCCTCACAGGCGACTTATAAACAAACTGAGCACCCTAGGGATGGACCCTAAAGTTACTGCTTGGGTTAGAAATTGATTGGGTGGGAGGCGACAAAGAGTACAAGTAAATGGAGCTCACTCTGAGGGGAAGGATGTTACCAGTGGTGTGCCCCAGGGATCTGTCCTTGGTCCGATTCTTTTTAACATCTTGGTTAGTGATATAGCGGAAGGGCTGTTGGGTAAGGTTTGTCTCTTTGCGGATGATACCAAAATCTGCAATAGAGTAGACACCCAGGAAGGTGTAGATAACATGAGGAGGGATCTAGCAAAGCTTGAAGAATGGTCTAGAATTTGGCAGCTGAGATTTAATGTTAAAAAATGTAAGGTCATGCATTTGGGCTGCAGCAATCCAAGGGAGCAATATAGTATAGGGGGTGAAGTACTTTTGTCCACTAAAGAAGAGCGGGACCTAGGCGTGGTTGTGTCTGATGATCTTAAAGTAGCTAAAAAGGTAGAAAAGGTGACGGCAAAAGCTAAAAGGATGCTTGGGTGCATACGGAGAGGAATGGCTAGCAGAAAAAAGGAGGTGATAATGCCTCTGTATAAGTCTTTGGTGCGACCTCATTTGGAGTATAGTGTGCAATTCTGGAGACCGCACCTTCAAAAGGATGTGAACAGGATGGAGTCGGTGCAGAGGGTGGCTACTAAAATGATAGTGATCTTCATTATAAAGCATATGAGGACAGACTGAAGGATCTTAATATGTACACTGTCATGGTGGCACCCCTGGTGGCCAATGACGGTAAGGGCACGCTACACATCACACTTTTATTTTTAAGGAGCGTGGGGTATTTAAGGCCAAGTGCAGATTGGTCTTAGGGATTTTCGCTCCTTGTGAGCACACAACAATTAAGCCCGAGTGTAGGGAAACAAGGCTTTTATTTCCCCTCTGTGCAAGGGTTCATTAAGACAAATGGAAATTAAAGAGTGTCCTTCTTTACAAAGGTTCCAGTAATGAACAGCTATAGCAATTGTTGATCTCTTCACAATTAGGTGCACGGGATAAATGGAGGAATTCAATTCATTCCTGGGTAAAACAAATAAACAAGGCTTCTTCTTATTTACAATGTCGCTATGGATTCCAGGCTAGTAGCCATACACAAACTACAATCCATAGGTTCTTCTTGAGGAATGGGAATAGTGTTTGCATTTTCTGTTTCCATAAATTCTGCCTCACTACTTTCCCCCTCAGAGCACATGCTGTCCCTGGCAGTTACAGCTTTACATGGACTGTCTCTGGTATTCTGCCTCCAATAAGACTGTGCTTTAAAGTCTCTTGGTAGTTCTTCAAACCACTCTGGTTTCTTTCTTCTTCTTATAAAGAGAGTTTTAGTTTTAGCAGTGCTTTTAGAAGTTAAGCTTTCATTAGCAGGAATAAAACTTTCATACCTTGAGTTTCTGTAGCTTGAAGCTCTGGAGCCTTCTCTCTCATGCACGTCTCTGTGACAACAGGTTTTCTGTCGGTAGCTTCTGGGCAGTGCTGGACTTCCTGAAAGCTTAGTAAAACCTGGTGCGGATTCTCCAGCTCTGTGCTTCAGTGACAAAGTAGCTTTGTTAGAAACCTCTTCCCTTCGGGTACCTGGTAAAGCTTGTTCAGCATACTCCAATGCCTGCAGGCTTTCCTCCAAGCCTGGCTCTCTGTATATGTCTTTCAGCTTTGGACTCAGGAACGTTGCTTAAGCAGGGAGTGGCATACCCTCCAGCCTCACTGCTTTCCTTAGCAGACTCCCTCTGAACAGCAGCTCTCGTAGCTTGGCCCCTCTGAACTCTACCTCTGTGGATTCTGTCCTTTTGGGCTTTCTCAAGGAGGATTCCTTCCTTCAGGTCTCTCCTTCTTTCTTCAGCCGTAATCCTTGTTCCTTCTCTTCCTGCTGTGTCTGTGTCTGTGTCTGCTTTGCTAGCATTAAGCTTCCATTTATAAAGGGATCTTCCCTTTGAATCTCCCGGGCTCATTTCCAGGTGCAACTGGTCAGATCTCCTAGCCTCATTAGCTTCTGTAGAGTCAATCCTGCCCCCTCTAGCTGTGCTTTTAGGTAATTGCACACCTAGAGCTCTGTGAAAAACAGAGTTTCTTTTCAACTCTGCATCTTTATTGGCACCAGCCTCATGACAACACCTTAGAGGAAAGGCGGGATAGAGGTGATATGATTGAGATGTTTAAATACCTCTGTGGCATAAATGTTCAGGGAGAGAGCCCCTTTCAATTGAAAGCAAGTTCTGCTACAAGGGGACATGGGATGAGGGTGAAGGGAGATAGATTCAGGAGTGATATGCGGAAATATTTCTTTACGGAAAGAGTAGTGGATCCATGGAATAGTCTCCCAGTGGAGGTGGTAGAGATGAGGACAGTAACTGAATTCAAAAAAGCATGGGGCAAACACAGAGGATCTCTAAAGGTAAAAAGGGGACTGTTGTAGTTGTTGATATGGAAGGACAGACTAGATAGGCCATATGGTCTTTCTGTCATCATATTTCTATGTTTCTATGTAACAATAGTTGGAACCCAAGCTAAATAGATTCATATAAATAACCGAAAAGGTTTCTTGTAAGAGTTCATTCCTTACATTCCATACAGACGTAGAATTTTGCATTAGCAGTCCTAGAAGAGCAAAGGGTTTCGTGCAACAGCAGATAGATAGCACAATTGTGAAGGCATTGGAGAGGGTGTAGTGAGGAAGAAGAAAGCTCAGCCAGTGCATCATTGCATCAAGACATAAATTGAAAGACTTTAGAATGTGTTTTGGCCATTGGCTCCTTTGGGGCCTGTTTAAATCATGCCCTAAATGTTTGAAAAGAATAGAGAGAAAGCGAACAGCAATACCCTACAGTACGAAAAGCTGGTGTGGGGTCTTGTCAGCAATCTATGGAATTGCTGTCAAAGTGACCATCACCTTGTTTTAATGCAAATTAGCAGAGACCCCATTTTATGATCATTTTTGGTTAATGTTGCTTTTCTTCTTTTCTTACATTCTTTTACAGTACTCTGTAGAAAAAGAGACATTAGCAATGTTGGCACCTGCCCCAACTGCAGGGAGTTAGCAACATTGCATCTATTGTTGGGCACAAAACGGATGCACCAGCTATCTATAGACTGGAGTTTGAAGCTGTCTGAACAGCAGCGAATACATTTATGTCCTGTAACACACAATCAAGGGAGGCATCGTGGCCGATCTGAATATTAAGACTATCTGATTCAAATATTCCAGTAAATAAATAAATATTACAGAAGAGCTCTCTTAAAATAAAAATAAAAAAAAATAGAAAGAATTGCAGCATCTAAAAAAATGGCCTCAATCATTCTGCTAAGTTAATTTACACTGAATTTGTGAGAGTTGGGATGTGGATGTTGGAGACGACACTGTTGAAATCCTGGTTGCCTCCGGAGAATTAAGCGTAGAACATTCACAGCACTAATGGCAAGAATCCAGCAAGAAGAACTGCACAAAAAGTGCTGTGTCGAAAAACGAAGAGGTACAATAAATGGGATTAAGATATTCATTTTCAGTCACTGAGGGAACAATCCAGCAAAACTTTGTCTCTCTCCCCTACATGAGCATGATAGTGGAAAATCAACATTAATGAGCCATTTATTGTATTCAGCCTTCTTTAGTGTTTCCTTGGTTGGTTCTGCTCTTCTTGCACCCCCATGGTGGCTTACATTTCAGAAGGCTAGAAATGCTAACTTTGTGTTTGAAAACCATTGTTGAAGTTACTTTGGCAATTTTTTTATTCAATAGTCAGTGTCCTTCCCAGGACCTTTTGAATGGGCACCACCCAGTTGGTTTTACTGGCCACCTGGCTAACTTAATCTGATGAACTGGCATGGCAAAATAATGAGCAGGAATGGAAAAATGATTCAAGTGATTTTGTAATTAATGCTTAAAAAATATAACAGTATAGATAAATGTGATATGAATAAGTAGACAATTAAATGAATCTGAAACAGTGACAAATACATGCATCATATATGGAACTTTCTGAAAGACGACTAGTTACATTGTCTGCTGTCGGCCAGCATATAGTGTGGCCCCTATTCCTTCATGACACCCAGCTGGGAAACATTTCTGGGGAGAACAATGAATAGTGTTAGCAAGCTGGACTTAGGAAAAGAAAATGGATAGAGCTACACTGAATTTTGCAGAAGCTTCTGACAGAGTGGCCCATGGAAGACTGATGCCAAAATTATAGAAAGGGAGGTATAGAGATACCATTTGTAAATGGCAAGGAATGAACCGAAGGGGGAGGTATCAGCTGGTCATAACCAGTGGTGTGTTTTTCAGTGGGATTAAGGTGATAAGAGTCTGTATTGATTACAGCAACCAGGGATCACTGATTTTACAGGAGCATCTCCTACCCAGTACTGACCAATCCGATATTTTATGTCACTGCCTAAATCAACACCAAATTGGAGTGGGTAAACAATCTTGATAATGAATCTTCATCAGCTTCATCACAGACATTTGAGTTAAATTTTCCTATTTACAAATCTCTTTGTTGCAGGAATACGTTTGATTTATTTTATGTTTTATCCTTCTGTAAGTCTGAATGTCTTTATATCTTCAACTTTTTTTGGCCCAACAGTTTTCTGTGTGTGTATGGACATGTACTGTCATCAACCCTCCCCTGGTGGCCACTGGCTGTAAGAGTAGGTTGAGCATATTATTATTTTCTGGGACTAGAGGGCTCTTTTAAGGCCAAGGGTATCTTGGTCTTTGTAGTCCTGCTCCTTATGTGAATAAATTGTATATGCCAAGTAGAGGGTAAATAAGGCTTTTATTTCCCTTTTAACGCAAAAGGTTCGCTGAGATACAGAAATACAGAAAGTCCTTCTTTTCAGGCTTCCACCACAACATAAGTAAAGAGGTAAACTGTTACAAACTTCATATTTGCTTGTAGGATTTAACCCAGGATTCTTTCAAACTTTAAAGCAAAACAAAGGAGTGAACATTCCTCTTTCATTCAGCACAAACATGAGTATTCTCAAAGCAATGTCTGTATAACTCACAGTTCAGGGAATGATTCAAAACTGCCCGCAATACAAATGGAGCAATCCATTAATTCGTCTTGAGATAAGGGAATAGGGTCCTCAAGTGCTATCTGCATGGGCTCTGGGTCATTGTTATCTCCCTCTGAATTGGAGCTTTCCCTGGCCGCTATAGTTTGCCAGTCACTGTTTCTGTTCCCTTGTTTCCAGCAAGGCTGTTCTAGGGCTCTCAAATAAGCATGGCTTGTTCCTATGCCCTTACGTCCTGGCTTATAAAACTCTGGCCTGCTTCTTTTCCTTTCAAACTGGAAATCTGCTTTACAAGAGCTTTTAGGAGCTGAGCTTCTCTTTATGAATAAAGTGTCACCATACCTTGGTTTCCTGTAGCCGGTATAACTGGAGTTTCCCTTCTCAGGCACTTCTCTCAGGACGCGGTCTCTTTGGCAGACTTTCTCTTGGAAGCTTCTAGGCACTGCTTGACCTTTCTGTAGCCTAGGAAAACCTGGTGAGGAATCCAGACTTCCTTGCTTCTTGGTATAGGTAACTCTGCTATCAGTACCTTTCCTTCTGGAGCCTTTCAATCCTGTTTCAGGGTCTTCTGGTGAGCGTAGGCCCCTCTCCCGGTATGGCTCTTTCCTTCTGAGCTCTTTACCTCTGAGGTCTCCTGCTACCAAGGCTTTCTCCAGACTGACTCTCCACAGCCCGTCTTTCTCTCTGGCTCTTTCTGCTCCTCTTCTAGCTCCTGCTGTCCTTGTCGTGCTGCTTGTCTTGGCTGCACTGATTGACCTGGCTGGGCTGCTGTTCCTGGCTGTCTCATCTCCCCTTCTCCTCCTTCTCTCCTCTCCTGCACTAGCTTTCTGCTTATAAAGGCATTCCACGTTTGAGTTCCCAGTGCTACTTTTCAGGTGCAGCTGATTAACTTCTGCAGAATCATCAGCCGGGTGTGTTAACTCAGCCTCTGTAAGTTTTCTCCTGTTCCCTTTAGCTGCGCTGCAGGGCAATTGCATCTTCTGCACATCATTTGTTTTGTGAAAGACAGCGTTTTTTTCTAAGTCTTCACTTTCATTAGTATCTGCTCTATGACAGTACACAGGGCCGGATTTACGTATACGCCATGTACGCCATGGCGTAGGGCCCACAGCTGGGAAGGGCCCACAAAAAAGGAACAAGTTAGGCTTTTTTTTTAAAATAAAATTAAAAAAAAAACCTGCTGGCTGCCGCCGCGGGGCCCCCTCTGCTGCCGCGGCAGCATGGACTGACCCGCGGGGGCCCCCTCAGCAAGCTCGATCCCTCCGTGTCTCCCTCCCTCCCTCCGTGCAGGCTGTGAGAGACGCGAAGGCAGACTGTCTCCTTCGCGTCTCTGTTAAGCCCGCAGGGGCTGATGGGACATTTCCCATCAGCCCCTGCGGGCTTAACAGAGACGCGAGGGAGACAGTCTTCCTTCGCGCCTCTCACAGCCTGCACGGAGGGAGGCACGGAGGGATCGAGCTTTCAGAGGGGGCCCCCGCGGGTCAGTCCATGCTGCCGCGGCAGCAGAGGGGGCCCCGAGGCGGCAGCCAGCAGGTTTTTTTTAAAAATCAAATTATACTTTAGGCCGGGGCCGGGGGAGGGGGAGGGGGAGGGTAGGACTGGTAATGGGCTATTGGGGGGGCTGGGACTGGAAATGGGTTGGGGGATTAAGGCTGGAGGTGGGCTGATGGGGTTAGGACTGGTAATGGGCTGTGGGCTGTTGGGGGGGGTTAGAACTGGTAATGGGCTTTGGGGGGGGGGTTAAGACTGGTAATGGGCTGTGGGCTGATGGGAGATGTCTGGAAATGGGCTATCTGGTGTCTAGGACTGGAAATGGGCTGGGGGGGTTAAGACTGGAGGTGGGCTGATGGGGTTAGGACTGATAATGGGCTGTTGGGGGGGTTTAGAACTGGTAATGGGCTTTGGGGGGGTTAAGACTGGTAATGGGCTGTGGGCTGATGTGGGCTGTCTGGTAATGGGCTATGGGGGGGCTAGGACTGGAAATGGGCTGGGGGGGTTAAGACTGGAGGTGGGCTGATGGGGTTAGGACTGGTAATGGGCTGTGGGCTGATGGGGGGGGGTTAGGATTGGCAATGGGCTATGGGGGGCTGACTGGAAATGGGTTGATGGGGTTAGGACTGGAAGTGGGCTGATGGGGGGGTTAGGACTGGCAATGGGCTATGGGGGGCTGACTGGTAATGGGTTGATGGGGTTAGGACTGGAAGTGGGCTGATGGGGGGGGTTAGGACTGGCAATGGGCTATGGGGGGCTGACTGGAAATGGGTTGATGGGGTTAGGACTGGAAGTGGGCTGATGGGGGGTTAGGACTGGTAATGGGTTATAGGGGGGGCTTAAACTGAAAATGGGGTGATGGGGGGTTAGGACTGTAAGTGGGTTGATGGGGGGCTAGGACTGGTATTGGGTTGGGGGGTTGCTAGGACTGGAAATGGGCTGATGGGTGGCTAGGACTGGAAATGGGCTGATGCAGGGACTAGAAGGGAATGGATGCTGGGTGAGGCTGGAACTAGAAGGGAGCTGATGTTGGGGGAGGATTAGAATGGGATGGGGCTGGAAGAGTAAAATGGAAAAGGGAAAAATATTTTGTGTGGGAGGGATAAAAAATCTACAATTGGCCGGGTATTGGGAGAGTAAGTGGGGATTGAGGATGGAGGGGTAAAATTTGAGTGGATAAAATAGGAATGAGGAAAGAGCAAAAGGAGAAAGATTAGTATGTTAAAGCAGATGTAGAGAGAGAATGGAAAAAAAACTAGAAGAGAGAAGAAAGGACAAATGGACAGCAGACGATGGAGAGTTAGCAGAAGACACGAAGAAACCAGAAGAAAGTGGCTGGAGCAATTGCAGCTGAAAAAAATGCACAAAAGGTAGAAAAATATCTCTTTATTTTGAATTTATTAATTGGAATATGTCAGCTCTGGTAAATGTGCATCATTAACGTCTGTGCTTTGTTTAGTACAAGAGCAAATTAATGTATAGTTTTATTTCTACAGTGTTGTACATTCCAAGTTTGGCTTTTGGGATTCCCAGTTTAATTATTGTCTTCCTGTTTCTAAAATGTGATTACTTGTTTGGTGATGGTCTATGTTCTGCATGTGTAACTGAGCTGAGGTGTTCTGTTTATATAATTCCTATTTGACATTGCCACTTGTTCTCTTTCCCCAGTAGGTCATGTATTGTTGTTCTCTGAAATGTATTGGTTTAATATTTGCAGTGTTGCCTTTTGATTGGTAGAGTATGGTGCTTTGTGAGTCCTGGTAGTGCTGTTAGGATACGGCGGGTTTGCTATGGGTTCTAAATGGGCAGTGTTTGTAGTAGTTCCTAATGTGTCTGGCAGTTGGCACTGGGTTATAGTAATGTAGAAATCTTTTAGTCTTTCTTTATCCATACACTCATTAAGAGGCACGTTTACTAAAAGTTAGTATATGGTAACATTATGCAAATATTTATGCAAATGAGGCCCCTTATGCAAATGAGGCCCACACCCCCCTTGGGCCGCCCCTGCTGGGGGCCCACAATTTTTGTTGGCGTAGGGCCTCACTCGAGGTAAATCCGGCCCTGACAGTACACATATGTGTTTCTGTGAGGGGGGGGAGAAGGGTGTAGGTTTGTATTGGTGGGGGGGCTGCTATGTGTATATATGTTGGTTCTGTGTGTGTCTGAGATCTGGGAAGAATAAGAGAAAGGAGAAGCAGTGTGAAAGGAGCAGTTCCTTGTGCTGAAACTCCTTCCCCAAAATGCATTGGGCCAAGTTTTTTGGGCACTTTCTCTTAAACTCTCTAACCAGTTTGCGCCATTTTCAAACCTGATGTGTACTTTCCCCAGTTTTCTCTATGCCAAATGTGGTGATGAGAGTGAGCAGGAGAAAATGGAATTAGAAGAAAAAGACACTTGTACCTTTAAAACTACTGACAGCTCAGCTCTACACAGAGGTAGGAAAGCTACTATGAAAAAAAGCCAAGCCAAGCCACGCCCTAGCTCTAATGAGGAGGCAGGCTTAGCTGCTGATTATGAGCACACGTGCTCAGAGGAAGCTCTGATAGGAAGGAAACAGGTTTTTAAACCCGTCTTCAAACAGAAGAAGGGAGTTCACAGCTCCATTTTGAGTTCAGCTTGGAGGGACAGGAGTGCAAGTTCCAGGAGTTCATCTGACTCGGAGTTCCTGCCGTGGGAGAGAAGGTGCCAGTTTGAGTCCAGGTCCTAGGAGCTCATGGATACCTGAGAGACGTGAGTGTGCTGATTTCCAGCTGCTGAAAGCTAAGAGCAGAGAAGGAAACACTCCATGTCTGGGAAAGGTTCCCAAACCAAAAGCCAGCCAACGTTCTGGGAGAAAGGCTGCAAACCTGTGGGAACAGGTACCTTTATCCTGTATTCAGAATCCTAAGCTGAAAACTTCAACTGACAAAAGGTGGGTGGATTTGTTTCACTGGGGAAAGAACCAGGACCCAACCGTTAGCAGGGAAGTTAATTTGAACTCAGTAAAAGCTTTGAAGCAAGCATTTCAGGGAGGAGAAGCTTACTGTCCTTATGTAAATGTTTATGACCAAAAGGAGAAATTATGGAATGAATTTTGGGAATTCTTACAAGCCAGAAAGCCTGAAGAAAGTACTGAGGCCTGGAGTAGAGATAAACCAGCCACAGTACCGGAGCCCATGCAGATAGAATTATCTGAGTCACAATCTTCCCTAGAAGATTGCCAGATGGATTGCTCTCTTTGTCTTAGGGAAGCATAAGTTCCTGTGTGCAAGGCTAAGGAAGCTTTTGTAGAAGAAAGAAGGTATTTCTGCTAGAAGGAGCTCATAAGGCTGTGTTATGTTTATTGTCATGAAGACAGCTGCTTGTGTTTGAAGAGACTTGTGCTGCATTTACTTCAAGTACAATTTCCTTTTGTTTACTCTTCTGTTACTGGAGAAGTTATCCATTTTTGTGTTCGTGTACAGAACTTTAGTTCAAATCATTTTTATTCAAAGTTTTTCGATAACAGACCCCCACTACTAGTAGGGTAAGGCACGCCATTCTGGTAATACAATCTAAACAAACCATATGTATCAAACAAGGACATATCAAACAGTAGGATAATTGTAAAATTTAACATGACCATGTAGCTGAAGAGAAGAACATAGGGATATGCCCTCCAGAAAAAGTTCCACAAATACAAAGAGCTAATCACCCCCAACACTTGGAGGGCATCCCTAGTACACCTAGGGTTAAGCTACATCCCTGAGCACAGAAATACCCCAATACATGTTACAGGTACAGCATATTAAAAAGACATGCTTTACAGTGTACAACCTTAGAAAAGACCCCCCCACACTCCCACCCACCCCCCAAGCCCCCCCCCCACCCTACCCGCCCACCCCACGTTTCTCCCATGGATTTGAGAAGGCCATCTCCCAACAAACAAGCAACATCTTAAGCTCACCACCCATCACCAGGCACCCCAAGTATCACATAGATACATGTGCCCCTTCTACTTCTTGTTCTACGCGCCAACCCTCCCCTGATCTGTTATCGGGGACTCCCGTAAAACCACTTAATCTAGCTTTACTGAATTGCCGTTCCCTCCGGTCAAAATCTCTCCTCATCCAGGATCTTGTCTCCTCTAATTCCGTTGATCTCTGTTTTCTTACAGAGACCTGGTTGAGGGAGGGTGACAACCCAGTCCTCTCCAACTCTCTTCCTCCTGGGTTTGCTGCGATTTCAACTCCCAGAGTAGGGAGAAGTGGAGGCGGACTGGCTGTTCTTCATCGCGCATCTATTGGTCTTGAGGAAGTATCCTCTCCCTTTGTTCTGTATTCTGAATCCCTTCTTCTCCGTCTTCACTCCTCTCCCCCTCTCTATTTTCTTCTCCTCTACCTCCCCCCTTCCCTGACAACTATCCGTTGGGATGCAGCTCTCCAAACCATCTCTGATATCTCTGTTCAATTCCCTAACCTAATTATATTAGGTGACTTCAATGTCCACATAGATCACCCCAGCAGACAGAAAGATCGTGTCTTTCTTGATTTAGTACATGATATTCCTTTGCTGCAACATGTATCTGGCCCTACCCACACAGCTGGCCATACACTGGACCTCATTCTTTCTCCCAACACACTGCTATCAACAATCTCTCCCCCTACCATGATTAGTGTTCCCTGGTCGGACCATTTTTGCATCCTCTCTTCTATTTCTTTCCCCTCTTTAGTAACTACGGATGATATCCCACCCTCTTCCTCAGTTCCTGCTCGTCGTCGTATCACCCCTGACATTCTTAAGGTTTTTCCCTCTGCTTCTTCTCTCTTCCCGCCAGACTTTGCTACACTTTCTTCTGATGAGCAGGTTTCCCTCTGGAACTCTCTTTTACTGACTACACTGGATAGCTTAGCCCCCCTTCAGACGCCCCCAATCCGGCACGGACCCCCTCACTCCCCATGGTACACTCCTGCTCTCCGCCTCCAGCGAACACAACTCCGACATGTACAACGACAGTGGGCTCTCCACCCTTCTCCTGAATTACGCCTTCACTTCCAACAGCTTTTTTCTGCATACCGCCAAGCAGTTCAATCTGCCAAGCGGGGTTTTCATGAAACCGAAATCTCCACTGCAGCAAGCTCATCGAGACAGCTTTTCTCCATCTTGCGGAGGCTCTCCACTGTTAGCTCTGATCAACAGCGTTTAGCCATGGCCCCCAATCCCCAGTCTCTTGCTACGTTCTTCTCTGATAAAATTCTCCAACTCCGCCTCCTTTTTACATCCCTCCCCCCCTCCGCCGTTGTCCCCTCTCTGTTCTGCCTTACCCTCTTCCCCGTCCAATCTTGCCCTAGCCCACTCCTGGTCCTCCTTTCATTCTGTCACTTCTGCTGAAGTCCTACAGGCTCTAACAAAATCAAACAAAACCACCTGCAAGTTAGACCCGATTCCTTCTTCTTGGCTGTCCGAACCTTCCTTAGAGCTCATTCCTACTATTACCACTATCATTAACACCAGCCTTTCAACCGGTTATTTCCCTTCACCTTGGAAATCAGCCATAGTTCGCCCTATCCTAAAACAATCTTCCCTTGATCCTTCTATTCTTTCTCACTGGCGTCCTGTCTCAAACCTTCCCTTCGTAGCTAAGCTATTAGAGCGTCTTGTTTTTGATCAACTAAATTCCCACACTGAATCCACCAATACCCTTCACCCTCGCCAAGCTGGCTTTCGTCACGGACATAGCACGGAAACGGTTCTTTTAGCACTTCTTAATGATTTGCATGTTGCACACGATCGTGGTGATATTTCTCTCTTGGTGTCTCTTGACTTATCTGCGGCCTTTGATCTGATTGATCACCATACTTTACTTTCTCGGCTATCAGATGTGGGATTACAAGGCACAGTCTGGCAATGGTTCTATTCTTTTCTTACAGCCCGTTCTTTTTCAGTTCACATTGGTAATCAGTCCTCAGTTACCTTTCCTCTCACCTGCGGTGTCCCACAAGGTTCTGTTCTTTCTCCTCTTCTATTTAATATCTTTCTAGCTCCTTTATCCCTAGAGATTCAACAGTTTCCTGTATCATTCTATATGTATGCAGATGATATTATTTTGTTGTTCCATACCTCTCCCCTGACATTAGACATTACCCAACTAAACCTCTGTCTTTCTCGGATCTCTTCTTGGTTGTCCCAAAATTTCTTACACTTGAATCCATCCAAATCCACAGCCATGTGGGTTTCACTGACTGGCTCCTGTCCTTCTCTGGCCCCTCTGATTGACTCTACTCCACTCCCCCTTGTTTCATCCTTCCGCTATCTTGGTATTATTCTCGACCCCAAGCTATCTTTCCATCAATATCTTACTTCCCTTATACGCAGATCCTTTGTCACTCTACGACAGATTAGGAATGTCCGCTCCCTTCTTCCCGTTTCTTCCTTAGTCACCCTTGTCTTGGCTTTAGTTGTTAGTCGTTTGGATTATTGTAATGTCTTCTTCGCTAATCTCCCAAAGTATCAACTTCTACGCCTACAACGCATTCAAAATACTGCTGCCCGCCTCGTTACTTTCTCACGCCGTTTCGATCGTATCACACCTATCCTTTTCCGGCTGCATTGGTTACCTCTCTGTTTCCGCTTTCACTATAAGTTTCTTATTCTAATTCACTGTGCCCTTCACACTAACACCCCCCTCTATCTTGCAGACCGAATTTCCCTTCACACCCCCTATCGCCAGCTTCGTTCCCTTCATGCAAATCGTCTGTCCCTTCCTTCCCCGTCACAGGCACACCTTGAACAAACCCGTCATGCTGCTTTTTTCTTCCTAGGTCCAACACTTTGGAATGCTTTACCACCGTTTCTCCTCTCCGCCTAGAACCCTCATATCCCCAATTCAAAACTCTACTCAAAACACATCTATTTCAGCAGGCCTTTCATCTTTCTCCCGATGGTCTTTCCTAATGTTTCTCCCAATTACCTATTATGTCTGTCCTGTCCATTTGTTTTGTTTAGTTGTGTCCTTTGTCTATATGTGGTCTAATCTTGTCCTCCCCTTTGGGCCTTTTTATCACGCCTGTTTTAAGAAACCCTGTTAATTTATGTTTTAACTATTGGCCCCCCAGTTTGTTTGCAACGTTTTGGTCTCTTTGTTATTTTATCTGTCTATGCTTTTATTCTCTATATCTACTCTCCTGTTTTATTTTGGCGTTCCTTTCCTTGTTTGTGCACTGTCAACCTTTTATTGTACACCGCTTTATGTTACGACGAAAAGCGGTTTATCAAATTTTAAATAAAGATAAAGATAAAGATAAAGATAGAGAGGAGTAAGGTACGAAGCCGGTACAGATCCACAGGGCAGGTTGCTCCCCCCCGCCAACGTCCAACTTGACAGAAGAACAGAGGAGGAGCAAAGCATATGTAAGGGTTAAACATTCATTACCATGCTGCATTCTCGCATGGGCAGCTGGGTCAAAAGCGGCGCCCAAAGTTCCAAAAAAGAGTCCCAAGCTTTACCACCCCTCTGCTTGGCCGTCAATTTTTCCATGTATAGCAATTCGCCCAGGGCGTTCTCCCACAGCTGCACCCCAGGGGGGGGCCAAAGCGGCCCAGCAGCCCAACAAGACTTTTTTCACTAACAATAAACCCCGGGTCAGCAACAGCTTCTGAGGTGGCGTAAGAGCTTGATTAGCAGATCCCCACTGATGGAATAAACAAACCTCTTTGCTCCAACTGAGAGCTATACAAAGCCAACGGTCAAGCTGCCCACAAGCGTGCCTCCACAAACGCTGTACCTTAGGGCAGTCCCAGAATTTATGAAGCAACGTGCCTTTGTCTAAAACACACCAACCACAAGTAGGTGAAACACGCAACTCCGCCCGAAAGGCCCACTCATCCGTAGTATAGGATCTCCAAAGGAATTTAAACTGCAACTCCTGCAAGTAGATCCAGAGTTCCCCTCTCGGTATCCTCTCAAAAGCCTCGCGCAGATCCGACATCGCCATTCCAGCCAAGCCATCCCCAGCCCAACGGTGGGCAAGGTCTGAGAGGCAGGCGGCGTCACCCGCCGGGTGCAAGAGCTCCCACCGCTCCGGCCCCCCCCGGGAACCCGCGTCAAGCTGCTCAAACCATGGTCTCACCGATACCCCGGGGTAGAGCGGATTTACGCCTGCACCACACAGTCCCTCCACATAGTGCCGAGCCTGCAGGTACCCATAAAAATCAGTCCGTGAGAGCTGATACCTAACTTTCAACATACGAAAGGTTTCCAGGCACGACCCATCTGACGTGAAGAGATCTCCGAGACAAAGAATTCCCTTTTTGACCCATTCATGGAAAATGCTGGGTTTCATAAAGCCCGGGAGAAAATCCGGGTTCCCCACCAATGGCAACAACGCCGATCTCTGCCAGTCCCACCCAAAACGGGAACACAGCACCCGCCACGCCGCTTTGAGGGCCGTCATATAAGTCCATCCCCCCGAGTAGCGACTACACCGACCCTTAGCCGAGTGCAATACCGATAAGCTATGGAAAGGCGTACAACTGGCATTGACCTGCTGAGCCGGAGCACATCCGCCAGTCCCACCCGCCAAGGACCAGATATGCCTAAGCAGGTAACGGAGGTTATAATTTCGTAGGTCCGGAAGCAACAGACCACCTTCCTCCCGTCTTCTCATCAGAGCCCGTAAGGGGATGCGCGCACACCTGCCTCTTCACAAAAAGCCGCGCAGCGATTTTTCAAAGCACCGCCAGTCACCCTCCCGAATCCACAAAGGTAATAAGCGTAAGACATATAGCCAGCGGGGCATCTCCGCCATGGTGAACAAGGCTACTCTTCCCCTGAGTGATATAGGCAGGCCCTGCCACTTCGCAAAGGTTCGACGGGCTCTACTCAACATACCAGGGACATTGGCATGGTACAAATTTGCCGGATTGTCCGGTAACTGAATACCTAAATATTTAATCTCACCCTCTGCCCAGACCAAGGGGAACGCACCCTTCCACAACGGCCGACCTTTCTTGCCGACATCCAATACCACTGACTTAGAGATATTGATTTTAAGACCCGAAAATTCGCCATACTCATGAATGAGTTGTAGGACTCGCTCCAAAGAAGGCTGCGGGTTCGTCAAGCACAGGAGCATATCATCCGCAAATGCACTAATTTTCATTACTTCATCCCTTAGCGTGATGCCGCGGATTTCTGAGTGGCGTTGAATAGCATGCAACAGAGGCTCCAAGGAGAGCACGAAAAGCAAAGGAGAGAGCGGGCAGCCCTGACGCGTCCCACGCCCCAACTCAAATGCATCGGAACTAGCCCCACACAGCACCACACGCGCCATGGGACGATGATATAGGGCTCGAACCCACTGCACAAAGTTACCCTGTAACCCAAACTTTTCCAAAACGTCCCACAGATATTGCCAGGCCACCCTGTCGAACGCTTTTTCAGCGTCCAGACTGACCAGGAATAAAGCTTCTTCTTCCCGCAAACAGTGCTCCATACCGAGGAGCAGCCTAGTAATATTCTTGGTCGCCTCATGTCCTTGCACAAAACCCACCTGCCGAGGAGCTATAAGGGAGGGCAGAATACCATTAAGCCGTCCCGCTAAAACTGACGCAAGAATCTTCACATCACAGTTAATAAGGGAGATAGGCCTATAGGAGGCTGGTTCCAAAGCATCTTTCCCAGGTTTCGGGATCACTGTAATGTCGGCACACCACATATCTCTCGGAAGACTCCCCTCCTGTCGAATAGCGTCAAACATCACCACCATGGAAGGGGTCAACCGGGACATAAGTAATTTGTAGTATTCAATACTAAAGCCATCGGGTCCGGGTGCCTTGTGGGCTTTCCCCCGCACAATCCCCGCCTGAATTTCACGCACTGTCAAGGGCTCGTTCAAGATCTGCAGCTGCTCCGCAGTCACCCGCGG
This sequence comes from Ichthyophis bannanicus, assembly GCA_033557465.1. Taxonomy (NCBI): domain Eukaryota; kingdom Metazoa; phylum Chordata; class Amphibia; order Gymnophiona; family Ichthyophiidae; genus Ichthyophis; species Ichthyophis bannanicus. The sequence continues at coordinate 1,511,525,824 of CM066032.1, read as the reverse complement.
TAGTGACAGGTCCCTCAGGAACGCACAGCCCTTCCCATAGTCTCTCTCCTCCTCACTATATAAATTCGCATAAAAATCCTGAAAAATGCTAGCAATCTTCCAAGACTGATGCTGTAAACCGCCCCGCTCGTCCCGAAGAACAGGGATAAAACGAGCCCCCCCCCGGAGCGCGGACCAACTTCGCAAGGAGCCGCCCCGTCCGGTTCCCGTATCTATGCAGCTGATGTCGATAATAGGACATCGATAAGCCTGCACGTCGTTGTAACAACTCATTAAGTGCCATCTGAGTGCGCGTATATTCTCGCTGTAGGGCTCCATCGGCCCTCCTCCCGAGTGTCCGCTGTAGTTCCCATAGTCTCCGCTCCAGCACAAGTATACTACGATCCATATGGCGTTGCCGTTGAATTGTGTAGGAAATGATGGCGCCCCGCATTACCGCTTTGCTAGCTTCCCAAAACAAGAGCGGAGAGCAATCAGGCTTATCATTAAAAGCGACATACTCGTCCCATTGTTTTTCCAGGAAAGTCTGAAACCCCTTATCCTGACCCAAGTATGCCGGGAAGCGCCACCGTTTCTGCAACAGTCCCCGACAGTCCCACATCACCCACACCATACCATGGTCAGACACTGCTATCGGGTCAATTTCAGCCTGAACAATCCTCGAGAGTCCCCCTTCACTCACCAAAATATTATCAATACGAGACCAAGTGTGATGGGCTCTAGATTGATGAGTATACTCCCGGACTCCCGGATGGAGCAGACGCCAAACATCCACAAGATCACCCATTCTGCAAAGATATGCCACACCCCTACGCGCCCAGGAAACCGACGTATCCACCTTAGATTTATCCAGCGAGGGATCATGCGGGCAATTAAAGTCCCCAGCCATAAGTATCTTACCCGCCCCCGCCTCTCTCACAAAACGCATCATTTTCTTGAAAAACTCATGGTCATAGACATTAGGCGCGTAGACATTCGCTATCCAAACCACCTCATTAAAGAGCTTGGCAGTTATCAAAACATATCGGCCATGGGGGTCTGCTTGCATCTTAGCCACCTCAAAGGGAACTCCCCGTTTTACTAATACCACCACACCTGCCTTCTTACCTCCAGACGACGCTCCATATACTGCCTCCACCCAATCTCGTTTTAGCTTGTTGTGTTCAAGTGCACTCAAGTGCGTTTCTTGCAATAGCGCAATATGCGCACCCTTTCTTTTTAACATCTGCAGTATCTTGGTGCGTTTGACCGGGGACCCAATACCCCCCACATTCCATGAAATAATCTTGGCATTTAACATATCAGCAGCATATTATGACCCGCAGCAAGGTGTAAAAACTGTAAGCCCACCTAGAGACGCCCAGCCTCGTCTCCAGGTGTCCACCGCATAACTCAGCGGAGAAAAAAAGATCAGTACAGTAGGTGGGAGACAAACCACCCTCCATCGAAGAGGAAGAAACAGCCTTCTAAACATCCCGACCTCAACTCCCACCCCCCTACCCCTCCCAGTCTGCCTTTCCCCACCCTCCCTCCCCCCCTCCCCCTCCCCAAAGCCCCCCGACCGTCCCCACTCAACCAGACCCCCTAGTGCACTCTCCCCCATTACACTCCCCCCCACCGGTCCCCTCCCCCATCAAACACGCACCACAGCCAGTCCCCCAAACACACTTCTCCAAACACTCCTCTCGCTTCCCAGGCTCACATCCTTTCATATCTCCATTCATAATACCACTCATTCCTCCCCCACCCCCACGAACACACCTAATATAGAACCCTGTAGAGCAGGGCACTCCCCTAGGGGAGTAGGATCACAGTCAGTGCCCCTCCGGGCCGCCAGCAAGATGCACATATTCAGATGCCAAATGGCAACAAACCAGTCACAAACAAGTCCCACGTTCAGATGAGATAACAAACAGAACTTCTTGCACTTTGTGGCTCCAAAGTCCCGCCATAACCCAGCAGCGCGTTAATTCCACAGCAAACCAGCGCTATATCAATGTCCACTCATTTAGGGCCCTCACTCCCCGTTCAGCTCCACAGGGTCAGCTAACGTGGACACATACTTCTTCGCCGCCCCAGCTTGCTCAAACGAGTGGGTAGCGCCCTTGTAGTAAATCTTTAGAGTAGCAGGATAAATTAGTGCGAATTTCACCCCGCGCTTAACCAGTGCACTGCAGATGGGAGTGAATTCCTTGCGTCGCGCTGCCAAGGAGGCTGAGTAGTCTGGGAAGAGTAGGACCATCGCATTGTCGAGTTTCAAGTCTCTTTTCTTCCGGTAGGCTTGCAGCAATAAAGCTTTATGGTGAAAGTTCAAAAGGCGCGCCAACACCGGTCTAGGTCGGCCCTGGCCTTCCCGCAGTGGACCCAGTCTGTGAGCGCGCTCCACGTGTATTTTGCCCCGCAGATCTGCAAGGCCTAACGTCTGCGGTAGCCACTCTTCAAACAAGGTGAACAACTGACTCCCCGTCCAGGACTCGGGCACGCCAACCAACCTTAGGTTATTGCGTCTCGAACGGTTTTCGAGATCATCCACTTTCAATAGGAGGTCATCCAGTTGTTTCTGCTGCTTCGCAGCTGCACTTTCCAGCGCCAGCTCTCCCCTCCTCTAGCACAGTCACCCGCTGTTCCATCTCATCCATTCTTTTGGCAAAGTCCCCAAACTTCTCACCCATCTCATCTAATTTTCTCATAACCGTATCAAATTTGGGTTCCAACATTTTCACCACTTCTTGAGCTGTCTCATCGGGGCTTGAGTCGACACTGTCCTTTCCCGGCGAGTCCGGTACAGAGCCCGCCCGGGTCGCAGCCGCCATTTTCGAGTCCCTGGCACCCGCGGTTTTATCTCTCTTTACCGTCGCTCTCATTTGCACAGGACTGCCACCAGACTGCACTAGTACGGTAACACAGTGATTGCAGAAGTGTCGGAACCTCCTAGGGCAGTATTGGACCGGTGTTGCCGAGTAAATGGCAGTATTTCTACAGACGGCCCGGGAGCGCGACGAGGGAGCTCCTCACCCGCTCATGTGCACACGTGATCATCTCGTGTACAGAACTTTAATGCGTGTGGAAATCCACAATAATAAAAATATTCTTGTTTGCCTCAACCTCCGGTTGCACAACTACAGTTTGTCTTTTTGAATACAATTTTCTCAACTACAAGTCCCAGAGTGCATTGCTGGTGGCAAAGGGAAAATATAGTTCATTTAAGGACAGACAAGGCAGCCCTAGCTGTAAGCCTATGGCCCAGGCTTGGGTACCACACAAATCTGGTCTTGTTCCATTACATTTTCAGAGTTATTTTATCCCCGGATATCACCACTTATGTATAGTTGCTTTCCAGCAATCCATTGGGTTGGAAAGAATAAAAGAATGTGCTAAATTGCTCTACAAATCAAAATAAATTAAACCTTACTGCTAATCTGCTCTTAGTGAATAGTTTAATAATTTTATTTAGGGCCCCTAGTGTGCCACAACTCCATGGTCATGCTGATTACCGCAAACCATTTCTCTCATAGCAGAATCACAGCAAACTGCGTGCTGTCTCAACCATCTCTTCCACATTCAAACCACTTTTTTTTTATTTTATATTTATAAGTATACAGATTTACAAGGATACCATCACTTGTACAGGAAATCGGGAAATCAGTGAATATTCAAACAACAACTAAGGAAACAAATTCCAGAGGAAACAAAATCAACCTGATATTCCCACTCTAGCCCACAATTTAGAGATCCAAAAGGAATAGGAAAAAAATTCAACATCAAACTCTTATAGGAAATATACAGAGACACATATCAGCCATAATCCTAATCAAGATGGAGGTTAGCAAATGGCTGACCCACCCCCAACAACCCCATGGCATTCAAAAAGGAAATTAATTGAGATGGAAAAAAGAAAATATATGAAACACCTTCCAATTTTACAAGACATTTACAGGGAAACTTCACAAAGAAGAGCCCACCCAATTGAGAAACCCTTGGGCGCAGAATCAAAAATTCTTTCCTGCGTCCTTGGGTTTCCTGAGCTAAATCAGGAAATATGCGAACCAAGCAGCCCTTAAAGGATACATTCCTCTTCTTAAAAAACATTTTAAGAAGCCATTCTCTATCTGACGATAAGGTAAAGATTACTAAACAAGTAGCAGGAGAGGCTGTACCAGTATCTGAATTCTCTAAAAGAGACGTAACATTCAAAACATCGAACCCAGGTAGTTCAACATTAGAAGAAACCTTTTGTCTAGTTGGACTATAATAAATCTTAACCAAAGGGGGACATAGCTCAGGGGAAACCCCGAACACCTCTGACAAATAAACCTTAAAACATTTCTTTAGCGGATATACCAACAACTTTGGGGAAATTAATCATACGCAAATTAGTCAACTGTAAATGATTATCCAAGTATTCCATACGATTCCTCATATTGCCAAAGTCTTTCATCAATGCCTCCGCTTGAGAATCCAAACGGTCAGATCGTACTGAAAATCAGAAACCGTTGATTTAAGAGATTCAAGAGTCTGAAGGTTCATGAAACAGTTCTTTTCATTCTGTTCCACCTGGGCTTGCAGAAGTTGAACTTGAGGAATAATGGCCTCCCCCAACTTCTTGATAGCCGACCATATAGCTTCAAGGGTAAACTGCTCCGGCCACTGCAAATCAAAGGCAAAGGGTGACGATTCAACTGCTGCAGCTGCCATAGTGGGGGTTGGTACTGGCATGGAAGCCACTCCCTTTGCTTCGTCAGTCACCCGCTGCTCTCCGAGCGTCTCAGGGGCAAGTAGAACCCGCGAGGAAACTCCATCACTCGCGGTCGCGTTCGGAGTTAGCCCCAGCGAAGTGACGGGCTCACCACCGGATAGCTCCTCAGCTCCCTCACTCTCCGATCGCACCCCTGAACACGCCTGCTTCGGAGGTCTTCGTACTTCTGGGGCGTTTGATGACTGTCCAAAAGAGACATTGAGCTCACCGGCTCCAGCTAACTCTCGGCCGGGCTTCTCACCCCCAACTGTGGCTGAACCGCCCGACACAGATATAAATCCAAAGGACCTACTGCAGGTAAGGCGGAGGTAGCAGGCAGGGAAGTCTGGGGTACTATCCCAAACCAAACTTTCCTCTGATGCGGCATGAGGAAAAAGCATCAGGCACGGCTGTCTCTGAGAAACGCCATCTTGGATCTCTCATAGCAGAATCACAGCAAACTGCCTGCTGTCTCAACTATCTCTTCCACATTCAAACCACTTTTTGAGCTGCCAATGTTCTGCCTCTTCCTAGTCATCTTTTCTTCTATATTGGTTCCTGTTGACGTCGCTGTGCTTCGTACAGGCTACCATTGCCTTTTTACAGCCACCAGAACATCTTGGCTCGCCGTGTGGTACCAACAGCAAGCGGGATCAATAGCAATAGAAAAGGAGGTTTTAGAAGAAACTAAGGTAGAGAGAGAAGGCAAAGAGACAAGATTGAGGGATCAGATACAAAAAAGAAATTGTAGGAAATGTGGCAGAGCAAACGAGAAAGAGTAAGGGAAGTAAAGAGAGACTGGAGGAAGAAGGAAGAAAGGGACAGAGTAGAGTGGAGGATTGAAAGGAAGTGGGAGAGAAAGATGGGGAGGATAGGGTAAGAGGAGCGAAAAGGAATGAGAAGAAAGGATTAGGAGAAAAGAAAACAAAATGTGAGAATATTTAGAGAGGAGAAAGAAAAGAAATAGAAAAAATAAGAAATAATGCAAAAGAAAATTATGCAGATACATAAAACAAAAATTGTAAAACTTTTTTCAAAGAAAATCTTTAGCACATATAAAGTCCTATGAATTATTTGCAGATCTGTGCTAACATGACCCAGAATCACCACACAATTTTCCAACCTTTGGTGTAGAATCTATCGGTGAACTGCCATATAAAACCACTGTATATATTTGAAACGTTGTAACCAGTTAGATGTATATAGTTCTTTAAACTGTTCCATGTATTACCTGTTCTGTTTCAATGTAAACCACCTTGGTATAACTGAAAAACAGTATATAAAAAATGTTAAATAAATAAAAACCAAGAACGTCAACTAAAGTGCACATTATTATGCTGCCTTGAACATCATTTGGAAATGTGGATTAAAAACTCAAATGATGAATTATCATTTCACACGTGTCTGGCTCATTTGCCTATAAACCTTTCTCACTGAAATTTGTTTCAGTGGGTGATCCATTAAATTATGGAGGTGGCAAACTATATAATAGAAAATTCATTTAGAATCAAGATTTAGAAACATTTATTAGAGGACTATCTCTGTTTTCAGAAATCTGTGATTGAAAGGCTGTTTGAATAGGGAACCTACAGAAGAACATAAGATATGCTATACTGGGTCAGACCAAGGTCCATCAAGCCCAGTATTCTGTTTCCAACAGTGGCCAATCTAGGTCATATGTACCTAGCAGTTTCCCCAAGGGACACAGTTTCCACAATGCTTGTATTGGTTCAAGCATTGATATCCTGGGTCCCTTCTTAATAATGGCTTATGGACCTTTCCTCCAGGAACTTGTCCAAACCTTTTTTAAACCCAGCTACACTAACAGCCTTTACTACATCCTCCGGTAACAAATTCCAGAGTTTGATTACACGTTGAGTGAAAAAATATTTTCTTTTATTAGTCTTAAATAGTTTACCCTGTAGCTTCATTGCATGTCCCCTAGTCTTTCTATATTCTGATAAGGTAAACAATCGATCTACGTTTACCCATTCCACTCTGCTCATTAATTTATAGACTTCTATCATATCTCCCCTCAACCGTCTCTTTTCCAGGTTAAAGAGCCCTAACCTTTTTAGCCTTTCTTCATAGGAGTATCCTTCCATCCCCTTTACCATTTTGGTGGCTCTTCTCTGAACCTTTTCTAATAACTCTATATCCTTTTTAAGATACGGCGACCAGAATTGCACACAATATTCAAGGTGCGGTCTCACCATGGAACGATATAGAGGCATTATAATATCCTCTGTTTTATTTTCCATTCCTTTCCTTATCATACCTAGCATTCTATTTGCTCTCTTGGCCGCTGCTGCACACTGGGCCGAGGGTTTTAACATGTTATCCACAATGACGCCTAATGTTATCCACAATGACGCCAAGTACTGTGGTACTGCAGAGCCTATTCAAACAGGAAAAAAGGTTTTAAATCCAGAAAAAAGATTCCAACACCAGATGCGACATTACGAGGAGCCAGATAGGGGGAGCAAGAGAGACCTTCCAAGGCCTAGAGAACCGCACCTCAGAGCTGGTGATGTAATACCGACCAACAGCCAATCCAGGAAAGGGGGAGTTCCTCTTAAGAAAGGCTGGGAAGTTGAAAAGGAGGAAGTAGGACAAGCAGCAGAGGCAAAGGCAGAAGCAGAAGAGGAAAAGGAGTCTTGGCAAAGAGACCAGAGAGGAAGGAGTTCCTGGCAAGAAGACACACTGAGTCCGGTGCAGCCAAATACCAGGAGTTCTTGGCAGAGAGACACTGGAAAGAAAGGTACCAGGAGAGAAACAAAGGTCAGAGTTTTATATGAGGAACCGGTACCAGCAGATACAGGACACTGTGGAAGTTACCAGAGAGATGATGAAGTCATTGCCATAAGAGGTAACACTCTTCATTCAAGGAGCAAAAGGTGTGGGTGTGAAAGAGTGGTAACTCCACCCGAAGGCCAGCTGAACAGTGGGAAGCCTACTACTCGAGTGAGGCTGAATTGCAGCAGGACTAGGCCTCAAGACTCAGCTAACTGGGATAGGCCCAGAGAACAAGGTAAACCACATTTTTATTCTAATAAGCGTTATAACTTGCTGACACAGGGAGCACAAGGAACAGAGGTGTGCACTCCTTACCAAGCTGTCTGTAAGACAGGACACAAGCCTTTATCAAAAGAAAGACTGTTTAATACAAGGCACCAAGACAAAGGAAGATACTTTCATAGCAAGCATTCACATGACCAAAGCCCAGACCTAGGCCCAGAACACTGGAGGCTAGTGCAAGCGGTATATGAGAAGCCTCAACGTATTCCACAAGAATATACTGATACAGAGTCACAGTTATCAGACCCACAGCCTATGCAGGTGGAATTCAATGAGAACCCTCCTGAGATAGCCATGGATTGCAGCTACTGTCAGGCAGGAAGCCTAGAGTCTCTGCCTGATGTGTAAAGCAGGGCTCAGTAGCAATGCCTGTGTGTTTTATTTGTATAAGGTCCTGTGAAGTAACAGTAGACAAAGCAATATCTGAATATGTTTTCTTTTCTACCTGAAGCAAGGTTTTCTTTATGTTGATGTAGACTCCACTATTTGAACCATTGTACATTAGGGGAAATAAAAAGCCTTTCTTTCACTACACTCGGACTTTGTGTTCACTTGAAGTTTTGGTACACGGTAGGTCCTGGGAACAGGTACCCAGACCCCGCATACAAGGACCAAACTCAAAAATAGAAAAATAACTCATGTCCACCCGACCTGCCTTAACCACCCTTGGCCACTAGGGCAGCGGTGCGACAGTACTTGGCGGATTCCCAAAAAGGCACACAGGTTCCACAGTACTCATCCTGGGGTAGGCAGTGGATTCCCGGGTCCTCTTTATTTTATTTATTATTTATTTATTTATTTAACAGTTATTATATACCAACCCTTTCAACACTCAGGGGGGTTTACATTGAACAAAAATGAGAGAAACTTGGTTACAGGGAACATTTCAAACTATAATACAATAAACTATGTACAGGTCGGCAAAGGTGCTTATAGAGAAGTATCGTGACAGCTGCGTCTGAACTATTAACATGATATATTACGAACAGTGTGTGATTTATTGCGGACAGTGTAAGATATGGGGTGTAGTCATATCGGGGGGGGGGTAGTAAATAGTGAAGTAGGAGGTGGGGTCAGGAAGATAGGTGGGTTATAATATTCTGAGAAACGTAGGGTTTTTAGGGGTTTACCAAATGCTTTTGTAGGTCCTTGGTTGATCCGATGGAGTCTGGGAGGGAGTTGCAGAGGGTTGGGGCAGAATATCTGAAGGGTCTGTTGCTGGTGGCTTTCTTGGTTTTCCTTACTGAAGGGGGCAAGGCTAAGAAGTCCTTTATGCATGCTCTTCTCATTCTGACATCAGACTGTGGATGGATCAAGGTGGATAAAAAGGAGGGGGAGATATTATTGTGTAGTTTAAAAGTTGTGACTAACATTTTGTATCTTACTCTGGAAGCGATGGGGAGCCAATGGAGGTTATAGAGAATTGGGGTGATGTGGTCAATAAGTCTTGCTTTGGTAATAATCCTAGCCACTACATTTTGTGCAAGTTGCAGTGGGTGGATTATCTTTTTAGGTAGGCCCTGTAACAGACTGTTGCAGTAGTCCAGGTGAGGAGTAATCAAAGCCTAGACTACTGTTCTGAAGTCTTGGGTGTCAAGGATCGGTCTGAGGTGTTGTATGGTTTTTAATTTAAATATTCTCCTAGCCATTTGTTTGACTTGGGCAGTCATAGTGAGTGCTGTTATCGATAATGACGCCTAGGTACTTTACTTCCTGTTTAACTGGCAGTTCAATATTATGGAGTTTGACGGAAGAGGGGGGCGTAAAGTTCTGGCTTCTAGTTGTGAATAAGATTTCAGTTTCTTGAAATTTATTTGCATGTTGTTTTCATTAAAACCATGATTCTGCTTAAATTATGTAGCCAGTGATGTCATTATACTGGGGATTTTTGACGTCAAATGGAGCATATACCATGATATCATTGGCATAGATATGATATTAATGTTGTATTTTCTGAAGATTGTGCAGATAGTTTGGATGTAAAGATTAAATAGTAATGTCAAAAGGGCAGAACCTTGGGGAATACCCTGTTCTTGGGGAAATGTTGCCGATGCTTCTTGGTTGATTTTTACAAATTGGTGTCGGTTAGATATGTATGATTTGAACCAGTTTAATGTTGTTCCAAAAATACCTAAGCTTCAAGTCTGGCCAGCGGGATGGTTTGGTCAACGCTGTCAAATGCACAGGAGATATCTAGAAAAATCATGATGAAGTCCTGATTGGGGTTGTCCAGACCACAGATGAGTGAGTCAAATAACACTAAAAGGAAGGTTTCAATGCCATGATAGGGACGAAAACTGTATTGGTGGGTGTCAAGTGGAGCATTAAGGTCAATGAAATCTTGTAATTGTATCTGAACTAATTTTTCAATTATTTTTGCTAAGAATGGAATACTTGATATAGGGCAATATGACGTAGGGTCTTCCATGCTGAGAGAGATGTTTTTAAGTAAAGGACGAATGATGGATATTTAAGTGAGTCTGGCATGATTCCTTTGGAGAGGGAGTGGCTAACGATGTTGAGTATAATGGGGGCTAGTTCAGCTTTGGTTGCCTTTATCCAGGAGACTGGACATGGATCAAGGTGTGATGTAGTAGTGTTGATTTTGGCTATTGTTTCAAGTAGTTGTTTTTCTTTTATAGGGTAAAATACGGACCAATTACTTGTGAAGGTTTGGGAGTCATTACAGATAAGTACAGGTGGGTTGCTTTTGCTTTTTAACTTAGTGGTCAGGTAATTTGCTATAGCTTCAGGTTTGATGGGATTGGTATTTGACTGGTTGATGTGGGTCTTGGCTAGTATCTTTACTAATTCAAAAAGTTCCCTAGGGGCGATTGATGGCTTTTTGTAGTAGGGAGGAGTGGTGTTCTCTCTTTGCATTATGAATCGCTTCCTTATAGTTACTTAATGCTGAGTTGTAGAGTTCTTTGTTTTCTTGGGTTTTGGAGGCTCTCCATTTCTTCTCAAGCTTTCGGAGTGTTTTCTTAATGTTATGTAAGTCTTGGGTGTACCATTGGCTTTTTGAAGGATTTTTTGTTGGGGTTGATTGGTCTTGCACCTTCACTGATTATAACGGTCCAATTCTTTATAGTGTCATCTAGATTCTGTATAGGGCTGTTGAATTTAAGGGTGACGTCTGCGAGGAAAGTGTCGTTGTCAAATTTTTTAAAGTGTGGGTTTCGGTGGATTGAGTAGGTGGGTGCTTTTGGGGAGATGTGTATTGGGAAGTTGGATCTTAGGATGTAGTGGTCCGACCAGGGGTCCTGCGTGGTGGAGAGGTAAGTGAAGTAAGGGTGTAAGACGAGAGCTTTAGGAACAAAAATCTAGATGGGCAGACTAGATGGACCATACTGGTCTTTATCTGCCGTCATTTACTATGTATGTTATGTTACTAAGTCTAGTTTGTTACCTTTTGTATGTGTAGGCTGCTTTACCATTTGATGGAAGCCCATGTCTTCCATGAAATCAACAAAGTCGGAAGATTGTTGAGTAGTGAGTGTTGCTAAGTTGAAATCTCCAAGAATAATATGTGGTTTCCTTGAGGGGGATGTACAAGCAGATTCTAGTATGGCAGTGAGATTGAGGTGGCTATTAGTGGGCGGTCTATACAGGAGACAAATTGCTAGGTTTTTATTTTCAACTTTTATTAAATCTATGCTATCGCAGTTTGTACAAAGACAGGTGGAGAAGTTAAGGTTAGATTTTGTGAGTATAAGTACTCCACCACCCCTTTTGGAGTCTCTGGAACAGTTAAATATGCCGTAGTCACCTGTGTTTAGTTTTTATTTATTTATTTATTTACATTCTCTTATATACTGCGCTATTCTGCATCAGTGCGGTTTACATTGAACAAACTGAAATTACATTGAACAGGGCATTATAACTTGGAGATAACTATTTTACAGGGAATATGGGCTATGGAGGGTTAAGTGGCTTGCCCAAGACCACAAGGAGCACCTGTGGGACTAGAAACCCCAGTCCTTCCGGCCCAAGGTTGCTGTCCTCTAGTGGGATTTGAACCCCCGACCTTCCGGCCTGAAGTACCTTGCCCCAACCACTAGGCCACTCCTCCACTCCATTGTTGGTTTAGTATGATGGAATCATGGTCAGTGAGCCAAGTCTCTGTGATACAGCGAAAGTCCAAGGATTCGTCAGTAAGGATGACTCTTATTAGTGGGATCTTGTTTCTAATAGAGTGAGCATTTACCAGCTGACCACTTATGATGGTGAATGCTTCAGTTTGAGTTTGGGGATGTGTGGTGCAGGTGGTGTTAATGTGGATCAGTCTGCAATGTGGTTTGCTTCTATGTGTGTGAGAATCAAATTTGGCACCATGTTTGTTGGATATTGTTTGTTGGTTGTAAAATATGAGTGGGTGGAAATGGGGGATTGTAGGTATGAATGCAATGTCTTGGCGGGGTCACAGTGAGTTTGCTGGGACTAGGAGGGCTATAATAAAGTAGAGGGCAATTAGGGGTTCATAAGTGAACGTCATTTTAAATTGCTGTAGGTGGACAGACCAGATGGAAGGGGAGGGAGCTACGGATGAAGGTAAAGTCGTTGAGTTTAGAATGTGGGAAGAGAGAGTCTTACAGTGTAACCTTTATGCACAAGGATATAAAATGACAGCATGATATGGAGTAATTACAGTGTGATAATTACAATTGGAAACCTGTTTCAACAGTATGTCATGAAGCAGTAGCTTTTCTATGTTACATAATAATGTAGGAACAATTTAAGATATTGTGAATAACGGTGAGTTGTACTATTTGAGATTTTGCGTAAAGTCTATGGTTTTAAACGTAAATAGTACATGAGGAAGATATTGGCTGTGTAGCTTAGAAATGGTTTTAACTCTTGGCGTTCCAGATAGTTGTATGGGAGGTGATTCTTCAGAGAATAGTGATGTGAGAAAACACTGCAATTAAGCAGGAATCACGGTGTACATTTTAGAATCTTTCTTGTGATGTGTGTTTCTAACTCGAGGTTCTACCTTAGTTCCAGTTAGGTCTTCACAGCTCAGGGTATGGGTGTCGAATAAGGCAGGTTTGTTGGCGTGGGTGGATGGGGTTTTGTAGTAGGGTAGTAGTCTGCATTTGCCTATGTGCCCCACCTAAGGGCCCTCTGGCGAGGCCCTCAGGCACGGGCCTGCCAGGCGCAGGCGCGCCCAGTGTAGCGCTGCTTTTAAAGATGGAGAGAAGGCCCCTGATTGGGCTGGAGCCAAGCAGCGGGGAGGAGCAGAGCTTCCCACGCTCGTGCTCTATCCCGATCAGGGAAGCAGGCAGGCAGGCAGATTGCGGTTTATGGACCTTTCCTCCAGGAACTTGTACAAATCTTTTTTAAACCCAGCTACACTAACAGCTTTTACTACATCCTCCGCTAATGAATTCCACAGTTTGATTACATGTTGAGTAAAAAAATATTTTCTCTTATTAGTCTTAAATGGGTTATGCTGTTGCTTCATGTCGTGTCCTGTAGTCTTTCTACTTTTTGATGGCTCAATAAGCCCTTTAAAGAAATTGAAATCTTTCAGATGTGTTCATAGATTGTGAGGAACTTGTCTCTAAACTTCACAAATCATAGCTAGATAAGATTTTTGGACCCTCTAACAAGATATAAAATGGGATAGAGATACAGAGGCCGTTTTACTAAAATGTGGACGGTTTTGTGCTTACCACACTTCAACTGCAAAACTTAAGGTGCAGTAAGTGCAAAGCCTGTGGGCGTGCCCAGCATCTGCTCTGCATTTATGGTGCAGGGCAGACACTTACCAAATTGGCCCCGCATTACATGCATTGGCATATAGTGCCATCTGCGGGTGCATGTAATACAGGGCTAGGGCCGGTGCTACCTTTAGGCAAACTAGGCGGCCCTCCAGGGGCACCCATTGGTACTTCTGCCTCCCCTCTCCAGGCCTGCAGCGGTGATAGTGACTTTCAAACCACAACGCGGGGGCTTACCTCAAGCCTCCAGTTCTGTATCACGGTGGCTTCTAGACCCTGCAGTTTTACCCCCTTCATAAATTGGAAGTTGCATCGCAGGGGGCAGAAGCGGCATTTCCTAGTATTCATGAAGAGCGACGCAGCGCTGAAGGCTTGAAGTAAGCGCTGCATCATGGTTTGAAAGCTGTTGCCGCCACTGCAGGCCCTGGAGAGGGGTGTCGGTGGGTGTCCCCAGGGAAGCAGCAGGATCGAGAGCCCACCTTGGACACCTCAAATCCTTGCACCAGCCCTGCACACAGCCCAATGATTCCTAAACCCCCCCCCCCCCAATAAAATAAAACCGCAAAGGTATTGCGAGAGACCAGTAATTATCTCTTCTTCAGAAGAAATCGGAAAACGTGATTGTTTTCTTAGAATTTTATATAGTTGATTTTATTTGAATTGGAAACTCTCTTTTTGGTTGTAAAAGACTGTATGATGAATTGATGTATTGATTTCTTATGCTCTTTGCTACCTTATTATTGTGCGAACACTTTATTTATTATTGTACTTATCCTATATTATTTATTATATATCGCTTTTATGCTTCATTGAAAAGCAGTATATTAAGTCAACCAATCAGTTAAAGAGGGCTACTGGGGACAAGCTTGATGATGAGGGGAGCGGGTCCGGGAAAAGTGATGGGGTTGAACTGGGGATCGCTGAACTTTCTGGAGATTAATACAACAACAAAGGCTGGAACCTCAGGTCTAAAGCATTATAAGTAAATTGAGCAGACTAGACAGGCCTTAAAATCCTTATCTGCATCATTTTCCTTGCTTGTAATGGTTTGTTTTAGTAAGTGTTGTAGAAGGACAGACTAGATAGGCCATGCGGTCTTTTTCTGTCGTCATATTTCTATGTTTCTATGTGATAACTAACTCCCACATATAGGATGTGATAAATTAAATTCTTTTATAGGTACAGAAGAGTAAAAAAACCCAACATCTTAGTGCATTGATCCTATAGTGTATTAACTGATTTACAGAGAATTTTTTTTTTATTTCTCTTAATTCTTTATTTGCCTCTCCCATCCTTTACTTCACACACGGTGGAATAATAACCTTCTCCTGTGGTAATTCATCAATGCCAATTTCCACCATCTGGGGTAACATAGGTTACACAGTATCCAGTGATTTGCCATTGGGGCCAAATGCCTTCAAGACAAACCTGAACCACCACCTTAGCGTACAGTATTGTCTCCTGTGTCACAGTATTGCTACAAAGCCGCATGCCTGGATGTTTTCCAATGCCTTTGGTATTCTTGTACGTGAAGTAGTATTAAAGTGTCGCACTACAGAGACATTACTATAATAGATGAATAGAAGTAGTGACTGCCATAAAGGCGTGAGGAAAAGATTTATTCTTGAATGTGTTTGACTAAAAAGAGGAGGGTTTTTTATAGTGACATTTTTTTCATGTTTAGTTTGCTAGGGGTCCTTTCTCTGTTCGCCTGCGATATTTAGAACTCCGTTGTGTTAATCTGCTGATAGGCTGTATCTCCCAATTCAGCTACTGTTTTTTGGCTGCAGTGTAAGTTTCTATAAATACAAATGTCTGCATGGTAGAGTTCAACGGAAACGACAGAGGAGAGGAAAATGGCTGTCCTGGTGAGGTAAATCGGCAAGAATGCCAAGCGCACCCGCAAAGCGTGAAGAGCAGATGTTTCCCCCACCACGTGCCTCTGTGTGCAGCAGGGCTCTTATTTTTCCTGTTTTAGATCATGCTGTCTAACTTGCTCTTTCTGCTCCCTTTCTTCATGCTTTCCGGGATACAGAGAGAGGTAAATGATTTGTTTTTTCTCTCCATTCTCTTGTCTGTCTGGCATGTGTTACATCGGCGCAGATCCTCTTGTCATATTCCACATCGACTACAGAGCCTCACACCTCTGTACTCTTCAGTGGAATATTCAGTTTAATGTGAATTGGAAGTTGAGACAGAGGCCTAAAGGGAGCACTGCGTTGTACTGTAAAATGAGTTACAATTGCAGCTGCCTGGAAACCCATTAACCTTTTTGCTTGCAGGCACATCTGTTACACATCCTAAATTCACAGAATATTGTGTTGTGAAAGGTGACCAGTTACAGATTTAGGGGCCCCTTTTACGAAAGTGCATTAAGATGTTGCGGTTACTGCATGTCGATGGTCAAAATGAATGCACAGTAGCTGCAAAGCCTCTGCATTAACTGTTGGCATTCCCGCAATCTTCCCATACAGTTATCACAGAGACGATGCACTTCCCGCAAATTACTTGCTTTGCAATAATGCAAATGCCCCTAATGTTGCCCACTGAGGTGGTGTTCACTGCTCCGCATTATCTACTGCTTTGGCAGTTAGCTTGTGGTACTGTAGTGTCCATTAAGACGGCAGTTTCATAAAGTCCCCTGTAGATAACGCAGGGTGTCCTGTGTGTATTTTCATGCTTGTTTTCTAAAGTCAAGCAGGCAGTCTCTAGGGCTGGTGTAAATGCCGGCACCTAGGTTTGTGAAGAATGGGTATAAATTATAGTATTTTATAATTGATGCATGTAACTTTGCCCACACTTCACCCATGCACATGCCCAAAGTGAAAGTATGCACCATTGGCCCAACACATGTCCTTATAGAATAGCAACTGGCTAAAGTAGGCGCGTAAAGGCCCATTTATGTGGCTAAATCACTAAAAGGCCGTGATTTACATGCAGTGATAACGCATAACTTTAGACGTATTTCATGCCTATTTTATAGTGCCAAGTACTGACTTTATAAAATACTAACATAAGAGTCCAAAAACACTCCTTAAGTTAAGGAACAGAAATTGACAACAGCCCTAGGGTAGGGGTATGTGTGTGTGCATACCTTTTTGAAAGCACACGCATGGATTATAGTACTCAATAATCAACACGCATACCCCGCCCAAACTGCACCGGTGTGCACACCCACAATGAAAGTACACACAGTACAAACAGCGCTTGTACTTTTGGGCTAGGTGGTATTTCATGAGGCCATTAAGCACTTAAGTGACTAAAAAATTCTGACATGAAGATGTGTTATTGATGCCTAAAAATAGGCAATGCCTTTTAAAATTACCCTCTAAATGTAAGGCATATGTTTATTAAAGGTTAACCCATTCATTTTATTAATGCAGGTTATGTGCAGCTGTGCCTATAGAAATAAAAGGGCTATGGGTACTTTATGCACATTAAGGCCTTTAGTAAACATACCCCAAGACGCAATCCCTGCTGATTCCTGCCCCATTCCATGTCTCTTAGTTAAGATGGGATGTGTTGTGAGCATATACTGATTCGGAGAGATATGATAGAGCATTTAAATACCACCACAGGAGGAGAGACTCTTTCAATTGAAAGAAAGCTGCGACGAGGGAGCACAGGATGAAGGAGAAAAGGGATTGACTCGGGAATAATATCCTGAAATATTTCTTTACAGAAAGAGTAGTTGATCCGTGGAATAATCTCCCTCTGCGGATGGTGGAGACAAGGACTGTATCTAAATTCACAAAAGGCATGGGACAAACCCAGAGGATTTTCTAAGGGAAGAAAAGGGACTGTAAAGCTTAGCAGTCGGTATGATAGGGCAGACGAGATAGGCTGTATGGTTTTTATCTGCTGCCATTTTTCTATGTTTCTGTGTACACAGTTGTGAGCTGCTGGTCATAGTGCTTGCTTCATAAAGTACCAAGCGGAACCTTTTCCTAATGCAGGGGCTATTTTGCCACATGCAGGAAAGGTGTAGATTAGGAATTGGTGGTATCAGTTCTCCAGTCAAAATCCCACAATCGCGAACTATAAAGTATACATTAAATTGTTTTGTTTCACTTTTTTATTTTAACAAAAATAGTTGGTTTGCTCGAGTTTTGTTTGTGGTCAAACCTTCTAGCTTTGGTATGTGTTGGCCTGCAGCATGATTTGGCCAGTTTAGGGCTTACTTCTGCCTATAGCACACAGTTCAGCTAAGACATTACCCAAACTTTTGGTCCGAATCAGGCCACTGGTGATAAGAAGCAGAAAGAATGGGATACGGAAAGGAGAGAAAGATTCTCGCCTCTGGGGAGGAAAAAAATTAGTGTTGAAGGTTTGAGTGGCCTTTGATGGGTTCTCTGCTAAGTGATGACCTGGAGACAGGTTTGACCTTATCAGCTGATTCAGCTTACGCCAAGGGATCCAGAGCTATCAACTCTCCTAGTTTCTGAACAACACAGCCCTTGATCGTTGCTTTAAACACCACAGTTTCACATGCTTGTAAACCAGGTCACACACAGCTGTTGATCATCTAAATGACATAACCCTGCCGGCACTAACCTTTTAAGTATTTACAGCCAGGGCAGCTCTTAATTATGTAACCTGGCTGCATCATCTTTGATTTATTGCCTTATCAGCTTTTTGGTGTTTCTTTCTATATATGCATAATTCATGATAGACAGACCAACATCAGAACCTGAGATTTGTCTCTGTTATTGTCCTCTGTGTAACCTGTAATTTTGTTTAACTGCGTTTACTATTATTTTGCAAATCATTTCTTTCTGGTTTTTACCTTAATCACTTAGAGGGTGATTGTATAAGTAACTTTAGTATGTAGAACAGTATTTTGCATGCTCAAGCACTTATCAAATTAGACCCACATATACACACATAAAGAATAGAATTTTATGAAACCATCTGTTTTTGTTAAACAAATGTCACCAAGCTCACATTCATTCAGACAAAAAAAATTGTTCCTTTTAGGAATGCCATATGTTTCTTCAATATTTTACATTTTCAAAGAATGTCAGCGTCCCACCCTCCCTCTCCCTTCGCCACTGTTTCAGAACCAGTAGCCTCCGAACAGCTAATGCGTTAACAATCCAATTCCGCAATCACAGACTTAATTTTATAAAAGATTTTTTACACGTATATGCCTCATGCCTAAAACTATACTCAGTGCGAGTAGCACAAGTAAGTGCCTACTTGTATGCAGTTTAAGCATATTCAGGGGAGGAGTTTGAGGGGAGCAGAGGCGGAGTCACGATTGATGGACCTATTTTATAAAATGCATGCATGCTGCATGTGCTAATATTTACACCTGCCCACAAGCAGGCTTAAGTGTCCAGGGTTTCAATCAAGCCACTATTTCTGCAGAATTTGTGATATTTTATAAAGACACCTAGGAGCCATTTTACTAAAGGGTGCTATGGTGTTGCACCAAATGCGCCCTCTGCCCATAACACCACAGTGTTAACTGTTGTAAACATAGAAAGCACGTTCCTGGCAGTTACTGTGGTGCATGTGAGCCTGCCGCGGCACAACAAGAGCATGGGTGCACTCCACACTACTTATAGAGGTGGCAGTGAGAGCATCTGTGCTACTAGCTTGGCAGGCAGACGACGAAGGTGCGCTATCTGCATGGTGCTCACCCTGCCCACTCGTCGCCCCTAAACCTCCCACTTGCAACCCTTATATACCATGGGCAGCACCAAAATCCAGCGGCACTAACTGTCAACGTATCGCTGACAGCCAGCGCCCTTTTGTAAAAGACCCACATGGGTGCCTATGTGTTTTTATAAAATACGCTAAAAATAGATGCCACCATGGCCTTTATATAGAGTCAGTCTGTTATCAAATTATCCTCAAAAGTAGGTTCTAGGAAAAATAGTACCTACTTTGATCTTAAGTCTCTTTATTAAAGGGACACTCATGCCTACTACCCCTATGGGGATGAAACCCGCCAGATGTTAGCCCATTAACTAGAACTGAGGCCTCTGGTTGAGAGTAGAGAGCAGGACCATTTTAAGGAATTTCCCAGTTAAAAAGAAACTTTTTCAACACTAAGTACCAGTACGTCCAGCCTACCTGATGCAATGTCTTTTCCACATCAAAACTAGCCAAACGTTCTGGGATGTTAGAGGTTTGCCAATAAGCTAATTGATGCCAAAGGTTTTCTCAAATGGACCACAGCGTGTCTGTGCTGTACAAAATCCACTTGGTCCTCTGCTATAAAGCCAGGTAGAATAAGTGTCAGTCAGAATCGGCTGAAATGCTAGTGGCATCCTGAGCCAGCTTTTTGCTTTTGGGCTCCCATCTCAGGATCAGTTTTGTGATATGAGCCATGTAGATCTTGGGGATCAAACCACAAGACTGGTCCAGAAGGGAGCCAGCATTGTTCCTTAAATGCCATTGCTTACCTAGGTTTTGGTCGTAAAGTGCTGAACATAATAAATAAGCCCTTTCTGAGCTTCCGCTGCTGCTGCAGTGTTCTGCCTCCCTATCTTTCTGTGCACATATAGACTCTTGCATCCAGTGGCCTATGGTAACTTAATACTAGATTACTTAAATGTGTCAAATATTAATCTCTTGTGGGGCCAGTTACTATTGGCACTACATGGTTAATTACCCTCTCCCCCACCCCAAGTGAGCCCCAATCAGATATATCATTGCAGTCGTGCCTCTTGTAACCCCAATCCTCAAGAGCCTCTCTCTTCCTCACTATCCATGGTAGTCTTTATCTTTCTCTTACTAAATCTCCCCTAATTCCCAGCAGTCTTTAAACCCACCTTTTTCAGCAGTTACTCTTATGCAATACTGCAAAGTGTTCTCTCTGCCCTTCCATCCCCTTCAGTCTCTATCAAGCCTCATCCCCAGCAATCTGTTTCTAACCCTTTCAGTCATTCTCTCTCAACCTCCCACCCCATTCCAGCACTCTCTCTGCACTCTTCTACCTCATCCCGCCAGTCTCTATATACATATCCCCATCTCCAGAAGTCTCTCTCTATCTCTCTCAAATCATCATCCCCCAACCATCTCTATCTTTCTCACAATTAGTAGCACGTCAGAACTCCTCCTCCCACAGGATCGCCCTCTAAGCATTTGAACCCCATCAGCCAAAGACAAGACACAGCCTCCTTCCCAGGGCCAGGCACTCACCAAGGCCACACGGCTTCATGAGTCCTCCTTCCATACACCAGTGCAAGCCAGAGCCTTCTTGCACATCGGCACTGTCCATACAGAAGCAGGGAACATTACTGGCCTTTTCCTGCTTTTTCTCTTTAGCTCTGACCATGTGGCATAAAGGGAAAGAGGTAATGTAGTCTGCTCTAGCGCTGTCTTGTTTTCTCTCCAGCACCAGCCTCTGCGTTTTGATTACAGTTGCTGCCCCCGGCATTAGGAGCTCAGCCCCTTCAACATCCACGGAATCCCTAGAAGGTACCAATCACATGCCACAGCCCCGCACTCTCCCTTCCAGGCTCCCCTTACTATTCCAGCAAATACTGACTAGCTGCAGCCAGAACCAATAGGAAGAGAGCAAGCAGCACACGGCATTAGTCAGCTTCTGAAATGGAAATACAAACCCAGCTCTAATTGGCCACTGAGCTTTCTCTTTTGATTGGTCATTTCTGCCACAGCCAATTTCAGCCACTCAATAAAACTACTATTCTGGAAGGTAATCCTTTTTCCAAAAGGATAGGCTCCACCTTAACCTGCGTGGAACTAGGCTACTGGCATTAACCTTTATAAAGGAGGTAGAACAGCTTTTAAACTACATAATAGGGAAAGCTGACAGTCGCCCAAGAGTGCATGGTTTGAAAGGATGTATCCTTGAAGGTTACTAGCAAAAGAGGGAAGTTAAGGCATCCTGATAGGGAGGTTCCAATAAATATAAAAGTAACCCACATGCCCTAAAAGTATAGAGCTGAAAGATTCCAAATTACCCTTGTCAACTGATAACCAGATTGTTAATATGAATAACTACAACCTCTAAAATGCCTGTATGTAAATGCTAGAAGTCTAAAAAATAAGATGGGAGAGCTAGAATATATACTACTAAATGAAAGGTTAGATATGATTGGCAGCTCAGAGACCTGAAGAAAGGAATTCAAACAATATGATACCGTGATACCCGAGTACAAACTATATCACAATGATAGGGTAGATCAAATTGATGGAGGGGTTATGCTGTACGTTAGAGAGGATATTGAGTCAGAGAGGATAAAAGTTTTGCAGGAAACAAAACACACTGTAGAATCTCTATGGATAGAAATTCCATGAAAAAAGGGGAAGGCAATGGCAATGGCAGTGGGGGAATAAAGGGGGAGGAGTGGCCTAGTGGTTGGGGCAAGTTACCTCAGGCCAGAAGGTCAGGGGTTCAAATCCCACCAGAGGACAGCAACCCTGGGCCAGAAGAACTGGGGCCCCTAGTCCCACAGGTGCTCCTTGTGGTCCTGGGCAAGACACTTAACCCTCCATTGCCCATGTTCCCTGCAAAATAGTTATCCCCACATTATAATGCCCTGTTCAATGTAATTTCAGTTTGTTCAATGTAAACCACCTTGATATCATGAAAGGTAGTATATAAGAAATGTTAAATAAATAAATAAATAAAGTATACTACCAACGCCTGGCCAGAATGAACAGATGGATTATGAAATGCTAAAAAAAATCAGGGAAGCTAACAAATATTATAACACAGTAATAATAATGGGTGATTTAAATTACCCAATATCAACTGGGTCAGCATCAGGGCAGGACATGCTAGGAAGATAGAGTTTCTAGATGAAATAAATAACTGCTTCTTGGAACAGCTGGTTCATGAACCAACAAGAGGGGTAGCTATTTTGGACCTAGTCCTTAGTGGAACACAGGGTCTGGTGCAAGAGATAACCATGTTGGGGCTACTTGGCAATAGTGATCATAGCATGATCACGTTTGATTTAATAAATGGAGGAAAGATGGCAAGGAAATCCACAGCACTACCTTTTAACTTTCAAAAAGGAGACTGATACAAGAAAGAAAATAGTTAAGCAAAAACTAAAAGGAGTAGCTGCAAAAGGTTAAAGATTTACATCAAGCATGGGTGTTGTTTAAAAATACTATCTTGGAAGCCCAGATCAGATGTATTCCACACTTTAAGAAAGGTAGAAGGAAGACCAAAAAAACTGCCAGTATGGTTTAAAGGTGAGGTAGCCAAAAAAGCATCTTTCAGGAAATGGAAAAAGGAGGCAAATGACGAAAACGGGAAACATCACAAGTACTGGCAAATTAGATGCATTGCATTGATAGGGCAGGCAAAGAGGGAATTTGAAAAAAAGCTTACCATGGAAGCAAACATGCACAATAAAAACTTTTTCAAGTGCATTCATAGCAAAAAAACCTGTGAGAGAGTCAGCTGGACCATTAGAGCGGTAAAAGGGGCGCTAAGGGAAGACAAGACCATAGTGAAGAGACTGAATGAATTCTTTGCTTTGGTCTTTACTGAAGAAGATGTAGGGAAGTTACCCATGCCTGAAATGTTATTTAAATGTGATGTATCAGAAGAATTGAAACAAATTTCGATAAACTGGGAAGATGTTGTTTTACAACTATTTGATAAACTAAGTTGCAAATCATCTGGACTGGATGGTATACATCTGAGGGTACTGAAAGAATTGAAATATGAGATTGTAGACTCACTATTATAAGTAAACTGTGAATTATCATTAAAATCATCTGTAGTACCTGAAGAATGGAGAATGGCCAATGTAATGCCAATTTTTAAAAAGGGTTCCAGGGATGATCCGGGAAACTACAAACTGGTGAGTCTGACAACAGTACCGGGCAAAATGGTAGAAACCATTATAAAGAATAAAATTACCGAACATGTAGATGGTCATGGTTTAATGGGAGAAAGCCAACATGGATTTAGCCAAGGAAGATCTTGTCTTACTAATCTGTTATATTTTTTGAAGGTGTGAGTAAACAGGTAGAGAAAGGTGAGTCTGTTGATTATAATGTATCCGGATTTTCAGAAAGCCTTTGACAAGATCCCTTATGAGAGATTCTTGGCAAAATTAAAAAAAGTCATAGGATAGAAGGCAGTATAGTATTGTGGATCAAGAACCGATTAAAAGATAGAAAGCAGAGAGTAGAGCTAAATGGCCAATTTTCTCAGTGTAGACAGGGGAATAGTGGAATACCCCAGGAATCTGTACTGGACCTGCTGCTTTTTAATATATTCATAAATAACCTAGAAATGGGAATGAGTGAGGTGATCAAATGTGCAGATGACACAAAATTAATCAAAATTGTTAAAACACAAGAGGATTGTGAAAAATTGCAAGAGAACTTGATAAACTGGAAGACTGAACATCCATATGGCAGATGAAATTTAATGTGGACAAGTGCAAAGTTATGCACCTAGGAAAGAACAACCCAAACTACAGTTACACAATGCAAGTTTCCACATTAGGAATCACCACCCAGGAAAAGGATTTAGGCGTCATCCTGGATATTACGTTGAAACCCTCTGCCCCGATCCAAGTTGGCACATGAGTGAGATGTGTTTATTCCTGCTCTTCGGCATCTCTTACCTACTGCTCTAAATTCCGTCTCTTTCTTTGGATTTATACCAAATCGCAAGCCCAAAGGCAAGGGAGGTCTCCCCTCCAAACCCAAGGCGATTGAGGCCTGGCAACAGACGCTGGATATCTATGTGGTTTCTTTGCCTTCCTCCATGGCGAACACACTGTCGGGTCTGGGAAGAGCCCCAACTTGGGAAGCGATGTTTTGCTTAGACCTTCCAGACTATCTACCCCTCCTGCTCCTCAGCCATCTGCCGCCAGCCTGGGAGATGTGGGGGCTGGCTTAACATGACGGACTGCTGCCATTGCAACTTTTGCTATTGCTGGAACTGCACTGTCTTTAACCACTGACAAGGGGGAGAGTTTTTCCTTTCTGGTTCCAGGAGCGGGAGCCAAGTGTTCCTCTGATGTGCCAGTCTGGTCAGTTTCTTGTTTGCCTGTCTTCTCCATAATGGTGCCACCGCTGCGCAAGCCAAAGTTGATAACACTGGATTCCATATGGGCTGCCTTTGAAACTATGCATTAGGTATGTTCGAAGGTTTGAAGCCTTCAGCTTTGGACTGTTTGGAGAAGAGGGTAGAAGACCAACAGGACCAATTGTTGCGGTCTTAATCTGCTATTAAACAGCTACAACAAGTTCAAGGAACTTTAGCTCAGGATAGACTGATGTTGCACTGTAAAGTGGAGAACCTAAAAAAACAGTGCAGAACTTTAAAACTTGGGTTTTACATTTTTCCTCAGGTGGCTGTGCTCTCCCCTTGGGACCTATTTCATATGTTTCTGAGTGAGACTTTTAACTGTCCAAAAGCTAGTATGCCCCCTAGCCAGAAGATCTATTTTCTTCCTTCTGAGATGGCTAAAGATGCTCCTCCACAGGCAGACACCTCCTTGCTGGATGTCTCCTCGGACTCTTTAGATTTGGATAATTTGCCTTTGCTTTTCTCCCTTCCCTCACAGTGTCTCTCTCTCTTTCCACTTCCCCATCATATGCCAGCATTGGCCCCTTTCTCTCTCCCCCTCCGTTCTAACCAGCATCTACCTGTCTTTCTTCACTGCCTTTTCTTTTCCATAGCAGTAGTCGCATGAGTATGTCCCGCCACTCTATCTTTTTATCATCTGCCCACAGCTGCCGAAACTGCAAAGGTGTTTTGCAAGGTGAGGGAAATGGCTTACCAAGGATGGGGTGGTGGGTGCGGCCTGCCCTGGGTGCCAGCCGGGAAGGGGGTGCACCTCCGCCGGCCCATGGAGGCAGTGTGGGAAACTTTCCATGAAGCTGGCTTGCTGCAGTGGCTCACGCTTCAGGCCCAGCTTCTCTTCTCTCCCGGCCAAAGTCTCGTAAATCGCCGCTTGGGGAGGGGGGGCACCAGCAGCGCAGGGGGAGCACCCACCCCGGGTTCTGTGGGGGCTGGGCATGCCACTGGGCAAGGGTAGGCATTTTCTGTGTATCACCTTTCAAAAATAAAAGTTACTGTTCTGATGTTCAAAAATATATGTTGAAAACTAGTTCTAAACAGCCTTGGCAAGATGGGATTGAAAACCAGCAACTCCCAGATGACTTACCGAGTCCTGTTCATCTCCAGGTCCATAAGAACACGAAGGCTTCCCCAATGCTTAAAATTTGACCCTGTGCTTCTACCAGCAATGTTTTTCTAAGCATGTAATTATCATGTATGCTGCCCACACTCCTTGTTAATTGCAGCCAAAATACCTTTGACTTCCACTGGCATGCAAGGAGTGTAACTATGATACACACATAGCCAAGCTGGGAAAAGCAAAGCAAAATGAAATTTTCAACCAATGTAGAACAGTACTGGAAGAAGGTTGCACTTGGATCTTGGCTGAATAATATTTTAAAAAAACAGGATTTTCTTTGCCTTGTGAATGGTGTATTGTACCTTTTGCTCTGTTTGTATAGTAGCCTCCATGGATGTAAAGTTAAGAAACTTTGCAATTTCCATTCAGGGTCAGCCATCGCTGTCCTCCTGCAACCCCAGTCCGTGCAAGTGCTCCACCGTCAGGGCATGCACATTTGTCAGCAAGTTCAGCTGAGTTAGGAAGCAGGTCTCAGTGAACACTTTTAATAATGATATTATGACTATGTTTATTAATTATATACCCTGTTATCCGAGTTATATTCTCCTGTTTTCTGTAAACACAAAGTACTGTTGAATTGTGTATCTCACTGTTTTTTGTGAACCGCGCTGATGCCTAATAGTGCGGTATATAAGAGTCTATAAATAAATAAATAAATAAATAAATAAAATAAAATAATGTGTAGTAAAGTTTTGTGAACTAAGCGGTTGACTGGAGCGCCAGTGTTTCCAGGGCTGCCCCTTGCCACCACAGCCATCCCCCTCCAGGAACTGCAGCAGGGCTGATGCCACTAAAACAACAACGCAGTATGTACCCAAAGCCTCCGAGGCTGCATTGCTTCTAACACAGACTCCCATGCAACAGGAAATCTGAGTCCGAGGGGGCGGAAGCAGCAAGCCCCGACAGCAGTGCCATCTCACAGGCTTTGGTAGTGCTGCGTTGCTGTTTTAGTGGCATTACCACCGCTGCAGGTCCCATAGTGGCAGAAGTAGGGGAGGAGGCAGGAATGAGGTTTCTACCTGTATCTTTACATCAGGTTTCATCCCTCGCCTCTTTCAGGCTGCTTTTGCATCTTAATCCTTTGTTCTCCTTCTGTCTCCTTACCCTTCCCTACTGTACCCTTGTTCTCATCTATTGTACTGTCTGTCTTGATTAGATTGTAAGCTCTGATGAGCAGGACCGTCTTTTATGTCTGTCTGTATAGCATTGCATCTGCTTTGTAGCGCTATATAAATCAGTAGTAGTAGTAGTAATAGTAGGTTTGCCTAGGGCACCCCATATCCTTACACTGGCCTTGAGTTTACTGTCAGACAACAAACCCGAAGTTGCACCTCTTCAACCTGTTTTTCGGGTAACGAAGATTTTCTTCATATAGAGCAAGAGCCTGATTAGGCCAAGTGATTTCCATGCTAGCTACCTGAGTCTCTCCTCTTCCACACTCACTATTCTTCGCTTAATCTCGGTGATCTTTCTTTCCTAGCTACTGTTCAGTTTTTCATCCAGCATCCCAAATTTGACTTTGAACAAACTCACTATAGCCTGTGAGATTTCTATAATAGGGTCATGTTAACTATAGAGTGCAGGGAACTACCCACAGGGCTCTCCACCATCTTGGAGTCTTTTTCAAGTTTTAACTAAAATTCTGTGAAGCCTCTTTCCCAGAGCAGTTATCCTTCTGAAAGGGCCAAACGACACCTCAGTGTCCATATTATTTATTTATGTTAGATTTGATATACTGGCATGTGAACATTTTTGACATCATGGCGGTTTACAATTCTGGTTAAAAACACCGAGAAACAAAATAAACCATTAATTAATTTATTTATTTATTTACATTCTCTTATATACCGCGCTATTCTGCATCAGTGCGGTTTACATTGAACAAACTGAAATTACATTGAATAGGGCATTATAACTTGGAGATAACTATTTTACAGGGAACATGGGCTATGGAGGGTTAAGTGGCTTGCCCAAGACCACAAGGAGCACCTGTGAGACTAGAAACCCCAGTCCTTCCGGCCCAAGGTTGCTGTCCTCTAGTGGGATTTGAACCCCCGACCTTCCGGCCTGAAGTACCTTGCCCCAACCACTAGGCCACTGCTCCACTCCAGAGCCCATTAAAGCCTATGGAGGGGGGGGGGGGGCTGGATAGTAAAGAAGGCCTTATGCTGTACATGTTGGCGTGTCTTGAGATGCTTAACGGGCAGAGGAAGAATGAGATCAGCACTTATGTGTCTCTTATAAAATACACACATAAACACCAGTTCTTACCAGCATGGACCATATATGCACAGAGTTATGCTTTCCTCAGACCAGGTGTAACTGTATATGGCACTTTTCCAGGGGGACATATGTGCATAGGTTGCCTTTAAAACTAAGTAGAACATTTGCACCTATGTGCCTTCCCTGTCTAGGTGCCCTTTTATAAAATTACAAAATAGCAGCTAAATCGCAGCCACGGACATTTACACCTGCTGAGGTGTAAATGATAGTGTGTAAGGTATGCGTGTATGTGTGTTTTTCTTTAACATGCAAGTGTACATCGTGACTCTTCCCTTGCACTGCGCACACGCCACCCCGTACATACCTGCATGTGGGTCAAGTAAACGTATGCGCCTTCTCGTCACCACATATGTGAAATGATATATTCCAAAGTTCATAGCAGAAGGCTTCCCATCACAGCCCCTATCATATTTTTTCATATCTGTGCTTTTTTCTGAACGCTTCGCCACTGGTTTGTAACAAAAAGGGAGTGAGAGCGCTACAAATTTATCTGTATTTTTTTTCACACTATTTTAGAAAGAACAATAGTAGTATTCATGGAGGAAAACTAGGCAATCACTAATTCCTATTATCTTTCAGATAAAAAATCTGCGGACGTTTCTACTGAAATGCTTCATGAGATGATTAATTTATCTGGTTTTGTAGAGTCCTCAGATGATATGGTTGCTACATTCTCTAATAAAAGAGACAAACTATTAGTGTTGAAATCTTATTTTCCGAAAAAGCAGTTTCTGTTTTGCGGTCAGAAAATAATGATTTTCCCTGATGTTTCAAGGGTGATCCAGCTGCAGTGTAAAAGTTTCTTGGTGCTTAAGCCTTGGACTTTGGCCCTGGGACGTACTGTTTTTCTGTGTTTCCACTGCAAGTGTTTGGTGAGCTTCCAGAGAGTTTGATATGTTTTTCTGACCCTCTTCAATTGGAAGATTTTGTGAAAAATAAGAACCGATAAGTGCCCCTCTGATCTGATTTTGTTGTTTCTTTTTTTTTTCTTAATTATCTTATGATGTAGGATTGTACCTCATTTTTGTTAAATTCTGTCCTGGTCAGGCATTGCTTACTCTTTCTCCATAACGTGAACGTAAGAAATGCCATACTGAGTCAGACCAAGATCCATCAAGCCCAGTATCCTGTCTCCAGCAGTGGCCAATCTAGGTCATAAGTACCTAGCAGTCTCCCCAAAAGACACAGGTTCCTCAATGCTTATATTGGGTCAAGCAGTGCTATCCTGGGTCCCTTTTAATAATGGTTTACGGACCTTTCCTCCAGGAACTTGTCCAAACCTTTTTTAAACTCAGCTACACTAACAGCTTTTACTATATCCTCTGGTAACAAATTCCAGAGTTTGATTACACGTTGAGTAAAAAAATATTTTCTCTTATTTATTTATTCATTTTATTTATTTATTTATTGTATTTATATACTGCCTTTCTGTAGAATCAAAGCCTTAGTCTTAAATGGGATGCATTGTAGCTTCGTTGCTTGTCCTCTAGTCTTTCTACTTTTACCTGTTCGACTCCATTGATTAATTTATAGACTTCTATTACATCCCCCCTCAGCTGTCTCTTTTCCAAGTTGAAGAGCCCCAACATTTTAACCCTCTCCTCATAAGGGTATCCTTCCATCCCCTTTACCAATTTTGTTGCTCTTCTTTGTATCTTGTCTAATTCTGCTATATCCTTTTAAGATATGACGACCAGAACTGCACATAATATTCAAGGTGCGGTCCACCATGGAACGATACAGAGGCATTATAATATCCTTGGTTTTACTCTCCTTTTCTTTCCTTATGATTCTAGCATTCTATTTATTTTCTTGGCTGCTGCTGCACACTGGGTGGAAGGTTTTTCCTAGATGCACTTGTCCATATTAAATTTCATCTGCCATTGGGACGTCCAGTCTTCCATTTTATCAAGTCCTCTTGCAATTTTTCACAAGGTTCTTATGTTTTAACAACTTTGAATAATTTTGTGTCATTGCAAATTTGATCACCTAATTCATTATTCATATTTCCAAGTCATTTATGAATATGTTAAAAAGCAGCGGGTCCAGCAGCGGGATGCAGATCCTTGGGTACTCCACTATTCATTTTTCTCCATTGAGAAAATTGGCCATTTAGCCCTACTCTCTGCTTTCTATCTTTTAACCAGTTTCTGAACCACAATAGTACACTGCTTCCTATCCCATGACTTTTTAATTTCGCCAGCGGTCTCTCATAAGAGACTTTGTCAAAGTCTTTCTGAAAATCCAGATGCACTTGACTATATCAACTGGCTTACCTTTCTCTACCTGTTTATTCACATCTTCAAACAAATATAACAGATTAGTAAGACAAGATCTTCCTTGGCGAAATCCATGTTTGCTTTCTCTCATTAAACCATTGCTATCTACATATTCAGTAACTTTATTCTTTATAATTTTGCCCAGTACTGACATCAGGCTCACCGGTCTGCAGTTTCCAGGATCACCCCTGGAACCCTTTTTAAAAATTGGTGTTACATCGGCCATTCTCCAGTCTTCCGGTACTACAGATGATTTTAATTATAGTTCACAGATTACTAATAGTAGGTCTGCAGTCTCATATTTCAGTTCTTTTAACACCCTTGGATGTATACCATCCAGTCTAGGTGATTTGCTACTCTTCAGTTTATCAAATAATTGTAAAACATCTTCCCAGTTTATCAATATTTCTTTCAATTCTTCCGATACTTATTTAGCTTTATTGATATACCGCCTTTCTCTGAGCCAAGGCCGGATATATCACCTTTATATACCATGTCAGGCATGGCTAACTTCTCTACATTGTCTTCAGTAAAAACCAAAACAAAGAATTAATTTGGTTTTTCCACTATGGCCTTGTCCTCTCTTTTACCCCTCTATCATCTAGTGATCCAACTGACTCTCTTCACAGGCTTTTTTTTGCTATGAATGTACTTGAAAAAGTTTTTATTGTACGTTTTGGCTTCTATGGCAAGCTTTTTTTCAAATTCTCTCTTTGCCTGCCTTATCAATGCTTTGCATCTAACTTGCTAGTGCATATGTTGTTTCCCATTTTTGTCATTTGGTTACTTTTTTCATTTCCTGAAAGATGCTTTTTTGGCAACAACAGCCTTTCTGACCTTCACTTTAAACAATGCTGACAGTTTTTTGGTTTTCCTTCCATTTTTTCTTCAATGTGAAATACATGTGGTCTGGGCTTCCAAGATAGTACTTTTAAACAACGCCCATGCTTGATGTAAATCTTTAACCTTTGCAGCTGCTCCTTTTAGTTTTATCTTAACTATTTTCCTCATTTTATCATAGTCTCCCTTTTGAAAGTTAAAAGGTAGTACTGTGAATTTCCTTGCCATCCTTCCGCAGTCATGCTATTATCTCTATTGTCAAGTGGCCCCACAACCCTTATCTCTTGTAACAGATCCTGTGTTACACTAAGGGCTAGGTCTAAAATAGCTTATCTTTTTGTTGGTTCGTGAGCCAGCTGTTCAAGAAGCAGTCATTTAATTCATCTAGAAACTTTATCACCCTAGCATGTCCTGCTGTGACATTTGACCCAGTTGATACCAGGGTAATTGAAATCACCCATTATTACTGTGTTATAACTTTTTAGCTTCCTGATTTCTTTTAGCATTTCATCATCCATCTGTTCATTGTTGCCTGCCAAATGGTAGTACACCCCTACTGCCATTGCCTTCCTCTCTTTACATGGAATTTCTATCCATAGAGATTCTACAGTGTGTTTTGTTTCCTGCAAAACTTTAATCCTATGTGACTCAATGCCCACTGAGTCACATAGGATTAAAGTTGGTGGAGTGCAACTCAGTGAGAGTGGAGTCTTCTTAGAACAGCTGCAAATAGCTATCCCAGGATTGCAGCCAAGAAGTTCTCCTAAACAGAGCCATGAGAATGCAAGCAAGGAGATGTTTAATGACGTAGCTGATATTCCTGACTCACCTGATTACTATAAGAGACTGTTCCATGTATAATGTAGAAAGACTGCTCCTAAGATAAACAAGCTTTGGTAAGAGGAATTACAAAGTTGTTTGGAAGTTTTGTGCTGCTGTGAAGAAACAGTTTTTCCACTTTTATTTGATGCTTTTCATTTGCTCCTGTTTTTCTGTCTATTCTGGAAAAGAATTATATTGCTTTGCTTATTTGCCTGAGAACCTCTGTGAGGGGAAAAACCCAACAATAATCATAAATTTATCTGTTCCAAAAGACCCTTGTGCCACAGCACATTTTTGTGAGAGTGAAACCAAAAACTACATATCCCAGCAACCCTTGCTGCTGGATAGTATAAAGGACACTCAGAAGCAAAACAGCGGTCACCCCTACTATAAAGCCTTTGGCCAGTAGCAGGGGAGCGTGACACTATCTCCTTTTTATAGGTTAATGCCAGCAGCCTGGTTCCATCCCGGTTAAGGTAGAGCCCATCCTTTCAGAAAAGCCTCTCCCATCCCCAAATCTAAGTTGTATTTTGAAATCTGCATTGTACATGGATTTGTGCCTTTCTTATTTATTGGATTGCTTATCTTTTTGTTAAATTCATTGTTAAATTCAATTTTAAAAAAGGAAGAAAACTTAGTTCCATGTCATTATGATATTTCATTTTGATGTCCTTATGTTGTTGCATTTTCCTGCCTTATATTTATTTATTTGACAGTTTTTAGATACCACTATATCTCATTTCTAAGCGGTTGACATGGTAACAATGGGGCCAACAAGGCTTTACATAGAACTATGTCATTACAACATTATAAATGGTAGGGAATTAACAGCAGAACATTGTAACATTGAAATTATAATACATTCAAAGGTTGCATGGTAACTATGGGAGAGGGTAGAAGGGGAGAGTAGGGAAAATTTTCTTAGGATGTGATAGGTCTACTCAGTCCGAATGTTAAGTTGGGTCTGTAAAGTGTCCAGTGAAGAGGTGGGTTTTTAGGGGTTTTTTTGAAATTTGTGGCACACAGGTTATAGTGTTTGCTTTTGCTCTGGTGTGTTATAGTTTTACAACTTATGTATTCTATAGGATTTTCTATAGCATGCACTGAAATACTTTGGTACATGCTAAAATAACATAAACATAAAAATGATATTTGTTAATTTATTTGTGCTATATCAAATAAGATATGAGACAAGAACTATCATTATGGCTCTAACAGAGAAAAAACCTATATCCCTAAAATTGGTCGAATTCCATTAGCTGTACATTACATTTTCCCTTAAGTTCAAGCTATTGGTATCTGTATTTAAAATTCTCAGAGACATGACTTAAGTGCATCTTAAATCCCTGATTCAACTGCATCATTCTATGCGGTTTCTCTGTGCCTCATAGCAGGGCATGTTAGAAGAGCCATCTGTGAAACACGCATAAAGGGTTATTCTCTGCTCAAATGCTTCCTTCAGAATTCATTACCAGCTCATTGATCTTTGTATTTTGTGAAAGCATGTGGAGGCTCGGCTGTGCATGCAAATATTTGGGGGTTAGTGTGAGGCCTTGTTATTTCTTTTCTGTTGTATTTTATGGTCTTATTTCAGATGTTGTACTATTCCATGCCCAGAAATGATTTTTGTTTGGAAAGTTATAAATGCCTTAAATAAATATATACATGAATAAATATTGATGATTCCATCCTTAAGAGTACAATGCTTTTCCTCTTCGTCTCTCCGGGCCAGTCCAGGAACGGTAGGGTAGTCAGCCCCCTCCAGCAGCTGAGGAGTGAAAAACACAGAGTCTTGCTGACAGCCTATCCAGCTCCCCCTGGTTCCAGAGACTCAGTCTTTCAGTCCTCAGCTGTTAGGAAGGACGTGTGGCTGACAGGCTCCCGTTAAAAAATAAAACAAAACAGACCAGAGGCAAAAGAATTGAGAGAAAAGGAGGCAGGGGTCTGTAAAACAGGCAGAGGTCCTGGGTTGTCCTAGCAGGGCTGTAAGTCCAGGTGTGTAAAGTAGAGTAGGGGGGCAGCAGATGCAGAGCCTGCTTCGACTTTCACGGAGTCGCCATTCCTGCCCAGGGGGTAAGTGCCTGGGAGCCCCAGTGCACTCCTCTCTGCCTCCGGACCCACTTCATATCCCGCTAGCAGTGGAAGCGATTAAGAATAAAATTTTTGAAGTTGAACTCGTTAAGGTAGGAGTTGGGTGTTCTTCGTGGTGTTGTTGGTTTGGCACCAGGCTTCGCGGGCAGTCTCTGCTTCAGGCGCATGCTGCTGGTCTCGGCAGCGTGCGCACAGTGAGACGGTTGATGAGGTTTGTCGGGGCCGGGGCTTTGCCGCACTTGCTTCCGGACAGCAGCAGGACACAGAGGCTCCTGGAAACAGCAATGGAGGAGAAAGCGGCGTCGGGGGATATTTTAAGTAGGCCTCACGGTGCTGCGGAGAAGGCGGGAATGGCGGCCATGATGCAGCAGGCTGCCGTTTCTCCCACGCTGCAGGACAAGCCGGGGAAGAGAAAATCCCAAACTAAAAAGCCTTCTTTGCCTCCAGTTTCTTCTCATTTGAAGTCCTCTGATATGAAGGACTCGATGGAGGCCTTATTTTCGGCGGATTTCATTCTTGCTATGCACAAGGCTTTTTGTTTAAAGATGGATCAGGCTCGAGGCAGGAGTTCTCCTCCTCAGGTGATACGCTCCCAGGCAGTATATTTTGGTGTAGAGGATCCTGGGGAAGGGTCCTCTGGGCAGGTTCTAGACATGGGAATGTGTTCAGACCCTTTCAGTCAGCAGTCCTCAGGGTCCAGGGTGACGGAGGAGGTTGAAACTCTGTCAGATTCGGGGTTGGATCCCTGGGCATTGGAATTGGAGGAAGGTGAGCTGCTGCCAGGCGACAACCTGAATGTCTTCAGGGTATTTCGCAAGGAGGAGCTGGGGGCCCTCATTGCCCAATCCTTGGCAGCTCTTAATATTACCCTTCCAGTGGTCCAGGAAGAACCACTGGAGGATCCTCTGCTCCAGGGGTTTAAAGTGGAGCAGAAGTGTTTTCCAGGCCATAGGGAGAACAAAAAGATGGTAGAGTCCGAATGGGAGTGCCTGGAGGCTACGTTAAGGGGTAGCCGGGCCATAGCACGTCTGTACCCGATCCTGCAGACAGAAAAAGAGCTGCTGCGGATGCCTAAGCTGGATGCGTTGGTTTCAGCCGTGACTAAGAAGACTACGATCCCGGTGGAGGGGGGGGGGGCGGCCCTCAAGGATCTCCAGGATTGTAAGTTAGAGGCGATTCTTAAGCAAGCCTTTGATTCATGTGCACTATCTCTGCAGGCCTCGATTTGTGGGGCCTATGTGTCCAGAGCCTCCATTCGTTGGCTCCAAGGGGAAGGTTCTCCTGAGGGGGGGAGAGTTCTTATCCAGAGGGAGCGAAGTTGGAGTCGGCAGCGGCGTATTTGGCAGATGCCTTTTATGATTTTGTTAGGATTTCCGCTAAGTCAATGGCATAAATCATTGCTGCTTTGTGCTTACTCTGGCTGAGGAATTGGGCGGCAGATGCATTGTTGAAGGCTCGTCTCAGTAAGCTCCCCTATAAGGGCAAGCTGCTCTTTAGGGAAGCTTTGGAGAAGATTGTAAAAGACTTGGGTGATTCTAAAGGTGGACGGCTGCTGCAGGATCGGCCGAAAGCAACCAGGCTGGGTCAGGGCAGAGTTTTCCGTAGGTTTCGGGTGTCTCACTTTGCTCCCAGACCAGGGGGCAGCCCTTTCGAGGGGCTCGGGGATTCGGTAGAGGGTATTTCACCTCCCAACTGAATCCTCCAAAAAACCGCAATGAAGGGCGGAGGGTCCAGGCGGAGGTGCCCATAGGGGGACGTTTGCAGGAGTTCTACTCCGTCTGGGCCGTGGTGACAACAGACTGGTGGGTGCTGGAGATTATCCGCGAGGGTTATGCGCTGGAGTTTGTAAAAGGGGGTGCTTGTTATGAAAGCTACACCACCTTTTGCAAAGATCCAGACTATCTATGCCGCAAAGGATTGTGGTAATTGTAGTCCAGTTGTATAGTGTTTGCCTTTGAGGTAAATAAGAATGTAGTAGTTGAGTCGAGTATAAGGCAAAATAGAGTTTATTTATGGGGAAAATTATTCCACACACAGATTATACTTGGTAACACCTTTAGGATAACTTTTCCAGGTTTTGTAATCAAAGCAAACAACACAACTGAAAGTTCCAAGCAAATAGCTTGCAGAGTCTTTTCAAGCAACAGAAAAACCACTTCCCTTCAGTCACTGCTGACAACTGCTCAGCAGTGCTGGAGAATAACCCAAAAGGAAAAACTTCTTTACAAACAGCGTTCTTCATTCACATTCAAAGCAGTTCTTTATACAACATGTGCACGGCTTTGAGCAATGCTCTACTCTATCAACAGGTGGATAACAAGCTTTAATCAATAGCTGGTTTCCTCCTCTGCACACGTGTTTTCATTTCCAATCCCCAAAAGCCTCTTTCTTTCTATATAAACTTTCTGGGGAGCCAGCAATTAGAACATTTCCTTTTGATGGTTTTAATCCTACTTTGAGGATTTCTTTAGGCTATCAATCTTACACAAAGAACAGTCCATGGAAAAATCATCTCCCTCAGGACTTGTACCTTGTTCCTCCAGTTGCATAGGCTCAATCTCAATATCTGGCATAGAGGGCTTCAATAACTGGCCTCTAGTGGGAGAGACACTGTTTCCCAACAGTTTGCATTGCTCCAGGTTAGTTAAAGGATCAAAGTTCATACCTGAGTCACAACTGTCCTTGGGCTGTCTCCTTAGGTATCCTGGTCAGTAAGCATGGGTGCTTCTGTGGCCTGTCCTCCAGTCTGTATCACTGGACCTCAGGGCATCAGCTCCATACCTCTTCCCATAAGACTTCGTGTTCCTTTTCTCCTTAGCTGCTCCTGTCTGCTTACAGGGTGCTGCTTTAGAGTTCCTACCAGAATCACAGGAATCTCTATAGGAACACGTTTCTCTCTGAGTTCCTCTTGCCTTTTCTCTCCTGGACCTTCTTCTTCTCTCTCGTCGCTGTGGTTGTCGTCTCTGAGCTGGTCCTTCCCCTGGTCTCTGAGCCGGTCCTTCCCCTGGTCTCTGAGCCGGTCCTTCCCCTGGTCCTGGTCTGCTTGCTGAATATTCAGTTCTGCCTTTAAAGTCTTTAGCTTCCAACTCCTCCCTTGCGGGGCTCAGGTGTTGGTGCTTAAACTCTCCTCTGGCCACTGATTGATTAGGCATGACGTAAGGGTTTTTCAGACTATGCTTATGCTTCTCCTCCTTAGCTCCACTAGGGGCTTTCTGCAAGTTACTGCAGCTGGGAATAAGCTGTCTTTTAGGGAAACAGGCTGCTCTATTTCTCTGACCTGCCAGAACAGGTCTCTTGATTAATGTAAATTCCTTTCTATTGGCAGTACTCTCAGGGCTCTGATAAGCTTCCTTATCACAAGTTCTCTCAGCCACTGCCGAAGGTTTTTGTGGTGTCTCCTTGCAGAACTCAAGTGAAGAGAGGCAGTAAATGACACTCTTTAGCGTTTGCTGGACCTGCAAGCAGTTGTTCCGGTGCCCCAAGAGCCGTGCGGATTAGGTTGATACTCGATTTATTTCATAGTTCCCAAAAAGGAGGGGACTTTCGACCCATTCTAGATCTAAAGCATGTGAATCGTTGCTTGAGGGTGCCGCATTTCCGGATGGAAACGTTGAATTCGGTCATTCGAGCGGTGAAACCGGGAGAAGTGCTTTCTTCCATAGATCTCACTGAGGCTTATCTATATATCCCTATCAGACCAGATCATCTGCACTTTGCCATGCCCATGGGACATTTTCAGTTCCGGGCATTGCCCTTTGGGCTGGCTACAGCGCCGCACACGTTCACAAAGGTGTTGGTGGTGGTAGCGGCGACGTTGCGAAAGGAAGGAATTTGAGTGCATACCTACCTCGATGACTGGTTGATCCAGGCAGGGTCCGAGGCGGAGTTGATCAGTGCTACAGGGTGAGTCGTGGAATTCCTGGAAGGACTTGGTTGGGTAGTAAACCAGGCCAAGAGTCAGTTGCAACCGGTAAGACGTTTGGTGTATCTCGGAGCTTTATTCGATACGGTAGCCGGGTTGGTGTTTCTGCCTGAGGAAAGAGTGCGGAAGATCTTGGGGCAGGTACAAACGTTTTTGCACATGAAGACCCCAACGGCATGGCGGTACTTGCAGCTGCTGGGTTCCATGGCGGCGACCTTGGATCTGGTGCCGTGGGCTCAAGCTCATATGCGTCCACTTCAGTGGGCTCTGCTGTCCAGGTGGTCACCGCAAGATCATCCCCTGTCTCAGAGGCTTGTATGCCCGGAGAAGGTCAGACAGTTTGGAATGGTGGCTGGAGCCCAGTCACCTTCAGGTGGGTGTTCCTCTGGAACAGCTGGATTGGGTTTTAGTCACCATGGATGCCAGCCTTTTGGGCTGGGGGGGCTCATTGCCTGTCTCACATAGCGCAGGGATGCCAGTCCACAGAGGAGACGGGATGGTCAATAAATCGCCTGGAGCTGAGGGCAGTGCGTTTGGCACTGCAAGCCTTTCAAGACCTGGTAGTCGTGAAAGCGGTTCGAGTTTTCTCCGACAATGCGGTGATGGTATCATATATCAACCGGCAGGGAGGAACAGGCAGTGCGGCCTTGCTGGACAAGAGTCAACTGTTGTTACACTGGGCGGAGAATCATTTGGTAGCCCTATCGACGGCGCATGTGGCAGGAAAGAACAATGTGCAGACCGATTATCTCAGTTGCAATATCTTGGATCCGGGAGAGTGGGAGCTGAATGAGGCGGTCTTTCACGACATTACGGTGCAGTGGGGACAGACGGTCATGGATTTGATGGCCACTCTCGCCAAAACCAAGGCGGTGCGTTTTTTCAGCAGGCACAGAGAACATATGTCCAACGGTCTCGATGGGCTGGTGCAACCCTGGCCGACGGAGGGGCTGCTATATGTGTTTCCACTTTGGCCGATGCTCGGTCGGGTCATCCGGAGGATAGCGCTCCACGGAGAGAAAGTAATTTTGGTAGTGCCGGATTGGCCAAGGAGACCTTGGTATGTGGATCTGGTGCGGCTTCTCGTGGATCGGCCTTGGAGGCTTCCTGATCGGCTCAATTTGTTGAGTCAGGGTCCAGTCTTGATGTCGTAGGTGGATCGGTTCTCGCTTACGGCTTGGCTCTTGAAAAGGAAAGGTTGCGACGTAAGGGATACTAAGCATTGGTAATAGCTACTATGTTACAGTCCAAGAAGAGGTCAACAGCATTGTCCTATGTGCGTGTGTGGCGCATATTTGAAGATTGGTGTGCAGGAAGGAGCATTAAACCTTTTTCGACAACGTTACCGGATGTATTGCTGTTTCTGCAGGGAGGCCTGGATAAGGGTCTGGCCCTCGGTTCGCTTAAGATTCAGTTGGCTGCTCTAGCGTGCTATAGGGGTCCGGTGCGAGGTGCAATTTTGACAACGCACCCAGATGTTCTCCGTTTCCTTAGGGCGGTGAAGAATGTGAGACCGCCGCTTAGACCGGTGGTGTTGGCCTGGGATTTAAACTTGGTCTTAGAAGCGCTAGCGAAACCACCTTTTGAGCCCGCGGTGGCGGTGAGCTTAAGAGAGCTTTCTTGGAAACTGCCTTTCTGGTGGCGCTGTGCTCGGCAAGGTACCTTCATTCCTCCCGAAGGTGGTGTCTGGTTTTCATTTAAATCAACCGATTTCACTGCTGACTTTTCCTAGTCGGGGGAAAGAGGAAAGAGATCGTTCCCTTAGGCGTCTGGATCTGGCTAGGGTGCTCCGTAGGTACCTTAGGAGGACCGAGTCGTTTCGAAGGATGGAAGGTTGTTTGTGATCTTTGGAGGACCATGCAAGGGGGAGGCGGCTTCCAAAGCTTCAATTGCCCGATGGATGAAACAGGCTATTGGAGCAGCGTATGCGGCGCAGGGGAAGTCTCCTCCCGGTGCTCTCAAGGCTCATTCTACTCGAGCCCAGGCAACATCTTGGGCGTAACTCGCTTTGGTTCCTCCGGTGGATATCTGTAGAGCGGCAACTTGGTCATCTTTTCACATTTTTGCGAAGCATTATCAGTTAGGTGTTCAGGCTGGGGGGGGGGGCGCAAATGTTGGTGCCTCAGCCATATTGGCGGGGCTTGCGGGTCCCTCTCGACTTTAGGTACTGCTCTGGTACTTCCCTACCATTCCTGGACTGGCCCGGAGAGACGAAGAGGAAGGAGAAATTAGGCCTTACCTGCTAATTGTCTTTCCTTGAGTTCTTTCTGGGCCAGTCCAGGGCCCTCCCAGTTCATTTGTGTGCTGGATAGCTGTAGCGTCTCGCACTGACATTCGTTCAGAGTTTGTTGGTGGATTTATGGCTTGAAGGATTTATGGTTTTTGGAGTGGAACACTGGGCGTGGTTTCGGGCCTGGCTTCTGTGGTTTGTCGGGGACAGCTCTGCCTTTGATTCTCCCTTCCTAGGGGGGGAAGGGGGTGGTGGGGTTCGTTCAAAATAATTTAAAAAAAAGGGGGAAGTTTGTTTTTTTAGTTAAGAGTTAGGAAGTAGTTCACAGGTTGTTTATTGTAAGAGAAGGAGGTTAGCAAGAGGCTAGAAGCAATGGTAGATAGTTTAGCTACTTTGTCAATAGAAGACTGAGTCTCTGGCACCAGGGGGAGCTGGATAGGCTGTCAGCAAGTCTCTGTGTTTTTCAGTCCTCAGCTGCTGGAGGGGGCTGACTACCCTACCGTTCCTGGACTGGCCCGGAGAGAACTCAAGGAAAGACAGTTAGCAGGTAAGGCCTAATTTCTACTTGTTGGCCATGAGAAACTTGCCCAGATTTTGAAGCTGGAAAGCAATCATGGATCTCTATATCTGTAAAAAAAAATAAGAGTGGTATTTTGATTTGATTTGTGACCTGATGTCATGCCAGAGGGTTTGTGCTGTCATATTTTTGTGCTGACAAATCAAAGTACTGAATGGCCTCATACTGATCAGTTGGTGAGACATTAGTCGGGTGGATAGGTTTAGTAACTGCTAACACCGGACAAAACAGATCTTTACTCTATATTTTCTGGCTCCTAGCAAAAAATACTCAAATACGCATGTTCAAAAACATACAATTTCAAACATAAAAATTCAAACACAGGCACAACTATAAACACACAGCATATATGCATACATACTGCCCCTCCCCTCGAATATCCATACTGTCAGAACCTATCTGTCACAGCCTCCAAGATTTCCAAGAAAATGTTGCCCTTCTGAGTGGGGAAACCAATTCTCTTTGATCACAAAAATGTGATGGGTGCCATTGAGTCAATGCTGACTCCTAGTGACCCAGCAGCCCCTGGGCTTTCTTGGCAAGGTGTGACCAGAAGTAGATTTCCAGACCTTTTTTCTGAGGATCAATGGAGGGTAAAGTGACTTGCCCAAGACCACAGTGAGTGTCCATGAAAATCAAAGCCTGGTCTTTTGGTCATCAGGCCACCACTCTAATCACTAGGCTACTCCTCCTCTTTGATCATACTTTGAACATGTTCTTTCAAAGGTCTTCTAGTTTCCTGTACTCTTAAGAAGGTCTGTAAAGAGTCAGTCCAGCTACCTGGATGTTCATTTTTCAAGGTGGAGATAAGTGATTTCAAAAGGCATGTACGTATATGTGCTTCCCTTTACTGCTGCTACTTCCCCTAGTTTTTGGACGTTGTGCTCTGGATATCACAGATTCTTCCTAGATAACTTACAATGCCTGTTTCCTAAATATACCTTTCTTGACAACAGGTTCTATCATTATGAAAAGTTCCTTTAACCTTTATTGGATGTCCTTGCTTTTGGCTGAAAAGTTGCTTCATATATGTAATAGCGGGTCACATAGGTGCCTTGCGTCCACTAGGCTGCCAGAATAGTAACTAGATTTGTGGAGGATCTCTGCCAGCACAACGTATTCAAAATGCAAATGCTATCAGTTTACCATACATGTCTGAAATTGTTTTGCATAGATAGACGTGGCTTGTTCTCTTAGAGACCCTTTTACCAAAGTGTCAGCACATGAGTGCAGTCACTGTTACCCCTCTAGCACGACTGTTAGCACCTACTAATCATGAGGGGCTAGCTGCATAGCCTGTTATGGGGTGAGAAACAGGCAGGGAAAGGGCATGGATTGCACATTGCAGTTCACACCTGGTCACTTACTGAGTGGTAAAGAATTTTGCTGTGTCATAATTATAGCAGAAGATGCTCGAAATGCCCCCAGTAGATACCACACACATGCAGTGCGCGGCAAGTACAAAATTTTACCGCAGGTTAAGAAAAGGGTCCCTTAGTGTTCTCATAGTGATTATGTCGTAGTCATATAGTGCAAAAGGGACAGCAATACGGTTTCCAACATTACTATTATTCATTCATTGTTCTTTCCAACCCAGTGAAAGTTGGGTAGAATTCTATAAAAGGGGTTGAGAATATCTGTCTGGGGGCAAAATAACTCTCGAAAAATTTAACGGAATGGAATGAAACCTGGCATGTGAGAAAAGCCCCCCCCCCCAAAAACAAAAAATTAGCCCAATGTATTTCTATGGGAAAAGGAGTTCCAGCTTCTGTAGCATAGAAACTTACAGTGAAACACAGCAGGAGGGAATTCTTCTTTTTGAACTGTCTCTCCCTGTTCTTTTCTCTCCCAACTCCCCACACTGTCCCTACCACCAAAATCTGCCCCTCTCCACGGTTGCCTCATCACCCTGACACTGCCCCACCCCCCAAAAATGCTCTCTACCAACCTGTCAATGCTGATAGAGCAAAAATAATAGCATCCACAACTGCTTCATTACCTCCCCACCACTGTTCCCTCTAAGCTGTGTGCGTGTGCGCGCGCACACACCTTGCTGAGCGAGCGCACATACTTTACAACAGAGTGCACAAAAACTATGGTTCTGATTCTGATAGATACAA
This sequence comes from Ichthyophis bannanicus, assembly GCA_033557465.1. Taxonomy (NCBI): domain Eukaryota; kingdom Metazoa; phylum Chordata; class Amphibia; order Gymnophiona; family Ichthyophiidae; genus Ichthyophis; species Ichthyophis bannanicus. Next base: position 1,511,482,969 of record CM066032.1, on the reverse strand, counting down.
CACAGACGTCTTAAAATTTAAAGTTGTGATTGTAATTACTAGAAATTTTCCGCTTCATTTAGTAATCATCTGTTTTCATTTAATTTGATTAAAATCAATGTGGTGTACGTACTGTATTCTGACCTGTAGTCAAATTTTAAAGTATATAACTCTGAGTGTCGTTATGTGGCGCACAAAAATTTAACCTTCCTTCAAAAGCTGTACAGCTGGTATTTTATGCGCACACAGCCTACAGAAAATTAGAGGGAACATTGCTCCCCACCCCCCAAACCTGCACCTCTGCCACTGTCCCAGTACCTTGCAAACTGCCTCCCCACCTGAAAACTCCTATCCCGCAATTGACTGACCCCCAAAAACAGCTCTCTCGCAACTGCCACACCATCCTACAACATCCACCATCCACCAAAACTATCCCCCCCCCACGTTCCTCACTCTCAAAAACTCCCCCCATTCTGCTGCCCCACCCCCAAAAACTCCACACTGTAATTGCTCCACTATCCTGAAAATCATCCCCACCCTCACAACTACCTCCCACAACTGGAACCAGCTCCCAAAATTATGTCCTCCATAAATACCCACCACACTCAGCTACCCTACTACAGAAAACAACACATGCACTGTACATACAGAACACACAACAGAGACACACACACACACACACACGAACATCGCAAATATTTCCCTAGCTGTGATACACTGCATTTTACATTATTGACGTATATATTTTGTTTTCATTGCTGTTATTTCTACTGTGATTGCTATTGACTGAATGGCTGGTGCGGCTTTCTTATTGATTGTGGTCTGTACTGTCAGCTAGTATCTGTTGCCATGGGTAGGGCTAGATTAAGGAACTGGCAGACTAGGAACATACCTAGAATCCAAAGTTTAGAGGGATGATGTTGGACGTGCTCAGCACTCAGGAGATTAGGTTTGACAGCTGAGCTGTCTGACCTTTTTCACGATTCTATACTGTAGATTTAGGTGTATTTTGCAAAAGTTAGCATCTAAGCATAAGCATGCACAAACAAACCTCTATATGCTACCCCCTCCCCCAATAATGAAACCCCACCAGCCTCAACCTCCCCTGCATGCCAGTTTGACTTGTACTCTGGGCAAAACAAAGTGTCCTAACCCCCGACTAGCATCTGCCTTGGACTCTCCCTCCCTCTGATGACTTTCCTCCCACTGCTGCTTCTTCTTTGCCTTTATCTCTGGGCCAGCATCCATCTTTGCTCCCACCCAATGACACCCCTTGCCACTGGTGCCTCTCCGGACCCGCAGCAGCAGATAAAAACAGCAAACCAAGTGCAGGACTGCTGAGCACCCTGCACATTCATGCCACTGACGGTTCTGCTGGACCCCCACCCTCAAACAGGAAGCTTATGTCTGAGGAGACAGGATCGGCAAAGCCTTCAGGGGCACGGATGTGCAGCGTATGCTGTGGTCTCGTGCTTGTTTGTGCTTTCACAGCTGATGCAGGGGCAGTGGTGGTGGTGTCACATTTTAAGGGCTTAAATATATTAAATAAGGAGTTAAGCATGCAGGCTGACTGTGCTTAAATGAATGTTTAGCTGCCCATAAGTACATAATGCACTTAAATTTGATTGTATAAAAGAGGCATTCCGGGGATGTTTCAGCGGTGTTATAAAACTACACGGATAACTACTGGTCACTATTCAGACTCCATGGCCAGTATTTTTTAAAATGCAGGTCACAGCATTTAAAATGAAACCGTGTATTCCTTGCCAAAATACGGATCTCTACTGGTGCTGAATATCTGGTGTCACTGCTGACCGCCCTAGCCATCTGAAAAAGTTAAGACTGCCCTTTTTTGTGGCCTAATTTTATGCGCTTCGTTACTTGGTTAGCAGATTGAATATTGCCAATCATTGGGAACCTCAGGGCCCGCCCTCGTTCCGCCCACAAACCACCCTGGTATTATCCGGACAGTATTGTGACGATCAGAGGAGATATTCAGCAAACTCTCCGCATCGTGCTGCTGAACACAAGCCCCAGTGAAGACTAGCCCTATCATTTCCAAATGTGAAGTGTGTAAACCTTACACCATCGCTTGGGAATGTATACAGTTCAATATGTATATTTAGCCACATGACCTCATATTCAAGCACAATTTCTGCAGGCATAGTTTGAAAATAAGGTTGTTTGGTGCATGCTTAAGTCCACATGTAACCAATTCTCACTATGAAAATGTCACCCTTTTATAGCTTTGTTCGTTCTTTCTTTTCATTGTTGAATAAAGTCAAATTTTTATGGTCTACAGTGATGGTAATCACCTAGGTAACACAAGCTATTGAGGTTGTGCATTCTGTAAGCTGTCCACCACTCCCCATGGTGCCCAGAGCAAATAAATAACAAGCAGACAGAAGAAGTGACAAAACTATAAAATATTGGTTTCTTCTTTGTTGTCTGATTACAGTTCTGCTTTGAAGAAAAACTAGTTCAACGCTTTATTTGGAAGAGCTGTTGTAATCACTGTCTCCTGTCAACCAACTAATTTGTTTCTTTCATCCTATTATATATCCATCTCCCCTTGCAAGCTTGGCAGGGCCATTCTCTCTCTCCCCTTCAGCCCCCTAACTAATTGCAGTGAGCATCTCAGGCAGCAGTCCTCCTGCCCGCTTCAGTTCTTTGATAAAGCATTCATGCAAAACCTTGGGCATGGTTCAGGATCGCGCTTTCTCCTTGGACTGAAGAGCCGCGTATTTTTTTAATCAGTGGTCACTGTTCAGTGTTTTGGAGGTGATTGTATTTTTGTCTGTCTTGTTGCAGATATTTAAAAACCTAAAAAAAAAAGATTGTGGAGGCATGGTTTGGCAGCGATGATGCATTTTGAGTTGCCTTCCTCTTACGTAAAAAATTTTTCTTCGCCTCTTTTTATGAGTGAATGTGGTTTTTTTGCACGTGTGAGTGGTAAGGTTTTTGTGCAGCTGGTTTTTAATATTCTTTTTGCGGTTTTTGAATAATACAGTGAACAAAACTTTTGTAGAATTGATTGGATTATTTCCTCAGAGTTTTTGACATTTTTGATGTGATCATAGTTCCATGTCATGCTGGATTTTTTCCTGCATATTTTTTGGCTGTTTGGTAATTGTAACTTTGTTAGCTTCCCTAATTTCTTTTAGCGTTTCATTATCCATCTATTCATTCTGGCCAGGTGGACAGTAATATAGCTGCCCTACCACTGCCTTCCCCTTTTCACATGGAATGTTCATCCATAGAGATTCTTCAGTGTATTTTGTTTCCTGCAAAACTTTTATCCTGTTTGATGTAATGCCCTCTTTAACATACAGTTGCGGTCAATATTATTGGCATCCTTGCAGTTACTACTACTACTACTATTCAGCATTTATAAAGCGCCACGCACGCACGCACGCACACAGCGCTGCACAGCCAACCTACAAGAGGTGGCCAACATACAAGAGACAGTCCCTGCCCGTCAGAGTCATGCTCATCGGAGCTTATAATCTAGTTAGAACAGTACAGAGCATTAGTCAGTTCTGCGTAAGGTACGGTGTGGTACAGTGTGGTCTAAAGTTGGTCATAAAAGTTGATGGGGGTTAGGGTAAGATGAGGATGGAGTCAGGATCTGAATGCAACGGCGAAGAACAGTACAGAGCATTAGTCAGTTCTGGGTATGGTACAGTTTGGTCTAAAGTTGGTCATAAACGTTGACAGGGGTTAGGGTAAGATGAGGATGGAGTCAGGATCTGAATGCAATGGCGAAGAGGTGGGTCTTCAACCTGGATTTGAAGAGGGCCAGGGAGGATGCCTGGCGCACAGACGCAGGTAGGCTGTTCCAGGCGTATGGTGCAGCAAGGTGAAAGGAGCGCAGTCGGGAGTTCGCGGTGTGGGTGAAAGGCATTGATAGAAGTAATTTGATAGCGGAGTGCAAATTTCGAGAGGGGACGTAGGGAGAGATAAGAGATATTGAAGGGCCATAGAGTGAATGCATTTGTAGGTCAGTAGGAGAAGCTTGAATTGGATGCGGAATTGGACGGGGAGCCAGTGAAGCGACTTGAGAAGAGGAGTAATGTGGGCATGGCGAGGCTGGCAGAAGATTAGTCGAGCAGCGTGATTTTGTATATATTGAAGGGGAAGGAGGTGGCTCACGGGGAGACCAGCGAGGAGTATGTTGCAGTAATCGAGGTGAGAGGAGATTAAGGAGTGGATAAGTGTTTTGATAGTGTGTTCAGAGAGGAAGGGGCGGATTTTGCTGATGTTGTAGAGAAAGAAGCGGCAGGTCTTAGCTACAACCTCTTAATGTCCAGTATCTCCTAAAAAGAAAGTGGCCAGTAAAAAGGCTTTAGACTTTATATGCACACATATTTGACACACACAAAAATAAAATAAAACAAAACCAATTAAAAAAGGAAATAGTATAAAAACTGGGACATTGCCTGGACATGATTATTCTTAAATCAGTATTGGATCCCAATCAAGATATATATATTCCACTCCAGTGATACACACCCTATCCTGTGAAACCTTAAAAAAGGTTTGGACAAGTTCCTGGAGGAAAGGTCCATAAACCATTATTAAAGGGGACCCAGGAAATCCACTGCTTACCCCAATACAAGCATTGTGGAACCTGTGTCCTTTGGGGAAACTGCTAGGGACTTGTGACCTTAATTGGCCACTGTTGGAAACAGGATACTAGGCTTGATGGACCTTGGTCTGACCCAGTATGGCATATCTTATGTTCTTATACTTAGTATTTCACTATAAAATACACATGACAGGACATACTATATTTGTCAGACATCACTATAAAAGAAGCTGCTATTAATAATATTACTTTGCACAGTCCTACTCCTTTAACAACTCCAAACAACTAAGTTCACTAATACAAAGGTGCAGACAGCTTCTGGGCAGAGACTCTATGAGACACAACCTCATTGTGAGAGGATATTGTATTCCCTGGAGGACAGTAATATTAAAGCCTCTGGAATTATTTGGTATATTTTTGATATAACTTTTCGTTTGCTTCCCAATGAACTGCTAATACCGATAAGCATTAATCACTTACTGATGAAACGGCACTGTGGTGTCAAATTTCACTCTCTCTCTTAATTGGAATATTGTACTATACATTAAGGGTTGTGTGCTTGGGGTGGGTGGGAAAAATACTAACTACCTGCTGTTTTCTTTTAAGGCTGTAAAGACCTACCTAAATCTAACAGAAATGAATTTTAAAGCAAGATATTTATTTTTCTTTTGATGATGAAATAAAAAATAGACTTTTCCAAATAAACCCACAATCTCTCCTGTATCCCAACAAAGTAATGTTCATCCGATCTCTTTTTCCCTCAGAAAAGAGCTTCTGCCATTTTGCCCAGCACTAATGACAGGCTCACTCATTTGTAGTTTGTCAGATCACCCATGGAGCCCTTTTTAACTAGTGGCATTAAATAGTGGCCACCCTCCAATCTGTAGGTACAAGGCCATTTTGAATGATAGGTTACATATTTGAGTTCTTTGAGGACTCCGGGGTGAATGCCATCCAGTCCTGGCAATTTTTCCTTGAATTTGTTAGCTTAATCTATTATATCTTCTTGACTTACAGTGGTGTGATTTATTTATTTAGCTATATTTATATACTGCCTTTCACCGGGTCAAGGTGGTTTACATGGAACACATGTAAAATACATTATAACAGTGGCATCAAACTATATACAACATGCAATTATAGACCTTAGGGCTCTTAATGATATACATTTCTGACTATATACAACCGTTGTGGTACGCATTGTGCTATGTTCTTTCTGGGGTGGGGGGGGGGGTGATATGTGCTTGGGTTGAAATGTTCTGTGAACAGGTGAGTCTTTAAATGTTTTCTGAATGTCTTGAGGTCAGGGATGTTTCTGAGCTGGTCCAGTAGCCTGAGGGTGCATATAATTGGAAGGCTCTGAATCATCACCATCGAAGAAAGTGTCCAGTGTGGGTATAAGAACATGCCATACTGGATCAGACCAAGGTCCATCAAGCCCAATATCCTGTTTCCAACCAGGTCACAAATACCTAGCAGTATGACCTCAACATCCTTCTTGATGAAGGCCAAGGCAAAGAAATCACTTCGTTTTTCATATCTTATCCTCCTGAGCATTCCTGCCTAATTTGCTTACCAGTCTTCTGTGTGGAGCAGTGTCAGAAGGCTTACTGATGTCCAGATCGGCCACTTCATCACTATATTTTGCCAATCCATCTATTTTTATACCTCATAAATAGTTCAATCAAGTTTGGTTGACAGGATATTCTTGTTGCGTGACAGTGGGACATGTTTACCTGGCTGCGTGTGGTTTGGGCACCATGCTAAAATGTAGTGTGGGTCCCTTCACTAAAAATCCCATACTAGCTTGCTAGCATGCATCTGGGCAGAGACTGGGTGGGATGGGGACATTCGCGCCATGGTACAGCTAGTGGGGGCATTTGCAGCCTGCTCCATCTGTGCTCAGTGCAAATAGTGCAAGTTCAACTAACACCGCCTCGGAGCATGTGCTAGTAATGTGGCTCTGACACACGTTCACCGCCACGGGGTTTAGTAAACATGTCCCTATGTTTTCTAAGGTCCTGTAATGGACTTGTTTCAAGGAACTGCTCTAGTCTTTTCTTTAGTAGCGTTTTCCATAGCTTTACTCGCTCTAGAAGTTTGACTGACAGACTCATAGTTGTTTGTCTCATTCAGGTTTCTATCTTTGTGGGACTATCTACGTACGCTTCTCTATTGTCTTGGAACCCACCATATCTTGAGAGACAAGTTGAACAGAATTGTGAGGGCTATAAAGTGTGCTTTCATTTGCTCTGTCGGTACTCTCGGATGTACCCGCCACCTTATTTATTGTCATTTGTGCAAATTCTTAAAGGACTTCTTTCATTATAAATAGCTTTACAATCATTTTGGCCCTCATTTCCTACCTTAAACATTTCATTGTCTTCTAGGAATACCAAGCAAATCCATTGTTTTAAGAATTTTGTCATTTACTTGTCCCGTTTCTTTGCTAATCCCTCTTTCACCTTTTGTCTTTACTATTTTGTCTTTGTTTTTCTTATGCATATGGAAAAAACTCTTACCACTTTCTTTGTCAGTTTCTCCTGCAATATATACCATGCTGCAAACTGCGGCAGCTGATATCACAGGACCCTACAGTTTAGCCACATGGGAACAGCATTCAGCATAAAGATATCTCACTTGTCTCCTCCTCAGATGTACTATATATCAGGCATGTCCAACAGGTAGATCGCGATCTACCTGTAGATCATGGAGGGGTCAGAGGTAAATCGCCAGCCCCACTTGGCTCCGTCTCTCCAGCAGCTAGCCCCGTCGCTAGGAGAGAGCTCGTGCCGGCAGGTCATCTGCTGAGGGCTTGCCGCCGCTGCTGATCCTTTGCCTGTCTTTTTTCCCTGCCTGCGGGAATCTTGCCTGCAGGTGTATTGGGGGGGCTTGTTGTTTTCATGCCAATAGTTTGTGGGTACCCCAGGGGGCCGCCACCCGCACCCCGCGACAAGACGCCACAGGCCCGGCGTCATACCTGGTCTCCTGCCTCTCAGAATCACCCATTCCTGCCCTCGCCCCAACACCCCTTTGAAGTGTGTTATATACCGGGCGATATCTATTCGCCCAGGCTTTACCTGAATACACTTACCATATTAGTTGTGTTGTGTGCTGGTCATTGGTCACTTTATAGTTCACTTTCATTAAACGTTTTCGGGCAAACACAACAAAGTGTCAAGCATTTGGTGATTTTGGCGGGCTTTTCCAATTTTGTTCCTACTTGCCTATGCCTTGCCTTCGAATTGGTTCAAACCACTGTGACTTTTGCTTGCCTCTGCAATTTTATTTTGCCTAGCCTTTGCGTTGATTCTACACTGTGTGCAGAATTTATTAAATCGCATGTGGTGGTATTTGAACTTGTTTGGTATTATTTGATTTTATCTGGGTTGCTGGACAGGTGTTTGATGGTTTTTTTTTATAATTGTTTGGTGGTATTTGATTATTAGTGCCAGTATGATGAATTCTTATTTTTACTTTTAGAACTGCATGTGTGGTTTTGGCATCTCCAGTCCTTGTATTGCACATCATCCAGAGGTCTTCAGTTCCTGTTGATCTTTAATACTTTGGGACAGTGACAGTTTTGGACCACATTCAGCCAGTGTTTATACTAACTTAGCAGATTTGGCCTTCTTACATCCAGCCACCCCAGTATAACGAAGATGAGTGTTCCAAAGAAGAGCAAAACCTACCACTTTCATGATTAATGGGAAATGGACTACTTCTTCATCATGGTGAAAGACAAGTGTTGTTGTCTAATTTGTAACGCCCTAATATCCTTGCCTAAAAAGGGTAATCTGGAATGTCATTATAAGGCTCTGCATAGCAATAAGTTTGATGCTGATTTTCCACCCAAAAGTGAAATTCGTAAAATGAAGTTCAAAGAACTTAAATCGAAATTGGCTACTCAGCAACAGTTGATGGCAAAGCCAAGGTCACATTTGGTCAATGCAACCATAGCATCCTTCAAGGTCAGCAACGTGATCGCAAAGAAATGCAAACCTTTCACTGCAGGGGAATTTGTAAAAGATTGTTTTCTTGAAGCAGCTGACAACCTTTTTGAAGGATTTAAAAATAAGAAAGAGATCATAGCTGCTATTCAAGATGTATAATTGTCAAGAAACACATCGTGCGGCGAATAGAAAAGATGTGTGGAGACATAGGCCTGCACCGAAGGAGCGCACCTAAGGAGCATGACATGCTCCTTAGGTGCGCTCCTTGGGGCGGCGGAGGCAAGTTTACAAACTGCCCTGAAGCCTTGATGTCCTCACCTGCGATCCCAGGCGTTTCAATTTGCTTCCTCCTCCTTTCTCTGCTCTGTTTTCAGATAGCAGTACCTCCGGTAGGTGTGTCTTGCTTTCCATTTTTTCTCCTGCAGCCTGTCCCAGATTCCGTTAACCATATGTCGACCTGCTCTATGGCTCCCATTCCGGTGGTGTGGGGTAATCGTCCCTACTGTCCCATTGCCTCCCCTAAACCTAATGAGTCCTTGTTTCATTGTACAGCCAATCTCCTCCCCTGCTTGTCCACTCTGTCATGTCTTCTTTCTGTCCCCTTAACATATTCAGTTACCTTCCTCTCCCCAATCAGGTGCGGTCTCCTCAACTGCCATTCTCTAAGGTCTAAGACCCTCCTATTGCAAGATCTTGTCCACCAAGAGTCCCTTGATCTGCTGTTTCTAACTGAAACATGGCTTAAGGAGGCTCTCCTGGCCTGTTCTCTCCCTCCTGGCTTCTCTGCTCTCTCCGTCTCTCACACAAAGCGTTCGGGTGCTGGGGTAGCAACTATCTTCCTTTCTTCTCTCTCATTTACCAGCTTCACTCCCCCCTGCTGCATTACCCTGAAGCCCTTCTTTTCTGACTCCAGGTCTCTCATCCACTACATATCTTGGTAGTCTATGTTCCTCCATCTCTTCGTTCAGAACTCTGGGATTCACTCATGCTCACCATCTCTGATCTTGTTTTACAGTTCCCTCACTTGGTGATTGTGGGTGATTTCAATCTGCACCTCGACTCACCCTCTTCATCTAGAGCACATGCTTTTCTCTATTTTCTCCAAGACCTCTCCCTTTATCAACATGTTGCTGTTCCCACTCATCATGCTGGTCATACTCTTGATCTGGTTATCACCTCAACTATTCCCAGGCTGCACTTTGATCACTTCCACACTTTGCCCCTACCTTGGAGTGATCATTATTGTCTATTTTTCCAGTGTTCTCTTATCTCATCTTCCCCTTCTCCCCCGGCACCTTCAGTTAACTCGTCCTTACCGGCCCCTGTGACTTACACCCGTCGGCTTACCCCGCTCACCCTCAGTTGCTTCCCTCCAGCCAGCGATGTCCTACTTACCAATTTCTCCTTGCTTTCCCCTGACTCGCAGGTTTCGCAATGGTCCTCTCATCTCTCGGATGCACGAGACCATCTGGCACCCCTAGAGCCTCGTACTTCCTGTCACCATTTGTCACAACCTTGGTTTCACCCTGGTCTCCGTGCCCAACTTCGGAGGGCAGAGCGGCTCTGGAGGAAGGCACATTCTCCCTCCTCTCTTTCATCCTTTAAGGCTCACCACTCCCATTATCGCTCTCAGGTGCATTTGGCCAAACAAACCTTTTTCTCTGTCTCTATCTCCTCTGCCCTGAACCAAACACGTCACCTTTACCGAGTCCTCTGGTCCTTTACTGCACTACATTCAGATACACCCACTACTTCAACTCACCAGACAACAGCCCCCTCTGCCTCACAACTAGCATCCTTCTTTTCAACCAAAGTCCTTGATTTGAGAGCATCACTTCCTCACTGTTCCCCCTCTATCCCCCCTCCCCTTCCAGCTCCCCCCCCCCCCCCCCCCACTTACATCCCTTTCACATGTCTGGACTTCTTTTCACTCCATTACCAGTTCAGAGCTTATTAAACTGATCTCTACTGCTCACAAGACTACATGCTCTCTTGACCCTATCCCTTCTTCATGGCTTCTCACTCTGACTCTGGCTCTGGTTCTTCCTATCTTGACCATGATCAACACCAGTCTCTCCGATGGTACTTTCCCCCATCTTTGGAAACATGCACTCCTTCACCCTCTTCTTAAGAAGCCTTCCCTGGACCCTCTTGTTCCTGCCAATTATCGTCCTGTCTCTGATCTCACATTTCTGGCTACGATTCTAGAAAAAGTAGTTTTTGCTCAATTATCTCACCACCTTGACACTACTCACTTCCTCCCCCCCCCCCCCATCAATCTGGTTTTAGGCATGGTCATAGTGTCGAGACTGTGCTTCTAGCTTTCCTTAATGAGATTCGCGTAGCACACGATCGTGGTGACTTTTTGGTGGCGGTATCTTTGGATCTTTCTGCTGCCTTTGATCTCGTAGGTCACTCCCTCCTTCTGTCTCATCTTCAGGAAGCCGACCTTCACAGCACAGTTTTCAGGTGGTTCCACTCCTATCTCTTCGCTTGCTCCTATAGTGTCCTTCCCTCCTCTTCTCTGGACACCCCCTCTGATCCTCTCCCCCTACACTGTGGTGTTCCCCAGGGCTCTGTCTTAGCTCCACTTTTGTTCAATATCTTTATGGCTCCACTCGCACTACTGATTCAACAGTTTGGTATTTCCTCTTTTTATTACTCTGATGATATCATTCTCATACACCACACTTCCTCACTATGCCCAGATCTTTCTCCTCTTGATTCTTGTCTTTCAGCTGTAGCTGACTGGTTCGTCAATAACTGTCTCCATTTGAACGTTTCCAAAACACTTGCAATCTGGTTTACACATGGGCATCCCCCTCCTCTGATCGCTCCTTCTTTTTCAGGTTCCTTCATTCCACTGGTGTCTTCTTTTCGCTATTTAGGTGTAATCTTGGACTCTAATCTCTCCTTTCAGGACCATATTTCTCACGTTGTTAAGACTTCCTTCTTTTTTCTTCGGCAGATACGCGCCATTCATCCTTTCTTAACCCCTCAGGCCCTCACTACCCTTATGATGTCTCTGGTAATTTCACGTCTTGACTTCTGCAACTCGGTTCTCACTGGTGTCCCCCAACTTCACTTGCGCAGGTTGCAGCGCATACAAAACACAGCAGCATGTATCATTTCTCATTCTGCATGTTGGGACCATGTCACCCCTCTCTTTATAAATATCCACTGGCTTCCTCTGACTTACCGCATTCAGTATAAGCTTCTTACGTTGCTCCATCAGGTCATTTATACCCATACTTCCCAGTACCTATTTGATCTCATTCAGTTCCACACTCCTAGTCGATTCCTTTGGTCTTTACACATTAATCGCCTGCACCTCCCGTCCCCTGCACGTGCCCACCTCCAAGTCACTCGTAATTCTGCTTTCTTCTTTGCTGGTCCTGAGCACTGTAACTCTTTACCCCTCAATCTTAGATTGGAACAGAACCACAAGACATTCAAAGCCCTTCTGAAAACATTCCTCTTCTCTACTGCTTTTGACCTCCCCCTCCCCACCTGATAGCATTCCTGCCTCAACACCATTCTCACATATGTTATTTATTTGCGTCATTGTCCTTTGTCCGTTATGTAGCGCTGTCCTCTATCTGTCTCGCTTAGCCATGTAACCCCCACCTATCTATGTCTATCCTGGTATCCCTCTCTCTCCCTCTGTTGTGTTTTTGTCCATCTTGTCTGCCTATCCTTGGCTTTTATCTTTTGCTGTCCTGTTTTGAGATTGTAATTTCCTTTCCTTTTCTGGGCCAGTGGCCAACTTTTTCATTACTAATTGTAAACTGCCTTGATTGTTGTTTGAAAGGCGGTATATCAAATATAATAAACATAAACAACATAAACTGAACAATTGTTGGAAGATGTTTCAAATTGTGTTGCTTTCTCACTCCAACTGGATGAATCTACAGACATAAGAGACATAGCCCAGTTACTAGTCTTTATCCAGATGTTTTTTGAAGACTTTTTATTTATTTATTTTTTATTTATTTATTACATTTTCTTTTATACCGCGCTATTTATACCATTTATACCATTTATACCATTTATACCGCGCTATTTATACCGCGCTACTTCAGTGTTAAAGAAGAACTACTTGGAATGATTTCTTTAAAAGGGAGAACTACCAGGCAGGAAATATTCAGTTCTTTACATTCTTTTGTGACAAAGTGTAATCTTCCATTGCATAGACTTGTTTCCATCACTACTGATGGAGCAAGAGCAATGACAGGAGAGGTTAACGGTTTCATAGCCCTCTGTAGACAGCATGACGACTTCCCATATTTCCTTTCTTACCACTGCATCATTCACCAGCACGTTTTGACAAGCAAGAGACTCAATACAAAGACTGTCATGGACATCACTTTCAAAACTGTAAATTCAGTTCGTGGAAGATCACTTCAAAGATGGCTTTTCAATCTTACTCTTGATGAAGGGGCAGCGAAAATCATTTTGCACACAGATGTAAGGTGGCTAAGGAGGCACAAATTTCTGCAAAGACTTTGTGATTTGCTGAATGAAATAAGAAGTTTTTTGAAGGAGAGGGGAGATGACCAAGCAGAGTTGGAAGATGAGGAGCGGTTATGTGATCTGGCATTTCTCGCTGACTTTACAGGCGAACTAAGAGATATGAACCTTGCACTACAAGGTAAAAACAAATGCATTAGCTAGATGATGAGTACAGTTTCATCCTACAAGAGCAAATTTGAGCTAATGATGACTGACTTTGCAAACAACACTTTGGATCATTTTCCTAATACGCAGGACCATCTGGGACAATATCCAAATTTTGTTTTTCAGAACGAGAAGTATGTGACAGAAATCTGTTCTGTTATCCAGGAATTCGAAAATAGATTCTGTGATTTCCAAAAAATTGGAACAGTTGTGGAGTAGTTGTCATACCCATTCAAAGTAGATGTGGACATTAAAGAAACTGCAGCTTCTATCGGTAAAAATTACTCACTAAACAAACCATCTCTTGAAAACAAAATATTAACCCTTAAAAATGACATTAACGGTTAACCAATTTTTCCCCCTATCTGCTTCTTTGACCCATGAGCCCAGGCCCCTAGGTATAGTTTTTTAGATTTTCTTCGTAAGAGTATCCATGATTTGTATATAATTTGTATATAATTTGTACATAGTTTCCCTCGGTTTTTTCCTCCATGTTTACTTTCCCTGTTCAATGTAAAAACTCGATGTAACTTGTTACATTCTTGTATGTTCTGTTCAAATGTAAACCGCACTGATTATAATAGCGCGGTATATAAGAAATAAAAATAAATAAATAAATAAGACACGTGCTGAGCAAGAACCGTTTTGGAAGCTAGTGCCTAGAGACAAATTTCCCAACTTGAGAAGATGCAGTGAAGCTGTACACTCCTGTTTCGGTTCAACTTATTTGTGTGAATCTGCATTTTCCCATCTGAAAATGACAAAGAGTACACAACGTTCCAACATGACAGATGAACATCTCCAGGATTCCCTGAGACTGGCTCTCACACAATATTCACCCAACTTCAAAAAGCTGGTGGATGAAATGCAGGCTCAGACGTCTCACTAATGAGCAAGAGCGAAATATTAAAGATTGTGCAAGATCAGCCTGGATCAATACTTGACCTAAATTTAACACAAATTACTCAATAAAAGTTAAAGAAAGTTATTAAGACAGTTAAATAAAGTTATTACTCAATAAAACTTTAAGAAAAAATGTACTTTCCATTTCCCCTCGCAGTTCTTACTGGATCTTCGTCTCTCAGTTTTGTTTTTGCTTAATTTGCTTAACAGCTGATCGCATCCAAGTAAATGACAGAAGGTTCATTAAAAATGGGGGGGGGGGGGGATTCTTCAACTTTATTGGGTAAAAATTTAATTTGAAACTAATTTGAAACTTAATTTTCATGGTGGTAGATCACCGGCACTTTTGGCCAGAAAAAGTAGATCACGGCCTGTTCGAAGTTGGACATGCCTGCTATATATTATTCAGTGCAGAATACATAAAGAAGGCTGCTATGTCAGGGAAACAGGCCAGATGTTAGAGGCCAGAATCAGTTCACGTAGAAATAAAGTCAGATGCCAAAAAACACACCAAAATGATACCTTTGAGAGTCAGCACTTCTGGGAATCAGGTCAGTAAACTTATGATCAGGATGTTGAAAGGAAGCGTTAATACAATCCAGCAACGTTTAATACTTTTGAAATTAAATTAGCAGATACTTTGAAAATAACAAGAAAGGAATTAACAAAGATCTGGGCTTTCCATCACATGACCCTTCAGCCTTCTCTCCACTTCCTCTACAGACTATCACTGGAATCCTTTTTCCCCCCCAAACTTTATTTAGCATTTTCCAACCATAACTACCACTACTACTACTACAGCAAAGTACACAACCAAAAGAACCCCTCCCCCTCAACCCCCCTGGTACAGAGTGGGTTCTAAGACTCTCCACTGTCAGGTGGCAGGTGCCTGCGTTCCTTTGTCTGCCTCCACAGCTCAGTCCAAAGATTTCTGTACAGAAGGTTCGCAGTATTGTGTCGCCAGAGCCCATGCCCATATACATAGTCATAAGCCAGAATGCTGCCTTGCATACTTCACCTTTAGGCAGATCATATTCTACCAAAAGTGTAAATTGATCACGGGAATGCTTTTAATGATTCACTCATATTTTATATGATTGCCATCTTTTCCTCATTCTGTCATGATCTGAAAGAGGGCGTAACCTGAAAGTTAGTCAAGAAATGTGTTAAGTAAATAGCATGAATCAAGTAACATAATAACATACTAAATGATGGCAGATAAAGACTAGCCTTGTCTATCTAGTCTAGCCAATAAGGCTGCTAGAGTTCTAGGTTATTCCCCTCTATGCCTGACAAGGTATCACATTATATTCTTTGGGGCTTTTTAAATTTAGTGACCTTTATTGTAACTCATTTTGAATGCCACAGTGAAAGATGGATTTCAAGTGCAACTAAACAAATCCATTTATTTCTCCTGTCAGGGTCTCCTCTTTTCCACTCTAAAGAGAAAGGGTCAGCTGGATGCTGGGGAGCACCAGCAAGAGATCGCCCCTATTTTGCAATGAGGTCAGGAGACACCCTGCTTTTCCACGCAACAGAATCCCATCCGTGCACTGTAAAATAATCCTGCTACTGGGAGCCAGATCACAGGACACAAGGGAAAGCAAATTATACTGTTCTTTTAGAGAAAGGGCAACTCCTGCCACCCTCCATTTCTTTCACTTTAAAAGGAATAATGGGAAAGGGGTGACTGCCAGAGGGACCACAATCACGCTCAAGTAATATGTAAGCTTGAGAATCTGTTAACAAGGAGAGATGTATTTTAGGACAGTCAGTAGTACTATGTAGTGGCGAAACCTGACTTTGCTTTGCCAACCCAGCAGATGTTAATCTTGTAAACTAGCAACAGCCATTTTGCGTAATGTCCAGTTCTAAAGAAATCAGTTCTGAAATAAATGGCCTGAGTTTGTATTCATTAGATGCAGCGAATATGTTATTAGGTCTTAACCATCTGTCGTCATCAACTGGTATACTCAAGTCATTCTACCAAGCTCTTTTAACATCACTAAAGTCACATCTGTTTCAGCTTTGTTGTTTATAAAAGGAAAAAGAGAGGCCTTGGTAAAATAGAATTATTTCATTTTGTTATAATTAAATTCTGAGTCTACTCTTTGTGCTAATATCATTCCAGTGAACAAAGAATACTTCTGGGGCCAAACGCCTCAGGCTTCATCTGTCACATAAGCATGCAAACCTCTCCCCCACCCCCTTATACACACACAACTCATGTCGAAATTCAATGTTCTAACACTGTTTTACAAAACTCAATGTACACTATCACTGCAGCACAAGAAGAATTTTTTTTCCAGTTGCGTTGAATGAAAATGTAGTATATATAAAATAAACTGTCATGCTGGTCTTTCAGCAGCGCACAATTTGCACTGCGCTTCATACTCTTTCCTCCACTCTGGCTGCACTTAGGGAATTAGGTCACTGGGAAAAGGCTAAGATACAAGATGCCTACTAAAGCGTGTTAGCTGGAGCCTAAAGGTTAGAGCACCGGCTTGGAAACCCCCCAAAAAACAGGGTTCAATTCCCACTAGCACTCCTTGTGTCCTTGGGAAAGTCACTTAACCCTCCATTGCATCAGAAAAATCCACGTTATCAATGTCCCTCTTTAATATACTTAGGCAACGACAATATTGTGGGTGGGGCAAGCCCTATCGCGACAGTTGGGGGGCATGGCAGCGATTAGGGTACAGAGCTGCTCTGTGTACCTGTTCGCAATCATCTCTCCCCATGGATTTACCACAGGGACCCACAGTCCCTGCTTCGGCAGGCACTGTGGGACTTTTCCCGTGGTATCTGCCAAGTCAGGTAATGTGGAGTTCCCGCAGGAAATCCAAACCTCCGTGTTATCTGCAGGGAAAGCCCCCTGCAGATACCACACAGGTTTTCTGCTTACCGCGTGGTTTTGGCTGCTAACACACAGCGGTTTAGTAGACATTTTAAAACAGCAGCACAGGACTGGCCTGATAGTTCAGGTGTCAAGTACAGTGCGCTGCTGCATGAGGTCTTCGGTTCAGTTGCTGTTGTGTCGTCTGCCCCCTGGGTTGAGACTGAGACTGCTGTGGAGGCATCCAAAATCCCAGTGATCAGTGCCTACCAGCATATAATAAGCCACAGCCAACCTCATAAACAGATTTATTA
This sequence comes from Ichthyophis bannanicus, assembly GCA_033557465.1. NCBI lineage: Eukaryota > Metazoa > Chordata > Amphibia > Gymnophiona > Ichthyophiidae > Ichthyophis > Ichthyophis bannanicus. The sequence goes on along the minus strand of CM066032.1, from coordinate 1,511,465,719 downwards.
GACCAACCGCTGTAAGCCTAATGCATCTACAAATTTTGCACTCCAGTGAGATGCAAAATGTATTAGGTGCCAAGCAGGGGACTTCTATTAGCGCTATTTAGCTTTTGTCTAGTTTGATTAAATCATCCCCGGAGTTTAAAATTTGTTTTATTTATTTTATGTAGTTCTATAATAATTGACTCTGTTCCAAGTCATGGGTAACAGACTAATAAAAGTAATGATCCTCTTCGGTGCTGTACAAATTGTAATTTGCTATGTTATTCAAATACACTGTTAGCAGTGCAGACATCTTTCTGGTAAATATGCCTGTACATTTGCTTGTTCATATTGTAAAGCAGTTGATTTAAGCCTCAGAACATTAACTCTTTTGTTTGTGGTATCCAAGTTACAGGCAGGAGTGGTGTGGAAGTTTTCAGAGTAAACCCATTAAAAGACTTGATTTACGACAGGGCAGGACAGTGCATTTTTAATTCAAGCAGATAGTGTAGCATAGTGATAGACCAGCGGTTCTCAACCTTTTTTCCATTGGGACATACCTGACGGACGATGCTTGTATATGTGACACATTGCACACATGACCCTCACGGACCTTTGGTCTGATACAGTATAGTAGTTAAATGCAATCCGTAAAAACCCTACAACAGGTGCAGATCTGAACTAGACAATTTGCCATTGAAGTAACCATTCAAAAAATATTCTGATTCAAACATCATTTGAGTAACAGTAACATAACTCTTTGCACTACCAGAGACATTGTGAAAGCACACAAAACCTGAAAAAACACCACTTACATATGAGGCAAATGTGCTATACCATAGTAGCACTAATTCCTATAACTCAAGCAGCCAGAACCCTACCAAAGGATAAACAGCACTGCAAATATTACAGTGAGCTGGAGAACACGAATACACCTACTACTGGTAAAACAGAACATGTGGGACTATTACAGATCTCTATAGAAACTACATGCTAATGCCAGTGCACCTTGGTCATATGCAAAGCTCCAGTAGATAATCACCAAATACTGAACAAGAGAGCACAAATTAGAAATAAATATATGAAGACAAAAATTGAACTGGGAATCCCAAGAAGTCAAACTAAGCAGGTCCTGCAGCACTGGAAAACTAAAAATATAAATGTATTTCCTCTGGTACTGAACAAAATACAAAAAGGTCCACAATGCACAGCTCCAAAAGCTAACATTCCAGTTAATAATTCAAAATAAAATACTTTTTTCTACCTTTGTTGTCTGAGTATTTTATTTTTCCAATCATGTTGGTCCCATTTCTCTTTTCTGCTTTCTTTGTCTGTTTACTGCCAACTCTTTCCAGTGTTTGCTGTCCATTTCTCCTTTCTCTTCTCTCCTCCTGTCTTCCTCCATTCCCTCCTTTTTCTGTCTCTGACACATTGATCATTCCACTTTCTTTCTTTCTTTCTTTCCTGCTTCTTTATCCACTTAGCTTCTACTCCTCAATCTGCTCCTTTTTAATTTTCACATACCTATCAACTGTCCATCTCCCCAAGCTTTGCCATTTCCCCATCTCCCTCCCTCCCCTGTCTCTTATTCCCTTTTATCTCCTCTCACTTGTGCCTCCTTGATAAGCGCCCACAAGGTTCTACACCATGCCCAGCATCTACCCTCCCCCTCTCTCTTCCACCCATCCTTGTAGCCTAGCATCTCCCCTCCCTCTCACTTTCTATTCCTCCTCTCCACCACCTAAACATCTACCCACCCACCCATTCAACCATCCACTCACGCAGACCAGTAACTTCCCACTCTCTCTCTGTTTCCCACCCACCCATGTAGCATGATATCTCCCTACTCTGTTTCCCACCCATCCAGCCTATGTAGCCCAGCATCTCCCCTCTCCACCCATCCACCTGTGTACCCCAACATCTTCCTTTTCTCTCTCACCCATCCCCCCCATCTCACCTCACTCTTTGTCTCTCTTTCTCCCCAACCATCAACCTATACAAACCTGTATTTTCTCTCCCTCTCTCTATTTCTCTTTCCCCTTCCATATTTGTAGTCTGGCATCGTCTCTCTCCCCTCCCCACCTTTGTAGTCCAGTAATTCTTTGTCTTCTCTCCCCCCCTCCAAACAGTGCAGTATCTGTCCACTCAATCCTTCCCAACCATAGCGGCAAGTGGTGCTTAAGTGATTTCACTTCCAGATGCGCAGAACGCGCCCAGAACTGAAATCGTAATACGAGCCCCAGGTGATACGACACAGAGAAGGAGCAGGGCTGAATCTACGTAGAACACGAATTGCTGGGGCTGGTGCGGTCGTGTCTTCTGCCCCTGCTGCTGCTTGTGCCAGCTCCGTGAAACTTCTCCTGGATGTTGGCTGCGTTTCCTATGCCTTCATGGGCTGGTTCTGAGATAACACCTCCCGGGTGCTTGTGACACACTTGTTGAGGACCGCTGTGGTAGAGAGTTTCCACCTCCTTCAGTGCCACTTAAATGCCTCAGCAGCAGAAACAGAAAACTCGTGGCCCAGGCTGATGGTTTCTCTTTTCCCAGTCCATCTTCTCCCACCTTAGGGCTTCTAAATCATTTCAAAGTTGCTTCTGCACCACGCGCCACTCTGGTGAGAGAAAGGACCACAGTTGAGACACAATGGGCCCAAAAATGTTTTCTGTAAGTTTTAGAATTGCAACTAGTGTTCTGGACGGAGAATTACCCATACTAGCTAGTACAGCCAGTAAAGTGCTTCATGTTGTGCTGCCGGGGTCTGAGTCTCCCAGTTTAAGCTATGAAATCACAGCTGTTATTGAGAGACTCAGACCTCAGTGGTAGCCCAAGATGAAGCACTTAAGCTCTTAACTGGCAGCATGGGGGAGGGTGGGGTCCTGCGGAGAAGCCCAAGGTCAGGAGGTAGAGTAGTACCACTGCTAGAAGTAAGTGCAGTGTGCCGCACCCCTGCACCCACAGTTTTAAAATTTGCCCAGAAGGGAGAAAAAGCAGAGGTATTCCCTAAACCCTTATTTGCACCCTCACCCTCCCTGCAGACATAAGAACATAAGAAATGCCATAATGGGTCAGACCAAGGTCCATCAAGCCCAGTATCCTATTTCCAACAGTGGCCAATCCAGATCACAATACCTGGCAGTTTCCCAAAAAGACACACAGGTTCCATAATGCTTGTACTGAGGCAAGCAGTGGATTACCTGAGTCCTTTTTAATAATGGTTTATGGACCTTTCCTCCAGGAACTTGTTCAAACCTTTTTTAAACGCAGCTACACTAACAACCTTTATTACATCCTCCGCTAACAAATTCCAGAGTTTGGTTATGTATTGAATGAAAAAATATTTTTTCGTATTACTTTTAAAACGGGTTACATCAAGGGAGGGAAGGCAAGATGGAGCCACGAGAAGACTGAGGTGCGAAGCACTGTGAGCCCGTCTAGAAGAGTGATCTACCTTTGTGACGGCAATGCCAATGCGCAAGGGCAAGCAGCTGCACCAGCCAGCGGGAGGAAGCAGTCAGCTCACTCTCGATAGGCTTGGCATTCGGCCATTGAAGGAGGTGGTAGTAACTGCCTTGGACTGCTCTAGAGGTATTCCTCTGGGGCAGAGCATGGAAGGGGCCTTGTTGAACCTGATGATTGGATCCTTCCCTGGCAACCCGGAAACACTCCGGTGGGGGGTTGGATCCTTTGTCTACCGGCAATGCTGTGCAGTTGATGGAGGGTTTACCGTGCTTCCCCCTCGCTCAGTCTTCACCCAAAGGCACGAGTTTGATAAGAGGTGCAGGAGGTTTGCCTGTGGATCATCCAGGGAGAAGGATTGGAGAGTTTCCTGTGGGGAAGGAGTCTGGTGTTACCTTGGAGGTGCTGTGGAAGTCTGTCAGGACTCTGGATGGATCACTTAATGCTAATTTAGCACAATTTTCTTACCGAGCTTGTTTCTGCTCAGAGGAACAAGGTGGCACAGCATGAGGTCAGATTGGAACAACTGGAGGGTCAAATGGTGGAGGCGGGCACATTTAAGGATGCTCAAGTGAAGGAGAGTTTTGGGCTCTGGAGGAAACTGGAGTTTGTGGAGAATCAGTCACAATCCCCTCTGCTTGGTCCTGTGGAGTTGGTAAAGAAATACCTGATTGAGATCTTTGGCTGGGCATCGGACAATCTTCCCCCTATGACAAGAGCGTTCTATGTGCCTCTCTCCAGTGGAGGTTCTGCGAATCTCATCTGATCCCAGGAGCAGCTGAATCTGACTCAGTTCCTGGAGGAATCAATGGAACTGGTAACATCTTGCTGTACATTGCTGGTGACTTTTACATTTGAGCAGGATAAAGTTTCTGTTTTACACTTGTACTTTAGACATATGCAGGAGCAGTTTATGGGTTCGGTAGTATGTATGTTTCCTGATGTATCTAAGCAGACACAGGCTCGACGGAAGGCGTTCTTGGCTTTACGGCCTCAAGTCCTTTTGCTCAGGGGAACCTGGCTTTTGAAATTTCCTCCTTTATGTTATGTAAGCTTTGAGGGCCAGAATTATTACTTTATGGAACCCAAACAGCTCTTCGAGCTAATAGTTTCTAAGGAAGGAAGTCTGGGGGCTACTGTGGGGGAACCATAGTGTGCGTTCTGGTGGCAGTACTCCTTCACAGCCTTTCTCTGTTTGAATTTCATTTCCTTATTTTCTTGAACTTGCCTCCCTCATTAGTTGTGGGCTGATGTATTGGCATTATGCATTTTCCTTTATTATATCTTGTTCCTATGTTTTGTTCTTCTATTGCCTGTATTGTTATTGAAAGATTCAGAAATATAAAATAACAATAAAAAAAAACAGGTTACACTGTAACTTCATTTCACGCCCCTTAGTCTTTCTACTTTTTCATGCCATAAAGAATCGATCTACATTTACCTGTTCCATTCTATTCATTAATTTATAGACCTCTATCATATCTCCCCTCAGCCGTCTCTTTTCCAGGTTGAAAGACTAACCTTTTAAGCCTCTCTTCATAGGGGTATCCTTCCATCCTCTTTTCCATTTTGGTGGCTCTTCTCTGTATCTTTTCTAATTCTGCTATATCCTTTTTAAGATAAAGTGACCAGAATGTGGAACCTTGCATCGTGTAAACATAGTTTGGGTTGTTCTTTCCTAGGTGCATAACTTTGCACTTGTCCACATTAAATTTCATCTGCCATTTGAACATCCAGTCTTCCAATTTATCAAGGTCCTCTTGCAATTTTTCACAATCCTCTTGAGTTTTAACAGTTCTGAATAATTTAGTGTCATCTTTAAATTTGATCACCTCACTCATTATTCCCATTTCCAGGTTATTTACGAATATGTTAAAAAGCAGCGGACCCAGCACAGATCCCTGGGGTACTCCACTATTCACCTTCCTCCATTGGGAAAATTGGCCATTTAGCCCTACCCTGTGCTTTCTATCTTTTAACCAGTTCCTGATCCACTATAGCACGCTGCCTCCTATCCCATGATTTTTTTAACTTTGCCAAGAGTCTCTCATGAGGGACCTTGTCAAAGACTTTCTGAAAATCCAGATACACGATATCGACCGGCTCACATTGTCTACCTATTTATTCACACCTTCAAATAAATATAACAGATTAGTAAGACAAGACCTTCCTTGGCTAAAGCCATGTTGGTTTTTCCCATTAAACCATGACTATCTACATGTTTAGTAATTTTGTTCTTTATAATGGTTTCTACCATTTTGCCTGGTACTGATGTCAGGCTCACCGGCCTGTAGTTTCCCAGATCACCCCTGGAAACCTTTTTAAAAATTGGAGTTACATTGGCCATTCTTCAATCTTCAGGTGCTTCAGATGATTTTAATGATAGTTCACAGATGAATAATAGTAGATCTGCTATCCTGATAATTCAGTTCTTTCAATACCCTTGGGTCTGTACCATCCGGTCCATGTGATCTTCCCGGTTTATCGATATTTCTTTCCATTCTTCCGATGCATCATCTTTAAGTACCATTTCAATCATGGGTAACATCCCTACATCTTCTTCGGTAAAGACCAAAGCAAAGAATTTGTTCAGTTTCTCTGCTATGGCCTTGTCCCCTCTTAGTGCCCCTATTACCCCTCTATCATCTAATGGTCCATCTGACTCTCTCACAGGTTTTTTGCTACGAATGTGCTTGAAAAAGTCTTTAATATGCGTTTTTGCTTCCACAGCAAGATTCTTCTCAAATCTCTCTTTGCCTGCCTTATCAATGTCTTGCATCTTACTTGCAAGTTCTTATGTTGTTTCCAGTTTTTGTCATTTGGCTCTTTTTTCCATTTCCTGAAAGATGCCTCTTTGGCTACAACGGCCTCTCTGACCTCACCTTTAAACCATGCTGGCAATTTTTTGGACTTCTTTCCACCTTTCTTAAAGCATGGAATACAGTTGATCTGAGCTTCCAAGATACTATTTTTAAATAACACCCATGCTTGATATAAATCTTTAATTTTTGCAACTGCTCCTTTTAGTTTTTTCCTAACTATCTTTCTCATTTTATCATAGTCTCCCTTTTGAAAGTTAAAAGGTAGTACTGTGGATTTTCTTGCCATCTTTTCTCCATTTATTAAATCAAGCATGATCATGCTATGATCACTATTGCCAAGTGACCGCAACACGGTTATCTCTTGCACCAGATCCTGTGTTCCACTAAGGACTAGGTCCAAAATAGCTTTCCTTCTTGTCAGTTCATGAACCAGCTGCTTCAAGAAGCAGTCATTTATTTCATCTAGAAACTTTATCGCCCTAGCATGTCTGGCCATGACACTGACCTTGTTGATACCGGGGTAATTGAAATCACCCATTATTATTACTGTGCTATAACTTTTGTTAGCTTCCTTGATTTCTTTGAGCATTTCATCATCCATTTGTTCATTCTGGCCAGGTGGTTGATAGTACACCCCCACTGCCATTGCCTTCTCCTTTTTACATAGAATTTCAATCCATAGAGATTCTACTGTGTATTTTGTTTCCTGCAACACTTTAATCCTCTGTGACTCAATGCCCTTTCTTACATAGAGTGCAACCCCTCCACTAATTTGATCTACTTTATCATTGCGATAAAATTTGTACCCAGGTATCACAGTATCCCACTGGTTGTCCTCCTTCCACCATGTTTCTGAGATACCAATCATATCTAACTTCTCATTTAGTGCTATATATTCTAACTCTCCCATCTTATTTTTTAGACTTCTAGCATATGCATAAAAGCATTTTAGAAGTTGTATTTTATTCATATTAATATGGTTATTGGTAGGCAGGGGCAATTTGGAATCTTAAACTCTGTCTGCTCTGTACTTAAGGGTACTTGGGTTATTTTTATCTTTATTGGAAGCTGTCTGTCGATAGACCCTAACTTCAATCTTTTGCTAGTATCCTTCATGGATACCTCATTCTGAACCATGCACTCTTGGGCAGCTGTCGGCTTTCCCCTATTATTTAGTTTAAAAGCTGCTCTATATTCTTTTTAAAGATTAATGCCAGCAGTCTGGTTCCATCCGTATTAAAGTGGAGCCCTCCCTTCAGAAAAGCCCCTCCTTTCCCCAAAATGTTGCTCAGTTCCTAACAAATCCAAAACCCTTTTCCTTGCACCATCGTCTCATCCACGCATTGAGACTCTGGAGATCTGCCTGCCTTTTGCTTCCTGCATGTGGAATGGGAAGCATTTCTGAGAATGCTACCCTGGAACTTCTGGATTTCAGCTTCCTACCTAAAAGCCTAAATTTGGCCTCCAGAACCTCCCTACCACACTTTCCTATGTCATTGGTACCAACATGTACCAAGATAACAGACTCCTACCAGCGCTATCTAACACCTTGTCTAGGTGGAGCGTGAGGTCTGCTACCTTCGCACCAGGCAGGCATGTTACCAGGCGATCCTCACCCAGATATCTACATGCCTAATGATCGAATATCGGCTTTCCTAACCCTCCCCTCATGGGCATATGGCCCTGGAGATACCTCCTCAGTGCGAGAGGGTTTTACATCACCTGGAGGACAGGTCCTAGCTACAGGATCACTTCCTGCCACACTAGGGTGATGCTGTCCTGTCACGTGACCTCTCTCCTCCATAGCAACAGGGAGGTTGCTAGACTGGAGGTGCAACTTCAGTACTACATCCCTGTAGGTCTCGTCTCTGTCTTCCTTATGTCCTCCAAGTCTACTCTAGCCTCCAGAAATCGGACTCGTTCCCTGAGAGCACAAAGCTCCTTGCACCTAGTGCACACGTAAGACCCCTTACCAAGTTTATTTGCTCACTACACTGGCTAATTGATGAATGTTTGTGGGTAGAGACGTCTAACAGCATTTGCTACATTGTCTCCATTGCCCAATCTCTTACAGTTTACATTGTCTCTGCTGCATGTACATTGCTACATCTCAAAAATTTGTTACATTGTTTCTAACACATATCTAATGCTCCAAAGTGAAGAATGAAACATTGTGTCTACATACTTACCAGCTGCCTACAGTCTTATACCATTCCAAAAAGGTAGCTATAAGAGGCTCTCTTTCTCCCACACCTTAACAACCTGAAACCATACCAATTGTCTCATATTTTCCTTGTCTCATATTGTCTCATATTATCATATTGTCATATTGTCTCATATTGTCTCATATTGTCTCATATTTTCCACCCTTGTACCGGAACAGATAGACCCAAAATGAAGCACATAATCCTCACTCTAATGAGTCTTTACCTTCTACTTACTATCTTGCCATCCAGCTCTCTGGCACTAACAGCACAAAACCCCATCCCGACGCTCCGGACTAGTGGAAGAAAATGCTCTGATGACATCAACAACTCCTATCATGGAGCGAGCTATCCACGCCGCCCCCGTCTAGTCTATATCCCCCTACAAAATAACTCTAAACCAAAGCAAAATAAACCCCTACATACTAACAGCCTGAAGTGCGCTCTCATTAACGCTCGATCACTTCGCAAAAAATGGCCAGCAATCACTGAAACAATAATTCATCTTAATCTAGATGTCATCATGATAACTGAGACCTGGCTCTCACCGGAAGATAATACCATCCTCAATCAACTTCTCCCACCCAACTTCGTAACTTTCACAAGCCACAGGCAAAACAAAAGGGGTGGAGGAGTTGCCATCATCACCAGAGCTGACCTTCAATTCAAAATGGTAGAAGCCAGCAATACCAATACCCTTGAAACATTATCGATTTCCAACCACGTTTGCTCCATAAACCTTATTTATAGAGCGCCCTCCACTGATCCAGACAATCTCTCCAATATCATAAACATAGCAACAAATACCCATGTTCCACACAGACCAAGCTGGATACTAGGTGATTTTAACCTACCATCCCTACAGGTCAATCAGGCTGCCGCCTTCACAGAAGCCCTAGATACCTTGGGATACACCCAATTGGTTCATGAACCTACACACACAAAGGGCAACATTCTTGATCTGATATTCGCCCCACAAGTGGTGCTTCAACAAGCACAAAACATCAAGTTATCTCTAACAGCAGTTCCATGGTCGGATCATAAGCTTATTTCATTCCAAATTCCGACCCCTACCAGGTCACAAAGGTCCATCACGAACGAACAAACAATCACAACCTCAAATGCCAGAAGTTTTCACCCGTTTAACAAAGAACGCATCCTGGATGAAATAAACTCTCTCCTTGACAATACCCCACAAGACCTGGATGTCCTAATTTCCACATGGAACAGCAAGCTCAGCGCGATCGCAATCCGCCCTCCCACGACTAAAGCCTCAAAGAAAAGACCTTCCGCACCTTGGTTCACACCTGACTTAAAGGCGTCTCTAACCCTCCTACGAAGATCGGAAAAACGCTGGAGGAAATCACGTACCAGCAGCGATCAAGCAGCATACATCCAACTCTTACACACTCATCGCAGGGCTGTAACAGACAAAATGAAACTACATCACACCAACACTCTGAAACGTTCATTAAACAAGCCGCACGACCTCTTTAACCTGGTCAAATCTCTTGCCAGAGAACCGACCCCTGAGCGCACAGAATCTATACACCCTCAGGATTATGCCAACTTTATGCAATCAAAGCTATGCAGAACCGACAAGATGGTGATACCGGACCCCCCTTATGCTCAAGCATGCGCAACGTATCTATCCACCTTTACCACTCCGTCTAAGATAATTATTGAAGACACCATTGCTACCCTAAATACCTCTACTTCATACTCAGATCCATGTCCAGCATTCTGGATAAAAGATCTGCGATCTGACCTTGCCCCAATCTTAGCCAAAATGATGCGACTATCATTTAGCACCGGATCATTCCCATCCATGCTCAAACAGACCTCTGTTAGACCGCTGCTTAAGGACACCAAATTAGACCCTCTAAAGGTCGAGTCTTACAGACCCATATCCAGTATCCCGATGCTCTCTAAAATCATTGAAAAAATAGTATACAGGCAGCTACAAGATCATGTGGACACCTATGCACCTCTAGATCCATCACAACACGGGTTCAGAGAGTCACATGGAGTGGAAACACTACTTACCACTCTCTTCAACACCATAATCTCAGGCATTGACAACTCACGTACAGGTTTCGCACTTATCTTTTTAGATATTGCGGCAGCCTTCGACTCTGTCTGCCACGAGATCCTCCTGATTCGGCTAAGAGAGAAAGGCATCACTGAAACAGCGCTGGAGTGGTGCAGGTCTTACCTGTCTGGAAGATGGCAACACGTACGAGCAAATGGAACCACATCTGAGCCATTCCTACAAAGTCAAGGAGTCCCTCAAGGATCCTCCCTATCGTCTCTTATGTTTAACATTTATATCCAACCCATATGTAACATCATTAGACACTTTAATGTGAGTTGCATGATTTACGCCGACGATGTCCTACTTTACCTGCCAATATCCCTGGATTGCCCAGACCTCACCCCAATAACTAAGTGTTTCAATGCAGTATCCGAATGGCTCCTCTCTCAAAATCTGCGCATCCAACATAAGAAAACAGAGGTCCTATTTATCTCTAGAAATCTTGAGTTTATTCCACCTAACCACTTGGAAGTCGACAACGCCAAGCTGCAAGTAAAATCAGCCATACGATACCTCGGAGTCACACTGGATCAGAACCTCGACATGAAGCAGCACATATCAAAAAACAGTAAGAGCGATCTACTTCAAGATCAGATCCCTCAGACACATACGCCCTCTACTCGAGCTGAATGACTTCCGTACCATCTACCAAGCCCTCATCATCCCTCATTTTGATTATGCAAACGCCATCCTACAAGGTCTCCCTAAAGCAACCTTACATCCCTTACAACTCGCCATGAACAGCGCTGCGCGAATCCTTTTAGGAGCACCAAGGAAAGAGCACATCACACCCCTCCTGATGCAGCTGCACTGGCTCCCCATCCAAGCCAGGATTAACTTCAAGATCTTAGTGATGACATTCAAGGCCATCAATGGGTTATCCTCTTCTTCAATATGTGACCTCATACAACAACCCATGCCCAACAGGATAAGAAGAACGGCTGCAACCAACATGCTAGCAATACAAAAAACTATGACAAGATGCGCCATATCAACTTCAAATAGAGCCTACAGCCTGAGCGCCCCAAGCCTCTGGAACTCCTTACCACCACACATCAGAGCTATCCCCAATTTGAGCCAGTTCAGGAAGGCCTTAAAACACCTCCTCTTTATTAAATACCTCACAGCCTCCCTCGAACCCCAGCCACCAGGTACGAACAACACACAATGAACTCATCTCACATATAGACAGTTACCAATTTCAGTATCCCATTTGTGTACATAGTTTACCAATTTCAGTATTCCATTTATGTACATAGTTTCCCCCGTTATCCAAGTTGATTGCTCCTGTTCATTGTAATGACCTGACTCTTGTTCATTGTCGGATTCTGTTTTGTTTTATGTAAACCGCGCTGATCGTAAATAGTGCGGTATATAAGAAATGTAAAATAAATAAATAAATAAATAAAATAACTGGGAGAAAATCATACATGTGACACATGGTGCAAAAGACTGGAAAGCCCCCATCTTGCTGCTGGACTGCTGTCTGCATCTTAGTTTTAAGGTTTTGTTCAGATATTAAAGTTGTTTACTTACTTAGGTTTGCAAGGGATACTTATACTAATACAACTTTACCTTATATGTTAAATGGACTTTGTGCACCTCAAGAATAATTAATCTCAGGCTCTTAATAAATGTCTTCCTGATGAGGATAACCAGCCATACCTGAAAGTGATTATGGGCACCTCCCTCCTTTAATAGGTTTAATAGCCTATAAAGCTACAGTAAAATTATACCAGCATTGGGTAGGAGTGAGGAAAAGAAGACTTACAAGCTGGCTTGCTACACGATGCCCTGATTTGTGCTTCTAAGGTAAAATCTTACCAATTTCCTGGGTGATTCACACAGCCTTTAGTTTGATAGAGAGGGCCTTTCAAATAGCCCCTTTGGTCTGTCACTTGCCTTTAACACTTATTTAAGACAGCTTCACAGATATTTTGCTTCCTAACTGGAAAGCCTCTTTGTAAAGGTCACTAAAAACAAGTCTAGTTCTTTGTACTCAGAGACTATTTATTCTACTTGTATGATTTGATTTAAATGAAAAGCTCTCTGGTGGTACTAAGATCTGACTGACCCAGCAAACACACTGAATTCTAAAATACACAGATTTATCTGCTTTAACCGAAAGATTACCCTTTTTCCCTAAGATTTAGAATATATTCCAGAAGATAAATACTTACAAATGCAGATATATTTCCAGTTGTAGCAGTCCCTCTGGGTAGTCCTTCAAGGCCCACGTTGGACTCCTCTGCAGGCTTCCTTCCATTGCACCCCTGCCCTTCATAACAGACTCATTCCAGACACCACCTCAGGCTTCCCTCTGTTGCATCCCCCATTCTCCCTACAGGCTCTCCTTGGACATTTCTTCAGGATCCTCTCTATTTCACCCACCCTCCCTTTGCAAACCCACCTCAGACACCTCTCATCCCCTGTACACCTGATAGCCTCCCTGCAGATCCACTCAGATATTGCCCTCCTTCCATTACATCACCACCTGAAAAGTTCTGTTCAGATCAGGCCCTCCCCATGCCCTCACTGTGCACCCAACACCCCTCTCCTTGTTCTTCACACACACACTAAACCATTGCCCCAGCCACCCCACCTTTATATGCCTCACCTACACACACTTCCACACATCATGCCACCACTGTGCCTCTCACATACAGAAACCCCTACTCCCCCACCTCAGACGCCTCACTCACAGTAGACACATCCTACAGACCCCTACCATTTTAAGTATACCTTGCCCAAAACACCAAAATCCCATCCCTGCATACATTTTTTCCCCTGCTGCATACAGTCCTACCCCTGATAGGGTTTCCAACGGGCTCCCGATACACCAGTCCTGTGTTTACCCCATTGCATGCAGGGATATGTAGTTCTGAATTTCTCAAGTGCACTCCATAAGAAAATCAAGACAGCAGTCCATGCATGCAGTGGGATATCCATCTGCAGGGGCAGTGGAAGGCCTTTTATTTTGGGGGGCCCCAAGCTCTGCCCTAACTCCGCGCCAAGCTGCACCCCATTGCCATGGGCAGAACAGGAAGGGTCTTTGCCATGATTGCAGCTGGCAGAGAACAGACTGCCCATGGGTATCCCATCTCCCACGGGCAGAAGAATAAGAGAGGTCGCAGTCACGGCAAAGACCTTTCGGTTCTGCTGCATGGATCCGATCTCCCGTGGGCGGACAGGAAGTGTCTTTGCCACAGTCGCAACTTCTCTTTTTCTTCTGCCCATGGGGGATGGGATCCCCACAGGCAGTCTGCTGCCTGCCACCACGAATTTTGATGGGGCCAGGGCTCGTGTGGCCCACCCGTTTGCAACACCTGTGTTCATCTGCATACATTCTACCCCAGATATAGCTCAATTTCTACACATCTCCCCCTCTTCCCCACTCCCTGACTGGAACACTGAAGGGGAATCTTCCCACTCCTTGGAAGAGAAGGTATTATAGGGGGGGGGGGGGCTATCTTAATCTTTTCTCCCACAGCCCATTCAGTCCTAGCCATGCCACCAAGGGATTCATACCAACAGCAGCAGGAGACAAGGAGAGAGTCATTCAGTGACCAAAGGCTAACTTAGAATGTTTTGCAGGCTCCCCCCACCTCACATGATAACCTGAACTCCCCCCTCACATGATAACCTGAACTCCCCCCTCTCCATATATACATGAATTAGTAAGTTTTATCTCCAGAATACATTCAAGGGAAGGAAAATGCAAGATGGAATAAATCAGCAACAAAATATTAAACATAGGGTCGGATATTCAGAAGGACTTATCCGTACAGCAGGAGCTGCGGCTGAAAAGTCTCTGATTGCCCTTGCACAATCTATATAGCATGAGGCAGCACAAGGCATTTCTCATAGCCATGCGTAGAGCATTTTTAGTTAAGACCTCAGGATTCTCTGAGATCTAATAAGCTGTAGTAGAGGTCAGGTACTCAGCTAATGTAAAGAACACTTGTTTCACTATAGTTATGGATGAAATGCCTGCTGCTTGACTCCCAGTAGCCAAAGACACACTCAGCAGGATGTCATTCCGGACTGGTCTGACTTCATTTACAGGAAAAATATTAAAACAGACTGCATCTGTACAAGAAACAATGCATTCTATTGTTCTCATTTCCTGCGGAGAGCTATTGAACTATAAAACACACAAATTGGCTAGGAGACTCCTTTTGCCATTGTTTTCCTTCACACCAGAAATGAGAGCATTTCATTCTGTCCTAAAGAAACTGCAAGTCTGGGGCCACATGGCTTGATCTTATATAAGCAACACTAAGAGGCCAACATACTAATTTGCAAATATAATAATACATGGAGAAGCTGCAATGTGCATAAACATTTGCAAATTTTTGCACCACACTGTTTAAGTGTTTTTCCAGCTTAGTCTTGTGTGCATGACCACAAATACAACATATTTGCAAAATGACTAATGAACTGAAGTATTATGCAAATTAACTCAGACATTTTCTCAAAGTTAAATTTTGCATGAAAAATCACACAATTCGGCTCTTTTCTCTGCAATATCTCAGGGAGGTGGTGCTATGTGTTGATGTGATAAACTCTGAAATTGTATATGGACTTTATTACAAAATTATTGCCATAAACCCCATTTCCATAATATTTAAAAGAGCCAATACCAGAGAGGTCACATGATGCTCCTATAGGAGAAAGATGTGACACGGTAGGACTCCCGAGATAGGGCTCCATAAACCTGCCAAAAAAACAAGCGAAACACCGATTCCACCAGTCCAACTAGAACAAACAGCGTATGAGCAGTGAGGCATGCCCAAAGACAACTGAAGCATAAGGTAGCCACTGCAAAGTTGTCAGGGGGCAAGATGGCCAAATCCCAACCACAAACTGAACTGCCAGGCATGGGGGAGCTAGCAGCAGAAGTTTCCAAGGTGGTAACGGTGGCGCTCGAAGATCGATTAAACAAATTACCATCTACCGTGGATAGAATACGGGAGCAGCTGGACACACAAGTAGGCCGGATTGTAGAGCTAGAGCAGAGAATGGTGGCACAAGAGAGCATAACGGAGCGCACAGTAGCACAAGTTACCGGGCAAACAACAGAGACACAAAAACTATTGGAACATATTGAGGAGCAGGAAAATAGATCCCACCGCAATAACTTGCGAGTGGTGGGACTACCTGACTCGATATCAGACAGAAAACTGTATGAATTCTTTGAGCAATGGCTGCCATAGACTTTGGGCCTCCAGGGGATCACTCCATGTAGCGCTGTGAGTGGGCACACTGACTTGGACTGCAAAGAGAAGACGTGGCATGCCCCTGGCCTGCG
This sequence comes from Ichthyophis bannanicus, assembly GCA_033557465.1. NCBI lineage: Eukaryota > Metazoa > Chordata > Amphibia > Gymnophiona > Ichthyophiidae > Ichthyophis > Ichthyophis bannanicus. Next base: position 1,511,449,855 of record CM066032.1, on the reverse strand, counting down.
ATAGCCCGTTTCCTCATCTGGGTAGAGAAGGAACGGATACTGAGGACATACCAGCAGCGCAAAAACCTTGAGTATGAAAATCATCAAATCCTCTTATTCAATGACTATTCAAACCGGGTAGTCATGAAATGGCGTGAGTATGCACCAGTATGTGCAGAGCTGCACAAAAAGGGAATAATCTTTGCATTAATGTTCCCACACAAGCTCAAGTGCAAAGAGGAGGGACTACTCTGTACCACAATAGTGCAGCCGAGGGGGCAAAGTTCCTAGAAGGCCTTGCTGGGGGTGAACAGCCCTAAAAGCGTCTGGGCAGTGGAGAGCAAAGCAGAAGCAGACATGGACTGTGCAAATGCTCCTCCTGCTCATGCTATATCCCTAAAAATAAGTTAATATCCTGACTGCCCCAGAGTTGGAGAAATCACATGAGAGGACAGCAATTTGAGACTGTAACTGCGGATTGCGGTGGTTCAGTATTACGGTGTGATGCCAAGTAATAAGCAGTGTTGGAGCTTACTTCCCTCGCCAAAGACAAACATTAAGGAGCAGCACATTGACACACCATGGGGGAAGCATTGAAGGACAGTTTGTGTAACCCACGTGGGTCACCCCTGGGATGCACCCCTGGCAGCTGGGTTCCCTGATCTGATATGCAGAGCAACCGGCTAACACAGCTCACCCCATGCCCACCAGGGGACTGTAAAGATTGCAGCTATCATGGACCTCAGGAGATGACTCCACCAGACAGGCCTGATGGGCACAGCATCGGTTGGGGAAAGCCTAGCCCATGGGGTGTATCGTGAGGAAGGTGGACATGGCCACATGGTGAGTGAGGTGCGAGGGACTTCACCAGCTGAAGAAAGCCTGCGAACGGCGAGAGAGACAGTGCGGGGGTGCGAACTATGAGCTGATGTAAAAGGACAGTGGCGTCTGTTACTAGACATCAATATGGGAAGCATGCTGAAGTGGTGCTAGACTAGAAACCTTAGAATTAGGAGAGGAGTAGAGGGATGTTAATTGGGTGGGGCGGGGCAAAGGTGGAGTGGAATTAGGAGAGGAGTAGGGGGATGTTAATCGGGTGGGGGACCCTAAGAGAATTAGAGGACAGGGAACTGGGAGGGGGGGGACAGGGAAAGGAATGGGTGGAGTGTGACTGTTGTGGGTGAGTTGAGCCTGAGTGTGCAAATGGGGGCGGGAGGGGAAACAGGTAGGAGGGGGACGAGAGGGTGAAACATAGGCAGCAAGCCGGGTGTAGGGAAGGGATTGACAGTAGTGGGGGGGAGGGGGGAAACTGTAAGAGATATTAGGGAAGTGAGGCATGCAGGGGAAGCTGGAAGGCAATAACGACGAGACCCCAAGGGGCTCAGCTGGGAGGCCCTGAGGGAAACGGAAAAATGCTATATAGCTGGCATTGCATACGGTAGTTATGAGACACTGGCTGAATTAAAGATGTTGATCTTGAATGTGGGCGGCCTGAACTCACCCATAAAAAGAGAAGACATCTTAACCTACGTATGGAAACTGCAAGCTGACGTGGCCCTTTTACAGGAAACCCATTTGTCAGAAAGAGAGCACGGGAAGTTGAGAAGAGGCTGGGTGCGAGAAGTCCACTGGGCGGCTTATTTGACCAGGCAGTGGGGAGTGGTGATTCCCGATGGAAAAAAAAGTCAACCTCTGTTCACTGGGTGATCTCAGACCCAGAGAGCTGATAAATTCTTGTTTGGGAAGTGCTCCAAGGCAGGAAGGTGATACTGGGAAGTGTTTATGTGCCCAATTCATACAGGCATAGCTTCTTCAGGGAGACTGTGGCCAAATTGTCATATCAATCCAAATACTCGGTGTTCTTGGGGGGAGTGACTTCAATATGGTGGCAGACCCTACCGTAGATTGTGAACCACATCTTGTGGTACCTAAGGGTCATGAGAATAGAGGTATAAACCTTTTGTGCCACAAATTATAACTCATAGATGGGTAGCGCACCCTTCACCTGAAGGAGGTGGAATATACCCACCAGTCTAGCTACTTCTCTGGCGGCATACAGCCGAGTGAAGAACTGATGTTGAATTGTCGATGTAGACTGGAGTTTCTACAATATTCAGATAAGTGAATTTATGCTGTTAGATTGGTGTATACTATTGTTGTGTTGAAGAGTATTTTGTTTCTCTTTTTCAGGAGATAATTGAGCTTGGGCTTTAAGTTAAAAATAGATAACAACATATAAAAAACTTTTCAAATTTTGTGAATCCCTAAAAGTACTTTTTCGGGTGTAGGTAATTTGATTGGATTTGGATTAATTTTTTGAAAATTTGAATTAAAATGTGGAAAGGTTTTGACCCGTGATGTGAAGTCTGCCATTCGATTCTATGGTGATTCATTTCGCCACATGTAGGGGAAAGGCTATCCTGAGGTCGTATATACCTTATATAGTTGTATGTTAGTTATTTGATAGATCAATTAGAGATATTTGTAATCTTGAAAATTGGTGTTTCTAAGGGTATCTACATATATTTTTAGTTTTGTGCATACCATGACAGTCATGAACCTCACTCCTAAGCCCCAGGTCTGTGAAGTATGATCTCAGTCTCTCAAATTTACTGCTAATGCTCGGCGTAGTACTTGCTTCGTGCCAAAGAGAGCCTACTTCTGGAGTTGGTAAGATGAAACATATATAAGTAATTTATCAAGGTGTGGTTGCAAATTCTTCTTAATCAAGCCTGTGGCACCCAACATGAAGGGGAAAAAACTCAGTATACTTCTGCCACATTTTCTTGGTCTCTGTATTTCTTGATACTTGAATATCTTCTCCTCAACACAATTCACAGAATAAACACTTGGGACTGACACCTCTATAATCAAGGCTCTTCTGCTTTGTGACCACTTTCTGGTCTAAGCTAATACTAAGATTCATGGATGTAAGTGAAACTTTATTACATTTTATTTTATTTATTTGGGTTTATTTTAAATCAGTGCGGTTTACAGTATAACAATTAAATACATAGAATAGGGTTATAACAAGTTTACATAGAACTGGTTTACAATGAACAGTAACATAGCAGAGCTTAACAATTAGAGCAAAACCACAGTAGTTTTCATAGCAGAGTGAACATAGGATTAAGACACCCCTAGCAGTAAACTAATTACAAATAGTAAGGGGAGAATGGTATCGTGCAGTGGAGGGAAGCGAGGCAGTAGTGGGCTATGTTATACTAATTTCTACTCTTGCTAGGAGAGTCCCGAGTGTATTCACATTTCTAGCTCTGGGCATGAGTAGGTCTCCCAGCACAGGGGCAGCAGAATGACCATATGATTGGGGGGGCCCCCAGGCTCTACCCTGATTCCGCCCTAAGTCTGCCTTAACTCTGCCCCATGCCCCCATGGCCTTCCCCTTCTGTTCTGCCCATGGGGATCCTATCTCCCACAGGCAGAAGAGAAGGGAATGGCCACGATCACGGCAAAGATTCCTTCTGTCTGCCTGCAGGAGATTGGATCCCCGTGGGTAGAACAGGTGGGGAAGGCCACAGCCATTCCTATCTCTTCTGTCTGTGGCAGATAGGATTCCCATGGGCATTCAGCCTGCATGGAGACTGTGATCGTGGCCTTCCCCTCCTGTTCTGTCCATGGGGATCCGCTCTCAAGTGGGAAGAGAGGAGTCTTTGCCGCGATCATGTCTAATCTGCCATTGGGAGATGGGATTCCTGTAGGCATAACAGGAGGGGAAGACTGCGATTGTGACCTCCATGCAGGTTGCAACTGTCACCTGGCAGACAAAATTTTGATGAGGCCAGGGCCCACTGGCCCATCCCGTTCCGAGGCCTATGTCCCAGCAAGTAGATATTGCACTTAGCTTGAGTCCTATGATTCACCTCAGGAGCTTCACACAGCCCAGCCAGGAGCTAGTTAGCTACTATCAATTCAAACGTCTCCTAACATATAAATGCAATCTCCAGGAACAAGCAGGAATGTAGTCATCACATATGGGTATCGTCGGTACCGACGGAGCTTGCGCGGGAACGCTCCCCAGCGTCCAATTAGAAAGCTTTTGGGAGCATCCCACAGCGCCTGCGTGCTGCCTTCCTGCCTTTCCCAACTGCCTCTCTCCAGTTCTTCTTTTTCCGCGGAGCCAGCAGGTCATGTTCCTGTCACCGCAGAAGAATTCTTTTTTATTTATTTCTTTTTTGTGGTCGCGTCTGCCTTCCTCGACGCTCTACCGGTACCGCCGTTTTTTTCTCTTCTTATTTCTGTAAAAAAAAATATATATATTCTCTTTTTTCTTTTTCTTCAGGTGCACGCGCCTTTTTGGGCCTTAGGCCCAAAATCTTTTCCTTACCATGGAGAAACCTGCCTCAGGTTTCAAAAAGTACACCAAGTGTGGTGGTACCATTTCCGTCACCGACACCCATGAATGGTGTCTAAAATGTTTAGGTCCTGACCACTCCATCACGGATTGTATGTCCTGCGCCATGATGTCTAAAAGAGGTCAGCAGAACCGAGCTGCTAAGCTCAGTACCCTGTTTCCCTCTGATGCAGCTTCGGTGACATTGACGTCTTCCAGGGCTGCTTCTTCCTCCCGTGGATCTCAGGTAACTAAATATAAATCCAGACGGTCCTCAAAGGGTAGATCTCCTTCTAAGCATCGAGATGCCTCTGGCGTTGCCCTCAAGGATTCTGCACCGGCAAAATTACCCCAGCGGGAGACTTCGGCTTCCAAAGCATTATCGGGGTTCCAGGATGTTCTCGAGGCCTCGACCTCGGCAGAACTACTGGTGCCATGCTCTGGGGTACTGGCGGTCTCCTCCGGTACCGACATCCAGGCATTGGCAGCGTCGATAGACCAGAGAGTTCTGGCTATGGAACGCAGTCTGGAGGCTTTCCTTGCGGCATCGATGCCCTTGGGACCGCGACAGACAATTCCACCAGTACCGGCACCGGCCTCGGTATCGGTACCGGTACCGATAGCATCGACATTGGCATCGGAGTGTCTGCTTTGCCGGTACCCAGTCATCCGATGACCTCTGGTACAGATACCCCGGTACCGGTTACTCCCGGTACCAACTTTGGTCGGTACGGGTATCGGGCTCTTCAAGAGCATCCGGACAGACGATACTTCGAGTCCTCAGAAGAATCTGAGGATTCTGACAGTTCTGTCGATGCAGCGATGCTTCTCCCAGAGGAGCCCTCCTCCCCTAAACGCGGGATGTCTCCTCCAGAGGATATTTCCTTCCAAGATTTTATCAGGGAGGTGGCTCGGGGCCTGTCCATTACTGTGGCCCCTGAAACAGAGCCAAGGGCCAAGGAGTTGGAAATTATACAATATCCCAAAACTCCTAAGGAGGCAGCTACCTTGCCCATTCATGAGATTTTATATGATCTCATGTTAAGGATGTGGGAAACACCTCTTACCACCTCTCCTCATTCTCGTAGACTGGATACTATGTATCGAGTCCCACTTGTCCTGGGTTCCATAAGACTCAGCTTCCTCACCACTCTATTATTATTATTATTATTTACATTTTTTATATACCGCACTATTCGTTATCAGCGCGGTTTACATGGAACAAGAAACAAGTTACATTTATCTGGTCATTACAGTTAACAGGAAGATCAACTTGGATAACAGGAGCAACTATTTACAAAACAACTATATACATATATCTATTGTAGTGGAGTCAGCTATGAGAAGGATCATAAGAACATAAGATATGCCATACTGGGTCAGACCAAGGTCCATCAAGCCCAGTATTCTGTTTCCAACAGTGGCCAATCTAGGTCATATGTACCTAGCAGTTTCCCCAAAAGACACAAGTTCCACAATGCTTGTACTGGGTCAAGCATTGATATCTTCGGTCACTTCTTAATAATGGTTTATGGACCTTTCCTCCAGGAACTTGTCCAAACCTTTTTTAAACCCAGCTACACTAACAGCCTTTACTACATCCTCCGGTAACAAATTCCAGAGTTTGATTACACGTTGAGTGAAAAAATATTTTCTTTTATTAGTCTTATTATATATTTATTAACTTTCAACTTATTTAATACAATAAGCAAAACAGGAAATATTATAAAAAAGGAAAATTAATAAAATAAAATATGCCAGAAAAACATTCCATAGTCATGAATTCTGGAAAAGCACATATATTAAATACAAGTCCACATTCTGAAGGAGTGGAAAATTCCATTAAAGAAAACAATTAAAAGAAAATAAACAAGCCCAGGAGCCTCACAGAAACAAATATGAAACCCTTAATTCACAAACCCATCATCCCATATGAGACTCATGATTCTTTAGGAAAACCTCCAAGTGAGCAGATTCTAGAAAACCATAACGTTTCCCACAATGTTCTACTACACACTTGCATGAGAACTTCAGAAAAAAAGTAGCCCCCAATGCAGTGGTACGTTCTTTCAGTTCCAAAAAAGCCTTACGGCGATTCTGGGTTATACGAGAAACATCAGGAAAGATGGTTATCTTCTGCCCACAAAACACCACATCTTTTTGTGAAAAATATGCTTTCAATACAGAGTTCTTGTCCAATTCTGTAGCAAACGTCACAACCAAAGTTGCGCGAGCTGAGATATTATCAGAAGAGGACTCAAGAAACTCTGAAATATCTAAGCTAACAGGTGAGAGTAATTGAACAGGTTCATCCCCCACCACATTTCCCTCCATTTTCTTTTTAAACCTAGGAATATAATACAAGTTCCAACCCTAAGAAAATCGGGTTGATCAAACTTCAACACTTCTTTCAGGTACTTATGAAATAAAATAAGGGGGGAAAGATAGTGTGTAACAGGGAAATTTAAACACCTCAGATTTTTAGCCCGAGCTGCATTTTCTAACACCTCAAGCTGTCGATGCACATACAAACTATCCTTTACTGACGCAGCCGAAACTGCTTGTACAGAACCAATTACTTCCTCCACCTTTAATTAGCGTTTATCCTGTACCACATATTGAGCATCATATTCAACAAATTTTGCAACGGAGTCCCGGGTAAATTCCTCAATTTGAGACAATGTACCTGTTAGGGCACACTCGGTACGGGTAACAACTGCCCATATATCCTTCAATGTCACTTCCTGAAGGGGCGGAGAAGAGACAACCGCACTTCCCAGCACCGACGGAATATGAATCACTTTAGGTAATGGCAACTGATTAACACCTGAGCAGGCCCGATCCGACGCTCCAGCAGGAACTACAGCAGTATCAGAAAGGAGAGAGGGAACAACCAAAGCCTCCTCCCGAACCGCTACCTGATCCGATGATGAGAGGGGAAGGGTTAAACCCCCAATAGGAGAAGAGGCTAGGGGCGAGGAGTTACTTACTGAAGCCGAGAACTCCAAGCTGCGATCTACCACCACATGACGAATCACATGCTTATCTAACGGACCCTCGGTCTTTGAGGCTTTCATAGCAGCAAAAGCCTTCACACACTTCTTCCTTCTTTTTCCCATGTCAGAAAAGCAACTCACACCTACTCCTCAACTCTCCTCATAAACTCCGAAGGGGCTCCAAAGGGGCGTGTCCTGCCACTTTGGCCACGCCCCTTCGGACACGCAGCCGAAGGACGCGGCCGCGATCCCACGGTGCAGCCCGGTTTAAATAGGCTGAGCAGACAGCAACGAGCAGCATCCACACCCGCAGGTGATGTAAAGCAGCTGGGCAGGGTCAAACTCCACTCCTCAGCGATCCCGCGGTGCAGCTCGGTTTAAATAGGCTGAGCAGACAGCAACGAGCAGCGTCCACACCCGCAGGTGATGTAAAGCAGCTGGGTAGGGTCAAACTCCACTCCTCAGCGATCCTGCGGTGCAGCCCGGTTTAAATAGGCTGAGCAGACAGCAACAAGCAGCGTCCACACCCGCAGGTGATGTAAAGCAGCTGGGCAGGGTCAAACTCCACTCCTCAGCGATCCCGCGGTGCAGCCCGGTTTAAATAGGCTGAGCAGACAGCAACGAGCAGCGTCCACACCCGCAGGTGATGTAAAGCAGCTGGGCAGGGTCAAACTCCACTCCTCAGCGATCCCGCTGTGCAGCCCGGTTTAAATAGGCTGAGCAGACAGCAACGAGCAGCGTCCACACCCGCAGGTGATGTAAAGCAGCTGGGCAGGGTCAAACTCCACTCCTCAGCGATCCCGCGGTGCAGCCCGGTTTAAATAGGCTGAGCAGACAGCAACGAGCAGCGTCCACACCCGCAGGTGATGTAAAGCAGCTGGGCAGGGTCAAACTCCACTCCTCAGCGATCCCGCGGTGCAGCTCGGTTTAAATAGGCTGAGCAGACAGCAACGAGCAGCGTCCACACCCGCAGGTGATGTAAAGCAGCTGGGCAGGGTCAAACTCCTTATTAGTCTTAAATAGTTTACCCTGTAGCTTCATTGCATGTCCCCTAGTCTTTCTATATTCTGATAACATAAACAATCGATCTACGTTTATCCGTTCCACTCCGTTCATTAATTTATAGACTTCTATCATATCTCCCCTCAGCCGTCTCTTTTCCAGGTTAAAGAGCCCTAACCTTTTTAGCCTTTCTTCATAGGAGTATCCTTCCATCCCCGTTACCATTTCGGTGGCTCTTCTCTTAACCTTTTCTAAAATCGCTATATCATTTTTAAGATACGGCGACCTGAATTGCACACAATATTCAAGGTGCGGTCTCACCATGGAATGATATAGAGGCATTATAATATCTTTTGTTTTATTTTCCATTCCTTTCCTTATCATACCTAGCATTCTATTTGCTCTCTTGGCCGCCGCTGCACACTGGGCCGAGGGTTTTAACATGGTATCCACAATGACGCCTAAATCTTTTTTCTGGGTGGTGGTTCCTAATGTGGAACCTTGCATCGTGTAACCATAGTTTGGGTTGTTCTTCCCTAGGTGCATAACCTTGCACTTGTCCACATTAAATTTCATCTGCCATTTTGATGCCCAGTCTTCCAATTTATCAAGATCCTCTTGCAATTTTTCACAATCCTCTTGGGTTTTAACAACTTTAAATAGTTTTGTGTCATCTGCAAATTTGATAACCTCACTCGTTATTCCACTTTCCAGGTCATTTATGAATATGTCAAAAAGCAGCAGACCCAGCACAGATCCCTGGGGTACACCACTATTCACCTTTCTCCATTGGGAAAATTGGCCATTTAGCCCTACCCTCTGCTTTCTATCTTTTAACCAGTTCCTGATCCACAATAGTACACTTCCTCCTATCCCATGACTCTTTAGTTTTGCCAAAGGTCTCTGATGAGGGACATTGTGAAAGGCTTTCTGAAAGTCCAGATACACAATATCAACCGACTCACCTTTGTCCACCTGTTTATTCACTCCTTCAAAAAAACATAACAGATTAGTAAGACAAGATCTTCCTTGTCTAAAGCCATGTTGGCTGTCTCCCATTAGGTTGTGACTATCTACATGCTGAGTAATTTTATTCTTTATGATGGTTTCTACCATTTTTCCCGGTACTGACGTCAGGCTCACCGGTCTGTAGTTTCCCGGATCACCCCTGGAACCCTTTTTAAAAATTGGTGTTACATTGGCGATCCTCCAATCTTCAGGTATTAGAGATGATTTTAATGATAGTTCACAGATTACTGATAGCAGGTCTGCAATCTCATATTTCAGTTCTTTCAACACCCTTGGATGTATACCATCCAGCCCAGGTGATTTGCTACTCTTCAGTTTATCTAATAGTTGTAATACATCTTCCCGATGTATCGATATTTCCTTCAATTCTTCCGCACCTTTAAATACCACTTCAGTCATGGGTAACATCCCTACATCTTCCTCAGTAAAGACCGAAGCAAAGAATTCATTCAGTCTCTCCGCTATCGCCTTGTCGCCTCTTAGTGCTCCTTTAACCCCTTTATCATCTAATGGACCAACTGACTCTCTCACAGGTTTTTTGCTACGAATGTACTTGAAAAGGTCTTTATTTCGCGTTTTTGCTTCCGCAGCAAGCTTCTTCTCAAATTCTCTCTTTGCCTGTCTTATCAATGCCTTGCATTTGACTTGCCAGTGCTTGTGCTGTTTCCAGGTTTCGTCGTTTGGCTCTTTTTTCCATTTCCTGAAAGATGCTTTTTTGGCAACAACAGCCTCTCTGACCTCACGTTTAAACCATGCTGGCAGGTTTTTGGACTTCCTTCCACTTTTCTTAAAGCGTGGAATACAGCTGGTCTGGGCTTCCAAGATAGTATTTTTCAACAACACCCAAGCCTGATGTACGTCTTTAACCTTTGCAACTGCTCCTTTTAGTTTTTTCATAACTGTTTTCCTCATTTTATCATAGTCTCCCTTTCAAAAGTTAAAAGGTAGTACTGTGGATTTCCTTACTATCCTTCCTCCACTAATTAAATCAAAGGCGATCATGCTATGATCACTATTGCCAAGTGGCCCCAACACCCTTATCTCTTGCACTAGATTTGGTGTTCCACTAAGGACTAGGTCTAATATGGCTTCCCCTCTGGTTGATTCATGAACCATTTGCTCCAAGAAGCAGTCATTTATTTCATCTAGGAACTTTATCTCCCTAGCATGTCCTGACGTGACACTGACCCAGTCGATACCAGGGTAATTGAAATCACCCATTATTATTACTGCGCTGTAACGTTTGTTAGCTTCCTTGATTTCTTTGAGCATTTCATCATCCATTTGGTCATTCTGGCCAGGTGCTCGATAGTACACCCCCACTGCCACTGCCTTCCCCCTTTTATATGGAATTTCAATCCATATAGATTCTACACCAGATTTTGTTTTCCTTATGGACGTGAGTGCAGAACCCTGGATGCTTTTGGACGTCGGGTCTTCCAAGCTTCCATGCTTTCTGCCAGGATCAGTTCCTATAGTCTCTACATGGGAATGTTCCTGAAGGAGGTTGCAGATGACTTAGAGGCTTTAAGTCCTTTTCTTCCTGAGGATAAAAGACAGAATTTTCTCACTTTGGTCAAACATGCCCAAGATGTTTCTAAATTTTCCAACCGTGCAGCCTTTGACTGCTTTGAGTGCATAAGCAGAACCTCGGCTATTGCCATAGGTGCATGTAGAATTGCTTGGCTCCAGGCATCTGATCTAGAGCTTTGGGTACAAGACAAATTGGGAAATATCCCTTGTACTGGTGAGAACCTGTTTGGTAAAGATTGCCAGGAAAAGGCCAATGAAATGGATGCTGAAAATTCCACCTTGGATAGATTATCCAAGTCCACTACTGATCCTGCTAGAAAGAAATTGTTCAAGAAACCATTCTTTTCTAAAAAGAAAAGATTTTATCCTGCTTATGTTCAGCAGGGACGTTCTGCAGGTCAGCTTGCCAGGAAAGGTCAGCAACCACCCAAACAGAAGAAAGCAAAGGCTGCTAGGCCTCAACCGGTCCAGCAGGCTCAGCCTCCACAGGGCCTTTGACTCTCATTTAGAGAACTTAGCCTTCCTGGCTCTCGGGGGACCAGAACCTTCCACCATTCCAGGAAGCTTATGTCATTTTGCCCCCAGCTGGGGGCAAATAACAGCAGAGCATTGGACACTCTCCATCATAAAGGAGGGGTACAAGCTTCATTTTTCAAGCATGCCCCCTCACACAATAGTAAAGCAGTTCAATTCTCCGACCTCTCTCATCAACCTGTTAGGTCAGGAGGTCGCTATCCTTCTTGCCCAAAGGGCAATAGAAGAAGTACCCCTTCATCAGCAGGGTACAGGGTTCTATTCCTCAGAGAATTGAACAAATTCCTTGTCAAAGAGAAATTCAAAATGATTTCTCTCGGATCTCTGCTGCCATACCTTCAGAGTCAGGATTGGCTTTGTTCTCTAGATCTCAAGGATGCGTACACCCATGTTCTCATCCATCCAACTCACAGAAGGTTCCTTCGGTTCCTTTTTCAGGGAAAGCACTACCAATACAGGGTGCTTCCTTTTGGCCTGGCCTCAGCACCAAGGGTGTTCACGAAATGCATGGCTGTTGTAGCAGCATTTCTCCGCACTCTAGGGATATTCGTCTTCCCCTACTTAGACGACTGGCTCATTCGAGCCCCAACAGTCAGAGGCCAGGACTTCTCTATCCTGCACAATGCGTATCCTTCAGTATTTAGGGCTGGTAATAAACATCCCAAAATCCAGTCTAACTCCCACTCAGTCTTTAGAGTTCATAGGAGCTTTGCTGGATACCACAAAGGCAAGGGCCTATCTCCCCCAGGCCCGTTGCCTTCTCCTGGTGCAGTTAGCTTCTCAAGCAGTGCTAAAGCCTCATCTAACTGCTCGAGAAATGTTACAACTACTAGGCCACATGGCATCTACTGTGCATGTGGTTCCCTATGCTCGCCTCCATATGAGGGCAGCTCAGTGGACTTTATCCACCCAATGGACCCTGGCATCAGGATGCCTGTCAGACAAAATAGCAAACACAAGTCGCCTTATTTTGTCCCTCCAGTGGTGGAAGTCCCCTCAAAACCTGTTGCTGGGGTCCCCTTTTCAACAACCCTTACCCCAAGCAACTCTCACAACAGATGCTTCTCCAATGGGTTGGGGAGCTCATCTGCAAGACCTCTCCACCCGGGGCACCTGGTCTCCACAGGAGAGTTATCTACATATCAATCTCTTGGAGCTCAGAGCAATCTTCTTTGCTCTGCGAGTGTTCCACACCCTGCTCAGCTACAAGACAGTCTTCATTCATACGGACAATCAAGTAGCCATGTTCTATGTGAACCAGCAGGGGGGAACAGGCTCTCTGTCGCTTTGCAACGAAGCTTTGCGACTATGGGCCCTCGCCAGAGAGCATCAGATTCATCTTCTGGCAGTGCATCTCCCAGGCATTCAAAACTCTTGGGCAGACAGACTCAGTCGAGTTCTGCTTCCACACGAGTGGTCTCTGCATGCAGACCAGGTGGCCAGGATATTTCAACTTTGGGGAACCCCGGACATAGACCTCTTTGCAAGTCCGTGGAATGCCAAACTTCCCCGGTTCTGTTCCAGAATTCCGGCTCAGGGGGCTCAGGCCAGGGATGCTTTCCTCCTTTACTGGGGTCAAGACTTCCTGTATGCCTTTCCACCCATTCCCCTAATTCCCAAAACCCTGTTCAAGCTTCAGAGAGACAGAGGCCATACGTTTCTCATAGCTCCACATTGGCCACGGCAAGTGTGGTACCCTCTGCTTCTACATCTCTCTCAAGCTCCCTCCCTGGAGTTAGGGTCTGCTCCAGATCTCCTATCTCAGGAGGACGGAATGTTATGGCATCCAAATCCCCGGTCTCTGTATCTCAGGGCTTGGCTGCTGAAGGCCTAGATCTCCATGATCTTAATATCCCTCAGCAAGTAAAAGATATTCTTTTTGCTTCCAGGAAACCTTCCACAAGACACTCTTATGCTTTCAAGTGGAAAAGGTTTACCATATGGTGTTCGCAAAAGGGTCTTAACCCCCTTGCGATACCTCTGGAATCATTGCTGGAGTATCTCCTTCATTTATCCAATGCAGGTCTTAAGACTAATTCAGTAAGAGTCCATTTGAGTGCTATTGCAGCTTCCTTTAAGCCTCTAAATGGACAGCCTATTTCCTCTCATCCTCTTATAGCAAGATTTATGAGAGGCCTTCTTTTAACTAAGCCTCCCATTAGGCCACCACCGGTGGCATGGGACTTAAACCTGGTTCTTGGGCAGCTCATGAAGCCACCTTTCAAACCTTTAGTTACTACCTCCTTGAAATTCCTTTCTTGGAAAGTTATCTTTCTCATTGCAATCACATCAGCACGCCGCATTAGTGAGTTGCAAGTGCTAGTAGCTGATCCACCTTATACAAGGTTCCATCATGACAAGGTAGTCCTTAGGACTCATCCACACTTTATGCCAAAGGTGGTCTCACCTTTTCATCTGAACCAAACGGTCTACCTACCTGTATTTTTTCGAAGGCCTCATGCATCAAATGCAGAGAGGAATCTTCATACCTTGGACTGTAAAAGAGCTTTAGCCTTTTACTTACAAAGAACACAGCAACATAGAAAGTCCTCTCAACTCTTTGTTGCTTTTGATCCTTCTCATTTGGGACTTCCAGTCTCCAAGAGAACACTGTCTAACTGGCTTGCTCAGTGTATTTTCTTCGCCTATCAGAGTAAGAACCTTTCTCTGGAGGGCCATGTCACAGCTCACAATGTGAGAGCCATGGCAGCCTCAATGGCTCATCTGCACTCTGTGTCTATCGACGACATCTGTCAAGCAGCCACTTGGGCCTCAGTTCATACCTTCACAGCCCATTACTGCTTGGACAAGGACTCCCGCCGGGATGCCTTGTTTGGTCAGGCTGTTCTCCAACACCTGTTCCATACCTAATCAACTCCTACCCGCTATCTCTGGTAGGATGCCAGAGATCCATGGGGGGAAGTGGAGCCCTGTTCAGGGACACACAACTTCTGGGGTCTCTCCCTGGCACCTAAAGCTAGGGAGTCCCCATATGTGATGACTACATTCCTGCTTTTTCCTGGAGATAGCATAGTTATTCACCTGTAACACGAGATCTCCAGGAACAGCAGGAATTAGTCCTCATAACCCACCCACCTCCCCTAGGAGTTGTATCTCTCTATCTATCTCTTTCCTTTCCCTCTCTCTCTCTTTGTCTCAGCTTTAAAACTCAACTGGAGAGAGGCAGTTGGGAAAGGCAGGAAGGCAGCACGCAGGCGCTGTGGGATGCTCCCAAAAGCTTTCTAATTGGACGCTGGGGAGCATTCCCGCGCAGGCTCCGTCAGTTCCGACGATACCCATATGTGAGGACTATATTCCTGCTGTTCCCAGAGATCACCTGTTACAGGTGAGTAACTATGCTTTCACTGTACTGCCCCTCATTACCTTTCCTCTCTTCTCTCTCTTCCTACACCCCCCCTCTGAACTCTGCTTCTCCTCTGGCTTTCTTCTCTCTATACCCATTTCTTCTGTAGACTCCAGACTTTGATCTTTTCACCTTGCTGGTCCTTATGCATGGAACAAACTTCCTCTGTCATTACATCAAGTCTCTTCTCTCCCCCTCTTTAAATCCATGCTAAAGGCTTACCTCTTTGAAGCTGCATTTGGATCCTAATCCCTTGTTCTCCTTGTGATTCCTTCCCTATTTGAACCCCCCCCCCCCCTTGTTTCTCTTTTATTGTTCTCTGTCTTGATTAGATTGTAAGTTCTACAAACAGGGACTGTCTTTTTTATATGCTTGTACAGCACTGTGTATGCTTTGTAGCACTATATAAATGATTAATAGTAGTAGTAGTAGTAGTACTACATGGTCCACATCCTTTCTTCCAACAGATGCTCTTTATTGCTGCTTCTCTCAAGTCAGCCCTCCATCTGAGTACTACACTTCCTCTATGGAACAGGATTTTGTTACTGCCTGAGTAGCCTAGTGGTTAGAGCAGCAGCCTCCTACCCAACAGATTAGGGTTCAATTCCTACTGCCACTCTTTGACACCTTGGGCAAGTCACTTTACTCACCATTGCCTCAGAAGAAAAGGCCTGGCAATTTTCTGGTCATACCTTGCCAAGAAAAAACAGGGGCGGTTGGGTTGCTAGGAGTCCGCGTCGACTTGAAGGCACTTAAAAAAATGGTGTTATATCCCCAGTATAGAGACTCCCATATATCCTGTGTTGCCAAGGAGTAACTCAAGCTTCTGCAGAATTGTTTTGTGAATGTGAGTGCCATTGTATTATATATTTTCTTTGCCTGTGTACACGAATATTGAGCCTTATTCTTTATGCTGGATGCAAATAATAATAGTGCTGCAAGTTTATTTGAAGATTGTAGCTGGATTTTTGTAAGTGATTCTGAAGAAGGATAAACTAGAGGGCACTTATGGTGTCTCACAGAGATCACATGCATTGTTTGCTTGTAATCCCTAAAGAACACTATTAAATAAGGTAAATACACAATTCTTGTTTATTTAAAAAAAACTGTATCACCATCTACAACAATTCAAGGCAACTCACAATCATCATTACATAAAATACAAAAATATAAATCTCAATACCACTTCCCCCACCGTAAAATAACAATAAAAATGTTCTCCATTCAGATACTCATACAAAGGTGGAGTTCTCAGCTTTCAACTGCAATTTAAATGAATATGAGCACAGACTCCAGTCATTGAAAAGGCACTCCGTGAAAATGAGATCCGTCCCAGCACTCTTGGGAAATTTCCAATAGGGATGATAAATCTAATCAAAGAGATGTAAATAATAACTGTATGGATGCATGATCGATGGTGGTACTTGACACTGATAGATCATTATATAGACACATGTTGAAGTAAGAGCTGTAAATGATGAATGAGTAAATGTTTTAAAGTATTCAGCATAATCAGCATTCAGTTGGGGGAGCAAAGACATACACACATCGTGACTTCTTTATTTTCAGATGATCTCATAAAATTGTATTTGTTAATGTTTTTCCCCTAGCTACAGATTGAGAGAAAGCAGTGGTTCAGTCAGATCCATAGAAAAATACTCCCTGAGTGTTTTTCAATAAGAAATTTAGCGAGAAACAAATCCATGCCACTGCTTAGAGATGAAACACATGCACAGAGCACCACGTCCAAAAAGCTGGAGGAGCGGCAGAAGTTAAGGGAGGCGCATGTAATTGCCTTCTGAAATTGCTCCATCTCCGCCCTGAACGAGGAACATTCTAGTAACCAGTTGTGGTGAAGGGCCCGTGCAGACAGTAAGTTCAGGTACATGCACAATTGTAGGACATTAAAGAAATGTGGACATCCCCAAATTACACGGCCGTAGAAACAAGTACTTATAAGTGTTAGCCTGGGTATTTCAGAAGGGGAACATCTATGTTGTTTGTGTTCTGACTAGCCATTTCAGATAAGCAGATATGCGGTGGCGGGCTGTGATATGTTTGGACTATAAATTAACTTACAGGTTTCTTTGGCCTGGAAAAATTAACGATGGCGATAAGTGCACATTTCACACTTCACTCTGAAAGTGTTGCTGCCTTGAAACATGCACCTCTTTGCACCTTCTTCATGGTAAGGAACAGGTATAGGCATGGACACCTCAACAGCCAGGGCCATTCTGAAATCGCACCGCAACGCACATCACCATTGCAGCACCCAGGCCATGCCTCTACCACACCCCCGTGCTACATGGACATGCTCATGCTGGGGGTGTCCATATACCCAACTTTATAAAATGGGTCTGGGGTGTCTCTACAATTTGCATGTCTGAATGCCTCTTTTCTGACATCTAAATCACGAATAGAACTTCTAAAATGACCCCCATACTGTTAAACTAGATTTTTCCGTCTCAGAAAGTAGAAAATAATGTAATAAGGTACTGTAGCAGAGATGGCGAACTCCGCTCCTTGAGCACTGCAACAGTTCTATTTTTCTGCATGCATACAATGAATAGTCTTGAGATGTACTTTGCATACAGTGAATCTACATAGTAGTGAATTTGTATAATATGGCTACCCTATGAGAGACTCAGGGACCACAGTTGTTTGATGCCTCACTAGTAATGTGGAGGGACTCTTTTACTAAAACCTGTTAAGTATAGGGTGGGTCCTCCACCAAAGCTTGAAGCTCACTAATGCATCTAGCTGAAATGAGGGCAATAAGGAAGATGACCTTCCAAGAGAGGAAGTTTAGTGAGGTTGTGGCCAGTGGTTCAAAGGGTGGCTTAAGAAGCTGCACTAGAATGACATTGAGATCCCAAGCAACTAGAGATGACTTAATGGGTGACTTGGTCAGCAAGAGCCCTCTCATAAAGTGCACTATTAGCGGTTGTGAGGAGATGGGCTGTCCATCCAGTAGGTGATGAGAGGCCACAATGGCACTGAGGTGAACTTTCACCGAGTTGTTCTTGAGACTTGTGGAGGACAGGTGGAGTTGATACTGGAGGAGTGACTCCACGGGAGCAGAGAAGGGATTAAGATCCTTTTGGGAACACCAGATAGAGAATCTATGCCACTCGAAAGCATAGGAACGCCTGGTGAATGGCTCCCTGGAAGCCAAAGGATCTTCTTTAACTCTTGTGTATGATTAAAGTCTTGTAATGCTATACTATCAGCAGCCAAGCAGTGTCCCGTCTTCCTCGAAGAGGAGATCTGGTGCAGATCCCAATTGTAGAGACTGAGTCTGGGGTAGCAGCATAGGGAACCACAGTTGACGTGGCCTGTGGTGCTATGAGAATCATGGAGCCCTTGCTGGTCTGTAGCTTGAAAAGCATCTTGGGAATGAGGGGTATGGGAGAGAAAGCATAAAGCAGAGCCTGGCCCCAATACAGGTAGAAAGCGTCCATCTGCTGGTTGCTGGATGTCAGAGTTCTGGTGCAGAAGCGGGGAAGCTTGGCATTCTGCGGAGTGGCAAACAGATCTTTGTCTGTGGTTCCCCAGGTCTGAAAGATGTAGGATGTTGTGTCCGGATAGAGAAACTATTCGTGGGGAAGAAGGATCCGACTCAGTTTATCTGCCAAGACATTGAGCTCCCCTGGGAATGTACTGCTTGGAGGTGTGTTTGATGAGAAATGGCAAAGGACCACAGATGGAGAGCCTCCTCGCAGAGGGCCCAAGAGTCTCTTTGTTCACATAGTACATGGCCACTTGATTGTCTGTCCTGACTAGAACCCATTGTGCCCTGAGGTGAATGTGAAACACCCTGAGGGTATCTGAGATATCACGAAGCTCCAGGAGATTGATCTGGGGCTGTGACTCCTGCGTTGTCCAGAGGCCTTGTGTAGAAATAGTACACAGGCAAGTGGAGGAGTAGCCTAGTGGTTAGAGCAACTGCCTAGTACCCACTGACACTCCTTGTGACCTTGGGCAATTCATTTTACCTTCCATTGCCTTCCTGGAGCTTGCCAAGAAAACCCAGAGGCAGCTGGGTTGCTAGGAGTCAGCACTGACTTGAGAGCACTAAAAAAAAAATGTCTCATGGTAACTGTTATTATCATGCAGGCATGACTCTTCCTACACTAACTACACATCACGCAATGGGGTGGGGAAAGGGCAAGTTAGCAGTGCAGTGTGGGTGAGGAGAGCACTTTGCAGTTAATGGTGGGGGGGGGGACAATTAGCACAGTCATACTTAATGACACCTCTATGGATGGCGTTAGAGTACAGGTCAAAAGGTTTTGTTTTGTTGAGTTTCCCGTGTGGTTTACAAAATACTTTTTTTAAAATTTTCATTTTAGGGAAAATGTTAATAGTGCACACTATTGGGAGGGGGCGGAGTTAAGATGGTGGCGCTCTAGGAGTGTGGCATTTTCAGTCTCTTTCCTCCAAGGTATTCCTGAGATGCCTCCTAGACGGCAAGGGAACCCTAGAGCCAAACCGACAAAGGGTGTTTCCCCTGCCGCTGGACAACAGCAGATAGACGAGCTCCTCCTAAAAGCCCTGGCGCTAGAGAAGGCTGCTTTGGAGGGCTCGTTGCTGCGGCTTGCTGATGGGGAGGTGACCGCAGCTGAGCAGTTTCCATCTAGCCTGCAGCTGTGTTTGAACGTCCCACTGGAGTCGGAGCATGTGGTGTCGGGC
The DNA here is from genome assembly GCA_033557465.1 of Ichthyophis bannanicus. Taxonomy (NCBI): domain Eukaryota; kingdom Metazoa; phylum Chordata; class Amphibia; order Gymnophiona; family Ichthyophiidae; genus Ichthyophis; species Ichthyophis bannanicus. The sequence goes on along the minus strand of CM066032.1, from coordinate 1,511,430,375 downwards.
TCCGCTGACATCGAGCAACTGACCTCTGTTGAGAGAAGTGGATCAGTGGGTCGGCCTGCTTCCTGCTCAATGCCGATTCCAGCTCCCTCTCCCTCTGCTGTGCAGTCTGTGGTGGCCCTTGAGTTGGTGGCTGGGCCTGCTTCTGGTGCTTTGCCGGTTGAATCAGACTCTCTTCGATTGAATCTTTTGTCTGGTACGCAACAACAGAAGGCTGGTGAGATTTCACTGGTCACTATATGGGGGATGTTGGTGAAGCTGGATGCAACTGTCTGCAAATGTGCTTTGGATGTCTCAGCACTAGTGCAGGTTGTGGCTCCAAATTCAGCACAGCGTTTGAACTTTTAAAAGGATACACATGAGAGACTAACCACTATCGTTAAGGATGTCGCTGACTCTAAGACTGTGATTGACCAGCTGGTGAAAGACAAACTTTCTGTTCATCAAAAGTTAGAACAATTTGAAAATAAGTTTAGGAGATTAAATTTGAGAATTTTAAATTTTCCCCAGCTTTTAGATATGTCTCCTCTAGACACCTTCAAGAAATATATGTCTGATGTGCTTAATATTCCTGATTCTGCATTTCCTCCAATTACTCGTGCTTATTTTCTACCGGTGAAGAAAGTGGGGCAAGATTTACCTGCTTCAGTTGTTCCTGATAACCTTTCAGATTTCTTTGAAAATTCCTCTCTTTCTGTCCTGGCTAGATCTACATTATTGGTAACTTTTGTGTTTGAAACTGATCTCTCTAAAGTATTGTCTTTGTATTTTAAAAAGCTCTGTGCCTTTTCTGGGTGATTCTATACGAATTTTTCCTGACGTGAGCCGTGTCACACAAGAGCGCAGACGTCAATTTTTGACCATGCGACAAGAAACAGTTGCTTTGGGGGCTAGCTTCCGCCTTCGATATCCCTGTAAATGTTATGTTTCCTTTGCTGGAGTTAAATATATTTTCTTTGCACCAGAGTAGCTTCGGTCGCTCCTGGACCTCAAGAAAAAGCTGGCTGTGGTGGAGTTGGGAGGGAATAGTGTTGATCGGGGATAAGTAACACAGTGCTAGGGTGTGCGCTTACTGCCTTTTCATGTCCTTTTTCCTGTATGTATTCCCCATGTATCTTTATTTTACTCTGCCCCTCCTTTTTATTTGGGGTCCATGGAAGAGTTGTATTGTAATTTAATTACAATTGGAGGATTGTACTTTCCTTGCTTTTGATGAGTTTCTATTTGTACAGCTCTTATGTTCCTTTTGGCAGTTTTTTATGCTTGTATATTTGTTAAAACCTATAAATAAATAAATTTAAAAAAAATAGTGCACACTATTGAACAGTAGTGCATCTATGGGCAAATAGTGTACACTATTCAGTGACAGTGCACATTATTTGTGCCTGTGTGAACAGTACACACTATCGTTCGGCAGCACACAGTATCACTCAATATTGCGCGCTATTAGCAACAGATAGGAAGTAGTAATTCAGGTACCTGTTTCTATGAAATTTTCATGGTTTTAATTCTGTTTTTGTTTGAAAATGACATGAAACAATGTTTCAAAGAAATTATTTCTCCCCATTATGGTGTGCACAAAAAATGTTAGTAGTATTGAAGATGGTACACACATGTTTTTATTATACAACTTCCTTGACAGCACAGTTCAAACCTTGATAGAAGGAATAATTTCAAAATCAGCCTTCCCATGTTTTAATAGCATAGTAGCCCACTAATCCTCCTTAGCAGGCGGGCACACTATTAATGTTATATCACTCGCTATGGTATCTGCTGCTTTCCTCTCCAGCTTTATTTCCTATCAGTTGAGTGTGCTGTATGCACAGTGCCTGGAAATAATTTCGGATATTGTACTTATATCTACATTAAAAATGTTCTCATATATGTGTAGGTCTTCTTCAGAGTATCCTGATTAGGCAAAAAGCCTTGACAGTTAATTGACTGTTCAGTGAACAAATGTGAGCCTATGAAAAATGTTTTAGGTCAGGAGCGATACCACCTCATCGGCAATCTAACCGTTTAATGGAAGAATGTGCATACGATTTTTAGCCCTTTAGGCTATAAATTTTACACAGTCCTCGTGTTGAAAAAGGGGAGGGAGCTTAGTGGTGATATATAAGGATTTTTTCAATGTTCAAGTGATAGATCATACTCAAGTCCGAGGTTTGGAGTTAAACTGTGCTCTGATGGCGATATTCTGCATGTATATAGAGCACCAAGCTTCTGGGGCACAAGTCAGGGGCTTTTTGGTGATCTTGGGTCATTTAAATTTTCACTTAGAGGATCAGATGAATTTGGTAGTAATAACAATCTTAAAAAGATTGTTACAACAATTGGGGAGAGGGGTATTAGTTAGACTCCATTGTTTCTTCTTGATTTGAAATTGGCACCCCCATAATGGGCGGACATCAAATTCTTCCTTTGATATGGTCAGATCATTTTCTGATTGATGTTTATAGTGTCTATACAAGCTAAATGTAAAATTTTGTTATTCAGGAGCATCTATTTTGGTTAAAAGTCTATCCCATTTTGAAGGGCTTCATTGCAGTCAGTTGCTGCAGTGGTGAAGAATTGGAATTCTACCATATGTAATATTTTAGAGCAATTGTGCCATATAAAATAAGTGCCTCCAAAAAAATGCAGTTCTCCATGGTATATTTCATTGTGTTTACAAAAGAAAACAGCTTGTAGATGGCTGGAGCATCGGTAGCTATCAATGAAGGATTCTGAAGTAAAAAGGCACACCAAATTGAGGAACACAAGAGCCTGATAGCAGAAGCTAGGAAGTGGTGTTTCCAGGAGCAAGCAGGAAGTCAGTCCTCACTTATGGGTGATGTCGGCACTGATGGAGCCTGTGCAGAGCAATTCCCCAGCTTTCAAAGAACACCTTTGGGATTGCTGCCACGCATGCGTGGTCCTTTTCCCGCCCAAAGGTGCCATCTTGCCCAGTCTCCCTTTTTCTGCAGAGCCCTTCGGATGCACATCCTCGTCCCTTGGAAAATGTTTTCGTGACTTCGGCCTTTTGGCCTTTTTTCCAGTAGCACCAGTCCTCTTCTGTCCTCCCTTTCACCCCTGCTCCAGCTGTGGGCTAGGGGATCCCTTTTTTTGACTCTTTTTAGTGTTTTTTCTTTCAGGCCCTTTTCGCGCCCTCTTTTCTCCAACCGCTGGCCTCGAGGGTTTTTGACCTCGCAGAGGCCCTTTTTGCCCCCATGGCCACCGGTTTTAAGAAATGTGACAGATGCTCCAAAAATATGTCACTCACAGACACCCACGACTGTTGTCTACGGTGTTTGGGGGCTGACCACAACCCGGAGCTCTGCTCGCTTTGTAAGAAAATGTCCACTAAGGCCTTGCTAAGCCGCAAGCAGACGTCCGACAACATTTTCTGCAAGGCAGCCCCGGGATCCCCGGTGGCACCTCGCCCTACTGATCCACCACTTGCAGGGTCTTCTGCAGTGACCCCGTGCCCCAGGCGTCACTCCGATCAGGGTTCACCTGAGGTGGAATGGCGAAAGAAGAAGAAGACCTCAAAGTCACTGTCGGGGGGCTCTGGACAAGTGTGAGCGGTCTCGCGCTCATTCCCTTAACCCTCCACGGAATTCCCAAGAGTTGGACAAGGAGCGGCCTCGAAAGGTACCTCGTATGGACATGGAGGTCTCCAGCGATGGCGCTTGGTCCCCTGAGGGCCGTCCCGGTGAGGACTCCCTCTCCTCCTCCACGCCAGACCCGGTAACCCTGGCGTCAGCATCGCAGGGACCCACTCCTGAATGGGAGCCCCATATGCTGGCACTGGAGCACAGCATTTCTGCCTTCCTTGCTGCCCAGCAGGCGCTTTTGCCCAGCACAGCTGGCTCACCCCCCGAGACCGAGAGTCACCCGACTGGGGTCCCGAAAACTGCCTTGGAAACCCTCAAGAGCCACGCGCCTCGTGAGGGTCCTTGGCACTGGTCTCACTCACTGTCCCATTCCTCGGGGGCGAGGTCTTCCAAAGCCAGTGTCTTCGCCTCCAAGCGGGCCTCGGCCACGGAGCATGGGGATCAGCCTGACTTTGAGTCCTTCTCGGACCTCTTGGGCTGGGAATCGGACGGGGACACTTCCCCGGAGATTCACGCCCATAGAGATCTCCCCCAGCCCAAATAGACCAGAGCCGGAGAATATATGCATCACTGTAAATAATTTGTAGATAGTTACCCCTAGTTATATCCAGGTTTATTGCTCCTGTTCAATGTAAATACAATGCGGTTCGACTGCATGTATAATGTTATGTTGAATGTACACCGCACTGATGTGAATAGTGCGGTATAGAAGAAAAGCTAAATAAATAAATTAAATAAATAAATAAATAAAGGCGGTCGCCTTCCAAGGACACCTCTTTCCTGGCGTTGGTGTGGGATATGGCTCGGTCCCTAAATCTGCCGATGCAGACTGAGGAGGAGCCGAGGGCAGAGGAACTTGACATCTTGCAGTATGAGTCTCCATCCAGGGAGTCTCTTACAGTTCCGGTACCATCCATTCTATCCCGGCTCCTTCTCCACATGTGGGAAGCACCCACCTCGGTCCCTATTGTCAGTAAAAGACTCGATGCCATGTATAGGGTCCAGCATGGCCCAGGGTTTTGGAAGACCCAACTTCCTCACACCTCAATGGTAGTTGAATCCGCGATGCGGAAACAGAAGAGCCCAAAGTTGCACTCTTTAATGCAGGGTAAAAGCAACCCTAAGGAATTGTTCAGAAAAGTTGACCACAACAGGAGATCATGAATAATGAGACTGAAATGCTAACAGCGGCTAACCTAGCAATTTCTAGTAGTCCAAGGTCTAATTTGATCCTAGATCGTAATTCAGACATTTGAACAGATGAAATAGATATTAAGGATAATATTAAAGCGTATTGTATGTGGGAAAATCTTTCCTTGGTAGCAGTTGAAGACATCCAAAAATTAGTTGGTAAATTTACCAAGTGGTCTCACTATTTCGATCCATGCCTGGGTAGCCTGTTGAAGGATACCCCTATTGAAATTATATGCTGGCTGACAAGTCAAGTGACCAGAATGTTATCAATAAGCTGCTTTCCAATGATTTCTGGATGATTTAGTGCTAACTCTTTTATTAAAACCAAAATGCAAGGTGGTCAATCAATGTTCTAGCTGTAGACCAATTGCCAGTCTCCCAGTAATAGGGAAACTGCTCGAGGTAATGGTGGTATCTCATTTACAACAGTACTTAGAGGGAGGAGTGGCCTAGTGGTTGGGGCAAGTTACTTTGGGTCATCAAGCCAAGGGTTCAAATCCTGCTAGAGGACAGCAACCTTAGGCTGGAAGACTGGGGTTTCTAGTTCCGGAGGTGCTTCTTGTGGCCTTGGGCAAGCCACTTAACTCTCTGTTGCCTCAGGTATAAAAACATAGATTGTGAGCCCTTAAGGAAAAAAATATATACTGTACCTGAATGTACACTGCTTTCACTGTTAGAAAAGTAGTATATAAGCCTAGTTAAATAAATAAGTTTGATTTCCTACATGGAACTCAATCTGCTTTCAGATCTCTTTTTAGTACAGAAACTGTACTTGAGACCATCATGCTCAAGTTATGCCTAAGGATAGGCAGGCTATTTTGATGCAGTTAGATCTTTTGACTGCGTTTGATTTAATTGACTATAGCTTGCTGCTAGAAAAGCCAAGTGCTATGGGAGTATCACGCATAGTTTTAAATTGGTTTTATGAGTTTTTAAACAATAGATGATATTATTTCAAATGGGGGAGTGAGCTCTCTGAAGTGGATACAGAGTACTGGTGTTCTGCAGGATTCTCCCATTAATTTAATGCTTTTTAAATACATTTGCCACTATATTGCAAGGATTGGATATAATTTATTTTTCTTATGCCAATGATATCCTTCTGATTATACCTTTTCAGAACAATCTTGCAAATATTTATTTATTTTTATTTATTACAGGCTCTTATATACCGCTCTATTCAGAATCAGCGCGGTTCACAATATAACATACCATAACAACAAACTGTTAGGTTTTACAGAGAACAAGGTCAGAGAACTTGGATAAAACATGGGACGTCATTACTGCAACTATTTACAAGAGTATTTACAAGAGTATTTACAAGTATACATAACAGGATTTGTTCTTAGTTTGGGTAGTGATTAAGATTGGTTAGTTGGTCAAGTAATATTGGGGGAAGAGGTGGGATTTGAGTGCCTTTCTGAAAAGGGATAGATCAGTGATAGCACGAATCTCTGGGGGTAGAGCGTTCCAGTACTTAGGGGCATAGAATCTGAAGGCCCTGTTAGATGTCACTGATAGGCATTTTGTCGCTGCTTTAGGGATGATTAGAGTATTTGTTGATATCGTTCTCCTGGATCTGTTGGGTGGGACGGCCTGAATGAGGTCTATTAGAGAGGAGGAGGTGATGCTTTTAGTGGCCTTGAAAGTTAGTAGTAATGTTTTGAACAATATTCTGCCATGTATGGGGAGCCAGTGGAGTTGCTCTAGGATGGGTGTTACATGGTCCCTTCTTGATGCTCCGTAGAGGACTCTAGCAGCGGTATTCATGGCGAGTTGCAAAGGGTTTAATGTGGAGTGTGGGAGGCCTTGGAGAATGGCATTGGCATAGTCAAGGTGTGGTAAGGTTAAGGCTTGAAATATAGTTCTGAAGTCATCAGGATCAAGCAGGGGGCGAAGATGTCGAAGAGTCCGGATCTTGAGGTAGATTGCTCTGACTACGTTGGTTATGTGTAGTTTCAGATCCATGCGTTGGTCAAAAGTGACTCCAAGGTAGCGAATGGAAGGTTTTGATTGGAGCTCAGCTTCTTTCACCTTTATATGGGATGGGGGGGTGAAAAGTGGGTCCCTGGTGATGAAGAGAACCTCGGTCTTTTTGTGTTGAATTCGGAGGTTCTGGGATTGAAGCCATTCGGATACTGCATCAAAACATTTAGCTAGCGGGGAAAGGTCCATATGAACTGTGGAGAAAGGGCATATATAGGAGGATGTCATCTGCGTATATCAAGCATTCAACCTTGAAGGACCTGATGATGTTGCAAACCGGTTGTATGTATATATTGAAAAAGAGTGAGGATAGGGATGATCCTTGTGGTACGCCTTGCTTTTGGTGGTAAGGTGTGGATGTTGTGGTCCCTGAGGTAACGTACTGCCATCTTATGATTTGTTGAACATTTGCTTTAAGAGTGGAATGCTGTATGAGACCTCATCATTTATTATTGAATCCTAATAAGAATCTACCATGGGTGCACAACTGCAATAAAATGATTCCAGTATTAACTCCAGTGTAGCAGATTCACTTATTCCAATTCCTGAGTATATTAGGCGTCATATTAGACTCAACTCTCTCAATGGAAATGTGAGTTGCACAGATTGTGCAGGAAGTTTCTGTCTTCTTCGTTACATAGGTCAGATTTAGAACATCTTTGATCGAGGAACATCTGGTTCTTTTTACCTGTATAATTATTCTTTCACAGTTTGACTACTGTAATGTTGTTTATTTGGGAGTTTCTGGCAGATTATGAAAATAAAATCCTACAGAACACTGTGCCAGTTTGCAATTAAAAGGGAAATGTTGAGAATGAACCATTCCATTTCTTATAGAACTCCACTGGCCACCTATTTCGACTAGGATCATTTTTAAACTGCTCTGCCTGTTTTTCAAGATTACTTACAGTCGAGCATCAGTTTCCATCTCCAGTAAGTTTTTCTCAGAAGTCCACATGTGAGAACTTATTGAGATACAGTAATAAGTTGTTGTTGTTACTAAGTGCCGTCGTGTCGATGTCGACTCATGGCAACCCTCTGGATAGCTGTCCTAAACTGTATTTGATCTTCTGTCAGGCAGCTCATTGTTGATACAGTGGCATTCATAACTGCTGTTATTGTATCGGTCCATCTCATTGCTGGCCTTCCTCTTTTGTGTTGACATTCAACCTTGCCAAGCATGATGTCTTTCTCTTCGGATCTCTCTCTTCGCATGTTGTGTTCCAAACTATGAAAGTCAAAGTCTTGTCATCTGAGCTTCTAAAGAAAACTTTAGTTTGATCTCCTCTAGTATTGATTGGTTTGTTCTTTGGGCAGTCCATGGTATACATAGTATTCTTCACCAGCACCATAATTCAAAGGCATTGATTTTCTTCCTGCTTTTCTTTTCACTGTCCCAACTTTTGCATCCATAAGATGTTATTGAAAATACCATGGCTTGGACAAGTCAATTCTTTGTATGGAGAGCAACATCTCTGCTCTTGAGAATCTTGTCTAGGTCCTTCTTAGCCATTCTGCCAAGAGCAATGTGTCAGATTTCTTGACTGCTTGTCGTTTCATTATTGATCCAAGCACATTAAAGTTGTCCACTATTTCAATTTCTTCTCCATTAACGATGAAATTATTGATTTTGCCAGTTGTCAAGATCTTTGTCTTCTTTATGTTAAGGTGCAGGCCCATTCTAAGATTGTTTCTTGATCTTGAGAAGCATATGTTTCAGATCATCTTCACTTTCAGTCAGTATTGTGGTATCATCAGCATAGCGAAGGTTGTTGATGAGTCTTCCACCAATCTTCATACCTCGATTATCTTCATACAGTCCTGCTTTTCTGATGATTTGTTCTGCATATAAATTAAACAGAGAGGGAGAAAGTATACAGCCTTGTCGTAAAGCTTTGCTGATTTTGACCATTTTGTTTATGCTTGTTCTGTTCGAACTGTCACTTCTTGATCATTGTAAAGGTTGTGCAAGAGAACTATTAGATGTTCTGGTATACCCATGCTTCTTAATGTGGCCCAGAGTTTCTCATGGTTTACACCAGTGTTTTTCAACCTTTTTTGTGCAAAGGCACACTTTTTTCATGAAAAAAATCACGAGGCACACCACCATTAGAAAATGTTAAAAAAATTTACCTCTGTGCCTATATTGACTATATATAAAGTAATTCCCTTGAATAGGAATCAAACACTCACACCAACCCCCCTCCCCTGCTGGTTCACACCAACCCCCCTCCCCTGCTGGTTCACTCACACCACCCCCCCCCCTCCACTGCTGGTTCACTCACCCACCCCCCTGTCACTTACTCACCCCTCCTGCTGGGTCACTCACTCACTTACCCCCCTCCCCTGCTGGTTCACTCACACCATCGCCCCCCCCCCCCCCTTGCTGGTTCACTCACACCACCCCCCCTCCACTGCTGGTTCACTTACACACCCCCCCCTTGCTGGTTCACTCACACACACACACCCCCCCTCTGCCCAAGCCGCTGCTTCTGCTTTGTACAGAGCAGCGGCTGCACTACACTTACATTGAAAAGTAAAGAGAAACTGTGTCAGGAGCCCTCCGGTCATCGCAGAGCCCGAGGAAGTGATGTCATGGGGCGGGCTCCTCACAGGCTGTCTTTCCTTTTGAAAAGGAAAGACAGCCTGTGAGGAGCCCGCCCCATGACATCACTTCCTCGGGCTCTGCATGATCGGAGGGCTCCTGACACAGTTTCTCTTTACTTTTCAATGTAAGTGTAGTGCAGCCGCTGCTCTGTACAAAGCAGAACCAGCGGCTGCACTGCTATAGGGAATCGCGATCGCGTTCGCGCCGCGGACTTCGGCACAAAAGCCGGTTTTTTGCTCTGGCTGCTCCCGATCTTGCGGCCAGAGCAAAAAACCGGCTTTTCAATGGCCGGTTTTACAACTGTGCTGGCAGCCGGCCTGGCCATGGAAAAACCGGCCAGGCCGGCTGAAAACCGGCCGGTTGGCAACCCTAATTTGTGAGCCGAGGCCACATGTTACGGATGAAATTGGAATTTTTCCCACGGCACACCAGACAATATCTCACGGCACACTAGTGTGCCGCGGCACAGTGGTTGAAAAACGCTGGTTTACACAGTCAGAAGCCTTGCTATAGTCAATAAGTCACATATACCTGTACATATCCTTTTGGTTTTCTTTTGTATTTTCAATGATCCATCTCACATTCGTGATGATGCCTCTTGTTCCTCACCCTTTCCTGAACCATGCTTGCACTTCAAGCAGTTCTCATTTCAGATATGGTTGTGTAGTCTTTGCTGGATGAGTAGTATCTTGCTGGCATGTGAGATCAGAGCAATTGTGTGATAATTTCCACAGTCATTCGGATCACCTTTCTTCAGTTTTGGTATAAAATACAGATCTTTACCAGTCAGTGATGTACAGTATTGGAATTCACTTCCAGATGAGATTAGGAATGAGACTAATTTCTTGTCTATTAGACGTCTTCTAAAGAGACATTTATTTAAACAATATTTATCTTGACCCAGTTGGAGTTAGATTAGCCATTGAAGATTTTCCTTTGACTTTGATTGCACTGGACTGTGGAATCAGCTTATCTAGACCTATTATTAAAGTTTGTTTAAAATAATTAGCTATTCCATTTAATTTATCTTGTCTTCTGAGTTTAGTCTTATTTAATTCTTGAATTTTACATTGTACTTTCATTTAATTTTTGTATTTTATATTGTCACTGATTGTTTTTATATAGATTTATAGTTAAGTTGTACTCTGTCTTGAACTCCTGTTCGGTTAAGCCAGGCCTTGAAAGATTTTTGGGAATCTAGGAGCCGGTCTACAAATTTAGGAGCCGACTGCCAAGACCTTGGTCACAGTGCCCACCTCCACTTCCCAAAAGATATATCACAGATCCTTTTTTTAAGGGTCTGATTTACTGTGTTCCCATTTTATGTTGGAAATGAATGCTTAAGAAATCAGGCCCTTAATGTGCCATTACATAGTGCTAACAGAAGACAGGGACCCTTCTCCTCTTCCCCTTCCCACTCAACCTTAATGAGTATATTGTTAGCAGCATATTGGTGACCCTTTATAACTACATTTGAGGCAGTTTCCTTTTTTGCTTCACATATCATCATGACTTGGTAATAGTGATGGAAAAAAATCTTCCATAGCCCCACACCCTGCTTTCACCTAGTCTCTCTCTCACATAGCTCAACCCCCAGCCATCATCCAGTGTCTATCTCTCTCTCATAGCTCCCACAGCCATTATCCAGTGTCTCTTCTTTTTCATAGCCCCCATCATCACTTCTCTCTCTCATAGACCCTCCAACCATCAACCAGTGCCTCACTCTCTCACTGTGCCCCACAGCCATCACGCCGTGTCTCCCTTTACTCATTGCCCCCCCACCAGCCATCACCCCGTATCTCCTTCTCCTCATTGCCCCTCCCAGCCATCACCTCAGGTCTCTTTCTTCTCATTGCTCCCCCCCTACAGCCATCGACTGGGTCTCTCTCTTTCCTCATTTCCCCCTCCCTGCAGCCATCACCCTGCGTCTCTCACCATTCCTGCTGTGCAGCACAAAAAATGCTATACTTCCTCACTCACAGTAACATAGTAACATAATATATGACAACAGATAAAGACCAGTTTGGTCCATCTAGTCTGCCCAGCAAGGTGGCAAGAGTAGGTGCACCTGCCGCTCTGTATAGGTCGCCCCTCCCCATGCCTTTGTTTAGGGGGGTACCTACCGCTCCGTGTAGGTCACCCATATTTGTTCAGATATGAGATAATTATGTTTATTTTGATTTTATCCTGTTGATATAAAGGGATCCACTGTCTCCCATGCCATTTTGAATTCGGTCACTGTGTTTGCCCCCACCACTTCCATCAGGAGGGCATTCCAAGCATCCACCACCCTTTCAGTGAAAAAGTATTTCCTGACATTGCCTTTCAGTTTACCCCCTTGCAGCTTCATGTTATGCCCTCTAGTTTTACAGCTTCCCCGTCTTTGGAAGAGGTTTGTTTGTCCATTAATACTCTTAAGTATTTAAAGGTCTGAATCATATCTTCCCTGTCCCTTCTCTCCTCCAGAGTGTACATATACCGTGATCAGCTTTTTACAAAGAGCCTGAGCCGCGTGGTGCAGGAAATCTGTCCTGATCTCGCCGTTTCAAGTCTCATGAGAAGTGAAACAGTGAGGTCAGCAGGAACGTTTTGCACTGTGCAGCTGAAGCTCTTTGTAGGGGGCTGATTGTTGTAGAGTGAGGAAGCACCACAGCTGAACTTTCAGGGCTTTGAAATGGTGCCAGTGTGCAATTTGTAGGCGCTATAGCGACCTGGTAACTGGGATCTGTTGAGCCTTGGGCTAAGCAGATAATAAGCGCCTTAAATTACATTAAATAACATCTTTGGAGAGTGTTTTTGAAGGATTGGAAAAGGGAAAATGTTGCCCCACTTTGTAAAAGTAATATGGAGGAGGTTGGAAATTAAAAACCATTTAGTCTGACTTATGTGTTTGAAAGAACAGTAAAGCATCTTGAATCCAGTGGGTTGTAGGACCAGTGTGGGTTTTTTAGAGCAGTGGTTCTCATCCCAGTTCTCGGGACACACCTAGCCAGTCAGGTTTTCAGGATAACCACAATGAATATGCATGAGAGAGATTTGCATACACTGCTTCCATTGTATGCAAATTCCTCAAATGCATATTCATTGTGGTTATTCTGAAAACCTGACTGACTAGTTATGTCCTGAGGACTGGGTTGAGAATCCCTGTCTAAGAGGGAAATGACTGATAAATCTGATACATTTCTTCAACTAGTTCACCAGAGAATTTAAATTTAGCTAATGGCTTTTTCAGAGTAGCTCAAGACAAGTTACATTCAAGTACAGGTATTTTTAGATTAGAATCAGCATTAGATTAGAGGCAGGTGATGGATGTGGTGTACTTGCTTCTGTTCACTCTTGATGAGTGATATTCTGTAAGGTTAGAAGAAAAAGAGTTTCCTTTTCAGGTTGATGCTAAAAACGGCAATATTCTTGAGGGAGTAGACAGGTTGAGAAGCATATTAAGAAATATTCAAAGAATGATCAACTGCATGGCAGCTAAATTCCATTACTAAAAATATACAGTTCCAACCAAAGAGCAAATTACCAAACCAAGTCTAGGCATGGTAAATAGAAAAGGCTTTATTCAAACAATATTCAACAAGGGTGAACCCTCGTAAGGGAATAAGACAGCCAAACCCAACACAGGCCGTGTTTCGGCTACACCTTCTTCAGGGGTTCATTGGCTTAGTTATGGCCTCATGTGAATACTGACGCTTCTGTTCCACAACTTTGTATTATCTACAAAGACTTCGCTTTTCTTGCTGCAGTGAAAGGTTGAACTTTGCGGAGTCTTTGTGTTGGGTTTGACTGTTTTATTCTCTTACGAGGACAAACCCTTGGTGAATATTGTTTGAATAAAGCCTAAAAATATACAGTTACATATTCGGTGCTCAGAAATTTAAGTGAGCACCATAAGATAAAGAGTGAAACACTGATACCCACACAGCTGGAAAGAGACATCAGGGTGATGATTTTTGATGATTTCAAGTAACAAGGCAGTGGCCAAAACAATCAATGCTAGGATGCATAGGGAGAGCCATAACTAGTAGAAGAAGCAAGCGATTACATTATTGTACAAGTCACAGATGATATGTCAGTTGGAGTGTCACGTCACGTACTGGAGACCTTGCGCCAAACGTTATATAGCCAGGAAATGGCTAATAAATAGTGTGTGTGGGGGCGGGGGGGGGGGGGGTTCACCCGAAACCCTGTGAGTTAAAACAGGGAGATGTAAATTTCTATATTTAAGAGAAAAGAAGTACATCTTTTTTCACTGGAGAGGCATTATAGAACAAGGCGACACAACATGAGGCAATGAGGGGATAGACTCAAGAGCAATGTCAAGAACAGAGCCAGCCCAACCATCAGGCAAACTAGACAGTCACCTAGGGCAGCAACTTCTGGGGGGTGGCAAAGAGCAGAGCATTCAAAGTTAAACAATAGATTTTGATAGCCAGGGTTGTGTGTGAAGCTTAAGGTTTGCCTAGGGTGCTAACACCTTGAATCAACTTGGGCCAGCGCTTGTCAAGACATATTTTTCACAGAAATGGCAGTGGCTATGTGAAATACTGTCCTGGAACAAATGGTGGGGCTAAAACAGAAACAGCCTACAAGAAGGCATAAGACAAGTATAGAGGATACTTATATGTAAATAAGTTAAGATAGAGCAGAAGAATAACTGAGTGGCACGTGTTTATAGTGTTCTATTCAAATGATTCAATAACCAATATTTGGGCTTCCAGAATAAATGGCAAAGTGGGTATATGAAATGTTAGAAGTCCTTGCAGAAATACAGACAACCACACAGTCAGGTAGGCTGCGCTAATGTTCAGACAGCACAAATATCAGTAGTTATGTAGATTATTACAAACCTTTCTTTAGACATAGGAAGGGAGAGGAGCTGGGTGTGAACTAATTAAGGACACTTATATGCTCATCTACCCAAAGATGGTATAGTACAAGAAGGAAGAAGGCAAAAACTGTTCTAAATTAGGAATGATTAATTTACCAAATCCTATAGCCAGCAGCTGGGATATATCCTTAGCGATGTTGACAGGATTAATTGGACACACCGGATGGGCCTAATGGTTTTTTTCTGTCATCATTTTGAACTGTCGGTAAAGTGCTTAATAAATCAAAGATAATCCTGCAATATATTTAGCTCTGTGTTTGTTTTAGTGGGTATTGGTGCACATATATAGATAGACACACATAGGGTACAGTGCTACATGCATCCACTATTCAGCTGAACTGAAAGGACAGATCTGTGGATATGGTGCAGTTCTGATCTATTGAAGAAGAGCATGGCATGTCCAGTCCTACTGGTGAGTTGGCAGTATATGATTGTAGCAGCCTCTGTGAGCTACTGGTACAGTGCACCTGGTGTGGGCGTGAACAGGGACAGAAGATAGCCGGAGTAATTGCACCTACATCAGTAGGAGAGGGTGGAGTCCAGCAGTGTGGAAGTCAAGAGGCTGTCTTAGCCCATTATTTTTGATGGACCTCTCCCACTAGTAATAATAAACATCTACTATGTTACTATGAAGATAATTTTAAAAGCAGTTTTATATAATTGTATGTCCAAAAAGCACATACCATTACACACATACAGCCTGTATATGCATAACTTTATCCAGATGGAGAAGAGGCATTTTCTAGGAACAAGCAAGAAGTCAGTCTTCACATATGGGTGACGGCGCCGACGGAGCCTGCGCGGTAGCTTCTCCCTAGCTTTCAAAGAAAGCCTTTGGGAGATGCACCATGCATGCATGGTCCCCTTCCCGCCGAAGGGTGCCATCTTGCTTCAGTCTCCTTTTTTCCACGGAGCCCATCAGATGTGTGTCTGTTTTCCCTGGAAAAATGCTAGATTTTTCTTGAATTTTTCTTTTCTCCAGTCGCATGCTTGTTCCCTTTCTCGGCCCCGAGCTCGCTTGCCTTAGCATCGCGTCCTTGGTGCATTTTTGTTCTTTTTTACCCAGCTGGGCCAGAGGCTTTCGACCTCACAGGGGCCATCTTCCTCACCATGGCCTCTGCCGGTGGTTTCAAGCACTGTGACCGATGCACCTATACCATGTCGCACAGCAATACATATGACTGCTGCCTCAGGCCGGACCATGATCCCTTCGACTGTGGTCTCTATAAAAAAATGACCTCCAAGGCTATCAAGAGCTGTCAGCAGCAGTGGGAGTCCTTCTTCCACAAAACAGACTCTGCACCGGAGTCTCCAGTGACACCGCACTCCAGGGCCCCCTCTGGAACCCGAGGCCATGGGTCCTCCAGCCGGAACACCCTGGAAGAAGAACCCAGGAAGAGCCGGAAACCCTCAATGACCATGTCAGCTGATGAGTCTGGGAAAGTGGACAAGTCCCACGGGCCAGGGACCTGCAGCTCCCATCGCAATTCCAAGGAGAAGGAGCAGCCAACCAAGATACCCCGATGGACCCCCGAGGCCTTCCTGGTCGAGGACTCCCCCTCGACGGAGACAGCATTGGGCCAGAGTCCCTCGGTTTCCGCGCCAAAGGCTGAAGAGCCATCTGGCATCAAGACCAGGATGGCGGCCTTGGAGCGCAGTTTGCCTTTATGGCCCAGAGTGGGCTCTGATGCCTGTTTCTACCGGATCATCACTCCCAACTACCGGGCTCTGGATGTCAAGCCGATCCTCGAGCTCCACCGGCCTGGAGAGGTCCCTCGAAACCAGTCCCGGTCCTTGGGACCGAGGTCATCCCCGATGAGTGCCCACGGCTCTGACCTCAAGGCCTCCCGGGGGCAGAGGCTGTCAGCCTCGGGGCCTGACCCCAGAGCCCAGACTGCCCTCCACACCTCCACCAACTATGAGTCCGACTGGGAGACCGAGGACAAGGAGTCCCTGGATACCCATCGGCACTGGGACCTGCCTTCCAACCCTTCTCTTACCGAGACCTGGCATTGATCCCTGCCTGAGAATATGGCCTTCCTCGACTTTGTGCAGGACATGGCCAAGGCACTAGCCTTCGACACTGAGGAGATTCTCCAGTATGAGGCTGCTCCTCTGTATGTGGGAGACCCCTGCATCAGTGCCCATAATGAGCAGATGGCTGGACTCAATGTACTGGATCCGCCGGAGCCCTGGCTTCCAAAAAGCACAGCTGCCACACAACTCCATGGTGGTGGAGTTGACCATGTGTCTCCTCAAGAGCCAGAAGATGCACTCCTTGGTGCCCCCAGGTAGAGAGGCCCACACCTTGGATGCCGTGGGCAGCATGTGCTTTCAGGGCTCAATGATCATTGGCCAGATCCAGGCATACCAGCTGTAAATGGGCATGTACTTGAGGGACCTGGTGAAGACCAAATGCCAGGCTTGGTTACAGTCCTCCGACCTGGAACAATGGGTTCAGGACAAGTTGGTCGATGTCCCTTGCTGGGGAGAAAATCTCTTCAGTAAACCCATGACTGATAAGGCTGCAGAGTTGGAGTCCGAGTTCCTGACAAGGACCAGCCTCCCCAAGAAGACCGCTGACTCTTCCTGATGGAAGCCTTCAGTTAAAAAGTTCTTATACCCAAAGAAAAGGAAGGCTTATGGAAACTACCTTCAGTACCAGGCCTTCCAAGCTCCCCAACAGGGGCAGCAGGCCAAGTGACAAGAGCATGACCCTCATAAGCCTAAGACTCCCAAACCCCAGGCACCAGCTTCGGCTCAGCCTGGCGGGGCTTTTTGACTCCTTGGGCATAGCTTCTCTTCCTTCAAGAGGCCCAGCCCAGCAGCCCACAGGAGGGCGTCTGGGTCTCTATGCCCACCAGTGCCCATCCTTTACCACCGACTCCTGGGCACTGCAGGTGGTGAGACAGTGTTACCTTCTCCATCTGGCACAGGTGCCCCCTCCATTCTTTCTGGGAGATTACTCCAGGACTCCCCTCCACCAGACCTTACTACAGCAGGAGCTCACAGGCCTTCTCGAGGACAGGACAGTGAAACCGGTGCCCACACACCTCAGGGGCAAAGGGTTCTACTCCCGGTACTTCCTCATACCCAAGAGGACCAGAGGCCTCCAGTCCATTCTGGACCTGTGGGATCTAAACAGGTTCCTGGTGAAGGAGAAGTTCAAAATGCTCTCCCTTAGAACACTGCTACCATACCTCCAGCCGGGAGACTGGCTATGCTCTCTGCATACACACACATCCTCATCCATCCCAACCACAGGAAATACTACCAGTACAGGGTTCTACCCTTTGGACTGGCCTCTGCACCGAGGGTATTCACCAAGTGTCTGACAGTAGTCGCGGTCTACCTTTGTCTCCAAGGGGCCTTCGTTTTCCCCTACCTGGATGCCTGGCTCATAAGAGACCGGCTCAGCCACAGAGTTGCAACACGCAACGGCATGTGCCATCTTCATTCTTCAGCACTTGGGGTTCATGATAAACCACCCAAAATCCCATTTCCTCCCAATACAGTGTCTGGAGTTTATAGGGGCAAGGCTGGACACCATTCAGGCCAAAGCCTTTCTCCCTAGGGACAAGGCCGATCGCCTCAGGGCACTGACCACTGCCATGCAGCGCCGACACTCAGTGTCCTCATGCGTTCTGCTTTGCCTGTTGCATCACATGGTGTCCACAATTCATGTTACCTCAGACACCTGCCTTCACATGAGGGCAGCACAATGGAGCCTCCACTCCTAGTAGACCCAGGCCACTGGCCGTCTGCAGGACAGGGTGGTAGTGACCCGTCAACTGGCCAACTCCCTCGCCTGGTGGCAAGCCCCCCCCAGCATCTTCTGGCCGGGATGCCCTTCTAAGCCCCCACCCACCAGAGGGTTCTAACCACGGACACCTCCCTCTTAGGCTGGGGAGCCCATTGCAACAGCCTCTACACTCAGGGCAGTTGGTTGCAGATGGACAGTCTACAGCAGATCAACCTTTTGGAGCATCAGGCCATATCCATGGCCCTCCGAACCTTCCACCATCACCTGCAAGAACAATCAGGTGGTGATGTCTGCGTCAACAAGCAGGGGGGCATGGGGTCGTACACCCTCTGTCAAGATGCAGCGGCTCTCTCTTGTATGTGAACCACCACGGAATGCTCTTGTGGGCGGTGTATTTGCTGGACCAGGACAATGCCCTGGCAGACAGGCTAAGCAGGGTCCTCCAGCAGCACGAGTGGCAGCTAGATCCCAGAGTGGCCTATCAGCTCTTCCAGCTCTGGGGGACTCCACAGATGGACCTTTTCGCCAGCCTCCAGGCAGCCACACCCAGCTGCCCCACCTCTACTCCAGGCAGCCACACCCATCGTGGGTAGCAATGGATGCATTCCTCATCCCATGGATGGAGGGCCTTCTCTATGCCTTCCCGCCCATGCCACTGATTGCCAAGATCTTGTTAAAGGTTCAGCATGACAGGGCATCGCTGATACTAGTAGCCCCTCGGTGGCCAAGGCATCTGTAGATCCCACTGTTCCTTCACTTATCCACAGCATCCCTGGTTCAACTGGGGAGTGCCCCAGGGCTGCTGTCACAGGAAGAGGGCTCTCTCCTACACCCCAACTTGGGGTCACTGATGCTAATGGCCTGGCTGCAGAAAGGATAGCTTTGGCCCCTTTCAACCTTTCAGGGGAGGTGGAGGAGGTCCTCCACAAGATGGGCTTGTGCCTTCAAATGGCACAGATTCTCAGTGTGGTGCACAGAGCAACAGGTCAACCTGTTCTCGTGCTCTGTGCAGCTTGTCCTGCACTATTTACTTCAGTTGTTTCAGGCAGGACTGAAATCCAACTCTGTCAGGATCCACCTGAGTGCACTCACTGTGCACCACCACCTTATCGAGGGCAAGTCCCCCTCTGCCCAACCTCTCATGACTCGCTTCATGCGTGGTCTCTTGTTGTCCAAGCCTCCAGTCCACCTGTCGGCGGTGGAATGGGAGCTAAATGTGGTGCTGTCACAGTTCACCGGTCCACCGTTTGAGCCCCTGGCTACCTGCAACCAGTGGTACCTTTCCTGAAAGGTCGTGTTCTTAGTGGCATCATGCCGGCTTGCAGGGTCAGTGAGCTCCAGGCATTGGTGGTGGATCCACCCTATATGAGGTTCTAGAAGAACAGGGTCATGCTCCACATACACCCCAAGTTCCTCCCCAAGGTGGTGTCCCCTTTCCACCTCATTCAGGAGTTGGTGCTTCCCACCCTCTTTCCACAGCCTCATGCCAGCAGGGCAGAGACCGTACTTCGTACTCTGGACTGTAAGAGAGCTCTGTCCTTCTACCTCCGATGTACCCAGGGCCACCGCAAAGCCTCACAGCTTTTCGTCTCCTATGACCCCAGTCGGCTAGAGGCAGCAGTGACCAAACATACCCTGTCCACCTGGGTGGCAGACTGCATTGCCCTCACCTACAAGCAGGCTGGGCTCTCGCTGAAGCGCCGGGTCATGGCGCACAGTGTCAGGGCCATGGCGGCATCCGTAGCAAAACTGCGTTCCGTTCCTCTGTCATAAATCTGCCGTGCCACCAACTGATCCTCGGTTCACACCTTCACAGCTCATTACTGCCTGGAGAGGGAGTTCCAAATGGACAGTGCCTTTGGCCAGGCAGTACTCCGTCATCTGTATGGGGTGTAGATAATGCCTGTCCTCCAGCCCTTGTATGTTCAGGCTATTGGAGTGCTGGCTTCTCGCTGGACATTTGGGATGCTTGGGAGTCTATCTTCTCAAGACTCATTGTTACTGCTCATTGCTCACCTCTTTTTGGTCACCTGTGGCTTTTTACAGGTTCCTCAGTAGCCTGTAGCTAGGGAGTCCCATATGTGAGGACTGACTTCCTGCTTGTTCCTAGAGAAAGCAAAGGTACTCACCTGTAACAAGTGTCTTCCAGGGACAGCAGAAATCAGTCCTTGCACTCCTCCCTCCTCCCTGTGGAGTTGCTTTTTGTGTCATTTTTGTCTTTGAACTATGTCATCCGACTGAGGCAAGATGGCATCCTGGGGCTGCATTGCCTCTATAGTGACCAATAGCTTGCGATACGCCCACGTTCTCTTAACCAGCATTCTTGTATTCAGCGCAATACCTGCGGTACTTTCATTCCAAGATGAATCATTTGGAGCCTAAGAGCATGTCCTATGTGCCTAGGTCGTCTGCCATGCATAACGAATTGACTCTACTAAGAGAAGACCTGGCTGCCATGCATAAAGAATTGTCTCTACTGAGGGAAGAACTGGCTGCAATGAAGCGCACCTCTTCTAGGATACAGACTGAACAAAGTCCCCACTGCTCCCACAAAGAGTCAAACACACCAGGAACAAATGGATCACAGTGGGTTTGGGTAGAGTGCGATCTGTGACACAGAGACATCCTATACACCAAGAGATATCCCTGCATAATGCATTCTCTGCCTTGGTTAATGAGGATGCCCAATCCAAAGAAACTGAACAGCCCTTAGAGGAGTCAGTCAATGCCCAATCTCCTGCTAAAGCACCAAATATGAAGAAAAACTCACCAAACAGAAAACTACTACTACTTGGAGATTCCATCATCAGAGACACCAACTTGGGAATACAGTTCAAAGGAGAGAAGATGCCAAATGCCTCCCAGGCTCCTCAACTGGCAGGATTACAAGCCAAATTATTGATGTACTTAGCGCAGAAAGCAAACACTCCAAACTTGATGTTGTCATCCACTTGGGTACAAATGACCTGGCTAGAAATAGTGTCTCTACAGTCCAAAAGGACTTCCAATCTCTGGGAGAAAAACCTCAAGCCTATTGTTAACACTGTAGCATTCTCAGAAGTTCTACCTGTTCTAGGTAAAGGGGCAAAAAGGCTAAATTGCATTAACAGCTTTAATACATGGCTCCAGAGCTGGTGCAAATGAGAAGGATTCAGATTTATTGGCGACTGGGAAAACACATGGACCAACAAGAAACTATACTGTTCTGATGGACTACACCTCTCTGTCGCAGGGAAAAGAATCCTACATGAAAAATTCAGGCAGTATGTCGATTTGCATTTAAACTAGAAGAAGGGGGTGACGGACGGGGAAGGTCAAGTTCTGGATGTCACCCCCTGCAAAAGCAGAATAACAGAAACAACCACACTTTTAAACAACACATCAAAAGCAACTGGGAAGAAGTGGGTAGAATAAAATCAATGCAAAATACACACAAGCCAGTTAAATGCTGGAAAGCAATGAGCACAAATGCTCGAAGCTTAGCCAACAAACCTCCGGACCTGGAAGCCCTAATGATGGAAAAGGACTTGGACATTGTGGCCATTACAGAAACATGGTTTAATGAATTGCATGATTGGGATATAGCCATACCTGGCTATAATCTATTCAGAAGAGACAGAGAAAATGGAAAAGGGGGAGTAGCCGCCTTGTATGTCAAAAGCAATATTAAAGCTACTGAAATGCAGGGTGCATGGGGAAAAGAAGAAGCACTCCGGATCGTGTTGGAAAGAGGAGATTGCACTGTCATCCATACTGCTGTAATCTATAAACCTCTGACTCAAATTGAAGAGATAGATAATGAATTGATTATAGATATTGCCAAGATAGCAACAAAGGGGGAAGCGATCATATTGGGTGACTTTAATCTACCCGATGTGGATTGGATTACTCCTTCTGCAAATCTGGAAAGAAGCAAAAAAATTGTGGACGCTATCCAAGATGCACTACTTAGACAAATGGTGATGGAACCAACCAGGGAAAGCTCAATGCTGGATTTGGTGCTCACCAACAGTGATAGCATGTCAAATGTCTGGGTGAAGTGCCCCTGTGAGCAACAGTTATCATCACACGGTGTGGTTTGAGATAAAAGCCAAGGTGCAGTCCAATCATAGCAAGCTCAAAGTCCTAAACTTCAAAAACACTGACTTCAATAAAATGGCCAAGTACCTAAAGGAGGAGCTGACAGGGTAGAAGGGATAAGGGAAGTGGAATTGCAATGGGCTAAACTAAAAGGGGCAACAGATAAATATGTAAGAAAAGTAAATAAAAACAAGAGGAGAAAGAAGCCTATTTGGTTTTCCAAAGAAGTGGCTGCTCAAATAAGGGCAAAAAACACAGCTTTCGCAAAATTCAAAAGCTTGCAAACAGAAGAACACAAAAATGAGTACAGGATCAAACTCAAGGAGACAAAAAGAGAAATAAGGATAGCAAAATCAAAGGCAGAGGAAAAGATGGCTAAAGATGTTAAGTGCGGCGACAAAACTTTCTTCAGGTATATTCGGGAAAGGAAGAAGATCAGAGGTGGAATTGCAGGACTCAGAAGTGCTGGGAACGGACTCGTGGAAAATGACATTGATAAAGCGAAATTACTAAACAAATACTTCTGCTCTGTTTTTATTAAAGAAAACCCTGGAGAAGGACCACCTGTGACTCCCAAATATATAAATGGGAATGATGTAGATACCACACCATTCAGAGAGGATGAGGTGTTAGAACAACTTGCAAAACTGAAAGTGGACAAGGCCATGGGACCGGATGGGATACATCCCAGAATACTGAAAGAGCTCAGAGAGGTTCTTGCAGGGCCATTAAAGGATGTTTTCAACAGATCCTTGGAAACAGGAAAGGTTCCTCGGACTGGAGAATGGCTGACGTCGTACCTCTACACAAAAGTGGTGACAGGGAAGAAGTGTCAAACTACAGACCCGTGAGCCTTACCTCGGAGGCGGGAAAAGTAATGCAGATGCTCCTGAAAGAGCGACTAGTGAACTTTCTCAAAACCAACGGGTTACAGGATCCGAGGCAACATGGCTTTACGAGGGACGATCTTGCTAGACAATTCTGATTGAGTTCTTTGACTGGGTGACCAGAGAACTGGATCAAGGACACGCGATGGATGTCATCTACCTGGATTTCAACAAAGCCTTTGATACTGTCCCTCATAGGAGGCTTATCAATAAACTCAGTAGTCTGGGGATGGGTCTCAAGGTGGTAAACTGGATCAGAAATTGGTTGACTGACAGACAACAGATGGTGATGGTAAATGGAGCTCACTCGGATGAAAGGAAGGTGATTAGCGGGGTGCCTCAGGGTTCTGTCCTAGGCCCGGCACTGTTCAATGTATTTGTGAGTGATATTGCTGAAAGACTGAATGGAAAAGTCTGTCTTTTTGCAGATGACATGAAAATTTGCAACAGAGTGGACTCCCCCGAGGGAGTGCTTAACATGAGGAGGGATCTGCAAAAGCTGGAGGAATGGTCTGATGCTTGGCAATTAAGATTTAATTGCGAAGAAGTGCAGTGTCTTGCACTTGGGTAGCAGAAATCCAAGGGAAATGTACGCGATAGGGGGCGAGAGGTTGGTGTGCACGGAGCAGGATAAAGACCTCGATGTGATTATTTCTGTAGATCTCAAGGTGGCAAAACAGTGCGACAAGGCGGTGGCAAAAGCCAGGAGGATGTTGGGCTGCATTCAAAGAAGAATTACCAGCAGAAAGGAAGAGGTACTAGTGCCACTGTATAAGTCTCTGGTGAGGCCTCACTTGGAATACTGTGTTCAGTTTTGGAGACCGTATCTTGCAAAGGATGTAAAAAGAATGGAAGCTGTTCAGAGGAAGGCGACCAAAATGATTTGGAGCCTGCATCAGAAGCCTTATGAGGAGAGACTTGAAGACCTGAATATGTACGCTTTGGAGGAGAGGAGGGATAGGGGAGATATGATTCAGACCTTTAAATACTTAAAGAGAAATAATGAACAAACAAACCTCTTCCAGAGACGGGGAAGCTGTAAAACGAGGGCATGACATGAAGCTGCAAGGTGGTAAATTGAAAGGCAATGTCAGGAAATACCTTTTTACTGAAAGGGTGGTGGATGCTTGGAATGCCCTCCCGATGGAGGTGGTGGGGGCAAACACAGTGACGGAATTCAAAGTGGCCTGGGACAGACACTGTGGATCACTTTACAGCAACAAGATTAAATCAAAATAAACTGAACCATCTAATTTCTCAACAAATGGGGGTGTCCTACATGGAGCGATGGGGGGAGGAGCGGTGGGTTCAACCCTAAACAAAGATACGGGGAGGAGTGAAGACATGGGGAGAGGTGCACCTGCTCCTGGAGGATGCACCACTAAGCAAAGACATGGGAAGGGGTGCACCTACTCCTGCCATATTGCTGGGCAGACTAGATGGATCATACTTGTCTTTATCTGCCGACATTTACTATGTTACTATATGTTACTATGAAGAGGACAATGCATGCATGGTGCATCTCTCTAAGGCTTTCTTTGAAAACTGGGGAGAAGCTACCTCGCGGGCTCTGTCGGTGCCAACGTCACCCATATGTGAGGACTGATTCCTGCTGTCCCTGGAGAACACCTGTTACAGGTGAGTAACTACGCTTTCCCAAGAGCAGGATTAGGGAGGTTTTTTCCTTCATATGTAGTACATACTTTATAAAATACATGTGTATGTTATAATTTAACTCAGGAAATCTTTGCATGGTCAATGTAAGGGCATTTATCCCTGAGGTAATTATCATAATAGAAATATGCACATATGAAAATGTGCTGGTCACGGCACAGGGAAGTGAAGTATGTGCATTCTATTTACGTATGCATTTAGTTATAAAATTATCCTATTTAAGTCCTAAGAAGTTATTCAAGGTATTCTTTAAAGTACTATTTCTTTTAGAATTGTACTTTGATGCCTCCTACATTTGTCTGTTTATTTACAAAGCTTGTAGAACGCTTATACAGATACTAGTGCATTCAGAGCTTCAACAAATAGAGGGGATGACCTGCACAGAGTGGCGGGTACAAACCTAAACATAGGCATAGAGGGGGGACCTGTACGGAGCGGCAGGTACAACCATTCTGGCTATCTTACTGGACAGACTAGATGGCCCATACTGGCCTTTATCTGCCATCATCTACTATGTCACTGTGGTTTCCAAGAATACATATATAATAAAATCAGTCACATAAAACATTACTTTTCTCCACCGCTCTCCCCCCCCCCCCCCCCAACTGAACAGAATCCAATATCTCATGACACTGGAAAGAACCAGTTTTTAATCAGATTGGAACGAATCAAGGTACTGATAGTAATTTTGCACACACAAATAGGAAGATAATTCTAAATATTCTGGCATTTTAGCCTCTAGAAGATTCTCTTCATCTTGGCTAAGTTGCAGCAGTTGTCAGTAAAACATAATCTGAGTGTCCATTTTATTTATTAATTTG
Organism: Ichthyophis bannanicus; assembly: GCA_033557465.1. NCBI lineage: Eukaryota > Metazoa > Chordata > Amphibia > Gymnophiona > Ichthyophiidae > Ichthyophis > Ichthyophis bannanicus. The sequence goes on along the minus strand of CM066032.1, from coordinate 1,511,404,875 downwards.
TTTTGTTCAGGTACATGTTAGAGGCTTACAGTGTGTTTCTCCGTGCCTTCACAATGCAGAGTGGTGTGCTCAATTTATTCTCTGTGTCAAGGAATTATAATGATTTGTTATTGGCCTGTGAGTCAGCTACATTGATCTTCCTTGTTTGAGGTTTGAGACAATCTTAAATCTGGATTGCTCATTCATTTGCTCTGGTCTTCAATTTTTTCCCCACACTAAATAACTAGGATGCCATTGGGTGAAATTAGTTAAAAGAAAAGGTGGAACTTGCTGGGCAGATAATATTACTTACCACCAATGAATTTTGTTTGTACAGAGACTTTGCTTATGTAGCAAGAGACAAAGACACGAGAATTTTGAAATGCCACGTGTTCCGGTGTGATACCCCAGCAAAAGCCATTGCGACTAGTCTTCACGAAATCTGTTCTAAGGTAAGTGACTCATGGACATGAAAGAACACAAGACCTCATTAAGCACTGATTTCCCACATACCTTGGACTGTGTGGTGTAAACCAGAGAAAAATGTCATTTTCAATTTAGCTTTCTAAATTAGAAGTGTTCATGAAAGTAATAATTGTATAGATCACACACATTCACCAGCAGGATGAGATCATTAATTTTAGCAAAGTCTAAAAAAAAATATTCGAAAAATGTTTATTTTGGTAATGTATGTGCCAGCACATTTTATTTGCCCTGTTCCATGGCCGCTTAATAAATATGCAAAAAACACCTGTTGTACACAAGTTTTGCATGAATCTCTTCAAAAAGGCCCTTAATAAAGTGCAGTAAATAAACCTGGCATTATGCAGAGATTTTTAAATCAGGTGTTCATTCATGAGTCTCAGCCTTTTGGATTATTTCAGTTGTCATAAACACTTCTCATGTACTACTGTCCCATTAATCCACATCTCAAACGGTGCCTAACACCATCACAGGCCAGTGCAGAAACCCTGCAGACAGCGCCCGGATAAGTTGTGCGCAAAATGTCTGTGCTAGACAAGAAGAGCAAGCCAGCACATATAAACACAGGTTTGCGCTAACAGCAGATGTATCTGGTGCCCCCAAAAAAACCTGTTTGCCACTTGTGCTCATGTGCTGGAATGCTATCTGGCATATAAGCGGCAATATTATTCTGCGCAGAGGAATGTTGTTGATTATGTACCAGCGCATGAGCAGAACATTGTTCCTGCGTGCCGTCCTCATCCCTTTCTTTAAAGTTTTGGGTGCTGTACACTCAAGATAAAGAGAAGAAACTGGCATATATTCTTCACTTTAACTACCCACAGCCCTACGAGCTAATCCTTTACCCCCCTCCTCAGACCTTGCATTAAAATCCAAGGTTGAGCTCAGCCTTTGGTCTTCTGCCCACTTCTCTGCATTTGCACTGAATAGCTAATTGCTTCCTTGCCATGGGTTTAAATGTGCTGTACACTGTTTTCTCCTTGAGGCTTTGTGCAGTTCGCTCTTGTGCAAATTCCTATCTCCAGGAACAAGCAGGAATGAGTCTTCACATATGGGTACGTCGGTACCGACGGAGACTGCGCGGGAACGCTCCCCAGCGTCCAGGAAGAAAGCCTTTGGGAGCATCCCACATGCATGCGCACTGCCTTCCCGCCCATTCACTTCCCTCTCATCAGTTTTTTGTTTTCCGCGGAGCCGACAGGACGTATTCCTGTCACCGCAGAAAATTCTTCTTTTTTATTCTTATTTTTTTGTGGTCGCGCCTGCCTTCCTTCGACGCCCATCGGTACCACCGGTGCTTTTCTTTCTTTTTACTAAAAATGTCTTCTTTTTTCTAAGGAATTTTTTCCTGTTTAGTGCCTGACGGTTTCTTGGCCACTAGGCCTCTATCCTTTCCATTATGGAAAAGCCAGCCACTATCCTTAAGAAATGCTCAAAGTGTGGCGGTACGAATATATTTTTAAACACTCATACTTGGTGTCTAAAATGTTTAGGTCCTGACCATTGCCTAATGGAGTGTCTCTCCTGCAGGAGCTTAAATAGAAGAAGTCTTCAGAATCGAGCACAACTCGATACCCGGTTCACGCCTAGTAGTACATACAGACAAAACCCAAGCAATAACCATACAGGATTGAAACCGAACACACCAGACCCTGCTCCACCTGACAAATAGCATTTACCCCCACCCGAATTGTCTGCAATTCTCAGATAAGCCAACATGTAAATAGTTAGCTACTCCTCAACATAAGTTGTGTAATGTAGCTATGCTGTTAAATTGTACATTTCTGTTATATTGTAAGTTAAAATTGTACATTTCTGTTATATTGTAAGTTCAGTGTAGATTGTCTTCACTGAACAGTTACTGTTACATGTAAACCGCGCTGATGTTGAATAGCGCGGTATATAAGAAAAATAAATAAATAAATAAACATCAGACTCGATGTCACCAGCCAGAATATCTTCTTCCTCCCAGGATCAGATAACCAAACAAAAGTCTGTTAAGACTAGCCAGTCCTCGAGTGGTAGATCTCCTTCTAAGCATCGAGATGCCTCTGGCGTTGCCCTCGAGGACATTTTGGCAATAAAGCTCCGGTGGGAGTCTTCGGGCTCCAAAGCATTAACGGGGCTTCAGGATGTTCCTGAGGTTCTTACCTTCATGGACATACCTGGGCCATGCTCGGTGGTTGTGGCCGCTTCGGGCAGTACTGACACCCCGGCATCGGCTATGGTGATAGATGAAATATTCCTCACCGATGAACGTAGTCTAGCGAATCTCTCAGCTACTTCGGTACCGCTAGAGTCGCTGCAGACCGTTCCCCGACTATTGGTATTGGCTTCGGTACCGGTATCGACATCGGCACCGGTGTCGGTACCGTCGATACTTGCTTCGACAGACTCGCTTCCTTCGATGCCGAACCTGGAATCGTTCTCTAGCATGGAGGATTCGATACCGACTTGTCTTGGTACCGACCTCGAGCAGTACCGAAGACATCTCTTTAAGGAAAATCCGATGCTTCATCCTTTCAAGTCTTCCGATCCCGATGACTTGGATGAATCCATCGGTACCAAGGCTGAATCTTCAACAGTTCCAGCCTTTACCCCTCATTTCAGAGGGTCCTCCTCAGGAGAAATTTATTTTCAAGCTTTTCTGCTTGATATGGCAAAGTTACTTGCCATTTTTATACCTGGTAAAGAATCTATACCAGGGGATTCATAAACTCTGCAATTCCCCTGGATTCCAAAGGAGGTGGTCATGCTTCCTTTGCATCAGATCTTACAAGATCTATTATTAAGAATGTGGGAAACTCCCTTAACGGTATCCCCACATTCTAAAACACTTGACACTATGTACAAGGTGCCACCTTCTCCAGGTTTTCAAAAGACTCAACTTCCTCATCATTCTATTGTTGTAGAATCAGCAATGAGGCATATTAAGAGTGCAAAGAAGTACTCCTCTTATCCGCCAGGTCGTGAGTCTAGGACTTTAGATGCCTTTGGACGTCGATGCTTCCAGGCATCCATGCTTTCAGCAAGAATTATCTCATATATTTTCTATATGGGATTCTCTCTTGAAGAGGTCACAAAGAACTTAAAACTTTTAAACCCTTTTCTTCAAGAACATAAAAGAGCAGACTATTTCTTATTAGTCAATCATGCTCAAAATGTCTCTAGGTTCCTTAATCGTGCTTCCCTGGACTGTTTTGAGTCTATTAGCAGAACTTCTGCTATAGCCATAGGGGCACGGCGCATGGCCTGGCTCCAAGCTTCAGACTTGGACAAATGGGTACAAGAAAAGCTGGGAAATACTCCTTGTACTGGTGAAAATCTCTTTAATGAGGATGCTTTATTTCAAGCTAATCAGATAAGCACTGATAATGTTGCTTTCAGAGGATTGTCAAAACTTTCCTCTATCCCAGCTAGTAAAAAATCTCCTAAGAAACTTTATCCCCCTAGGGGAAAAAAGTTTTATCTATCTTCTACCCATCATGCAGATGTTTCCAAAGAAGGGGAACATCAAACCAGGCTAAGAAAATCAAAACCTCAACAGACTCAGCAAACCCAGCACTCGCAGGGTTTCTGATACTTTATTCACTAAATCTTTTTTTCCTGTTTGAGGTTTAGAACCAGTAAGCCTACTTCTTATCAACAGAAGCATCTACAGTTCATCTCATCAATATTAAGATATCAGTGATACACTCTAGGCATGAATCTCTTGCCACAAGAGAAATCCATTCTTTTAGCTCTAAGAGCTATTGAGGACAATCATGCCCTACAGGTAACAGGTTTCTCCTCTCCTTTTTGAAGGGAAAAGAGGAGTAACAACTAATAACAAGGCAGGCTATGCCCTTCACGTTGACAGTTTCCTGTACAAGGATATCTTATAGTTTTGACTGCAAGGGGGCTTTACCTCTTCAGGGACTTACCAAATTGTATGTCTTCTCAACTCTGTATTACCTTCTATCCCTGTTACTTGAGACATTCAGTCTCTAAGAGTGATACTATTCAACTGGAGGGCTTACTTTCTAAGCCCATAGGATTTTCTTCATTACCTACTCCAGTAAGTGGTTTCCATGCAGAGTTTTCTTCCCCTTTGCGATCTTCTCAAATATTTCTTTCAAGACAGCTTATTAGACAGTAATTGAGTATTACCACTCCTAATTATGTCTGTCGGTCCTTTTTCATTCTATAGAACCTAACTTTTCCTGCTGCCTTAATAACAGATAACTCCAAGAGAGGTTCCATAACCTACTTGGACAATTTATCATTGCAGGCAACCGGCCTGTCTACTATTCTTAGCCATCTTCAATTCTTTTTGGCTCCAACAGAATAGAATAGGTTGCACACTGGCAATTAAACAGCCAGATCTCACCTAAGCAACCTACAACATGTTCTCTGCAATTATACAAAAAAGCTCTGCAACTATGGGCCTTGCCAGAGAGCATCAGAGCCATGCCTAGTAGGTAACTTCCAGATAGTTAAAAAGGCTTTGCCTACATGACTGGTTTTTTCCTACTCTTACCATCTTCCTTAAAATTTTCCTTTTATAGAGGGTGGAGTTCAAGCAGATGTCTTAAACGTTTCTGATATGTTAGAGACATCTTTATCTGATAGTATTGTTCCTTCTACTTTGATAGCTACATTTGTTTTAGCATCTGATAGAGATGGGTTTTTACAGATGTTTTTCAAGAAACGTAATGTTCAGTTCCATGGTTTAAACATTCGTGTATTTCCTGATTTAGCTAAGGCGACACAAAAACGTAGGAAAGAGTTTTTGTTTTTGCGGTCTGGGGTATTGGCATTAGGGGGATTGTTTTTTTTTTTAATACCCTTGCAAATGTATGATCAGAGTTAAAAATGTTTCATATATATTTTCTGACCCTTTGGAGTTAGTGGCTTTTTGGAGCGCTCAGCTTCCTTCCGAAGGGACCTCCGATCCACTACCTTCTAGTTAGGCCAGGCTGATAGCACACATGGTTTCTATGTTGGCTTTTGTGTGTTAAATGATTTCATTGGATCCTCTCCACTTTTGGGGGCTATAGTTGGGCCAGGGATATTTCTTTATCTTTGTTTGTATTGCTTTAATATTGAGGTTTCAATATTGTTATTATTTCTTCCCCGTTCCCATGTTTCGATGAAGTTTTGTAAATATACCACCACGAAAAGGCAGATAATCACGTGCAACGAGAGACACAGTACAAAACGTGATTATAACAGAGTTTATAAATACTTCTTACTGCCAACCCGACACAGGCCGTGTTTCGCACACTTCGTCAGGGGCTGATAAGGCAGATAACTACATAAAAAACATGAACATATAAGCAAAATTAATAATAAATGTATAAATACATAAATAGTTATTAAAAACACATAAAAGAACAGATAATACCATAATTACGAAACCATACATATTTAAAATAAGTGTCAATAAATGTAATTACATAAAACATAAATTAATAACTCATATAGAAAAAAATATATATAATGTAATAAATACAAACTCTAAAACATTATATTGTGAGGAGTTAAGAAATGTGGATGCAAAACCATCAAAAAAATACATATAAACATTAAAAGAGTCATAACCCACACATGTTATACACGTCGTTGTCGATGGGTGCGCTGCTGTTGTGAACTGTAATACATCAACAAATGGAAGAGACACCTGAAATTATTCCACAGTTGTAAAAATGAAAAACGTAGACATATAGGACTCCTCCTCGCTATGCAAGATAACCGTTTCTAAAAAACCGCCGGCGCAGGCGCTCTCTATTTGTGTACCTGAGGCTGAAGGGGAGGGGCAAAGTAGCACAACAAACCACCGCGGGACTCACCAATGGGAAATGCTAAGGAAACATTGTGAAGGAACAATCCTGTACTAAGGGGGTACATTAAAAGCCATGATTTTAAATTTGAACATAAAAGTGAAAAATACCGAGATCGTAAAACTCACCTAAGTAAACTAACTAACAACTGTGGAATAATTTCAGGTGTCTCTTCCATTTGTTGATGTATTACAGTTCACAACAGCAGCGCACCCATCAACAACGACGTGCGGTTCGTTTATTATCTATTACCTTATTATTCAACTCCTTAAAGCCCTTTAATTTTACTATCACGCTGAAGTAAGGTCAAAGGAGGTTATTTAAATAGTCTTAGAAGGTCTATATGTCCCCTTCTTGATCTTGCGTTTCTATTTTGTTTATAGATGTGGCGTTGGCATTGACAGCCTGCACTAGTCAAGTGACCTGTCCTTAGACTACGTTGGGTTTGTTTTATTACCTTTTATTTTTCGATTGTATTTGTGGTTTAATTTATTTTACATACTTTATACTACATCAAAGACACGTACACTGAGGTTAGGCTTGCACATCGCCTATTACAGCAGCCGTTTCTTTAGCCGAGCGGTAACAGTGTATCGTTTGCAGTAACTTTCTTTAAAGTGGATGACTGGCGGCTCCCCCACATGGTGGGTATAGCCCCCCTTTTTTCAGAAGGCATCAATTTCACTCAACGCTCCTGCCACCAAATCCTCCCTTTTTGCTCTCTTCTAGTTCTTTATTTATTCATTTATTTACACACAAGTATTTCAGTATATTTATTTTACTTGTTTTATAGTTGGGTCCCATAGGATAAAGGATATCCACAAAGTAGTTCTTCAACGTTATTGCAGAGGTATTTATATTTCTCTCCACTGTTGCTTGTCACATTTTTAGCTTCTCTCATCTTATTTCTGATATTTATGTGTGTAACATGTGTGGGTTATGACTCTTTTAATGTTTATATGTATTTTTTTGATGGTTTTGCATCCACATTTCTTAACTCCTCACAATATAATGTTTTAGAGTTTGTATTTATTACATTATATATATTTTTTTCTATATGAGTTATTAATTTATGTTTTATGTAATTACGTTTATTGACACTTATTTTAAATATGTATGGTTTGGTAATTATGGTATTATCTGTTCTTTTACGTGTTTTTAATAACTATTTATGTATTTATACATTTATTATTAATTTTGCTTATATGTTCATGTTTTTTATGTAGTTATCTGCCTTATCAGCCCCTGACGAAGTGTGCGAAACACAGCCTGTGTTGGGTTGGCAGTAAGAAGTATTTATTAAACTCTGTTGTTATAATCACGTTTTGTACTGTGTCTCGTGTTTTGTAAATATACTTCATTTTTGTAAAAATGATAAATTTCAAATAAAAAAAAAATTTCCTTTTAAGGAAAAGGAACCAGGGCTTTGACCACGTGAAAGCGTAAAGAATTGCTCAATTCCCTAGGTTGTTCCACATCTCCAGTGGAGCTTTTACAACAGGGATGCATTCCTTTTCACTGCAGTCAGTCCTTATTTAATGCATTCCTTCTAATTCCCAATACTTCATTGAAGCTTATGATGAACAAAGAACGCATGATACTCATATTGCCCTCATAAAGGGGCACAATAAAAATGGTCTTTCACAGAGCCCAATGAAATCACACTTCTATAGGGGATAGCTCCAAAGTAACAATACCATTAAGAAAATCCTGAGGTATGGAGAACTATTATTTCACCAAAACATTTTTATAAAGCTACCAGCATCATAAACAGTACTACCAAAGAGGTCTTCGAAATACTTATGTGCTTCCCAGAATGTCTCAGACAAAACCGCGTATTAGAGCAGAAAAACTCATTGCAAATTCATAGCTCAAACGCTTACTGACATCAATGACTATTCAGGGAATATTTTATAAACACACCCATTCTCCATCACCAAGGTGTTGAAAAAATTATTTGAGACATGTAAAAGTCTTTCTTATCTGAATGAAAGTTCCTCATGAAAAAGTCTTTCTTATCTGTATGAAAGTTCCTCTACGCCTCACTTCGACGCCTCTCTTAGCGTTTCACTCGCAAAGAGTTTCCTCAGGAGGATCTGGAGATAAAATATGAAATGTAAATATACAGCACGTCATGAAAAATTCGCACTTCGGTATAGTGAAGCAATGATAAAAAGTATATATATATATATATCTCGAGCTAGTAGTATCCCTAATAAAATAAAATATATAAGCAGACCCACTCATTGTATTTTTGTCCGGTTCTCTGTTGCTGCCCGCGTTCATTTCCACATTTCGTCAAGTTGCAAAAAACCGCCGCGCATGCGGACTAGTTTTGGATCTTCGGTTTTAAAGACAATTTGACATCAGTAATTTAAAAAAAAGATTAGACCTTTTAAAGGCATACTCCCCAGTCGATTGTCGAATTCAAACCTTGAGGCACTAAAGTGTTTAGATTAAAAATCCATCGTTGCTCACAAATCAATAGCGTCTGCTCAAGAGTTTTGCCCTTCTTTGCTATGTTGATACGATCCACACAAAAACATCGTAGATGATCAAATTCATGCTGTAAATCTAAACAGTGTTGGATTATTGGTGCAGTTGTTACTTTGCATCGTAAACGACTTTTGTGCTCCAGCACTCGGGTTTTAAAAGGACGGAGGGTTTTACCAATGTAAAAAAGATTACACGGACATTTAATGACATAGACTACTGAGGCTGTATCACAAGACGTTGAATGTTTCAAAATATAGGTTTTACCGTGATAAGTAAAGTCCTTTAAATTTTCAGTAACTGCACATATGGAACAGCTACCACATTTTTTGTGCCCTTTATCTAAGAGGACAGTTGTTGATGACTCCAAAGGACGTAAAAGTGCTGGGCTCAGTTGTTCCTTCAGATTAAAATTCCGTTGCCACACGCATCTAATTTGTTTGTCTTGTAACCCAGGAACAGTACTCAAAATATGAGCATGTTTATAGATACTGCGTTGGATCTTATAACTCAATGGTGAAAACCTAGTAATAAGATTAACATGAGCGTCATCTGTCACTCTAGTTGGTGCTCTGGCAGTACCTAATAACCAGGTCCTGTCATTAAATAATGCCCTCTTATAGGCAGTTTTCACCACTCAGAGGGGATAACCTCGATGTACAAAATCTTGCACCAAAGTTTGTGACTGTCTCTTAAAATCTTGTACATCAGTGCAATTACGCCGAAACCTCAAAAACTGAGAAAAAGGCAAACTATTTTTTAAACGAATAGGATGGGCACTGGTATAGTGTAAAAATGTGTTCCGCGAAATAGGTTTCTTGTAAACTGAAGATAACCAACCAGCAGGACCTCTTGTAATCTCTAAATCCAGAAAGATTATTCGATCGGCAGCCATTACATGAGTAAACTGAATCGCTGTGTCCAAAGTATTAAGCCACTGAACAAATTGAATCGCTGTATCTGCAGAACCCTTCCACAATAGAAAAATATCATCAATGTATCTGGCCCACATTTTTATGTTCGTCTTATAGGAAGAAGACTCAAGCCATTTGCTCTCAAAATTGGCCATAAAAAGATTCGCTATCGATGGGGCGTATGTTGTCCCCATCGCCACCCCCGAGAGTTGTTGATAGATGACATTGTCAAAAACAAAATAGTTTAAGAAAACTGTAAAATGTGTTAATTCCAAAATAAATGAAATCTGTAAATCCGAAAGATCCCCTCTTCTCTGCAAAGCTGTCTCAAACCGTCTGCAAAGCTGTCTCAAACCGTTTTTTTGCAACTTGACGAAATGTGGAAATGAACGTGGGCAGCAACAGAGAACCGGACTAAAATACAATGAGTGGGTCTGCTTATATATTTTATTTTATTACATTGGGATACTGCTAGCTCGAGATATATATATATATTTTTTATCATTGCTTCACTATACCGAAGTGCGAATTTTTCATGACATGTTGTATATTTACATTTCATATTTTATCTCCAGATCCTCCTGAGGAAACTCTTTCGAGTGAAACGCTAAGAGAGGCGCCGAAGTGAGGCTTAGAGGAACTTTCATACAGATAAGAAAGACTTTTTCATGAGGAACTTTCATTCAGATAAGAAAGATTTTACATGTCTCAAATAATTTTTTCAACACCTTGGTGATGGAGAATGGGTGTGTTTATAAAATATTCCCTGAATAGTGTCAACGAGGGCGCTGGGTGAGAATGTCCACAGTCTTGGCAAAGGCAAATATTAATATGACTTGCAAAGGATTGTGGGAAATGTAGTCCATTCATACCAGACTCAGCCGTTCACAATAAATTAGTTGTGCTTGCTCAAGGGTAAAGCAAAGAAGATATTTTATTTATGGGGTTATTTCTCCCAACACAGATATACTTGGTAGCACATAAAAAGGAAATACTTGCTTTCAGTATTATAATTAGAAAAACAAATAAGGAAAAACAACCTCTGAACTTGTTAAGCAATCAAATCAAAGCATAAAGACCTGGATGGGAACAGAGAGGTCTTTTCTGTAGGCACCTGCTAATATCTTCTTAGCAGTGCTTCAAAGAACAAACAAAACCCCACAAAGTAGGAAAAAACTGTTCTTTTTCCGGGATAACCTCTTGTATCTTCACACACACTCAGAAGTGTCCCTTCAGAGCTCACTGGCAATTAGGCAAGGCTCAATTGCTAACAATTGCCAGCTGAAACCCTCTTGGCTGGTTTACTTTCTATTACGTGGCTCAAATCCTACTCAGAAGCTTTTCTGAGTAGATTAAAGAACAAGTTTATATTTCTTTGTGATGGTTGTTGTATTTTTGTAACAGCATATTACCACAGAAGTTTAGACAGAGAGCAATCCATGTACTCAAAATCCTCATTTACCACATCTTCCCCTTCTTCAATTATCATAGGTTCACTTTCATGGATTGGCACAGAGGAATTTCTCAATGGAACACTCTCAGGACAATACTTGTTTCCCTGTTGTCTTCCCAGTGAAGAGCTAGGGCATAGATCACTGTTCATACCTGAGCTTCCATTGCTGTGGGAGTTCCTCTCTAAATATCCTGGCCAGTATGTAGTCCAGTTCTTATGTCCAGCCTTCCAATCAAGATCCCTGGACATTGGATCTCTCTTCACATACCTTCTTGCACTGGTCTTAGGGTCCCTTCCAAGTGCAGCCGTCTCCCTCACAGGTGCCGTCCGGGGATTCCTGGCTCTGCAGCGCCACTCCTCTGGCTTTCCCCAGTCCAGTGGTGTATGCTTGCCTCTGGAATGCCTCCCAGTATACGTACTGCTATGGACTCCTTTAGACCTTCCAAATGCTTTTCTCTTCTTTCTTCCAAAGTGTTTCTTTCTCTCTCTGTCCGTCAGCTCTGGCTTCTGCTGATGATGATGGTCAGGATGATCAAGGTGCTTCTGATGATCAAGATGAACAAGATGACTCTGCTGCCTCTGATGATTCTCTGTAGAATAAGCTTTTCTTTTATCCTGCTTAGATGAATGCTCCACCCTAGCACAGCGCAGCTGTGCTGAATCAAGCCCTGCCCTTGGAGATGAGTGCTTGGGGATTACCTCATAGCCCTCCTGATTGAACACACGTTTCCCCACTTCAGCTCTTCTAATGGCTGTTGGAAACCTGGTGCATTCTGGGACTGGTAGTCTTTTATGGAAACATTCTGTTTTATTATTTCTACCAGAACAGACAGGTTGCTTGTTCAGAGTCACTTCACCTCTATTATAGCTCCTTCCTGAACTATGATAAGCTTCCTTATCACAATAGTCATTGATGTCAGTAAGCGTTTGAGCTATGAATTTGCAATGAGTTTTTCTGCTCTAATACGCGGTTTTGTCTGAGACATTCTGGGAAGCACATAAGTATTTCGAAGACCTCTTTGGTAGTACTGTTTATGATGCTGGTAGCTTTTTAAAAAAATTTTTGGTGAAATAATAGTTCTCCATACCTCAGGATTTTCTTAATGGTATTGTTACTTTGGAGCTATCTCATAAAGGGGCAAACATGGTATCCCCTTATATTGCGTCTTCTTCTCCAGCTACTACACTGAAGTTATAGAAGGATCCAGACTTGCTGTCTTAAGACTAAGGATCTCCTCTGCACCCCTTCACGTAGGTCTCGAGTCCTGGTTATTCAAGGGCTAGAATTTTTTTTAAAGAAATCTAGACCTCTCCTTATAAGTAAAAGAACATCCTACCGGTTTCCATGAAACCTTCTCCATGGTTCTTCCACTTGTAACCAGAAAGAGATTCTCTATCCATATTCTCAAGTAGGTCTTACCCCTTCTTGTTATTAAGTGAATATCTCTCTCTCTCTATATATATATATATACATATATATATATGACTCTGAAAGATTTGTTACTGTCCATATTAATGCTGTTTCAGCATACCATAATGTTTTAAATGGACAACCAATTTCTATGGTAATTAGGAGATACCTTCTTTCACCATAACCTTTTCGGTTACGTCACATCTGAAGCTCTCCATGTAAGATCATTATCCTAAGTGACATCACTTAGGGAAGACATTACTGATCTTCAAGAAATTGGGGGCTACAACGCCTAGTACAAATGTTTTTTTCTTTCATTTGGATAAAGGGGTCTTAAAGACCCATCCTTTTTCTACAAGGCGTATTTCTACCTTTTCATCCAAACCAGTCAGATTTATCTCCTCACTTTCCTAGAGCCTTATTCTGCTCCAAGGACAAAGAGCTTAAACTTTGGCCTTTACAGAAGCGTTAGCTTTTCCTCCAAAGTCCAACCTCATTAAACTCCCCCAGTTTTTTCTTCTGGGATTAGTTCTAGTCATTAAGGCTTCTGACCTCTACCTGTATTGCAAAATTTATTTTTCCTCTACTTCACAGTGAGGTAATTTCTTTTGAGGATAATGTACTGGCTCTTAGCAGCAGACCCATATTAGCCTCAACATATACTTTCGCAATACTTTTGAGTAAGGTCCACATTAGAAAATTGGGATTCAATATTTACTAACAATTATGATCTACACAAGGACTCCCCTCTGGACGCCTTGTTTAGTCAAGCTGTTCCATAGCACCCCCTTTTTTCTTTTCTAATTCAACTCCTACCCGCCATCCCTTGGATGCCTGAGGTTCTGGGGAATAGCATGGCCTATCCATTAGATTTGCAACATACTGGGACCTCCTCTAGGCATCTCTAGCTTGGGAGTCCCCATATGTGAAGACTCATTCCTGCTTGTTCCTGGAGATCCACAAAATAATTGTTTGCATTCTGTTCACGAAAATATGCAACTGTGAAACGTGGTCGGCAAGGTCTCAGCAACCACGGGCGAAGGCAAATGCGATCAAGACGCAAGTCAAGATCTTACTGCCAAACATAAGCCCGGTAACATCAAGGACCAATTGCCCCCACCACCACAGGCATTTTCACAAATTCAAAAGCAAACTGCAGCCAGACCCAAAATGAAAAACACTTAGCTTATAAAGATCATGGGAATGGACCACAGGCTGCTGCCCCGACGTCACCATAGAGCTCACAAACGTTTCGCGAAAAATATCGCTGCATCAGGGGAATTTACTACAAAACAAAAAGCAAACATTCAAAATCAACCTTATCTTTAAAACCAGAAAACAAACAAACCCAGCCCCACACGCTTAAACCTTTAAAAACAAAAGAACACCACTTACTATAGACGGCAGCCACACCAGCACTTCAACATTGCTTCCAAAAAACGCCGCGCATGCTCTCATTACCCAAAAGCACCACACTCCCAAAAATACCCTACCGCTGACATCAAAGACTGCCCCGAGATGAAACTCCACCCCCCTCTCTCTCTTAAAGACATACCGCCCAGTCAATCCGAAGATTTAAACCACCCGGAGCTACAGTGTTCAGCCGAAAAATGCACTTCTGCTCACAAACCAACAGAGACTGTTCCCTGCTCTTCCCGTCTCTCCCAGACAATACCCGATCTAGACAAAAACATTGTAAATCACAGAACTGGTGATTAAATTCCTTTCACATAGAAAAAGGCTTTTAGAAAATGACCCGAGGGGTTGCATGCCCAATAGGATGTATGATGAAAAGGTCTACACTTTTATCAAGCTGGGTGTCAGCATGTTTTGGAATGGAGTTTGGGCAGAGCAAGAATGGAGTCACGATTTCCATGCATGTTTACACCTGCTCCCGAGCAGGTCTAAACATCTGCAGCCTCAATTAAATTGCAATTTTTTTTTGTTTAACCCTAAGATTTTATAAAGACAAATAGATGTCTATGTGTCTTTATAAAATAAGTGCCTTCTCAACCTCCAAACATAGGTGACCTATCATAAACTTTCCCTCTTTATGTTTAAAAGAATCCATGTAGGTATCACAGATTTAAAAAACAAAACAAAACAAAACATCCTTTCAAAATAGATTGTAACCTTAATGGGAAGAAAGGGAGAAATACAATAGATTAAAAAATGGAGGCAGTTGCAGATATTGAAGTGGTAGATCACAAAGGATAGAGCGGAATTTGCAAAGGCTAGCAGAATGCTTTCATGAAGAAGTGTTTCTTCAAATGAGAACTGAAGTGGAAAAGGTTTTGAAGACTGAGAACACAAAGAGAGTTGAGAAACTAGTACTGAATGCAGGATGGAGGATGAGTTATAAGAACAAATAAAGAGGCCAGTGTACAAACAAGCAAAAACCTATGCAGACGGTGCTTCACACAGTAAAACCCCAGGTGGTATGCATTATTAGTAATAGCATACGCTATTTTTATTATAGTATGCAAAGAACCATGTGTGAAATGTTTCATGTTCACACTGAATACAATTTTGCTTGTAGTTTTCTATGTGTGAAGTTTTGGGCACATTAATGACTAATGAGCTGCTGTGATGCGCATTACGTATTAGTATGTAGTTTTGCTTTCGCAGACCAAATCCCCAAGTAATTATGTATACCTCTATAAAATGTAGCATTTATTAATTTATTTTGCTAAATATCCTGCAGAAAAGCTTTGAATGCTATGTCTCTACTGGCTTAATTGTATGTAATTCCTGGCAGAAAAAAAGGTTGCATTCTATTGTGCAAATAGCTTACAAGGTTTCTCTTAGGTAAGTAGTTCAAAAACTGAAATGTAGGATGAAGTAGAGCAGAAGAGGGGCTTGAAAGGGGAGAAGCCTGAATATAGTCTAGGCATACTTGGTGAACAGCAGGCAGGCTCTGAAAGGAAGGGAAAGAGAAGAGACAGATTTGTGGGACAGGGGAGTGATTTTTTTGCTGCCTGCTAAAAAAAAAAAAAAAAAAAAAAATATATATATCTATATCTATATATATATCTATATGAGAGGCTTGAAGGTCACTGCAGTAAAAATGAGAAGAGATAAAGATGTGGATTAGGATTTTGACTATGGAGGGAGATAGGAAAGTATACTGTAGATTTTGTGTATATTGTAGAAGTTGTAGTGTTTGGTAAGAGTAAATATGGGGTATTGAAGTATGAAAGAGAAGGACGTTTTTGCATGCCGAGTTTAAGAAACTAGAGGAATGTCCCTGAATATGACCCAGGTATAGGGAAGGATTAGCGATAGAAATACAGATTTAAATGTCATCCCTGTAGACATAGTATTTCATTAAGAACATAAGATATGCCATACTGGGTCAGACCAAGGTCCATCAAGCCCAGTATCCTGTTTCCAACAGTGGCCAATCTAGGTCATACGTACCTAGCAGTTTCCCCAAAAGACACAGGTTCCACAATGCTTGTATTGGATCAAACAGTTATATCCTGGGTCCCTTTTTAATAATGGCTTATGGACCTTTCCTCCAGGAACTTGTCCAAAGCTTTTTTAAACCCAGCTACACTAACAGCCTTTACTACATCCTCTGGTAACAAATTCCAGAGTTTGATTACACGTTGAGTAAAAAAATATTTTCTTTTATTAGTCTTAAATAGTTTACCCTGTAGCTTCATTGCATGTCCCCTAGTCTTTCTATATTCTGATAACGTAAACAATCGATCTACGTTGACCCGTTCCACTCCGCTCATTAATTTATAGACTTCTATCATATCTCCCCTCAGCCGTCTCTTTTCCAGGTTAAAGAGCCCTAACCTTTTTAGCCTTTCTTCATAGGGGTATCCTTCCATCCCCTTTACCATTTTGGTGGCTCTTCTCTGAACATTTTCTAATAATGCTATATCCTTTTTAAGATACGGCGACCAGAATTGCACACAATATTCAAGGTGCGGTCTCACCATGGAACGGTATAGAGGCATTATAATATCCTTTGTTTTATTTTCCATTCCTTTCCTTATGATACCTAGCATTCTATTTGCTCTCTTGGCCACCGCTGCACACTGGGCCGAGGGATTTAACATGTTATCTACAATGATGCCTAAATCTTTTTCCTGGGTGGTGGTTCCTAACCTTGCATCGTGTAATCATAGTTTGGGTTGTTCTTCCCTAGGTGCATAACCTTGCACTTGCCCACATTAAATTTCATCTGCCATTTTGATGCCCAGTCTTCCAATTTCTCAAGATCCTCTTGCAATTTTTCACAATCCTCTTGGGTTTTAACAACTTTAAATAGTTTTGTGTCATCTGCAAATTTGATAACCTCACTCGTTATTCCCTTTTCCAGGTCATTTATGAATATGTCAAAAAGCAGCGGACCCAGCACAGATCCCTGGAGTACACCACTATTCACCTTTCTCCATTGGGAAAATTGGCCATTTAGCCCTACCCTCTGCTTTCTATCTTTTAACCAGTTCCTGATCCACAATAGTACACTGCCTCCTATCCCATGACTCTTTAGTTTTGCCAAAAGTCTCTGATGAGGGACCTTGTCAAAGGCTTTCTGAAAGTCCAAATACACTATATCAACTGACTCACCTTTGTCTACCTGTTTATTCACACCTTCAAAAAAACATTACAGATTAGTAAGACAAGATCTTCCTTGTCTAAAGCCATGCTGGCTGTCTCCCATTAAGCCATGACTATCTACATGTTCAGCGATTTTGTTCTTTATGATGGTTTCTATCATTTTTCCCGGTACTGACGTCAGGTTCACTGGCCTTTAGTTTTCCTGATCACCCCTGGAACCCTTTTTAAAAATTGGTGTTACATTTGCTATCCTCCAATCTTCAGGTATTAGAGATGATTTTAATGATAGTTCACAGATTACTAATAGCAGGTCTGCAATCTCATATTTGAGTTCTTTCAACACCCTTGGATGTATATCATCCGGCCCAGGTGATTTGCTACTCTTCAGTTTTTCTAGTAGTTGTAATACATCTTCCTGATGTATCGATAATTCTTTCAATTCTTCCGCACTTTTAAATACCACTTCAGTCATGGGTAACATCCCTACATCTTCCTCAGTAAAGACCGAAGCAAAGAATTCATTCAGTCTCTCCGCTATCGCCTTGTCACTTCTTAGTGCCCTTTAGCCCCTCTATCATCTAATGGACCAACTGACTCTCTCACAGGTTTTTTGCTATGAATGTACTTGAAAAAGTCTTTATTAAGCGTTTTTGCTTCTACAGCAAGCTGCTTCTCAAATTCTCCCTTTGCCTGCCTTATCAGTGCCTTGCATTTAACTTGCCAGTGCTTGTGCTGTTTCCAGGTTTCATCGTTTGGGTCTTTTTTCCATTTCCTGAAAGATTTATTTATTTATTTATTTAGCTGTATTTATATACCGCTTTTCACCGGGTCAAAGCAGTGTTACATAGGGGTGGGGGAATTAAGTACAAGGGTAGGGCCATCACCGGGGAGGCAACATTGATGATTTTGACATAGGAAAGACTTTGGACATAGGACAGACGTTGGACATAGACAGGTTAGTGTAGCTTTAAGTTAGAGGTTCATTGTGGGTGAGATCAGAGGTTTGTGGGTTTTTCGGTGGGGTTCGAGTTGAAGTTTTCCTGGAAAAGGATGGTTTTTAGCTGTTTCTGAGATAGCTCGGTAGAGAGTTCCATAAGGATGGAGCATAAAGTTCAAAGGCTCGATTGCAGGTCCGTTGCGAGCATTTGGTTCTTTTGTGAGGGATGGTGAGGAAAATGCTGGAGGTTTGTCTAGTAGATCTGCTGTGGGCTGGACGAGCCAGTAGGGTGCGAAGTTGGGTGTCCTGTGTTTGATGGATAGCTTTGTGGGTGAGTAGGATGGCTTTGTATTTTGTCCGTGCTTCGAGGGGGAGAATGTGAAGTTCTTTCAGAATTGTGGTGATATGGTCGGTTTTCTTTGCCCTCTGAATGATTCTCGCAGTGGTGTTTAATGCAGTTCGGAGGGGGTTGGTGTGTGTGGCTGGAAGGCCATGGTAGATTATGTTGCAGTAGTCCAGATGTGGGAGTGTCATGGCTTGCATCACTATTCGGAAGTCTTGATGTTCAAGGAGGGGTCTGAGACGTTGCACTGTTCTTGCTTTGTGAAATATAGTTCCGGAGGTTTTAGTGATCTGTTGCTTTAAGGTGAGGGCTTGGTCAATAATAATGCCCAGGTATCTTATATGTGGTTGTATTTGAATGCTTGTAGTTCCAATGATGAGGTATGTGGGTGGTATGAAGTCTGGGTCCTTTGTCACTATGAGGGCTTCAGTTTTCTTTATGTTGATGGATAGGTTGTTTGTAACCAGTTAGAGACTGCAGTGAAGCATGCTGATAGGTGGGTGTTTGTAGGGTTTGTGGTTGTAATGGGGGCGTAGAGCATGATATCGTCAGCATAGATGTGGAAGCTGACGTTGTGGGTGCGTATGACTGTGCAGAGTGGTTGGAGGTAAATATTGAAGAGCATGGTTGATAGTGCATGGCTGAAAGATGCTTTTTTGGCAACAACAGCCTCTCTGACCTCACCTTTAAACCATGCTGGCAGTTTTTTGGACTTCCTTCCACTTTTCTTAAAACGTGGAATACAGCTGGTTTGGGCTTCCAAGATAGTATTTTTCAACAACACCCAAGCTTGATGTAAATCTTTAACCTTTGCAACTGCTCCTTTTAGTTTTTTCTTAACTATTTTCCTCATTTTATCATAGTCTCCCTTTCGAAAGTTAAAAGGTAGTACTGTGGATTTCCTTACTATCCATCCTCCACTAATTAAATCAAATGCAATCATGCTATGATCACTATTGCCAAGTGGCCTCAACACCCTTATCTCTTGCACCAGGTCTGGTGTTCCACTAAGGACTAGGTCCAATATGGCTTCCCCTCTGGTCGGTTCATGAACCAGCTGCTCAAAGAAGCAGTCATTTATTTCATCTAGGAACTTTATCTCCCTAGCATGTCCTGCTGTGACACTGACCCAGTCGATACCAGGGTAATTGAAATCACCCATTATTATTACTGTGCTGTAACTTTTGTTAGCTTCCTTGATTTCTTTGAGCATTTCATCATCCATTTGTTCATTCTGGCCAGGCGGTTGATAGTATACCCCCACTGCCATCGCCTTCCCTTTTTTACATGGAATTTCAATCCATAGAGATTCTATAGCAAATTTTGTTTCCTGCAAAACTTTAATCCTTTCTGACTCAATGCGCTCTCTAACATAGAGTGCAACCCCTCCACCAATTGCATCAGCTCTATCATTGCAATATAGTGTGTACCCAGGTATCACAGTGACCCACTGGTTGTCCTCATTCCACCATGTCTCTGAGATTCCAATCATATCTAACCTCTCATTTAGTGCTATATATTCTAACCCTCCCTTCTTATTTTTTTAGACTTCTAGCATGTGCATACAAGCATTTTAGAGACTGTATTTTATTCATATTAATTTGGCTATTGGTAGGCATGGGTAATTTGGGATCTTTAAGCTCTGTCTGCTCCATACTCGAGGACATTTGGGCTACTTTACTCTTTTTTGGAACCTCTCTGCTTTTGGTAGTATCCTTCAAGGAAACATTCTTCCGAACCATGCGCTCTTGGGCGACTGTCGGCTTTCCCCTATTATCTAGTTTAAAAGCTGCTCTATCTTTTTTTTAAAGGTTAATGCCAGCAGCCTGGTTCCATCCCGGTTAAGGTGAAGCCCATCCCTTCGGAAGAGCCCCTCCTTTCCCCAGAATGTTCCCCAGTTCCTAACAAATCCAAAACCCTCATCCTTGTACCATCGTCTCATCCATGCATTGAGACTCCGGAGGTCTGCCTGCCTTTTGGGTCCTGCATGTGGAACGGGAAGCATTTCGGAGAACGCTACCCTGGAAGTTCTGGATTTCAATTTCCTACCTAAAAGCCTAAATTTAGCCTCCAGAACCTCCCTACCACATTTTCCTATGTCATTGGTACCGACATGTACTAAGAAAGCAGACTCCTCCCCAGCACTATCTAAGACCTTATCTGAATTACTGGAGGAGATCAGCTATTCACGCATGCCAGGTGTCAACTGGAGAAGACCCAGAACCAGACCATGAAGGATTCTAACATATAGAGGAAGATGATGATGAAGAGCGCTTTTTTTTGTGCTTGCCTTCCCACCCACCAGAGCCATCATACCTCAGTCTTCTCTTTTCCACGGAGCCCGGTGGACATCTGTCCTGTTGCCTCTGTTTTTTTTGCCCTTGGGGTTTTTTTCTCAGTATTGAGCCAGTTCTTTTTGTTCTCCAGGAGCAAGCAGGAAGTCAGTTCTCACATATGGGTGATGGCACTGACAGAGCCCGCGCGGAGCATTTCCCCAGCTTGTGTGGTCCCCTTCCCGCCCAAGGGTGCCATCTTGATCAGTTTCCCTTTTTCAGTGGAGCCCTTCGGACGCACGTCCCTGTACCTCGGAAAATGTTTCTTAGTTTTTTCTTATATTCCGGTTTCCCGGTCCTCTTCCTGTCATCCCAGTGTCCCTGCTTCGGCAGCAGACCCCGGGACTTTGTGGGGGGGGGGTTCTTCTTTTCTTCGTCTCCAGCGCATTTTCGCGCCCTTTTCAACTGCTGGCCACACTGAAGATCTTCAACCTTGCGGGTATCCTTTTTACCCCCATGGCCTCCGGTTTCAAAAAGTGTGACAGATGATCCAAAAACATGTCCTTCATAGAAACCCATGACTGTTGTCTGTGGTGTCTGGGAGCGGACCATAACCCAGAGCTCTTGCTGTCTCTGTAAAAAGATGTCCTCCAAGGCCATCCAGAGCCGTAAGCAGAAATTGAATGATATTTTCCACAAGATGGCCCCGGTGTCCCTGGCAGCTTCTCACTCCACCGACCCTCTGCCTCTGGGGTCCCCCGCGACCACTCCATGGCCCCAACCCCACTCCGAGTAAGGGTTCCCTGAAAGGGAGCAGAAGAGGAAGAAGAAGGACTCGAGGCTCTGTTGGGGGCTCTGGACAAGTGTGAGCGTTCTCGCGCTAGGTCCCTTAGCCCTCCTCGGCAATCCCTGGAGTTAGAGAAGGAGCGACCCCGAAAGGTACCCCGTACAGATACGGAAGCCTCTGGTGATGGCGCCCAGTCTCCTTAGGGTCATTCCGGCGAGGACCTCCTCACCTCTTCGACACCCAACCCAGTTACCCTGGTGTCGGAATTGCAGGGCCCCACCTCTGAGTGGGAGACCCGCATGCTGGCACTGGAGTGTGGCGTTTCTGCATTCTTTGCTGCCCAGCAGGCACTGGTGCCAGTCCCCATTGACACGCAACCTGAGACCTCAAGGGCGACCCCTGTCTTGGCTCCCCAGACTGCCGTGACAACCCTCGAGAGCCAAAGGACTTGTGAGGGATCCCGGCAGAGGTCTCGATCTCTATTTCGGTCCTCGGGTGTGAGATCTTCCCAAGTCTGCACCTCGGGCTCCAGAGGGGCTTTGGCTGCAAGAGTCCAGCGCGCTTCACGGGCTTTGCTCGAGCAACCTAGTTCTGGGTCCCCCTCAGAGATTTCGGACTGGGAGTCCGATGGGGATACTTCCCCTGAATCCCGGGCTCATTGGGTCCTCCCCTTGGATCCCTCCCTGCCCGCTCAGAAGCAGTGGTCGCCTCCCAAGGATACCTCCTTTCTGGAGTTTGTATGGGACATGGCTTGAGCCCTGGTGCTCTCTACGCAATCCGAGGAGGAGCCTGGTGCGGAGGAACTCGATATATTACAATACGAGGCCCCGCTGAAGGAATCCCTCATGGTTCCAGTCCCACCCATTCTGACCCAGCTGCTCGTTCGCATGTGGGAGATGCCTGCATCTATTCCCATTGTCAGCAAGTGCCTGGACAACATGTAAAAGATCCAGCGAGGATCCGGCTTCCGAAAAGTACCGCTCCCTCATACCTCAATGGTAGTGGAATCTGCCATGTGAAAACAGAAGAGCCCAAAATTCACTCCTCTGTCCCGCCAGGTAGGGAGTCTCGCGTCCTCGATGCCCTCGGGCGAAAGGCCTACCAATGCTCCATGCTGGCTTGCCACATTCAGGCTTACCAGCTATACATAGGCATGTTTCTTCATGACCTCACGAAGGAACTCAGGGTTTTTCAGGCAGGTGTTGACAGCGATTACCTCCGCCGCTTTCAGTCCTTCCTGAAATCAGTGGGGGGCTGTTCAAAGTACCTGTCTTGTGCTGCATACAACAGCTTCGAATACTCTGCTTGGGTATCAGCTGCAGGTATTGGGGCCAGGTGCCAGGCCTGGCTCCAGTCCTTGGACCTTGAACAATGGGTCCAGGAAAAGCTGCTTGATGTACCGTGCCTGCATGAACAGCTGTTCGGCAAACCGCTGGAGGACAAAGCAGCGGATATTGAGACGGAGTACGTAACCCGCACCCGTCTCTCCCGGAAGACCTCTTCCCTCCCACAGAAGAAGTAGCAGGGCAAAAAGCCTTTCTTCCAGAAGAAGGGTCTCCCCTATCAGGGCTACCCACCTTATCCTCCGGCGCTGGCTCCGCCTCAAGGCAGGCAGAGCAAGAGCGGCCACCAAGGCCTGGGTAAGCCAAAGGGCCACAAAAGCCAGACCCTGGCGCCGGCTCAGTCGTCTCTGGATTTTTGACACCAGATGCATAGCCGCTCACCCTCCGGCGACTCTGCTACCAGTGGGAGGGCTTCTAGTCCATTTTGCTCTTCGATGGAAGTCTGTCACCTCTGAAACCTGGCTTCTCCAGGTCATCCAGCAGGGTTATCTCCTTCACCTGGACCGACTTTCTCCACCCTTCTGCTCTGTGGAGCTCCCTCGGCTCCCCGTGCACCAGGTCATCTTGCTACGGGAGCTTGCCAGCCTCCTCGAGGAACGGGCAGTGGAAGTAGTCCCTCTGCACCTCAGGGGTCGCGGCTTCTACTCCCGCTACTTCCTTGTGCCAAAGCGGATGGGCGGCTTCCGGCCCTTCCTCGATTTAAGAAATCCCAACAAGTACCTGATGCAGGAGAGGTTCAAAATGCTCTCCCTTGGCACCTTGCTGCCCTTCCTCCGGCAGGGCTACCAGCTATGCTCCTTGGACCTTCGGGATGCATACGCTCACATACTGGTCCACCCAAAGCACAGAAAATACTTGCGCTTCAGAGTACAAGGGAACCACTACCATTACAGAGTGCTCCCCTTTGGCCTCGTGTCACTCCGCGAGTATTTACCAAGTGCCTCACGATGGCCGCAGCCCACCTTTGGTTACAGGGCACCTTCGTCTACCCTTATCCAGACGACTGGCTCAATCCGGGGAAGAAGGCCGACGAACCACAGCGGGCCGCAGCCCGCACTGTCCATCTCTTTGAGCACCTCGGCTTTGTGGTGAATTACTCAGTCTCACCTCACTCTGGTCCAATTCATGGAGTTCATCGGCGCTTGCCTCGACACTCAGCAAGCGACGGCCTTCCTTCCTCAGGACAGGGCAGACTGCCTCATCGCTCTGGCCTCCGCAGTTCAGTTCCGCAACACAGTTTTCGCTCAAGCAATGCTCCGTCTTCTCGGCCATATGGCCTCGACATTCCATATTGTTCCCTATGCCCGTCTGCACATGCAATTGGCGCAGTGGTGCCTTCGCACTCAGTGGGCTCAAGTGTCAGGCCATCTCCGGGACACCGTCTCGGTCACTCCCCAGCTGTCTAAGTCCTTTGACTGGTGGTGGAACACCCGGAACCTGCTCTGAGGCATGCCGTTCCAGGCTCCTCAGCATGACATGGTCTTGACCACGGACGCCTCTCTAGCACACTGTGGTGAGCTCCACACGCAAGGGACATGGTCCCTCGAGACGTCCCGGCTACCGATCAACTTCCTTGAACTCCAAGCGGTCCTCCTTGCCCTCCAGGCATTCAGGCATCGCGTTCACCATTGGACGGTGCTTGTCCACACGGACAACCGGGTGGCAGTGTTCTATATGAACAAGCAGGGGGGCACCTGAGTCGGATCCTCCAGCCACACGAGTGGCATCTCTGCCCGAAGACAGCACAGTGGCTATTCCAGCGCTGGGGGACTCCGGTTCTGGACCTGTTCGCCAGCTCTATGAATTTGCAGTGCCCGCGGTTCTGCAGCCCAGTTCCCCCCCCCCCAAGCAGAGAAGCCTTTGATGCCTTCCTACTGCCGTGGATGCACGGTCTCCTGTACACCTTCCATCCCACCCCACTCATAGCGTGGACTCTTCCCAAGATTCAGCGGGAGGGGGCCTTGGTGATCTTCATGGCCCCACATTGGCCTCAGCAACCCTGATTCCCACTGGTGCTTCGCCTCACGTCAGAGCCTCTGGTTCCCCTTGGCAGCATGCCAGGCTTCCTGACACAGGAGGAGGGTCTCCTGCTTTATCCGAACCTGAGGTCTCTATCCTTCACGGCTTGTCGGCTGAGCAGGTTGTGCTAGCCCCTCTTCATCTCCTGGTGGAGATCGAGGACATATTGCTGGCCTCACGCAAGGACTCAACTCGGAGCTCCTACACCTTTAAGTGGGATCGGTTCTTGATGTGGTGCTCGGAGGTATGGGTTGACCTGTTCTCTTGCCCCACCCACCTGGTACTGCAGTACCTGCTCCACCTCTCGCAGGCAAGCCTGAAGTCCAACTCAGTAAGGGTCCATCTGATCGTGATCTCAGCCAACCACCACCCAGTCGAGGGTGAACCCCTCTCAGGCCAGCTGTTGGTTTCCCGCTTCATGCGAAATGGGATCTCAATCTTATCTTCACGCGATTTACTCAGTTGCCTTTCGAGCCGATGGCATCCTACTCACTTTGGCACCTTTCTTGGAAGGTGGTTTTCCTAGTAGCCTTCACCTCGGCCCTGAGGGTCAGTGAGCTCCAGGCCATGATGGCCAACGCTCCCTACACGAGCTTCTACAGGAATCAGATGGTTCTCCGAACGCACCCTAACTTTCTTCTGAAGGTGGTTTTGGATTTTCACCTCAATCAGGAGATAGTGCTGCCAGCTTCTTTCTGAAGCCTCATGCCGACCTGGCGTCAGCGGTCTTCCACACCCTCGATTGTAGGAGGGCTCTCTCCTTCTTCCTGCAGCGCATGCTGGCCCACCACAGGTCTGAGCTGCTCTTCATCTTCTACGACCCTGCCCGTTTGGGACTCGCGGTCACCAAGCGGACCCTTTCCCTCTGGATGGCGGATTGCATTGCATTTGCCGAGACCCAGGCTGGGCTACCACTGGACCACAGAATCACAGTGCATGGTGTCTGTGCGAGGGCAGTGTCAGTGGCACATCTGCACTCCGTGCCCCTGGCGGACATCTGTCAAGTCGTAACCTGGTCAGAGGCCATGAAGGCTGCTCCAGCCTCCACTAGAACAGAAAACATAGTGCTGGACAAGCGCCTGCAGGCTCTCAAGCAGAGCATGGTGGTGTTCCTGGTGGCCCAGACCACAGTGGCCTTGATGCCTTTGGGTGTATCAGTGCCAGTGGCAGCCCTGCCTCAGGTGGTGGCACCACCGATTGTGGACAGCCATTTTTGGAGATCTACACTCTCCTTGTCTGAAAGGGCAATCAGGTCGGTGATCAGACTCCACCATGGTGCCAATTGCCATCTCTCCCACTAACGCCTCTGGTTCTGAGGCTGCCCCTTATCAGCATGGAGCACCTCATATCCCACCCAAGCAGTGGAGGAATTTGGAAGAGACCATGCGCTACTCTGACTTTCTGTTAGACTCTGATTCAGATGGCTGGGAGATTGAGAAGGAGTCCTCTGCCTCGGACCAGTATCGGGATATTCCCTCGGATCCCTTGCCACCCTATGAGAGGTGCCTGAGGACATCTCTTTCCATGTGTTTGTCCAGGATATGGCCAAGGCTCTGCCTTTCACCTTGGAGGTCGAGGAGAAACCGAGGACCAAGGAACTTGAGATCTTGCAGTATCCCTCACCACCTAAAGAGGCTGCTACGGTGCCAGTGCACCAAATCCTCCAGCGCCTCCTCTTCCAGATGTGGGAGAACTCACTGTCGGTGCCAGCTATTAATAGGAGGCTGGACTCAATGTACAGGGTACTGAAGAGTCTGGGCTTTGAAAAACCCAACTACCACATAACTCCATGGTAGTGGAGTCAGCCATGGTTGTATCAAGAATTCTAAAATTCACTCCTCGGTCCCAACAGGCAGGGAGGCCCATACCCTTGATGGGTTTGGGAGATGGTGCTACCAGGGATCCATGCTGGTGGCCCGGATTCTATCATCATAAGGAGCATGGCCAATCTCCCATTGTTCAGCAAGGTGCCCAGCAGGAGAAGGAGCAGCTGGTTCACTTTGCTCACAGGTAGGATACCTACACACACATCCTGATCCATCCTCTCCACAGACAGTACCTCCGCTTCTTACTAAAAGGACAGCACTTCCAGTACTGGTTGCTGACCTTTGGGTTGGCATCAGCCCCGAGGGTCTTCACAAAGTACCTGGCAGTGGTTGCTGCCTTCCTCTGGACCCTGGGAGTCTTCATCTTCCCTTACTTAGACAGCTGGCTTATAAAGGTCACCACGCTGTACAAGGTCTGACAGTCAGCCCACTTGACTATGCAAGTGCTCAAGCACTTGGGCTTCATCATCAACTACCCAAAGTCTCATCTCCAACCCTCGCAAAGGCTGGAATTCATTGGAGCTTCTCTCGACACCACTTGAGCTTGGGTCTTCTTACTGGTGGACTGCTCGCAGTGGCTCATGGCAGTAGTCGATGTTATCCAGTGCAGCCGTTTTACTACAGCTCGCGAAATGCTGTGGTTGCTGGGCCACATGGCCTCCATGGTACACATCACACCGTTGGGCCACATCAAGAACAGAGTAATGGTCACCACACCCCTCATCCTCTCTCTGCACTGGTGTATCCAGCCACAGAACCTCCTCAAGGGACTTTCCTTCCAGTCCCCTCCGCCTCACTGGACGCTGACCACAGATGCGTCCAAGCTGGGCAGGGGGGCACATCTAAATGGCCTGCATATGCAGGGCCTCTGGTTAGAGTAGGAGAGCCTACACTAGATCAACTTCCTCATCAACAAGACTACCCAGTCAATATACAGAAAGATTAAAATGTTACAACATCTAAGACCTCTACTGTTTATTGAAAAAGCGGTATAAAAAATAAATAAATACTGACCCCATCCGACTTTAGATTGGCCTTGCAGGCTATGATTCACCCGCACATCGACTACTGCAATAGTATATTTCAGGGTCTACCCAAACAGGGTACAGTTGCAGATGGCACAACATACAGCAGCTCGTGTAATCATGTGAACATCGAGGTCTGAGCACATCACTCCAATACTACACAAATTACACTGGCTGCCTGTCCCAAGTAGGAGCAAATATAAAAACTTGTCATTATTTTCAAGCTACTGCATAACATATTACCATCACACCTTACCACTCTAATAAAAAGAATCCCAGACACTAGACAGAGGAGAGGATGCACCCAAAACTCCCTAATCCTCCCAGCTGACTTCACAAGACCAACAAATCAACGATCAATAGAGCCTTTGCATATTATGCCCCGATCCAATGGAACCCCTTCCCAGCAAAAATAAGAGATATAAGAGACGTCGCTGACTTCTGAAAAAGTATCTATAGAGTACTATGGAATACAAGTAGATACAGGTACATATCCAACATAAGAGACCCTTACACTTGACATCTCCTACATTATATTGACCTGCTATCCACAATGTAGATATTCACCCCCACCACTAAATATAAATGTTTATTGAATGTTAGCAAGTTCAACTGGTTACACTGTACATAGTTAATTACCATTTTGATGTAAATGTTATGTTACTTGTAATCCGCTTTGATTGTCTGATAAGGTGGTATAAAAAACTTTTAAATAAATAAATAAATTCTGAGAGGAATGCTTCCAGAGTCCATATTGTCCTCCCTGGAATTATTTTCCTTTTTACAACAGGCCTGGTCATCTGATGTGGAAATTCAGACTCTATGTCCTCTTGATTCCCGCAAGTGCAGTCTCGTAAGGGGCAGGCTGAGAGTGGAAGGCCTGTTTGATTCCCTATGGCTAAGAGTTCCCAGCGATGGGCACTCCCTGGAGATGAGGATCAACTGTGACTTGGATTCAGATGTCTCGGTTCTGGACTCTGAATTAGATGAAGACGTACTCTCGCCTTTGAACGATTGTGAAGAGGCTGAAAGGAGAAGTAGGCAGCATTGGTTGCCACGGTCTCATCCACCTTGAGTTTGAGGATGCTCCAGGCATAGAGCAGGAGCAGAAGGTGCCTCCACTCCTGTAAGGGATACAGAAATTCACTACTGTCTTCCCATTCCAAGACATACTCAAGGGCATGATCTGGTTGGAGTAGGATTCCCCAGACTCCCCACCTAAGGGGCTAAGGGTGTATAATAAGGTGTATGCTGTCCCAGAGAAGGAGTGAATTATGTGGTTTGATTTTCCCAAGGTGAATGTGCAGGTCACGGTGCTAACCAGATGGACCACCATTCCCATGAAAGGCAGATCGGCCTTATAGGATACTCTGGACTGAAAGGTGGATTTGTTGGTGAAGAACCAGTTTTCCACAGTGGCTGCTGTTCTTCAGTTGGTGGTATGTGCAGCCTGACATCTTGAGCCCTCTGCTTCAGTGGATTCAGTCTTTTCTGCTGAGTGACGACCCCTCTTTTGGAGTTGGTTAATGCCTTCCTTGCTGATTCCATGTATGACCTGGTATGTTTAGCGGCCAGGAATAGTGCCCTGTTGATGGTGACACAGCATTGGATTTGGCTTCTACACTGGGCGGCGGACACATTTTCAAAGCCCGGTTGATCCAACTGGCCTTTAAAGGGAAGTTTCATTGTGGGGGCGATTTGAGGAAGCTGGTGAAGAACTTGGGCGGGATGAAATCTTACCACCTTCCAGAGGACAGGCCCAATAGGCCTGTCAAGTGGGCAGGAGCCCCTTTCCCATCAGCCTCTGCCTGCTTCCTGCAGACATGCTGGTCAGACTCCTGGGGGTCTTGGGACTCCTGTTGCTGTTGTCCTGGAAAACCTTTCTCCCCTTTTGCTTCTGGACTTCGGGATCGTTCTCAGGCCTTTCCTGGAGCACGTAGGCCCAATGACTCAATCTCCTCCAGAGGAGGATCCCCTGAGCTGTGCAGTGAAGTTTTGAGGGCCCATTCCTTGGTTCCTCTGGTTGGGAGCAGGCTTCTGGGTTACCAAGGATCACTGGATGCTAGACACCATTCAGTACGTCAGTGTTCTGGAATGCAAAGAGCCGATTCCGGACACCTTTATCTTCTTCCCTTGTAGGTCTGTGATCAAAAGGGCCACTGTGTGAACCACCTTGGACAAGTTTCTGCTCCTAAAGGCAATGGTACCTGCTCCCCCAGACGATTGAGGAAAGGGCAAGTCTTAAATCTATTTTGTAGTGCCGAAAAAAGATGGATCCTTTTGGCTCATTCTGGACCTCAAGGGTGTCAAGGAGCAGTTGCGCATCTGGATGGAAACCTTGTGATCTGTGATTCAAGCTGTGCACTAAGGGGGGGGGGGGGTAGTTCCTGGCATCTCTGGATTTAGCCAAGGCATATTTTCATATCCTGATCTGGGAGGATCAGCAAAGTATCTATGTTTTGCCTTGCCCACTCTCGCTTTCAGTTAGCCACCCTCCCATTCAGACTCTCCATTGCCCCACGGACATTCTCCAAGGTGATAGTGGTGGTAGCTGTGATGCTGCAATGCCAAGAGATTTGTGTGCACCCATATCTGGACAAGTTGCTCATCCGAGCCCATTCTGTTTCAGAGATGTCTCAGGTGGCGACCTGAGTGGTATCCTTTTTGGAAAACCTCGGCTGAGTGATCAGTTAGGGAAAGAGCCAGTTGTTGCCTTCTCAGTCCCTTGAGTTCCTGGGAGCTCTTTTCAATACTTGGGTGGGCAGAGTCTTCCTGCCAGAGGAGAAAGTCAAAAGGCTGTTGGATTACTTGGCACGGTTCTGTTCACAGCAGTCTCCCAGAGTCTGGCATTATCTTCAACTTCTCAGATTGATAGCAGTGACAATAAAAATGGTGCCATGGGTGCATGCTCATATGTAGCCGCTCCAACGGTACTTACTGATTTGGTGGTCCATGAGTTCTCAGGAGATCGAGCCCAGGTTCTAGCTTCTGAAGAAGGGCATGCCACTGGATGATTTCTCATGGATCCTTCTGGTAGACCTCAACTGGGTGATCAATCCGGGAAAGCATCTATTGGAGTCTTCCCAGTCCCTGGAATTCCTGGAGGGAGCATGGTTCAATGCTTGAATGGGCAGAGTCTTCCTGCTAGAGGAGAGAGTGCAGAGATTGTTGGAATGACTTGAGGTGTTCTAGTCTCTAAAGGTTTCCAGGATTTGGGATTATCTACAGCTTCTTGGCTTGATGCCGGCGGCAATCAAAATGGTGTCATGGGCATACTCATATGAGGCCACTCCGGTGGCCCTTCCTGACCGGAGTTCAAGCTTAGGCTTCTGTTCCAGCTGGGAATGAGAGTCAGCTTGAGATGGTAGCTATGTCCACATTATTTGAAGAGGGACACACCGCTGGCTGATCACTTGTGGATTTTTCTGATGACAGACTCTCGGGCTGGGAAGCCCTTGTCAAGACAGAACAGCCCAGGGCTATTGAAGCTGCAGGCAGGCAAAATAGTCCATCAACCATCTCAAAGCAAGGGTTATCTGACTGGCCCTCTTGCACTTTCCTGTCCTTTATCAAGGGCAGGGTGATGTGAGTGTTCTCAAACAACAACACGTCAGTGGCATATGTCAGTCACCAAGGAGGCATGTCGTGTGCAGGAGTGGCTCTGGGGATGGCTCTCTGGTTTGCCTGGGTAGAAATTAGCTTCTTATCTCTGTCAGCTTAGCATATTGCTGGGTCAATGTGGGCGGTCCGTTGTCACTCTATCAATCTTGGAGAGTGGGAGTTCAGTCAGGAGGCATGTCAGATGCTTCTCCGTTGTTGGAATTGCTCTGTGATGGGATTGATGGCATCCTGCTCCAATGGCAAAATGTGCCATTTCTTCACTCACTGCATGGAAACTGAGTCCAAGGGCATTGTTCTCCTGGTTCATTCTTGGGCACAACAATGCCTGCTGTATGTGCTTCTTCCATGGCTGCTATTGGGGCATGTGCTTCAGCACAGAGAGTGACATCTGGGCTGGTTTGTTCTGGTGGTCCTGGATTGGACGAGAAGAGCATGGCTCAGGGACCTGAGCTGGTTCCTGCAGGTTCACCCTCTTTGTCTGCCCCATTTCAAGGCTCATTGCATCAGGAGACATTTGTTCCTGGATGTCCCGGTTCCCATCTCACATATGGTTTGACTCTTGCAGGGCTTCCGCTCTGCTCAAAGCCCGAAGGGTTCTACCAGCCTGCCATACGTGTGAGTCTGGTACCTCTTTGATAAGTTTGTTCCTAAGTCTGCCAAGGTGCCAGCTCTTTTGACATTCTGCAGGATGGTCTGGAAAGGGTTTTTCTCTTAACACCCTGAGAGTCCAGGTGGCAACCTTGTCCTGTTTCAGAGATCCATTGCCTGGAAAGTCTTCAGTCTTGCATCTGGATGTTTTGCATTTTCTTCAAGGGGTTTGACATTATATCCTCCACTTTGGATTTTTGTCCCTTCCTGGGATCTCTGGTGCTCAGGGCCTTGGTGTCAGAGCCCTTTGAGTCTCTGAAGTGTGTTACTCTGAAGGGTTTGACTCTCAAGACTGTTTTTCGTGGTCGTGATTTGTTCGGCAAGGTGGATTTCCAAGCTGCAGGCTCTGTCTTGCTGGCATCCATATTTGTCTTTTTCAGGGGGGATCATTTCCATTCGGCCTGTGACTTCCTTTCTGCCGAAGGCGATATTTCCTTTCATGTGAACCAGGTGGGTTGTTTGCCCTCTTTTCTAAAGGAGAAGTATAGAGAGAAAGATAAGGATCTTTGTTTTGTGGATGTCTGGAGGGTGCTTCTCCAGTATTTGGAGGTTACGAATTCCTTTCATAAGTCCAATCATCTTTTTGTGCTGTTTGCTGGCCTGCACAAGGGTGTCTCAATAGCCAAGTCTGCCTTGGGATGCTGGATCCAGGAAGCAATTGCCTCAACATATCTGTTATGGAACCGACTGGTTCCAAAGGGTTTGTGTGCCCACTCTATTTGGATGCAAGCATCCTCATGGGTGTAGCATAGTTCAGTAGCCCCTTCAGACTTTGTCGGGTGGCAACATAGGCATCACTTTCCATTTTTTGTCAAGCATTTCTGCTTGGATATCCACGCTTGGGCGAATATAGCCTTTGGCTCAAGGGTCTATGTACTGCTTTGTCTTCTTCCCACCCATTGGAGCTGTAGCTTTGGTACGTTCCACTTGTCTGGACTGGTTTAGCAGGACAGTATGGAAGGTGACATTTTACTTACCAGATAATGTTCTTTCCTTGAGTCCTGCTAGACCAATCCCAGACCTACCCTTTGAACTGTGTTTGGTCTATTATTTTGCTGCTCTACCTTGCTCTACTGTGATTTATATGCTTGAATCTGCGGGTCCATATCCTACTGACAGTCTGCTGTTCATTTTCTCCTGTATATAGTTTCTCTACTATTTGATTCATCATTGTTGCCCACATTAAGGTTGTGTGAGATTTGCCATGCTTTCCCGTATGCTTTGGGACAAATACTGAGGTGCCCTCTAGTGGCTGATAGGGGCCTCCACCAATCTGCTGGAAGGAGAACACAACACACTTGTCTGGACTGGTCTAGCAGAACTCAAGGAAAGGGCATTATCTGTAAGTAAGCTTTCACCTTATACACTGCCCTCCCACCCTCTCCATATAGCCTCTACCTAAAAAGAGGCAGGCTGCCCTGAAAACTCAATGGCTCTGCTGCTGGAGTTTAAGAAAATGTCATAAACTGCAAGCCTGTGTGTCTCAGGCATGGTGAGTACATCAGATAATAATTCCTTTATGCTTATTGCTCCCCAAATTAACCTTGGGACCTCTAAAAAAAAAACCCAGTTCTGGCTATGCCACTGTCCCAAAGATTTTAACTCTGTTTTGGCCCATTCTACTTTAACTTCCCCAAACAACCAAGTCACTGACGACCTAAGGCCGCCTTGGCAGTGGCAAGGTTTAGGGAAGGAAATAGTGGGGGGGTGGAATAGGAACCTGCTAAACTACAATTATGCCTGCATGTTCCTCCTTTGGATTCGTTTAGTATCTCACGGTACCCCAAATCTGCCTCAAGGGGGCTTGTGTGTGTGCCTAGAGAGTGGTCAGGCAAGTGGCACCTCTTAGACTAAACAATTTTTTTGAGATAAAAACTTTTACAGACAAGAGTCCATTCTGTACAACCTTAATAAATTGTTTAGTCTATAAGGTGCTACCTGCATCTATCATTTTTGGTACTCCAGACTAACACTGCTACCCCTCAGTAAATGTTCATCATGTTGGAAAAAAAGAGAGGTTTGTAAAGGGCTCCATTGGAATTCACTGGGGCACAGTGGGGTGGGGGGCAGCACAGTGATCAATCACACAGGGCAGCAGAAACAGTAGTACCGGCCCTGGCCGTCATCTCAAGGAATGGTCTAATAGATCTAATCGAACATAGTGAATAGAAAGTTAGTAACTGAAGAAATCTGTTTGGTAAAAGTCAGGCGAGTATCAAGGTGACAATCTAAAATACGCAATACGGACTGAAGTGAGAGGGAATGACTGTCAATTACTGGTGACAGAGATGGAGCAAGTAGACCCAGGACCATACCTAGGCCGCACAGGGTGCAAAGGCTTAAGGGGCGCATTTCGGCTCTCTGCCGTTACCTGCCGCCGCCACGTTTTCTTCTCTCAGTGAAATGCAGACAGCTGAAATGCACCCCTTAAGCCTTCTTTTGGCATGCTAAGCAGATCTGGTCCCTCCGGGAGGGACCAGACCTGCTTAGCACGCCGGCAACTTGTACATTGGGTGCGCGCCTCTTCTCTCCCGCCCCCATAAAGTGGCTAGATGGAGGTGCGGGGGGAGGGGCGCGCGCCAAATGCGCATGCCAGTAATGTGCATGTGGGCTGCATTTCCAGCACAAGGCTGCAAGTTAACAGCAGGGGGCGAGTATAGTTGTTTCCCCATGAAATCAGCTGCAGATGCAACTAATGTCACCCACTGAGGTGGTGTCAGCTGCACCCGCAGTAATAGTGCCAAGCACAGGTAGCACAGGCCACAAAGGCCCACACTAGCTGTGCCATGCCAGGAATTTCCCCCATTCTACCCGGTCACTGCTCTGACATACACCACAAGGTATTTATCCCCACGCTAACTCCATGCTACCTTCTAGTAAGCATACTCCTTTATGTCATTATAAAATAGGTTAAAAACAGGCACCTTCTAGACTTTCACACATAAGCGACCCGTTCTAAAATTACATTCTGAAGGTGATTTTCCAAACCTTTGAACATTTTTTCTAATGTTTTAAAGTGCTATCTCCTTTTTCCTGGTATCTGTACTCTATTTTAGATTTTTATCATCTACTGACAGGCATATTTCTCCCTCAAGTTCCTCAGGAATATCACTAAGATATTGAAGATAACTGGTCTTAGTACCAAGCCCTGGTTTTTTTTTGCCTTGACCAAGGTTGGCTCCTTTTACCACTATCATTCTATGTCCTGTCATTGAACCAGTTTTTGTTCAATTTGCAACTTGCTGTCCTACTCAAATTCTGTCCAGTTTGCTCAGCAGTCTTCTATGCAGAACAGCATCAAACACCACACTGAATTCCAGATAGGCAATACCTACTACACTTTCCTGATCCACCACTTCTATCGCCTCAACATGCAGATGGTGCAAAAGGGAGGTAGACAGCTTTCCAGACCATAATATATTCTCTAGATTAATCATATACTTTTTAATTCTTATTAGTGTAGCAAAGAAACTCTGGCACACACAGCGGGACATCAACAACATAAAATGTTATTTCAAGAGTGATGAATAGAAAATCTGCCTGCAGATGCAGGGAAGATATATAGCTATTCTTACTTAAAAACAATAACATAAAATTGCTTGTCCAAAAACATGTGAGCATTGTATTAATGAATAATGCATTGTGTTATGCAGAAAATGTTATTTTCACAGCATACCATGGATTAGTGCTAGATGATAGCAAATGTCTTCAGCAGTGAAAAGTAGTCTTTAGTTATGTCACATAGGACTACATTAAAAACTATCCAGATGTTGAACCTTGAATATTTTCTCTTTACTTCCTGCTTATTTTACAATACATTGGTTACACAGTTGAAATAAAAATCTAAGTATAAGTTTTCTGAGGTGAACGCTCTCTCCATATAATATTCCAGTGTGCTACATTATACAATGTATATATCATTCACTGGCGATATGCATAGCAAAAGAAAAATTGGTCCATGTTCATTTTAAATGAAATTTTCCTCATTTTGGGGCATTTTTTTGGTTTGTTTCACAAGCGAGTGTTTTATGTGGCACAACTGTATGTGTTTTAATTTGTAGGTATGTATGTGCACAAGTTGAATGTACTTACAATTTTCAGATGCCCCAGCCAACCAAACCCGTGATCATGCATGCATATCCGTGTCATACATGCCAGTATAATGGTGCAGTATATGAAAGCTAGGCTTTACTGCATGTGAAGGCACATTTTATATAATATATGAAGATTAGAATTGAGACATCTAGGTAGGAACGCACACAAGTCCAGTGGTATTTCAGAAAGGAATGTGCAGGTATGCATGTGTATATGCATCTATATATAGCGGGAGAAACCATTTTACAAACCTACACATGGGAAAAATTAACTGAGGAAACTCAGCAACTTATATGCAACACATGTAAGCCTGTACATAGTTCTCCTCTGTTCCATGTATTTGAAGACGGCAATTGCTCATGCACGCTTCACAAATGTTGTTTATTATAAACCGCATTTGAGCTTCGGAAACTGCAGTATAGAAATTGTTTCAAATAAATAAATAAATATGCGTAAGCAGCGGCACTTACGTGTGTATCTTGGCATTATATTTATTTATTAGGATTTATTTACTCCTTTTTGAAGAAATTCACCCAAGGTGGTACTCAGCAAGTCTAACATGGGCAAAGACAATATTCAAGTACAACAGCAAAATAGTTATATGACTACTATTACTACTACCTAACATTTCTATAGTGAGCAAGGCATACAGAGTGCTGTATATATATATATATATACACACTACGGTACATCTTATGGAATAGTAAAACATTGATATCGAATTGGAGGAATTCTATTTACAATGTCAGCATAATACTCATTAAAACATCTTAACACACAGCAAAGGAGACAAGTGGAGGTAGAACATATAAACAGATAAAATAGGGTAACAGGCATTGAAATAGATGAGGAAGAGCTCTGCATGCAGTCCAAAAGATGTATGCAGCTGATCTCAGCTTGAGTACATGCAGCAAACAAATGTTCCTGCAGTATATGCAACTAATGTTAGTTCTGCGAGTATAATTGCCTAGGTGTTGCCTCTGTCATTGAAGGCTTGGGTGAAAAGCCAGGCTTTCTCCTGCTTCCTAAGTAGAGGTAGTCTTGAGTTAGGCGAAGCCTTTCTGGAAGTCGGTTCCAGAGCAGGGAGGCGGTTCCTGAGAAGACTCACTGGTGGGTGTCACATTGCATGCTTTCCTTTGAAGATACAGTTAAGGAGAGACCTTAGAGATCAAGTTATAAAGGGTAATTTTGCTCTTCAAGTACTCTGGCCCATTTCCTTTAAGCACCTTGAAGATCGGTTCTAAGCGTTTTAAATTTATCCCTTTAGTGGACTGATAGCTAGCAAAGTTTTGCAGGAATAATGTGATGATCATGACACTTGCAGAATTCTATCAGTTGTGCAGCGGCATTCTAAATCACTTGGAGTTGATGCAAACTCTTTGTAGTCACACCAGTGTAGAGCGCATTACAATAGTCCAGCCTTGATGTTATCACAGCATGAACCACTGTGACAAGACTTGCCTTCTCAATATATGGAGAGAGATTATAAAATGGATTCTGTTGTAGTCCATAGGCCAATGCCCAAGGTGGCAATAATGAGCCACTGAATCGGAGTCTTCAACCAAGATGGACGTTGTCCTTAACCCTCTGTATGCCCCTCATAAAACAACTACCACCAAACTGGAAATAGGGCTGAGAAAATGCTAATCCTGACAGCAAATTAAGGACAAACAATGTAGCAGCAGATGCTGCTGGTGAAAAACAACCAAAGCAGTGAGACACACAGATTAAATGGAGATAGAACTGCTGCAGGCGATCTCTGGTGGAGCAGAGTGGCGCTGACACGTTAGTGACTGTGCAAGGACATGAAAACACAGCATACATCGAGAAGTGTAGTATCGGAGCAGACCTGAAAGCTTATAGTGATCTAGTCTGTAAAGGTGAGCATGGTAGCTAGGGTTAAGTGTGGGTACAGTGGGCCTATTCAGCTGAACAGGTTGTTGATGGTTGAAGGAGCAGAAAGTGTGAGGGTCCTGCTGGGGCAGAGTGAGAAAGAGGGAGTAAGAATAGCCTCCAAGGGGGTGAAGAGAGCTAATGGGGAGAAAAGAAAAAAAACACTTGGGCTTAAGGTTGGATTTGTGCAGAGGAGAGGACTGGCACTGGAGGTGTGGTGTGGAGCACTGAAAGATATGTGGAAGTTAGGTGCAAAGCAGCACAGAGGTAAAGGTGTAAGCCCTGCATTCAGCAGTGGTGTGACAGGACCTAAAACCCTTGGGGAATGTCGAGAAAGCTTAAAAGCGGTAGTACACCTCGATGGAGTATAAAAAATAAGATAGTATCCCCTACACACAATCAGAGTGATGCCCAGAGTACACAGATACAGGCAGAGAGTGCACTGTTAAGTAATACTGCAAGCAACATGGTTGCGCAGGAGAATCAACAAATAAGAACATAAGATATGCCATACTGGGTCAGACCAAGGGGCCATCAAGTCCCAGTGTCCTGTTTCCAACAGTGGCCAATCTAGGTCACAAAAACCTAGCAGTTTCCCTAGAAGACACAGGTTCCACAGTGCTTGTATTGGAACAAGCAGTGGATTTCCCGAGTGCCCTTTAATAATGGTTTATAGACCTTTCCTCTAAGAACTTGTCCAAACCTTTTAAAATTCAGCTATACTAACAGCTTTTACTACATCCTCCGATAACCAATTCCAGAGTTTGATTACATGTTGAGTGAAAAAATATTTTCTCTTATTAGTCTTATATGGGTTACACTGTAACTTGTCGTGGGGAGCGCCCCCTACGCCTAAGGGCAATCCACGGCAAAGATTATTTTTAGAGAGCCACAGGGAACGTAAGGTTCATCGACGTAGTAAAATGGCCTTACCAATTCCGGCTGCCTAAAAGAACTCAGTAACAAGACCAAGTGGAGGGAATTAAGGCTTTTATTCCCCGTCAATGCAAGGGTTCAAAAATAAGAGATGGATAATGAAACAGAAAGTCCTTTGTAGCAAAAGGTACCAGTATTCATAAACATGTGCTTAATTGTTACACTTCACAATTAATGTAGAGGTTGGGTAACAGGAATTCAGTTCATTCCAAAAGCATAAACATTCTATAAACTCTTCTATGTTATTCAGAGACTACAGACTCTTGACATGAGGCTGTGCACAGGTCACACTCCATCTGTTCTGGTGGAGATAGGGAAACTGTATTTTCGCATTCTGTTTCCATGCATTCTTCTTCACTAGAATCAACCGGGGAATAAACACTGTCCCTGTCTGACTCGGGTTGGTGTGCTTAGGTCTCTCTGTTCTGGAGTCAGGAACGCTGTGAGAACAGGGCGTGGCACAGCCTCTAACTTCAGAGCTGGCTCTAACAAATTTTCTTGGGAGAGCTGCACAGTCAGCCTGGCCCTTCTGGATTTCACCCTTGTTGAACCCTGTACCTGTGGGCTTGCTCCTCTAGGATTTCTTCAGTTACTCCTTCTCTTGGAGAGGAACCTCTTGATAGAGCTGTTCCCCCTTGGGAAGACGTCCCTCTGTCTCTGTTCCTTCTCAGGTCCTTTCTTTTCTCTGGGGAAGCCGGACTCCCCTGTGTAGCCGTGCTTCTCTTCTCTGATGCAGCTGGACCTCCCTGTGTAGCCGTGCACCTCTTCCTTAATGCAGCTGGACCTCCTCTGTAAGCATTCAGTTCTGGCTTATAAGGAAATCTTTCCTGCCTGACCTCCGGGGTCATTTCCAGGTGCAAGTCATTAGGCTTCTCAAGCTCATTAGCTCCTGAATATTCCTTCCTGCTCCCTCTAGCTGTGCCTGGAGGTAATTGCACATCTAGATTCTTTAAAGAAACAGGATTTCTTTTCAAGTTTTCAACTTTATCAATACCCACATCATGACAAACTTCATTGCATGTCCCCTAGTATTTCTACATTTTGATGGCATAAACAATCGACCTACGTTTACCCGTTCCACTCCATTCATTAATTTATAGATCTCTCTCATATCTCCCCTCAACCGTCTCTTTTCCAGGTTGAAGAGCCCTAACCTTTTTAGTTTCTCCTCATAGGGGTATCCTTCCATTCCTTTTACCATTTTGGTGGCTCTTCTCTATACCTTTTCTAATTCTGGTATATCCTTTTTAAGATACAGTGACCAGAATTGCACACAATAGTCGAGGTGCGGTCACACCATGGAACGATACAAAGACATTATAATATCCTTTGTTTTATTCTCCATTCCTTTCCTTATAATTCCTAGCATTCTATTTGCTTTCTTGGCCGCCACTGCACACTGGGTTTCAAATGTTATCCATGATGACGCCTAAATCTTTTTCCTGGGTGGTTCCTAATGTGGAACCTTACATCGTGTAACCATAGTTTGGGTTGTTCTTTCCTGGGTGCATAACTTTGAACTTGTCCACATTAAATTGAATATCCAGTCTTCCAATTTATTAAGGTTCTCTTGCAACTTTTCACAATCCTCTTGGGTTTTAACATGTCAGAAGTAGTGGCCAAATATTTAACTAAAGTGTGACTGCTGTGTTGGAGGATAAACTGGCTAAATTCCAGTCTATATTGAAGGAGATGAAAGAGGCCTTAAGGAGCTACCTCCTGGCAGATCTCTCACAATACGCAATGGATATAGACTGTGGATGTAGCGCTGGAAGAACTTAGGCCTCTCATGCAACAATTTCAAAAGAAGAACACAACCTTTGTGGGAAGGCTGGAAAGTCAAAAAAACTGAAGCAGAAGAAGTAATCTGAGATTAACTGGAATCCCCAAGAGCATGGGAGATAAAGATCTGCTGGACGTATGCGAGAAAGTGCTACTGAGTAAACTGGGTATACCTTCCTCCTCTGTACCAGTGAAGGTGTAGAGGGCCCATCGGCTGGGTATGAGAATGGAAGGGAATAATAGGCGCTGACTGGTGATATTTAAAGTGCTGAACTATGCTGACAAAATGTCCCTTCTTACAGTGTACAGGAAGCAAAAGATACTGGAGTCAGAAGAAGGGCAAAAATTCTTATGTTTCAAGACTTCTCAGCACCAAGTGGCTGCAAGACAGCAATAAATTACCCCATACTGCTCAAGAAAAACACCAGAATGGCATAGATTATAGAGGTGTCAGTTCCAAGTGACTACTCTGTGAATCGCATTGAGAGGGAGAAAATATTCAAGTACCAAGAAATGCAGTCGGAGACCAAGAAAATGTGGCAGAAAGATACCGAGTTATTTCCCATTGTGTTGGGTGCCACAGGCCTAATTAAGAGGAATTTCCAAGCACACCGTGATAAATTACCCATACATGGTAAGGTCTTACAAACCCCAGAGGGAGACTCTCTACGCTGTGCATTAGCAATAAATTTGAGAAACTGAGATCATACTCCACATACCCTGGCTTAGAAGTGAGGTTCATGACTGTCACAGTATGCACAAAACTCACCCATTTGGAGAAATTGCCCTCTCAAGACTATTTGCAAAAGGAATAAAATTTAGCTTAATGTATCCGGTGAAACTCAAGATGTTTCATGCATGCAGTAGAACTATAGAAATCAAGGAAAACAGTAGATTTGTAGAAATCACTAAGGCAGAAGGTGCCTGAAGAAGTTACTAAAACCCTTGCTGGAGGAGAAATGGACGTGTATCAATGTGACTGACAAGTAAGTGGGGACTCCGGAGAAACAACCCAGAACTAGTAAAGACTGGAACTGAGTCCACTGACATTGCCAGCTAGTATGACTGGGAGGGGGGAGGTGGAAACTTTGAGAAAAAGAGGGGACTTTCTAAGAGGGAACAGCAGCATGATACTATGTTGCCTTTTCTATGCTTTTTCTACCGGGGTAATGTTGTTACTGTTAAGGGTGTGTTTCAAGTGCTTACCAGCCAAAAGTCTGAACATTAATTGTGTACAATGGTGGTAGATGAGGGGAGGCAAAGGGATAGAAACGTCCTGTGTTTAGTATGGATAAGGGAGTACGGGGGTACAGGAGGGGAGGTGGGGAGTATGAATGTAGAGGGAACAGAATGGCTGAACAGTAGTTGAACTGAATGCAGATGGGATCCATTCTTCTGTGAAACGAACTAAAATTCTAAATTATTTGACATTGCTTTTCTAAAAGCGACTTATCTGCGCGCCAGTGAGCATAAAAAATGCCAGAGTCTTGTGTAGGAGAAAGTGTACTTTCAGCCTTCAATAGGAGGCAAAGGGAGGTGGCCATGGTGCACAAGGTATTGCAGGATCCAGAGGGGTAGTATGTTATGATACTTGAGGAAACCGAGGGGGGGGGGGTGTCAAAGATTCTGTTGTGCAATCTGTATGCACCTAATGTGCACTGCCACAATTTCTTCTCCAGTGTTATAGCAAAATGCCTATTATACTTGGACTATAGCCCTGTTGGGACCACAAGGTGCTCGCTAAGCCACAGCTGTACTGTAAGCCAGGAAGGGTCAATATGAGAAGGGGATCAATTTTATGATAGCGGAGCTGGGGATGGTGGATGTGTGGAGAGACTTACAGCTTTGGGAGCAGGATTTCACCACCTTCTCCAATCTGCATAAGGTATATTCAAGCGAGCTGGACTGAGGGAGCGCCCTAGATGTGATGTACTTAGATTTCAGTAAAGCCTTTGACACAATTTTGCATAGGTGACTTATAAATAAACTGAGAAGCCTAGGGATGGACCCTAAAGTAACTGACTGGGTTAGAAATTGGTTGATTAGGAGGCGACAAAGGGTACAGGTAAATGGAACTCACTCTGAGGAGAAGGATGGTACCAGTGGTGTGCCCCAGGGATCTGTTCTTTGTCTGATTCTTTTTAACATCTTTGTTAGTGATATTGCGGAAGGGCTTTTGGGTAAGGTTTGCCTCTTTGCAGATGATATACTAAACAAATCACCAAAATGCCCCCAAGAAATATTTTTAAACATTACTCATTCTTTTGTCGGACGTCGCCGTAGGTAAGTACACATTTTCAATTAATACTCCCATACGGTTCTATCCATTTTAATAAAGACAAAATAATTTCCAAAAACTTAGCTCAATCAACGTTCACAACTTGTAAGTCCACGCACGACGTGCGCGTTTCGGGAATACCTCCCTGTATCAAGTGCTTTCTTCAGACTGTTCACCAACCGCCATAAGGCGCCGGGACTTAACCCAGCTAATCCTTTAAAGGGCAGAAAAAGTTTTCCATTGGCTATCCAAACCATTCAGTCACTAACAAAACACCAATGGAGACAGCGAAGACCTCCCCACTAATCAGGGAAAGCCCACTGATTGGCTTCCCATCAAAGACCGCGTCCAATATAAGCTCTTAGTAACCACGTTCAAGCTCGTTCATAACGTAGCACCCTCATACCTAAACACCTTAATATCCGATCAACCAATCATCAGAAGCAGAAGAACAGTAAATAGCAACACCCTTCATGTCCCGAGTAGCCTGAGAAATTGCAACGCAAACACCACCAACAGAGCATTCTCATTTATTGCACCAATACTCTGGAACCAACTGCCCTTTGAACTGAGAGCAAACAAGGACTGGAAGGACTTCAGGAAGAAGCTTAAAACTCACCTCTTCCAGACCCATTTCAACCTAACCTAGTCAGAGTGTCTTATTCTATTTGGGCACCTTGCCAGCTTAAATAACACACAGCAGTATAAAACACGTCCTGTAATATGTAATATATGTGTATATGTATACATGTAAAGCTTCCTCTCAAACAATCAAATGTAGATATGTAAAGTCTCCTCTTATACAATCAAATGTAAATATGTGACTGTTTGATGTGCCTTTTACCCACCCCTGAAATCACAATGTATGTTCCAAATCCGTCCTGTACAGCCGCACCATTATGTATAGAAAACCGCTGCTGATTGCTGGAAGTAGCGGGATACAAGTGTACACTAAATAAATAAATAAAATAAATACTATACCATTCGACCTCTTTATTCAGGCCCAAAGGTGTCACAGTCTTTAATTGGAATATCCACCGCTGCTCACATCTCTGAAGTTTAGCGATATGATCTCCCCCCCTGGGATCAAGGGGGATATAATCAATCACCGACCATTGGAGACACTCAAAACTATGATCACATTCAAGGCGTCTTATGGCGGTTGGTGAACAGTCTGAAGAAAGCACTTGATACAGGGAGGTATTCCTGAAACGCGCGCGTCGTGCGTGGACTTACAAGTTGTGAACGTTGATTGAGCTAAGTTTTTGGAAATTATTTTGTCTTTATTAAAATGGATAGAACCGTATGGGAGTATTAGTTGAAAATGTGTACTTACCTACGGCGACGTCCGACAAAAGAATGAGTAATGTTTAAAAATATTTCTTGGGGGCATTTTGGTGAATTTTTTAGTATATGTATATATTTATCACTGAATTTGGGATATTAGCATTGATAGATTTATCTTTGCAGATGATAGCAAAATCTACAATAGACACCCAGGAAGGAGTAAATAACATGAGGAGGGATCTAGCTAAGCTTAAAGAATGGTCAAGAATTTGGCAGCTGAGATTTAATGCTAAAAAAAGTCAGGATCATGCATTTGGGCTGCAAAAATCCAAAGGAGCGGTACAGTATAAGGAGTGAAGTACTTCTGTCCATGAAAGAAGTGTGGGACCTGGGCGTGATTGTGGCTGATGATCTAAAAGTGGCTAAATAGGTAGAAAACGTGACGGTGAAAGCTAGAAGGATGCTTGGGTGCAT
Organism: Ichthyophis bannanicus; assembly: GCA_033557465.1. Lineage (NCBI taxonomy): Eukaryota > Metazoa > Chordata > Amphibia > Gymnophiona > Ichthyophiidae > Ichthyophis > Ichthyophis bannanicus. The sequence continues at coordinate 1,511,360,175 of CM066032.1, read as the reverse complement.
AGGGAGAGGAATGGCTAGCAGAAAAAAAGAGGTGATAGTGCCTTTTTATAAGTCTCTGGTGCGACCTCATTTGGAGTATTATGTGCAATTCTGGAGACCACACCTTCAAAAGGATATAAACAGGATGGAGTCTGTGCAGAGGGTGGCTACTAAAATGGTTAGTGGTCTTCATTATAAAGCATATGGGGACTAACTTAAAGATCATAATATGTTTACGTTAGAGGAAAGGCGAGATAAAGGAGATATGATAGAGATGTTTAAATACCTCCATGGCATAAGAGAAGAGCCTCTTCCGATTGAAAGCAAGCTCTGCAACAAGGGGACATAGGATGAGAGTGAAAGGGGATAGACTCAGGAGTAATATGCGGAAATATTTCTTTATGGAAAGAGTGGTAAATGCATGGAATGGTCTCCCAGTGGAGGTAGTAGAGACGAGGACTATCTAAATTCAAGAATATATGGGACAAACATAGATCTCTAAAATAAAAAAAGGGGACTATTGTAGTTGATATGGAAGGGCAGACTAGATTGACCATATGGTCTTTTCTTGCTGCCGTGTTTCTGTGTTTCTTAAGAATTGACAACTGGCTGATACCTAGCCTTTGGGCTGCTAAGATGCAGAGTATAGAGTTGGAGCAGAATTTATTATCAGACCACTCCATGGTGAAAATGGTCTTAGAACTGGTCCTGAGCAGCAAGGAGCTCATTTGGAAGTTAAAACCATCATATTTCCCTTGGAAGGGGTTCAAAGAGTGTGTGGAAGGCATGGCTGGGCTATGAGACCTTGAATGAGGGGTCTGTGGATTCAGCGGTCACCTATTGGGATACTGCAAAGGCACTTATGAAGGGACAAATCATGGGATACATAGCATCAGACAAGAAGAAACAGGAATGAAAATTGACAGAAGGTTTAAACAAATATTATAGGCTCCATACTTCCTAGTTGAGAGAGGAGATCAAGGAAAAAATGATAGAACTTAAAAAGCAAATCAATGAAATATTAACAGCCAAAGCGCAACAGAATATTTTCATGTATAAATATAAATTACAGAGATGAGGCAATAAAGTAAGGAAACTGCTGGTGCACTTGGAAATGTATGGAGCAGGAAGTTAATTTTGCAAATGGGAGGAAGGAGCTCATCATAGAAGCCAAGGGAGCGGCCCAATGTTTCAGTCTTCTATCGGTCATTGTATAAAAGTGGGGAAGAAAATGCTGATCAAAGAGAGGAGGTTTTTCAAATTTTGCAGGTTCCCCAGTTAACAAAAGAGGAAGTGCTGACGATGAATAGGCCAGTTGCTGCAGTGGAAATACGGAGTTATTGAAAAATTGAATTAGCCAAAATGGGCCAGATGGGCTAGGTGCTGAGTTTTACAAAATTATGCCAGATTTGGTCAGGGGATCATTAAGGGATTCATTTGAAGATGTGCTCAGAGAAGGGAAGTTAAGGCCTGACCAAAACTGGGTGCAGATAGTGATGCTACCAAAGCCTGGGAAAGACCCACTGGAGGCAGGGTCATATAGATCAGTTTCCCTACTGAATCAGGGTCTGAAAATTTTAACTACCATACTAGCCAATAGGTTGCAAAATTATCTCCCAAAGTTAGTGCATGTGGTTCAGGTGGGCTTTCTGTAGGGTAGGAGGGCATTGGTTAACATTTTTCAGGCATTAACAGCAATTAAAACAAGCAGGGAGAGAGGAGAAGGAACGGCTATTGTAAGCTTGTATGCTGAAGAGGCTTTTGATAATTTATTTATTTGCAGTATTTATATACCGCTAGTAGCAGTTTACAGTCCATAAAAAAAGGGGAATTGTGTAACTCCTTGTTTATTGTAAACCGCGTTGATGCTGAATAGTGCGGTATATAAGAGACTATAAATAAATAAATAAATAAATAAAATAAATCAGATATAGGCATACTTCCAAAAATAATAGACTCACACATGAAAAATACAGACTGGGCTACATAAGGGGAAAAGGCTGTTTGACAACAATATTTAAACAGCAGACAAAATGCAAAAAGGCAGAGATACATTAGGAATAGGTAAGCTGAGAAGAGAAAAGCAGCCTTGGAGTGGGAGTTGCTGTGCTCACATTTCTTATTTTTCATGAGTAGGCATTTGAAAAGAGCCAGGTTTTAAGACCTATCTTAAATTTCCTATATGAGGACTCAAGCCGGAGTTCCGGCGGTGAGGCAATCCAGAGAGAGGGAGCAGAGGAACAAAAGGCGATGGGTTTGTATAATCCAGGTGTAAGAGTGTTCGGGAGGGTACGACTAGAAGATTTTTGGTTGGCTGAACGCAAAGCTCGAGCTGGCTGATAAGGAAGAAGGTGAAAGTGAGGGTAAAGTTCTATGGAAATATCTTTTTTTGGGTGCTGGAGAAATTTAATATTAGGGGAATATTTCTGCAGTGGATAAAGATCCTATATGATGTCGCCATGGCCCAGATCATTGTAAATGGACAGCAATCGTCTGAATTCTCTGTTTTAAAGGGCACTAGATAGGGGTTCCTGCTATCACCGTTATTGTTCGTAATGTCTCTGGAGCCCCTGACAGCAAAGTAGCCAGGAGTCCCAGATATTAAGGGTATATAGGGGGGAAGAGGACTCTTAGACTTAACATGTTTGCAGATGATACACTTCTCTTTCTGGAAGATGTAAGGAGAGATCTATCTAATCAAGGTGGTTGAGCAATTTGGGCCTCGGAAGAAAGGCCTGGCAATCTACTTCCGGTGACACTGCCAAGAAAACCCAGGAGCTTCTGGGTCGCCAGGAGTCAGGACTGACTCAAAGGCACACATTGCATTTTTGAGGGACTGAAAATAAATTTTGGCAAATCGAAAGCATTAGTATTAAGTGATGCTGACAAACACTTAAAAGGGAAGGAATTTCCACTGCAGTGGTCCAAGCAATGCTTGAAGTACCTGGAAATATATTTGAGCAGCAATTACATTATTATACATAGGGCCAATATAATGGACAAAATTGAGGACATTAGGAAAGTGTGCGAGAAATGGATTTGCCCCTGTCTTGTTGAGAGCTGCTTTAGTCAAGATGATGCTGTTACCAGAAGTATTACACATCCTCCAAATGATTCCTCTATGGTGGTTGCACCTAGTTTTGGCACATATATCTCACTACTTACATACCTGTTTTATAAAGCCAAATATGCACATACATCACTTTATAAAATAGGCATGAAATATGCACGTTGGAATGTGGATTAACCTAGGCGTGCCTTACAAACTTACCCTCCACGTTTCTAGATGGTGTTCACAGATGACATCATGTATCACTGAGATTTCTTACAATCCGATCCGGCATTGATCAGGCCTGTGGTTCCAAAGAATAGTCTGTGGGTGCTGTAGATAGTTTGGGAATGCCAGGAATTATTTGGGTAATTAGACAGGTGCTTTATCTTCTGTATTTATATCTTCTCTGTGATTGGTGAGAGTAAAAGTTTCTGTTTCCACATATCACTGGGACTCCTGAGGTCTCTTGGTCCACTAGGCAGAGGCACATTCTTGACTGTTACAATAAATGCCAATCAGCTAGCTTTCAGGTGATATTAAGCACGTATGCTAGGTGGCCCAGCAAGCCTAATAATCTCTGTAGGTAAACAGTCTTACAATAGAGTTGGGTACTATTAAGCAAATTTCACCAAGCTGGCACCATAGTACTAAAACTTTGTGTAGGTCGACAACCTTTCAATATGGTCAGGCCTGAAAGATCAAAGACTTCCAGTGGAGTAAATTAAACCAGATCTGTGTAATCTAAAGTTTTCTGTATTGTAAATTCAAATGTAAATCTGGTTTCCTGCTGTGTGGATGTGTCAGCACTTTTCTTTCTATCATGTAAATTTGGAAGGGGACTTAAATAATGGAGATTAAGGAGGATAACCAGCGGAATCCCTCCTGTGAAGTGCTGGCTGAATCAAGCATTTTTTAATAAACATATATGTGCCAGGGAATAGCTGTAAATCTCTACATGGACACTTTTTGCCATTCATATGCAGTCCCTAATGAAATAGAGAATACACATGTAGAGTTTTGACAAACCCAGACCATGCCCTAACATGCCTTCAACACATCACTTTGTTTACTCCTTCAAAAAGTAGAAAGACTAGGGGACATGTAATGAAGCTGTAGTGTGGCACATTTAAGGCTAATTGGAGAAATCAAAAGAATATAAGAAATGTCATACTGGGTCAGACCAAGGTCCATCAAGCCCAGTATCCTGTTTCCAACAGTGGCCAATCCAGGTCAAAGATACCTAGCAGGTTCCCAAAAAGGCACACAGGTTCCACACTGCTTATCCTGGGGCAAACAGTGGATTTCCCAGGTCCTCTTTAATAATGGTTTATGGACCTTTCCTCCAGGAACTTGTCCAAACCATTCTTAAACCTAGCTACACTAACCGCTTTGACCCGGTGAAAAGCGGGATATAAATATATAAATACAGTTAAATAAATACACTAACAGCCTTCACTACATCCTCCGGTAACCAATTCCGGAGTTTGATTACATATTGAATGAAAAAATGTTTTCTCTTATTAGTCTTAAATGGGTTACATTGTAGCTTGTCAGACGGCTGCCTAGGGTGAGAACTTACACAATCTTGACGATGCATATATTCATATGATTCTTGCAAGGTATTGTGGGTATTGTAGTTCATTCACTCCCAAACACAGCTGATGACAATAATTTGAGTTGTGAAACCAAGTGGTAAGATCAATAAAATACTTCTTTTATTGATGGGGTTTAATTCACCCAGCACATGTATGCTTGATAGCACTATAAATGAGGTTACTTGCTTGCAGTGTTTAAATGGATAACAAAAAGTCACAAAGTAAACCAGAAAACAACCTTCAGCTTGTCAGGCAATTAGCTAATGTTTTCTTAGCAAGTAATTACCAAATACAAAGGCACAAAGTAAAGAATAAACTTTCCTGGTTAGGTTAACTTCTGCTTATTTTCCACGCCGATCTCAGCAGTGATTCTCCCTTGCTCACACACACAATCAGGTGCAGCCCTGATTACTATCAATAGACCAGCTGAAAGCCTTTAGCTGGCTGGCTGCTACTGTGTGAGCCCAAATCCTGCTTTAAGAGCTGTTTGCAGTGGAAATAAAGAACAAAGTTAGGTTTCTTTGTGATGGCTGATGTGTTTGCTCATAGAAAACTAGCAATAGCATTTAGATAAAGAACAGTCCATGTAAATAGTTTCATCTGCTGTATTTCCCCCTGCATCAACAATCATAGGGTCAATATCATACATTGGCACAGATGAGTCTTTCATTAAGGCACTATCATGAGAATGCTTATTCCCTTGCTGCCATTCTCTATTATAGATAGGGTCTGGATCAGTGTTCATACCTGAGCCTCTCCTGCTATCATTATTCCTCTCTGTATAGCCTGGCCAATATGTAATCCAATTCTGATGTCCAGCCTTCCAATCTTGATCCCTGGACGCTGGATCTTCTCTCACATACCTTCTGGCCTTGGTCTGAAAGTCCCTTCCACATGCAGTCTTCTCTCTTCCAGGTAGCCACTGGTGATTCCTATCTCTGCCACTCCATTCCTCTGGCTGAATCCAGTCCAATGGACTCTGCTGGCTTTTGGAATACCTCCCAGTATGAGTACTGCCTTGGAATCTCCCAGACCTTCCAATGGCCTTTCTTCTCTTCCTTCCAGAGAGTTTCCTTCTCTCTCTATCTGCTTGGCTTGGCTTCTGTTTCTCCAGGTGATACTGGTGCTTGTAGCCGTTGCTGTCTCTGTATCTCTTCCTCCCTCTGTAGCTGAAACTGTTTCCTGAAGAATAAGCTCTACTCTTATCCTGTTCTAATGTGTGCTGCTCCCTAACACAGCGCAGCTGTGTTGAATCAGGCCCTGCCCTTTGAGATGAGTGCTTAGGGATTACCTCATAGCTCTCTTGATTGCACACACATTCTCTCACTTCAGCCCCTCTCATGGCTGCTGGAAACCTGGTGCATTCTGGGACTGGTAGTCTTTTATGTGAAAACTCTGTTTTCTTGCTTCTACCAGAACTGACAGGTTGCTTGTTCAGAGTCACATCATCTTTTCTATAGCTCCTACCTGAGCTATGATAAGCTTCCTTATCACAAGCTTCATTGCATGTCCTCTAATCTTTCTACTTTTTAATGGCATAAACAACTGATCTACACTTACTCATTCCATTCCATTCCATTCATTAATTTATAGACCTCTATTATTTCTCTCCTCAGCCTTCTCTTTTCCAAGTTGAAAAGCCCTAACCTTTCAAGCCTTTCCTCATAGGGGTATTGTTTCATCCCTTTTACCATTTTGGTGGCTCTTCTCTGTACTTTTTCTAATTCTACTATATCCTTTTTAAGATATGGTGACCAGAATTGCACAAAATATTCAAGGTGCAGTTGTACCATGGAACGATACAGAGGCATTATCATATCCCTGGTTTTATTCTCCTTTCCTTTCCTTGATTCCTAGCATCCTATTAGTTTCCTTGGCTGCCACGGCACACTGGGCGGAGGGTTTCAACGTCATCCACGATGACACCTAATGTTTTTACTGGGTGGTGGTTTCTACTGTGGAACCTTGCAGCATGTAACTGTAATTTGGGTAGTTCTTTTCTAGGTGTATAACTTTGCACTTGTCCGCATTAAATTTCATTAAATCCACTGCTTACCCCTGGGACAAGCAGCATTTACTTTCCATACCATTGGGAATCCGACAGGAATTGTCACTATTGGAAACAGGATACTAGGCTTGATGGACCCTTGATCTGACCCATTATGGCATATCTTACAGTTGTGGTCAACATTATTGGCACCCTTGCATTTTAAGTATGTTGTGAACAATATCTTGAGAAATAATTGGAAATATGCCAAATGTTTGTCATCATAATATTTTAATTGTATATTCAAAGGTATACAACAAAGAAAAAGATGTCTGTGCAACTTAGACGTAGTAATTTCTGAGAAAAAAACAAAATATGATCTGGACAGGATTAATGGCACCCTTTACTAATACGTGGTTGCACAACCCTTGGCAGTGATGACAGCCTCCAAACGTTTCTTGTAGCCATCCATAAGTTTTAGTACATCTATCTGCTGGTAGTTTCTCCCACTCTTCAACTACGAGTTGTTCCAGCTCATGAATGTTTCCAGGATTCCTTTTACTAATGGCAGATTTCAGCTCTTTCCAAAGGTTCTCGATTGGATCGAGATCAGGACTCATTGGTGACCAGTTTAAAACAGTCCCTGTGTTCCTTTTTAAATATTCTTTTGTACTTTTGGATGTATGTTTGGGTCATTGTCCTACTTGAGGACCTATGACCCTTGACCTAGTCCTAGCTTTGAGACAAGGTAGCACATTTCGCTCCAAAATGTTGGTGGTCCTCTGACTTCATGATTCCTTTAATGCGTTCCAGGCCTCCAGTTCCCCAGACAGCAAAACAGCCTCACAACATTATTGAAACTCCACCATATTTAACTGTAGGAAGGGTGTTTTTTTCCTTATAAGCTTCATTTCTTCGCCTATGAATATATCACTAGTCAAAGAGTTCAAGTTTGGTTTCATCTGTCCACAGAACATTTTCCCAGAAGGATTTTGGTTTCTCAAGGTGGGATTGCGCAAAGATCAGGCATGCCATTTTATGTCTGTCTTTGAGCAGTGGGGTCCTCTTTGGCCTTTGCCCATGAAGTCCTTCTTTGTTTAGTTTGTGGCGTATGGTGCGGGTTGAAACCATCACTCCAAATTGCTCCAGGTCAGCCATAAGCTCTTTTGATGTTGTACGTGGTGTTTTTCCAACAGTTCACACAAACCTTCGAAGACTCCTTGAATTAATTTTCCCACCACGTCCTGGGAAGTTCTTGCCATTTCCATAAGCAGAAAACTTCTTAATAACATTGCAAATTGTAGACACAAGAATCCCAAGGTCTTTGGAGATGGCCTTGTACCCCTTTGAAGTTTGGTGACAATGGCTTTTCTGACAGTCTCAGGCAGCTATCATGTCTTCACCACTGTGAAAATGGAACAGGGAGTGAAAGTGGCCTTTTTAAACATTAGAGTCATCCTTCATTTGTTGATTTAAGTCATACGAGTACAGACCATTGATCACAGGTGCGTCTAATTTTACTGCAATGGGAATGTGGTTCTTTTGTTCAGATTGATTTGAATTGCTTATAAGGGTGCCAATAATCGTGTCCTGGCAATGTGTCAGATTTTATACTATTTCCTACTTTTTCCTTTTTTTAATTAGTCTTGTTTTATTTGATTCTTTTATGTGTCAAATATGTGTGCATATATATTCCAAAGCCATTTCACTGGCCACTTTTTTTGAGGAGATATTGGACATTAAGGGGTTGAACTACAAGGGTGCCAGTAATGTTGACCACAACTGTATTTTCTTTTGTTCTTAATTACTACATATTATGGACATCCATGTGTAAATTTTGTGTATTCTAAAATTTCCATTTACACATGGAAGCCGTTTCCACACGCTAATGCTGGATTTTCCATGTGGAAATCATGAGTAAGGCTTCTGCAAAAAAAACCCCAAAGTGTTTTTATTTGTATAGACATAAAAATCCCTGGTTACTTGACTGGAAAAGAAGGGGTACAGACACACACACTCTCTAGTCAGATGTCCTAAGCTGTCTTGTGCTTTTAACTTGGCCGTACCAGGTCGGTAGCTTTCTACTATGAGTATTTTTGCTCTTCAGAATTAGAAAATGTTTAACCCCTTTGGTTGCTGTGCTACTCTATTTTGCTTGCTATTGAATTCCCTGTGATATGGGAACTATTTCATGAGATACAAATTCAGTCTGGTAGGAATGTTGGAGTTCAGTATTATAAAAACAACATTGGTGGATGCAAGGGCAGGATTTCTTGGTTGCTCACCTGCTTACTGTTCTTTTAAAGACTTCCTTTGGCTCACTTTTCCAGCAAATCATAAGCTCATTTTCGTTGAGTGTGCAGTGACAATAGTATTTGCCACATTACAGCAAATGAAACTAAGGAGCCCTTTTATTAAAGGACGTCAGCTGTTAGCGCAGGTTCTGGCACGTGTTAAAGGTGCACTGGGAAACGTGTTAACAACATAGGGCCATGATGGCGTGGCTGGATTTCAGCACTAACTCCCCATAGCATGTTAAAGTTGCAAGTGGGCGGGTTAGGAGCAGAGTGGGTGGGGTAAGCACCTTGCCGTCAGTGGAGGCCACGCTAGGGCAGAGGGCACTACGTAACTGCCAGGAACATGCTTTCTACATCCTGACAGTTAACGCTGTGATGCTGAACCCAGTGCGCCATGGTTTAAGTGTTATCAGCATATTAGGTGCAATACCATAGTGCCCTTTAGTAAAGGGTTATTAAGTGCAATTATAGAGCAAAGCCCCCCCCCCCCCCAGTGAAGTTAGCTAATTGAAGAAGAAGATCTCCAGCCTTTTCAGGCTTTGAAACAACCAGAAGAGAGAGTGTGGGAAAGATCATCATTAAGAGTCCTTTATTTAAGCCATGATTTAACTTATGATCCTGTAGAAGGAATTTATTAAGAATGAAGCTTCAAGGTCTCAAGCATAACAGAATTAGACTGAACTCTAAATGTGGATGCTGCATTAAATCTCAGATACAGCTGAAATGATCACCTCCTGCTGAGAAAATAAACAAAGAAACCAAAAAGGAAATTAATAGTGAAAAAGGCATGGGTGCTCTCTTTTGATTTTCTGTTTTACAATTCCCTCCTCTGGCCATTGTTTGGTTTCCCACGTTATACAAAACCTCTAGGTTGCTTAGTTTCTGGTTTAAAGCTAATTTGGTATTCCCATTTTGTGTATCCTGAGTTGAAAAAAAATCTTGCAGGCATGTCAACTGCTAGTTTGCAGTGTAGGAGTGTGGGTCTGTCTTGCAGCTTTGATAAATGTGTTCTCTCTGGAGGAGCATCACCCCGTACATTGCCGTGGAAAGAGGAGGATTGCACGACAGCAAACATTTACTTTTATTCCTTGGCATTTGGCTTCTAACCAAAGGAGAATTTTCTCTCCTCCATTAGACTGAGTCTACATATACGGATAGGTACTATGCATCCATTAGGGTCTCACGTTGGCTCCTTATATTATAACAGAGATGAACTGCCTGGACAGCTGTGCTGATGATTGTTAGGCAATTAAGTGAAAGTTTGTTTTGGCCACATTTCCTATTGGGTACAACAGGTAATTTAAGTTGATGAAAGGGTTAAGGTTAAAGTATAATCTAATCCCAATTTGTAAATTTGATGTCAAACTAGTGTTGGGGATAGGGTGCAGCCAGGAAGGGCTAATTTCAGCATCTGGTGTCAGAGGTTTAGTTTAAAATCGAATATCTTTGAACTCTCAGACACCTTTAGAAGTGTTGCATATGCCCCATCATAGGAAGGGAGCATGATGAGCCAGGGCAATGGCAGGATTTCACCAAAAACTTTAACCTCTGTATTTGTTATATATTTATTAAGATGTATTTAACCGCCTTTATGAAGAGATTCAACCGGGGTGGTTTACAGCAAGTATAGCTTCATATAAACAACATATTCTATTAGCAGTGGGGGCGGCCCAAGGGTTCTTTCCACCCTAGACAGGCCTGATTTATTTATTTATTTATTTATTTATTTAACATTTTTATATACCGCACTATTCATCATCAGCGCGGTTTACATAGAACTACAAAACATCAGATAAGATAAGATACATATATCTGTTTTTACATGTAACAGGAAGAAAAACTTGGAAAACAGGGGTAATAGTAACAATGGATAATAAAACTTGAACTATATACATATGATAGTAATATTACTTGAAAAAGTATCATGTTAGATAGGGATGGGATTGGAGCTGTTTAGATGAACTTGTGTTATTGTGTTCTCTGGAAAGTATATGAGCTGCCCCCACCGCAGCCCCACTACCGTGCTGCCCTGACATCCAGCCTCTCACCTAGGGATGATGGGCCGCTCGACAATCACCTCTTTGAAGCCGCGGCAGACTTTAAAGTGCATGCGTGCCCTCATGACCTCCCGCGCCTGCCCCCTCCTATGCAACTTTCTGGTGGAGGGGGCAGGAGAGGCAGGACGTAAGTGCACACATGCGCTTTAAAGCTTACCACGACGCTAAAGAGTTGATCGCCGTGCCGCCCATCAACCCCAGGTGAGAGGCTGGATGTCGGGGATGGTATGGAAATGGTGTGCAGTGCGGTGGGGGTGGCACATTGGTACTGCCAAGGGCCGAGCTGCTGCATAAGAACATAAGATATGCCATACTGGGTCAGACCAAGGTCCATCAAGCCCAGTATCCTGTTTCCAACAGTGGCCAATCTAGGTCATATGTACCTAGCAGTTTCCCCAAAAGACACAGGGTTCCGCAATGCTTGTACTGGGTCAAGCATTGATATCCTGGGTCCCTTCTTAATAATGGTTTATGGACCTTTCCTCCAGGAACTTGTCCAAACCTTTTTTAAACCCAGCTACACTAACAGCCTTTACTACATCCTCCGGTAACAAATTCCAGAGTTTGATTACACGTTGAGTGAAAAAATATTTTCTTTTATTAGTCTTTAGAAGAGGAAGAGGAAGCGATCGCCGTGTCTCCCACCAGGGTCTGATACCCTAGGCGACCGCCTAGTTTGCCTCATGAACAGGTCAGCCCTGATTAGCAGCACAACAATAGTAACATGAAGGCATGTCAACATAATACACAATTAGAACAATGAGGCAAACTTGGAGATAGGCAAATTAAATCCTAATAATAGGATACAATATCAGTAATATACTGTACATATTAAAACAGCACAGTAAAATGATCATATAACAGAACTATGCTACAATGTCAGCAGAATACAAATTGTACAGCATAATAGGCGGCCTGGTAGAAGATTAATACAGCATAGATATGATGCTCACAATGTCAGCACAATACAATGAAAAATCTTAATAGGCAGCAGAAGGGGCAAGTGCAGCGAGGATATACAGAAAGAAAAGATGGGTAGGACAGAAGCACTGGGATAAATAAAACTGAGTGGCTAGACCAAGGGTAAATTATATGTACACTGACTGCTTGGCTCAACCTGTACCTTCTGACAAGATGTTAGCTTAGGGATATGCCGATTTCTAGCACAGGAAGGTTTTAATTTAAGTTATTTTCATGCTTGACTATTTAATCCGTTTTATAAAAAAGGATGTATTCTTGACAGATCAATCAAGGTAGTTACAGTGTTTTAGATGTGAGGCCTCAAAATTGATATTTTGGGTTTTTAGCAGGAGGTGTCAGAAAGTTGCCCTAAAGATAATTGGGGCAAAGGGCTGATGAGCAAATAGAGATTTCAACTGAATGAGATATTCATTAGAGTTTTAAGGGTTTTTTGCAGTAAAAATGGGAGTCTAGAACTTCATTTATTTTTGGCATTACTTTTGAATTGAATTTTAAGCCGTGTTTTCAGTGAGGGTGTAAGTCTCTCTCAGAAATGGTTTGCTCTGGAAGGAAGAACTTCTGCAATGTGAGTGATTCAAAGGCAGCTTTCCTTCTACCGCTCAATCGACAAAGGACTCTTAATTGCTGAACCAGTTTTCCTGGCAAGGAGGAGGTGTTACGATGATAGAAAAATGGGAGTGAAGCATAAAAATACTCTCTTTCCAAAATGTTTCTTTCTGCTTCTTCCTATGCAGCATGATTGCAGCAACAACCTCTCTCTATGAATCTACAAAACATTGCCACATGTTTGCTGGGAAACCCACCTTTAGTAATACAGAGGAATTGTAGCCAACTTAATAGCTTGTACAGCTGAGGAATACAAATTAACCAGATGTCTCCTTTAAGTCCTGATAATACAGCAGAAATTATTCTGCATGAAGTTTGTAAAATGTGTAGCTTAATTCCAACAAACAAAACAAAAAATGGATCTCAAGCAAAGAACGGGTGTAGTTTCAGGAGGAGGTCAGCAGTTCATATTCTTAGAAAAAGATTTTTTCCTAACCATATGGTCCATGAGGGATGAAATGTACAATCCAGTGTCAGTGTCGCGTAAAACCTTTAATATTGTCACTACTAGTTAGATAGCTTTGGCATCAAGGCATATCGTGGGTAGAGTTTGGGCAGAGCGTGCAAGTACATGCATAGATTATCACATACCATCATTTATGCGCATATTTCAAAAGTACAAGTGCAGACATTTACACCAGCTGTAGGGCGATCCTATGAATTGTTGTCCTAAACTGTTCGATCTTCATTCAGGCCTCTGATTGTTGCTAGAGTGGCATCCACAACTGCTGTTACTGTATCGATCCATTGCATTGCTGGTTTTCCTCTTTTGTGTCGCCCTTCAACCTCGTCTCTTCCCTTGGCTTCCAATATCACTTCTATGCAGACAAATCGCAAATTTATATCTCTTCACCTGACCTTTCTCTTTCTCGTCAGGCCCGTATCTCCTGCTTATATGGTATTGCTATCTGGATGTCTCAGCACCGTCTGAAATTGAACATGGCCAAAACTGAGCTTCTGATTTTTTCCCCAATCCCCCCTCCCCCTTTCTCCATCATAGTTGATAACACACCTGTTTGTCCTGTTTCCTCAACTTGCAATCTCTGGGTTGTTTTTGATTCCACCTTATCATTCAATTCCCATATCCAACAAATTGCTAAATCCAGTTGTTTTTCTCTCTGTGATATTAACAAGATTCGTCCATTCATCTCTCTGCGTTTCACTATTGCAACCTCCTCCTTGCTGGTCTCCCTCAATCTAATCTTTCCCACTTCAATCTATTCAAAACTCAGCTGTGTGTCTAATCTACCACCAAGCTCATCACTGTCACATTACTCCTCTTTTAAAGTCCCTTCACTGGCTCCCTATCCACTGCCGTATTCAGTTCAAACTACTTACCCTCACACATAAGTGCATTCACTCTGCTGCTCCTTATCTTTCCTCTCTCCTCTCTCCCTACACCCCTCTCGTGATCTTCGTTCATATTCTGCTTTTCTTCTCTCCATGCCGCATTCTACTTCTGTTAACTTTGGGCTTCGCTCCTTTGACCTTGCTGCCCCTTTTGCTTGGAATAACCTACCCCTTTCCCTGCTTCAAATCTCTTCCCTCACACTCTTCAGGTCTAGGCTCAAGACGCACATATTTGAGACTGCCTTTGGCTCATAATCTCCATCCTTATGTTTCAGGTCTTTATTACCCCTTCTGTCCTTCTCTTTTCATAGTATTGTATGTTCATCCTTTTAAATTGTAAGCTTGACGAACAGGGACTGTCTTTTCTGTTTCTGTACAGCTCTGCATACGCCTGGTAGCACTTTATAAATTATCATTATTAATAATAATAATAAAAATAATTTGATGTCCTCCAGTAATGACTGATTTGTTCTTCAGGCAGTCAGTGGCTGAGGTATTCATGGCCAGCACCATAAAGCAAAGGCATCAATTTTCTTTGTCTTGCTTTGCATCTTTCAGAACTATATAATGTTGTTGAAAATATCATGGCTTGGACAAGTCAAATTTTTGTACACAGAGATATATTTTTTCACTTGAAAATCTTGTCAAGGGCCTTCGTAGGATGAAGGTGGAAGGGGATAATTTGAGGAACTATATCTTTACGAAAAGAGTGGAAGATGCATGGAATAGTCTTCCAGTAAATGTAGTAGAGATGAGGACAGTATCTGAATTTAAGAAAGCATTGGACAAAAACAGGAGATCTCTAAAGGAAAAAAGGGAACAGCAATAGTTGGCATGGAAGGGCAGACAGAATAGACCGTATGGTCTTTATTTGCTGTCATGTTTCTTTGGTTTTATATTTCTATGTTTCGATAGCTGTTCTGCCAAGAGCAATGCGTCACTGGATTTCTTGACTGCTTGTCATTTGATTATTGATTATGCATCCAAGCAGGTTGCAGTTGTCTGCTATTTCTCTCTCTTTTCCCTCAAGGATGAAATTATTTATTTTGCCAACTGTCGGGATCTTTGTCTTCTTCACATTTTAGAGGCCCATTTAGATTATGTTCCTTGATCTTGATAAGCAGATGTTTGTCTTAGTCTGGCCCCTCAGCTGAAACCTGCCCTTCTTGAGACCCTGCTGGTAGTTAATTTACCAATGGCTAATGCTCGCAAGCCCTTGGAGCATGACACAAACCACTGCACAAATTAGGCATTCTGTTATAAAATTGCACTCCCATTGTACTTAGGGTTGCCAAGTGGCTGCAGATGCACCCAACAAGCTTGATCTAGTCCTGAGTTTACCACTTGATTGCTTGTGTCACATTTAACAACACACCGCATTCTGGTAGACTACTTTTCTTAGTACATTGACCTCCAAAGAGTTTCTGAAGTTTGGTCAAACAGGGACTGAGAAATTGCAGAATTTAGTTATTTCAGAAATGAGGAGTCTAGGGTATAGTGGTAACACAATGCTAAGCACTGTAATCTCTCTCTCTCTCCTCTTTATGCAGATTATGGCAGAGAGGAAGAATGCCAAAGCTGTGGCTTGCAGCTCTCTACAGGAGCGAAATCATGTCAGTCTTGATGTTCCCCTGCAAGGTACATCAGAATAAATGGTCATGCTGCTGTTTGTTTCAAGATTACTTTGCTCTTGTGTTTGTTTTATTCCCTTACAAGAATATAGCATAAAGACAGTTGTAAATAGCATTTGTTTCTTTATGCAGTCATTTAATATTTTTTCTTTTATAATTAAAAACAATGTTATTAGAAACGCTTGCAGCAGCAAATCACCTTCAT
Source organism: Ichthyophis bannanicus (assembly GCA_033557465.1). Lineage (NCBI taxonomy): Eukaryota > Metazoa > Chordata > Amphibia > Gymnophiona > Ichthyophiidae > Ichthyophis > Ichthyophis bannanicus. The sequence continues at coordinate 1,511,344,435 of CM066032.1, read as the reverse complement.
TTCAAAATGTAACTTTCTGAGCTGTTTGTACACTGTTTTTCTCTCTACTAGCTATTTCACAACTCATCTCTGTCTTGATACATGTGCCCTATAAACGGGCAGTTATATTAAGAGCACCCTTTCTGTATGCTGAGTATACTACAGGATTTGCAAGCATTAATACTATATGGACTGACCACAGGACGATAGTAGATACTGGCTATTCCTAGCTGTGCCTCTTACTAAGTGCAAATGTTCTTCTATTCTCATGCAGTAGATTTCCCAACACCAAAAACTGAACTTGTACAGAAGTTCCATGTGCAGTACTTGGGTGTGTTACCTGTAGTGAGGCCAGTAGGTAAGTGACAAAACCATTGCTCTCTGCTCACTAGATAAACAATATTAGTTAGAAAAGGCTGAGATACATAGCAAACAGCTGACCATGGTGTCTCCTCTTATTGTCTTAGTAGGCCATGTGGTCTTTTTCTACCGTCATGTTTCTATGTTTCTATAAAGGAAAAAAGGGGACTTTTGTAATGGTTGATATGGAAGGGCAGACTAGATAGGCCATGTGGTCTTTTTCTGCCGTCTATGAATCGAGGTGTGCTTTAATATAGCTCCATCTCAATTTGGTTTGCTTATGGTGTACATTTCCATTAATTGAGAAATATACACATAAAAGATGCCTGCTCTGTGTGTTCAGCTTTGCAACAGATTCATTTTTGTAATTATATTATACTTTTATCATTTCAGGTATGGACATGTTGAATGGTGCCATAGAGAATCTCATGTCTTCATCCACTGAAGAAGACTGGACAGCAGTTATCATGAATGTTGCTGATGCCACTGTGACTGTTATCAAGGAAAAAGTAAGGCAGAAATATTTAGAGTAATTTAATGAGGGAAAATGGCATCAATTTTCATGGAATAAAGAAAATGTCCTGCAAGAGCTTATATTTGAAGAATGTATATCAAAAAATAATGTGGAAAATGCACATGTAGAGTGTGACATATTAACATATTTCCTCCACCCACAAACTCAGGTATGTCTCTGTAGGGGACTTGGCTGATACAGTCATGATAAAAGGTGTCTCAGTAGAGTAATGGGATGTATGAGTAGGTGGGCATGGTTTTGCATATGCGAGTGGAAATGTACAGTATGTATCATGAGTGTGTGTGTTGGGGGGTATGAGTGTTGCCAATGTGTGTTAGGGGCGGTTTGCGTATGTGAATGTGTGTGTGTGTGTCAGGGGCTCTGTGTATATGCATAAGTGCGTATGCATGTTGGAGGGCCTCTGTGTATATACATGCATGTGTGTGTGTAAGGTAGCTTTATGAATGCATGTCTATATGGTGACATTTTACTTAGCAGATAATGTCCTTTCCTTGAGTTCTTCTAGACCAGTCCAGATAAGTGGGTTGTGTTCCCCTTTCAGCAGATTGGTGGAGACAAAGAACCAATGAAAACTCAGGTTTCAAAAACATCACTCCCATACCTCTCTCTGTCTCAGCCACCAGAGATCTCTCCAGTATCCATCCCCAAGCATATGGGAGAACATGGCAAGCCTCACACAACCTCAACATAAGCAACAATGAGTAATCAAACAGTACAGAACTATGTACAGGAAAGCATAAACAGAAGGCTGTCCATAGAAGATGGACCTGCAGAGCCAAATATTTAAATCATAGCGGACCAAAGAGTACTGCCACAGAAGGACAGAGCAAACACAGTTCGAGGGGTGGGCCCTGGTCTGGTCTAGCAGGATTCAAGGAAAGGACATTATCTGGTAAGTAAAATGTCACCTTCCATATCATCCTGCTAGACCAGTCCAGCCAAGTGGTACGTACCAAAGCTTAGCCTCCATTGGGCAGAAAGATGGCACAGCAGCTCACAAAACCTTTAGAGCCAAAGTCCATGTCTGCCTGAGCGTGGACATTCAAGCAGTAATGCTTGACAAAAGTGGAAAGTGATGCCCATGTTGCCGCCCAACAAATGTCTGCAGAGACTACCGAGCTCTGCTTCAGTCATGAGGACGCTTGTGCTCAGGTAGAATGGGTAGAACTGGCCAGTACCACAACAGATACACTGAGGCAATGGCTTCCTTAATCCAGCACCTCAATGTAGACTTAGCCACCGTGCCAACCTTGCGTGGGCCAGCAAACAGCAAAAAAAGATGGTTGGACTTATGAAAGGCATTCGTTACCTTCAAGTACTGGAGAAGCACCCTCTGGACATCCACAAGGCAAAGATCCTTATCTTTTCCCCGACACTGCTCCTTAGAGAAAGAGGGCAGGCCAATCACCTGGTTCAAATGAAAGGGAAAAATCACCTTAGGCAAGAAGGAAGGCAGAGACTGAAAGAAAATGGCCTCCTTTGAAAAGACAGATAAGGATTTCGGCAAGACAGAGCCTGAAGCTTGGAAATCCTCCTTATGGAACAAATCATGGCCAAGAAGACCGTCTTGAATGTCAAATCCTTTAGAGTAGCATGCTTCAATGACTCAGAGGGCTTCAACATCAAGGCCCTCAGCAGCAGACACAGATTCCAGGTAGGGACCACAGAGGAGAACGCAGATGCCAAACCCCCTGAAAAAAGCACAAAACATCTGTGCTTCAAAAAAAAAATCCACCAGTGCCAGAGCCTTCACATACACTGCTCCCACGCTTTGGAATGACCTCCCAATAAACATCCGTATCATAAAAGACCTCTCCCAATTTAGGAAAGAACTCAAGACATACCTATTCTCCGAACACTTTGAAATCCCCTACCCTCCAAGTCCAACCACACAGCGTCCACAGACATACAAACATAAAGTCCGCAAAAACACAATCAACTGAACATACACAGCCCTCTCTCAGACAGCTCTCACAAAGACACACCAAAAAATCCACAAAAAAATGGAAATAAATTCCACCACACACACACACACCCCCACTTGAATGACGAATACTCTACACTATAACTCATTGTATCCTAACCTTTTTGTAAATATCCTCTGTAAATAGCAATGGCAGTTCGCTGCCCATTTCCCTGTAAAAATTTAGAAACTTCTGATCAATATAACGATACAGAAGTATACAAAAGTACACACCTTGTAAATAGTTGAAACATTATAATGATCTGTTATATGTAAAAAGTTAAAAAAAAAAAATTTCCTGTTCAATGTAATGTTATACAAAACTGTTAAATTGTTCCATGTAAACCGCCCCTGATCTCTGGAAGGGGCGGTATAGAAGAAATAGATAAATAAATAAATAAATAAAATAAATCTGGGTGTAAGCCTAGTGACATACCAGCCACTGGATCTCTGAAACAGGCCAAAGCTTCCATCAGAATCTTCAGGGAGCTAAGAGAGAGATCCTTCTCCAGACCTTCCTGCAGAAAGTCCAGCAGAGACAGCACCTTGGCCATCTCAGGAACCAGCTGCTGTGCGCCGCACATCAGGCCTGCACATACCACCAACTGAAGAATAGCAGCCATTGTGGTGAACTGGTTCTTCAACAAGGAATCTACCTTTTAGTCTAGAGTATCCTTTAAGGCCAATCTGCCTTCCACAGGTATGGTGGTCCACCTGCGTGACGTGCGCATTCACCTTGGGAAGATAAAACCACACGATGCACTCCTTCTCCGGGAGAGCATACATTTTATACACTGTCAGCCCCTTAGACGGGGAGTTGGGGGGAACCCCACTATGACTAGATCTTGTCCTTGATCACCTCCAAGAACGGGAAGACAGGTAAGGATTTCCACACCCCTTGCAGGAGTGGATGTACCTTCGACTCCTGCTTGGTGCCTGGAACATCCACTAAGCTCAGGGTGGATGAGACCCTAGCAGTCAATGCCACCAGTGCCTCCTTCTGGAACAGATGGATAACACCAGTCTCTTCTCAATCATCCGAAGATGAGAGTACTTCTTTGTCCATATCACAGCCCATAACCAAGGCATCTCAATCCAAGGCACAATCTAAATCTCAGACAGATTCCAGCTGATCTCCATCTTCAGGGGGCACCTTTCACCAGGGACACTTGGCCAAAGGCAATCGAACAGGGCTTCCACTCTCAGCCTGCCCCTCATGAGACTGCACTTGGGGAAACCCAGAGGCCGCAGGGTCTGAATTTCACACCGGAAAGACCAGGCCTGTTGCAAAAAGGAAAATAATTCCAGGGAGGACAATCAGGACTCTGGAAGCTCTCCTCATAGAAATGACCCCCCTACACCAGAGGACATAGCCGCCACCAATCCCCCTAGAGGACAAAGAGCACCCCAAAGCACAGTTGCCGGAAGCTGCAGCCAGCTGGTCGTCCTTACCCTCAGCGCCATCCACCACCTCTTACCCTATAGCAGGCAAGGTGGGACTAACTGTATACCCCTGCTGAGAAAGGGGGAGCAAGGCATGCAGGAAGCTGCCATGCAGGAAGAGCAGAGTCCAGAAGCCGGAGAGGAGGCACCTTGTTTGCCACAGGCCAAACAATGTTTTCTGGAGGAAGACAGAGAGTTAAGGCGAGTATCACAAGAGTGCACGCTATGGCTGTGGTGGCTCTGCAGGGGCACATTAACAGCACTTACACAGCAACATGCGTTACGGGCGCTTGGATAGGAACGCGCTTTGGAACCACTTAGATGGAATACATACAAGGACCACGTGACTGCCAGGCACACAGTAGTGAAAAACACTATTAACACTTGCAGAAAATAGCAGGCAACCCCACACTGTGCCAAGTCACCAGCGGTCCACCCCAAATTGTGCCACAGACAGATGGAATCAGGAGGCCCCAACAAGGGCAATGACAAGGTCAAGCCTTAGTACTCATCCTGTGAAAGCCCCAGGCAGAAATCTGCACCAAGCTCAGCTCTGTGCCCCTGAAACTATTTATCTGGTTTTGCAGGCACTGCATTTACGGTAGCTTAAGGCAGGCAGATTCCTCTGAGAGGCTTCTGCAATCTTTGGAAGAGAGCAGAGGGGAAAGAAGGAGGAGGGAGGGGCGTTGAGGTTGTGTGAGGCTGCTGAACTCTTCCAATTCTTCCAGATCCTTCCAATTTTCTGACTGCACAAAAGGCTCTTATAATGCTAAGAACGTGGAACTGAACAAATTTTCCCTCCTCCTATGGCTACCGAAAAGATCGCAGTCTAGTACAGCCTCTCACGCCACGCTCAAGTGACAGAGTCATCCTCAAGCTAGTCGTTCATGACTGTTTAAATCATTCTTTTCCTCTTAATTATTCAGATTTTCTTCGGAGTGAAGAAAATCCATCACCATCTGCTGAAGACAAAGAAATACTGAAGGGACCTCTGGAGGCTGAGGCGGATAGAGGCATAGGAGTGATGTCATTGAAACCTGGACTTTTCATTGGTTCTTTGTCTCCACCAATCGGCCGGTAGGGGAACACAACCCACTTGTCTGGACAGGTCTAGCAGGATGTTATGGAAGTGTGCATTCATGTTTTGGGGGGCTCTGTGTGTGGGGGTGCATGTGTGTGTCAGGGCTCTGCATGTTTATGTGTGTTGGGGCTCTGTGTGTGTGCATGTATGCATTTGTATGTGTCTGGGGGCTGCAGGTGTGTGTTGGCAGCTCTATGCATGTGGCAGGAGGTTGTGTATGTGCATCAGGGGCTATGTGTACGCACATATGTCAGCTGTGTGTTAGTGCATGTATAAGAGTGTATGTGTGTCAGGGGGTGGCTGTGTGTGTGTGTTGCATGTGTGTGGGGGCACATGTGTGGGTGTATGATTCCTTGTTCCTTCCACTCGCTCGCATGATTCCACCTTCCTATCCTTTGCTGCTCTCTCTTATGCTTTCCATCTTTTCCCTTCATCCACCCATGCGTTCTCCCGTATCTACTACCCAACTTTGCACTCTCTCAGGGCTTTCACTCCCTCCCTCCCTCCCTCCCTTAATGCATTCATCTCTATTTTCCTTTTCCCCTCTAACCTCTTTCCGTTATGCTCCTCCCCCATTCTCCTTTCCTCTTCTAGTCCCTCCCTTACCCTTATATCTGGCCCCTTTCTTTCCTCTTAATGCCACCCCTTCCCATATTTCCCTTAGCCTCTGCCCTTTCTTTTAGGCCCTGCCCTCCTCACCCACCGCTTCTTTCATCGCACTGCTTATGGTATTCTGTCGACGGGACCTGGGGACTCCCAATGGCGCTTCACTGGCTCTCCTCCACTTTTCTCGCTGGCAGGAGACTCCCACCAGCTCTTTGCTATTGTGCCTCTAGTTTTCATGTCTGTGAGAGCTCAGACTTCTGGGGCTCTGCATGTTTGTTCGCACATGCACAAACACACATGCGTATGGACAGACAAAAACAGAGACAGGCAGAGAGAGCCTATTGTCCAAGCAAAATCTGCCTAAATACTGATAACTATGTGATCAAATAAATATAGAAAACCCAACATGGCCACGATTCTTTATAAGTACATAAGATTTTAAACTGTCCAAATTTGTGATGATAACTACAATAGACATGTTCAAAATATGATCAGTATATTACACGATCACCTCTCTATACAAAAAATTGCTTCCCAGTTATCATCAGTCAGTCCCATACTGTGATCTATTAAAAATAAATATCTATTTCAATATATTCCTTCAGTTACTCAAATTATATTTGTTTACATAGAGGGGTGACCAATCTTATTGTTCTTAAATTCATTCTTAATCTCATTCTTCATTTTATTTCAATTAATTTCTATAAAACTCAATTTTCAAAGGGGGATATAATACCAGTATAATATGTTAATCCTTCACTGCACAAAATGTAGACATTAAGAATTGTTAGACCGATATATATTATAAACTCCATCAAATATCTAGTAATATTAACAAATTTAAAAAGTAAAAGATCAGGAAGGAAATGACGTCACCGGTCAGAACGGGAGCGTAAGAGCGGAGCTCCGACAGCACGGGAACATATTAGGCACACAATAAGCTTAGCAACAGCGGGAAAGTCCCGGGCTTCTGTTGAGGAGTCTGTAAGGGTGAGCGGAGTGGAGCCGCGATGAAGAAAGGGACGGCGGAGCTGAAAGCCTTCGCTTACAAAGGCGGAGCAGGGAGCGCTGCGGGGAAGAACAAAATGGCGGCGCCATGTGCAACAACGGAGGAGGTGGCAAAATCCCCGATAAGTGCAGAACCAGCTCAGGCAAGTGAAATTGAGGGTCTGAGAGGAGAGCTGAAGTCGTGGTTCGGCACAATCAGACAAGACCTAGCTAATTTTCAATCGGAGGTGCAGACCTGGATGGAGGACTTAAAGGGTGACCTGAGAGAAGTGGGGAACCGCTTGGAGGAGGTGGAAAATAAGATGGAGGCGCAGGAGAGTGTGGTTAATGGCATGCAAGAGAAATTGGAGAACCTGGACATGGAACAGGAAGAGCTGTGGGCTAAGGTTGAAGATCTGGAGAATCGCTCCAGGAGAGTCAACATTAGGGTTCGAGGAGTGCCTGAAAGCCATGATAAAGAGGATTGCATAAGCTTGGTGAAGCAGCTCAGCAAACAGATTTTGGAGAATGCCAACGGGCCTGAGCGCACATGGTGTTTGCAGATTGAGCGTGCTCATAGAGCGCTGGGCCCGCGGAGAGAGGGCAGGCCTCGAGATATCATGGCCTGCTTCCATGAATACTCCACTAAGAGCGCTATAATGGAGGTAGCTAGGAGACTTCCTGAACTGAAGTGGGAGAACCATTGGGTGGAGATATATGCGGACCTATCAGTCATTACAATACGGAAAAGGAGGGAAATGGCCCCCATAACGAAGAGACTGAGAGAGAAGCAGGTTAAATACAAATGAACCTTCCCTTTCGGATTACAGTTTAACATCAAAGGTGTGACATCCCATGTAAAATCTCCGGAGGAGGCGGCGAGTGCGCTCAAGAAAGCGGGATGGGTGGAAATCCCGGGGCTGAATGTGGTGGAGCCTGCGAAAGCGGCAAGGCCGCCGGACCGAGCCGGGGGATAGATGAGAGCGCAACGAGGTGATAAGCGTCTGCGACGGCAACAGAGAAGCTCCCCCAGATCTCAAGAGTGCAGATGAAGGACTGGACTGCTGTGAATATGCCTAGGAGGAGGGGGAAAAAGCTACAGTAATGTAATTTGTGGCAAATGTTGTGAGTTATATCTGTTAGAGTGTGCTGGAGTGCTGGTTCGTCATGCCTCGTGTTGATCAGAATGGTGGTCAAGGGAAGGGATGGGGTGGGGGGAGGGGGGACAGTGGTGTGGGGGGGTGGGGGGGGAGAGGGGAGGGGATCTCTTACCATGGATAATTTTGTGGAAGGGGAGGGGGGGTAATTTGATAGATGGATAAAATCTGAGTACTTACGTTCAATGTGCGTGGGCTGAATGCGCCGGTTAAGCGGCAGAGAGTGTTTAAGGAAATAGAGAGACTGCGGGCGGATATAATATTTCTGCAGGAACACATTTGAAGAAACAGGAAGAGTGGAGAATGGTACATAAAAAATTTCGGGGTCAGTGGTTTTCCTCCAACAGGTTAGAGTTGCGTAAGGGTGGTGTGGGCATTTTGATAAGAGGGTCTATCCCATACGTAGTGTGTGATATTAAACAGGATAAGGGAGGAAGGTACATTCTTCTTAAGATTAAAATGCATGAACAGGTCCTCACACTAGTGAATGTTTATGGGCCAAATTGAGCGCAGGGGCCCTTCTTTCAGGAGTTAAACTCCGTTATAGATCAATTTGCTGAAAGGCAGGTGATTATGGGAGGTGATTACAACCTGACCGTTAACCCCCAGCTGGATAATTCTACGGGGCATGAAGATGGGAATGCTAGATACAAGAGAATTTTAAAGCTGATGGATAGAAATCTTGGTGTGGTTGACACATGGAGAGAGCTGAAGGGACGGGAAAAAGATTATACATTTTATTCACCAGTTCATCACTCATTTTCAAGACTGGATATGATATGGATTTCTCGACTGCTGTTGCAGGATGTAGGGAGATGTGAGATAGAGGAGAGAACACTATCTGACCATGCGCCCATGTGGATTGAAGTGCGAGTGGGGAACCAGGGGAGGAAGGGGGGTGGGTGGTTGCTGAATGAGTCCTTATTGGAGGATCCGGGGGTGGTGCAGAAAGTGCAGCAGGGGATAAAGGATTATCTGGCGGTTAATGACACCAGTGAGTGTAAAATTGAGACTATTTGGGAGTGTTTGAAGGTGGTAGTGAGAGGAGAGCTGATTTCTATAGGCTCCTACTTGAAGAGGAATAAGGAAGGGAAAAAAGAGTCTTTTCGGATGCAGATTCGGAATCTGGAAAATATGCAGAAACTAGGTAAATTGACGGGCAAGCAGGAGCAGGAGCTCAGGAAGTTTAAACGGGAATTAGGTGAATTGGACTTGGAGGAGATTAAATTTGCTCAAGAGAAATTGAAGCAACAGTTCTTTGAATGGGGCAATAAGCCCTCGCGCATGCTCGCCCGTAAGCTGAAACAGTTGCAGACCAGGAATTTTATAACTAAAATTAGGGATGCCAAGGGCCGAGAGTTGCGGGGAGGGAAACAAATCCAAGATAGATTTGTGGAATTTTACAAGCAGTTATATTTGGCGGAACGGTCCAGTCCACAGTTAAGCCTGGATAGATTTTTACAGGTAAACTTACCGAGTTTGGCGGTGAAAGAAACTGAGCTGATCTCTAGACCCATTGAGGAGCGAGAAGTGGCGGATGTTATTAAGGCTCTGCCGGCATCGAAGGCCCCAGGTCTAGATGGCTTTTCCAATAAGTTCTATAAAACGTTTGTAGATGTATTGTGCTTGCCGCTATCGCGGTTGTATAATTCGTTTGCAGAAGGGGGGAAGATTCCTGAAACTATGCGTACGGCGGGAATAACTATTCTGCCGAAGGAAGGTAAAGATCCCAATTTATGTGGATCATACCGACCTATATCTCTTCTGGGGGCTGATTTTAAGATTTTCACTAAAATTCTGGCTAACAGAATCCTGGCATTTTTACCCAGGTTAGTCCATGAAAACCAGGTAGGTTTTGTTCCTGGGCGCCAAGCAGGTGATAATATTAGAAGAGTTTTGAATGCGGTGTGGCAGGGGAAAAGGAAGGAGGAACAATTGATTTTGTTAGCCATTGATGCGGAAAAAGCATTTGATAGAGTGCATTGGCCATACTTGTTTAAGGTTTTGGAAAGGATGGGAATAGGGGGTGCTTATTCGGAGTGGGTGAAATCTATTTACGAACGCCCAATGGCTAAAATCCGCATTAATGGGGAATATACATCAGCCTTTGAGTTATTTAGAGGAACTAGGCAGGGGTGCCCTCTGTCCCCAATTTTGTTTGTACTGTCCATGGAACCCCTGGCCCAGTATATACGTGAGAGCAAAGAGGTTTATGGGGTTAAAGGGAGGAGAGTAGAAAGTAAAATCTCACTTTTTGCTGATGATCTTCTATTTATGCTGACAAAACCAATTGATTCCCTGGGTGCGGTAGATAAAATTTTTGCGAGACTTTGGGGAGTGTTCAGGATTTAAAGTTAACGCCACCAAGTCGGAAATTCTTAATATATCTGTGGATCGGGGGACCCAGGAGTTGATTCAAGAGCGTTTCCCTTTTAAGTGGGCAAGAAACGGCATTAAGTATTTGGGAATATATTTAACCTTGAAAGAAGCGGATTTATTTGGGGCGAATTTCGGTAGATTGGAAAAAAAGATAAGAAGGGAATTGGAAGAATGGCAGAGTAGGGGATTATCGTGGTTGGGGAGGATTGCGGCTGTAAAAATGGTGGTGTTACCGCAGTGGGTGTACCTATTCAGAGCTTTGCCTATCTGGATAGGGAAGAAATCTGTGGTGAGATGGCAGAGAACCATCATGAAGTTTATAGGGGGGGGGGGGAAATAGACGAGTTGCGTGGAGGATCCTGACGAAAAGAAAAGAGAAGGGGGGATGGCCGTTCCAGACCTCGAGCGCTACCTTGAAGCATCGCAACTGGGGGCCATAGTAGAGTGGTGGGGAGAGGAGGTGCAAGAGTGGGTTCAAATGGAGGAGGATGAGTTGGGGGTGAGGAAGGTGGGGGAGTGGATGTCCAGTTCGGAACCCCTATACTAGATGGACAGTGGAATTATGGAATAAGTGGCAGCAATCCTGGCTGGGGAAGGCGGGGAAATCGTTGCCAATAAGGGGGAACCCTGAGTTTCCCCCGGGAATGGGGAGTTCGGGGTTTGGCAAATGGGAGGAGAAAGGTTTAATAAGGGTGGGACAGCTGCTAGAGGGTAAAAGAATAATAGATTTTAAATCTCTGGCGGATCAATTCCACTTAGAGGGCACAGACGAGTATAAGTACAATCAAATTTGTCATTATGCCCGGTATAAAATCTTACCTGAGCTTGCTAGGGACCCCACTGGCATTGAGGTGATGTGCTTAATGGGTCAGACCAAGAGGGTGGTAACGAAGTTATATGACCTAATGGCAAAGAATATGGGGAAAGAGAGTTTTCAGAAACAGTGGGAGAAAGATTTAGGAGAATGCTGGGAGGAGGTACAGTGGGAGTGAATATTTAAGAATAGGTATAAAGGTCTGATGGCATCTCACCTGTTGGAGAACAATTATAAACTCTTGTATAGATGGCATTTGACGCCGGAGAGGGTACAGTCTATGTATAATCAAAATGATGGGAAATGTTGGCGACAATGTGGAAAGTATGGTACTTACCTTCATATTTGGTGGCAGTGCAAAGAGTTATCTGAAATGTGGGGAGTAGTGTTTGGTTTGGTGGGAGAAATTCTGGGGAAGGTGATTACCCCTCAGCCGGCAGTGGCCTTGTTGGGGCTGAAACCTGAGGGCTTAAATAATGCTGAGAGTGGTTTTTTGAATTTATGCTGTGTAGCACTAAGAATATTGATTGCCAGACGGTGGAAATAGAGTAATATACCGGAGTTGGGGGAATATTGGGCCATAGTGGGTAATATTTTCTTGATGAGTATGCTCACGGCACTAAAAAATAAGAGACCACAGAGTTTCTTTAATACTTGGGGGAAATATATACAGTGGGAGGAGCTCTCCGTATTGTAAAGGTCTGTGGTAAGAGGTCAGGGGTGGGGGGTGGAGGGGGATAGGGCGGGGTGGGGGGGGGAAAGGGATAAAAATGTGTGTATTCTAGGCAGGCAGTGAGGGGAATGTATTAGATTGTTGTTTTTACTAAAAAGCTATTTGGGGGGAAACTAATGAGATAGCTAACACTACCTAATGGTTTGAAGAGTAGTTTAATGTTGTTATTGTTATGCTAAGGTATCCAATTATCGCATATATATCAAGAGAGAATTTGGCGATTGCACTATAATAGATGTGGTACATGTGTATATGGGGGGAACTATTTGGAAAAAGGTTCAATATATGTTTTGTTTTATAGTTTAATTATGATATACATAGTGAGTGGATATATCCCTAAGACACCACAGAATTGTAGCAGGGTGAGGGGTGGTGGAAGATTGTTTCCTTCTGTATGGTTGTATATGTAGTGCGCTGTCTATTTTGATGTGTGACAATAAAAAAATTTAAATTAAAAAAAAAAAAAAAGTAAAATATCAGAGACCTCTAATACCTTTCAACGCCTATATTTCACAGGAAGAAATATTTTGGTTTGCTATATCATAAAACCGAATCACTAAATCCTGCACATAAATCTGAAAAAGACTACACTGATGATCCTCTGGTGGTATTCATTATAAGCCTGATTCACTATGGGGCACGTTTGGGCCGTCTGGACAGCCCCAACCAAGATGGAACCATTTGGACCTGATTCTACACCATGGGAGCAAGATGCTCCCGCCAATGCAGCATCAGGCCCAGAGACTGCCCGGCATGTCCCTCTGCAACGCGGGTTCATCCTCCCCGCGATCCAGTCCTCCCTGCTGTGTGCCTACCCCTGCAATCCTGCTGCCTGACCCTCAGCGGGTGCTGCTGAGGCCCAGATCGGGCGGCAGGGACCCACTGTTAGCCTCCATCTGAACCGAGGGGGGGGGCTTCCTGGCTTCAGGGGGGGGCTGCCGTCCAGGATCGAGGGGGAGGAGTGCCCCGCGCTTATTCCACCTCACAGGTGAAATATGAAGGGCATCCCCCTGGCGATCCCCGGAAGTACAGCGCCATCAATGGAATCGGCCCTGTACGTCCGGGGGTCAGTCCTGCCTGCTCTCCACCCCATCATGCCTCCATCCCCTGCAGCACGGAGAGCAGCTCTGTGCACGCAGCAGGGGACGGAGGCGGAATACAGGCAAGGTGGCTAGCGGGGCATCTGCCGTATGGAATCGGGGCTTATAGCAATTATACACTGTTACTAGCAGAACTTTCTAAGGCCATTTTACGAACGTTACTACTGCTTGCCATTTGTATAGTGCTACCAGGTACACACCGTGCTGCAGAGGCACATCTGGCATGTTTCTGGCACTTGTCGCACAATTATAAATGCTAATGCACAGTGCACTTAACATGGCTGCACTGGTTTTCTTAGTGTCAGACAGTCATTATATTATATTTGGATGAGCTGTTTCTTTTCTTTTCGTATTTCTTTGATTGATTGAATTGTACTCATTTGAAACCCCCCCCCCCTTACTTCCAATAATGTGGGCTTGATGATGTATTGTGGGAGATGTTTTGTTTTATATGTTGAGATTTGTTTCTCATCTATTGAATTTCTTTTTCATCATTCTGTAAAATTTGATGTTGTAACTCTTTAAAAGTAAGATAAATAAAGAATGATACCCATACGGGTGCCATTGGGCACATGGCTGCTGAGTACCACATTGCTATTGAGCATGCCACAGTTGCCCTTGTGCTAGCAGCAGCGTACTCTCCACGCACACACGCCACCCGTTCCCTGAGCCATCATGCGATGGCCGTTTACCAGGCGCTTTAACGCATAGTCACTGGCACGCCTCCACGTTAGCGTTCCTAGCTGCCAGTTCCTACGCATTAGCTGGTTTCCCGGCTTTTATGAAAGGGCCTCTATGTGTTAACTCCCCAAGAATAACCTATAAATCTTTAGCGATCAGGTACACAAAATAACCACTGAACAATTATTTCAAACTCTCAGAAGGTGTACCACACTGAACCATAGCATTTGAATCCCTTTAAAATACTATACTATCGGTGTATCTCTATCATTCATTCCACCCAAAAATACCATGCTAACTCTATCCAAATCCCACTTTTCATTATCATTATCATTAAGTTTATATTTTAAACTTTTTAAAAATGTTTCTTACCTCGTTAGAAAGTCTTTAAAAAGACTATCTTAGCAAATTCCACAAATAATGACTTCCAGTGTTTCATGTAGCTCTTTTATGCTGTTATTTCCCACCAAACAACTGGCGGAGTCAACTACCAACTCTGCTCAAAAGTGTATCACATATATTAAACACCTTATCTTAAATTTTTAAACTGCATAAAAGACTAGATAAAATGCAGAGTTTCCTCTTATTCCTTTCAACTAAAATCACATTTCATGGGATAAAAATATATCTTCTTTATCACGGCATTATAATGCAGTGAAATGCAAAATCGCTACATTCCTGTGCACAGATCTCTCAGAAAAGAACTCTTCACTAAACACAATCTTTGACCCCTTGAGATCAGGTGCACAATAACAGTTATTTTAAAGTAGCATCTGTATCCCTTAAAACACATTGTTGCCGATTGCTCTGTTATTGAGATCTCACTTTTTATCAGCCTCAAAAGAATACTTTTAAAACTTTTTCCCTTTTACATCAAGTAATTCTCTTACCTTGAAATAAAGTCTTTACAAGACTATTGTATAGCAATGGCAAATGCTATGAACTAAAAAAAAAGAAAGGAAGAAAATTAATTTAGCATCTTATGCTATCACACTAAAGAAATGGAACAAAAAGAAATTTTACACAGTCATCATTAGCTGAACTCATGAGTAAATTAGAAAGCTCTGTGAGGCAGGAAACTACTGGAATGAACCTTCGCAATTTGAGACTTGGCCATAAATAGGAGCTTAAGAGAAAAGAACCACCATTGTAAATATGGCAGAGCCTTTAAACGAAATAAAATGACCTCTTCTGCCTGGCTAGGACATCACAGGCTCCATCTCCTTGAGCATTAATTTTTTCGTATACTGGGGAAGTGAGATTTTGCTTTTGGCTTTACTTTGTACGTTGGGAAGCTCGCATGGGCTTATCCGCATTTCAAGGAAAAAAGGACTCCCCAGGAGAGGCAGTGACATCTAATTCTTTTAGAACTCTAAAACTGTCAGAAAAGTCTTAGATCATTTCAGAATTCAAACATCTAAAACAAGGTTTTTCTAAAGTCAGACTGCTATACTGTAGCAAAGATCTACTTAAAGAAGGCTGCATGCATTTCAAATGGGCAGAAAGTAATCTTCATTCACAAAAAGCAATCCTTGGAGTTAGAAAAAAAAATCAAATGTACCAGTATAATGATTGCATAGAGTTAAGTTCAGGAAGTGGAGCCTGAAACTGCAGCACATACCCAGAAAAATTGACAATTAAATGATTCTGTCCCTTGACTTACATATTTACTTGATTCCTTTGATTTTTATTGTTTAAAAAATAAGCCACTGCAAATACATAGCAATCATAATAACAGTTAGGCTTGGTGCATGGCCGTAGCGAGAATGTCAGTAGTTCCCTCCTCCCCCCCCCCATTTCATTTTATTAACTTTATATACCGCTATGTGCAAAACAATTAGGAATTCTATAACAAAACTTTAAATATTACAACTCAAATAACAGTATACAAATTAAAGATAAAATCTGTACAGTAAAAGAAAAAATATAATAAAATCATCAAGCATCATCTTTTAAAATAAAGTGTTTCTGGAAAAGCAAGTAATTAGATGTGTCACTCCATTCTTGAGGCATGTAGTGCTATAGTAACGAACTGTAGTAAGAGAACACCGAATGGCAGGTCAATGACAAATGAATCTCAGAAATCAAAGGCAGGCAAGGTAAACCATTTGAAGATGATCACAGCATGCGTTTCAGACAAATGAATGCTCCTGTTTTGAAAGACCTTCACTGGTTTTCGTTTGAAGTCATATGGAAATGGAAGATCCTCTGTGTTTTTTGAGTATAATGGAGACAGGGCCAGGCCCTAAAGTTGGTTCAAGGTGTTTGCACCCTAGGCAAACCTTTAACCTGCCCCCTGGCAGTCAGAAACAATAGTTTGGCTTTGCATGCCCTGCTATTTGCTCCTCCTCTCTAGAAGTTGCTGCCCTAGGAAACTGCCTAGTTTGTCTAGTGGTTGGCCTGTCCCTGCATGGAGAACTACTTTATCTTGCTGGAAGATTGAGGGATTATTTGTCTAGTGAAAAGACAGGAACAGCACTCACCACCAAGTCCAGCAAAAAGAATGCAGGAGACAAAAAAAGAGGAGCAGGTTGTAAAAATGGAATTTGAAGTTTAATATATGTAATGACAATAGTAAATAATTATAATTAATGTAATTTACTTTGTTTTACTGTTTACTATTGTCATTATGAATATTTAATTATTTATTTGTATCAGGACAACTGGGGGACACCAAAATTCAAAGGCCTAGAATGAGAATTGAAAGACTGCCAATGGACAAGGAAACATCAACCTGTCAAAAAGGACTGAAACCACTGCAGCGATGTCACAGCAGAATGTGCTGACTTACCAAACTGAATGCTGCACTGAGATCTACAGCACTAGAATGACAGACTTTCCAGATTCGTCACAGTCTCGTTAGTCAGGGAGAGAAGTGCAGTTTTGGCGCTATAGTGTCTCTGGACTTGGCAACAGAAATGAAGCTGGAGAAAGACTGATAGAATTCTGCAAGACCAACGATCTATTCATCTCAAACACCTTCTTCCATCAACAGAAGCGGTGACTGTACACATGGACTTCACCCAATGGATTGTATAAAAATCAAATTGACTACATCTGTGGAAGTCAACAATGGAAAAGTTCTATAACATCAACAAAGACAAAACCTGGAGCTGACTGTGGTACAGATCATCAACTACTAGTATGCAAACTCAAGCTAAAGTTGAAAAAGAGCAAACCACTCATGAATGCAGCAAAATATGACCTTGAGAATATACCACTGGAATTTAAAGACTGCCTGCAAAATCGATTTGCTGCTTTAGATACAAATGACAGAGCTCCAGAAGAGTTATGGAATGACATCAAGAAGGTTGTGTTGGAAGAAAGCGAGAAGTCTCTACAAAAGGTGAAAAAGCAAAAACGACCAAAATGGATGACAGAAGAAACTCTGAAAATTGCCCAGAAAAGCAGAGAAGCTAAAGCCAGAGGAGAAAGAAAGACAATAACAGAACTCAACAGAGATTTCCAAAGTGCAGCAAGACAGGACAAGGAAAAGTACTACAACGATGCATGCAAGGAAATAGAGGCAGAAACTATTAGAGGAAGAACAAGATCAGCTTTCCTAAAGCTACGAGAGTTAAAGAAAAAGTTCCAGCCCCGAATTGGAATGTTACAAGTGTGATGGTGAAAGCCTGGTGGAAAGCATGGACACAGAAGAGAATCCAGAAATCCCTATTGAAACGGATGACAATGCACAGCTACAAGGAAAACTCAGCCTACGTCAGAGAAAAAGGCAGTTCCCTGTAGGAAGCAAACCACGCCCTAGTGCAAGGGTGGAGACTAACCCCCTTTCTGATTGGTCACAAGGAAGCAGGAAGCCAGGGTTAAAAACCACGTGCAGAGGGAAGGAAGACAGACCCGAGGAGAGACCCGATGGGAGCACCGATTACAGACCTGGAGACAGAACCGATTGGAGAACCTACAAAGAAGCTGGTCAGGAAAATATCCATAGAGCCAGGTGGAAGGCAAGAGAAAGCCAAGACCAGAGTCTGAGACCAGAGAGTCCAGGCAGAACAGCCTGTGTGAGAGAAGGTGCCAAGGGAAAGGCACGCACTCAGACAAAGCCAGCATTCAAAGGTAAAAGCACAGACAATTGGAGAAGCCGGGCAGGCCAGTCAAACAATTGCTACAGCTGGGAGGATAGGAGAGGTGGAAAGAGCACCAGTGCTGACACAGAGAAACAGCCTCAAGGTAAACCTGACCATTTTATATCTGATAAATTGGCAAAAGAGATAAAGGCTAGTTTTAATGAGCAGGAGCTGGAACCCTCCCCCTCTACTGTGAAACGTTGGATTGAAAACCTAGTACCTGCTGCAAACTCCAGACCAGATAACTCTGACGTTTGTGAAGCTTCTAAATTAGGGGCACTGCAGAGACTATTCTCTAGTGAGAGGATTCAAACCCCTAGTACCAAAACACCTGAAAAGGCTGACTTGCTGCGGGATCACTTCCACCAGTTTCTAAATAGAGAGAAGCTAAAAGAAGTCCCCACATATGAGAAAGACTTTGGTAGTTCTAATGGCATTGAGGAAATGCAGATAGAAACCACTGTGCCTGAATGTGATGATTTTCCTATACCAATGGACTGTTGTTTAACTCACAAGAATACCACGGTAAGAAAGTGAAACAGGAGAGAGAGTTTTAAAGGCCTTTTAATAAGGTAGCTTTTACCTGTGACTCAGAAGAAAGCAGTGCTGTGCTGTATTCATTGTTGAAAGGAACGGAGTTTGGGTAGACGTTGTTTGGTGAAAGTGAAACCAGCTGTGTTTAGTTCTGCTGCAGTATAGTGTGTGACCACACGGAGCAGTGCAGAGAACAGCCGAGAAGAAAAGTTTTGTTTTTCATTTCTCCTGGCTTTTCCTGTGTTCATCCTTTCATTTGGAGAAGTTATCCTAGTGCATTTGTTGTGTTTTGAAGCTCCGCGTGCCTTTGAAAATCCCCATTGTAGAAATAATAAAAATCTTGCAAAGCCTTACCACCTGCCTCAACTACAATTCATTCCTACAGAGTAAAGAACTTTTATTCTAAAGGACAGTAAGGCCGCCTATCAGCTGTCAGCCTCTTGGCCCAGCCGGTGGGTGTCGCACAAGATGCTCAAGGTTCTATGTTGAATGATGCTGAGAAGATCAAGAAAAGGTGGAAGGAATATACAGAGTTTTTATATGATAAAGATCAAGTGGACCAACAGCCGTTTTAACCTGTACCTTATGATCGGGAACCATTGGTGATGAAAGAAGAAGTTAAAGCAGCATTGAAAGCCTTATCAAAGAACAAAGCACCAGGCATTGATAGCATTCCCATAGAGGTATTACAGCAATCTGATGCAGCTGTTACCGTACTTACAAGGCTCTGCCAAGAAATATGGAAGACAACATCATGGCCAACTGACTGGAAAAGATCTGTGTTTATACCAATACTAAAGAAAGGTGATCCAACTGACTGTGGAAATTATCGCACAATCGCTCTGATCCCACATGCCAGCAAGATTCTACTGAAGATTATTCAAAAGAGACTACAATTCAAAAGAGACTGGAACAAGAACTACCTGAAGTGCAAGCAGGGTTCAGGAAAGGGCGAGGAACGAGAGACATCATTGCGGATGCGAGATGGATCCTTGAAAAGACTAAAGAATACCAAAAGGATATCTATTTGTGCTTTATCGACTATAGCAAGGCTTTTGACTATGTAAACCTTGAGAAACTCTGGGCCACATTAAGAAGCATGGGTATACCAGAACACCTGATTGTACTCTTGCACAATCTGTACATTGATCAAGAAGCAACAGTTCGAACAGATCAAGGAGAAACAGAATGGCTTAAAATAAGCAAAGGTGTAAGACAAGGCTGCATACTTTCCCCCTACCTGTTTAATTTATATGCAGAACAAATCATCAGAGAAGCAGGATTGTATGAAGACAACAGAGGTGTGAAGATTGGTGGAAGACTCATCAACAACCTTCGCTATGCTGATGATACCACATTACTGGCTGAAAGCGAAGATGATCTGAAACATTTGCTTCTCACAATCAAAGAACATAGTCTCAAAATGGGCCTGCACCTTAATGTAAAGAAGACAAAGATCATGACAACTAGCATAATCAGACAACCCGGATTACTCCAAGATAACAGACTGCCTTACCCAAATGACGAGCTGGTGTCAAAACAACAACCTCGCAATAAACTACAACAAGACTGAAGCTCTAATAATCACTCGGAACCAAAGCTTCATACACCCGCCAAACATCAAGATACAAAACACTACTATTCCAATAAAATCAGAAGTGAGATACCTTGGAGTTACTCTGGACAATAAGCTAAGCCTCAAGCCACACATAGACAAAACAATACAAAAAGTCTACTACAAGATGCGAATCATCAGGAGACTGAAACCACTCCTTGCCCCAGAACACTTTCGTACCGTCCTCCAAGCACTGATAACCCCAATACTGGACTTCTGCAATCCGATATACTTGGGACTACCGAAACAAGCCCTCAAACCACTCCAGCTAGCACAAAACACTGCAGCACGAATAATATCCGGTACTGCAAGACAGGACCACATCACACCCACCTTAAAAGACTTACACTGGCTCCCAATCGGTGCACGCATCAGATACAAAACTATCATAAACCTATTTAAGATAAATCAGCACACATCAGCCAACAGCCTACACACCCTCATTCAACCAGACAACAGCACTCGTCCTAGAAGAAAACAAACACGCAACCAAGTCAGCACCCCAGGTGAATTCAAACACACACGCAAGGACACAACAGACAGAGCTCTCTCCATGGCTGCTCCAACTATATGGAACAAACTACCAGACGACTTGAGGACAACTACAGACCTCAAAGACTTTAGAAAACAGCTAAAAACCATGCTGTTCATAGAACACTATGGACACATCACATAACCTAAGAGAATGTATAACAGCACATATTGCTGTCTGTACAGATAATGTTTTACAGCACCACTGTATATAGCCCACACTGTACATAGCTCAAACCATTCTAGCACGCAACACACCACACCTTGTACATAGCTCACCCCAATCTAGCACACGATACAACACACACTCAACTAAATTGCACCCTCACTGCATGATTAACACACTCACTTTACCCGATTGTTTGCTGTGATACCACCTTGATTAATAAGATAAGGCGGTTTAAAAATACTGTTAAATAAAAAAAATAAATAAATAATCAACAGGTTCATCGTTGAAGGAGAAGAAATTGAAATCGTGAACAACTTTAACCTACTTGGATCAACTATCAATAAAGAAGCAACAAGCAGTCAAGAAAGCAGACGACGCATTGCTCTTGGCAGAATGGCTATGAAAGACCTGGATAAGATTCTCAAGAGCAGAGATGTCTCTTTCCATACAAAGATTCAACTTGTTCAAGCCATGGTATTTTCAATAACATCATATGGATGTGAAAGCTGGACAGTGAAAAAGATAGACAGGAAGAAAATTGATGCCTTTGAATTATTTTATTTATTTATTTATTTATTTACATTCTCTTATATACCGCACTATTCGGCATCAGCGCGGTTCACATAGAACAAAAAGTCTCAGTACAATAACATGCATGAGTTTACAGATAACAAGGGAAGGAACTTGGATAACAAGGGAAACTATTTACAGTCTATTTACAGTCTATTATGGTGCTGGCGGCGAATACTGTGTATACCATGGACTGCCCGAAGAACAAACCAGTCGGTACTAGAGGAGTTCAAACCTAAGCTTTCTTTAGAAGCTCAGATGACAAGACTTCGACTTTCATACTTTGGACACATCATGCGAAAAGAGAGATCATTAGAGCAGTGTTTTTCAACCTTTTTTGTGCAAAGGCACACTTTTTTCATGAAAAAAATCATGAGGCACACCACCATTAGAAAATGTTAAAAAAAATTTACCTCTGTGCCTATATTGACTATATATAAAGTAATTCTCTTGAATAGGAATCAAACACTCACACCAACCCCCCTCCCCTGCTGGTTCACTCACACCACCCCCCCCCCTCCACTGCTGGTTCACTCACCCACCCCCCTGTCACTTACTCACCCCTCCTGCTGGGTCACTCACTCACTTACCCCCCCTCCCCTGCTGGTTCACTCACAACTTCGCCCCCCCCTTGCTGGTTCCCTCACACCACCCCCCCCCCTCCACTGCTGGTTCACTCACACTCCCCCCCCTTGCTGGTTCACTCACACTCCCCCCCCTTGCTGGTTCACTCACACACACACACACACCCCTCTGCCCAAGCCGCTGCTTCTGCTTTGTACAGAGCAGCGGCTGCACTACACTTACATTGAAAAGTAAAGAGAAACTGTGTCAGGAGCCCTCCGGTCATCGCAGAGCCCGAGGAAGTGATGTCATGGGGGCAGGCTCCTCACAGGCTGTCTTTCCTTTTCAAATTAACTTTATTGCAGCTAAAGTTAATTTGAAAAGGAAAGACAGCCTGTGAGGAGCCCGCCCCCATGACATCACTTCCTCGGGCTCTGCATGATCGGAGGGCTCCTGACACAGTTTCTCTTTACTTTTCAATGTAAGTGTAGTGCAGCCGCTGCTCTGTACAAAGCAGAACCAGCGGCTGCACTGCTATAGGGAATCGCGATCGCGTTCGCGCCGCGGACTTCGGCACAAAAGCCGGTTTTTTGCTCTGGCCGCTCCCGATCTTGCGGCCAGAGCAAAAAACCGGCTTTTCAATGGCCGGTTTTACAACTGTGCCGGCAGCCGGCCTGGCCATGGAAAAACCGGCCAGGCCGGCTGAAAACCGGCCGGTTGGCAACCCTAATTTGTGAGCCGAGACCACATGTTACGGATGAAATTGGAATTTTTCCCACGGCACACCAGACAATATCTCACGGCACACTAGTGTGCCGCGGCACAGTGGTTGAAAAACGCTGCATTAGAGAAAGACATCATGCTTGGCAAGATAGAAGGTAAACGCAAAAGAGGAAGGCCAGCAATGAGATGGATCGATACAATAACAGCAGCTACGGGTACCAGTCTGTCAACAATGAGCCGCCTGACTCAAGACCGAACACAATTTAGAATAGCTATCCAGAGGGTTGCCATGAGTCGACTCCGACTCGATGGCACTTAAGAACAACAACAGTTTCTCTGAAATCCTGATTGTCTGGGACAGAGAGCATGAATATTATCTAAATGACTAATATGTCGTAGAAACCTCCACCTTTTCCAAAATCTTTGACACGGTGGGCTAGTTGGAAACAGGGCAATAATTTTATAAAGCTTACTTTATAAAGGAATCTGACATAAGAATGCAGTTTCTATTAGATATAGGACCATTAAAACCACATGCTAGAGAGAGCATAGCTAGACTACATTGCTCATAAATTATCACAATAGTCTCATCATCAGTCCTTAATAGTTCTGATTTTCCATTTAATATTTTATATCAGTATCAAATATTAATAATGTATAAAGCAGTATTATTAATAAGGAATGTGCATTCATTTGAAATGACATGAGACATATCAACATTATTTCCTATATTGTTTCATGTCGTTTTGAATGAAAGCGTAAGAAAACCCTCTGAAGCTTCATCACTCCCTGTTTGTTATTAATAGTGCACATTATTGCTTAATAGTGCATACTATTTACCTATGGAGCCTGATCCTAGAAGGGGCACATCTGGACCATCTGGATGCCTCCAAGCAGGATGGGCCAATTAGGACCCGATTCTGCACCACGGGAGCCCGATGTTCCTGTGGGTGCAGGATCAGGCCCAGAGATGGCCTGGCATGCCCCTGCATACTATGGGAATATCTACCCCACTGTTCTCGTGGCCTGCAGCATTGGTACCCCCCGATTCCCTGCAGTCCGACCCTCTGCAGGGCTGGTCGTGGCCCGGATTGGGCAGCAGGGGCCTTCTGTTACGTGATCCTGGCCATGGTTTGGGGAGAATCCAGCCCTGATCTCCACCTTCATGGCGCCTTATTCCACTTCCGAGGGAGACTAAGCAGCATGTCCTGCCCTCACCTGCAGGACATACAGGGCCGTGACCTGAATCGGCCCTGTACATCCTGCTGCCTCCACCTGCCCCCATTCTTCCCCCTATCCATCCCCTCCTGCCCCCCTCTGGCTCTGCATGCACTGAGGCTCTGGCCATGCTGGGGGACAGGATGCTGTATCGGGGCCGGACAGATAGCCTCTCAGAATGACCTCCCTAGTATGCAGCACTGAGCAGTGGTGCACACTGCTAGCGGCAAAAGAGGACGTGATGAAATTAAAACAGAACAAAATGAAAAATTCCACATACAATATGGGAATCAAAACAAAATCTTTTGACCTGCATACCCCTAGTTTTAATCCAGGCTTTTACTTATCTGCATCGAGCCACCACCTATATTAGTCCATAAACTCCAACATGGCATGGAGATAGACTGCTCCATCAGGGCGTCTCTCTCATCATTAGTCCCATCTTTTAAAACCAGCTGGTTATTTCAATGGTTTACATGCAATTAACAGATGTTAATAGTAAACACGTGGTCAACCTCTTCATATAAACAAAGCAAATAGTTACAATAGAACACTTTCAATGCAGTGTCAAATATAAGCGTTGCACCAGTGATGGTTAATGATTTGTTGGTCAACTTGACAGTTTGATTTGTGTGACCTGGTTTTAGACAGATAATAACCATCTTGGCCAATGGTTTGCCACCTATGGTCCTCAGGACACGAAAAAGAAAAAGAAGAAAAAAGAGATGCTGGTGGGGACTGACTATGGAGAAGAGAATGCTTGGTAGGAACTGGCTGGGGGGGATTAGATAGTGAGACTAGAGGGAACTGGCTTTTGGGACAAGAGAGAGAAAGAGACAGAGAATGGTAGGGACTGGTTGGGGGAAAAAGAAAAAGACTGGGGGAGACAGGAAGGGGAAGAGAGATAAAAGGGCTAATGGAGCCCGGCTTGGTGCTGAAGGGCAGTGGTCCAGGAAGCGTGATGTGGATGAATTGGAGTTCAGCCTTTACTCAGTCTGTGTGTAGGCATTCCTGAGAGCATAGTGGAAATGGAGTTATAATGTATATATGTATTTTATAAAATATATGGGTACATGCAAGGGGGTTGATTCTGTATAGGCTGTTTAGAGAGTTAAGCGCTTGAAATGACTTATGCACGTGAATGGGCACTTACATGTGCTTTCTGGGCAGCCGCTATTCTGTGAGCTCACACGCATGTTCACTTGGAGTGTGCATGGGGAGGAACCTGGGTGGAGCATAAGCAGGGCCTACATCTACATGCATAAGTTATAGAATACTATGGCTTATATATGTAACTGCGCCAATCCTTACGCAGGCAGCTGGATCTGCACAAGAGCACACATAACTGCCGCAATTAGACTCAGGCGCCTCCGTATACTCCTATTCTATAAAGTAAAGCTCATGTGTGCTTTAGTTTATAGAAAAGGCCTTAAATACATATGCAGCAACACACTTTGCATGTGCGCAAGGTTATAGAATTACCCTCATAAAGTACATGCACCGGAGAAAAATGTTAGTGTAGCTGGGTTCAAAACAGGTTTGGACGCGTTCCTAGAGGAAAAGTCCATAATCCATTATTAAAGAGGCCTGGGGAAATCCACTGCTTATCCCTGGGACAAGGAGCATGGAATTATATACTTTTCGGAACCCAATAGGTACTTGAGGCCTGGAATGGCCACTGTTGGAAACAGGATACTGTGCATGATGGACCCTTGGTCTGACCCAATATGGCATGTCTTACGTTCTTATGTTACTCCAGCTTCAAAGCAGGTGTAAATTTGTGCATCAGAATTTGGGTGCTATTAGAGCTGATTCTGGGAACCTATTTTACAAAGCCACATAGGTGCCTATGTTGCCTTCATAAGATTAGGTGTCTGTTTGGACTCCTCACATAGGTTCCATGTTACAAAATGAGGTCCTTACAGCACCCATTGAGGAAGCATAAGTTGCACCAGCACTACCTGCACCGAGTGCTCCAAATGCCTGCATTAGCTGCACTGTGGTGGGAATGCTCCCATCTCACCCAGTTACCTTTCAGAAGCATTCTACAAGGGTAGCATAGGCCCCCCATTATTTTATAGTACAGTAATCCCACTAAATTATTTTATAGTACAGTAATCCCACTAAAACGATATCTCGAAGTACAGTAATCCCACTAAAACGATATCTCGAAGCTTCAGTGCTTTCAACAAAGAACTCATACTTGCACAAACCAACCCTCTCTACAATGACACTACCCTCAATCTGGAAAAACTGATCACATCATGGAACGACATCCTCAGCTCCATTGCACAAAAACCACTCAATAGCAAAACCTCAAGCAACAGAAAACATGCACCATGGTTTTCTTCTGATCTGTGGACCTCCCTCTTATACCTTCGAAAACTCGAGAAACGATGGCGTCGATCTCGCTCCACAGACGACCAGACAGCATACAACGCTCAACTCTCGACCCACAGAACAGCAGTCCTGAGGAAAATGAAACAATTCTACACTGATACACTCAAAAGATCCCTAAATAAACCACGGGATCTCTTCAACATAGTCAAATCCATATCTAAGGAACCATCTCCATGCCCTCCTGAGGAGATCCACCCACAAGCCTTCGCGGATCATCTGCAATCAAAACTATTGCAAACAAACAAAATCGCTGCCTTCAACCACCAAGACACCAACTGCCTAAACCACCTCTCAATATTCTCCACACCACCCAAGAAACATGTTGAAGATACCATTGCGGCCATCAACACCACCACTGCTCATACTGACCCTTGTCCAGCCTATTGGATAAAGAATATACGCAGTGATATCAGTCCATTAATCACAAGAATGATAAACCTATCATTCACAACAGGATCCTTCCCCTCAGCATTCAAGCAAACTTCAATTAGACCTCTTCTAAAAAAAACCAAACTTGACCCTAGCAAAGTGGAATCATACAGACCCATAGCTAGCATACCTTTCCTAGCTAAGATATTTGAAAAGGAAGCACAACAACAAATACAAGACCACATCGATACTGCAGCCCCACTAGATCCACATTAAAAACGGCTTCAGAGAATTCCATGGCGTAGAAACCCTTCTTATCTCCCTTCTCAATGATATTATCACCTTTGTTAACAACATCCACCAAGGTTGTGTACTTATCTTCATCGACATAGCTGCAGCATTCGACTCAGTTCACCACGGCCTGCTCATTGAACGCCTAAAAGAAAAGGGCATTATCGGCCTCGCCCTTGATTGGTTCAGATCATACCTTGAGGGAAGAGGACAGCAAGTAAGATCAAGATCAACAAAATCAAAGCCTTTCCACCAAAACCAGGGCGTCCCACAAGGATCATCATCATCTCTCATGTTTAACATTTACGTTAAACCCGTATGTAACATCATAAGATCCTTCAATATGCAATGTCAGATATACGCCGATGACATCCTTCTTTACATGCCATTCTCCACAAAGCAAATGGACCTCTCACCTCTTATTGATTGTTTTGACGCAGTATCTGAATGGTTTCTATCTCAAAACCTCCGTATTCAACATAAGAAAACGGAGGTACTCTTCATCACAAAAAATCCAAATTTCACCCCTCCACCTCATATAAAAGTGAGAGAAGCCGAACTCCAAACAAAACCTACAATCCGTTACTTAGGAGTCACATTGGATCAACGTTTGGACATGAAATTACACATATCTCACATTGTCAAAGCCGTATATTTCAAGATCCGGACACTCAAACACCTCCGAACCTTATTGGACCCAAGTGATTTCCGAACTGTATATCAAGCCCTTATCCTACCCCATTTTGATTTCGCCAATGCCATTCTCCAAGGGCTCCCCCCAGTCTACATTGACTCCCTTACAACTTGCCATGAACGCCGCTGCTAGAGTTCTATTTGGAGCAGCAAGGTATGACCACATCACACCCATCTTATTGCAGCTCCACTGGCTCCCAACACACGGAAGAATACTATTCAAGACCCTAGTACTTACCTTTAAAGCCATCCACAGCATAACTGCTTCAACACTAGTCAATCTACTTCAGCCCACTCCGCCCAACAGATCCATATAATCCACATCAGCAAACACCCTAATTATACCAAGTGCATCAACAAAATGCACACTAACAACATCCAACAGAGCTTTCAGTCTTTATGCTCCCAAGTGTTGGAATACACTGCCTCCAGAAATCCGAGCCATCACCGATCTCATGCAATTCAGGAAGGCACTCAAGCACTACTTAGTTATACAATACTACCAGATCAATCATAATCCACCATAGCAACACCCCTCCTCTAGAAACCTTCGTATCCTAGTGCCTATCCGTAGATTGATCATAAGCTATTCCTCAAAGCCTACTGTTATATATGTAAATAGTTGTTTTGCATGTCTCCCTAAGTTATCCAAGTTGTACTTCCCTGTTCTATGTAAAAACTGATATTTGTTACTTATGGTTCCTTGTTCCATGTAAACCGCGCTGATACTAAAGAGTGCGGTATATAAGAAAGTAAAATAAATAAATAAAATAAATAAATAAGTACTGATGCCGCATGCTAAACCTGCGCTACCCTGGTAGCGCATTAGTAAAGATGCCCCTAAGTGTGCACAACTCTACTAAAATACATGGCTAGGTTTTTTGGAGACATTTACATGCATACTTTTTAAAACCAGTTGGGTTAATATTCAGCCACTACAGTCAGCATTTTTTTTTTAAAAACCAGCCACGGTAGTTACAGAAAATACATATATTCAGTCTGCTATCCAGATAACTTAGGATGGCTTTTCTTCTGGCCTAAAGTTAGTGTACTGAATATCGCCACTATCCAGATAATTTCTGGGACCACCCTTGCTCCACCCATACACTGTCTTGGCACTAAAGGGATAGGGCTGAGGTGGTCTGTAAAGATATTAATTGGCACTATTTAGATAATGCCAATGAATATCCACTTGTAGCTGTGGCTAAGGGAAATAGCCAGATAACTGAGGCAGTTATCCAAATATTTCTCTTTGAATATCAACCCAATAAAATATATGTGTAAATGAAAACACTGCCCCCAGGACCCTCTAAAAAGTATTATGTGTATTCTATTTCCGCATATTGGCAGGGTAATTTTATAAAAAGACATATCTCCAGGAACAAGCAGGAATGTAGTTGTCACATATGGGTGAGGTCGGCACTGACGGAGCCCGTGCGGGAACGCTCCCCAGTTCTGTGTGAACAAACAGGGTGGAAAAGGTTCTTAGGCATTGTGCAACGAAGCCCTACACCTATGGTCCTTTGCCATATGCCTTCAGATACACCTACTAGCGATGTATCTCCCTGGCAAGCAGAATCTCCTGGCAGACAAACTCAGTCGAGTACTACTGCCACACGAATGGTCTCTCCATTCAGAGGAGGTTGCTCAAATCTTTCAAATCTGGGGAACCCAAGATATAGATCTGTTTGCAAGTCCTCAGAATGCCAAACTTCCCCGCTTCTGTTTCAGAATTCCTGCTCAGAACAGTCAGGCAATGGATGCTTTCCACCTCCACTGGGGTCAGGACTTCCTATATGCCTACCCACCCATTCCCCATTCCCAAGACTCTGTTCAAGATTCAGAGAGACAGGGGCCATATGATCCTCAAAGCCCCATGACAGACGTGGTACCCACTGCTTCTACATCTCTCTCAAGCCAAACCTCTGGAGTTGTGATGTGCTCCAGATCTTCTATCCCAAGAGAACGGGATGCTTCTGCACCCGAATCCTCAGTCTTTGCACCTGAAGGCATGCTTACGCTTTTAAATGGAGAAGGTTCTCAATTTGGTGTTCAAAAAAGGATCTTAATCCTTTTTCTGTTCCAGTAGAGGCATTACTTGAGTATCTCCTCCACCTTTCATCCTCTGGACTTAAAACTAATTCAGTTAGAGTTCACATCAGTGCCATCGCGGCTTTTCATATGCCCTTTGATGGACAACCTATCCTCTCAACCGCGTGTAGCGCATTTTATGAGAGGTCTGCTCTTAACTAAGCCTCCCATTAGGCCACCACCTGTGGCATGGGATCTTAATCGTGTCCTTGGACAGCTCATGAAGCCATCCTTCGAACCCCTAGCCACTATATTCCTGAAGTTTCTTCCTTAGAAAGTCATCTTCCTAATTGCCCTTACTTCTACCAGATACATCAGTGAGCTCCAGGTTTTAGTGGTTGACCCACCTTATACACGGTTTCACCATAATAGGACTTATCCCCACTTTATGCCGAAAGTGGTTTCGCCTTTTCATTTGAACCAATCGGTTTACCTGCCTATTTTCTTCTCTAGGCCTCATGCCTCTAGTGCAGAAAGGAATCTACATACTCTGGATTGCAAGCGTGCTTTGGCATTTTATCTTCAGAGAACTAGACAACACAGAATGGAATCAAAAGCAACAAAAAGCTGTGAAGCCTGTCACCTCGGTCTTCCGGTTTCTAAGAGAACTCTCTCCAAGTGGATGGCAGACTGTATCCCATTTACTTATGAAAGTAAAGGACTTTCTCTTGAAGGTCATATCCCAGCACACAATGTGCGAGCAATGGCTGCCTCTATGGCAAATCTACGCTTGGTGGCGATTGATGAAATCTGCAAAGCAGAACCTGGTCCTCTGTCCACACCTTTGCGACCCATTATTGCTTGGACAAGGACTCCAGTCGGGATGCCTCGTTTGGCCAGACTGTTCTTCAGCATCTCTTTCAGACTTAGAACAACTCCTACCCTCCGTCCTGGGTTTCGATACCAGAGATCCTTGGGAGGAAACATGACCCAATTCAGCCTGTGTTTCACTGCTCTCTCTGGGGTCATCTCCCTGGCATCTCCAAGCTAGGGAGTTCCATATGTGAAGACTACATTCCTGCTTGTTCCTGGAGATAGCATAGTTACTCATGTGTAACAGGTGATCTCTGGGAACAGCAGGAATTGAGTCTTCACAACCCACCCTCCTCCCCTAGGAGTTGTATCTCTCTTTCTCTCCTTTTATCTCAGCTACAAACCTAACTGAGGGAGGGTTGGAAAGGTGGGAAGGCAGCAGTGCAGGCACAGTGGGATGCTCCCAAAAGCTTTCCTATAGGACGCTGGGGAGCGTTCCCGCACGGGCTCCGTCGGTGCCAATGTCACCCATATGTGAAGAGTCAATTCCTGCTGTTCCCGGAGATCACCTGTTACAGGTGAGTAACTATGCTTTATGCAGGCTTTTGCTTTGGGAGCTACTATTTTGAAGTTCCTTGCAAGTGCGTAATTAGTCATCAGGAAAGAAAATATTTCTTCCATATCATCCTCCTAGACCAGTCCAAACAAGTGGGTTATGCCCCCCTGCCTGCACTGGGAAGTTATTCCACACATCTACCACTTTTTCCATAAAGAAATATTTCCGCATATTACTCCTGAGTTTATCTCCTTTCACCCTCATCCTCTGTCCTCTTGTTGCAGAGCTTACTTTCAATTATAAGAGGCTCCTCTTGTGCATTTATGCCATGGAGATATTTAAACATCTCTATCATATCTCCTCTATCCTGCCTTTCCTCTAATGTATGCATATTAAGATCTTTAGGTCTGTCCCCATATGGTTTATAATGAACACCACTGACCATTCTAGTAGCCACCCCCTGCACTAACTCCATCCTGTTTCTATCTTTTTGAAGGTGTGGTCTGAAGAATTGCCCACAATACTCCAAATGAGGTTGCACCAAAGACTTATACAGAGGCACTGTCACCTCCTTTTTTCTACTGGTCATTCCTCTTCCTATACACCCAAGCATCCTTCTGGTTTCACTATCACCTTTTCTACCTATTTAGCCACTTTAAGATCATCAGACACAATCATGCCCAGGTCCCCGCTCTTTTTTCATGGACAGAAGTACTTCGCCCCGACACTGTACCGCTCCCTTGGATTTTTGCAGCCCATATGCATGGCTCTGCATTTTTTAGCATTAAATCTCAGCTGCCAAATTCTTGACCATTCTTCAAGCCTCACTAGATCCCTCCTCATGTTATCTACTCCTTCCTGGGTGTCTACTCTATTGCAGATTTTGGTATCATCCGCAGAGAGGCAAACCTTATCCCAAAGCCCTTCCGCAATATTACTTACAAAGATGTTAAAAAGAATTGGACCAAGGACAAATCCCTGCAGTACATCACTGGTAACTTCTTTCTCCTCACAGTGAGTTCCAAATACCTGTACCCTTTGTCGCCTCCCACTCAACCAATTTTTAACCCAGTCAGTCATTTTAGGGTCTATCCCTTGGATGCTCAATTTATTTTATAAGTCACCTGTGTGGAACGGTGTCAAGGACTTTACTGAAATCCAAGTACACTACATCTAGGGATGTCTCTTGGTCCAACTCTCTGGTCACCCAGTCAAAGAATTCAATCAGATTTATCTGACAAGACCTATGTCTGGTAAACCCATGCTGCCTCGAATCCTGCAATCCAGAAACCTCACTATCCTCTATTTTAGTAGCGTTTCCATTAATTTACTCACCACAGAGGTTAGACTAACCGGCCTTTAGTTCTCAACCTCATCTTTACTTCCACTTTTGTGTAAAGGGACCACACGTGCCTTTCTTCAGTCCTCTGGGACCACTCCCAACCCTAAAGAAGCATTGAAAAGGTCAGTTGGTTTGAGCCACTAGAACGTCTCCAAGTTCCTTCAATATTCTCGGATGCATCCCATCCGGCCCTATCACTTTGTCTACTTTTAGTTTAGCTAGTTCCTCACGAACACAGTCTCCTTAAAATCATTCTCAAGATCCCCTTCATTCTGTTCTTATTTTTGGGTGTTTTCTGAGGTCCTGCTTCTGGCCTTTCATCTGTGAACACAGAACAAAAATATTTGTTAAACAATTCCACTTTATCCTCATTGGCTTCAACATATTCCTCCCCTTTGCCATTGAGTCTGATAATACCACTTTTCTGAAAAATGTTTTGTCCCTCCATTTTATTGTATTGAAAATACTGACTGTTCTCCAGGACCAAGCAGGAAGTCAGTCCTCACATATGGGTGACGTCGGCGCCGACGGAGCCCTCGCGGAGCAATTTTCCCCAGCTTTCAAAGAAAGCCTTTGGGAATTGCAGCGCGCATGCGCGGTCTCCTTCCCGCCCAAGGGTGCCATCTTAGCCAGTCTTCTTTTTTCCGCGGAGCCCTACAGACGTACCCGTCGTGTCCCCGCGAAAAAGTTGATTTTAATAATATATTTCTCTTTTTTCCTTCGGTTCGACGCCGGTCTTTTTCCTGCCCAGACTCGCGACGCCGTCACGAGTCCTTCTCTTATTTTTCGGTTTTTCTGATTTTAGTCAGTTTCGTTTTCGTTTTTTCACTGGCAGCCTGGTCCTTTGACCTTGCAGGGGCCCTTTTTCCCCCGATGGCTGCCAGTGGTTTCAAGCGGTGTGGTCAGTGTGACAGAAATATGTCACTCACTGACACACACGATAATTGCCTCCGCTGCCTGGGCCCGGATCATGAAGAAATGATCTGTGGGGCCTGTGGCAAAATGTCCTCCAAAGCGTTGAGAAGTCAGCGGCACCAGCGGGATAGAATCTTCGCTGACCCCAGCCGTACCCGGACCTCGTCGGAGGCCTCGGCGTCCAGAGGTTCCAGCTCTGACCATCGCCGAAGCTCCTCCGACAGGGGTTCTCCCTCCGGGGACCATCGACGGAAGGTGAAACCCGCGAGGGCGGCGTCGGTGGACGCTCCTGGCTCCGCGAGGGCCAGGTCGCATAGCCCCGATAGCCGTCCCGGGTCTTTGGAGAAGGAGCACCTCCCGAAGGGACCTCACCTGGAGTCGGAGTTGCCTGCTCGGGTAAGTCCTGTAGTCCTCCTGGACTCGCCTCCGAGACTGCCGACGTCGGGCCCGACGCCGTCGGGGCCCGAGTCGGGGGCTGCTGGGTCACCTGAGGTCGGACTCAGGTTGACGGCCTTGGAGAGCAGACTGTCTGCCTTCATGGACCAGCAGCGGGCACTGATCGCTAGCCTCGCTGGCGCCGCTGCCCCGACCGCCGGGACGTCGACGTCTAAGTCGACCCCGGAGACCGAGCCGATCCTCGAGTCCATGCGAACTCGAGTCGATCCTCGGTCGAGGTCACCCTCGGCCTCCCGTTCGGGACCGAGGTCGTCGACGCCGACTCCCTCGGTGTCGGGGCGGCCGACGTCTGCGCCCGCCCGAGCCGACCCCACCGATTCCTCCTCGGAGTCGGTCTGGGAGTCTGAAGAGGAAGAGTCACCTGATTCCTTTCGGACTCGGTGTGTCCCCTCGGACTCGCCTGAGTCCGAACCTCGGAAGCAGTCCCCTCCGGAGGATGCCCGGTTCTCAGACTTCGTCAGGGACATGGCCAAGGCTTTGGCCTTCCCTGCGGATCCCGAGGAGGAGCCTCGAGCCGAAGAGCTCGACGCCCTCCAGTATGACTCTCCCGCCAGGGAACACTTTACTGTACCGGTTCCTCCCATGCTGGAACGACTACTCTTCCGCATGTGGGAGAGTCCGGCCTCCTCGCCGGTCTTAAGCAAGCGGGTCGATTCCATCTATCGAGTCCGCAAGAGTCCTGGCTTCCAAAAAGCACAGCTACCACACCATTCCATGGTAGTGGAATCGGCCATGCATAGGCTTAAGAGCCAAAAGATGCACTCCTCGGTGCCTCCTGGCAGGGAGGCCCGTAACCTGGATGGCCTTGGTAAGAAGTGT
Source organism: Ichthyophis bannanicus (assembly GCA_033557465.1). Lineage (NCBI taxonomy): Eukaryota > Metazoa > Chordata > Amphibia > Gymnophiona > Ichthyophiidae > Ichthyophis > Ichthyophis bannanicus. The sequence continues at coordinate 1,511,309,920 of CM066032.1, read as the reverse complement.
TTCCAGGGCTCTATGCTTGCTTGTCGTGTCCAGACCTACCAGCTCTACATGGGCATGTATCTCCGAGACCTGGCTAAAGAGCTAGCCGGATTCTCCGCTGGATTGTCCGAGGAACCTTTGCGGAGGTTCCTGGCCTTGACAACTGGTATTCGGGAATGCTCCAAATTCATGTCCCGAGCAGCCTATGATGGCTTTGAAGCATCGGCTCGAGTGGCCGCAGCCGGCATCGGTGCCCGCCGACAGGCTTGGCTTCAGTCGTCTGACCTTGAACCCTGGGTGCAGGACAAGTTGGTCGATGTCCCCTGCCGAGGTGAGAACCTCTTTGGCAAGCCCATGGCGGAAAAGGCTGCACAGATCGAGACGGAGACTCTCACCAGGACTAGGCTTTCTAGAAAGACCTCCGCCCCTTCCCAAAAGAAGAAGGGCTCGAGAAAGAAGTCCTTTTACCCGAGAAAGGCGGCTGCCTATAAACACTACCCTCAATATCAGGCCTCCGCAGCTCCCCAACAGGGCCAGCAGGCCAAGGGACGGGGTAACGGGTCCCGTAGGCAGCAAACCCCCAAGCCTGCACCACCAGCCCCTGCTCAGCAGGGTGGGGGTTTTTGACTTCATCAGCATAGCCTCTCCCCCTCCGCTGGCTCCTCCCAGCACCGGAGGCCGGCTGGTTCACTTCGCCCACAGGTGGTCCAACATCACTTCCGATGCCTGGGTGCTTCAGGTCGTACGAGAAGGCTATCTTCTCCACTTCCACCAGGTCCCTCCCTCTTATTTTCCGGGAGAACCTCCACGACTCCCTCTGCACAGGGACTTACTCCTTCAGGAGTTAGCAAGTCTTATACAGGAACAGGCTGTGGAACCGGTGCCCCACCACCTGAGAGGTCAAGGCTTTTATTCCAGGTATTTTCTAATACCAAAAAGGACAGGAGGCCTCAGACCCATCCTGGACTTGCGCAACCTCAACAAGTTCCTCGTGCGGGAAAAGTTCAAAATGCTTACCCTTGGAATCCTTCTGCCCTACCTCCAGCAGGGAGATTGGCTATGCTCCTTGGATCTAAAGGATGCCTACACGCACATCCTCATCCACCCAAGCCACCGCCAATACCTAAGGTTTGTGGTGGCAGGAAATCATTACCAGTACAGGGTACTGCCCTTTGGTCTGTCCTCCGCACCGCGAGTCTTCACAAAATGTCTTGCGGTGGTGGTGGCCCATCTCCGGCTTCAAGGCCTCTATGTCTTTCCGTACCTCGACGACTGGCTCATCAGAGCAGCGTCCGCTCCGGAGGTCACCAACGCCACACACCGCACGGTGACTCTTCTGCAGTACTTGGGCTTTGTCATAAACTTCGCAAAGTCCACTTTGCTCCCCTCACAGGATCTCGAGTTCATCGGCGCAAGACTGCACACTCCTCAGGCGCGAGCTTTCCTGCCTCTCGACAGGGCTCAACGGCTCATGGACCTAGCCGGCCGTTTTCGCAGCCAGTCCCTGGTCTCCGCCAGGCGCTTCCTGAGACTGCTCGGCCATATGGCTTCCACCGTCCATGTGCCCCCAATGCCCGCTTGAATATGCGGCCTGCTCAATGGTGCCTTCGCAAGCAGTGGCAGCAAGCCACCGGCGGTCTAGCCGACTTAGTGCGCATCTCCAAGCCGCTGGCCTCTTCTCTCCAGTGGTGGCTTCATCGGCCGAACCTGGTACTCGGCATGCCTTTTCAGTCACCTCAGCCGGCTCAAGTGCTGACGACAGATGCGTCCCTCCTGGGTTGGGGAGCACATTGCCAAGGGGCATGTACTCAGGGTCTCTGGACCGCGTGGGAGTCTGCTCAGCAGATCAACTTCCTGGAGCTCAGAGCAATTCGTCTGGCGCTCAAGGCTTTCTCTCACCTGACTTCTCACCAGTCCGTCCTTGTCCAGACGGACAATCAAGTGGCCATGTTCTACGTGAACAAACAGGGGGGCACGGGCTCCTTCCTTCTCTGCCGAGAAGCTCAGAGGCTCTGCTCTTGGGCCGTCAATCACGGCATTCTTCTCAAAGCAGTCTATCTCCCAGGCCAAGAAAATTGCCTGGCGGACAAACTCAGCAGGATCCTCCAGCCGCACGAGTGGCGCCTGGATCCCTTGGTAGTTCAGAAGCTCTTTCTAAAGTGGGGCCTCCCCACGATGGATCTCTTTGCCAGTCCTCTCAACCGGCAACTTCCTCGCTTCTGCTCTCGTCAGCCACATCCCCTTCGAGTTGCGGCAGATGCTTTTCTACTCTCATGGTCGGAGAGCCTGCTGTATGCTTTTCCTCCCATCCCGCTAGTCTCTCGAACTCTTTTCAAGGTTCTCCGGGACAAAGCTTCCATGATCCTGGTGGCCCCTCGCTGGCCCAGACAGCCGTGGTTTCCACTCCTGCTGCAATTAGCAGTAGAGGATCCATTTCCTCTGGGGTTTCAACCGGATCTCCTCACTCAGGATCAGGGGTCTCTGCTACACCCCAACCTCAGATCTCTCAATCTAATGGCCTGGCTGCTGAGAGGGTAGTCCTTGCTCCCCTTCTCCTGCCGGCAGAGGTGGAAGAGGTCGTCCTAGCTTCTCGGCGACCTTCTACCCGCAAATGCTATGCCCTTAAATGGCGTCGCTTTTCCGTTTGGTGTACCCAACAGTCTCAGGATCCCTTCTCCTGCTCGGTGTCGGTGATCTTGCAGTACTTGCTCTACCTCTCTAATCTGGGACTTAAGTCCAACTCAGTCAAAGTTCACCTCAGTGCTCTTTCAGCACATCATGTGCCGGTGGAAGGCAGACCTCTTTCCAGTGACCCTCTCGTAGCGAGGTTTCTCCGAGGTCTCCTTCTACTTAAACCACCTCTGCGCCCGCCAGCGCCTAACTGGGATCTGAATGTGGTTTTACAGCGGATCACCTGTCCGCCTTTTGAACCTATGGCTACCTGTTCTTCTCTCCGTTTTCTTTCTTGGAAAACATTGTTCCTGATAGCCCTCACTTCCGCTAGACGCGTAAGTGAATTGCAGGCCCTCGTGTCTGATCCCCCTTACACTCGGTTCTACAAAAATAGGGTAGTCCTACGGACTCACCCAAAATTTCTTCCAAAAGTGGTCTCCCCTTTTCACATCAATCAGGAGGTGGTACTTCCGACCTTCTTTCCCAGACCACACTCCAGCCGAGCTGAAATGGTCCTACATACCCTGGACTGTAGAAGAGCATTGAACTTCTACCTTGACCGTACGCGGGCGCACCGTAAAGCTGCTCAGCTTTTTGTGTCTTTTGACCCCAATAAATTGGGGCTACCGGTCTCCAAGCGTACTCTGTCCATCTGGGTTGCGGACTGTATCGCTTGGGCTTATGGGGCAGCCGGACTCTCGTTAGAAGGTCGAGTCACGGCTCATTGTGTTCGGGCGAAGGCTACGTCAGTGGCTTACCTCCGCTCTGTTCCGCTGGCAGACATCTGCCGGGCCGCTACTTGGTCTTCGAGCCAGACTTTTGCGGTCCATTACTGTCTCGAGAGGGAGTCCCGCAGGGACAGTGCTTTCGGACAGGCAGTCCTCCGAAATCTCTTCGAGGTTTGAGCAACTCCTACCCTCCATCCCGGATGTGGGCTACCGGTGGGTAATAATTCAGTGAAGATTCCTTCCTTCTGTGCCGCTGAGCTAGAGGGAGCTCATTTTTGTGCTTAGGGTCTCCGGTAGCCTTAAGCTTGGGAGTCCCATATGTGAGGACTGACTTCCTGCTTGGTCCTGGAGAAAGCGTAGTTACTCACCTGTAACAGGTGTTCTCCAGGAGCAGCAGGAATCAGTCCTCACAACCCTCCCTCCTCCCCTTGGAGTCGCAATCATCTGCTTAAGTTTTTTTGCAAATTTTTATGCTGTCTTTTAGCTATGTCATCAGACTGGCTAAGATGGCACCCTTGGGCGGGAAGGAGACCGCGCATGCGCGCTGCAATTCCCAAAGGCTTTCTTTGAAAGCTGGGGAAAATTGCTCCGCGAGGGCTCCGTCGGCGCCGACGTCACCCATATGTGAGGACTGATTCCTGCTGCTCCTGGAGAACACCTGTTACAGGTGAGTAACTACGCTTTATGTTCCCTGTAAACCGCCTTGATTTGTAGAAAGACGGTATATAAAAACAGTTAAATAAATAAAGTATTGGTTATCTCTTCTTCTTTTTGTATCTTTGCTTTCATGACTACTTTCCTAGCTTTAAGTTTTTCCAAATATTGATGCTTCTCTTCCTCTTTCTCTGATCTGTTGTATTTTATGAAGGCAACCCTCTTTTTCTTCACCTTTTGAGCTACTTCTTTTGATAACCATAGTGGCCTCCTTTTCCTTTTACATTTATTTACCTTTCTAACTGAAGGGTTTGTTGCCCTTAAAATATCCCCTTTCAGTTTTGCCCATTGCTTTTTCTACATCCCCCAGCTGTTCCCATTCTGCTAACAACTCTTTGAGGTATTGTCCCATCTTGGCCTGGGCAAGGGTGAGGTGGTAATTAAGTCGACCTTGGAGCACTAGACTAAGGAGGCATATCTGTTATGGAGCTGGCCAGTTCTGGAAGGTTTGCGTGCCCATTCTACCTGAGCACAAGTGTCCTCGTGGGCAGAGCAGAACTCGGTGGCCCCAGCAGACATTTGTCGGGCAGCAATGCGGGCATCTCTTTCCACTTTTGTAAAGCATTACCATGTGGATGCCCATGGCACGGACTTTGGCTCGAAGGTTTTGTGAGCTGCTGTGTCTTCTTACTTCCCAGTGGTGTAGCTTTCGTACAACCCACTTCTCTGGACTGGTGTAGCAGGATGATATGGAAGGTGGCATTTTACTTACCAGATAATGTCCTTTCCTTGAGGCCTGCTAGACCAGTCCAATGCCCACCCCTGAAACTGTACTGCTGTTTTTTTTCTGCTGTGGTACCCTTGAGTCTACCATGGCTCTGCAGGCTCATCTTCTACTGATAGCCTTCTATTTCTATTTTTGTGTACATAATTCGCTACTGTTAATTACTAATTGTTGTCCACATTTGAGGCTGTGTGAGGCTTGCTCTGTATCTCCCTATGCTTTGGAATGAATACTGAAGGGACCTCTGGTGACTGAGCCAGATAGAGACATGAGAGTGATGTCATTGAAACCTGTGATTTTCATTGGTTCTTTGTCTCCACCATTCTGCTGGTAGGGGAGCACAACCCACTTGTCTGGACTAGTCTAGCAGGACTCAAGGAAAGGACATTATCTGGTAAGTGAAATGTCATCTTTTATGACCCTTTACATTTGGAGAATGTTTTAAGGGACTGTGGTATAGCATGGCGTGTGGTGGCAAGAGGGCTTTTAAAATATCAAACACACAACAATTCAGGACCAAACAAAAAACACTTTTATTTTCCTTCAGTGGTCCAGCAATCACTCCCAACTTGTTACCTTCACAAAGATGGTACTCAGGGCCCTTCCCCCAACCCACAATTTAAAGCACAGAATTCAGTTCAGTACAAAATCCAGTCAGTCACTTGGGCTTCAGTGTCCGTAAATATGATTCCCACCTCCTGAATCTCCCAGCCAGACTCCTCTCCCAGCCCTGCTTCAAATGAGCTTTCTGTCTCCACAGGCCTCCCTCCTCCCTTGTGCACCCTGCTGGATTCTTAATCCCTCTGTCTGAGTCTTGCCCTCCTAGACCCTGAGTTCTGAGCTGTAGACCCTTTTAAGATGAATTGCCGATAATCCCTTTGGAGAGGGTTGGTTAACTTCCTATATACCCCATCACAGGGATAAAAGTCAGAGGGTTGATGGTGTTTTTACTGCTGTCTGTCTGGGGTTATGGATTGGGATGCAGTTTTAGAATTCAAGATGGTGATACAGCCAAGATGACCTTTTGTTCTAATTTCACCTATTGGTGACAAGGCCCTTCAAAACTCAGCTGCATGGCTTATCTTCCACCAGTGTCGCTATGCTCATGTAACCCCTCTTCTGAAGTCACTATACTGGCTCCCTATCAGTTTCCGCATCCAGTTCAAACTTCTTCTAGTGACCTAAAAGTGCATTCATTCTATGACTCCTCACTACCTTTCCTCTCTTATTTCTACACTAGGACCGGCCCATCCTCTAGGCAAGCTAGGTGGCCACCTAGGGAGGTCAGCCCAGGTGGGCGGTGGCAGCGGCTCACATGGGTGGCCACCGCCACCCCCCCACCTGCTGCCAATTCCTTTGGGGAGGGGGGAGGCGGGCAGTGGCAGTATTTCCAAAAGCAGCCGCTTTTGGAAATATTGCCGCTGCCCACCTCCCCCTCCCTAAATGGAATTGGTGGCAGCTGAGGAGGGTGGCGGTAGTTGGAGGGGGGAGGCGGCAGCTGGAGGGGGGCAGTGGGGGGTGGCATCAGCGGGGCGGCGGCAAGGCTGGGGTTTCTGTCTAGGGCAGCAGAAACACTTGGGCCGGCTCTGCTCTACACCGCTCCTCTGGCAGATCCCTTTTATCTGTGCCTTTCCCTGTCACTGCCAACTCCAGACTTCGTTCATTCCATCTCGTTGCTCCAAATGCCTGACACAAACTACCCGAGGCAGTGCATCGGGTACCTTCTCTAGCCCTATTGAAAGCCAGGCTAAAAACCAAACTCTTTAAGCTGCTTTTGAATCTGATGCTCCTCACTCTCTTGTCCTCTACTTATGTGTATCTTACCATATGCTAGTCCCCAATTTCAGTGTGCATTTTGTCTTGATTAGATTGTAAGCTCTGATGAGCAGGGACTGTGTCTTACATCTATATATACAGTGCTGCATTTGCCTTGTAGTGCTATATAAATGATTAGTAGCAAATAATAAACCATAAGCCCAGGAGTGAACTTGTGCATTTGTCCGTATGCATCCATTTGTTTATGCATGTGTATGGCCCCCCTCCCTCCCAATGCAGCAGATCGATCAGCTGGCAGGAGTCCTGGTCCCATCGGCATGAAGAGTGGGCTGCAATCAGAAATCACCAGTGGGAGTCCCTGGGTCCTGCTGGTGTGAAGATTGAGGCTGCATCAGGAAATCGATGGCAGAAGTCCATAGGTCCCACCAGAGTGAAGAGCAAAGCTGCGGCCAACAATCACCAGCTGGCATCCCCAGGTCCTACCACTGTGAAGAGTGGGACTACGACCTAGCTGCCTGAGAGCTGGGAAGGGCCGGGTAAAGGAGAGAGCATGGAGAGAAGAGACAGGGTTAGAGGAGGAAGATGGAAATCATGAGGAAATGGGTGGAGCTGGAGAGGAATGAGGGAGTAAAAGGGCAGAGCATTCAAGAGTGGCGGGCTTAGTGGAAGGATTGAGACTTGAGGCTGTGTAAGGCAAGGAAGGCATCAGTGGTCATTTGCTATGTAACTTGAATGCTCTGACATAAATTCATGTTTTGTTATGCCGAAATACTGCATCAAGGCTCTCGAGAAATCAAATTTAAGTCATTTCACTTTTCTCTGTACTCTATTTCCTAATCAAAATGGCGGTGTTATGACATTTAAATAACAAATGTCACTAGCAAAATAGGACAGTTAATACAATTATAATTAATAATAGGCTCAAAAACTGGATAATTAAAATAGTCATCCATTCAACCTCAATATTTAAACCTGCCGGCTGAACTGTATGCAACTTGTGTATCCAGTATTGCTTCCAGTAGTTCCACTGATGATCACAGTCCTACCACCCGCCATGCCAATCATTTCAGACATTCTCCATTTGATCTCATTCATTTTATGATTGAAAGAAATGAAGTGCTGAACCAGCGGTGATGTTGTATTCTGCATGTTCAATCTGCTATGGTTCGCATTCAGCCTACGTTTCAAATCTCTTTTCATGCAATCCACCTAAATTAGATTAAAAGGACAAATAATCACATAAGTTACAAAAGTTAGAATTGCACGTAGTATTAGCATTAGCCCTGACCTGCTCTGCGTCACTGGATGTATCCAGACAATTAAAGACGGATCGGAGAAAACACTGTGTAAAGTTAGCACATGCCATTGCCGGTGAATTACTCTAACCATTTAAAACCAAGCCTTTTGAAAGTCAATAAGTTGGCAGAATGGTTGCTAAAATACTCGGTAATGCTCACATAAGATATTTTGCACCTCTAATATATTTGTGGGTTTTTACTGTATCTGTGTTATAAAAGCAACATATGCACCTATGAGCCTTAATCAAGGTTCCCCGCTGAATAACAGGTGCAGGTGTTGACACCTTCTCCAAGGCAGGCACGAATGACTCATCTTAAGTCTGAATGGAGAAATGCATCTTTTGCAGCTCCATCTGAGCTCTGCCCAGACTCTGCCTTGGGAACTCCTGCACATAGATCAAATCGAAGTGTGCATTGCCCATACTTTTTCCATGTGTAACCCTGGGTGCTTTTTTAACCACCTACTTGAGTGAGTAAAATGTTGCTCTGAATGCTCAAGTTGCTTATAAAATTTTATACCAGGAAATTACCTTAATTATTTCATTTACAAAGGTATAACTCATAGGGGTATGTTTACTAAACCGGGCTAACGGTTAACCCGGGCTATCTGCAGCTAGGTCCCATATTATTCAATGGGACCTAGTTGCAGATAGCCCGGGTTAACCGTTAGCCCAGTTTAGTAAACATACCCCATACATTTAGATATGCATACAACAGCCACCTCCTATGTGCACCCACTTGGGACTGTTTTGCAAAGGCTTGTCCTGAATCCTGAAACTTCTTCTTGAATCTTCTGTGATTACCAGTGCCTCTGACAGTGGTTCTATGCCAATAGTTGGCTAGTAGTAACAAGTGATCATTATTTTTCTATGATAGAATGAAGAGGAGATCTTGTTGGAATGTAGAGTGCGTTTCCTGTCCTTTATGGGTGTGGGGAAGGACATCCATACATTTGCCTTCATCATGGACACGGGGAACCAACATTTTGAGTGCCACGTTTTCTGGTGTGAACCTAATGCTGGCAATGTATCGGAAGCTGTGCAAGCTGCTTGTATGGTAAGCCTGCTGTAAAAAGAAGAATATTAAAGCCTCCTGCTAATATTTCTTAAGCTAAGCAACAGTTAATCAATATACAGGCAACCATGAACTTTATAATTACATGAGATATGTGCATAAATAAAAATGTATATATGTATCATTATCTGGAAACGTGCATTCAGCCACATAACCTTCCCAGCAGTACTAGATATGGGATTAATGAATTATTTAAGTGTTTTGGGGTTTTTTTTATGCTGCCTAATCTAAAAGTTTAGGCAGTTTACAGAGAACTAGTAAATACAGGAACTTGTAATGCTCATACATGGAACATGAGTAAAGTTGAACTGAACATTCAGTACAAAGACCATAAAGCACAGTTACTTACCTGTAACAGGTGATCTCTGGGAACAGCAGGAATTAGTCCTCACATATGGGTACGTCGGAACCGACGGAGCCTGCGCGGGAAAGCTCCCCAGCTTCCCAGAAAGGAAGCTTTTGGGGCCTCCCACTGCACATGCGCGCTGCCTTCCCGCCTTCCTGAGCAGCTCTCCTCAGTTCGAGTTTATAGCTGAGACAATAGAGAGAGGAAAGGAAGATAGATAGAAGATACAACTCCTAGGGGAGGTGGGTGGGTTGTGAGGACTAATTCCTGCTGTTCCCAGAGATCACCTGTTACAGGTAAGTAACTGTGCTATCTCCAGGAACAAGCAGGAATAAGTCCTCACATATGGGGACTCCCTAGCTAAGATGCCTGGGAGATCCCCTTCCAAGGGTTCGCCATCTTCGTATGGATCTCAAGCATCCATCCTGGGAAGGTGGTCAGGAGTTGTTCAAGTATGGAACAGGTGTTTGAGGACAGCCTGACCAAACAAGGCATCCCGGCGGGAGTCCTTGTCCAAACAGTAATGGGCTGTGAAGGTATGAACCGAGGCCCAGGTGGCGACTCGACAGATCTGATCTATGGATACAGAGTGAAGATGAGCCATAGAAGTGGCCATGGCTCTCACATTGTGAGCTGTGACATGGCCTTCCAGAGAAATGTTTTTACTCTGGTAAGCAAAGGAAATACACTTAGCAATCCAATTGGAAAGTGTACGTTTGGAGACTGGAAGTCCCAAATGAGAAGGATCAAAAGCCACAAAAAGTTGGGAAGACTTTCGATGTGGCTGAGTCCTGTTGAGGTAAAAGGCGAGAGCTCGTTTACAATCTAGAGTATGAAGTTCCTCTCTGCACTGGATGCATGAGGAGCCGGAAAAAAAAACAGGTAGATATACCTCTTGATTAAGATGAAAAGGCGAGACCACTTTGGGCATAAAGTGGGGATTCGTCCTGAGGACCACCTTATCATGATGAAACCTAGTATAAGGTGGATGAGCCACTAAGGCCTGTAGTTCACGGATGCGGTGAGCCGAAGTGACTGCAATAAGGAAAAGGACCTTCCAGGAAAGAAATTTCAAGGAGGTAGAAACCAACGGTTCAAAAGGTGGCTTCATAAGCTGACCTAGAACTAGGTTCAAATCCCATGCTACCGGAGGAGGTCGGATGGGAGGCTTAGTTAGAGTCAGGCCTCTCATGAACCTTGCAATAAGAGGATGAGAGGAGACAGGTTGTCCATTTATAGGTTTTAAGGATGCTGCAATAGCACTTAAATGGACTCTGACTGAATTCGTCTTAAGGCCTGCATTAGAAAGATGCAGGAGATAGTCTAGTAGAGAATTCAAGGGAAGTGCCAGAGGGTCAAGACCCTGTTGAGCACACCAAATGGAAAAGCGTTTCCATTTGAAAGCATAGGAACGCCTCGTGGAGGGTTTCCTAGAGGCATGAAGGATATCTTGCACTGGTTGAGAAAGATTGAAGTCATGAAGGCTTAGGCCTTCAGTAACCAAGCTCTGAGGTGTAGGGACTTGGGGTTTGGGTGCCACAAAGTCCCCTCCTCCTGAGACAGAAGGTCTGGCGCAGCTCCCAGGTCCAGGGAGGGTCCCTGGGAAAGATGCAGAAGTAGAGGGAACCACACTTGGCGTGGCCAGTGTGGAGCTATGAGGATCATCGATCCGTGATCCCTCTGGAGTTTGAACAGAGTCTTGGGAATCAAAGGAATGGGTGGAAAGGCATATAGGAAGTCCTGACCCCAATGTAGGAGAAAGGCGTCGTTGGCCTGAGCTCTCTGACACAGAGTCCTGGAACAGAACCGGGGAAGTTTGGCATTCCACGGACTTGCAAAGAGGTCTATGTCCAGGGTTCCCCATTCCTGAAAGATTCTGCGTATCTGGTCCATATGCAAGGACCATTCGTGTGGAAGCAGAACTCAACTGAGTCTGTCTGCCCGAGAGTTTTGAACCCCTGGAAGATACACTGCCAGAAGATGAATTTGATGTTCTCTGGCGAAGGCCCATAATCTGAGAGCTTCGTTGCAAAGCGACAGAGAGCCTGTCCCTCCTTGTTTGTTTACGTAGAACATGGCCACCTGATTGTCTGTTTGAACTAGGACGGTCAGGTTGACAAGGAGGGTATGGAAGACTTTGAGGGCAAAGAAGATTGCTCGCAGTTCCAGGAGGTTGATGTGAAGGGTGGTCTCCTGTGGAGACCAAGTACCCTGAGTGGAGAGGTGTTGTAGATGGGCTCCCCACCCTGTTTGGGAGGCATCTGTTGTGAGGGTTGCTTGGGGCAACAAAGGTTGGAAGGGGGCCCCCAACAACAGATTCTTGGTGGACATCCACCATTGGAGGGACCAAAACAGACGCTTTGAGGTGAGTATTTGGTCGGAGAGCGCTCCTGATGCCTGAGTCCACTGGGTGGCCAAGGTCCATTGAGCTGCTCTCATATGAAGACGAGCGTAGGGCACCACGTGTACCGTGGAGGCCATGTGGCCCAGAGGTCGCAGCATTTCTCTGGCTGTCAAGTGACTGCTGGACTGAGCTTGGGAGGCCAAGCACACCAGACGTTGGCCCCGGACTTGAGGTAGGTAGGCCCTTGCAGTGGTGGTGTCCAACTGGGCCCCTATGAATTCCAGAGACTGAGTAGGGATAAGTTGAGACTTGGGAAGGTTTATCACCAGTCCCAGATACTGCAGAATGTGCCTTGTGCGGTCCAGGGAAATCTGGGCCTCTGACTGAGATGGAGCTCGGATGAGCCAGTCGTCCAGATATGGGAATACAAAAATTCCCAGACCTCTTAGAAATGCGGCAACAACTGCCATGCATTTGGTGAACACTCTTGGAGCAGAGGCTAGACCGAAGGGAAGTACTCTGTACTGGAAATGTTTTCCCTGAAACAGAAATCTTAGATATTTTCTGTGGGATGGGTGGATGAGTATATGTGTGTACGCATCCTTGAGATCTAGAGAACAAAGCCAATCCTGATTCTGAAGGTATGGAAGGAGAATGCCTAGAGAAAGCATTTTGAATTTCTCCTTGTACAGAAATCTGTTCAATTCTCTCAGATCTAGGATAGGTCTGAATCCCCCTGTCTTCTTTGGTATGAGAAAATAAGGGGAGTAGAATCCTGTCCCTTGTTGAAGAAGAGGAACCTCTTCTATTGCCCCTTGGGCAAGGAGAGAAGAGATTTCCTGACCCAACAGGCCCAGGAGAGATGGGGGAGAATTGAAGTGCCTCACCATGGTATATGGAGGAAGGTTGGAAAAATAAAGTTTGTAGCCCTCTCTGATGATAGAGAGGGTCCATTGCTCTGATGTAATTTGCCCCCATCTGGGAGCAAAGTGAGCTAACCTTCCGGGAATGGTGAGGGGCTCTGGTTGTTCTAGAGCCAGAAAGGTTAAGTTCTCTAGGGGCAAGTCAAAACCCCTGAGGGGGTTGAGCCTGCTGAGGAGTGGCAGACACTGCAGGCTTTGACCTTGCCTGTTTAGGCTGCTGACGTTTAGCAGCAAAGCGAGGCTGAGAAGATTGTTGGCCAGTATTTGTGGAAAATCTGGCCTTCTTGTAGTAAGGCCTCTTGAAAGACTTTTTCTTGGCAGGAGTAGAGGTAGACTTAGAAAGTCTATCTAATGTAGCATTTTCTGCGTCCATTTGAGTGGCTTTACTTTGCCAGTCTTTACCAAATAAGTTCTCACCTGTACAGGGCAGATTCCGTAAGCCATCCAGGACCCAGGGTTCTAGGTCAGAGGCCTGGAGCCAAGCAAGTCGTCGGGCTGCAATGGCAATGCCCGAAGCTCTACCGGCACCTTCAAAGGAATCAAAGGCTGCTCTGTTGGAGAACTTAGAAACATCTAGAAGCTGTTTCACCAGAGAAATGAAGTCCTCCTTTCTATCCTCAGGGATAAATGAGGTAAAATGCCGTACCTTTAGGGCAAGTTCCCTTAGAAACATGCCCATATACAGACTGTATGAATTAATCCTGGCTATAAGCATACTAGCCTGGAAGATTTTCCTACCAAAAGAGTCTAGGGTCTTACATTCTCGCCCTGGAGGGGTAGAAGAGTGCCTTTTGGTACTCTTAATCTTTTTCAGCGCAGACTTCACCACAATGGAATGGTGAGGCAGCTGAGTTTTTTGAAAACCAGGAGAAGGAGGGACCCGGTACATGGTGTCCAACCTACGAGAATGAGGAGACAACGTTAGAGGAGCCTCCCATAAGTCCATCAAGTGTTCTTGAAGGATTTCATGGATAGGCAGGGTGACTGCCTCTTTAGGAACCTTAGGGTATCCTAAAATATCCAATTTCTTTGATCTAGGTTCTTTTTCAGAGGATGTAGTAATAGAAAGTCCTTTAGCTACTTCTATAATGAAGTCTTGAAAGGACAAATCCTCTGGTGGAGACATTCTCCTCTTTGGGGAAGAAGGCTCTTCAGGAAGAACCAGAGACAGCTCATCAGAGTCATCAGAGGAGTCAAAATCCTCAGAAGAATCAGAGAATCCTCTATTTGCTTCCAACGCACGATACGCATACCGATCGGTATCGACATCGGGCATACCGGGTATGGGATCGGTATCGGGTGAAAACCCGGATCCGGCATGCGGAACCAATCTGCGTTTGGAAGATGATGGTCTCGGTTCCGGTATGGAAGACAGTACCGGAACCGGACCCGGAACCGCTAGATGCGGTACCGAGGGCGTCACAGCTTTAATGAAAGCCAGAACGGCCTGCTGCATGGTCTGGACAGTATTGCCCATAGACGCCACTGCTGCCTGGATGTCGGTACCGGCATGGGCCGGTACCCCAGAGCAGTCTAACAGGTGATCAGTCGAGGCCGTGCCATCGATGTCAACCTGTAACCCCATAGATGGTGCTTTGGAAGCCAGAGCTTCCCGCCGGGGTTGTTTGGCTGGGGCAGGATCCTCAGATTCAAAAGTGAGAGCCTCTCGATGCTTTGAAGGAGATTTGCTCTTTGAGGACCTGCCCGAAGAAGGTTTGGTTACCTGAGATCCATCCGGAGAGGAAGACCTGGATGACTGTGATGCTGGATTATCTGAAGCAAACAGCACATGGAATTTGTTGGCCCGGTTCTGCAAACCACGTTTAGACATCTGGGAGCAGGATGGGCAGTCCGGAATGGAGTGGTCAGGCCCCAAACATTTAAGACACCAGTCATGGGTATCTGTAACAGAAATAACAGCACTACACTTGGTACACTTCTTGAAACCAGGGGCTGGTTTCTCCATGAGGAGAATTTGTGTAGGCCTGAGGCCTAACCGAAGTCACCAAGTTGCTAAATAAAAGTTTTTTGTTTTGTTTTTTAAAAGAAAAGAAAAGAGAGACCGGCGGTACCGGTTTCGGTATGGGGAAGGCAGGTACACGGTCTAAAGAAACAAACTAAAATAAGAATTTCTTCAGCGGTGACAGGAACACGACCTGCTGGCTCCGCGGAAAAAGAGAAACTGAGGAGAGCTGCTCAGGAAGGCGGGAAGGCAGCGCGCATGTGCAGTGGGAGGCCCCAAAAGCTTCCTTTCTGGGAAGCTGGGGAGCTTTCCCGCGCAGGCTCCGTCGGTTCCGACGTACCCATATGTGAGGACTTATTCCTGCATGTTCCTGGAGATCGTATGAACTAAAGAGTAACAAGTTATGATATTATGTATTTACATATATACAGGCTTGTGCACAATACTAATGGGGACTTGGGTGGATACCAGTAGGGAGAGGTAGTAAGGGGAGAGTATGGAGTAGCAAGGTGGAATGATTGAAGTCTTGAGTTGGCAGTGGCAGAGCAGGGCACAGATAAAACGGCTCTGCCAGAGAAGCAGAGTTCCCAAGGAGGGGCGTAGGGCGAGATAAGAGAGGAAAGGTAGTGAGGAGCTGCAGAATGAATGCACTTGTTGATCAGTAGGAGAGGTTTGAACTGGACGCGGAAACAGATAGGCAGCCAGTGAAGTGAGGGATAGCAACGTTACTTACCTGTAACAGGTGATCCTTGGGAACAGCAGGAATAAGTCTTCACATATGGGTACGTCGGTACCGACGGAGCCTGCGCGGGAACGCTCCCCAGCTTCCCAAAAAGGAAAGCTTTTGGGAGCATCCCACAGCGCCTGCGCGCTGCCTTCCCGCCTTTCCTAACCAACTCTCCTCAGTTCGAGTTTAAAGCTGAGACAATAGAGAGAGAGGAAAGGAAAGATAGAAAAGAGATACAACTCCTAGGGGAGGTGGGTGGGTTGTGAAGACTTATTCCTGCTGTTCCCAGAGATCACCTGTTACAGGTAAGTAACTGTGCTATCTCCAGGAACAAGCAGGAATGAGTCTTCACATATGGGGACTCCCTAGCTGAGATGCCTGGGAGATCCCCAAGGATATGAGACCCTGAAAGGGGTCTGCGTCCTCCTATGGATCTCAGGCATCCATCCAGGGAAGGAGGGCAGGAGTTGTTTAAGAATGGAACAGGTGTCTGAGGACAGCCTGACCAAACAAGGCATCCTGGCAGGAATCCTTGTCCAAGCAGTAATGGGCTGTGAAGGTATGAACAGAGGCCCAGGTGGCTGCTCGACAGATCTGGTCGATGGACACAGAATTTAGATGAGCCATAGAGGTGGCCATGGTCCTCACATTATGAGCTGTGACATGGCTCTCCAGAGAAAGGTTCTTATTCTGGTAGGCGAAAGAAATACACTGAGCAATCCAATTGGACAGTGTTCTCTTAGAGACTGGAAGTCCCAAATGAGAAGGATCAAAAGCAACAAAAAGCTGGGAAGACTTTCTATGTTGCTGTGTCCTATGTAAGTAAAAAGCAAGAGCTCTTTTACAATCCAGAGTATGAAGATTCCTCTCTGCACTGGATGCATGAGGAGCTGGAAAAAAGACAGGTAGATATACCTCCTCATTAAGATGAAAAGGTGAGACCACTGTAGGCATAAAGTGTGGATTTGTCCTAAGGACTACCTTGTCATGATGGAACCTTGTATAAGGTGGATTAGCCACTAAGGCCTGCAGTTCACTGATGCGGCGAGCAGAAGTGACTGCAATGAGGAAAATAACCTTCCAAGAAAGAAATTTCAAGGAGGTAGTGGCTAAGGGTTCAAAAGGTGGCTTCATAAGCTTACCAAGAACCAAATTTAAGTCCCATGCCACCGGAGGAGGCCTAATGGGAGGTTTAGTTAAAGTTAGGCCTCTCATGAATCTTGAAATAAGAGGATGAGAGGAGATAGGTTGTCCATTGATGGGCTTAAGGGATGCTGCAATAGCACTCAAATGGACTCTTACTGAATTTGTTTTAAGTCCTGCATTGGAGAGATGCAGGAGATAGTCTAACAAAGAAGTTAAAGGTAGTGCTAGAGGGTCAAGAACCTTTTCAGCACACCAAATGGAAAATCTTTTCCACTTAAAAGCATAGGAACGCCTGGTGGAAGGTTTCCTGGAAGCATGGAGGATATCCTTCACCTGCTGAGAAAGATTCAAGTTTTGAAGGTCTAGGCCTTCAGTAACCAAGCTCTGAGGTGAAGGGACTTGGGGTTTGGGTGCCACAAAGTCCCTTCCTCTTGAGACAGAAGGTCTGGAGCAGCTCCCAAGTCCAGGGAGGGGGCCTGGGAGAGATGCAGAAGTAGAGGGTACCACACTTGGCGTGGCCAGCGTGGAGCTATGAGGATCATAGATCCTTGATCCCTCTGGAGTTTGAACAGAGTCTTGGGAATCAAGGGAATGGGTGGAAAGGCATACAGGAAGCCCCAACCCCAATGAAGGATGAAGGCATCCTTGGCCTGAACCCCCTGACACGGAATTCTGGAACAGAACCGGGGAAGTTTGGCATTCCACGGACTTGCAAAGAGGTCTATGTCCGGGGTTCCCCATTCTTGAAAGATTCTGAGTACCTGATCCATGTGCAGGGACCATTCGTGTGGAAGTAGAACTCGACTGAGTCTGTCTGCCCAAGAGTTTTGGATTCCTGGGAGATATACTGCCAGGAGATGGATTTGATGCTCTCTGGCGAAGGCCCATAATCTTAGAGCTTCGTTGCAAAGCGACAGAGAGCCAGTTCCTCCTTGCTTTTTTATGTAAAACATGGCTACCTGATTGTCCGTATGAATAAGGACTGTCTTGTAGCTGAGGAGGGTATGAAAGACCTTGAGAGCTAGAAACACTGCTCGAAGCTCCAAGTGGTTGATATGAAGAGAGGTCTCCTGTGGGGACCAACTGCCTTGGGTGGAGAGGTCTTGTAGATGAGCTCCCCAACCTGTTTGAGAGGCATCTGTTGTGAGGGTTGCTTGGGGCAACAACTGTTGGAAGGGGGACCCCAGCAACAGATTTTGAGTGGACATCCACCATTGGAGAGACCAAAAGAGACGTTTGGAGGTTGCTATTTGGTCTGAGAGAGCTCCTGAAGCATGAGTCCACTGGGTGGACAAAGTCCATTGAGCTGCTCTCATGTGTAGGCGAGCATAGGGTACCACATGTACTGTGGAAGCCATGTGGCCTAGCAGTTGTAGCATCTCCCTGGCAGTTAAGTGGCTCTTTGACTGAATCTGGGAGGCTAGCTGCACTAAACGTTGGCAACGGGCCTGAGGAAGGTAGGCCCTTGCAGTGGTGGTATCCAACCAGGCCCCTATGAATTCCAGGGACTGAGTAGGGATGAGCTGGGACTTTGGGAGGTTTACTACCAGTCCCAGATACTGCAGAATGCGCCTTGTGCGGTCCAGGGAAATCTGGGCCTCTGATTGAGATGGAGCTCGGATGAGCCAGTCGTCCAGATATGGGAAGACAAATATTCCCAGAGTGTGTAGAAATGCAGCAACTATTGCCATGCATTTGGTGAACACTCTCAGAGCAGAGGCCAGACCAAAAGGAAGGACTCTGTATTGGTAATGATTTCCCTGGAAAAGAAAACGTAGGAATTTTCTGTGAGTTGGATGGATGAGTACATGTGTGTACGCATCCTTGAGATCTAGAGAACAAAGCCAATCCTGACTTTGAAGGTATGGAAGGAGAGTGCCCAGAGAAAGCATCTTGAACTTCTCCTTGCATAGAAATTTGTTCAATTCTCTGAGATCTAGAATGGGTCTGTATCCCCCTGTCTTCTTTGGAATGAGAAAATAGGGGGAGTAGAACCCTGACCCTTGTTGAAGAAGAGGAACTTCTTCTATTGCCCCTTGGGCAAGAAGGGTAGTTATCTCCTGACCTAAAAGGTCGAGAAGAGATGTGGGAGAATTGAAGTGTCTCACCATGGTGTGGGGAGGAAGGTCTGAGAAATGAAGTTTGTAGCCCTCTCTTATGATGGAGAGGGTCCACTGCTCTGATGTGATTTGCTCCCATTTGGGAGCAAAATGAGCTAACCTTCCTGGAATGGTGAGAGGTTCTGGCTGTGTTAAAGCCAGAAAGGCTAAGTTCTCTAGCATCAAGTCAAAAACCCTGAGGGGGTTGGGACTGCTGGGTTACAGCAGCCCCTGTAGACTTAGGCCCGGCCTGCTTAAGTTGCTGACGCTTAGCGGTAAAGCGACCTGTAGAAGATTGTTGGCCAGAAGTGGAAGGAAACCTGCCCTTTTTGAAAAAAGACTTTTTAAAAGTCTTTTTCTTGGCAGGAATGGAGGTAGACCTTGAAAGTCTATCCAGAGCAGAATTCTCTGCATCCATTTGAGTGGCTTTAATTTGCCACTCTTTGCCAAACAGATTTTCACCTGTACAGGGCAGATTTCCTAAGCCATCTTGAACCCAGGGATCTAAATCAGAAGCCTGGAGCCAAGCAATTCTGCGAGCAGCTATGGCAATGCCTGAAGCTCTACTGGCACCTTCAAAGGAGTCAAAGGCTGGCCTGTTTGAAAACTTGGAGATGTCCTGAGTATGCTTAAGCCACATGCGGAATTCTTCCCTTTTATCTTCTGGAATAAAAGGGAGGTAAGTGTGCAGCTTTTCTGCCACTTCTTTCAGAAACATACCCATATGAAGGCTATATGAGTTGATTCTGGCAATAAGCATACTGGCCTGGAAGATTTTCCTACCAAAAGCATTCAAGGTCCTGCATTCTCTTCCTGGAGGAGCAGAAGAGTGTCTCTTTGTACTCTTTATCCTCTTCATAGCTGACTGCACCACAATAGAATGGTGAGGAAGCTGAGTTTTCTGGAACCCAGGACAAGGAGGGACACGATACATAGTGTCCAACCTGCGAGAATGAGGAGAGAGAGTGAGAGGAGTCTCCCATAAATCAATCATGTGTTCATGAAGAATCTCATGAATTGGTAAGGTGACTGCCTCTTTAGGAGCCCTAGAGTATCCTAAAATATCTAATTTTTTTGCTCTAGGCTCTGATTCAGAGGTTACTGAAATAGAGAGTCCTTTAGCTACTTCTCATGAAGTCTTGAAAGGACAAGTCCTCTGGAGGAGACATTCTTCTTTTTGGAGAAGAAGTCTCCTCAGGAAGGGCTATGGATACTTCAGGAGACTCATCTGATGTATCAGAATCATCAGAGGAATCGAAGTATCGCCTGTCAGGGTGCTCTTCTAACGTTCGATACGCGTATCGAGCGGTATCGACATCGGGCGTCCCCGGTACCGGATCGGTACCAAGAAGTAGCCCTGGACAAGGAACCGCAGCAGTCGGTATCCTGGTTGATGTCGATGCCCTCGGTACCGGCATCGGCGCTGATGCCGGTACTGGAGCCGATACCGACAACGGAGCTCGTTGCGGTACTGCCGGCGTCGCAGCTTGAATGAAGGCTGAAATAGCCTGCTGCATGGACAGAACATTCTGATCCATCGACGCCATGAATGCCTGGAGGTCGGTACCGGTAGATTGTGCCGGTACCCCAGAGCATTCTAACAGGTGATCGGTCGAGGCCATGCCATCGATGTCAACCTGTAACCCCATAGGAGGAGCTTTGGAAGCCGAAGCTTCCCGCCGGGGTTGTTTGGCTGGTGCAGGATCCTCGAGGGCAAGCCCGGAGGCATCTCGATGCTTAGAGGGAGATCTACCCTTCGAGGACCTGCTAGGTTTATGTTTGGTTACCTGAGATCCTTCAGGAGAAGAAGACCTGGAAGATGTCGATGCTACTGCCGGTGCCTCAGCGGGAAACAGGACATGGAGCTTAGCTGCTCGGTTCAGGACGGACAATCCGGAATGGAGTGTTCAGGACCCAAACATTTAAGACACCATTCATGGGTATCTGTAACAGAAATAGTACCGCTACACTTAGTGCATTTTTTGAACCCGGAGGTTGGTTTTTCCATGAGGGAAATTTTGTTGTGGGCCCTGAGGCCTTAAGAAAAAAAGTACACCAAGTGAGGAAAAAATATCGTTTTGTTTTTTTTTTAAAGAAAGAAAGAAAAGACCGGCGGTACCGGTCCGGAGTCGGGGAAGGCAGACACGCGACCAAAGAAATAAAATAAAATAAAAAACTTCTTCAGCGGTGACAGGGCTCGACCTGCTGGCTCCGCGGCAAAGAAGAACTGAGGAGAGTTGGTTAGGAAAGGCGGGAAGGCAGCGCGCAGGCGCTGTGGGATGCTCCCAAAAGCCTTCCTTTTTGGGAAGCTGGGGAGCGTTCCCGCGCAGGCTCCGTCGGTACCGACGTACCCATATGTGAAGACTCATTCCTGCTTGTTCCTGGAGATTACATGAGTATACCGAGACTGGCAGAAGATAAGCCATGCAGCTGAGTTTTGAATAGACTGAAGGGAAACAAGATGCTTCAGAGGGAGTCCAGCGAGGAACTGGTTAAAATAGTCAAGATGGGAAATTACTAGAGAATGGCTAAGGGTCTTAGAAGTGTATTCAGGAGGGTCACCTGATGACTTCACACTGAGCAGATGCCCCAGCACTCAGCTCTCGAGTATACATTAAAATGAGCCTGAAAACCCTCACCTTGCCATTCAGAAAAGCTATAACCCACGAGTGGAGAGAGTGGAGTAACTGCGACGTGTTTTGCAGAGCTGGCAGAAGTTGTTGGAGAGTGGCTGATTGCAGGGAAAGCCCCACAGGTGTGCAGAGAAAAGAACCAGAGTGTTGAGAACAAAATAGCATTGGAGGCCTCCCAGCCGGGGGATGGCATGCAGAAGTTGATGGTGCGAGAAATTACTAAAAGTTTCACGGCCGTATTAGAGGATAAGTTATCAAAGTTGCAGTTCTTTTTTGATGAAATTAAGGACAGCCTTGATAGTCAAGTGGCCTGAATGCAACAGGCAAAGGAGAGGATATCAGTACAGAAAGACTGCATGGGTGCAATGGAAGAGCATGTCCGATAGCTGGAGGAGCAGTGTCAGGAGCTGTTTGAAAGCATTGAAGATCAAGAGAAAAGGGGGAGGCGGAATAATAACCGGATGACTGGCCTGCTGGAATCGATTAGAGATGGCAACCTATAGAGAACAGTGGGCTGCTGGATACCAGAACAGCATGGCCTAGGGGCCTATGAGCTCCCAATTAAGGTAGAGAGTGTAGACCCTAGGGGCATGGATGGAGGGTGTCCAGAGGCATGGTGATAGCGCGCATTTTGGACTTTGCGGACAGGAGTCAACTGATGGCTGCATATCCCCTATGAAGGAGACCAGCTCCTACTGTATTCAGCCCACATGACTAAAAGCCGGTGTGCCATGGTGCCCTACTGTTCTGACCTGCACCGGCGAGGTATTCACGTTGAACTCCAGTTCCCAGCCTGGGTGCGCATTACGTACCAGAACCGCACCCCGCAGGCCCTAAAGACATTCATGGACACTCTGCCGCCAGCGCTAGCACAGTAAGTGGGACTTATGGCAGCAGTCTGCAGGGCCTAGGGTTGGGCATGGGCAAGAGTGAACTTCTGGTGGATTCTTGATGATGCAAATGCTCCTGGTGTGACAGAGACAGAAAGAGACATGCACCATTCTGCGTGAGTTGGCTTAGGAGATGGTGGCCTTTGCACTGGTTTGTTTATGATGAATGGGTGCCCGAAAGCGTGGATTGGACTTGCAAGGTGGTTTGCTGGACTCCTTGTAGACACATGAATACATGACTATGTGTTCGTTTTATCTCTTGTAAACTCTTGGGGGATCACTTCAGGGTGTATAGAAGGGACTTTTAAGGAAGAGAATGGAGAGGTCAGAGGAGTACTTTGGACCGGCGACATGTGTGACTGGGAGATGGACTGACTGGGCTTGGGCGGTACAAGGCTGAGAATATGACCGGTAACCCTGGGACATGAAATAGCTCTGTGAAAAAGGGCAGCACGGATCAACATGGCGGGGTGGGAATTGGGCTATGGGTTTTGCTGTTGGATGCTTTTATATGTTGATGAGGGTTCAAGTAGGTAATGGTTGGGAAGGTGGAGAGTAATGGAAGATGGGGTTTCTGGGAGGGGTTAAGTACATGGGGAGTAGAGTTAAAGGATGGAGAATGTTGGGAGATGCGGGGAATTATGGTAGGTACCTGGAGGGGGGGGGGGGGGGAAGGTACCTGATTGAATAGGGGCATGTGTCTGAGGTGAGAGGGGATTGGGGTTGGGGGGAGTTGACAGTGGAAATATAGGAAGGATTGGGGATGGAGGGCAGGAAAGGGAGCTATAGCCGGAGCGGTATTGAATTTGGGAGCCAGGAAAGATCCTAACTTACACAACTCACAAGAAAAAACAAATAGAGAAAGATCTGCTATCCACTGCAACGGAGTTGCAGTCTCAGAGAAAAAATTATATAATGAGACCTTCTGAGGAAATAAGCAACAATATCTTGAGGCTAAGGTAAGCGAGATCTTGAGCGTACGGTGGTAAGTGATATAGCTTTGTATAAATATAAACTCTACAAATGGGAAAACAAGACCAGGCAGTTATTGGCCAGGTTCATGGCGCTGGGTAGGAGCACAAAAACAGTTATTACTATTCAAAATGGGGGAGGGCAGGTTTGCACAGACATACCCTAGATTTCCGGTGCATTTATAGAGTTCTACAAATCCCTATGCGCAGTGGAGTCCAGTAACAAATTTAAAACTGCCCCTCCTAAAGGCGGACCAGGGAGATCGTATAAATAGGCCCATTATGGTGGAAGAAGTACAGGCTGCTATTAAAAAGCTAAAGCTTGCTAAAATGTCAGGCCCTAATGACCTACTGGCTGAATTTTATAAATTGTTGGAAAATCAGGTGGCATCAGTGTTGGGGTGTTTGGAGGGGTGGAGGGTGCTCCATGGAGGAGAGGAGGAGCGGATCTCAAATTTAGTGCATGTGGTTCTGCCCAAGCCAGGGAAGGACCCAACTGAGGGTGGGGTCGTTGCTTAACCAAGATATTGACCTCTGTGTGGGCAGGCAGGCTGGCTGAGGTGGTGTTGTCCTTCGTCCACGCCGATCAGAAGGGATTTGTGCTGGGGCAATGTGCCACCAGTAACTTGGTGTGGGCTTTAGCGGCACTACAGAGCGGGGGGGGGGGGGGGGAGAACCAAAATGGGGCTGCCCTGGTCAGTCTAGACATCAAAAAGGCATTTGACAGAGTTTTCTGGGAATATATGGCGTGTGCTTTAGAGCAGTATGGGCTTCAGGGGGACATCATAGGTTGTGTTCATTTTCTTTATGCATGGCTCTGAGCCCAAGATATTGAATGGGAAGAGGATGGAAGCCTTTACACTGTCCAGGGGAACATGGCATGGGTGACCTTTATCACCCATTTTGTTTGTTTTGACCCTGAAACCCCTAGCAATCAAAATTAGGCAGGCCCAGACCATCAATGGCATCCAAGTGGGTGTGGAGGGGGGTGACTTGCTGAAAATCAACCTATTCGCAGATGGATATGCATCTGTTTCTCAGGCAAGCACAGAGAGACCTCTCAAAGATGATGAGACTGCTTGACGAATTTGGGTCCTTTTCAGGATTAAAAATAAATTACTCTAAATCAGAGGAACTGGGACGGGGAGTGCAGCATGGGCTGCATGGGGGCTCCTCGCTGAACTGGATTCAGACCAGTCTGAAGTACTCAGGGATGCACTTAAGTACAAGTTATGGTGTCATTTTTTTTTTTATTTTATCTTTATGCAATTTTATTGAACTTACCAAGAATATTACATCTTGTGCAGAAATAGAGTAGTACAGAGGAAAACAACAATACTAAGAAAAAAGAAAAAGATAATCACAATCTTGTTTACAATCTGTCTACTCATCCCAGCCCACAATAGAGGGGGGAGAACACATAGGAAAAATAATACCATATGAAAAGCACTAGAAATAATGGTTAAGCAACAGCCAGCATTAACAATATATTACGGATCCACAGAGGCATCAATGGAGGCTTCCAAACATCTGGCATTAACAAAGGCCAACAGTTAGGAGAGCTCATAAAAAACATAGGAAACAGAGCAGAATTTAACCATGTATTTGCATGGATGCTTCAAAAAGAAAAGCACACCCAACTGTTGAACCCCAGGACGACGCAGTAAAACCTTCCTGCAATGCCGTTGCATTTCTTTAGCAAGATCCGGAAACATGCAAACTAACAAGCCTTGAAATAACAAATTTCTCTTCCTGAAAAACAATTTTAATAACCAGTCCTTATCAGATAATAAAGCAAAAGTCACTACCAAGGTAGATGGTACAGCAGATTCTTCTTGAGATGACTCCAGTTGTTGTTAAGTGCCGTCGAGTCGAGTTGACTCATGGTGACCCTCGGGATAGCTATTTTAAATTGTGTTCGGTCTTGAGTCAGGCGGCTCATTGTTGACAGACTGGTACCCATAGCTGCTGTTATTGTATCGATCCATCTCATTGTTGGCCTTCCTCTTTTGCACTGACCTTCTATCTTGCCAAGCATGATGTCTTTCTCTGATGATCTCTCTCTTCGCATGATGTGTCCAAAGTATGAAAGTCGAAGTCTTGTCATCTGAGCTTCTAAAGAAAGCTTAGGTTTGATCTCCTCTAGTACCGACTGGTTTGTTCTTCGGGCAGTCCATGGTATACACAGTATTCGCCGCCAGCACCATAATTCAAAGGCATCAAATTTCTTCCTGTCTATCTTTTTCACTGTCCAGCTTTCACATCCATATGATGTTATTGAAAATACCATGGCTTGAACAAGTCAAATCTTTGTATGGAGAGACACATCTCTGCTCTTGAGAATCTTATCTAGGTCTTTCATAGCCATTCTGCCAAGAGCAATGCGTCGTCTGATTTCTTGACTGCTTGTTGCTTCTTTATTGATAGTTGATCCAAGTAGGTTAAAGTTGTTCACGATTTCAATTTCTTCTCCTTCAACGATGAACCTATTGATTATGCCAGTTGTCATGATCTTTGTCTTCTTTACATTAAGGTGCAGGCCCATTTTGAGACTATGTTCTTTGATTGTGAGAAGCAAATGTTTCAGATCATCTTCACTTTCAGCCAGTAATGTGGTATCATCAGCATAGCGAAGTTTGTTGATGAGTCTTCCACCAATCTTCACACCTCTGTTGTCTTCATACAATCCTGCTTCTCTGAAAATTTGTTCTGCATATAAATTAAACAGTTAGGGGGAAAGTATGCAGCCTTATCTTACACTTTTGCTTATTTAAACCATTCTGTTTCTCCTTGTTCCGTTCGAACTGCTGCTTCTTGATCAATGTACAGACTGTGCAAGAGTACGATCAGGTGTTCTGGTATACCCATGCTTCTTAATGTGGCCCAGAGTTTCTCATGGTTTACACAGTCAAAAGCCTTGCTATAGTTGATAAAGCACAAATAGATATCCTTTTGGTATTCTTTAGTCTTTTCAAGGATCCATCTCACATCCGCAATGATGTCTCTCGTTCCTCGCCCTTTTCTGAACCCTGCTTGCACTTCAGGTAGTTCTTGTTCCAGGTATGGTTGTAGTCTCTTTTGAATAATCTTCAGTAGAATCTTACTAGCATGTGGGATCAGAATGATTGTGCGATAATTCCCACAATCAGTTGGATCACCTTTCTTTTGGATCACCTTTCTTTAATATTTGTATAAACACAGATCTTTTCCAGTCAGTTGGCCATGATGTTGTCTTCCATATTTCTTGGCAGAGCCTTGTAAGTACGGTAACAGCTGCATCAGATTGCTGTAATGCTTCTATGGCAATGCTATCAATGCCTGGTGCTTTGTTCTTTGATAACAAAAGGACCCCAAAAACAAAGGTCAAAATAACAACAATCAAGAGAAAGACCCCGTTGTGTTCCAGAAAAAAAATTTGTAAAATTTTTGTCGGATATAGATCATGAGGAGAAGGCACTATGGACCAACTCACTTACATGATACATGTCCCTTTTATTCCACCACTTGGGTATGAAACATAAAAGTGCTTGAACTAAGAAGGCCTCAAACCTAAATAGCACGATACTTATCAAATGTCTGCGCGACGTGCACGTTTCGGGGGAGAAAACCCCTGTATCAAGCGCTCGAAACTCTCCTCGTGAAGACAACCACTGCCACCATGGAACTGGCAAAAAACGCCGACGTGTTGGCGATTCATATAAACGGAACTGATTTTGAATTGGTGTGGAATTTTTGGACATGACTATTTTTCGGACTGGGGATTCCTTAGCTACCACTCTTTTTCGCAAACCGGTCCAACGCAACAGTTTGCTGAATTACAGAAGCTTCCATCCTGAGCCTTTACGAAAAGGCTTGCCTTATGGGCAATTTTTAAGGCTTCGGAGATTGTGTACATCTATTGTACATTTTAAAATCCATGCTGCTGACCTCACAGCCCGACTGCTAGTTAAAGGCTATCCTCGGTCGGTGGTTTTGAGTGCATATCGGCGGGCCCTATACTCACATCGGGAGTGGTTTTTGGAATGGTCAACTGATCGGGTTTCCCCTGCAACGGATGATATGGTGACGGGGGTTCTACCTTATATGTCCAATTCATCCCGAGTGGTCGGTATCTTGAAGAAACATTGGCCAGTTCTGTCTCTCCATCCAGTTTTTAACAAGCCCTTGCGGATAGCCTACTCACGAGGAGCCAATCTTCGGGACAAATTAGTCATCTCTGCTACATCAGTGGATCGATCATTGCGACCCCCTGCGAGATCTGGTTTTCATGAGCCTTGTGGGACCTGTGGGTTTTGTGCAACCACGGTATCTGGGGGTTCCTGGACTGATTTACACACGGGTCAGGTTTTCCATCGCCATTGGCAAACCACTTGCAATTCTACTCACGTGGTTTATTTTATCCAATGTATTTGCCCTTTACGTTATGTGGGGAGCACTACCCGACAGATTCGGATTCGTCTAGCGGAGCACGCTAGTCGTCTCCGCCATCTGGTTTCTACAGCTCCGATGGTCTCACACTGCTCTCAATTACAACATGAATTTCAGCAGCTACGTTGGTCTGTGATTGACCATGTTCCGGAGGATCCTAGGGGGGGCGACCGGATTTTTCACCTGCGGCGATTAGAGCAACGGTGGATATTTCTTTTAAAAGCTGTGTCTCCTACTGGCATGAACAGTGAAATCGATTGGCTGGGGGCGATGTGATGTCATCCTTTCATGTATAGGGGGTTCACTGCTTGGTGGGGATTCCCCTCTTCTGATTGGTTGGTTGTTTTTGATAGGCATTTGGTTTAGCCCAATTCAAAATCAGTTCCGTTTATATGAATCGCCAACACGTCGGCGTTTTTTGCCAGTTCCATGGTGGCAGTGGTTGTCTTCACGAGGAGAGTTTCGAGCACTTGATACAGGGGTTTTCTCCCCCGAAACGTGCACGTCGCGCAGACATTTGATAAGTATCGTGCTATTTAGGTTTGAGGCCTTCTTAGTTCAAGCACTTTTATGTTTCATACCCAAGTGGTGGAATAAAAGGGACATGTATCATGTAAGTGAGTTGGTCCATAGTGCCTTCTCATTATCTATATCCGACAAAACTTTTACAAAATTTTTTTCTGGAACACAACGGGGTCTTTCTCTTGATTGTTGTTCTTTGATAAGGTTTTCAATGCTGCTTTAACTTCTTCTTTCATCACCAATGGTTCCCGATCATAAGGTACAGGTTGAAACGGCTGTTGGTCCACTTGATCTTTATCATATACAAACTCTGTATATTCCTTCCACCTTTTCTTGATCTTCTCAGCATCATTCAACATAGAACCTTGAGCATCTTGTAACATTCCAATTCGAGGCTGGAACGTTTTCTTTAACTCTCGTAGCTTTAGGAAAGCCGATCTTGTTTTGTTCTTCCTCAAATAGTTTCTGCTTCTATTTCCTTGCATGCGTCGTTGTAGTACTTTTCCTTGTCCTGTCTTGCTGCACATTGGAAATCTCTGAGTTCTGTTATTGTCTTTCTTTCTCCTCTGGCTTTAGCTTCTCTGCATTTCTGGGCAATTTTCAGAGTTTCTTCCGTCATCCATTTTGGCTGTTTTTGCTTTTTCACCTTTTGTAGAGACTTCTCGCTTTCTTCCAGCACAACCTTCTTGATGTCATTCCAAAACTTTTCTGGAGCTCTGTCATTTGTATCTAAAGCAGCAAATCAATTTTGCAGGCAGTCTTTAAATTCCAGTGGTATATTCTCAAGGTCATATTTTGCTGCATTCATGAGTGGTTTGTGTCCCAACAACCTCTGAAGAAACAGCCTTCTTCCCCGAAGGGAGATAAAACATTTTTACCATTGGACAGTGTAACTCAGCTGGATCAGCAGGAGTATCAGTTAAATACTCATGGACTATGTCTCTAAGGGAAACTGTAGCCACTCTGGGAAAATTAATCAACCAAAGGCTCGAAGCCCGAGATGCATTTTCCAACTGCTCTAACTTTGTATTCAATGAGGCAAAGTTCTTAACAAAAGCTTCAGTTTAACCTTCCAGTACTATTGTTCTAGCTTGAATCTCTGAAGCCAGAGTATAAGCTACCGTCGCCTGGGCAGTGACTTCCTCAGTCGCCTTCGAATTCACCTGTACTTTCCCAGCAAGAGATGAGACTTGTGGTATCAGGGCCTCTCCAAAGGAAACAATAGCTGACCATATTGTCTCAAGGTAAAAGTCAATGGAAGCTTCAGGGAAAAAACCCCAAAGATTTGGAAGGACCAAACTCTCCTTCCATCTTGGCCACCCACACAGGCAGCTACATCAACTGTTGGGTCACTTCTGGAAGACATTGAAGGCTCAGCGTGATATGCTTGTTCCGGGGTCGGCAAATATCTGACCTCCCTGACTCCAAAGTCCAGTACTTGATCGAGAAAGCGTCTATTCACACCCAGAGAGGAGCTCTGCTCGATTCAGGAGCCAGATGGAAACATGTTGTCTTTGGTGCTCATCACAAATCAGGGGAGAGGGACGGATCACTCAAAGCAGTCTCCGAGCACACCGGCCCCGAAGAACCTGCAGCTGAGCTTACCTCCCCTGAGGATACTGGTTGCAGGGGCTGATGAACAAAGAAATTGTCCAATGGTCCTGTGGCCACTGATGGCAAAGGTGAAGAGGTAACATGGGGTTACAATGACTACAAAACCCCTCTCGCCTTCCACTTTCTCCCCATAAGGTAAACAAACAGCCTCACAACGGTCCAACCACCGCCATCTTCGATCCAATCCCTCCTAGAGTTATGGTGTTATTTATCAGAAAAATGTGGTTGATGACTTAAGCAGATCTGTAAGCTCTGCGAAGGGTGGAAGGACTTGCCAATATCATTCTTGGGCAGGGTTGCTCTAGTGAAGATGGTTATCTTTCCCAAACTTCTGTACACTCTACAGACCCTTCCTATCTGGATTCGCCAGATATGGAGAGGGAGGAGACACTTTATAAGACTATCATTCGGCACTTCATTTGGAAAGGGTAGGCCACACGTATTGCCTACTCCAAGCTAATTTTGGATAGAGGCTGGGGGGGGGGGGGGGAGTAAAGCTTCCAGATTTAAGGCTGTACAGTGTGGCTGCATTAACTAAGTGGATACACGGCCAAATACAGATATGCTCCGATGGGGCTTTTGGAAAATCACTGGGTCCCCTAGGCCTTTATGAATTTATTGCATGCCAACCAAAGCTGGCAGAATCAGATGAGAGGCAGGCAATGGCTGTTGGTCCCTTTTAAGAAAGCCTGGCATTGGTGGTAAGATAGGGGAGGAGGACGCAGGGTATATCATCTTTTATGCAGTTTGTGGAGAATCCTGCATTTCCAGCAGGAGTGGGGAGGACGGAATTTTGGGACAGAAGGAGAAAGAGTGTAAGGAGATGGGACAACTGTTGCAGCTACAGGAGTCCGGGTTTCCCTCCTTTGATCAGCTTAAGATTCACACTTTCTATAGTATCTACAAGCAAGGCACTATTACAAGGAACTGAGGACATGTGATCCTAGAACTGCCCTGTATACATACGTTGACAAGACCTTTTGAAGGGTTCCCCCACAGATGAATAAGCTTGCTCATTGGTACCAAACTGGAAAAAGCTTGATGGACACAAGTTATCTTCGGGGTCTCGCCATTGGATGAGAAGGGGATAACGTGGAAGGGTTAGAGGAGGGGGATCTTACTCAATTCTTATGGAAGGTATGGAAACAGACCCCAAGTGCCGCACTGCAGGAAATGTAAATAAAGATTATGCATAGAGTGTATGTGACTCGAGAAAGATGGAAGACAATGGGGTTGTGGCAAGACAGTGCTTGCCTGAAATGCAAAGTAAAGGGAGGCATCTGGCTGCACTCCTTTCTGGAGTGTGATAAATTAAGGGAGTTGTGAGGGGAAACACTGAGGCCTGTTGAACGAGCACTGATGACAACAATGGAGTGGACGTACAGGTTGTTGCTATTGGGGCAGGATATGCCCTTGCGGGACAAGGGCATTTCCAAGTTACAGAGAAGGTTTGTGTACATTCTCCTCTTACTGGTTAAAAAGGTTATGCTATAGCACTGGATAGCAGAAAATGTTTTCCCAGCAGCACAGTGGTGCTGCTTGGTGAGTGAAATGGCCCTCTGGGAGATAAAGATGTTCCCTGTAAAATAGTTATCTCCAAGTTATAATGCCCTGTTCAATGTAATTTCAGTTTGTTCAATGTAAACCGCACTGATGCAGAATAGTGCGGTATATAAGAGAATGTAATAAATAAATAAGAGTATACAGGCTTAAGGCTACGCCGGCCTGGGTGATGTATCTATGGCTCTTGCATGGCATTGGAGGAGGAAGGGAAAGGGGGGTAGGTTATAGTTGGATGAATGATATGTAGTATGATATGAATCGGATGAGTGAGGAGTGATTGGTGAAGTCCTTGAAGAGTTATAGGATTTGGCTTTTATATTTTGTTTGGGGTCGGGCTCTTTAGGGTCGATAAACATTATGGTTTATTGTTAGGGCTATATACTGAGTTTCTATTACAATGGTTATGCAGTAACAACAGAGATATAAACAACTCACTGTTTGATGTGTTAAGATGTTTTGGGATGTTGTTATTGTTAAGTGCCGTCGAGTCGGAGTCGACTCATGGCGACCCTCTGGATAGCTATCCTAAATTGTGTTCGGTCTTCAGTCAGGCGGCTCATTGTTGACAGACTGGCACCCGTAGCTGCTGTTATTGTATTGATCCATCTCATTGCTGGCCTTCCTCTTTTGCGTTGACCTTCTTGTTTTGGGATAAAATCCTATAATTGTACTCGTGGTCTTACTCCTCTGTAATGTCAATAAAAATTACATCAGAAGTGTGTTCAGAAAGCAAGGGATGAATTTTGCTGATGCTACAGAGAAGGAACAGACAGGTTTTAGCTATTTACATATTCAACAGATAGCTAAAACATGTTGCTTCTTTCTCTATACCAGCAAAATTTGTCCCTTCATTTCTGAACCCAATACTAAGACCCTTATCCACATTCTAGTCACTTCCCGTCTTGACGATTGTAACCTGTTCCTCACTGGTCTTCCTCTGAATCATCTCTCCCCTTCAGTCTGTTCAAAACTCAGCTGCTCAGCTTATCTTCTGTCAATGCTGCTATGCTCATGCATTGGGAGCAGTGATTTTAAAAAGCTGCTCCTACACAAATTTAGGGGAGAGCAGAAGGTTCATTCTCCCCAAATGTAGCTTTTTAAAACTGCTGCTCCCACTGGACATGGTAAGACATCATTGTACACTCCTTCATGTCCTTACATGTATTTAGAAGAGGTTATGTGTTTGGCAAAGCTTTGTTATATACAGTAAGAATTTTTTACATCCCAATCTGGACATCCTAAAATGGACCTTTTAGAAGGTAATTTTATAAAGTCCTGCCTAGTTAATGTGTTTTCACATGCCTGTGTCAAGCCTGTTTTATAAAGAGAAGCAGGCACCTACTATAAATATAGTGTAAATGGCCAAATATACATGTTAATCTAAGGCACAATCACTTACACCAGCCCTCGAGCTGGTGTAAATGGTACGTGTGCTCTACCCATGTGCATGCCCACAGCAAAAGTACATGGCATTGGGCCAACACATTTACTTTTAGAATAGCGATCACATCAGTTATGCCTATTCACGCACATAAATCACTAAAATACTGTGATTTATGTATATTGATGGCGCATAACTTTAGGCAGCTCCTTATAAAATTATCCTTTTATGTTGGAATCTCATGTCTGAAAATCAAGGTATTTTGTTGGCATGCTAATAAGTCTATATATAACTTTGTAGTTTAAGAAGTACTTCTGAAAAATGTCTACAGTGTAAGGGGTTATAAAATCATAACAGTTATGGAAATGTCTGTTTTATTGCAGTTACGATATCAGAAATGCTTGGTAGCCAGACCTCCTTCACAAAAACTTCGACCTCCACCTCCTCCTGCAGACTCAGTGACGCGAAGAGTCACGACCAGTGTAAAGCGAGGAGTCTTGTCCCTCATTGACACTTTGAAACAGAAACGCCCTGTTACTGAAATGCCATAGTTGCATAAGTGAAAGCATCTTTGAACTTTTACGTTAATCCTCTACTGAAGATATAGTAGCCATGCTAAAAAAAAAAAAAAAGAAAACAAAATTCCAGCCTTCCGTTGAATTACTGCTGCTTTGTCTTCAGAGAATTTATCCTTAAGAAAACAATGTTAGACAAGCATGTTCTCTCGTTCTTGGTCACCACTGTGTGATATGAAAAGAAGCATGAATATATCAATTTTTTAATTTTTATTTTATGCTGTCAGTGAGTTATGTCATGAGCAGTGGAAAGTCTATTTCCAATTGTAAATACTACAAACATTACCGAGGTTCACAAGAACAAGAATATATGACCCACCCATCCTGGTGAAGTAATGCTGAAGTCCTTGGCGTGAATGATGTCCATCTAAATATTTTCAGTTTTCTTGAGCTGAATTTGTCACAAGTAGTCCTTAAATCCCTACAGCACTTTGCACAGATTTCAGCACTGGAGTGAATACAGTAAAATTGGAAGCTACACCATTTTGTTACCATTGCTTAGCCGCTGAATTTTGATTCCATCTCTCATTTGGTATTGTTCATCACCATTGAGCCATTTTAACCCCTGAAGATTTTCCCTCAATGTGTTTTGAATCCAGGGTGATGTCATTTCATTTCTGTCATTTGCACACTTTTCAGATTCTTTGGAAATCAAGGGTGATGGAAGAGTTTGGAAAAAGAAATCTGATTTCAGAATACTGTGCTAATTATTTAACTTTCTAAACATCTTATTGCAACAGGAAAACTTAAATAGGCAGCCTACAACACTTTAACAACAAAATAATAGTCATTCAGAAGGAGGGCACCCCAGATTGTGATCATCAGAACACTTGTTTATCAAGTCTGAGTACTTGATATACAGTTTTTTGATAGGTTTAGTGCATTTTGATAAATGCTGTTGAACTGTGGAGTGACTCGTTGGTGGTTTGCTTACCAGAGGAAGCAGTTGTACAATAGCAAAAATGTTTAATTAATAGATATATATATATATCTAAATGCCAGAAATCTGTCTCCAAGTACATCTCAATGAATCTTTAGTATCAGCAGTCATTTGGTAGTTAGTCCTGATAGCCCTTCTCCATCACACAGACAGCATAATATATCTGATGTCATCAGATAAATTGTTCAAAATCTCAAATGGTATGGCACAAATGTGAGGTCACAAGCTGCAGTAGTATATTTATTCTTGCTTATTCTGAATTGCTACTCTCTATTGTTCAAGGTAACCAGAAAGTACTATAAACTTGAATACTTCTCTGTAAAACAAAACATTTATACTATATATGCTTTCTGACTCTAAAAGGCAAATCTGAAGCTACTATAACATTTTAACACAACACAATGCACTGCACTGTTCAGAACGGTGAAGGGACATTTGTTCACAGTTCCATTATTACAACAGTATAAACTATATCTTACAGAAATATCATTATGATTTCACTCTTGTCATAGCATAATTAGACCCGCAAAAGTTGAATTCTTAAGCAAGTATGTGAACTGATGCATTCAAACATGACTTTAAGCATGAATCAGATTTCTAAGATATATTTTACACTCCAAGTGTCATTGTGTATAAGACACCATGGGCCTGATATTCAGCGCTGGTGGCTAACACTGCTAGTCACCGGTCCTGAAAGTTAAATCTGGATATTCAATGCCCGGTCATATCCGGCCCCAAACATTGAATATCCGGGTTAGCCACATTTGCTGCTCTAACCAGGCAGTGACGATATTGAGCCACTGCCCAGTTACAGATACACAGCAAAAGTTAGGCCAGGGTTTCCTGCGCCTGGCTTTCGCCGCATGTCACTAACCGGGTAGCGGCTCAGTATCACCACTGCCCAATTAGCGAGCGGTGCCGCCTCTGCTCCATCCCAACATGCCCTGATGCTAACTAGAGAAAGCAGCTGCAGATATTTAGTGGCACAAACTGTGTTCGTGCCACTGAATATCCCATTCACCACAATTAATGCACATTTTCACTGCTTTAAAGGGGAGCTCTTATAAAAGCATAATCCTATATTTTGTTCTGAGTATCTACTGTTTTGGACATGCAACTCTTTTAGCGCTGTTTGGATCATTTAAAGCAGTGGTTCTTAATCCAGTCACCCCCTAGGCCAGTCTGGTTTTCAGGATATCCACAATGAATATGCATGAGAGAGATCTGCATACAATGGAGGCAGCACATGCAAATCTCTCTCATGCATATTCATTGTGGATATCTGGAAAACCCATCTGGCCTAGGGTGTGTGGGAGGACTGGGTTAAGAACCACCGATTTAAAAGATGCTTGACTTCATTTCAGATTCCATTGCTTCGGTGGTAAGTGACTGACTTTGATGTCAAAGAAACAGAGACATTGAATTTCTGGATAGGGGGAAGCAGTCATCCCTGGCAGTAATGCATGAATTTCATGAGTCTCTTTCAGCTTTACATACCTTCCTGTTAGGGGCTGATATTCAGAACAGCCAATATTTAAGTGCCAAAGCGGGATATTTAGTGAGCAGTCTCTGGATAGCAGCTGCTTCTGAATATCCTGACTGTGCAGCACTAACCAGATAAGGGCTGGCATTTATCCTGTTTGAATGATATTCAGCCAGGACCCTCTGCAGATAGCAAATTAGGACAGCCTTTTAAGGAGCCCAAGATGCCACAGCTAATATTGGGCTAACCAGAGAAGTGCCAGTGCTTATCCGGTTAGCACCAATATGCCTTCACTCCATCCACAGACCACCCCTGCACTAATTGGATAGTGCTGGGGCAGTCTGTGGGACTATTCAATTTCACTATCCAGCTAAGAGTTCTGAATATTGACTCCTTAGTGAAGGCTCTAAAGGTTGATTTATTTTACCTTAATAACGACATCATATCCGTACTGAATTATGGGTGTTTGATTCTCTTGGACCCATTTCTTTATTCTTTAAATTTGTTTGGCAGTAAGACATCCGAAAAGAATGCAAAACACCCGAGATTTACAAAATGGTGAGGTGGAATTTTTATTTGATACCTTGCAGCTTTCAGATTTCCTCTTTCAACAGTGTTTAAATGGTTGCTTTAAACAGTTCCAGCTATAGTGATGATTAACTATAAAGTCCAGGAGAATAAATTATACACACATACAATATAATATTGATACTTCTAATTCTACATAGCCTTTAAAACATTTGTATTCTAATTTCCCCAGCACTATGTTGACCTTTTAATGAAGGTCTTAGGAGCATGAATGACTTTCTACACCAGCTGCGAGAGCTAATTTATTGGCGGGGGGGAGGGAGGTTGTAATGACTTGTATACCTGCTTAAGACTGATCAAGAATAATAATACTGGAACATTATTGCCAGGATTTGGAATTACAGTTTGTGTGTGGAAAGAGGGAGAGGGTGGTCATACAAATTAAAGAGGTTTTAGAAACCTCATTGAATGAGTTATTGCCCATGAATATCATGAAGCTGGTACTCTAGTCCTTTTTGTGACGCAACTTTCCTTACAGCATACCAATTAGATTTTAGCAGTTATCCTGCAATGAAAGAAAGACAAGGGCGTGCCAAGTCCTATAATTTTCTTTCTCTGTTTCTAGTGCAGAGTGGATTTGCTCCCTGACACGTCTGTTACAAAAAACAGTTAGCTTCGCTTTCTGAGCAGCTGACTTGATATGCACATATATGCAATTAAAATAAAAACCATGAGAAAGCATTTGCTAGAAACAAAAACAGAATAACCAGTAGAAGAGATATTGTTTTAAAAATAGCTTTGCATATTTTACCAAAATACAGATTTTCTAAAAAAAAAAAAAAAAAAAAAAAAAAAAAAAAATGATTGTTTTAAATATGTTAAGTCACTTTCTTCTACCATGGCCAAAAAGTATGTGTGTAATAATATGTGTGAGGAAATGCCAGTAAGACTTCAGTTATCTATGCATTCTCTATATCCAGTGCTCCTGTGAGCAGACAGCCATGTTCACAAGACATACAAGGCCTTGTCTTATTTTATTTTATTATGAATCTGTCAAATACAGCTTAAATATTTGTATTTTATTTATTCTATTTTTACTGAAATATCCTGTATTATTATGTTGGTGTATAATTATCATTACTGGAGATCTTCTCGCAAGGTTTCTGGTACTAATTAATCTGTGTATTATCGATTGGTTAAAGGTGGTTTTTGTAATGGTACATTTTTATTGGAGAATGTAGAAAAAATGTTTATTTTAAAAGGCAAGCTGATAAATGGACACAGACCTCACAAGTCTCCTCCTTAATCTGCTCTTTGGGTAGGCAAGGAGTGAGGAAGAGACACATGCTGAGGTCCAGAGCTTGACATTTCATCCTTGCAATGCAAAACTACAAAGCAGAACAAACTTTATGTACGGAAACATACTTTGTCTCTAATGTTGCCTATACCTATAAAACCAATTGCCCTCACATCTTCTTTTGGTCTTCCCCCACAGACAGCATGCCTGGGCAGCTCAAGTTGGAAGGAGTACCTCCTTCAAGGTGCACCCTCTGTACCACTCAATGGCCAGCAGGGGCTGTCACCGGAGCAGCAGCTGTCTTCCCTTGCCCCTAGGCCTGAGTGCACCAAAGCACTGTGGTCTGAGCCATGGGGCTGGCCCCCTTTGATCTCACTTCAGAACTGAGTAAAAGTGTACTGTAACACCTATCAATGTGTCATTCACCTCATTTCTACCCCTCACTCTTACAGAAAGGGACTTTACTTTGCATTAGCTGATTCTGCCTTTTCTGGCACAAAACCTCTACTGGATTAATGTGTTCATGTTAAGCTTGAATCTTCTAAGATGTTGGGTTCTTTGAAAGCTGTGATACCTTTCTATTGCCACAACTGAAGAAAGGTCCAATGGAGTCTCAAACTCACATACAGCCTCCTCTTTGGATGTTGGTATCATATCCTGCAGAGAAACCACTAAGCCCCTCTTAAGCATCTGACATCTCAATGCCTTTCTTTACTAAACATTCATTTCCTAAAGCTGCGGGTCTATGGCTATAAAAGTATTGCTAAGTGATTTTCAAAGAATAAAGCTCTTCTGACTCCTGTGGCCGGTATAAACCCCGCCCACAGAGTTTAGCACTAGAACAATTAGTTCTTTACTGACAGCTTCATTGTCTCAGTCTATTCGCTGGAAGATGTGGAGTACTGTCAGTCAAAGGAAGACCGGGGATCTGTTTAAGAGGAAAACCACCTGCTGCAGAGCAGTCTTAAAACTTGGTGTTATAAAACACATATAATTCATCCAGAAGAGGACTTTGTTTCTCCTTGCTCTTGACCAATTTTACACATTTAAATGTAATCTGTTGTGAGAATAAACTTAATTAACTACAGTTGCCTCAGTTGTTTGTGGTGTATTCATTTGCTAACTTCCAGATAAACCTGGCAAATTCTGGACTTTGGTGGATTTTAAAAAATGCAGCAAAAGTTTCAGATATCTAAGGGTAACAGCTACCACTGAATGCTTAAGGAAGTCCATTTCCCTCCTGAATAAAAACATGTAAAAAGAAATGCCTGTTTTGTACTATCCCTGCACTTTGTAAGGACAAAAATATCCTTTTTAAATTATTCCTGTAATGGTGAAGGTGACTTGTGAGCATGGAGGCAGATCACTGCTTTTACTTTCCAGTGGTCCATGTGCAGAAGTAGAAAACAAGGGGAAATGGAAGGAGCCTATCCAAAACAGAGCTTCAATGGAAAAGATTGCTCTTCCTCAAGTTTATAGAACTCAAAACTGCTTTTTATCTTCAACCATTACAGTATTCTTCAAAGACTCTGTTGTCAGTGAAACTCTTAGGGGCATGTTTACTAATGGTTTTAACGCATTAAATGCACACAGCTCTTTTGTTTCTATGAGCACAGTGGCACTTAACACAAGTTAACTTCATTAACACTTGTTAACCTTTAGTAAACATGCCACTTAGATTTCATTGATTTCTCATTAATAACTATTGAGTAAATACACTGTTGCCCAAGAAAATAACCAAAGACATCTGGCTTTACAGTAGTTTATGAAATTAAAGCGCCATGTTTATATCTCAACTTAGAGCTTTCAAAACAGATTCTTAAAAATCACCCTTGCTTGCTTATAACATTGCTGAAGTAATGTGATTGATGTGATAGTCCACTTAGGTGGAGATAAAAGTCATCAAATATAAGGGCCATAAGGTCCATTTAATATTTCCAATTTAATCCATGTTTCATTGTCAGAGACCTACCTCAATATTCCTTGGAGAATCCTATGCCGCTGTGCAATGCAAGAGTTTGTCCCCTTGCAAAACAGGGCACAGTGGCTGCATGTTTAGCTCATCAGTGCGACCTTGGCTGTATGTGCTGGAAGTAGGAAGAGTAGCAGCACTGACTGTTTCGTCCTATGCGAACTGGAAGTAGGAAGCACTGTCCATGTGGATTGAAAGGAGAAGTAAGTAGTGTCTATGAAATTGGGATTCAAGGGCTTTGAGAAAGTGGCACTGGCAAGATGAGCTACAAAGGGGGGGGGGGGGGTCAGCTGAGCAGCCTGCAGTAGTCAGGAGGAGGGAATAGCATCTACTGAAGGGGTCCACATGAGCTAGGATGAAACTTAAGAGATGGAGAGGCTGGTGGGAGAAGAAATTAATGAGGGGACGGGGAAGAAATATGAGAGAAAGGTATGGAGGAGAAAGGGG
This sequence comes from Ichthyophis bannanicus, assembly GCA_033557465.1. Taxonomy (NCBI): domain Eukaryota; kingdom Metazoa; phylum Chordata; class Amphibia; order Gymnophiona; family Ichthyophiidae; genus Ichthyophis; species Ichthyophis bannanicus. Next base: position 1,511,270,162 of record CM066032.1, on the reverse strand, counting down.
TGAGAGAGAGCTGGGGGAGCCAGACCTGTGGAGAGCACATGAAGCATGAGAGTAATGGGGTGGGGATCTCAAAAGAGGCACGGCAAAGAACTGGCCAGGTTGAGGGGTTCACTGCCTCTGATGTACTTCTGGAGAATTATGCTCAAGAAATTTAAAATTCTGTAACTTAAGTAGTAATACAAGAAAAAAAAGGTTAATTGTTAATGCAATATAATCACTGTCTGAGTTATTTTAACAAACACACAGAATTTTAAAATAGTATATTAGAGTTACTATTTCTTAAAGCAGAATTCTGCTAGGTATGTTGATCTTTTGTTTTTCTTCACTTTTTTAAACCAAAGATTCTCTGTATTAATTCCACACCTTCTTGAATTCTGTTACCGTACTGTTAGTGAAGGCTTTCTAAGCATCTACAAATTCTTCCTCTAATCTAAAGACATATTTCCTGATTTTAGGCCAATGGGAGCCTCATATCGTGATCTTTTGTTTTATAACTCTCTTTCCACTGACACACATTTGCTTCTTGTTAAGTGGAGGAGTAGCCTAGTGGTTAGAGCACTGGCTTGGTAACCAAGAGTCCAACAAAAAAGCACAAAACCATGTGATATGTAAGAAACCCAGTCCAAACATGGTAAAGAGAAAAGGACAAGCATTTTATTATAAATGTTAACGGGTATAATAGCCAAGCCGACCCAGGCCGTGTTTCGGTTATGCCTTCATCAGGGGTATTCTTGGCATACACTAGCAAGGAGGAAGATTTTTTCTTCGATTATAGCCCCTTATGTTGTCTTGTCAACTAGTGTAGAATTATTTTGAAAAAAACAGCGGAACTAAGTGCTGACTACACACCATGTGAAAATAACCTGTGAAATGAGATTTCACGGGTCATTTTCACACGGTGTGCAGTCAGCGCTTGGTTCCACTGTTTTTTTCAAAATAATTCTACATTCATTTACAAGACAATATAAGGGGCTATAATCGAAAAAGGATTTTCCTCCTTGCTATTGTATACCAAGAACACCCCTAATGAAGGCATAACCAAAACACAGCCTGTGTTGGTAACCAAGAGACCAGGATTTGATTCCCACTAGCACTCCTTGTGGTGTTGGACAAGTCACTTAACCCTGCATTGCTTCGGAAGAAAGGGCTGGTAATCTACTGCTGGTCACACTTCCAAGAAAACCCATAAGTTGCTGGGTCACCTGGAGTCAGCACTGACTCAAAGGCACACATTGCATTTGAAATACTTATACATAATCTGATTACTGAATATCTATGTACTACGAGGTGTGACAAAAAAGAAACGAGACTGTCCCATAAATGTTTTATTACAAAATCTACAGAGAAATTACGCATTGTCCCCTTCAAAGTAATCCCCCCCCCCCCGAGTTAATGCACTTCTGCATTCACTTCTGCCACGTATGGAAGCACTCGGTAAAGTCCTCCTCCTTGAGGTCCCTCAGCTCCCTTGTCACAGTGGCCTTGATCTCTTCTACAGAGGTGAAATGAGTTCCTTTGAGCACAGTCTTCAGCCTGGGGAAGAGCCAGAAGTTGCACGGTGAGATCTGGGGAATAAGGAGGGTGGTCAAGAGCTGTGATCTGTTTGTTGGCCAAGAACTGCCTCACACTGAGCGCAGTGTGTGCGGGCGTGTTGTCATGGTGGAGCAGTCATGACTTGTCTCTCCACAGAGCCTGCCTGCTGCGCCAAATCCGGTCATGGAGGCGATTGAGGACCTGCTGGTAGAAGTGCTGGTTGACTGACCCTCAGGCACAAATGGACCCTCAGGCACATGATGGACCACTCCCTTCTGGTCGAAGAATGCGATCAGCATGACCTTGATCCTTGAAGTGGACATGTGCGCCTTTCTTAGGCCTGGGTGACAGTTGAGTCTTCCACTGCAGGCTCTGTCTCTTGCTTTCAGGGTCATACGGGAAGACCCAAGTCTAGTCTCCTGTATTGACTCGGCCAATGAACTCTGGATCTTCTCTGATCTTCTCTAGCAAGTCTCGACAAACATTTACCCAGTGCTCCTGGTCATCCAATAAAAGCTTGGGCACCATCTTGGCGCACACATTCCGCATCCTCAGCTCCTGCACCAAGATGGTCCACACTGACTCCCTGTTCAGGCTGAGCTCCTCAGCTATCATCCACACTGTCAATCTGCGATCACTCCACACCAGCTGGTTCACTCTGTCAATTTTCTCAGTCGTCTTTGTTGTGGAAGGCTGTCCTGACTTAGGGTCATCCTCCATCTCCTCGCGGCCAGTCTTGAAGCGTTTATGCCACTCGAAGACTCGCGGCCTTGACATTGCATCTTCTCCATAAGCCTTTTGGAGAAGTTGGAGACACTCAGTTGGGCCCTTCTCCAACTTTACCAGAAATTTCAAGTTGATTCTTTGCTCCATATTTCTGCCACCTCCAGTTGCGTGACAAAGCGATGGAGCAGTGTGCTACAAAAAAACCTGAAAAAGAAAAACAGAGTGAGAGAGATGAAAAATATTATAGCAGAACAGTAGCGTGATGTTGCACAACACCATGACATAAGTGGTTAGCCAATTGGCATTGAGTCATGGGCATGGCTGCCACAGTCTCATTTCTTTTTTGTCACACCTCGTAGGAGTGGAGGAGTAGCTGAGTGGTGACCAAAAGACAAGGGTTTGATTCCCACTGGCACTTCTTGTGGCCTTTAGCACACTATACTCTCCAGTACCTTGGAAGAAAGGTCTGGCAATCTACTTCTGGTCACATTTTGCCAAGAAATCCCAGAGGCAGCTGGGTCACCAGGAGTCAGTTTTGATTCAACTGCACACATTGCTTTTGCTATATATTAACCTATCTAGTAGTTTTGATGCATTAATTTCTGGATGGTCTCTCATTTTATGAAACAATCCTGAAAAAACTAAGAGGGGAATATACAGCGATGAGCTGTTGCAGATGTTCTTCAGGAACAAGCAGGAAGTCAGTCCTCACATATGGGTGAGGTCGGCACTGACAGAGCCCTCGCAGAAGCATCCCCCCAGCTTTCAAAGAAAGCCTTTGGGAAATGCTACCACACATGCGTAGTCTCCTTCCCACCCAAGGATGCCATCTTGCTCAGTCTCCTTTTTTCCACAGAGCCCTTCTGACCTCCGTCTGGCTTGTCCCCGGAAAATGTTGATTTTTTTGCCTGAGTTTCATACTCGCCCATTTCCGCCACCTGTCCTCGCTGTCTCGGCATCGAGTTTGGGTTTCTTTTGTAGTTTTTCGTTTTTTGGTGTCTTTGCACCTTTTTCTCCAACTAGCAGCCTGGCGAGTCTTCGAACTCACAGGGGTACTTTTTCCCCTATGGCTACTAGTGGCTTTAAGAAGTGTGATCGATGCATGAAATTGTGTCTTTGACTGACACACATGACTGCTGCCTTCGTTGCCTCAGGCCTGACCACGACCCTGCAGAATGTGGTCTTTGCAAAAAGATGTCCAGCAAGGCCCTCAAGAGCCGCCAGCTGCAGCACAATAAGTTTTCCCCTAAATCCCCAGCATCTCGAAGGCCAGGGCCTCGTCTGAAGCCTTGATATCTCGGGCGGGCCCCTCTGACCCTGAGCCTCGCCGTGGTTCTTCAGAGAGGGTGTCTCCCTCAAGGGAACTCAGGAAGAAGAAAACCTTGAAGGTGGCATCCCTGGATGGATCTGACAGGCCGGGTATTCCCCGGGCCAGGTCCCGCAGTCTGAGATGCTGTTCCGAGGGATCGGAGAGGGAGAGGCCTACAAAGGTCCCCTGAAAAGATGCAACCTCGAAGACTCCCCTTCGGAGTCCAGAATGGCGGCCCTGGAGTGCAGTTTGTCTGCCTTCATGGACCAGCAGCAGGCGTTGTTGTCCGGTACAACCGGTTCATCTGCCCTGGCCACCAGGCCCTCGACGTCGAAGACATCCCTAGAGGCCGTGCTGATCCTTGAGGTCCTTCGGCCTCGAGTCGATCCTTGGCCGAGGTCTTGATCGGACCATGATCATCATCAGCCAGCATGCTCGGCAATGGCCGTGAGGTCTCGGAAGGCTGCGGGCCGGGGCTTGTGGACTGCCATTCCTTTGAGTCCTCAATGGACTACTCCAAGTGGAAGCGGAGGATGAGGAATCACCCGATACCCGTTGCAACCGTGACGTCTCCTAGGACTCTCCCACCTCGGAGCCCCAGCAGTAGTCTCCGCCGGAGAATATGGGATTCCTTGACTTCGGCAAGGACATGTCTAAGGCTCTGGCATTCCCAACGGAATCAGAGGAGGACTCTCAGGCGGATGAGTTAGAAGTCCTCCATACGAGGCCCCTCCGAGGAAATTGCTCAAGGTGCCCATACCTCCCATCCTGGAATGGCTGATGCTACGTATTTGGGAAACACCGGCGTCGGTGCTCATGGTGAGCAAGCAGCTCGACTCGATGTATCGAATCCACCGGAGCCCGGGCTTTCAGAAGTCACAGCTACCGCACAACTCCATGGTGGTGGAGTTGGCAATGCGTCAACTGAAAAGTCAGAAGACACACCTATCGATGCCCCCCCCCCCCTTGCAGGGAGGCATGCACCTTGGATGCCCTAGGCAGAAAGTGTTACCAGGGCTCGATGCTCATTGGCCACATCCAGGCTTACCAGCTGTACATGGACATGTACCTGAGAGACCTGGCAAAGGAACTCGCTGGGTTCTCAGCTGGTCTATCCGAGGAACCCCTGCAGTGGTTCAAGGACCTAGCCAAGGCCGTCCTTGAGTGCTCCAAGTTTATGTCTCGGGCAGCCTATGATAGATTCAAGTCAGCAGCTTGAGTAGCGGCGGTGAGCACCGGTGCCCGACGCCAGGCGTCTGACCTCAAGAAATGGGTTCAGGACAAATTGGTCAATGTCCCATGCCAAGGAGAAAACCTCTTTGGCAAACCCATGACCGACAAAGCTGCCGAGCTGGAGACAGAGTTCATGACGAGGACCAGGCTCGGGTAAAAAGCCCTTCTACCCAAGGAAAGGGGCTGCTTATAGAAACTACCCACCTTTCCAAGTCTCCCCGCTCCCCAACAGGGTCAGCAGGCCAAGGGACATGGGCATGGTCCTCGTAAGTAGAAGGCTCCAAAACCTCAGGCACCGGTCCAGCTAGGGGGGAGTTTCTGACTCCTTGGGCAAAGCCTCTCTACCCTAAGGAGGTCTGCAGCCCACAGGGGGACATCTGACCCACTACACCCAGAGGTGGCCGACCATCACCACCGATTCCTGGGCACTTTGAGTAGTCATGAAGGGTTACCTCCTCCATCTGACTCTGACACCCCCCCTTATTTTCTGGGAGAGCCCCTCAGGTCTCCCCTTCACCGGGGCCTTCTTCTGAAGGAGCTAGGTCTTCTCGAGGACAAAGTGGTGGAACCTGTGCCCCACCATCTCAAGGGGAAAGGGTTCTATTCCAAGTACTTCCTCATGCCAAAGTGGACAGGGGGCCTAAGGCCCATCTGCACAACCTCAACAAACTCCTGGTGAGGGAGAAGTTCAAGATGCTCTCCCTTGGTACACTGCTGCCTTACTTCCAGCAGGGTGATTGGCTATGCTCCTTGGATCTGAAGGATGCCTATTCCCATATCCTCATTCACCCCAACACAGGCAGTACCTGTGGTTCATGGTTTGGGGCAGATACTATAAGTAGAGGTGCTGCTTTTCGGCTTGGCCTCCTCCCCAAGGGTCTTCACAAAGTGCCTGGCAGATGTGGCTGCCTTCCTCTGCCTCTAGGGTTTTTTTTTTCTTCCTCTATCTGGATGACTAGTTCATAAAGGGAGGCATGGCCTCAGAGATGTAGCAGGTGACTGCATGCACCATCCAGATCCTAGAGTACTTGGGCTTTGTGATAAACTACCCCAAATCTCATCTCCTTCCGACACAATGGCTGGAGTTCATCGGGGCAAGACTGGACACCCTCCAGTCAAAGGCCTTCCTGCCCGGGGCCCAGCCGACCTCCTCAGGACCCTGGCACGGGACATACAGCACTGTCCCTCTGTGCCCGCTCAGCTCCTCTTGCACCTCCTCGGACACATGGCCTCCACAGTCCATGTCACCCCAGATGCCCGCCTCCAAATGTGGGCCGCGCAGTGATGTCTCTGGGACCAGTGGACTCAGGCCACAGGGTGCCTCCGGGACAAAGTCTCCATAACCCGCCAGCTGGTGGATTCTCTGACCTGGTGGCAGACCCCCAAATATCTCAAGGCGGGGATGCCTTTTCAGGCCCTGAGCCCCTTAAGGGTCCTCACCACTGATCCTCCCTGCCTGGCTGGGGAGCCCACTGCAAGGAACTCCGCACCAAGAGCAGCTGGTCGCCGGACGAGGGCACCCAGAAGATCAACCTCCTGGAACTGCAGGCAATACACTTGGCGCTTTGAACGTTTTGCCACCGCCTACATCATCAGCCGGTGCTGGTCCAGATGGACAACCAGGTGGCGATGTTCTATTGAACAAACAGGGGGGCATGGGGTCTCGTGCCCTCTGCCAGGAGATGGGTGCTTCTATGCAGTCCAACATGGTATCCTCCTGCAGGCAGTATACCTACCAGGCCAGAATAACCTACTGGCCAACAGATTGAGCAGGATCCTTCAGCCGCACAAGTGGCAGCTGGACCCCAATGTGGCTAATCGGCTCTTCTGGATCTGGGGGGAACCTGTGATGGTCCTGTTTGCCAGTCCGGACAACTACCAGTTGCCCTACTTCTGTCCTCGGCAGTCCCACCCCTCCAAGGTGGTGGCGGTGGCGGCGGACGCGTTCCTCATCTCGTGGTTGGAGGGCCTCATGTATGTCTTCCCTCCCACGCCGCTGATTGCCAAAACTTTGTTCAGGACCCTCTGCAACATAGCCTCGCTCATCCTGATAGCCCCTCAATGGCCCCAGCAACCGTGGTTCCTGCTTCTCCTCAGACTATCAATAGAGACCCCCATCCTGTTGGGGAACTCTCCAGGACTCCTGTCTCAGGAACGGGGCTCTCTTCTGCACCACTTGAAAGACTGGTAAGGGGGACTGTTACTTCTGGAGGGAGATCTGCAACTGTGAGTATTTACTTCTGGTAATTTTCTAAAAGGAATTCTTTGTATTAAAGCTAATTAATCTGTGATCCACTATTTTTGTTAAATCAGTCAGGGCCTAGTAGCAGCAGTTTAAGTTTACATTTAAAACACAGAGGAGAACTCTCTGGTTACATTTCATACCCAGCAGAGAGCTTGTACTTTAAATTTAATAGTCACTCAGGGCCTAGTAACAGCAAAGTACTTTTAGTTTAAATTTAACACACAGAAGAGAGCTTTCTGGTTACATTTGGAACCCAGCAGAGAGCTTGTAGTTTACATTTAATAGTCACTCAGGGCCTAGCATCAGCAAAGTTCTTTTAGCTTAAATTTACAACACAGAAAAGAGCTTTCTGGTTAAATTTAGAACCCAGCAGAGAGCTTGTACTTTAAATTTCATAAGAAGTTAGAGCCTAGCAGCAGCTAAGAGCTATAATTTAAATCAAATCAGAATATAGCTTACCTCAGCAGCACAAGACAGGGTACTGTGTAGCAGCCCTCTTTTAATAAGTGTTAATTCCCTCCACGCACCCCTGGGATAATTGTAGCTTTATAGGTACTTACACATCTTAAAAGACAGGAGGTGCTCTCAGGTGAAGCTCATTACCCAAATCAGTCATACACTAAGGACCTGAGATTAGTTAAGCTTCAGGTGAACAAGGTATATTACACGTATTAGGTTCAGTTTTATTAGTAAAAATATCCATAGCAACCCTTAGTAAGTAAAGAACTTAGATCTAAACACAAACTTAAAACTAAGATGCAGACAGCAGTCCAGCAGCGGGATGGGGGCTTTCCAGTCTTTTGCATTGAGTGTCACATGTATGATTTTCTCCCAGTTGGTGAGAGGTCTTACGTGTGCACTAGGTGCAAGGAGCTCTTTGCTCTCAGGGAACGAGTCCGTTCTCTAGAGGCTAAAGTAGCAGATTTGGAAAGCATAAGACAGACAGAGAGGTACAAAGACGAGACCTACAGGGATATAGTCCTGAAGTCCCACCTCCAGTCTGGCAGCATCCCTGTTGCCATGGAGGAGAGAGGTCACGTGACAGGAGAGCATCACCCTGGTGTGGCAGGAAGTGATCCTGTAACTAGGACCTGTCCTCCAGGTGATGTAAAACCCTCTCGCACCGAGGAAGTTTCTCCAGGGCCATGTGCCCATGAGGGAAGGGTTAGGACAGCTGTTATAGTTGGTGATTCGATCATTAGGCATGTAGATAGCTGGATGGCTGGTGGACGTGAGGATCGCCTGGTAACATGCCTGCCTGGTGCGAAGGTAGCGGACCTCACGCACCACCTAGATAAGGTCTTAGATAGTGCTGGGGAGGAGTCTGCTGTCTTGGTACATGTTGGTACCAATGACATAGGAAAATGTGGTAGGGAGGTTCTGGAGGCTAAATTTAGGCTTTTAGGTAGGAAGTTGAAATCCAGAACTTCCAGGGTAGCATTCTCCGAAATGCTTCCTGTTCCACGCGCAGGACCCAAAAGGCAGACAGAGCTCCGGAGTCTCAATGCGTGGATGAGACAATGGTGCAGAGATGAGGGGTTTGGATTTGTTAGGAACTGGGGAACATTCTGGGGAAAGGAGGGGCTCTTCCGAAGGGATGGGCTTCACCTTAACTGGGATGGAACCAGGCTGCTGGCATTAACCTTTAAAAAGGAGATAGAGCAGCTTTTAAACTAGATATTAGGGGAAAGCCGACAGTCGCCCAAGAGCAGATGGTTCGGAAGAATGTATCTTTGAAGGATACTACCAAAAGCAGAGAGGTTCCACAAAAGAGTAAAGTAGCCCAAATGCCCTCAAGTATGGAGCAGACAGAGCTTAAAGATCCCAAATTACTCATGTCTAACAGACAAATTAATATGGATAAAATACATTCTCTAAAATGCTTGTATGCAAATGCTAGAAGTCTAAAAAATAAGATGGGAGAGTTAGAATATATAGCACTAAATGAAAGGTTAGATATCATTGGAATATCAGAGACATGGTGGAAGGACGACAACCAGTGGGACACTGTGATACCTGGGTACAAACTATATCGTAATGATAGAGCTGATCAAATTGGTGGAGGGGTTGCTCTCTATGTTAGAGAGGGCATTGAGTCAGAAAGGATTAAAGTTTTGCAGGAAACAAAATCTGCTGTAGAATCTATATGGATTGAAATTCCATGTAAAAGGGGGAAGGCAATGGCAGTGGGGGTGTACTATCGAGCGCCTGGCCAGAATGACCAAATGGATGATGAAATGCTCAAAGAAATCAAGGAAGCTAACAAAAGTTACAGCACAGTAATAATAATGGGTGATTTCAACTACCCCGGTATCGACTGGGTCAGTGTCACGTCAGGACATGCTAGGGAGATAAAGTTCCTAGATGAAATAAATGACTGCTTCTTGGAGCAGCTGGTTCATGAACCGACCAGAGGGAAAGCCATATTAGACCTAATCCTTAGTGGAACACCAGATCTAGTGCAAGTGATAAGGTTGTTGGGGCCACTTGGCAATAGTGATCATAGCATGATCGCCTTTGATTTAATTAGTGGAGGAGGGATAGTAAGGAAATCCACAGTACTACCTTTTAACTTTCGAAAGGGAGACTATGATAAAATGAGGAAAACAGTCAAGAAAAAACTAAAAGGAGCAGTTGCAAAGGTTAAAGACGTACATCAGGCTTGGCTGTTGTTGTAAAATACTATCTTGGAAGCCCAGACCAGCTGTATTCCACACTTTAAGAAAAGTGGAAAGAAGTCCAAAAAACAGCCAGCATGGTTTAAAGTTGAGGTCAGAGAGGCTGTTGCCAAAAAAGCATCTTTCAGGAAATGGAAAAAAGAGCCAAACGACGAAACCTGGAAACAGCACAAGCACTGGCAAGTCAAATGCAAGGCATTGATAAGGCAGGCAAAGGGAGAATTTGAGAAGAAGCTTGCTGTAGAAGCAAAAACGCGAAGTAAAGACCTTTTCAAGTACATTCGTAGCAAAAAACCTGTGAGAGAGTCAGTTGGTCCATTAGATGATAAAGGGGTTAAAGGAGCACTAAGAGGCGACAAGGCGATAGCGGAGAGACTGAACGAATTCTTTGCTTCAGTCTTTACTGAGGAAGATGTAGGGATGTTACCCATGACTGAAGTGGTATTTAAAGGTGCAGAAGAATTGAAGGAAATATCGATACATCGAGAAGATGTATTACAACTATTAGATAAGCTGAAGAGTAGCAAATCACCTGGGCCGGATGGTATACATCCAAGGGTATTGAAAGAACTGAAATATGAGATTGCAGACCTGCTATTAGTAATCTGTGAACTATCATTAAAATCATCTCTAATACCTGAAGATTGGAGGATCGCCAATGTAACACCAATTTTTAAAAAGGGTTCCAGGGGTGATCCGGGAAACTACAGACCGGTGAGCCTGACGTCAATACCGGGAAAAATGATAGAAACCATCATAAAGAATAAAATTACTCAGCATGTAGATAGTCATGAACTAATGAGAGACAGCCAACATGGCTTTAGACAAGGAAGATCTTGTCTTACTAATCTGTTATGTTTTTTTGAAGGAGTGAATAATCAGGTGGACAAAGGTGAGTCGGTTGATATTGTGTATCTGGACTTTCAGAAAGCCTTTGACAAGGTCCCTCATGAGAGACTTTTGGCAAAACTAAAGAGTCATGGGATGGGAGGCAGTGTACTATTGTGGATCAGGAACTGGTTAAAAGATAGAAAGCAGAGGGTAGGGCTAAATGGCCAATTTTCCCAATGGAGAAAGGTGAATAGTGGTGTACCCCAGGGATCTGTGCTGGGTCCGCTGCTTTTTGACATATTCATAAATGACCTGGAAAGTGGAATAACGAGTGAGGTTATCAAATTTGCAGATGACACAAAACTATTTAAAGTTGTTAAAACCCAAGAGGATTGTGGAAAATTGCAAGAGGATCTTGATAAATTGGAAGACTGGGCATCAAAATGGCAGATGAAATTTAATGTGGACAAGTGCAAGGTTATGCACCTAGGGAAGAACAACCCAAACTATGGTTACATGATGCAAGGTTCCACATTAGGAACCACCACCCAGGAAAAAGATTTAGGCGTCATTGTGGATACCATGTTAAAACCCTCGGCCCAGTGTGCAGCGGCGGCCAAGAGAGCAAATAGAATGCTAGGTATGATAAGGAAAGGAATGGAAAATAAAACAAAGGATATTATAATGCCTCTATATCGTTCCATGGTGAGACCGCACCTTGAATATTGTGTGCAATTCTGGTCGCCGTATCTTAAAAAGGATATAGAGTTATTAGAAAAGGTTCAGAGAAGAGCCACCAAAATGGTAAAGGGGATGGAAGGATACTCCTATGAAGAAAGGCTAAAAAGGTTAGGGCTCTTTAACCTGGAAAAGAGACGGCTGAGGGGAGATATGATAGAAGTCTATAAATTAATGAGCGGAGTGGAACGGGTAAACGTAGATCGATTGTTTACCTTATCAGAATATAGAAAGACTAGGGGACATGCAATGAAGCTACAGGGTAAACTATTTAAGACTAATAAAAGAAAATATTTTTTCACTCAACGTGTAATCAAACTCTGGAATTTGTTACCGGAGGATGTAGTAAAGGCTGTTAGTGTAGCTGGGTTTAAAAAAGGTTTGGACAAGTTCCTGGAGGAAAGGTCCATAAGCTATTATTAAGAAGGGACCCAGGATATCAATGCTTGAACCAATACAAGCATTGTGGAACCTGTGTCCCTTGGGGAAACTGCTAGGTACATATGACTTAGATTGGCCACTGTTGGAAACAGAATACTGGGCTAGATGGACCTTGGTCTGACCCAGTATGGCATATCTTATGTTCTTATCTTATGTTCTTACAGCTTGGGATCCCTGTCACTGATGGTGTGGCTGCTATAAGGGTGACCCTAGCCCCTTTCAACCTCTTGGGTGAGGTAGAGGAGATCCTGCTGGTCTCTCGTAAGGCTTACTCTCTCAAGTGGCACAGGTTCTCAGCTTGGTGTGCTGATCACGGGACTGACCCGTTCTCCTGCCAGGTGGGACTAGGGTTACAGTACCTTCTCCATCTCTCGCAATCTGGGCTCAAATCTAACTCTGTCAGGGTACATCTCAGCACACTGGAGGCACACCACCACCTGGTGGATGGCAAACCCCTCTTGGCCCAGCTGTTGGTGACCCGCTTTCTAAGGGATCTGCTCTTATTGAAGCCCCTGGTCTGCCCTCCGGCAACCAAGTAGGACCTTAATGACGTATTAGAGCAGCTCACTCGCCCGCCCTTTGAGCCTCTGGCTACTTGCCACCTGCAATACCTCTCATGGAAGGTGGCGTTCCTGGTCGCGCTCACCTCCGCTCGCAGAGTTAGCGAGCTTCAGGCCTTATTGGCAAAAGCGCCTTATACCAGGTTATACAAAAACATGGTGGTGCTCTGCATGTACCCCAAATTTCTTCTGAAGGTGATATCGTCCTTCCATCTGAACCAGGAAGTGATACTTCCTACTACTACTACTATTTAGCACTTCTAAAGCACCACGCACAGCTAACTTACAAGAGGTAGTCAGCATACACGAGACAGTCCCTGCCCGTCAGAGTCATGCTCATCGGAGCTTACAATCTAGATAGAATAGTACGTTAGTTAAAAACAGTACAGAGCATTAGTCGGTTATACGCAAGGTACGGTGTGGTACAGTTTGGTCTGTAGTTGGTCATAAACGTCCATCCACCTTCCCACCTTCTTTACGAGACCTCACTCCAGTTGGGGTGAGACAGTCCTTCAGACTCTGGACTGTAAGAGGGCTTTGTCCTATCTCCAGCGCACTCAGGGCCACCATAAAGCTGCTCGGCTTTTCATCTCCTATGACCCCAGTAGACTGGGGGAGGTGGTGACCAAACATACACTGTCCACCTGGATGGCGGATTGTATTGCCCTCGCCTATAAGCAGGCGGGGCTCCTGCTGGAAGGCCGAGTCATGGCGCACCATGTCCAGGCTATGGCAGCCTTGGTGGCAAACCTGTGCTCCGTCCCAATAGTGGACATCTGCTGGGCCACTACCTGATTTTCAGTCCATACCTTTGCAGCCCATTACTGCCTGGAAAGAAAGTCCTGACAGGACAGTGCCTTCGGCCAAGCTGTGCTCCGTAAACTTTTCAGGGTTTAGGCAACTCCTACCCTCTGATCTGTCTGTGTTCAGGCTACCGGAGTGCTGGTTTTCATCGGACACAGGTGTCCTACTGCAGTCTGCAGACACGGACTCAACTGCTGCTGCTCATGGCTCCCCTTGAGGGAGACTGTATTTTTTCGCTATGGGCTTTTGGTAGCCTGTAGCTGGGGAGTCCCATATGTGAGGGCTGACTTCCCACTTGTTCCAGGAGAAAGCATAGTTACTCACCTGTAACAGGTGTTCTTCAAGGACAGCAGGAATCAGTCCTCACCACCCTCCCTCCTCCCCTTGGAGTTGCTCCTGTGACAACTTTAGCTATGTCATCTGAGCAAGATGGCACCCTTGGGCGGGAAGGGGACCATACATGCATGGTAGCATCTTCCACAGGCTTCTGCAAGGGCTCCATCGGTGCCGACATCACCCATATGTAAGGACTGACTCCTGCTGTCCCCGGAGAACACCTGTTACTGGTGAGTAACTATGCTAACTTTGCACCCAGATATTCAATGCAGAAGTCATATCCAGGCACCGGCGTTGAATATCTGGGTCAGTAAGACAACATCAAAGCTAATCGGATAGCAGTGATATTCAGCCACTGCCCAGTTAGCTAAAGTGGTGAGTCTTTCAGCTGCCTAGTTTTTGCTGCTTTGGGATAACTGGCTAGTGGCTGAATATTGCCGGTATCTGGTTATCCCAAGGTGTCACCTCTGCTCCGCCCCCAGAATGCCTTGCCAATTAGCTGGCTAGCATCAGAGAATTTGGTGGCAGCACCCAAGGATATTTAGTGGCATTAACCGCATTAGTGCCACTGAATATCCCATTTAGCACCATTTATGCAGTTTGAAGATCTGCAGGCAGCTATGAAGGTCTTGTTAGTCAACTTTACTAAAATCTTGGGTATGATTATTGACTCATCGTTACCTATGGATAAACAGGATGGTGCACTGGTGAAATGGGTAACATTTTACTTACCAGATAATGCCCTTTTCTGGAGTCCAGACAAAGGGGATGTATTCTATCAGAAGATGCGGAGACAGAGAAAACATTAGAAACTTCCTGTGACATCATCACTACTGCTCCTACTGATGCAGTTAGGGGCACGCTTCAGTATTCATACCCAAGCACATGGTCAAGAACCCCTGACTGCATATGTCTTTAATGAGGATAACAAAGATTAAATTAGACTTACTTGTTAATTGTAGTTCCTGGAGGAACTCCAGTCTAGTCCCGGAATCTCTGGGTTGTGATCCTCCTCCAGCAGCTTGGAGACTGAGAAATATCATTCTTGTGACGTCACTGGTATATAAGCCCTGGAACCACCTTCTCTCACCAGTTACCTATTGACAAAGCAGACTCACCAGAGCAACCATTAAATAGTAAACTATATCATAACCAAAACCTAAGACACTAACTGCCCACTGAAGGACGCCATGCCAACTATGTACAGAACCTTTGAAGTATGCCTTGCGTGCTGAGGTCCACTTTCCCTCCCCTGCGAAGGATGTTGACCCTCTCAACCACCCCAAACCACACCCTGAGCTACTGTACCTACGTTGCAGCACAGCCCCTTGTGATGCTTACCTGTTACCTTAGTCCTGCTTCAGGCCGTTGTCCACTTACTTATTAGGGCGGGATACGGGACTAGACTAGAGTTCCTCCAGGAACTACAATTAGCAGGTAAGTCTAATTTAATCTTCCTGATCGTCCCTCCAGTCTAGTCACGGAATCTCTGGGGATGTAACAGAGCAGTAAACAGATTCAACGGGAGGGTCCTGTTAGACCAGCCTGAAGCACCGCCGATCCAAAACAGGTATCCCTCTCCGCCTGAACATCCAGACGGTAATGCTTCACAAAGGAGTGCAAAGACGACCAGATTGCTGCTTTACAGATTTCTACCGCTGGCACCAGACTGCATTCCGCCCAAGAGGATGCCTGTGCCCTAGTGGAATGAGCTTTCAGTCCCTCCGGCACCACCCGGCCTTTCAACAGATACACCGACGCGATTGCCTCCTTCAACCACCGGGCAATAGAAGCTTTAGAAGCTGCCTCGCCCTTTCTTGCTCCCTCAAACAACACAAACAGCCTATCCGATCTACGGAAACTGGCCGTCCTGCAGATATACCTCTTCAACGCTCGCCGAATATCCAACAGATACAACTGCCCCTTAGCTTGACCTTTGCTCTGTGCTGCGAACACCGGCAACAATACTGCCCGTTTCATATGAAACACCAAAACCACTTTTGGTAAAAATGATGGTACCGGCCTCAAAACTACCTTAGTATCAAAGAAAGCCAGAAAAGGCTTTTTACAGGACAGCGCTTGCAATTCTGAGATGCGTCTCGCCGAAGCAATCGCCACCAAGAACACCACATTCAGAGTGAGATCCTTCAAAGTCGCTTTCGCCAATGGTTCAAAAGGCGCTCTCCCTAACGCGCCTAACACCAAAGGGAGATCCCAAGTCGGAACAACTTGCTTACGCGGCGGTTGCAATAGGGTTACTGCCTGCAAAAAACGCTTAACATCCGCATGTCCTCTGAGCGCCTCACCCTGTACTTTACCCCTGTAACAGGACAGCGCTGCCAGCTGAACTCTCAATGAAGCGGCCGCCAAGCCCTTCTGAAAGCCAGCTTGCAAGAAAGCTAGTACTTGTAGTATCGACGCCTTTAAGGGAACAAAACTCCTATCTGCACACCATGCCTCAAAAACGCGCCACACTCTAACATAAGCCAACGAAGTAGACTGACACCGAGCTTTCAGCAAAGTGGAAATCACCCCCACTGAATAACCCTTCGCCCTTATCCTAGCCCTCTCAAGAGCCAAGCCGTAAGCGAGAATCGATCTACCTGAGGCATGCACAGGGGCCCCTGCATTAGAAGATCTCTTCGATTCAGAAGCTTCCAGGGCTTCCCTACCAACAGCCTCACCAAGTCCGCGTACCACGGCCTTCTGGGCCAATCCAGCGCTATCAAAATCACCTGACCTCTGTGGAGCTTTATGCGCTGCAGCACTCGACCGATCAACACCCAAGGTGGAAACACGTAGAGGAGCTGTTCTTCTGGCCAGGCTTGTATAAGAGCATCCAAGCCTTCCGCCATCCTCTCCCTTCTCCTGCTGAAGAAGCGCTCTACCTTTGCCGATTGGAAAGTCGCCATGAGATCCATTACCGGCGTCCCCCAGCGACGCACCAGCATTGCAAACGCGTCTGGATGTAGAACCCACTACCCCGGGTCTACTCTTACGCGACTCAAGAAGTCGGCCTCCACATTGTCTACCCCTGCTACATGCGCCAACAAGGCCACCAGATTGTCCTGGGCCCACTCTAACAACCTCTCGGCCTTGGCTTCCAGCATCACGCTGCTGGTGCCTCCCTGACGGTTGATGTAAGCCACTGCTGTCGCACTGTCTGAAAACACCCAAATGGCCTTTCCCTGGAGCGCCGGCCGAAACTCCTGTAATGCCAGCGCTACTGCTCTCAATTCCAGCCGGTTGATCGACCAAGTCTTCTCTAGTTCAGACCACTGCCCCTGTGCAAATTGTCCCTGAAAGTGAGCCCCCCCCAGCCCATAAGACTGGCGTCTGTCATCAGAGACATCCATGCAGGTGACTCCAAAGGCATCCCTTTTTCCAGACACCCTGGACGCAACCACCACTGAAGCGCCACGCACGTCAGTAGCGGACAGGGCAGCCATTGAGACAGTTGATCCTTCTGATGCGACCACCTCCTCAACAGCACCCTCTGCAAAGGCCTCATGTGGGCTCTCGCCCATGGAACTAACTCGAGCGTCGCCGCCATGGTCTCTAGCAACTGTAAGTAATCCCAGGCCGTGGGGCCCTGCTTGCCGAGAAATTGCCTGACCAACTTTCTGAGCCCCAGCACCCGCTGCTGTGGCAGAAAAACTCGCCCCACTCTCGTATTGAAACACACCCCCAGGTACTCCAGACTCTGAGATGGTTCCAACTTGCTCTTTGCCATGTTGACTACCCGAGACTCTTCAAAAAGGCCACCACCTTGGCCGTAGCCGATACACTTTCTGCTCGGGACTTCGCTCTTATTAACCAATCGTCCAGATAAGGGTGTACCAATACTATGTCCTTTCGCAAGGCCGCTGCCACAACCACCATCACTTTGGTGAACGTACGTGGTGCTGTAGCCAGACCAAACGGAAGCGCCTGAAACTGGAAATGTCCCATAGGTACAGCAAACCTGAGAAACCTCTGATGCTCCTGCTGAATCGGAATGTGAAGATACGCCTCCGATAGGTCTAGGGACATCAGAAATTCGCCCTTTCTTACCGCTACTATCACGGACCTGAGGGTCTCCATGCGAAAATGAGACACCCTTAGACAACGATTTACTCTCTTGAGATCTAAAATAGGCCGAAAGGTTCCTTCCTTTTTCGGAACTATGAAATAAATGGAGTACCGACCGCACCCTAACTGGGCGGGTGGGACCGGCACGATTGCCTTGAGGGAGAGCAGCCTCTGCACTGTCTCCCGAACTGCCTTGCGCTTCCCGCCTGATTTGCACGGGGACTGAATGAAGGAGTCGGTTACCGGCCGCCAAAATTCCAATGCATAACCTTCTCGAATAACCTCTAACGCCCACTGATCCGAAGTGATTTGGACCCAGGCAGGGTAAAACTCCCGTAACCGACCCCCCCATGGGAACCAACCCCAACTGGGCCACCCGACTTCATAAAGATTTCTTGAAATTTGAGGAAGCGGAGGAGGCCGCAAACCCCCTGCCTGCTCCTCTAAATCCACAAAACCCCTGGTTCCTAGCGGGAAAACGGCCCCGCTGGCTTTGGGGAAACCTCGGGGAACAGAAACGCCGAAAGTCCCGTTGCTGACCCCGCGGCATGGAAGTGGACCGTCCCTGCTTCTGCTTGTCCTTCAGCAACCTCCTGCCTTTGGACTCTTTCAAATCCTTCACCAATTTATGCAAATCTTCACAAAACAGAAGCTTTCCCCTGAAGGGAAGCTTACTTAACCGTGCTTTAGAAGAGTCATCTGCCGCCCAATTGCACAGCCAAAGACATCGCCGCCCCGCTTTCACCGAAACCATACTCTTTGATAAGCCCCTGATAAGGTCATAATGAATGTCGGCCAGATAAGCTTCTCCTGATTCTAATCTGGACGCCTCCTTGTCCGCCCCCTCGGAGTGGACCCCTTGAATCCGCTGCGCCCAGCGTAGGCAAGCCCTTGCCACCCAGGCCCCACAAATAGAAGCCTGTAAAGAGAGCGCATTCACTTCAAAGACTTGCTTCAACAAGGTCTCTAACTTGCGGTCCTGAGCATCCTTGAGTGCCGCACTCCCCTCTACTGGGATTGTGGTCTTTTTTGTAACCACTGACACCACTGCATCTACCCTAGGAGACTTAAACAAGTCCTTCTCCTGCTCTACCAGAGCGTAAAGATGCGCCATAACCCTAGAACCCTTAAGCGCAGCTTCCGGCATGTCCCACTCTTCCTGTATCATCTCCTTAAACATTCTATGTATGGGGAAAGCCCTTTGAGTCTTTCAAAAGGCCTGCAACAAGGGGTCCTCTAGAGTAGAATCCTCGGCCGGACCCTCAGGCGGCATATTAAGTGTCTTGAGCGCCACTGCAATGAGAGCTGGCAACTCCTCTCTAGGAAACACGTGGACCACCCTCGCTTGGTCCTCCTGCTCTGCGACTTCGCCTTCCTCCAGATCCTCATCTAGGCCCGTGTCAGGGTCCAGCTCCTCCGACCCTAGACCCTCCGACATGACCAACCCGTCTACTCGGTCCCCGTCTCCTCTGGACCTCTTCGCACTTATACCTGTCACAGCTGCCAACAAAGGCATACTCGGTCTCTTATCCCCCAGCCCCGCTTCGGCCAGGCTGACTGTAGGTTTATTTAGCGAGCAGTTCAAGGCCTGCTGAAGCAGGGCCACAAAGTCTGGCGCAAAAATCGCTGCTAGGCCTCCCGGTAATGGAGGCTGCTCAGTTGGAGGATCTGGAGCCGAAGACATACTGGGCACAGGTTCCCGCGCAGCCATGGTGTCTACAAGTGGTTCTATAGGGCCCGTAGACGACCCCTCCTGAACCCCCGCACCAGCTGAGTCCTGCTCCATAGTCGACTCCTGACTGCAACCTCTACAAATACCCTCCGGGGAGACGGATCCCCTTCTAGCACCGCACAGCAAACAGAGTGGCCTAGAAGGCACCCTGTCCATGTGAGCCACTCAGCGGTTAAATCAGGCCCTTCAACAGATCCCAGAACCCTGGTACTGCTGGACAGATTTTTTTTTTCTTTTTAAATGAATTCACCCCAGAAACGCTCCCCTAGACTAATTGTAAGGAATGTTCCTCAAAACGAGGCCCCGCGGCCGAAATACAAAGCTTCTAAAAGCTTGAAATGTACCCCGCGATTCCCGTGCGAGTGCCACGCGGTCCGGCCTGCACCGCCGCCAACCGCGCTTCTCTGTTCCTCTGAACTGCGGTATCCTACCTTGGCAGCTATCGGAGCTGCGTGTGTTGCCTCCTTCCCTGCTCTCCACCATGTTCCAGGAGCTGCAAGACTCGGCTGACAAGGGCCAGAGCAAGAAACATCTCTTCTGAGCTACCGCTTGAACCACCGGCTCCAGTCTTGTCTGCAGGAAAACCTTCTGCACGTGCCGAGCCTTGCAGTCTGCCGGTTCCTCTCCCCCGCTGATGGGATTGGAAACCGGCGGCTGTGCTCTCTCCCCTCCACAGCCCCAAGGCTACCCCCCAGCGATGAAGGATGAAGGAGGGAGGGGGGTGGGAAGGGGAAGAGTAGAGTACTAGAAAGCACCGGGAAGGAAAGAGCCCTTGAACAGCTTAGCACCAGAACCGCTTAGCCCCAGAACCAGTAAACTGAAGTGCCTTCCCTTTTTTTTTTTAAAATCAATAAACCAATCAATAAATCAATGAATGCTTTCTCCTAAATCTAGCCTCTCCTTAATCGTCTCTCTAGTGAGCCCTGAACCCCTGGGCTCACCCAACCTCCAGCTGCTTGGAGACTGAGATAACTGGTGAGAGAAGGCGGTTCCGGGGCTTATATACCAGTGACGTCACAAGAATGACATTTCTCAGTCTCCAAGCTGCTGCAGGAGGATCACAACCCAGAGATTTCGGGACTAGACTGGAGGGACGATCAGGAATGAAGGATTATACAGAACTATTTACAGCTATGTACAGGGTAGTCTTCGGACAGAAAGTCTGCCAAGAAAGTTATAAGCCTGCAGGGCCACACCACAGAGTAAAACAGCAGAACATAAGAGTGGGTCCTGGACTAGTCTAACAGGACTCCAGAAAAGGACATTATCTGGTAAGTAAAATGTTACCTCCCAGTTCATCCTGCTTGACCAGTCTAGACAAGTGGGAAGAACCAAAGCAACGACTGCACTGAGTGGGAAGAAGAAATGGCAGCCTTCAAAATCTCTGAACTGAAGGCCATGTCCACCCTAGACTGGACATCCAAGCAATAATGCTTTACAAAAGTGGAAAGGGATGACCATGTCACTGCCCTGCAAATGTCAATGGGAGCAACAGAACTATGTTCCAGCCAGGACGAAGCCTGTGCCTGGGTGGAATGTGCTCACAATCCCTCTGGGATTTGTCAGTTCCACAACACCTAAGCAAAGGCCACTGTTTCCTCTATCCAGGGGTGCACAGTAGCACGGCTGCCTCACTCTTACACAGTCCTGCAAAGAGGACAAAAGGGTTGTCTGACTTCTGGAAAGAGTTGGTGATCTTAAGGCACCTAAACAAGAACCTTTCTGATGTCGACCAGAAGAAGGTCCCTATCCTTCCCTTGGCACTGCTCCAAAGAAAAAGGAAGGAAGGCAAACCACCTGATTGACATGAAAGATAGATATTATAAGAACATAAGATATTCCAGAGTGGGTCCATCAAGCCCAGTATCCTGTTTTCAACAGTGGCCAATCCAGATCACAAGTACCTTTCAGGTTCCCATACGGCTTGTCCCAGGGGTAAGCAATGGATTTCCCCAGTCCACTTTAATAATGGTTAATTGATTTTTCCTCCAGAAACTCATCCAAACTTCTTTTAAACCCAGCTACACTAACGGCTTTTACTACATCTTCTGTTAATGTATTCCAAAGTTTGATTAAGCATTGAATGAAAAAATATTTTCTCTGATTTGTCTTAAATGTGCTACATTGACGCTTCATTGTTTGTCCCGTAGTCTTTCTATTCTTTGAAAGAGTAAACTGTATTTACCCATTCCACTCCATTCATTATTTTACAGACCTATATCATATCTCCCCTTAGCCATTTCTTTTCCAAGTTGAAGAGTCCTAAACGTTTAAGCCTATCCTCATAAGAATATTCTTTCATCCCCTTTACCATTTTGGTCGCTCTTCTCTGTACCTTTTCCAATTCTGCTATATCCTTTTTTAGATATGGCGACCAGAATTGAACAGAACATTCAAGGTGTGGACGCACCATAGAGCGATAATAGAGGCATAATATCTTTGGTTTTATTCTCCATTACTTTCCTTGTGATTTCCAGCATTCTATTTGCTTTCTTGACTGCAGGGATCTGCATACTGGGCAGAGAGTTTCAATGTATCATCCACGATAATACCCACTACCCAGATCCTTTTCTTGGGTGGGAATTCCTAATGTGGAACCTTTTATTGCAGTTTGGGTTCTTTTTTCCCTAAATGCATAACTTTGCATTTATCCACATTAAATTTCATCTGCCATTTGGATGTCCAGGCCTCCCAATTTTTCAAGGTGGTCTTGTTAATTTTTACCAATCCTGCTGTGTTTTAGCAACTGAATCATTTTGTGTCATCTGCAAATTTCATCACCTCGCTCACTGTTGCCATTTCCAGGTCATTTATGAATATGTTAAAAAGCAGCGGGTATAGCACAGATCCCTGGGGTATTCCACTATTCACCTTTCTCCATTGAGAAAATTAGCCATTTAGCACTACTCTCTGTTTTCTATCTTTTAACCAGTTCCAAATCCACAACAATACACTGCCTCCTACCCCATGACTTTTTAATTTCCCGAAAAGTCTCTCGTGAGGGACCTTGTCAAAGGCTTTCTGAAAAATCCAGATATACTATATCAACCAGCACCTTTATCTATCTGTTTATTTACACCTTCAAAAAAACTGTAAGATTACTAAAAGTATGTCTGCAATCTCATATTTCATTTCTTTCAGCACTCTGGGATGTATGCCATCCGATCCAGGGGTACGTTTCCTATATCTTCCTCCGAAAAGCTGAACAAAGAATTCATTCAGTCTCTCCGCTATGGCCTTGTTCTCTCTAAATGCCCCTTTTACTCTTCTATCATCTAAGGGTCCAACTGACTCTCTCACTGATGTTTTGCTATAAATGTACTCGAAAAAAAAATTATGTGCTTTTGTTTCAAGGGCAAGCTTCTTTTCAAATTATCTTTGCCTGCCTTATTACTGCCTTGCATTTAACTTGCCAGTACTTATACAGTTGTGGTCAACATTAATGGCATGCGTGCATTTTAGGTATGTTGTGTAAAATATCTTGAGAAATAATTGGAAATATTCCAACTGTAGATCATCATATCATTTTAATAGTATGTTCAAAGGAATACAACAACAAAAAAGATGTCTGTGCAACTCAGACGTAATCATTTTTGAGAAAACAAAACAAAACATGACCTGGATAGGAGTAATGGCACCCTTCACTAATATTTGGTTGCACAACCCTTGGCACTGATAATAGCCTCCAAATGTTTCTTGTAGCCATCTATAAGTTTCATACATCTGTCTGCTGGTAGTTTCTCCCACTCTTCAACTGCAGTTTGTTCCAGCTCCTGAATGTTTCCAGGATTCTTTTTATCAATGGCAGATTTCAGCTCTTCTCCAGGAAGAAGCAGGAAGTCAGTCCTCACATATGAGTGACGTTGGCATCGACAGAGCCTACACGGAGAATTTCCCCAGCTTTCAAAGAAAGCCTTTGGGAATGCCACCATGCATGCATGCATGGTCCCCTTCCTGCCCAAAGGTGCCATCTTACTCAGTTTCCCTTTTTCCGCAGAGCCCTTTGGATGTGCGTCTCGTCCCCTGAAAAAATTCTCTCTGTTTCTAACCGGTTTTTGCTCTACCAGCCTTCGCCAGTCCTCTTCCTGCCTCTCGAGCACCTATGCTTCGGCCCTGGTCTCAGGTTTTTCTTTTTTTGCCTTTTTTTTGTTTTTACCATGCTTTGCGCCCTTTTTAACTGCTGGCCTCGTCGAGGATCTTTGACCTCACAGGGGTCCTTTATGCCCCAATGGCCTCCGGTTTTAAAAAAATGTGATAGATGCTCCAAAAACATCTTGCTCACAGACACCCATGACTGTTGTCTCAAGTGTCTAGGAGCCGACCATGACCCGGAGCTATGCTCCCTCTGTAAGAAGATGTCCTCCAAGGCCATCCAGAGTCGTAAGTCGAAGCTGGATGATCTCTTCCATAAGGCATCCCCGGTAGCCTCCCGCTCTTCGGCCCCGCAAACTCCAGAGTCTTCAAAGGCTCCTCCCTGGGCCCAGCGGTACTCTGACCAGGGGTCATCTGAACGTGAGCAGAAGGAGGCCTCGAGGACTCTGTCGGGGGCACCAGACAAGCATGAGAGGTCACGCGTCTGGTCTCTCAGTCCCCTTCGGCAGTCTCTGTAGTTGGAGAGGGAGCGGCCCAGTAAGGTACCTTGAACCAATATGGAGGCCTCCGGCGAAGGCGCCCGGTCTCCAGAGGTTCGCCCGGCGAGGACCCCCTCTCCTCTTCGACACCTGACCCGATCACCCCAGCGTTGATGTTGCAAGACCACACTCCTGAGTAGGAGGCCTGGATGATGGCTTTGGAACGCAGCGTTTGTGTTCCTTGCTGCCCAGCAGGTGCTGATGCCCGGCTCTGCTGGCACGCACCTCAAGACTGCAGGGAACTCGACCTTGAGGACTCCCTGGGCCGCCATTGTGACCCCTGAGAGCCAGAAGCCTCATGAGGATCCTCGGGCACAAGATCTTCGCGGGCGAGTCCCTCCGGTTCCGGGCAAGTTTTGTCCTCGGAGATCCGGTGCGGGTCACTGACCTGTCTCAAGCCGCCCAACCTCGAGTCCTCCACAGACTACTCAGACTGGGAGTCCAACGGAGAGACCTCTCTGGAGACTCGGTCCCACTGAGACCTCCCCTCAGACCTAGAGGTGGCGGTCACCTCCCAAGGACACCTCCTTCCTGGAGTTTGTCCGGGACATAGCATGGGCCCTAGCGCTCGCCACTGAATGGGAGGAGCTTGATATTCTGCAATATGAAGCTCCTCTGAGGGAGGCTCTCTCGGTGCTAGTTCCTCCCATTCTGAACCGCCTCCTACTCCGCATGTGGGAGACCCCGGCCTCTGTCCTGATTGTGAGCAAGCACCTGGACACTATATATAAGGTCCAGCGAGGTCCGGGGTTTCAGAAAGTCCAGCTTCCCCACCCCTTGATGGTGGTCAAATCAGCCATGCAGAAGCTAAAGAGCCCGAAGACTCATTCATCAGTCCCCCCCGGGCAGAGTCTCATACTCTTGATGCCCTCGGGCGCAATGCTTATCAGGGCTCCATGTTGTCAGGCCGCATCGAAGTTTACCAATTATACATTGGGATGTTCCTCCGTGATCTCGCTAGGGAGCTCGGAGGCTTTGCGGTGGGCCTTGATGGAGACCATCTCTGGCGTTTTCAGGCCCCCTCAAAGTCCGTCAGGGAATGCTCGAAGTACCTCTTGTGAGCAGCATACAACGGCTTAGATTCTTCCAACCGGGTGGCAGCGGCTGTCATCGGGGCCCGCTAGCAGGCTTGGTTCCAGTCCTCAGACCTGGAACAGTGGGTCCGGGAGAAGCTGCTGGACGTCCCTTGCCTCAGGAGAGCAGCTATTTGGCAAGCCCATGGAGGACAAGGCCGTGGTGATCGAGATGGGGTACGTGACTCGTACTCCTCTCCTGGAAAACTTCCTCCCTCCCTAGGAAGCAGCATCAGGGCAAGAAGTCTTTCTTCCAGTGAAAGGGGCTTCCATACAGGGGCTACCCGGCCTATTCACTGGTGTCAACCCCCATTCAGAGCGGCCAGGACAAGTCCATGGTCCATGGCCCTTGTAAGCTGAAGGGCCCCAAGACCCAACCCCCGGCTCCGGCTCAACCAGCCTCAAGGTTTTGATGCCATCGGCATAGCCTCTACCCCTCTGGCAGGGAGGCAGTCCGATGGGGGGCGTCTGGTCCATTTTTCCCACAGGTCGGAGTCCATCTCCACCGATGCCTGGGTTCTCCAGGTCGTTCGAGAGGGTTATTGTCTCCATCTGGACAAGGTGCCTCCTCTATACTTTACCGGGGAGCCACATCGGCTTCCCCAGCACCAGGCCCTCCTGAGTCAGAAGCCTGCAGACCTCCTCGAGGACGGCGCACCAGTCCCACCATACCTCTGAGGATGGGGGTTTTACTCCCGATACTTCCTTGTCCTGAAGCAGACAGGGAGCCTTCAGCCCATCCTTG
This sequence comes from Ichthyophis bannanicus, assembly GCA_033557465.1. Classification (NCBI taxonomy): domain Eukaryota; kingdom Metazoa; phylum Chordata; class Amphibia; order Gymnophiona; family Ichthyophiidae; genus Ichthyophis; species Ichthyophis bannanicus. The sequence goes on along the minus strand of CM066032.1, from coordinate 1,511,244,476 downwards.
ACCTGCGGAACCTCAACAAGTTTCTGGTGCGGGAGTTCAAGATGCTCTCCCTTGGGACATTATTGCATACCTCCAGCAGGGCGATTGACTATACTCCTTGGACTTAAAGGATGCCTATGGTCACATCCTCGTCAACCCCAAACACAGAAAGTACTTCCACTTCATGGTTCAGGGAAAGCGTAGTTACTCACCTGTAACAGGTGTTCTCCAGGAGCAGCAGGAATCAGTCCTCACATATGGGTGACGTCGGCGCCGACGGAGCCCTCGCGGAGCAATTTTTCCCAGCTTTCAAAGAAAGCCTTTGGGAATTGCAGCGCGCATGCGCGGTCCTCTTCCCGCCCAAGGGTGCCATCTTGCTCAGTCAGATGACATAGCTAAAAGACAGCAAAAATTAGCAAAAACGAAAGCATATAACTGCAACTCCAAGGGGAGGAGGGAGGGTTGTGAGGACTGATTCCTGCTGCTCTTGGAGAACACCTGTTACAGGTGAGTAACTACGCTTTCTCCAGGACCAAGCAGGAAGTCAGTCCTCACATATGGGACTCCCAAGCTTAAGGCTACCGGAGACCCTAAGCACAAAAATGAGCTCCCTCGAGGTCAGTAGCACAGAAGGAAGGAATCTTCTCTGAATATGTCTCCAACCGGTAGCCCAACATCCGGGACGGAGGGTAGGAGTTGCCTATACCTCGAAGAGGTTACGGAGGACTGCCTGTCCGAAAGCACTGTCCCTGCGGGACTCCCTCTCCAGGCAGTAATGGGCTGCAAAAGTCTGGCTTGAAGACCAAGTAGCGGCCCGGCAGATGTCTGCCAATGGAACAGAGCGGAGGTAAGCTACCGACGTAGCCTTCGCCCGAACACGATGAGCTGTGACTCTACCTTCCAGCACGAGGCCAGCAGCCTCGTAAGCCCAAGCGATACAGTCCGCAATCCAGATGGACAGAGTACGCTTGGAGACAGGGAGCCCCAACTTGTTGGGGTCATAAGACACGAAGAGCTGAACAGCCTTTCGGTGCTCACGCGTACGGTCAAGGTAGAAGGTCAACGCCCTTCTACAGTCCAGGGTATGCAGGACCATTTCAGCTCGGCTGGAGTGTGGCCTGGGAAAGTAGGTCGGAAGTACCACCTCCTGGTTGATGTGAAAAGGGGAAACCACTTTGGGAAGAAATTTAGGGTGAGTCCGTAGGACTACCCGGTTCTTGTAGAACCTAGTGTAAGGAGGATCAGAAACCAGGGCCTGCAGCTCACTAACGCGTCTAGCCGAAGTGAGGGCTACCAAGAACAAGGTTTTTCACGAAAGAAAACGTAGCGGACAGGTAGCCATAGGCTCAAAAGGCGGACAGGTAATCCGCTGCAACACCACATTAAGATCCCAGTCCGGGGCTGGCGGGCGCAAAGGTGGCTTAAGGAGAAGGAGGCCTCTGAGAAACCGAGCCACCAGAGGGTGGCTGGAAAGAGGTCTACCATCCACCGGCACGTGATGCACAGAAAGAGCACTGAGGTGGACTTTTACCGAGTTGGACTTAAGTCCAAGGTTGGAGAGAGAGAGCAAGTACTGCAAGACCACTGATGCTGAACAGGAGAAAGGATCTTGAGACTGCTGAGTACACCAGACGGAGAACCGACGCCACTTGAGAGCGTAGGCCTTTCGGGTGTAGGGCCTCCTGGAGGCCAAGACGACCTCCTCCACATCTGGAGGTAGCTGCAGAAGAGCAAGGACTACCCTTTCAGCAGCCAGGCCATCAGATGAAGGGACCGGAGATTGGGGTGTAGGAGAGTCCCCTGATCCTGCGACAGGAGATCGGGCTGAAATCCCAGTGGAAGAGGAGTGTCTACCGCTAGCTGCATCAGAAGCGGGAACCAAGGTTGGCTCGGCCACCGGGGAGCCACTAGGATCATCGATGCTTTGTCTCTGAGAACCTTGAAGAGCGTCCGAGACACCAGTGGCATAGGAGGAAAGGCATACAAGAGGCCGGTGGACCATGGAATTAGAAAAGCATCCGCAGCTACCCGGAGAGGATGCGGCTGACGAGAGCAGAATCTGGGCAGCTGCCGGTTCAGAGGACTGGCAAACAGATCCATGGTGGGGAGGCCCCACTTGAGAAAGATCCGCTGAACCACCAGCGGATCCAACCTCCACTCGTGTGGTTGGAGGATCCTGCTGAGCTTGTCGGCCAGGTAATTTTCTTGACCTGGGAGATAGACAGCCTTGAGGATGATGCCGTGGTGGACAGCCCAAGAGCATAGTTTTTGTGCCTCCTGACAGAGAAGGAACGAGCCTGTTCCGCCTTGTTTGTTCACGTAGAACATTGCAACCTGATTGTCCATCTGTATCATCACCGACTGGTGAGAAACCAGGTGAGAGAATGCTGTGAGCGCTAGGCGGATGGCTCTGAGCTCCAGGAAGTTTATCTGTTGAGCAGACTCCCAAGGAGTCCAGAGGCCTTGAGTACAGGTCTCCTGGCAATGTGCTCCCCAACCCAGGAGAGAAGCATCGGTCGTCAGGACCTGAGAATGCGTAGGGGGCTGAAAAGCCACTCCTAGTACTAGGTTTGGCAGATGAAGCCACCATTGTAGAGAAGAGACCAGCTGGTCGGAGATCTGTACGGAGTCTGCTAGGCTCCCCGAGGCCTGATGCCATTGATGGCGAAGGCACCACTGAGCAGGACGCATGTTCAGTCGGGCATTGGGGGTCACATGGACCGTGGAAGCCATATGGCCGAGCAGTCGCAGAAAGTGCCTGGCTGAGACCAGCGCATTGCTGTGAAAGTGGCCGGCGAGATCCATGAGCCGCTTGGCCCTGTCCAGAGGGGGGAAGGCCCGCGCCTGAAGTGTGTCCAACCGGGCGCCGATGAACTCGAGATTTTGAGAGGGGAGCAAAGTGGACTTTGCGAAGTTTATGACAAAACCCAAGTGTTGGAGCAGAGCCACGGTGCGCTGAGTGGCTTGAGTGGCCTCTTGGGAAGACTGGGCTCTGATGAGCCAGTCGTCCAGGTATGGGAACACAAACAGACCTTAAAGTCTCAGATAAGTCGCCACCACAGCGAGGCATTTGGTGAACACCCTGGGTGCGGAGGATAGGCCAAAGGGCAGCACCCTGTACTGGTAATGATTTCCTCCCACAACAAATCTGAGATATTGTCTGTGGTCCGGATGAATGAGGATATGAGTATAGGCATCTTTCAGATCCAAGGAGCATAGCCAGTCTCCCTGCTGGAGGTAGGGCAGCAGAATTCCAAGGATAAGCATCTTGAACTTTTCCTTTGCAAGGAACGTGTTGAGGTTTCGCAAGTCCAGGATGGGTTTGAGGCCTCCTGTTCTTTTTGGAATCAGGAAGTACCTGGAGTAAAACCCTTGGCCCTTCAGGTGGTGGGGCACCGGTTTCACGGCTTGTTCCTGAACAAGACTTGCTAACTCCTGAAGTAGTAAGTCCCTGTGCAAAGGTAGTCTGGGAGGCTCCCCTGGAAAGTAGGAGGGAGGTACCTGGTGAAAGTGAAGAAGATAACCCTTTTGAACTATGTGAAGTACCCAGGTATCTGCGGTGATGGTGGACCACCTTTGGGCAAAGTGGACCAGCCGGCCTCCTGTGCTGAGAGAAACCAGCTGAGGGGGAGAGGCTATGCTGAGGAAGTCAAAACAACCCACCCTGCTGAGCAGGGGCCGGTGGTGCAGGCTTGGGGGCTTGCTGCCTACGGGACCCATTACCCCGTCCCTTGGCCTGCTTTCCCTGTGGGGGAGCTGCTGAGGCCGGATATTGAGGGTAGTATTTATAGGCAGCACCTTTCCTCGGGTAAAAGGGCTTTTTCCCCGAGGCCTTCTTCTTTTGAGAAGGGGCAGAGGTCTTCCTTGAGAGACGAGTCCTGGTGAGAGTCTCCGTCTCGATTTGTGCAGCCTTCTCATCCATGGGCTTGCCAAAGAGGTTATCACCTCGGCAGGGGACATCGACCAACTTGTCCTGTACACAGGGCTCGAGGTCGGACGTCTGAAGCCAAGCCTGGCGGCGTCCACCGATGCCGGCCGCAGCTACTCGAGCCGACGCCTCAAAACCATCGTAGGCTGCTCGAGAGATAAACTTGGAGCACTCCCGAATACCAGTAGACAAGGATTGGAACCTCTGCAAAGGTTCGTCGGAGAGACCAGCAGAGAACCCGGCTATTTCCTTAGCCAGGTCTCGGAGATACATGCCCATGTAGAGCTGGTATGTCTGGACTCGACAAGCAAGCATAGAGCCCTGGAAGCACTTCCTACCGAGGGCATCCAGGCTTCGGGCTTCCCTACCAGGGGGTACCGAGGAGTGCATTTTTTGACTCTTAAGTCTATGCATGGCCGATTCCACCACCATGGAATGGTGCGGTAGTTGTGCCTTCTGGAAGCCGGGGCTCTTGCGGACTCGATAAATGGAATCGACCTGCTGCTTAATACCGGCGACGCCGCCGGGCTCTCCCACATGTGGAAGAGAAGTCGTTCCAGCATTGGAGGAACCGGTACAATAAAGGCCTCCTTCGGGGGAGAGTCATATTGGAGGGCATCGAGTTCTTCGACTCGAGGCTCCTCCTCGGGATCCGCAGGGAAGGCCAAGGCCTTGGCCATATCCCTCACGAAGTCCGAGAACCGGGTATCCTCCGGGGGGGACTGTCTCCAAGGTTCGGACTCGGGGGAGTCCGAAGGGACACACCGAGTCCGAAAGGAACCAGGTGACTCTTCGTCCTCAGATTCCCAGGCCGACTCCTCGGAGGAGGAGTCGAGCGGCTCCGGTCGGGTGGGCACCGATGCTATCCGCTCCGACGCCGAGGGAGTCGGCGTCGACGACCTCGGTCCCGAACGGGAGGCCGAAGGAGACCTCGACCGAGGATCGACTCGAGCCCTCATGGACTCGAGGATCGGCTCGGTCTCCGGGGTCGACTTGGAGGTCGATGTCCCGGCCGTCAGGGCAGAAGCACCGGCGAGGCCAGCGATCAATACCCGCTGCTGGTCCAAGAAGGCAGTCAGACTGCTCTCCAAGGCCGTCAACCTGAGTCTGAGCTCAGGAGACCCAGCAGCCCCCGACTCGGGCCCCGACGGCGTCGGGCCCGACGTCGGGTCCTTCGGAGGTGAATCAACGAGGACAACAGTACTCACGTGAGCGGGCAAGTCCACCTCGAGTCGAGGATGTTTTGACGGCCTCTCCGTCTCCGAGGACCCGGGATGGGAATCGGGGCTATGCGACCTGGCCCTCGAGGAACCAGGAGCGTCCACTGATCCCGCCCTCGCGGGTTTCTTCTTCCGATGATGTTCCCGGGTAGGAGACCCCCTCTCAGAGGAACTTCGACAATGCTCAGGACCAGCGTCCCGAGACGTTGAAGCCTCTGACGAGGTCCGAGCCCGGCAGGAGTCAGAGAAGATACGCTCCCGCTGATGCTGCCGACTCCTCAATGCTTTTGAGGACATTTTGCCGCATGGCACACAGATCAGGGAGTCATGATCTGGGCCGAGGCAGCGGAGGCAGAAGTCATGAGTGTCTGTAAGAGACATGAGTTTCTTACAGAGATCACACTTTTTAAAGCCGCTGGCAGCCATAGGGGGAAAAAGGGCCCCTGCGAGGTCGAATGACCGGGCTGCCAGGGAAAAAGGAAAAAGGCAAAAGGCGTGAAATCTGTCACGAAGGACAAAAAAACGAAAAATAAGGGACGGACTCGCAACCGGCGTCGCGAGTCCGGGCGGGAAAAGAACCGGTGTCGAACCGAAGAAAAAAAGAGAAAAATAGAGAAAAAATCATCTTTTCTGTGGGGATTCACAGGCAACGTCTGTAGGGCTCCGCGGAAAAAAGAAGACTGAGCAAGATGGCACCCTTGGGCGGGAAGAGGACCGCGGATGCGCGCTGCAATTCCCAAAGGCTTTCTTTGAAAGCTGGGGAAAATTGCTCCGCGAGGGCTCCGTCGGCGCCGACGTCACCCATATGTGAGGACTGACTTCCTGCTTGGTCCTGGAGAAACCATTATCAGTACAGGGTACTTCCCTTCAACCTCATGTCTGCCCCCGTGAGTCTTCACCAAGTACCTGGCCGTGGCTGCCGCCCACCTGCAGCTGTGCCTTCGTCTATCCATGACTGGCTTGTAACAAGGGGCACGGCCTCCAAAGCCAAGCAAGCCACGGACCGCACCATTTGCCTCCTGGAGCATCTGGGGTTCGTGATCAATTACCCAAAGTCCCACCTCACTCCATTTCAGTCCCTGGAGTTCATCGGGGCTTGCTTGGACACCCTTCAGGCCATGGCTTTTATTCCTCAGGACACAGCGGACCACCTCGTGTCCCTGGCGTCCAAGGTGCAGTGCCATCCCTGCCCAGACAATGCTTCGCCTTCTCAGCCACATGGCCTCCACAGTCCATGTCGTGCCCAACGCCCATCTCAAAATGCGGGCGACACAGTGGTGCCTCCGAGCGCAATGGCCGCAGTCAGCCAGCTGCTCCGAGACCCCATCTCGGTCTTTCCCAGCGTGGTGGAGTCTCTGGCTTGGTGGCAGGAGTATGGGAACATGTTTCACGGTATGCCCTTCCAAGCCCCGGCGTATCAGGTGGTCTTGACCATGGACGCCTCCCTGGTGAGCTGGGGCGCCCACTGTGAGGGACAGTGTACTCAGGAGTCCTGGTCCCCCGAGAAGTCTCGGCAGCAGATCAACCTGCTGGAACTCCAGGCAATTTGCCTCGCTCTCCGGGTTTTCAGGGACTGCTTGCAGCACCGAGCGGTGCTGGTCCAGACAAACAACCAGGTCACGATGTTCTATGTGAACAAACAGGGGGGCACCGGCTCCTACAGTCTGTTCGGAGGTGACAGCCCTGTGCTCCTTTGTGTCTGGGTCACTTACTTCCCGGGTAGCGTAGTTACTCACCTGTAACAGGTGTTCTCCAGGAGCAGCAGGAATCAGTCCTCACATATGGGTGACGTCGGCGCCGACGGAGCCCTCGCGGAGCAATTTTCCCCAGCTTTCAAAGAAAGCCTTTGGGAATTGCAGCGCGCATGCACGGTCCTCTTCCCGCCCAAGGGTGCCATCTTGCTCAGTCAGATGACATAGCAAAAAGACAGCAAAAATTAGCAAAAACGAAAGCATAAAAACTGCAACTCCAAGGGGAGGAGGGAGGGTTGTGAGGACTGATTCCTGCTGCTCCTGGAGAACACCTGTTACAGGTGAGTAACTACGCTTTCTCCAGGACCAAGCAGGAAGTCAGTCCTCACATATGGGACTCCCAAGCTTAAGGCTACCGGAGACCCTAAGCACAAAATTGAGCTCCCTCTAGCTCAGCAGCGCAGAAGGAAGGAATCTTCTCTGAATACGTCTCCAAACGGTAGCCCAACATCCGGGCTGGAGGGTAGGAGTTGCCTATACCTCGAAGAGGTTACGGAGGACTGCCTGTCCGAAAGCACTGTCCCTGCGGGACTCCCTCTCCAGGCAGTAATGGGCTTCAAAAGTCTGGCTTGAAGACCAAGTAGCGGCCCGGCAGATGTCTGCCAACGGAACAGAGCGGAGGTAAGCCACTGACGTAGCCTTTGCCCGAACACGATGAGCGGTGACTCTACCTTCCAGCACGAGGCCCGCAGCCTCGTAAGCCCAAGAGATGCAGTCCGCAATCCAGATGGACAGAGTACGCTTGGAGACAGGGAGCCCCAACTTGGGGTCATAAGACACGAAGAGCTGAACAGCCCTTCGGTGCCCCCGCGTACGGTCCAGGTAGAAGTTCAGCGCCCTTCTACAGTCCAAGGTATGCAGGACCATTTCAGCTCGGCTGGAGTGTGGCCTGGGAAAGTAGGTCGGAAGTACCACCTCCTGGTTGATGTGAAAAGGGGAAACCACTTTAGGAAGAAATTTAGGGTGAGTCCGTAGGACTACCCGGTTCTTGTAGAACCTAGTGTAAGGAGGATCAGATACCAGGGCCTGCAGCTCACTAACGCGTCTAGCAGAAGTGAGGGCCACCAAAAACAAGGTTTTCCAGGAAAGAAAACGAAGAGGACAGGTAGCCATAGGCTCAAAAGGCGGACAGGTAAGCCGCTGTAAAACCACATTGAGATCCCAGTTCGGGGCTGGCGGGCGCAAAGGTGGTTTAAGGAGTAGAAGGCCCCGGAGAAAACGAGCCACCAGAGGGTGGCTGGAAAGAGGCCTACCCTCCACCGGTAGGTGGTGCGCAGAAATAGCACTGAGGTGGACCTTGACCGAGTTGGACTTAAGTCCAAGATTGGAAAGGGAAAGCAAGTACTGCAATACCCCTGATGCTGAACAGGAGAAGGGGTCTTGAGACTGCTGAGTACACCAGACGGAGAACCGACACCACTTAAGAGCGTAGGACTTCCGGGTGGAAGGCCTCCTGGAGGCCAAGATGACCTCTTCCACATCTGGAGGTAGCTGGAGAGGAGCAAGGACTACCCTTTCAGCAGCCAGGCCATCAGATGAAGGGACCTAAGGTTGGGGTGCAGGAGCGTCCCCTGATCCTGCGAGAGGAGGTCGGGCTGAAACCCCAGAGGAAGAGGTGTGTCCACCGCCAGCTGCAGCAGAAGCGGGAACCAAGGTTGTCCCGGCCACCGGGGAGCCACTAGGATCACCGACACCCTGTCTCTGAGAACCTTGAAGAGCGTCCGAGACACCAGGGGCATGGGTGGAAAGGCATACAAGAGGCCTGTGGACCACGGAATCAGAAAAGCATCCGCCGCCACCCGGAGAGGATGCGGCTGTCGAGAGCAGAATCTGGGAAGCTGTCGGTTCAGAGGACTGGCGAACAGATCCATGGTGGGGAGGCCCCACCGGAGAAAGATCCGCTGAACCACAAGCGGATCCAACCTCCACTCGTGCGGTTGGAGGACCCTGGTCAGTTTGTCTGCCAGGTAGTTTTCTTGACCTGGGAGATAGACAGCTTTGAGGACGATGTTGCGATGGACGGCCCAAGAGCAGAGCTTCTGTGCTTCCTGACAGAGAAGGAAGGAGCCGGTTCCGCCTTGCTTGTTCACATAGAACATGGCAACCTGATTGTCTGTCTGGACAAGTACTGACTGGTGAGAAATCAGGTGAGAGAAGGCTTTGAGCGCTAGGCGGATGGCTCTGAGCTCCAGGAAGTTGATCTGCTGAGCGGACTCCCAAGGAGTCCAGAGACCCTGAGTACAAGTCCCTTGGCAATGTGCTCCCCAACCCTGGAGAGAAGCATCGGTCGTCAGGACCTGAGAATGTGTAGGGGGCTGAAAAGTCACCCCGAGTACTAGGTTTGGCAGGTGAAGCCACCATCGCAGAGAGGAGACCAGCTGGTCGGAGAACTGTACGGAGTCCGCTAGGCTCCCAGTGGCCTGATGCCATTGTTTGCGAAGGCACCATTGAGCAGGTCGCATGTTCAGGCGGGCATAGGGGGTTACATGGACCGTGGAAGCCATATGGCCGAGCAGTCTCAGAAATTGCCTGGCCGAGACCAGGGAACTGCTGTGAAAGCGGCTGGCGAGATCCATGAGCCTTTGGGCCCTGTCCAGAGGCAGGAAGGCCCGCGCCTGAAGAGTGTCCAACCTGGCGCCGATGAATTCTAGATCTTGAGAGGGGAGCAAAGTGGACTTTGCGAAGTTTATGACAAATCCCAAGTGCTGGAGCAGAGCCACCGTGCGATGAGTAGCCTGAGAGGCTTCTTGGGCAGACTGGGCCCTGATGAGCCAGTCGTCCAGGTATGGGAACACAAAGAGACCCTGAAGTCTCAGATAGGCCGCCACCACTGCTAGGCATTTGGTGAACACTCTGGGGGCGGAAGATAGGCCGAAAGGCAGTACTCTCTACTGGTAATGGCGTCCGTCCACCACAAACCTGAGGTATTGTCTGTGGTCTGGATGAATAAGAATATGAGTATACGCATCCTTCAGATCTAAGGAGCATAGCCAGTCTCCCTGCTGGAGGTAGGGCAGCAGGATTCCAAGGGTAAGCATTTTGAACTTTTCCTTTGCAAGGAACTTGTTGAGGTTTCGCAAGTCTAGGATGGGTCTGAGGCCTCCTTTTCAGGAAGTATCGGGAATAAAACCCCTGACCTTTCAGGTGGTGGGGCACCGGTTCCACGGCTTGTTCCTGAACAAGACTTGCTAACTCCTGAAGGAGTAAGTCCCTGTGCAGAGGGAGTCTGGGAGGCTCCCCTGGAAAGTAGGAGGGAGGTACCTGGTGAAAATGAAGAAGATAGCCCTTTTGAACTATCTGAAGCACCCAGGTATCTGTGGTGATGTTGGACCACCTGTGGGCCAAGTGGACCAGCCGGCCTCCTGTGCTGAGAGAAACCAGCTGAGGGGGAGAGGCTATGCTGAGAAAGTCAAAAACCCCCACCCTGCTGAGCAGGGGCCGGTGGTGCAGGCTTGGGGGCTTGCTGCCTACGGGACCCATTACCCCGTCCCTTGGCCTGCTTTCCCTGTGGGGGAGCTGGTGAGGCCTGATACTGAGGGTAGTATTTATAGGCAGCACCATTCCTCGGGTAAAAGGGCTTTTTCCCCGAGGCCTTCTTCATTTGAGAAGGGGCAGAGGTCTTCCTTGAGAGACGAGTCCTGGTGAGAGTCTCCGTCTCGATTTGTGCAGCCTTCTCATCCATGGGCTTGCCAAAGAGGTTATCACCTCGGCAGGGGACATCGATCAACTTGTCCTGTACCCAGGGCTCGAGGTCGGACGTCTGAAGCCAAGCCTGGCGGCGTCCACCGATGCCGGCCGCGGCTACTCGAGCCGAAGCCTCAAAACCATCATAGGCTGCTCGAGAGATAAACTTGGAGCACTCTCGAATGCCAGTAGACAAGGATTGGAACCTCTGCAAAGGTTCGTCGGAGAGACCAGCAGAGAACCCGGCTATTTCCTTAGCCAGGTCTCGGAGATACATGCCCATGTAGAGCTGGTAGGTCTGGACTCGACAAGCAAGCATAGAGCCCTGGAAGCACTTCCTACCGAGGGCATCCAGGCTTCGGGCTTCCCTACCAGGGGGCACCGAGGAGTGCATTTTTTGACTCTTCAGTCTATGCATGGCCGATTCCACCACCATGGAATGGTGCGGTAGTTGTGCCTTTTGGAACCCGGGGCTCTTGCGGACTCGATAAATGGAATCGACCCGCTTGCTTAACACCGGCGACGACGCCGGGCTCTCCCACATGCGGAAGAGAAGCCGTTCCAGCATGGGAGGAACCGGTACAATAAAGGCCTCCTTCGGGGGAGTCATATTGGAGGGCATCGAGTTCTTCGACTCGAGGCTCCTCCTCGGGATCCGCAGGGAAGGCCAAGGCTTTGGCCATATCCCTCACGAAGTCCGAGAACCGGGTATCCTCCGGGGGGGACCGTCTCCGAGGTTCGGACTCGGGGGAGTCCGAAGGGACACTCCGAGTCCGAAAGGAACCAGGTGACTCTTCGTCCTCAGATTCCCAGGCCGACTCCTCGGAGGAGTCGACCGGCTCCGGTCGGGCGGGCACTGATGCCATCCGCCCCGACGACCTCGGTCCCGAACGGGAGGCCGAAGGAGACCTCGACCGAGGATCGACTCGAGCCCTCATGGACTCGAGGATCGGCTCGGTCTCCGGGGTCGACTTGGAGGTCGACGTCCCGGCCGTCAGGGCAGAAGCACGGCGAGGCCAGCGATCAATACCCGCTGCTGGTCCAAGAAGGCAGTCAGACTGCTCTCCAAGGCCGTCAACCTGAGTCTGAGCTCAGGAGACCCAGCAGCCTCCGACTCGGGCCCCGACGGCGTCGGGCCCGACGTCGGGTCCTTCGGAGGTGAGTCAACGAGGACAACAGTACTCACGTGAGCGGGCAAGTCCACCTCGAGTCGAGGATGTTTTGACGGCCTCTCCATCTCCGAGGACCCGGGATGGGAATCGGGGCTATGCGACCTGGCCCTCGAGGAACCAGGAGCGTCCACCGATCCCGCCCTCGCGGGTTTCTTCTTCCGATGATGTTCCCGGGTAGGAGACCCCCTCTCAGAGGAACTTCGACAATGCTCAGGACCAGCGTCCCGAGACGTTGAAGCCTCTGACGAGGTCCGAGCCCGGCAGGAGTCAGAGAAGATACGCTCCCGCTGATGCTGCCGACTCCTCAATGCTTTTGAGGACATTTTGCCGCATGGCACACAGATCAGGGAGTCATGATCTGGGCCGAGGCAGCGGAGGCAGAAGTCATGAGTGTCTGTAAGAGACATGAGTTTCTTACAGAGATCACACTTTTTAAAGCCGCTGGCAGCCATCGGGGGAAAAAGGGCCCCTGCGAGGTCGAACGACCGGGCAGCCAGGGAAAAAGGAAAAAAGCGCGAAGTCTGTCACGAAGGACAAAAAACCGAAAAATAAAGGACGGACTCGCAACCGGCGTCGCGAGTCCGGGCGGGAAAAGAACCGGCGTCGAACCGAAGAAAAAACAGAGAAAAATAGAGAAAAATCAACTTTTCTGCGGGGATTCACAGGCAACGTCTGTAGGGCTCCGCGGAAAAAAGAAGACTGAGCAAGATGGCACCCTTGGGCGGGAAGAGGACCGCGCATGCGCGCTGCAATTCCCAAAGGCTTTCTTTGAAAGCTGGGGAAAATTGCTCCGCGAGGGCTCCGTTGGCGCCGACGTCACCCATATGTGAGGACTGACTTCCTGCTTGGTCCTGGAGAACGACAATGCATTGGGCAGATCAGCTCAGCGGGATCCTCCGGCTGCACGAGTGGCGCCTTTGTCCCCAAATGGCACAGTGCCTCTTCCAGCATTGGGGGACTCTGGACCTGGACCTCTTTGCCAGCTCGGCAAACTCGAAGCTTCCTCGGTTCTGAGGTCCCCTCCCATACCGGGCAGGGTGGCCCCCCGATGCCTTCCTCATCTCGTGGGAAACGGGGTTATTATATGCCTTCCCCCCCATGTCCCTCATCGCCTGGATCCTTCTTAAGGTCCAGTGGGACAGGACCTTGATGATTCTCATAGCCCTAAGATGGCCCAGGCAGCCTTGATTTCCCATGCTGCTTTGTCTCTTGACGGAGTCTTCGGTCGCACTCGGGTTCTCATCAGAGCTGCTGACGCAGGAGGAGGGTCTGCTTCTTCACCCTAATCTGAGGTCCCTGTCCCTCACAGTTTAGCGGCTGAGCAGGTCGTTCTAGCCTCCTACCATCTCCCCATGGAGATCGAGGACATTCTTTTGGCCTCACGAAAGGACGACCAAATGGGCTTACGCCTTCAAGTGGCATCGATTCTCGGTGTGGTGCTTGGAGCTCCGAGTGAACCCATTTTCATGCCCTACCAGTTTGGTCTTGCAGTACCTGTTTCACCTCTCGCAATCTGGGCTGAAGTCTAACTCGGTCAGTGTTCATCTGAGTGCATCTCAGTGAACCACCTCCCCATCGAGGGCAAACCTCTTTCAGGTCTACTGCTTGTCCTTCGTTTCTTTCCAAGCCCCCTACCCACCCTCTTCTACCGGAATGGGACCTCACTGTGGTCCTCACGAAGCTGACCAAACCGCCCTCTGAGCCCATGGCTACCTGCCCGCTGCAGCACCTGTCGTGGAAGGTGGCCTTCTTGATAGCTCTCACCTCCGCCCAGAGTCAGTGAACTCCAGATGCTGAGGCACCATACACAAGGTTCTATAGGAAACGGGTGGTCCTGCGGACTCACCCCAAGTTCCTTCCCAAAGGTTGTCTCGGATTTTCATCATAATCTAGAGATAGTGCTGCCCACTTTCTTCCTGAAGCCACATGCCGACCAGGCGTCAGCAATTCTCCACACCCTGGATTGTAAGAGGGTTCTCTCTATTTGCAGCAGACTCGGGACAACTGCAGATCCAGGCAGCTCTTCATTTCCTTCGACCGCAGCCACTTGGGGCTGGCGGTCACCAAACGTACCTTGTCCATCTGGGTGTCTGACTGCATCATCTTTGCCCAGGCTCAGGTTGGATTTCCCCTGGAATGCTGAGTCATGGCCCACAATGTTCGAGCGATGGTGACATCTGTTGCTAATCTGCGCTCGGTGCCACTGGCAGCCATCTGCCGGGCTTCCACCTGGTCTTCCACTCACACCTTCACAGTGCATTACTGCCTGGAGAGGGAGTCCTGTCGGGATGCCGCCTTCGGCCAGGCTGAAATCTGTTTGGGGTTTAAGCAATTCCTGCCCTCTGACCCCTTCTTGTTCCGGCTCCCAGGAGCGTGGTCATCCATGGACCTGGGGTCCTCGGGCTACCTTCAGCTTTCACTAGCAACTGCTTACAGAGATGCCATGCCTTTTTCTACAGATCCTCGGTAGCCTGTAGCTAGGAAGTCCCATATGTGAGGACTGATTTCCTGCTTGTTCCTGGAGAAAGCGCAGTTACACACCCGTAACAGGTGTTCTCCAGGGACAGCTGGAGTTGCTGTATATTTTTGCCATCTTCTTGAAGGGGCTACAGCTATGGCACCTGAATGAGCAATGCGGCACCTTTGGGAGGGAAGGGAACCGAGCATGTGTGGTGGCATTCCCAAAGGCTTTCTTTGAAAGCTGGGGAAATGCTCTGCGTGGGCTCCATTGATGCCGTCATCCACAGGTGAGGACTGATTCCTGCCGCCTCTGGAGAACACCTGATACAGGTGAGTAACTATGCTTTTCCAAAGGTTCTCATAAGAATATAAGAAATGCCATACTGGGTCAGACCAAGGTCCATCAAGCCCCATATCCTGTTTCCAGCTGTGGCCAATCCAGGTCACAAGTACTTGGCAAGTTCCCAAAAAGGTCCACAGGTTCCACAATGCTTGTCCTGGTGTATGCAGTGTATTTCCCAGGTCCTCTTTAAGAATGGTTTATGGACCTTTCCTCCAGGAACTTGTCCAAATGTTTTTTAAACCCAGCTACACTAACAGCTTTTACTACAGAGTTTGATTATCCATTGAATGAAAAAATATTTTCTCGTATTATTCTTGAGTTACATTGTTGCTTCATTGTGTGTCCCCTAGTCATTCTACGTTTTGATGGGAGTAAACAACCTATCTACGTTTACCTGTTTTACTCCATTCATTCATTTATAGACCTCTATCATATATGCCTTCGGCCATCTTTTTTCCAAGTTAAAGAGCTCTAACCTTTAAGTCTTTTCTCATAGGGGTATTCTTCCATCCCCTTTACCATTTTGGTGGCTCTTTTCTGTACCTTTTCTAATTCTACTATATCCTTTTTAAGATATGGCGACTGCACCATGGAATGATACAGAAGCATTATAATATCATTGGTTTTATTCTCCATTCCTTTCCTTATGATGCCTAACATTCTATTTGCTTTCTTTCTTGGCCACGGCTGTACACTGGGCAGAAGATTTCAACATATTATCCATGATGACACCTAAATCCTTTTCCTGGGTGGTGGTTCCTAATGTAGAACCTTGCATCGTGTAACCATAGTTTGGGTTGTTCTTTCCTAGGTGCATAACTTTGCACTTGTCCACATTAAATGTCATCTGCCATTTGAACGTCCAATCTTGACTGGATTGAGATCAGGACTCAATGCTGACCAATTTAAAACAGTCCATTTATTCCTTTTTAACCAGTGTTTTGTACTTATGGTCTTCCAGCAGGACATTGACCCAAAACATAGATCCAAAACCTTCGACCCAGACCTAGCTTTCTAACACTAGGTAGCACATTTCACTCCAAAATACCTTGGTAGTCCTCGGACTTCATGATTCCTTTAATATGTTCCAGGCCTTAAGTTCCTGAGGTAGTAAAACAGCCCCACAACATTATGGAACCCACACCATAGTTAATTGTAGGAAGGGTGGTTTTTTCCTTATAAGCTTAATTTTCCGGGAGCAAGCAGGAATGAAGTCCTCACATATGGTGACATTGCTGACTGGGCCCACATGGGAACACTCCCCAGCTTCCATAGAAAGTTTTTTGGAGTTCCACTACATGTGTGTCTGCCTTCCCACCCGAAGGTGCCATCTTACCTCAGTCTTCTCTTTGCTGCGGAGCTCTTCAGACATCCATCTGACAATGGAAAAGCATGATCCTGAACCCCTGCATTTTTTCTTTGTTTTCTTCTTTTTCTAAAGTCAATTTAGTTTTTATTTGGGTCCTGACCTTCCTGCCTATCAACGGGTGCGTCGGTGCCTTGGTGCCACGTTTTCTCTGGTTCCCTTTTGTTTTCAAATTTTTGTCATGAGGGTTTTATCCCGTACACCTCCCAGGTCAACTAAGATATTGGTGTCCTTTGTCTTGGTGGAAGCTGTCTTCCCCAACATGTCAAAGCTGGCCAGTGGTTTAAAAAAGTGCACCCAGTGTGCCCGCACCATTTTGGTGGTGGACCACCATAATTAGTGCATACAGTGCCTCAGCCAGACCATGAGCCCTCCACCTGCATGTTGTGTTTGCAGATTACCTGAAAGGGCCTCAAGAACAGGGAGAAACAATGAGAGTCTCTGTTCGGGTCATTGGAGTTGGCAGCATCAGCATCAATGCCCTCGAGGAGCCTTGCCCAGTTTTTGGCTGAATGTGGTGCCTGAGCTCTTTCGGTGTCAAGGGACTGTGATGGCCTGGATTGGAGGCTGTCTTTCGAAGAGAAAGGGCCCCCAAAGGATCAGTCCTCTGCCCTGTCGATGACGAAGGGCGATGCCGCAAGCTGGGGGAAATCCTAGGGGCACTGGCATCGAAGCCCCCCTCGACATGACTCTGAGAGCGAGAGCCAGGAGCAGCCTTCCAAGCTGTCCTGGTGGGAGGAGTTGCCTCCTAAAGCCCTGAAGGGCTGTCGGGGATCTCCGGATGCAGTGGCCATCAAGGAATCCCCGGCAAGGGAGCTGGCTTCGGAGGCCGAGGTGGTTGCCCCAGCTCTGGCTATATCTGAAATGGTACTCCTGGCTGAGCAGATGCAAGCCTTAGAAAGGAGCCTGGCTGCATTCCTGGCTTTTAAGGCTGCAAGGTCCCCGATGTCCCCCGGGTTCCACGATGCCGATGGTGGTGTAGCCTATCCTCAAATATCACGCTCTCCCCAGCAGGGGAGAAGATGCGGGTAGGCGCTCTGATTCTCTGTTGGCCCTGATGGTGATTTCTCCATTGAATGCCTCTGGTTCCAAGGGACTGCACCATCAGCATTGGGAACCCTGAATGTCATCCTCCCCTACCGAGCACCAGAGGCATGGAGTGGAAACCCATCAGTACTTTGACTTTCTATCTGAATCAGAGTCTGAGGATTGGGAGGAGTCGTCCCTGGACTCGGCTCAACATTGGGGCATCCCATCAGATCCTTCGTCACCCTAGAAGCATCGTAAGTCTCTGCCAGAGAACATCTCATTCCATGAGTTTGTCTGGGACATTGCAAATGCCCTGCCCTTCTCCCTCGAGGCCGAGGAGGAGCCAAGGGCTGAAGAACTGGAAATCCATTGGTATCCTTCACCACTGAAAGAGGCCATCACCATGCTGGTTCACCACATCCTGCAATGCCTGCTCTTCAGGATGTGGGAGAATCCTTTGACGGTGTCCTCTATTAGCCGCCATTTGGAATCCATGTACAGGGTACAGAAGAGCCCTGTGTTTGAAAAACTGCAGCTACCCCACAACTCGATGGTGGTGGAGTCAGCTATGAGGTGTGTCAAACGCACCAAGACCCACTCATTTGTCCCTCCCCGGGGAGGGAGGCCCTTAACCTGGATGGCTCTGGATGCAGATCCTACCGGTGCTCGATGCTGCTGGCTTGCATTCTGTCATAAGAACATAAGAAATGCCATATTGGATCAGACCAAGGTTCATCAAGCCCAGTAAGCGTAGTTACTCACCTGTAACAGGTGTTCTCCAGGGACAGCAGGAATCAGTCCTCACCTATGGGTGACGTCGACAGAACACCATGCAGAGCAAATCCCCAGCTTTCAAAGAAAGCCTTTGGGACTACAGCATGCATGCGCGGTCCCCTTCCCACCCAAAGGTGCCATCTTGCTCAGTCAAATGACATAGCTAAAAAGACGGCAAAAGAATAAAAATTAATAATAGGACTGCAACTCCAAGGGGAGGAGGGAGGGTCGTGAGGACTGATTCCTGCAGTCCCTGGAGAACACCTGTTACAGGTGAGTAACTACGCTTTCTCCAGGAACAAGCAGGAAGTCAGTCCTCACATATGGGACTCCCTAGCTATAGGCTACCGAGAACCCATAACTGAAAAACAGGCTCCCTCTAGAAGAGCCACAGCAGCCATGATAGGAGTTCATCCGAGAACATAACACTCCAGTAGCCTGTCACCAAGGGTCAGAGGGTAGGAGTTGCCTAAACCTCAAACAGATTACGGCGTACAGCCTGGCTGAAAGCACTGTCCCGCTGGGACTCCCTATCCAGGCAGTAATGGGCTGCAAAAGTCTGGCTTGAAGACCAGGTTGCGGCCCGGCAGAAGTCTGCCAGTGGAACAGAGCAGAAGTGAGCCATTGAAGCGGCCTTAGCCCTGACCCGGTGGGCCGTGACTCGACCCTGCAACGGGAGATCAGCCGCCCTGTATTCCCAGGTGATGCAATCCGCAACCCAAGTGGACAACGTACGCTTGGAGACAGGCATCCCCAGTTTACTGGGGTCATAAGAGACGAAGAGCTGAGGACCTCTTCAATGTCCCCACGCATGGTCCAAGTAGAAGGCCAGCGCCCTCTTACAGTTCAGGGTATGCAGAACTGCTTCCGCCCGACTGGCATGGGGCCTGGGAAAGAAGGTCGGAAGGACCACCTCCTGGTTGAGGTGGAAAGAGGATACCACTTTCGGCAAGAACTTAGGGTGCATGCGAAGCACCACCCTGTTCTTATAGAACCGTGTGAACGGTCTATTGGACACCAGAGATTGTAGCTCACTCACTTGTCTAGCTGATGTGAGTGCCACCAAGAAAAGCATCTTCCAAGAAAGGAAGCGCAGATGGCAAGTAGCCATCGGCTCAAAAGGCGGGTGAGTAAGCCGCTGCAAGACCACATTTAGATCTCATTCGGTCCCCGGGGGGGGGGGGGGGGGGCCGAACCGGGGATTCAGCAGAAGCAGACCTCTCGGGAACCTGAATTCCAAAGGGTGCACAAAGAGAGGTTACCCTTCCACTGGAGAGTGATGTGCTGATAAAGCACTAAGGTGAACTCGTACCGAGTTTGACTTCAGGCCTAAATTGGAAAGGTGAAGCAGGTACTGCAGCACCACTGCCACCTGGCAGGAGAAATGGTTCTCACTCTGCTGAGTACACCATACCTCAAACCTACGCCACTTAAATGCATAGGTTTTCCTAGTCGATTGACTTCTAGAGGCACATCCTCTATCTTTTTTGGGAGAAGTGGTGCAAGGATTACCCTTTCAGCAGCCATGCCATCAGGTTGAGGGACCTGAGGTTGGGATGCAGAAGTGAGCCCCCATCCTGCGACAGGAGATTGGGCGAAAATCCCAGAGGAATTGGAGTCTCCTCCGCCAGCTGCAGGAGGAGTGGAAACCAAGGCTGTCTCAGCCACCTGGGGGCTACCAGGATGACCAAGGCCTTGTCCTGAATGATCTTGAATAAGGTCCGAGCTACCAGTGGCGTGGGAGGAAACGCATATAAGAGGCCCACAGACCACAACATTAGGAAAACATCTGCAGCTACCCTGTGTGGGTGCGGCTGTCTGAACAGATGCGGGGCAACTGGTGATTTTGAGGGTTCACAAACAAATCTATCGATGGTCGCCCCCAACACTGGAAGAGTTGTTGGGCTATGCTGTGATCCAGTTGCCACTCGTGCGGCTGGAGAATTCTGCTTAGCTTGTCTGCTAGGAAGTTCTCCTGACTTGGTAAGTAAACCACCTTAAGGAACATACCCTGACTGACTGCGAAGGAGCATAGATCCAGGGTTTCTTGACACAGGATGCGCGAGCCTGTGCCACCCAGTTCACACAGAACATCGCTACTTGGTTGTCTGTCTGAATCAAGACAGATTGATAAGCCAGGGTTTGGCAGAAGGTCTGAAGAGCTAGGCGGATCGCTCGAAGCTCTAGGAGATTCATTTGTTGTGTGCTCTCCCACGGAGACCACACATCCTGAGTGCAGACCTGCTGGCAATGAGCACCCCATCCCAGCAGGGATGCATCCATAGTCAGCACCCTTGAGTGCGTGGGAGGCTGAAAAGGCACTCCCTCCAGAAGGTTGTGAGGTTGAAGCCACCATTTCAAAGACTGTATTAGGCGATGGGACACCTTGATGTTGTCTCTTAGTCTGTCTGTGGCTTGTGTCCACTTGTCCCTGAGGCACCACTGAGCTGTTCTCATGTGGAGTCGAGCATTGGGTGTCACATGCACTGGGGAGGACTTGTGACCAAGGCGCAGAAAGTGCCTTGCTGAAATGCGGGCTCTGTGACTCAATTGCTGCACTAGGGCTACCAATCTTTGAGCCCTTTCCTGTGGCAGATAAGCCCTTGCCTGAAGGGTGTCTAACCTTGCCCCTATGAACTCCAGTCCCTGAAAGGGAACCAGAGTGGACTTTGTGTAGTTGATCACAAGGCCCAGGTGCTGAAGCAACTGGATAGTGCAGGACATGGCCTGTTGGGCTTCTAGAGCTGACTGGGCTCTGATGAGCCAGTCATCCAAGTAGGGGAATACGAAGACCCCTTGAGTCCTTAGAAAGGCCGCCACCACCACAAGGCACTTTGTGAATACCCTGGGTGCCGAGGCTAGGCCAAAGGGCAGCACTTTGTACTGAAAATGGTTTCCTCCCACTACAAATCTTAGATATTGTCTGTGGTCTGGATGAATCAAGATGTGTGCATACACATCTGTGATATCTAAGCAGCATAGCCAGTCTCCCTGGTGGAGGTAAGGCAGCAATATTTCAAGGGAAAGCATCTTGAACTTTTCCCTCACCAGGAACTTGTTCAGGTTTCACAGGTCGAGGATAGGTCTTAGGCCTCCAGTTCTCTTTGGTATCAGAAAGTACTTGGAGTGGAAGCCTGTGCCCTGTAGGTGGTGAGGCACGGGTTCTACTGCCTGATCCTCGAGAAAACCTGTTAACTCCCGCACGAGGAGGTCCCTGTGAAGATGGGGTCTGAGAGGCTCCCCTGGAAAGTAAGAGGGAGGCACCTGTTCGAGATGTAACCGATAGCCCATTTGGACTATCTGGAGAACCCAAGTGTCCGTAGTTATAGCTGGCCACCTGAGGGCATACAGGGTCAGCCTTCCTCTAGTGCAGGACCTTGCGTCCTTTCGGAGAGAGACTATGCACTGAGAATCAAAATCCCCCTCCAGGCTGGGCTGGAGCTGGTGCTGGGGGCTTGGGGGTCTTTTGCTTACGCTGCCCCTGCTGAGGAGCTGAGGAGGCCTGATACGTCAGGTAGTTTTGGTAAGCTGATCCTTTCCTCGGGAAAAAGGGCTTGTTACCTGAGCCCTTCTTTTTAGAAGGGGCAGATGTCTTCTTCTCGAGTCTTGTCCGGGTCAGGTACTCGGACTCGATCTCAGCAGCCTTCTCAGTCATGGGCTTGCCAAAGAGGTTTTCACTTCTACAAGGGACATCGACCAACTTGTCCTGAACCCATGGCTCCAGGTCTGACGACTGTAGCCATGCCTGGCGTCGTGCACCGATGCCGGCCCCCAGTACCCGGGCCAAAGCCTCGAAGCTGTCATAGGCTGCTCGAGTCATGAACTTCGAGCACTCTCAGATCCCCGTGGACAAAACCTGGAAGCGCTGCAAAGGCCCCTCGGAGAGCCCAGCCAAGAACCCGGCAATCTCCTTTGCCAGGTCTCACAGGTACATGCCCATGTACAGCTGGTACGTCTGGACAAGGCATACTAGCATCGACCCCTGGTAGCACTTTCTGCTGAGAGCATCCATGTTGCGGGCCTCCCGGCAAGGAGGCACTGAGGAGTGCGTCTTCTGGCTCTTGAGCCGGCGCATGGCCGATTCCACAACCATGGAGTTGTGCGGCAGCTGTGCTCTTTGGAACCCAGGGCTCTTGTGAACTCGATAGATGGAATCGATTTGCCTGCTGAGCACCGGCATTGAGGACGGTGTTTCCCACATGTGGAGCATCAGACGTTCCAGAATTCCGCTACTTAAACATGGTGTCCTCAAATACAGCAAAATTCTATATTGTCCCAAAGATACATAAAAATTTGCAAAAACCTCCCGGTAGACCGATAGTTTCAACCAGGGGAACTATATTGGAACCTTTATCCACATTTGTGGATTCATACTTACGTCCGTTATTACCAGATATACCATCGTATGTCAAGGATACCACACACTTCTTAAATAATTTAGCATCATGGTCGACTTATATGGATGTATTATTGGTTACTTTGGACATTACGTCCTTGTTCACAAGTATACCTCAAAAAGCAGCGTATCAAGTGATAAAGCAGGCGCTATATGAACGAAGGGATCTTTCAGAGGCACAGATTGTATTTTTGCTACAATTAGCGAATTTGGCCATTTTCCGCAATTATTTTGTTTTTGATGGAGTTTTGTACCAGCAAATATCTGGAGTGGCTATGGGGGCTACTTGCGCCCCCTCTGTAGCGAATCTGTATATGGGCGAATTTGAAAAACAGTGGTTGTTACAATCTCCATTTATCGCCAATGTTATCTCCTGGAACCGTTATATTGATGATGTTTTTATGTTATGGAGCGGTTCGGAAGATAAATTAATGTCATTTTTTCAGTGGATAAACCAATGTGATCTGAACATCAAATTCACATATACGTATCATTTAGAAAAATTAGTTTATTTGGACGTTGCTATTAGTAGAGGGAAAGGAGAATGGCTGACGTCAGTGCACAAAAAGGATACAGATCGAAATACATTTCTACATTATAAAAGTGCACATCCTCCCCAATTAAAAGAGAGTCTCCCTTTTTCCCAATTTTTGCGTTATAGGAGGAATTGTTCCAATGACAATGATTTTAAACATCTTTTGCGACAATTATACAATAATTTTAAAGAGAGAGGATACCCTCAGGGAGTGGTGAAACGAGTGCATTCCAGGGCCCTGTATAATAACAGGAGCTTACTGCTGCAAGTTAAGAAGTCTAATAAACAAGAGAACGTTAATTGTGATAACATTAATTTGGTAACTCGATATTCCCCATTAAGTTCTGGAATTCGGAAGATTTTGAAGAAACATGGAAATGTTATTGCGGCAGTTCCTGGATTAACAGGCAAGAAAATATGCTGCGTTTGGCAGCGGAACCGCAATCTAAAGGAGCAATTGAGTCTAGCGTTATTGAAGCCCTTAACTGGATCAATGAATGCTTCCGATAAAGAGAGAGGCCACAGAAAATGTGGGGGATGTAACATTTGTGATATTACTATGGAATTAGATGTTTTTATATATAAGGGATTCACTTATCCATTGAGGACATATACAACCTGCAATTCCACTAGCGTAGTTTATGTTATTCAATGCCCCTGTGGGCTACTCTACGTGGATAAAACGATTCGCTCTTTTAAAACACGGATGGGAGAACATAGGAGTCGACTGAAATGCAAAGCACGTGAAGCACCGATAGTCCAACATTGTGTGGTTAAGGGACACATTTTCGAACAATTAAGATGCTTCTGTATAGATAAGATTGAGTCAGTTGTGGCTGGAAAGTCACAAGAGCAAACTTTATTATTTCGTGAGCAAGAATGGATTTTTACCCTGCAATCGGTAATGCCCAAGGGTCTTAATGCCGCAATAGAATGGTCTTCCTGTATATAAGAATGGTAGATATTTAAAATATATAATCATATTGAGACAGGATACCACTGGGCAGGCATATCCATTAATTGCTGTTAAGAGTCATTTTATTTTATGTTTAGGGTATGACAGATAATGAATGGGAGGTAGGGATGATGGTGTCATCTGTGTAATTTTTGTAATATTATATTGGAGGTTGAGGTAAGAGAAAATCCTTACGGGCTATAGATATGGAGGAGGTATTCTTTGAGAGGACGGCGATAAATACGTCATCAAGAGGTGTGATTAGGACCTCCAATGAAATAATAGAAGACGCTCTTTAAATAAGGGTTGGAATTAGGTAGTCCGCATGCGCGGCGTTTCTTATGAGAGTGATGAAGAAGCTTAGAAAAATATTAGCACTGCTCATGGTGAATTATACGTTTGCAGTATCATTCCTGTTCTTCAAGTAAGTGATCTGTGTACATAATGAGATAAATGGGTAATGAGGAAAAAGTGTATAACAGTGGTTATATTATCGAATTTCGTTTTGTAGAAATAATAGTGAATGCAGATCCCCTGATGAAACGATAGTGAAATGCAACGGAAGCGCCTGAGGGAGGCGTTGGGATGGGAGAACGAGATGGGAACATTTTGAAGAGTTTTTCAATATAAGCTAAGTGTTTACTGAAGCTTGAATGTAACATTTGTAAAGCGGCGTCTGGGTAACAAAAGCTTATATAATCCTTTTAAGAAATAAGAAGAAAGTGTCATTCATTTCCTTAAATCACTTGAAAAAATTCGTAGAAGGTCGTTGATGTGAATAGGCACTTGAGTTGGACGAGTAATTAGTCCGAAAAAAACGTGCCAAAAAAGTCTGAGACCTTCAACAAGGATAAGAATACGATTTAATGGTTTAATATAACAAGGAGTAATAGACGATTTTGGATCCGTATTGTTATAATTGAGCATTTTGATTAATTTTTGTTTTCCAGAATGGGGGGCACCAGTACAGTAAGGGCTTCCTTTGGAGGCAAGTCATACTGGAGGACCTCGAGCTCCTCAGCTCGAGGTTCCTCCTCGGGATCCACCGGGAATGACAAAGCCTTTGCCATGTCCCGGACAAAGTCCAAGAACCGGGTGTCCTCCGGGGGTGACCGTCTCCAAGGTTCAGATCCCGGGGAGTCTGACGGAACGTACTTAGTATGGTGGATGCCCGGGGACTCCTCGTCCTCTGTCTCCCAACCGGACTCCGAGGAGGAGTCGATCGGCTCCGGCCTTGAGGGCTTCGGTCTCGACCGCCCCAACGCCAAGGGAAGCGGCGTCGACAACCTGGGTTCCAAACAGGAGTTCGAGGGGGATCTCGGCCGAGGATCGACTCGAGACCCTATCAACTCGAGGATTGGCTCGGCCTCCAGGGTCAACTTGGACGTCGAAGTCTCAGTGGTCAAGGTGGACGGACGTGTTAGACCAGCCCTCAGGGCCCGCTGCTGGTCCATGAAGGCAGACACGCTGCGCTCCAAGGCCACCAACCTGAGACTGAGCTCAGGAGGCTCAGCAGCCCCTGGCTTGGGTCCCAACGCCGGCTCTCCCGGGGGAGAGTCAATAACGAGGACTGTGCTTACCTTCCTCGGTGTCTCTGGGTCCTTTCGAGGGAGTTTGGCAGGCCTCTCCGACTCCGAGGATCCGGGGCGGTGAGCCAGGCTCTGCGACAGAGCCCGCGAGGGACCAGGCCGTTCGGAGCTCTCAGATGACACCGCCCTCACGGATTTCTTCTTCCTCCAGTATTCCCGCGAGGGAGACCCCCTTTCAGAGGACACCTGACGCTGCTCGGGATCAGACAGCTCCCGAGAGGTCGAGGCTTCTGACGAGGTCCAGGCCTGGGCGGTTGTGGACTCTGGGAAAATCCTGTCATGTTGCTGCTGCCTGCTCCTCAAGGACTTCGAAGACATCCTTTTGCATGGGCCACAGACCACGGCGTCATGGTCAGGCCCGAGGCATTTGAGGCAGCAGTCATGTGTGTCGGTGAGAGACATTAGCTTCGTGCACCAATCACACATTTTAAACCTGCTGGCAGCCATCGGGGGAAAAAGGGCCCCTGCAAGGTCAAAGGACCGGGCTGCTAGCTAAAAGAAAAAAGGACAAAAAAATGAAAACTAGGCTGGGCTCGATACTGGTGTACCGAGCCTGAGGCGAGAAGAGGAACCGGCTTCGAACCGGCTAGCAGGAAAATAATTTTCCAACATTTTATCAACTTTTTCCGGGGAAAACTAGGATGACGTCTGTTGGGCTCTGCGTAAAAAAGGAGACTGAGCAAGATGGCACCCTTGTGCGGGAAGGGGACCGCACATGTGTGATGCAGTCCCAAAGGCTTTCTTCGAAAGCTGGGGATTTGCTCCACATCGGGCTCCGTCGACGTCACCCATATGTGAGGACTGACTTCCTGCTTGTTCCTGGAGAATCTGCTTCCAACATTGGCCAATCCAGGTCACAATTACCTGGCAGATTCCCAAAAAGGCACACAGGTTCCACAATGCTTGTCCTGGGGGGCAAGCAGTAGATTTCCTGGGTCCTCTTTAACGATTTATGGACCTTTCCTCCAGGAACTTGTCCAAACCTTTTTTAAACCCAGCTACACTAATAGCTTTTACATTTACATCCAACCAAGCTGTGAGAGAATCCGATCAATGATGTATTCTTTCACTTATACACTGACGACATCATGTTTTATGCTCCTTTCATCACCACATCTCCAGACTTCACTCCAGTAGTAAAATGCTTCAATGCAATTGTCCTCTGGCTCTCCCAGCACAGCTTCTCCATAAATTATAACAAAACCGAAGTGTTCTTTATATTCAAGGATCAATCCTTCTACCTGCCAACATCACTAAAACTCAAACATGCTGAGCTGATAGTCAAGCCTGAGGTACACTACCTTGGAATAATTATTGAACAGCATCTTACACTACAGTCACACAAACAACGTAACAAAGAATTTCTACTGCAAATTGAGAACTCTTCAAAAGTTGTGACCACTTCTTGAACCCCAGGACTACAGGACTGTTTTCCAGGCTATGATGCTATCCACATGGATTACTGTAATGCAATCCTCCAAGGCTTACCTTAAAAAGGCTATTTACTTCCACTATAGCTTGCCCAACATACAGCAGCTAGGATACTCACTGGGGCGCCCAGAGGCACCCATATCACCCCCATCTTGAAGAAGCGCCACTGGCTACCTCTATTAGCCAGAATAAAATATAAGAACATCATGACAATATTCAAAATCTATCATGAGCAATCCTCAGAATACCTACAAACTATTATAAGGAAACTCCCTCCCGGACTTTGTTAAATTTAACCAGTCAGCCTGTTTACGCTCATTCTCCTTGCATTGTGGTACACCCTTTCCTTACAGATCAAAGCTACCACAGATACTATGAACTTTAGAAAGCTCCTAAAAACACCCCTGTTCAAAGAACAATTTGAGGGAGTCACCTAAATACAGACACAGCCACTGTGTACTACAAGTTCTCTCACAACGCCCATCATCATTACATGACCACAGTCACTAACGTTCTATTAATATTCCATTGTTAACTGGTTCTTTGTTATGTTAGCCTTCCCCCTCCCTAAGTTACACATATGTTTCACTATGGATGTTCTATTGTTAACTGTTTTTTTGTAATAATATCTTGCTCTCTGTAATGTTATGTTACGTTACCAGTAAACTGCCTTGATCATTGGAAATGCGGCATATAAGGCTTTCAAATAAATAAATACAATATCCTCTGGTAACAAATTCCAGAGTTTGATTACGCGTTGCTTGAAAAAATACTTTTTCTTAGTCTTAAATGGGTTACATAGTAGTTTCATTACATGTCCCCCTAGTCTTTCTACTTTTTGATGGCATAAACAAACGATCTACATTTATCCGTTCCATTCTATTAATTAATTTATAGACCTTTATCATATCTCTCCTCAGTCATCTCTTTTCCAAGATGAAAAGCTCTAACCTTTTAAGCCTTTCCTCATACGGGTATCCTTCCATCCTCTTTACCATTTTGGTGGCTCTTCTCTGTACCTTTTCTAATTCTACTATATCCTTTTTAAGATATGGCGACCAGAATTGCACACAGTATTCAAGGTGCAGTCCCACCATGGAACAATACAGAGTAGTCATAATGTCCTTGGTTTTATTCTCCATTCCTTTCCTTTTTGATTCCTAGCATTCTATTTGCTTTCTTGGCTGCTGATGCACTCTGGGCGAAGGGTTTCAACATATTATCCATGACGACACCCAATGTTTTTCTTGGATGGTGGATCCTAATGTGGAACCTTGCATCGTGTAACCGTAGTTTGGGTTGTTCTTTCCCATGTGCATAACTTTGCACTTGTACACATTAAATTTCATCTGCCATTTGAATGTCCAGTCTTCCAATTTATCAAGGTCCTCTTGCAATTTTTAACAAGCATCTTGCGTCTTAACAAATTTGAATAATTTTGTCTCATCTGCAAATCTGATCACCTCACTCATTTCCATTTCCAGATCATTTATGAATATGTTAAAAAGCAGTGAGCCCAGCACAAATCCCTGGGGGTACTACACTATTCACCTTTCTTCATTGAAAAAATTGGCCATTCAGCCCTACTCTCTCCTTTTTATCTTTTAGCCAGTTTCTTAACCACAATAGTACACTGCCTCCAATCCCATGACCTTTTAATATGGCCAAGAGTCTCTCATGAGGGACCTTGTCAAAGGCTTTCTGAAAATCCAGGTACACTATATCAACCATCTCACCTCTGTCTACCTGTTTATTCACACCTTCAAAAAATATAATAGATTAGTAAGACAAGACTTTCCTTGGCTAAAGCCATGTTGGCTTTCTCGCATTAAACCATAACTATCTACATGTTCTGTAATTTACTTTATAATGGTTTCTACCATTTTGCCCAGTACTGACATCTGGCTCACCGGTCTGCAGTTTCCCAAATCACCCCTGGAACCCTTTTTAAAAATTGGCATTACATTGACCAGTCTCCAATTTTCAGGTACTACAGATGATTTTAATGATAGTTCACAGATTACTAATAGTAGGTCTGCAATCTCATCTTTCAGTTCTTTCAACTCCCTCATATGTATACCATCTAATCCAGGTGATTTACTACTCTTCAGTTTATCAAATAGTTGAAATACATCTATCTTCCTGGTTTATTGATATTTCTATCAGTTCTTCCGATATATCACCTTTACATACCATTTCAGGCATGGGTAACATCCCTACATCTTCTTCAGTAAAGACCGAGGCTATGTTATTTTCCTCCCTTAGTGCCCCTTTTACCCCTCTATCATCGAATGGTCCAACTGACTCTCTCACACGTTTTTTTGTTACGAATATACAAGTTTTTATTATGCATTTTTGCTTACATGGCAAGCTTCTTTTCAAATTCTCTCTTTACCTGCCTTATCAATAGCTTGCATCTAACATGCCAGTGTATTTTTTTCCCCATTTTTGTCATTTGGCTCCTTTTTCCATTTCCTGAAAGATGCCTTTTTTTGCTACAACAATCTCTCTGACCTCACCTTTAAACCATGCTGGCAGATTTTTGCCCTTCCTTCCACTTTTCCTAAAGCGTGGAATACATCTGGTTTGGGCTTCCAAGATAGTACTTTTAAACAATGCCCATACCTGATGTAAATCTTTAACCTTTGCAGCTGCTACTTTTAGTTTTTTCTTAACTATTTTCCTCATTTTATTATATTCTCTCTTTTGAAAGTTAAAAGGTAGTACTGTGGATTTCCTTGCCACCCTTCTTACATTTATTAAATCAAACGCGATCATGCTTGATCACTTTTGCCAAGTGGCCCCAACACACTGATTTCTTGCACCAGATCCTGTGTTCCACTAAGGATTAAGTCCAGAATAGCTTCCCCTCTTGTTGGTTCATCAACCAGCTACTTCAAGAAGCAGTCATTTATTTCATCTAGAAACTTTATCGCCCTAGCATGTCCTGCAGTGAGATTGACCCAGTCGATACTGGGGTAACTGAAATCACCATTACTGTGTTGTAAGTTTTGTTAGCTTCCCTGATTTCTCTTAGCATTTCATCATCTATCTGTTCATTCTGGCTAGGCGGTCGACAGTACACTCCACTGCCATCACCTTCCCCTTTTTACATGGGATTTCTGTCCATAGAGATTCTACAGTGTATTTCGTTTAATGCAAAACTTTAATCCTGTGTGTGACTCAATGTCCTCCTTAACATAGAGCCCAACCCATCCACCAATTTGATCTACCCTATCACTGCGATGCGTATACTCACATCCCGATTCATCCCCTTCACCGACAGTACCTCTGCTTCATGCTCAGTTAACAGAACTACCAATCCCGGTATTATCCTTTGGCCTAGTGTCCGCCCCAGGGGTCTTCACAAAGTGCCTGGCAGTCACTGATGCCTTCCTCCAGACTCTAGGAGTCTTCGTCTTCCCCTACTTGGACAACTGGCTGATAAAGTGCTCAACACCGGACGAGGTTCAGCAGTCGGCATGGCTCACAATGCAGGTGCTGGAGCATCTGGGCTTCGTGATCAATTACCCAAAGTCACAACTTCAGTCCTCTCAGTGACTCAAGTTCACTGGGTCTCTCCTCGATACCACCCTAGCTCAAGCCTTCTTGCCCATGTCCAAAGCAGCCCTTACACTATGGTGCAGCAGATGCTCTGCTTGCTCAGCCACATGGCCTCCATGGTTCATGTCACTCCCTTAGCCCACTTATGGATGCAACAAGCACAGTGGACCTTGTGCACCCAATAGTGTCAGGTCACCAGCCGTCTCAAGGATAGGGTGGTGGTCACCCACCACTCAAGAACTCTCTGTCCTGGTGGCTGCACTCACAGAATCTGCTCAAGGGTCTGCCCTTCCTGCCCCCTCCACGTCAGTGTAAAGCTGACCACAGATACCTCCAAGTTGTGCTGGGGAGCCCACCTTGATGGACTGTGCACACAGGGCCTCTGGATGGCGCAGGAGGCCCTGCACCAGATAAACTTACTGGAGCTCCATGCCATTGCGAACGCACTTCAAGCATTCCAGGCACATTTGACCAACCAAGTAGTCCTTATCCAGATGGACAATCAAGTGGCAAAGTTTTACATCAACAAGCAGGGCAGCACGGGCTCATACCTCCTGTGTTGGGAAGTGGTACATCTCTGGCAGTTCGCCATCTCCCAGGGCATTATCCTCAGAGCCATGTACCTGCCCATGGAGCTCAATGTCCTTGTGGACAACCTCAGCAGAGTCCTTCAACCACATGAGTGGACCCTCAACCAGGAGGTCACGGGTTGCATCTTTCGGATGTGGGGCACCCCACTCATTGACCTCTCTGCGATGCTGAACATCACTGAGGTGGTGCAGTTCTGCTCCAGGATCCCCAGTGACTGTTGGATAGCCTTCGATGCCTTCCTGCTGGACTGGAGCGAGGGCCTACTCTAGGCATTTCCACTGATTCCATAGTGGCCAATACCCTGTTCAAGCTTCAAGCAGACAAGGGTTCAATGATACTCATCGCACTGCACTGGGCCAGGAAGCCATGGTTTCCCTCCTGCTCAGGCTCTCGCGGCACCAACCTCTCAAGCTGGGATCTTGTCTCCCAGGGTAGTGGGACCCTTCTTCATCAAGTGACTTAACCCTCCATTGCCTCACAAGAATCCAAGTTATTAATGTCCCTTTTTAATGTACATTACCAAGTTAAAGTTACTATGTAAACTGCTTTGATTAAAATGATAAAGCAGTATAAAAATACCTGTTAAAAAAATAAAGCCCAACTTCCGCTCCCTGACCCTAACATGGCTGCTGAGCGGGTAGTTCTTGCGGAACTTCATCTGCCCGCACAGGTGGAGAATATGCTCCTTGCTTCTCAGAAGGACTCCACACAACACGCCTACGCCTTCAAGTGGCATTGATTTTCTATCTGGTGCACGGGCACGAGGTTGGACCCCTTCTCTTGCATGGTGAAGACCTTGCTGACATATCTCCTTCACCTTTCCAACTCAGGTCTCAAATCTAAATCAATTCAAGTTCACTTAAGTGCAATTGCAGCCTACCACCGCAGCTTTGATGGTCAACCCATCTTTACGCATCCTCTCGTAGGTCAGTTTATAAGAGGCTACCTGCTCTCGAGGCCCCTGGTCAAGCCCCCACCTGTTGTTTTTTCATTAAGCTAAGTCATCCTACTGAGGTAAAATGGCTCCTTCAGGCAGGAAGGCAGACATACATGCGTAGTGGAGCTCCCAAAACCTTCCTATGGAAGTTGGGGAGCATTCCCGCTCGGGCTCCCTGTGTGACATCACCATATGTGAGGACTTATTCCTGCTGTTCCCGGAGAATACCTGCTACAGGTAAGTAACTACACTTTTCTTCGTCTGTAAATGTTTTGCTGGTGTGCACTGTCAAAGAGCTCAAGTTTGGTTTCTTCTGTCAACAGAAGATTTTCCCAGAAGGACTGTGGTATCTCAAGATGGATTTGGGCAAAGATCAGGCATGCCTTATGTCTATCTTTGAGCAATGGGGTCCTCCTTGCCCTTCGCTCATGAAGTCCTTCTTTGTTTGGTGCAATTTGAAACCACCACTTCAGATTGCTCCAGGTCAGCCTTAAGTTCTTTGGATATTGTATGTGGTGTTTTTCCAAAAGTTTGCAATAACCTTCGAAGACTTCTTGGATTAATTTTCCTCTTCCCACCACATTCTGGGAGGTTCTTGACCGTTCCATGAGTAGAAAAAGCGTAGTTACTCACCTGTAACAGGTGATCTCTGGGAACAGCAAGAATTTAGTCTTCACATATGGGTATCATCAGTACTGATGGAGCCCGCGCGGGAACGCTCCCCAGCATCCAATAGGAAAGCCTTTGGGAGCATCCCACAGTGCATAGAAACATAGAAATATGATGACAGAAAAGACCACATGGCCTATCTAGTCTGTCCTTCCATATCAACAACTACAACAGTCCCCTTTTTACCTTTAGAGATCCTCTGTGTTTGTCCCATGCTTTTTTGAATTCAGTTACTGTCCTCATCTCTACCACGTCCACTGGGAGACTATTCCACGGATCCACTACTCTTTCCGTAAAGAAATATTTTCGCATATCACTCCTGAATCTATCTCCCTTCACCCTCATCCCATGTCCCCTCGTAGCAGAACTTGCTTTCAATTGAAAGAGGCTCTCTCCCTGAACATTTATGCCACGGAGGTATTTAAACATCTCAATCATATCACCTCTATCCCGCCTTTCCTCTAAGGTGTACATATTAAGATCCTTCAGTCTGTCCTCATATGCTTTATAATGAAGACCATTAATCATTTTAGTAGCCACCCTCTGCACCGACTCCATCTTGTTCACATCCTTTTGATGGTGCGGTCTCCAGAATTGCACACTATACTCCAAATGAGGACGCACCAAAGACTTATACAGAGGCACTATCACCTCCTTTTTTCTGCTAGCCATTCCTCTCCGTATGCACCCAAGCATCCTCCTAGCTTTTGCTGTTGCCTTTTTTACCTGTTTAGCTACTTTAAGATCATCAGACACAACCACGCCTAGGTCCCGCTCTTCTTTAGTGGACAAAAGTACTTCACCCCCTATACTATATTGCTCCCTTGGATTGCTGCAGCCCAAATGCATGACCTTACATTTTTTAACATTAAATCCCAGCTGCCAAATTCTAGACCATTCTTCAAGCTTAGCTAGATCCCTCCTCATGTTATCTACACCTTCCTGGGTGTCTACTCTATTGCAGATTTTGGTATCATCCGCAAACCTTACCCGACAGCCCTTCTGCTATATCACTAACAAAGATGTTAAAAAGAATCGGACCAAGGACAGATCCCTGGGGCACACCACTGGTAATATCCTTCTCCTCAGAGTGAGCTCCATTTACTTCTACTCTTTGTCGCCTCCCACCCAACCAATTTCTAACCCAAGCAGTAACTTTAGGGTCCATCCCTAGGGTGCTCAGTTTATTTATAAGTCGCCTGTGAGGAACAGTGTCAAAGGCTTTAATGAAATCTAAATACATCACATCTAGGGCTCTCCCTCGGTCCAACTCCCTGGTCACCCAGTCAAAGAAATCAATCAGATTTGTCTGACAAGACCTGCCTCTGGTGAATCCATGCTGCCTCGGATTCTGTAATCCGCTGGACTCCAGAAACCTCACTATTTTCTCTTTCAGCAGCATTTCCAATAATTTACTCACCACCGAAGTTAAACTAACCGGCCTGTAGATTTCAACCACATCCTTACTTCCGCTTTTGTGTAAAGGCACCACATGAGCCTCTCTACAGTCCTTTGGCACTACTCCCGACTCCAATGAGGCATTGAAAAGGTCAGTCTTCTGAAAATTGTTCAAGATGTCCCTCACTTCCTTTCCTGTTTGTGGGTGTTTTCTGAGGTCCTGCTCCTGGTTCTTCATCTGTGAACACAGAACAGAAATATTTGTTAAGCAATTCCGCTTTATCCTTATCAGCTTCTACTTATTCCTCCCCTGCACCCTTGAGTCTGACAATGACACTTTTGCCCTTCCTCTTCTCACTAACATATCTGAAAAATGTCTTATCCCTCCATTTTATTGCATTGGCTATTTCCTCCTCCTTTTGAACCTTTGCCTTCCTGACTACTTTGCTAGCTTCTCTAAGTTTTTCCAAATACAGATGCCTGTCTTCCTCTCTCTGTGATCTCTTGTATTTCATGAAGGCCTCCCTCTTTTTCTTCACTTTTTCAGCTACTTCTTTCAAAACCATAGTGGTCTCCTTTTCCTTTTACCTTTATTTACCATTTTAACAAAAAGGTTGGTTGCCCTTAAAATATCCCCTTTCAGTTTTGCCCACTGTTTTTCTACATCCCACTAACAACTCCCTGAGGTATTGGCCCATCTTGGCAAAGTTAGTCTTCCTAAAGTCTAAGATCCTCACCTTTGAATGGATTCTAACAGCCCTAGTCGTAATACTGAACCACACCATCTGGTGATCACTGGATGCAAAATGATCTCCCACTACAACATCAGAAACACTTTCACCATTGGTAAGCACCAAGTCCAGTATGGCTCCTTCACGTGTGGGGTCTGTTACCAATTGCCTGAATAGTTCTCCCTGTAGAGAATCCAGGATCTCCTTACTTCTAGATGATACTGCAGCAGGAATGTGCCAATCAACATCTGGCATATTGAAATCTCCTATCAGTAGCACTTCCCCTTTCCTAGCAATGCTGCGTATGTCTTCAATTAACTCTCTGTCCACCTCTTCCTCTTGTGAGGGAGGTCTGTATATCACACCAATGCAAATAGATTTCTCTTTCCCTCTTTCTAGTTTAACCCACAATGCCTCCTCTCTCCCTTTTAAGCTCTGTAATTCCAAAGCTTTAATAGTAGTTTTTTACATATAGTGCCACTCCTCCTCCCCTTCTTCCTACCCTGTCCTTTCTGAATAAAGTATAGCAAGGTATAGTTACATCCCAATCATGGTTTTCTGTGAACCATGTTTCTGTAACTGCCACTAAATCCAAGTCAGCCACTCCCACCAAAGTTTCAACATCAGGGATCTTATTTCCCATGCTACAGGCATTTATACACACTGCTTTCCATATGTTACCCCTGTTACCCATTTCCATTAAGGTATTTAATGTGTCACCTACCTGGGGGCTTTCCTCACCCATCCCCAACGAATCTAGTTTAAAGCCCTCTTCAGTAGATTAGCCAGTCTACTACTGAAGACGAGTTGACCTTTCTTGGACAGATGGATGCCATTCTCTGCTCTGCAACCCTTGAAACAGCATCCCATGGTCTAGGAAACCAAAAACGCTCTCGATGACACCATCCATTGAGCCATACATTCATCTCCAGGATGTGAGCCTCTCTGCCTTGGCCTTTACCCTCAACAGGGAGGATTGAAGAGAACACCACCTGTGCACCTAACTGCTTCACCCTCTGTCCCAGAGCCATTAAGTTACTTTTGATACATTCCGAGGTATACCTGGCAGTATCATTTGTTCCAACATGGATTAGCAACATTGGGTAATAGTCAGTGGGCTTGATGAGTCTCAGCAAACTCTCCATAACATCTTGGATTTTGGCACCAGGCAGACAGCATACCTCTCTGGACATCAAGTCTGGTCGGCAGATGGACGCCTCAGTACCCCTCAGAAGAGAGTCTCCAACCACCACTACCCTTCGTTTCCTTGTGGTCACTGATTCTGAAACTTTGGGGTACTTGAGCTCTGGTTCTTCCCTTTCCAGGGATGCTTTCACCTCCTCCACTTCCAGGGCTGCATAATGGTCCTTCAGTTCAAGGGCTGGAGAAGTTGGATTGGTGATTTTGCAGGCCCTGGTGACTTGTGTCCAACCATCGACATTCTTTTGGCACCCATCTTCTCCTCTGCTGGAGAGCTTGGTTGCTGCAAGAAGCATCTCATCAATGTACTTCTCACTGTCTTGAATGCTCCTCAGCCTCGCCACCTCCTCTCTTGAGTTCCTCCACTTGTTTCCTCAGAGCTTCAGCATGCAGGCACCCTGCACATGGAACCGGTCCTTCAACTGGCATTAGGACCTCTGTCTGGACCGCATATGTGCTGCCTTCCCACCTCTGTACCTCTCTCACGCCCCTTCTAGGCCTAAGGACCGGGTTTTCATGAATCTTCTCCATGACTTATCGCTTCACCAGCATGTGTCTGGTCCTACTCATTACCTGGGCCATACCCTAGACCTGGTCCTTACCTCCTCTCCTAACATCTGTTCTGTGTTATCAGTGCCTGTGTCTCTTAGTGTCCCATGGTCCGATCACTATTGCATCTCTCTCTCTGTTTCCCTTCCAGTGTCCGATTTCAGTGACTCCTCTGTTTCCCAGTCCCCTGTACGTCTCCGGCGTCATTTTACTTCCTCTACTCTTGCTGCTTTTCCTCCAGCCCACTCACTATTTCCAGCTGATTTTTCGATGCTAGATCCTGATGCCCAGGCCGCTCTTTGGAATTCGGTTCTTTCACACGCTTTAGATAAAGTGGCCCCCCTTCGTCCCCTCCAGTGCCCCATCCCAGATTCACTCACCCTGGTTTCACCAGGGCTTACGATTACAACGTACTCAATTACGCCAAGCTCAATGACATTGGCGCTCTCACCCATCTCCATCTACCATGGCACGCTTTAAGCTGTTATTTTTGGAATACCGCTCCGCAATTCAATCTGCTAAACGTGCCTTCTACACCTTAGGGATTTCACAAGCTGCCAATTCTTCTAGACAACTGCATACGATTTTGCGGCAACTTTCTTCTATTGTTTCCCCCTCTGCTTCTCGAGTTGCCGTACCAGCCCCTGCATCCTTAGCATCTTTTTTCTCCGACAAAGTCCAGAACTTACGTTCTTCCTTCCATGTTGCTCCTCCTCCTCCTCTGTCACCGTCCGATATCGCTTCGGCATCTCTCTTGTCCCTCACTGCTGATGAGCCAACCATTACTGAATCCTCTGGCGTTGACATCCCCTGTGCGGCTAGCTCTCCTAACAGGACTCTATCTCACACATGGTCCTCTTTCCATCCCCTTACTTCAGCGGAGGTATTACTCACTTTATCCCGGTCGAGAAAGACCACCTGCCCTCTGGATCCAGTCCCTTCCACTTGGCTGGTGGAACCTTCTCTCCAGCTTATACCTTTCATCACTACTTTATTTAACTCCAGTTTATCATCAGGTCATTTTCCTTTGGCGTGGAGATCCACCGTAGTCCATCCCTTGTTGAAGCAGCCCTCCCTCGACCCCTCTGTATTATCCCATTGGCGCCCGGTATCTAACCTCCCCTTCCTTGCTAAAATGTTGGAGCGTCTAGTCTTTCTGCAACTCTCCTCTCATGTTGAGGCTACCAACGTTCTTCATCCCCGTCAGGCTGGTTTTAGACCAGGACATAGCACCGAAACTATCCTTCTCGCTCTGGTAAATGAAATTCACGTAGCACATGAACGGGGTGACATTACTCTTTTGGTTTCACTAGATTTATCTGCTGCATTTGATTTAATTGATCATCAGACTCTCCTGTCACGTCTCTCTGATATTGGTTTACGGGGTGTGGTGTTACGCTGGTTCCGTTCCTTTCTTACTACTCGTTCCTATGTTGTCCATGTCACTCACCAAACCTCACCGTCTATTCCATTGGTCTGTGGAGTCCCCCAAGGATCAGTTCTATCCCCTCTGCTCTTTAATATTTTCCTTGCTCCGCTTCCCCTTCTGGCCCAACAATTTCCAGTTTCCACCTACATTTACGCCGACGATATTGTCTTTCTCTTTCACACTTCTCCAGTCGCCATTGATATCACTCCCCTCAATGACTGCCTCTCTCACATTGCCACCTGGCTCTCGTCTAATTTTCTACACCTAAATCCCTCTAAATCTTCTGCCATGTGGGTGTCTTTGAGCTCTTCTTGCCCAGTCATTGCACCCCAAATAAATTCTACTCCTATTCCTCTCACCTCCTCCCTCCGGTATCTAGGCGTGATCTTAGATTCATCACTGTCTTTTCACGAACACATATCTACTTTATCTCGTCGTTCCTTCTTTACTTTACGCCAAATACGCTCAGTCCGTTCAATTCTGTCCCCGGATTCCCTTACCACTCTGATACTAGCTTTAGTTATGTCCAGGTTGGACTATTGTAATGTAATTTATGCCAATCTCCCCGCCTACCAACTCAAACGCCTTCAACTCCTACAGAACACAGCCGCCCGTCTTGTCACTTTTGCCCGGAAATCAGACCATGTCACGCCTCTTTTGTTTCGCCTCCACTGGCTTCCGCTACACTTCCGATTCAAATACAAGGTTCTTATAATATTACATAGAGTCATCCACACTTCTAATCCCCAGTACTTAGCAAATTTGGTCTCTCTTCACACTCCCTATCGTCAGCTCCGGTCATTGCATGCTAACCGTCTGTTTCTTCCCCCTCCTTCTCGGGCTCACCTTGAACAGACACGTCATGCTGCTTTCTTCTTCTTGGGACCCTCACTCTGGAATTCTCTACCTTCCTCTCTTCGTTTAGAATCTTCTTATCAACATTTCAAAAGTCTACTCAAAACTCATTTGTTTCAACAGGCGTATGATCTCCCCTCCCAGTAGCTCTGTCCAATTGTTTTTGTCTGCTTATGTTTACGTATGGTTTGTCTGGTCTATTTATTGTTTGTCTTGTTTTGTGGCCTCTTTGGTCCTCTTTTCTTTATTTTAATGGATTTCCTTTCTTTTTTAATGCTTTTATTTATATTATTTTATTGTAAACCGCCCTCACGTTCCGACAAGGGCGGTATATTAAATGTAAATAAAGATAAAGATAAAGTTAAGTTTATAGCTACCAAAGGAGAGAAGTAGAGAAAGAGAGACCCTACAACTCCTAGGGGCGGTGGGTGGGTTGTGAAGACTAAATTCCTGCTGTTCCCGGAGATCACCTGTTACAGGTGAGTAACTATGCTATCTCCAGGAACAAGCAGGAATGTAGTCTTCACATATGGGGAATCGCCAGCTGAAAGATGCCAAGGGGTGACCCCAGCAAGCTGCGAACCCAGGTGAGTTGGGTCATGCTTCCTCCCATGGACCTTTGGCATCCAAACTGTGGATGGTGGGTAGGAGTTGAATTAAATATGGAAGAGATGTTGGAGAACAGCCTGGCCAAACGAGGCATCCCGACGGGAGTCCTTGTCTAAGCAATAGTGGGCTGTGAAGGTGTGTACTGAAGCCCAAGTGGCTGCTTTGCAGATGTCATCAATAGAGACAGAACAAAGATTAGCTGTTGAGGCTGCCATTGCTCTCACATTGTGAGCCGTGACATGGCCTTTGAGAGAAAGTCCCTTACTGTGATATGTGTACGATATGCAGTCTGCAATCCAATTTGACAGAGTTCTTTTAGAAACTGGAAGTCCTAGATGACTAGAGTCAAAAGCCACAAAAAGCTGAGAAGATTTTCTATGTGGCTTAGTTCTTTAGAGATAAAAGGCTAAGGCTCTTTTACAATCCAAAGTGTGAAGATTCCTTTCTGCACTGGAGGCGTGAGGCCTAGGAAAGAATATAGGAAGATAAACCGACTGGTTTAAATGAAAAGGCATAACCACCTTTGGCAGAAAGTGAGGATTAGTCCTGAGGACTACTTTATCATGGTGAAACCTTGTATAAGGAGGGTCAGCTACTAATGTCTGTAATTCACTAATGCGTCTCACAGAAGTGATGGCAATTAGGAAAATAACTTTCCATGAAAGAAACCTTAGGTCTGAAGTGGCTAAAGATTCAAAGGGTGGTTTCATAAGCTGACCAAGAACAAGATTTAGGTCCCATGCCACCGGTGGTGGCTTAATGGAAGGTTTTGTTAAGAGTAGGCCTCTCATAAATCTTGATAGAAGTGGATGAGAAGAAATGGGTTGTCCATCGAAAGGTTTATGAAAAGCGGCAATAGCACTGAGATGGACCCTCACTGAATTGGTCTTTAGGCCAGATGTGGATAATTGTAGAAGATATTCCAGTAGCAACTCTACTGGTACTAAAAGGGGGTTAAGTCCCTTTTGTGAACACCAGACAGAGAACCTTTCTACTTAAAAGCGTAAGAACGTCTTGTGGAAGGTTTTCTGGAAGCTAGGAGGATATCCTTCACTTGTTGGGAAAGATTAAAATCCTGGAATTCTAGGCTTTCAGTAACCAGGCCCTGAGATGTAGGGCCTGGGGATTAGGCTGCAGTAGGGATCTGTCCTCCTGCGACAGGAGATCTGGAGCATTCCCCAACTCCAGAGGAGTGGTTTGAGAGAGACGCAGAAGAAGGGGGTACCACACTTGCCGTGGCCAACATGGAGCTATAAGTATCATACCTCTGTCTCTCTGAAGTTTGAATAAAGTCTTGGGAATGTGGGGAATAGGTGGATAGGCATAGAGGAAGTCCTGTCCCCAGTGGAGTAGGAACCCATCTCTTGCCTGACAGTATTGAGCCGGAATTCTGGAACAGAATCAGGGACGTTTGGCATTCTGTGGACTTGTAAAGAAGTCTATATCTGGTGTTCCCAAGATGTGAAAAACTCGAGCAAGCTGGTCTGAGTGGAGGGACCACTCGTGTGGCAGCAGCATTCAACTGAGTTTGTCTGCCCAAGAATTTTGAATGCCCGGAAGGTATACTGCAAACAGGTGAATTTGTAACTCTCTGGCGAGGGCCCATAGTCGCAAAGCTTCGTTGCATAGCGACAGGGAGCCTGTTCCGCCTTGCTTGTTCACATAGAACATAGCTACCTGATTGTCGGTTTGGACCAGAACTGTCTTGTTGCTGAGATGATCCTGAAAGACTTGAATAGCCTTGAAAATGGCTCTTAGCTCTAGCAGGTTTATGTGAAGGGACACCTCCTGTGAGGTCCAAAGACCCTGAATGGAGAGATCGTGCAAGTGGGCCCCCCAACCCATCTTGGACGCATCTGTCGTCAGGGTAGTTTGGTATAGAGGCTGCTGGAAAGGAGGGCCTACAAGGAGGTTTTCCAGGGATTGCCATCATTGCAGGGACGAAATCAGACATGTGGTAGCTCTGATTTTATCTGTCAGTCGACCCGTGGCTTGTGACCACTGAGAGGAAAGGGTCCACTGGGCTGCTCGCATGTGGAGGCGAGCATAGAGAACCACATGGACAGTGGATGCCATGTGTCCCAGCAATTGAAGCATCTCTAGAGCAGTAAGGAATACCTTCCTAGATGCTTGAGATGCTAGATGTATTATACGTAGACAATGTGGTTGTGGCAGGAAAGCCTTTGACTGCCGTGTGTCTAGATGAGCCCCTATGAACTCTAAGGATTGAGAGGGGGTGAGATGAGATTTTGGGAAGTTTATGACTAGTCCCAAGTATTGAAGAATTGCCATTGCTCGAGAGAGCACGGAGCTGGCCTCTGGAGCTGTCGATGCTCAAATGAGCCAATCGTTTAAGTAAGGGAAGACAAATATTCCCAGAGTCATCATAAATGCTGCTACCACTCCCATGCATTTTGTGAAGACTCTTGGAGCAGAGGCTAGTCCGAAAGGGAGAACTCTGTACTGGAAGTGTCTTCCTTGGATCAGGAATCGAAGGAACTTCCTGTGATCTGAGTGGATGAGAATATGCATGTACGCATCTCTTAGATCTAGAGAACATAGCCAATCCTGACTTTGAAAGTATGGTAAAAGTGTTCCGAGGGAGATCTTGAACTTTTCTCAGAACAAATACTTGTTTAATTCTCTGAGGTCTAGTATAGGCCTGTGTCCCCGTGTCTTCTTTGGAATAAGAAAATAGGGGGAGTAGAACCCTGTCCCCTGTTGGGGTATGGGCACTTCTTCGATTGCTCCTTGAGCTAGAAGTGACGTGACCTCCTGCCACAAGAGGTCGGTGGCAGGGCCCTGATAATTGAACTGTTTCAGAAATGTAGGTGGAGGCAAGTTGAGGAAATGAAGCTTGTACCCCAATCTTACAATGGACAGAGTCCAATTTTCTGATGTTATTTGTTGCCATCTTTTGGCAAAATGGCATAGTCTGCCTGGAATGGTCAAGGGTTCTGGACCTTTTAGGGGCAGAATGACTAAGTGGAAAGCGGCCCGCCTCCATAAAAGCGGCGTCCCTCGCCTCCGGAGGGAGCTGCTGCTGCCGCCGACGGAGCAACACCCCCCCACCGTGCTCCTGCCCAATCGGGGCAGTGGGAGAGCAGGAGGAAAGCGGCCCGCCTCCATAAAAGCGGCGTCCCTCGCCTCCGGAGGGAGCCGCTGCTGCCGCCGACGGAGCAGCACCCCCCCACCGTGCTCCTGCCCAATCGGGACAGTGGGAGAGCAGGAGGAAAGCAGCCCGCCTCCATAAAAGCGGCGTCCCTCGCCTCCGGAGGGAGCCGCTGCTGCCGCCGACGGAGCAACACCCCCCCACCGTGCTCCTGCCCAATCGGGGCAGTGGGAGAGCAGGAGGAAAGCGGCCCGCCTCCATAAAAGTGGCGTCCCTCGCCTCCGGAGGGAGCCGCTGCTGCCGCCGACGGAGCAACACCCCCCCACCGTGCTCCTGCCCAATCGTGGCAGTGGGAGAGCAGGAGGAAAGCGGCCCGCCTCCATAAAAGCGGCGTCCCTCGCCTCCGGAGGGAGCCGCGGCTGCCGCCGACGGAGCAACACCCCCCCACCGTGCTCCTGCCCAATCGGAGCAATGGGAGAGCAGGAGGAAAGCGGCCCGCCTCCATAAAAGCGGCGTACCTCGCCTCCGGAGGCAGCCGCTGCTGCCGCCGACGGAGCAACACCCCCCCACCGTGCTCCTGCCCAATCGGGGCAGTGGGAGAGCAGGAGGAAAGCGGCCCGCCTCCATAAAAGCGGCGTCCCTCGCGGGCGCGCCCGCACCTGGCGGGCCCGCGCCTGAGGGCCTCGCCAGAGGGCCCTTTGGCGCGGCACAGAGGCGCAGCACAGAGCGGAACCCAACAAGGAGCAGACGGAAGTGAAGGACATCAGAACCGCAAGTAGAACTCTCACAGTACATCACACATTCCCCACCACCACACTCTCACCTACACTACACACACCCCAATAGATCCGGCTCTCCCTCCACGGGACAGGCTCCCTCCACGGGACAGGCTCCCGCACCAAGACGCCCTACACAGATCCGGCTCGCCCTCCACGGGACAGGCTCCCTCCACGGGACAGGCTCCCGTACCAAGACGCCCTACACAGATCCGGCTCGCCCTCCACGGGACAGGCTCCCTCCACGGGACAGGCTCCCGCACCAAGACGCCCTACACAGATCCGGCTCGCCCTCCACAGGACAGGCTCCCTCCACGGGACAGGCTCCCGCACCAAGACGCCCTACACAGATCCGGCTCGCCCTCCACGGGACAGGCTCCCTCCACGGGACAGGCTCCCGCACCAAGACGCCCTACACAGATCCGGCTCGCCCTCCACGGGACAGGCTCCCTCCACGGGACAGGCTCCCGCACCAAGACGCCCTACACAGATCCGGCTCGCCCTCCACGGGACAGGCTCCCTCCACGGGACAGGCTCCCGCACCAAGACGCCCTACACAGATCCGGCTCGCCCTCCACGGGACAGGCTCCCGCACCAAGACGCCCTACACAGATCCGGCTCGCCCTCCACGGGAAAGGCTATCGCACCAAATACAGAGCTCACCAAACAGACTACAGAAGAAGACTTAAGAATACAGGCATCACCATATCAGAA
This sequence comes from Ichthyophis bannanicus, assembly GCA_033557465.1. Lineage (NCBI taxonomy): Eukaryota > Metazoa > Chordata > Amphibia > Gymnophiona > Ichthyophiidae > Ichthyophis > Ichthyophis bannanicus. The sequence goes on along the minus strand of CM066032.1, from coordinate 1,511,200,730 downwards.
CATCACAAAAAACCAACATGCACGCCACATACTTCCTCCCACTCTACCTACTCATCACACAACTCCTCCCACCAGCCACACACCTCCACTACCCACAAGCAAACACAACATGGCACCCACCAACCGTATGGCCATACTTAGAACCTCAGCGCACATACAAAGAGACACTCGGAACCTCCCAGGCAAAGCGACCAAACAGACACAAATCAAACCCCCATGCCTGCACAAAGGAAGCACATGTAACAGCAACCTCCTCAACAAAGACAACAATGATTGAGCTCATAAACGCCAGATTCGTCTGCAACAAGATTCACACTCTTGTAGATCACATTGAAGAGCGACAGCCCGACATAATATGCATCACAGAAACATGGCTCAACCCGACTGACAATGTACTACTCAACCAACTAGTACCGGACAACTACTCAGCATACAACTGCCCGCGCACCCACAAGCGTGGAGGAGGAGTTTTGATAATAGCAAAAACGAAACTAAAGTTCAAGACACAGAGCCTCACCGATACACAGCAATGCAACACAATTAGCATCAAGAACAAGAGCATTGCAATCTGCCTAACCTACAGAGCGCCCAGAGCTCCACCCGACGAACTAGCCTTCACACTCGAAGAAGCCTGTGCCATAACAACAAACAACAAACCAGCGCTGCTAATCGGAGACTTCAACCTCAAGTCCACAAACGTAAAAGACGCAGAGGCCTTCCATCAAGCAATGTCCTCACTTCAATTCACACAGATAATCAATGCACCAACACACAGACATGGATCATCCCCAGACCTCATATTCGCATCCAATTACCTAACATCAAGAGACCTGATCTCTCCACCCACCATTACCCCAGTGCCATGGTCTGACCACTACCTAATCGAGACAAGGCTGCGGTCACAAGAGGACCAGACAAACGAAAGAGCTAACATCTCACACACACAAAGACGATTCAAGAGTTTCGACAAGGACGAATTCATACAGGACACAATACAACACCTGAACCCTACCACAGACGACCTGGAGAAACAAGTTTCCAGCTGGAACAGCATTTTAGCCAACGCCGCCAAACCATCTGATGGCGGGACCAAGAAACAACACCACAACAAGAGACAAAACAAACCATGGTACTCAGCAAAAATACGACAGGAAAAGAGGGAACTCAGGAAGATTGAACGGAGATGGAGAAAAAACAAGGCAACTGTCGACCAGCATCTTTATCTAACAAAGCAAAAGCAATACAATGAACACATCAACCAATCAAAGAAGGAATTCCACACAAACTTGATAAACACTTCCATCAACAAACCCAGAGAGCTTTTCGAAATAGTGAAAATCCTCACAAAAGAGCAAACGACAGAAGGGGAAGTACAAGTTGATCCACAGGAATTCGCCGACCACATCAAAGAAAAATTTCACTCCACAGAACGAACAACGCCTAGTAGGACCACCAGGACGGACGTACACTCCAAAACCTGGGGCACATTCTCCTCACCCTCAACAGAACAGTTATCCCACATCATCTCAACAATCAACACAAGCACTGCTCCTACAGACCCATGCCCGGTGTCATGGGTCAAAGCCACCAAATCAAGCCTCATCCCTACCATACATAAAATGGTACACAACTCACTCACTCAAGGACTCATGCCAAAGCAACTAAAACTTGCCTCAGTAAGACCCATCACAAAGAAAACAACTCTCGACAAAAAAGATCCAGCAGCATACCGACCAATCTCCAGCATACCCTTCCTCGCAAAAATCATCGAAAAAACAGTTCAACTACAACTTCAGGATCACATCGACAAACACGAAATTCTCGACGACAACCAACACGGATTTCGTCCCAACCATGGAGTCGAAACGCTACTGATCCATCTCTTCGACAGCATCCTAAGAATAATTGACAACACCAGGAATGGAATCATAATGATCTTCATCGACATCTCCTCAGCCTTCGACACAGTGGACCACAACACGCTCCTGGAAAGACTAAAGAACATTGGTATACACGGTATCACATTGAAATGGTTCCACTCGTACCTAACCGAAAGACAGCTACAGGTCAAGGTGGGACACATCACCTCCCGACCCATAAAAGTCCGACAAGGAGTGCCTCAAGGATCTGCGCTCTCAGCACTCCTGTTTAACATCTACATCCAACCAATATGCAACATCATGAAAGAGAACAACATTCAATACACAATCTATGCGGATGACATCATGATATACACCCCGATGTCAATCGACAACCCGGATTTCTCTAAGATAACAAACTGCCTTACCCAAATGACCAGTTGGTGTCAAAACAACAACCTTGCAATAAACTACAACAAGACTGAAGCTTTAATCATCACTCGGAACCAAGGCTTCATACACCCACCAAATATAAAGATTCAAAGCACTACCATACCAATAAGGTCAGAAGTGAGATACCTCGGGGTTACTCTGGACAATAAACTCAATCTCAAGCCACACATAGACAAGACCATCCAAAAAGCCTACTACAAGATGCGAATCATAAGGAGACAAACCACTCCTCGCCCCAGAATACTTCCGTACCGTCTGTCAAGCACTGATAACCCCACTACTGGACTTCTGCAATCCAATATACCTCGGACTACCAAAACAAGCCATCAAACCACTCCAACTGGCACAAAACACAGCAGCAAGAATCATATCCGGAACTGCAAGACAGGAGCACATCACACCCACCTTAAAGGACCTACACTGGCTTCCAATCGGTGCACGCATCAGATACAAAACTATCATAAACCTATTCAAGATAAAACAGCACACATCAGCCAACAGCCTGCACTCCCTCATACAACCAGACACCAGCACACGTCCTAGAAGAAAGCAAACACACAACCGCGTCAGCACCCCAAGTGAATACAAACACACACGCAAGGACACAACAGACAGAGCACTATCCATGGCTGCTCCAACAATACGGAACAAACTACCGGACGACTTGAGGGCAACCACAGACCTCAAAGACTTTAGAAAACAGCTGAAAACCATGCTGTTCATAGAACACTATGGACACATCACATAACCTAATTGACTGTATAGCAGCATATGTTAACCGCCTAACACTGTATGTATATAAATGTCTTTAGCACCACTGTATATAGCCCACATTGTACATAGCTCAAACCAATCCAGCACACAATACAACACACACTAAACAAAATCCTCACCCTCACTGCATGTATAACACACTCACACTACCAGATTGTTTGCTGTGATACCACCTTGATTATTATGATAAGGCGGTTTAGAAATACTGTTAAATAAAATAAATAAATAAATAAAATAAGTTCTCTAGGTGGAAAGTCAAAGAGCCTGAGGGGGCTGGGTCTGTTGAGCCGGTTGAGCTTTTTGAGCTTGCGGCTTTCTCTGCTTTCTATTCTGTTGTTGTCCCTTTTGGGGAACATGAAGTGGACAGTGAGTTTGATGGGTGTAAGATTGGTAAGTCTTATTTTTCTTACTGAAAAAAAGGTTTCTTGAATGTTTTCTTTCTTGCTGGGTTGGCTGTAGCCTTTGACAATCTGTTCAAAGTAGTATTGTCAGATTCAAGCTGATTAGCCTTGTCTTGCCAGTCCTTGCCAAAGAGACTTTCTCCTGTGCAAGGAATGTTTCCCAGCTTTTCTTGCACCCACTGTTCCAAGTCTGATGCTTGAAGCCAAGCAATATGACGTGCTCCTATGGATATAGCAGAGGTTCTGCTAAGACATTCAAAACAATCAAAGGTAGCACAGTTCATGAATTTAGAGACATTCTGGGCATGTTTGACCAGAATAAGGTAGTCTGCTCTTTTATCCTCGGAGACAGGAGGACTAATGAACTCTAGGTCTTTAGTGACTTCTTCCAGGAACATTCCCATATACAGAATATAGGAACTGATCCTGGCTCCCAGCATGGAGGATTGAAAACATCGACGGCCAAAGGCATCGAGTGTCCTGGATTCCCGACCTGGAGGATTAGAAGAGTGTGTTTTTGCACTCTTGATTCTTCGCATGGCCGATTCCACTACCATTGAATGGTGTGGTAACTGAGTTTCTTGAAAACCAGGACAACTTGGCACTTGGTACATAGTAACTTACAAATCAATATTTGGTCTGTATTCCAGAGTTAATAGATAACCATACAAATGATACTCTGTATTACAACTTGAAAGACCAGAATGTATCTTATTCAAGACTGGAAACTGTGTAACTAATATATAATAGCTGACAGGTCTCAGAATACTCGGGCTGCCATTGACTTGAAAACTTTCTGTCAAAATGGACTGTACACCCTTCAAACATCAATGACCTGTATCTATACAGCTACTTTTTTTAAACTTTGTTAGAAAAATAACACAGTGCTTAGCTTTTAAAGGTAAGTCCGATTGTCAGTAAAAATGTCATCCCATCCCGACGCTATCAGGCGCACTTTCTTCAGCGTTTCACCTGTGCGGTTTCTTCAGGGGAATAGTATTGAACACTGTGAAGCAACAAGTTCATTATGTACCGGCTTTCAATAATTCCACTGTTTTTTGTTATTTATAACTTTAAAGGAAAACAAACCTACTATACCTATGATTTAACTGACTGCGTTCCTCTAGAAGCTCGCTCACTTTTCATCCATCAACAGTTGTAAAACGCTGCGCATGCGGGTTAGTTAAAATAGATCAGAAATACAGCCAACACCCATGGGGAATTGATCACTTAGAAACAAGCTTCCCATTCAATTCGGGCATTCAGCCCGTCAGGGATTGTCGTTCTTAATTGGTATATCCAGCGTTGTTCATTATATAATAAAGCCCGTTCCCTAGTTCTACCAAATTGTGCTGTAACTATCTGTGAAATGCAGAAACATTTTAAATCGTCGAAAACATTTTGTAGCTGCATGCAATGATCTACAATAGGAGCTTCTTTTCGTTGGCATTTCAGTTTACTTTTGTGTTCATTCATCCGGACCTTAAAAGATCTAGTAGTTTTACCTACATAAACCAGATTACATGGGCATCGTATGCAGTATACTACATGTGTAGATGTGCAGGATGTTGAACTTCTCAATTGGTAAATTTTATTTCGATGACTAAATTCTGTCAATTCTTCAGTAATCGCACAAATATTACAAGTTCCACACCTTACATGCCCTCTTGGTTGTTCATTTTGGATACATAATAATGGCCGAAGGACTGCAGGATTCAGAATTTCTTTAAGATTTTTTTGTCGTTTCCAAACACATCTAACTCCATAGTGCTCAAGACTTGAAACACTATGCAAAACGTTGGCATGCTGCCTAACACTATTCTGTAAGGCTCTGCTAAACGAAGAAAATGATGTAATAAGGTTAACCTGCTGATCTTCTTCGGCAGAAAATGCTTTAATGGGAGGATGTAGCAACAAGTCCTGATTAACAAATAATGCTCTCTTATAAGCTTTATTTACTACCTTGACCAGATAACCTCTTTGTTGGAAACTTTCTCTTAATCCTTTTGACTGGATTTTGAAATTTTTTGTATCAGCACAATTACGTCTATACCGAATAAATTGCGATAAGGGTAGACTATTCCGTAATTGCACTGGGTGTGCACTACTATAGTGCAAAAATGTATTCTTGTCCGTACTCTTCCTATATACTGAAGTGTCCCATCCTGTCGCTGTTTTTTAAATAAGGACATCTAAAAATGTGATCTGTTTGGTGTGGTAAGTAAGAGTGAACTTAAGGTTGTTTTCTCTAGTATTAAGCCAATGAAAAAACTCTTGTAGACCAGCTGTTGTGTCCTGCCATACCAAAAAAAGTCATCAATATAATGTTTCCATAATTTCAAGGATCCTTTATACGGAGAGACGTCAATCCACTTGTTTTCAAAATGTTGCATATAGTACAAGTACATAGTGTCAAGGCGTCGGGAATGTGAAGATATTGTTAAAGGAGTTTCCCACATCCTCAACATCAGATCATGTAAGATCTTGTGAATGGGAAGCACAGCTGCTTCCTTGGGAGCCATAGGATATTGTAGATTTCTTAATTCCTCTGCCCTAGGTTCTTTTTCTGGAACCAGAGTGATTGCAAGACTCTTTGCTAAATCACGTATGAAGTCCTGGAAGGACATATCCTCTGGAGGAGACATCCTGCATTGAGGAGAGGGAGTTGAATCTTCTAATAGATTCACTCTGGTCCCGGTAGAATCGTCAGAGCCATCGGAATCGGAAGACTCAAGCACTGGGTGCTCCTGTGACGCATGGTATTGGTACCGCTCGAAGTCGGTACTGAAATGTCTCGGTTCCTGATCCCCGATACCGGACATCGGCATGGGGGGAAGCAGTCCTGTCGAAGCAGGTACTGTCAGTACTGGTACCGATGTCGGTACCGATATCTGTGGAACCGTCTGTTGCGGTCTTAGCGGTACTGAAGCTGCTAAGAGGGCCTCTAGACTGCATTCGATAGCGAGGATTCTGTGATCCATCGCTCCTGCCGATGCCTGGGTGCCGGTACCGGTGGATGTGGCCACGACCCCAGAGCATGGCACCAGTAGTTCCGCAGAGGTCGAGGCCTCTGGAACATCCTGGAGCCCCGTTAATGCTTTGGAGCTCGAAGACTCCCGCCAGGGCTGTTTTGCCGGTGAAGTATCCTCGAGGGAAACGCCGGAGGCATCTCGATACTTTGAAGGAGATTTTCCCTTCGAGCACCGGCTAGTTTTACTTTTGGTTACCTGAGATCCATGGGAGGAAGATGAAGCCTTGGAAGATGTTGATGCAATTGACATCGTGTCGGAGGCAAAAAGGGTACCGAGTTTTGCAGCTCTATTCTGCCAGCCCCTCTTGGTCATCCTCGTGCAGGAGAGACACTCCGTTGGACAGGACCCAAACATTTTAGACACCAATCATGGGTGTCGATGACGGAGATGGTACCGCCACATTTTAAGCATTTTTTTGAAACCACTAGCTGGTTTCTCCATGCTTGAAGAAAAATGGGCCTAGTGCCCAAAATGGCACCTAGTACCAGAAACAGGGAAAGATCCCTGAAGAAAAATATGTTTTGTTTTTTTCTAAAGCAAGAAGAGAACCAGCAGTACCGGTAGGCGTCGAATGAAGGCAGACGCAACCACAAAAAAAAACAAGAAATAAAGGTAGATTTTCTGCGGTGACAGGGTACTGTGTCCTGTTGGCTCTGCAGAAAACGAAGAACTGAAGTGAGAAAGGTACAGAGGCGGGAAGGCAGCACACATGCGCTGTGGGATGCTCCCAAAGGCTTTCCTATTGGACGCTGGGTAGCGTTCCCGCGCAGGCTCCATCGGTACCGACGATACCCATATGTGAAGACTACATTCCTGCTTGTTCCTGGAGATTGTTTTAATAACAATGCGAACTGTAGGCATAGGAATCCCAAGGTCTTTGGAGATGGCCTTGTATCCCTTTGAGGTTTGATGTTTGGTGATAATGGCTTTTCTGACTGTCTCAGGCAGCTTTTTTGCTTTCACCATTGTGAAAATGGAACAGGGAGTGAATGTGGCCATTCTAAACATTAGAGCCATCATTCATTGGTTGATTCAAATCATGTGAGTACTGACAATTGATGACAGGTACTTCTAATTTTACTGCAGTGGGAATGTGGTTCTTCTGTTCAAACTGATTTGAGTTGTTTGACAGGACATGATTATTGGCATACTTATAATGTCCTTGTTTTTATACTATTTCGTTTTTTAATTACTCTTGTTTTATTTAATTATTTTGTGTGTCAAATATGTAGGCACATATAGACGAAAGCTATTTCCCTGCCCCCCCTTTTTTTAAGGAGATATTAGACATTAAGGGGTTGAATAGCAAGGATGCCAATAATGTTGAGAATAACTGTATTGTTTCCTGTTTTTGTCATATGGCTCTTTTTTCCATTTTTTGAAAGACTCTCTTAGCCATAATAGCCTCTCTGATCTCACCTTTAAGCCATGCTGGCTGTTGTTTGACCTTTCTTCCACCTTTCTTAGTGTGGAATACATCTGGTCTCGGCTTCCAAGATAGTATTGTTAAATAACATCCAGGCCTGATGTAAACTCTTAACCTTTACAGTTTCACCTTTTAGTTTTTTCCTTAACCATTTTCATTTTATCATAGTCTCCTTCTTTAAAATTAAATGCTAGTGCAGTCAATTTCCTTGCCATCCTTCCTCCACTTATTAAATCAAATGTGATAATATTATGCTCGCTATTGCCAAGTGGCCCCAACACCATTCTGCGTTCCATTAAGGAGTAGATTTAAAAGAACGTCCCCTTGTGTGGGTTCATGAACCATGAAGCAGTCATTTATTTTGTCTAGAAACTTTATCTCCCTAGCATGTCTTGATGTGAGACTGATCCAGTCAATACTGGGGTAATTGAAATCTCCCATTATTACTGTGTTGTAAACTTTGCTAGCTCCCCAAATTTGATAGCATTTCATCATCTGTCTGCTCATTCTGGCCAGGCAGACGGTAGTACATCCCACTGCCATTCCCTTCTCCATGTTACATGGAATTTCTATTCTTAGAGCTTCCACAGTGTATTTTGTTTCCTGCAAAAGCATTAACCTATTTGACTGAATGCCCTCTTTAACATATAGTGCCACCTCCACCAATGTGATCTACCCTATTATTGTGATATAGGTTGTATTCTGGAATCACAGTGCTTGGCAGAGGCATGTCTGGGGTGGTCTGTGAAAGATACAAGCGTGTGCCCAATTTCAGAATGGGGCTACACGTGCATAATCAGTGGAGTGGAGGAGTGGCCTAGTGGTTGGGGCAAGGTACTTCAGGCCGGAAGGTCGGGGGTTCAAATCCCACTAGAGGACAGCAACCTTGGGCCGGAAGGACTGGGATTTCTAGTCCCACAGGTGCTCCTTGTGGTCTTGGGCAAGCCACTTAACCCTCCATAGCCCATGTTCCCTGTAAAATAGCTATCTCCAAGTTATAATGCCCTGTTCAATGTAATTTCAGTTTGTTCAATGTAAACCGCACTGATGCAGAATAGCGCGGTATATAAGAGAATGTAAATAAATAAATAAAATAATCAGCAATAAATACATCCATGTCCACACCTGCTCCTGGGTATGAATAGACACTTGAAAAGTGCCTGTTTCTGCTAGCTATCAACAGTACAAGGAGGAGGAGCATGCCCCTCACTCCTGAAATATCCAACTGCTCCCTATATCTAAAAAACTACGCTGAAACTATGCAGATTTTTACTCATCCTTTTACACTGGCTTCAGGCTGGCATCAAGATGCAGCTGGAAGCAAAAGGATCATCTGTGGGGAAGTCTGAAATTTAACCTTAGATGACACATCTATCAGACCCAGACTCCCTGATCCTCCACTGACTTGCTCTGAATCCCTCCATCACCCCCAAAACGCCTAAAAATTCATTGGTGGCCCATGGGTACCAATCCCAACCCCCCTCTATTCCTAAAAAAAAAAAATCATTAGTGGCCCAAGGACTTCTTTGTACCCTTGATCCTCCCCCTACCATAGTACATCCAATGTTGGGAGGCAGGAGCAATGCACACAAGAAAAAATTATTTGGCAGACTGTCCCCCCCCCCAACAGTGCAACCTGGGACGCACAACATGGGGTCTGTCAGTCTGCTGACCTTGTGTTGAATGTCCCGGAATATTGGGGAGGAGGTCAGTCTGCACCACATTGGGTCAGCATGGAGGCAGGAGCTTGTGTGCATTGCTCCTGACTCTGAACACTGGAGGTTCCATGGCAAGGGGGGGGGGTGAGGGATAAGGTACAGGGAGGCCCATGGGCCAATGATGTTTTGGTGGTTCAGGGGACTGGGAGGGTCAGGGGCCAATGAGCCACCACTGATTGTTTTGGTGGTTCAAGACTCAAGGGTGCAGGGGGGGAATATGTAGAAGCTGATAAGGATAAAACGGAATTGCTTAACAAATATTTTTGTTCTGTGTTCACGGATGAAGAACCAGGAGCAGGACCTCAGAAAACACCCACAAATAAGAACAGAAGCGAGGGACATCTTGAACAATTTTCAGAAGACTGTGTTCGTGAGAAACTAGCTCAACTTAAAGTAGACAAAGCGATGGGACCGGATGGGATACACCCTAGAATACTGAGGGAAGTTGGGGACGTTCTAGCAACTCCACTGACTGACCTTTTCAATGCCTCGTTGGAGTCGGGAGTGGTGCCAAAGGACTGGAGAGAGGCTCATGTGGTACCTTTACACAAAAGTAGAAGTAAGGATGTGGTTGAAAACTACAGGCCGGTTAGTTTAACTTCGGTGGTGAGTAAATTATTGGAAACGCTGCTGAAAGAGAAAATAGTGAGGTTTCTGGAGTCCAGCGGATTACAGGATCCGAGGCAGCATGGATTCACCAGAGGCAGGTCTTGTCAGACAAATCTGATTGATTTCTTTGCCTGGGTGATCAGGGAGTTGGACCGAGGGAGAGCTCTAGATGTGGTGTATTTAGATTTCAGTAAAGCCTTTGACACTGTTCCTCACAGGCGACTTATAAACAAACTGAGCACCCTAGGGATGGACCCTAAAGTTACTGCTTGGGTTAGAAATTGGTTGGGTGGGAGGCGACAAAGAGTACAAGTAAATGGAGCTCACTCTGAGGAGAAGGATGTTACCAGTGGTGTGCCCCAGGGATCTGTCCTTGGTCCGATTCTTTTTAACATCTTTGTTAGTGATATAGCGGAAGGGCTGTCGGGTAAGGTTTGCCTCTTTGCAGATGATACCAAAATCTGCAATAGAGTAGACACCCAGGAAGGTGTAGATAACATGAGGAGGGATCTAGCTAAGCTTGAAGAATGGTCTAGAATTTGGCAGCTGGGATTTAATGTTAAAAAATGTAAGGTCATGCATTTGGGCTGCAGCAATCCAAGGGAGCAATACAGTATAGGAGGTGAAGTACTTTTGTCCACTAAAGAAGAGCGGGACCTAGGCGTGGTTGTGTCTGATGATCTTAAAGTAGCTAAACAGGTAGAAAAGGCGACGGCAAAAGCTAGAAGGATGCTTGGGTGCATACGGAGAGGAATGGCTAGCAGAAAAAAGGAGGTGATAATGCCTCTGTATAAGTCTTTGGTGCGACCTCATTTGGAGTATGGTGTGCAATTCTGGAGACCGCACCTTCAAAAGGATGTGAACAGGATGGAGTCGGTGCAGAGGGTTGCTACTAAAATGATTAATGGGCTTCATTATAAAGCATGAGGACAGATTTAAGGATCTTAATATGTACACCTTAGAGGAAAGGCGGGATAGAGGTGATATGATTGAGATGTTTAAATACCTCCGTGGCATAAATGTTCAGGGAGAGAGTCTCTTTCAATTGAAAGCAAGCTCTGCTACAAGGGGACATGGGATGAGGGTGAAGGGAGATAGATTCAGGAGTGATATGCGGAAATATTTTTTTACAGAAAGAGTAGTGGATCCGTGGAATAGTCTCCCAGTGGAGGTGGTAGAGATGAGGACAGTAACTGAATTCAAAAAAGCATGGGACCAACACAGAGGATCTCTAAAGGTAAAAAGTGGGCTGTTGTAGTTGTTGTTATGGAAGGACAGACTAGATAGGCCATGTGGTCTTTTTCTGTCATCATGTTTCTATGTTTCTAAGAAGTGATGGGGGTCAGGACCAGGGCCGGCCCGTCCATTGAGAAAGAATGTTGTTTGCACAGGGCCCCGCATTTCAGGGGGCCCGCGCAAACAACATTCTTAATTAAACGCCCAAGTAAATTAAAAAACAAAACAAAACTGGCTGCTGCTGCAGCGGCAAAATCAAGTGTCCCACAGCCCCCCCTCGCCTGCCAGGCAGAGCCCTCAGTGAATCAATCCCCTCGGCGCCGGCTTTCAGAGCCGCGAAGGGAGTGTTTCTCTCTCGCGGCTCTGTTAAGCCCGCCGGCGCTGATGGGAAACAGGAAAGGCCTGTTTCCCATCAGCGCCGGTGGGCTTAACAGAGCCGTGAGAGAGAAGCTCTCCCTTCGCGGCTCTGAAAGCCAGCGCCGAGGGGAGTGATTCAGGAGGCTCTGCCGGGAGGCGGGCGGGCCATGGGACACTTGATTCTGCTGCTGCCACGGCGGCAGCGGCAGCAGACAGTTTTTTTTGTTTTAATTTTCCCTGGGCTGATGGGGGGAGGGGGATTAGGACTGGTAATGGGCTATGGGGGGTGGGCTAAGACTGAAAATGGGATGATGGGGGTTAGGACTGGAAGTGGGTTGATGGGGAGTTAGGACTGGTAATGGGCTATGGGGGGGTTAGGACTGGAAATGGGCTGAGTGGAAAGGGGGCTTGAACGGCAAATAGTTGATGGGGACGGGGGCTTGGAGTGGAAATGGGCTGAGTGAAAGGGGGGCTTGAAATGCAACTAGCTGATGGGGAGGGGAGCTTGGAAGGAAATGGGCTGTGAGGGGAGGGAGCTAGGACTGGAAATGGCCTGAGTGTGGGGGGGAGCTAGGACAGGAAATGGGTTGATGGAGGGGCTAGGATAAGACTGGAAATGGACTGTTGGGGGGCTTGGATTGAAATGGACTCATGGAGGGGCTAGAACTGGAAGCAGGCTCATGGGGTGCTTGGAATGGAAATGGTCTGAGTGGAGGGGAGCTAGGATTTCACATGGGCTGATGGTGGGACTAGGAGCGGACTAGAAATGGGCTGATGGGGGGATGGGATTGGAAATGAGCTGATGGAGGGACTCGGATAGGACTGGAAATGGATTGGGGAGCTAGGACTGGAAATGGGCTGATGGTAGGGCTAGGATAGGACTGGAAATGGGCTGATGCGGGGACTAGAAGGGAGTGGATGTTGGGTGGGGCTGGAACTAGAAGGGAGCTGATGTTGGGGGAGGATTAGAATGGGATGCGGCTGGGAGAGTGAAATGGAGAAGGGAAAAATATTTTGTGTGGGAGTGAAGAAAAATCTACACTTGGCCGGGTATTGGGAGAGTAAGTGGGGATTGAGGATGGAGGGGTAAGATTTGAGTGGATGAAATAGGAATGGGGAAAGAGCAAAAGGAGAAAGATTAGCATGTTAAAGCAGATGTAGAGAGAGAATGGAAAATAACTAGAAGAGAGAAGAAAGGACAAATGGACAGCAGACGATGGCGAGTTAGCAGAAGACACAAAAAAACCAGAAGAAAGTGGCAAGAGCAATTGCAACTGAAAAAAATGCACAAAAGGTAGAAAAATATCTTTATTTTGAATTTATTAACTGGAAATTGTCACCTCTGGGAAATGTGCATCATTAACGTCTGCGCTTTGTTTAGTACAAGAGGAAATTAATTTATAGTTTTATTTCTACAGTGTTGTTGTACATTCCAAGTTTGGCTTTTGGGGTTCCCAGTTTAATTATTGTCTTCCTGTTTCTAAATTTTGATTCCTTGTTTGGTGATGGTCTATGTTCTGCATGTGTAACTGAAATGAGGTATTCTGTTTTTGTAATTCCTATTTGACATTGCCACTTGTTCTCTTTCCCCAGTAGGTCATGTATTCTTATTCTCTGAAATGTATTGGTTTAATATGTTGCCTTTTGATAGGTAGAGTATGGTGTTTTGTGAGTCCTGGTAGTGCTGTTACGATACGGCGGGTTTGCTATGGGTTCTAAATGGGCAGTGTTTGTAGTAGTTCCTAATGTGCTGGCGGTTGGTACTGGATTATAGTAATGTAGAAATCTTTTAGTCTTTCTTTATCCATACACTCATTAAGAGGCATGTTTACTAAAAGTTGGTGTATGGTAACATTATGCAAATATTTATGTAAATGAGGCCCCGCACCAAGTCTCCGCACATGGCCCCGCACCCCCCTTGGGCCACCCCTGGTCAGGACCCACAGGCCACCAATGATGTTTTTTTAGGGGGAAGGGGATAGGATAAGGAGAATATCAGTATTATGGCCTGTTTATTTATTTTTAAAAATCTCTCTTCTTGTCAGTGTGTGGGCCAATCCCTGCTCACATGTTGAGAGGAAGGAAGATTTTTACTCCCAACATAGCTAATGGCTTCATCTGACCACTGTAGTGTACCTGTGTGTTTTTTCTGACAGCGCACACCTTTTAATGCAGCAGTAAAACACTGTGCACTGGAGCCAATCAGAGTATTCAAACAAATCTGTTGCTGTTGTTAAGTGCTGTCGAGTCAATGTTGACTCTTGGTGACCCTGTGGATAGTGGTTGATGTTGCAGCTATCCCCTGGATTTTCTTGGCAGGCCCCTAAATGTGGTATGTTCTAATCCTACCCAAAACATATCCTCAGGAATGCCTCTCCTAGATGTATGTAGCAGAAATCTAAAATTCTAAATATGCACGTGTGAAACACTACACATACCTTTAGTAATATTGAGGAAGGATGAGATTGGGATCAAAGATACTGTACTCCGATGGTTCAGGTCCTATCTAACCAACCGACAGCAACTGATCCACACCAAAAACCTCAACCTCACTCCCATTCCAGCAACATCAAGGAGTACCTCAAGGATCCACATTATCAGCCATGCTTTTCAACATCTACCTCCGTCCACTCTGTTCAGTCATACGCACCCACAACATCAACTTCCACATATACGCCGACGACATAATGCTATACGCCCCAATTACAACCACAGACCCAAAAAACAACCAACTATCAGCCTGCTTCACCGATGTATCCAACTGGCTACAAGAGAACAACTTATCCATTAACATAAAGAAGACCGAAGCTCTTATAGTGACAAAAGACCCAGACTTCAAACCACCCACTCACCTCACCATGGGAACCACGCAAATTCAAATACAACCACACATAAGATATCTCGGAATTATCATTGACCAAGCTCTAACCCTTAAACAACAAATCAACAAGACCACTAGAACTGTATTCCACAAGGCAAAAACGGTACAACGTCTCCGACCTCTCCTTGAACCGCAGGACAGTAATGCAGGCTCTGACACTCCCCCATCTGGACTACTGCAACATAATCTACCATGGCCTACCTGCCACACAAACCAATCCCCTTCGAACTGCCCTAAACACCACGGCAAGAATAATTCACAACGCAAAGAAACGGGACCACATCACCCCAATTCTGAGAGACCTTCATATTCTCCCCATTGAAGCAAGAATCAAGTACAAAGCTCTTCTGCTCACCCACAAAACCATCCACCAAACACAAGACACCCCACTCCGCGCCCTACTGCCTCGCCCAACCCACAGCAGAACGACCAGACAATCCTCCAACAGCTCCATTGCCGTCCCCCACAAAAGAACCAAGGCAACACAACGGACCTGCAACAGAGCCTTTGAACTCTATGCCCCATCCCTCTGGAACTCTCTACCAAACCACATCAGGAACAACGGTGATCTCCCATCATTCAAAAAACAACTAAAAACCACCCTATTCCAAGAACATCTCTGAATAGGACCCCCTATTCTCCTCAAGATCTTCAGACCAGTAACTGTACTATCCTGTCAGTCTCTATGTCCATCCCAAAATCATTAATGTTGAACCCCCGGTGATGGCCCCCTGTTACTGTGGGTGAGGAGGGAGAAAGAGTCTCCCCCACTATTGATTCCCCCCCCCCCTGTTATATGTCCCACCGCTTTGACCCGGTGAAAAGCGGGATATAAATACAGTTAAATAAATAAATAAAGGATACTTTTTAGAAAAACTATTTTATGCAGGTAAAGAGCTATATACTTGTGTAAATGGCTTTGAACATTGTCTTCTCCAGTCTGATGACTAGAAAACGAAATATGAAGGCATATTTTAGAATACAGAGTTTTAAGAGAGATCAGAATGGAAAAGCAGAAAAAGTGCATAACTTAAATAGAAAGTCGATACATCAGAAAGGCAGGGGAAATCTGGTAGGTCATCTAACTCAGTGCTTTTCAACCCTCTCCTGGAGGCACACCCTGTTTCTCATGTTTTCAGGATTATTATAATATATACACAAGATAAATTTGCATATACTGGAGATCTATGCATTTCACTGTGGTAATCCTAAAAACCGGGACTGACCAGGTGTGCCTCCAGGAGAGGGATGAGAAGTACTGATCTAACTTTCTCCGGGACCAAGCAGGAAGTAAATGCTCACATAAGAATGATGCCATTGACGGAGCCCATGCGGGAAAGCTCCCCAGCTTCATAGGAAGCTTTTGGGAGGACCATCGCGCATGTGTGCTCGTCTGCCCGCCCGAAAGGAGCCATCTTACCTTCTTTTTTTCGTGGAGCCCATTGGATGCTGTCTGATACCTGGAAAAAGTTGATACCCTTGCGGTATGTTTCTTTTTTCGGTTGCGTGCTCGATCAGAATCTTCTTGCCCATTCAGTCGGTGCCTCGGTGCCACATTTTCTTTGGGTTTCTTTTTTCATTTTATTTTTTGAAGCACGGGGGGGGGGGGGGTTCTCTTGCGCCCCCCTGGTCGGCTAGTACATTGACGTCCTTAGACTTGATAGAAGCAGTCTTCCCCAATTTGTCAACGATGGCCAGTGAATTCAAAAGGTTCATCCAGTGTGGCCAGACCATCTCAATGATGGACCACCACAACTGGTGCCTTCAGAGCTTTGAACCCTACCGTGAGCCCTCCACCAGCGCTTTCTGTCCTCATATGACGCGCAAGGGGTTCAGGAATCTAGAAAAGCAGCGAAAACCGCTCTTCGGTTCCTCAGAGTCTTTGGCATCGACATAGATGCCCTCAAAGACCTCTGCCAAGCAATGTTCCCTCTAATTTTCTGTAGGCTGTGTGCGCATAAAATATCAGCTGTGTGCAGCTTTTGAAGGAAGGTTAAATTTTTGTGCGCCACATAACGACACTCGGCGTTATATACTTTAAAATTTGACTACACGTCAGAATACAGTATGTACACCACATTAATTTTAATCAAATTAAATGAAAATAGACAATTACTAAATGAAGCAGGAAATTTCTAGTAATAACAATCATAACTTTTAAATTTTAAGACATCTGTGTTGTTTTCTCTCAGAATCAGAGCCATAATTTTTGTGCGCTCTGTTGTAAAGTATGTGCGCTCGCTCAGCAAGGTGTGTGCGCACGCACAAGCGCACAGCTTAGAGGGAACAGTGCTGCCAAGGCTTTGGCTTTGCACGGGGACCAGGCCCATTCAGAGCATTGGACCGGCAGCTCTTCTTTGAAAAGGAGCATCCACAGAAGGGATGTGAAAGCTGGACAGTGAAAAAGACAGACAGGAAGAAAATTGATGCCTTTGAATTATGGTGCTGGCAGCGAATACTGTGTATACCGTGGACTGCCCGAAGAACAAACCAGTTAGTACTAGAGGAGATCAAACCTAAGCTTTCTTTAGAAGCTCAGATGACAAGACTTCGACTTTCATACTTTGGACACATCATGCGAAGAGAGAGATCATTAGAGAAAGACATCATGCTTGGCAAGATAGAAGGTCAACGCAAAAGAGGAAGGCCAGCAATGAGATAGATCGATACAATAACAGCAGCTACGGGTACCAGTCTGTCAACAATGAGCCACCTGACTGAAGACCGAACACAATTTAGGATAGCTATCCAGAGGGTCGCCATGAGTCGACTCCGACTCGACGGCACTTAACAACAACAACAACATCCCCAGAAGGACCGGACTCCAACCTACGTTGATGTCCAAGGGCTATGCCAAGTCCCGGGTGAAAATCCATAGCCACTGGCCTAATAGCTCGTGACAAGACTCTGAGGGCCGGAAGCAGACCCTGTTGGGAAGAAGCGAGATGAAGCCCACTTCATACCATATCCAGAAATAATCCTTGTTGCCTAACAGTGTGACCAGAAACAGACTTTTAACAAGAGCCTAACTAAATGGGACCACTGTTTTGTTGCTGGGCAGATTTCAGAAAGCAGAGAACTGCAGGTCAAGTACAGGACATATAGAGACAGGAAATATGCCCATCCCAGAATAGACATGGGGAGGGAAAAGGGGGTAGAAAAAGTAAAGACAAGCTGGTAAGGTACTGATAACACAAACTCCAGTTATTTGTGGAAGTCTGCAAAGTCTGAAACTGCTTGCATAGGAAACAGAGCTAGATCAACCAATAAGAATATAGTACAGTAAAAAGTCCCCAACCATAACTAAATAATATATATGAGGACAGCACTAGATATCATTCGTGGGGGAAGGAAACAAACACAATTCATACAGAGTCTGATTGGTAATTCAGCTTCTGTTGTCTTTGTCTTCCACCCTCTGGCTCAGATAAACTGTATTGTTTAAGAAAAATAATGCTGCATTTTGCTTTTTGGCTAAGATTGTAACTGATTGGGCATAATAAAGATCTCATTTCCTTCTAAGTGTCTGAGTCTGTTTGGAGCAGAGGAAGGTCATTCTTATATCTTTGGGGTACAATAGCAGTCTTAGTTCACCAAAATCCCCAAGACTCCCCAAGCTGCCCCTGCAGGAGGAGCCACCTCCCAAGGTCCTGTAGGGCCTACAGGAGACTCCTGAGGCTGTCACCATTGTGGAGTCCCTGCAGAGGAAACCAGCATTGGTGCCGGTGGCTGTTGCGCCAGTTGTGATTGCATTAGAGACTGCGCGCTTCTTGTGCAGCACATAGAAGTACTTAAGCACATCTGTCTGTGTTCCTGACACAGAAAACTGCTTGAGACCTGCTCACCTCAGGCCCATCGGCACCAGTGATGGCGCCATTGATGAAAGTAGCCTCACTGTCGGAGCTCATACTGGAATGCATACTCTTCATTGAGAGGATACTGGTTCCAGGGCACGCTCAAGATCCCTCTCAGTACACCACATTTATCCCCCGAATGCTTCAGGGTCAGACCGTCGTTAGCCTCGGTTTCCCTCCACTCCGGCCGACCGCCACGAGGAATTGCATTGGTACTTTGATTTCCTCTCAGAACTGGATTCCGATGATTGGGAAACCAAAGAGGAATTGCCAGAGACCGTGCAGCATTGGGATGTTCCCTCCAATCTCTTGTCCCCATATGAACGGAGGAAGTCCCCTCCAGAGGACTTGTCTTTCCACAAGTTTGTGCAGGACACGGGGAAGGCTTTGTCATTCACCACTGAGGCCAAGGAGGAAAATAGGGCAGAGGATTTGGATATCCTCCAAAACGCCTCTCCCCTGGATGCGGCCATTAAGGTGCCAGTGCATCGGCTCCTTGAGTGTCTTGAATGTGAAAGACCCCACTCATGGTGACCCCGGTGAGCCGCCTTCTCGATGCCCAATATTGGGTGAGCAAGAGCCCTGGCTTCAAGAAGCCACAACTTCCTCATAATGCCATGGTCATGGAGTCAACCATGTGCTGTATCAAGAGTTTGAAGGCACACTCCTCAGTGCCCCCGGAGGACCATGGATGGCTTTAGGAGGAAGTACTACCAAGGCTCGATGCTGGTGGCCCGTATCCAGACCTATCAACTCTATATGGGGATATTCCTCCAAGACCTCGAGGGGGATCTCGCCAAGTTCTCTGGTAACATTTTGGGGGAGCAGCTGCAGCGCTATTGAGCCCTTGTCTCCAAGATACAGGAGTGCTCTAAGTATATTACTCGAGCTGCATACAATGGATTTTGAGTTGGTTGCCCAGGTGGCCACTGTGAGCATCGGGGCCTACCACCTCGCATGGCTGCAGTCCTCAGACTTGGAACAATGGGTCAAGGATAAGCTATCTAATGTCCCTTGCAGGAGTGAAAACCTCTTTGGGAAACTGATGGAGGAGAAAGCTGTAGAGTTGGAAAGAGAACAACTCATGATGAACAGACTCTCTCGAAAGACATCTGACCCCCTCCAGACAAAAGTCGTTGGGGAAAAAGTCTTTCTTCCCCAAGAAGAAGTACTATGGTACCTACACTCCGTACCATTCCTACCAGGCTCCCCAGCAGGACAGTAGCAACAAAAGGGCCAATGTCAACGCCAGCAGCACTGGCTGAAGCCTCAGAAAACTCAACCAGCGCTGCAGCTGGTGTGGCTTTTGACTCCTTCCTCAGGAACATGGCCCTTCTTCCCATTTCGGACACAGTTCCACCACAGGTAGGAGGCTGACTGGTTCATTTTGCCTACAGGTGACCTAGCATAACAACAGACACCTGAGCCCTCCAGATCATCAGGGAAGGGTACCAGTTGCACTTTGATCAGCTTCTTCCCACCTTCTTTCCAAGGGAGTACCCCCTCACCACTGCCTCTTGCTCCAACAGGACGTCCACTCCCTCCTGTTTGACCAGGCCACAGAGCAGATTCCTCCATCTCATTGGGGGGGGGGGGGGCACTCCTGGTTCCAAAAATGAGCGGAGGCTTTCAGCCCATTCTGGACCTGCGGAACCTCAACAGGTTCCTGGTGAGGGAGAATTTCAAGATGGTATCCCTGGGAACCTTATTGCCTTACCTGTACCGGGAAGATTGGCTCTGCTCCTTGGATCTCAAAGATGCCTATACACATATTCTCATTCACCCCCTTCACCGGCAGTATCTCTACTTCATCCTCACCGGACAGCACTATGAGTATGGAGTGCTACCTTTCGGCTTTGCCTCCACCCCCAGAGTGTTCATGAAGTGTCCAGCAGTTGTAGCTGCTTTACTCTACACCCGGGAGTTCTTTGCCTTTTCTTATCAGCATGATGTAAAACTGATGTCACAGAGACTGCTGTAGCCAAAAAAGCATCTTTCAGGAAATGGAAAAAAAGAATGACGATAAACCGGGAAGATGTATAATCCGTGAACTATCATTAAAATCATCTGTAGTACCTGAAGATTGGCAAATGGCCAATGTAATGCCATTTTTTTAAAAAAGGGTTCCAGGAGTGATCTAGGAAGCTAAAGACCAGTAAGCCTGATGTCAGTACCGGGCAAAATGGTAGAAACCATTATTAAGAACAAAATTACTGAACATGTACAAGTTGGAGAGAGAACTATTCACAATGAACAGACTCTCTCAAAAGACATCTGACCACTCCAGATGAAAGTCTTTATTTCCCAAGAAGAAGTACTATGGTACCTACACTCCATACTATTCCTATCAGGCATCCCAAGCAAGGACAGCAGCAACAAAAGGGCCAAGGCCAATGCCAATAGCACCGGCCGAAGCCTCAGAAACCTTAACTAGTGCTGCAGCCATACCAAATAAAACAAAATTGCAGAGAGATCATTCAGAGCACCAGAACTGAAGTGTGCCCATAGCTTTCTGTTTTGCTACAAGGCCAGAGACTTATCAGATCCCCCCTTGTAGATAGTCACAGTTTCATAAGAGAAAGCCAACATGGATTTAGCGAAGAAAGGTCTTGTCTTACTAATCTGTTATATTTTTTTGAAAGTGTGAATAAACAGGTAAACAATGGTAAGCCAGTTGATATAGTGTATTTGGATTTCGAGAAAGCCTTTGACAAGATTCCTCATGACAGACTTGGCAAAATTAAAAAGCAATGGGATAGGAGGCAGTGTATTAATGTGGATCAGGAACTAGTTAAAAGATAGAAAGCAGAAGGTACAGCTGAATGGCCAATTTTCTCAATGGAGAAAGGTGAATAGTGGAATACCCCAGGGATCTGTACTGGGCCCGCTGCTTTATAACATATTCATAAATGACCTGGAAAAGTGATCAACAAGTGGGGTGATCGAGTTTGCAGATGAGACAAAATTATTCAAAGTTGTTAAAACGCAAAAGGATTGTGAAAAATTGCAAGAGGGCATTGATAAAATGGAAGAATGGACGTTCGAATGGCAGATGAAATTTAATGTGGACAAGTGCAAAGGAAAGAATAACGCAAACTATTTATTTTATATACCGCCACTTCCAGAAGATCAGTGGCGGTTTACAATGAACGCAACACTAACTTTACATTATAACATTGGTAGAACTTATTTACAAGGTAAAGAAAATGAACGGTGTTACTATAACTATCTACAATATACAAAACTCAGTTTACTATTTACAACATTTTGGGGCGTGAGAGCTAAGAATGACATGAGAGCTTAGAATGAGCAAAGGAGTTAAGTTGTCTGTGACTGCTGGTTGTTGGTGAAGGAACCATAGTGTTTGATAAAAAGATGTGTCTTAAGCTCCTTATGGAAGGTTTGTAGGTCCTTTAAACTCCTTAAGGTGTCAGGTAGAGCAATCCAGATAGAAAGGGCAACGTAAGTGAAGGCTCTATCACTGGTAGTTTTATTGGCATTGCGGAAATTAGTTGGTATTGTTAGAGTATTCTGGGAACAGTTTCTTCTAGTTCTTGTAGTGTTGGGTAAATTAAGGAGGGATCAGAGGTATGAAGGTGCTATTTAATTGTACAGTTTAAATACTATCATGTTTTTACAGTATTGTACAGTTTAAATACTATCATGGTTTTAGGCGTCATCATGGATAACATGTTGAAATTCTCTGCCCGGTGTGCAGTGGTGGCCAAGAAAGCAAATCATAAGGAATGGAGAATAAAACAAAGGATATTCTAATGCTCCATGCTGCGACCACACCTTGAATATTGTGTGCAATTCTGGTCGCAGTACTGTATCTTTAAAAGGATATATCGGAATTAGAAAAGGTACAGAAAAGAGCCACCAAAATAGTAAAGGGGATGGAAGGATACCCCTATGAGGAAAGGCTTAAAAGGTTAGGGTTCTTCAACCTGGAAAATAGATGGCTGAAGGGAAATATGATAGAGGTCTATAAATTAATGAATGGAGTGGAATGCGTAAATGTACATCGATTGTTTACGTCATCAAAAAGTAGAAAGATGAGGGGACGCACAACAAAGCTACAGTGTAACCCATTTAAGATTAATAAGGGAAAAAATTTTTTCACTCAGCATGTAATCAAACTCTGGAATTCATTACCGGAGGATATAGTAAAAGTTGTTAGTGTACCTGGGTTTGAAAAAGGTTTGCACAAGTTCATGGAGGAAAGGTCTATAAGCCATTATTAAAAAGGACCCAGGAAATCCACTGCTTGCCCCGGGACAAGCATTGTGGAAACTGTGTGCCTTTTTGGTAACCTGCTAGGTGCTTGTTGACCTGGATTGGCCACTGCTGGAAACAGGATACTGTACATGATGATGTACCTTGGTCTGACCCAGAATGACATATAATATGTTCTTACCTGGACGACTGGTTGATCAAGATTCACCGGATGATGTTTGGCATTTGGCGCAGCTGACCATACAAGTCCTGGAGCACCTGAGCTTCATCATCAATTACTCCAAGTCTCATCTTCAGCCCTCTCAAAGGCACGCGTTCATTGGGGCTCAGCGCTGCCGCCTGGTGACAGCTCGACAGATACTATGCTTTATCGACCACACGGCCTCCATGGTCCATGTCACATCAGCGGCACGACTCTGCTTGCATCAGGCACAGTGGACTCCTTACACACAGTGGTGCCAGATTATCAGCCGCCTCCGGAACAAGGTCACTCACCTGGTGGCAATAACTTGGGAGAGCCTCCACCAAATCAACTTCCTGGAACTCTGAGCTGTCGCCAATGCCCTGAGGGTTTTTCAACAACAGCTGTCCCACCATGTTGTCCTCATTCAGATGGACATCCAGGTGGCCATGTTTTATATCAACAAGCAGGGTGGGATGGGGTTATACCTATTCTGTTGGGAGGCAGTCTGCCTCTGGATGTTTGTCATCTTGCTGTAAACCTGCCAGGAGAGCTCATTGTTCTAGTGGATCGCCTCAGCAGAGCCCTTCAGCCACATGAATGAACTATCAACAGGCAGGTAGCAAAATGATTATTATTAGTAGTATCTTCCAGCTGTGGGGCACATTATCCATAGGCCTCTTTGCCACTCCTCACAATGCCCAGCTTTCCCACTCCTCACAATGCCCTGCAAATATGGGGCAGCACACGATGCTTTTCTCCTAGACTGAAGCGAGGGCCGTCTGTATGCATACTCGCTGACTCATCTGGTAGCCAAGACCCTCTTCAAATTACAAGTGGACGGCACCACCATGATTCTATAGTGCTGCACTGGCCCAGGCAATCCTGGTTTCCCCTGTGGCTCCGACTGTCCCGGCAACAGCCGCTTGGACTAGGCTGCGCTCCAGATCTGGTTTCTCAGGACATGGGGACCCTACCGCATCCCAGTGTAACGTCCCTAGCACTCACGGCATGGATGTTGAGCGCATAGCTCTTGCCCCCCTCCACCTGCTGGAGGCAGTGGAGAACATGCTTCTTGCCTCGTGTAAAAACTCTACACAATGCGCCAATGCCTTCAAGTGGTGCAGACTTTCCATGTGGTATGCGGGCAAGGCTTTAGACCCTTTCTCCTGTTCAGTGGAGTCCATGCTGTCTTACCTCTTACACCTCTCTGACTCTGGCCTGAAGTTCAATTTGGTCCAGGTTCATCTCAGTGCTGCGGCTGCTTACCACCCAAACATGGCTGATAAGCCCATCTCATCTCACCCATTGATTGGTTGCCTTATGAGGGACCTCTTCCTATCTCGTCTACCATTAGACCACCTCCGGTAGCATGGGATCTTAACATCGTACTGAGATAGCTTCTCTCTCCCCTCCATTTGAGTCCCTCACCTCCTGTTCACTCAAATATCTCACCTGGAAAGTGATCTCTCTGTTGGCTCTCATTTCTGCACTCGGGGTCAGTGAACTCCAGGTGTTAGTGGTGTACCCGTCCTACACCAAATATCACAATAGCGTAGTTCTTCGAACTCACCCTAAGTTTCTACCTAAGGTAGTTTCTGCTTTCCACATAAATCAGTCAGTGGTCTTGCCCACCTTTTTTTCAAAGCCTCATGCCAACAGAGTGGAGGCTTTGTTACACACCTTGGATTCACTCGCTTTCTACCTGAACAGGACGAAAGCCTGCTGCCATTCCTCCCAGCTCTTTATCTTGTTTGACTCCAACTGTCTGGGCATTCTGGTATCAAAACACACCCTTTCTATTTGGGTGGCGGACTGCATCTTCTTTGCATATGCTCAGGCTGGGCTTACTCTGGAATGCCATGTCATGGCACACAATGTTCATGCTATAGCTGCTTTGGTAGCCAACTTGCGCTCTGTCTCCATCTGTAGGGCTGCTACGTGGTCCTCTGTCCACACCTTTACAGTGCACTACTGTCTGGATGGAGATTCCAGGCATGACAGCAACTTCAGTGAAGCCGTACTCCAGCACCTCTTCGGGAACTATAGCAACTCCTTCCCACCGCCCCTTCTGTCCATCCAGGCTTTCGTAAAGTTGATCTGCTGTTGATGTCCTGCTCGATCCTGACTCTTGGAACCTCTCAGCGATTTCTTATGCTCTTTTTCTCGGTTTGTTTTTCTGGTTGCCCCCTTGGGCTTTTCACAGTTTTTTTTTGATAGCCTGTAGCTTGGGAGTCCCATATGTGAGGACTTACTTCCTACTTGGTGCCAGAGAAAGCATAGTTACTCATCTGTAGCAGGTGTTCTCTAGGAACAGCAGGAATAAGTCCTCATTACCCTCCTACCTCCCCATGGAGTTGATTCTTTTTTGTTTGATTAAGCTATGTCATCATACTGAGATAAGATGGCTACTTTCAGGCAAGAAGACAAGCATGTATGCGCGACAGTCCTCCCAAAAGCTTACTATGGAAGCTGAGGAACGTTCCCATGCGGGCTCTGTCGATGATGTCACCTCTATGTGAGGACTTATTCCTGCTGTTCCCGGAGAACTCCTGCTACAGGTGAGTAAATACACTTTCTCAACTGATGAATTTATCTTTGGATGCCATCCTAAATAAAAGCCAGTATCAGTTTGTGACACTATAAGAGGCTTCCTGTTGGTAAACTGTTTTCATGCAGGACAATGCCACAAAGCACAGGATGAAAAAAAAAAAAAGTGTCTCTCACCTTTCCTTCCTACTACTCTCAATCCAGGCAGCAAAAGAAACTCATGAATGTTGGAGGAAGGTTTTGGGGTCCTGAGTTGGGTCACAGCAGTTCCACCAGTGAGAGACAGGTGTGTTTTATCCTGTGGAGCCATGGAAATACTTCTTCCCCAGTATGACCCCCACCGGCATCTTATGGGCAATGGACTCTGGCAATGTTGAGCTACAGTGAGGAAGGAAAGGATTTATGCAACAGCAAGGATTCTTATATCTAACAATGGAGTGGGTGGAGGGGTGAGTAAGTGAACAATTTAAGATAAGTTAAGTGAGATAAATGTCAGTGGTATAGCCATGGACAGGTCTGGAGAGGTGTAGGCCCCTCCGTCAGTCCCAGTCTATGTTCAC
Source organism: Ichthyophis bannanicus (assembly GCA_033557465.1). NCBI lineage: Eukaryota > Metazoa > Chordata > Amphibia > Gymnophiona > Ichthyophiidae > Ichthyophis > Ichthyophis bannanicus. The sequence goes on along the minus strand of CM066032.1, from coordinate 1,511,174,603 downwards.
TGCACTGGGAGTATAACCAGAGATAGGGTGAATCCCCAGATGCCGCCCACTGAATCACTCCAGAGCCTCTCTTTGGCAACTGCCGGCACTGTGCTCACATAAAAATGCCATGGGCAGCACGTCCCTATTCACGATCTCACAGGATAATGAACAGAACATGCAGCCCATCTGGTTTCAATGTGCATGTGGTGCCAACTGCACCCTGAAGGAAGAAAGCGGAGTGGTGAGGAGTGGAATGGCAGGCTCCTGCTGCGAATATCATGGGTGAGTGACATTTATTGATTTGGAAGGAAGAGAGCTAAGACCAATATGCCTACTGCTCACCCACGTTAACCCTGGATTCTCCCAAAAATTAAGTTCTAGCTATGGCACTGTGAAATAGGAAACAATGGAGACTGGAGAAAAGAGGCAACTGAAAGAATGTGTGAGCAATGGAGAGGTGAGAAAGTAATCAGGGCTTATGAAAAGCCATTTTATGAAAAACGGAGAGGTCATGGGAGTGATCATGTATATCAAAGAGGCATTAATGGCAGACAGATGAGAGAGCTCACACATATATACAGCCGCCCTCTTTCACACCTACACAATCTCTTATAACACATATATAGTCACAATCACTCTCACTGATGCAGAATCTTGCTATTCATCCTCTTAAACAGCATACCCACATCCACCCACCTATCCTCTGTGTACAAAAAACAGGTAATTCTAATGCATGGTAAGGGAGGTATGGCAAGGGGAGAGAAGAGTAAAAGAAAATAGATCAAATTTGCCCTATACAACGAAACATTTGAACTACCTAATCTAGTCATTTATGGGCATTTGCTAGTAATCATATTTAGCTTCATAAATAAAGGTTTTATTCTCAATCATGAATAATAGAAAAGTATTTCTGTAATGAGGCATGTCAAATTCTTAAGTTATAAAAATCACTCTGCTTGCTAATGAATAATGATCCTACACCACCACAGATATATATTAGATGTACCACTTATTGTGTTAAAAAATGTGAAAATCTCCCAGAGTAGCCATTTCAGGCTATTATGATTTCAGTACAACTGTTTCAACTTCTTTGTGATGTAGTAACCACTGGGAAAGCAGATGACACTGACATTAGTCACATCTGACTTGTCAATGATGACCTACTACATTAGTTCATGCTAAATGTAGAATAGTTGGCATAATAGATGTTGGCAGAAAATGACAAATGGGCTCATCCAGTCTGACATTATTCCTGTCCATACTGCAAGGATATAGCACAGCTACTAGCCATAAAGCATTGTTACTCACCTGTAATAGATGATCTCCAGGAACAGCAGGAATCAGTCTTCACATATGTGTGACATCGGTACCAACAGAGCCCGCACGGGAACACTCCCCAATGTCCAATTGGAAAGCTTTTGGAGCAATCCACTGCGCCTGCATATCTGCTTTCCTGCCTTCACAAGTCCTCTCCTCAGTTGAGTTTATAGCTGAGAGATAGAGGAAAAAAGAAAATATCCTACAACTCCTAGGGGAGGAGGACGGGTTGTGAAGGTTGATTCCTGCTGTTCCTGGAGATCACCTGTTACAGGTAAGTAACAACACTAACTCCAGGAACAAGCAGGAATACAGTCTTCACATATGGGACTCACTAGATCCCAGGTACCAGACTGGAAGCGGGTAGACCATGTATTCCCGAGGCTAAAGGATAGAGCCAAGAAGGTGTGGATACAATGTAGCCTCATTGGACTCCATTGCTGTCAGCTAGACCACCTCTAATGGAAGTCTGGTGGCGAAGGCTAGGAGTTGCATTTAAGTCCCAAAAAGGGACTGGAGTACAGTGGCCAAAGACAACATCCTGACAGGAGTCCCTGTCTAGCCAGATATGAATAGAGGACCATGCAGCTGTCTGACATATTTCATCAATGGAGACAGAATGGAGGTCGGCAACTGAGATTGCCATGGCTCACACGCAATGTTCCCTCTAATTTTCTGTAGGCTGTGTGCGCATAAAATATCAGCTGTGCAACTTTTGAAGGAAGGTTAAATTTTTGTGCGCCACATAACGACACTCTGAGTTATATACTTTAAAATTTGACTACACATCAGAATACAGTATGTACACCACACTGATTTTAATCAAATTAAATGAAAATAGACGATTACTAAATGAAGTAGAAAATTTCTAGTAATTACAATCACAACTTTTAAATTTTAAGACGTCTGTGTTGTTTTCTATCAGAACCAGAACCGTAATTTTTGTGTGCTCTGTTGTAAAGTATGTGGGCTCGCTCGGTGAGGTGTGTGCGCGCGCACACGCGCACAGCTTAGAGGGAACAGTGCTCACACGTTCTAAGCAGTGACATGACCCTCGGGGGACAGTCCCGCCTGTGCACAGACGTACCCATTTGGATAGGGTACACTTTGTCACTGGAAGTCCAAGGTGACTTGGATCACAGGAAATGAATAATCGTGAGGATTCCATAGGAGCCTTGGTTCTATCAAAGTAGTAAGCTAGTGCTTGTTTACAAGTCCAGAGTGTGTAGTGCTGCTTCGGCCCGAGAGACATGTGGTCTCGGGAAGAACACCCGTACGATTACTGACTGGTTCAGGTGGAAGGCTGAAACTTCTTTCTGAAAGGGATGAATATGGAGGACCACCTTTTTAGCATAGTTACTCACCTGTAACAGGTGTTCTCCGGGGATAGCAAGAATCAGTCTCACATATGGGTGACATCGAAACCGACGGAGCCCTCGCAGAAGCATCCCCCCAGCTTTCAAAGAAAGCCTCTGGGAGATGCCACCACACATGCATGGTCCCTTTCCGCCCAAGGGTGCCATCTTGCTCGGTCAGATGACACAGCTAAAAGACGGCAAAAACAGAAGACAGTAAAGGAGCAACTCCAAGGGGAGGAGGGAGGGTTGTGAGGACTGATTCCTGCTGTCCCCGGAGAACACCTGTTACAGGTGAGAAACTACGCTTTCTCCGGGAACATGCAGGAAGTCAGTCCTCACATATGGGACTCCCCTGCTACAGGCTATCGAAAGCCCATAGAAAAAACCATGGTCATCCTCAAGGGGAGCTTCAAGCAGCAGCAATTGAGTCCGTGTACACAGACCACAGTAGGGCCACTGTGTCCGATGAAACCAGCACTCCGGTAGCCTGAACACAGAAGGGTTGGCGGGTAGGAGCTGTCTAGACCCCAAAAAGGTTACAGAGCACAGCCTGGCCGAAGGCACTGTCCCATCGGGACTCTCTTTCCAGGCAGTAATGAACTGCGAAGGTATGGACTAAAGACCAGGTGGCGGCCCGGCAGATGTCCACCATTGGGACAGAGTGGAAGTTTGCCACCTAAGCCGCCATGGCCCTGACATGGTGCCCCCTGATGCGGTCTTTCAGCGGAAGCCTTGCCTGCTCATAAGCAAGAGTCATACAGTTCGCCACCCATGTGTACAGCATACGCTTGGTCACCACCTCCCCCAGCCTGCTGGGGTCATAGGAGATGAAAAGCTGAGAAGCTTTGCAGTGGCCCTGAGTGTGTTGGATATAGAAGGACAAAGCCCTCTTACAGTCCAAAGTGTGAAGGACCGTCCTCTACCCAACTGGAATGAGGTCTTGGAAAGAAGGTAGGAAGCACCACTTCCTGGTTAAGATGGAAGGGTAACACTACCTTTGGCAGGGATTTGGGGTGTGTGCGAAGCACCACTCTGTTCTTGTAGAACCTGATATAAAGAGCATCCGCCACAAGGGCCTGGAGCTCACTAACTCTGAGAGCAGAGGTGAGCGCAACCAGGACAACCACCTTCCAAGAGAGATAGCGAAGGTGGCAGGTAGCCAAAAGCTCTCAGGGTGGGCAAGTGAGCTGCCCTAACACAATGTTGAGGTCCCATTCGGTTGCCAGAGGGCGAACTGGGGGTTTCGATAAGAGTAGGCCCCAGAGGAAACGGGTCACCAATGGTTGGACCGAGAGGGGCTTACCATCCACCAGATGGTGGTGCGCTCCCAGGGCACTCAGAAGGAGTTAGACTTGAGTCTGGACTGAGAGAGGTGGAGAAGGTACTGTAACACCAGAGCCACAGGGCAGGAGAAAGGATCAGCCCCGTGTTGGGCGCACCAAGCAGAGAACCTGCGCCATTTAATGGACATAAGCCTTCCTAGTAGTGGCCTTGCAAGAGGCCAGCAGAATATCCTCCACCTTAACTGGAAAGTTGAGAGGGACCAGAGTCACCCTCTCAGCAGCCATGCTGTCAGTGAGAGGGACCAGAGGTTGGGGTGGAAAGAGCCCCCTCCTGAGATAAGAGTCCCGGGGCGGTCCCAAGGGGGATGGGGGCCTCCACCGTCAACTGCAGAAGCAGCGGGAACCATGCTACTTGGGCCACCGAGGAACTATCAGGATAAGTGAGGCCCTGTTGCAGAGGGTCCTGAATAAGGTCTTGGCGATCAGCAATGTCGGTGGGAAGGCGTACATGAAGCCTTCCGACCAGGAGTCCAGGAACATGTCTGCTGCCACCCTGGATGGGTGGGCCTGCTGGGAGCAGAAGTGGGGCAACCGAAGGTTGTCTGGACTGGCAAACAGGTCCATCATAGGTTCCCCCAGAGCCGGAAAAGCCGACTGGTTACCCTGGGGTCCAGCTGCCACTCATGTGGCTGGAGAACTCTACGGAGTCTGTCGGCCAGCAGGTTGTCCTGGCCTGGCAGGTACACTTGCCGCAGGAGGATACCCTATGGATTGCATATGAGCAGAGGACCAGTGCCTCCTGACAAAGGGCACAAGACCCCGTGCCCCCCTGTTTGTTCACATAGAACATTACTACCTGGCTGTCTGTCTGGACCAGCACCAGCTGGTGATGCAGGTGGTGATAGAAGACCCTCAGGGCAAGGTGTATGGCCTGGAGCTCCAGGAGGTTGATCTGCTGGGTGCTCTCGTCTGGCGACCAGTTGCCATGAGTGCAGAGATCTCCGCAGTGGGCTCTCCAGCCGAGCAGGGAGGCATCCGTGGTGAGGACCCTCGAGTGTCCTGGGAACTGAAAAGGCATGCCCACTTCGAGATGCTGGGGCGGCTGCCACCAGACCAGGGGAGTCAGCCAACTGCGGGTCACCGAAATGCGGTCTCGGAGGCGGCCTGTGCCTGAGACCACTGATCTCGGAGACACTTCTGCGCCGTCCTCATATGGAGGCAAGCGTCTGGGGTGATGTGGACCATGGAGGCCATGTGCCTGAGGAGGCGAAGAAGAAGCTGGATGGGCACCAAGAGATGATGCTGTATGTCCAGAGCTAGGGATCGGAGACGATCGGCTCGGTCCTTGGACAAGACGACTCTTGACTGGAGAGTGTTGATCTTTCCTCCGATGAATTTCAGGCACTGTGCCGGGAGGAGGCGAGACTTGGGATAGTTTATGATGAAGCCCAAGTGTTGCAGAACCTGGATGGTGCGTGCAGTGGCCTGCTGCACCTCTGAGGCAGTCCCTCCCCTTATGAACCAGTCTTCCAGGTAGGGAAAAACGAAGATCCCCTGGAGCCAGAAGAAGGTGGCCACGACTGCCAGGCATTTTATGAAGACATTTGGGGCAGGAGCTAGGCCGAAGGGGAGCACCCTGTATTGAAAGTGCCCGCCCTCTACTACAAACCGCAGTTTGGGGTGGATGAGGATGCACGTATAAGCATCCTTGAGGTCTAAGGAGCATAGCCAGTCTCCCTGCTGGAGGTATGGCAGCAATGTTCCAAGGGAGAGCATCTTGAACTTCTCCCTCACCAGGAATTTGTTGAGGTTGCGCAGGTCGAGGATGGGCCTTAGGCCCCCCGTCCTCTTTGGGACAAGGAAGTATCTGGAGTAGAACCCCTTGCCTCTGATGTGGTGGAGCACCGTTTCCACTGCTTTGTCCTCAAGAAGACCTGCCAACTCTTTCAGAAGGTGGTCCCGGTGTAGGGGAGACCTAAGGGGCTCTCCCAGGAAATAAGGGGGAGGTGTCTGAGCCAGGTGGAGGAGATAACCCTCCCTGAATACCCTTAGTACCCAGGAATCGGTGGTGATGGCCACCCACATATGGGCATAGAGGGCCAGGCATCCCCCTGTGGACTGCTGAACTCCTTGGAGTAGAAAGGCTATGCTCAAGGAGTCAAAAGCTCCCCTCTGGCTGGGCCAGGGCTGGTGCCTGGGGTTTTGGAGTCTTCTGCTTATGAAGGCCATGCCCATGTCCCTTAGCCTGCTGACCCTGTTGGGGAGCTTTTTACCTGAGCCCTTCCGTGGGGGGGGGCTGTAGTCTTCTTAGAGAGCCTGGTCCTCGTCATGAACTCATTCTCCAGCTCGGCAGCCTTGTCAGTCATGGGTTTGCCAAAGAGGTTCTCTCCTTGGCATGAGACTTCGACCAATTTGTCCTGAACCCACTGCTCGAGGTCAGACGACAGAAGCCAAGCTTGGCGGCATGCACCGATGCCCGCCATGGCTATGCAGGCCGCCAACTCGAACCCGTCATAGGCCGCTCAAGACTGAATTTGGAGCAGTCACGGACGCTCTTGGTCAGGCTCTTGAACCGCTGCAAAGGTTCCTCGAAGAGACCAACTGAGAAACTGGTGAGTTCCTTTGCCAGGTCTCTCAAGTACATGCCCATGTACAGCTGATAGGCTTGGATACAGCAGAGGAGCATCGAACTCTGGTAGCACGTTCTGCCGAGGGCACCGAGGAATGTGACTTCTGAATTTTCAGCCAATGCATGGCCGACTCCACCACCATGGTGTTGTGCAGCAGTTGTGAGTTCTGGAAGCCTGGGCTCTGGCGGACCCGATACATCGGGTTGAGCCATCTACTCACCACTGGCACCGACGTCGGTGTCTCCCAAATGTGGAGCATGAGCCGTTCCAGGATGGGAGGGATGGGTACCGTGAGTGATTCCTGCTTAGGGGCCTTGTACTGGAGGATCTTTAACTCATCCGCCCGAGGATCCTCCTCCGACTCGGTTGGGAATGCCAGACATGTCCTTGACAAAGTCCAAGAAGCCCATGTGCTCATGCGGGGACCGCCGCCGAGACTCTGAGATGGGAGAATCCGAAGGGACGTTGTGGTGGCGACGGGTATCAGGGGACTCCTCGTCCTCCGTCTCCCACTCGGAGTAGTCCATGGAGGACTCGTAGGAGAGCTGCTCTGTGGGCCTTGAGGGTCCTGATGCCCTACAGCCGGCACCTGGTAAACTTGTTGGGGATGACAGCGGTCCCGTCGAGTGGGACTCAGAGCACGACCTCAGCCGAGGATCGACTCGAGGCCAAAGGACCTTGAGGATCAGCTTGGCCTCGGGGGTGTCTTGGGCGTCAAAGGCCTGGTGGTCGGGGCGGATGAACTGGTTGTGCTGGACAATAGCGCCCACTGCTGGTCCATGAAGGCAGACAAAATACGTTCCAGGACCGCCATTCTGGACTCCAGACCAGAAGGCTCTGCAGCCTTTGGTGCAGGCACCAAGGAACTCGGGCCCAACGTCAGCTCCCCTGAAGAGAAATCCTCGACGAGGATGGTGTCTGGGGACCAAGGTCGGTCCGCGGCCTGATCCTTCCGGGGGACCTTCGCAGGTTGCTCCTTCTCTGATACCTCGGACGAGCTTCTCAGACTGCGGGACCAGGGTCAGGGAGCTCCCGGCTGGTCAGAACCATCCAAGGATGCTGCCGCTCTCGAGGGTTTCTTCTTCTTTCTGGGTTCCTTCGAGGGAGACCCCCTTTCTGAGGGCTCACGACAAGGCTCGGGTTCGGAGAGTTCTGCCCGAGGATTCGGGGCCTCAGATGAGGGCCTGGCTTTCGGAGGCACCGGGGACTCGGGGAAAACTTATCATGCTGCTGCTGGTGGCTCTTGAGGGCCTTGCTGGACATCATCTTGCAAAGACTGCAGGCCGCCAGGTCGTGGTCTGGCCCGAGGCAATGCAGACAGCAGTCATGTGTGTTGGTCAAAGACATGATTTTAGAGCACCAATCACATTTCTTAAAACCACTGGTAACCATGGGGGAAAAAGTACCCCTGCGAGGTTGAAGACTCTCCGGGCTGCCAGCGGGAGAAAAATGGTGCGAAAGGCTCCAGAAAAAGAAAATAACGAAAAAACTACAAAAGTTAAACCGAATCCGATGCCGAGGCACCGAGGTTGGAAGGCGGGAAGAGTACTGGTGCAATACCGGAGGCGAATTGGAAATGATCAACGTCTGAAGGGCTCCACATAAAAAAAGGGACTGAGCAAGATGGCACCCTTAGACGGGAAGGAGACCACGCATGTGTGGTGGCATCTCCCAAAGGCTTTCTTTGAAAGCTGGGTGGATGCTTCTGCGAGTGCTCCATTGGTGCTGACGTCACCCATATGTGAGGACTGACTTCCTGCTTGCTCCTGGAGAAATGGTGGAATCAAGCATACGGGGGGATCCACTACTTGCAGTTCATTGATGTGGTGAGCTGATGCACAGCAATGAGGAAGAGTACCTTCCATGTGAGCAACTTGAATGAAGCAGCAACTAAAAGCTCAAAGGGAAGGGGGAGCTTTAGAAGTTGCGCTAGAACCACACTGATGCCCCAGGACACCGGTGGTGGTTTGATAGGTGTCTTGGAGAGCAGGAGACCCCGAATGAAACGTGAAATAGGTTGTGTGTCCAGAGGCTTGTGATAAGCTACAATGGTACTAAGATGAACTCTGAATGAGCTAGTCTTGAGACCTGCCGAGAACAAGAGGAGGAGATACTGTAGAAGAAATTCCACCGGGCAGGTAAAAGGGTCAATTTGCTTTGGGGAACACCAGAGTGTGAATCTCCAACATTTGAAGGTATATAAACGTCTGGTGGACGGTTTGCATGATGCAAGTAGGATATCCTTGACCTGTTGTGGGAGGTCAAGGTCAGCAAGGATTACACTTTCAGGATCCAGGCCTTGAGGTGGAGGCCCTGTGGATTGAGATGAAGAAGCGTCCCATGATCCTGAGAGAGGGGGCTGGGCGCGTGTTCTAGACGGAGAGGTTGAGTCTGCGCTAGTCGAAGCAGCAGAGGAAACTACAGCTGATTGGGCCAAAAGGAGCTATGCGAATCATGAAGCCCTTGTCAGCCTGTAGTTTGAACAGGGTCTTAGGTATCAAGGGGATGGGAGGGAATGCAAAGAGCAAACCTTGTCCCCAGTGGAGAAGGAAAACATTGTGCGGGGGGGGGGGGGGGGGAGCCGTGAGCAGAACAGTGGAAGTTGTGCATTCTCCTGGGTGGCGAACAGATCTATAAGTGGGGTCTCCCACATTTGGAAGATCCAAGATGCCATGTCGCGATTGAAGATCCATTCGTGTGGATGTAGGATACGGCTGAGTCTGTCTGCAAGGAGATTGGAGTTCGCCTAGGAGATATACTGGTCTGAGATGAATGCAGTGTGCAATTGAGAAGAACCAGAGACAAAGCATTTCCTGGCAGAAGGGATAGGATCCTGTTCCGCCCTGCTTGTTCACATAGAATATGGCCACCTGGTTGTCCATTCTGACTAAGACCTGTTGGCCCAAGAGTTGGGGTTAAAAAACCCGAAGGGCATTTGTAAGTGCACACAGATCCAGGAGGTTTATCTGTAACAGAGATTCCTGCTGTGTCCACTGTCCCTATGTGAATAGATTATTCAAATAGGCTCCCCAACCGAGCTTGGAGGCATCAGTGGTTAGGGTGGATTGAGGTGGAGGCATCCGAAAAAGTGTCTCCCTGTTAGGTTTTGAGGGGAGCACTACCACTGAAGGAAGTTGAGGTGTGATGCATATTTTGTCTGAGAGATGCCCAGTTGCCTGTGTCCAATGAGACACAAGAGTCCATTGGGCTTGTCGCATGTGCAGGCGGGTATAGGGGACTACAAGGACTTTGGAGGCCACGAGCCCATCCCCCAAAAGGTATATCATCAATCGAGCTGTTACGCAAGTGTGAATTCTTATCTTATGGATCGGCTCAATAAGGTGAGTATAGCGATCCAGGGGGAGGAAAGCTCTGGACTGTTGAGTGTCTAGAAGTGCTCCGATGAACTTGAGACGCTGAAGAATTCTTTGAAGAATCACTCTCCCATGCCTCCAGGCAAGGACTCCAGAACTCTTGATGCCTTTGGCATCGCCGATTCCACCACCATGGAATGGTGTGAGAGTTGATGCTTTGATAGGCAGAATCATTAGAGGAGCCCCCCACATACAAAACATCAAATCCTACAAGATGCGGTGTATCAGTAAGGTGGCAGCCTCTTTAGGTGTCGAGGGGTTTTGGAGGATTTCCAATTCCTCTGCCCTCAGTTCTGTCTCCGATGCCACAGTGATCTGTAGGCCTGCTGCCATGTCCCTACTGAAGTCTTGGAAAAACATATCCTCTGATGGTGATCGATGCCGCTCATGAGGAGGGGACAGGTCTGAAGGAATGTCCCAGCTTTCTCAGGAATCCTCTGATGCATCAACGGAATTGGAAGAAGCAGAGTCAGAGTCTGATAAAAAGTTAAAATATCGACGATCTTGTGCTTGATCTCGATATTTCCCTGATGTTGGTACCGATGATCAGTCAGTGCAGCATCCGGAGCCTGCTGAGTACCGACGATATCTGTCGGTTCCAAAGGGGGTATCAGAAGGAGAGACTCCCCCAATGCAGGTTCGAGTGGTGCATCGGTCCTGGAACCAGCAGTTGTTGGCAAGGTGCTGTTGCTAGCTGGAGCTGTCGATACCATTGGTACAGAGGTTGCCAGGAGTGTGGCCAAACTCCTCTCGATAGCCAGCATGCACTGGTCGAGGGAGCGGAACGATGCTTGGGCGGATTCTCGTATGGTGCTTTGAGCCACCATCCCAGAGCATGGAACCAGTAGCTCTCTAGAGGTTGATGCCTCGGGAGCGTCCTGGAGCCCCTCTTGTGCTCTGGAAGACAGGGCCCCCCGGGGCTGTTTGGCAGGCTAGTCAGCATCGGACACACCCTTCGGTGAGTCTCGATGGCAATGAAGGGACTTACCTCTGGAATCGGTATCAGTCCTCGATGCCAATAACTTAGACTTAGTTTTGTGTTTGGACTTTGAGGAGATCTGAGAACCATGAGAGTAAGCAGATATCCTCAACGATGTGGAAGCGACTGAAATTGAGTATGGGGCGAATAGAGAATCATACTATCCAGCTCTGTTCTTTAGGCCTCTTTTTGTCATTTGCTGACACAAAGGACAATCATTTGGAACTTGGTTGGGGCCCCATGTTTATCCGTAACTGATATAGTACCAGAACATTTGGTACATTTTTTGAAACCACTTATGTGTTTTTCCATCGTGGTGAAGAAAAATAGGCCAAGGACTAGCTGGTGGTGGAAACCACCAAAATTGAAAGAAAAAAAAAAGAGAATCTTTTGAAAAGAAAGAAAAAATATTGGGGCCGGTGTCAGTGAAGGCACTGGCATCGACAGAATGGCAGAAGCACAGAATTTAACCAAAAAATAATGTTTTTTTTTCTGCGGTGATATGAAAGAAACAACCTGCTGGCTCTGCGGAAAAGAAAGAATTGAGGCGGGAAGGCAGGAAGGCAAATGCGCAGGCGCAGTGGATTGTTCCCAAAAGCTTTCTAATTGGACGCTGGGGAGTGTTCCCGCACAGGCTCTGTTGGTACTGACGTCACCCATATGTGAAGAATGCATTCCTGCTTGTTCCTGGAGATAATATTTACCATTTGTAGATATACATTTTTATCCAAGTCACTTTTTGTTTTACTCATTGATTCTCTACCATCCTGGGTAGCTAAGTGTAGATTATTTTATACTTAATCCAACATACTGTCCCCCAATCTCCATGTCTTACTACCAGTCTTTATAATATTGTAAATTGCTACCAAAACTAGTAAGGCTGCTGTCCAACCATCTGGCTGCTTAAGTCCCTGTGGATTTACTGGACTGTAACTGTCCACCATCTGGTTGTTTTTTGAAGACTGTAGACTGCTGGTACGAATCTGGCTGCCTGATGACCTGCATGATTGCTAGGTCATGCGGTGCTTAAATATCCCAAAACAATCTATGCAATGGTTTGCATAACTTTATTTAATGGTTGCCTAAGTAAAAGTTTTTATAATGGTTACAGAGTTTATGTATATTATATATTTATATGTGTGTGTGTGTGTGTGAATTAAAATTGTTTTTCAAACACTGTATCCTTTGCTTTAGTTTATGGGTAGATTATTGAGTTTAATCAAAAGACTACCTTGTAGCTACAATCATTAATCTTAAATTCAGATGTTCCCTCTTACGAATTTACTGGTCTCAGCAGATTCATTCTGGGGTACAAAAACAGAAGACAAATTCATCTGCAGTTCATAGTTGAAGACTTCCTTGATCTAAGCATGTTACACATTATGCCACTTTTGATTCTCTACTCATATTAAGACGGACTGAATGGAAACTGCACATCACAGTCCTCGTCAGTAGTTTAAAAATTAAAAAAAAAAAAAAAAGACCACAGCACTCTTAAGAACATGAAAAGTTATTTAGCAATGCCCGAGTCTTAAACAACGAACCAGTTACAAAAAGTGTCCATCTTCACAGCCAAGGTCGGGGATGCCTAACCACAAAAGGCAAAGTTTCTTTTTGTTTGCTTATCATGGATAATGATGGCCCAAGTGGGTTGTGAAAGCTGTTCTTTATTCCACTCAGGCGGTAAAAGCCAGGAAATGAGTTAGACGGATTTCGAGCTTTGTTTCCTGATGAACTGTAGAATGGTAAAAGTACTGGAGGGAGAACTATTTCTACAGGTTTCAAAGCAACCATTTTGTCTTCTGACTTTGGCTTCATGATGTTAGTTTGCTTGTCAAACACCTTTGACATGGATGAAAAACTGTTTGTATTCTTTGCTGTCCCAGGCACAACTGCACTTGTGATTTGCTTGAGTGCTCTTTTATTCTGAATGTTGTTGTTTGTTTGACTCACGTTTTTCTGTAATAGAGTACTAGCTGGTTTTGATATTTGAACCTTTGTGTTTGAATTACCCGTTTCTCTGCTCAGGAACTCTGCAATCTTCGCCTGAGTGATAGTGGCACTAGAAGCATTTTTTTGTAAAGTTGTTTTGGACTTCTTTTTCTTTTCCTCCCTTTTTGGGGGTTTTGCCATCTCAACTCCCTCCAGTAGTCCTTTAGCTGCAGCCCGAGCCAACACATCTTTAACAGACACTGTTTCAGATGGATCTCGCTGAAAATCAAAGAAAAAATATTACTGTTGCAATTTTACATGAAAATGATACCATCTCCGCATCCTACAGCAGGAATTGAATGCTTTCTGAAAGGGTTAATATGTACTGTGTCTTAATATTCACCCACTAGGCCTCAAACATCCTGGTATGTACTAACAGCATCTTCATCACCTCAATATGGTCCAAAAAAGGAAGAAAACTGGCCATAAGGAAATATAACTTCCTCTTTTTCTTGTAGCAGCCAGCAGCAACAACACATAGGGGGGCATAATCAAAGCAGTTTAACTGGTTAGCAGACCTGACCTAACCAGCGGCCGTGTTTCGGCGATGCCTTCCTCAGGGTTTTTTTGGCACTCGTTGATGGTTCACAGTCACAATAATTCTTTTCCAAATCGCGTCTGAACTTACTCCTTCTCCAATTGGAATTAACCAGGCAATGGCCTAATTTTATCCAATTCAGCTATCTGGTCAGTTGCTCAATATTGCCGCTGACCAGATAGCTAAATCGCTATCCGAGCAACCTGGATATTAAATGCCTGTGGCCGGATATGGCTCTGGCATTGAATATCCAAAGCTAACTTTAAGTAGCAACAGACAGCTACTTTAAATGTGCTGGCCGCTGCCTTTGAATATCCCTCCACGGTGTCCATGTGCTCCTGTCCTGATAGGTGCTCCTCACCCTACCCCATCTGTATTTTTCCTATCAGAGTAACAATTGAGATTTGGCATTCATGCTGGATCATCAAATTCCTAGCCATTTGCTGTGGTCTCAATGTAGGAAGTGTTGAATTAGAATGTTGCACTAAGTTACAGCATATGGTGCTCTAATGCACATGCTCCAAAATGTTTTACACCCAATGCGGTTAACTAAGAGCATGCAAATTACCACTGCATTAAAGTGTTCATTGTCAGAAAAACACAGTACACTCTGCTGCAGTAATATGCAGTCCTTTGCTGCATCTAGAGTAAAATGTCTCCTTTCCTGTCAGTGCCTGAGTGGGGATTCGCTCACATACTGACAGGAAGGGAGACATAGAAAAGAAAAAAACAGGCTGGCCATATCCCTGTCCCCTACAACTACCATGCAAAATTTCCCTGTTGGGCCTGTGGGCCCCAGACTCCCCAAGCCTCACCAGCACTCCTGGATCCTCCACAGGCCACTTGACTCCGCTCTAACACTCTGAATCCTGCTGACTCCTGCCCTCTTCTGATCTTCCCTAGGATTGTTATCTGTTCCAGGGTAGCCCTGGCCCAGATACCCCAGGTCAGGAGGTCCTCAATCAGAGAGCTTCCAATGCGGCTTCTCTTCCCCCTCTGGATAAATACTAACCTGATCTTGGAAGGGGTCAAGCAGCATCCTCCATTCATGCCACCATCTTGGGAAATTGTGGCACCTCACCTTCTCAAAGTGTGTCACAAGGTACTAAGAGGGGACATACTGAATCTTCGTAGTGTCTCCCGATACACTGTAAGGGGTCAGGCACCACCATTTTCCAAGATGGCAGTGCAAAGGCAGTAGCCAGTGGGCTTCACTCCTGCCTCTCAACTCTGGAAGTATATTTGGAGGAATCAAGGCTCCCACTGTATATTTTTGGGGGGAGGGGGTCAGGGAGTGGGAGGTGCAAGATGGTCACCAGGGAGATCTTTGGAAGTAGGGGGATCGGAGGTCCAGAGGCCACCAAGGAGATCTTTTGGGCTGGCGAATTAGGGTCCAGGGTCCACTTTGGCTACCAAGGTTTGTTTGGGGGTTGGGGAGAGGGAAATGGGGTGTCCAGGAACCTACTTGGGCCACCAGTGATCTTGAGACATCTGCACTTCACCTCAGAAACCCCTGTTCCTGTGCTGTATCTTTTCGCCAGCCCTGAGTTGGTGTAAAGATTCAATACTAAGGGACGGTAAAAGTTTTTGTACAGTTTTTCACATCGGGAGCAATTTACTATTCAGCTGTTTGTATGCAATTTGCATGCTCACTGCTCTGTGCTTTACAGCAGAGGTTTTATGCTAATTTTCCCATGCTTAAAATTCTTGTTGTATCGAGAGTAAGATTAAAGCAGGAAAATCCTGAGCAACCTGCTGCACAAAGGACAGTACAGCCTATGGCAGTGGCGGCCTATGTTTGTAAGAACAGATTACGCTCAAATAAAGGAAAGGGGTAGGATTACTTGGAATGGAGAAGGAAATAGTAAAGAAGAACCAGAAAAAGGAAGACAGAAACTTGGGGAGAAGGCAAGAAGAACCTAGGGGAAGGGAGAAATATGAAGGCATGCGCGGGAATAAAGAAATGGGATCATTACGAAAAAAAATTGAGAGAAGAGGAAGCTAAAAGAGGGAGATGAATGGCAAAAGAAAGGCAACAGAAGGAGGACAGGATAATGAATGAATGGACATGCAGGAAGAAATGAAGACAAACGCTGATGAAACAGAGAAAGTTAGGGGGGAAAAGAGAAACTGAAGGTGGTGTTAAGCAGATAGAGGAAAAGAGCTGACAAGATGAAGGGAAGCAAGAAGAAAATAAAGAATCTGCTTGCCTGTAATAGCTGTTTTCCATGCACAGTAGAATATAATACCTCAAGGTTGGGTGATGCCATCAAATGATACCCAGTAAAGTTTGTTGAGCTTTCTACCAAGCAGATCTGTGGATATATAGGACTTCCCACACTTTCTCAATTGTACAGGACTACTTAATTTCCATATTTAGCTTAAAAGTAGAAGAGGAGGCAGTCAGGTACAATGAAAACATGGATCCTGCTGTCTTAGAGAATGTTCCAGGTGAGCAATTTTACTTTCTCAGAGTACAAGCAGGATATGAAGTCTTCACTGATTCAAATCCCTATCTACAGGTTGCCTTGGATAAAAAGGAGAAAACTTTACCAAGAGAACCATTTAAGAAAGCAGTTTTAAAGATGTCCACAATGCGAGGACGACCAAAGAAGAAGAGGGGCATAGTGTAGGATCAAGGAAATTCATTGCTTACCCTTGGGATAAGCAACATAGAATCTGTGTACCTTTTTGGGAACCTGATAGGTACTTGTGACTAGGATTGGACACTGGCGGAAACAGGATACTGGGCTTGATGGACCCTTGATCTGACCCAATATGACATATTTTATCTTATGTCTGGGGCGTTCCCAAGAACCTGGATGTCCTTGTCCAATTTCAGAAAAGAGTAGTTATTCACCTGTAACAGGTATTCTCTGGGAACAGCAGGAATCAGTCCTCTCATATGGGTAATGTCGGCACTGACGGAGCCCTCATGAAAGCATCTCCCCAGGTTTCAAAGAAAGCCTTTGGGAGATGCCACCAGGCACACATGGTCCCCTTCCAGCCCAAGGGTGCCATCTTACTCAGTCAGATGACATAGCTAGTCGACAAAAGAAGATGGCAAAAAATATACATACAGCAACTACAGGAGGAGGAGGGAGGGTTGTGAGGACTGATTCCTGCTGTCCCTAGAGAACTACACTTTCTCCGGGAAGAAGTGGCAAACTACAGGACAGTAAGCCTTACCTAGGAGGCAGGAAAAGTAATGGAGGCACTCCCGAAAGAGAGAATAGTGGACTTTCTCAAAATCAATAGGTTGTATGATCTGAGGCAACATGGTTTTATCAAAGGACGATCATGTCAAACAAATATGATTGAGTTCTTTGACTGGGGGACCAGAGAACTAGATCAAAGACATGCGATGGATGTGATCTACCTAGATTTCAGCAAAGCCTTTGATACCGTTCCTCATAGGAGGCTTATCAATAAACTGAACAGCCTGGGGATGGGTCCCAAGGTGGTGAACTGGCTCAGAAATTGGTTGACTGACATACGACTGAAGGTGATGGAAAATGGAACTCATTTGGATGAAAGGAATGTGATTAGTGGCGTGCCTCAGGGACTGGTCCTGGAGCTGGTAGTGTTCAATGTATTTGTGAATGATATTGCTGAAGGACTGCATGGAAAAGTCTGTCTTTTTGCAGATGACACGAAAATTTGTTAACAGTGTGGACTCCCCTGAGGAAGTGGATAACATGAGGAAAGATCTGCAAAAGCAGGAAGAATGGTCTAATGTTTGGCAGTTAAGATTTAATGTGAAGAAGTGCAGTGTCATGAACTTGGGATGCAGAAATCCAAGGGAACTGTAAGAGATAGGGGGTAATAGGTTAGTGTGCATGGACCAGGAGAAAGACCTTGGAGTCATTGTTTCTGAGGATCTCAAAGTGGTGAAACAGTGTGACAAGGCAGTGGCCAAAGCCAGAAGGATGCTGGGTTGCTTACAGAGAGGAAGGCTGAGGGGAGATATGATAGAGGTCTATAAATTAATGAATGGAGTGGAATGGGTAATCATAGATTGTTTACGTCATCAGAATATAGAAAAACTAGAGGATATGAATTGAAGCTACAGGGTAACCTATTTAAGACTAATAAGAGAGGATTTTTCACTCAACGTGTAATCAAACTCTGGAATTTGTTACTGGAGGATGTAATAAAAGCTGTTAGTGGATAAAAAAGGTTTGGACAAGTTCCTGGAGGAAAGGTCCATAAACCATTATTAAAAGGGATCCAGGATATCACTGCTTGACCCAATACAAGCATTGTGGAACCTGTGTCTTTTGGGGAAACTGCTAGGTACTTATGACCTAGATTGGTCACTGTAGGAAACAGGATACTGGGCTTGATCGACCTTGGTCTGACCCAGTATGGCAAATCTTATGTTCTTATGTTCTAATTACCAGCAGAAAGAAGGAGGTACTAATGCCACTGTACAAGTTGCTGGTGAGACCTCACTTGGAATACTGTGTTCCGTTTTGGACCCTATTTCACAAAAGATATAAAAAGACTGGAAATGGTTCAGAGGAAGGTGACCAAAATGATTTGGAGTCTGCACCAGAAGACATATGAAAAGAGACTCCAAGACCTAAATATGTATACTCTAGTTGAGAGGAGAGACAAGGGAGATATAATATAGACCTTTAAATACTTAAGGAGTATTAATGAACAAACCAACCTTTTCAAATACAGGAAAATTGTAATACTAGAGGGTATAACATGAAGATGCAATATCAGGAAATAATTTTTCAGTGAAAAGGTGCTGGATGCTTGGAATGCCCTCTCGATGGAAGTGGTGGGGGCAAATACAGTGACAGAACTCAAAATGTCATGGGACAGACACAGTGGAACCCTTTATAGAAACAAGATAAAATCAAAATAAACTTACCTGTCTCTGATATCTTAACAAGTCGAGGTGACCTGCATGGAGCGGTGGGCACACCCCTAAACAAAGGCATGGGGAGGGGTGACCTGCATGGAGCGGCGGGCGCACCTACTCTTGCCACCTTGTTGGGCAGACTAGATGGACCATGCTGGTCTTTATCTGCCATCATATACTATGTTACTATGTATATGGGACTCTAGCTACAGGCTACCTAAAGCCTGTAAGGAAAAAACACGGTCACCCTCAAGGGGAGCCGTGAGCAGCAGCAATTGAGTCCGTAGATACAGCCTGCAGTAGGACCTGTGTGTCCAATGGGAAGCAATGCGCCAGTAGCCTGAACACAGAAGGGTTATTTATTTATTTATTTACATTCTCTTATATACCGCGCTATTCTGCATCAGTGCGGTTTACATTAAACAAACTGAAATTACATTGAACAGGGCATTATAACTTGGAGATAACTATTTTACAGGGAACATGGGCTATGGAGAGTTAAGTGGCTTGCCCAAGACCACAAGGAGCACCTGTGGGACTAGAAACCCCAGTCCTTCGGCCCAAGGTTGCTGTCCTCTAGTGGGATTTGAACCCCCAACCTTCCGGCATGAAGTACCTTGCCCCAACCACTAGGCCACTCCTCCACTCTGCAGGGTTGGAGGGTAGGAGTTGCCTAGACCCCGAAAAGATTATGGAGCACAGCCTGGTCGAAAGCACTGTCCTATTGGGACTCCCTCTCCAAGCTATAGTGAGCTGCGAAGGTGTGGATTGAAGATTAGGTGGCAGCCCGGCAGATGTCCAACATAAGAACAGAGTTTAGGTTTGCCACCAAGGCTGCCAAGGCCCTGACACTGTGAGCCATGAACCAGCCATCCAGTGCGAACCCAGCCTGCTCATAGGTGAGGCGATGCAGTCCGACACCCAGGTGGACAGCTTTCGCTTGGTTATTGCTTCCCCCAGCCAACTGGGGTCATAGGAAATGAAAAACTGAGAAGCTTTGCAGTGGCCATACATGCACTAAATGTAGAAGGACAGGGCCCTCTTACAGTCCAAGGTGTGAAGGATGGTCTCCGCCCTGCTGGAGTGAAGTCTTGGAAAGAAGGTGGGGAGCACCACCACAATATGGTCCAAAAAAGGAATTTGGGATGCGTGCGCAGCACAACCTTATTCTTGTAGAATCTGGTGTATGGTGCCTCTGCCACCAGGGCTTGGAGCTCGCTGACCATGGGAGCAGATGTGAGCGCACCAGGTACATGACTTTCCATGAGAGATGCCTGAGGTGGCAGGTAGCCAAGAGCTCAAAGGATGGTCGGGTGAGCTATGACAGCACCACGCTGAGGTCCCACTCCGTCGCCGGGGGGGGGGGGTGGACAGGGAATTTTGACAACAGGAGCCCCCTCAGAAAGCGGGTCACCAGAGACTGAGTTGAAAGGGGCTTGCTCTCAACAGGGTGATGGTGTGCTGGCAGGGCATTGAGGTGTACTCTGATAGAGTTAGATTTGAGCCTGGATTGCAAAAGGTGGAGAAGGTACTGCAGTACTAGCTGCACTGGGCAGGAGAACGGGTTCACCCTCTGCTCCGCACACCACACTGAGAACCTGCGCCATTTGAAGGCATAAGCTCTCCTGGTGGAAGCCTTACAGGAGGCCAATAGGATCTCTTCCACTTCTCCTGACAGACTGAAGGAGGCTAAGGCTACCTTTTCAGCAGCCACGCCATCAGCGATAAGGACTCCAGATTGGGGGTGCAGGAGACAGATTTCCTCCTGAGACAAGAGCCTGGGGACACTACCCGGGGGGGTCGGTGCCTCCACCGACAACCAAAGGAGCAGCGGAAACCATGGCTGTCTTGGCCATGGGGGGGGGGGGGGGCACCAGGATCAGTGATGTTGTGTTGCACAGGACCTTGAAAAGAGTCTTGGCAATCAACGGAATGGGTGGGAAGGCGTACAAGAGGCCTTCCAACCACGAGATGAAAAATGCATCTTTAACTTTAACTTTATTCCATACTTGATAGACCGCTTACGTTAAAAACATTAAAGCGGTGTACAAACAATATAAAAAGGCAGCACTGCAAACTACGGAAAAGGAACGCCAAAAATAATAGGAAAGAAAGGAAAGCACAACAACAATACAGACAACAATAAATAACAAATAGATATGGACACAAGTTAAAACAATAGGCAATATTAAAACATAAGTTGAAAACAATAAAAATTTATACAATAAAAACAATAAAAACAACCACCAGTTTAACAATATGCAAACAGCAAATAGTAATTAACAGCAATAAATAAACCAAAGGACATGGACAGCATTACTTAACTAAATACAAACTTCAAACAATGGTTAACAGCAATAAATAAACAAAAGGACATAGACAAAACCACTTAACAAAGACAGACAGAGGGGAAAGACAAAACCAACAGACTAGGACAAAACAATAACCAGGGATGGTATCAGGGAAGGAAAGTCAGGGGGAAATCAGGGAGGGAGATCAAACACTTTTTGAAACAAGTGAGTTTTGAGAGCGGATTTAAACTGTGGGTAGGAAGACTCTAAACGGAGGGGTGAGGGCAAGGCGTTCCATAACCAGGGTCCAAGAAAAAAGAAAGCAGCGTGACGGGTCTTCTCCAAATGGGCATGAGATGGGGACGGTAAAACCAAACGATTAGCGTGAAGAGAGCGAAGCTGACGGTAGGGTGTATGAAGGGAGATTAAATCAGCCAGGTATAAAGGGTTATTAGTATGGAGTGCACGGTGAATAAGGATCAGAAATTTGTAGTGAAACCTAACACAGAGGGGCAACCAGTGAAGCCGAATGAGAATGGGAGTAATATGATCAGAACGGCGGGCGAAGGTGATAATACGGGCGGCGGTGTTTTGAATGAACTGTAAACGTTGAAGTTGATACTTAGGGAGGTTGGCCAGAAAAACATTACAGTAGTCAAGGCGGCTAATAACAAGAGAAAGAGCAAGAGTGGCCAGGGATCCAAGAGGGAGAAGCGAGCGAACGGCTCGGAGACGACGAAGAATGGCGAAAGAGCGCCGAACCAGAGAAGAAATATGATCATGGAAAGAGAGAGAAGAATCAAGAATCACCCCGAGATACCGAAAAGAAGACACCAAAGGAACAGGAACAGAGTCAATCATAGGTGCAACTGACGGACATGACCCAGAAAGTGAAACCCACATAGCAGTGGACTTAGAAGGGTTGAGACGAAGAAAGTGCTGCGAGAGCCAGGAAGCCACGTGAGAAAGACAAGCGTTGAAAGAAGAAAGATCTAAGAGAAGAGGAGAAGTGTGAAAGAGCAAAATAATGTCATCTGCATAGACGTAGCAGGACACATGATATTGTTGTAGTACCAGGAGCAGAGGAGCCAGGAAAATATTAAACAACAAAGGGGACAAAACAGAACCTTGGGGGACACCACAAGTAAGAGGGAAGGAACTAGAGGACTTGCCATTTAAAGTAACAGAAAAAGAGCGAGAAGTGAGAAAAGAACGAAACCAAAGAAGAACAGCACCACGTAACCCCACCTCAGCAAGACGAGTGAGAAGAAGAGTGTGATCGATTAAATCAAAAGCCGCAGATAAATCAAGAGAAACCAAAAGAGTGAGATCACCACGGTCATGTGCAACGTGTATTTCATTTAGAACAGCAAGAAGGACAGTCTCAGTGCTATGGCCCTGGCGAAAGCCAGCCTGACGAGGGTGAAGTGTGTTTGTGGATTCAATATGAGAGGACAACTGATGAAATGCAAAACGTTCAAGAAGCTTAGCCAGAAAGGGAAGGTTTGAAACAGGCCACCAATTTGCAAGAACAGAAGGATCGAGGGAAGGTTGCTTTAAATCTGCTGCTATCTGGATGGGGTGGGGCTGGGGGAGCAGAAGCGGGGCAAATGATAGTTGACTGGACTGACAAATAGGTCTACCTGCGGGGTCCACCAGAGTTGGGAGAGCCAGGTGGCTACTCTGGGATCCAGCTGCCATTCGTGCGATTGAAGGACCCTGCTCAGTTTGTCTGCCAGGGCATTGTCCTGGCCTGGTAGATACACCGCCTGTAGGAGCATTCCCTGACGCAGCCCGTAGGAGCAGAGTGTCATCGCCTCGCGACAAAGGATGCGAGATCCTGTGCCCCCTTGCTCATTCACACAGAACATCGCAACTTGATTGTCTGTTTGGATGAGAACTGGCTGGTGGCTCAGACGGTGATGAAAAGCTTGTAGGGCTAGGTATATGGCCTGGAGCTCCAGGAGGTTGATTTGCTGGTTGCCCTCAGCTTGTGAGCAGATGTCCTGGGTGCAAAGCCGCTCGCAATGGGCCCCCCATCCCAGCAGGGAGGTGTCCGTCGTGAGGACCCTTCGGGGGCTCGGGGCTTGGAAAGGCATCATTGTCAGGAGGTGCTGCAGATCCTGCCACCGCATCGGGGAATCCACTAGTTGGCATGTCACTAGGATTCTGTCTTGTAGTCGACCGGTGGCCTGTGTCCACTGGTCCCGAAGGCACCACTGGATCGCCCTCATGTGCAGACAGGCATCTGGGATGACATGGACTGTGGAGGCGATATGGCTGAGGAGGCACAGCAGGAGTTGGGCAGACACCGAAGAATGGTGTTGCACATCTGCGGCTAATGCTCTGAGATGGTTGGCCTGGTCTAGGGGGAGGAAGACCTTTGCCTGGCCCATGTCCAGTTTTTCCCCTATAAACTCCAGACCTTGTGTCGGGAGGAGATGGGACTTGGGGTAGTTTATTACAAATCCCAGATGTTGCAGGATGTGGATGGTATGAGTCATAGCTTGCTGCACTTCGATGGCTGTGCTTTCTTTTATGAGCCAGTCGTCCAGGTAGGGGAAGACGAATACCCCTTGGAAATGGAGGTAAGCAGCCATGACTGCGGGCACTTGGTGAAGACCCTTGGAGTGGATGCCAGGCCAAAGGGTAGTACCCTGTATTGGTAGTGGCCCTCCCCACCAAGAAGCACAGGTTTTGCCTATGGTTGGGGTGAATCAGATCCAAGGAGCATAGCCAGTCTCCCTGATGTAGGTAAGGCAGCAATGTTCCAAGGGAGAGCATTTTGAACTTCTCCCTCACCAGGAACTTGTTGAGGTTCGCAGGTCCAGGATGGGCCTTAGGCCCCCTGTCCTTTTTGGCATGAGGAAGTACCTGAAGAAAAACCCTTTGTCCCTGAGATGTTGGGGTACTGGTCCCAGCGCCTTGTCCTTGAGGAGGCCTGTGAGTTCTTGTAGTAGAAGATTCTGGTGAACGGGAGACCTTGGAAGCTCTCCGGGGGGGGGGGGGGGTGTCTGTGCCAGGTGGAGAAGATAGCCTTCCCTGACCACTTGGAGTGCCCAGGAATCAGTGGTAATGGTTGGCCATTTGTGGGCATAGTGAATCAGATGTCCCCCTGTGGGCTGCTGTCCCCCTTGAGGAAGAGAGACTATCCCCAAGGAGTCAAAAATGCCCCCCAGGCTGGGCCGGAGCCGGGGGCTTGGGAGCTTTCTGCTTACGTGGGCAATGCCCCTGTCCCTTAGCCAGCTGACCCTGCTGGGGAGGCTTGGAAATGGAGGTAGCTTTTGTAAACCGCCCCTTTTCCTTAGGTAAAAGGCCTATTTCCCCTAGCCCTTCCATTGGTGAGGCTTGGAAACAGGGGACATTTTTGCAAGCAGCCCCTTTCCTCGGGTAAAAGGCTTTTTTCCACGAGCCCTTCCATCGGGGAAGGGTAGCAATTTTCTTGGAGAGCCCAGTCCTCGTCACAAGTTCAGTCTCCAACTCGGCAGTCTTCTCCGTCATGTGTTTGCCAAAGAGGTCCTTCACTTGGCATGGGACATCAACTAATTTGTCCTGAACCCACTGCTCAAGGTCGGAAGACTGTAGCCAGGCTTGGCATTCGGCACCGATGCCCACTGTGGCTACTCGAGTCACCGGCTCGAAGCTGTCATAGGCTGCTGGAGTCAAACTTAGGAGCACTCATGGACAGCTATGGACAGGTTCCTGAACAGCTGCAGAGGTTCCTCAGAGAGACCAGTCGAGAACCTGGCATGTTCCTTCGCCAGGTCCCTCAGGTACATGGCCATGTACAGCTGGTAGCCCTGGATTCGGCTGATGAGCATCAAGCCCTGGTAGCATTTTCTGCTGAGGGCAGCCAAGGTACGGGCCTCTCTACCTGGGGGCACCGAAGAATGCGTTTTCTGGCTTTTCAGCTGACACATGGCTGACTCCACCATCATGGAGTTATGCAGCAGCTGTGCCTTCTGGAAGCCAGGACTCCGGTGGACCCAATACATTGAATCCAGCTGCTTGCTCACGACAGGCACCAATGCCAGTGTTTCCCACATACGGAGCATGAGCCATTCCAGGATGGGTGGGATGGGGACAATGATTCCTTCAGTGGGGTCTCATATTGGAGGATTTCTAACTCCTCCATGTGAGCGTCCTCCTCCGATTCCATGAGGAACGCCAAAGCCTTTGACATGTCCTGCATGAAGTCGAGGAATGCCATGTCCTCAGGCAGGGACCGATGCTGAGTCTCGGAGGGGGGACAGGTCCGAGGGAATGTTGTGGTGGCGACGGGTATCGGAAGATTCCTCGTCCTCGGTCTCCCATTCTGAGTAATCGGTGGAAGACTCGAGGGGAGGGAAGCCCTCCGCAGCTGATGTCGTACACACTCACCGGGGAACACCTTGGTCACTTCGAGCAAGACCTGGATCAAGACCTCAGCCGAGGATCAACAGGGCCATAAGGCCTTGAGGATCAGCTCGGCCTCCGAGGATGTCCTCAATGTCGAGGGCCCACAGCTCTTGGTGCGGACACCGAGGAACTCAGGCCTGGCACCAGTACTCCCAAAGGGGCATCCTCAATGAGGATGGCCTTGGGTGTCCAGGGCCGATCTCTGGTTAATTCCTTCTGGGCGACCTCAGTAGGCTGCTCCCCCTCCGAGCCCTCAGACAAGCGGCATGGACTGTAAGACCAGGCTCGGAACTTACCCGGCCTGTCGGAACCATCCAGGGACGCTGCCTTCAAAAGTTTCTTCTTCTTCATGTGTTCCCTCATGGGAGACCCCCTTTCTAAAGGCCCATGGCGTCGACCGGGATCCACAGGGGCGCCATGGGAGTCCAAGGCTTCAGACGGGGCCTTGGCCTTTGGAAGTGCCGGTGACTCCGGGAAAAACTTGTTGTGCTCCTGCTGGTGGCTCCTGGGGGCCTTAGTGGACATCTTTTTACAAAGACCACAGGCCACGGGGTTGTGGTCTGGTCCGAGGTAGTGTAGACAACAATCGTGAGTATCGGTGAGACATGATCTTTGCACACCAATCACATTTTTTAAACCCACTGGTAGCCATGGGTGAAAAAATTACCTCAGCAAGGTCAAAGACCCATGGTGCTGCTAGTTGGGGAAAAAGGGCACGAAGGTGCCAAAGGTGAAAAAATCACCACCAAAATGGTAAAGGGGATGGAAGGATACTCCTATGAAGAAAGGCTAAAAAAGTTAGGGCTCTTTAACCTGGAAAAGAGACGGCTGAGGGGAGATATGATAGAAGTCTATAAATTAATGAATGGAGTGGAACGGGTAAACGTAGATCGATTGTTTACCTTATCAGAATATAGAAAGACTAGAGGACATGCAATGAAGCTACAGGGTAAACTATTTAAGACTAATAAAAGAAAATATTTTTTCACTCAACGTGTAATCAAACTCTGGAATTTGTTACCGGAGGATGTAGTAAAGGCTGTTAGTGTAGCTGTGTTTTAAAAAAGGTTTGGACAAGTTCCTGGAGGAAAGGTCCATAAACCATTATTAAGAAGGGACCCAGGATATCAATGCTTGAACCAATACAAGCATTGTGGAACCTGTGTCCTTTGGGGAAACTGCTAGGTACGTATGACCTAGATTGGCCACTGTTGGAAACAGAATACTGGGATTGATGGACCTTGTTCTGACCCAGTATGGCATCTCTTATGATCTTATGTTCTTAAAACGGAAACGGACCCAAGACTCGAAGCCGAAGAGTATCGGTAACCTGGAGAGAGAGTATGAAACTCAGAGAGCAAAAAAAAATCAACTTTTTCTGGGGGAAAACAGACAGATATCTGATGGACTCCATGGAAAAAAGGAAACTGAGTAAGATGGCATCCTTGGGCGGGAAGGGGACCATGCAAGAGATATGCTGACGTCACCCATATGTGAGGACTGACTTCCTGCTTGTTTCTGAAGAACATCTTGCACGTCCCGAGCTGCATTCAAATTTACATCTGCTCCAGGTATAACAAAGCATTGGAAAAGTGCTTGTTTTGCCAGTCAAACATCCAGAGGGTGTAGAGAAGGAGATACACTCATATCTCCTATACTTTCCATATTGAGTACGAATGATGACGGGTAAAATGGGCTTCTGTTTTCATTCTGCCATGCCGATGGACATCCCTGTATGCAAACCAGCATAAGATAGACATTCCCACCCCATTTTTTTTTATAGCGGGGACATCTATATGAATGTTTTTAAAATCAGGCTGAAACAGATGTCCTCAGCATTTTTTTTTTACATTTTGCCCTGGACATCCCAGAATGCACTTGGAAAACCTTTCTAAAATGCCAATCAAAAAGAATGCAATCCTCTATTCAATTAGAAAGTGAGTGCTTGGCTACAGAAGTCTCAGGTTTATTGGGGTCAAAGGAAAGAAAAACTGGATGGACTTTAAGAGATGTATCCATTACAGGTAGAAGACTAAGGCTCATTAGCAATCCATTTGGAAGGTGCATTAATCTTAGTGGCCATGCTATTCACTGTGAGCAATCTGTTGTGGTTTCCAATAAATATTGTCTGTATCCAAGGGTCTGAGGTTGTATTAGAGAAAAAGTTAATGTAAAATGTTAGCCTTTCCCTGAAAGGAAGGTACTCCAGAATGGACACTGGAATATCAGCTATATGGATCTCAATCCAGTTAAAACCCTACTCCAGGTTTTGGCTGGGGAGTTGGTTGTGGCATGACATGACTGAGGGGGATAGTGTATCTGGGGACAGAACCTGTGAATCTCCTGGATGTGAGGGCAGATTGGGAGTGGCTGCAGAGGATCTGAAGTATAGCAGAGTGGTCTATAATCTGATTATTGCTTACTTAACTTTATCTGCCTTGCAGAGCACGCTAGTGAGCTTTATCTGCATGTCATTTCTAAGATCCAAAGCCCACAGCCATGAGAGTCTCTAGGCACTGATACCAATGGCAGAAACTCAATATCATCACGGGTCTGCCTGACCACATGTTTTCTGCTGTCTTTATACTTGTCAATTAGTAACCCAAGGTTGTCACATTGACCTTGATAGTGAAATTCTGATAGAATTTAGTTATGAATGCAATTATTCACAATTCACCCAAAAGATGATAATCGCAATGCACAATAAACACATGCAATCTGTCATAGAGCAGGAGCTAATAAAAGTGAGGATATAGGAAAAGAAGCTGTCTGTCCCAAAACAAATGAGGTGCAGAGAATGCAATTCCCTAGCAAAACAGCTAGAGGAAGCAGGCGTGCACTTACAGAGGCTGAGTGGACACACCTAGCTAATCAGCAGCACCTGAGAACTAGCCCGGGAAGTTCAAAGGCAGAAGACCTTTATAAGCGAGAGGCTGGAGCAGC
This sequence comes from Ichthyophis bannanicus, assembly GCA_033557465.1. Taxonomy (NCBI): domain Eukaryota; kingdom Metazoa; phylum Chordata; class Amphibia; order Gymnophiona; family Ichthyophiidae; genus Ichthyophis; species Ichthyophis bannanicus. The sequence continues at coordinate 1,511,146,642 of CM066032.1, read as the reverse complement.
ACCAGAGGGCAGAGCAGCACCAGACAGCAGAGCAGCACAGGAGAGCAGAGCAGCACCGGAAAGGAGAGCACTGCTGAGAAAAGGAGCAGTGGAACCAGGACTAGTGGCACGGCTGCAGGAACTGGAAGAGAACCAGCGTTCCCAGAGGAAGACAGACGAAGGAGAGTCAGTCCTGTGGAAGTCGTGGTAGCCAGAAACTCCAGAGGTAAAGAGCTAAGAAGCAGGAAGCCAGGCTTGGAGAGAGGCCTACACTTGATAGAAAGCCCGGAGACCAGATTAAAAGGGACCAGAAGCTTTCAGGAGAAAGATTGCCAGAGAGACTGGGTCCTAAGGGAAATACCTGAGGAGGACACTTCCAGCTATGCCTATTACAGTAAACCAAGGTATGATGATTCTTTATTCATGCTCAGCTGCTAGAAGCCCTTATAAAACAGATGCCCAGTTTAAAAGAAGAGAAAGCAGGCCAGAGTTTCACCAGCCAAGATATAGAGGCAATAAAACAGGCCATGCTCATTTAAGAACCTTAGAACAACTGTATGGAAAACAAGGGAACAGAAATAGGGACTGGCCAGTGATAACAGCCAGAGGAAGCCCCAGCTCAGGAGAAGATAATAGTGATTTAGAACCGATGCAAGTGGACCTTCTAGACCCTATTCCCTCATCTCAGGAGGAATTGATGGATTGTTCCATGTGTGTTGTGGGTAGTTTGGAATCACTGCCGGAACTGTGAGCCATACAGATATTACCTTAAGAAATTTTCATATTTGTGCTGAATGAAAGAAGAATGTTCAGACATGTAATTTACTCCAATGTTGAAAGACTCTTTGGTTAATTTCCTTTCTACAATTGTGAAGATTATAACAGTTTACTTTGTACCTTGAGTTTGGTTTATGCCTGAAAAGAAGGACTTTCTTTAATTTTTGAGGCCCAACAAATCTTTTTGTGAAAAGGGAAATAAAAGCCTTATTCTCCCTCCATTTGGCTTACATGACTTATTTGCACCAGGAGCAGGACTACATAGACCAGGCTGCACCTGGCCTTAAATAAAACCCTCCTCTCCTAAAATTAACTATATGCCCAACCTCCCCGTTCAGCCATCGGCCACCAGGGGGAGGTTGGCGACAAATCACACAAAAATATAACCTAGACACAATATGTTATCAAAATCCAGCTACCCTGCCTCCCCAACTGACAGCCCTCCCACAGCTCTTTATCAGCCCCCAAATATCTGAGAAAACAACCATACTTGTAACATCTTCCTAAAAATTTGAAAATTGTGTTCCAGCCACAATGTTCCATAAAGTGGGAGCAATGTGACTAGATGCCCCCTTCAATGTTTCAGTAAGCTTAAAGACTGCTGAGGTGATCTTAACCTATGCTCTGGCCAATAGCTCAAAAACAACTTCATCAAATATACTGGGGCTCTAGGTTGCCTATATATGTTACATCTTATGAACTCCAGATGGAAGTGCTCTTTAGCATGATGGAAGTACAATGGTGAATATTAGCAGTAAATTTGTGAAACTGAGACCATACTCCACATACCCTGGTTTAGGAGTGAGTTTCATCACTGTCATGATATGCACACAATGGATTCATTTGGAGACCCATGAGAGAAACCAAAATAGTAATTCCAAAACAAATGCACAATATTATTGGCAACCAATGTAATTCCTACAATATGGATGACACATGAGCTGACACTATTTTTCAACAGGGACCTTACACTGTATTCTGTACTGGCTGCAGGTGATGCATACTTTGTCCTGGGAGACCTTGGTATAAAAAGCGTCAATAATCTATTCTGTTTGCCACTAATGAATGGATAAATGGTGCCAAACTATGAGGAGGTTACCAAAGGTAGCCCTCACGACATATGAAATATGGGCATCAATTGCAAGTTTAGAATCAAAATGTGCATGCCTAGATTTACCACCGAACCAAACCCTTAGACTGAGGCAACTCCTCCTACATTACTAGGAAAGAGTAGTTACTCACCTGTAACAGGTGTTCCCCCAGGAGCAGCAGGAATCAGTCCTCACATATGGGTGTCATCGGCACCGATGAAGCCCCAGCGGAGCATTTCCTCAGCTTTCTATGAAAGCCTTTGGGAATGCAGGCACGCATGCGCGGTTCCCTTCCCGCCTAAAGGTGCCATCTTACCTCAGTCAAATGACATAGCTAAGAACAGCACACAAAAATGAAAAATAAACTATGTACAACTGCAACTCCAAGGGGAGGAGGGAGAGCTGTGAGGACTGACTCCTGCTGCTCCTGGAGAACACCTGTTACAGGTGAGTAACTACTCTTTCTCCAGGACCAAGCAGGAAGTCAGTCCTCACATATGGGTGACTCCCTAGCTCTGGGCTACCGAGGAACCCAGGCTGAACAAGAGAACTCCCTCTAGTCTCAGCAGCAAAGAAAGGCTTTTCAAGGACACAACCTCCACCGGTAGCCCAACAGAGGGCAGGAGTTGCCTAAACCTCAAAGAGATTCCGGAGTACTGCCTGGCCAAAAGCACTGTCCCTACGGGACTCCCTCTCCAGGCATTAATGGGCCGCAAAAGTCTGGCTTGAAGACCAAGTTGCAGCCCTGCAGATGTCTACCAAGGGCACAGAGCGGAGATGAGCCACTGAAGCAGCCATTTCCCTGACACGATGGGCCGTGACCCTACCCTGCAAAAGAAGGTCAGCCGCCTTGTAAGCCCAGGTGATACAGTCTGCCACCCAGATGGACAAGGTACGCTTGGACACAGCCAACCCCAACTTATTGGGGTCAAAGGATACAAAGAGCTGAGTAGCCCTTCTATGCCCCTGCGTACGGTCAAGGTAGAAGGATAAGGCCCTCCTACAGTCCAGGGTATGCAGGACTGCTTCAGCCTGGCTAGCATGAGGCCTAGGGAAGAATGTTGGAAGAACCACCTCCTGATTGAGGTGGAAAGAGAAGACAACCTTAGGGAGGAACTTTGGATGAGTCCTGAGGACCACCCTGTTCCTATAAATCTTGGTGTAAGGCCTGTCACAGACCAGGGCCTGAAGCTCACTTACTCGCCTAGCTGAGGTAAGGGCTATCAGGAAGAGTGTCTTCCAGGAGAGGAAGCGTAGTGGACAAGTAGCCATCGGCTCAAAAGGTGGGCGAGTCAGTTGCTGCAAGACCACATTCAGCTCCCACTGAGGGGCAGGAGGACGGATGGGAGGCTTGAGCAAAAGCAAGCCCCTAAGAAAGCGGGACACCAAGGGGTGACCAGCTAGAGAATGTCCCTCCACCAGAGAGTGGTGAGCTGCTAGAGCTGAGAGGTGGACCTGAACACAATTAGACTTGAGTCCCTGATAGGATAAGTGCAGTAAGTACTGAAGAACTACTGGCACAGTACAGGAGAAAGGATCCTCTGTACGTAGGTGACACCACACAGAAAACCTCTTCCACTTGAGAGCATAGGTTTTCCTAGTGGAATGCTTCCTAGAGGCTAGGACAACCTCCTCAACTTCCTGAGGTAGGCCCCAGGGAGCCAAAACTACCCTTGCAGCCTCCAGGCCATCAAATTGAGAGATTTGAGATTGGGGTGCAGAAGGGAACCCTGGTCCTGTGTGAGAAGGTCGGGTTGCAACCCCAGAGGCAGTGGAGGATCTACCGCCAGTTGAAGCAGAAGAGGAAACCAAGGCTGTCTCGGCCACCTGGGAGCTACCAGCAGGACCGAGGCCTTGTCCTGGAGAATCTTGAAGAGGGTTTGGACCACCAAGGGCGTGGGAGGAAACGCATAGAGGAGGCCCTGAGACCAAGATATCAGAAAAGCATCCGCTGCTATCCGCAAAGGATGGGGTTGCCTGGAGCAGAACCTTGGCAGTTGCTTGTTCATGGGGCTGGCAAAGAGATCCATCAAAGGGAGACCCCATTTCAGGAAGATCTTCTGAACCACTGAAGGATGCAGCTGCCACTCGTGGGGCTGCAGTATCCTGCTTAACCTGTCTGCCAAGTAGTTGTCCTGGCCTGGAAGGTACACAGCCCTGAGGAGCATGTTGTGCTTGAGGGCAAAAGAACAAATGTCCTGAGCTTCCCGACAAAGGATCCTGGACCCAGTTCCGCCCTGTTTCTTCACATAAAACATGGCAACTTGGTTGTCCGTCTGAATTAGGACAGTCTGTTGAGCCAGGGTAGGAATGAAAGCTTTGAGTGCTAATCGAATAGCTCTGAGTTCGAGGAGATTGATCTGCTGTGCAGCTTCCCAGGGAGACCAAAGGCCCTGGGTGCACTTGCCCAGACAATGAGCTCCCCAGCCTTGCAGGGAGGCATCTGTAGTCAGCATCACTGTGTAACCCGGAATCTGAAAGGGCACCCCTTTCAGCAGATTGGGTGGGTGTAGCCACCAGTTGAGGGAGTGCAGAAATGGTCTGGACACCCTTATCCTCTCTCTGAGGCTGCCTGTGGCCTGTGACCACTGAGTCCGAAGGCACCACTGTGCAGGCCTCATATGGAGCCTGGCATTGGGGGTCACATGTACTGTCGAAGCCATGTGGCCTAGAAGCCGCAGGCAGAGTCTGGCGGAGACCAGGGATCTGCTGAGAAACTGACTTGCCAAGGCCATCAACCTTCGGGCTCTGTTTTCTGGCAAGAATGCCTTTGCCAGGAGAGAGTCCAACCTTGCCCCTATGAACTCCAAGTTCTGGGAAGGGAGCAAAGTGGACTTTGCGAAGTTTATGACAAACCCCAGGCGTTGCAGAAGAGCAATGGTCCTGAGGGTGGCTTGATTGGCCTCCTGACCTGTCTGACCCCTGATGAGCCAGTCGTCCAGATAGGGGAAGACAAAGATGCCCTGATTTCTCAGGTAGGCCGCCACCACTGCTAAGCACTTTGTAAAGACTCTGGGGGCGGAGGTGAGACCGAAAGGCAGCACCCTGTACTGATAATGGTTTCCTCCCACGATGAACCTTAGGTACTTTCTGTGGTCTGGATGAATGAGGATGTGAGTGTACGCATCCTTTAGATCTAAGGAGCATAGCCAATCTCCCTGCTGGAGGTAGGGCAGAAGGGTTCCAAGAGTAAGCATCTTGAACTTTTCCTTCACTAGGAACTTGTTGAGGTTCCTGAGGTCCAGAATGGGACGAAGGCCACCAGTCCTTTTGGGCACCAGGAAATACCTGGAGTAGAATCCGTGACCTTGCAAGTGGGGAGGCACAGGCTCCACCGCCCTGTCCACCAACAGACCCTGAAGCTCCTGACGGAGAAGGTCTGTGTGCAGAGGAGGCCTTGGAGGCTCCCCTGGAAAGTATGGGGGTGGCAGTTGGTGAAAATGGAGGGCATAGCCCTTGTGGACTATCTCCAGCATCCAACTGTCCCCGGTGATAAGGGGCCACTGGTGGGCAAAGAGGGCGAGACGACCTCCTGTGCAGGGTTGGGAGAGCAGTGGAGGAGAGGCTATGCTCAAGGAGTCAAAAACCCCCACCCTGCTGAGTGGTAGCAGGGGCCTGAGGCTTGGGGGTCCTCTGTCTATGGGGCCCATTACCCTGGCCCTTGGCTTGCTGACCCTGGGGGGCAGCTTGGGCAGCCTGATAATGTGGGTACTGTTTGTAGGCAGTGCCCTTCCTCGGGTAAAAGGGCTTTTTAACCGAGCCCTTCTTTTTATGAGAAGGGGCAGAGGTCTTCCTCGACAGCCTTGTCCGAGTGAGGTGCTTGGTCTCGAGCTGAGCTGCCTTCTCGGTCATGGGCTTTCCAAAAAGGTTTCCACCTCGGCAAGGGACATCGACCAACTTGTCCTGAACCCATGGTTCGAGGTCCGATGACTGCAGCGATGCCTGGCGTCGAGCCACGATGCCGGCTGCCGCAACTCGGGCCAAAGCCTCGAAGCCATCGTAGGCGGCGCGGGACATAAACTTCCAGCAGTCCCGAATCCCCGAGGACAAGGATTTAAATCTCTGCAAGGGTTCCCCGGAGAGACCAGCAGAGAACCCGGCCAACTCCTTGGCCAGATCCTGCAAGTACATGCCCATGTACAGCAGGTAAGACTGGACACTATAAGCAAGCATCGAGCCCTGAAAGCACTTTCTACCGACGCCATCGAGGTTGCGGGCCTCCCTGCCAGGAGGCACCACGGAGTGCATCTTCTGACTCTTCAGACGATGCATGCTCGATTCCACAACCATGGAATGGTGTGGTAGCTGTGCCTTCTGAAAGCCAGGGCTCTTCCGGAGCCGATAGATCGAATCGACTCGCTTGCTAAGAAACGGCGCCGAGGCCGGTGCCTCCCACGTACGGAAGAGGAGCCGTTCCAGCATCGGAGGAACCGGGACAGTAAAGGCCTCCTTCAGAGGAGAGTCATACTGCAGCGCCTCGAGCTCTTCAGCTCCAGGCTCTTCCTCGGGATCCGCCGGAATAGCCAAGGCAGTGGCCATATCCCGGACGAACTCCAAGAACCGGGTGTCCTCTGGGGGGGGACCACCTACTCCGGGGCTCAGACTGCGGTGAGTCTGAAGGGACACACCGAGTCTTAAAGGTATCAGGAGACTCCTCATCCTCCGTCTCCCAAGCCGACTCGTCCGAGGAAGAGTCGGGGTCCGACCCCGTGGGGCCCTGGAGCACCCGCCCCGACGCCGGAAGCACCGGCATCACCGCCCTCGGTCCCGAACGGGAGGTTGAGGGAGACCGCGACCGAGGTCGACTCCGAGCCACGATGGACTCGAGTATCGGCTCGGTCTCCGGGGTTGACTTCGACGTCGATGTCCCGGTGGTCGGGGCAGATGCGCCAGACAGGCTGGCCATCAGTGCCCGCTGCTGCTCCATGAAGGCAGACATTCTGCTCTCCAAGGCTGTCATCCTGAGACTCAGCTCAGGAGATGCAGCAGCCACCGACTCGGGGCCTGGCGGCACCGGGCCCGACGTCAGCTCCCTGGGAGGAGAGTCCACGAGGACTACGGGGCTTACGTGTCCAGCAGACTCCGGCTCCACACAAGGAAATTTGGCAGGCTTCTCCGGTTCCACAGGCCCGGGGCGACGGTCGGGGGTCTTAGACCAGACCCTCGAGGAGCCAGGGACCTCCTCCTCCGACGCCTTCGCGAGCCGTTTCTTCCTCTTGCGTTCCCGGTCGGGGGACCCCCTGTCCAAGGAGCTTCGACGGCGCTTGGGATCGGAATCTCGAAATGTCGAGGCCTCAGACGAGGTCCGGGCCCGGCCGGAGGCTGAGTCCGAGAAAAGCCTGTCCTTTTGCTGCTGGCGACTTCGTAGTGCCTTGGAAGACATTTTTCCACAGGCCCTGCACGACTTAGGATCGTGGTCGGGGCCGAGGCACCGAAGGCAGCAGTCGTGTGTGTCGGTGAGAGACATTAGTGGAGGAGTGGCCTAGTGGTTGGGGCAAGGTACTTCAGGCTGAAAGGTCAGGGGTTCAAATCCCACTAGAGGACAGCAACCTTGGGCCGGAAGGACTGGGGTTTCTAGTCCCACAGGTGCTCCTTGTGGTCTTGGGCAAGCTACTTAACCGTCTATAGCCCATGTTCCCTGTAAAATAGTTATCTCCAAGTTACAATACCCTGTTCAATGTAATTTCAGTTTGTTCAATGTAAACCGCACTGATGCAGAATAGTGCGGTATATAAGAGAATGTAAATAAATAAATAAAAATAAAAAATAAATTATTTCTTACACCGATCACACTTCTTAAAACCACTGGAAGCCATCGGGGAAAAAAGAGTCCCCGCAAGGGCAAAGGACCGGCCTTCCAGGGAAAAAGAGAAAAAGGGCACGAACGCCAGCCACGAAGGGCAAAAACCGAAAAAGAAGAATCAGGCTCGATACCAGTGTACCGAACCCGGCGGGAGGGGAACCGGCATCGAACCGGTAGAAAAAGAGCAAAAAATCGCTGAAAAATCTAATTTTAACCGGGAAAACTGGACACACGTCCGGTGGGCTTCACAGAAAAAAAGAGAGTGAGGTAAGATGGCACCTTTAGGCGGGAAGGGAACCGCGCATGCGTGCCTGCATTCCCAAAGGCTTTCATAGAAAGCTGGGGAAATGCTCCGCTGGGGCTTCATCGGCGCCGATGACACCCATATGTGAGGACTGACTTCCTGCTTGGTCCTGGAGAAAAAGAGATTATACCCAGTCCCTTCTACTAAACCAAAGGTCTTCAAGTTTTGTTTTTTTTGTGGGGGGGGGAGGGAGGTCAGCTCCAAATGTGCTTTTACTAGCCAAAAAGATATCACTTTCAAACATTTACTGAGTCTGACAACAGCTTACTGCTGATCCACTCTCTCTGGCATCAACAGCTGCATATCATCCGCATAATAGAAGCATTCAATGCCATAGCTGTTTATGAATGAAACTAGAGAGCTCAAGTAAACATCAAATAGGACCAATAATGACATTGATCACTGTGGCATCTCAAATTCCAATTCAGCTTTCATTGACAATTGACAATTCCAGGAAATCTGTCATCTCGGCTGCAAGAATCCTTTATGGAGCCTCCAAGAGAACCCACATCACTCCAATACTGAAACAGCTACATTGGCTTCCGATGCAATCCAGGATCTCTTTCAAGATACTAACCTTGACTCACAAAGCGATTAATAACAACTCCGCATCTTCCATCACCGACCTGATATCAATTACACCCCCTAATCGTGCAAGGAGATCAACTGCCTCTAACTCCCTTGTATTACCTAAGGCAATCACGAAGTGCTCTCAAGCCACTAGATCCAGAGCCTTCTCTTACTTCGCACCATTATGTTGGAATGCCCTACCAACAGACATCAGAACCATCAGTGACCTTTCTCAGTTCAGGAAGGCACTGAAGCACCACCTGTTCTTGCTTCACTACAATGTTTCCGACACCGTCTCACACCAACCCACCTCTACATCCCAGGTCAACACGTTAAACCCATGCGCTCTATAGTCTTAACACGAAGAGCGGCAATCTCACCTTGCTTCCGCTCTCATCAGGAATCATATAGCTGCACTTAGCGGCCTTGTATATAGTTGCCTTTTGTACATAGTTTATTATGTTCGCTGTTTAAGAAACCTGTTTAATGTAAACCTGTTTAATGTATTGCCCTGTTCATTGTAAGCACTGATCAATGTTGTGAAGTGTAATTTCTGTTCACTGTAAACCGCGCTGATGTCGAATAGCGCGGTATAAAAGAAACTTTAAATAAATAAATAAATCTCATCCCATTTTAAAAGGACTGGCACCATCCCCAGGAATTGCCCACTAGTCTCACTTCCTGTAAGCACTGCAACAGGTGATCCACTGCATTGAATAGGGTGGTGAGATGCAAGAGGACTACACCAAAAGCACCCTCACCTCTATTTGATGCAAATTAGACTGACATTAGAGCATCTATGCCTCCAGGCATACCACTCTCCAGGATAATCTGAATCTCTGTCTGCACTAATATCAGTGAGGTCTGTGCCAATGAATGAATCTTTTCCAAATGCTGGTTCGGCACCTTTTGGTTTCTCCTGTCCAACTCCTCCTCAAAAACTGTTGAGGCCAATACTGAGACCAATGATGAAGTTTATCAGTAAGAGCAACCAAAACTCTTTCTATAAAATGCCCCTTCCAACATCCTGACTGACACTCATACAATGCCCCTACTTCTTTTAATAAAGAATCAAGTGGGCATATACTACCCATTTTACCAACAAAGCAAAAAAAAAAAAAAAAAAAAAAAGGCAAATTAGAGATGTGGTGGTAATTGTCCACAGGCAATGAGGCAAATTCCATTAATGCACATCCAGCCCCCTGTACTGCTGAGCAGAATCAGGCGTATAAAGTTAGACCCGATTTTGATCACAGCTCTATTTACGAGCTGCGATCCTGGCCCGTCAAACCCAGATGCCTGTTCCCAGCAGCCCGACCCCCAGTCTGGCGTTCCAAGGCCTGGGTCAGGCTGGGGGTTGGGCTGCGGGGAACCCCCTGCACCACCTCACCTATGTCCCCGGGTCCCGCACCACTATCCACCTCTGCCCAGGGAACTTATTTCACCTCTGAGGTGGAATAAGTCCCCCGTCTAGATTCAAGGCCCCGGACGTATAGGGCCGACCTCTGAATCGGCCCTGTATGTCTGGGGTCATGGCCTGCCCATGCCCTGCCCTCATTCTGCCTCCGGAACGCTCTCTCCCGCCACCATCTAGGCCTCCCCGTACAAACCCGCTATATGTACTGGGAGGGTATTGACAGGGCCGGCAGTGGAAAGAATAGCGAGTATGGACGTTCATCGTGCTATTCGCAGGACAGAATGACCCCCAATCGATCCAATCTGGAGTTCTTCAATATAGGCCAAAAGATTATCTTCTTCAAAGATGATGGCTGAACACCAGACCCCAAGAATATATTATCAAAATCTGCCAGCTATGATACCACTGATTCCCTAGCTTCCTTGATGAGGCACATATGAACAGTGTATAAACAAGTTTTTATTTATCCCAATATAATAATATCCTGCGGTGTTACCCATCCTCATTCTCGTAATATCCGAACATGCTCATCTCTAGATCCTCCTCAAGAAAATGGTTGGGAATAAAGGACAGACTTTTGAGAAGAATTTATAAGCAAAGATATATACCGACACTTTCACAAAAATAAGGTTGTAATACGACTATTTTGTTTCTTTTTAAATTTTATTTTATTGTTAATGCAGTTTGAAAAACAAACACATTCCCCAAAGAGCAAAGGAAAAATAGCAAACCTGAAGAATATATACCAATACATCACAAATACAAGGCAAAGGCCCTAAGGCTAAAATGTGTGGTAGAACAATATTAGTCTCACTGAACTACACCACCACTATCCCTCCTATCAACCAAAACCTTTTCCAGCTGTATACTATCTTGAAACAAATAAGTATTTCCTAATAAGTAATATATTAGCATGGAAAGTGGAGGGAGGTGATGGCCCCAAGGGCCAACACTTGTGGCCTCAAAGTACGAAACTGCTTCCTGCGGAGCTAAGTATTCCTAATTACATCAGGGAATGCCAAAAGTTTATCTTCATAGAAAACAGCCTCTTTGTTCTTAAAATAGCCTTTAAGACCTTCCACCTTATCACTCTCAAAGGCGAAGGTGACCAAAAGGGTGGTTCTTTTTATTATCCTATCTGTGGAATCCTCTAAAAATGCAGTAAGATCCTGAGTGGAATTAAACTGAAGCACATCCTATTTCACACTCAACAGGATTTAAAATCTTGCGCTTATCAGGAAGCTAATAACACTTATCAAGGACAATTTCTTAAGAAAAATTTAAAGTTTCACTGAGATACTGTCGGCGCGCCCCCGTGTGGCCAGGCGGTTGCCTAGGGCTACAGGGGAGGCTCCGATTGTCCTTTGTTGAAATTAGCCCAAAAGCATGTAGTTGTGTCCCCGAAAGGATAAGAGTCAAGTGCAAAGGTCGCAGAAATATTTCTTTATTTTTAGAAACAAGGATTTCCTAACCGGTTCAATTCTTTGACATGAATTGATTGAAGTTGACCAAAACAAAATTCAGGATACTTCTCCAAATAACAGCACACAAGCCTATTATACAGTCCTTGGCTTGATACAGCTTTGAAACTTGCTTTCTGATAAAACTCTAGTTTCAGCAGTAATCTGTTTCCTGGTCTCCAGGAGGCGCTATACAACCCTCTGTTACTTCACAGTAGGTGTAGCAAGACTTCCTGGCCCACCTAGATACTTTCACAAGCAATAGAATTATTTTCCACTTATAACACAAACATTCAGCACAGCTTCTTCCCAAGCAGCTTTAAACAGGACAGCTACTTTTAAAAGCACAGCTAAAAAGTAATGGGCTTTAAAATGTCCTTGTAAAAGAACTTCTGGCTCATTCCAGATACCAAACTTCCTTCAGTTCTTTTACTTAGCACGAGGTAACACAGATGCATTCAGTAATCAAGACCAGCTGGGTTTCTTTCTGCTTTCAAACCCTATTTGGTTCCTTTATACTTCTTTAGCACAGATTGCACAGCTTATTTCCATGTCTGAGACATTGTCTAAATCCACAGTGTCTCCCAAGTCCATATCCTCCACACTAGACTCTTCCTGGTCACTGTTTCCCCTGGTATCTTCCTGAGAAGCCTCACTAGCTTGCACAGCCTTTAGGAGCTTCTCCCAGGTACCCTTAACAGTATGTGAGCTTGTGGGGGAAGGGCAGGAAAAACCCTCTTTGTCTAATAAGCCTTTCAAACGTTGTAAAGGGCTCACCTTATTAGTGCTGCTTTTCCTCCTTATAGATTCCTTACTAGGAGAAGAGTTGAGCCATGAACTCTTGGAGAATATTTCCTCCTCTGAGGACTCCTCCCCTGAGCTTTCCACTGGCCTTGTCAGCTCTTTGCTCCTGGTTCTCAATTGCTTCTGTGCAAGGGATTTCCATGGGTTTCTTGTCCTCCCTTCCTGGAACCCTCGTGTCCTCTGTGTCTGTGTCCTCTCTCTCTCATACGGGTCTTCCTTCTCTCTCCCCTTCTCTTTCAGTTCTACTGTATGAGTGCAGCTTCCGTTCCTAAATGTTTGGGGCTGTCCTATCCCCTTTGACTCCACCCCCAAACCACTCCCTTCTCCTCCCTCTATCTCCATGGGAACAGGGCGTGTGCTTAGGTCTGCACCTCTGTGAGAAATATTTACCTTTAGTGTTGGTGTTAACCCTTTCAGTGCCTGCAGTTTTATGGCTAAAAGAAAAAAAAGGCAGTTTTCCCTTTTTTTTCTGCCCTCAGCGGCTGCTTCTCCACCACATAACCCCCCCCTTAAGATATTCCGTGCTGGCGTTTCTAGCGCACAGCCCGGAATCCGTGAAAGGGCATCGGCGTTAGTATGTAGCCTCCCCGCCCTGTGCTCCACCTGGAAGTCGTACGCCTGTAGGGCCATGTACCATCTGGTGAGGCGAGGGTTGTGGTCTTTCATGCTGGTTAACCACTTCAATGGCGCATGGTCAGTTACTAAACGGAACCTACGGCCAGTTAGGTAAAAACGAAGTGCCTCCACTGCCCAAAGTATGGCGAGGCATTCCCTCTCGACCGTAGAATATTTTTGTTCCGCAGGGGCCAGTTTTCTACTTAAAAACATAACCGGGTGCTCTACCCCTCCATGTTTTTGCGCTAGAACTGCACCTACCCCTGTCTCGGACGCATCGGTCTGTAGTATGAAGGACTTATTGAAGTCCACCCCTCTTAAGACCGGCGCCGAACATAGTTGTTCCTTTAGTTGTGTAAAGGCCTGCTCTGCCTTTGGTGACCATTTTACTTGCGTTGGTGCATTTTTCTTTAGCATATCTGTGAGAGAGGCGCTTTCCTTCGCGAAATGGGGCAGAAGCCGGCAAATATACAGACCATGGTAATTTACACTTATCATCCTGGGGTGGAAGGGTATCTACAGAAGAGAACAGGGAAACAATTGTTGAGAACAAAGGATTGGGTGGGGGGAAGGGGGGCGGAGACCTCTCCACGGAGCTAAAAGACGCTCCTTCCGGTGGGCTGAGAGAGATCTTGAAGGAGTACTAAATGTTTATCCATAGGTCCAACCGTCTTACTCACTGTAGATGGTTGGGAAGGAAACTGCCCTTTGTTCTTCCTCTTCTTTTGCCCCATCCCGGCAAATACTTTTCAAAGTCAATACCCAGGCAAATAGCAGATAGATAGCTGGCATGGAATCACCACCAATGTTCCGAAGGGGCTCCAAAGAGGCATGACCTGTCCTTTTGGGCATGCCCCTTTGGGCCATGTCCCACAGCCACGCATCAGTTCAGACGCCGACTTTTGGCCCGGTGGAACAAAGGCCTCTCAGTGACGTCAGCAGCTGGTCTCAATACTGCCTGCTCACACTCCTCCTCCACATGGCAGCCAGTTTTCACACCCAGCAGCCAGAACTCACCCCAGGACCTTGGAATCTCTGCAGGGCTATTTTGTTTCAAGTAAAAAAAGCAGTGCTAGTAAAGGTCAAAGGTTAGGTTGGTTTGCACCAATCATGTTAACAATTACCAGGCAAAGATTTAGGAATAGGCAATATAAGCAATTGCTTAGGGTGCCAAATTTTGCAGGAAACAAAAACCTGACCTAAGCGGGTGACTGATTTTACCACGCTCCATGACTGATTCTACAATGCTCCGGGGTCCTAACTCATGGGAGCAAACATCTTAAATCCAGCCATGAAAATTACAGCTTTTGCACCAATAACTTAGGAGAAGATGGAGGTAAGAGATGTGCCACAGCTGTTAAGGTCACTTGAAGCAGGAATATATTTTTATCTTTCCATGTAAAGCCTCTCTTTTTCCCTCTTCCTAGCTTGCATTCACTGGAGAAACCACATTACTTACCTGTAAGAAAGTGTTTTCCGTGGATAGCAGGACACCCAAATGAGTGATATCCCTTAATAGAGGCCAGAAAGGGAAACTGTCCTCTAGCTTTGCAATTCTGAAGAACTTTGAATTCAGTTGCACAGGAGCAACATCTCCCCTGCTGCAATGTTGCACAGGGAAGCATCAGATCCATATGTAGCTTATGGAACAGAGCAGAGATGGCATCCATCTGTCCAAGAAAGGTCAACGCATCTTCGGTAGTAGACTGGCTAATCTACTGAAGAGGGCTTTAAGCTAGATTCATTGGGGATGGGTGAAGAAAGCCCCCAGGTAGGTGATACATTAAATACCTTTATGGAAATGGGTAACAGGGGTAACATATGGAAAGCAGTGTGTATAAATGCCCATAGCATGGGAAATAAGATCTCTGATGTTGAAGCTTTGGTGGGAGTGGCTGACTTAGATTTAGTGGCAGTTACAGAAACATGGTTCACAGAAAACCATGATTGGGATATAACTATACCTGGCTATACTATATTCAGAAAGGACAGGGTAGGAAGAAAGGGGAGGAGGAGTGGCACTACATGTAAAAACTACTATTAAAGCTTTGGAATTACAGAGCTTAAAAGGGAGAGAGGAGGCACTGTGGAAATCGATTTGCATTGGTGTGATATACAGACCTCCCTCACAAGAGGAAGAGGTGGACAAAGAGTTAATTGAAGACATACGCAGCATTGCTAGGAAAGGGGAAGTGCTATTGATAGGAGATTTCAATATGCCAGATGTTGATTGGCACATTTCTGCTGCAGTACCATCTAGAAAGCACAGTTACTTACCTGTAACAGGTGATCTCTGGGAACAGCAGGAATTAGTCCTCACATATGGGTACGTCGGTACCGACGGAGCCCGCGCAGGAAAGCTCCCCAGCTTCCCAGAAGGAAAGCCTTTGGGGCCTCCCACTGCGCATGCGCGCTGCCTTCCCGCCTTCCTGACCAACTCTCCTCAGTTTGAGTTTTAAAGCTGAGACAATAGAGAGAGGAAAGAAAAGAGAGAGATAGATACAACTCCTAGGGGAGGTGGGTGGGTTGTGAGGACTAATTCCTGCTGTTCCCAGAGATCACCTGTTACAGGTAAGTAACTGTGCTATCTCCAGGAACAAGCAGGAATAAGTCCTCACATATGGGGACTCCCTAGCTAAGATGCCGGGGAGATCCCCTGAAGGGTATGAGACCCTGAAAGGTTCCTCATCTTCCTATGGATCTCAGGCATCCATTCAGGGAAGGTGGGCTGGAGTTGTTCAAGAATGGAACAGGTGTCTGAGGACAGCCTGACCAAACAAGGCATCCCGGCGGGAATCCTTGTCCAAGCAGTAATGGGCTGTGAAGGTATGAACCGAGGCCCAGGTGGCTTCTCGACAGATCTGGTCGATGGACACAGAGTTTAGATGAGCCATAGAGGTGGCCATGGCCCTCACATTGTGAGCGGTGACATGGCCCTCCAGAGAAAGGTTCTTACTCTGGTAAGCAAAAGAGATACACTGAGCAATCCAATTGGAGAGTGTTCTTTTGGAGACTGGAAGTCCTAAATGAGAAGGATCAAAAGCAACAAAAAGCTGAGAAGACTATCGATGCTGCTGAGTCCTGTGGAGGTAAAAGGCAAGAGCTCTTTTACAGTCTAGAGTATGAAGGTTCCTCTCTGCACTGGATGCATGAGGAGCTGGAAAAAAGACAGGTAAATATACCTCTTGATTAAGATGAAAAGGGGAGACCACTTTAGGCATAAAGTGGGGATTGGTCCTAAGGACTACCTTATCATGATGGAACCTTGTATAAGGTGGATTAGCCACTAGGGCTTGCAGTTCACTGATACGGCGAGCTGAGGTGACTGCAATAAGAAAAATAACCTTCCAGGAAAGAAATTTCAAGGAGGTAGTGGCTAAGGGTTCAAAGGGTGGCTTCATAAGCTGACCAAGAACCAAATTTAAGTCCCATGCCACCGGAGGAGGTCGAATGGGAGGTTTAGTTAAGGTTAGGCCTCTCATGGATCTTGCAATAAGAGGATGAGAGGAAACAGGTTGTCCATTGATGGGCTTAAGTGAAGCCGCAATAGCACTCAAATGGACTCTTACTGAATTCGTTTTGAGTCCTGCATTGGAGAAATGCAGGAGATATTCCAAAAGAGAATTCAACGGGAGTGCTAGAGGTTTAAGACCCTTGTGAGCACACCAAATGGAAAATCTTTTCCATTTAAAAGCGTAAGAACGCCTAGTGGAAGGTTTCCTAGAGGCGTGTAGGATATCCTTCACTTGCTGTGAAAGATTGAAGTCTTGAAGGTCTAGGCCTTCAGTAACCAAGCTCTGAGGTGAAGGGACTTGGGGTTTGGGTGCCACAAAGTCCCCTCCTCCAGAGACAGAAGGTCTGGAGCCGCTCCCAAGTCCAGGGAGGGGGCTTGGGAGAGATGCAGAAGTAGAGGGTACCACACTTGGCGTGGTCAGCGTGGAGCTATGAAAATCATGGACCCTTGATTTCTCTGAAGTTTGAACAGAGTTTTGGGAATCAAAGGAATGGGTGGAAAGGCATACAGGAAGGCCTGACCCCAATGAAGGAGGAAGGCATCCTTGGCCTGAACTCCCTGACACGGAAGTCTGGAACAGAACCGGGGAAGTTTGGCATTCCACAGACTTGCAAAGAGGTCTATGTCCGGGGTTCCCCATTTCTGGAAGATTCTGAGAACCTGATCCATGTGCAGGGACCATTCGTGTGGAAGCAGAACTCGACTGAGTCTGTCTGCCCAAGAGTTTTGGATTCCTGGAAGATATACTGCCAGGAGATGGATTTGATGCTCTCTGGCGAAGGCCCATAATCTTAGAGCTTTGTTGCAAAGCGACAGAGAGCCAGTCCCTCCTTGTTTGTTTATGTAAAACATGGCTACTTGATTGTCCGTGTGAATAAGGACTGTCATGTTGCTGAGGAGGGTATGAAAAGCTTTGAGAGCCAGAAAGATTGCTCGAAGTTCCAAGTGGTTGATATGAAGGGTGGTCTCCTGTGGAGACCAAGTGCCCTGAGTGGAGAGATCTTGAAGATGAGCTCCCCAACCTGTTTGGGAGGCATCTGTTGTGAGGGTTGCTTGGGGCAGCAATGGTTGAAAGGGGGCCCCCAACAACAGATTTTGAGTGGATATCCACCATTGGAGAGACCAAAAGAGACGTTTGGAGTTTGCTATTTGGTCTGAGAGAGCTCCTGATGCTTGAGTCCACTGGGTGGATAAAGTCCATTGAGCTGCTCTCATATGTAGGCGAGCATAAGGCACCACATGCACTGTGGAGGCCATGTGGCCTAATAGTTGTTGCATCTCTCTGGCAGTCAAGTGGCTTCTGGACTGAGTCTGAGAGGCTAAGTGCACTAGACGTTGGCAACGGGCCTGAGGCAGATAGGCCCTTGCAGTGGTGGTATCCAACCAGGCCCCTATGAATTCCAGGGATTGAGTAGGGGTGAGTTGGGACTTTGGCAGATTGATCACAAGTCCCAGATATTGTAGAATGCGCCTGGTGCGATCCAGGGAAGTCTGAGCCTCGGACTGAGATGGAGCTCGGATGAGCCAGTCGTCCAGGTATGGGAAGACAAAACTTCCCAGGGCGCGTAGAAATGCAGCTACTATTGCCATGCATTTGGTAAATACCCTTGGAGCAGAGGCTAGACCAAAGGGAAGTACTCTGTATTGGAAATGTTTTCCCTGGAACAGAACCCGTAGGAATTTTCTGTGGGATGGATGGATGAGTATATGTGTGTATGCATCCTTGAGATCTAGAGAACAAAGCCAGTCCTGACTCTGTAGGTATGGAAGGAGAGTACCTAGAGAAAGCATCTTGAATTTCTCCTTGCATAGAAATTTGTTCAATTCTCTGAGATCCAGAATAGGTCTGTACCCCCTGTTTTCTTGGGAATGAGAAAATAAGGGGAGTAAAAACCTGACCCCTGTTGAAGAAGAGGAACCTCTTCTATTGCCTTTTGGGCGAGAAGAGTGGTCACCTCCTGACCCAACAGGTCTAGGAGAGATGGGGGAGAATTGAAACATCTCACCTTGGTATGGGGAGGAAGGTTGGAGAAATGTAGTTTGTAGCCCTCTCTGATGATAGAGAGGGTCCACTGTTCTGAGGTGATTTGCTCCCATCTGGGAGCAAAATGAGTTAACCTTCCTGGAATGGTGAGAGGTTCTGGATGTTTTAGAGTCAGAAAGGTTAAGTTCTCTAGTTTTAAGTCAAAAACCCTGAGGGGGTTGGGACTGCTGGGCTGTAGCAGCTCCTGCAGGTTTTGCCCTGGCCTGTTTAGGCTGCTGACACTTAGGAGTAAAGCGAGCTGCAGAAGATTGTTGGCCAGTATTTGTGGCAAATCTGGCCTTCTTGTAGAAAGGCTTCTTGAAAGATTTTTTCTTGACAGGGGTAGAGGTAGACTTAGAAAGTCTATCTAAAGCAGCATTTTCTGCATCCATTTGAGTGGCTTTGATTTGCCACTCCTTACCAAACAGATTCTCACCTGTACAGGGCAAATTTCCCAACCCATCCTGGACCGAGGGTTCTAGGTCAGAGGCCTGGAGCCAAGCAATTCTGTGAGCCGCTATGGCAATACCTGAGGCTCTGCTAGCACCCTCAAAGGAGTCATAGGCTGCTCTGTTGGAGAACTTTGAAATATCTTGGGTATGCTTCAGCAAAAGAAGGAACTCCTCCTTTCTATCCTCTGGGATAAAGGGGAGAAAATGGCGTATTTTTAATGCAATTTCCTTCAGAAACATGCCCATATAGAGGCTGTATGAATTGATTCTGCCAATAAGCATACTTGCTTGGAAGATTTTTCTACCAAAAGCATCCAGAGTCCTACATTCTCTTCCTGGAGGAGTAGAAGAGTGTCTTTTTGTACTCTTGATCCTTTTCATAGCTGACTGCACCACGATGGAGTGGTGAGGGAACTGAGTTTTTGGAAACCCAGGAGAAGGGGGGACACGATACATGGTGTCCAGACGACGAGAATGTGGAGATAGGGTGAGAGGAGTCTCCCATAAGTCCATCATGTGTTCTTGAAGAATTTCATGGATGGGCAAGGTGAGTGCCTCTTTGGGAACCTTAGAGTATCCTAAAATGTCTAACTTTTTTGCTCTAGGTTCTCTTTCAGAGGATACTGAAATAGAAAGACCTTTAGCTACTTCAATGATGAAGTCTTGAAAGGATAAATCCTCTGGAGGAGACATTCTCCTTTTTGGAGAAGAGGGCTCCTCGGGTAGAGTAAGGGATACTTCAGCAGAGTCATCTGATGAATCAGAATCATCAGAAGACTCGAAGTATCGTCTGTTTGCTTCCAGGGATCGATAAGCGTATCGACCGGTATCGACATCGGGGGTACCCGGAACCGGATCGGTATTGGGAAACACCCCGGAACTGGGAACCGGAATCGGTATCCTGGTCGATGTGGATGCCCTGGGTACCGGTATTGGTTGTGGTACCAGAACCGGAGTCGGTACCACAGGGTGCGGTACCGAGGGCGTCGCAGCCTTAATAAAAGCTAAAATGGCCTGCTGCATGGATTGAACTGTGTGATCCATAGACGCCACGACTGTCTGGATGTCGGTACCGGATGATTGAGCCGGTACCCCAGAGCAGTCTAACAGGTGATCGGTCGAGGCCGTGCCATCGATGTCAACCTGTAACCCCATAGGAGGAGCTTTGGAAGCCGGAGCTTCCCGCCGGGGTTGTTTGGCTGGGGCAGGGTCCTCAGGGTCAAGCCCAGGGGTATCTCGATACTTAGAGGGAGAGATTTGCCCTTTGAGGACCTGCCAGAGGAATGTTTGGTTACCTGAGATCCATCAGGAGAGGAAGACCTGGAAGATGTCGATGCTGGAGTATCTGTAGAAAACAGCATGTGAAACTTGGCTGCCCGGTTCTGTAAGCCACGTTTAGACATCAAAGAACAGGATGGGCAATCCGGAATGGAATGGTCAGGCCCCAAACATTTAAGACACCATTCATGAGTGTCTGTGACTGAAATAGTACCGCTACACTTGGTGCATTTTTTAGAACCAGAGGCTGGTTTCTCCATGAGGGAGAATTTGTGAAGGCCTAGAGGCCTCACAGAACAAACACACCAAGTGGGGAAAAAATAAGATTTTTTTTTTTTTTTAAAGAAATAAAGGAAAAAAGACCGGCGGTACCGGTCTGGAATCGGGGAAGGCAGACACGCGGCCAAAGAAATAAATTAAAATAACAATTTCTTCAGCGGTGACAGGAACACGACCTGCTGGCTCCGCGGAAAAAAAAGAACTGAGGAGAGTTGGTCAGGAAGGCAGCGCGCATGCGCAGTGGGAGGCCCCAAAGGCTTTCCTTCTGGGAAGCTGGGGAGCTTTCCCGCGCGGGCTCCGTCGGTACTGACGTACCCATATGTGAGGACTTATTCCTGCTTGTTCCTGGAGATACAAGGAGATCCTGGATTCTCTACAGGGAGAACTATTCAGGCAATTGGTAACAGACCCCACACGTGAAGGGGCCATACTGGACTTGGTGCTTACCAATGGTGAAAGTGTTTCTGATGTTGTAGTGGGGGATCATTTTGCATCCAGTGATCACCAGATGGTATGGTTCAGTATTAGGACTAGGGCTGTTAGAATCCATTGAAAGGTGAGGATCTTAGACTTTAGGAAGACTAACTTTGCCAAGATGGGCCAATACCTCAGGGAGTCGTTAGTGGGATGGGAACAGCTGGGGGATGTAGAAAAACAGTGGGCAAAACTGAAAGGGGATACTCTAAGGGCAACCAACCTTTTTGTTAAAATGGTAAATAAAGTTAAAAGGAAAAGGAGACCGCTATGGCTTTCGAAAGAAGTAGCTGAAAAAGTGAAGAAAAAGAGGGAGGTCTTCATGAAATACAAGAGATCACAGAAAGAGGAAGACAGACATCTATATTTGGAAAAACTTAGAGAAGCTAGCAAAGTAGTCAGGAAGGCAAAGATTCAAAAGGAGGAGGAACTAGCCAATGTAATAAAATGGGGGGATAAGACATTTTTCAGATATGTTAGTGAGAAGAGGAAGGGCAAAAGTGGTATTGTCAGACTCAAGGGTGCAGGGGAGGAATATGTAGAAGTTGATGAGGATAAAGCGGAATTGCTTAACAAATATTTCTGTTCTGTGTTCACAGATCAAGAACCAGGAGCAGGACCTCAGAAAACACCCACAAACAGGAACAGAAGCGAGGGACATCTTGAACAATTTTCAGAAGACTGTGTTCGTGAGAAACTAGCTCAACTTAAAGTAGACAAAGCGATGGGACCGGATGGGATACACCCTAGAATACTGAGGGAACTTGGGGACGTTCTAGCAGCTCCACTGACTGACCTTTTCAATGCCTCGCTGGAGTCGGGAGTGGTGCCAAAGGACTAGAGAGAGGCTCATGTGGTGCCTTTTACACAAAAGCGGAAGTAAGGATGTGGTTGAAAACTACAGGCCGGTTAGTTTAACTTTGGTGGTGCGTAAATTATTGGAAACACTGCTGAAAGAGAAAATAGTGAGGTTTCTGGAGTCCAGCGGATTACAGGATCCGAGGCAGCATGGATTCACCAGAGGCAGGTCTTGTCAAACAAATCTGATTGATTTCATTGACTGGGTGACCAGGGAGTTGGACGGAGGGAGAGCCCTAGATGTGGTGTATTTAGATTTCAGTAAAGCCTTTGACACTGTTCCTCACAGGTGACTTATAAACAAACTGAGCACCCTAGGGATGGACCCTAAAGTTACTGCTTGGGTTAGAAATTGGTTGGGTGGGAGGCGACAGAGTACAGGTAAATGGAGCTCACTCTGAGGAGAAGGATGTTACCAGTGGTGTGCCCCAGGGATCTGTCCTTGGTCCGATTCTTTTTAACATCTTTGTTAGTGATATAGCGGAAGGGCTGTCGGGTAAAGTTTGCCTCTTTGCGGATGATACCAAAATCTGCAATAGAGTAGACACCCAGGAAGGTGCAGATAACATGAGGAAGGGATCTAGCTAAGCTTGAAGACTGGTCTATAATTTGGCAGCTGGGATTTAATGTTAAAAAATGTAAGGTCATGCATTTGGGCTGCAGCAATCCAAGGGAGCAATATAGTATAGGGGGTGAAGTACTTTTGTCCACTAAAGAAGAGCGGGATCTAGGCGTGGTTGTGTCTGATGATCTTAAAGTAGCTAAACAGGTAGAAAAGGCAACAGCAAAAGCTAGAAGGATGCTTGGGTGCATACAGAGAGGAATGGCTAGCAGAAAAAAGGAGGTGATAATGCCTCTGTATAAGTCTTTGGTGCGACCTCATTTGGAGTATAGTGTGCAATTCTGGAGACCGCACCTTCAAAAGGATGTGAACAGGATGGAGTCGGTGCAGAGGATGGCTACTAAAATGATTAGTGGTCTTCATTATAAAGTATATGAGGACAGACTTAAGGATCTCTTAGAGGAAAGGCGGGATAGAGGTGATAGGATTGAGATGTTTAAATACCTCTGAGACATAAACGTTCAGGGAGAGAGCCTCTTTCAATTGAAAGCAAGTTCTGCTATGAGGGGACATGGGATGAGGGTGAAGGGAGATAGATTCAGGAGTGATATGCGGAAATATTTCTTTACGGAGAGTAGTGGATCCGCGGAATAGTCTTCCAGTGGAGGTGGTAGAAATGAGAACAGTAACTGAATTCAAAAAAGCATGGGACAAACACAGAGGATCTCTAAAGGTAAAAAGGAGACTGTTGTAGTTGTTGATATGGAAGGACAGACTAGATAGGCCATGTGGTCTTTTTCTGTCATCATATTTCTATGTTTCTATATTTATAATGGAATACAACTCCAGCAAGAGATGGGAGGGCTATGTGAGGACTTCTATACTGCTGCTCATACAGAACATCTGCTACTGGTGACTAATTTACTGTTCTGCTCCTCTGGAGAAAACTGAATCCTGAGAAGTACAGAAAAATCATAGCCACACTAAGGGGTATGTTTACTAATGGGCAGTAAGGGAGCAAGTGTGCCATTAACATGTGTTATCGGCACCCGTGAACAGTAAACGCCACAGAAAGCGTAGTTACTCACCTGTAACAGGTGTTCTCCAGGAGCAGCAGGAATCAGTCCTCACTTATGGGTGACGTCGGCGCCGACGGAGCCCTCGCGGAGCAATTTTCCCCAGCTTTCAAAGAAAGCCTTTGGGAATTGCAGCGCGCATGCGCGGTCCTCTTCCCGCCCAAGGGTGCCATCTTAGCCAGTCAGATGACATAGCTAAAAAAGACAGCATAAAATTTGCAAAAAAACTAAAGCAGACGATTGCAACTCCAAGGCGAGGAGGGAGGGTTGTGAGGACTGATTCCTGCTGCTCCTGGAGAACACCTGTTACAGGTGAGTAACTACGCTTTCTCCAGGACCAAGCAGGAAGTCAGTCCTCACTTATGGGACTCCCAAGCTTAAGGCTACCGGAGACCCTAAGCACAAACATGAGCTCCCTCTAGCTCAGCAGCACAGAAGGAAAGAATCTTCGCTGAATTATTACCCACCGGTAGCCCACATCCGGGATGGAGGGTAGGAGTTGCTCAGACCTCAAAGAGATTACGGAGGACTGCCTGTCCGAAAGCACTGTCCCTGCGGGACTCCCTCTCGAGACAGTAATGGACCGCAAAAGTCTGGCTCGAAGACCAAGTAGCGGCCCGGCAGATGTCTGCCAGCGGAACAGAGCGGAGGTAAGCCACTGACGTGGCCTTTGCCCGAACGCAATGAGCCGTGACTCGACCGTCCAAGGAGAGTCCGGCTGCCCCATAAGCCCAAGAGATACAGTCCGCAACCCAGATGGACAGAGTACGCTTGGAGACCGGGAGCCCCAATTTATTGGGGTCAAAAGACACAAAAAGCTGAGCAGCTTTACGGTGCTCCCGCGTACGGTCAAGGTAGAAGTTCAATGCCCTCCTACAGTCCAGGGTATGGAGGACCGTTTCAGCTCGGCTGGAGTGTGGTCTGGGAAAGAAGGTTGGAAGTACCACCTCCTGATTGATGTGAAAAGGGGAGACCACTTTTGGAAGAAATTTTGGGTGAGTCCGTAGGACTACCCTATTTTTGTAGAACCGAGTGTAAGGGGGATCAGACACGAGGGCCTGCAATTCACTGACGCGTCTAGCGGAAGTGAGGGCTATCAAGAACAATGTTTTCCAAGAAAGAAAACGGAGAGAACAGGTAGCCATAGGTTCAAAAGGCGGACAGGTGATCCGCTGTAAAACCACATTCAGGTCCCAGTCAGGCGCTGGCGGGCGCAGAGGTGGTTTAAGTAGGAGGAGACCTCAGAGAAACCTCGCTACGAGAGGGTCGCTGGAAAGAGGTCTGCCGTCCACCGGCACATGATGTGCTGAAAGAGCACTGAGGTGAACTTTGACGGAGTTGGACTTAAGTCCCAGATTCGAGAGGTAGAGCAAGTACTGCAAGATCACCGACACCGGGCAGGAGAAGGGATCCTGAGACTGTTGGGTACACCAAACGGAGAAAGAAACGACGCCATTTAAGGGCGTAGCATTTTCGGGTAGAAGGTCGTCGCGAAGCTAGGACGACCTCCTCCACCTCTGTCGGCAGGAGAAGGGGAGCAAGGACTACCCTCTCAGCAGCCAGGCCATTAGGTTGAGAGACCTGAGGTTGGGGTGTAGCAGAGACCCCTGATCCTGAGTGAGGAGATCCGGTTGTAACCCCAGAGGGAATGGATCCTCCACCGCTAATTGCAGCAGGAGTGGAAACCACGGCTGTCTGGGCCAGCGAGGGGCCACCAGGATCATGAAGGCTTTGTCTCGGAGAACCTTGAAAAGAGTCCGGGAGACTAGCGGGATGGGAGGGAAAGCGTACAGAAGGCTCCCCGACCATGAGAGCAGGAAAGCGTCCGCCGCAACCCGAAGGGGGTGTGGCTGACGAGAGCAGAAGCGAGGAAGTTGCCGGTTGTGAGGACTGGCAAAGAGATCCATCGTGGGGAGGCCCCACTTTAGAAAGAGCTTCTGAACTACCAAGGGATCCAGGCGCCACTCGTGCGGCTGGAGGATCCTGCTGAGTTTGTCCGCCAGGCAATTTTCTTGGCCTGGGAGATAAACGGCCTTGAGAAGAATGCCGTGACTGACGGCCCAAGAGCAGAGCTTCCTTGCTTCCCGACAGAGAAGGAAGGAGCCCGTGCCCCCCTGCTTGTTCACGTAGAACATGGCAACTTGACTGTCCGTCTGGACAAGGACGGACTGGCGAGAGGTCAGGTGGGAGAAGGCCTTGAGAGCCAAGCGGATCGCTCTGAGCTCCAGGAAGTTGATCTGCTGAGCAGACTCCCACGCGTTCCAGAGACCCTGAGTACATGCCCCTTGGCAATGTGCTCCCCAGCCCAGGAGGGATGCGTCTGTCGTCAGCACCCGGTCCGGCTGATGTGGCTGAAAGGGCATGCCGAGCACTAGGTTCGGCCGATGAAGCCACCACTGAAGAGACGAGGCCAGCGGCTCGGAGACGCGCACTAGGTCCGCTAGGCCGCCTGTGGCCTGTTGCCACTGCTTGCGGAGACACCATTGAGCAGGCCGCATATTCAGGCGGGCATTGGGGGTCACATGGACGGTGGAAGCCATATGGCCGAGTAGTCTCAGGAAGCGCCTGGCGGAGACCAGGGGCTGGCTGCGAAAACGGTCGGCTAGGTCCATGAGCCGTTGAGCCCTGTCGAGCGTTAGGAACGCTCGTGCCTGAGGAGTGTGCAGCCTTGCGCCGATGAACTCGAGATCCTGTGAGGGGAGCAAAGTGGACTTTGCGAAGTTTATAACAAAGCCCAAGTGCTGCAGAAGAGTCACCGTGCGACGTGTGGCGTTGGTGACCTCCGGGGCGGACGCTGCTTTGATGAGCCAGTCGTCGAGGTACGGAAAGACATAGAGGCCGTGAAGCCGGAGATGGGCCGCCACCACCGCGAGGCACTTTGTGAAGACCCGCGGTGCGGAGGACAGGCCAAAGGGCAGTACTCTGTACTGGTAATGATTTCCTGCCACCACAAACCTTAGGTATTGGCGGTGGCTTGGGTGGATGAGGATGTGCGTATAGGCATCCTTTAGATCCAAGGAGCATAGCCAATCTCCCTGCTGGAGGTAGGGCAGAAGGATTCCAAGGGTAAGCATCTTGAACTTCTCCCGCACAAGGAACTTGTTGAGGTTGCGCAAGTCCAGGATGGGTCTGAGGCCTCCTGTCCGCTTTGGTACTAGAAAGTAACTGGAATAAAAGCCTAGACCTCTCAGGTGGTGGGGCACCGGTGCCACCGCCTGCTCCTGCAGAAGACCCGCTAACTCCTGAAGGAGTAGTTCCCTGTGCAGAGGGGGTCGTGGAGGTTCTCCCGGAAAGTAGGAGGGAGGGATCTGGTGGAAGTGGAGAAGATATCCTTCTCTCACGACCTGAAGCACCCAGGCATCTGAGGTGACGCCGGACCACCTGTGGGCGAAGTGAACCAGCCGGCCTCCGGTGCTGGGAGGAACCAGCGGGGGGGAGAGGCTATGCTTAAGGAGTCAAAAACCCCCACCCTGCTGAGCAGGGGCTGGTGGTGCAGGCTTGGGGGCTTGCTGCCTACGGGACCCGTTACCCCGTCCCTTGGCCTGCTGGCCCTGTTGGGGAGCTGCAGGGGCCTGATAATGGGGGTATTGTTTGTAGGCAGCCGCCTTCCTCGGGTAAAAGGACTTTTTTCCCGAGCCCTTCTTTTTCTGGGAAGGGGCGGAGGTCTTCCTAGAAAGCCTAGTCCTGGTGAGAGTCTCCGTCTCAATTTGTGCAGCCTTTTCAGCCATGAGCTTGCCAAAGAGGTTTTCGCCTCGGCAGGGGACATCGACCAACTTGTCCTGCACCCAGGGCTCAAGGTCAGACGACTGAAGCCAAGCCTGTCGGCGGGCACCGATGCCGGCTGCGGCCACTCGAGCCGATGCTTCAAAGCCATCATAGGCTGCTCGGGATATGAATTTTGAGCATTCCCGAATGCCAGTGGACAAGGCCAGGAACCTCCGCAAGGGTTCCTCGGACAAACCAGCGGAGAATCCGGCTAGCTCTTTAGCCAGGTCTCGGAGATACATGCCCATGTATAGCTGGTAGGTCTGGACACGACACGCAAGCATAGAGCCCTGGAAACACTTCTTACCAAGGCCATCCAGGTTACGGGCCTCACTGCCAGGAGGCACCGAGGAGTGCATCTTCTGGCTCTTAAGACGATGCATGGCCGATTCCACTACCATGGAATGGTGTGGTAGCTGTGCTTTTTGGAAGCCAGGGCTCTTGAGGACTCGATAGATAGAATCGACCCGCTTGCTCAGGACCGGCGAGGTGGCCGGACTCTCCCACATGCGGAAGAGTAGTCGTTCCAGCATGGGAGGAACCGGTACAGTAAAGTGTTCCCTTGCGGGAGAGTCATACTGGAGGGCGTCGAGCTCTTCGGCTCGAGGCTCCTCCTCGGGGTCCGCAGGGAAGGCCAAAGCCTTGGCCATATCCCTGACGAAGTCCGAGAACCGGGCATCCTCCGGGGGGGACTGCTTCCGAGGTTCGGACTCCGGTGAGTCCGAGGGGACACACCGAGTCCGGAAAGAATCAGGCGACTCTTCCTCTTCAGACTCCCAGACCGACTCCGACGAGGACTCGGTGGGGTCGGCCCGGGCAGGGCGCGGCGCCTGCCGCCCCGACGCCGAGGGAGTCGGCGTCGGCGACCTCGGTCCCGAACGGGAGGCCGAGGGTGACCTCGACCGAGGATCGACTCGAGTTCGCATCGACTCGAGGATCGGCTCGGTCTCCGGGGTCGACTTGGACGTCGACGTCCCGGCGGTCGGGGCAGCGGCGCCAGCGAAGCCAGCGAGCAGTGCCCGCTGCTGGTCCATGAAGGCAGACAGTCTGCTCTCCAAGGCCGTCAACCTGAGTCCGAGCTCAGGTGACCCAGCAGCCCCCGACTCGGGCCCGCCCGACGTCGGCTGTTGCGGAGGCGAGTCCAGGAGGACCACAGGACTTACCCGAGCAGGCAGCTCCGACTCCAGGCGAGGTCGCTTCGTGAGGTGCTCCTTCTCCAAGGACCCGGGACGGCTATCGGGGCTATGCGACCTGGCCCTCGCGGAGCCAGGAGCGTCCACCGACGCCGCCCTCGCGGGTTTCACCTTACGTCGATGGTCCCCGGAGGGAGAACCCCTGTCGGAGGAACTCCGGCGACGGTCCGAGCTGGAACCTTTGGACGCGGAGGCCTCCGACGAGGTCCGGGTACGGCTGGGGTCAGCGAAGATCCTATCCCGCTGATGCCGCCGACTTCTCAACGCTTTGGAGGACATTTTGCCGCAGGGCCCACAGATCATTTCTTCATGATCCGGGCCCAGGCAGCGGAGGCAAAAGTCGTGTGTGTCAGTTAGTGACATATTTCGGTCACACTGACCACACCGCTTGAAACCACTGGCAGCCATCGGGGGAAAAAGGGCCCCGGCGAGGTCAAAGGACCGGGCTGCCAGGGAAAAACCGAAAACGAAAGCTGACTAAGTCAGAAAAACCGAAAAGAAGAAGAGGACTCGTGACCGGCGTCACGAGTCCGGGCGGGAAAAAGACCGGCGTCGAACCGAAGGGAAAAAAGAATAAATTATGAAGAAATATCAACTTTTTCGCGGGGACACGACGGGTACGTCTGTAGGGCTCCGCGGAAAAAAGAAGACTGGCTAAGATGGCACCCTTGGGCGGGAAGAGGACCGCGCATGCGCGCTGCAATTCCCAAAGGCTTTCTTTGAAAGCTGGGGAAAATTGCTCCGCGAGGGCTCCGTCGGCGCCGACGTCACCCATAAGTGAGGACTGACTTCCTGCTTGGTCCTGGAGAAAGCGCCAATAGTGCTGCATTAAAGCTCGTTAGAAGGGTCGGCAGCATTAAGGGAAAAGGAGGAGGAGAGTGGGCATTGACAGCATACATAAAGCAGACTTCATAGCAACAACTGTGTGACATAATAGAAATCAGCCAGTACTTATCTTATACCATCACCCCAACACCACCACAGATGCCTATACAGCGTTTCGCCTTAGCTTCATCAGGTGGGCATAACACATTAAACAACTTCCATTACACAGTTCCAAAGCTGGCTGAATACAATGTGGCTGTCTGAAATCAAAACAAAAACAAAAAACACACAATGCTGATAGTAGTCCCAAACAGCATAACACTTCCATCTGCGGCACAAAACTCTAAACCCTCACCCTAGAAATCACAACATATCAAGCCCAATGAATAGAACCCGCTGGATAAAAGCCAAGGAATACGGACCCTGTTTTGCCTTTTATGCTAAGTTATATTCTGATTTGATTTAAATTAAATCTCTTTGGTGTTACTAGGCCCTGACTGAGCATTAAATTTAAACTGGAAGCTCTCTGCTGGGTTCTAAATTTAACCAGAAAGCTCTCTTCCGTGTTTTTAATTTAAACTGAAAGCTCTTTGCTGCAACTAGGCCCTGACTGATTTAACAAATACACTGGGTTCACAGATTAATCAGCTTTAATCTAAAGAATTCCTTTTTCCCCAAGATTTAGAAAACTTCCCAGAAGTAAATACTTACAATTGCAGATCTCTCTCCAGAAGTAGTAATCCCCTTTTGTAGTCCTTCAAGACTGGTGAGTAACTACTCTATCTCCAGGAACAAGCAGGAATGTAGTCTTTACATATGGGACTCCCTAGCTTGGAGATGCCATAGAGATGCCCTCAGAGTGAGCTGTGGAACACAGGACTAAGTAGTAGGTGATATGTCCTCCACAGATGTCTGGTATCGGAATCCGGGACAGAGGGTAGGAGTTGATATAAGTCTGAGAGAGATGCTGGAGAACAGCTTGGTCAAACGAGGCATCCTGGCGGGAGTCTTGGTCTAGGCAATAGTGAACAGCAAAGGTAAGGACAATGTTGCTACTTGCATATTTCATCAATTGCTACAGAGCACAGATTTGCCATGGAGGTAGCTATTGCTCGAACATTATGTGCAGTGAAGTGACCCTCAAGAGAGAGTCCTGCACTGTCGTACGCAAAGGAGATACAATCTGCTATCCATTTGGAGAGAGTCCGCTTGGATACTGGTAGTCCTAGATGACTGGAGTCAAAAGCGATGAAAAGTTGGGAAGCTTTTCTGTTCTTCCGAGTTCTCTGGAGATAAAAGGCCAAAGCACGTTTGCAATCCAGAGTATGAAGGGTTACTTCTACCCTAGAAGAATGAGGTCTAGGGAAGAAAACAGGGAGGTACACTGACTGGTTTAAGTAAAATGGCGAAACCACCTTTGACATAAAGTGAGGATGAGTCCTAAGGACTACCTTATTATGGTGGAAACGTGTGTAAGGAGGATCAGCCACTAAAGCTTGAAGTTCACTGATGCGCCTTGCTGAAGTGAGGGCAATAAGGAAGGTGACCTTCCAGGTAAGAAACTTCAGGGAAGTAGTGGTTAGGGGTTCAAAGAGCGGCTTCATAAGCTGTCCTAAAACCAAATTAAGGTCCCATGCCACTGGGGATGGTTTAATGGGAGGCTTAGTTAATAGAAGCCCTTTCATGAAGCGTGCTACAAGTGGTTGAGAGGAGATGGGCTGACCATCCAAGGATATGCGGGAATCCGCTATGGCACTTAGATGAACTCTTACCGAATTGGCTTTGAGTCCAGAGGAAGAGAGCTGGAGAAGATATTCAAGTAATGTTTCCACGGGAGCTGAAAAGGGGTTAAGATCCCTTTTCAAACACCAGAGAGAGAATCTATGCCACTTGAAGGCGTAGGCGCGCCTTGTGGAAGGTTTTCCTAGAAGACAAAAGGATAGTTTTCACTTGTTGAGAGAGGCTGATGCCCTGGAATTCTATGCTTTCAGCAGCCATGCTGTTAGGTGTAGGGACTGCGGATTGGGATGCAGCAGTGTCCCATTCTCCTGTGAGAGGAGATCTGAGGCAGACCCCAAATCTACTGGTTGAACTCGAGAGAGATGTAGAAGCAGAGGATACCACGGTTGTTGTGGCCAATGCGGGGCTATAAGAATCATGTAGCCCTTGTCTCTCTGGAGTTTGAAGAGTTTTGGGGATGATGGGAATGGGAGGGAAGGCGTATAGGAAGACCTGACCCCAGTAAAGGTGAAAGGCATTGGCTGTTGTGAATAGGGATTCTGGAACAGAAGCGAGGAAGTTTGGCATTCTGAGGACTTGCAAACAGGTCTATGTCTGGGGTTCCCCAGATCTGGAAAATGAGAGCAACCTTGTCTGCATGGAGAGACCACTCGTGGGGTAGTTAAGACCCAACTGAGTTTGTCCGCCAAGAGACCGCAAGTAGGTGAATCTGATGTTGTATGGCAAAGGTGCAGGGCTTCGCTGCAAAGTGCCCAAGTGCCTGTTCCACCCTGCTTGTTCAAGTAGAACATGGCTACCTGATTGTCCGTCTGGACTAGAACTGTGTGAAAGCGAAGGTGGTCGTGGAACACCTTGAGAGCAATGTGGATGGCTCTAAGTTCCAGCAGATTTACATGGAGTTGTGACTCCTGACGAGACCAAAGACCCTGAGTGGAGAGGTTGCCCAGATGAGTGCCCCAGCCAAGTATGGACGCATCCATCGTCAGAGTACAATAATGTGGAGACTTCTGAAAAGGTGACTCTATGAGAAGGTGTTCTGGGGATTGCCACCACTGGAGAGATGAGATGAGACATGTAGAGAGTGTTATCTTGTCTCCCAGATGACCGGATGCTTGAGACCACTGGGAAGCCAGGTTCCATTGAGCTGCACGCATATGTAGATGAGCGTATGGAACCACATGTACAGTAGATGCCATAAGGCCCAGGAGTTGCAGCATTTCTCGAGCAGTGAGAAAGGTTTTGAGGCCTGCTTGGGATGCAACCTAGATGAGTTGAGCACAGCAGGCTTCAGGCAGAAAAGCCCTTGACTGTTGAGTGTCTAGGAGGGCTCCTATAAACTCCAGAGTTTGAGAGGGAACGAGCTGGGACTTTGAAAGATTTATTACAAATCCCAAATGTTTCAGCATCTGCATGGTGTGCGTGAGAGAAAGCTTGGCCTCTAGACGTGTGCTTGCTCGAATGAGCCAGTCGTCTAAGTATGGGAAGACAAATATCCCTAGAGTCCTTAAGAACGCAGCTACAACTTACAACTACCATGCACTTTGTAAAAACTCTTAGGGCAGAGGCGAGGCCAAAAGGCAGGACTCTGTACTGATAATGTTTCCCCTGGAACAGGAAATGCAGAAACCTTGCGTGTTCTGCGTGGATAAGAATGTGAGTATATGCGTCCTTTAGATCTAGAGAACAGAGCCAATCCTGACTCTGAAGATAGGGGGTGAAGAGTATCTAGGGAGATCATCTTGAATTTCTCCCAGAGTAGATACTTGTTCAGTTTTCTGAGGTCCAGGATGGGCCTGTATCCCCCTGTCTTCTTTGGAATGAGGAAGTAAGGAGAATAGAAGCCCAGACCTTGCTGGGAAAGTGGCACATACTCTATTGCAACCTGTGAGAGAAGGGAGGTAATCTCTTGCACTAACACAGTGGTGAGAGGGGGTTGAGAACTGAACTCTCTTGGAGGAGACTGAGGGAGTAGACTTCGAAAGTGAAGTCTGTACCCTTCCCTTACTATGAAGAGAGTCCAGCATTCTGATGTTACGCCACCTGTGGGCAAAGTGACAGTCTGCCTGGAATGCGGATGGAATCTGGAATCTCCAGAGGCAGGACGGCTAAGTTCTCCAGAAAGGAGTCAAAGACCCTGAGGAAGTTGGGCCTGCTGAGCTGGCTGAGACCTGGGAGTCTGAGCCTTTCTTTGTTGTTTTGGTGGTTGTTGCCCCTTTTGAGGAGCATGGATGGGACAGTGCACCACAGGGTTGTAAGAAGAGTAATACTTCTTTTTCTTATTGAAAAAGGGTTTCTTTGTTATCTTCTTCTTAGCTGGGTTGGCAGTTGATCTAGAAAGTCTATTTAGAATGGTGTTCTCAGACTCTAATTGAGACGCCTTATCCTGCCAGTCTTTGCCAAAAAAGGTTTTCACCTGTGCAAGGTATATTACCCAGCTTATCTTGAACCCACTGCTCAAGATCAGAGGCTTGGAGCCAAGTGATCCTGTGTGCACCAATGCATGTAGCTGAAGTTCTGCTGATGCATTCAAAACATTTGAAGGTTGCCCTGTTAACAAATTTGGAAACATTTTGGGCTTGCTTCACCAGGGTGAGATAATCAGTTTTCTTATGCCCGCAGTCGCTTCCAGAGCCGATGTCTCAAAGCCATCATAGGAGGCTCGAGAGATGTACTTGGAGCAGTCGGCCACAGACCAGCAAGGCGTGGAATCTGTCGAGGGGCTCCCCGCTGAGGCCCGCGGAGAAACCCCCAAGTTCCTTCGCCAAATCGCATAGAAACATACCAATGTACAATTGATATGCCTGGATGTGACAAGAGAGTATGAAACCTTGATAGGCTTTGCGGCCCAGGGCATCAAGGGCTCTCGACTCTCGACTCGGTGGAACCGATGAGTGCGATTTCAGGCTCTTCTGCTTCCGCATGGCCGATTCCACCACCATCGAGGTGTGTGGGAGTTGGGTCTTACGGAAACCTGGCCTACGCTGCACCTTGTACAATGTGTCAAGGCGCTTGCTCACTATGGGGATTGAAGCTGGGGTCTCCCACATGCGGAGCAACAGCCGAGATAGGATCGGTGGTACAGGCACAGTGAGGGATTCCCTGGGCAGGGACTCGTACTGAAGAATGTCGAACTCTTCAGTACGAGGATCCTCCTCGACCTGGGTGACCAGGTTGAGGGCCCGAGCCACGTCTCGAATAAACACCAAGAAAGCAGAGTCTTCGGGTGGAGAACAGGAGGGGTCTGACGGAAGATCCCGGTGGGTACAGATTTCCGGGGAGGTGTCCCCATCGGACTCCCAGACTGAGAAATCGGTCGAGGGATCCGAGCCGGGCGGGTCGCCCTGTCCGATGGCTGGCGGCCTAGAGCCGAAGGCTCTGGACGATCTCTCCTCCGAGGAATGGGAGGGCAAGCGAGACCGACGTCGAGGACCCTCACGGGGCCCGTGGCTCTCGGGGGTTTCCTGGACGGATATGGGTGTCCCATGCGAGGGACCTGCGGTCTCTGGGTGCAAGTCAGCGAAGCTGGCCATAAGCACCTGCTGGGAAGCAATGAATGCAGAAACATTGCGTACGAGTGCCAGCATAGGGCGTGGGGCCCTGGGATGCTGATACCGGGGTCACTGGATCGGGTGTTGAGGAGAGGGGGTCCTCACCAGGACGATCCTCAGGAGACTGGGCGCCTTCGCCGGAGGCCTCCATTTCCCTGCGAGGTACCTTGCAGAGCCGCTCCTTGTCCAACTCTCGGGAACGCCGAAGGGGGCTAAGCGACCAGGCGCAGGAGTGCTCGCGCTTGTCAGGAGCCCCGGACAGCGACTTTGAGGCCTTCTTCTTTTTGCACCGTTCCACCTTGGGGGACCCATGGTTGGAATGCCGCCGGAATTCAGGGCCGCAGGGGAAGAACCCACCGGAGGAGAGATAACCGAGGGTGCCAACGAGGGACTCCGAGGCAGCCTTTTGGAAAATGCCTTCAAACTTCTGCTTACAGCTGGGCAGGGCCTTAGAGGACATTTTCTTACAGAGCGAACAGAGCTCTGGGTCATGGTCGGCTCCCAGACACAGCAGACAACAGTCATCAGAGTCCGTAAGCGACATGTTCCTAGAGCATCTATCACATTTTTTTAAAACTCCGGTGACCATGGGGGCAAAAATGGCCCCTGCGAAGTCAAAGACCCATGCAGCCAGCAGTTAGAGAGAAAAAAGGGTGCGAAGCCCGAAGAGAAAAAAAATAGGAAAAAAATGTATCCTCGGGAGCTCTAAAAGCAGAGCAGGGGAAGGACGGGTAGAGGACTGGAAAAAAGAGAGCCTGTTAAGGTGAAGAAAACAAAACTTTTTCCGAGGGACGAGGACATGCGTCCGAAGAGCTCCACAGAAAAAGGGAGACTGAGCAAGATGGCACCCTTGGGTGGGAAGAGGACCACGCATGCTTCACAGGGGCTCAGTCAATGTCGACGTCACCCATAAGTGAGGACTGACTTCCTGTTTGTTCCTGGAGAAAGACCAGCGTGGTCCATCTAGTCTACCCAGCAAGGCAGCAAGAGTAGGTGCACCTGCCGCTCCATGCAGGTCACCCCTTCCAATGCCTTTGTTTAAGGGTGTACCCACCACTCCGTGTAGGTCATCCCTATTTGTTCAGATATAAGAGATAGTTATGCTCATTTTGATTTTATCCTGTTGCTATAAAGCAGTGATGGCTAACCTTTTTGAGCCCGAGTGCCCAAACTGCCGCACAAAACCAAAGAATTTCCTCAAAGTGCCAGCACGTCCATTAAAGCCTCATTTGCATAAGGTGCCTCATTTGCATAAATATTTGCATAATGTTACCATACACTAACTTTTAGTAAACATGCCTCTTAATGAGTATATGGATAAAGAAAGACTAAAAGGTTTCTACATTACTATAATCCAGTACCAACCGCCAGGCACATTAGGAACTACTACAAACGCTGCCCATTTAGAACCCATAGCAAACCCGCCGTATCCTAACAGTACTACCAGGACTCACAAAGCACCATACCCTAACTATCAAAAGGCAACACTGCAAATATTAAACCAATACATTTCAGAGAACAACAATACATGACCTACTGGGGAAAGAACAAGTGGCAATGTCAAATAGGAATTATATAAACAGAATACCTCAGCTCAGTTACACATGCAGAACAGACCATCACCAAACAAGGAATCACAATTTAAAAACAGGAAGACAATAATTAAACTGGGAACCCCAAAAGCCAAACTTGGAATATACAACAACACTGTAGAAATAAAACTATAAATTAATTTCCTCTTGTACTAAACAAAGCGCAAAAATTAATGATGCACATTTCCCAGAGCTGACATATTCCAGTTAATAAATTCAAAATAAAGAGATATTTCTACCTTTTGTGCATTTTTTTTCAGTTGCAATTGCTCCAGCCACTTTCTTCTGGTTTCTTCGTGTCTTCTCCTAACTCTCCATCTGCTGTCCATTTGTCCTTTCTTCTGTCTTCTTGGTTTTTTTTTTCCATTCTCTCTCTACATCTGCTTTAACATACTAATCTTTCTCCTTTTGCTCTTTCCTCATTCCTATTTCATCTACTCAAAATTTACCCCTCCATCCTCAATCCCCACTTATTCTCCCAATACCCGGCCAATTGTAGATTTTTTATCCCTCCCACACAAAATATTTTGACCCTCTCCATTTTACTCTCCCAGCCCCATCCCATTCTAATCCTCCCCCAACACCAGCTCCCTTCTAGTTCCAGCCTCACCCAGCATCCATTCCCTTCTAGTCCCTGCATCAGCCCATTTCCAGTCCTAGCAGCCCCCCAACCCATTTCCAGTCCTAGCAACCTCCCAACCCAATACCAGTCCTAGCCCCCCCTCATCAACCCACTTCCAGTCCTAACCCCCCATAAGCCCATTTCCAGTCCTAGCTCCCCCATCTATTTGCAGTCCCATCCGAGTCCCTCCATCAGCTCATTTCCAAACCCAGCCCCCCATGAGCCCATTTCTAGTCTTTTCCTAGCCCCACCATCAGCCCATGTCAAATCCTAGCTCCCCTCCACTCAGCCCATTTCCAATCCAAGCCCCCCATGAGCCTACTTCCAGTTCTAGCCCCTTCATGAGTCCATTTCAATCCAAACCCCCACCACAGCCCATTTCCAATCTTAGCACCCCCCCAACAGCCAATTTCCAGTCCTATTCTAGCCCCTCCATCAGCCCATTTCCTGTCCTAGCCCCCCCTCACCCATTTCCAGTCCTAGCTCCCTCCCCCTCACAACCCATTTCCATTCCAAGCCCCAATCCCATCAGCTATTTGCAGTTCAAGCCCTCCTTCCACTCAGCCCATTTCCAGTCTTAGCCCCCCCATAGCCCATTACCAGTCCTAACCCCCCCATCAGCCCATTACCAGTCCTAACCCCCCCATCAGCCCATTTCCAGTCTTAGCCCCCCCCATAGCCCATTACTAGTCCTACCCCCCCCCAAATCACCATCACCATCACCATCACCAGCCCACTTCCAGCCTTAGCACCCCCCATGGCCCATTACTAGTCCTAACCCCCCCCCATCAGCCCATTTCCAGTCTTAGCCCCCCCCATGGCCAATTACCAGTCCTAACCCCCGCCAATTCCCTGTCCTACCCCCCCCCCTGGCAAATTACACTTCCTACCCCCCCCCCGGGCAAATTACCAGTCCTACCCCCCCCCTGGCCAATTACCAGTCCTAACCCCCCCCCTGGTCAATTACCAGTCCTACCCCCCCCTTGCCAATTAACAGTCCTAACCCCCCCCCATCAGCCCCTTTCCAGTCTTAGCCCCCCCATGGCCAATTACCAGTCCTAACCCCCCCCCCCTGGCCAATTACCAGTCCTACCCCCCCCCCTGGCCAATTACCAGTCCTTCCCCCCCCCCCCGGCCTATTACCAGTCCTAACCCCCCCATCAGCCCCTTTCCCGTGTTAGCCCCCCCCCCCATGGCCAATTACCAGTCCTAACCCCCCCCCCATCAGCCCCTTTCCAGTCATAGCCCCCCCCATGGCCAATTACCAGTCCTAACCCCCCCCCCATCAGCCCATTTCCAGTCTTAGCCTCCCCACCATAGCCCATTACCAGTCCTAAACCCCCTTCCCCCCTATCATCCCAAATTAAAAAAAAAACCCCAAACAAAGCGGCTGCTTCTGCCGCGGCAGCCTCAAGAGCTCTGCCGCGGCAGCCTCAAGAGCTCTGCCGCGGGGCCCCCCCCCTGCCCGGCAGAGCCTCCCTGCATCATCTACCTTCAAGTCGCAAAACGCGGGCTTCTTTCAGAGCCGCGAGAGTTTCCTTTCTCGCGGGAGAGCCGCGAGAAAGGAAACTCTCGCGGCTCTGAAAGAAGCCCGCGTTTTGCGACTTGAAGGTAGATGATGCAGGGAGGCTCTGCCGGGCAGGGGGGGGGGCCCGCGGCAGAGCTCTTGAGGCTGCCGCGGCAGAGCTCTTGAGGCTGCCGCGGCAGAAGCAGCCGGTTTGTTTGGTTTTTTTTTTTTTTAAATTTGGGACCTTTTAAATGCGGACCTTCCCGCGTGCCAGCTGCAAGGCCTTCGCGTGCCACAGCTGGCACGCGTGCCATAGGTTCGCCATCGCTGCTATAAAGGGATCCACTGTGTCTGTCCCATGTCATTTTGAATTCTGTCACTGTGTTTGCCCCCACCACTTCCATCGGGAGGGCATTCCAAGCATCCACCACCCTTTCAGTGAAAAAGTATTTCCTAACATTGCCTTTCAGTTTACCCCCTTGCAGCTTCATGTTATGCCTCTAGTTTTACAGCTTCCCCGTCTGGAAGAGGTTTGTTTGTCCATTAATACTCTAAGTATTTAAAGCTGTTAGTGTGGCTGGATTTAAAAAAGATTTGGACAAGTTCCTGAAGGAAAGGTCCATAAACTATTATTAAAGAAGACCTAGGAAATCTACTGCTTACCTTGAGACGAGCATTGTGGAACCTGTGTCTTTTTGGTAATCTGCAGGTACATGTGACCTGGATTGGCCACTGCTGAAAATAGGATACTGGTCTTGATGGACCTTGGTATGGCATTTCTTATGTTCTGGTATTCTCCCTAAGTCATGGAAACATGCTTTTGTTACCCTAATTTTGAAGGAAAATTTCAAGGCTGTTAATTTTGTTGATAACTACAGATCTGCCTCTTCTCTCCTTTTTCTAGCTAAAATTGCTGGAAAAATTGTCTTTACCTCAACTTAGGGACTTTGTGGAGAAGAGAAACATTCTATACCCCCATCAATCTGGCTTTAGGGCACTCCACAGTACAGAAACTTGCTTAACCTTTATTCTAAGTGAAATCCATAAATCCCTTGATATCAGTAAAATAGTTCTCTTATAACTCTGAATCTAGTTGATCACAGCCTTCTTATCAGTTGCCTTATTGACACAGGTATCTCAGGCGGTTTATCTGCTTTCTGTCCAATCACTCATTTGCAGTTTCCTTGCAATCAACCAACTCCTCAGTGCAGCCCCTTTCTTTTGGGGTCCCGCAGGGGTCAGTTCTCTCCCCTATCCTGTTTAATATCTTTCTTGTTCCTCTGGCTTTTCTTATCCAATTCTCTATCCATTTCTGCATGTATTTTTGCTGATGAGATCCAAGTAGTTGTTTATCTTGATCCTCATGCTCCAGACTGTTCAATTAATTCTTGCCTTGTAACACCAATGGCCAGAATCTAACTTGTTAAAACTTAAACCCTGCAAGTGCATGACCATGTGGGATCTCAATCATACACTTCGTCCTACTCTGGCCCTTACTCTCTCTGGGGTTACACTCCCCTTGGTTCCTTCTTTGAAAATTTTGGGATGCTTCTTCGACCCAACCCTATCTTTTGACACTCTAATCTCTGCAAGTTAAATCCTGTTTCTTTGCTCTGCATTCAATTAGAGCTATCCAACCCTTTCTAAATGAAGCTGCTCTAACCTCCTTAGTGATGGCTCTAGTAATAAATAAATTGGATTATGGAAATTCTCTGTATAACGGTTTGCCTCTGCACTCCATGAAAAGTCTCCAATGAATTCAAAATGCAGCTATTAAATTAATCACCCATTCTAAAGTTTCAGATCATGTTACCTCTGTTCTCAAATCTCACCACTGGCTTTCTGTGGCAAACCATATTAAATAAAAAATTCTTCTACTATCTCATAGGGTTTTCTTCACCAGTTTTCCACTCTATCCCTCTGATACTCTCATTCTCTATATTCGTCAGAACTCTTCATTCACAGCATCTCAATAGACTTGTCATTTCTCCAAACAGCTGGGCTCGTCATGAATCCACTCATCAATGCCTTCTTTTTCGTGATCCCCATGCTATGGAATTCCACTCCTTTGTATGTCAGACAAGATTTGTCATTGAAATTCTTTAAGAAATCCCTAAAAACATTTCTTTTGACAAGTTTTAGGTGTCTCCTGAACAAGGTCTTCTCAGAGGAGCCGCTGCCGTGGGACTCCGAGGATGCTCGGGCCTCACGGGAAGTGCTGGACTTGGAGCTCGGTGTCAGGGAGGCCGGAGCAGCAGAACCGATTGCAGAGGCTTTAGTGGTACCAAAGCTGCTAGCATGGCCGCTGAACTCCACTCAATGGCCAGGATACGTTGATTCATGGACCAAGCCGATGCCTGGGTATCAGTACCTGAACAGCGGGCCACGACCCCAGAGTATGGTACCAAGAGCTCTCTGGAGGTGGAGGCCTCGGGAGCATCTTGGGACCCCGTTAACGCTTTGGAGGCAAGGACCTCCCACCAGGGTTGTTTGGCTGGTGTATTACCTTCCATGGCAACGCCTATGGCATCTTGATGCTTAGAAGGAGATCTACCCTTGGAAGACCGGCCAGCCTTCAAGGAAGACTTGGGTTTCGATACCCGAGATCCATGGGAGGAAGATAAAGCTCTCAACGATGTTGATGCAACCGACATTGCATTGGTGGCAAAAAGGGTACCGAGTTTTGCAGCTCTATTCTGCAGGCTCCTCTTTGTCATCTTCCTGCAGAGAAGGCATTCCGACGGCAGATGGTCTGGTCCCAAACATTTGAGACACCAGTCATGGGTGTTGGCAGCAGAGATGGTACTGCTACATTTGGAACACTTTTTGAAACCACTAGCTGGTTTATCCATCTTAAAAGGAAAAAGAGGCCTAAGGCCAAAATGGCGCCTAAGCACCTGGAGAGCGAAGTACCCTCAGGGAAAAAACAGAAGTTTTTTTTTTTTTAAAGAAAGAAATAGAAACAGAAGAAACACCGACAATGCTGGTGCTAACGTCGACGGGAAGGCAGATGCGACCACAAAAGAAGTACATTTTCTGCGGTGACAGGAATTGCTCCCTGTTGGCTCCGCGAAAAACGAAAAACTGAGGAGGGAGAGTTGAAAAGGTGGGAAGGCAGCTACGCAGACGCAGTGGAATGCTCCCAAAAGTTTTCCTATAGGACGCTGGAGAATGTTCCGGCGCGGGCTCCGTTGGTGCCGACGTCACCCATATGTGAAGACTACATTCCTGCTTGTTTCTGGAGATAGGGAATTGGATTTAGTGCAGGACTTTTCTCAGGAGTTAAGGTGCGTCACATTCAAATACAGCAGGTATTTTCCTGTCCCCAGAGGGTTTACAATCTAAGTTTGTACATGAGGCAATGGGAGGGTTAGTGACTTGCCCAAGATCACAAGGAGCAGCAGTGAGACTCAAACCTGGTTTCCTTGGTCCTAGGCCATTGCTCTAACCATTAGGATACTCCTCCATGCCTATCTGCCATCCCTATTTGCTCTGCTCCTACCTCTCCTAGCTATTCAACTTGAGGAACAAATAAGGTTTCAAAGAGCTTCCAAAGATCATCAGATGATTTTGTTCCTTCCTCAACATCTCAGGGATTTTATTCCACAGAGTTAGGGTAGTTGTTACAAAACATCTCTCAGGACCCGATGAAGAAGGTTTTAACCTCTGAAAGCTAATCCTAGAATGCAAAAAGCAGTATCAGCTTATTTTCCTTTTTTGTTTTTCTTTTTTCCCTATCTACCATTAAAGAGCACTAACACGGCAACCACACTACTTAAACTAGCATTAAAGTGCAAAATATTTTTTCACTCTTTGCATCATCAAACTCTGGAATTCGTTACCAGAGGATATAATAAAAGCTGATAGTGTAGCTGGATTTAAAAGATGTTTGACTGTATCTATGGAGGAAAAGTCCATAAATCTTTAAAAGGACTGGGGAAATTCACTTCTTACCAATGGGACCAGCAGCATAGAATCAATATACCTTTTCGGAATCTGACAGGATACTGGGCTTAATGGACCCTTGGTCTGACCCAGTATGGCATAGCTTATAACAGATACTGAAGCAGTAGGTAGACCCAGAACCCCTTAAGAGAGCAGAAAGTTAGTAGCCTGTGGATATATGTGAGAACATGGTAAGGCTCACACAAACTCAACGTGGGCAACAATGAGAAGACCTGCAGATCCAGGCATATAAATCATAGCAAATCTGAAAGTACAGCCACAGAATCACAGAGAAAGAGTAGTTACTCACCTGTAACAGGTGTTCTCCAGGAGCAGCAGGAATCAGTCCTCACATATGGGTGATGTCGGCGCCGACGGAGCCCCCATGCGGAGCATTTCCCCAGCTTTCAAAGAAAGCCTTTGGGAATGCAGGCACGCATGCGCAGTCCCCTTCCCGGCCAAAGGTGCCATCTTGCTCAGTCTAATGACATAGCTAAAAGACAGCACGAAGACCCGGGACGGCGATCGAGGCTATGCGACCTGGCCCTCGAGGAGCCAAGAGCGTCCACCGATGCCGCTTTCGCGGGTTTCTTCTTCCTTTGGTGCTCCCTCGAGGGGGACTCCCTTTCAGAGAAGCCCCGACGATGCTCGGGGTCAGACTCCCGAGACGTCGAGGCCTCTGATGAAGTCCGGACCCGTCCAGAGGCAGATTCGGAGAAGATCCTCTCACGCTAGTGCTGACGGCTCCGTAATGCCTTGGAAGACATTTTGCCACAGGGACTACAGACCGTGGAATCATGGTCTGGCCCCAGGCACTGGAGACAGCAGTCGTGTGTGTCGGTGACAGACATCAGTTTCTTGCACCGATCACACTTCTTAAAGCCACTGGCAGCCATCGGGGGAAAAAGGCCCCTGCAAGATCAAAAAATTGGGCTGCCAGGGAAAAGAAAAAAGGCGCGAACGCAGTCTCTAAGGTCAAAAACCGAAAAAAGAGATCCGGGCTCGGCACTGGTGTACAAAGTCCAGGCGGGAAAGGAACAGACGTCGAACCGAAGAAAAAACTTGACAAGAAGACTGAGCAAGATGGCACCTTTGGGCAGGAAGGGGACCACGCATGTGTGCCTGCATTCCCAAAGGC
Organism: Ichthyophis bannanicus; assembly: GCA_033557465.1. NCBI lineage: Eukaryota > Metazoa > Chordata > Amphibia > Gymnophiona > Ichthyophiidae > Ichthyophis > Ichthyophis bannanicus. The sequence goes on along the minus strand of CM066032.1, from coordinate 1,511,103,431 downwards.
TTTCTTTGAAAGCTGGGGAAATGCTCCGCATGGGGGCTCCGTTGGCGCCGACGTCACCCATATGTGAGGACTGACTTCCTGCTTGGTCCTGGAGAAAAAAACAGTTCCAGGGACGGGACCTGGACTGGTCTAGAGGACTCAAGGAAGGACATTATCTGGTAAGTAAAATGTCACCTTCCATATTGTCCTGCTAGACCAGTCCAGAGAAGTGCGTCATACCAAAACTACACCTCCATTGAATGGGAAGAAGACATAGCAGCTCGCAAAACCTTTGAGCCAAAAGCCGTGCTTGCTTGCGTGTGGACATCCAACCAGTAATGCTTGATGAAAGTGAAAGGTGATGCCCACATTGTCGCATGACAAATGTTGCAGGGGCTACTGAGCTCCGTTCCCGCCCATGAGGATGCTTGTGCTCGGGTAGAATGGGTGCACAAACAATTTGGAACTGTCTGATTCCGCAACAGATGAGGAATGACCTCCTTAATCTAGCACCCCAAGGTAGATTTAGCTACCATGAAAACCTTGTGTGGGCAAGCAAACTGCATAAAAACATAGTTGATCACTTGTAACAGGTGATCTCCAGGAATAGCAGGCATTTAGTCTTCACATATGGATGACGTCAGAACTGACAGAGTCCGCACGGGAACGCTCCACAGCGTACAAAAGGAAAGCTTTTGGGAGCATCCCACTGTGCCTGCGTTACTGTCTTCCCGCCCTTGGAACTCTCCCTCCTCGGTTGAGTTTGTAGCTGAGATTAAAGGGAGAGAAAGAGAAAAGAGAGACCCTACAACTCCTAGGGGAGGAGGGTGGGTTGTGAAGACTAAATTCCTGCTGTTCCCGGAGATCACCTGTTACAGGTGAGTAACTATGCTATCTCCAGGAACAAGCAGGAATGTAGTCTTCACATATGGGACTCCCTAGCTCCCAGATGCCAGAGAAATGACCTCAGAATTAGTAGATTTGCCTCAGAGTAGACATCAAGAGGTCATGGATCCTCCATGGATGTCTGGTATCGTTAAATTCCAGGTCGGAGGGTAGGAGTTGCTCTAAGTCTGAAAGAGGTGCTGGAGTACAGCCTGACCAAACATGGCATCCCGGCAGGAGTCCTTGTCAAGAAAGTAATGAGCAGCAAAGGTATGCATAGAAGACCAGGTAGCTGCTTTGCAGATTTCATCAATGGCTAGAGACCGTAGGTTTGCTGTCGAGGCAGCCATGGCATGAACATTATGGACAGTGACATGTCCCTCAAGGGATAGTCCTGCCTTAGCATAAGTAAATGCGATGCAATCTGCTATCCAATTGGACAGAGTACTTTTAGAAACTGGGAGACCCAAGTGACTAGGGTCAAAGGAAATGAACAACTGTGAAGCCCTATGGTGTTCTTGAGTCCTTTGAAGATAAAAAGCTAAGGCACGCTTGCAGGCAAGGGTGTGCAAGGTTGCCTCTGCCCTAGAGGAATGCAGTCTAGGGAAAAAGACAGGAAGGTAAACTTGATTGAGATGGAAAGGAGACACCACCTTAGGCATGAAATGGAGGTGAGGTCCTGAGGACAACCTTATCATGGTGGAACCAGGTATAAGGTGGGTCCTGCCACCAAAGCCTTAAGCTTACTAATGCGTCTAGCCAAGTGAGAGCAATTAGGAAGATAACCTTCGATGAGAGAAACTTTAGTGAAGTTGTGGCTAAAGGTTCAAAAGGCGGCTTGAGGAGCTGCCCTAAGACGACATTAAGATCCCAAGCCATCGGTGGTGGCCTGATGGGAGGCTTAGTCAATAAGAGTCCTCTCATGAAACACGCTACAAGCGGCTGTGAGGAGATAGGCTGTCCATCCAAGAGATGGTGAGAAGCAGCAATTGCACTGAGGTGAACCCTAACCGAGTTTGTCTTGAGACCAAAGGAGGAAAGATGTAGGAGATGCTGAAGGATAGCCTCCACAGGAGCTGAAAAGGAATTAAGCTCCTTCTGGGAACACCAGGTGGAGAACCTACTCCACTTGAGCTCATAAGAATGTCTGGTGGATGGTTTCCTGAAGGCTAGTAGGATCTCTTATTTCCTGGGTCAGCTTAAGACTTTGTAAGGAGCCAAGCCATGAGATAGAGAAACTGCGGATTGGGATGGAGTAGCGTACCTTCCTCCTGGGAGAGGAGATCAGGAGCTGACCAGAGACTCAGGGGTGAGTTTGAGACAGACGTAGCAGGAAAGGAAACCATGGTTGACATGGCCAGCGCGGGGTTATGAGAATTATTTCGCCCCTGTCTCCTTGAAGCTTGAAGAGCGTTTTGAGAATCAGGAGTATGGGAGGAAAGGTACACAGGAAATCCTGACCCCAGTGAAGGTGGAAAGCATCCACCTGCTGTAAGCTGGACATTGGGGTTCTGGTGCAGAAACTAGGAAGTTTTGTATTTTGTGGAGTGACAAAAAGGTCTATTTTTGAAATTCCCTAGGTCTGAAAGATGAAGGAGGTTGTCTGCGGATGGAGGGGCCATTCGTGTGGACGAAGGATCCGATTCAATCTGTCTGCTAGGACATTTTGCTGTCCCGGTAGATATACCATTTGAAGGTGAATCTGATGAGCAATGGCAAAAGACCAAAGCTGGAGAGCCTCCTAGCAGAGGGCCCAAGAGCCACTTTCTCCCTGTTTGTTCACATAGAACATGGCTACCTGATTGTCCGTCTGGATGAGAATTCTGTGGCCCTGTAGGAGTTGTTGAAATGCCTTGAGGCCACTGAAGATAGCATGAAGCTCTAAGAGGTTTATCTGGAGCTGTGACTGAGTAGAGAGCAGGCCCAAGTGGGCTCTCCAGCCATTTGGAGGCATCCATTGTCAGGATGCATTGATGTGGAGGTATCTGAAAAGGTGACCCTACGAGAAGATTTGTTGGACTTGGTGAGCAGGTCTGTGACTATAGAGGCCATATGGCCTAGATGTTGTAGCATATCTCTGACTGAGAGATGGTCCCTGAGCCGTACTTGAGATGCCAACTGTACTAGTTGGGTACAACGGTCCTGGGGTAGAAATACCCTTTACAGTCAAGTGTCTAGAAGAGCTCCTGTGAATTCTAGCGTTTGAGTGGGAACTAGATGGGATTTTGGAAGATTTATCACAAATCCCAGATCTTGCATTATATGAAGGAGGGATAGATGAACCTCTTGTGAGGTGGCTGCCCTTATTAGCCAGTTGTCTAAGTAAGGGAATACGAATATCCCGAGAGTTCTTAGATATGCAGCTACGACCGCCATGCACTTTGTGAAGACTTTTGGGGCAGAGGCAAGTCCGAAGGGAAGGACTTTATTGATAGCGATTTCCCTAGAAGATCAAGCGTAGATACTTCCTGTGTTCTGGATGAATGAGGATATGAGCATATACTTCTTTTAGATATAGAGAACAGAGTCAGTCCTGACTCTGGAGATAAGGAAGAAGGGTTCCCAGTGAGATCATCTTGAATTTCTCACGGACTAGAAACTTGTTTAGGTTTCTGAGATCTAAGATGGGTCTGTACCCTCTGTTTTTCTTTGGCATAAGAAAGTAGGGAGAATAGAACCCCATCCCTTATTGGGATGCTGGAACCTCTTCTATGTGACAGAAGAGAGGAGACCACTTGCTACAGGAGAGTGTGAGTGGGGGGGTTGAGAATGATATTCCCCCACTAGGGTGGAGGGGGGTATGCTTTGTAAATGAAGACTGTATGCCTCTCACACTATGGTTAGTGTCCATTGCTCTGAGGTGATAAGATTCCACCTGTGGGCATAATGGCAAAGTCTGCCTGCTATGTGGAGGGAGTGGGGGTTCTCCAGAGGCAGGGTGATTATGTTCTCTAGGAAGAAGTAAAAAACCAGGCGCAGATTGGGTCTGCGCAGCTGGTTGAGAATTTAGGAGTCTGTGGCTTCTTCTGTTGGTTGAGAGGCTGTTGCCTCTTTTGTGTATCCTGAGGTTGGTATTGAGAAGCAGGGGGGGGGGGGGGTAAGAAGGATAACATTTCTTCTTCTTACCATAGAAAGATTTCTTTGCAGCTGCTTTCTTCTTGGCAGGGTCGGTAGTAGTTTTGGAAAGCCTAATGAGGGTGGAATTCTCAGATTCTAACTGAGCCTTATCTTGCCATTCCTTCCCAAACAGGTTCTCACCAGTACAGGGAATATTACCCAGCTTGTCTTGAACCCATTGTTCAAGGTCTGATGCTTGAAGCCATGTAATTCTACATTCAGCAATGCAGATAAATGTTGCTCTGCTAGTGCGCTCAAAACAGTCAAAGGGTGCCCTATTGACAAACTTCGTAACATCTGGGCATGTTTGACTAATGTAAGATAGTCTGCTCTCTTATCTGGGAGAAGAGGAGTTATTGATTCCAGATCCCTACAGTAGTTACCTCCTTAAGGAACATACCCATGTAGAGTATGTATGAACTTATGCAGGCTGAAAGCAAGGAGGACTGAAAGAACCGCCGCCCAAAGACATCAAGAGTTCTCGATTTCCTACCTGGGGGATTGGAGGAGTGCATTTTAGAACTCTTAATTCGATGCATAGCCAATTCCACTACCATTGAGTGGTGTGGAAGCTGTGTTTTCTGGAAACCGGAACTTTCCGGGTACTTGATACATGTCACCAAGTATGGGGAGAAATGGTGAGTGGTATTTCTCAGATCCGGAGCATAAGCTCCTGGAGTATACGGTGAGTAGGCAGAGTAGTTGCCTCCTCAGGAGCTGTAGGGTATTGGAGGATCTCAAATTCCTCTGCTCTGGGCTCTTTCTTGGATACAGATGTAATGGAAAGGCCCTTTGCCATATCTTTGATAAATTCTTGAAAGACATATCTTCAAGGAGGGGGCATGCGTCATTGCAGTGACGGTGAGGGTTCCTCTGGAAGACTTTGCATTTCTCGGGTACTGATCGATTCATCATCTGAAGAATTGGAATCGGTAGAGTCAAAATTTCAGCGGGCCGAAATGATCCATCCTTTTCTTTTTTTGTTGGGCCTCACAAAATAAATGGGATATCTGTCCTTAATCTGATTGTCCAGGGAAATGGGCACCACTGCTGATAGAAGTACAACTTGCCGAAGAGGATTCAAACAGCCGTCGTTTTGTTTGTGGACCCACAGGGGGGAGATAAAGAATGAGTGCAGTGTTAGCTCTTGGCATTCCAGGACATATGCATACTGAATGGTGTCTAACACCAGAAATCATGGTGACCTGGGCCCATTCCTGAGAGAAGAGGCGAAGCCTGCCTCCAACAGAAGAAACCAAGGAAGGGGCCCCCAAATCTTCATCACGCAGTCCAGGAGTGACCTCCACTGGAGGGGACCAACTCCCTGGGCCCACACGCTCCCCAAAAGGGTTGAAATTGAGCCCAAAATCTTGTATCAGAGGGGAAGAAGGCCTTCCAGGCTGGTAGCGACTGGAATCCCGAGACCCTCAGGAGTCTGACCAGTGCGACTGCGGGGAGCAGATGGTGGTTGACATCAAGGGGCTCCTGCCTGCTTCACAGGTCCCTTGGACTTGTCCTCTGGAGGACAATAAGGTTTTGTTTTGCCCAGGCCCTTCACCAACTGCTCCAAAATGCCCCAGTGGCCCAATTGGGCTTTGGGAGCTGTGTCTGCTGTCCAGTATTGAAGCCAAATCGGACGCTGTGTCACTATTAACAGGGCACTATCTCAGGCCACTAGAAGTACCATGTTGTACATGGCATCAGAAAGGAAGGCCACAGCTGATTCCAAAGAGGGCTAGTATCGTCCAGGGGGAGAGACTGAATCCACTGGAGCAGAATCGAGATGTCAGGCCTGCACAGATCACCAACTGAATAGCAGCAGCTGCCGCAGTGAACTGGTTCTTCAATGCTGAATCCACCCTTCAGTCCAGAGTATCTTTTAAAGCTGAACCGCCTTCCACAGGAATGGTGGTCTGTCTGGTAACCACTGTAATCCTGTGCATCCACCTTGGGAATATCAAATCACACAACGTATTCCTTTTCCAGGAAAACATACATCTACTTATACACCCTCAGGCGCGGAGTCGGAAGAACACCATTCCGAATGGATACCTTGATCACCTTTTGGAGCAGAAAGAATGTAGTGAATTTCGTACCCCTTGCAGGAGTGGATGAACCTTTGGCCCCTGCTCTCTGTCTGGATCATCTGCCACATCCATGGTGAATAAGACCCTGAAACTCAACACCCTCATTTCCCCCTTTCAGAACAGGCAGATAACACCTGCCTCTTCACTTAGTCATCCACAGCAGAGCCCAAGTCAAAGACCAGATCTCAGACAAGCCCGAGCTGCTCCACATCTCCAGGAGGCAAGCTTTGCCAGGGATGCTTAGCCAGATGCAACAAAAACAGGGCTTCCACGCTCAGCCTACCCCTCACGAGACTGCTCTCGGGGGAATCCAGAGGCTGCAGGATCTGAATTTCCATACCAAAAAGACCAGGCCTGCAGTTAAAAGGAACAAAGTTCCAGGAAGGTCATCCTTACCCACAGTGCCATCGACCACCTCCTGCCCTGGAGTAGGCAAGCCCGGAACAACTGCATCCCCCTTGCGTGAAAGGGGAAATGGACTCTCTAGGGACAATTCAGAAGCTGCCATGCAAGAAGAGCAGAGTCCAGAAGGTGCCACAGGTCAAATGTTTCCTGAAAGAAGACATAAAGAGTTAAGGAAAGTGCAATAGCAGCATGCGCTATGGCCGTAGTGGCCTCAGACGCATGTTAATTGCGCTTGTACAGCAATGTGTGAAACAAGCACTTGGGTAGGAATGTGCATTGGAGCCGCTCGGGTAGAATATGCCCTAGGACCACGCACCCGCCAGGCGCACAATAGTAAAAAACGCTAGTAACATGTGCAGAAAACAGCAGGAAATCCCCACACCATGCCAATGGTCATGAGCAGTTCACTCTGAATTGTGCCCGACGGATGGAATTGGGAGCCCCAAAACAATGACAATGGCGAGGTCAAGCCTTGGTACCCACCCCCTGAAAGCTCCAAGAGAAATCCGTGCCGGATTGAGCTCTATTCCCCTGAAACTATTTTTTTGCTTTGTAGGCACTACATTTAAGATGGCTGACAGCAGATTCCTCTGAGAGCCTTCTGCAATCTTTGGAAGAGAGCAGGGGGAACAGAGAAGGAGGGAAGGGGCATTGAGACAGTATGAGGCTGCTGAAATCTTCCAAATCCTTCCATTTTTCTGGCTGCTCCACGGGCTCTTATGATAAGAGCACAGAGCTGAACCAATTTTCCTTCCTCCTATGGCTACTGAAAAGACCATAGTCTAGTGCAGCCTCCCACATCACGAAAGTCACCCTTCAAGGTGGTTGTTCACAAGCATTTAAATCAATCTTTTCCTCTCAATTATTCAGATTTTCTTCAAAGTAGAGAAAATCCATCCATCCTGTTGGAGACAAAGAAATACTGAAGAGACCTCTGGTGGCTGAGGCATATGAAGGCATGGGAATGAGGTCATTGAAACCTGGGCTTTTCATTGGTTCTTTGCCTCCACCAATTTGTTGGTAGGGGAACACAACCCACTTGTCTAGACTGGTCTAGCAGGATAATATGCAACAGCTTTTACTACATCCTCTGGTAACGAATTCCAGAGTTTGATTATGCATTGAGTGAAAAAATAAGTGCCTATTCTTATGTTTTACATCTTCCCAAAATGCTGGCAGAAGAGCCAGACGAAGCAGCACAGAGTGGCAGGAGCAAAAAACCAAGCTCATGCCACTGCAAAGGAACAGGTGACAGCAGTCTACTCCAATGACGACATCTGGCTGTGACAGCAGCTGTAGGATATCATCAGATTCCTATGGAGGAAAGCGATCCTATGGAGAAAGCCATCTGTTTGGCCATTGGAACATTAACAAAGTTTGTCATATTGATTTAGCATGTCCCATGCAATATTTTTCTAACCTTAAGACTTGATGCAAGGTCGGGTTGATACAGCTCGAAACACATTTCTGTGTCATTCGCTCACTGACTGACCATTGCTAGGGTTCCATTCTGAGACACCTTGGTTCCTGGCTTTTGCTTTCAATTACCAGCTAAGTATTATGAACCCATTTGGGCAATTTCAATGTGTTTTAAGTTTTGCTATACATATTTCTTAGCACGGTGGTTTTTTGGGGTATACACTTTACAGAATAAATGGAGCGGTTTGTTTTTTCAGAGGACCGTTGGTCTTACATAACAAACGTTCCTACACATATATATAAAAAAATTAATTCTGCTCGATTCTTACAGATCAAGACCTACTTCTTTTGAGATTATGTGCTGTGGTATTGATCTTGGGTATTTTTATCTTTGATTCCAGGTGTACAGTGCAGCAAGGTGGAACAAACGAAGTCTGAAGCTGGCAATGGAAAAGAAGGGCACAGACAGAAGGGATTTGCTTGACCAGTGGATTTCTGAGGAGGGTTGGGATCATGATTTTAGGTGTAGGAAGAGATAAGAGAGGAGTGGCAATGAGGAGCTGAAGAATGAATGCACTTGCAGGTCAGTAGGAGAGGTCTGAACTGGTGAAAGATGTGCAGCTGAATTTCGAATGGTGCAGCTGAATTCTGAAAGGATTTAAGAGATGATTAAGGGGAGACCAGTTAGAAGCAGGTTAAAATAGTCTAATGGGAGGTGACTGTTTATTTTTATTTTATATTTAACTGTCTTTTATACCGCTTTTCAGCAGGGAAAAGGGGTGTACATTTTAACCAACAAATTGTTACAATAAACAAAAGGAAAGTTATGCACATAAACGGTCAACAATATAAAACTTATGAATGGATACGGAGTTCTGTCTTGGCCATGTTCAATTTCAGACAGTGGAGAGGGACAGCCAGGCAGCAACAACAGACAAGCAGACTGAGATATGGGTATGGACTCCTGGAGAGATTTCAGGTACAAAGAAATACATTTGAGAATTATCAGCATAAAGATGGTGCTGAAGACCATGGGAGGCCATCAGGATACATAAGGAATGAGTATATTTATTATTTATTTAAAAGGATTTTTATACCGCTTTTTCCTAAAATCAAAGCGGTTTACAGTACAACTAAGTTTGTTACAATAAACAAGGGCAGGGGGGATGCAGGTAGTCAGCAGTGGGGATTTATACAATGTATTCAGAAAGCATTGCTATTTACATGTCAAAAAGCATCGTTATTTACAAAGTATATGGAGGGAAAAGAAGAGAACCCAAGACAGAGCCCTGAAGTACACCAACTGAAAGTGAAATAGCAGTGGAGGAAGATCCGCCAGAACGTACACTAAAGGTGTGGTGGGAGAGAGAAGGCAACCACGATAGAACACAGTCCTTAAATCCAAGTTAAAGCAGGATATCGAGGAGAAGGTGGTGGATCAATGGTGTAAAAAGCAAAAGATAGATCAAGGAGGATGAAAATCAATTAAAGACCCTGGAATCTGGCCAGGAAAAGGCCACTGGAGACATTGGAAATGGCTTTTTCTGTAGAATGTACAGGACGCAAGTCAGATTGTAGGGATCCAGAATGGCTTGAGAGGAAAGAAAGTCAAGTCTGTAGTGGTGAACCTCATGCAAAAGGGAGGAGGAAAGAGAAATTAGACTTACCTGCTAATTGTTGTTCCTTGAGGAACTCCAGTCCAGTCCCTCACTGCTGGGTAGTGCACCTTCTTCAGCAGCATGGAGACTAAGCATGTCAGAAGTCTGACAACTACACCGATGACACCTCCCACCAGCTTCCAGTGACCTATTGACAAAGCAGACTCTAAGGAGCAACGCATAAGTAGTTATAATAAACTTAAAATATAACCTTTAAACTTTCTAACATCTCAACTGCCCTCCCCGAAAGAAGAGGATAACTTCTCCACCTCCTCTCCAAGGAAATTGCAGGAAAGAAATAAAAGCATAAAGAATGCAGAACAGAGCAAACCTATAGACAAGCACTTTATCTCAGAGAAAGGTCAACACTTACAGCAATGTTTCACTTCGTCCGAACAGACGTTGCCATAAAAAAAACAACCCAGGTGGGAATCGGGACTGGACTGGAGTTCCTCAAGGAAAACAAATAGCAGGTAAGTCTAATTTCTCTTTCCTTATTTTCCCTCCAGTCCAGTTCCTCACTGCTGGGATGTAACAGAGCAGTACACTAATGGGAGGGACCTGCCAAACTGGAACGCAAAACTGCTGACCCGAAACAGGCATCCCCTGCTGCCTGAACATCCAACCGGTAATGCCTACTGAAGGTATGCAAGGAAGACCACGTAGCCGCTTTACAGATTTCCACGGGCGGAACCATAGCATGCTTTGCCCAGGAAGTTGCTTGAGCCCTTGTGGAATGAGCTCACAAGCCTACAGGTACCTGTCGGCCAATCAAAATATAAGCCGACGCTATCATCTCCCTAATCCACCTAGAAATAGAGGCCTTTGACGCCGCTTCCCCTTTACATGGGCCTCTAAAAAGCACAAACAAATGCTCCAATTTACAAAAGGACTCGGAAGCCTTCAAATAACGACATAGCACTCTCTTCACATCAAGCAACTGTAAACTACGGTCAGCTACACTGTCATCCACTGATTTCAACACTGGCAAGGACATGGACTGGTTTAGATTAAACGGCAAAACTACCTTCGGAAGAAATGACGGTACCGGACGCAAGACCACTTTGTCCCTAAAGAAAGACAAAAAAGGCTCCCTACAAGATAGCACCTGCAACTCCGAAACTTGCCGTGCTAAACAAATGGCCACCAGAAACACTGCCTTCAGAGTCAAGCCTTTAATCGAGGCCTGATCCAGCGGCTCAAATGGTTGTCTCGTTAGAGCTCCCAATGCCAAGTTGAGATCCCACAGAGGAATCAGTATCCTGCGTGGAGATTGCAAACGTGATACCACTTTCATGAACCGCAACACATCGGGATGAGCTCCTAAGGAAAAACCTTGAATCTTACCACGATAACAAGAGATAGCCGCCAACTGCACTCGTAGAGAACTGGCTGCCAACCCCTTATCAAAACCATCCTGAAGGAAACTTAAAACCACCTGAAGAGACACCGCGGACGGCCGCACCTGTTTAGCCGCACACCAGTCTTCCAAAATACTCCAGTTTCAAACATAAGCCAAGGAAGTAGAACTTTTTCTGGCCAAGAGTAACGTGGCAATTACAGCCGCCGAATAACCTTTCTTCCTTAACCTAGCCCTTTCAAGGGCCAAGCCGTAAGCGAGAACCGAGCTACCTGCGGCATATGAAGAGGGCCCTGCAATAGAAGATCCTCTCGAATCGGTAGCTGCCAGGGCTGTCCATCAAGCAGCCTCAGCAGGTCCGTGTACCACGGGCAACACGGCCAGTCAGGAGCAATCAGAAGCACGGCCCCCCGATGCGCTGAACCAACCGACCTATGAGTGCCCAAGAGGAAACGCATACAGAAGACCCTGAGAGGGCCACTATTGAATCAAAGCATCGATCCCCTCGGACATCCACTCTGTTCTCCTGCTTAAGAAGCGACTGACTTTGGCCGACTGACACGTTGCCATGAGATCCATTACAGGCATCCCCCACTTGGCTACCAACTGCGCAAAAAACCTCCGGATGTAGCTCCCACTCCCCGGGATCCACTCAAACCCGGCTGGGAAAATCCGCCATCACATTGTCTGTTCCCGCTATGTGTGCTGCTGACAGGGCTAGCAGCCGAAGCTCCACCCAACCGAGCAGGGTTTCCGCCTCCTCTTCCAGCGCTACGCTGCTGGTGCCGCCTTGACGATTGAGAAACGCCACCGTGGAAGCGTTGTCTGACAATACCCGGACTGCTCGACCCTGCACCACGGACTCGAACGTCCTTAATGCCAGAAACACTGCCCACAACTCAAAGTGATTGATCAACCAATTTATTTATTTATTTACATTCTCTTATATACCGCGCTATTCTGCATCAGTGCGGTTTACATTGAACAAACTGAAATTACATTGAACAGGGCATTATAACTTGGAGATAACTATTTTACAGGGAACATGGGCTATGGAGGGTTAAGTGGCTTGCCCAAGACCACAAGGAGCACCTGCGGGACTAGAAACCCCAGTCCTTCCGGCCCAAGGTTGCTGTCCTCTAGTGGGATTTGAACCCCCGACCTTCCGGCCTGAAGTACCTTGCCCCAACCACTAGGCCACTCCTCCACTCCAATGAGCTTCGTACAAGCTCCATTCGTCCTGCGCGAAATGTCCCTCGCAATGGGCTCCCCAGCCCGTCAGGCTGGCATCTGTTAACACCGGAACCCATTGCGGCTGCTCTAACAGCATGCCCGCCGTGAGCTTCTCCGGACGCAGCCACCAGTAAAGAGACGTTCTGACCTTCACCAGACAAGGCAACCGCTTGCTGAACAAGTCGCTCTGATGAGACCAGCGATGAAGAGACCTCTGCAAGGGCCATATGTGCGCCCTGGCACAAGGCACGACCTCCAAGGTGGACGCCATGGTTTCCCAGCACTCAAAGTTAATGCCAGGCCGACGGCGCCAGCTGTTTCAGAAAACTGCGCACCAAGGACTGTAGTCCTTGGATCTTTGACTCCGGCAGAAATACCGCTCCAAACTGTGTGTTGAAATGGACTCTGAGATATTCCAGGGACTGAGACGGTACCAACCGGCTCTTGGAGGCATTGACCACCCAACCGAGACTCTGCAAGAACTGTACTACTCGTCCTTTATGCTCTCGGCCTGGGACTTCACCCGAATCAACCAATCATCGAGGTAAGGGTGAATGAGCACCCCTTCTCCGTGCAGAAATGCTGCCACCATGACCATCACCTTGGTAAACATACGTGGAGCCGCTGCCAAGCTGAATGGCAAGGCTTGGAACTGAAAATGACCCCACGGCACTGCGAACCGCAAATATTTGTGATGATCTGGTCTGATGGGAATATGAAGATAAGCCTCGGTGAGATTGAGCGATCTCAAGAACTCTCCCTGATGAACTGCCACAATTACCGACCGCAGCATTTCCATGTGGAAATGTGACACTCGAAGGCAGCGGTTCACGCCCTTGAGGTTGAGAATCGGACAAGAAGCCCCATCTTTCTTTGGAACTACGAAATAAATCGAGTATTGACCACAACCGCATTGATCTAGAGGCACTGGAACCACGGCCCCTAATTGCTTCAAGGAGCGACAAAGTTGCCTGAACCGCCAACTCTTTGCTTTGTCCCCTGCAGGGGGAAAGAACAAACGAGTCGTGAACCGGCTGAGCAAACCCGAGAGCATAGCCCTCTCGAATGACCTCCAACACCCACTGATCGGATGTTATCTGAACCCAGGCAGGTAGAAAATCCCGCAGCCGACCCCCTACGGGCTGAATGCCTGCCTGAGTCCTCCTCGCTTCATTACGACTTCTTGAAACCAGAGGGAGGAGGACTAGTGAATCCTCTGCTTGCCCCTCGGAAACCTCGATAGCCTTGCACCCGAAAGGGATATCATTCTCTTTGAAAAGTTCCTAACTGCAATGTCCGAAAACGCCTAAAATCCCGAGACTGGCCTCTTGACACTGCTGAACCCCGTCCCGGCTTAGGTTTGTCCTTCGGTAACTGACCTCCCTTGGACTCACCCAAATCCTTGACCAGTTTGTCCAAATCTTCGCAAATAGCAGTTTTCCTTTAAAAGGAAGCTTACTGAGACTTGACTTGGAGGAGTTATCCGCTGCCCAAGTTCAAAACCAAATATAGCGACGCGACGCCACCAAGGAAGACATACTATTAGCAAGACTTCTGATCAGGTCATAATGAACATCCGCTAGGTACGCAGCTCCGGACTCTATCCTTTTCAGGTCCGCTACCTGATCCTACGAAAGCTCTCCTGCTTCCTGCAAATGCTGAGACCAGCGGAGACAAGCCCTCGCAACCCATGCCCCACAAATGAAGGCTTGCAACGAAAGAGCATTGGCCTCAAAGCCTTGTTTTACCAAAGAGTCAACCTTTCTGTCTTGAGCAACTTTTAAGGCCGAGCTACCTTCCACCGGAATCGAAGTCTTTTTCGTGACAGCCGATACCGCTGCATCCACTCGTGGAGAACGAAACATTTCCCGTTCTTGTTCCGGTAAGGGATATAGATGAGACATAGATCTCACGCCTCTAAGACCTGCCTCAGACAAGTCCCACTAGTCCTGAATAATTTGCTTAACCACCTTGTACATTGGGAAGACCGCTTGAGTCCTCTGCACCGCCTGAATCAGAGGATCCTCTATGCTTTCCTCCTCTACCAGCAGGACCATGGAGAGATTAAGAGCCTGGAGTGATTCTGTTATCAGAGCCGTCAATTCCTCTCTCCTAAACACCTGTATAATCCGGGCCTGATCCTCCGGCTCCTAAATCTCCCCTTCCTCTAGATCTTCCATAGGACCTTCTAGTTCCGTATCTACGTCGTCCCCCTCAAACCAATCCGACCCAAGTGGATTCTCTTCTATCATACGCGCTCTCTTAACTGGTCTAGTTTCCGAACCTATAGATTTCTGCATAGCTGCCTGGACTCCCCCGGAACCCAACCCCGAGACGTACGGCATAGCACCCTGCTGATGAAGGCAATAAGCCTGATGTAACAGCAGGACAAAATTTGGGGAAAAATCCCCCACCACTGAAGCACTCAACCCTTGAGAGATCACCGGACTCTGTTGCGACGAGGTCGACGCCTGCGGCGAAGAAGGAGCTTCCAGCAGAGAGCCACCCCCCATAGCTCCCCCATCTCCCTGAGGCACGGTGAAGAGTCCCTCCTTAACCTTGCCTTGGAGCTCCTGTTCCATATTACGCGCTTCTACCACACAACCACGACACACACCGTCGATTGAAACTGTCGCCCGAAGGGTACCGCACACCAAACACTGTGGTCGCGTAGGCATTAGCCTCTGTCACCCTCCAACTGCGTACAGAGGTAGCCCAACCAATCTAGACAAGGGACTACAAGAGCAGTTTCACCCGGACTGATTCGCCATGTTTTTTTTTTTTTTAACACTCCAAATGCTTCAATAAAGGCTACTAAATGCCCCACACAAAGCCCAAAGGCATAAAACACACTTTTGTGGCCCAATCCTCAGCGCAGGAACCCTCTGCCCAAAACCGCTAGGAAAAAAACGCGGGAAAAACTGCAGCGGTAATTCTGACGCATTCAAAATCGAGCAGTAGGGCTCTCCACATGGCGACAAGCCTTTCCGAAGAAAAAACGCGATTAGGCACTCACCTTAATGAAAAAAGTGTCCCACAATGATCCAGAGTGAAAATGTGACCAAGGAACTGCTTTGCTGCCCAGAAACCTCCACTCGCAAGCACAGGAAGGTCAGAAACAGCTGAAAGAATGCTGTAGGCTCTCCTCCCCTTCACATGCCGAAGAGCCGAGCAGCAGATACAGCAGACAGCTACCAGCAACTCCCCACCGTACTGACCAGGCAGGGAGTGCAGCAGGGCATCGCAAAGGCAAAGACCAAGGTGAAAGATAGAGCAGGAATCCTCTCCAACTGCCCCCTTCACCTGCCCTGACCGGCTCTGTATTTTTTTTTTTTTTTAACTTAAACTGAACAAACCAAATAATGGTATAGTATAGCCAAATAAAAAATCCCCAAAACTCCGTACTAAAACTAACTCTACTTATATGTTCCTCTTGGTGAGCCCAGCACCTAGGCTCCCAAACTCTCGCTGCATGGAGACTGAGCACACTGGAAGCTGGTGGGAGGTGTCATCGGTGTAGGTGTCAAACTTCTGACATGCTAAGTCTCCATGCTGCGGAAGGAGGTGCACTACCCAGAGGTGAGGGACTGGACTGGAGGGACGATAAGGAAGATGCTTCTTTTTGGTAGCACCCATATGTGAAATCAAAGGAGATACCTCTTTTTAAGAAGGTGTATGACTTCTAAGAGTTATACTTTGTACTGTGGTAGACTGAGGCCGAGTGCTCAGTGCTAAAGAGTGTTATTCAGCATACAGGATCTCCTTATACCTGTAGAAATTCCTCTGCAGAGGTATTAGATGATTAAGGACAATTATAACTGAAAAATAAGTGAAATGCAGAGAAAGAATGGCAAGTGTAAATTATGCTAAGAGATGAAAAACCTTCAGTGAGGCTGAGAATATCTGATCATGATTGACTCCTAGATCTCTCTGGCTACTTTGACATATTCATCTTAGTCCCTGAGAACGTTCTATGTTTAGAATGCATGCTCGCATATGCTTCATAAAAACAATTGCTATAGCTACAAGCTTATGAAGTTGCCATTTTTCAGCAGAAGCATACATTAGTGAGATACAAAGTTGAGGGGCTGAATGTTATCTTAGTTCATACGAACGTTAGTGAACATAACATAAGACTATTAAGTCCAGTATCCTGTTTCCAAAAGTGGCCAATCTAGGTCATAAGTACCTAGCAGTCTCCTCAAAAGACACAGGTTCCTCAATGCTTGTATTGGGTCAAGCAGTGATATCCTGGGTCCCTTTTAATAATGCTTTATGGACCTTTCCTCCAGGAACTTGTCCAAACCTTTTTTTAAACCCAGTTACACTAGCAGCTTTTACTACATCCTCCAGTAACAAATTCCAGAGTTCGATTACACGTTGAGTGAAAAATATTTTCTTTTATTAGTCTTAAATAGGTTACCCTGTAGCTTCATTGCATGTCCCCTAGTCTTTTTATATTCTGACAACGTAAACAAATCGATCTACGTTTACCCGTTCCACTCTATTCATTAATTTATAGACCTCTATCATATCTCCCCTCAGCCATCTCTTTTCCAGGTTGAAGAGCCCCAACCTTCTTAGCCTCTCTTCATAGGAGTATCCTTCTACCCCCTTTACCATTTTGGTGGCCCTTCTCTGCACCTTTTCTAATAACGCTATATCCTTTTTAAGATACGGCAACCAGAATTGCACACAATATTCAAGGTGCGGTCGTACTATGGAACGATACAGAGGCACTATAATATCCTTTGTTTTATTTTCCATTCCTTTCCTTATGATACCTAGCATTTTATTTGCTCTCTTTGCCGCCGCTGCACACTGGCGGAGGGTTTCAACATGTTACCCACGATGACGCCTAAATCTTTTTCCTGGTGTTGAAAGAACTGAAATATGAAATTGCAGACCTGCTATTAGTAATCTGTGAACTATCATTAAAATCATCTGTAATATATTGGCGATCCTCCAATCTTTAGGTAATGCCAATTTTTAAAAACGGTTCCACGGGTGATCCGGGAAACTACAGACCGGTGAGCCTGATGTCAGTAACGGGAAAAATGGTAGAAACCATTATAAAGAACAAAATTACTCATCATGTAGATAGTCATGGCTTAATGGGAGACAGCCAACATGGCTTTAGACAAGGAAGATCTTGTCTTACTAATCTGTTATGTTTTATCTAAGCAGATAATTAGGCTATGTAGTTGCCATTTTAGAAAATCAGAAAATAGAGATGCATCAATGGAGGAAGAAAGGAATTCCTGATGGTGAGAAGAGTGCTAAAAAACATCTGGGAAAGGGACCTGGATTTAGTTCATGCCTTTTTCTCAGAAGTTCAAGGCAAGTTTATATTCATATTCGGTAGGTTTATAGTTTATTTAGATTTGATATACCACCTTTATCAGACATACAAAGCAATTTACAAATTAAAATTTGTAGGAGGTGAACTAGAAAGGAACTACAATTATCAATAGGAAAGAAAGAAGGGAAGCTAGGTGAAGACAAGTGTTTTCCAATCCACGGAGAGCTTACAATCTAAGTTTGTACCTGAGGAAATGGAGGGTTAAGTAACTTTCCCAAGATCACAAGGAACCAAAGTGGGATTTGAAACTTGGTTGCCTTGGTTCTAGCCCACTGATCTAACCATTAGGCTACTCCTTCATACCTGTGGGTGGATATCGAGCCTGTGGTGGTCAGAGCTTTTTAAATGTCAACCACTGCAGGTAAAGCTTAGTTACTCACCTGTAACAGATGATCTCCGGGAACAGCAGGAATTTAGTCTTCACATATGGGTATCGTCGGTACCGACAGAGCCTGCGCAGGAACGCTCAACAGCGCCCAATAGGAACGCTTTTGGGAGCATCCCTCAGCACATGCGCGCTGCCTTCCTGCCTTTCCAACTGTCCCTCTTCAGTTAAGTTTGTAGCTGAGTGAAAGGATAGAGGGAGAGAGGAAAGAGACAGAGACAGAGAGATAGAGAGACAACTCCTAGGGGAGGTGGGTGGGTTGTGAAGACTAAATTCCTGCTGTTCCCGGAGATCACCTGTTACAGGAACAAGCAGAAATGTAGCCTTCACATATGGGGACTCCCTAACTGAAGATGCCGGGGAGATGGCCCCAGGAAGCTGCCACCTATAGTGAGGTGGGCCATGCTTCCTCCCATGGATCTCTGGAATCCTACCAGAGTTGATGGGTAGGAGTTGAATTAAGTCTGAAAGAGATGTTGAAGAACAGCCTGGCCAAAGAAGGCATCCCGACGTGAGGTTTTATCTAGGCAGTAGTGGGCTGTGAAGGTGTGCACCAAAGCCCAGGTGACTGCTCGACAGATGTCATCAATAGACACAGAGTGAAGGTTAGCCATAGAGGCTGTCATGGCTCTCACATTATGCACTGTGACATGGCCTTGAAGAGGAAGACTCTTACTCTCATAAGTAAAGGATATGCATTGTGCAATCCATTTAGATAGAGTTCTTTTGGAGACTGGAAGTCCCAAATGACTAGAATCAAAAGCAACAAAAAGTTGAGAAGACTTTCTATGTTGCTGTGTTCTTTGTAGGTAAAAAGCCAAGGCTCTTTTACAGTCCAAAGTAAGAAGGTTCCTTTCTGCATTAGAGGCATGAGGCCTCGGAAAGAATAAAGGAAGGTAAATTGATTGATTTAAATGAAAAGGCGAAACCACCTTTGGCATAAAATGTGGGTGAGTTCTGAGAAAAACCTTATCATGGTGAAACCTTGTATAAGAGGGATCAGCCACTAAAGCTTGCAATTCACTAATGCGACGTGCGGAGGTGATTGCAATTAGGAAGATGACCTTCCAGGATAAAAACTTTAGGGTTGTAGTGGCTAAAGGTTCAAAGGACGGTTTCATGAGCTGTCCGAGAACTAGATTTAAATCCCATGCCGCCGGTGTTGGCCTGATGGGAGGCTTTGTTAATAGAAGACCTCTCATAAATCTTGCTATGAGTGGATGAGAGGAAATTGGCTGTCCATTTAGAGGCTTATAGGAAGCTGCAATTGCACTAAGATGGACTCTTACTGAATTGATCTTTAGACCAGAATTTGATAAATGAGGTAGGTACTCTAGTACAGATTCCAAAGGTATCACAAGGGGGTTTAAGCCCTTTTGAGAACACCATATAGTAAAACGTTTTCACTTAAAGGAGTAAGAACCTCTTGTGGAAGGTTTTCTAGAAGCCTGAAGGATATCCTTTACCTGTTGGGAAAGGTTAAGATCCTGCAGGTCTACGCTTTCAGCAACCAGGCCCTGAGATGCAGGGACTGGGGATTCGGGTGCCATAGCATCACGTTCTCTTGGGAGAGAAGGTCTGGAGCACACCCTAACTCCAGAGGTGCAGCTTGAGAGAGATGTAGAAGCAGGGGATACCACGTTTGTCGTGGCCACCGTGGTACTATGAGGATCATACGACCTCTGTCTCTCTGAAGCTTGAAGAATGTTTTGGGGATGAGGGGAATGGGTGGGAAGGCATGGAGGAAGTCCTGACCCCAGTGAAGGAGAAAGGCGTCCCTTGCCTGGCAATTGTGAGCCGGAATTCTGGAACAGAACCGGGGAAGTTTGGCATTCAG
This sequence comes from Ichthyophis bannanicus, assembly GCA_033557465.1. NCBI lineage: Eukaryota > Metazoa > Chordata > Amphibia > Gymnophiona > Ichthyophiidae > Ichthyophis > Ichthyophis bannanicus. The sequence goes on along the minus strand of CM066032.1, from coordinate 1,511,083,704 downwards.
TGGCAAAGAGGTCTATGTCTGGGGTCCCCCAGATCTGAAATATCTTTGTCACCTGGTCTAGGTGGAGAGACCATTCGTGAGGCAGCAGTACTCAGCTGAGTTTGTCTGCCCAAAGGTTTTGAATGCCTGGAAGATATACCATGAGAAGGTGAATTTGATGCTCTCTGGCGAGGGCCCATAGTCGTAAAGCTTCATTGCATAATGACAGAGAGCCTGTTCCGCCCTGCTTGTTCACGTAGAACATGGCTACTTAATTGTCCGTTTGGACTAGGACTGTCTTGTTGCTGAGCTGGGCATGGAATACTCGAAGAGCTAGGTAGATTGCTCTGAGTTCTAGGAGGTTTATGTGAAGACCAGCCTCCTGTGGAGTCCAGGTACCCTGGGTAGAGAGATGGTGCAGGTGTGCTCCCCATCCCACCTGTGATGCATCTGTTGTTAGGGTGGCTTAGAAAAAGGATTGTTGGAAAGGAGACCCCACTAAAAGATTCTCCAGTGATTGCCACCATTGTAGGGACAAGATCAGTTGTTGTGAGTTTGATATCTTGTCCGACAGACGTCCTGTGTCCACTGTGTGGATAGGGTCCAATGGGCTTCTCGCATGTGGAGGTGAGCATAGGGAACTACATTTTATTTATTTATTTACTTCTCTTATATACCGTACTATTAAAATCAGTGCGGTTTACAATTGAACAAAAAACATACTGCAATGTCACACGACAATTGAGTTTTTACATGAACTGTGGATGCCGTATGTCCCAGTAATTGCAGTTCTCGAGCAGTTAGGGAGGACTTTCCCACTGCTTGAGAAGCTAGTTGCACTATGCGAAGACAGCAGGGCTGTGGGAGAAAAGCCCTTGACTGTCTGGTATCTAGACAAGCTCCTATAAACTCCAGGGTCTGAGAAGGAACAAGTTGGGATTTTGGGAAGTTTATGACCAATCCCAAGTATTGGAGGATTCGCATTGTGTGAGACAGTGCAGAGCTGGCTTCTGGAATCGTGGAGGCTCGAATGAGCCAGTCGTCCAAGTAAGGGAAGATGAATATTCCTAGGGTTCGCAGGAATGCAGCTACTACTGCCATGCATTTCGTGAATACTCTTGGTGCCGAAGCCAGACCAAAAGGAAGAACCCTGTATTGGAAGTGTTTTCCCTTGAAAAGGAATTGTAATAATTTCCTGTGATCTGGATGGATCAGAATGTGAGGATATGCATCTTTTAGATCTAGAGAGCAAAGCCAATCCTGACTTTGAAGGTATGGCAGAAGAGTTCCCAGAGAAATCATTTTGAACTTTTTTCGGAACAGATATTTGTTCAATTCTCTGAGGTCTAGAATGGGTCTGTGTCCTCCTGTTTTCTCTGGAATAAGAAAATAGGGGTAGTAGAACCCTGTACCCTGTTGGAGAATGGGTACTTCCTCTATTGCTTCCTGAGCAAGGAGTGTTGAGACCTCTTGATCCAGTAGATTGTCTGCAGAGGTTTGGGAATTGAACTGTCTTACGATTGTAGGAGGGGGCATGCTGTGAAAATGAAGCCTCTCCTACAATGGACAGAGTCCAATTTTCTGTTGTTATTTGATGCCATCTGTTGACAAAATGACACAACCTGCCTGGAATGTTTAGGGGTTCTGGACCCTTCAGAGGCAGGAAAGCAAAGCTCTCTAGGAAGGAGTTAAAGCCCTTGAGAGGGCTGAGCCTGTGGAGCTGGTTGAGCTCTCGGGCCTTTTGGCTTCTTTTTTTGTCTGGATTGTTGCTGTTGTCCCTTTTGGGCAACTTGACCCTGACCTTGCCCTTGCTGGGTATAGGACGGAAAAAACTTCCTCTTTTTGCTGAAAAAGCTTTTCTATAGGGTTTCTTTTTGGCTGGAGTGGCTGTAGATTTTTACAATCTGTCTAAAGTGATATTGTCAGCATCGATCTCACTAGCCTTTTCCTGCCAATTCTTGCCAAAGAGGTTTCTCCAGTGCAAGGGATCTTTCCTACTTTATCCTGTACCCAAATCTCCAAGTCTGATGCCTGAAGCCAGGCAATCCGACATGCATCAAAGGCAATAGCAGAAGTTCTGCTGATGCATTCAAAGCAGTCAAAGGCTGCACGATTTACAAACTTGGAAACGTCTTGAGTATGCTTGACAAGAGTAAGGAAGTCTTGTCGTTTGTCATCAGGGAGAAGGGGCTCATAAGCTCCAAATCTCCTGTGATGTCTTTGAGGAACATTCCCATATATAAAATATATGAGCTGATCCTAGCTGAAAGCATGGAAGCCTGAAATGTTCTACGCCCAAAGGCATCAAGAGTCCTGCATTCATGACCTGGAGGATTGGATGCATGTCTTTTTGCACTTTTCATCCTACGCATGGCTGATTCCACTACCATTGAAAGGTGTGGCAGCTGAGTCTTTTGAAAGCCAGGACATGGTGGAACTCGATACATGGTATCGAGTCTCCTAGAATGAGGAGATGTGGTCAAAGGTGTTTCCCATATTCTGAGCATCAAATCATGAAGAATTTCATGAATGGGCAGAGTAGCTGCCTCTTTGGGAGCCTTAGGGTATTGGAGAATTTCCAATTCCTTTGCTCTAGGTTCTTTTTCAGGAGCTACAGTGATTGATAGGCCTCAGGCCACATCATGAATAAAATCATGAAAAGACACGTCCTCCGGAGGAGACATTCTGCGTTGAGAAGAAGAGGAGTCTTCTGGAAGAAGCACTCTGGTACCGGCAGAGTTATCAGAGTCATCGGAATTGGAAGATTCGAAGTATCTCTGATCCCGATGTTCATGCAAAGCACGGTATCAGTACTGATCTGTCGATGCCCGAAAAAGCCAGCATGGGAAGAATTCCCACCGGGGCCGGTACCGTCGGTGCTGGTACCGGTATTGGTGTCGATACCGGTGCCCGTTGAACCGTAGGTAACGGTGTCAATGGTACCACAGCTGTAAGGAGAGCTGCAAGACTGCGTTCGATAGCGAGGAATCTCTGGTCTATCGACGCTGCCGATGCCTGGGTGTCAGTACCAGTAGAAGCGGCCGGAACCCCTGAGCATGGCACCAGTAGTTCTGCCGAGGTCGAGGTCTCGAGAACATCCTGGAGCCTCGTTGGTGCTTTGGAGGCCGAAGCCTCCTGCCGGGGCTGTTTTGCCAGCGTAGTTTCCTCAAGGGCAATGCCAATGGCTTCTTGATGCTTAGAAGGAGATCTACCCTTTGAGGACCGGCTCTTATGTTTAGTTACCTGAGATCCATGGGAGGAAGACGAGGCTCTGGAAGATGTCGATGCAATGTACATCGCATCTGAAGAAAAGAGGGTACCGAGCTTTGCAGCCCGGTTCTGTCTTCCCCTTTTTGTCGTCCCCATGCAAGGGAGACACTGCGATGGAGAATGGTGAGGGCCTAAACATTTGAGACACCAGTCATGGGTGTCTGTGACGGAAATGGTACCGCCAGACTTATTACATTTTTATAACCACTAGCTGGTTTTTCCATTTTTCAGGAAAATGGGGCGTAATGCCCAAAATGGCACCTAACACCAAAAAGAAAAAGTTTCTGAAGAGAAACACTTCAGAAAGTATATATATATTTTTATCTATTTATTTTTTTAGAAAAGAAGAAAAGAGAACCGGCGGTACCGGTAGGCGTCGAGCGGAGGCAAACGCGACCACAAGAAAACAAGTTTAAAGAAGAAATTTTCTGCGGTGACAGGGTATGTGACCTGTCGGCTCTGCGGAAAACGAAAAACTGAAGAGGGACAATTGGAAAGGCGGGAAGGCAGCGCACATGTTCTGAGGGATGCTCCCAAAAGCGTTCCTATTGGACGCTGGGGAGCGTTCCCACGCAGGCTCCGTCGGTACCAACGATACCCATATGTGAAGACTACATTCCTGCTTGTTCCTGGAGATAATGAAACAGGATATTCAGCAGAAGTATCTGGATAGCGGCATCTGCTGAATATCTGGTTTTAGCAGTGACAGCCTCAGGCTATCTAGATAGCCAATCACAAATTTAGGCCTGTCGTTTTGGTGGCCTTTGTTTATGCTGTTTGTTATCTGGCTAACAAAAAACAGTCTCCGGACAGTGCCATGGCAGTCAGAGGAGATATTTAACCCTCCATTGCCTCAGAAAAATCCAAGTTATCAATGTCCCTGTTTAATGTACATTACTAAGTTTCAATGTAAACCGCTTTGATTGAAATGATAAAGCGGTATATAAAAACCTGTTAAATAAATAAATAAATTTAGTAACACTAACCAGATAGTGCAGCTGAATGTTCTTCTCACCTACATTTATCCAGTTATCTTGTGCTGCCAACTGGATAACTGCTTTTGAATACAGAACTACTGTATTATATGAAGCAATTAGAGGGCAATTTTATAATAGGTCGCCTAGGTAGAGAGGGCAAGACATGCAGGCGCCCAGTGCATTTTTCCTAGAAAAAAGGGTGTCAGTACTCATGTGCAGGGCTCTTTCATTAATACATGAGGACCATGAGTGAATTTTGCAAGCAATGAAAAAGGTGCCAGCACTCCGTACCACCGCGTAGCCCCTCAAAATAAGCCCTGCAGGCAGTTATGTGTCTTTACAAAATTAACCCAGAGAAATTTTGGCTAAATGTTTGAGCGTATAATACATGCAAATCTTATAAAAGACAGGTTTAAATTGCAACTCCATCTGCCCAACACCCAAAACTGGCCTCCAAAGATCCCTACACCCAGTTCATGTAAACATATATAGAGACCTATTCACAACTGGACATCCAGCCTGTGTACATCCTCTCAGAATCGGGGCGTACAGTGGTAGACCTGATGCTGATCCCACGTGATCAGAATTGGGTCTACCGGCTTGTACATGCAGGCTGAGCCACGATTCTAACAGGCCGAGTGTCCAGCCACATCCATGTCTACCCCTAACAGGCCCCTGAATGGAGCTGTGATGCCATGGCATCGCGGTTCCAGTCAGGAACCGTGATTACCGGCTGCCGCTGAGACTGTCCTTTCCCTGTAGCCAGACCTCTGATCCGACCTTCCATGGCCAGGGTCCGGCTATGGGGCTTGCCCAGCACACCTCCATATTTTGTTCCCGCTGGCCGCCACCACTACCCTGCATCCAAGGAACTTATTCCACCTTTGAGGTGGAATAAGTCCCCCATCTAACTGGCCTACCCCAGACGTACAGGGCCAACCTCAGAATAGGCCTTGTATGTCCGAGGTGATGACCCGTCCACACACCGCCCTTGCTCCGCCTCCCGTTCACCCCCCGTCTAAGGTTCCCCATACAATTCTGCTGTTCGTACAGGGAGCCCTGCATAGGGATGGCAAATGGGATGTATCGCAGAGATGTATGTCCAGGCAGGGCGTACATCCGTTATTCGGGGCTCGGAATAGATCCCATACTTTTAAGCGTGGGGTAATTTTATAAGCTGTATTTCATGTGTAAAAATGCTTTTATAAACTTACCCTTTTAGTGAGTAAATTAGCCATCAGAGTGCCCGTTTCTTATTCTATACTAGCTATAGTGGACTTTGGTCAGTTAATACATTGAAAATAAAGACTAATTTCACAGGTACACTAAAAAAATTTTTTTTTAAACTGCCTCTAATGTTTCGATTGATTTTTACGTTTTTTGGTGCGCTGAATCCAAATCTGGTAACCAATTTGCTCCATCACGTACAGATTTTTTGCTACATTGGGTTAGCAGTTTGAGGTGAACGTTTCAGATTGAGTGCGATCGAGATAAAAGTTTCTTGGATGAATTCTTTATACTAATTGTTTAGTAGTTATTCAAATAAGAATAAAGAAAATTGTAACAAGGCAGCACATAAGAATAGAGTAATGTCAACAAAACACACTGTGATGGTAGCAAAAATTGTCTGCACTTAAAACAGCCACATACATGTGCACAAACATTGAGCATATAAGAGCAAGGTTAGACACAAAGCAAAGCAAAGAAATGTGCAAAAAATGTTGTACAGGTATGTATGTAAGAATAGAAAACGCAAACCGCACCATTGCAATACATGAAGACAAACACCCGATGGTGTGAAAATAAAATTCTAATAAATGAGATCCGACACTGTGGTAGTAACTAGCAAATTTTTATTTCAAAGTTTAGTAAAAAATGGAAATTACACTAACCTGGTAATTGTAGTTCCTGGAGGGTCCAGTTTAGTCCTCCAACATCGGGTAGTGCACCTTCTCCTGCAGCCTGGAGACTGGACCAATCAAATCTTCTGTAGTATATATATACAGGCGGAGCTCCCATAAGCCCCCAGTGTACTAGTAACAAAGCATACTTAACGAAGCAACACATTAGATTAATATACAAAATGACATAATTAAAGAACAATTGGTTCCTCCCAATAAAAATCCAACTCCCTCCCCAAACGAGGAAGTCAGAACACTGCATTGCGCCGGTACCGATGCCTCAGACAACCAAACACCGCTCCCCCCCCGGAATCTCAGGAGCTGACTGAACACCTGAGAAAGGGAAGAGCCCTAGCAAAAAACGTGTTCGGAAAGCGCACCGCCGTATCATAGCAGATAGTCGGGAGGGAAGGAGGACTAAACTGGACCCTCCAGGAACTACAATTACCAGGTTAGTGTAATTTCCATTTCCTGTTCGGTAATCCAGTTTAGTCCTCCAACATCGGGATGTAACAGAGCAGTTAAGACCGGGCGGGACCTTGCCATCCGGCGCGCAGAACCGCCGAACCAAAACAGGAATCCCGAGCCGCTGACACATCTAAGTGATAGTGCCTACTGAAGCATGCAAAAGACGACCAAGTGGCCGCCCTACAGATATCTGCCGGCGGAACCAGGCTATACTCCGCCCAAGAGGTCGCCTGAGCCCTAGTGGAATGAGCCCGCAGTCCCTCCGGAATAGACCGCTGATGCAACAGATACGCGGACGCGATCGCCTCCTTGAGCCATCTAGCAATGGAGGCTTTAGCCGCCGCTTCCCCTTTACGCGCAACCCCCGAAGAGCACGAAAAGTCGGTCAGATTTCCGAAAGGACTCGATAACCTTTACATAACGACGGAGCGTACGACCCACATCGAGCCGGAGAAGACCTTTGTCCGTTGACCCGACAGATTGCGAAGAAAATCACTGGAAGAAACACTGCCTGATTCACGTGAAAGGGAGATACTACCTTTGGCAGAAAGGAAGGAACCGGACGGAGAACGATCCGATCCGCGGAAAAAGACAAGAAAGGCTCTCGGCAGGACAACGCATGCAGATCCGAAATGCGTCGTGCCGAACAGATGGCTACAAGAAAAACCGCCTTAAGCGTGAGATCTTTCAGGGACGCCCTACGCAGGGGCTCAAAAGGTTCACGAACCAGTGCCCTCAGAACCAAATTCAAGTCCCAAGGAGGAACGACAACTCTGCGAGAGGGCCGCAAATGAAAAACAGCCGTAAGAAATCGACGGACATCCGGATGAGACCCCGAGAAGACGACCCAAAAACCTTGCCTCGATAACACGAGATAGCCGCCAACTGGACTTTCAGGGAACTAGCCGCAAGGCCGTTATCGAAACCATCCTGAAGAAAACTTAAAAACGACGGAAACGGAAACCGTCGCCGCCCGGACTCCCCGCCGGGAGCACCAGTCTTCAAAGATCCTCCAAATCCGAACGTAAGTAAGAGAAGTGGACGTTTTCTTCGCCCGCAGTAGGGTAGAAATCACCGCGGGGGGAGTAACCCTACTCTTTCAGCCGAGCCATCTCTATGGCCAAACCGTAAGCGAGAATCGACCCACTTGGGGCATCCGCAAGGGTCCCTGAAGAAGAAGATTCGGCAGCGTGGATAGGAGCCAAGGAAAGCCGTCGCTCAGCCGGACCAGATCGGCATACCAGGGCCACCCAGGCCAGTCCGGGGCCACCAGTAACACTCGACCCCGATGGCCCTCGATGCGCTGAACAACCCGGCCAATCAGAACCCACGGAGAAAAGACATAAAGAAGGCCGGACGTTGGCCACGGCTGAATGAGAGCATCGAGCCCCTCGGACATGCGCTCCCTTCGCCTGCTGAAGAAGCGTCCCGTCTCGGCCGATTGAAACGTCGCCATGACATCCATGATGGGCGGCTCCCCCCGACGAACTATTTGCGTGTAAACTTGCGGGTTTAGCTCCCACTCTCCGGGGTCCACCCGCACTCTGCAGAGAAAATCGGCCTGAACATTGTCCGCGCCTGCCATAGGCGCTGCCGAGGTGGCCGGAAGACGAGACCGCACCCAATTGACCAAGGCCATCGCTTCTGATTCCAGGGCCATGCTGCCGGTGCCCCCTTGGCGACTGATGTAAGCTACGGTGGTCGCAATGTCCGAGAGGACTCGTACCGGCCGGTCGAGAACTAGGGCTTTGAGGCCAAGAGGGCTAGCCGCACCGCCCGTAATTCGAGGCGGTTTGATCGACCACGAAGTCTCCAGGGGAGACCATTCCCCTTGAGCGAAGCGGGTCTCGCAGTGAGCCCCCCCAGCCGGTTAAGCTGGCATCCGTTGTGAACGGAACCCAAAGTGGAGGCTCCAGGGAATCCCCCGCGCCAGGTTCTCGGAGGAGAGCCACCACCGGAGTGATCGGCGAACCGCCCTTGGGCAAGGCCAGCCACTGTTCAACGAGTCGAACTGGTTGGACCAACGGCGCAGCAGAGCACTCTGCAGCGGGCGCATGTGGAAGCGCGCCCAGGGCACCACCTCCAAGGTTGCTGCCATCGTACCGAGGAGCTGCAGGTATCACCATGCAGACGGAGCGGGCATCCCCCTGAAGAGTCGGACAAGAGACCGAATGCGGCGCTCCGGTAGGCACACCAAGCCCCGTGCTGTGTCGAGGCGCACTCCCAGATACTCGAGATCCTGAGTCGGGCACAGACAACTCTTGCATTCTTTCACCACCCATCCGAGGGACCGCAGCAGAGCCACCACCCTGCTCGTGACGTGCACACACTCCCGACTGGACTTTGCCCGAATCCACCAGTCGTCGAGATACGGATGGACCAGGATGCCCTCTTTGCACAAGGCCGCCGCGACCACTACCAGCACGTTTGTGTAGGTGCGGGGGCCGTGGCGAGACCAAACGGCATGGCCGGAAATTGGAAGTGGCCCCACGGAAGAGCGAAGTGGAGAAACCGTTAATGAGACGGCCGGATGGGAATGTGCAATGTGGTCTGCAGCGGCTGTGGAAGATCCTGCAGCAGGGGCTCTGAGGAGGGGGGAGATAAGGTGCTGAGGGACCCAGCTATCAACGCAGTGGGTATGGGGAGAGCCTCCGGGATGCAGCATGCAGGTGGAACACAAGCAAGCTATTAATGTTCCCTTCGGCTGATTATATTTCACATATAATACAGCCAGAGAAAAAAGCATTGTAGAGACTTAAACCACCTTTCCTCTTCTTGTGTGGGGTTTCATTTATTTATTTATTCATTTTTTTATTTTTTATTTTTTATTTTTTTGCATTTAAAACAAAAAGCAAGGAAGGCTCAGGGAAACCCAAGACTGTTTAAGAAAAGGATTTTGAAACTCCACGTGCCTCCACAGCATGATTAAGTGCGTGGAAACTGCTGTTTAGAGCTGTTTCCCCTAAAAAGAAACACTGAAGAGGAAAACAAAACAGCCGCTGGCACCGAAAAACTGTCAGGTATTCACAGAACTGAGAAGGGAACTGTCAGTCATTCACTGTGCTGGCATAGAGAAACTTTCAAGGTCAGGGTAAGGCAATTATAGTGACTGAAAGTAGGGAAATTAGAGCGGGATCCCTCCGCAGCCATTCAGACCTCCAAGGTAGGGGCTGAAAGGAGTTTTCTGGGGAGGGATGTAGAAGCTCAATCCCGCCGTAGGAAAATTACAGTGAGCATGCATAATTAGGCCGAGCCCAAAACAGTCAGGATCCAAACACTGACTTAAAACCTCAACCAAATGGTATATTGAATAAGACAGGTACAATAATCAGTAGGACGTACAAAGTAACCCGGCTGCAGGTTGTGGACTAAAAAGTCAAAGTAGGAACTTCCAAACTCAGGGGCAGCCGGTCCGGATACAGCTGAAAGCATCCCAGAGCAGCTGAGGCAAGGAAGAAAAAACAAAAACGGAAGAGTACTCACAGTTTTCTCACAGAAAATGATACCTGAACTTCCTGGAGGTATCCAAACTCTCGTGGTAAAGACTCAGTGCAGCGTAAAGCCAATGGAGAGCTCCCCCGAAGCCAAGCTCCGGAGTTCCCAAGTTCCTCAGGGGAAGCAAGATGCTGGGGGAAGAGCCGAGCTGGTGCATGAGGCCCTGTGCTTCTTCTGACAGCCTATGCAGCGTAAACCTGAATAAGGCACAGGGAGAATTAAAAAGAAATAACTGTGTCCCGCAGGAACAGGCACTTAACAATATTCCCCATAATAGGTATGCCTCAGCCAGCCTTCTTTGTTGGGCACAGTGGGGAATGGAAGCCATGAGCCCTGCACCCTTCGTCAGTGACTCAGCATTGTACTGTGGCTCTGAATCGCATACTGTTCTCTATCCATGCCTTCTGTACTTTTCATCCAATATGTTCATACATAGGCAGAGAAAAAAGTAACCTCTGCCCAACTGACATCTAGCAAGTGTTGTGGAAAAAAAACTGAAACAGCAATATAGCTGTTAGAAGTCAGCAGAGAAGTAATCTGGCTTCCCGCCAAAAACCGAGGCTCATTAGCTATTCAAAATGGCCACCAGCAAAAATAAAACACAAAAAGAGTGAATTAAAACCCCCAAAAGCTAAGGAATTAACTTAAAAAAGTCAAAGAAGAAGGTGGGAGGGTTGCAGGCATGAGAGAAATGCCTAAAATCGCTGAAAAATCAATAAAAATCAATAAAGTTACCACAGAGCTGCAAACAGCAGAGGGAGAAGACATTCCAGTTCTGAAGAAACTGCAGCACAGCTCTTGCAGATGCCAGAGTCAGTCATTGTACCTCTGCGGGACCCACAAATCACACATTGAGGTTTGGCAGCCATGCTAAGGCAACCTGCATCCAGGGGGAAAGAAGGAAACCGGAAGCCCACAGCAAAGGGACTAACCTTATTCAAATCAGTACAGCTTTAAATTTAAAACTTTTTTTTTTTTTTTTTTTTTTTTTTTTTACAGAAAACAAAATACTCCCCAGAATCCTAGGGGTGCCCTGAGTAAAATCGCCAGCAAAAGAAACCCCAAAAACGCCAGGGGAACCCGTGCACATGTTTTAAAAAGTGCCATTAAAAAGAAAAATTTAGAAATCAAAATTGGCCGCCGCACTTTTTCACCCGCGTTAAAAAACGGCGCGAAAATACAAAGGTAACCAAATAATATGGAAAAGAAAGAAAACGACCCTCTAATACAGGGCAAGCGAAAAAAATCAGGAAAAAGTGCAATTCGGAAGCCAGGGGAGCCGACAGAGCCTCTGACAATGCAAACAGAGAGCTTAAAAGTAAAAGCAAGGAAAATTCCTACCAGCTCAGGAAACAGCAAGGAACTCAGTCAACTTCTCCAAGTGACAGGCACTGCTGAATCAGGTATGGCTCTTCCCCGTACAGCCTAGGGGAGAGCTCAACCCAGGGTTCAGAAATTCCCAGGCAGGAAGGCAGGAGCCCAATGCAGGTCTAGCTTCCCCCAGGAAGTCCCCTGTGCAATGCTTTTTTTTTTTTTTTTTTTTAAAGATACAGCTACCTAGCAAATAAATGATAAATAAAGGACCAAAAACAAAACCCCAAAAGAACTAACTAACTAATGTTGCTCCTTTAAGTGTCACTTAGTGTGCCCAGAAAGGGCACAGAAGTCTTCAAGCTGCAAGGAGACTGGACACACTGGGGGCTTATGGGAGCTCCGCCTGTATATATATACTACAGAAGATTTGATTGGTCCAGTCTCCAGGCTGCAGGAGAAGGTGCACTACCCGATGTTGGAGGACTAAACTGGATTACCGAACAGGAACACGATATTTGTCAACACAGTTTAGATTTTAAAGTCATTCTTGGGTCAATCAATCTCCTGGTGGGCCCGTTTCTTCTTCCCCCGAATGCTTCTCTTGGTGCGCTGCTTGGCGTATTTTTCATCTGGGGTTTCCCGCAGCAGCAACCAGCAGAAATCAGCCATCATAGTGGTGTTCCATCTTCCTTGGTACCTTCTCTCTGCGTCCTTGATGTCCTGGTGAAACCTTTCACCTTGTTCTTCACTGTACGCCCCCAAGTTTTCGGGAAAGTAGTTCACATGGGAGTGCAAGAAATGGACTTTCAGGCTCATGTTACAGCCTTGTTCTTTGAAGGCATTGAGCATCCTGGCAACAATATCCTTATAGTTCTCATCCCGCCTGTTCCCCAAGAATTTGAGAACAACATCCTTGAAGGAATCCCAGGCTTCTTTTTCCTTCTCAGACATCGTTTCAGCGAATGCTCCATCTGAAATGAGTTTCCTTATATCAGGGCCAACAAAACACTCCTTCCTTTAGCTTTGCTTCAGAAAGTCGGGGGAACTTTGAGCAAAGGTACCGAAAGCACTCACCATCTTTTGGAAGGGACTTGATGAATTGCTTAATGAGACCCAACTTAATGTGGAGAGGTGGTAATAGAATTTTATCACGAGGTACCAAGCTCTCATGAAGAACATTTTTCTCACCGGGTCTCAAATACTCCCGAATTGGCCAGTCTTTTTCCCCCAGTGTAGGTCGCGGGCCCGGCTATCCCACAAGCAAAGGAAGCAGGGATATTTGGTGAAACCGGATTGCTGCCCTAATAGCATGGATAGAATTTTAAAGTCTCCACAAATCATCCACTTATGCTCATCATAACGAATCTTCTGAAGAATCAGGGCCAAATTCTCGTATTTTTTTTGGAGAATAACAGAGTGAGCAATAGGAACTGAAGCGAATGTGTGCCATTATGAAGAAGAACACCTTTTATGCTGTCTTTTGACGAATCAATGAACAGCCGCCATTCAGCAGGATCATACTTGAGTTTAAACTTTTCCATCACTCCGTATATATCGTTGCAAAATACCAAATCTTCCTCTTTGCTGAAATACTTCAAAAATTGTGTCTTGCGGTTGCGGTACCAATAAAAGTTGTTCCTGGTGACAATAGATTTTTCTGTTTAAGCCGAGAACCTAGCAGTTGGGCAGCATCTTTTGGGAATCCTAAATCCCGGACTAAATCATTCAATTCAGCTTGAGAGAAAAGTTCAGGTTTCGGATCTGGTTCAGTTTCAAACTCGGAAGTACTGGACTCATCGGGAAAAGCCATCTGATGAGTCTCATCATCATCAGAACCGTCCACACAAATATGATCCAAAGATTTTGGTGGTTCAGGCACAGGTACTTCGTTGCTATGAGGCATAGGCCTAATTGCTGAGGGAAGGTTGGGGTAACTTATTACGTTCTTATTTTTTAAGTTGTATCCCTTCACAATGCAAGAGCAAAAATAGCAGTCACTGCTGTGGTCTCTTTGTTCACGCCACATCATAGGTATTTCGAAACGAAATGCTTGTTTTTTACCTTTCATCCATAAGCGTAGATCTTCCTCACATGTCTTGCACACTTTGTGAGGAGCCCACAGTTTGTCTTGATCGCCTAACTTCAAACCGAAATAGGCGAAATATACTTTTTTAATAAATGCAGAAATGTTCCTCTGCCGCTTTTTCACGGTATATTCCCCACAAATAAAACAAAAACTGTCCGGAGAGTTGACGCAACCTCTGGCTCTGTGAGCCATCACAAATACACAGCACTGCAAACTACAACTGTAGTGAACCACTTCTGAATAAAGCTGGATTACGACTGAGCAAACAAAAGGTAATAATGAACTTGCAAGAAACTGAAATTTGACAGGAACGTTCATGTCGCAACCACCGTGTTTGAGCGAGCGAGCGAACGAGGCGAGGCGAACAGGAAAGAACATGCGCCAGCGCGAGTACTGGATTTAGCCCCCCGCCTCCCAATTGTCCTGTTAATGTATAAAATGAATACAAAACACTCTAAAATATCATGAGGGAGTGTTTCTAGTTAGTTAACCATTACAACCTATATTTTGGGCCAAGAAAATAAACTGCAGTCGGCTAAAAAGAAATTATGTGATCATTCCTTATATGGGTAAGAAATCTAATTTTGCAAGAAAACGTGACGTGATGGAACATTTTGGCTATTTTTCCTGGATTCAGCACCCCAAAATCTATAGGAATCAGTTGCAAAACTGGAGGCAGTTTTTTGGTAGTGTACCTGTGTTTTCAGAATAAGAGCGAGTTCAGAAATAGTGTAGTTACTCACCTGTAACAGGTGTTCTCCGGGGACAGCAGGAATCAGTCCTCACATATGGGTGACATAGGCGCCAATGGAGCCTGCGTGGCAACTTCTCTCCAGCTTTCAAAGAAAGCCTTTGAGAGATGCACCACGCATGTGTGGTCCACTTCCCACCCAAGGGTGCCATCTTGCCTCAGTAGGATGATATAGGATAATATTGTACCATAAATATAGGACAATATTCTACCATAAATATGTAAATAGTTACCCTGGTTATCCAAGTTGAATCACCTGTTATTTGTAAATACAGTGTAGATCTCTGCCCGTATAAACGCGTTTGTTGCATGTAAACCGCACTGATATCGAATAGCACGGTATAAAAGAGACTATTAATAAATAAATAAATAAATATAGCGCAAAGACTAAGATAACACAAAAAGCAACTCCACGGGGAAGAGGGAGGGTTCTGAGGGTTCCTGCTGTCCCCAGAGAACATCTGTTACAGGTGAGTAACTATGTTTTCTTTAAGAACAAGCGGGAAGTCAGACCTCACATATGGGACTACCTAGCTACAGGCTTCCGAAAACCTGAAACAAGTCACGGGTGACCAGGAAAAGGTGGGCAGTGTGCAGTAGCAATGAGTCCTTGAGAAGACAGATTCTTGAGTGGCTCAAGTGTCCAGTCTTAACACACAAGGGCCGGAGGGCAGGAGTTGCCTACATCTTGAATAGATGAAGGAGTACTGCCTGGCCAAAAGCACTGTCCCTATGGGACTCCCTCTCCAGGCAGTAATGAGCTGCAAAGGTATGGACTGAGGACCAGGTGGCGTCTCAGCAGATTTCCAACTTCAGAACAGAAGGCAGGTTTGCTATGGATGCCGCTATGGCGTTAAAGCTGTGTGCCGTGATCCGGCACTCCAGCAAGAGCCAGCCTTTTCATAAGCGAGGACAATGCAGTCCGCCACTCAGGTGGACAGAGTCTGTTTGGTCACCGCTGCACACAGCCAACTAGTGTCATAGGAGACGAAAGGTTGTGAGGCTTTGTGGTGGCCCTGGGTACGCTGGAGGTAGAAGGACAGGGTCCTCTTACAGTCCAGAGCGTGAAGGACGGTTCCCACCCTGCTGGTGTAAAGCCGCGGAAAGAAGGTGGGGAGCACCACCTCCTTATTAAGGAGGAAAGGGGACACCACCTTGGAAAGAAACTTGGGGTGTGTGCGGAGCACAACCCTGTTCTTATAGAACCTTGTGTAAGGTGGATCTGTCACCAATCCCTGGAGCTCACTGATCCTGCAAGCCAATGTGAGTGCTACCAGGAACACGACCTTCCAGGAAAGATACTGTAGGTGGCAGGTAGCCAAGGGCTCCAATGGTGGGCCAGTAAGCTGAGACAGCACCATGATAAGGTCCCACTGCCGCCAGCAGATGGACAGGAGGCTTGGACAGCAAGATACCCCACAGAAAGCGGGTCACGAGAGATTGGGTGGTGAGGGACTTGCCCTCGACAAGGTGGTGGTGCACTACGAGTCAGTCAGATGGACCCGGACAAAGATGAACTTCAGCCCAACCTGGGACAGGTGAAGCAAATATTGCAGCACAAGCTGCACAGAGCACAAGAATGGGTTGACCCGTCACTCTGCGCACAACACTGAGAATATGCGGCATTTGAAGGCATAAGCCCGCCTTGTGGAGGTCTTGCGAGAGGCCAGGAGGACCTCCTCCACCTCCCCTGAAAGGTTGAAAGGGGCCAAAGCTACCCTATCAGCAGCCAGAGACTCCAAGCTGGGGTGTAGGAGGGAGTCCTCCTCCTGTGAAAGCAGCCCCTGGGCACTCCCCAGAGGAACCAGGGGTGCTGTGGACAAGCAAAGCAGCAGTGGGAACCATGGTTGTCACTGAGGGGCTACTAGTATCGGAGATGCCCCATCACGTTGAACCTTGAACAAGGTCTTGGCAAGCAGCAGCATGGGCGGGAAGGCATACTGTAGAGAAAGCCCTCCGTCCATGGGATGAGAAAGGCATCCGCTGCCATCAGGGATGGGTGACTGCATGGGGCAGATGGGTGTTAGCTGGACTGATGAAAAGGTCCATCTGTGAAGTCCCCCAGAGCTGGAAATGCCAATAGGCCACTCTGGGGTCCAGCTGCCACTCGTGTGGCTGGAGGACCCTGCTCAGCCTGTCCGTTAGGGCGTTGTCCTGGTCTGGCAGATATACTGCCCTTAGGAGCATCCTGTGACAGTTCACATACGAGCAGAGAGCTACTGCCTCTTGGCAGAGGGCACACAATCCCGTGCCCCCCTGCTTGTTGATGTAGAACATCGCCACTTAATTGTCCATCTGGACCAGCACTGAATGGTGTTGCAGGTGGTGACGGAAGGCTTGGAGGGCCAGGAATATGGCTCAAAGCTCCAAGAGGTTAATCTGCTTCAGACTGTTCATCTGCGACCAACTGCCCTAAGTGCAGAGGCTGTCGCCATGGGCTCCCCAGCCTAAGAGGGAGGCGTCAGTGGTCAGGACCCTCTTGGAGGTGGGGGCCTGGAAGGGCATCCCAGCCAGAAGGTGCTGGGGGGCTTGCCACCAGGTGAGAGAGTTGGCCAGACAGCCTGTGGCCCGGGTCCACTGGAAGCAGAGGCACCACTGAGCCGCCTCATGTGAAGATGGGCATTTGGGGTGACATGGGCTGTGAACATAAGAACATAAGATATGCCATACTGGGTCAGAGCAAGGTCCATCAAGCCCAATATCCTGTTCCCAACAGTGGCCATTCTAGGTCACAAGTACCTAGCAGTTTTCCTAAAAGACAGTTACACAATGCCTGTATTGGGGCAAACAGTGGATATCCAGGGTCCCCTTTAATAATGGTTTATGGACCTTTCCTCCAAGAACTTGTCCAAACCTTTTTTAAACCTGGCTACACTAACAGCTTTAACTACATCTTCTGGTAATGAATTTCAGAGTTTGATTACACGTTGAGTGAAAAAATATTTTCTCTTATTAGTCTTAAATAGGTTACCCTGTAGCTTCATTGCATGTCCCCTAGTGTTTTTTTTTAATTTAATCTTTATCATTTTACAAATAAATCCAAGCATTAATACACTTGCATGGAAATTGGGTACAGATAGGAAAATAATATATACTCCTATAAACATAAGGAAAAAATATCAAGCAAGAACAGTAACGTCTGACCCAAACCTAGCCCACCATAAGGAGGGAATCCAAACTTGAAAACAAAGTTAATACAAGTTGTGAAGAAAATATAACTAGTGCCTACAGTCAAGCCAAACTATTTGCAGAAATAACAACTAGACTGCCTCAACAGAGCGACGCGCATTCAGAAAAGCCAATAGCTGCGAGGGCTCAAAAAAACCCCATATGAAACATTGAAATATAACCAAGCATTTACAAGGAAATTTAAGAAAAAATTGTGCCCCTACAAGCAATACCCCTGGACGGAGCAACAAAAATTATTTTCTTCTTTTCTGAGTCTCCCTAGCCAAGTCACGAAACACACGTACTGAAAACCCTTGAAAGGACAAAGTGCGCTTTCGCAAAAACATTCGTAAAAACCAATCTCTATCAGAAGAGAGAGCAAAAGTAGCAATTAAGGTAGATGGAGAAACAGAATCCTCAAAAGAGGTATTTAAAATGCCAGAAACATCCAAAACTTCAGCTTGACCAACCCCAGAAATCTCTTCCACAGATTTTTTCCCAACCGGAAGATAATATACTTTAACCATTGGTGGGTGGGATTCAATTAAAACACCCAAGATTTCTAACAAATATTTTTTAAACATTTCCTTAGCACTAATCACTGTCGACTTAGGAAAATTAATCAACTGTAAATTTTGATATCTAAACATATTCTCTAACATTTCAAGTCTTATTTTAATGCCAATGCATCCTTCTGAAAAGACGAGACACTGTCATCAAGAAGACCAGATTTTTGTTGCAATTCAGTCACAGAAGATTGCAATGCGGAAATTTCAAGTGTATGTTGCTGTAATAAATTTGTATGCGACTGAGATTAAGCTGCCAATACTGAGACCTGCGGAGCCATAAGTTCCCCAAGCTTCATGATTGCAGACCAAATCGCCTCCAGGGTAAATACAGCCGGACGCTCAAGACAAAAAGTTACCACATTTTCAGGCCCTCCAGTACCGGCCTGTGAAGACTGCTGCTCCATTGCAGGACTCCCAGCTGTACGGGGGGTCAACACGAATCCCTCAGAACACCTCCGTGACATTGGAACCACCGAAGAGTGAGGGAGAGGAGAAAGAACGTCTCCACGTCCCAGCTGCGCGGTCTGCCCTCCGCTCCCGCCAAACTCCACCACTTGGGAGGACTGCAGGCTCGATGATTGCGCCCAACTCTGTTCCGTGGCTGGCTGTTTGGGAGGACGCTTCTATGCCAGGGGAGTGATGTCAGGCCCCGAACCTCCCGTCGAGCTACTCAGCTCCGGCGGGTCGTTGATGAGGCTCTGCACCGCTGGCTCGCCTGACTGTCGCGGCGTCGATAAAACAAAGGCATCAAGTGGACCAACCACTCGAGGGCAATGGAGAGGATGTCGCTGGAGTAAGAGAGGGCTTCTTCACCCCTTTGGCCTTCTGTTTACCCATAGAAGGAAAAGTGACGCCGCACACAACACTAGTCAAATCGCCCACATGTCCCCTAGTCTAACTAGATTTTGATAGCATAAACAATCGATCTACATTTACTCGTTCCACTCCATTCATTAATTTATAAACCTCTATCATATCTCCCCTCAGCCGTTTCTTTTCCAGGTTGAAGAGCCCTAAACCTTTTAGCCTCTCTTCATAAGGGTATCCTTCCATCCTCTTTACCATTTTGGACACCATATAACCCAACAGGCGGGTGGACAACAAGTGTCGACACTACATGGCAGTGTCCAGTGCCCTGAAGCAATCGGCCCTGTCCTGAGGGAGGAAGGCTTCTGCCTGAACAATGTCCAGTCTTGCCTCTTTGAATTCCAGGCACTGGAGGAGATGGGACTTTGGGTGGTTTATCTTGTACCCCAAGTGCTGCAGGACAAGGATGCTGCATGCCATTGCATGCTGCACCTCTGCAGCAGTGCAGCCTCTTATGAGCCAGTTGTCTAAGTATGGGAAGACGAAGGTTCCCTGAAGATGAAGTTAGGCTGCGACAATAGTCAGGCACTTGGTGAACACCATTGGTGTGGAGGCAAGCCCGAAGGGTAACCACCCTGTACTGGTAGCGGTCACCTCCCACGACAAACCTGAGGTATTTCCCGTGGTTGGGGTGGATGAGGGTATGTGTGTATGCACCCTCTAGGTCCAAGGAGCATAGCCAGTCTCCTGGCTGGAGGTATGGCAGCAGTGTTCCAAGAGAGAGAATTTTGAATTTCTCCCTCACCAGTAACCTGTTTAGGTCCTACAGGTCCATAATGGGCCAGAAGCCTTCGGTCCTCTTGGGTATGAGGAAGTACCGGGAGTAGAATCCTTTGCCCTCGAGATGTGCAGGCACCGGTTCCACCGCCCTGTCTTTGAGAAGGCCTTGTAGCAGTAAGGTCTGGTGGAGGGGAGTCCTGGGGGACTCTTCTGGAAAGAACTGAGGGGGTGCCTGTGTCAAGTGGAGGAGGTAACCCTCCTTCAACACCTGCAGTGCCAAGGAGTCGGTGGTGATTGACGGCCACCAGTGGGCATAGAGAAACAGATGCCCTGTGGGCTGGGCCTCCTGGGGGAAGAGAGGCTATGTCCAAGGAGTCAAAAACGTCCGCCAGACTGGACCGAAGCTGGTGCCTGGGGTTTGGGAGCCTTAGGCTTACGAGGGCCATGCCCTTGTCCCTTGGCCTGCTGTCCCTCATGGGGAGCTAGGAAGGCCTGGTATTGAGGGTAGTTTCCATAAGCCTTCCTCTTCTTCAAGTAGAAAGCATAGCTGCTCAACTGTAACAAGTATTCTCCGGGGACAGCCGGAATCAATCCTCATATAAGGGTGATGTCAGTTCCGACAGAACCCGCACGGATCCACTCCCCAGCTTTCAAAGAAAGTCTTTGGGAGTTACACTGCTCATGCGTGGTTACCTTCCTGCCCAAAGATGCCATCTTGCCTCAGTATGATATTATAGCACAAGACGGCAAAGAAGAAAAATCAACTCCATGGGGAGGAGGGAGGGTTGTAAGGACAGATTCCTGCTGTCCCTGGAGAAAGCACAGTTACTTACCTGTAACAGGTGATCTCTGGGAACAGCAGGAATTAGTCCTCACATATGGGTACGTCGGTACCGACGGAGCCCGTGCGGGAAAGCTCCCCAGCTTCTTAGAATAGAAGCTTTTGGGACCTCCCACTGCACATGCGCACTGCCTTCCCGCCTTCCTGAACAGCTCTCCTCAGTTTCGAGTTTATAGCTGAGTCAACAGAGAGAGGACAGGAAGATAGATAGATAAAAGATACAACTCCTAGGGGAGGTGGGTGGGTTGTGAGGACTAATTCCTGCTGTTCCCAGAGATCACCTGTTACAGGTAAGTAACTGTGCTATCTCCAGGAACAAGCAGGAATAAGTCCTCACATATGGGGACTCCCTAGCTTAGATGCATGGGATCCCCTGTAAAGGTTCGCCATCTTCGTATGGATCTCAGGCATCCATTCTGGGAAGGTGGGCAGGAGTTGTTTAGGAATGGAACAGGTGCTTGAGGACAGCCTGGCCAAACAAGGCATCCCGGCGGGAGTCCTTGTCCAAACAGTAATGGGCTGTGAAGGTATGAACCGAGGCCCAGGTAGCGGCTCGACAGATCTGATCTATGGAAACAGAGTGCAGATGAGCCATAGAAGTTGCCATGGCCCTCACATTGTGAGCAGTGACATGGCCTTCCAGAGAAATGTTTTTGCTCTGGTAAGCAAAAGAAATACACTGAGCAATCCAATTGGAAAGTGTACGCTTGGAGACTGGAAGTCCCAAATGGGAAGGATCAAAGGCCACAAAAAGTTGAGAAGACTTTCGATGTGGCTGAGTCCTATTAAGGTAAAAAGCGAGAGCTCTTTTACAATCCAGAGTATGAAGGTTCCTCTCTGCATTGGATGCATGAGGAGCTGGAAAAAAGACAGGTAGATATACCTCTTGATTAAGATGAAAAGGCGAGACCACTTTAGGCATAAAGTGGGGATTCGTCCTAAGGACCACCTTATCATGATGAAATCTTGTGTAAGGTGGATTAGCCACTAAAGCCTGCAGCTCACTGATGCGGCGAGCCGAAGTGACTGCAATGAGGAAGATGACCTTCCAGGAAAGAAATTTCAAGGAGGTGGAAAACATTGGCTCAAAAGGTGGCTTCATAAGTTGACCGAGCACTAGATTCAAATCCCATGCGACCGGGGGTGGTCTGATGGGAGGTTTAGTGAGAGTCAGGCCTCTCATGAATCTTGCAACAAGAGGATGAGAGGAGATAGGTTGTCCATTTATATGTTTCAAGGATGCTGCAATAGCACTTAAATGGACTCTTACCGAATTCGTCTTGAGGCCTGCATTGGATAGATGCAGGAGATAATCAAGAAGAGAATTCAAAGGAAGTGCCAGAGGGTCAAGACCCTGCTGAGCACACCAAATGGAAAAACGTTTCCATTTGAAAGCATAGGAACGCCTGGTAGAGGGTTTCCTAGAGGCAGAAAGGATATCTTTCACTGGTTGGGAAAGATGAAAGTCTTGAAGGCTTAAGCCTTCAGTAACCAAGCACTGAGGTGAAGGGATTTGGGGTTTGGGTGCCACAAAGTCCCCTCCTCCTGAGACAGGAGGTCTGGCGCAGCTCCCAGATCCAAGTAGGATCCCTGGGAGAGCTGTAGAAGTAGAGGGAACCACACTTGGCGTGGCCAGCGTGGAGCTATGAGGATCATAGTTCCATGATCCCTCTGGAGTTTGAACAGAGTCTTGGGAATCAAAGGAATGGGTGGAAAGGCATATAGGAATGCCTGATTCCAATTCAGGAGAAAGGCGTCTGTAGCCTGAGCTCCCTGACACGGAGTTCTGGAACAGAACCGGGGAAGTTTGGCATTCCACGGACTTGCAAAGAGGTCTATGTCCGGGGTCCCCCATTCCTGAAAGATTCGGTTTATTTGGTCCAAATGTAGGGACCATTCGTGTGGCAGCAGAACTCGACTGAGCCTGTCTGCCCGAGAGTTTTGAACTCCTGGGAGATACACTGCTAGCAGGTGAATCTGATGCTCTCTGGCGAAGGCCCATAGTCTTAGAGCTTCGTTGCAAAGCGACAGAGAGCCCGTCCCTCCTTGTTTGTTTATGTAAAACATGGCCACCTGATTGTCCGTCTGAACTAGGACAGTGAGGTTGGCTAGGAGGGAGTGGAAGACCTTGAGGGCAAGGTAAATTGCTCGCAGTTCCAGAAGATTGATATGAAGGGTGGTCTCCTGTAGAGACCAAGTGCCCTGAGTGGAGAGAGTTTGCAGATGGGCTCCCCACCCTGTTTGGGAGGCATCTGTTGTGAGGGTTGCTTGGGGTAGCAATGGTTGAAATGGAGCCCCCAACAACAGATTCTTGGTGGAAGTCCACCAGTGGAGGGACCAAAACAGACGATCGGAGGTTTGTATTTGGTCTGAGAGCGCTCCTGACGCCTGAGTCCACTGAGTGGCCAGGGTCCATTGAGCTGCTCTCATATGAAGACGAGCATAGGGCACCACATGCACTGTGGAGGCCATATGACCCAGTAGGCGTAGCATTTCCCTGGCTGTCAAGTGAGTGCTGGACTGAGCTTGGGAGGCCAAACTCAGGAGGCGCTGGCCTCGAACATGTGGAAGGTAGGCCCTTGCAGTGATGGTGTCCAACTGGGCCCCTATGAATTCTAGAGATTGAGTAGGGATGAGTTGGGACTTGGGAAGGTTTACTACCAGTCCCAGATACTGCAAAAGGCTCCTTGTGTGGTCCAGGGAAATCTGGGCCTGTGACTGAGTTGGAGCTCGGATGAGCCAGTCGTCCAGATATGGGAAGACAAAGATTCCCATGCCTCTTAGAAATGCGGCTACGACTGCCATGCATTTTGTAAATACTCTTGGAGCAGAGGCTAGACCGAAGGGGAGTACTCTGTATTGGAAATGTTTTCCCTGAAACAGAAAGCGAAGATACTTTCTGTGGGATGGATGGATGAGTATATGTATACGCATCCTGTAGGTCTAGAGAACAAAGCCAGTCCTGACCCTGGAGGTAAGGAAGGAGAATGCCGAGAGACAGCATTTTGAATTTCTCCTTGAAGAGAAATTTGTTCAATTCTCTCAGATCTAGGATTGGTCTGAATCCCCCTGTCTTCTTTGGAATGAGAAAATAAGGGGAATAGAAACCGGACCCTTGTTGAGGAAGAGGAACCTCTTCTATGGCCCCTTGGGCAAGAAGAGAGGAAACCTCTTGACCCAACAGGGTTAGGAGAGATGGGGGAGAATTGAATGGTCTCACCATATGATGGGGAGGAAGGCTGGAGAAATGAAGTTTGTAACCCTCTCGAATGATAGAGAGGGTCCATTGTTCTGTTGTGATTTGTTCCCATCTGGGAGCAAAGTGAACCAACCTTCCGGGTATGGTGAGAGGTTCTGGTTGTGTTAGAACCAGAAGTGGCAAGTTCCCTAGGAGCAAGTCAAAACCCCTGAGGGGTTGGAGCCTGCTGAGCTACAGTAGCTGCTGCAGGCTTAGCTCGTGCTTGTTTGGATTGCTGACGCTTAGCAGTATAGCGAGGTTGAGAAGACTGCTGGCCAGTATTTGAAGCAACTCTGGCCTTCTTATAGTAAGGCCTTTTAAAAGACTTTTTCTTAGTAGGAATTGAAGTGGACTTTGAAAGTCTTTCCAAGGTGGCATTTTCAGCATCCATCTGGGTGGCTTTGATTTGCCACTCTTCCCCAAATAAGTTCTCACCTGTACAGGGCAGATTCCGTAAGCCATCTAGAACCCAAGGTTCCAGATCAGAGGCCTGGAGCCAAGCAAGACGTCGGGCTGCAATAGCAATGCCCGAAGCCCTACTGGCTCCCTCAAAGGAATCATATGCTGCCCTATTAGAGAACTTAGAAACCTCTAAGAGTTGTTTCACTAGGGAAAGGAATCCCTGCTTTTTATCCTCAGGGATAAAGGGGGCAAAATGCCGCACCTTTTTGGCAAGTTCCTCCAGGAACATGCCCATATAGAGACTGTAGGAATTAATCCTGGCTATAAGCATACTAGCCTGGAAAATTTTCCTACCAAAAGAGTCCAAAGTCTTACATTCCCGTCCTGGAGGGGTGGAAGAGTGCCTTTTGGTACTCCTAATCTTCTTCATTGCAGACTTCACCACAATAGAGTGGTGGGGCAATTGAGTCTTTTGGAAACCAGGAGAAGGAGGGACCCTATACATGGTGTCCAACCTACGGGAATAAGGAGACAAAGTCAAAGGATTTTCCCAGAAATCCATCAGTTGTTCTTGAAGGATTTCATGGATAGGCAGGGTAACTGCCTCCTTAGGGGCCTTTGAGTATCCCAAAATATCCAGTTTTTTGGATCTGGGTTCCTTTTCAGAGGATGTGGTAATAGAAAGGGCTGTAGCCATATCTAAAACAAAGTCCTGGAAGGACAAATCCTCTGGAGGGGACATTCTCCTTTTAGGAGAAGAGGGCTCCTCAGGTAAGTTGAGTGAAAACTCAGCAGAATCATCAGAGGAGTGAAAATCCTCAGAGGAATCGGTGCTTTCCTCTAACGCACGATACGCGTACCGATCGGTATCGATATCGGGCGTATCGGGTATGGAACCGGTATGGAGCGAAAGCCCATACGGTACCGACTTGCGTTTAGAGGTGGACGGCCTCGATACCGGCATGGCGGACGATACCGGTATCGGGCCCGGAACCGCTGAAAGCGGAACCGATGGCGTTGCAGCTTTAATGAAAGCCATGACGGCCTGCTGCATGGACTGTACAGTATCGCCCATGGACGCCATAGCTGCCTGGATGTCGGTACCGGAGTGACCCGGTACCCCAGAGCAGGCTAACAGGTGATCTGTCGAGGCCGTAGCATCGATATCAACCTGAGACCCCTGAATTGGCGTTTTGGAAGTTGGACTTCCCGCCGGGGTTGTTTGGCTGGGGCAGGGTCCTCAAGTTCTAAGCTAAGAGCCTCTCGATGCTTTGAAGGAGATTTGCTCTTTGAGGACTTACCCACAGAAGGTTTGGTTACCTGAGATCCATCCGGAGAAGAAGACCTGGATGACTGTGATGCTGTATTCTCTGAAGCAAACAGCACATGGAATTTGTTGGCCCGGTTCTGCAGCCCACGTTTAGACATGTGGGAGCAAGATGGGCAGTCCGGTATGGAATGGTCAGGCCCCAAACATTTCAGACACCAGTCATGGGTGTCTGTGACTGAAATAACAGCATTACATTTGGTACACTTCTTAAATCCAGGGGCTGGCTTCTCCATGAGGAGAAATTGAGTAGGCCGAGAGGCCTCTCTGAAGTGACCAAAAAGCTAAAAAATAAGAAAAAAGAATTATAATTTTTTTAAAGAAAGAAAGAAAAGACCGGCGATACCGGTATCGGTATGGGGAAGGCAGGTACGCGGTCTAAAGAAACAAATAAAATAACAATTTCTTCAGCGGTGACAGGAACACGACCTGCTGGCTCCGCGGAAAAAGAGAAACTGAGGAGAGCTGTTCAGGAAGGCGGGAAGGCAGTGCGCATGTGCAGTGGGAGGTCCCAAAAGCTTCTATTCTAAGAAGCTGGGGAGCTTTCCCGCACGGGCTCCGTCGGTACCGACGTACCCATATGTGAGGACTTATTCCTGCTTGTTCCTGGAGATCACCTGTTACAGGTGAGTAACCATTTTCTCTGGGAACAAGCAGGAAATCAGTCCTCACATATGGGACTCCCAAGCTACTCCCAAAAACCTGTAAAAGCCACAGGTGACCCAAAAAGTGGACTGTAAAGGACAGCAAGGGGTACTGGTTGGCTGGAAGTCTGACACTGTAGCAGCAGCATCGAGGATGCAATCCCTACTCTGGTAGCTGGAACACAGAGGGCTGGAGGGAAGGAGTTGCATTATTCCCTGAAGATGTGACAGAGTACGGCCTGGCCGAAGGCAGTATCCCTCCAGGACAACTCCTCCAAACAGAATTGTGCAGCAAAGGTGTGTACAAAGGGCCAGGTGTCAGCCTGACAGATGTCCAGCAAGTGCATTGACTGCAGGCTGCTCACTAAGGTATGCAAATTGTGAGCTGTCACATGATGCCCAGAGAGCGCCCCGCCTGTTGATAAGTGAACGGAATGCAATCGGCTACCCATTGAGACCACAAGACAGCTGGGATTGAAAGAAAAAGAGTTGCATCAAGTAGCGATGGGGTGTGTCATCTGGATGTAAAATGACAGGGCACGCTTGCAGTCAAGCGTGTGCAGGGAGGCCTCCGCTCTGGAGGCGTGAGGCCTAGGAAAAAAGGTGGGTAACACCACCTCCTGATTCAGATGGAATGCAGAGACCACCTTTGGTAAGAACTTAGGGTGCGTCTGGAGGACAACCCTGTTTTTGTGGGACCTGGAGTAGGGCTCATGTGCCAGCAGGGCCTACAGTTCGCTCATGTGCCTGGCTGAGGTGAGCGCCACCAGGAAGACGACCTTCCAAGAGAGGTACTCAAGACGACAGGGTAGCCACGGGCTCGAAAGGTGGGGCCATGAGCTTCCCTAGCACCACATTGATGTTCCATGCCACTGGCAGTGGATGGACCGGGGGCTGAGAGAGGAGGACGCCCTGCATGAACTGGCCTACCAAGGGGTCTACGGACACAGACTGGCCATCCACTTCATGGTGGTAAGCCAAGATGGCACAGTGATGCACCCTTACCGAGTTGGACTTCAGACCTGCTCCTGACAGGTGCAAGAGGTATCACCATATCTCCGCCATTGCGCAGAAGAAAGTGTTAAGGCCTTCTCCCACACACCAGAGAGAGAACCTGCGCCACCTGAAGGTGTAAGTTCGGCATGTAGAGTCCTTATGCGAGGTGAGCAAGATGTCTTCTACTAGTCAAGGAAGATGGTAATGTGCAATAACTAACCTCTCAGCATCCAAGCCGTTAGTGTCATGGGTTAGAGGTTGGAGTATCGCAACATCCCGTCCTCCTGGGACAGGAGGTCTGGGGCACTCCCCAAAGGCCAGGGGTCCCCTCTGGGGCAGCTGCAGGAGCAGGGGAAACCAGGGTTGCTTGGGCCACCTGGGTGCAATGAAGATGATGGAGGCCGCCTCTGCTTGGATCTTGGTGGAAATGTATACAAAAAAACCCTGGACCAAGGAAGGAGGAATGCATCCGCCGCATCCCACCTCCGGGCTGGTTTCCGAGAGCAGAAGTGCGGTAGCTGCGCATTCTCTGGACTGGTGAAGAGGTCAATTTCCGGAGTACCCCACCGCCAGAGGATCTCCCCCAGTACAGAGAGGTTCAGCGTCCACTCTTGGCGTTGGAGAACACGGCTCAGGAGTTGGCCAGTACATTGTCCTGGCTCGGCAAGTACACTGCCTTGAGAGAAATGTTCTTCCCCGCTTCGAAGTTCCAGAGGCGCACCGCCTCCCAATAGAGCTGGCATGATCCCGTGCCCCCCTGCTTGTTGATGTAAAACATCGCTACCTGGTTGTCCATCTGGTCTTGAACCACATGCCCTTCCAGATGGTCCTGAAAGACCCGAAGGGCATGATAAACTGCCCAGAGCTTGAGCAGGATGATTTGTGAGGCACTCTCCTCTGGTGACCACGTGCCCTGTGACTGCAGGTGATCGCAGTGGGTCCCCCAGCCCATCTTTGATGCGTCCGTGGTGAGGATGTGCTGCACTGACGGGGCCTGGAAAGGCAGGCCGGCTATGAGGTTGAGATTGTCCTGGCACCAGATCAGAGAGCTTGCCAAGGCCGACATGACCTGGATGCGGTCCTCTAGGCAGCCTGATGCCTGCGACCACTGGCCACTGAGCGTCCACTGAGCCTGCTGCATGCACGTGGACAGTGGACGCCATATGCCACAAGAGGCAGAGCATCTTCCGGGCTGTCACTTGTGCACCGCTCTGCACTTCTTGCATCAGGGCGGCGGGGCGTTGAGCCCGCTCCAGAGGCAGGAAGGTCCTTGCTTGGATGGAGTTGAGCAGGGCTCCAATAAACTCCATGCACTGCGTTGAGGAGAGGTGAGACATTGGGAAGTTCACCACGAAGCCCAGGTGCTGCAGCAGCCCCAGACTGTGCTGTGTTGCATTGTGCACTTAGTCCGGCATGCTAGCCCACATAAGTCAGTCGTCCAGATAGGGGATCACGAACACTCCAAGGAGATGAAGGTGAGCGGCCACGACTGCCAGGCATTTCATGAACACCCGAAGGGCCGAGGCAAGGCCAAAGGGAAGTACCCTATACTGATAGTGGTGAACTGCTACAATGAACCAGAGGTACTGATGGTGCCTTGGACGGATTAGGATGTGGGTATATGCATCTTTGAGATCCAAGGAGCATAGCCAATCTCCCAGGAAGAGGTACGGAAGAAAGGTTCTAAGGGATACCATCTTGAACTTTTCCTTGACCAGGAAGTGGTTGAGGTCTCGAAGATCCAGGATGGGTCTGAAGCCCCCTGTTTTCTTGGGGACCAGGAAGTAGCGGGAGTAGAATCCTTGGCCCTGAAGGTGAGGAGGCACGGGATCCACTGATTGATCCTCGAGTAACGACCCGAGCTCTTTCTGAAGAAGCTCCCTGTGCAAGTGGTCCATAGGTAATTCCCCTGGGAAAAAGGAACAAGGCAGCTGAATAAAGTGGAGGAGATATCCCTCCTTAACCACCTGCAACACCTTGTGGTGATAGAGGGCCACCTGCATGCAAAGTGGATCAGCCATCCTCCCGTGAACCTTGGGCCCGTTACCTCCTGAGGGAGGGAGGCTATGCCTAAGGAGTCATAAACTCCCCCCAGGCTGTGGCGTTGTTTGAGGTTTGGGAGCCTTAGGTTTACGGGGGCCATGCCCCTGACTCTTGGCCTGAGGGGGAACAGGGTAGACCTGGCACTTGGGGTAGCTTGTAAACTTTCTTGGACTTCAGGTGGAAGGTCTTTTTCCCCGAAGCCTTCCAATGGGAAGGATCAGACACTTTCCTGGATAGCCTGGTCCTGGTCATGAATTCCTTCTCCAACTCGTCAGCCTTCTCCGTCATAGGCTTGTCGAAGAAGTTGTCTCCCCAGCATGTTATGTCGGCCAACTTGTCCTGAATCCATTGCTCTAAGTCAGAGGGCTGTAGTCAGGCAAGGTGGCGGGCACTAATGCCTACCGCAGCCAAGCCACTGACTCAAAGTCGTCGAAGGCTGACCAAGTCTGAAACTTGGAGCATTATTTGACCGAAGATACCAGGGTCTGAAAGCACTCAAGGGGCTCAACTTATAGACCAGCTGAGAACCTGGAGAGCTCCTTTGCCAGGTCTCTCAGGTACATGCCTATGTACAGTTGGTAAGCCTGGATCTGGGCTGTGAGCAGAGAGCCCTGGAAACACTTCCTACCAAACACATCCATGGTATGGGCCTCTCTACCAGGGGGCGTCTTTTGGCTCTTGATACAATGCATAGCTGACTCCACCACCATGGAATTGTGTGGAAGTTGCATTTTCTGGAACCCAGGCCTTTTGATATTGCGAATTGAGTCGAAAGTTCGTAATCAGCACCGTCACCGGGGTCTCCCACATCGTGAACAGCAAGCACCGTCAGTGCCTCCTGAGGAGGAGCGTCTTATTGGAGGATCTCAAGATCCTTCGCACGTGACTTGACTTCAGGTACTGCCATGAAGGCGAGTACCTGGGACATCTCCCTCATGAACTCCAAGGTGGCAAGATCCTCTGGAGGGGACCTCTGCCGGTGATGTGCGGAGAGAGGTTGGAGGGGACGTCCTGATGGAGCATGGTGTCGGAAGACTCTTTGTCTCTTTCCCATGCAGACTCAGAGCTGGAAGAATTGGCGAGTGCCCCGCAGTCCTGGCTTTGACGACTCCCGTCGGTGGTCCGATGGCCTTGACATCGACCATGCCAACCTCTCGAGGATGGGGAGGTCCTTGTCAAGGAAGTCCCAGTGGGGAGCTAATCCGGAGTGACTGGGAGCCGGGCCCCGCTGCACCTCCAGTAAAGCAGGGAAACTGTGTTCAAGGGTCGCCATCCTGGCCTCAATGCCAGACAGCTCCACCACTGGCACTGGCTCCGAGGACGTCAAGGCCAGTGTCGGATCCCTAGCCGGGGGAGTCCCAGATCATGATGGAGTCAGAGATGCCATGTCGATCCCTCGACGCTGCAGGCGACTCGTCTATTCGGGGCTGCTTCGATGGGTGCTCCCGGCGTCGTCCCCCACGTTGAGTCGAGACAGATTTACCACCCAATCCTGGGTCAGTCCTCGATGTCGACTTCAAGAAAGACTCTGACACCTGGGGGAGATCCTCTGAAGATGACTCCGATGCCCAATGACCTCTGGGCTCAGAATGGGCCCAGGCACGCAATGCCACATCACCCGGCGACTAAGGCAGGGATTCCACCCCCAATGCCGAACCCAAGCCAGACCTGCCAAACAGCTCCCCCTGCTGCCTTTCACGTTCCTTCCGGGTTTTAGCCAACATGATGAGACAAAGCGGGCAGGAAGATCCGTCGTGATCTGCCCCGAGGCACTTAAAGCAGGTACTGTGGCAGTCCATAAGCGACATAGTGCAGTTGAACTTGCCACACTGCTTAAAACCACTGGTTGAGGACACAGCAGGAAAAACGAGACCCATGAGAACTCTAATGTCTCGACCAGCTAGGCCACAAGAAAGGTCGCGGGCCAAAAATACAAAAATAAAAGAAATTACCCGAGTAAAAATTACGATGCTGAGGTGGGAGACTCAGGCGGCAGAAAGGTGATTGAATCGAGCACTCGAGAAAAAGAGAAAAAACGAAGAATGGGTCATAAAAACCTAATTTGTCTGGGTTCACAGACAACATTTCTGCAGGGCTCTGTGGACAAAAAAACAGACCGAGGTAAGATGGCACCTTTGGGTGGGAAGGTGATTGCGCATGCATGGTGTAACTCCCAAAGGCTTTCTTCTTGGAGAGCCTGGTCCTTGTCAGGAACTCAAACTCCAACTCTGCATCCTTATCCATCATGGGTTTGCTGAAGAGATTTTCTCCTTGACAAGGGACATCGACCAACTTGTCCTGAACCCATTGCTCCAGGTCGGCATTGGGCACTGATGTCCACCGCAGCTACTCTAGCTGCCAACTCGAAGCCGTCATAGGCAGACCAAGTCATGAATTTTGAGCATTCTCTGACTCCTGAGGCCAGGGTCCGGAACCGCTGGAGAGGTTCCTTGGAGACACCAGCCGAGAACTGGGAGAGTTCCTCCACCAGGTCTCTCAGGTATATGCCCATGTACAGTTGGTATGCCTGGATCTGGCCAAAAAATATCGAGCCCTGGTAGCACTTTCTGCTGAGGGCATCCAAGGTGTGGGCCTCTCTATCCGGGGCACTGAAGTGTGTGTCTTTTGGCTCTTAAGGTGACGCATGGCCAACTCTACCACCATGGAGTTGTGTGGCAGCTGTAATTTCTGGAAGCCGGGGCTCTGGCGGACTCAGTAGATCGAGTCCAATCATCTGCTCACTCTAGGCACCAACAGGGGTGTCTCCTATATGTGGAGGAGCAGCCGTTCCAGGATCGGGGGAACAGGCACTGTGAATGCCTCCTTCAGGGGGTCTCATACTGTAGGATCTTGAGCTCCTCAGTCCTCCTCCGGGTCGGTCTCGAAGGCCAGTGCCTTGGCCATATCCCGCACGAAGTCGGGGAAGGCCGTGTCCTTGGGTGGGGACCGATGCTGGGTATTGGGGGGGAGATGGGTCGGAGGGCACATCCTGGTGATGACTGGTATCCGGGGACTCATCGTCCTCGGTCTCCCAGTCCGACTCGTAGTCGGTGGACGTGTCGAGGGCAGCCCAAGCTCCGGAGTCGCACCCCGAGCCCGACGGCCCCCAGAGGCCCTTCGGTCAGAGCCGCGGGTGCTCATTGGGGATCACCTCGGTACCGAGGACTGGGACCAGGATGGGGATCGATGCTGAGGGATCTCTCGAGGATGGTGACGCTTGAGGATCAGCTCGACGTCCGTGGAGTTCCTCAAGGTCCAGGGCCTGGTAGTTGGGAGTGATGACCCAGTGGAGTCGGGCTTCAGAGCCGCTCCAAGACCGCCATCCTAGTCTTGAGACCAGATGGCTCCGCAGCCTTTGACATGTGTACCAAGGGGCTTGGGCCTGACGCCGACTCCGTCAAGGGGGAGTCTTGACCAGGATGGCCTCAGGGGTATGAGGCTGGTCACCAGATACTGACGATTCCCAGTGGTGTATTTTTGTTGGCTGCTCCCGCTCCTTTCCCTCAGATTCGCAGCGAGGACTACAGGTCTGGAACTCGTGGGACTTGTCCACTTTTCCAGACGTGTCCTCCGATACGGTCTTCGAGGGTTTTTGGTTCTTCTTGGGCTCTTCCTCCGGGGTCCAGCTGGAGGACCCGCAGTCTTGGGGTTCCGAGGCAGCCCAGTCTCCCCAGAGTTCCAGGGTTCTGGAGGGGGCCCTGGAGCATGGTCTCACCGGAGACTCCGGTGCAGAGTCCGTCTTATGAAGTCCGATCCTGGGTCAGTACTCGATGTCGACTTCAAGGAAGACTCTGACGTCTGGGGGAGATCCTCTGAAGATGACTCCAATGCCCAATGACCTCTGGGCTCAGAATGAGCCCGGGCATGCAATGCCGCATCATCCGGCGCAAGCGTCAAAGGCAGGGATTAGGAACCCGAGCCAGACCTACCAAACAACTCCCCCTGCTGCCTTTCATGTTCCTTCCGGGTTTTAGCTGACATGATGAGGCAAAGCGGGCAGGAAGATCCGTCGTGATCTGCCCTGAGGCACTTAATGCAGGTATTGTGACAGTCCGTACGGGACATAGTGCTTAAAACCGCTGGTCGAGGACATAGCAGGAATAACGAGACCTGTGAGAACAAACTCCGATGTCTTGACCAGCTAGGCCACAAGAAAGGTCGCGGGCCAAAAAGACAAAAATAAAAGAAATTACTCGAGTGAAAATTACAACGCTGAGGTGGGAGACTCAGACGGCAGAAAGGTGATCGAATCCAGCACTTGAGAAAAAGAGATAAACCAAAGAACGGGTCATAAAAATCTACTTTGTCTGGGTCTTCACAAAGTAGAACCCAGACAAACCCCTCTTGATGGCCTTTGAGGTCATCTTTTTGCAGACCTCACAGTCCAAAGGGTCATGGTCCAGCCCTAGACATTAGAGGCAGCAGTCGTGTGGGTTGGTGCGCAACATTTTTTTGGTGCCTCAGTCACAATTTTTAAAGCCACTGGCCGAGGCCATAGTGGGGAAAACGGCTCCTGTGAGGTCGAAAATCTACGATCCCGTCAGGGACAAAAAAAGGGTGTGAATCCAGTTGAGAAACTCTCTCGAGAAAAAAAAAAGAATGAACCTGAGATGCAATGCCGAGGCAAGAGAGCTCAGAGGCAAGAAAGGAAACCGATATGCGACCAGAGAAAAAATGAAAGAGAAAACTTAACACTTTTTCCAGGGAAAACAGACTGAGGCAAGATGACACCCTTGGGCGGGAAGGGGACCACGCATGAATGGTGCATCTCACAAAAGCTTTCTTTGAAAGATGGGGAGAAGCTACTGTGCGGGCTCTGTCAGCGCTGACGTCACCCATATGTGAGGACTGACTTCCTGCTTGTTCCCAGAGAAGAAGAAATTAGATCTTACC
This sequence comes from Ichthyophis bannanicus, assembly GCA_033557465.1. Classification (NCBI taxonomy): domain Eukaryota; kingdom Metazoa; phylum Chordata; class Amphibia; order Gymnophiona; family Ichthyophiidae; genus Ichthyophis; species Ichthyophis bannanicus. The sequence continues at coordinate 1,511,049,755 of CM066032.1, read as the reverse complement.
TGCTAATTGTCTTTCCTTGAGATTTCTCCGGGCCAGTCCAGGGAAAGGTAGGTAGGGTTGTCAATCCCCCATAGCAACTGAGGACTGAAGACTTCAAATTTTGCTGAGAGGTGAAGCCACTCCCCCTGAGGGTAATCCAGCAGTCTACTTCTGACAAAGCAACTAAAACGAAAAAACTGATAAACCACCGATTAACCCTTGAAAACTGAAAATATCCTATAGTCCGTCCAACTCGGAAGCTAAAAAATATGCTTCCTGTTATCCTTTTTTTTTTTTTTTTTTTCTTTCCTTTCTTTCTTTTAATATACATACAAACATACGGAATAGAGAAGCACTGAGTGAACCCGCAAAGCCCCAAACCTTCCCCCCCACAGAGGAACATGCAGAAAAGGTGGAAATCTTATGGTTATGCAAAAACAAACCGCTCAGAAAAGCGAATGGAGTGGGACCCTGGACTGGCCCGGAGAAATCTCAAGGAAAGACAATTAGCAGGTAAGATCTAATTTCTTCTTCCTTATCGCTTCTCCGGGCCAGTCCAGGGAAAGGTAGGGCAGTACCAAAGCAGTACCTATATCCGGGAGGGACCCGCCAGACCTGCGATAAGAGCTGAGGCCCCAACCTTCGCATCGTCTCTGGCTTGAACATCCAACCGGTAATGTTTCGTAAAAGTATGCAAGGAAGACCACGTCGCCGCTCTGCAGATATCCACTGGAGGGACAAAGGCATACTCTGCCCAGGAAGTCGCCAGAGCTCGAGTAGAATGAGCCCTCAAACCATCCGGCAATGAAATATGTTGAGCAGCGTAAGCTGCAGCAATAGCGCTTCGAACCCAACGAGCAATGGTGGACTTAGATGCCGCCTGACCCTTGCGAGAACCCGCACACTGTACAAAGAGTCTGTCCGTTTTACGAACGGGTTCCGATACCCTAAGGTACGTCTTTAAGACTCGTTCCAGATCCAAAGACTTGAGTGCACGGTCCATAGGAGAATTGGACAAATCAGAAAAAACAGGCAATGCCACGGATTGGTTAATATGAAAAACCGAAAGGACTTTTGGCAAAAAGGAAGGAACCGTTCGTAGCAAAACCCGCTCGGGAAGAAACTGAAGATAAGGTTCCCGGCAAGACAATGCCTGCAAATCCGAAATACGCCGTGCCGAACACAACGCTACCAGAAATGCCGTTTTCCAGGAACACTCCCGGAGATTCCGAGAGCACAGGGAAGATAAGTGAGACCGAGAAAGGGCTTCCAACACTATATTCAAATCCCAAGGGGGTACGACGGACCGCAATGGAGGGCGGAGAATTTTAGCTGCTCGTAGAAAGCGACGTATATCCAGATGTGCCGAAAGCCGGCGTCGCTGCACCGACCCCCGAAAACTCGCGAGCGCGGCTATATGAACCTTAAGGGTACTTAGCGCCAATCCTTTGTCCAAGCCGTGCTGGAGAAAGAGAAGCAGTTGAGGTAAGGTAGAGGACATGGGAGAAACATTGCGCTGTCTACACCAAGTTTCAAAAAGACGCCAGATGCGCACATAGGCCAAAGAAGTCCCAGACCGCTTAGACTGAAGTAAAGTATCTACTACGGAACCCGCATAGCCTTTGCGTTCTAAGCGAGCCCTTTCAAGAGCCAAGCCGTAAGCAAGAAGCGATCCACTCGAGGCATGAGAATCGGTCCCTGATGTAACAGATTTACGCGGACTGGAAGAGGTCAGGGTTGAGCGACCAGGAGCTGAATCAGATCAGCATACCAAGGACGACGAGGCCAATCCGGAGCGATGAGAATCACCCTCCCCCGGTGTTGCGAGATGCGCTGAATAACTCGACTCAACATCGGCCAAGGAGGGAAAACGTACAGGAGAGAGTCCTGAGGCCAGGGCTGCACTAGAGCATCGAGACCCTCGGACATGTGTTCCCTGCGCCTGCTGAAGAAACGGTTGGCCTTTGCATTTGCACAGGTTGCCATCAGATCCATTATCGGTTGACCCCAACGCAACGTCAGATCGTGATAAACTGCCGCGTTCAATTCCCATTCCCCGGGATCGAGAAGATTGCGGCTGAGATAATCGGCCTGCACATTCTCCTTGCCAGCCACATGCGCTGCCGAAATCGCCAGAAGATTGTCCTCTGCCCACACCATCAAATCCTGACATTCGGCAAGAAGAGAAGGAATTTTGGTTCCCCCTTGCCGATTGATATATGCGACTGTCACGGCATTGTCGGAGAAAATCTTGACTGCCGTGCCCTTGAGGAACGGTGCGAAGCACAGAAGAGCAAGACGAGCCGCCCGAAGTTCCAGTCGGTTGATCGACCACGAAGCTTCCTCTGGTGACCAAGAACCTTGTGTCATGTGAGTCTGACAATGAGCTCCCCAACCGGATAGACTGGCATCCGTGGTGACTAACACCCACGCGGGCTCCTGTAAGGGAACACCCGCTGTTAGATGATCCCGCACTAACCACCAGTCGAGACTGCGCCTCACCAGGTCGGGGCAGGGCAGGCGCTGTGAGAGTGGGTGGAGCTGGGGCGACCAACGGGAAAGCAAGGCTTGCTGTAAAGGCCGCATATGGGACCAGCAACGATAATATCGATATCTCTGCCCAGACTCTAGCAAACCACTATATGAATAAAGCAAAATCAATTGCATTCACACCAAATCCTCTATCCCTTTCCCACCAACACCAATTAGAAAAATGGTCCAACTTTCACCCTATAACCAAAGACACTATCAAGACTACTATTTCAAACCTGAACACTACGACCTCTCAACTTGATCCATGTCCGGTAAACTGGATCAAGCATACCCTCACTACACTATCCCCCTTTATCCTTCCCATAGTCAACCTGTCGCTGCGCCAAGGATACTTACCACCTTCCCTCAAACATGCACAAATCCGTCCAATAATTAAAAATAACACCCTTGACAAAACATCACCCAACTCCTACAGACCTATCTCTAGTATTCCATTTATGGCTAAACTGATTGAAAAGGTCGTCCAAACTCAAACACAAGATCATATAGAAACCTCAGCCCCACTTGATGACCAACAATATGGCTTTCGCCCCTACCATGGTGTAGACACCCTATTAACAGTACTCCTCGATACATTAATACGAGGTATTGATAACCCTAAACAAGCTTTCATTCTCCTCTTTCTAGACATCTCTGCAGCATTTGACAGTGTACACCATGCTCTAATGCTTAACAGACTAGAACAAATAGGAACCCACTCAACTGTACAAAATTGGTTCACCTCATATCTAACTGATCGAACACAAACCGTCCGAACTAACACAGAAACTTCTAAAACATACAAACAGGAAATTGGTCTCCCACAAGGCTCCGCCCTCTCTGCCCTCCTATTTAATATATATATCCAACCGGTCTGTGACATTTTCAAGAAATTTAAAGTCCACTACCACATATACGCAGACGACATGATGATGTACATACCATTCACAATCCCAACACTCCCACTACAACTGTTAACAGAATGCTTCTCTGAATTAACAACCTGGCTAAAGGAACACAATCTCCATATCAATCATTCTAAAACGGATATATTAATAGTAACTAAAAATCAATCCTACATACCTCCAACACACATCACTCTCCAAAATCACAACATTACTATAAAAAATGAAGTGAAATACCTGGGTGTCACCCTTGACTCACACCTTAGTATGGACACACATATTAGAAACATCACTAAGAAGATCTACTTTAAACTCAAAATTTTAAAACAATTACGTCCTCTTGTACTTCTACATGATTTTCTGAGCATTGTACAGGCCATCATCACACCACACTTTGATTTCGCAAATCTCACCCTACTAGGAACAACAAAACAAAACATTAAAAGACTCCAACTTGCCCAAAATGCAGCAGCAAGAATTGTAATGAAGGTTCCACCATTTGAACACATTACCCCTATACTAGCAAACCTTCACTGGCTCCCAATTCAATCCAGAATAAATCACAAATTGATTATCACCACATTTAAGACTCTAAATACAATGGCCCCAGTCCCCTTAACAAAACTTATCACTAAAGACACATCCCAAACTACGCTACGGAGAGGCCACACGAATAGAATTAGGATCCCGAAAGAATTTACAACTGCTAAAAAGACTACTAATAGAAAAGCGTTCTCACATGCAGCTCCCACCCTATGGAACTCCCTCCCTGAAGAAATAAGGGCATTAAATGATGCAAAGGAACTCCGCAAGAAATTAAAAACATATCTATTCATCTCCCATTTTGGCACACTTGAAAATACCTTACCTCTAACAGGTAATGGTTAATAGCGACCTAGGGTACACCAACTCTAATTCTCCTAGCTAACTACAATTACAATTAAAGTCGACTAAATAACTACTTGTAAATCTTGTAAATAGATATATGTAATAGTTCAAAATATGTAAATAGTTCGTTTGTTATTTAACAAATTTTACCATATTTAGTCATTCATGTTTAATGTATTTAGCAAAATTGTACCTAGTTAACAAATGTTCCATGTAAAACAGCAAAATTGTACCTAGTTAACAAATGTTCCATGTAAAACAGACTTGTAAATCTGTTCATTCCTTGTTCAATGTAAACCGCACCTGATCTGTGGAAGGTAGCGGTATATAAGCAACTGTTAAATAAATAAATAAATAAATGTGAGCCTTGGCCCACGGAACGAGATCCAGCGCGGCCGCCATGGACCCTAAAAGCTGTAAATAGGTCCACGCCGATGGAGCTGTGAGCCTTAGAAAAACCTGCAGTTGGTGTAGAAGCTTCTCGACGCGAACTTCGGGCAAAGAGACCTTCCCGCGGTCAGTGTCGAAGACCGCTCCGAGATAAGTTAGCTGCTGCGATGGCTCTAGGTGACTTTTGGCCCGATTGATTACCCAACCGAGCTGTTCGAGAAGCTGCACCACCCTTGCGGTAGCTGTCAGCGCTGCCGAGCGAGACTCGGCCCTGATCAACCAATCGTCGAGATAAGGATGCACTCGGATACCCTCTTTGCGGAGTGCTGCCGCAACCACTACCATGAGCTTCGTGAACGTCCGCGGAGCCATAGCGAGACCGAAGGGCAGCGCCCGAAACTGGAAATGACCCATCGGAAGAGCAAAACGCAGATATCTTTGATGAGATAGTCTGATTGGAATATGAAGGTAGGCTTCTGTGAGATCGATGGAGGAGAGAAATTCCTGCGGACGTACCGCTCGAATTACTGTACGGAGCGTCTCCATGCGAAAGTGAGGTACCCGTAAGGTACGGTTTACTCCTTTGAGATCTAGCACGGGACGAAAAGAACCTTCCTTTTTGGGTACCACAAAATAGATCGAGTATCGACCGCAACCGTATTGGTCTAGAGGTACGGGAACTATCGCCCGGAGTTGCAGAAGGCGAGAGAGGGTGTCCGCAATGGCCAGTCTCTTGAGACCGGCCGGATAGGGAGACATGACAAAAGCCGGCACCAAGGGACAGGCAAAGTCGAGAGCATACCCGTTCTGTATTATCTCCAACACCCATTTGTCGGAGGTGATGGCGGTCCAGGCTGTCACAAAATTCTGCAGGCGGCCGCCTACAGGAACTAAGGCCTGGACCAGCTGACCTTCATTGAGGTTTCTTAACAGACGGCTGGGAGGCACCAAAGTAGGACCTGGCAAAACCTCTGGCCCCCCGAAAGGAATGTCCACGAAAAGTAGAACGACCCCTGGAATAGGGAGCAAAGCGCGCTCCCCGGAATCTACGAGAGTCGCGACTGGAGCCGCGAAATCCCGGCGCACCTCTCATCGGCTTAGGCTTATCCTCAGGTAACCGACCCCCTTTGGAGTCGCCCAAATCCTTCACAATCTTTTCCAACGCCTCGCCGAATAGCAATTTCCCTTTATAGGGTAATTTACTGAGACGTAACTTTGAGGAGACATCGGCAGACCAGTTCCGCAACCAGAGAAAACGGCGCGCCGCCACTAGCGAGGCCATAGTCTTAGCTGCAATTCGCAGCAAATCATAAAAGGCATCCGCCATATAAGCCGAAGCGGACTCCAATTTAGCTGAATCCGCAGGTTCCGAAGAAGACTCCCCAGATGAGTCTCCCTGCAACCATCTAATGGACGCCCTAGACACGTACGCTCCACAAACCGCAGCCTGCAGAGCCAAAGCCGAAGAATCAAAAGCCTGCTTGAGCAGAATTTCTAATTTTCTATCCTGCAGGTCCTTCAGAGCAGCCGCCCCCTCCACAGGAATAGTAGTCTTCTTAGTCACTGCCGAAATAATGGCATCAACCTTTGGCATGCGCAAGAACTCCTTTTCGTCTTGCGGAAGGGGGTACAAGCGCGCTAAAGCGCGACTGCCACGCAATGTAGCTTCAGGACATTCCCACTCAGAGTCAATCATCTGCTTGATAATTCTGTGTATGGGAAAACAGCGTTGCTCAGCCTTAAAGCCTTGCAACAACGGATCCTCCAAAGGTTCTTGAGAGGCAGAAGGAAGAATCAAATGCAACGCCGCCAAAGAGTGTGAGATAAGCGCTGAAAGTTCTTCTTTCCGAAAGACCCTAAAAATATTTGGATCTTCCCCGGGAGCAATCTCCCCTTCTTCCAAGTCCTCTGCCTCCAGATCCATAGGGTCAGCCAATACCTGAGAGCCCCTGGACCTAGAAGCACCGAGGAGAGAGACAAAAAAGGATCCGCCGGACCCTTAACCACATTGGTAGCCTGAGAAGACCCTTCCCCAGGATCTTCTGGCAAGTGTTCATTAACAGAAAGAGGCTCAGAGCGCAGACCCTCTGAAACAATGTCAGGCTGAGAAGAGCGAAGTAAAAAGGCCTTGTGCATCGCCAAAATAAACTCTGGCGAAAAAAAGGAGTCCATGCTCTCCTGCGCTGCACCAGCTGATGGCAAAGGCGTTTTGAGAGCAACGGTGTCCTTAGAAGACTTAGCGCGCTTTTTATGAGGCCGGGACTGCTCTGCCGAAGAATTTACTGAGGGCGCTAAAATGGCCGCCTTTCCCGCCTTTTCCGTGGGCAAAGATGGCTCTTCTAATTTCTGTGCCGGTTTGTCTGCCATTAGAAACAACGTGCCCCTGTGAGAAAACACTGAAGTGGTCAACGGAAAACGGCCCCGAAGGAAAAAACCGCCGACGGAGAGGAAAAGCAAACCGGAAATAGAGCTGAACGCTCCTACGCGATGGCGCCAGAAGAGAAATTAAAACTGACAGAAAACTCACCGAAATCGCCGAGATGGAACGCAGTGAAGCTGTAAAACAGTCCCGCTGCTAGCGGTACTTTACAGACCGGCCAGGAGAAGTGCAGAGGAAAGACCCGGGGCCCCCAGGCTCACTCTGATGCGCTAGACAGAGACGGTGAAAGAGGCAGGCTCTACCTCACACCGTAAAGCATGGCAGTCTGTCTGTCTCAAATTTCATTAAAGTCCCAGCGCCCCCAAAAAGTAACCGGACTATAGAAATAATCAGCCCTGCTAGAGCCAGATTAGTATACTGAAAAAAACAAAGAAAGAAAAGGTAGCAAAGCTTGTCAATGAGGGAGAAAAAGGGATTCGATCCTCCTTAGCTGCTGAGGACTGATAGACTGCTGGATTACCCTCAGGGGGAGTGGCTTCACCTCTCAGCAAAATTTGAAGTCTTCAGTCCTCAGTTGCTATGGGGGATTGACAACCCTACCTACCTTTCCCTGGACTGGCCCGGAGAAGCGATAAGGAAATATGTGTTCCTTGCTGAGAAATCCGAGAGAAGCCTACATAGGGAACAAAGATGCTGTCACACATGTATACACAGCACAGAGACAGAGAACTAAACCTATTTAGATAGCTAAAAGTGTTCCAAATTATGAGGTGATGCAACAGAGAGGAAGAGTTCTGTAAGAAAGACACACATAAAGGATTATTACAGTACTGAGTTAGAAAAAAAACGTATCAGGGATCTTGGCATCAAGCCTGTATGGGGACTAGCTAGATGCTATACAAGGAAGTCTTGCACTATTTTGTCTAAATCCTTTTATTTACTTCTATTGATAATAGCGCTAAAGTAGTTGTGGGAGACAGATTAACCTCCTGAGTTACCAAGGACAATAATTTGTGTAACCAGGGGATGAGAAAGGTATGTTAGAAGAAATGAGAGTTATTGTAAATGTAGTTGCTATCAGTGCAGCTTACATGAAAGATCTCTTCGTGCCTGGATCATTTGCAGAAAGGCTCTATGACATCATCATTTGACTGAATCAATGGACTAGATCAATGCTGAAGCTTTGATGGCAGAGCCCAATGTGTGTCCTTAATAGCTTTCATATTAACACTTGACCCTTCGTCCTTATGTAAAGGAGTAAAGCACAGTGGCTTTCCTCAAATGAAGAGGAGAAGCAACCTTTAATATTGAAGACTTCTTGGATGACGTGTGAATTTCATAATGATTGCATCACGTCAATGGCTTTAATGTTGATTGAAAAAGTTTGGATGTTAATACTGATATTGTGTTTAGAAACATTTGGAAAATGTCCATTGAGAAAAATGGAAAATGAAATGTTAAAAGAAAACATTTATAACGAACCCCCCCCCCCCCCAAACTATGAAGGAGTCTCACAAATGAATTTGAAAAGTTTCCAAACACGAGAACACATCTGACTCATTGAGGGTAATTTTATAACAGGATGCCTAAGTTTGGAGACGGAGAAGGCACCTATGTGTCTTCATAAAATACTAGCACAAATCCTGCAGAACTAGTGCCTAGTTTGAAGGTGTGGACATTTTGCATGTAAACTGCAACTCTGTTCACACTTCCCCCTGTTCCTCCCCTGAACACACCTACTCTACATATACATGCCTGCAGGGTCAGCGCTACCCAGTAAGCAAGGTAAGCGTGGCAGGAGGGCACCGATGTCAGTGGGGCTCCGCAGCTAGCACCCCCCCCCCCAATGGCATCGCTTCACTTCAAGTCCCGCACCCGGCCACTGTATATCAGGACCATCCCCTGCTTCCTCCAGCAGCTGCCATTGGGGCTGTTAACCAGACAGGCAATACAGTCGCTAATATTAATTTTCTCCAAGGCGATTGTTGCTGTCGGTTTCTAAGATCTATCCCCTGCGGCAGCAGCAGCAAGCAAAAGAAATCATAACACGGGCATGGGGACTTCCTCTTTGTCAGTATTGCTATGAGCATTTCCGGTCCTGCCTCCTCAACAAGAGGAAGTCAAAGCCTAAGTTAAGGAGGCAGGACTGGCAAAGCTCATAAAAAATGCTGATGAAGAGAAAGTCCCCGTACCTGTGTCATGATTTCTTTCCTTTACCGCTGCTGCAGGGGACAGATCTTAGAAAAAGACAACGAAGGGGGAATGATTGAAAAAAGATGCTGGTCCAGCGGATGGGGTCGGTATAATACAAGATATACAATCGAAATACTGAGCATGGGAGTGAAGGAAGGAAGAGATGCTGAATTGCAGATGGGGGAAAGAAAAGGGACAATGGTGGCTTGATTATTATTTATTTTATTATTTACACACATTTATATACCGCATCTTCCAGAGTTCAGTTGCGGTTTACAGTGAACAACAATTAACAAAGCAAGTTTGTTTTACAAGGAACGTCATATTATAAGTATAATGAATAACAAAACAGCATATGTATTGGAACGAAGTAATTAACTAAACAATGTATTGTCTAAACAATGTGAGACAATACGGAACAGAATAAACTATATATATATATATATATATATATATATATGTATATATATATGGAAGTGATAGGGCATAAGAGATTGGATCATCAAAGGAATTCGACTAAGTGTGCTATCTGTTTGAGTGAAAGGGTTTTTATTTGAAACAGTCAGGTACCTGTTTAGCCTTTGTCTAAAGCGGGTGAGGGATTATCTATGTTGTTGTAGTGTTTGGTGAATAAATAAGTTTTCAGTTTTTTACGGAGTTCCATGATCTCAGTTAGTATTCGTAGCTCCTCTGGGAGAGAATTCCAGATAGTTGGGGCTATGTGAGAAAAGGCTCTATTGTTTGTTGATTTATGAGCTTTTGTGTAATCTTTCGGAATCTTTAGTTTGTTTAATTGTCCTTTTCTGTGTGTAGGCTTAGATGGTTCTTTGCGTATTAGGTTACATAGTGTAGTTGGAGCCATATCATATAAGGCTTTGAATGAGGTTATTATTGTTTTGTAAATTATCCTGCTTTGAATTGGTAGCCAATGGAGGGAAGCTAGTATTGGTGTTGTGTTGGAGTGAGTTTACTTTCAATATAATTCTAGAAGCTGCGTTTTGTGCTAATTGTATTCATTTGATGTTTTGTTTTGATATGCCTATTAGTATTAGATTGGCAAAATCAAAGTGAGGAGTTATGGTGGCCTGAATTATATTGATAAAGTCTTGTAAAAATACTAGAGGACGTAGTTGTTTGAGGATTTTGAGTTTGAAATAAATTTTCTTTATGGTATTGCTAATGTGGGTTTCCATCGTAAGGTGTGTCTAGTATAACGCCTAGATATCTTATTTCATTTTTTATTTTAATTTCTTGGTTTTGGAGTGTTATGTGTGTTGGGGGGATATAGGATTGGTTTTTAGTCACGATTAGAACTTCAGTTTTAGCATGATTTATGTGGAGGTTTTGTGCTTTTAGCCAAGTTGTGATTTCATTATAGCAGTCCGATAGGAGTTGAAGCGGTAGATTGGGTATCGTAAATGGAATATACATCATAATATCTGCGTATAGGTGATATTGTACTCCAAATTTTTTGAAAATGTTGCAGACTGGTTTTTTGTAAATATTAAAAAGTAGGGCTGATAACGCTGAGCCTTGTGGTAATCCAATTTCTTGTTTATATAGTTGAGGTTTGATTCCCAATTCTTACATTTTGCGTTCTATTATTTAGGTAGGAAGAGAACCATTTATGTACTGTAGAGTTTAAGCCTATTTGTCTCAAGTTGTTGAGCATTATTGTGTGGTGTACGCTATCAAACGCAGCTGATATATCAATGAAAAGTAGAATGAAGGCCTGTTTATGATTGTCAATCCCTCTTAGGAGCGCATCAATTAAAACTGTAAGGAGTGTTTCAACTCCATGGCGGGGCCGAAAGCCATATTGTTGCTCATCAAGTGGGTAAGATGAGTCTAGAAAATCCTGCGTCTGTAATTGAACCACTTTTTCAATTATTTTGGCCAAAAATGGTATGCTAGAAATGGGTCTGTATGATACTGGCGAAGTTTTATCAAGTTTGCTGTTCTTAAGGATTGGGCGTATTTATGCGTGTTTGAGTGAGGGTGGGAGGTAACCTTGAGTTAGTGAGAGGTTAACTATTGGGAGAATGTAGGGTAATAAAATTGGGAGTGTGTTTTTTATCCATGTTACTGGACATGGATCTAGGTAAGAAGTAGTAGTGTTGAGGCTGGAGATGATATTTTTTAGTGTCTCTTTAGTTATGGGATGAAACTCTGACCATTCGTTTAAAGGCTGGTGTGATATGTTAATAGTGTCTATAGACATTGAAGGCTTTTTTGCTTTTTTGATGGCAAACACAGGAAGGAGAGTAGGGTGGCAAGGGGATATGTTGGCTCGGGGATAGGGAAATGAAGGCCAGAGCAACAGAGGGTGGATACTGGGGAGAGAGGCTAATTAGGGTAACAGGGCAGATTGCTTGGCATGGAGACAGCAGAGGGAGAGGGGAGATGCTGGACATGGGGGTGGGGGTAAGAAGAAAGAAGGGACATGGTGGATATATGGGGAAGTATTGAGACAAGAAATGGATGGAAAAGGGGGTGGAGAGAGACTAGGGGGTATGTTTACTAAACTGGGCTAACGGTTAACCCGGGCTATCTGCCACTAGGTCCCATATTATTCAATGCGACCTAGTTGCTGATAGCCCGGGTTAACAGTTAGCCCGGTTTAGTAAACATACCCCTAGATGTTGGGTGAAAAGGGTGGTGGAGAGAGAATATGAGTAGATGCTGGATGGAAAGATGGGTGGATAGAGAGAAGAAGAGGAGATATTGGATGGAAGGAGATGGGAGAGAGAGATGATGTTGGATGGAGGACAGAATGAAAGGAGGGTTAGTGAAAGAATGGGTAATAAGGACAAGGAGAATAGGTTGGCCAGGGTGAGGAAAGAAGATAATCTGTAGATAGACACAGTAAAAAAGAGGAAAAGCAAGGATAGGAAAGAAAGCGTAGTTACTCACCTGTAACAGGTGATCTCTGGGAAAAGTAGGAATTTAGTCTTCGCATATGGGTATCGTCGGTACCGACAAAGCCTGCGCGGGAACGCTCCTCAGCGTCCAATAGGAAAGCTTTTGGGAGCATCCCACAGCGCCTGCGTGCTGCCTTCCCGCCTTTTCAACTGTCCTCTCCAGTTGAGTTTATAGCTGAGACAAAAGAGAGAGGGGGGGGGGAAGAGAGAAAGAGAGATACAACTCCTAGGGGAGGTGGGCGGGTTGTGAAGACTAAATTTCTGCTGTTCCCGGAGATCACCTGCTACAGGTGAGTAACTACGCTATCTCCAGGAACAAGCAGGGATGTAGTCTTCACATATGGGGACTCCCTAGCTGCAAATGCCAGGGAGATGGCCCCAGGAAGTTGTTAGCCCTTGTGAAAGGGCCATACTTCCCCCCATGGATCTCTGGCATCCTACCAGGAACGGTGGCTAGGAGTTGATTAAGTTTGAAAAAGGTGTTGAAGAACATCCTGGCCAAACAAGGCATCCCGACGGGAGTCCTTGTCTAAGCAGTAGTGGGCTGTGAAGGTATGTACTGAAGCCCAAGTAGCTGCTCGACAGATGTCGTCGATAGACACAGAGTGAAGATGAGCCATTGAGGCTGCCATGGCTCTCACATTGTGAGCTGTGACATGGCCTTCAAGAGGAAGGCTCTTACTCTCATAAGCAAACGATATGCACTGAGCAATCCAGCTAGAGTTCTTTTGGAAAATGGAAGTCCCAAATGACTAGGATCAAAAGCAACAAAGAGTTGAGAAGATTTTCTACGTTGCTGTGTCCTTTACAAGTAAAAGGCCAAAGCTCTTTTACAGTCCAAGGTATGAAGGTTCCTTTCTGCACTGGACACAGTACAAAAACGTAGGCAGTATTTGGAGTACACAACTTTTATTGGTCCTTAAAAACAGGGGGGGGGGGGGTGCCAAACCCGACACAGGCCGTGTTTCGTTTGGTACTTCTTCAGGGGTGAGGCACACCACAAACTATAAAAACATCATAATAAAACATAAAACACACACATAAATAATGAACATCAAAAACATGTTAAAACCATAGTGAACAAGAATGAATAAGAACTGTAAACTATGAAATAAACATGATCTAATAATATAAAATAATTGAAAAAAAACTTAAAATAATTAAAAACTACATAAAAAAACCTTGTATGTTACCACATGCTAAAAAAATAAAGATAATGAAGAATAATGAATAAATAATAAAAAAATGTAAATGAGTATTCTGTATAAAAATAATAATAATATGCCAATGATCAGCAAGAGAAATGCTAAATCATAAATACTCCATGACAAAATAGTGTATATGAAATCTAAGTACATGTAGATTAATAGACATAAAATTATCAAAATAAAAACAGTCTTAAAACCAAATAAATAATAGCTAGATCAATAAATAGCTAAATTATTAAAAGGGAGAAATCCAAAGGATGAAGATTTGATAAAACTGAGCTAATAAAAGATCAGACAATACATAAATAAATGAATTATATAAATACTTATGTCACAAGAAGCAGGAGTGAATGAAAACCCAGGGGTGAATGAAAAAAACAGGTACCTGTGGACCGTAGAAATAACTGCCAAGTGATTATGAGGTCAAAGGACCTATTTAATTGTCCATTCCCTGAAAAATCCAATTTCAAAGGAGTCAAACTTTCTGATAGGTACGAATGATAAATCTTTATTTAAGACAGAAATTTCGTCAGGTGTGAGGGTGTGACCAGAAATATTTATTACATTATTAGAGTGGAGGAGTGGCCTAGTGGTTGGGACAAGGTACTTCAGGTCGGAAGGTCGGGGGTTCAAATCCCACTAGAGGACAGCAACCTTGGGCCGGAAGGACTGGGATTTCTAGTCCCACAGGTGCTCCTTGTGGTCTTGGGCAAGCCACTTAACCCTCCATAGCCCATATTGCCTGTAAAATAGTTATCTCCAAGTTATAATGCCCTGTTCAATGTAATTTCAGTTTGTTCAATGTAAACCGCACTGATGCAGAATAGCGTGGTATATAAGAGAATGTAACTAACTAACTAAATAAATAAAATTCTAATAATTCCTTTCGTATGAGTGATCTACTGACCACTTCCCTCGCCCACGACCGCGTCCACGATGTGGATTGTGGTTGTCGTGATAAGTCTTGTTTTGATCTGACTTTAAATCCTGATTTTGGTTGTAAACTGATGGTGGCCTGGACCGAGAGGTGCTTCTTCCGCCTCCCTTCCAGAAACGATCCATATTGAAAATTTTTTTTTTACCTTTTTCTTTTTCTTTGGATTGATCCGGTTTATCTCTATGAGAAGAAAACAAGGATGCAGAGGCATCATTGTTATCCACTGATTCACTCCTGCATATTTCGGGTCACACCCTCACACCCAACGAAATTTCTGTCTTAAATAAAGGTTTATCATTCGTACCTATCAGAGAGTATGACCCCTTTGAAATCCAAGTGGATGTATATAAATTTTTTAGAAAGCTTCGTATACAATATTTTTTCACTAATCAAGTTATTCCCGCTGAGAATATATCTATTGTTAGTAGAAAATCTAAGTGGGTGCCCCCTCCACAAACAGATCCTCTTATAGAAGCTTTTGAAAAGGTGGCTACACAACAAGTAGGAGAGATAGACAGTAACTCACATTTACCTTTTCAGAATTTGACATACAATGAAAGATTGGCCATTAAGTCATTACAAAAAAATAATAAAATTATTATTAAGCCTGCAGACAAGGGTGGTGCCACAGTGGTGATGGATTTATTTATTTATTTAGACAGTTTTGTATCCCGCCTTATCCTTCAATCAAAGCGGTCACAACACAATTGGGGGATACATTTAACACGCGGGGATATGAGACACATACACTAATACTTACAGGGAACATGGGCAATGGAGGGTTAAGTGGCTTGCCCAAAACCACAAGGAGCATCTGTGGGACTAGAAACCCCAGTCCTTCCGGCCCAAGGTTGCTGTCCTCTAGTGGGATTTGAACCCCCGACCTTCCGGCCTGAAGTACCTTGCCCCAACCACTAGGCTACTCCTCCCTCCCATGGATACACAACAATATATAGGAGAAGTCAGACAACTCAATGATAGAAGTTTTTATCTCCGGCTGGATGGCGATCCCACAGAAAATTTGAAACGCAGTATAGATAATATAGTTATTAATGCATATGAAACTGGACATATTACAAAGAAAGAGAAGGAGTTTTTAATAGTAGACAAACCAGTCATGCCCACAATTTACATAATTCCCAAGATACATAAATCTTTGAATAATCCCCCAGGTAGACCTATCGTATCAGCAGTTGGATCTTTGTTGGAGCCTATCTCTCAGTTATTGGACATCATTTTGAGATCACATGTTAATCAAATGTGGTCCTACGTACGAGATTCCTCACTCGCAATAGAGATTCTTTCTAGATTTGATAATTTTGGCCCTGAGGTTATACTGGTTACATTAGATGTAGAATCATTGTACACTAATGTACCACAGCTTGAAGCTTTAAGTATTATTGAAGAATATCTTCTCATTAGGCAAGAATATAGACGTATCCCCACTTCATTTCTTCTCATATTAGCTGATATTGCACTATGGAAAAACTTTTTTTGTTTCAGAGATTTATATTACCAGCAAATTAAGGGTGTAATGATGGGGTCATCCATAGCTCCAGATATTGCTAATTTATATATGTATCGTTTTGAGGAGAACTTTTTAAAAAATCACCCTTTTGAGAGTAGAGTTAAATTGTGGATTAGATACATCGATGATGTTCTTGTAATATGGGATGGACCAATGGATGAGTTGTTAATGTTTAATACCTGGATCAATGAATTAAATGTTAATTTACGTTTTCAGATAACATATGATCCAGTACAAATTGCTTATTTAGATCTAATGATTAAGAAAGAGGGCACCAAATTTATTACAATGTTATATAGAAAACCTACTGATAGAAATCAGTTATTACACTACACTAGTTTTCATAACCCTGCGTTAAGAAACAATCTACCAGTGGGACAATTTCTGAGAGCCAGAAGAATATGTACTACAGATGCTGATTTCGAACAACAAGCTACAGAATTAAAAGAAAGATTCGCAGCACGTCAATATCCTAAATGATATATAGATAAGGCATACATAAGAGCCCGTAATTCCTCAAGGGCAAAGTTACTGGAACCGCAAGATAAAAAAGCTCAAACTAAACTGGTGTGTCCCTTATTATATTCTTTTCAGTCCCAACGCATTGTATCTATTCTTAAGAAAGAATGGCGGTTAATTCAAGCCATTCTGGGCTTTCAAAATTTGTCACTTGTGGTGGCCCATAAATGGAACGTCAATCTCCGCAATCTTTTAGTTCCTTCAGCATTTACTGAGAAGATGTTGTCCACACATAAAGGACAATATCAATGTGGTCATTGTTTGGTTTGTATAAATACAATACCTGTGCGCAAGTTTTTTACCCACCCGGTCACGCAAAAAATTTTTTATATAGATGATTTTTCAAATTGTGGTACATCACATGTTATTTATGTCATTTTATGTCCATGCAACCTGCTATATGTGGGTAAAACAATACGGACCATTCGCACTCGTATTGTGGAACATAAAAGTTGTATCAAGAGAAGATTAATTGATAAACCCTTGGTCCAACATTGGATAGACAAAGAACATAAGATATCTGATTTGAAATTTTGTGTGATTAAGAAGGTGAAACTCAATTGGAGAGGAGGCGATATCAATAAAACTATTTTACGGCTAGAACAACGTCACATTTTTTCTCTCAATACAGTGGCACCATATGGTTTAAATATGGAAAGAGATCTTTCTGTCTTTCTTTGACATTTTGTTTTTTATGTTTTAATATTTTGATTATGATATTATTACATTTCTATTTGTAGTTTTAGATTCACTCTTTTTATGGCTTTGGGTGATTCTTTTTAGATAAGATTTTATAACTTTAAGGTCTTATTTATTTATTATTTTTTACAGTGTTTATTATGAGTCATTTGCATAATTATGAACTTGGTCCATAAAACATTCTTTGTCTGTCTTTGGAAACTTTGCAATTTGTCTATCGCTTCTATCTATTATTTATTAACGTTTTTCATAAAATCTGTGACTGGTTTTTATAGGTTTTTCATTTTATACGTTATAGTTTGATGGCTCTTGATTTTAGGCACGAATCATGTACTGCAGAGTCCGGTTTAAAAAGTTGCACGGCATGTATTGTTGGTTTCATTCATGGCACTTTGCATCATTTATTCATTTTATTTTTATAGTGCATCATGATATATATATTTTTTATCCATACCATTGAGCATATAGTTGGTACTCCTTGTTTGTATGATTTCCCCTTTTTTTTAACTCTTCTTTCCCGCGGTTAGATGGGTATTTAAAGATACGCATGCGTCGGCGTTTTTTAACACTTGCAGTATTGACTGTGCGATTCGGTGTTCTGATGGCTGACACAGTATGTGGTAATCGTTTTTATATTGGAATTTTTTTTGGCTAGTACAGCACTCGTTTTACAATCCTTTTTTTTTTTTTTAAATAAATGGTTTTTAATTTCAATTCTCATTTTAGAATTCATTCCATGAGTGTCCTCAGCATTCTCACTTGTCCATATATATTTGAATCCCCGCAAGCATTGTTTTGGTTCAAATTGCAGTGAATACATAACACTGGTGTACATATTTAATTAATTAATTTATTTAACAGATTTTATATACCGCGCTATTTGTCATCAGTGTGATTTACAATGAACAAAATTGCACTCGGACATAGAGATCTAGTCAAGTTTACAAGTAACAGGGAGTAAAAAACAGGAGTTAACTGGGGAATAATATACAGTAGTTAAACATTTAACAAAGGCAACTATTTACAACGCTTTAGCAAAGGTTGAAAAGCACAGTTACTTACCTGTAACAGGTGATCTCTGGGAACAGCAGGAATTAGTCTTCACATATGGGTAAGTCGGTACCGACGGAGCCTGCACGGGAATGCTCCCCAGCATCCAATCAGAAAGCTTTTGGGAGCATCCCTCGCGCCTGCGCGGTGACTTCCCACCTTTCCCACTGCCTCTCCTCGGTTGAGTTTCATAGCTGAGACAGAAGGAGAGAAAGAGGAAAGGAGATAGATACAACTCCTAGGGGAGGTGGGTGGGTTGTGAAGACTAATTCCTGCTGTTCCCAGAGATCACCTGTTACAGGTAAGTAACTGTGCTATCTCCAGGAACAAGCAGGAATGAGTCTTCACATATGGGGACTCCCTAGCTGTGGGTGCCAGAGGAGATCCCATAAAATGCGTATCCCTGGAACAGGACGGCATTTCCCAAACCTGGATCCCCGGCATCCCCTGAGGGATGGGGGGTAGGAGTTGAATAGAGAAGAGCTGTAGAGGAACAGCGAATCTAAAGACTACAGAAAAAATGAGTCTTTAGAATGTATGTCAAGTATCATTAAAATATTTAATGAACTAGCACAATATAGAGCTTACCTACTGGATTGTAGGAAGTAGAACTGTGATAGAGTGTACTGTAGATGCAGTAGCGGAATCCTCAAGGTAACTTCATAGCAGTGAGGATGAAGTTCCAAACCTGGAATGGGCAGGTAACCCAGGTGTCAACTGGGGTAGGAGAAGAACGGCAGGTCTTCAATGGAAAGCTTTATGGGAAAAAGCTGAGAACTCTTTTAGGTACAGAGTTAACAACATTGAGGACTAAAAGAAGAAGACTGACCGATATGGAGAATTAGCCCAGACCTGAAGGGAAGAGGGGGTATGGAAAAAAGCCCCTAATCCCAGGGAGAACAGAAGTGTACTCAGAAATACTGAAGATGTACACTGTCTTTCCTAGCTGGCAAGAGATAGGAAGACATTGAAGTTTGATACTTCATAGACAGGGAGATTTATAACAAAAATAGAAGCTGTTGACATCACAGCAATAATTGTGTGTATAACCGCTCCCACTTGCTGAGCCGTATGAGAATAGGCAAGCGGACTGTCTGGACCCCTTAAGAAGGGATAGGCTTTATAGCACAGACAGTTAGGGAGATAGCAGGTAATACTTAGCGTCCTATGGACATCTCCCAATGGACACACACATACACACACACACATATATATATATATATATATATATATATATATATATATATATATATATCTGGAGAGACAGACATATCTATATATATGTGCATATATGTCTAGATATGTGTGATATACATATATATATATATATATATATATGGGCATGACTTATGCCCACACAGACTACAGAAATATGTATGTATAGGACACATACATACATGAATATAAGTCTGAGGATACATGCCTGCAACTGAGCCCCACAAAAACATTCCCTTGGGGAATGTGATGGGAAAAGATTCATCTAATAATAAGGGGGTGCAGCACCAGAGCCACAAACATCGCTACTTGGCAGATGTCGACAAGACCAGCTCACTAAAAGAGACTTATTATCCCATGTGTCCCTACGAACGCTAAGATTGGACTCTGTGTCTCCCTTTTACAATCCACAATTTGTTGTTGCGCTCAAGAAACATCAGCTCAGGTACTTTACACTGTATCAATGATGTTTATTATCTGCTGTAGCACACAAAGTAAATATGTATCAACAATGTAATGTTTACCATAGCCGAGTAGTCTGAAGTATGTCACAGCAGGTTTCTTTACTGGATACTCACATATTATATTTAAATAGCATACCGCTCCCATACCAGTATTCTATGTGGTTTAGTATGTTATAAAACATTTATAACTTATTCATAGCAGATTTCTCCATCACTGCAACATTGATGATCACATAGTGTTTATACGCAACAGTGCAATAAATAGATCTGCACTGTATTTAAACAGCCAAATAAGAGTGTTATCAAATATCTTTAACCATTGTTGCTACATTGTACCTGTACTTGTTACATTGTACTTTGCCAAAACCCACACACCTAGGAGAGAACCTTCACACCTATGTCAAAGCAACTGAAACATTATCAGCTTGATTAGGACCATTCTTACTAAAGCACCACACCAAGCCCCTCCTCTAACTTAAACTCCTTTCTCACCCAACTAGCCCAAAAGACTTTAGAATGGAGCATACATTCACATCCCTATTGAGCCTTTTCCTGCTC
Source organism: Ichthyophis bannanicus (assembly GCA_033557465.1). Taxonomy (NCBI): domain Eukaryota; kingdom Metazoa; phylum Chordata; class Amphibia; order Gymnophiona; family Ichthyophiidae; genus Ichthyophis; species Ichthyophis bannanicus. Next base: position 1,511,029,389 of record CM066032.1, on the reverse strand, counting down.
CTCGTACTCTGGCCACCCAGCTCACTAGCCCTTCTTACATCACATAATCACATCCCCATAGTCTCAACTGGTGGAAGGAAATGGTCTGGTGACTTCTACCGCAATTCCCATGAGTCTCACTATTCTCATCGTAACCACCTACTGCACATCCCATTACAGTACTTCCCAAAGGCCAAGCAAGGTAAAAACCCTTTCCCTTGTGCCCTAAAATGCGCACTCATTAACGCTCGATCACTTCGCAAAAAGTGGCCGGCAATCACTGAAACGATAACATCCCATAAATTAGACATCATCATGATCACTGAGACCTGGCTCTCCACGGAAGACAACACCATTCTCAATCAACTACTTCCATCCAACTTTGTTGCCTTCACCAGCCATAGGCAGAACAAGAGAGGGGGAGGAGTTGTTATAATCACCAGAACTGAGCTCCAGTTCAAAATGGTCGAGTCCAACTGCATTAAAAACCTGGAAACCGTATCAATCTCCAATAACACATGTTCTATAAACTTACTCTACAGAGCTCCAACTGCGGATCCAGATAACCTGTCCACCATCATAAATATAGCATCCAACACGCAGAGTCCATACAAACCTAATTGGATCTTAGGGGACTTTAATCTCCCATCCTTACAGGACAATCAAGCATCCACATTCATAGAAGCTCTAGATATTCTGGGGTATACCCAACTGGTGAAGAAACCGACTCACACAAAAGGTAACACGCTGGACCTCATTTTTGCCCCTCAAGCAGTTCTGAACCAACCACAAAATATCATGCTATCATTGACATCAGTACCATGGTCAGACCATAAACTCATCACCTTTCAGATGCCTACCCCGCGGCCACAAAGACCCCAACAGGATGAAAGCAAGACCTCTAAACCAACGACCAGAAGCTTCCTCCCTTTTAACAGAGAACTAATTCTCGCTGAAACAGACAAGCTCCTTGAGAAGTCTTCCCTAGACCTAGAGGAGTTGATCACCTCCTGGAACAAAAGTCTCAGCACAATCGCAATTCGCTCCTCAACTAACAAGGCCCAAAGAAAAGACCTTCCACACCATGGTTCACACCCGACCTTAAGGCTTCCCTAACCCTTCTACGAAGGCTTGAAAAACGCTGGAGGAAATCACGCACCAGTAGTGACCAAGCAGCATACAACCAACACCTGCACACACATCGCAAAGCCATTACAGACAAGATGAAGCAACACCACACAGACACCTTGAAACGGTCATTGAATAAGCCACATGACCTGTTCAACCTAGTCAAATCTCTTACCAAAGAACCTACCCCCGAGCAACTGGCCAGCATCAACCCGCAGGACTATGCTGTCTTCATGCAGTCCAAAATGTGCAAGACTGACAGGATAGTAATACCCGGCCCCCTCAGCAAACAAGAGTACCTAACCTCTCTAACTTCCTTTTCCACCCCTTCAAAGAAAATTATCGAAGACACCATTTCAGCTCTAAACACCACCACTGCACACACAGATCCATGCCCAGCATATTGGATAAAAGAGTTGCGCAGTGACTTCGCCCCAATCATAGCCAACATGATAAAGCTATCCTTTAGCACTGGGTCATTCCCCTCTACTCTCAAGCAGACCTCCGTTAGACCTCTATTAAAGAACGCCAAGCTAGATCCCCAAAAGGTGGAGTCGTACAGGCCAATATCCAGCATCCCGATGCTTGCAAAAATCATTGAAAAAACAGTCTACAGGCAACTCCAAGATCATATCGACACCAATGCCCCACTGGATTCATCTCAACATGGATTTAGAGAGTCACATGGAGTTGAAACATTACTCACAACTCTCCTCAACACTGTAATCTCAGGCATTGACAACATACGACATGGCTTTGCGCTCATCTTTTTAGATATAGCAGCGGCTTTCGACTCTGTTTGCCATGAGATTCTCATATACCGGCTAAGAGAAAAAGGCATCAGCGGATCAGCACTAGAGTGGTGCAGATCTTACCTGTCAGGAAGATGGCAACATGTTCGATCAGACGGGGCCACATCCGAACCATTTCCTCAAACTCAAGGAGTGCCTCAAGGATCCTCCCTATCATCCTTGATGTTCAACATATACATTCAACCCATCTGCAACATCATCAGATCGTTCAACGTGAGTTGTATGCTATACGCCGACGACGTACTGTTGTACATGCCGATTTCACTTGACTGCCCAAACCTTACCCCTCTGATTGCATGCTTCAACACCATATCCGATTGGCTGCTATCACAAAATTTAAGAATTCAACACAAGAAAACTGAGGTGCTTTTCATCTCGAGAAACCCTAACTTCACACCACCCAGTTGTTTGAAGGTACACAATGCCGAGCTACAAGTGAAATCAACTATACGTTACCTTGGGGTGACGTTGGACCAACATCTTGACATGAAGCAACACATAGCTAACACTGTCAGAGCGGTCTACTTTAAAATTCGATCCCTCAGACACTTACGCCCGTTACTCGAACCAGATGATTTCCGCACCATTTACCAAGCCCTCATCATTCCTCATTTCGATTTTGCAAATGCCATCCTTCAAGGACTTCCCCGAGCAACCTTAAACCCCCTGCAACTGGCCATGAACAGTGCAGCACGGATACTATTCGGAGCCTCAAGGAGAGAACACATCACACCTCTCCTGAAACAGCTGCATTGGCTCCCCATTCAAGCCAGGATCAGTTTTAAGACCTTGCTGATGACGTTCAAAGCTATCAAGGGGCTATCATCCCCCTCTCTCTCTGACGTCATACAATCGCCCGCCCCCTGCAGACTAAGAAGAACTGCAGAGACCAATATGTTATCTATACCTAAGGAAACAACAAACTGCACCAAAACAACATCCAACCGAGCCTTCAGTATTTGCGCCCCAAGTCTATGGAACACCCTACCACCACACATCAGAGCAATCCCCAACCTGAGCCAGTTCAGGAAGGCCCTGAAACATTTCCTCTTTATCAAACACCTTACTTACAGCCCTGAACCCCAGCCACTCTCATATAGTTCGTCCCCAAAAATGTAAAACACCAAACAGGAGCCTTTTCCATTGAACTTCTTATGTATATAGTTCACCTTTGTTCTCCAAGTTCCTTTATATAGTTGATACTTGTTCTCCAAATCCCATTCCCTGTTCAATGTAATGACCAGACATATGCATTTTGTCGGATGTTTTTTGTTACATGTAAACCGCGCTGATTGCAAATAGTGCGGTATATAAGAATTGTAAAATAAATAAATAAAATAAATAAATAATATATAGAGAGAATCTATTTCTGGGGTGCAGGAATGTAGTTCAGTGAAAAAACCAGTATGGTTGCGTGAAAAACAGAGGATAATAGTAGTCTGGCAAAAGCACGTCAGGAGTACTTTAGGACTCTGACATGTCCAAAGGACAAAAAAACGCATAGACTAAGATACCAGGATGACCCAGCCAAGGGACACAGGGGTATCATGTATAGTAAAAGGGTATGCGTTGTCCAAGTGGAGCAGAAAAGTATAATGCCAAGCTGTAAGGAAAAAGGGGTAGATTCCTGCAAGATTGGGAACTCCTTGGACATTCACGCAGAAAAAGCTTGTCTTCTGTATCACAACAGGAGACAAGAGGGTATAAAGAACCAATATATAAGTTTTTTCTACTATATGGAAAAAACCCTCAGAGATAAAGTCCAATGCTCTGTAGCAAGGGCCCATAGTAGTAAGCTTCTCTGAAGATTGCAGAGAGCATTGTGCAGGAGAATTATGAGATAAAACTGACTGAAGTCAGGTGTGTTGCCACATCCTAGGAAAGGATATGGCTAGAAGAAGATAACTTGCAGTGAGTAGTATTATGCAAGATAGTTGAAAGTAGCTTGCAATGAGCACTAGAGTAATCACTGGAACTCCTGCATGCACAGCAACTGAACAAAAGAGCAGAGGGGATTCTCCTGTATAAAGACAGAGAGAAAAACAGACAAAGGGAGCGGAGATATTCCCGTCCCTGTCTGATGAGCTGCATTGAAGAATAACAAAAAAGGCTACACTGGAAAGAAAGAGAAGTGTTTCAGTATGGTACCAACTCAAGCAGGGGAAACCCTGGAAGAGAGGGGGATGGAAGGTGACTAACCATATGGTAAGTCAGCTGAAGGAAAAGATGTCCATATGGGGACAAAAACCTATCATGGGATAGTTGTAACCTCCCTTCGTAGTAGTAAGAAGGGGAGAATTGTGTAACCCATGGACAAAAGTATCCTAACAGCTTAGCATACTGAAAAACCAGTGTAGAGTTGGAAGAATAAACCTCTGCTAAGAAGAAGTTAACTGTAGATTGCAACATATAGGAACCTATGGTTGCTGTTTATGATTAGACTGGCTAGAGTCTGGAGACCTCAGACTAGGATGAGATGTCCCTTGCTTGGATACATCTGGAGGATGGGCAGGAGAAGGGTGAAACCTTCTTTTCTTAGGGAAAGGAGGTTTGGTAGGACATTTCCTACGTCCTGGGGAAAAAGAAGGCTTAGGATGGTTTCGAGAACCAGGGAAGTCAGTGGAGCAATGAGCAACCTGATGTAAAGCCTCTCTATTGAAGAGATTTTCTCCAGTACAAGGAGAATTACCCAGTGTATGTTGTGCCCATCTGCTCAAGTCTGAAGCTTGCGGCCAGGCTTTACGACGTGCCCCAATGGCAATAGCAGAGGATCTGCTAACAGACTCAAAAGAGTCTAGGGAAGCACGAGAAAGAAACCAAGAGATATTCCTGCTATGATTAAGAAGTAAGGAATAGTCAGTGGCCTTAGGCTCTGACAATAAAGGGGACAAAAGAGATAATTTCTCTGTGACCTCCTGAAGTGTCAGACTCATATAAAAAATATATGAGATAATTCTTGAAGTCAGCATAGAAGTTTGGAAGGTTTGACGTCCAAAGGTATCAAGTGCTTTAGATGCACTACCTGGCGGATAAGAAGAATGCTTCTTCTTGCTTCTTACCTTCCTCATTGCTGATTCCACTACAATGGAATGATGTGGAAGTTGATTTTTTTGAAACCCTGGAGAGGGAGGCACCTGATACAGAACATTCATGGCTGTAGAAGGCGAAGGAACCTTTAACAAGGAAGACTTCTTATCACAAACCCTGCCTAACCTACACACACAACCTCCAACAATCTTGATGACCTGATCCACAACTGGAATACCACGATCTCCTCAGCAGCCAGCACAACCAGAAACAGCACCAAAACCAGACCCATCTCCTCAAAAGCCCGATGGTTCACCCCCAGACTCCGAAAACTGAAAACCAAACTTAGAAGAACCGAAAGGAAATGGAGGAAAACCAAAAACGACAGAGACAAAGCAAAATATCTCTATGAGCTCAATGCATACCACTCAGAAACTGACAACGCCAAAAAAGCCTACCACACCAAAATCATCACAACAGCCATAAACAAACCTCGAGAACTCTTCCAAATTGTCAAAAATCTAACAAGGATACCCAGTAGCCCTGACCAGCTGCCAGATATCCCCTCTGATCTTCTGGCCCGACAATACAAACAGCTTCAACAACCACAAAGCCCACAGCGCTATGCTGAAACAGCCAAGACAAACTCATACCCCATCCTGAACAGAGTCTGGAATACATTCGACACAACCTCAAAAGAAGAAATATCTTCCACCATCTCCTGCTTGAACACCACCGCCTCCCCGCTGGATCCCTGTCCTACCGACTGGATAAAGAAAACCAAAGACGACCTCAGTGCACCACTAACCCACATCGTAAACGAATCCTTTGCCCAAGGCCACATGCCAGATGCCCTCAAAACCACAATCATCCGACCAACCCTAAAAAAGCACAACCTGGATCTCCTAGACCCCACCTCCTACAGACCAGTAGCGAGCCTCCCACTCACCGCAAAAATAATTGAGAAGATAGTACAACGTCAGCTTCAAGAACACCTAGACGTCAACAACATACTGGACCCGCAGCAACACGGATTCCAACCATTACATGGGGTCGAGACCCTCATGACCACGCTGATGAACACCCTCATCATAGGAACCCAAGAGAAACACTCAGGATTCATCCTAATCTTCCTGGACATATCAGCGGCCTTCGACACCATCTCCCATAACACCCTTATCCACAGACTCCAAACAATTGGGATCAAAGATACTGTACTCCAATGGTTCAAGTCCTATCTAACCAACCGACAGCAACTAATCCGCACCAAAAACTCAACCTCACCCCCCTTCCAGCAACATCAAGGAGTACCGCAAGGATCCACATTATCAGCCATGCTTTTCAACATCTACCTCCGTCCACTCTGTTCAGTCATACGCACTCACAATGTCCACTTCCACATATATGCCAACGATATAATGCTCTACGCCCCAATTACAACCACAGACCCGACAAACGACCAGCTGTCAACCTGCTTCACTGACGTATCCAACTGGCTACAAGAGAACAACTTATCCATTAACATAAAGAAGACCAAGGCTCTTATAGTGACAAAAGACCCAGACTTCAAACCACCCACTCACATCACCATGGGAACCACGCAAATCCAAATACAACCACACATAAGATATCTCGGCATTATCATTGACCAAGCCCTAACCCTTAAGCAGCAAATCAACAAGACCACTCAAACAGTATTCCACAAGGCAAAAACGGTACAACGTCTCCGACCTCTCCTCGAACCACAGGACTTCAGGATAGTAATGCAAGCTCTGACACTCCCTCATCTAGACTACTGCAACATAATCTACCATGGCCTACCTGCCATACAAACCAATCCTTTCCGAATTGCCCTAAACACCATGGCGAGAATAATTCACAATGCAAAGAAAAGGGACCACATCACCCCAATTCTGAGGGACCTCCATATTCTCCCCATCGAAGCAAGAATCAAATACAAAGCTCTTCTACTCACCCACAAAACCATCCACCAAACACAAGGCACCCCACTCTGCTCCCTACTACCTCGACCAACCCACAGCAGAACGACCAGACAATCCTCCAACAGCTCCATTGCAGTCCCCCACAAAAGGACCAAGGCAACACAACGGACCTGCAACAGAGCCTTTGACCTCTATGCCCCATCCCTTTGGAACTCTCTACCAAACCACATCAGGAACAACGGTGATCTCCCATCATTCAAAAAGCAGCTAAAAACCGTCCTATTCCAAGAACATCTCTGAATAGGAACCCCCCTATTTTTCTCAAAAGCTCCAGACCAGTAACTATGCTACCCTGTCAGTCTCTATGTCCATCCCAAAATCATCAATGTTGAACCCCCGGTGATGGGCCCCCCCCACCATTGATCCCCCCCCCCACCCTTTGTTATATGTCCCACCGCTTTGACCCGGTGAAAAGCGGGATATAAATACAGTTAAATAAATAAATAAATAAATAAAGGGTGATTCCCACATCCTCAGAAGAAGATCCTGCAAAGAATGATGTAAAGGAAGCATGATATTTTCCTTATCTGCAGGATCTTGGTCCAGAGTAAAGCCAGGAATAGGAATGGCAAGAAAGGTTGCCATGTCAAGGAGAAATTTCTGAAAAGAAGGATCTCCAATAGGAACTATTCCTGGGTAAGCTGAGGTTGAAGGAGCAGCTTGAGCACCAGAAGACATACTGGCCTGGTGCAGAAAAAGATTCCTGCTAGATGGACAGTGATACTGACAGTTCTGATTTGAGGCAGTTAGTACTGCATTGTCAGTGCCTGGGATCGATTCCAAACTAGGCATAGAAAGGATCGATGGCACCGATGGAACTGCAGGAATCGACATCGATACAGGTACCGGTATCGGAGACGATAATGTCATCGAAGCAGGAATCGGGGGCTGCTGAAGCGGTGCCGAGGTAACCAGAGAGCCTTGGTAAATATCCTCGGTACAGCGTAGTCGGAAACGAAATGGATCGGTTCCGAAACGCGTTGGTACCAAGTCATCGAGACTGGATATCGATTCTAGACTCGGCATCGAAGGGAGCGAGTCTATCGATGCATGTCTAGAAGGTACCGACGGTGGTGGTGGTATCGGCGATGCCGATACAGGAAAGTCAATCGGAGTCGTATCGATCGGTTCCGAAGGTACCGAGGACATCCAAAGACGATGCCTGGTGAAGAGTGGAACACTCGACACCGGCGCCGATGTCGGGGTATCGGTACCGCTCGAAGACGATACCAACCCCGAGCATGGCGAAGATACAGGAAAGTCAATCTGGTTCGTATCGATCGGCCCCAAAGGTACCGAGGATACCAGATAACGATCCCAGGTGAAGAGTGGAACACTCGACACCAATGCCGATGCCGGGGTATCGGTACCGCTCGAAGCCAGTACCAACCCCGAACATGGCTGGGATACAGGAAAGTCAATCTGGGTCGTATCGATCGGCCCCGAAGGTACCAAGGACACCAGATGACGATCCCTGGTGAAGAGTAGAACACTCGACACCGGTGCCGATGCAGGGTTATCGGTACCGCTCGAAGCGGATACCACCCCCAAGCATGGCTCAGGTATGTTCTGTGAGGGGTGAGCCCCAGGAACAACCTGAAACCCCGTAAATGCTTTGGAGCCCGAAGACTCCCGACGGGGTTTTATTGCCAATGAGGTCTTGAGGGCAAGGCCGGAGTCATCATCATGCTGGGTATGAGACTTACCCTTCAAGAATTGGCTAGTCTTAACAGACTGTTTGTGGGTTACCTGATCCTGGAGAGAAGAATAAACCGGTGTCCTCACCTCAGGAGGAAAAACGGCATCGAGGGAAACTCGAAAAAGGGAAGGTCTTCTCCCAATAATATAGCCTGAGGTATCAGGGGAAAAAGGGTCAGGACCCAAACAGGTTAGACACCAAGCATTGGAGTCTAAAAAGAAAACTAAGTTTCCACAGTGAAGGCACTTCTTAGGGGAAGAAGGCTCCATGTTGGAAAAAGCCTGGTAGGCCCCAAAAGTTAAAACAAAAAACTGAGGAGAAAATATTTCTCTAAGTTTGAAAAAGAAAAGAATAAAGCACCGGCGGTACCGGTATCGGCGGGAAAGACAGCCGCGACCACAAGAAAACAAGAAAATAAGGATTTTAAAGAAAAAAGTTTCTGCGGTGACAGGAGGATGTCCTGTTGGCTCCGCGGAAAAATGAAAACTGAGGAGAGGCAGTGGGAAAGGTGGCAAGTCACCGCGCAGGCGCGAGGGATGCTCCCAAAAGCTTTCTGATTGGATGCTGGGGAGCATTCCCGTGCAGGCTCCGTCGGTACCGACGTACCCATATGTGAAGACTCATTCCTGCTTATTCCTGGAGATAGACAAGATCCTTCAGTCCTGACAAGTTAGCGTGGTTATTTTTATTTCTTTTGGGCACTATTTTAATTTGGTTTCAAAGTTGGAGGATATATAATAGTTAAATTCGTTGTATATGCGGGATTGTTTTATAAAATACTCCTTTGAATTGTTTTGTCTAAGTAGTCACGTCAATATAGTTACATTAATAATGTGCATGGAGAAATACATAATAACTATTTTAGAATGCATAATACACACATTTAGTTAAGTATGTTTTAGATTACTTTTGGAAGGTTCTTTGGTTAATCTCGTTTATGTCATAGTAGTTAGTTTTGTTTACAATATGATTTACATTATAGACAGTTGCACTCATCATCACCTGTTCACCTGAAGCATCACCTGTTCTTGCAGCACTACGATGTTTCAGACACCCTCCCACACCAACCCACCTCTACACCCCAGGCCAACACATTAAACCCATGCACTCCATAGTCTTAATCCGTAGAACTGCAATCTCACCTTGCACCTCCTCTCATCAAGAAATTACCTAGATTCATTTAAGCTCTACATATAGCTGCATTTAGTTGCTTTGTACATAGTTCTCATGTTCTCTGTTCTCTGTTTTCACTGTTCATGAAACCTGTTTAATGTATACCCAGTTTATTGTCCTGTTCATTGTAAGCACAGATCAATTTTTGAGACGTGTAGTTTTATGTTCATTGTAAACCGCACTGATGTCAAATAGCGCGGTATAAAAGAAACTGTAAATAAATAAATAAATAAATCATTGTTTTCCAAATTGAGCATGGTTTATTGAATTCATCCTTGGCTTATTTTTTAACAAGTACAATTGGATTTTTCAGGGAATGGACAATTAAATAGGTCCTTTGACCTCATAATCACTTGGCAGTTATTTCTACGGTCCACAGGTACCTGTTTTTTCATTCACCCCTGGGTTTTCATTCACTCCTGCTTCTTGTGACATAAGTATTTATATAATTCATTTCTTTATGTATTGTCTGATCTTTTTATTAGCTCACAATTTTATCAAATCTTCATCCTTTGGATTTCTCCCTTTTAATAATTTAGCTATTTATGGATATAACTATTATTTATTTGGTTTTATGACTTTTTATTTTGATAATTTTATGTCTATTAATCTACGTGTACTTAGATTTCATATACACTATTTTGTCATGGAGTATTTATGATTTAGCATTTCTCTTGCTGATCATTGGCATATTATTATTTTTATACAGAACACTCATATTTACTTTTTTATTATTTATTCATTATTCTTCATTATCTTTATCTTTTTAGCATGTGGTAACATACAAGGTTTTTTTGATGTAGTTTTTAATTATTTTAAGTTTTTTAAAAATTATTTTATGTTATTAGATCATGTTTATTTCATAGTTTACAGTTCTTATTCATTCTTGTTCACTATGGTTTTAACATGTTTTTGATGTTCATTATTTATATGTGTTTTTTATGTTTTATTATGATGTTTTTATAGTTTGTGGTGTGCCTCACCCCTGAAGAAGTACCAAACGAAACACGGCCTGTGTCGGGTTTGCCCCCCCCCCCCCCCGTTTTTAAGGACCAATAAAAGTTGTGTACTCCAAATACTGCCTTTGTACTGTGTTCTGTACCCAATCACGTGGCAGACTGCTGTTTTTTCTTGGTGGACCTTTCTGCACTGGAGGCATGAGGCCTTGGAAAGAATACAGGAAGGTAAACCGCTTGGTTTAAATGGAAAGGCGAAACCACCTTTGGCATAAAGTGTGGATGAGTCCTAAGAACTACCTTATCATGGTGGAACCTTGTATAAGGAGGATCAGCCACTAACGCTAGCAATTCACTGATGCGACGTGCTGATGTGATTGCAATGAGGAAGATGACTTTCCAGGAAAGGAATTTCAAAGATGTAGTGGCTAATGGTTCAAAGGGCGGTTTCATGAGATGCCTGAGCACCAGATTTAAGTTCCATGCCACCGGTGGTGGCTTAATGGGAGGCTTTGTTAAAAGAAGGCCTCTGATAAATCTCGCTATGAGAGGATGAGAGGAAATTGGTTGTCCACTTAGAGGCTTGTAAGAAGCTGCAATAGCACTAAGATGGACTCTTACTGAATTTGTCTTGAGACCCGCATTTGATAAATGAAGGAGATACTCCAGTATTGACTCCAGAGGAATCGCAAGAGGGTTAAGACCCTTCTGCGAGCATCATATGGTAAATCTTTTCCACTTAAAGGCATACAAGCATCTTGTGGAGGGTTTCCAAGAAGCATGAAGGATATCCTTTACCTGTTGGGAAATGTTAAGATCCTGAAGTTCTAGGCTTTCAGCAACCAGGCCCTGAGATGCAGAGACTGGGGATTCGGATGCCAGAGCATCCTGTCCTTTTGGGAGAGAAGATCTGGAGCGGATCCCAACTCCAGAGGCAGAGCTTGAGAGAGATGTAGGAGCAGAGGGTACCACATTTGCCGTGGCCAACATGAAGCTATGAGGATCATATGATCTCTGTCTCTCTGAAGCTTGAATAGGGTTTTGGGGATGAGGGGAATGGGTGGGAAGGCATATAAGAAGTCCTGACCCCAGTGAAGGAGGAAGCGTCCCTTGCCTGACAACATCGAGCCGGAATTCTGGAACAGAATCGGGGAAGTTTGGCATTCAGCGGACTTGCAAAGAGGTCTATGTCCGGGGTTCCCAAAATCTGAAATATTTGGGAAACCTGGTCTGCATGGAGAGACCATTCATGTGGAAGCCGAACTCGACTGAGTTTGTCTGCCCAAGAGTTTTGAATGCCTGGAAGATACACCGGAAGGAGATGAATCTCATGCTCTCTGGCGAGGGCCCATAGTCGCAAAGCTTTGTTGCATAGCGATAGAGAGCCTGTTCCGCCCTGCTTCTTCACACAGAACATGGCTACCTGATTGTCTGTTTGAACTAGGACTGTCTTGTAGCAGAGCTTGGCGTGAAATACTCGAAGAGCAAAGAAGATTGCTCTGAGCTCCAGAAGGCTGATGTGAAGACAGGCCTCCTGTGTAATCCAGGTACCCTGGGTAGAGAGATCGTGCAGGTGGGCTTTCCATCCCACCTGTGATGCATCTGTTGTTAGGGTGGCTTGGGATAGGGGTTGCTGGAAAGGAGACCCCACCAGAAGGTTTCTGGGTGATTGCCACCATTGGAGGGACGAAATAAGATGGTTTGAGTTTGTTATTTTGTCAGACAGGCAGCCTGAGGCCTGTGTCCACTGAGTGGATAAAGTCCACTGGGCTGCTCGCATATGGAGGCGAGCATAAGGAACCACATGCATGGTGGATGCCATGAGGCCTAGCAATTGTAGCATTTCCCAAGCAGTGAGACAAGGTTTGAGCACTGCTTGGGAAGCTAGTTGTACTATGCAAAGACAGCGGGGCTGTGGAAGGAAAACCCTTGTCTGTCTCGTATCCAGATGAGCTCCTATAAACTCTAGGGACTGAGTGGAAGCAAGATTGGATTTTGGGAGGTTTATGACAAGTCGCAAATACTGAAGGATTCGCATTGTGCGAAACAGAGCAGAGCTGGCTTCTGGCACTGTAGGGGCTCGAATGAGCCAGTCGTCTAAGTAACGGAAGACGAATATTCCCAGAGTGCGGAGAAATGCTGCTACCACAGCCATGCATTTTGTGAACACTCTTGGCACAGAAGCCAGGCCAAAGGGAAGAACCTTGTATTGGTAGTGCTTTCCTTGAAACAGGAATCGGAGGAATCTCCTGTGATTTGGATGGATGAGAATATGAGTATACGTATCTTTGAGATCTAGAGAACAAAGCCAATCCTGACTTTGAAGGTATGGCAGCAGAGTTCCTAGAGAGACCATTTTGAACTTCTCTCGGAACAAATATTTGTTCAATTCTCTGAGGTCTAAAATGGGTCTGTGTCCTCCTGTTTTCTTTGGAATAAGGATATAGGGGGAGTAGAACCCTGTACCCTGATGGGGAATGGGTACTTCCTCTATTGCTCCTTGAGCAAGGAGCACTGTGACATCTTGACCTAAGACGGTTGAGAGAGGTCTGAAAATTGAACTGTCTTACAATTGTAGGAGGGGGAATGCTGTGAAAATGAAGCTTGTACCCCTCTCGTAAAATGGACAGAGTCCAATTTTCTGCTGTTATTTGGTGCCATCTGTGGGCAAAATGATAACCTGCCTGGGATGGTAGAGGGTTCTGGACCGTTCAGGGGCAGGAAGGCAAAGTTCTCTAGAAAGGAGTCATAGCCCCTGAGGAGGCTGAGCCTGCTGAGCTGGCTGAGGTTTTGCAGCTTTTGGCTTCTTTTATTGTCTAGGTTGTTGTTGTTGTCCCTTTTGGGCAGTCTGACCTGGACGGTGTCCCTGTTGGGTATAGGAAAGATAAAACCTCTTTTTCTTATTGAAAAATGGTTTCCTAGAGGATTTTTTCCTTGCAGGATCAGCTGTAGATTTGGACAATCTATCCAACGTGATATTGTCAGCATCTATCTCATTAGCCTTCTCCTGCCAATTCTTGCCAAAGAGATTTTTTCCCGTGCAAGGAATGTTTCCTAATTTATCCTGTACCCAAATTTCCAAGTCAGATGCCTGAAGCCAAGCAATCCGATGTTCACCAATGGCAATAGCAGAGGTTCTGCTTATGCACTCAAAACAGTCAAAGGCTGAAAGATTTACAAACTTGAAAACATCCTGAGCATGTTTGACTAGAGTAAGATAGTCTTGCCTTTTGTCATCAGGAAGGAGGGAGTTCATAAGCTCCAAGTCTCCTGTGACCTCTTTCAGGAACATTCCCATATACAAGAAATAGGAACTGATCCTAGCTGAGAGCATGGAAGCTTGGAAGCATCGACACCCAAAGCCATCGAGAGTCCTACATTCAATCGTGTAAACACCCCAAAAGACTTTACCAAAACCCGCTAACACACCGCACAACGAGCACTATCCCTAGCTGCTCCATCCATCTGGAACTCCCTCCCAGATGAACTGAGACTAACCACAGAAATCAAGGACTTCCGAAAACAGCTGAAAACAACCCTGTTCATCGAATACTATGGTCATACCCCTTGAGCCAACATACAAGATGAACCTCAGTCCCTCCCTCCACCCCAAGACTGTACATAAGAATGTATAATAGCTCATGATGTATAATAGTGCACTATGTAGATAAACCAACGCTAATCATTTCCCCGCCAACACCCACACACCACACTCTTCACTGCATGAAGACACTTGCCCTCCCCTTGATTGTTTGCCTGGAAACCGCCTTGATTGAATGATAAGGCGGTATATAAATACCATTAAATAAATAAATAAATAAATACATTCACGACCTGGAGGATTGGATGCTTGTCTCTTTGCACTTTTCATCCTTCTCATGGCTGATTCCACCACCATTGAATGGTGTGGTAATTGAGTTTTTTGAAAGCCAGGACAAGGTGGAACTCGATACATGGTATCGAGTCTTCGAGAATGGAGATGTGGTTAAAGGTGTTTCCCACATCCTTAGCATAAGATCATGTAAGATCTCATGAATAGGCAAAGTAGCTGCCTCTGACAGCCTTAGGGTATTGGAGAATTTCCAACTCCTTTGCCCTAGGCTCTTTTTCAGGAGCTACTGTGATGGAAAGGCCTCGGACCACATCACGGATAAAGTCCTGAAAGGACATATCCTCTGGTGGAGGCATTCTGCGCTGAGGAGAAGAGGAATCCTTGGGGAGAAGTACTCTTGTATTGGCAGAGTCTTCGGAGTCTTCAGACTCAGAGGATTCAAAATACCTCCGATCCTGGTGATTGTGCAAAGCACAGTACCGGTATCGATTGAAGTCGGTATCGGGTTGTTCTGGTACCGATCTGTCGATGCCGGAGACAGACGCATGACTCGGTATGGGTGGCATACCCGCTGATGTTAATGCAGTCAGTACCGGTACTGGTATCGGTTGATCTGTCTGAAACGGTTTCAACGGTACCGAAGCTGTGAGAAGAGCCGCTAGACTACGTTCGATAGCAAGGAATCTCTGGTCTATCGGCGCTGCCGATACTTGGGTGTTGGTACCGGTAGAAGCGGCCGTAACCCCAGAGCATGGCACCAGTAGTTCTGCCGCATGGCGCCAGTAGATCTGCCGAGGTTGAGGCCTCGAGAACATCCTAGAGCCCCGTTAGTGCTTTGGAAGCCGAAGCCTCCCACCGGGGCTGTTTTGCCGGTGAAAGTTCCTCAAGGGCAATGCCAGGGGCATCTTGATACTTAAAAGGAGATCTACCTTTTGAGGACCGGCTAGATTTATGTTTAGTTACCTGAGATCCATGGGAGGAAGATGAGGCCCCGGAGGATGTCGATGCAACAGACACCACGTCTGAGGGAAAAAGGGTGCTAAGTTTAGCAGCTCGGTTCTGACGGCCCCTTTTTGACATCATTCCACAGGAGAGGCACTCTGAAATAGAGTGGTCAGGACCTAAACATTTGAGACACCAATCATGGGTGTCGGTGACGGAAATGGTACCGCCACATTTAGAACATTTCTTAAAATTTGAATTAGGTTTTTCCATTTTTAAGGAAAAAATTGGGCCTAGTGCCCAAAATGGTGCCTAGCACCAAGGAAAAAAGTTTCTAAAGTAAAACACCTCAGAAACTAATTTTTTTTTTTTAAAGAAAGAAGAAACAACCGGCGGTACCAGTATGGCGTTGAAGGAAGGCAGATGCGACCACAAAAACAAAGATTAAAGACAAACTTTTTCTGTGGTGACAGGGTATGTGACCTGTTGGCTCCGCGGAAAACGAAGAAATGGAGAGGGACAGTTGGAAAGGTGGGAAGGCAGCACGCAGGTGCTGTGGGATGCTCCCAAGCTTTCCTATTGGACGCTGGGAAGAGTTCCCGCGCAGGCTCCGTCGGTACCGACGATACCCATATATGAAGACTACATTCCTGCTTGTTCCTGGAGATAGAATGAATGAAATCTGAGTGGCAGAGAGGTAGAAAAATAAATGGAAGAAAGCCGAAAGTAAAGTTCTGTGTCAGAGATGGATGTAGTGAAGGAAGCAAAAAATGACACAAAGAGAGGGGAAAATGACAAATGGATAGAAGCCCCTGCAAAGAGAACAGAAGACAGAAAAAGACAAAAACCAAAGACTACAGCCAACATGAGCAGAAAAATTAAATGGCTAGACAACAAAGGTACAAAAAATAATTTAATTTGTAACTTAGTGATTGAACTATGTCAGTTTTTGAAATTTACATCTGCTGTCTTTATATTTTGTACAGTACAGGTAGAAATACATCACTATATCTACTTCTCTAGTGCTGCACTGCATGTGAAGTTTGGCTTCTTGGGATTTCAGTTTAATTTCTATTACAATATTTCTTCTGTAAGTTTGTGGTCATTTAATCCGTACTTGGCGAGGGTCTATCTAGGTTCTAAAGTGTGTGACTGAGGCCAGATATTCTGTTAGTATGGTGTTGCAATGTAGGAATCTGACATGTTCAGTTTTCCTAGTAGGTGTATGGATGTTCTAGGTTCTACTGCAGTATTTATGGTGCCGCCCTTTTCTGGATAGGCTCCTTGTGTTCAGTTTTGGAAGTTAGTGCTGTTATGGAATGGTAGATTTGCTCTATGGGTCCTGTATTGTTGGTTCTTGGTATGTAATCAACTGTAGGGTGTTGGTGGTTGGTAGTGCAATATGGATTGTCTTTGAGATTTGCAGTTTTGCATTCTTGATGCTGCCAGTCTGAAATTTTAAAATGCTCTGTCACTTCAGATTCGAGGAAATCAGTTTCATTTTGCTTAGTAACCCGATAGCTTCACTGCTGCTTATTTCTGGGCTCACCCAGCTCTAGCATGGTTCAGTTCAGCCTGGGCACTATGATCTTGAATTTATGGCTATCATCATTAGTTTTTCTCATTTTATATCTTTCCTCATCAATAAGGGCATAACACTGACCAAATAAATCTGGCATGCAGATATTTATAATGGTTTGTTATTTTGTGGGCATGAGAAAGTGGTTTTAAGTTGATTTTGATTCATGATTGTTATGTTTATTCTATTGTAACATCTATTTAAATAATTTGCAAATGTATGTTTGGAAACCATCTAGGATTTTAGATGAGCAGTATATAAATTTTAAAGTTAAATGCATGCAAATGAGGCCCAATGAATATATAAACATTTATGCAAATGAGGCCCCTCAACAATGTTCCCTCTAATTTTCTGTAGGCTGTGTGCGCATAAAATATCAGCTGTGCAGCTTTTGAAGGAAGGTTAAATTTTTGTGCGCCACATAACAACACTCGGAGTTATATACTTTAAAATTTGACTACACATCAGAATACAGTATGTACACCACATTGATTGCACTAGAAAATATTGTAGAACTTATGAAAACTGTAAATACACAACAACTTTTAAATTTTAAGACGTCTGTGTTGTTTTCTATTAGAATCAGAACCACAATTTTTGTGCGCTCTGTTATAAAGTATGTGCGCTCGCTCGGCGAGGTGTGTGCGCGCACAGCTTAGAGGGAACAGTGCCCCTCAATGATCTCTGTACATGGCCCCGCATAATCCTCGGGCTACCCCTAGCAAGGTGTGACTAAGTAGATTGCCAGATCTTTCTTCCAAGGCAATGAAGGGTAAAGTGACTTGCCCAAGGCCACAAGGACTGCCAGTGCGAATCAAATGCTGGTCTCTTGTCTCCAGGACGCTGCTCTAAACACTAGGTTCCTCCTCCACGCCAAATATATACAGAGTATATATTTTTTTATTTTATAGTAGTCTAATAACATGCTTGTATACTGTTGGCCTATTTAATTATTCTTCACAGTGCTACAACTTTTAACCTACTAGCTTGTCACTGAAACCTGTTAATGTTATCCGTCTTCCTACAGTGACAGGCTACATTACGACTATTCTTTGCAGTAACATATCAATTTTGCTTATAGTTTCTAGATGTACACTGATGCATAGTTATGTTGCGGATTCCTACATTCTGTACAAAATCTTTCTCCTGCATATTTTTTCAATTAATAAAATTGTTCTGAGCTGTCCATACAGCTGAGTGTTTTTCTTTTGATCTATATTTAAAATTTAACATGCTCTTGGACTATTACAGCCCGTTCATATGATGCTAAGTATTTACGGCTCAGTAGTTATTATAATTTGGCTATGCATTTGCCCCTTCACTGCAATTTTCTAACAACACTGGATTTGAAGGAGAAATACTTTAATCATGTGAAAAGAGTTCAGAAAGGAGTTTTGGAAATTGTAGCCAGCATTACTAGTAATGAGGAAGGGGGCGCTCATCTATAGTTTGCAGGAGAGGCGCCAGAAACCCTAGCATCGGCCCTAAGTGCCTGTTTGCAATATACCTACTTTTAGTACCAATCTACTTTTATAAGAGGGCTTTTCCATATGTAAATTGGTGATTTACAAGCAGTAATGGTTTATAAAAGACTGAGGGAGCCTTACCATACATCAGCAGAAAAGCCTCGTTAGCTTTTCAGTACCACAGGATGACTAACATGAGCTGTTAACATAAATGGTAAAATAACACATATTGAAGGTGTTAGTGTATGCTGATTGGTAATATTGCTAATAATTAGGCCTTAGTCCTGTTTCTCCTCACCTTTTTCCTGTCTGTGTCTTTTTTCACCTACTCTCATACTAGCTCAATATGTTAAGCAAAGGAAAGGAACAGGTAAAATACCTAGGTGTAATAATTGATCATACACTCACCATGCTACCACACATAAAGCAGACAGTAAAAACCATATTCTACAAACTCAAAACCATACAACACCTAAGGCCACTTCTTGACACACATGACTTTAGATCAGTTGTTAATACACTCATCACCCCCCACTTTGACTATTGTAATAGTCTCCTAATTGGCCTATCACAAAAAAATACATACCTACTACAAAGAGCCCAGAACATCTGTGCAAAAGTAGTTACTAAAGCCCGCCTAGTAAACCATGTAACCCCTATAATGCTAGAACTACATTGGCTTCCTATAAACAGCCGAATCAGATATAAAATCCTCCTAACCACCTTCAAGCTCCTAAACGACATCACCCCCTCACATCTATCCACACTACTACACGCCCCATCTGAATCAAGAGCTCGCAGACTAAACGCAGCCCACTCACTTGAAATACCAAAAACATTCATGAAAACTAAAAAATCCACCAGCACCAGGGCCTTCACATTCACTGCCCCCATGCTCTGGAATGATCTCCCAATAGACCTTCGTATCATAAAAGACCTCTCCCAATTTAGGAAAGAACTCAAAACATACCTCTTTCTCCGAACACTTTGAAATCCCCTACCCCCCAAGTCCAACCCCACAGCATCCACAGACACACAAGCACAAAGCCCTTAAAATCACAATCAACTAACCTTACACAGACCTACCACAGACACACCAAAAACTCACGATAAAAAAATGGAAATAAATTCCACCACTCACACATGACTAATGAATGCTTCACCCTGTAATTCATTGTATATAACCTTTTGGTAAATAACCATTGTAAATAGTTTTGGCAGTTCCTCGCCTCACTACCTGTAAAAAGTTAGAAAATTTTTGTTTAATATTATAATACAGAAGTATACAAAATGTAAATAGTTCCGACAGTTTACTGCACTATTATCTGTAAAAAGTTAGAAATTTCTGTTCTATGTAATGTATACAGAAGTATACAAAACTGTTAACTTGTTCCATGTAAACCGCCCCTGATCTCTGGAAGGGGCGGTATAGAAGAAATAGACAAATAAATAAATAAATAAACAAACAGGCGGACAGACTAATGAAGCTACGTATGCTCTGCAGCCATTCCTATGCCAGAGTAGAGGCCTACAGTGTATATCTTTAAGGATTCCATGGCCTGGAGTATACAATAACACATTTAACGTCAAAACTCAATGGGAGGATATTCAAAAGTGTTTAGTTAATTAGCAGAACCTACTAACTGGCTAAACCACAGCGATTCTGATATTCAGCGACACTATCTAGATAGTACTGCTGAATAGTCCCACAGACCACAGGAAAGATGCCCAGTTAAAAGTGGGGCGGTCTAAGAGCAGAGTGGGGACAATCCCAGCAGCTATCCAGTTCAGCCGCAAGTGGCGATATTCAGCTGCATAAAGTTAGGACAGGTCAATGGCTGCCTTAACTTTATCTGGTTTAAAGTGGCAGTGGCCAGGTGCTTTAAAGGTGCTGACCACTACCACTGAAAATCACACCCAATATTTCCAAAACTGCATTTCCTAGTAATGTATAATTATATGAGCTTAACATTTTATGTTACAGAATGAATTCTTAATAACGTTGCCAGCTTCTCTCTTATGCAAAAACATTTTCTTCTGGCTTACCTCTCTTGAAAGAACAGCCAAAAAACAGCCATTGGCTAACTCTGATGGTTCCATTTTGAAAAACTTATTAGAAGCCAACATAATTTCTGATGAGTGACAAAGAGGAAGAACAGGAGGACTCAGCCTGCAGTAAAATAGCAACAGTCAAAACAACCTGAAAGTAATACATAAATTATTTCCTAAGCTGGCCACTTTACATTATACACTACTATACAACAAATTCAAAATCATACATAAAATTTCTAATAAAAATCTAGTCTTAGGTTTATAGCAAATGTTTATAAAATATAATCATTTAAAAGATTTTCTCCAAAGGTACATTTAATCCCATGAAACCACTGCTTGGCAACAGCAGTCTCAGGTTTACTGGGATCAAAAGAAACAATAACTTTTGGAGATTTTGTAAAGGTCTTATCTTGTAAGCATGTGTCCTAGGGAAAAATGTTAGGACGACTGGTTAATGTGGAAATCTGAACCATCCTATCTGAAAAACATGGTGTAAGATGGATCAGTCACTAGAGGCTGAAGCTCACAGTAACTGAGCTAAAGTGACCGCCACACAAATAAGACTATCCAGATCAGGTACTACAAAAAAAAAAGTATGGGACAAACACAGAGGATCTCTAAAGGTAAAAAGAGGACTGTTGTAGTTGTTGATATGGAAGGACAGACTAGATAGGCCATGTGGTCTTTTTCTGTCGTCATGTTTCTATATTTCTAAATCACAGGACTCTAGGGGTTCAAAGGAAGCCTTCATCAATTGGGTTAGAACACATTCAGGTCTCAGGACTCAGCAGGTGGCTTGATAAGAGGCAATTACCCCATAAAATGGGCAGCTAGGGAGAGTACACAGATGGGTGCTCTTCTACATGATGAGCACCAATTGCACTAAAGTGTACCATAATGAAGGAAACATTTTCCATACCTGTTAATTTCCTTGAATCCTGCTAGACCAGTCCAGACAGGTGGCTTGTGCTTTCCAGCCAGCAGATGGAGGCAGATCAGAACAACTTTCAGTGATGACATCACTAGTATATATACACTGGTGCAACACCAAAAGAAGACAGCATGAAACTTCCCAAGCAGAAAGCAAGACTGAAAAACTCAGAAAAAGTATTAATCAACAATAACAATTTTGCTCAATTTTTTTTCTCTCTTACCATACTTGACTCAGTATCAAGTATGGATACTGGTCATGTAGCTAAAACGTCTGCAGGGTTCCAAAACCTGTAGGAGAAGTCTTCCCAAGGCAGGTCCTTGACTGGTCTACCAGGATTCAAGGAAAGGAAATTAACAGGTATGGAAAATGTGTGCTTCCTTATTATCCTGCTAGACCAGCTCAGATGAGTGGGACATACCCAAACAGTCAGAAACCAGGGTGGGAGGAAGATGATGCTCTGTACAGACAGCTCTGCCAAAAGCACCATCCACTACAGCTCCCACATGCAACCTGTAGTGCTTCACAAACATTCTCAGGGATGAGCAGGTAGTTGTTTTACAGATGTCTTCCAGAGATACCAAGGGGACTCCATCCAGGAGGTGGCATATGCCCTAGTGGAATGAGCTCTGACTCACTCTGTCACACATTTGACACAGCTGAACTAATAGCCTCCTTAGTCTAGCAGCAAGCAAGGATGTGGCTGCCACCTGATCTTTCCTCAGATCACTGAAGGGAACAAAGAAATGGTCTGACTGACAGAAAGAAATTTCAATCTTCAGATACTTCAACAATGCCCTCATCACATCCAAAAGATAAAGTGAGGGTCCATCCATAAAGGAAGGCAGGACTACAGACTAAGATGAAAGGACAGCATGGTCCTCGGCAAGATGGATGCTGACAAATTGACTAGAAAAGGCTCTCTACAAGACAAGGCCTGTAATTCCAACACTCATCTGGCAGACACAATAGCCCACCAGAAACACTAACTTCAGGATCAAATCCTTCAGAGAAGCTCTTCAAAGGAGCTCACAGGAGAGACCTTTCAGTGCCTTCAATAGCAGAGAATAACTCCACTATGGAACAGTTGGACAAACAGGGGGCCAAATCTGAACATAAGATATGCCATACTGGGTCAGACCAAGGTCCATCAAGCCCAGTATCCTGTTTCCAACAGTGGCCAATCTAGGTCATACGTACCTAGCAGTTTCCCCAAAAGACACAGGTTCCGCAATGCTTGTAATGGGTCAAGCATTGATATCCTGGGTCCCTTCTTAATAATGGTTTATGGACCTTTCCTCCAGGAACTTGTCCAAGCCTTTTTTAAACCCAGCTATACTAACAGCCTTTACTACATCCTCCGGTAACAAATTCCAGAGTTTGATTACACGTTGAGTGAAAAAATATTTTCTTTTATTAGTCTTAAATAGTTTATCCTGTAGCTTCATTGCATGTCCCCTAGTCTTTCTATATTCTGATAACGTAAACAATCGATCTACGTTTACCCGTTCTACTCCGTTCATTAATTTATAGACTTCTAACATATCTCCCCTCAGCCGTCTCTTTTCCAGGTTAAAGAGCCCTAACCTTTTTAGCCTTTCTTCATAGGAGTATCTTTCCATCCCCTTTACCATTTTGGTGGCTCTTCTCTGAACCTTTTCTAATAACTCTATATCCTTTTTAAGATACGGCAACCAGAATTGCACACAATATTCAAGGTGCGGTCTCACCATGGAACGATTTAGAGGCATTATAATATCTTTTGTTTTATTTTCCTTTCCTTTCCTTATGATACCTAGCATTCTATTTGCTCTCTTGGCTGCCGCTGCACACTGGGCCGAGGGTTTTAACATGTTATCCACAATGACGCCTAAATCATTTTCCTCGGTGGTGGTTCCTAATGTGGAACCTTGCATAGTATAACCATAGTTTGGATTGTTCTTCCCTAGGTGCATAACTTTGCACTTGTCCACATTAAATTTCATCTGCAATTTTGATGCCCAGTCTTCTAATTTATCAAGATCCTCTTGCAATTTTCCACAATCCTCTTGGGTTTTAACAACTTTAAATAGTTTTGTGTCATCTGCAAATGTGATAACCTCACTCGTTATTCCACTTTCCAGGTCATTAATGAATATGTCAAAAAGCAGCGGACCCAGCACAGATCCCTGGGGTACACCACTATTCACCTTTCTCCATTGGGAAAATTGTCCATTTAGCCCAACCCTCTGCTTTCTATCTCTTAACAAGTTCTTGATCCACAATAGTACACTACCTCCTCTCCCATGACTCTTTAGTTTTGACAAAAGTCTCTGATGAGGGACCTTGTCAAAGGCTTTCTGAAAGTCCAGATACACTATATCAACCGACTCACCTTTGTCTACCTGTTTATTCACACTTTCAAAAAAACATAACAGATTAGTAAGACAAGATCTTCCTTGTCTAAAGCCATGTTGGCTGTCTCCCATTAGGCCATGACTATCTACATGCTGAGTAATTTTATTCTTTATGATGGTTTCTACCATTTTTCCCGGTACTGACGTGAGGCTCACCAGTCTGTAGTTTCCCGGATCACCCCTGGAACCCTTTTTAAAAATTGGTGTTACATTGGCGATCCTCCAATCTTCAGGTATTAGAGATGATTTTAATGAAAGTTCACAGATTACTAATAGCAGGTTTGCAATCTCATATTTCAGTTCTTTCAACACCCTTGGATGTATACCATCCGGCCCAGGTGATTTGCTACTCTTCAGTTTATCTAATAGTTGTAATATATCTTCCCAATGTATCGATATTTCCTTCAATTCTTCCGCACCTTTAAATCTGCTTCACTCTTTTGAGGAAAAAGGACTTATCTGGGTGTGCCGCTAAGGACATACCCTGGATCTGAACGTGGTAACTCACAAGGGCCACTATGAACCTTGAGCGAGTTCACAGCTAAATTCTAGTCTAATCCAGATTGTAGGAAGGTCAGAACAGTGAGCTTGTCCCCTTTTCTGGCCTCCAGGTCTTGAGGCAGGCAAAGGGAGAATTTGAGAAGGAGCTTGCTGCGGAAGCAAAAACACATAATAAATACTTTTTCAAGTACATTAGTAGCAAAAAACCTGTGAGAGTCAGTTGGTCCATTAGATGATGGAGGGGATAAAGGGGCACTAAGAGGCGACAAGGCGATAGTGGAGAAAATGAATGAATTCTTTGCTTCGGTCTTTACTGAGGAAGATGTATGTAACTACAATATTCAATCTACTGTAAATCTTGTAACCCTATGCTTGCTGTGCTCTATCCCCCCCCTCCCCCAAATCACATTGTATATAAATTAATCCTGGCCAGTACAGCCAAACCTCCTATGTATAGACACCGCTGCTGATCACTGGAAGCAGCGGGCTACAAATGTACACTAAATAAATAAATAAAATAAAGATGTAGGGATGTTACCCATGACTGAAGTGGTATTTAAAAGGTGCGGAAGAATTGAAAGAAATATCGATACATCGGGAAGATGTATTACAACTATTTAATAAACTGAAGAGTAGCAAATCACCTGGACCGGATGATATACATCCAAGGGTGTTGAAAGAACTGAAATATGAGATTGCAGACCTGCTATTAGTAATCTGTGAACTATCGTTAAAATCATCTGTAATACCTGAAGATTGGAGGATGGCGAACGTAACGCCAATTTTTAAAAAGGGTTCCAGAGGTGATCCGGGAAACTACAGACCGATGAGCCTGACGTCAGTACTGGGAAAAATGGTAGAAACCATCATAAAGAACAAAATTGCTGAACATGTAGATAGGCATGGCTTAATGGGAGACAGCCAACATGGCTTTAGACAAGGAAGATCTTGTCTTACTAATCTGTTATGTTTTCGTGAAGGTGTGAATAAACAGGTAGACAAAGATGAGTCGGTTGATAAAATGTATTTGGACTTTCAGAAAGCCTTTGACAAGGCCCCTCATCAGAGACTTTTGTCAAAACTAAAGAATGATAGGATAGTAGGCAGTGTACTATTGTGGATCAGGAACTGGTTAAAAGTTAGAAAGCAGAGGGTAGGGCTAAATGGCCAATTTTCTCAATGGAGAAAGGTGAATAGTGGTGTACCCCAGGGATCTGTGCTGGGTATGCTGCTTTTTGACATATTCATAAATGACCTGGAAAAGGGAATAACGAGTGAGGTTATCAAATCTGCAGATGACACAAAACTAAAGTTGTTAAAACCCATGAGGATTGTGGAAAATTGCAAGAGGATCTTGATAAATTGGAAGACTGGGCATCAAAATGGCAGAAGAAATTTAATGTGGACAAGTGCAAAGTTATGCACCTAGGGAAAAACAACCCAAACTACGGTTACATGATGCAAGGTTCCACATTAGGGACCACCATCCAGGAAAAATATTTAGGCGTCATTGTGGATAACATATTAAAACCCTCTGCTCAGTGTGCAGCGGCGGCCAAGAAAGCAAATAGAATGCTAGGTATCATAAGGAAAGGAATGGAAAATAAAACAAAGGATATTATAATGCCTCTGTATCGTTCCATGGTGCGACCGCACCTTGAATATTGTGTGCAATTCTGGTCGCCGTATCTTAAAAAGGATATAGCATTATTAGAAAAGGTTCAGAGAAGAGCCACCAAAATGGTAAAGGGGATGGAAGGATACCCCTATGAAGAAAGGCTAAAAAGGATAGGGTTGTTTAACCTGGAAAAGAGACGGCTGAGGGGAGATATAATAGAAGTCTATAAATTAATGAACGGAGTGGAACGGGTAAACGTAGATCGATTGTTTACATTGTCAGAATATAAAAAGACTAGGGGACATGTAATGAAGCTAAAGGATAAACTATTTAAGACTAATAAGAGCTAATATTTTTTCACTCAACGTGTAATCAAAGTCTGGAATTTGTTACCGGAGGATGTAGCAAAGGCTGTTAGTGTAGCTGGGTTTAAAAAAGGGTTGGTCAAGTTCCTGGAGGAAAGGTCCATAAACCATTATTAAAAAGGGACCCAGGATATCAATGCTTGACCCAATACAAGCATTGTGGAACCTGTGTCTTTTGGAGAAACTGTTAGGTACATATGACCTAGATTGGCCACTGTTGGAAACAGGATACTGGGCTTGATGGACCTTGGTCTAACCCAGTATGGCATATCTTATGTTCTTATGAGAGGAACACCACCTTTTGAAGACCCTCTTGACCCTTATACAGGTCAACGAAGCAGAAACCCTACAGACCTTAACAAGGGTATCTACTACCATTCCAAAGTAGCCCATTTTAGACAGGTTGTCCATATGTTTGAAGGGAATGGTCTCTTCCATGACTAGGGAAACCTGATGCAGAAGCCCCCTGTCCTAAGGTAGCAATAGAGAGGGCCCCCACCAACAGGTGCAAGTGATCCAGATATCAAGGCCTCCGTAGCCAGTCTGGTGCCAGTGTAATGATCAAACCCAGGTAAGACTAAATTCTGTATAGAACTTAACTCACTAAGGGCCATGAAAGACAGACATGCAGAAATTCCTTCTGGGTATCCAGATTTTCAGCCTGTGAATACTACTACTACTACTAATTAATTGTATAGTGCTACAAGGCATACACAGTACTGCATAGGTAAATATGAGATAACCCCTTCTTCACAGAGCTTACAATCTATACAAGACAAAAATAGGACAAACAGGGGACTAGGGTAAGTCAAGTAAATGGTTAAAACATAAATGAAAGTGAAGAAGGGACAAATAAAGGGATCAGGACCAAAAACAGCCATGAAGAGGTGGAGTTTTAGCCTGGATTTGAATAGACCAGATATGGAGCTTGATGTATTTTCTAAGCCACATTGTTCTAGGCATTTGGCACCGTAAGGTAGAATGAACGAAGTCTGGAGTTGGCAAATCACAGTAAGACTGTAAATAATGGCAGATAAAAACCAGCATAGTCCATTTAGTCTGCTAGAATTGTACACACTGCTCCTGCAGGGTATCTCCCTCTATGCCTTTATTTAGGGTTGTACTCGCTATTCCATGGATGGGTACAAGAGAAAAGCACAGATAAAAACTATTTGACTGAAGAGTGGAGTTCCTCAGGGAAGGTGTAGGGAGAGATGAAAGGAGAGATAATGAGGAGCCACAGAATGAAAGCATTTGTAGGTCAGTAGAGAAGTTTGAACTGGATGTGGAAACAGATAGGGAGCCAATGAAGTGATTTGAGAAGAGGGTTTACATGAACTATAACATCACTGGTAGAAGATTAGGTGTGCAGCTGAGTTTTGAATGGATTAAAGGGAAGATTCAGTGGGAGACCAGTGAACAGTAAGGTGCACTAATCTAAATGGAAGGTGATTAGAGAGTGGATAACGGACTTGGTAGCAATGTTCCCACAAAGCTGCGCTGAGTCCTCCGCTGGCATTTCTGCGAGTGGGGGGAGGTGTAAAGCAATCACAAATTATACAAATAAGTAGAAGTAGTAGTAGAGGTTGGTAAAAGAAAGACTTTGGAGAAGTTCACTCACAGAGGCTTCCAGAAGATAGGGCCAGAGGATCCAAGGGCTCCTCTTGTTAGGACTCAGCAGGGAGCGTGGGGGTGCTTTTCAGTCAGTAAGAGCTTTGGCATGGCCTCTTCCTCCTATGTTTCTAAGCCAAGAAGGGGAAATCCTTTCAGAGATCTTAGAAGTCTTGAGACTCAGCAGGAATATCCTCCAGAAAAGGTAAATCCTTGCATTGAGATCCGGTGGGTTGCTTCCAAGGGAACAGCAGTCAGAGCTTCTCCAGCTATTTTACTGAGAATGAATCCACAATCCATCAGACCAATAGTTCTTCAAGATCCTTACAAGGGGATACACCATGAAGTTTCCAGAACTTCTCCAAGATCATGTGGCATACACAGGTCCCAAGGACTTGCCGATGCTGTGCAATCCAAAGCTCGATCGCTTTGCATTTCCCCCCACTGGCAGGAATGCCGGCGGAGAACTCAGCGCAGCTTAGCGGAAACATTGCTCGGTAGTGTGTTCACAAAAGAACAGACAAATCCTACTGATGTCCTGTGGCTGAAAAAGTTCTGTACTTTGGCATTCCCCTGGGTGTCCATCAGGTCAAATACTGGCAGGTCCCACTTCCACATAAGGCCGAATGCGCGAGAGCTAAGTTCTATTCAAGAAGTCGGCCTGCACAATGTCAACACCCACTATTAGATTAGTCTCTGCCCAATGGCAGAATGCCACCATCTCCACGGCTACTGAGGCACTGCATGTTCTGCCCTGTTTTTTGATGTACACTCCTACATGGCATTTTCAGAGAACACTGACAGCTTGTCCTCCAGGAGAGACTGAAATTTCTCTAGAGCTATGCAGATCACCCTGGCATCCAGCCTTTTTTATTGACCAAGAAGCTTCTAGAAAGAATCAACACCCCTACACAAATTGACCCAGATAGTGGGTTCTCCAGGCCAGCAGGGCAACTATTATCTGTGGCAACTATTATCCAAACCATACCTCCAGAAGCATTCCGTTCATCAGAATGTGAGACTGTAGCCATCAAGCCAATTCCTCCTTGATCTTCTCGGAAAAGCATAGATGATGCTCGAACATCTGGGAACAGTGGGACCAGGGGGCTAGGAGATGCCTCTCTGTAGAGGGTATGTGTGCACGCTGGCCCAAAGAATGAGCTCCAGGGTCGACGCCATCCATCCCAGGAGCTGCAGGTAATCCACACACCGGGAGCTGCCCAAGAACAAAATTCCCAGGATCAGGGCTGCAGTTTCGCCAACCTGTCTGGGGTAAGAAACACTCTGCACATGCAGAAGTTGAAGCGAGAACCCAGATACTCCAAAACATGGAGGGAACTCGACTGCTCTTGTGTAGTTTATCACCTAGCCATGTCCTCCTTGGACTTCTACATAAAGTTGGACCAGATTAGCTAGTCATCCAGATACAGGTGAACCCAGATCCCTTGCTTGTGGACCATGGCCTGACCAAAGGACAGGGCACAAAAATGAAAATTGTAGCTCGGGATGCAGAAGCATAGAGACTTCTAATGTTTCTCCCTGATTGGAATGTGGAAGTACACCTCGAGTAGGTCCAAGGTGGTCAGGAGCTCCTTTTGCTG
The DNA here is from genome assembly GCA_033557465.1 of Ichthyophis bannanicus. Lineage (NCBI taxonomy): Eukaryota > Metazoa > Chordata > Amphibia > Gymnophiona > Ichthyophiidae > Ichthyophis > Ichthyophis bannanicus. Next base: position 1,510,999,718 of record CM066032.1, on the reverse strand, counting down.
GACCGATGCAATAACCAACCTGAAGGCATCCATGAGAAAGTAGGGCACCCTTAACTTGGCACTGATTGCTTTCAGATACAGAATGGTCTGGAAGGACCAGCCTTTTTTGGGGACCATGAAGTAAATGAAATGGAATACTTCTCGGGAGGAAGTGACGTCACCGGAGCCGATGGCGGCTTGAAGGAGCCGCTCCGGCACTGACCCAGCCAAAAGCAGCGTAAAATAAACCCCTCGGAGGCGGCAAGCGGTGAATTCGGCCGCGGACAGCAGGCGGGAGCTGACGGGACCGCTGAAACGCCGGCAGGCGTAAAATCATTCAGGCGGTGCGGTGCCCGAGCGGGAGAGTGCCGCGGCAGAGCGGAGGGCCGAAAATGGCGCTCGGAGGCAGCGTGGCGGTGGCGTTTGCAGCAGGCAGCAGCTAAGGGCCAGCACTGTCGACGAAGTCACAGCTCCCCAAATTGAAAGACCCATAGGAACCAGAGAGCTGGAGGTGAGCGGGGCTGAGGAGATATAAGGCAGCAGCAGAGGAGCAGGTCTGGTGTGTCCAGTGCGGCTGGAGGGACGCAAGGGCTGAGGAGAGAGCCCGGAAGATTCGGGCAGGCTGAGACGGCTGCGGGCCAGCAGGGGGCTATTGGCAAGAGCGCTAGGCCTGGTGTCCGGGTTCTGAGAGGAGCTGGAGGAGGCCGGACATCAGCGCTCGGACGGAAAGGCGCAGGGGAGGATCCCAGAGCGGTGCTAACCAGCAAAAAAGCGGCAAGTGAGCTCCCATACAAGAAGATCTGAGCTGACCTTGAAGGGGGTGTCTGGCACGGAGATGACCACCAGACGAAAAGCGGCCGACCTCAGAGACTATGCGTACACAGGGACGCAAGGAGGGAAAGGTGAGGGCGGGCAGCTGGAGAGCAAAAAGCCCCCTGAGGGGCCAGGAGAGCCAGGCGGAGTAGGAGCCATGGAGATTGTAAAAGCCCCAGAAATGGACTCTATACAGACTATCACGAGAACGGAGCTTAGAGACTGGTATCTGGATATTAAAAATGAAGTGCAGTCTGTGAAGAGCGAGCTGAACGCCGTGCTGGGCCCCCTGAAAGAAGAGGTTGGAGAGCTGGTGTGTAGAATGGGGGACCACGAGAACAGGCTGCAAGAGATTGAACTACATCAGGAAGAAGAGACACAACGATCGGCGCAGTTGGGGTCACAATATGAGACTTTGTTATATAAGCTGGAGGATCTGGAAAATCGCTCTCGACGTAATAATCTGAGAATCAGGGGAATACCGGAGGAGACCGAGTTCCAGGATAGCGAGAAGGTGGCCCGTTCTGTTTGCTTGGAGGCCCTACGACTGGGTGGTGAGGAGGCGACTGCTACGGATCTACAACTTGAAAGGGCCCACAGAGCACTGGGGAAACCCGTGGGCAATAAACCCCGAGACATTGTCATCTGTCTGGCTCGGTATAAAATTAAGGAAAAAATTATTAATAAAACCAGACGAGGAGGAACTCTCATGTGGCAGGGATATCCGGTGCACATATATGAAGACCTCTCTGCAGGCACCTTGCAGAGGCGGAAGGCCATGCAGCCCGTTACACAAGTGCTGCGGAGAGAGGACATTAAATACCGCAGGCTTCACCCCTTTGGACTCTCATTTACCTACAAGGGGCGAACATGGCGGGCACAGACACCGGAGGAGGCACTGAAGGCTCTTCGGGATGCGGGCCTGAGCACCCAGGGGGCAGGACTGGGGATGGGTTCTTCCATCGGTGGGCAGCAGAGGTTGAGGGGAGGTAGCCCAGAGAGCGGAAGAACCGGAGCGACACGACCGGGGCAGCAGCCGCAAGAGGACCAGCGGATGGAAGATACTTGAAGCAACTTGTGGACTGATAACATGCTGGTATAAGTGTTGAAGGGAGGGGGAGGAGTGTTGTCTTTAAGAATGTTTTATATGCGACATACTGATATTTTGTAACGCATTTGGAGGTTAGGAGGGAGGGGGAAGGGGAGACCGGGTGGGGTGGGGGAGGGGGTAGGTGGATGGGAGGGGGAGGAGGGGGGTGAGGCGGGGGGACACCGGGAGGGTGGCATTAGAGGGGCGGAAGGGGGAGGGATGGACGGGTGAAGGTCGGCCTGAGGAGAGGGGTAGGGGGGGAGAGGGTCTGGATGTAAGGAGGGGGGAGAGCGGGATGGAGGTGGGTGGGGGTAGGGGCAGGTTAAGGAGTAAGGCTGGGGAAGGGAAGGGGCGCACTACTCCTGAGTTATCCTCTGGAAGTAACGGAGGATGGGGTTGGGTTGGGGAGGGCGGGAGGGAGGGGGCAGGAGGGCTTGCGGAGGTCGAAGGGGGTCCGAGGTATGGGGGGAGGGATGAAGGGGGGGGGGTAGGGGGAGGGGGGAGTGGAAACCGTAGAATGTTAAATGTTATGACCTTAAATGTGAAAGGGCTGCGAACACGACAGAAACGCCAGTTAGTGGGGAGAGAGGGTAAAAGAATGGGGGTAGATATTATGTGTATACAAGAAACGCACTTGCGGGTGGGGCAGGAATATTTGTTGGAATCTAGGCAATTTCCCAAGGTTGTTTTGGCGGGGCAGAGAATAAATTCTAGGAAAGGGGGGGTGGGCATCATGGTGGGGGGAGAGTACCACTCTAAAGTGAAGGAAGTTAGACGGGGGAAAGGAGGGAGATGGGTGGGGGTGTTATTGCAAATTGAAGAGGAGGAGGTATGGGTAATTAGTCTATATGGTCCCAATGAGAAGCAGGGGGAGATGTATGAGCAACTCGGGAAGGACTTGGCAGGATTGGGGGATACTCCAATAATCATGGGGGGGGACTTTAACTTAACGTGTAATCCTAGAATGGATACCAGTGGGGGGCAGGGGGGTGGCAGAAGGGGGGATAGACGCAGCCTGCATGCATTGCGAGAGCGCTTGGGGTTGGTGGATTTGTGGAGAAGTTGGCATCTGGGGGAACGGAAATATACTTACTACTCACCAGTGCATAGCTCTTATAGTAGGCTGGACATGCTGTGGGGGGGTGGAATCTGGTTAGATAGGGTATGGGAGGTGGAACATGGCCAGGTCACTTGGTCAGATCATGCCCCGGTGAGTGTTCGCTTTGATATAAGAGCGAAGGACGACAGTTTAAAATTCTGGCGACTTAACAATTCCTTGCTGGAGGAGGAGAAACACGTGGGGATGCTTAAGGCTCATATAAAGGACTACCTCCAGCTAAATGATACCGGAGTGGTGTCTGCGGGAGTGTTGTGGGATGGTATAAAGGCGGTGATTCGAGGACAGCTGATAGGGCTGGGGGCGAGGGTAAAGCGGGAAAAAGGGGCTAGGGAAAGTGCATTATTGCAGCAGTTGCGGCGCTTAGAGGGGGTGCATCAGAGGGTGGCAGACTCGGGTACCCTTACGGAGATCCAAAGGGTGAGAGGGGAGTTGAGTAAATTGCGAGCTCAGGAGATAGCATTTCAACTGGCAGTCTTGAAGCAGGCCCATTTTGAAGGTGGGAATCGGGCAGGAAAGGTGCTGGCCAGTCGCTTGAAGGGGCGGAGACAAGAGGGACATGTTGCGGGTATTAGGGGCGATAAAGGGGAGTGGGTCCAAAACTCCAAGGGAATTAGGGGGGTGTTTCGGGAGTATTATAGGACTTTGTATGAAAGCGAACTAGAGGGGGGTGAGAGGGACACTGCGGAATTCCTGGAAGAATGTGGGCTGCCACAGGTGACGGAGGAGGAACGGGAGCATCTTGGGCGGGAGATTCAGGAGGAGGAGGTGCGGAGGGCTATTACAGCGTTGAAATTGGGAAAGGCGCCAGGGTTGGATGGGTACACGGCAAAATTTTATAAGGTCTTGTCAGATCAGCTTACGCCCATTTTTACCAGGGTAGTTAATAGGGTGCTCCAGGGGGAGGGCCTTCCGCGCACAATGGCGGAGGCCGGTATAACGGTCTTGCCGAAACCAGGCAAGGATAGGGGGGTATGCGGTTCATATAGGCCCATCTCTTTAATAAATTTGGATGCAAAGCTATTGGCGAAAATTTTTGGCCAACCGTATCCAGGACATAGTGCCGCACCTGATTCACCCGGACCAGACGGGCTTCGTGAAGGGGCGTCAGGGTAGCGATAATGTGCGAAAGATTTTGAATATGATGTGGCAACTTCAGCGCTCTAAAGAAGAGGCAGTGTTAATCACTGTAGATGCGGAAAAAGGCCTTTGACCGGGTGGAGTGGTCTTTTATGTTTCAAGTTTTGGACAAAATGGGGTTTGGAGGGAAGTATGTCAGTTGGCTTCGTGCTTTATATCAGGGTCCGAGTGCTCGAGTTCGGGTGAACGGGGGGTATTCGGAAAGTTTTGAGCTGCATAGAGGCACTAGACAGGGATGTCCGCTGTCACCCCTGTTGTTTGCCTTGGCTATCGAGCCGTTGGCGGCCTACATCAGGCGAATGGGGGACATTAAGGGAGTACAGATAGGCGGGCGGGAGGAAAAGATTGGCCTCTTTGCGGATGATGTTATCTTCACCCTGACACAACCGCTCACCACGCTACCAGTGCTAATGAGGGCTATACATCGGTACAGCCGCTTAGCGGGATATAAAATTAACCAAGGTAAAACGGAACTGCTGGGATTTAATTTGGCGCCCAGGGTGGAGGAGAGCTTGCGGCACCACTTTAAATTTAGGTGGGTGGAGGAGAGTTTTCGGTATTTGGGGATCCAGTTGGGGACCCCTCTATTTAGGATTAAACAATGGAACTATCAGGGGTTGGTTGAGAATATAAGGCAGGATCTATCACGGTGGAGGGGGTTGTATCTGTCTTGGATGGGGCGAATCGCGGTAGTCAAAATGAACGTTCTACCTAGGTTATTGTTTGTTTATATGTCCCTGCCGTACCGGTGGGTCGGAAAGGAAATAGCTCGGACACAAAATCTATTACTGCAATTTATTTGGGACGGCAAACGCCCAAAGGTCGCCAGGGCGACCATGTATAAGCCTAAAATGGAGGGGGGGTTGGGAGTCCCCTCATTGCTCAGGTACTATGAGGCGGCGCAACTTCGGGCCATATTTGCCTGGAAGGAGGGGGTGGAGAGGCCTGGGTGGGTGGGAATGGAGGGGGAGGGGGGGACGGAAGGGGGAGCATGGATCTGGGACCCTGGGGGGGGAAGGAAGCGGTTGGGAGCAGAGAATCCATACAGGGACCTTACCCGACAGGTTTGGCTGAAATGGAAGATGCACCTGTTAGGGGGGAAGCAATACTCCCGAGAAACTCCAATTCAGCTTGCCATGAAGGGTAGGATGGGGGAGGAGGCAGGGGTTTTTCGGAGATGGGGGGAGTCCGGGTTGTGGAAGTTGGGACAGCTAGTGGGGGATGGGGGGAGGATTAGGGGTTTTGAGGAGCTGCAGCAGAAGTACAGTTTGGAGAGACATGATAGATATGCTTATGTTAGTTTGTGGTACTGGCTTCAGAGGCCGGAGGTGAAGCGAGATCTGCTGGCTAAACCTACGCCCTTTGAGGAGATGATGGGGACTACAGGGATGCCCACTAGGATTATTTCGAAGCTATATAAAATCCTGGGGGAGTCTGCGCCAGGGGGTATACGGGGCCAGAAGCAGTGGGAGGAAGACCTGGGGGGGCAGTGGGACGGTGAGAGGTGGGATAGAATCTATATTAGAACTCATAAATTAGCACCGGGAACAGCAATGCTGGAAAACAGCTATAAACTACGGCTCAGAATGTATTGGACCCCGGTGTGGCTACATGCCTTATACCCTGCTAGTTCGGATCAGTGCTGGAAGGGGTGTGGGGCTAGAGGGGATTTGCTGCACATGGTGTGGGGATGCCCGGTAGTTCAGGAGTATTGGAGGGGGGTGGAAAGACTTACGGGAGATATCACAGGGGTGAAGGTCAGCTTTACCCCTAGTATGGTGATATTGAATGAAGGGGGGACGGGAGAAGGGGGGAAGAGACAGGGGGAGGCTGCAGGGGTATTGTGTGATAGCAGGGCGGATGTGTCTCCTCCGCTGGTGGAAGAAACAAGACGTTCCCCCATTAGCGGAGGTGGCGGGGCGAATGGAGCAGCTTTGGGAGTATTGTGCAATAGAAGCCCACCAAAAAAGCGTAGTTACTCACCTGTAACAGGTGTTCTCCAGGAGCAGCAGGAATCAGTCCTCACTTATGGGTGACGTCGGCGCCGACGGAGCCCTCGCGGAGCAATTTTCCCCAGCTTTCAAAGAAAGCCTTTGGGAATTGCAGCGCGCATGCGCGGTAGTCTTCCCGCCCGAAGGTGCCATCTTAGCCAGTCAGATGACATAGCTAAAAAAGACAGCATAAAAATTTGCAAAAAGAACATAAGCAGACGATTGCAACTCCAAGGGGAGGAGGGAGGGTAGTGAGGACTGATTCCTGCTGCTCCTGGAGAACACCTGTTACAGGTGAGTAACTACGCTTTCTCCAGGACCAAGCAGGAAGTCAGTCCTCACTTATGGGACTCCCAAGCTCAAGGCTACCGGAGACCCTAAGCACAAAAATGAGCTCCCTCTAGCTCAGCAGCACAGAAGGAAAGAATCTTCGCTGAATTATCACCCACCGGTAGCCCACATCCGGGATGGAGGGTAGGAGTTGCTCAGACCTCAAAGAGATTACGGAGGACTGCCTGTCCGAAAGCACTGTCCCTACGGGACTCCCTCTCGAGACAGTAATGGACCGCAAAAGTCTGGCTCGAAGACCAAGTAGCGGCCCGGCAGATGTCTGCCAGCGGAACAGAGCGGAGGTAAGCCACTGACGTGGCCTTTGCCCGAACGCAATGAGCCGTGACTCGACTTTCTAAGGCGAGTCCGGCTGCCCCATAAGCCCAAGAGATACAGTCCGCAACCCAGATGGACAGAGTACGCTTGGAGACCGGGAGCCCCAATTTATTGGGGTCAAAGGACACAAAAAGCTGCGCAGCTTTACGGTGCTCCCGCGTACGGTCAAGGTAGAAGTTCAACGCCCTTCTACAGTCCAGGGTATGGAGGACCGTCTCAGCTCGGCTGGAGTGTGGTCTGGGAAAGAAGGTTGGAAGTACCACCTCCTGATTCAAGTGAAAAGGGGAGACCACTTTAGGCAGAAACTTTGGGTGAGTCCGTAGGACTACCCTATTCTTGTAGAACCGAGTGTAGGGGGATCAGACACGAGGGCCTGTAATTCACTTACGCGCCTAGCGGAAGTGAGGGCTATCAAGAACAGCGTTTTCCAAGACAGAAAACGGAGAGAGCAGGTAGCCATAGGTTCAAAAGGCGGACAGGTGATCCGCTGTAAAACCACATTCAGGTCCCAGTCAGGCGCTGGCGGGCGCAGAGGTGGTTTAAGTAGTAGGAGACCTCGGAGAAACCTCGCTACGAGAGGGTCGTTGGAGAGAGGTCTGCCGTCCACCGGCACATGATGTGCGGAAAGAGCACTGAGGTGAACTTTGACGGAGTTGGACTTAAGTCCCAGATTAGAGAGGTGTAGCAAGTACTGTAAGATCACCGACACCGGGCAGGAGAAGGGATCCTGAGACTGTTGGGTACACCAGACTGCAAAGCGACGCCATTTAAGGGCGTAGCATTTGCGGGTAGAAGGCCGTCGCGAAGCCAAGACGACCTCCTCCACCTCTGCCGGCAAGAGGAGAGGAGCAAGGACTACCCTCTCAGCAGCCAGGCCATGAGGTTGAGAGACCTGAGGTTGGGGTGCAGTAGGGACCCCTGATCCTGGGTGAGGAGATCCGGTTGCACCCCCAGAGGGATTGGATCCTCCACCGCCAGTTGCAGCAAGAGCGGAAACCACGGCTGCCTGGGCCAGCGAGGGGCCACCAGGATCATGAAAGCTTTGTCTCGGAGAACCTTGAAAAGGGTCCGAGAGACTAACGGGATGGGAGGGAAAGCGTACAGAAGGCTCCCCGACCATGAGATCAGAAAGGCGTCCGCCGCCACCCGAAGGGGGTGAGGCTGACGAGAGCAGAAGCGAGGAAGCTGCCGGTTGTGAGGACTGGCAAAGAGATCCACTGTGGGGAGGCCCCACCTGAGGAAGAGCTTCTGAACAATCAAGGGGTCCAGACGCCACTCGTGCGGCTGGAGGACCCTGCTGAGTTTGTCCGCCAGGCAATTTTCTTGGCCCGGGAGATAAACTGCCTTGAGGAGAATGCCGTGACTGACGGCCCAAGAGCAGAGCTTCTGTGCCTCCCGGCAGAGGAGGAAGGAGCCCGTGCCCCCCTGCTTGTTCACGTAGAACATGGCAACTTGATTGTCCGTCTGGACAAGGACGGACTGTTGGGAGGTCAGGTGGGAGAAGGCCTTGAGAGCTAGGCGGATCGCCCTGAGCTCCAGGAAGTTGATCTGCTGAGCAGACTCCCACTTGGTCCAGAGGCCTTGAGTACGTGCCTCTTGGCAATGGGCTCCCCAGCCCAGGAGGGATGCATCGGTGGTCAGCACCCGGGTCGGCTGAGGTGACTGGAAAGGCATTCCCAATACCAGGTTCGGCTGCCGGAGCCACCACCGGATAGACGAGACCAGCGGCTCGGAGACGCGCACCAGGTCTGCTAGGCCGCCCGTGGCCTGTCGCCACTGCTGGCGGAGACACCACTGAGCAGGCCGCATATTCAGGCGGGCATTGGGGGTCACATGGACGGTGGAAGCCATATGGCCGAGCAGTCTCAGGAAGCGCCTGGCGGAGACCAGGGGCTGGCTGCGAAAGCGGTCGGCTAGGTCCATGAGCCGCTGAGCCCTGTCGAGCGGTAGGTACGCTCGCGCCTGAGGGGTGTGCAGCCTTGCGCCGATGAACTCGAGATCCTGTGAGGGGAGCAAAGTGGACTTTGCGAAGTTGATGACAAAGCCCAAGTGCTGCAGCAGAGTCACCGTGCGGCACGTGGCGGTGGTGACCTCCTGAGCGGACGCTGCTCTGATGAGCCAGTCGTCGAGGTACGGAAAAACATAGAGGCCGTGAAGCCGGAGATGGGCCGCCACGACCGCGAGACATTTTGTGAAGACTCGCGGTGCGGAGGACAGGCCGAAGGGCAGTACTCTGTACTGGTAATGATTTCCTGCCACCACAAACCTTAGGTATTGGCGGTGGCTTGGGTGGATGAGGATGTGCGTGTACGCATCCTTTAGATCCAAGGAGCATAGCCAATCTCCCTGCTGGAGGTAGGGCAGAAGGATTCCAAGGGTAAGCATTTTGAACTTCTCCCGCACAAGGAACCTGTTGAGGTTGCGCAAGTCCAGGATGGGTCGGAGGCCTCCTGTTCTCTTTGGTATCAGAAAATACCTTGAATAGAAGCCCTGACCTCTCAGGTGGTGTGGCACCGGTTCCACCGCCTGATCCTGCAGAAGACCTGCTAACTCCTGAAGGAGCAACTCCCTGTGCAGAGGGGGGCGCGGAGGCTCTCCCGGAAAATAGGAGGGAGGGACCTGATGGAAGTGGAGAAGGTAGCCCTCTCGCACGACCTGAAGCACCCAGGCATCTGCGGTGATGCTGGACCACCTGTCGGCGAAGTGAACCCGCCGGCCTCCGGTGCTGGGGGGAACCAGCGGGGGGGGAGAGGCTATGCTGAGCGAGTCAAAAACCCCCACCCTGCTGAGCAGGGGCTGGTGGCGCAGGCTTGGGGGCTTGCTGCCTACGGGACCCGTTACCCCGTCCCTTGGCCTGCTGGCCCTGTTGGGGAGCTGCAGGGGCCTGATAATGGGGGTATTGTTTGTAGGCAGCCGCCTTCCTCGGGTAAAAGGTCTTTTTTCCCGAGCCCTTCTTTTTCTGGGAAGGGGCGGAGGTCTTCCTAGAAAGCCTGGTCCTGGTGAGAGTCTCAGTCTCAATTTGTGCAGCCTTTTCCGCCATGGGCTTGCCAAAGAGGTTTTCGCCTCGGCAGGGGACATCGACCAACTTGTCCTGTACCCAGGGCTCAAGGTCGGATGACTGAAGCCAAGCCTGTCGGCGGGCACCGATGCCGGCTGCGGCTACTCGAGCCGAGGCTTCAAAGCCATCATAGGCTGCCCGGGACATGAACTTTGAGCATTCCCGAATACCTGTGGACAAGGCTAGGAACCTCCGCAAGGGTTCCTCGGACAAACCAGCGGAGAAGCCGGCTAGCTCTTTAGCCAGATCCCTGAGATACATGCCCATGTAGAGCTGGTAAGTCTGGACACGACAGGCGAGCATAGAGCCCTGGAAGCACTTCTTGCCAAGGCCATCCAGGTTACGGGCCTCCCTTCCAGGAGGCACCGAGGAGTGCATCTTCTGGCTCTTAAGACGATGCATGGCCGATTCCACTACCATGGAATGGTGTGGCAACTGCGCCTTTTGAAAGCCAGGGCTCTTGCGGACTCGATAGATAGAATCGACCCGCTTGCTCAGGACCGGCGAGGAGGCCGGACTCTCCCACATGCGGAAGAGCAGTCGTTCCAGCATAGGAGGAACCGGCACAGTAAAGTGCTCCCTCGCGGGAGAGTCATACTGGAGGGCGTCGAGCTCTTCGGCTCGAGGCTCCTCCTCGGGGTCCGCAGGGAAGGCCAAAGCCTTGGCCATATCCCTAACGAAATCCGAGAACCGGGCATCCTCCGGGGGGGACTGCTTCCGAGGCTCGGACTCCGGAGAGTCCGATGGGACACACCGAGTCCGGAAAGAATCAGGTGACTCTTCTTCCTCCGATTCCCAGACCGACTCCGACGAGGACTCGGTGGGGTCGGCTCGGGCAGGGTGCGGCGCCAGCCGCCCCGACGCCGAGGGAGTCGGCGTCGGCGACCTCGGTCCCGAACGGGAGGCCGAGGGCGACCTCGACCGAGGATCGACTCGAGTTCTCATCGACTCGAGGATCGGTTCGGTCTCCGGGGTCGACTTGGACGTCGACGTCCCGGCGGTCGGGGCAGCGACGCCAGCGAAGCCAGCGAGCAGTGCCCGCTGCTGGTCCATGAAGGCAGACAATCTGCTCTCCAAGGCCGTCAACCTGAGTCCGAGCTCAGGCGACCCAGCAGCCCCGACTCGGGCCCCGACGGCGTCGGGCCCGACGTCGGCTGACGCGGAGGCGAGTCCAGAAGGACAACAGGACTTACCCGGGCAGGCATCTCCGACTCCAGGCGAGGTCGCTTCGGGAGGTGATCCTTCTCCAAGGACCCGGGGCGGCTGTCGGGGCTATGCGACCTGGCCCTCGCGGAGCCAGGAGCGTCCACCGACGCCGCCCTCGCGGGTTTTTTCCTTCCGTCGATGGTCCCCGGAGGGAGAACCCCGGTCGGAGGAGCTCCGTCGACGGTCCGAACTGGAGCCTTTCGACAGTGAGGCCTCCGACGAGGTCCGGGTACGGCTGGGGTCAGCGAAGATTCTTTCGCGCTGATGCCGCCGACTTCTCAACGCCTTCGAGGACAGTTTGCTGCAGGGCCCACAGATCAGTTCCTCGTGATCTGGGCCCAGGCAGCGGAGGCAAAGGTCGTGTGAGTCGGTGAGTGACATATTTCGGTCACACCGACCACACCGCTTAAAGCCACTGGCAGCCATCGGGGGAAAAAGGGCCCCTGCGAGGTCAAAGGACCGGGCTGCCAGGGAAAAAACGAAAACGAAAACTGACTAAGTCAGAAAAACCGAAAAACCGTTAGAGGACTCGAGACCGGCGTCGCGAGTCCGGGCGGGAAAACGACCGGCGTCGAACCGAAAGAAAAAAGGATAAATACAGAGGAAAATCAACTTTTTCGCGGGGACAAGACGGGGACGTCTGTAGGGCTCCGCGGAAAAAAGAAGACTGGCTAAGATGGCACCTTCGGGCGGGAAGACTACCGCGCATGCGCGCTGCAATTCCCAAAGGCTTTCTTTGAAAGCTGGGGAAAATTGCTCCGCGAGGGCTCCGTCGGCGCCGACGTCACCCATAAGTGAGGACTGACTTCCTGCTTGGTCCTGGAGAACATACCGTTTCAAGATATACTAAGGTGTGGGAAAGTTATGAACGTTGGAGGGCAGAGAGAGGGGGGGGATTCAGCGGGAGGAGGGGGGGGGAGTAGGAGTGCTTTGTTCACTGATGGGGGGGGGCATAGAGGGGATCTATCCTGTCCCATTATATTCTCTTGAAGAGATCATGGGTGGGGGATTCTATATCGCCCATAAGGGCGCAAAGGCTGGTCAGGGTAGTACATGACACGTTTACATTGAGGGCTATGCGGATGGGAGATCTCACTGACTGGGGGTCTGGGTGGAGGACATGGTCAGCAGCAACCTGGTGGGGGGATGGGTGGAGGGGGGGGGGATAGTATGGGCTAGGGGGGGGAGGGGGGGCAGGGTGGTATGAATGTTCATTCTGCTGGAGGGGTTATCTCGGGAGAATTTCTGTTAGGGGGGTGACAGTGGGGTTCGGGGAATGTGGGTGGGAGGGTGCTGAGAGTGCAGTTGTGGGCTATGGTACTGTGTGTTACGCGGGGGTATATTGTATTCTATATAAGTTGTACACGGGGGGCAAGGGGGGGGTAGGGTTTCATGGAAAAACATACGGGGAAGCACTAGGAGCATGGGCCTCTTCCAATGGTTAATGTTATGGATGTTTAAAAATGTTGATGGGTGGGTCTGTGGGGGGGACCACGGTTTATGTTGAGCATTGTATGTTATGTTGGGTGCTAATAAAAAAAATTTTAAATATAAAAAAAAAGAAATGGAATACTTCTCTAGGCCCAGCTTGGCAGGGATACAGGTACAATAGTCTGCAACTGCAGAGCTCTTTCGGCCAGGGAGCTGCAAGAAGACTCCACAAAGGCATCTTGGAGAAGTTCTGGAAACTTCAGGGTGTATCCCCTTGTAAGGATCTCGAAGAACTATTAGTCTGATGGATTGTGGATTCATTCTCAGTAAAATCATGCATTAGAGAAGCTCCTGATCAAGTCATATAAGGCATATGCAACAAACAATGCTCTATACTCTAACCTACAAGCTGTCCAGCAATTGCTGGATCCAACACATAAATGTTTGGGTCACTAGAGCAGCACAAAATACTGCCTAAGTGCTGAATCCATTCTTGAGGAGAAATTCACTCTCCTATCATGGGCTTCCTTCAGTGCATAATTACCGCAGTAACCAGGGCATCCACCTTAGGAACCCTGAAAAGCCGCTCCATCTCCCCTCAGGCCACAGGATAAAGTCAAATCAGGGCCTTAGTGCCCCTCAGCCCCAGATCAGAGTCTCCTATTAAGAAGACATGAGCTTTCACAAGAGCTCAAGCAGGGGAAAGAAGCTGGAAGGCCATCTCATCTCCTCCAGGATAGGATCCACTTGTAAAACCTCCCCCAAAGGAGGCTCTGCAATGCACAGAGCCACCATGGCATACTGAATCAGGGAGGAAAAGTCCTCCCTATGGAACAGCCAAATCACCAATGGATTCTCATCTCTCTTTCCTTCATTGACTCACTAAAAGGAGATAGAGAATCCTCTCCAGCCTTCCCTGGCAGGGACCAGATAAGATTCTAGGAAGAACAGACAGGCGAAAATGAGAAGCAGGAGCACTTGACCCCCCCCCCCTTGCTTCCAGTGAAGACGACTCCGGAGGGCCCCAAGTCGCCTACAAGGAAAATCAGGGCCCCAGACTATCTCCAGTAGGCTGCCATGAAGCTACAAAAGACTGAAAATAGTCCATAAGCTCAAAGTCAGCTGAAAATGGGCCCTGGGACTATGGAAGACCCTCAGAGGCCTGCCAGCATATGCCTTCAGCCACCTCAACACCCTCCCCTCTTAGCCAGTACCAAACAGCCATCCAAGATGACTGCAGTTCCTGCCAACAGTAAAATTGGAGACAAGGTAGGGGCAGCAAAATCAGAATCGGGTCCTGGACCTCCCGTGACAATCTCGATATTGTCAGGAAAATGTGCCCCCAGATTTCTTCATCACACTTAGGGAAAAAAGCCAGCCACAGAGCTCACTCAATGAAAACCACAAGCAGCACACCTTTGTGCACCTGGCATCACAGCTCAGCTCAACACAGTCAAAGAAAAAAAGCACAGAGAAAAAAATCCCAACAGAAAAAAAATGCATTGAAAAAGAAATCCCAGAAGGTAAGGGAATCCCTAAGACTGGCCAAAGAAATCCAAGAAGAGCACCCCCAGACTCCCACATAGGCCTGGGAAAACCTAGCTGCCTCAGAGTTTGTTTTAAATTTGAAGCTGTTTTATTCAAGCAGAACACAAGACAGACAATTAAAGAAATATGGATGATCTTTTTTAAAGTTACAAGAAAAAAGTAGAGAGACAGCAGAACAAGGAGATACAGGACAGTGAGAGGGAAGGGGGAGGCCAGGACCCAGATATACCAACACCCCTCGGGGGCCCTTGTGGATAACAGTGCTGGACACAGGGCAACTGTCAGCTCGAGAAGACAGTGGGTATACCCAAATTCCAAGCAAACATTAGGCCAAAGGTCTTAATATACAGACCATGATCTGGGCAAGGGGAGATAGCTCTATCGGCACTGCTGCTCCCCTTCTCCACATTTTGCCATCTATTGGAGGCAAACAATACTGGCTTCTCTCAGTGCTACACCATTGTACAGTATATACTAGTGATGTCAACACTGAAAGTTGCTCTGGTTTGCCTCCATCTGCTGGCTGGGGAGCATAACCCCTTTGACTGGACTGGTCTAGCAGAATGATAAGGAAGTTGGGTCTTGTACCTAAATCAGAGAGCTGTAGAATGTATTCAAACAGTTTTTGTTTGGTCAGAAAGTGTTGTTACTCACCTGTAACAGGTGATCTCTGGGAACAACAGGAATCAGTCTTCACATATGGGTGATGTTGGTACTGACGGAGGCCGCACGGGAACGCTTCCCAATGTCCAACTGGAAAGCCATTAGAAGCAATCCACTGCGCCTGCACTTCTGCCTTCCCAGCAACTCTCCTCAGTTGAGTTTGTAGCCAATAGAGGAAAAAAGAGTATACCCTACAACTCCTAGAGGAGGAGGGTGCGTCCCATATGTGTAGACTGATTCCTGCTGTTCCTGGAGATCACCTGTTACAGGTGAGTAACAATGCTATCTCCAGAACAAGCAGGATAACAGTCTTCACATATTGAACTCACTAGCTCCCAGGTACCAGACTGGAAGAAAGCAGCCCTGGTATCCCGAGGCTAAAGGTTAAAGCCAAGAGTGTGGATACAGTGTGGCCCCGTTGAACTCGACTGCAGTTGGCTAGAGCATCACTAATGGAAGTCTGGTGCTAGAAAGAAATCCGGGACAGAGGATAGGAGTTGCATTTAAGTCCCATAAAGATGCTGGAGTACAGCCTGGCCAAAAACAGCATTCCGATGGGAGTCCCTGTCTAGGCAGCAGTGGGCAGCGAAGGTATGAAGGGAGAAACAGCTAGCTTCCCAACAGATCTCGTCGATGGAGACAGAACGGAGGTTGGTAACAGAGGATGCCATGGCTCGCATATTGTGAGTGGTGACGTGACCCTCGAGGGAGAGTCCCACCTGCGCACAGGCAAAAGAAATGCAGTTCGCTATCCACTTGTATAGGGAACGCTTTGACACTGGAAGTCCAAGGTGATTTGGATCAAAGGAAATGAATAGCTGTGAAGATTTCCTGTGAGGTTTCATCCTATCCAAGTAGTAAGTCAGCATTCATTTAATTTATTTATTTATTTGAGTGTTGTTTTTAAACCGCTTTTCACTGTGGCAAAGTGGTGTACATTACAACTGATATTTACATAGAACAGTGAAACCTATTTACAGGACTAATTACATAGTTACATAGAACAGAATAACTTATATACATGAGAGATACCTGGATGGGAGGGGAAAAAGAGGCAATAGGTTAGATACATAATCGACTGCTATTTCTTTGGTACAGAGGGGGATGCAGTGAGGGGGAGGGAGTTATGTAATGGGACCAAAGTGTTCATTGAATAGATGAGTTTTGAGACTTTTCCTATATGTGGACAGTTCATTTGTCGATCGGAGGGTTCCGGGCACAGAGTTCCAGAGAGATGGTGCATACAAGTTCAAATGCTCCGTTGTAGGTGTACTAGGTGCTTTGGGTTTTTTCTTGTGGTATGCTCAACATGTTTATTGTGTTTTGTCTTTTTGTCCTGTGAGGGTTGGTGGCATTCAGTACTGATTGTAGGTAAGGTAAGGATTGGTTGTATATGATTTTGAAGGTCAGGAGTAGGATCTTGTAGTGTATGCAGCTGAGTAGTGACAACCAATGGAGCTGTTTGAGGATAGGAGTTATATGCTCATACTTTGATGCCCCTTGAATTGTGCATGCTGCAGTATACAAGGCAGTGTTTAGTGGAAGCTGTGGATTTCGGCAGCAGTTGGCAGACTGAACTGCAGTAGTCAAAGTGGGGTGTTATGATTGCTTGGAAAGCTGAGCGGTAGCTGGATGGGTCCAATAGAAGGTGGAGATGGCGGAGAGTTCTGATTTTGTGATATATTTGTTTTGTTAAGTTGCTTATATGAGAGTTTAAAGATGAGTTATTGGTCAAGAGTAATGCCCAGATACCTGACCTTTGGTTGAACATTCACATTTATATCATTAAGGGTTATGGAGGTTGGTGGTTGGAAACTGGTATCTTTTGTTATGAATAGTATTTTGGCTTCTTGTAGTTTATTTTTAGGGAATTGTTAGTTAACCATAGGGAGATGTCCGTGAAACAGTTTTTTTATTCCTTTATATGCTGGATTGTTGGTGGTAAATGGTGTGTAGATTATATCATCTGCAAAGATATTTAAAGTGGATGTTATGTGAACGGATGATTGAGCATAATGGTTGTAGGTAGATGTTAAATAGCAGGGCTGATAGGGAAGAGCCTTGTGGGACGCCTTGCGTTTGTGGATAGGGAGATGAGGAGTTAGCTCCCATTAACTTGCTGTTGACCATCACTGAGATATGAGTGGAACCATCTCAGGACATTGTCTTGGAGTCCGATGGACTGGAGTCTGTGCAGGAGGATGCTGTGGTTGATGGTGTCAAAGGCAGCTGAGATGTCTAGAAATATTAAGATGAAACCTTGGTTTGACGTCTGAGTTCCTTTTATTAGGGTATTAAGCAGCGAAGTTAGTAAAGTTGCAACACCATGGTTTGTCCTGAAGCCGTGTTGTTGGGGGTCCAGAGGAGCGTAGGTGTCAAGGTGTTCCTGGAGGTGCTGATGAATGTTTTTTTTATTATCCTGGTCAAGAATGGTAGGCTTGCTATGGGTCTATATGCTGCAGGATCATTGGGATTGAGGTGTGTGTTCTTCAATGTGGGGTGGATGGAGGAGGATTTAAGCTGTTTAGGCATGATGCCTTGGGTGATGGAGAGCTGGGTGATTCTTAATAGGGCTGGACTGAGCTCGTTATTTGGATGCTTTAATCCAGCTCACTGGACATGGGTCAAGTGGAGATGTGGTTGAAGTTAATGTGGTGATGGTGAATTTTATGTTCTCTCTGTTGATGGTACTAAAGATGAACCAGGAGTTGCAGTTGTTGGTGTTGATTGGTGGTGGGATCTGTAATGGAAACAGGTATGGGGAGCTGTTTGTTTTATAGTGATTTACTAGGTCTTCAGGATCAGGAAGGGTTTCCAAGGCAGCTGAATAGGGGGGCTTTGTTAGGCTCTTTACTATCTGAAAGAGCTGCTTTGGCTGATTGAGGGATTTATTTATAACATTTGTGTGGAAGGATCTCTTGCAGTTGTCAGTTTCCTGGCAGTATTCCATTAGTAGTAACATATAGGAGCTTTTATCCTCTGTTGACTTTGTCTTTCTCTATTTCCGTTCTGTCTTCCATAGGTGTCTCTTGAGATTTCTGAGTTCTGTGGTGTACCATTGTGTCTTTTGTAGTCTGTTGAAGGAACATTGGTTTGATGTTTCAGCAGCTGCTTTTCCAATGACCTGATTTCAGTGCAGTACTAGGGCATTGATGTCATAAGTAGTATTGTCTAGTAAAGGGAGCACTTCATCTGTGAAGGCTTTTTTGTTGAAGAGTTTGAGGTGCCTTTTTGCTTGATTCTGGTAGGCATAGCTGTAGGCGCATGAAAGTTGAAAAGCATGTGGTTGGACCATGGGATGGGTAGTAGAGTTGGGGGGGAGAAGGGTGAGGTGTGGATAGGTTTCGAGTTAACGAAAATGTGGTCCAGCGTTTTGCTTTTTCATCTGTTGGCTGTTGTATTAGTTGGTTAAAGTCCATTGAAGACATGGCATCCAGAACAATGCAGCTTGGTTGGGGGAGGTTAAGGGGAGGTTGAAGTTCCCGAAGAGTATGAGGTCTTTGTTTGGGTGTGAGTTTTCGAGTACAGTTCCCAGTATAGTTGATAAGTCATCGGCTGATGTAGAGGGGGATCTGTATATGAGGCACGGAATTAGGTGCCTGTTTGATATTGAGATATGGTCTATTCCATCTGTGCAGTTGCCACATAGTTGGTTGAAGTTGAAATGGGATTTTGCTATTACTGTAACTCTTCCACCTCTCCGGTGGGCATGTGGGCTGTGGTATATTGAATAGCTGTGTGGTTTTAGCTGGTTTAGTAACACTGTGTCTGTTTCTGCGAGCCATGTTTCCGTGATACAAAGGATATCAAGTTTATTGGATGTGATATAGTCATTGATTATTAGTATTCGATTTTGGACTGATCGTGCAATGATAAGCGCACATTTAAAGGCCTGGGCACTGTGGAGGTTGTTGGGTGTAGCCAGGATGGGGAGAATATTTATTAGTACATGGATTATGTTGTTCGGATTCCTTTGTCTTATGATGCAACTAGTATAGTGGAGGTCATAGGGTATGAAAGAGGGAGTAAAAGTGGGTGTTAGAGCTAGAGTCTCAGAGGTGAGACATAGTGCAAGGAATGCTAGTAGGGTGTATGTGTTAGCATAAATGGGGAACATGTTTGTTGCTGCTAGGTAGACGTATGCAGTGATTTCAGTAATTGTGAGTCCTTCTGTTGCTGCTTTGGATGACGTGGTCTGTCTGGGTAGTCTCTGTTAGGAGAGGGACCTTTTGTTACCTTCTGGTGCTGCTCTGGTCTGTGTTGTCAGGCTGAGTGGCATCAATAGCAAGCGAGATGATGCAGTATTGGTGCTGTGATTTCGTCGGTGCAGTGAGGGCTGTGGCAATCTTATGGAGTTCGTCGGGGTCCTCCCTTGCATTCCTCAACTGAGGGCTTCGCCAAAGGGCCCTCTGGCATGACCCTCAGGCATGGGCGCACCTGAAGGGGCTCTACTTTTAACTTGTGTGTGTAGTGCTGTTTCGGTTCGAGAGACATGTGGTCTCAGGAAGAAGAGTGGTAAGATTATCGACTGGTTCAGGTAGAAGGCTGAAAACACTTCTGGAAGGAAGTGCGGATGGGTATGGAGGGCCTACTTGTCATGATGGAACCGGGTGTATGGAGGATCTGCTACTAAAGCCTGCAATTTGCTGATGTGGCAAGCTGAGGTCAGAGCAATGAGGAAGAGTACCTTCCATGTCAGAAACTTGAATGAAGCGGTGGCAAAAGGCTCAAAAGGTGGCTTAAGAAGTTGTGCTAGCACCACATTGAGGTCCCAGGCCACCAGTGATGGTTTGATAGGTGGCTTGGACAGCAGGAGACCTTGCATAAAACATTGCACCAAGGGGTGCAATGAAATAGGTTATGTGTTGAAAGGCTTGTGATAAGCCATAATGCCATTGAGATGAACTCTGAATGAGTTAGTCTTGAGACCTGCTGAGGACAAGTGGAGGAGATACTGTAGAAGAAATTCCATTGGGCAGGTAGAAGGGTCAATCTGCTTTGGGGAACACCAGAGCATGATCCTCTGCCATTTGAAGGCATAAGAATGTCTGATGGACAGTTTGCATGGAATGTTTAGGTCTGCAAGGATAATGCTATCAGGAGCCAGGCAGTGAGGTGGAGGCCCTGTGGATTGGGATGGAGAAGCGTCCTGTGACCCTGAGAGAGAAGGTTGGGTGTGTGTCACAGACTGAGAGGTTGAGTTTGCGCTAGTCAAAGCAGCAGAGGAAACCACAGCTGGTGGGGCCAAAAAGGAGCTATGAAGATCATGGAGCCTTTGTCGGCCTGCAGTTTGAACAGGGTCTTGGGTATCAAGGGGTTGGGTGGGAAAGCATAGAGAAGACCTTGTCCCCAGTGGAGAAGGAAAGCATCCGTTGCCTATTTTGTGCAGGGAGGGAAGCCGTGAGCAAAACAGTGGAAGTTGTGTGCTCTCCCTGGTGGTGAACAGATCTATGAGTGGGGTGTCCCACAAATGGAAGATCCAAGATGCCGTTTTGCGATTGAGGGTCCACTCATGTGGACATAGGATACGGCTGAGTCTGTCTGCAAGGAGATTGAGTTCACTCAAGAGATACACTGCTCTGAGGTGGATGCGTTGTGCAATTGAGAAAAAACAGAGACAAAGCGTTTCCTGGCAGAGGGGATAGGACCCTGTTCCTCCCAGCTTGTTCACACAGAACATGGCTACCTGGTTGTCCGTTCTGACTAAGACCTGTTGGCTTGAGAATTGGGGTTGAAAAACCTGAAGGGCATTTGTAAGTGCATGGAGTTCCAGGAGACTTATCTGTAATTTAAATTCCTAATGTATCCACTGTCTCAATGGGATTAGATCATTTAGATATGCTCCCCCAAACAAACTTGGAGGCATCCATTGTTAGGGTGCACTGAGGAAGAGGCATCTGAAAAGGTGACTCCCGAGTAGGTTTTTTTAGGGGAGCACCACCACTGAATTGAATTGAGAAGTGGAGGTTTGATGCATATTTTGTCTGAGACACACCCGGTTGCCTGTGCCCATTGAGACAGAATCCATTGGGTTTCTCTCATGTGCAAGTGGGCATAGGGGACTACATGGACTTTGGAGGCCATGTGCCCCAAAAGACATAGCATCTCTCTAGCTGTTACACAAGTGAGACTTCTTATCTAGTTGATAAGCTCGATAAGGCAGGTAGAGCGATCTAGGAGGAGGAAAGCTCTGGCCTATTGAATATCCAGAAGTGCTCCAATGAACTTGAGCTGCTGGGTTGGCACCAGGTGCGACTTGGAAAAGTTTAAGATGAATCTCAGATGTTGAAGCACAGTTATGGTGCGATGTAGGGAGAGCTTTACCTCTTGTGGGGATTCTCCCCTGATTAGTCAATCGTCTAAGTAGGGGAAGATGAAGACTCCCAAAGTGCGAAGGTAGGACACAACCACTGCCATGCACTTTGTAAATACTTGGGGTGCAGAGACTAAGCCAAAGGGAACACCTGATATTGGTAATGGTGCTGCTGGAATCAAAAACGCAGATACTGTCTGTGCTGAGGATAGATCAATAAATGTGTGTATGCCTCCTTGAGGTCTAGAGAACACAGCCAATCATTCCTCTGAAGAAATGGCAGGAGTGTGCAGAGGGAAATCATTTTGAATTTTTCTCAAAACGAGGAATTTGTTTAGATCCCTTAAGATCTAAGATGGGCCTGAGCCCTCCTGTTTTCTTGGGGATAAGAAAATAAGGAGAGCAGAAGCCCATGCCCTCATAGTAAGGAGAAACTCTTTCAATGGCACCCTGAGTTAACAGGGTGGGCACCTCTTCTGAGAGGAGACCTATCTGTAGGGGGTTTCTGAGATAATCTCCTATGAAGGTGGTGGGGAGTAAGCTTTCAAAGTGAAGAAGACAGCCCCTATAGATGATGTTGAGAGTTTACTGCTCTGATGTTATGAAATACCACCTGTGCGCATAGGAACAGAGCCTGCCTGCTATGGGTAGGTGTTGGGGACCCTGCAGAGGCAGAGTGGCTATGCTCTCCAGGAAGGAGTCAATAACCAGGTGCTGGTTATGGCTGTGCAGCTGGTTGGGCTTTAGTGGCTTTAGGCTTCTTGGGTTGGCGAGGGCCCTGCTGGCACTGCTGTTGCTGTTGGTAAGCATCTACAGGTGGATAAGAAAGATAATCTCTCTTCTTCTTTGGTTAGAAAGATGTCTTTGGATTAGTATTCCTCTTAGAGGGGTCTTCTGTCTTTCTTGACAGGAGCTTGAGGGTGAGATCTTCTGTCTCAATATCTTCAGCTTTTTTCCTCCAATCCTTTCCAACGAGGATTTATCCAATATAGGGAATATTAGTCAATTTGTCTTGGGACCCATTGTTCAATATCAGATACCTGGAGCCAGGCCATCCTGCGAGAACTGATGCAGATTGCTGAAGCTCTGCTGGATAACTCAAAGGCATCAAACCATGCTCTAGTATGTATTCCGATTTTGCCTGATGAGGGCTTGGGAATGCATTTCATTTGTCATCAAGAAGGAGAGGTGAAAATGTCTCCAGATCTCTGAATACATCCTTTAAGAACATGCCCATGTAGAGCATGTATGAGGTAATTCTGGAGGTGAGCATGCATGCCTGAAAACATCAGTGGACTTTGGAGGCCATGCGTGGCGTTTTTTGAGAATGGCGATTCTGAGAGAATGAGATCAGAGATAATATTGTGAAGAAGCTGCGTGTCGTCACTGAATTCAGATTCTCCCGATGAAACCGCTTGCACGGAGAAACGCACAAGCGCTAATGTTTTGTGTTGGGATTCAGTTCTGACATTACGATAAGCATTTCCAGCTACTACTTTTTATTACTGCAAGTGTTATGTATGACTACAGTATGAAGAAAGTTTAATTTTTGCAGTAGAATGACAAGAATGATAAACAAAAGCTGGCTTTTGCAAAATTAAGTGACATTGACACAGAGTTGAATTATAAAATAAAGGAGGAAACTACAGGTCCTTGATGCAAAGAAGGGGATTGGTGTTTAGGGGCTTTGCCTCATAAGATTCCTCCCCGTATTAGTCTGAGACCTGTTCCTCGAATAACACAGTGTTTTTGGTATGGTGAGAGAATGGAGCAAGGTTTGTAACTAATTGGTATTTTGATTGCTCTGAAAAACCCCGCTAGACGAGAGATTGAAAACATCAGTGGCCAAATGCATCAAGAGTTCTGGAGTCCTTGCCTGGAGACATGGAAGAGTGATTCTTATTACTCTTGATGCGGCGCATCGCTGATTCTACTACCATGGAATGGTGTGGGAGTTGAGGCTTCTGAAAGCCTGGGCATGGTGGAACTCGCGATAAGTTAGTTCATTCAGCAGGGATTAAGGATAGGCCATTAACTTTCCATTGTAGTCCTGGACATTTTGCGTGTGGCCAGTGCCGATACTGCTCCCTGACAATTGAAGGTGATACCTGGTATGATGTTCAGGGCAATAGGCAGACGATCTCCCGATCGGCCGGACAACACGACAGATGAAGTAAAGATTGAATGAACATGTGTCTCGTCTACGGACACTGACATTATCAGCTCCCATAGATGAGCACTGTATTTACTTTGGCCATTCATTTGATCAAATGTATTGAGAATACTCAACCATATACCTGTGGATCCGTACAGAGGTAAACTCCAGAAAAGTGAGCAAAGGAGGATTTTTAAATTACAGATGGTAGCACCTCGTGGTTTGAATGTAGAGCCCAAATGATCTAGCTTAATTTGATCAACTGGGACTGTATGACATCTTCTCCCTTTTTGGTTCAGGCCATTTGATTGATCATCATGTGAGGTATTTTCCTCAGTAATGGACTTTCCCCTTCACAATAATGGATATTGGCTGTATATGCCAGTGACGTCAGACACCAATACATATTAAATGGTGTGCAGTTTCAACAGTGGCGCCTAACAGAGAAAGCATAGTTACTCACCTTTAACAGGTGATCTCCGGGAACAGCAGGAATTTAGTCCTCACATATGGTATCGTCGGTACCAACGGAGCCCGCGTGGAAACGCTCCGCAGCGTCCAATCAGAACGCTTTTGGGAGCATCCCACAGTGCCTGCGTGCTGCCTTCCCGCCTTTCCCAACTGCCTCTCTTCAGTTGAGTTTTACAGCTGAGACAAAGAGAGAGAGAGAGGGAAAGGAAAGAGATAGAGAGATACAACTCCTAGGGGAGGTGGGTGGGTTGTGAGGACTAAATTCCTGCTGTTCCCGGAGATCACCTGTTACAGGTGAGTAACTATGCTATCTCCAGGAATGTAGTCATCACATATGGGGACTCCCTAGCTTTAGGTGCCAGGGAGAGACCCCAGAAGTTGTGTGTCCCTGAAAAGGGCTCCACTTCCCCTCATGGATCTCTGGCATCGTACCAGGGATGGTGGGTAGGAGTTGATTAGGTATGGAACAGGTGTTTGAGAACAGCCTGACCAAACAAGGCATCCTGGCGGGAGTCCTTGTCCAAGCAGTAATGGGCTGTGAAGGTATGAACCGAGGCCCAACTGGCTGCTCGACAGATGTCGTCAACAGACACAGAGTTTAGATGAGCCACTGAGGCTGCCATGGCTCTCACATTGTGAGCTGTGACATGGCCCTCCAGAGAAAGGTTCTTACTCTGATAGGCAAAAGAAATACACTGAGCAATCCAGTTAGATAGTGTTCTCTTGGAAACTGAAGTCCCAAATGAGAAGGATCAAAAGCAACAAAGAGTTGAGAGGACTTTCTATGTTGCTGTGTTCTTTGTAAGTAAAAAGCTAGAGCTCTTTTGAGGCAGCCAGGAAGGTAGCAGTGAAAACACCCCTCCCTCCCCCACCGAGCCTGAGCCGCCACAGTGCAACGAAACGTAAGCACAAACCTTTCCCCTTGAAACCAGCAGACCAGAGCATACCAGTTTAGACACACTACACAGGAAAGTTTTGTGAAAGCCCCCCCAAGAGCTGCTGATTGGCGAGGAGGAGATATCTGAGACAAATGGGAAGGTGACATGTTTTAGGGAAACTGTTCTGTATATAAGACAGAGATGGACGCCATTTCGGGGCTCAGATCTTTTGTCCAGGGTGCTGGCTCTGTCTGAGACTGTGTACACAATAAAAGATCTTGTTTGCATACTAGCCTGTCTGTGTGTGTTTCCTTCTGCGGGTGTGAGGGACTACTGCCTGTTGATTCCTGCTTCATTTCTGGTGCATTGGTCGGGAAACCTGCACCTCGCACCGATGGCAGGAATCCTTCTGCGATCTTGCAGTACCGGGGCTCGAACGGTCGGGACCGGCTCCCGGGTCATCACGGTCCTCAGCGCCGCCGGACCTCTTGTGCTCCGGAAGGACACCTTGACGTGTCTGGTTGGTCAGTCCCGACGGGCTGCCTACCCCTGGAAACCGGCAGGATAGACTGGCATCCAAACTTTGTCCGGCCGGAGGTCTGGTGAGTACTTCTGCATATTCTGTTCTGAGTAATTCTGTAACGGCTTGATCACCCGTACGAGCGGTCCGAGTAAGGGCCCCCGGGGGGGGAGGGGGTCTGAAACCACCGCTCGTCCAGTCTGTGGCGGTTGGGGTATGTGTATCTGTTGCTAATGTGCTTATGTTCCCTTTATTCCCTTTTCCTTCCCTCATGACTCTGGACTTTTCTTCTCTGCTCTCTCAGTGCTCCCTTCTCCCCTTGGGGAGGCAGAGTTAAGGTTCGGGCATTCCTTTCTTTTTCTTTTTTTTCCCTCTTACTATCCTGTTCGGTGTTCAGTGTGTTTGTCTGTTTTTCGGATTAACCCTGTGTGAACTGGAAATATTGTCAGTATTACTGCATTGAGCATGGGGTCGGGAGGTTCCAAAGGGCAGACGCCCTTGCAGTGTATGCTCCATAATTTTAAATCTGGATTCGGGGAGGATTACGGGGTTCCACTTTCTGCCTCTCGGTTATCTGTTTTATGTGGGCGGGAGTGGCCCGTTTTAGTGAAGCTGTGGCCCCCTGAAGGGTCCACTGATCTGCCCACTGTGTCCCTAGTCCACCAGATTGTAGTAAAGGAGCACCCGGATCAGTTTCCCTACATTGATTCATGGCTGGCTGTATGCCAGAAGCAGCCAAAATGACTGCAGCGCTGCCATGAGGATCAGTGTAAGATAATGTTGGCAGCTGCCAGCCGCCGGAAGGGACGAACGCCTGCCCCCCATCTACCAGAGGCGGGACTCCCCAGAGGTTCCTACACGCCCCTCCAATTTGCTTTATCTCCCTGTCCCTCCCGTGCCACAACAGGTTCCGCCCCCGATAAAGCAGTTACTTACATGTAACAGGTGATCTCTGGGAACAGCAGGAATTAGTCCTCACATATGGGTACGTCGGTACCGACGGAGCCCGAGCGGGAAAGCTCCCCAGCTTCCCATAAGGAAAGCTTTTGGGACCTCCCACTGCGCATGCGCGCTGCCTTCCCGCCTTCCTGACCAACTCTCCTCAGTTCGAGTTTATAGCTGAGACAATAGAGAGAGGAAAGGAAGAGAGAGAGATACAACTCCTAGGGGAGGTGGGTGGGTTGTGAGGACTAATTCCTGCTGTTCCCAGAGATCACCTGTTACAGGTAAGTAACTGTGCTATCTCCAGGAACAAGCAGGAATAAGTCCTCACATATGGGGACTCCCTAGCTAAGATGCCCGGGAGATCCCCTAAAGGGTATGAGACCCTGAAAGGTTCTTCATCTTCCTATGGATCTCAGGCATCCATTTAGGGAAGGTGGGCTGGAGTTGTTCAAGAATGGAACAGGTGTCTGAGGACAGCCTGATCAAACAAGGCATCCCGGCGGGAGTCCTTGTCCAAACAGTAATGGGCTGTAAAGGTATGAACCGAGGCCCAGGTGGCTGCTCGACAGATCTGGTCAATGGACACAGAGTTTAGATGAGCCATAGAGGTGGCCATGGCCCTCACGTTGTGAGCGGTGACATGGCCTTCCAGAGAAAGGTTCTTACTCTGGTAAGCAAAAGAGATACACTGACCAATCCAACAGGAGAGTGTTCTTTTGGAGACTGGAAGTCCTAAATGAGAAGGATCAAAAGCAACAAAAAGCTGAGAAGACTTTCAATGTTGCTGTGTCCTGTGGAGGTAAAAAGCAAGAGCTCTTTTACAGTCCAGAGTATGAAGGTTCCTCTCTGCATTGGATGCATGAGGAGCTGGAAAAAAGACAGGTAAATAAACCTCTTGATTAAGATGAAAAGGTGAGACCACTTTAGGCATAAAGTGAGGATTTGTCCTAAGGACTACCTTATCATGATGGAACCTTGTATAAGGCGGATTAGCCACTAAGGCCTGCAGTTCACTGATGCGGCGAGCTGAAGTGACTGCAATGAGGAAAATAACCTTCCAGGAAAGAAATTTCAAGGAGGTAGTGGCTAAGGGTTCAAAAGGTGGCTTCATAAGCTGACCAAGAACCAAGTTTAAGTCCCATGCCACCGGAGGAGGTCGAATGGGAGGTTTAGTTAAAGTTAAGCCTCTCATGAATCTTGCAATAAGAGGATGAGAGGAAACAGGTTGTCCATTGATGGGCTTAAGTGATGCCGCAATAGCACTCAAATGGACTCTTACTGAATTCGTTTTGAGTCCTGCATTGGAGAGATGCAGGAGATATTCCAAAAGAGAATTCAATGGGAGTGCCAGAGGGTTAAGACCCTTTTGAGCACACCAAATGGAAAATCTTTTCCATTTAAAAGCGTAAGAACGCCTAGTGGAAGGTTTCCTAGAGGCATGTAGGATATCCTTCACTTGCTGCGAAAGATTGAAGTGTTGAAGGTCTAGGCCTTCAGTAACCAAGCTCTGAGGTGAAGGGACTTGGGGTTTGGGTGCCACAAAGTCCCCTCCTCTTGAGACAGAAGGTCTGGAGCAGCTCCCAAGTCCAGGGAGGGGGCTTGGGAGAGATGCAGAAGTAGAGGGTACCACACTTGGCGTGGCCAGCGTGGAGCTATGAGGATCATGGACCCTTGATCCCTTTGAAGTTTGAACAGAGTCTTGGGAATCAAAGGAATGGGTGGAAAGGCATACAGGAAACCCTGACCCCAATGCAGGAGGAAGGCATCCTTGGTCTGAACTCCCTGACACGGAATTCTGGAACAGAACCGGGGAAGTTTGGCATTCCACGGACTTGCAAAGAGGTCTATGTCCGGGGTATCCCATTTCTGGAAGATTCTGAGTACCTGATCCATGTGCAGGGACCATTCGTGTGGAAGCAGAACTCGACTGAGTCTGTCTGCCCAAGAGTTTTGGATTCCTGGAAGATATACTGCCAGGAGATGGATTTGATGCTCTCTGGCGAAGGCCCATAATCTTAGAGCTTCGTTGCAAAGCGACAGAGAGCCAGTCCCTCCTTGTTTGTTTATGTAAAACATGGCTACTTGATTGTCCCTGTGAATAAGGACTGTCATGTTGCTGAGGAGGGTATGAAAAACTTTGAGAGCTAGAAAGATTGCTCGAAGTTCCAAGTGGTTGATATGAAGGGTGGTCTCCTGTGGAGACCAAGTGCCCTGAGTGGAGAGATCTTGGAGATGAACCCCCCAACCTGTTTGGGAGGCATCTGTTGTGAGGGTTGCTTGGGGCAACAATGGTTGAAAGGGGGCCCCCAACAACAGATTTTGAGTGGATATCCACCATTGGAGAGACCAAAAAAGACGATTGGAGTTTGCTATTTGGTCTGAGAGAGCTCCTGATGCTTGAGTCCACTGGGTGGATAAAGTACATTGAGCTGCTCTCATATGTAGGCGAGCATAAGGCACCACATGCACTGTGGCCTAATAGTTGTAGCATCTCTTTGGCAGTCAAGTGGCTTCTGGACTGAGTCTGAGAGGCTAAGTGCACTAGACGTTGGCAACGGGCCTGAGGTAGATAGGCCCTTGCGGTGGTGGTATCCAACCAGGCCCCTATGAATTCTAGGGATTGAGTAGGGGTGAGTTGGGACTTTGGCAGATTGATCACAAGTCCCAGATACTGTAGAATTCGCCTGGTGCGATCCAGGGAAGTCTGAGCCTCGGACTGAGATGGAGCTCGGATGAGCCAGTCGTCCAGGTATGGGAAGACAAAAATTCCCAGGGTGCGTAGGAATGCAGCTACTATTGCCATGCATTTGATAAATACCCTTGGAGCAGAGGCTAGACCGAAGGGAAGTACTCTCTATTGGAAGTGTTTTCCCTGGAACAGAAACCGTAGGAATTTTCTGTGGGATGGATGGATGAGTATATGTGTGTACGCATCCTTGAGATCTAGAGAACAAAGCCAGTCCTGACTCTGTAGGTATGGAAGGAGTGTGCCTAGAGCAAGCATCTTGAATTTCTCCCTGTATAGAAATTTGTTCAATTCTCTGAGATCCAAAATGGGTCTGTACCCCCGTTTTCTTGGGAATGAGAAAATAAGGGGAGTAAAAACCTGACCCTTGTTGAGGAAGAGGAACCTCTTCTATTGCTTTTTGGGCGAGAAGAGTGGTCACCTCCTGACCCAACAGGTCTAGGAGAGATGGGGGAGAATTGAAACTTCTCACCATGGTATGGGGAGGAAGGTTGGAGAAATGTAGTTTGTAGCCCTCTCTGATAATAGAGAGGGTCCATTGCTCTGATGTGATTTGCTCCCATCTGGGAGCAAAATGAGTTAACCTTCCTGGAATGGTGAGAGGTTCTGGATGTTTTAGAGCCAGAAAGGTTAAGTTCTCTAGTTGTAAGTCAAAAACCCTGAGGGGGTTGGGACTGTTGGGCTGTAGCAGCCCCTGCAGGTTTTGCCCTGGCCTGTTTAGGCTGCTGACGCTTAGGAGCAAAGCGAGCTGCAGAAGATTGTTGGCCAGTATTTGTGGCAAATCTGGCCTTCTTGTAGAAAGGCTTTTTGAAAGATTTCTTCTTGACAGGGGTAGAGGTAGACTTAGAAAGTCTATCCAAAGCAGCATTTTCTGCATCCATTTGAGTGGCTTTGATTTGCCACTCCTTACCAAACAGATTCTCACCTGTACAGGGCAAATTTCCCAACCCATCCTGGACCCAGGGTTCAAGGTTAGAGGCCTGGAGCCAAGCAATTCTGCGAGCCGCTATGGCAATACCTGAGGCTCTGCTAGCACCTTCAAAGGAGTCACAGGCTGCTCTGTTGGAGAACTTTGAAATATCTTGAGTATGCTTAAGCAGAAGAAGGAACTCCTCCTTTCTATCCTCTGGGATAAAGGGGAGAAAATGGCGTATTTTTAATGCAATTTCCTTCAGAAACATGCCCATATAGAGGCTGTATGAGTTGATTCTGGCAATAAGCATACTTGCTTGGAAGATTTTCCTTCCAAAAGCATCCAGAGTCCTACATTCTCTTCCTGGGGGAGTAGAAGAGTGTCTTTTAGTACTCTTGATCCTTTTCATAGCTGACTGCACCACAATGGAGTGGTGCGGGAGCTGAGTTTTTTAAAACCCAGGAGAAGGGGGGACACGATACATGGTGTCCAGACGACGAGAATGTGGAGATAGGGTGAGAGGAGTCTCCCATAAGTACATCATGTGATCTTGAAGAATTTCATGGATGGGCAGGGCGACTGCCTCTTTGGGAACCTTAGAGTATCCTAAAATGTCTAACTTTTTTGCTCTAGGTTCTTTTTCAGAGGATACAGAAATAGAAAGACCTTTAGCTACTTCAATGATGAAGTCTTGAAAGGATAAATCCTCTGGAGGAGACATTCTCCTCTTTGGAGAAGAGGGCTCCTCAGGTAGAGTAAGGGATACTTCAGCAGAGTCATCTGATGAATCAGGATCATCAGAAGACTCAAAGTATCGTCTGTTTGCTTCCAGGGATCGATAAGCGTATCGACCGGTATCGACATCGGGGGTACCCAGTACCGGATCGGTATCGGGAAAAACCCCGGAACCAGGAACCGGAATCGGTATCCTGGTCGATGTGGAAGGCATGGGTACCGGTATCGGTTGTGGTACCGGAACCGGAGTCGGTACCGCAGGGCGTCGCAGCCTTAATAAAAGCCAGAATGGCCTGCTGCATGGATTGAACTGTATGATCCATGGACGCCACGACTGTCTGGATGTCGGTACCGGATGATTGAGCCGGTACCCCAGAACAGTCTAACAGGTGATCGGTCGAGGCCGTGCCATCGATGTCAACCTGTAACCCCATAGGAGGAGCTTTGGAAGCCGGAGCTTCCCGCCGGGGTTGTTTGGCTGGGGCAGGGTCCTCAGGGTCAAGCCCAGGGGTATCTCGATACTTAGAGGGAGAGATTTGCCCTTTGAGGACCTGCCAGAGGAATGTTTGGTTACCTGAGATCCATCAGGAGAGGAAGACCTGGAAGATGTCGATGCTGGAGTATCTGTAGAAAACAGCATGTGAAACTTGGCTGCCCGGTTCTGTAAGCCACGTTTAGACATCAAAGAACAGGATGGGCAATCCGGAATGGAATGGTCAGGCCCCAAACATTTAAGACACCATTCATGGGTGTCTGTGACTGAAATAGTACCGCTGCACTTGGTGCATTTTTTAAACCCAGAGGCTTGTTTCTCTATGAGGGAGAATTAGTGAAGGCCTAAAGGCCTCACAGAAGTAACACACCAAGTGAGGAAAAGAAAAGAGATTTTTTTTTTAAAATAAAGGAAAAAAAGACCGGCGGTACCGGTCTGGAATCGGGGAAGGCAGACACGCGGCCAAAGAAATAAACTAAAATAACGTCGTCTTCAGCGGTGACAGGAACACGACCTGCTGGCTCCGCGGAAAGAGAAGAACTGAGGAGAGTTGGTCAGGAAGGCGGGAAGGCAGCGTGCATGCGCAGTGGGAGGTCCCAAAAGCTTTCCTTCTGGGAAGCTGGGGAGCTTTCCCGCGCGGGCTCCGTCGGTACCGACGTACCCATATGTGAGGACTTATTCCTGCTTGTTCCTGGAGATATGTACCTTCCCCTGGGGAAGATAGTGCAGGGCTTAGGGAGGATTCTGCAGATTCCAGCTCTACTTCAGATTCTTCTCCTCACAGTGATACACCCGTTCAGACCCCTGCGTCCCATGGACTGAGTCCATCATTATCCTCCTCATCTCCCACTCCCAGTACTATCTCCAGTGACACAGTCTCACCCCCTGGGAGCACCCCGGCTGAGCTTAAATCGTCTACCCCGTTGTCCCACCGCTTACGGTCTGCCGCTGATAAGCTATCGAAGCAGGATTTCCAAATGCCACTACAGCAAGTACAGGGACTCCCTATCCTCGATGCCGCTGGACATGTGGCAGTGGGACCTTCTAACCTGATATACGTGCCTTTCTCTACTACTGACTTGCTGAACTGGAAGACCCACTATGCCTCCTATACTGAAAAGCCCCAGGAATTGACAGACCTTATGACCAGTATTATGCAAACACACCAGCCTACTTGGTCGGACTGTAGACTGCTGCTTTCTACCTTATTCAGCACAGAAGAACGAACCCGTATCGTGCGAGCTACCCTTGCGTGGCTTGAGGCTCATCCTGATGACGTTAGAGGTATCAATCCTCAGAGCCCAAAGATCCTTTCTACAAAACCGCATGTGCCAATTGGGGGGACGGACTATCACCCACCAGTTCCTGTATATGCCTGAATACCCTATACCCCTGTTGGGGAGGGATGTCTTGGCTAAACTTCAGGCCCAGATATCCTTCGGGCCTGAGGGCCAGGCTGAACTTGAAATACCCAGCCTGGGCCCAGCAGTTTTGGTATTGTCCGTCCCCCGGGGAAGAATGGCGGCTGTACGAGGATAAACCCGAGTCTGATGTGACTGCCTTGGATAAATGGGATTCAGTACCCCCCGGAGTATGGGCTGAAGGTAACCCCCCCGGAATGGCCATCAATATCCCTCCTGTTTGTATTGAATTAAAACCAGGAGCCTCCCCTGTACACATGCGGCAGTATCCGCTGCCGCGGGCAGCTGTGGAAGGAATCCATCATCATCTGGTACGGCTTCTACAGTACGGTATCCTGCGGCCTTGCCAATCAGCATGGAACACTCCTTTGCTGCCAGTTCATAAACCAGGTACTACCGACTACCGACCTGTGCAGGATCTCCGTCATGTCAATGAGGCTGCTGTGACTCTGCATCCAGTGGTGCCAAATCCTTATACACTATTGGGTCTCATTCCGGCGGCAGCCTCCCATTTCTCAGTGCTGGATCTGAAGGATGCCTTCTTTTGTATACGTTTGTCCACTGAGAGCCAACACCTATTCGTCTTTGAGAGAGGACCCTGCCACGGGCAGGAAGACCCAAGTGACCTGGACTCGCTTGCCACAGGGGTTCAAGAACTCCCCCACCATTTTCAACACTGCTCTAGCCCAGGATCTTGCTGGTTTCCCCCCAGGGGAGCCCGGCAGGCGAGCACTCCTGCAGTATGTTGATGATCTGTTAATCGCATCTGATTCTGAGGCTGAGTGTATACTGGCAACCACAGAGCTTCTACAATTGTTGTATGATGCACGCTACCGCGTGTTGAAGAAGAAGGCCCAGTTATGCCAGCTGGAAATGAAATACCTGGGATTCCATCTCTCCAAAGGAAGTCGACAGTTGGGGAGAGAACGGAAGGAGGCAGAATGCCGGATCCCTGTGCCAACAACTCGCAAGCAGGTACGCGCTTTTCTCGGGGCTGCAGGGTACTGTCGCTTCTGGATTCCCGACTTCGCCAGGATTGCAAAGCCCCTCTATGAATCTACAAGAGGCCAAGAGATGAGTCCCCTTGAATGGGGACCAGGCCAACAGAGGGCCTTCGAACAGTTGAAGAGGGCGTTATTATCTTCACCAGCCCTAGGCCTCCCGGACGTCACTAAGCCCTTTACTCTCTATGTGCACGAAGCAGCAGGAACAGCGCTGGGGGTCTTGACTCAACAACGGGGATCTTGGCCACGTCCAGTCGCCTACCTGTCTAAACAGCTGGATCCGGTGGCCAAGTGATGGCCACCCTGTTTAAGGGCAATAGCAGCAACAGCCTTATTGGTGGAAGAATCTGATAAATTGTCTATGGGCCAAGACCTCTTAGTTACTGTCCCACATTCAGTCCAAACCTTACTGGAACATAAAGGAAATCACTGGTTTACTGGTTCCCGAATGTTAAAATACCAGAGCATGTTATGGGGAAATCCCAGAGTGCGAGTAACAACTAGCCAAGCCCTAAATCCTGCTACATTCCTGCCTATCGGCCCGGGACCACCTGATCACAACTGTCTGGAAGTAATGGATTTGGTGTTCTCCAGTCACCCTGATCTAACAGACGTATCCTCAAGCAACCCGGATGAGACCTACTTTGTGGACGGTAGCAGTCTGGTGCTGGAGGGCCGTAGGTGTGCAGGGTACGCGGTCGTGACGATGGAAGTGATAGTCGAAGCTCAGCCTTTGCCCTCTGGCACATCCGCACAAAAGGCGGAACTCATTGCCCTTACCCGAGCCCTGACCCTTGGGACTAACCTTCACGTAAATATATACACAGACTCCCAGTGCGCCTTCACCACTCTCCATGCCCATGGTGCTCTATACAGAGAAAGGGGGTTAATCACTGCAGCTGGCTCCGAGATAAAGAACAGCCCCCAGATATAGGCCTTGCTGGACGCAGTCTGGTATCCCAAAGTTGTAGCCGTTCTGCACTGTAGAGGTCACCAGAAGGGAAATAGTGAGGTGGCCAAGGGTAATAGACGGGCTGATGCAGAAGCCCGGCGAGTTGCAATTGCATCCTTGTCCCAGCCTTTCCCAGAGGGCTCCCAAGACCTACAAGCCCCCCTGTTCCCGGTCCCACTAAGCCAATGGGCCTCGAGATACACCACACGGGAAATGGATTTCTTCTGTCAGAAGGAGGATGGAGTATTACACGCCGATGGCTGGATAAGGCTACCTGGAAAGGGGACAGTTCCAGTGATAGTCATCCCGGACAGCCTTGCCCCAGCCTTCCTGTTATCTTTTCATCAAGCTACTCACTTTGGCAAGACAGCTATGGAAACCGCCCTCCGCCCACATTTCTTTGTTTCCTGCTTATCCTCCATAGCTGCCGCAACTGTTAGGCAATGCACCACATGTGCTAAGAATAATGCCCGTCAGGGTCCCTGCCAACCCCCAGGGGTTCAGTCTTATGGGGTCACGCCCATGGGGAATATCCAAGTTGATTTTTCAGAAATGCCTCGAGCAAATGGATACCGGTATCTGTTAGTTTTGGTTTGTACCTTTACGGGGTGGGTGGAGGCATTCCCTGTCTGTACAGAAAAAGCCAGGGAGGTAACTAAGGTACTATTACATGAAATCATTCCCCGTTTTGGACTTCCAGTAGTAATGGGATCCGATAATGGACCTTCATTTGTGGCCCAAATAGTACAGCAGGTAGCCAAGGCCTTGCATATTGATTGGAAGCTACATACAGCTTACCGCCCGCAGAGTTCAGGGAAGGTAGAACGTATGAACCGTACCATAAAATGGCATTTAGCAAAACTGTGTCTGGAGACCTCACTGAAGTGGCCCCAATTGCTCCCTGTAACTCTGCTTCGTATACGATCAGCCCCACGTAAGGGTATCGGTGTTTCTCCCTTTGAAGCTGTGTATGGCTGCCCTGCACCCCTTATACAGGGCGCCCATGGAGACTTGAATCAGATAGGCTCAGAAATAACCCGACAGGAACTGTTGGCTCTTAGTTCTGTTTTGCAGGAATTGCACCAGTGGGTTCAGGAGCGACTCCCCATCAACCTGACAGAAGCACTCCATACACATCAACTTGGTTCGCGAGTGTGGGTCAAGGAGTGGAAGAAGAACCCGCTGACTCCTCAGTGGCGAGGCCCGTATACTGTTCTGCTGGCCACCCCTACGGCTATCAAGGTGGCCGAAATTGCTCCGTGGATCCATCATACCCGTGTCAAGGCCGCGGCACCAGACTCTGTTCCAGCCTGGACCTCTATCCCGATTCCGAACCAGCCCCTGCGTTTAAAACTTAGAAAGAACGCTTCTGCCCAAAGATTGATTTCATTGGACAACTGACGGACTCTATACTGCCTGGGAGACTAACCAACTCATACTCCAAACCAGAATGAATAAAGGTGCCTTGGCTTTTCTACCCTTGTTGTGGACCAGTTCCCAGCCAAGCATGAAGACCACTAATACAGCAATATTACTCGCCCGAACTGCCTTAAATATGACAGACTTTTGCATACGTAATTCTTTACAAGCAGGGGTTTTTCTGTCAACCTGTCTCATTGCTGTGCCTTCTAGTTTATGTGAAATGCAGAATTTTACTATACTTAATAATCTGAACTGTAAACAACCTGGAGTTTATTTTTCTACCTTTTTCTATTTTCTTGGGGTCACTCGACCTACCTCAGCTCATTTTAACCAGATTCCTTTCTCCTTGCAGGTAGTTTCCACTCTAAATGCTACTGATTGTTTCCTTTTTGTACATGGCAAAGAAAGAGGATTTAACATGTCTAACGCTGAATTATCATGTAGCTCTATTACAAAAGTATACAATGCTTACTCAGAAATGTATCTTCCCTTAGGCTGGTTTTTGATATGTGGAAGAATGACTTACACCTATGTTCCCCTAAATGCTACCGGTGGTCCATGCACATTTGGCAGGCTTACGACTGCCGCTTTCCTCCATATGCCCAGCGTAGCCAGGGTCGGTCCCAGACGTCCCCGCTCTGTCTCTATGCCCCCGACTTGTGACTCAAATGTAGAACCCTACAGTGATGAGACAGCCCTGGGGCTGTCGCTATCAATTGTCGGGACACCCGGTTTAGCCCTACACAACTCTATGGAGATAAGCCGGCTCGCTTGTTCGCTAGCCAAATCCCTTAATCTGACCTCAACCATACTGGCCACCATCATACTGGCCACCATGAATCATGAAATGTCCGGCATACGCAAGGCAGTTCTACAGAATAGGATGACCATTGATTTCCTGTTATTACGCCTTAATCATGGGTGTGAAGACTTCGAGGGGATGTGTTGTTTTAACCTCACTGACAATAGTGTACCCATTGAACGTTCAATCCAAGACTTACGGGACTTAGCAAAACATATCGCAGACCCGTCCATGGGACTGGGGACGGGATGGTTTGTAAAATTGTTTGGTTGGATAGGGGGCCTTAAAACCCTAGCTATAGGGGTTCTCCTTCTTTTCCTGGTATGTGCCCTCTTACCATGCTGTATCCCTGTTCTTTACCGTTTTCTCACCACCACCCTTGACGCCTTAGTAGAGTGCAAGGCAGCTACCACTGTCATGGCTCTGACCCAATATACCCCTCTACAGCCTGCTCCTGGTAGTACTGCCCTCTACCGCCCATAGCGGTTGAGGTCTCACAATAAAAGGGGGGAGTGAGGCAGCCAGGAAGGTAGCAGTGAAAACACCCCTCCCTCCCCCACCGAGCCTGAGCCGCCACAGTGCAACGAAACGTAAGCACAAACCTTTCCCCTTGAAACCAGCAGACCAGCGCATACCAGTTTAGACAGACTACACAGGAAAGTTTTGTGAAAGCCCCCCCAAGAGCTGCTGATTGGCAAGGAGGAGATATCTGAGACAAATGAGAAGGTGACATGTTTTAGGGAAACTGTTCTGTATATAAGACAGAGTTGGACGCCATTTTGGGGCTCAGATCTTTTTTCCAGGGTGCCGGCTCTGTCTGAGACTGTGTACACAATAAAAGATTTTGTTTGCATACTAGCCTGTCTGTGTGTGTTTCCTTCCGCGGGTGTGAGGGACTACTGCCTGTTGATTCCTGCTTCACTTTTACAGTCCAAGGTATGAAGATTCCTCTCTGCATTTCATGCATGAGGTACTGGAAAAAAGACAGGTAGGTAGACCTCTTGGTTGAGGTGAAAAGGCGAGACCACTTTAGGCATAAAGTGTGGATGAGTCCTAAAGACTACCTTGTCATGATGAAACCTTGTATAAGGTGGATTAGCTACTAGTGCTTGCAATTCACTAATGCGGCGTGCTGATGTGATTGCAATGAGAAAGATAACCTTCCAAGAAAGAAATTTTAAGGAGGTGGTAGCTAAGGGTTCGAAAGGTGGCTTCATGAGCTGCCCAAGAACCAGGTTCAAGTCCCATGCCACCGGAGGTGGTCTAATGGGAGGCTTAGTTAGGAGGCCTCTCATGAATCTTGCTATAAGAGGATGAGAGGAAATAGGTTGTCCATTTAGAGGTTTAAGAAAAGCTGCAATAGCACTCAAATGGACTCTTACTGAATTCGTCTTAAGGCCTGCATTAGACAAATGGAGGAGATACTCCAGTAAAGATTCTAGAGGTAAAGCAAGGGGGATAAGACCCTTTTCTGAACACCAAATAGTGAACCTTTTCCACTTGAAAGCATAAGAACGTCTAGTGGAAGGTTTTCTAGAAGCATATAGAACATCTTTCACTTGCTGAGAAAGATGAAGATCTTAGAGATCTAGGCCTTCAGCAACCAAGCCCTGAGATGCAGGGACTGGGGATTGGGATGCCATAACATCCCGTTCTCCTGAGATAGGAGATATGGAGCAGACCCTAACTCCAGGGAGGGAGCTTGAGAGAGATGTAGAAGCAGAGGGTACCACACTTGCCGTGGTCAATGTGGTGCTATGAGAATCATGTGGCCTCTGTCTCTCTGAAGCTTGAAAAGGGTTTTGGGAATTAGGGAAATGGGTGGAAAGGCATACAGGAAGTCTTGACCCCAATGAAGGAGGAAAGCATCCTTTGCCTGAGCTCCCTGAGCCGGAGTTCTGGAACAGAACTGGGGAAGTTTGGCATTCCACGGACTTGCAAAGAGGTCTATGTCCGGGGTTCCCCAAAGTTGAAAAATCCTGGCCACCTGGTCTGCATGCAGAGACCACTCGTGTGGAAGGAGAACTCGACTGAGTCTGTCTGCCCAAGAGTTTTGAACGCCTGGAAGATACACTGCCAGAAGATGAATGTGATGCTCTCTGGCGAGGGCCCACAGTCACAGAGCTTCGTTGCAAAGCGACAGAGAGCCTGTTCCCCCCTGCTTGTTCATGTAGAACATGGCTACTTGATTGTCCGTATGAATAATGACTGTCTTGTAGCTGAGCAGGGTGTGGAACACTCACAGAGCAAGGAAGATTGCTCTGAGCTCCAAGAAATTGATATGTAGACAACTCTCCTGTGGAGACCAGGTGCCTTGGGTGGAGAGGTCTTGCAGATGAGCTCCCCAACCCATTGGAGAAGCATCTGTTGTAAGAGTTGCTTGGGGCAGGGGTTGCTGAAAGGGGGATCCCAGCAACAGGTTTTGAGTGGACCTCCACCACTGGAGAGACAAAATAAGGCGACTTGTGTTTGCTATTTTGTCTGACAGGCAGCCTGATGCCTGGGTCCATTGGGTGGATAAAGTCCACTGAGCTGCCCTCATGTGAAGGCGAGCATATGGTACCACATGCACGGTGGATGCCATGTGGCCTAGTAACTGTAACATTTCTTGAGCAGTTAAGAAGGGCTTTAGCACTGCTTGAGAAGCTAATTGCACCAAGCGAAGGCAACGGCCTGGGGAAGATAGGCCCTTGCCCTTGTGGTATCCAGCAATGCTCCTATGAACTCTAGAGACTGAGTAGGAGTTAGACTGGATTTTGGGATGTTTATTACCAGCCCTAAATACTGAAGGATACGCATTGTGCAGGATAGAGAAGTCTTAGCCTCTGACTGTGTTGGAGCTCGAATGAGCCAGTCGTCCAAGTAAGGGAAGACTAATATTCCCAGAGTGCGTAGAAATGCTGCTACCACAGCCATGCATTTCGTGAACATCCTTGGTGCAGAGGCCAGACCAAAAGGAAGCACCCTGTATTGGTAGTGCTTTCCTTGAAACAGGAACCGAAGGAACCTTCTGTGGGTTGGATGGATGAGAACATGGGTGTACGCATCCTTGAGATCTAGAGAACAAAGCCAATCCTGACTCTGAAGGTATGGAAGCAGAACTCCGAGAGAAATCATTTTGAATTTTTCCTTGACAAGGAATTTGTTCAATTCTCTGAGATCTAAGATAGGTCTGTATCCCCCTGTTTTCTTTGGAATCAGAAAATAAGGGGAATAGAACCCTGTGCCCTGTTGATGAAGAGGCACTTCTTCTATTGCCCCTTGGGCAAGAAGGATGGTAACCTCCTGACCTAACAGGTCGATGAGAGAGGTCGGAGAATTGAACTGCTTCACTATTGTGGGAGGGGGCATGCTTGAAAAAATGAAGTTTGTACCCCTCTTTTATGATGGAGAGTGTCCAATGCTCTGCTGTTATTTTCCCCCATCTGGGAGCAAAATGACATAACCTTCCTGGAATGGTGGACAGTTCTGGTCCTTGCAGAGCCAGAAAGGCTAAGTTCTCTAGCTGAAAGTCAAAGGCCCTGAGGAGGCTGAGGCTGCTGTGCCGGTTGAGGCCTAGCAGCTTTTGCTTTCTTCTGTTTGGGTGGTTGCTGACGTTTGGTTGAAAACTGACCTGTAGAAGATGCCTGCTGACCATAAGCAAGATAAAATCTTTTCTTTTTAGAAAAAGGTGTTCTCTTGAACAACGTTTTCCTAACAGGATCAGCAGTAGACTTGGATAGTCTATCCAAAGTGGAATTTTCAGCATCCATTTCATTGGCTTCTTCTTGCCAATCTTTACCAAACAGGTTCTCACCAGTACAAGGGATATTTCCCAATTTATCTTGTACCCAGAGCTCTAAATCAGATGCTTGGAGCCAAGCAATTCTACGTGCACCGATGGCAATAGCAGAGGTTCTGCTTATACATTCAAAGCAGTCGAAGGCTGCACGGTTGGAGAATTTACAGACATCTTGGGCATGTTTGAGCCAAGTGAGAAACTCCTGCCTTTTATCCTCAGAGATGAAAGGACTTAAAGTCTGTAGATGATCAGTAACTTCCGTTAGGAACAGTCCCATGTAGAGACTATAGGAACTGATTCTTGCAGTAAGCATGGAAGCTTGAAAGACTCTACGTCCAAAAGCATCCAGAGTCCTGCATTCATGTCCTGGAGGATTAGAGGCATGTCTTTTTGCACTTCTAATCCTTCTCATAGCAGATTCCACCACAATAGAGTGGTGAGGAAGCTGAGTTTTACGGAAGCCAGGACAAGGAGGGACCCGATACATAGTATCTAACCTACGAGAATGAGGAGAGGTGGTAAGAGGTGTTTCCCACATCCTCAACATGAGATCATATAGAATCTCATGAATGGGCAGGGTAGCTGCCTCCTTAGGAGTTTTGGGATATTGTAAAATATCCAACTCCTTGACCCTTGGCTCTGTCTCAGGGGCCACAGTGATGGACAGGCCCCGAGCCACCTCTCTGATGAAGTCTTGGAAAGACATGTCCTCTGGAGGAGACATCCTGCATTTAGGGGAGGAGGACTCCTGTGGAAGAAGCATCGCTGCATCGACAGAACTTTCAGAGTCCTCAGATTCTTCTGAGGAATCAAAGTATTGTCTGTCCGGATGCTCCTGCAGAGCCCGATACCCGTACCGAGGAAGATTGGTATCGGGAATAACCGGTACCGGTGGGCATCGGAGGTCAGGGTACCGGCATAGCAGACACCGATGCCGATGTGGATGCTATCGGTACCGGTACCGGTGGAGTTGTCTGTCACGGTACCAAGGGCGTCGATGCCACAAGGAAAGCCGCTAGACTGCGTTCTATGGACAGAATTCTCTGGTCCACAGACGCTACCAATGCCTGGAAGTTGGTACCGGTGGAAACCGCCGGTACCCCAGAGCATGGCACCAGAAGATCTGTCGAGGCCGAGCCATCGAGAACATCCTGGAACCCCGATGATGATGCTTTGGAAGCCGAAGCCTCCCGCCGGGGTAATTTTGCCGGTGCAGAATCCTCGAGGGCAACGCCAGAGGCATCTCTATGCTTAGAAGGAGATCTACCCTTCGAGGACCAGCTGGATTTATGTTTAGTTACCTGAGATCCACGAGAAGAAGCAGCAGCCCTGGAAGACGTCTATGCCACAGAAGCCGCATCAGAGGGAAACAGGGTACTGAGCTTAGCAGCTTGGTTCTGTCGACCTCTTTTAGACATCATAGCACAGGACACACAATCTGTGATGGAGTGGTCAGGACCTAAACATTTTAAACACCATTCATGGGTGTCGGTGACGAAAATGGTACCGCCACATTTTGTGCACTTTTTAAAACCTGAGGCAGGTTTTTCCATGTTAAGGAAAGTTTTTGGGCCTAAGGCCCAAAAAGGCGGGTGCACCTGAAGAAAAGGAAAACAGATATATATATATATATTTTTTTTTTTTAAAATAGAAAAGAAAGACCGGCGGTACCGGTAGAGCGTCAGGGAAGGCAGACGCAACCACAAAAAGAAATAAAGAAATTCTTCTGCGGTGACAGGAACACGACCTGCTGGCTCTGCGGAAAAAGAAGAACTGAAGAGAGGCAGTTGGGAAAGGCGGGAAGGCAGCACACAGGCGCTGTGGGATGCTCCCAAAAGCGTTCTGATTGGATGCTGGGAAGCGTTCCCGCGCGGGCTCCGTCGGTACCGACGATACCATATGTGATGACTACATTCCTGCTTGTTCCTGGAGATTGCTATGAATCATTTGGAATCAGACGAACCTGAAGCAGGGCCGGCAGCGGTCCAAAACCTGTCACGTCATAGTATTGAAAGGATTCCTTGAATCACTGGCGCAATTACAGATAAGTTGTGATTAAATTCATTACCATTTTTGAGAGTTTCAGTAAAGAGTAAAAAGGAGTTTTCACTGCGAGGGGTTGAGCTGTAATCCTCCCCCTTTTTTATGGTATCTCCAACATACTAATGATTCTTTAAATATACTGTCACGCCCTCACCACCCGCCTCTAGCCTAGAGGGGCGTGGTACCGGAGGAACTTCTCTCGATTGGCTTGGGCAAACTAACTTTCTCCAGGCGTATCCTGGGATATGTAGTTTGCCTTCAAAAATGGCTTCAAGAAGAAGTTGTAGTCATGGTCTGGAGGTAACAAATAGCAAAACAACAGAACCCAGTGAAAAAACCCAAAATTACTAATATCTTTTTGTCGGAAATGGCCAGCACAGTAGGAAGGAAAAGTACTTGCTACCACTGTGGCCTGTCCTTTTTAATTTATTTGAAAAAACACATTTAAAACAGCTCTATTCAAAAAATCGCTGATATTTAGCTTTTGAAGACAATAGGCTGGAAAAATTG
The DNA here is from genome assembly GCA_033557465.1 of Ichthyophis bannanicus. Lineage (NCBI taxonomy): Eukaryota > Metazoa > Chordata > Amphibia > Gymnophiona > Ichthyophiidae > Ichthyophis > Ichthyophis bannanicus. The sequence goes on along the minus strand of CM066032.1, from coordinate 1,510,956,912 downwards.
ATGTAGTCAACAGTGTATCCAATATACGACGTGCCACGTTTCGGGGGTGTAACCAGAAACCCCCTGCTTCAGGTCAGAGCACTGTATAAGGAACATCAGCCTCCAGAACACAGCTAACTAAAGTGGTTTTTATAACCCAGAGTGCAATGCAGAAATTCTGAATGGGACACTCCCATCAGGTGTAGCTCATACTAAGGAACCTATCAGAACCAGGCAGGGGAACCACCAACCAGGCAACCCTTCTTGATCTGAAGAATTAAAAAATAGTATGCCAATCAAGCTGTTCATTTAGTCCCTCAGGACATACAGATTGTAAACGAAAAATCCACCGCTGTTCTAAATTCTGTAGAGCTTGGATTCTGTCACCCCCACGAGGGTTCGGGGGTATATGATCCAAGATTCGCCAGCGGAGATCAGCAAAATCATGTGTGTGTTCCAAGCAATGGCTAACCAAAGGCGCCGAAAGCGATTGAGTGCGTAAGCGAGAAGCATGCTCCCCCAACCTTTGTTTACACATCCGCGAGGTTCTTCCAACATATGGTAATGAGCAAGGGCACACGATCAAATAAACTACAAAAGCAGTAGTACAGTCGGTGTGCCAGCGGGTATAATAACTCTTCTGTGTACGCCCATCTGTCCAAAGCAAACCCGATAGAGTGCTCAAACAAAAAGAACACGTTCCACATGGAAAATGACCGGCATTATCATGTGCTGAAAGTGATCGATCCACAGGGGCCATGGTCTTCATCAAAAAATCCCGCAGATTTGATTTGCGAGAATAAGCGATTTGCAATGGCTTTTGAAAGCAGGAATGAATGGCTAAGACAGGCCAGAATTTATGAAGCAAACGAACAACGGAGGTGGTACCACGCATAAAGGGAAAAACACCCGTTATTTTATCAATAGGAGGTGAAGGTTCCCGAGGGCCCAAAAGCCATTCGCGATGAGTATAACAAGCCCGTTTATAGGCTAAATTTACAATTTACAATCCTAGGCGGGTAGCCTCTGGAAAGAAGTCGAGAGCTCAATTCCGCAGCATGAATTTTAAATTCTGACAGCTCCGTGCAGTTTCGCCGGAGCCGTAGAAATTGGCCATATGGTAAACCCCGTTTAAGAGCAGGGGGGTGGTAGCTGTCAAATCGCAACAATGTGTTTCGTTGCACTGGCTTCCGAAATAGAGAGGTCAAAAGACCTTCTGGGGTGGATTCAATTGTGATGTCCAGAAACTGAATCTTGTTCTGTTCCACTTGGGCCGTGAATTGTATATTAGGTTTAAATGAATTCAAAGATCCCAGAAAAAAATCCAAATCAGTTCTACTGCCAGTCCAGATGAAAAAAACATCATCCAAAAATCGACGCCACAATGAAACCCAGGAGAACAATGGATGTGAATAAACATATTGGTCCTCAAACCATGCCATGTAGATTGTAGCAATAGAAGGGGCCACCGTCGCACCCATGGCTATTCCAAAAGTCTGCAAATAAAATTGTTGTTGGTATAAAAAGAAGTTATGGTTAAGCACCAGATCCAGAAGTTCCAGAAAAAATCGTTTGGGAATACGATCCGGAAGAGGAATAGACTGTTGTAAAAGACCAGACATAACCTCTCGCTGATCAATGTTAGTATAGAGAGATTGGACATCAAGGGTGACAAGAAAGGAACAGATAGGCAAGTCAGCACAAGTTGATAGTTGACGTAAAAAATCTCCCGTGTCCTTGATGTAAGAAGGGACTAACGCAGCCACAGGTTGTAGAAAGAGATCACAAAATTGTGACAGGGGCTCCAGTATCGAATCCCTACAGGACACGATTGGACGCCCCGGGGGGTCAGTAAGCGACTTATGGATCTTAGGTACAAGATAAAAGACAGGAGTTTTCGGATGTTTTTTAATTAAAAAATCAGCTTCCTTCTGAGTCAGCCAGTTGTTCAGAAACGCATGAGAAACCAATTGGAAAATCTGATCCTTAAGACCTGAAGTGGGATCCTCAATTAGAGAGTAGTGATTTCGGTTATCCAGATGAATATGCATTTGTCGCTCATACTGATCCACAGACCAGATCGCTGTTGCACCACCCTTATCTGCTCGGCGGATAATCAAGGGAGATCGAGATAAATCCCGCAAAGCTTTTTGCTGATTTCTAGAGAAATTATTATAGGAAGAAAAATGAGATTTCTCCAATTGTGATAAAGCTTGTAAAATCACAAATTGAAAAGATGAAATAGTCGCATCCAATTGACCTGGTGGTTGCCAGCGAGAGGGATTCCTCACCAATGAGACATCTACAGATCCAGTTTGTTCAGCCATATAATGGATTACTCGCAATTTTCGAAAAAACTTGTGTAGCGCTACACGTATTTCAAACCCATCATAGCATGGTGAAGGAATGAAAGACAGCCCCAATTCCAAGAGTTGCAGCTGTTCAGATGGAAGAGTTGTTCCTGATAAATTCACGACTGTCGATTCCGCGTTCTGGACCTGGTGTCCGGGCCTTCCCAAAAATCCGCTTGATGATTACCTCGAGCACATCGCCCACGATAAGAATTACCCCGTGTGGAGTCAGAGGAAGACTGGGATCTATGAGGGGTGTTTCCCCCAGACAACTAGCTTGTTTCACTGGAATCTGTATCTGAACACTCGTCAGAGTTAAAGGCAAAGGAAACTTTTTTGCGATGTTGTTTTTGAACCATCCGTAAAGGCCAATTGTAGACACAATTATTATCATAGTCAGATTTGTCTCGTTTAAATTTACTAATCTTCAGCCCCCGAATATGGTCACGAAAGGAGGCTAATTGCTTGTCAATGTCATTCCACTGAATCTCAAAACTTTGAGGTTTTAACGTAACCAAAATCTTCTCTTTCAGTTCAACCGTCTGGGAAATAAGCACTTCTTGTTCCTGAAGAGAACGTTCCAAAAGCAGTGCGATCAAATCAAAGCTGCATTTATTTAATATAGCATTCCATTTAGACAGGAAACTAACATCACTCGTAAACTGTTTAGGGGGTTTAAGCACTCGCAGCCCCCTAAGAATCACCGAGGATTTTAAGTATTGAGCCATTGCCTCTCCATGTAGATCAGAACGTATCAACTTCTTATGAATCAAATCTGCGGGATTTTTTGATGAAGACCACGGCCCCTGTGGATCGATCACTTTCAGCACATGATAATGCCGGTCATTTTCCATGTGGAACGTGCTCTTTTTGTTTGAGCACTCTATCAGGTTTGCTTTGGACAGATGGGCGTATACAGAAGAGTTATTATACCCGCTGGCACACCGACTGTACTACTGCTTTTGTAGTTTATTTGATCGTGTGCCCTTGCTCATTACCATATGTTGGAAGAACCTCGCGGATGTGTAAACAAAGGTTGGGGGAGTATGCTTCTCGCTTACGCACTCAATCGCTTTCGGCGCCTTTGGTTAGCCATTGCTTGGAACACACACATGATTTTGCTGATCTCCGCTGGCGAATCTTGGATCATATACCCCCGAACCCTCGTGGGGGTGACAGAATCCAAGCTCTACAGAATTTAGAACAGCGGTGGATTTTTCGTTTACAATCTGTATGTCCTGAGGGACTAAATGAACAGCTTGATTGGCATACTATTTTTTAATTCTTCAGATCAAGAAGGGTTGCCTGGTTGGTGGTTCCCCTGCCTGGTTCTGATAGGTTCCTTAGTATGAGCTACACCTGATGGGAGTGTCCCATTCAGAATTTCTGCATTGCACTCTGGGTTATAAAAACCACTTTAGTTAGCTGTGTTCTGGAGGCTGATGTTCCTTATACAGTGCTCTGACCTGAAGCAGGGGGTTTCTGGTTACACCCCCGAAACGTGGCACGTCGTATATCGGATACACTGTTGACTACATCAATTTTTCCAGCCTATTGTCTTCAAAAGCTAAGTATCAGCGATTTTTTGAATAGAGCTGTTTTAAATGTGTTTTTTCAAATAAATTAAAAAGGACAGGCCACAGTGGTAGCAAGTACTTTTCCTTCCTACTGTGCTGGCCATTTCCGACAAAAAGATATTAGTAATTTTGGTTTTTTTCACTGGGTTCTGTTGTTTTGCTATTTGTTCTAAACTCAGCGGGAAGGTTTTGGGATGGTCTGGAGGTAAGGCAAAGTGACAGAATTTTATTTCTTACGCAAAAGTTCAAGTACCCTGTACACAGGACTCCTTATGCAGGATTATTGGTAATACAGCACTAGAACAGCATAACTGCTTCACAAGCTTCAAACACACACAGCTGCTTCAAACGTTTCTCAGCCCTGAAAAACAGCACTTCTTTAGCAAGGATAAAAATGCGTTTTTACTCTGGCCCTGTAAAACAATTAATGGCAATAATAACACTTAGTCCCACTGGAACAAAAGCTTCTTCTTAATTCCCTTCCTGGATTAAGTTTAAACCAAAATATGGGAGACACGGGCAGTAAATATTCACCAAGCTTTTTAGCTTCCCTGCGAGCTTTTTCTGGCTGCGTCACAAACCCCCGGGTGCTAGCAAAAGTATCCCCCAGCCTCCTGTCGGTTCTCTGGGTCTTGTTATTTCCAGCTTTAGGAGACCTTCTCAGAAAGTGTCAGCCCTCAGCATAACGGTTCAACGCATTTGGCTTGGCATAAAGTACAGTCCATAGGAATATCCATAGCCCTCAAGTCATCCTCAGCAGTATCGACTTGCATATCTTCAATTGTTGGAGCAGTGTCCCGTTCTGAGTTCTCAAAGCAGTGCTCAGTAAACAGCTCCCTCTTGGGTCCTAGAGTCACTCCTGTTCCCAGCTCTACCTGAGACAGCCGGTCAGTACCTTCAGCCCGTCTCCTCAGCTGTGTTCTCTGTGGTTCAGCTCCTCCCAGGGCTCTCCTCTATGGCTCCGCTGCGTCTCCAGCTTCTCTTGACTCTCCTGAGCCTCTTGTGGTCTCTTCTCTGGCCTCCCCTCTCTTTGCCTTAGCAGGGGTTTATATTTCCACCTCCAGGGTTCCAGCCCCTCCTCCTCCCTTCCGGCCCTTCCAAGGTGATAATAATCTCTTCTCATGCCTGCAGGGACCTCATAGGAGTCTGGGTGTGGCACCCTGGGCTTTCTCTCTCTCTTCTTTCTCTCCCTTCACGGGGCCCGAGATCCAGGCCAGGCAGGGATTTCGTGGGTATCGGTGTACGCAGAATTCAGGTTACCCTTGAAATACACAACTTGGCTCTCCCCTAGGTCCAATTCCCTGTCCTTTTCTATTTTCATGGGTTCAAGACTGGCGTCTCTGTCACAATACTTACCCATCTAATTGGAACCTTAATACTGAAGGATTGTATTACTGGGTTGCCAATTCTTTAGGGCTTATATCGGAGAAGAAGAAATTAGACCTTACCTGCTAATTGTCTTTCCTTGAGTTCTCTCCGGGCCAGTCCAGGAACAGTCGGGTTGTCAATCTCCTCCAGCAGCTGAGGACTGAAATCTGAAAGTTCTTGCTGACAGGCTATCCGGCTCCCCCTGGTGACAGCAAGCCAGTCTACCATTGTCAAAGCAGCCCATCCAATATTAAATGCACCGCTTGACCTACTATTAACCGAATCCTCTTATCTTTTTTATTTCTTTTTACTTTTTTTTTTCTTTATGACTTCCCCTTCCACAAGAGGAACCCAAAATTCACTCCATCCTGACCTCCGCAAACACAAAAAACAAACCACCGGAACCGAAACCGGCTAGTCCATTATCATCCCCTTCAGCTACCAGTGGCGTTACACAGCTCAAACTCTTCCCCCTTGGCTCCACTGAAGGTCGCGCCCTGCACACTCGCAGACTATATGGGTGGGTCCTGGACTGGCCTGGAAAGAGCTCAAGGAAAGACAATTAGCAGGTAAGGTCTCATTTCTTCTTCCTCTTCATCTCTCCGGGCCAGTCCAGGAACACTCAGGAAGTACAAAAGCAGTTCCTAAACCAGGGAGGATCCTGCGAGTCCTTCCCTAATGGCCGAGGCCCCCATTCTCACATCTTCCATCGCCTGAACATCTAAGCGGTAGTGTTTCGCGAAAGTATGGAGGGACGACCATGTCGCCGCCCGACAGATATCCACCGGAGGGACCAAGGCGAACTCCGCCCAGGACGCCGCTTGATCCCGAGTAGAATGTGCCCTGAGCCCCTAGGGCGGCAACCTGCCCCTCGCTTTATACGCCACACTTATCACCTGCTTCACCCAATGGGCAATGGAGGCCTTGGAGGCCGCTTCCCCCTTCCGTGGACCACCAAACAGAACAAACAGCCTATCCGACCTCCTAAACGGTTTCGTCTTCCTCAGGTATCGCTTGAGCACACGACCCATATCTAACCTATGAAGCGGCAGCCTCTCCTTATCCCCTTCCCGGCTCGGAAAGGTCGGAAGAGACACCGTCTGGTTCAAGTGAAACTTGGACACCACCTTCGGAAGAAAAGATGGTACTGGCCACAATACCACCTTCTCTGCCAAAAACTGAATGTACGGTTCCCTACAAGAGAGGGCTTGCAGATCCGAGACCCGGCGAGCCAAACAGAGAGCTACCAGAAAAGCTGCCTTCCAAGACAGATGCTTCAAACCATCCGACTTCATGGAATCAAACAGAGGCTGCGTCAAAGCCTCCAACACCAAGTTCAAATCCCCAGGGGGCACCATCTGCCGAATGGGCGGCCTGATATTCCTTGCCGCTCTCAGGAAGCAATACACGTCCGGATGCGCTGATAAAATGACCCCCTGCACTCGCCCCCTATAGCACGCCAGGGCCGCCCAGCTGTACTTTGGGAGTACTGATCACCAAACCCTTCTCTAGCCCCCCTTGCAGGAACGCCAGGATAGTAGGTAAAGATGCAGAGAATGGTCGTATGCGCCGCTCCGCACACCACGCTTCAAAAACGCGCCACACGCGAACATATGCTAGCGAAGTCAACTTTTTCTTAGACTTCAACACTGTAGCTATCACGGCTGATGAGTAGCCCCTTTGGCGTAGCCGCTTCCGCTCAAGAGCCAAGCCGTAAGCAAGAACCGATCCACCTGCGGCACCAACACGGGCCCCTGATACAACAGATTGAACCGACCGGGGAGTCTCCACGGAGGAGCCACCAATAGCCGCACTAGATCCGCATATCAAGGCTGCCTGGGCCAATCCGGAGCAATGAGAATCACCTTCCCTTCGTGCTTCGCTATCCTCCGGATGACTCGTCTGATCATTGGCCATGGCGGGAACACATAAAGCAAGACTCGGACCGGCCAGGCCGTCGAGCCCTTCTGACATGTGCTCCCTACCCCTGCTGTAAAAACGACACGCTTTGGCGTTGTTGAAAGTCGCCATCAGATCCATGATTGGCTGTCCCCAGCACAAAGTAATGTCGTGAAAGATAGCCGCATGCAGCTCCCATTCTCCGGGATCCAAAACATGTTGACTGAGATAGTCGGCCTGAATGTTGTCCTTTCCTGCCACATGCGTTGCCGATAGAGCCACTAGATGGGCTTAAGCCCAAAGCATCAAGAGCTGACTCTCCTCCAGCAACGCTACACTGCCCGTGCTGCCTTGCCAGTTGATATACGACACTGCCACCAGATTGTCGGAAAAAAACGCGAACCGCTCTGCCTTCTAACCGACTCTGGAACTCCCACAGCGCCAGGCGCACAGCTCTGAGTTCCAACCGATTGATAGGCCACCCGCTCTCCTCTGTGGACCATACCCCCTGCGTCACATGTGCCTGACAATGAGCCCCCCAGCCGGAGAAGCTGGCATCCGTGGTGACCAACACCCATTCCGGGTCTATCAGCGGCACCCCTGCCTGAAGGTGCCGCGGATTCATCCACCACCGGAGGCTGTCCGCCACGCCCTCCGGACACTCCAGTCCTCGGGACAGAGGATGCCACTGCGGCAACCATCTTGAAAGCAATGCCCGCTGAAGTGGTCTCATATGGGCTCTGGCCCATGGGACCAGGTCTAAAGCCGCAGCCATGGAACCTAGCAGCTGTAAGTACCTCCAAGCCGTCGGCTTCTTTAACCGCAAGAAGGCCCTCACTTGCTTCAAAATCTTTCGTACTCTGTCATCAGGCAAAAACACCAACCTTACCTCTGTATCGAACAATGCTCCCAGGTACATGAGCCGCCTTACCGGTTGCAACTGACTCTTTGCCCGGTTGATCACCCAGCCGAGGCCCTCCAGAACCTGCACTACACGGGCGGTCGTGGCTATCGACTCCTTTAGGGACTCCACCCATATCAACCAATCGTCCAGATAGGGATGCACTTGAATTCCTTCCCTTCGCAACGCCGCTGCGACCACCACCATCACTTTCGTGAACGTTCGTGGCACCATGGCCAGACAGAACGGCAGAGCCCGGAACTGAAAATGCCCCATGGGAACTGCAAAATGCAAAAACCTTTGATGCTCTGCCCTGATGGGAATGTGAAGATATGCTTCCGTCAGATCTATAGACAAAAGCACGTCCCCAGGTCTTACCGCTCGAATCACTGATAGCAGGGTCTCCATACAAAAATGCGGAACTCGCAAACACCGATTGACCTGTTTTAGATCCAGAATCGGACGAAAAGACCTCTCTTTCTTGGGTACTACATAGTAAATCGAGTATCGACCTAAGCCGTACTTGGTCTGGGGGTACTGGCACGACTGCCTGTAGCCATAATAATCGGTGTAGCGTGTCGCTTGCCGCCTGCCTCTTTGCCTGAGGCCCACACGGAGACATCACGAAAGACTCCAGCAGCGGAAGAGCGAATTCCAATGCATAACCCTCGCGGATGATGTCCAGCACCCACCTGTCCGTAGTTATGGCAGCCAAGACGGAGAGAAATCCCTGCAAACGTCTGCCTATCGGAATCTCCGCTTGGACCTGCCGCATCTCATTGCGGCTTCTTAGAGGAGTTCTGCTGGGAATTAAAATATCCCCTGCCAAACCCCCGAGCTCCTCGAAAGGACTGCCCTCTGGCCACAAACCGACCCCTTTGATAAGGGGTAAACCAAGAACCACAAAATCTCTGAGAATCTCTACCTGGACCTCTGAATACTGTCAGCATACATCAGCATGACATTATACCTAGCATAGGTGTCATGTCTTTTCCCAGACCTTGGATTGCAAGCAACCAAACGGAGCATAACCAAAAATAGAGAGCGGCGAAAGATTACAAATACCGCTCCAGGCTTCGTCGTCTTGAGACGATCCACTGGCAGCTGACCTCCTTTGGAGTCCCCTAAATCCTTCACAATCTTCTCCAATGCCTCCCCAAAGAGCAGCTTGCCCTTGTAAGGAAGCTTACTAAGTCGTGTCTTTGAAGACGCGTCTGCTGCCCAACTCCTGAGCCAGAGAAACCGTCTAGCGGCAATCACCGACGCAATCGACTTCGCTGAAATGCGAACCAAATCATAGAAGACATCCGCCAAATAGGCCGACGCTGACTCCAGCTTAGCTCCTTCGGCCACCAAGGCCTGCTCCTTGTCCTGGCCCGGCTCCCTCTGAAGCCAGTGGATAGAAGCTCTTGAAACATACGCCCCACAAATGAAGGCCTGCAGTGCCAGAGCACTTGAATCAAAGGCCTGCTTCAGAAGCGCTTCCAATGTGCGGTCCTGAAAATCTTTGAGGGCCGCACCATCTTCCACCGGGATGGTCGTCTTTTTGGTCACCGCTGAGACCAACGCATCCACCTTAGGCATTCGCAACAACTCTTTCTCGTCTTGGGGACCGGGTAAAGATGCCCAATAGCTCGGCTACCCCTCAGGGTAGCCTCTGGGCATTCCCATTCCGACTCAATCATCTGTTTGATCACCCTATGAACTGGGAAACAGCATTGCTCTGCTTTAAAACCCCGTAACAAGGGATCCTCAAGCAGTTCCTGCTGAACCGCCGGGAGAGCAATGTTCAGAGCCGCTAGGGAATGCATAATAAGTGCCCCGAGCTCTTCTTTGCGAAATACCCGAAAAACATTCGGATCTTCGCCTGGAATTATCTCCCTTTCTTCCAAATCACCAGTCCAGGCGTCCAAACCTGCCTCCGAGAGGATTTCCCCTTCCTCTCCCATTTGAGGCTCCGAGAGGAGCAGTCCGAAGCCATCAGAATCTGCCTCTGCACCTCTGCCCCCTTGAGAGGTCCCCTTACCTGGATCTGCCACCTTAATCTCCTCTGATGCAGACCCCAAGCTGCTGCTGCCAGACTGCTCCACCTTTAAGCAATAAGCCTTGTGCAAAGCAAGGATAAAGTCCAGCGAAAACAATGACTGTACTCCCTCAGGAACTCCCACAGGCAGTCCCTGCACCTGTACCTCCGTAGAGGAAGGCTTCTTAACTTTCCCCTTTTTCTTCCCTGCCTTGCTGTGAGCCGCGGGAGAAATGGGCGCCCCAGACAAAATGGCCGCCGTTCCCACTTTAATTTCCTTGCTCTGAGGCCTGTCCACGAGCTCCCCCGAAGGTAAATGGGCTCCATCAAGCCCCCAAAAAGCCTCTAGACACTGCCGTTGCCTCTGCCTCGTACACACGAACGGCAAAAATCCGTCCCCGATAGCCCGTGGCGATTTCCACACTGCACTCAGGCTGCCGACGCTGGTAACATGCGCGTAATGATGAAACAATACCTCTGCAGCCCAAATTCAACACGCGGTTCTCTCACACACTAACCTTCGCGTCTTCACAAATCCTTCCTGCACCAGCGTGCTGAAGCGGCAGCCTTCCCATCTCCCGTTGCTAGCGGAACGCGGCGTATCAGTCACCGAGGCAGAGGGATGGATTATGGGGCCCCCAGGTTCTCCCTCACCTACCAATGGAACAGAGCCTCGGACCTTGAGCAGGCTCTGCCCAGATCGCTGACTGCTATAACCCCAGACAGACGAGGATCGTTTCTTTTTTTTTTTTCCCAACCGTAATGCCTCTACTGTCCTGGAGACATTGCCCTGCTAGAACAATCCAGCCAACAGTCTTTTCTGTCACCAACTCAGCCTTGAAGGTCTATTCCTCTTTGTCTCACCAGGGAGCCTGTCAGCCAAACGTCCTGTGCAGCTGCTGAGGACTGAAAGACTGGCTTGCTGTCACCAGGGGGAGCCGGATAGCCTGCCAGCAAGAACTTTCAGATTTCCGTCCTCAGCTGCTGGAGGAGACTGATAACCAGACTGTTCCTGGACTGGCCCGGAGAGACGAAGAGGAAACTCCTCTTGATAGGCAGTATGCACTGTTCAGGAGAGCTGACCAATGCCTGGGTGGAATCCCATACAGGGCTTTGAGCCACCGTCCCAGAGCATGGAACCAGTAACTCTCCGGAGGTAGATGCCTCGGGAGCATCCTGGAGCCCTTCTCTTGTACTTTGGAGGACAGGGCCCCCCACCGGGGCTGTATGGCAGGCCGGACAGCATCGGATGCACCTTTCGGTGAATCTCAATGGGATGAAGGGACTTACCTCTGGAATTGGTATTGGTCCGTGATGTAGATGTCTTAGACTTAATTTTGTGTTTGGACTTTGAGGAGACCTGAGAACCATGAGATGAGGCTGATGTCTACGACGTTGGTCAAGGCCCAAACATTTTAAGTACCTGTCATGTTTATCAATGACTGATGTAGTACCAGAACATTTGGTACATTTTTTGAAACCACTGATGTGTTTTTCCATCTTGGTGAAGAAAAGTAGGCCAAGGCCTAGTTGGTGGTGGAACCACCAAAACTGAAGAAAAGAGAAAAAGAAAGAAAGAAATTTTTGAAAAAAAGAAAAATAAATATTGGGGCCGGTGTCAGTGAAGGCACCGACATTGACAGAAAGGCAGAGCACAGAATTTAAGCAAAAAATAATATTTTTAGGCGGTGAAAGGAAGAAAACCTTCCTGGCTCAGAGGAAAACAAAGAACTGAGGAGAGGAGACGGGAAGGTGGGAAGGCAGATGCACAGGCGCAGTGGATTGCTCCCAAAAGCTTTCCAATTGGACACTGGCGAGTATTCCCTCACAAGCTCCGTCGCTACCAACATCATCCCTATGTGAAGACTGCATTCCTGTTTGTTTCTGGAGATAAAATGATCTAGGGCCTTTCTGGAACAATAGCTGTAACGCTTCCTCAACTTAAAACCATAAGACCGCCTACTAGAGTCTTTCCTAGAAGCTAGAAGGATCTGTGATACATGCTCAGGCAGTTTCAGCATCCCAGGGTAGCGTTCTCCGATATGCTTCCCGTTCCACGCGCAGAACCCAAAAGGCAGGCAGAGCTCCGGAGTCTCAATGCGTGGATGAGACAATGGTGCAGAGATGAGGGTTTTGGATTTGTTAAGAACTGGGGAACATTCTGGGGAAAGGAGGGGCTCTTCCAAAGGGATGGGCTTCACCTTAACCAGGATGGAACCAGGCTGCTGGCATTAACCTTTATAGAAGAGATAGAGCAGCTTTTAAACTAGATAATAGGGGAAAGCAAACAGTCGCCCAAGAGCGGATGGTTCGGAAGAATGTATCCTTGAAGGATACTACCAAAAGCAGAGAGGTTCAAAAATAGAGTAAAGTAACCCAAAAGCCCTCAAGCATGGAGGAGATAGAGCTTAAAGATCTCAAATTACCCATGTCTACCAATAGCCAAATTAATATGAATAAAATACAGTCTCTAAAATGCTTGTATGCAAATGCTAGAAGTCTAAAAAATAAGATGGGAGAGTTAGAATATATAGCACTAAATAAGAGGTTAGATATGACTGGAATATCAGAGACATGGTGGAAGGAGGACAACCAGTGGGACACTGTGATACCTGGGTACAAACTATATCGTAATGATAGAGCTGATCAAATTGGTGGAGGGGTTGCGCTCTGTGCTAGAGAGGGCATTGAGTCAGAAAGGATTAAAGTTTTGCAGAAAACAAAATTTGCTGTAGAATCTCTATGGATTAAAATTCCATGTAAAAAGGGGAAGGCGATGGCAGTGGGGGTGTACTATCGACCGCCTGGCCAGAATGAACAAATGGATGATGAAATGCTCAAAGAAATCAAGGAAGCTAACAAACGTTACAGCACAGTAATAATAATGGGTGATTTCAATTACCCCGGTATCGACTGGGTCAGTGTCACGGCAGGAGATAAAGTTCCTAGATGAAATAAATGACTTCTTGGAGCAGCTGGTTCATGAAACGACCAGAGGGGAAGCCATATTAGACCTAGTCCTTTGTGGAACACCAGATCTAGTGCAAGAGATAAGGGTGTTGGGGCCACTTGGCAATAGTGATCATAGCATGATCGCCTTTGATTTAATTAGTGGAGGAGGGATAGTAAGTAAATCCACAATACTACCCTTTTAACTTTCGAAAGGGAGACTATGATAAAATGAGGAAAATAGTTAAGAAAAAACTAAAAGGAGCAGTTGCAAAGGTTAAAGACTTACATCAAGCTTGGGTGTTGTTGAAAAATACTATCTTGGCAGCCCAGACCAGCTGTATTCCACGCTTTAAGAAAAGTGGAAGGAAGTCCAAAAAACTGCCAGCATGGTTTAAAGGGGAGGTCAGAGAGGCTGTTGCCAAAATATCATCTTTCAGGAAATGGAAAAAAGAGCCAAACGACGAAACCTGGAAACAGCACAAGCACTGGCAAGTCAAATGCAAGTCATTGATAAGGCAGGCAAAGAGAGAATTTGAGAATAAGCTTGCTGCAGAAGCAAAAACGTGAAATAAACACTTTTTCAAGTACATTCGTAGCAAAAAACCTGTGAGAGAGTCAGTTGGTCCATTAGATGATAGAGGGGTTAAAGGGGCACTAAGAGGCGAAAAGGCGATAGCGGAGAGACTGAATGAATTCTTTGCTTCGGTTTTACGGAGGAAGATGTAGGGATGTTACCCATGACTGAAGTGGTATTTAAAGGTGCGGAAGAATTGAAGGAAATATTGATACATCGGGAAGATGTATTACAACTATTAGATAAACTGAAGAGTAGCAAATCACCTGGGCTGGATGGTATACATCCAAAGGTGTTGAAAGAACTGAAATATGAGATTGCAGACCTGCTATTAGTAATCTGTGAACTATCGTTAAAATCATCTGTAATACCTGAAGATTGGAGGATGGTGAACGTAACGCCAATTTTTAAAAAGGGTTCCAGGGGTGATCCGGGAAACTACAGACCGGTCCGGTGAGCCTGACGTCAGTACTGGGAAAAATGGTAGAAACCATCATAAAGAATAAAATTACTCAGCATGTAGATAGTCATGGCCTAATTGGAGACAGCCAACATGGCTTTAGACAAGGAAGATCTTGTCTTACTAATTTGTTATGTTTTTTTGAAGGTGTGAATAAACAGGTGGACAAAGGTAAGTCGGTTTATATAGTGTATCTGGACTTTCAGAAAGCCTTTGACAAGGTCCCTCATCAGAGACGTTTGGCAAAACTAAAGAGTCATGGGATAGGAGGCAGTGTACTATTGTGGATCAAGAACTTGTTAAAAGATAGAAAGCAGAGGGTAGGGCTAAATGGACAATTTTCCCAATGGAGAAAGGTGAACAGTGGTGTACCCCAGGGATCTGTGCTGGGTCCGCTGCTTTTTGACATATTCATAAATGACCTGGAAAGTGGAACAACGAGTGAGGTTATCAAATTTGCAGATGACACAAAACTATTTAAAGTTGTTAAAACCCGGGGGGCGGAGCTAGCCACTGAACAGAATGGACGCCTGAATTTTTGCTCCCGTTGCTGCCCAAGAATCCTGAACATATCCCGGTATTACATTGAAGTTTGTACCCCCTACCTACATCAATAACACCGCAATACAGCTGGATGGCATCCCTGAAGCCTGCCCGGCTGGAATTTCCGCAGGGATCCGGCTCAGCAGCGAAACGATCCAAACCCGAAGTGGGTTCCCCGCAGAAAATGGCCGCGGGAGAGAAGGAGGGAGTGACTGCCGGTGGCCTACGTGAAGTGCTACAGGAATTGAAATGCGTTAAAGAAATGATTGCAGCCAATTCTAGTTCACTGAACATGATTCAAGAAGACTTGCTGGAGGTAAAAGAGAAACTCCTCACCATCACCACTCGACTTAATGCAGTTGAATTACAAACCCAGAAGCATGGCGTTGCATTAGAACAGCTGGGCCCTTTGGTCAAACGAGTCCGGCACATAGAAAATCTGATTGAAGATCAAAATAACCATACCCGTAGAAATAATATCCGCCTTGTTGGAGTCCCTGAAGGCGCTGAAGGCACCGATCCGATTGGATTTCTGGAAAAAACCATACCGGAGATGCTGCAGCTTGTCTTTGCAAGGCCTTTTGAACTAGAACGGGCCCATCGAATCCCAACACACAAAGCTGAAAACACACGATACCCGCGCCCACTCATAATGAAGGTACTGAGATACCCACAGGTCCTACAGATCTTTCAAGCTGCACGGAAGGCCGGATCACTGCAAATCCAGGGACATAAAGTGGCACTCTATCCGGATTTGAGCAAGCAAACGGTAGATCGGAGAAAAGCGTTGCTGGCCTGTAGACCCATGCTACAAAGTGCACAGGCAAGATACGGGCTATACTACCCAGGAACCATGCGGGTCACGCTGCATAATGAAACGAGGAATTTTGTTGAAGCTGAAAAACTGAAAACTTTTCTACAAGAAAAATGCGGTATGGAAACCTGAGGTCAATATTCTGATCTCTCACGCAGTGTAGAGAACTCAGCATATACTCAGGGGGTGCGGCCGTGCGTTCTCACAAATTTTAGAACGCCTTAAGCCTTGTTAAACACCTCATTGATTGTATTTCTGTTGTTCTAAATAGTTTTAATTCAACAGATATTTCTGCTTGAAATGTAGGGGTGGCAACGGGAGGTCGGGGTTGGTTACTGTTTCAGTGGATTGTGTTCACCTTAGCGATACAATGTTTGCCAGTTATGCAGTTGTTTGTGTCAGTCCAGTCCAGTACAAAACCCTCCACATACACGCAAAATGCAAGTACGCGGCAGGCCTATCCATAGGATAGCTTTCACCTATAAGACAGCTTATTCCAACGTTGATGTCTAGTGATCTTTTAATGCTTTCGTTAAATGTAAAAGGTATTACTGGCCCTGTCAAGCGAAAGAAGATTTTAGCGTACTGCCAGCAAAAAAAAGCAGATATTGCCCTCTTACAAGAAACACATTTAACAGATACTGAATCGCAGAAAGTAACCTCTAAATATTTCCTGGTGGCGGCCTCGGCCTCTGCCACTCAACGCAAAGGAGGGGTAATAATATTAGTGCGCAAATTCCTGCAATCCGCCATTACCGGCACACAGATTGATCCGCTAGGTCGATGGGCCAGAGTGACGATGAAAATAAATCAACAGCTTTACACATTCTTCAATATTTACGCGCCCAACCTCGATGACCCTAATTTTTTCAAACTGATAGCTAAAGAAGTTACAGCCGCGGCTCACACCCATATCATATTAGGGGGCGATTTCAATGTCATCTTGGATCCACTGTTAGATCGCACGCCCTATCGGGCTGTAGACAAAGTCAAATCGCAGGCGATTCTTAAAGGCATCATAACAGAGCTACACTTGGTAGACCCATGGCGCCTACTTCATCCCCAAGAAAGAGACTACACATTTTATTCCATCCCACATAATACCCAAACAAGGATCGATTTCTTCCTACTGTCCACAGAGCTGATGCCTCAAGTGTTGTCCGCAGAGATATATGCTACAACGGTATCGGATCACCCCGCTGTCTCCCTAGTGTTGAATACCAACGTTACACAGCATGTTCCGCCAAGATGGACATTTGATAAATCCCTACTAGCAGATGACTCCTTTGTACAGCTACTGTCCGGGGAAATTGAGACCTATTTTAAATATAATACACCCACTGATACCTCCATCTGGAGCTGGTGGGAAGGTTTTAAAGCGACCATACGAGCTCATATTACCACCTACACCATTAGACGGCGTAAAGCCAGGAAAAAAGAAAAAGATGAATTGGAACTCCAAATAAAAGCTGGGGAAAGGTTACTAGCCAAAAGAGCTGACTCAATGATATTGATTAGACTCCAAAAATTGCGATACCAATATAATGCTCTCCTCAACAAAGAAGCACTGAGTAGTATCCAGCTACAACGTAGTATATACTACTATGAAAGCAACCGCTCGGGATCCCTTTTAGCTCGGCAGCTCAGACCGAAGACCAGCAAGACCGCTATAGCGGCGTTGCAAGACAATTCCGGGGGCCTTCTCCTGAGATCTGACAAAATACTAGACCGCTGCAAAGAATTCTATGAGGAACTATATCGCTCAGATACCCAATGTAGTGACAGAGCCTTTGAAGATTTTGTCTCCAAGATAGTAGGACCCACATTAACCAGTCATCAAAGTCGAACGCTGGAACAAGAGATCTCAGTAACTGAAATACAAGATGCGATCAAACAGATGGCTCGTGGCAAAGCCGCCGGTCCAGATGGTATCCCACTGGAATTCTATAATAAATATTGCATTCAATTGGCTCCCATGCTGCAGATCTACTACAGTGGCCTGCAAGATGAATCTCCAGAGATTGGAGCCCTGGCAGAGGTTGTGGTGGTAATTCACCCGAAACCGGGCAGGGATACACAAAAGATAGAGAATTACAGACCCATCTCTCTCCTAAACTCTGATTATAAAATCTATGCTAAAGTGCTTGCTAACCGATTAGGACGGATCTTAAAAGATTTGATACATGAGGATCAATGTGGATTTATACAAAACAGATCCACTACAGATAATGGAAGATTATTGGCACATGTACTGGCATCTGCCAAGACTAAGGCCGAGCCCCTGATAGGGCTAGCATTGGATGCCGAAAAAGCCTTCGATCGACTGGAATGGTCCTTTCTATTTCGATCCCTACGGTGGTTTGGGATAGGAGAAAAGTTCCTAAAACGCGTTGAATTGTTATATACCAAACCCACAGCTCGAATAGCGGTCAACTCACACCTCTCAGCCCCTTTTCAGTTGCAAAGAGGGACCAGACAGGGTTGCCCCCTGTCACCGATGCTTTTTAATTTAGCCCTGGAACCCTTATTAATAGCGCTCCGACAGAAGGAAAACATAAAAGGAATTGAGTTAGCTGATGGTCCCTGTAAATTGTCAGCATATGCCGATGACCTGCTCATTTTTCTACAACCATCAGACCTTCCTGAAACACTGCAACTCATAGATGCATACTCAGCGATATCCGGATATAAAGTAAATCTGAATAAAACAACAATTATTCCTCTGAATGAACGGGTCAGCGAAGAAATGATGCGTGGATACCCCTTTCAATATGAGAAGTCATCCTTTAGATACCTGGGCGTGACCTATGGCACCACCTTGGAAGAGACTGTCGCAATCAACATTAAGATGTGTCAAGAAATTGTACATGATAACATCTCCAAGTGGACCCCCCTTCATTTGAGCTGGTGGGGCAGGCTAGAAACGATAAAAATGATGTTGGTACCAAAACTCAGCTATATATTAAGTATGATACCCTTACGTTTCCCGTCAGCCTTCTATAAGAAAATGAATAGTCAACTGATAGCCTTTCTATGGAACAACCGAGTACCTCGAATAGCTGCCTGGAAACTGAAGTTACCTAATACACAAGGAGGTGTCCATTTCCCAGATCTCGGCTGGCTGCACACTGCCTCTCTTTTAAAGCAGGGTGCTCAATGGGTCGACTCTGACGACACGGATAAAGGACCTAGATGGCTGAGTGTGGAGCGGGCCCTACATTCCCCCCTACCTACCTGGCTACTGGTAGGCACAGTAGTAGACCAGACTGCACCATATAATGCTATTATCCGAGAAACACAGCATGCCTGTCGATTATTGGCATCATGTATCGATGGAGGGGATGACTTCGCCGCAGATATGCCCATATGGCTGAACCCGCGCCTTATCATCGGAGGGAAGCCTGTCTTATGGAAAAAATGGGTGGAACATGATCTTATCACCTTTGGACAACTGATCAATGGAAGTGCATTTAAAACCTTTGACAGATTAAGAACGGAATTCCGATTGCCTAATACATGCTATTTCCAATGGTGTCAGCTCCGATACTGCATGAGCAAAGCGGGTGTGTCACCTGTCTTGATACGTACAGGATGGCCACTGCGACAGAAACTTCAAGAATTACAAACAGATGCCAAAGCTGTTTCGAGATGTGTTGCGATTCTCCGATCCAAAAGTGACAAGACATGTTTTAAGATACAGTCGGTGTGGGCTACTGAAACCGGTCAAGATCTACCTCCGGAAAATTGGGACACTTTTTGGGGAACTCAAATACGTGCCACGAGAGCAGCGTCTCTCACACAATCTATGTACTTTATAGCACATCGAGCGCATATTACACCGGCTAAGAAAATGAAATGGACACTACAGGAGGGAAATCGATGTTGGTCCTGTAACATGGAAATTGGGACACTGGCACATATGTTGTTCCATTGTAAATCCCTGGAAATATATTGGAACAGAGTATGGGAACGCATATCACAGATCCTTAACTTACAAACTCCTATCACTTATCGGATAGTGATATATAAATCCATAGCTCTGGAACCTACTCTGATGAAATGGGATAGTAAACTGCTGGACTTAATGCTCGGGATAGCGCTTAAAATAGTTCTAATACACTGGAAGAATCTCGACAAAGCTTGTTTCGAGCATTGGTGGAGTCTCTTAATCCTACATAAGACCTACGAAGAGATCTATATAGCCAAGAACCCATGGTCTGGTAAGCTAAGTAAGAAATGGTCAGCTTTACAAAATTATGTTTGATGAAAGTGATTGCTGGAGGCTGCCTTGTGGAATGGTCTCTGCTGTAACCACATTGAAGGGAGAGAGGGAGGGTGGCGTGCTGGCATGGACTGATACTAGTTCTTGTTAACGTTATTGTACTGTCTTGTTCAAGTTATTATATTCTTTTGCTATTTTGATCAATAGCATCTGCTTGTATCCTGCTGTATCACGATCGTTTGCATTGTTATTTTATATGTTAAAACTGAATAAAAACTACTATTAAAAAAAAAAAAAGTTGTTAAAACCCAAGAGGATTGTGGAAAATTGCAAGAGGATCTTGATAAATAGGAAGACTGGGCATCAAAATGGCAGATGAAATTTAATGTGGACAAATGCAAAGTTATGCACCTAGGGAAGAACAACCCAAACTATGGTTACACGATGCAAGGTTCCACATTAGGAACCACCACCGAGGAAAAAGATTTAGGTGTCATTGTGGATAACATGTTAAAACCCTCGGCCCAGTGTGCAGCGGCGGCCAAGAGAGCAAATAGAATGCTAGGTATGATAAGGAAAGGAATGGAAAATAAAACAAAAGATATTATAATGCCTCTATATCGTTCCATGGTGAGACCGCACCTTGAATATTGTGTGCAATTCTGGTCGCCGTACCTTAAAAAGGATATAGCGATATTAGAAAAGGTTCAGAGAAGAGCCACCAAAATGATAAAGGGGATGGAAAGATACTCCTATGAAGAAAGGGCTCTTTAACCTGGAAAAGAGATGGCTGAGGGGAGATATGATAGAAGTCTATAAATTAATGAACGGAGTGGAACGGGTAAACATAGATTGATTGTTTACGTTATCAGAATATAGAAAGACTAGGGGACATGCAATGAAGCTACAGGGTAAACTATTTAAGACTAATAAAAGAAAATATTTTTGCACTCAACGTGTAATCAAACTCTGGAAATTGTTACCGGAGGATGTAGTAAAGGCTGTTAGTGCAGCTGGGTTTTAAAAAGTTTGGACAAGTTCCTGGAGGAAAGGTCCATAAACCATTATTAAGAAGGGACCCAGGATATCAATGCTTGACCCAGTACAAGCTTTGTGGAACCTGTGTCTTTTGGGGAAACTGCTAGGTACGTATGACCTAGATTGGCCACTGTTGGAAACAGGATACTGGGCTTGATGGACCTTGGTCTGACCCAGTATGGCATATCTTATGTTCTTATGAGAGCAAGGGACCCGACAATAGGATGCATCATTGTCCCTTAGCTTACATGATCAACGTGGGAATAATTGCAGTTTGATGGGTATAGACAACTCTAGAAGAAGAAACTAGACCTACCTCATTCAGTAGGAGATTATGAAAATCATCATCAACTGAACCTGCTTGATTTTTAGGAGATCTTCACTATACGTGGTATGGGAGGACAGACAGACATAAGGCCTTCTCCCTTCCCTCCAATCCAGGAGAAAGGCAGTTTGCCTTGTGTCCATGGTCCTGGAGCAGAACTGAGATATAAAGCAATTCACCACAGGTGTGCCTCACACATGAAAAATCATCTTCACTACCACTGAATCCAAAGGCAATTCATGTGGTTGAAGTACTCAGCTCAGTTTGCACAAAAGTAAAGCGTAGTTACTCACCTGTAACAGGTAATCTCTGGGAACAGCAGGAATTTAGTTCTCACATATGTGTATCGTCGGTACCGATGGAGCCTGCGCGGGAACGCTCCCCAGCGTCCAATAGGAACGCTTTTGGGAGCATCCCTCAGCACATGCACGCTGCCTTCCCGCCTTTCCAACTGTCCCTCTTCAGTTAAGTTTGTAGCTGAATGAAAGGATAGAGGGAGAGAGGAAAGAGACAAAGAGATAGAGAGACAACTCCTAGGGGAGGTGGGTGGGTTGTGAGGACTAAATTCCTGCTGTTCCCGGAGATCACCTGTTACAGGTGAGTAACTAGGCTCTCCAGGAACAAGCAGGAATGTAATCCTCACATATGGGGACTCCCTAGCTGAAGATGCCAGGGAGATAGCCCCAAGAAGGTGCCACCCTAGTTGGTGGGAATCCTTCCTCCCATGGATCTCTGGCATCCCATCAGGGTTGGTGGGTAGGAGTTGGTTTAGGTTTGAAAGAGATTTTGAAGAACAGCTTGGCCAAAGAAGGCATCCTGACTGGAGGCTTTATCCAGATAGTAGTGTGCTGTGAAGGTGTGTACTGAAGCCCAGGTGGCTGCTCGACAAATGTCACTGATGGACACAGAGTGGAGATTAGCCATAGAAGCTGCCATGGCTCTCACATTATGAGCTGTGACATGGTCCTGAAGAGGAAGACCCTTACTTTCATAAGCAAAGGATATGCATTGGGCAATCCATTTAGATAAAGTCCTTTTGGAGACTGGAAGTCCCAAGTGACTAGGGTCAAAAACTATAAAAGGTTGTGAGGACTTTCTATGTTGCTGTGTTCTTTGTATGTAAAAGGCTAAGGCCCTTTTACAATCCAAAGTATGAAGGTTTCTTTCTGCATTACAGGCGTGAGGCCTCGGAAAAAATATAGGAAGATAAATTGATTGATTTAAATGAAAAGGCGAAACCACCTTTGGCATAAAGTGTAGGTGAGTTCGAAGAACAACCTTATCATGATGAAACCTGGTATAAGGAGGATCAGCCACTAAAGCTTGCAATTCATTAATGCGACGGGCAGAGGTGATTGCAATTAGGAAGATGACCTTCCAGGTCAAAAACCTAAGGGCTATAGTGGCTAAAGGCTCAAAAGGCAGCCTCATGAGCTGCCCAAGAACTAGATTCAGATCCAATGCCACTGGTGGTGGCTTGATGGGAGGTTTATTTAATAAAAGGCTTCTCATAAATCTTGATAGGAGTGGATGAGAGGAAATTGGTTGTCCATTCAGAGGCTTATAAGAAGCTGCAACTGCACTAAGATGGACTCTTACCGAATTGGTCTTTAGACCAGAATTCGATAAGTGAAGGAGATACTCTAGTATCGATTCTAAGGGTATGACCAGGCGGTTTAATCCCCTCTTGGAGCACCATATAGTAAAACGTTTCCACTTGAAGGCATAAGATCTTTTTGTGGAAAGTTTCCTAGAAGCCTGAAGGATATCTTTTACCTGCTGGGACAGGCTGAAATCCTGGAGGTCTAAGCCTTCAGCAACCAGGCCGTGAGGTGCAGGGACTGGGGATTCGGGTGCCATAGCATCCCGTTCTCCTGGGAGAGGAGATCTGGAGCATGCCCTAACTCCAGAGGCGCCGCTTGAGAGAGATGCAAAAGCAGGGAATACCACGTTTGGCGTGGCCATCGTGGTGCTACGAGAATCATGCCACCCCTGTCTCTCTGAAGCTTGAAGAGTGTTTTGGGGATAAGGGGAATGGGTGGGAAGGCATAAAGGAAGTCCTGACCCCAGTGAAGGAGGAAGGCATCCCTTGCCTGACAGTTGTGAGCCGAAATTCTGGAAAAGAACCGGGGAAGTTTGGCATTCAGTGGACTTGCAAAGAGGTCTATGTCTGGAGTACCCCAGAGATGAAATATCCTTGCCACCTGGTCTAGGTGGAGTGACCACTCGTGAGGCAGCAGCACTCGACTGAGTTTGTCTGCCCAAAGGTTTTGAATGCCTGGAAGATATACCACTAGAAGGTGAATTTGATGCTCTCTGGCGAGGGCCCATAGTCGTAAAGCTTCGTTGCATAACGACAGAGAGCCCGTTCCGCCCTGCTTGTTCACATAGAACATGGCTACCTGATTGTCCGTCTGGACTAGGACTGTCTTGTAGCTGAGCTGGACGTGGAGCACTCGAAGAGCTAAATAAATTGCTCTTAATTCCAGGAGGTTTATGTGTAAACCAACCTCCTGTGGAGTCCAGGTGCCCTGGGTAGCGAGATGATTCAGGTGTGCTCCCCAACGCACCTGTGATGCATCTGTTGTTAGGGTGGCCTGAAAGAGGGGTTGATGGAAAGGAGACCCCACTGTCAGATTTTTTAGTGATTGCCACCATTGGAGGGACAAAATTAGTCATTGAGAGATTGTTATTTTGTCCGACAAACGACCCGTGGCCTGTGTCCACTGTGTGGAGAGGGTCCACTGAGCTGCTCGTATGTGGAGGCGAGCATATAGGACTACATGGACTGTGGATGCCATGTGTCCCAGTAACTGCAGTAGCTCCTGAGCAGTAAGGGAGGATTTGCCTGCTGCTTGGGAAGCTAGCTGCATTATGCGAAGACACCGGGCTTGTGGAAGGAAAGCCCTTGCCTGTCTGGTATCCAGACAGGCTCCTATGAATTCTAGGCAATGGGAAGGAACTAGTTGAGACTTCGGGAAGTTTATTACCAATCCCAAGTATTGGAGGATTCGCATTGTATGGGACAGTGCAGTGCTGGCTTCTGCAACTGTGGGGGCTCGAATGAGCCAGTCGTCTAAGTAAGGGAAGACGAAAATCTCCAGGGTTCGTAGGAATGCAGCTACTACTGCCATGCATTTCGTGAATACCCTTGGTTCTGAAGCCAGACCAAAAAGAACAACCCTGTACTGGAAATGTCGTCCCCTGAAAAGGAAACGTAAAAATTTCCTGTGGATGAGAATGTGAGTGTATGCATCCTTTAAGACTAGAGAGCAAAGCCAGTCCTGGCTTTGAAGGTATGGCAGAAGAGTTCCTAGAGAAATCATCTTGAATTTCTCTTGAAACAGATATTTGTTCAATTCTCTGAGGTCTAGAATGGGTCTGTGTCCTCCTGTTTTCTTTGGAATAAGAAAATAGGGGGAGTAGAACCCTGCACCCCATTGAAGAATGGGTACTTCCTCTATTGCCCCTTGGGCAAGAAGTGTGGAGACCTCGTGATCTAGCAGATTGTCTGCAGGGGTTTGTGAATTGAATTGCTTTAGAATTGTAGGAGGGGGTATGCTGTGAAAATGAAGTTTGTACCCCTCTCCTACAATGGACAAAGTCCAGTCTTCTGCTGTTATCTTATGCCATCTGTTGATAAAGTGGCATAACCTGCACGGAATATTGGGGGGGTTGGGGACCCTTCAGAGGCAGGAAGACAAAGCTCTCTAGGAAGGAGTCAAAGCCCCTGAGGGGGTGGAACCTGGAGAGCTGGTTAGGCTCTCGGGCCTTTTGGTTTCTTTTGCTGTCTAGTTTGTCCCTTTTGGGCAACCTGACCTGGAGTCTGACTCTGCTGGGTATAGGAAGGATAAAATTTCCTCTTTTTGCTACAAGAGGGTTTTTTATAAGGCTTCCTTTTGGCTGGAGTGGCTGTAGACTTTGACAATCTATCTAGGGTAGAATTGTCAGCATCTAACTCGTTAGCCTTCTCCTGCCAGTTCTTGCCGAAGAGATTCTCCCCCGTGCAAGGAATGTTGCCTAACTTGTCCTGTACCCAAGTCTCCAAGTCTGATGTCTGTAGCCAGGCAATCTGTCGTGCACCAATGGCAACAGCAGACGTTCTGCTGATGCATTTGAAGCAGTCAAAGGCTGCACAATTGACAAACTTGGAGACATCCTGAGCATGCTTAACTAGAGCAAGAAAATCTTGTCTCTTATAATCTGGGAGAAATGGGCTCATAAGTTCCAAGTCTCCAGTAACTTCCTTGAGGAACATTCCCATATATAGGATATATGAGCTGATCCTAGCTGAAAGCATAGAAGCTTGAAAAGTCCTGCGTCCAAAAGCATCCAGAGTCCTGCATTCACGACCTGGATAACTGGATGCATGTCACTTTGCACTTTTCATCCTACACATGTCAGATTCCACTTCCATTGAATGGTGTGGCAGCTGAGTTTTCTGAAATCCAGGACATGGCGGAACTCGATACATAGTATCAAGTCTCCTAGAGTGAGGAGAAGTAGTCAGAGGTGTCTCCCACATTCTGAGCATCAAGCTATGCAGAATTTCATGGATAGGCAGAGTGGCTGCCTCCTTAGGAGCTTTAGGATATTGGAGAATTTCCAATTCCTTTGCTCTGGGTTCGTCTTCAGGAGCTACTGTGATTGAAAGACCCTTGGCCATATCACGGATGAAATCCTGAAATGACATGTCCTCTGGAGGTGACATTCTGCGTTGGGGAGAAGAGGGATCTTCTAAGAGAAACCCTCTAGTGCCAGCAGAATTGTCAGAGTCTTCGGAATCGGAGGAATCAAAGTATTCCTGATCCCGATGCTCCTGCAAAGCACGATCCCGGTACCGATCGAAGTCGGTACCGAGGTGACCCGGTACCGCTTTATCAATTCCAGCCAGAGATGGCATGGGAAGAGTTCTCACCGGGGCCGGTACCGTTAGTACCGGCATCGTCGGTGTCGGTACCGGTACCGGCATCGGTGTTGATACCGGTGCCCTTGGGACCACCGGTACCGCAGCTGAAAGAAAAGCTGCGAGACTGCGATTGATAGCTAGGAACGTCTGGTCTATCGACGCTGCCGATGACTGGGTGTCGGTACCGTTAAGAACGGCCGGAACCCCTGAGCATAGCACAGGTAGTTCTTGCGAGGTTGAGGCCTCGAGAACATCCTGAAGCCCCATCGATGCTTTGGAAGCCGAAGCCTCCCACCGGGGCTGTTTTGCCGGTGTGGTTCCCTCAAGGGCAATGCCAATGGCCTCTTGATGCTTAGCAGGAGAGCTATCCTTTGAGGACCGGCTTTTATGCTTAGTTACCTGAGATCCATGGGAGGAAGAAGAGGCCCTTGATGTCGTCGATGCAATGGATCTGATAAAACAACTATATCAGGTCACTTTTTCTGAGTGATATGCCCAGACTTAATGGCATTACATATCAGGCTAAAATATAGCCAACTCTTATGCCTAGTTGCATCAATGACCTTGCGTGGCGTTTTTTGAGGATCGAGTTGTTTGAGAGGGTCCGAATATTGTAGGACACGCGAGTAGCAGTTATCACTGTTTGGAATTTTGGGTCTGGTAATCCCCTGAGGAAACGTTATAAGTGAAACGCGACTGTGGCGCCTGGGGAAGGCGTTGGGGTTCACTGTGATTCATCGTTACACTGACAGGAGCAGAGCTGGGTTAAGCACGTAATAGATATACTGCTGCAGTGAGAATTGAAGATGAGTTTCTTCTGTCTACTTTATTTATTGTGCTGACTGTGTTTCTAAGAGTATGCTCCAGCAGTGTTTGTATTATTTATTTGCGAGAGAAAAGGTCACTGATGCAACTAGGCATAAGAGTTGGCTATATTTTAGCCTGATATGTAATGCCATTAAGTCTGAGACCTTCTCTCGTTTTGTGTTATATACACACACTGTGGGTT
Organism: Ichthyophis bannanicus; assembly: GCA_033557465.1. NCBI lineage: Eukaryota > Metazoa > Chordata > Amphibia > Gymnophiona > Ichthyophiidae > Ichthyophis > Ichthyophis bannanicus. Next base: position 1,510,929,968 of record CM066032.1, on the reverse strand, counting down.
GAAATGTTCCAAGAGTGAGTTTTTCTAGAAGATATTCCGTTGGATGGTGTTTACCTTTATGATGTGTATTGAGTGACTTTTAATAATATTTGGATGCAATGGATCTGGCATCTGAAGAAAAGAGGGTACCGAGCTTTGCAGCCTGGTTCTGTCTTCCTCTTTTGGTCATCCCCATTGTGATGCAGCGGACCCTCTGGCAGAAAGAAAAAAAGTTTTAAATTTAGAAAAAAACAAGTTTCAGTTGCAATATCCTGAAGGCCCACATAGAGGGAGCAGGAGAGCCAGCTTGGATGCAGAGGAACCACGCCTCTATGGGCAGGACTTAGAATCAGTCAGTCCCGATTTAAGCCGGGACAGAGCAGTTCAAAGGAGAGATCAAAGAGCAGGCCGAAGAGCAGGCCAAGGAGAAGGCCAAGAAGCAACTTGGAGAGCAGACCAAGTAGTAGGCCGAGGAGTAGGCCGGAGAGCAGGCCAGAGACAACTCCAAGGAGCAGCACTGCAGAGAGCAGTCAAGGAAGAAGGTGCTCTCCCATCCAGCTGGAGAGAAAGCCCTATCCAGGGAGAGGGGCTAAGCCACGATCTGAGAGAAAGATATCCAGCTGAAAAGGATACTCAACAAGAGAAAGGTACTCTTAAAGATTTCTATAAAAGTAACCAGAGAGAAGGGTGGAAAACTCAGAGGCCTGGTGAACAGGGAAAAGCTGAGAGGGCGCGGCCACTAGCTAACTGCCACGGGAGTGGAAGCAAAGGCCGAGGGCATCAGCTGCAGCCCTGCCCCAAAGAAGTTTATCCACACTCTAGAGAAAGAGACCCGGGGGGATTACTTGAGCCAGCAAGAATTAGAAGATAATCAGGCTAGGCCTCAAGCCTTGCCTGGAAGAGACTGCAGAAAGCTCAAAGGTAAAACAGTTATTGCCTGTGATTGTGTGCCTAAACCCAGCATAGGAGAAAAGCAGAAGAGAGGATTTTATCAGTATAATAATGACACTTTTAAGCAGAAAATAACAGATGATTTCCCCAGGAAGAAACCTGTTAATGCTAAAGGTTGGGACAAGAGAGCTTTTAAAACCATAGCAGATGAACAGCCAGGGTTCTATCCTATAGCCAAGAACCGACGCCCCAAGCTGACAAACAAGCATTGGAACACGGTTTGGCACGCTTTCAAAAAGCCAGAACTCAGCCCCATTGAAGCTTCCGATTCAGAGCTCTCGGACATGGAATGGCTGCCAGTGGAATCTGGGGGTGAGGAGGCGGAAGAATCCATGGAATGCGTTTATTGTACAGTAGGAAAACTATAATCTGTTTGGAGTTAAAGAATGTATGAAGTGAATACAGGATACCTTATGTTTTGAGTTACTGTGGAGATTAACAGTTGTTACTTTGACCGTTTTATACATGTGGAACCTGATGTAAGGATTGTTACAGCCCTGTTACTTTCTGAACCGTATATTTTGAACCATATTGCGCAAAGGAGAAATAAAAGCCTTTTTCCTTTTTCCCTACACTTGGCTGTGAAGTCACTTTATTGGGAAGTTGGCAACGAGGTTGGCACGAAGGACCGCTACCTTACGACCCTCGCAACTGGCCAACCCTGATACCCCAAATCTTATGCGCTCCCCAGCCTCCGGTGGAAACACTACGCCGCCACCAGAGGGGGCTGCGGGGGACACCATGCAGGAGAGACATTCAGTTGGAGAATGATCAGGTCCTAAACATTTTAGACACCAATCATGGGTGTCAGTGACGGAAATGGTACCGCCACACTTAGTACATTTTTAAAACCACTAGTTGGTTTTTCCATGATTTAGGAAAATGGGGCCTAATGCCCAAAATGGCGCCTAGCACCAAAAAGGAAAGTTTCTGAAAAGAAACAGTCTAAGTTTAAGTCCTTTTTTTTTTTTTTGTATGAAAAGAAAGAAAAGAACTGGCGGTACCGGTAGGCGTCGTGTGGTAGGCAAACACGACCACAAGAAAGAAATTTAAAGACGTAATTTTCTGCGGTGACAGGGATTAGATCCTGTGGGCTCCGCGGAAAACGAAGAACTGAAGAGGGACAGCTGGAAAGGCGGGAAGGCAGCGTGCATGTGCTGAGGGATGCTCCCAAAAGCGTTCCTATTGGACGCTGGGGAGCGTTCCCGCGCAGGCTCCGTCGGTACCGACGATACCCATATATGAGGACTACATTCCTGCTTGTTCCTGCAGATACTGTCTTTCCCTGCAAGGTACATGGCTCTGAAAGTCATCCCTTGAGAGATGGCTCAGTTCCATATCCTGCCAATCTCCCAGCACAGAAGATATAACTCTGCTCTTCCCTGCTTGATGGGTGAGCCCACCAATCTCTGAAAGCCTTTTAACAGTGTTTATACAGCCCTTAATTCTAGGAAATTGCTCAGAAGACCCTGACCGTGAAAACCATTTACACGAGCTCCCCAGTTCAACATGGATGCAACTGTAGTGAGGTCAGTATGTAATGGAGAAATTTGAATGGGGATTATTTTAGCCAGATTGGAATGTTCAATCCACCAGGACAGATCTTGTACAGGTATAGTCCTTGTAATCCAAGCTACATCTCCTAAGCTTTGAGTGGCATAAGTTCAGTGATAAGCGATATATAAGCACCGCTAAATAAACAAACAAACACTGGGTTGAATCAGTTTGAGATGTACCAAGGGAGTCACGTGTACTGTTGACGGTCATGTGGCCCAACAACCTCAACATATCCCAAGCTATTGTCTGCTGACTCAATACTTATTTTATTTATTTTGGTTATTTGATAGACCACTATTCAAACAAACATGGTGGTGTATATTATCAACCTATTTGTAACAGACACGCAAATAAGATACAATCCAGAAAAGGGGAGGGGAGGAGCGAATGGGAGGGCTGTTGCACAAACAATTAATTGTATCAGGAAACAAACAGCGGTATAGGCCACTGCCGATCTTATTGTACGTAAAATCTAATTATATCACTATATCAAATGGCAATCCATATTACAGTAGGTTAGAAATGCATATTTAAAAGGTTAAGTATGAACCCTCTAGTCGGAGGTCTAGTGATCAAGAATTCCAGTGTAGGGGCCAGACAATTACAGTTGTGGTCAACATTATTGCCACCCTTGTATTTTAGGTATGATGTGTACAGTATCTTGAGAAAGAAATGGAAATATTCCAACTGTATGTCATCATAATATTTTAATAGTATGTTCAAAGATATATAATAAAAAAAAGATGTCTTTGCAACTTACCGTAGATGTAGCAACTTCAGAGAAAAAAAAAACAAAATATGACCTGGACTGGAGGAGTAGCCTAGATGCAGTGGTTTTCATCCCAGTCCTCTTGGACCCTAGTCCAGTCAGGTTTTCAGAATATCCACAATGAATATGCATGAGATAGATCTGCATACAATGGAAGCAGTGCATGTCGATCTATCTTATGCATGTTCATTGTGGATATCCTGAAAACCTGATTGGCCTGGGGATCCCAGAGGACGGAGTTGAGAACCACTGGGTTAGAGCAACAGCCCAGCACCCAGGAGATCTGGGTTCGATTCCCACTGGTACTCCTTGTGACCTTGGACAAGTCACTTTACCCTCCCCATTGCCTGGCAATCTACTTCCAGTCATATTCCAGTCATAGCTTGCTAAGAAAACCCTGAGGCTGTTGGGTCACCAGGAGTCCGCATGGACTCGAGGCACTAAAAAAAAAAAAAATGACCTGGACAGGATTAATGGCACCCTTCACTAAAATTTGGTTGCACAACCCTTGGCAGTGATGACAGACTCCAAACATTTCTTGTAGCCATCTATAAGTTTTGTAATCTGTCTGCTGGTTGTTTCTCCCACTCTTCAACTGAGATTTGTTCTGACTCATGAATGTTTCCAGGATTCCTTTTTACCAATGGCAGATTTCAACTCTTTCCAAAGGTTCTCAATTGGATTGAAATCAGGACTCATTGCTAGCCAGTTTAAAACAGTCCGTTTGTTCCTTTTTAACCATTCTTTTGTACTTCTGGATGTATGTTTTGGATCATTGTCCTGCTGGAGGACCTAGACCCAGCTTTCTGACACTTAACTCCAAAACACCTTAGTTCTCAGATTTCATGATCCCTTTAATATGTACCAGGCCTTTAGATCTTGAGGCAGCAAAACAGTCCCATAACATTATGGAACCTCCACCAGGTTCCATAATGCAGGAAGGATGTTTTTTTTTCCTTATATGCTTCATTTCTTCACCTGTAAATGTATTGCTGGTCTGCATTGCCAAAGAGCTTAAGTTTGGTTTCATCTGTCCACAGAACATTTTCCCAGAAGGACTGTGATTTCTCAAGGTGGGTTTGGGCAAAGATCAGGTGTGCATTTTTATGTCTGTCTTTGAGCTGTGGGGTCTTCCTTGGCCTTCACCCATTAAGTCCTTCTTTGTTTAGTACGCAATGTATGGTGAGGTGTGAAACCACCAGATTGCTCCAGGTTAGCCTTAAGTTCTTTGGATGTTGTAGGTGGTGTTTTTCCAACAGTTCACACTAACCTTCAAAGATTTCTTGGATTAATTTCCTCTTCCCACCACGTCCTGGGACGTTCTTGACAGTTCCATGAGCAGAAAACGTCTTAATTAACAGGAATTCCAAGATCTTTGGAGATGGTCTTGTACCTCTTTGAAGTTTGATGTTTGGTGATAATGGCTTTTCTGACGGTCTCAGGCAGTTCTCTTGTCTTCACCATTGTGAAAATGGAACATGGAGTAAATGTGGCCATCTTTTATTGGTTAATTCAAGTAATGTGAGTGCTGAAATTGATCACAGGTGCATCTAATTTTACTGCAGTGGGAATGTGGTGGTTCTTGTCAAACTGATTTGAATTGTTTATAAAGGTGCCAATAATCAGGTCCTAGCAATGTCCCAATTTTTTTGTACTATTTCCTTTTTTAATTGGTCTTGGTTTTATTTGATTCTTTTATGTGTCAAACATGTGTGCATATATAATACAAAGCCATTTCAATGCCCACTTTTTTTTTTTTTAGGCGATATTGGACATTAAGAAGTTGAACTGCAAGGGTGCCAATAATGTTGACCACAACTGTAAAAGCTGAGCAATGTGAAAAATCCAGTCTTCACCTAGTAACTGTTGGACTAACCATATAATTTGCCTAGGAAGACTTCAGCAATTGCAGCAGATAATACGGAATGAGAAGTTAGATAAACTGGAAGTATCATACAGAATACGCAATGGGTCAATTTAAACTTTAATCCGATTGCAAATTAGAAGCATATTCCTCAATATGGCCAGATTTCTTTGCACTGCAAAATAACTTCACAGCTATAGTATATTCTACACACGTTGCCGTCTTTTCAAGTGATAGAGGTAAATTCCAGTCAATATTGAACTGCAATTATCCATGGTCAGTGTCTTCTGTGGGGGCGCCTTCTGAAAAGGGAGGTCCATGAATAGGTTCTGAGGATCCAACCACTAGTGCAGTTACTGGACAAGAGGTACAGTGACCGTCACCTGATCCCGGAGATGGCCAGTGGCCTGCTTCCACTGAGTACTCCGTGTCCACTAAGCTTATCTCTTTGACAGACAAGCAAGGGGAGTGACATGCACTGTAGAGGCCATGTGGCTGGACACGGTCAGCATCCTACAAGCCATTGTTTGCCAACTCTGCTGGGGATCACGGACCAAAGCAGTCAATCTCTGGAGTCGGTATTGTGGGAGAAAGACCTTTGCTTGAGTTGTGTCGAGGAGAGCCCCTATGAATTCCAGTCTTTGGGTGGGCTCAAAGTGTGACTTTGGGTAATTGACTACGAAATCCAACAGCTCTAGCACCCGGATGGTCAACTGTGTTGAGTGCTGGAATCTGTATGGAGTGGTGCTTTTTATGAACCAGTCATCTAGGTAAGGGAAGACAAAAATCACTAGTGTTCTGAGATAGGCCGCTACAATTGTGAGGCACTTTATGAAGGTTCAGAGTATCGAGGCCAGTCCAAAGGGTAACACTCAATACTGAAAGTGCTGTCCTCCCAGAATGAATCTGAGATATTTCCTGTGGGCAGGATGGACCGGTATGTGGGCATATGCATCCTTTAGATCCAGGGAGTATAGCCAAACATCTTTCTGACGATAAAAGGAGCAGGGTCCCTAGAGAGACCATCTTGAACTTTCCTTGCACCAGGAAAATGCTGAGGCTTCTGAGGTCCAGGATGGGCAGAACCCACCTCCCCCATCTTCTTAGGGACCAGAAAGTACCTGGAGTAAAATTCCCACCTGATATGCTCTTGAGGCATAGGAACAATGGCAAGATTGAGGCATAGGATGGCTCTTGAGGCATAGGATCAATCAGCTAGAAGGGCAGAACTATCCCCCTTGAAGGAGATTTAGATGCAGAGGGTCAAGGGGAAGCACTGTCAGGGAACAATGAGGCGGCAGTTCATTGAAGTGCAGCACATATAGCCGCTTTGGACTATTTGTAAGATCCATGCATTGAAAGTGAAGAGGGGCCACCTATGGACAAAGAGATTAAGTTGTCCCCCCACTGTGGTCACCAGTAAATTCACTATGCTCCAAAGGAACCAGTCAAAACACTGTCCCTGGCTTGGGTAGTGGTGCAGGCTGAGCTTTCTGTGGCTTCTCCTGACATTGCGGGTGAGAAGCCTGTGACTTTTGCTGGGAGACTTGAGAACCAGGAAAGTACCTGCACTTACGCAGCTAATAGGCCTTTTTCTGGTCTCCCCCCCTGATACTTCCTGCGATAGGGATCAGACATGTGTCTCGAGAGTGCTGTTTCTCTATGACACCAGCTTTCTCTGCCACCTGCTCTACAAAGAGGTTCTCTCCCTGGCATGGCCACAAGCTTATTATGCACCGATTGCTTCAGGTCAGAAGACTGAAGCTAGGCAAGCCAGAAGGCTCCAATATCCACAGCCGCCGCTCTAGAGACTGTCTCAAAGGCATCATATGTCACCCTGATCAGAAACTTTGAGCAGTCTTTGCCATGGCCCACCAGGGTATGATAATGCTCCAGTTTCTCCAGAGGGAGGAACAGACACAAGTTGGTGAGATCACACATGATATCCTTCAGAAACATGCTCATGTAGAGATGGTAAGAGTGTATTCTAGTCGCGAGCATGGAGCTCTGGAAGCACTTCCTGACAAAGGAATCCAATGTCCAAGTCTTCATACCGGGGGTGTCGAGGAATGAGTCTTGGTGCTCTTAATTTTAATTGCTATGGAAGGACAGACTATTTAGGCCATGTGGTCTTTTTCTGCTGTCATGTTCCTATGTTTCTATATTTCTAATCCATTTTAGGGTGAACTTTACCACTTAAAGAATGGTGCAGAAGCTGAGACTTCTCGAATCCCAGGGTTTTTTAAACCCGATACATCGAGTCCAACCTCCTACTGACCGAGGGCATAGTGAGGGGGTTCTCCCACATCCTCAATTTGCAGCCTCTGTAGGATTTGGTGCACCATCGCCATCACCCCACTTCCTCAGGAGCCGAGGAGTACTGGAGGATCTCCAACTCCTCCACCCTGGGCTCATCCTCCGTCTCCAGTGAAAATGGGATGACCTTGACCATATCCCTCATTAAGTCCTGGAAGGACATGTCCTATTTGTGCAGAAGGGAGGGGTCTGATGGAAGCTCAAGGGACCTGCTTTCCGACAAGTTTTCCGATTTCACATCAGTCACCCAGTCATCAGAGTCAGACTCCGAGAGGAAGTTGTAGTACCTCTCTGCCCAGAGCTCCCTCCAGCTTCAAGGGGAGTAGGAGCATCGACAGGATCGATGATGCATCAAGTGCTTTTGGGGCTTTGTCGGGACATCGGAACCCAATACACTCGAGAAAGAGATGGGCCTTCCAGGAACCGGCATCAGATCTCTTCAATGCCCCGATGTTGTTGCCTCTGCAGGCAGAGCATGCGTTTCAAGGATCGGCTGCACAACGGTCAATGATGATACCCTGGGCACCAAAGGACCAGCCAGCTGTTTCTCCAGCATTGATGCGATGCGAGCCTCAAGGGCCTGAAGGCGTTTTCCCATGGCTGCTGAATTTGAAGGCCTTGGAGCCTGAGCAGCTTCAACCAATATCTCAGACATCTCCGCAGAGGTATTGACATGGTCTCAATTGTCATAAGATGGTCGGTGCCCCTCCAAAACTATAGATTCCTCTCTCCAGTGCACCTCTGTGGGCCATTTGCAGCTATCACTCTCAACATCGTGTCAGGAAGAGCTCCAATGTCGATGCACATAGGGTTTTGCCTGGTGCTCGGAAGGGTCCTCCTTCGACACCTATGGAGTCGAGGTCTTCTTCGATTCCATATGAAGACTGACCGATGGCAGATGCTCCGGGTCACTACAGGCCCTAGGCTCCGATTAAGCCTGGGAACCTCTCAATGCCGATGCACCTTCGGGGGATCCTAGGGGAGCCATCGATACCAATGCCAGTGCAGAAGATGCTGAATCAGACCTCTGGTCAAAGAGGAAAATACTGCTTCTCTCAACCTTTCAGACTTCTCCTTGTCATCTGCAAGCACAAATTGCAAGAAGCAGGTTGGTGATCAGGACTCAGACACTGGAGGCACCAACTGTGCTTGTCAGTGACCAAGATGATCCTGGTACATTTGGTGCATTTCTTGAACCTACTAGCTTGCTTCTGGGACATGTCTGGGAAGATGGCCGTAGCCAAATAAAATAGCTCGATGGAGACCAGAGGTCCAGCTGGGCCGTGGGAAAATATGAGAACATAAAGGTTACCAAAAAAAGCCGGAACCGAAGTGGAATTATGATCAACGGACTCGATGCTACAGATGGCAAGCAGAAAAGTCAAAACAAGCAGAAAAATATCCTTGAAGGGGAAAAAAACCCGAAATGTTTACTGGCGGATGACTGATTCATGTCTGTGAGGCTCTGTGGAAAACAAAGACCAGAGGAGGTGGTGGCGCGGCAGGCAAAGACAGATGCACAGGTGCGGTGGAGCCTCCCAAAAGCTTACAATAGTAGCTGGGGAGTTTTCCCGCACAGAGCTCTGTCTGTGACATCACCCATAAGTGAGGACTTCATTCCTGCTTGTCCATGAAGAAAATAGGGTATGCTAATTATATCCTTTGGGGTTTTTTGGGGTTTTGTTGAGAAGCGAGGGGCTGCTTTTGTAATTCTTTGAAATTATGGTAAAAACTGAATCACATGTTATAAGCCTCTGAAATGGGCACCTTTGAGCAATGAATGTTGATTAACGTTTTACAGAAAAATGTACAAACTGCACTGAACTTTAATAGCACCAGTGCTTACAGCGACTGAATGTACAGAATAAAGTTGTTCTAGTTAAACCTGAAGGTTGTACCTGAGCAATATGGATGGCACTGGCTTGTATTCTTCCAGCATCACTGGAAACACAGATGTTTCAAATTCATTAATAAGAAGAAAGGGAGAGAGAGCAGCCTTGTGTGGGAGTAGCCGCGGTATTTCCTGCCGCGGAGCAACGTGGTCGGTTGGAGCCGGGTGCCTGCTGAGACAGCTGCAGGCAGAGAGTGGTCGCCCCTGGTGTTGAGGACCCCCCACGAGCCCTACAAAGCGCAGCGGGTCTACACGCGGCTGCGTGTTCGCGGCCTGCGTGGTCGTGTCCTAAGGGGCGTGTCACAAGGGGCTTGACCTGCTCCTTGTGTGCTCCTTTGGTGCTTCTTTGGTAGTCTTAGGAGCGCCAGCAGTGGTGTGTTGTTCATGGGGAAACGGAAGGCGAAGTCATCAGCTAAAGCACCGGCAGGAGAAGGAGGTAAGGTGTCCGGTCCCATGGACAAGCATGTTACTGCCCTTCCACTTGCTAGCCATTCTTCGGATGGGGCTTCTTTGAGCCCGGACATCCGGACCCCACCTCCTCTCCCTCAGCCTACTCACTCGTCTACTCCTTTGAAGTTACCTTCATTAGTTAGTTTTCCTGTGTTAGTTCCTGTGGAGCCTGCTGCATCAGAACAGGATTCTTTACCACTTAAAAGTGAGGTGACTCTTTCGGATATTTGGTCAATGCTTCAAAAAATTGACACCAGATTGTCTACTACTGTTATCTCTTTATGTAATTTCTCACATGATGTTGTTACAAAAGTTAAAGTGATTGATAATCAAATGACTGATTTTGTAGGTTCCTTGACCCTGGTGGATTCTCAGCTCCGATCGTATAAAGATTCTTATTTTGGTTATCTTAAAGATATTTCTTCTGTTTCTTACCGCTTGGAGCTGCTTGAAAATCACCAGCGTGCAAGAAACCTTCATTTTTTAAATTTTCCATCTACTCGTTTATTATCACCTGAGATACTGTTGAAAAAGTATTTGTCTGAAATCTTGCATTTAGAGGATTCTGTGGATATTGTGCAAATGTATTCTTTTTTTCCTCAAGTCAGGTCCTCGGGTCAGACTAAGGATGAATTTCCTTTGAATAACTCGGTAGGTCCTAACCTTATGGAGTTTTTGCAGGATTCGCTCAATGTCATACCAAAGCGGTGCACTTTGGTGGTGACTTTCGGGTCTGAATCCCTTAAGTTGAGAATCATACGTGCTTACTTTAAATGTAAAGATGTGTTGTTTTGTGGGTATAAGCTTCAGGTTTTTCCTGATGTGGGCAGGGTCACCCAGGCTCGACGGAAGCAGTTCCTCGAGCTTAGAGCTAGAGTGGTGGCTTTGGGGGCTTCCTTTTTTTTGAAGTTTCCTTGCCGCTGCTTAGTAACTCATGAAGGTCATGACTATGTTTATACTGATGTGGCTTCTTTATGTCAGTTTCTTGTGGATAAGGAGAGAATTAGTGGGCAGGAAGATGTGTAGGTGGGCGGCTCTTTATTTTGGCTCCCTGACTTGGAGTTTAATTCTCCTTTTTTCTTCTATAAGATATTTTAAGTCTCTCCTTTGGGAGTGTGTGGCTCTCTCTCTCTCTTGATGTGTTTTGAATGTAGTGATTGATGTAATTTTCTTGAATGTATTTTTCAGATGGTTGGTTTTTTTTCTTGTTAATGTAATATTCTATTCAAGAAGAAATTAGGCATTACCTGCTAATTGTCTTTCCTTGAGTTCTCTCCAGGCCAGTCCAGGAAATGTAGGGTGTTCAATCTCCTTCAGCAGCTGAGGACTGGAAACAACAGAGCTTTGCTGACACCCTATCTAGCCCCCTCTAGTGCCAGCAGCTCAGTCTACTACTGTCAAAGCAGCTCCCAACCAAAGGAACGCAACTAAGAAAAAAAACCTCTCTAATCCACTATTTGAGAATCTAAATTACTATACCGGAAAAAACTTTTTTCTTTTTTTTTTTCAACTGCCGTCCCCCCGAAACAGCCACAGACAGAGCCTCTCTGTAGAAAACGACTGCCAAACCCAGAAAAACAAAACTCATCGGAACCTCCAAGGCCCCGAAGCAGGCTACATCTGCCTCCTCAGTCATTACTTCCTCTCTTCTGAGCACTGTTGTAATACTAACTGGGTGGGCCCTGGACTGGCCTGGAGAGAACTCAAGGAAAGACAATTAGCAGGTAAGGCCTAATTTCTTCTTCCTAATCATCTCTCCAGGCCAGTCCAGGAAATGTAGTGATGTACCCCAAAGCAGTACCTAACACCGGGAGGGACCATGAAGCCCTGACAAAATAGCAGAAGCTCCAACCTTGGCGTCCTCCCCAGCCTGCACATCCAAGCGATAGAATTTCGCAAAAGTATGCAGAGAAGACCACACCGCCGCTCGGCAAATATCCACCGGCGGCACAAGGGCAGCCTCCGCCCAGGACGTAGCTTGACCCCGAGTAGAATGAGCCCGGAGCCCCGCAGGAGGAAGCCTACCTTGTGCAGAATAGGCTGCACCAATCGCCTGCTTCACCCATCTAGCAATCGAGGCTTTGGAAGCAGCCTCCCCTTTTCGCCGCCTTCCAAAAATCACAAACCACCTGTTAGTTTTACGAAAAGACTCCGTTCTCTTAAGATACCTCTTAAGGATCCGACCAATATCCAATTTCCGAAGAGACCGATCCGACTCGGTCCCTTCAAGAGTTGGAAAAGTCGGAAGCAAAATAGTTTGATTCACATGAAACCTGGACACCACCTTCGGCAAAAAGGAGGGCACTGGTCGCAACACCACCTTCTCTTCCGAAAACTTCAGAAAAGGCGCTCTACATGAGAGTGCTTGAAGATCAGAAACCCTTCTTGCCGAACACAACACCACCAGGAAAACCGTCTTCCATGTCAGCTCTCTCAGACCAACTCTCGCCGCCGGCTTAAAGGGCGGTTCTGTCAGCACCTCCAACACCAAATTCAAATCCCAGGGAGGGACCACCTGCCTCAATGGAGGTCACAACAGCTTCACTGCTCTAAAAAAGCGAATCATATCGGGGTGCGAGGTCAAGGCGGTGCCATGAACCTTACCCCTATAACAAGCCAGTGCAGCTAACTGCACCCTCAAAGAACTCAAAGCGAGGCCTTTATCCAGACCCTCCTATAGAAAAAGTAACAAGTCAGGCAATGTTGAGCCGAAAGGCTGAATGCCTCTCTCCGCACACCAACCTTCAAAAATGTGCCAGGTCCTTACATATGACAAAATCATAGACCGTTTCTTAGACTGTAACAGCGTTGTCACAACCTCTGGAGCGTAGCCTCGGCGTCGCAGTCACGCCCGCTCAAGAGCCAAGTTGTAAGCGAGAACCGATCCACCTGCGGCATCAAAACTGGACCCTGGACCAACAAGTTGGGACGACAGGGCAGTCTCCACGGACGGTCCACTAGCAGCCGCATGAGATCCGCATACCAAGATCTCCGCGGCCAATTCGGCGCAATGAGAATCACCCTCCCGGGGTGATCCTCTATCCTTTGAAGGAGTTGGCCGATCATTGGCCACGGCGGGAACACATAAAGCAGGCCTGCTGCTCGGCCAGGGTTGCACCAGAGCATCGAGCCCTTCCGACATGTGCTCCCGGCGCCTGCTGAAGAAACAAGACACCTTGGAATTGCTGAAAGTGGCCATCAAGTCTATGACCGGATGTCCCCAATGCCTCATGATATCGTGGAACACTGCCGCATTCAGCTCCCACTCTCCGGGATCTAACGTATGAAGACTGAGATAGTCGGCCTGCACATTGTCTTTCCCTGCTACATGGGCTGCCGACAAGGTCAAGAGATGACCTCCTGCCCATTGAAATAACAGGTGGCTCTCCTCTGACAAGGTCACACTGCCCATGCCTCCCTGACGATTGATGTATGACACCGTCACTGCATTGTCGTAGAAAACGCGTACTGCTCTGCGGAACACCAAACTCTGGAACTCCAGTAGCGCCAACCTCACTGCTCATAACTCCAGGCGATTTATCGACCATTGGGCCTCTTCCAACGCCCAGGTCCCCTGTGCTACCTGTGTCAATGAGCCCCCCATCTGGCGAGACTCGCATCCATGGTGACCATTAGCCAGTCGGGCCGCAGCAGCGGTACGCCTGCTGTCAGATGGTCCTCTATGAGCCACCAGTCCAAGCTGACCTTTACGTCCTGCGGACACACCAACCTTTGCGATAATGACTGAGCTTGCGGCGACCACCGGGACAAGAGCGCTTGCTGCAGCGGTCTCATACGCGCCCTGGCCCACGGAACGAGCTCCAACGACACCGCCATCAAGCCCAGCAGCTGCATGTAGCACCACGCTGTTGGCACCTGCAAACCTAAAATGTTTCTGACCTGCGTGATCAGCTTCTGCACTCTGCCGTCGGGTAAAAACACCAACCCGGCCTGCGTATCGAATAAGGCCCCGAGATAGACCAAATGCTGCATTGGTTGCAAATGGCTCTTTTCTCGATTGACTACCCAGCCAAGGCGCTCCAGGAACTCCATCACTCTCCAGGTTGCCTTGAGGGACTCCACCTCAGATTCTGCCCGAATCAACCAATCATCTAAATAGGGATGTACCCGAATGCACTCCTTCCGGAGAGCCACCGCGACCACCACCATCACCTTTGTGAAGGTACGCGGCGCTGTAGCTAGTCCGAACGGCAAGGCTCGGAACTGAAAATGACCAATAGGAAACCGTGAAACGCAGGAATCTTTGATGATCCTGCCTGATTGGTATGTGCAGATAGGCCTCTCACAGATCTATGGAAGATAGTACCTCTCCCGGCTTTACTGCCGCTATGACAGACCGGAGAGTTTCCATTCGGAAATGCGACACTCGCAAGCAGCGGTTCACGCCCTTGAGATCCAGAATAGGTCAAAAAGAACCTTCCTTTTTGGGAACTACAAAGTAAATCGAGTACAGACCTAAGCCGTACTGGTCTAATGGGACTGGAACCACCGCTTGCAACTGAAGCAATCGCTGAAGCATCGCCTGTACCGCCTCCCATTTCGACCGCGCCTTGCAGGGACACAGTACGAATGCATCCGTCAGAAGCGTATCGAATTCTAGAGCGTACCCCTCCCAGACTACTTCTAGAACCCACTGATCGGTCGTAACTTCAGCCCAGGAATAGTAGAACTTCTGCAACCTTCCTCCTATTGGAACCTCCGGCTGGACCTGTCCACCTTCATTGTGGTTTCTTGGACGGAGTTGACTGGGATGAGAAATAGCCCGTCAAAACCGTGCGCTCCACGAAAGGTCTGTCCCCTGGCTGCAAACCTACCGCGCGGATAGGGCGCATACCAAGGTGACCGAAACCTCCGGAATTCTCTGCCTTGGCCCCTCTGCGGCCCTCCTGGTCTCTGCTCTGACCTCTCGGTCTATCCTCAGGCAGGCACCTGCCTTTGGAATCCCCCAAGTCCTTTACTATCTTTTCTAGTGCTTCCCCAAAGAGAAGCTTTCCTTTATAGGGGAGTTTACTGAGACGCGCCTTTGACGATGCATCCGCCGCCCAATTTCGTAGCCAAAGAAACCGATGGGCTACAACCATGGAGGCCATAGACTTGGCAGATATCCTCACGAGATCATAAAACCCATCTGCCAAGTAGGCAGCTGCCGATTCCAACTTTGCTCCGTCCGAAAAGCCAGACTCCTCTCTCTCAGAAGCCTTGTCCCCCTGAAGCCACCTGATAGAGGTTTGAGAGACATAGGCCCCACAAATAGCCATCTGCAGAGCCAGAGCGCTGGTGTTAAATGCCTGCTTGAGAATAGCTTCGAGCTTCCGATCTTGTAAATCTTTTAAAGCATCACTTCCTTCCACCGGAATAGTCATCTTTTTCGTAACCGCCGAGACCAACGCATCCACCTTGGGCATGCGCAAGAGGTCCCTCTCTTCCTGAGGAATGGGGTACAAACGACCCATGGCTCTGCTCCCTCTCAAGGTAGCCTCTGGACACTCCCATTCAGACTCCACCATTTGTTTAATTACTCTATGAATGGGAAAACACCTCTGTTCCGTCTTAAAACCCTGGAGCAGCGGATCCTCCAGAGGTTCCTCCTGCACCACTGGCATAGCTATGTTGAGTGCGGTGAGCGTATGCGCTATGAGTGCCCCCAGCTCTTCCTTACGAAATACTCTAAACCCTGTTTCTGTTTAACACAATAGGCCCTGTGCAAAGACAAAATAAAATCCATTGAAAATACAGTTTCCACAGATTCTGGCAGCCTAGCTAAGGCTTTCTGCAGTTCTGGAATAGCCTGTATCCGCTTCTTTGCCTTAGATTTATCTTTCTCCGCTCTTTTCTGAGACTTCCCCTGAGCGGGAGAAACGGCAGGCTCCAACAAAATGGCCGCCGTTTCCTCTTTTTCTACAGAAGCCAAAGGCTTCCCCAACGTGTCCGCCGATCCTAACTTGGGGTGCATGGCTCCCGACAGAGTGCGCTGAACCAAAGCCTACTGCCGAAACTCAAAAAACCGCCGAGTCCAGTGCTGCGCACCTGCGTCTATTTTCACACTGATTAGCAGCCGCCGGCGCCGCGAGCCTGCGTCTCCGTGAACAAAATTACCGCCAAACCAAAAATGTTCGCACTACCGCTATCAAAATAAACTCTCACCTTTTGCTAATCCGCTAACCTCCACACACTCCCCCCTCGCTGCTAGCGAGGATAGCAGAAAAGAATTGCAAACAGATGCGGAGGCAGAACGCGTGCGTAGGGGCTCCCAGGCACTACTGTTCCAGGCAGATCTGGCCTGTCAGATTCTACGAGGCAGGCTCTGCCTCTGCTGACTGTTACGCAAGGTCCCTTGCCGATCAACCTAGCTGCCGGACTTACTGCCCTGCTAGGACAAGCCAGCTCTGCCGCTGCACTTTACCCTGGATTGCGATCCTTTAATTTATCTATCTATTTAAAACCTCCAGTATAACTGTGCTGAGGGAGCTACTATCCGACATCCTATTCAGCTGCTGAGGACTGAAGACTGAGCTGCTGGCACTAGAGGGGGCTAGATAGGGTGTCAGCAAAGCTCTGTTGTTTCCAGTCCTCAGCTGCTGAAGGGGATTGAACACCCTACATTTCCTGGACTGGCCTGGAGAGACGATTAGGAATTATAGTGTTTTCGTTCTGGGGAAAAGGTTCAGTAACTCTCCTATATACTGTCCTCCATCACACTGCCTACCTAATTAAACCACTTTGGTTGCTCTCTCTCTCTCAAATCCTTTGCCTCCTCAATCCTCTCTCTCAGGTTACTGCCCCCTACTACTGTAGATTCTCTTGTCATTTTTAAACTGTTTTCCTCATCTAATCCTTTTATCCTCAGATCCCCATCTTTTGCCCTGCTCAATATTCTCAACCCCTTCACTGCCCAATCCTTTTCATCTCCAACAGAGGGACTGTTATTTGCAGCGTAAGGTTCCTTCAGTTGAACTGGAACCAACCCCTTCTGCAAGGGATCCAAGCATTTAACCTTGAGATTGAAGGCAGCTGGCTGAGGAGGCAGACACAGATAGGTAGTTGTATGGAGATAGGTGACAAGCTCCCTATTTTGGCTGGAAGGATGGCTTTTTGGAATGTATGACCTGTACTGTTGCTATGCTGGTGGCCTGCCCCCTCCACCCACCATATCTTTCTATTTCAAGTGGGCAAAGAGAGATACAATTTGGGGGATAATTATGCTGGGCAGAGCTGGGGAAGAAAAAAGAGAATGCTGGATAGAAGATCAGAAAGAAAGGAGGATGTTATATGGAAGCCACTCCACTACTGAAAGGGGTGGGTGCTCTGCCAAGATGTCACCACTCTCGGATGAGGGGGAGAGGGGAAATTTTTCAGTTTTTGCATAGGGTACTAGTTAGCCTACATCTGACCCTGGGAATCAGAGTAAAGGATCACCCAGTAGAAAAATATGGGGAGGAAAAGTGAAACTTGGGATTGTGCAGAGGAGGTAGGGAATCAAACATGGAGAAGGGAAGCAATGTCCTTTTCTCTTCAGTGATGAAAACCTACATGCACTAACTGGATTTTTCTTACTGGTAAGCCAAGCAGATGCTTTAGTTTTGCCAGTTTAGTAGCTTGTGTGCCCTTACCCCACCCATCTCAAATTGGCATATTCTATTCCAGTTTTACAAGTGTATACCACCTTATTCCTCACAGTGGTGGAAATAGAAGCACCATGAGATGGAATATGCACAGTCCACCCTCCTACACTGCTGTGACGTATGGTATAGGTACAACATTATCGCTCATCCCATCAGAAATAAAGCGCTCAGTTTACCTCATTAAATCTTTACATGCATTACACTTCATGAGAATAAAGGAAGGTCCTTACCTATAAGGCTGTGCTTTATTTCCTTCTACACTGAGCTCCAGTGCTTTAGTTACAACATTTTCATTTTCTTGTGCATAAACTGAGCATGTACAGTAGACAATGGCTTGTGCTTTATTAACTATAAAACACAAACAAAATTATTTTAATTTACTTTAGTTTGGAAAAAGGAACACAATCGTATATATGCATGTACTATAACAACATGGTAACAGAACAAATGAAGATGAAGGTAAATGAAAAAGAACCCGCCAACATCGGAGGGACTTTCCACCTCCAAGGTGGAATAAGTTCCTCATCCATCTCCCCTAAGCCAGACATATAGGGCCATGATCTGGATAGGCCCTGTACATCCGGAGTTGTGGGCTCACCTCCCACCTGTCCACACTCCTCCTCCAGCCCTCCCTCTCCTGCCCCCGTCCAGAGCGCCCCGCACACCATCGCTGTACTTGCGGAGAGCCTGGAGTTGGGAATTCGCTCCCTGCGGATAGTTTATTTATTTATTTACATTCTCTTATATACCGCGCTATTCTGCATCAGTGCGGTTTACATTGAACAAACTGTTGGGGTTGGACGTCCAAGTCGGATGTCCATCCCTGCTATTCACAGATCGAAATAACCCCCTTAGTGAGGGTAAGAGAAGAATTGGTGATGATTGTGGACAATGTAGGACTAGTAGATTGACTAATTATCCAGAGGGCTTGCTATTTGGATGGATTCAGTTTAAGATAAGCTGAAAGCCATGAGACACTATCAAGACAGATTAATTGTATTAAGATTGGGATTGAAAGGGTCAATATAGTTTACCAAAGAAATTTCTACATAGTAACAAGTGCTAACCCTCTGATTTTTTTTTATAGTAGCCAAAGGTACAAGGAAAATATTAAAGAGCAAAGGTATTAGTATAGAGCCCTGGGGAATCCCATAGAGTAGTTGGAACCATGATGAGTATTAATCCTGTACTAGTAGTATACAAGAAGTATGGTTATGGAGAAAAGAAGAAAACCAAAGTAGAACCTGACCACTAAGGCTAATAATGGAAAGATGATACAAGAGGAGATCATGATTAAATCAAAAGCAGAGGTACGGTCTACAGCAACAGTTCAGTTGACACATGTGCTAGTAGAAGTGGCCGTTATTTTGCAGATGTATAGTGGAGCCAGCAGGGGCAGGAGACGCATCCGCACTGGCCCCGGCAATTCATGTCCAACACAGATTCAGATGTGCTCCCTCTCCATGCTGCAGCACCTGGGGTTCCTAATATGATTTCAGTTTTGGGTGCGTTCCATGCATTCGGAAGTGAAATAATTCATGTACAACTTGCTGTTGCAGTTGGGAGAAAGGAGCACAGCCCCAATCTACGTCAAATAAGAATCACTGGGGCTGGCGCTGGCGCATGCATGTCTCCTGCCACTGCCACTACTTGCGCCAGCTCCAGGAAGGGTTGACAGGGAAAATGTTGCACTGTTTGGGGGGGGGGGGGGGGTTAGGGAGAGAGAGGACAAGGGGTGTGGAGAGGAGAGAGGACAAGGAAATGCTGGACTACAAAGATGGAATAGAGGGGGAGATGTCTGGCTACATAGAGGGAGGGGGAAGAGAGAGATGATGTCAAGTTACAAGGGTGGATGCGGGATAAGGGAGAGAGATGTCAGGCTACAAGGGTGGATGGGGGGATACAGAGATAAATTCAGGGCTGCATAGGTTTATGAGTGGGGGAGAGAGAGACGGGGGTGTTAAGATGTTGGGCTACATAGGTGGGTAGGTAGAGAGGGGCTATGCTGGGCTACATAGTGGGGATGGGTGGGAAATAAAAAGTGAAAAGATACCGGGCTACATGGGTGGGTGGAAAATAGAGAGAGTGGAGAGTAGATAGGTATGTGAAAATTAAAAAGGAGGAGATTGAGGACTAGAAGGTGAAAAACAGGATACAATTCGAGTGGACAGAGAAACAGGAAAGAAAGAAAAGAGAACCATCAATGTGCCAGATACCGATGTAAGGAGGTAATGGAGGAAAATAGGAGGAGATAAGAGAAATGGACCGAAAATACTGTAAAGAGTTGGCAGAAGACAGACTAAGAAAGCAGAAAAGGGAAACTGGGACCAACATGACTGGAAAAATAAAATACCCAAACAACAAATGTAGAAAAAAAAAGTATTTCATTTTGAATTTATTAACTGGAATATGTTAGCTTTGGGAGACGTTCAGTGCAGATGTTTTTGTATTTTGTTGAGTATTTATATTTTTAGTTTTCCAGTGTCTGCTGAGTTTGACTTCTTGGGCTTCCCAGTTCAGTTTTTGTCTTCATATTTTTATTTCTAATTTGTGCTTTCTTCTTCTGTATTTGCTGAGAATCTGTTGGTGTCTTGCATGTGACCAAGGTGCAGTGGCTTTAGTGTGTAGTTTCTGTTGAGATCCATAGTAGTCCCATTTGTTCTGTTTTACCAGTAGTGTTCTACAGCCCAATGTAATATTTGTAGGGCTGCTTATCCTTTGTTTTATTTTATTTAACAGGTTTTTTATAAATGCTTTATCATTTTAATCAAAGTGGTTTACATTGTAACTTAAACTTGGTAATGTACATTAAACAGGGACATTGATAATCTGGATTCTTCTGAGACAATGGAGGGTTAAGTGACTTGCCCAAGGCCACAAGGAGTGCTAATGGGAATCAAACCCTGGTCTCTCAGTTCCCAGGCCCGTGCTCTAACCACTAGGCTACTCCTCCACTCAAGAATGGAAAATAAAACAAAAGATATTATAATGCCTCTATATCGTTCCATGGTGAGACCGCACCTTGAATACTGTGTGCAATTCTGGTCGCCGTATCTTAAAAAGGATATAGCGATTTTAGAAAAGGTACAGAGAAGAGCCACCAAAATGGTAAAGGGGATGGAAGGATACTCCTATGAAAGGCTAAAAAGGTTAGGGCTCTTTAACTTGGAAAAGAGACGGCTGAGGGGAGATATGATAGAAGTCTATAAATTAATGAACGGAGTGGAACGGGTAAACGTAGATCGATTGTTTACCTTATCAGAATATAGAAAGACTAGGGGACATGCAATGAAGCTACATGGTAAACTATTTAAGACTAATAAAAGAAAATATTTTTTCACTCAACGTGTAATCAAACTCTGGAATTTGTTACCGGAGGATGTAGTAAAGGCTGTTAGTGTAGCTGGGTTTAAAAAAGGTTTGGACAAGTTCCTAGAGAAAAGGTCCATAAACCATTATTAAGAAGTGACCGAAGATATCAATGCTTGACCCAGTACAAGCATTGTGGAACTTGTGTCTCTTGGGGAAACTGCTAGGTACATATGACCTAGATTGGCCACTGTTGGAAACAGAATACTGGGCTTGATGGACCTTGGTCTGACCCAGTATGGCATATCTTATGTTCTTATATGTTCTTAAGCAGTCAGAAACCTTTGGTAGGGTTCTGGCTGTTTGATTCATAGGAATTAGTGCTGCTATGGTATGGCACATTTGCTACATATGTGAGTGGTGTTTTTTCAGGTTTTGTGTTTTCACAATGTGCTTGGTAGTGGGAAGAGTTATGTTGTTGTTACTCAAATGATGTTTGAAGCAGAATATTTTTTATATGGTTACTTCAATGGAGAATTGTCCTAGTTCTGATATGCACCCGTTGTAGGGTTTTTGCAGATGCAGAATATGTTTACATTTAATTACTATACTGTACCAGACCAAAGATCTGTGAGGGTCATGTGTGCGGTGTGTCAATATGTGAACATCGTCTGTCAGGTGTGCCTTGACGGAAAAAAAGTTGAGAACCACTGGTCTAGAGAGATTAGTAGGGCAGCGCAAACGGAATTGACAAAGCTGTGAATTTCACCAAGATGGGCTGTAATGCCGGCCTCAGTGCTGTGGCCTTTCTAAATCCAGACTGTTGGGTGTGAAGAAAGGACATTGCTTTTATCAATGTAGTCTGCTACGTAGCTGTAATAAAAAACAGCTCTTTCAACCAGTTTTGAGAAGAAATGTGGGAGACTGGTTGATAATTTACTATGGAACAGACATCGAGATTAGCCTTTTTTTTAAAAAGAAAGGATTGGCTGATTTGCGGGGACATTGTAGCTCTGCCCAAACCACTCCCCTTCTCCGCTCTAACCACGCCTCCCTGCTGTCCAGACATGGTGCAGTTCTCCATGTGTAAACCGCAGCTTTCGAAAATCATTGTTTGCATGTGTAGTGATCTACAGGTAAAAATGCTATTTACACATGGGGATACTTCTAAAATAACCCACATATCACATAAAGCTAACTTATTGGAAATCAAAATTCATGTTGATTAAAAAACACTATATATACACAACACGTTTCTGCTAGCAAGGGTGTCTTTTGTTAAACAGCAGGGTACATTTTTGCACCTTGTCATGGCAATGCTCTCTTCACAGCAAAGATCAGCTGGAATCCATGGGAAGCATAGTTTGACAAGATGTAGATATCTGCCAGCATGTATCCGCACCTTGCCACAGAAAAGCGTAGTTACTCACCTGTAGCAGGTGTTCTCTGTGAACAGCAGGAATAAGTCCTCACGTATGGTGATGTCACTGATGGAGCCTCGTATGGGAACGCTCCCCAGCTTCGAAAGGAAGCTTCTGGAAGGCACACCACACATGTGCGCAGGCGCGCCATCTTCTTCAGTCTAACAATAGCAGGAGCCAAAAAGGCAACTCCCCGGGAAGGTGGGAAGGTTATGAGGACTTATTCCTGCTGTACATGGAGAACACTTGCTACAGGTGAGTAACTATGCTTTCTCCATGAACAAGCAGCGGTCAATATACCGTAGACTTCATTTGATTTGCTAATACAACTAGACACAGGCCGTGTTTCATATAGACTTCCTCAGGGGTAAAATGGCAAACTGGGGTCATAAAATTAAAAGAACAAAAGAACATGTTATACAAAATAATAAATACAAACATTTAAAATCTTTAAAAACATGTAAAATATTAAATAATATATCAACATTTCTTAAAATAAATGTTGGAACGCTAAAAACGTACACTTTACTCAATAATGTAACATCCATAAGAATGTAAAAACATAAAAGTACATACAATCATAATAATAACAACCATAAAACATAATAAATCAAGAAACAGAGATAGTTGATAAACTAAAAAATATTGTTCATAAAAAACTTAAACATTAAAAATATATAAATAAAGAATTATGTAAGAAACAAATACAAATGTAAATATCTTAATAACCATAAAATAATAAATATATCATTTATAACAATAATAATAATAATACATTAAAACAATAATGTACGAAACAGAACATAATAAAATATGATAACGAGAGTGTGACAATATCAATTTAAAGATTTTTAATGTTTGTATTTATTTTCTATAATGTGTTCTTATGTTCTTAATTTTTTGACCCCAGTTTGCCATTTTACCCCTGAGGAAGTCTATACGAAACACGGCCTGTGTCGGGTTGTATTGACATGGCTTCTTGCTTCTGTTGTTGGACTATCCATGAACAAGCAGGAAATAAGTTCTCACATATGGGACTCCCAAGCTACAGGCTATCAGAACCCAAGGAGATCAACAGCCCAACAGTAGCAGCCAACTGGAAAACTAGGAAGAACAGCAAGATAGTCCCTCAAAGGACTCATCTGATTCAGCATCCTCAGCCGACATCGACCTGAGGGCTTTTTACAGGTAGCCTGGACAAACAGAAGGGCCGGTGGGCAGGAGTTGACTCTAAGATGCAAAGAGATGCCGGAGTATTGCCTGGCCAAAATTGCTATCCCGTTGAGAATCCCCATCCAGACAGTAATGTGCTGCGAAGGTATAGACTGAAGACCATGTGGCAACCTTGCAGATTTCCTCTGCGGAAACAGAGCGGAGGATGGCACCAATGCAGCCATTGCATAGACGTTGTGAGCCGTGATATGATCCTCAAGGTGCAACTCAGCCTGGGAATAGGCGTGAGCAATGCAGTCCGCTAGCCAAAGGGATAGTGTGTGCTTTGAGACATCAATACCCAGCCTATTGGGGTTGAAAGGGACAAACACAGCTGGGTGGACTGGTGATACATCTTTGTGAACTCTAGGTAGAAGACTACGGTCGTTTGCAGTCCTAGGTATGCAACGCTGCATCTCCCCAATAAGCGTGAGGCTGAGGGAAGAAAGCACAGTTACTTACCTGTAACAGGTGATCTCTGGGAACAGCAGGAATAAGTCTTCACATATGGGGTACGTCGGTTCCGAAGGAGTCTGCGCGGGAACGCTCCCCAGTGTCCAATCAGAACGCTTTTGGAAGCATCCCAACACGCCTGCGTGCTGCCTTCCCGCCTTTCCCAACTGCCTCTCCTCAGTTAAGTTTTAAAGCTGAGGCAAAGAGTGAGAGAGCAAGAAAGGGAAAGATAGAGATAGAGAAATGCAACTCCTAGGGGAGGTGGGTGGGTTGTGAAGACTTATTCCTGCTGTTCCCCGAGATCACCTGTTACCGGTAAGTAACTGTGCTATCTCCAGGAACAAGCAGGAATGGGTCTTCACATATGGGGACTCCCAAGCTAAGATGCCCGGAGGGAGTCCTAGCATGTTGCGAATCTAGAATGAGCCATGCTACTCCTCAGAACCTCAGGCATCCTGGGGATGGAGGGTAGGAGTTGAACAACAGAAAGGTGCTGTGGAACAGCTGGATTAGAACAGGACTTCTATAGAGGAAGACCCTGTATAGATGACATTTAGTAGTAAAATATTCTAATATGGACCTCCCTTGGTGGCATTGTAGAAAGTCTATTGAGGTTCATATGGATCTGTTAGAAGAGCCAGTAGAAGATCCTCAAGGAGTACCTCACTGAGAAGTAGAGGTAATAAGTGTAGAAAAAACAAGTGGAGGTCAGAACCCTTCAGGGTGAAAAATAGCCCCAGGGGAAACTGGGGTAGTATAAAGAGGTAGGGCTTCAGCGGAAAACGCAGAAGGTACTATTAGACAAAGCTTAAGCTCTTTTGGCCCAAGAACAGTACAATCCTAGGACTAAAAGGAAAATATGTCTGACCCATCTGGACTGGCAATGGAATTAGTCCATGTAGGAGAGAAAGGGTATGGAGACCCCTGTATCTGATAAGAAAGTAAGGACAGACTTAGGAAGCATTAAGCTTTAGATTAACTGAAGTTCCGCAATGTCTTTCCTAAATGGGGTCAATTAGGAAAGAAAAAGGGTACATAGAGAGCTTCAGAGGTACCTAACCCTGAAAGGTTATGGTAAGAAAAACGTTTGCTAATTACCACAGGGTGTGGTTGTATGTGTAGAACCCTAAGCATGCTGGCACAGCATTGACAGGGGTAGTGCCCATCTGTCAGGGTCATATAGAGATATCTATCTGTCTGTTAGGTTCAGATATCTATATAAGTATGTGGATACATATCTACCTAAAAGATATATCTCAACAGATATATATATATATATATGTAGATATATATATATTTCTAAATATATACACATCTAGGGTATATATGCAGAGATATACATAGGCAGAAGATAGACAGATATATATATAAATATGTAGGCACATGTCTCCAGGTATGTCTCCAGACATGTCTCCAGGTATGTAGATGGAGAGATGCCTATATAACTAGATCCCCCTAGGAATATGGTGAGAGAGAAAGATTCATCTAATAGCAAGAAGGGTGAGACCAGCTTGAATAGATGCATAGAGAATCTTCTTTCCCTGGTTATCACTGACAGAGTCAGAAGAATGGTCTCCTTGAGAAGAAGGAGTCTAGATTCCTTTCAGAAATCGAGCTCTTGAATAACCAGGATGGCCTACGTGAAAAATGCAGAGGATAACTTCAGTCTGCAGGCAGCAAGTCCAGATCTCTCCAGAACTGCAGTATGGTGAATGGATAGAGGGCGCCAGTGGAATAAGATACCATAGTAACCTGCCTATAAGGGCAAGATGGGTATCAGGCATCCTTGAGCTGCCACTGAAAGAAAACTATCTCTGGCAAGAAGTCCAAAGGAGATATGGACCAAGCCAGGGAATTGGCCATTCTTTAGGTTTTCACGTGATGAAAGGCCTGTGTCTTATGTCTCTAAAGAGATTTTAGATGAGATGGTAAGGGTAGGGAACACCTACCAGTCATGAGAACATGACTGGGGGAACCCCTCCTAACCATCTGGGGTTATCTGCTAGGCAAGATACTAATGCTCTCTAGCAAGGGCCCATAGTGCAAAGCTACTCTGTAGAGTTGCAGAGAGCATGCTGCAGCTTGGTTAGAAGAAAAAACTGACTGTTTAAAGCCAGTGGGTAACAAACTATTCTGCCCAGGACAAGGGGGCGAAGAATAGAAGTTAACCAACCAGTCTGTGATAATAGGGTTTCCAAACAAGGTTGATAACCTGTTTGGGGTTTAGCACTGAGGCTGGAAGGATTGTTAGTGGGGGAGAAACCCTGGTTGTGTGGTGAACAGAACCAGTGGCTTAACCACTAGGAATTGCTGTATCTGCAGCAACTACCAGGGCAGCGGAGAAAAATTTCTTTTTTCCCCTTTTTCTTTTTTTTTAGATTGGGAAAAAGAAACAACAGACATAGTAGGAGTGGTAAGACTTCCTATTGTCTGATGAGCTTCCCTAAGGTAATAAAGGGGGAGACAACTCTGGAAGGGAGAATCCCCCTGTGGAATATGTAGAGGACCATAGGGGCTTACCACTGTAATAGAGCCACTCTTACAAACCAAATGTTGTAGTAAGAGAGAGGTAAGACAGAGTTGAAGGAGACTGACTATGCAGTAAGTTTCTGAAAGGTAAGATGATACATGCTAGTACAGGGAAAAACTGCCTTATCGATAGTTGTCACTTCTCTTTTCCCAGAAGAGGAAGAGAAACCTGTTAACTATGGGCATGATCATCATAAGACTCTTAGAGTAAAAGAAAAGATGTCTCGTGAAGAGAGATCAAGGGAAAGTTAGGATGAAATTAGTGCAGATGCTTCAGGTGGAAAGAAGCAGACTGCAACTCTAACCACCAACCAAGGTAATGATGATCTATCTGAAACCCTGCGACTGCTGGGTTTGCTGTACCTGTTGAGGTTGTGGTTCCCTTAGACCAGGGCGATGTTTCCCCTGTTTGGGAACATCTGTATGATGGGCAGAAGATGGATAAAACGTTTTCCCTCTAGGGGAAGCAAGTTTGGTAGGACATTTCCTACCAACTGGGAAAGAGGAAGGCATAGAACAGCCTCTGGAAACAGGAATGTCAGTGGTTAACTGAGCAACTTGGAGTAAAGACTCCTTGTTAAAGAGATTTTCTCCAGTACAAGGAGTATTTCCCAGTCTTTCTTGTGCCCATTTGTCCAAGTCAAACTTGGAGCCAGGCTTTACGTCATGCCCCTATAGCTATAGCAGAAGTTCTGCTAACAGACTCAAAGGAGTCTAGGGAAGCACGAGTAAGGAACCTAGAGATATTTTGAGCATGACTAACCAGTAAGGAATAGTCTGCTCTTTTGGGCTCTTGAAGAAAAGGAGTCAAAAACAGTAATTTCTTTGTGACCTCTTCAAGAGATAATCCCATATAGAAAATATATGAGAGAATTCTTGCTGAAAGCATGGATGCCTGGAAGGTTTGACGTCCAAAGGTATCTAAAGTCTTAGACTCACGACCTGGCGGATAAGAAGAGTGCTTTTTCGTACTCTTAATACGTCTCATTGCTGATTGTACAACAATGGAATGATGAGGAAGTTGAGTCCTTTGAAAACCTGGAGAGGGGAGCACCTGATATAGAAGATCAGTTGCCCTAGAAGGTGGGGGTACCGTTAAAGGAGCTTCCCACATTCGTAAGAGGAGATCCTGCAAGGACTGATGCAAAGGAAGCATGATGTTCTCCTTTGCACTCCCAGGAATATACAGGGATTCTGTATTCCCTTGTGTAGGATCCTGTCCAGGTATAGAAATGGCAAGTGATTTTGCCATATCAAGCAGAAAAGCTTGAAAAGAAAAATTCCCAGAGGGAAAACCTCTTGGAAGAGGAGGACAGGCTAGATCTGTTGAAGAACTAGCATTGGCACCCAGGGATCTATCCAATTTTAGAGGAATAGAAGATCCTAAAGGGTGGAGTATGGGATCCTTAGAGGATGGTTGCCGATACCATAGGAGGTCGGGACCAGCAACAGTCGGTAGCGCATCGTCCACGCCAGGGATCGATTCCAGACTCGATACCGAGGGAAGAGATCCTGATGAAAGAAGCATGGAAAGTACCGACAGCGATGGTAAAATGGATACCGGTACCGACTCCAGTACCATATCCAATACCTGTGGAAGAAGGCCAGCCGGTGACGGCTCTAGCGGTATCTTAAGAACCGAGAGTGCCGAACATGGTTCAGCGGAACCGTGACTTCGGTACCGTCCGGTGTCGGTACCAAGGCGAGTCGGTACCCAGTCCTCCCGACTAGAGATCGATTCCAGACTCGGCATCGAAGGAAGCGAGTCTATCGATGCACATCTGGAGGATACCGACGTCAGTACCAGTACCGGTACCGGGATCGATACCACTACTGGAAGATCGGTCTGCAGCGGATCCAACGGGGCCATAGGTACCGAGAACACCAGACTACGATCCTTGGTGAGGAATCTTTCATCCAACACCATTGTCAATGCCGGGGTATCGGTACCGCTCGAAGTGGATGCCACCACCAAGCATGGCTCAGGTATGTTCGGAGAGGGGTGAACCTCAGGAACAACCTGAAACCCCACACAGGATTTGGAAGCCGAAGACTCCCATCGGGGTTTTAGAGCCAGTGAATTCTCGAGGGCAAGGCCAGAGGCATCTCTAGGCTGTGCATGAGATCTACCACTCGAGGACTGGCTAGTCTTAACAGACTGTTTTTGGGTTACCTGATCCTGTGAAGAAGGGGCGGTCGGTGCCCTGAAGTTGAATGGGGACCGCGTTCTCCGAAATGCTTCCCGTTCCACGTGCAGGACCCAAAAGGCAGGCAGAGCTCCGGAGTCTCAATGCGTGGATGAGACAATGGTGCAGAGATGAGGGTTTTGGATTTGTTAGGAACTGGGGAACATTCTGGGGAAAGGAGGGGCTCTTCAGAAGGGATGGGCTTCACCTTAACCGGGATGGAACCAGGCTGCTGGCATTAACCTTTAAAAAGGAGATAGAGCAGCTTTTAAACTAGATAATAGGGGAAGCCGACAGTCGCCCAAGAGCAGATGGTTCAGAAGAATGTATCCTTGAAGGATACTACCAAAAGCAGAGAGGTTCCAAAAAAGAGCAAAGTAGCCCAAATGCCCTCAAGTATGGAGCAGACAGAGCTTAAAGATCCAAAATTACCCATGTCTACCAATAGCCAAATTAATATGAATAAAATACAGTCTCTAAAATGCTTGTATGCAAATGCCAGAAGTCTAAAAAATAAGATGGGAAAGTTAGAATATATAGCACTAAATGAGAGTTTAGATAGGATTGGAATATCAGAGACATGGTGGAAGGAGGACAACCAGTGGGACACTGTGATATCTGGGTACAAACTATATCGTAATGATAGAGCTGATCAAATTGGTGGAGGGGTTGCTCTCTATGTTAGAGAAGGCATTGAGTCAGAAAGGATTAAAGTTTTGCAGGAAGCAAAATTTGCTGTAGAATATCTATGGATTGAAATTCCATGTAAAAAGGGGAAGGCGATGGCAGTGGGGGTGTACTATCGACCACCGGGCCAGAATGAACAAATGGATAATGAAATACTCAAGGAAATCAAGGAAGCTAACAAAGGTTACAGCACAGTAATAATAATGGGTGATTTCAATTACCCTGGTATCGACTGGGTCAGTGTCACGGCAGGACATGCTAGGGAGATAAAGTTCCTAGATGACAAATGACTGCTTCTTGAAGCAGCTGGTTCATGAACCGACCAGAGGGGAAGCCATATTAGACCTGGTCCTTAGTGGAACACCAGATGTAGTGCAAGAGATAAGGGTGTTGGGGCCACTTGGCAATAGTGATCATAGCATGATCGCCTTTGATTTAATTAGTGGAGGAGGGATAGTACGGAAATCCACAGTACTACCTTTTAACTTTCGAAAGGGAGAGTATGATAAAATGAGGAAAATAGTTAAGAAAAAACTAAAAGGAGCAGTTGCAAAGGTTAAAGACTTACATCAAGCTTGGGTGTTGTTGAAAAATACTATCTTGGTAGCCCAGACCAGTTGTATTCCACGCTTTAAGAAAAGTGGAAGCAAGTCCAAAAAACTGCCAGCATGGTTTAAAGGTGAGGTCAGAGAGGCTGTTGCCAAAAAAGCATCTTTCAGGAAATGGAAAAAAGAGCCAAACGACGAAACCTGGAAACAGCACAAGCACTGGCAAATCTAATGCAAGGCATTGATAAAGCAGGCAAAGAGAGAATTTGAGAAGCTTGCTGTGGAAGCAAAAACGCGAAATAAAGATTTTTTCAAGTACATTCGCAGCAAAAAACCTGCGAGAGAGTCAGTTGGTCCATTAGATGATAGAGGAGTTAAAGGTGCACTAAGAGGCGACAAGGCGATAGCGGAGAGACTGAATGAATTCTTTGCTTCAGTCTTTACTGAGGAAGATGTAGGGATGTTACCCATGACTGAAGTGGTATTTAAAGGTGCAAAAGAATTGAAGGAAATATCGATACATCGGGAAGATGTATTACAACTATTAGATAAACTGAAGAGTAGCAAATCACCTGGGCCGGATGGTATACATCCAAGGGTGTTGAAAGAACTGAAATATGAGATTGCAGACCTGCTATTAGTAATCTGTGAACTATCATTAAAATCATCTCTAATACCTGAAGATTGCAGGATCGCCAATGTAACACCAATTTTTAAAAAGGGCTCCAGGGGTGATCCGGGAAACTACAGACCGGTGAGCCTCACGTCAGTACCGGGAAAAATGGTAGAAACCATCATAAAGAATAAAATTACTCAGCATGTAGATAGTCATGGCCTAATGGGAGACAGCCAACATGGCTTTAGACAAGGAAGATCTTGTCTTACTAATCTGTTATGTTTTTTTGAAAGTGTGAATAAACAGGTAGACAAAGGTGAGTCGGTTGATATAGTGTATCTGGACTTTCAGAAAGCATTTGACAAGGTCCCTCATCAGAGACCTTTGGCAAAACTAAAGAGTCATGGGATAGGAGGCAGTGTACTACTGTGGAGCAAGAACTGGTTAAGAGATAGAAAGCAGAGGGTTGGGCTAAATGGACAATTTTCCCAATGGAGAAAGGTGAATAGTGGTGTACCCCAGGGATCTGTGCTGGGTCCGCTGCTTTTTGACATATTCATAAATGACCTGGAAAGTGGAATAACGAGTGAGGTTATCAAATTTGCAGATGACACAAAACTATTTAAAGTGTTAAAACCTAAGAGGATTGTGGAAAATTGCAAGAGGATCTTGATAAATTAGAAGACTGGGCATCAAAATTGCAGATACAAGTGCAAAGTTATGCACCTAGGGAAGAACAACCCAAACTATGGTTATACAATGCAAGGTTCCACATTAGGAACCACCACCGAGGAAAAAGATTTAGGCGTCATTGTGGATAACATGTTAAAACCCTTGGCCCAGTGTGCAGCGGCAGCCAAGAGAGCAAATATAATGTTAGGTATCATAAGGAAAGGAATGGAAAATAAAACAAAAGATATTATAATGCCTCTATATTGTTCCATGGTGAGACCGCACCTTGAATATTGTGTGCAATTCTGGTCGCCGTATCTTAAAAAGGATATAGAGTTATTAGAAAAGGTACAGAGAAGAGCCACCAAAATGGTAAAGGGGATGGAAGGATACTCCTATGAAGAAAGGCTAAAAAGGTTAGGGCTCTTTAACCTGGAAAAGAGACGGCTGAGGTGAGATATGATAGAAGTCTATAAATTAATGAACGGAGTGGAACGGGTAAACGTAGATCGATTGTTTACGTTATCAGAATATAGAAAGACATGGGGACATGCAATGAAGCTACAGGGTAAACTATTTAAGACTAATAAAAGAAAATATTTTTTCACTCAACGTGTAATCAAACTCTGGAATTTGTTACCAGAGGATGTAGTAAAGGCTGTTAGTGTAGCTGGATTTAAAAAAGGTTTGGACAAGTTCCTGGAGGAAAGGTCCATAAACCATTATTAAGAAGGGACCCAGGATATCAATGCTTGACCCAGTACAAGCATTGCGGAACCTGTGTCTTTTGGGGAAACTGCTAGGTACGTATGACCTAGATTGGCCACTGTTGGAAACAGGATACTGGGCTTGATGGACCTTGGTCTGACCCAGTATGGCATATCTTATGTTCTTATGTAAGACTTCTTCTCACTATACTGTTACAGGAGGGACACTCCAGAGGAAAATGGTCAGGACCCAAGCAGGGTAGACACCAATTATGAGTGTCTAAAATAAGTTTTGTACCGCCACAGTTTGAACATTTCTTAGGAATAGTGGCTGTCGTTTCCATAAGGAAAAAGGGTAGGCCTAACAGGCCGGGAAAAACCCCGTCAGGCACAAAGAGGGAAAAAATATTCCCTAACAGGAATAAGTTGAAGAAAAGAAAAGAAACACTGGCGGTACCGGTGGCGTCAGGGAAGGCAGCCGCGACCACAAGAAAAATAAAAAATAAAAGAAGAATTTTCTGCGGTGACAGAAGGACGTCCTGCCGGCTCCGCGGAAAACGAAAACTGAGGAGAGGCAGTTGGGAAAGGCGGGAAGGCAGCACGCAGGCGTGTTGGGTTGCTTCCAAAAGCATTCTGATTGGACGCTGGGGAGCGTTCCCGCGCAGACTCCGTCAGTACTGACGTACCCCATATGTGAAGACTTATTCCTGCTTGTTCCTGAAGCAGACTATCAGCAAGACTATCGAGTGGTTGAAGTGGAATGCAGAAACCACCTTTAGCAGAAAGCAGGGGGGGGGTGTGTGCGGAGCACCACAGTGTTCTGGTGAAATTTGGTGTATGGCGAGTGAGCTACTAAGGCCCGGAGCTCACTGATGCATAGGGTCGACATCACCGCCACCAGAAAAAAGAGCTTCCAGGTCAGGAATTTCACGGACATGAGTCCAGCGGCTCAAATGTGGCTCACATCAGCTGGGTGAGTAACATGTTGAGATCCCAAGCCACCATATGGAGCTGGAGCAGTGGCTTCAAGAAGAGCAGGCCCTGCATAAAGCAAGCTACAAGAGGCTCGGCTGAAAAGGGCTTCCTCCAGAACAGAGATGGTACGCCCTTATTGCGCTAAAGTGAACTTGCATCAAATTTGACTTCAGGCCCAAGTCAGAGAGGTGCAGGAGGTATACCAGCAACTGATCCTCTGCATAAGAAAAGGGATCCAGCGCCCTGTCCACACACTGCCACTTTATTGCTTAGGTCTTGCGCGTCAAGTCCTTGCGGGATGCCAGAAGGATGTTAGTAGCACCTTCAGGAAGACTGAGCTCTGAGAGGACTACCTACTAAACATCTATGCCACGAGGGCCAAAGAGCACATGTTGGGGTGCAGCAAGGTTCCACCCTCCTGCAAGATGAGGTCCAGGGTGAAGCCCAGAGGAAGAGGCTCCCTCTGTGAAAGCTGCAGAAGTAGTGGGAACCATAGCTGCCAAAGCCAATGAGGAGTGATGAGGATCATGGAGCCCTTGGTCTGAAGCCTCAGGAGTGTTTTAGCCACAAGTGGTAGCAGGGGGTATGCATACAGCAAGCCCTCCTCCTAGTGGAGAAGGAAGGCATCCAAGGCCAGGCAGTTGCTGGCCAGCCTCCAAGAGAAGAACCAGACCACCTGGGCATTGTGTGCTGTGGCGAACAGATTCACCACAGGAGTGCCTCACTCTTGAAAGATCCAGTTCACCACTGCCCTTCTGAGGGTCCACTCATATGGCTGAAGGACTCAGCTGAGCTGGTCCACTAGGCCGTTGAGCTCGCCAGACAGATAAGTCATTCTGAAAGTCCATGCCATAGAGCAGGGAGAACTTCCACAATCCCAGCAGAGGATGTACGAACCTGTGCCCTCCTGCTTGTTCTCGTAGAACATCGCCACCTGGTTGTTCATTTGAATCAGGACCACCTGACTGGCCAGGTGCGCTAGGAAGTCGCAGAGGGCATTGGCTATTGCACGAAGTTCGAGAATGTTGATCTGGAGCAGGCTCTCCTGCTCGGACCATAGGTGCGCAGGTGAGCTCTGTGCGCAGGTGAGCTCCCCATCTGAGCATCTTGCGGGGGACTGCCGTCTGAAATAGGAGACCTCACAGCAGATTCACCAGCTTGAGCCACTAGTCAAAGGACTGCCTCACAGGTGTGGTGACTGCAACCCTATCCCTGAGGCGGCCTGTTGCCTGCTTCCATTGCATACTTAAGGTCCATTGGGCTTGGCGCATGAAGAGTCGGGCTTGAGAGGTGACATGCACCATGGTTGCTATAAGGCCGAGGAGCCTCAGCATCCCTCAGGCCGATGTGTAGTGCTGGCGCTGCACATGACTCACCACTGCTACCATGTGGTCATCAGGTAGAAAGGCCAGTGTCTGAGTGGTATCGAGGGGGGCCCCAATGAACTCCAGCTGCTGTGTGGGCTGAGTGGTATCGAGGGGGGCCCCAATGAACTCCAGCTGCTGTGTGGGCTGGAGATAGGATTATGAAGTCAAGACGCTTGAGCACCTGAATGGTGAGCTCGTCAGACTGCCGGATGCTGTCCAGCATGGGACCCTTGATGAGTCAGTCATCCAGGTATGGGAAGATGAAGACCTCCATGGTCCAGAGGTAGGCGGAGACTACTGCCAGGCACTTCGTGAAGATCAGTGGAGCTGAGGCCAGCCCGAAGGGAAGTACTCGGTATCGATAATGTGGCCTCCCAGCACAAACCGTAGGTACAGATACTGCTTGGGTTAGAAATTGTTTGAGGGGGAGGTGACAAAAGGTACAGGTAAATGGAGCTCACTCTGAGGAGAAGGAGGTTGCCAGTGGTGTGCCCCAAGGATCAGTCCTTGGCCTGATTGTTTTTAACATCTTTGTTAGTGATATAGCGGAAGGGCTGTTGGGTAAGGTTTGCCTCTTTGCGGATACCACCAAAATCTGCAATAGATTAGACACCCAGAAGGGTGTAGATGGGGAGGGATCTAGCTAAGCTTGAAGAATGGTCTCAAATTTGGCAGCTGAGATTTAATGTTAAAAAATGCAAGGTCATGCATTTGGGCTGCAGCAATCCAAGGGAGTAATATAGCAATATATAGATCCATGCAATCATTACAACTCATTTTGACTTTGCCAATACTACTCTACAAGGTATCACAAAACAGGCCTTAAGATGATTGCAAATAGTCCAAAATGTTGCAGCTAGAATAACTATGAATGTTAACTCAATGGAACACATTACCCCTACACTGCTTGTTCTCCACTGGGTACCCATTTAAAGCCACATTATTATAAAATTATGGTATCTACTTTCAAATTAATAAATGACATTGCCCCTTCATACCTATCCACTCTCATCTCAAAGGAAACCTACAATCAAAATCAACGCAACCGGAATAAAAACAAACTGGTTATACCATCAGACTTCAGGAAATCCAGAAAGTTAACAAGCAACAAAGCATTTTCTCATGTCATCCCAAACCTTTGGAATGCCCTACCAGACAACGTCAGAGAACTAAACGACCACGAAACATTCCACAAAAAACTAAAAACCCACCTATTTTCCATCCATTTTGGCACACCAGCAGAATGCAAAATACCTCTGACACAACACCCTCTTCCTTCTAAATCCGACCAAGAGAAAGCACAGTTACTTACCTGTAACAGGTGATCTCCGGAACAGCAGGAATTAGTCTTCACACATGGGTACGTCGGCGCCGACGGAGCCCGCACGGGAATGCTCCCCAGCATCCAATCAGAAAGACTTTGGGAGCATCCCTCGCGCCTGCGCGGTGACTTCCCGCCTTTCCCACTGCCTCTCCTCAGTTGAGTTTCATAACTGAGACAGAAGGAGAGAAAGAGGAAAGGAGATAGATAGATACAACTCCTAGGGGAGGTGGGTGGGTTGTGAAGACTAATTCCTGCTGTTCCGGAGATCACCTGTTACAGGTAAGTAACTGTGCTATCTCCAGGAACAAGCAGGAATGAGTCTTCACACATGGGGACTCCCTAGCTGCGGGTGCCAAGGGAGATCCCATAAAATGCGTATCCCTGGAACAGGATGGCATTTCCCAAACCTGGATCTCCGGCATCCCTTGGGGGATGGGGGGTAGGAGTTGAATAGAGCAGAGCTGCAGAGGAACAGCGAATCTAAAGACTACAGGGAAAAAGTCTTTAGAATGTATGTCAAGTACCAGTAAAATATTTAATGAACTAGCACAATATAGAGCTTACCTACTTGATTGTAGGAAATAGACAGTAGATGCAGTAGCGGAATCTTCGAGGTAACTCCACAGCAGTGAGGAAGAAGTTCCAATCAGGAATGGGCAGGTGACCCAGGTGTCAACCGGGGCAGGAGAAGATCGGCAGGCCTCCAATGGAAAGCTTTATGGGAAAGCTGAGAACTCTTAGGTACAGAGTCATAAACATTGAGGACTAAAAGAAGAAAACTGACCGATCTGGAAAATAAGCCCAGTCCGGAAGGGAAGAGAGGGTATGGAAAAAAGCTCCTATTCCCTAGGAGAACAGAAGTGTACCCAGGAATACTGAAGATGTACACTGTCTTTCCTAGCTGGTAAGAGATAGGAAGACATTGAAGTTTGAGACTGCATAGAAAGGGAGATGTATAACAAAAATAGAAGCTGTTGACGTCACAGCAGTAATTGTTAGTATAGCTAGTCCCAGTTACTGAGCCGTATGATAATAGGCAGTTTACTGTCTGGACCCCATAAGAAAATAAAAACCTAAGCACCGACAGTCAGGGAGATAGGTTAGACATAGGGTGCTATGGGCATCTCCCAATATGCGCATATGGATATATATATGAAAGACATACATATCTATACAGATGAGAATATATATATGCCAAGACAAGTGTGATATATATATCTACATATAGAAATGTAGATAGATATATGTACAGATAGAGACGGGGTGGCTGATGCCCACCCAGGGTATAAAAACATGTATGCACAGGACACATACATACAGGAAAATAATTTTAAAAATACAGGCCTGCAACGGAGCCACAGAAAAACATTCACATGGGGAATGTGATGGGAAAAAAGTTCATCCAAAATAGGGGGTGAAACCCATCTGAAGAAATATAGAGAAACTATTTCTGTGGAGCAGGAATGTAGGTCAGTGGAAGAATCAGCATGGTTGCGTGGAACACAGAGGACAACAGCAGTACGTTAGCAGTACCTTAGGACTCTGATATGTCCAAAGGACAAGAAGAATGCAGAGACGAGGATACCAAAGTGACCCAGCCAAGGGGTTCAGGGGCATCATGTACGGTAAAAGAGTATGCGTTGTCCAAGTGGAGTAGAAAACATAATGCCAAGCTGGAAGGAACAGGAGTATATTCCGGACAGATTGGAAACTCCGTGGACATTCACGTAGAAAAAAAACGTGTCCTCTGTATATGAGAGACCCTCAGAGACAAGTTCAATACTCTGTAGCAAGGGCCCATAGCAGAAAGCGTCTCTGAAGGTTGCAGAGAGCAGTGTGCAGGAGAATTATAAGATAAAACTTACAGAAGTCAGGTGTGTCGCCATATTCTAGGAAAGGATATGGCTAGAAGAAGAGAAGCTGCAGTGAATAGTATTATGCAAGATAGTTGCAAGTAGCTTGCAATGAGCACTAAAGTAATCACTGGAACTCCTGCATATACAGCAACTGAACCAAACAACAGAGGGGATTCTCCTGTATGAAAACAGAGAGAAAACAGACAAAGGCAGCGGAGAAGATTTCCGTTCCAGTCTGATGAGTTGTTCAGAGCACGCGTTGAAGGAAAAACAAACAGTCTACACTGGAAGAAAAGGAAGTGTTTCAGTATGGCACCAACTCAAGCAGGGGAGAACCTGGAAGAGAGGGGGTTGGAAAGTGACTTACCATGTGGTAAGTCAGCTGAGGGAAAAGATGTCCATATGGGGACAGAACTATCATGGGATAGTTGTAACCTCCCTTCGTGGTAGTAAGAAAGGGAGAAGTCTGTAACCCATGGACAAAAGTATCCCAAGAGCATAGCATACTGGAAAAGAAAAACCAGTGTAGAGTTTGAAGAATAAACTTCCGCTAAGGAGAAGTTAACTGTAGATTGCAATACACAGGAACCTATGGGTGCTGGTTATGAGTAGACTGGGTAGAGTCTGGAGACTTCAGACCAGGATGAGATGTCCCTTGCTTGGTTACACCGGGAGGATGGGCAGAAGAAGGATGAAACTTTCTCTTCTTCGGGAAAGACGGTTTGGTAGGACATTTCCTACGTCCTGGGGAAAAAGAAGGCTTAGGATGGTTTCCAGAACCAGGAAAGTCAGTGGAGCAATGAGCAACCTGACGTAAAGCTTCTCTATTGAAAAGGATTTCTCCAGTACAAGGAGAATTACCCAGTGTATGTTGTGCCCATCCACTCAAGTCTGAAGCCTGCAGCCACGCTGTATGACGCGCTCCAATGGCAATAGCAGAGGATCTGCTAACAGACTCAAAAGAGTCTAGAGAAGCCTGGGAAAGAAACCAAGAGATATTCCTGCTATGATTAAGAAGCAAGGAATAGTCAGAGGCCTTAGGTTCTGGCAAAAAAGGAGACAAAAGAGATAACTTCTCAGTGACCTCCTGAAGTGTGAGACTCATAAAAAATATATGAAATAATTCTTGAAGCCAACATAGA
Source organism: Ichthyophis bannanicus (assembly GCA_033557465.1). Lineage (NCBI taxonomy): Eukaryota > Metazoa > Chordata > Amphibia > Gymnophiona > Ichthyophiidae > Ichthyophis > Ichthyophis bannanicus. Next base: position 1,510,891,544 of record CM066032.1, on the reverse strand, counting down.
AGTTTGGAAGGTTTGACGTCCAAAGGCATCAAGTGCTTTAGATGCACGACCTGGTGGGAAAGAAGAATGCTTCTTCTTGCCTCTGACCTTCCTCACTGCTGATTCCACTACAATGGAATGATGCGGAAGTTGGCTTTTCTGAAACCCCGGAGAGGGAGGCACCTGATACAGAACATTCATGGCTGTAGAAGGCTCAGGAACCTTTAAAGGTGATTCCCAAATCCTCAGAAGAAGGTCCTGCAAAGACTGATGCAAAGGAAGCATTATGGTTTCCTTTTCTGCAGGATCTTGGTCAAGAGTAGGACCAGGAATAGGAATGGCAAGAAAGGCTGCCATGTCAAGGAGAAATTTCTGAAAAGAAGGATCTCCCAGAGGAACTATTCCTGGGTAGGCTGAATGAGCAGCGTGAACACCAGAAGACCTACTGGACTGGTGCATAAAAAGAATCCTGCTAGATGGAGAACGATACTGACAGTTCTGATTCGAGGCAGTTAGTACTGCGTCGTCGGTTCCCGGTATCGATTCCAAGCTAGGCATAGAAAGTATCGATGGCACCGATGGAACTGCAGGAAACGACGTGGACACCGGTACCGACATCGGGGACGGTAATGCCATCGTAGCAGGTATCGGAGGTTGCCGAAGTGGTACCGAGGTAACCAGAGAGCTTTGGTGATTATCCCCGGTACTGCGTAGTCGGAGGCGACATGGATTGGCTCCGAAACGTGTTGGAACCAAGTCATCTAGACTGGATATGGATTCCAGACTGGGCATCGAACCGAGCGTCGGTGGTGGAATCGGCGATGCCGCTACCTGAAGGTCAGTCGGAATCGTATCGATCGGTACCGAAGGCACCGAGGATGTCTGAGGACGACACCCGGTGAAGAGAGGAACACTCGACACCGGCGCCGATGTCGGGGTATTGGTACCGCTCGAAGCCGGTAACCCCCCCCAAGCATGGCATAGATAGAGGAAAGCCCATCCGGGGCGTATCGGTCGGCCCCGAAGGTACCCAGGGCACCAGATGACGATCCCCGGTGAAGAGTGGAACACTCGACACCGATGCCGACGCCGGGGCATCGGTACCGCTCGACGCCGGTATCAACCCCGCGGTTGGCTGGGATACAGGAAATCTAGACTGGGTCTTATCGATCGGCCCCAAAGGCACCGAGGACTCCCGACGACGATCCCTGGTGAAGAGCTGAGCACTCGACACCGGTGCCGATGCCGGGGGATCGGCACCGCTCGAAGCCGGCGCCGATGCCGCGCATGGCTGTGAAGCAGGAAAACCAGTCTGTGTGGGGTCGATCGGTCCCGAAGGTACCGAGGACACCCGACGACGACACCTGGTGAAGAGTGGAGCACTCGACACTGGTGCCGATGCCGGGGGAGCGGTACCGCTCGAAGCCGGTACCAACCCCGCGCATGGCGGGGACGCAAGAAAGCCAGTCTGGGTCGTGTCGATCGGCCCCGAAGGTACCGAGGACACCAGCTGACGATCCTCGGTGAAGAGTGGAGCACTCGACACCAGTGCCGATGCCGGGGGATCGGTACCGCTCGAAGCGGATACCACCCCCGAGCATGGCTCAGGTATGTTCTGTGAGGAGTGAACAACCTGAAACCCCGTAAATGCTTTGGAGCCCGAAGACTCCCGCCGGGGTCTTATTGCCAATGGGGTCTTGAGGGCAAGGCCGGAGCCGTCATCATGCTGGGCATGAGACCTACCCATCAAGAATTGGCTAGTCTTAACAGACTGTTTGTGGGTTACCTGATCCTGGAGAGAAGAATAAACCCGCGTCCTCACCTCAGGAGGAAAAACGGCATCGAGAGATACCCGAAAAAGGGAAGGTCTTCTCCCGATACTAAAGCCTGATGGACCAGGGGAAAAGGGGTCAGGACCCAAACAGGTTAAACACCAGGCACTGGAGTCTAAAACGAAAACTAAGTTTCCGCAGTGAAGGCACTTCTTAGGGGAAGAAGGCTCCATGTTGGAAAGGCCTGTTAGGCCTCAAAAGATAAAAGAAAAAACTGAGGAGAAGTTATTTCTCTAAGTTGGAAAAGAAATTAAGGATTTTAAAGAAAAAAGTTTCTGCGGTGACAGGAGGTACGTCCTGTTGGCTCCGCGGAAAAACGAAAACTGAGGAGAGGCAGTGGGAAAGGCGGGAAGTCACCGTGCAGGCGCGAGGGATGCTCCCAAAGGCTTTCTGATTGGATGCTGGGGAGCATTCCCGTGCGGGCTCCGTCGGCGCCGACGTACCCATGTGTGAAGATTCATTCCTGCTTGTTCCTGGAGATACACCATTCTACACTCAGTCCAGAGCTGTAAGTAACTTTAAATAGTTACTTTAAGAATTCATAACCATGTTTATATATATAGTTTAATTTTTCTTGATCTATGTATATAGTTCCACATCGTTCTATGTAAATTGAATATGTACACTGTTATCTGTATGATTCAAAATGTTGTTAACTGTAAACCGCGATTGATCTTTTTAGAAAATGCGGTATAAAAATTTTAATAAAATAGAAACAGAGTAAAATGACAACAGAAAGAGACCACATGGCCTATCAAGTCTATCCTTCCATATCAACAACTACAACAGTCCCCTTTTTTCCTTTAGAGATCCTCTGTGTTTGTCCCACGCTTTTTTGAATTCAGATACTGTACCCATTCACCACCCCTTTATGTGATGGGCATTTAACACACATTTTAATGGCCAGCAGCTATCATACCTGCGCATTAACTGTCACCAAAGGCCATTATCACCGGCTAAAACTCGTTAACCACTTATCAGGCTTTAGTAAAAGAACCCCAGTGCCATCTGCAAATTAGAGGACCTCGCTCATTGTTCCTATTTCCAGATCATGTATAAATATATTAAAAAGCACCATTCCCAGTACAGATTCCCAGAGTACTCCAATATTCACTTTCCTACTACTAATCACTTGCTACAAGGCAAACGCAGCGCTGTACATATAGATGTAAGACACAGTCCTGCTCATCAGAGCTTACAATCTAATCAAGACAAAACACATAATGAAACTGGGGACTAGAGTATGGTAAGATACACAGAGTGAGGAGCATCAGGATCCAAAAGCAGCTTCAAAGAGGTGGGGTTTTAACCTAGATTTGAAGAGGGCTAGAGATAGAGCCTGACACACACTCGGGTAGTTTGTTCCAGCATTGATCATTTATCCCTACCCACTGTTTCCTATCTTTTGATCAGTTCCTAATCCACAACAGGGACACTGCCTCCTAACCCATGACTTTTAAATTTCCTCATGAAGAACTATGTCAAACGCTTTCTGAAAATCCAAATACACGATATTAGCTGGATCACCTTTATCCACATGTTTATTCATGCTTTCAAAGAACTGTAGCATTTTGGTGAGGCAAGACTTCCCTTGGCTAAAGATATGCAGACTTTGTCCCATTAAACCATATCTATCTTTATGTTTAGTAATTTTGTTTTTTTTTTAAATAGTTTCTACTTTTCTGCCCAGCACTGAGGTCAGGCTCATCAGTCTAGTTTCCTGGATCATCCCATGAATCCTTTTAAAAACTGACCATCCTCCAATCTTCAGGTACTGTACCATAGACAATTTTAATGACAGGTTAGATTACTAATATGGTAGTATATCTGCAATTTAATTTTTCAGTTCTTTCAGCTCTCTGCAGTGTATACCATCCAAACAGGTGATTTGCTACACTTTAGTTGTAAAATTGCCCTATATATTTATTTATTTAGACAGATTTGAATACCACCTTATCCTTCAATCAAAGTGGTCACATCACAATTGGAGGGTTACATTTAACATGAGGGTACTTACCAACATTTAGACAACACGATTGGGGTTACATTTAGCATGAGGGTACTTAACATTATACAATGAACTGGTATGTTTAGTTGGGATGAGTGGGTACCGAGTTGAACTTGTATGTCTAGCTGGGGTGAGTGGGTATTGAGTTGGCGGAGGTAGTTGCTGTTTGGGTATATTTCAGGTTCACAGAATTTTTTTCAATCCCTCCGACTCATTACTACTGATCGTTTGTATAGCGCTACAAGGCATACGTAGCCTGTACAGAGACATGTAAGAGACACTCCCTTGCTCATCAGAGCTTACAATCTAGCGAAAACAGACAATACAACAGCTGAAGACTAGGATATGTCTAGAGGATTGGTAAGGAAACACATAGTTGGAAAGCAAGAGACTACGCAGATCAGGATCCAAAAGCAGCCTCAAAGAGTTGAGTTTTTAGCCTTTTCATCACCACTAAAAACCATTTCTGGCATGGGTAGTTCTCTTACATCATCCTTAATAAAGACAGATGCAGGGAATTCATTTAGTCTCTCAGCTATGGCCTTGTCCTCCCTGAATGACCCTTTTACCCCACGATCACCTAATAGTGCAACTGATTCCCTCATAGTGTTCTTGTTTCAAATGTATCTGAACAAAGTTTTTATTCTGAGCTTTTGTCTCTACAGTAAGCTTCTTTTCAAATTCTCTTTTTGTCTTCCTTAACAATGCTTCCATCTAACTTGCCAGTGCTTGAGCTGTTTCCCATTTTCTTCCGTTGGATCTTTTTTCCATTTTTTTAAAGATGTTCTTTTGGCTAAAATATCCACTTTAACTTCACTTTTTTATAAATTTCTTTGTATTTAAATGTTAAAAATATACCCAAACATTCCCACTTACAGACATAATATAACAAGACAGTCTTAAGCAGAGGGAATACCAATCCCCCTCCTACTCCTCCCCTACCATCAAGTAGACCAATACAACAGCGGCTCTGATTACAAATAATCAACCTAAGAATAAACAACATAGGGTATATTCTAAACAAATCTATGAACAGTGTTGCAGACAATATGGTATAAATTAGCATACCGGAAGCTATAGAAAACCTATCTCCCAAAACATACAGATCCAATACATAAATCCATAATCTGCAAACTCAATTGCATTCAAATTCATCCAATAATCATAACCTTCACATCCATCAGGGTCCCTCTGCCATCCTGTACCACGAGGTCCCAATCTCCAGTGAGCCCCCCATTTAACAAAGGGCAACCACCCAATTCAAAGGCTCCAGAGTCAAAAAGAAAATACTCCAAAACCACCTATGAATTATAGTGGTCCCAGAATATTTAGTGTTCTCCACAACTTAGCTAATTCACACTTATATCTGCCAAAAGTGGCACAACATTCTAAACCATTCATTATCCAAGTCATCCAGCTTATATTGTAGCAAGAACACTTTGGGGCATAAGGGCAAGGAAATACCAGAAACCTCCCAAATCAGCACTTGAAAACCCTTCCAGAAGGGATAAACCACCCCACACTCCCACCAAATATGCAGCAAAGTGTCCAGCTGACCATAGCCTCTCCAACAACTAGCCTGCATCACAGGAAACATCCTATGCAAATGCTGCAGGGTCATGCACCATCTAAACAATAGTTTACATCCACTTTCAATTGGGGTAGTTGAAACAGATATCCAATTAGTTGCCTGAAAAATGAACTACTAAGACTGTATGGCTAGATTCTGAGGCAAGTCCAATTCCCATACCCTAAGATGTGAAGGCTTACCCTAGAGTTCAAATTCTAGAAGTCTTTAGACAATATGCCCCTTTGACCCAGTCCCACTCTCAATAAAATTTCAAATGGAGTAAGTTTCCCCTCCAAATCCCTTCTATTCAAGGGGCAAGACAAATATAAGAATAAATTGGCATGTAATAAAGTCATACAGTTCTTAGAGGTTCGTAATAACTGAAATCCCCATTCTCCAGCATTTGACCCTTTGTTCATAGCTCCCTTGAAGCTCACTGAGCTAACCCTGATGTGCAGGCCCCGACCGGCACAGAAGGAAGCATCTCCAGTGGAGTCAATTTGGAGATCGTTTTGCCCCCTAGTAACCACTGGTGCACCTTCCCATACACATTCAAACATGAATGCTAAGGTGGGGCAGGGGGAATCACCCCTACCCATCAAAATCTAGTTTTCCCAGACCACAAATAGGACCCCAGCACAGTCTTGCCCACCAAGACCTGATCCATCCTAACCCACTGTTTGAAGGGAGACCTCTGCCATTCCAGTACTGCCCTCAGCTGGGCTGCCTGGTAATACCTCCTCATCTTGAGTGCCCCTACCTCCCTCCCTGTTTGTTACATGTTAAAAGGTCTTGTGAAATCCTGGGATGACACCTTTTCCAGATAAACCTCATAAGCTTCCTGGAAAAAATGCACAGGTCCCTATCTAGAATTGGAAAAGGGAGGGCTTGACAAATACAAAAAACTTTGGAGCACTACTATCTTAGCACAAGCAATCCAACCCAACCAGAAATGATTTAACCTCAGTCTACCCTCCATTTCCTGACTCAGAGGCCGAAAAAGCGAGGGGAGATTAGCTTCATATGTAGATACCAGATCTCTAGAAACTTGCACACCTTGGCCTTAGGGACCTCCAGTTCTTCATATCCCTCTTCCATCAAGGCTGCAGTAGCCTCCTCACTATATCTTATTTTGAAGGATTTCCTCTAGGCAGTGGTGCTTTCATTCTAAGAAGAATCATTTGGAGGCTAAGAGCTTGCCCTAAATGTCTCAAGTTATCTGCTATGCACAAAGAATTGATTCTATTAAGGGAAGAATTAGCTGCAATTAAACACACCTCTTCTAGGGTACAAATTGAAAAAAAAATCCACCACCACTCCCACAAAGAACCAAACAGCCTAGGAACAAATGGATCACAGTTGGCTCTGGTAGGTTGCTACCTGTAACACGGAGACACCCTCTCTGTGCATAATATCTTCTCTGCATAATGCCTTCTCTGCCCTGGAAAATGAGAGAGCCCAATTAGTGGAAATTGAAGCGCCCTTAAATGAGAAGATTAATGCCGATTCTACTGATAATGCACCAAATAGGAAGAAAAAAATTCAGAAAACAGGAAACTACTACTACTTGGAGATTCCATCATCAGAGGCACAAGCTTGAGAACACAGTTCAAAAGAGAGAAGATGGTCAAATGCCTCCCAGGCTCTTCAGTCAGCAGGAATACAAACCAAATTGTTGGCATAGTTTATGCAGAAAGTGACCAGTTCACTGAACCCAATATCCTGTTTCCAACAGTGGCCAATCTAGGTCACAAGTACCTGTCAGGTTTCCAAACGTTAGACAGATTCCATGCTGCTTATCCAAGGAGTAAGCAATGGATTTCCCAGTCCATTTTAATAATGGTTTATGGATTTTTTCTCTAAGAACTTGTCCAGAACTCTTTTAAATCCAGCTACACTGGGGGGATCCAAGATGGCGATTGCTCAGGTGTGCTGATCGGCACGGCATTTCTATGGGGAAGAAGCGAAAGGCTAGAGGGGCAAAACAGCTTGCCTCGACGCCATTACTTTCTGAAGTGGTTGGTCCACTTGATTCCCTTTTTTCTCCGGTGCCGCGACAGTGGTCTGAGGGGGAGAAAAGCCCGGCTGGGCAGAGTGTGGAGGAGGTGTCCTCGTCGGCTGCTTCGGGCATTGACCTATCGTCCCCATGCTCTACTCGAGCCTTGAAGGTGCCTCGACAGAACAGCGGCATCCTGGGAAACCAGTTGGAGAGTGTTGAGTCGTCGGACTCTGCCGGAAGACAGAGCGGGGGCGCGGAGTGCAGCCTAAGCTCTGGAGTTTCCCGTGGTCAGCAGCAGAGGGCGGAGGATTAAACAGAAATGGCAGATGGTGGTGTAGGCTTGATTTCTAGCCTACCAGCCCCCAGTTCATCGTGGGCCGAGGTTTTGGTGTCTGGTTCTGTGCCGGAGGTGACCTCGTCGTCATTGATGGCTCTCCCGGAGGCGATCTGGGCAGCGATAATGTAACTTCGAGAAGAGTTGGCCCCGCGGATGACATCCTTGGCTACACAGGCTTCACTTAATGCTGAAGAACTAAAAGAAACTGTGGTTAAAATAACTGCTTTACAGTCTGAGGTTTCTCAATATCAGGCCAAAGTTGTGATTGTTGAAAATGAAGTAGAATTGCTTAAAAAAGTTTCATTGCCTATTCAGGCTAAGTTGGAAATGTTGGAAAATGCAGTTCGTATGACAAATATCAGATTGGTTAATTTTCCTAAAGTTTCAATTATATCGGCTAGGGATATGTTTTGGAATTATCTGATTGAGATTTTGGGTATTCCCCCTGAATCCCATCCCCCGGTGGTTAAAATGTACTATTTGTCAACTGGGAAAAAAGTGGGGGGGGGGGGGGGCAGGGAGTAGTTAGAGGATTATCTAATGTGGCTGTTTTAAATATTACTGATATCTTGGAGTCTTTACACTAAGAGCAGGTTATATCGTCTACGTTATTGGTTACTTTAGCGTTATTATCGGATAAAGAATGGCTCCCTAGCTGAGCTTGGAGGTATCCGTAGTGAGGATCTATTGATTTTATTTATTTGTTTATCTGGCTGTGCTTTTATACCACTTTTCTCAGAGGTCAAAGCAGTGTACATGGAACTTAAAAAGGTTAAACAACGTTTACATAGAACAAGGTGATGCACATAGAACTTGTAGTTTAAACAGATTAAACAATGTTATAGAAAACAGTAACTTTGTACATTATATTTAACAGGGGAATGCTGCCATAGAATTATTTACAAAGCATTCAGTGGGGGGGGGGGGGGGGGGGGTTGGAGACTGGGGAGGGTTAGGGGGTTGGGTGAAAATGCAGGGTGAACAGGTGGGTTTTGAGGAGCTTGCGGAATGTGAGTAGGTCTTTGGTGTTCCTTATTGTGTTGGGGAGGGAATTCCAGATTGTGGGGGCATAGAGCTCAAAAGATCTTGCACAAACCTGTTGAGTGTTTTTAGCTTTTACTTCAGGGGTGGTTAGGGTGTCTCTAGTGGTGTGTCTGTGGGGCCTGTTTGTTTGGGGTGGTCCAATAACTGTTTGAAGGCGGGGGAATGACAAGTTGTTGAGCGTTTTGAATATCATTAATAGGATTTTGCATTGTATTCTGCTTTGTAGTGGAAGCCAGTGTAGGTGTTTGGGGATGGGGGTAATGTGATTGTATCTGGAGGCTCCTTGGATGATCTGGGCTGCCGTGTGGAGGGTGATTTGAAGAGGGAAGAGTGTCGAGTGAGATAGTCCATAGTAGATGGAATTGTAGTAGTCAACAATGTGGCATGATCAGAGCTTGTAGGGCAGAGTGGAAGTCGGGTGGGGCGAGTAGCAGTTGGAGATGCTGTAAAGTTCAGGTTTTGCAGTATATCAACTTTGCGGTGTTTGTTACTTGGGACCTCAGGGAGAGGTGGTAGACTAGGATGACCCCCAGGTATTTTACTTCATGAAGGACTTGGATTTGGATGTGGGGGATCCAGAAAAGGCAGGACTGTCACCACCAGACAAGGGAACAAGAGAGGGGCGGGATGACCCGTACCCTGTCTGACAGGCACCCCATCGTCTGCTTCCACGGAGTGCAGAGAGTCCACTGCACCTGATGCATGTGGAGACGGACCGAGAGAGTGACACATGGAAGCATCTGACGAGCCAAGACAATCGGGCGAGGTCTGGTTCTCCCCCGTCAAGACAGGCACTGAGCCCTTTCAGATGGAAGAAACGCCCAGGTCTGAATGGTATTGAGGAGGGCTCCAATGAACTACAGGCGCTGGACGACTGTAGGTGGGACTTGGGATAGTTGACAATGAATTCTAAGGTCTCCAGGAGCTGGATATTGTGACAGAGGGCCTGACGGACTTCATCCAGGGTCCCTCCCCTTATCAGCTAATCGGCCAGATAGGGGAAGACAAACATACCCTGAATTTGCAGGAAGGTGGCAATCACCACTAGGCACTTTGTGAACACTCTGGGGATGGAAGCCAGTCTGAACGGAAGGATCCGGTACTGATAGTGACACTCGCCAGACAATGCAGAGGTACTGCCGGTGCAAGGGGTGGATCAGGATGTGGGTACAGGCATCTTTGAGATCCAAGGAGCATAGCCAGTCTCCCCGGTGGAGGTAAGGCAGCAACATTCCAAGGGATACCATCTTGAACTTCTCCTTCACTAAGAAGCAGTTGAGATCCTGCAGATCTAGAATGCAGCACAACCTGTTTGTTTTCTTGGGCATCAGAAAGTAGCAGGAGTAGAACCCCATGCCTCTCTGAGGCAACGGGACGAATTCCACCGCATTGTCGGCGAGAAGAGCCATGAGCTCCCTTTGGAGGAGGTCCCGATGGGGGAGTTCCAGAGAAAGCTCCCCCAGAAAGTATGAGGGGGCGTCTGGTAGAAGTGAAGGAGTTAACCCTCTTTTACCACCTGAAGGGTCCAGGGTTGGTGATTATGCTGGGCCACTGGTGGGCAAAAAACATGAGACATCCCCCTATGTGCTGTGGCTCCTGACCTCCCATGAGAAGAGAGGCTATGCCCCAGGAGTCAAACCTCCCCCCCCCCCCCACACAGTCTATGGCACAGCCTGCTGTGTGGGGCTTGGGGGCCTTAGGCCTATGGGGGCCTTGCCCCTGCACCTGGCACTTGGCTGGCTGCTCCTGCAGGGGAGCTTGATAGGACTGACAGGCCTAATGCTGGGGGTGCGTTCCATAGTCATTCTTCTTCGGGTAGAAGGACTTTTTTCCATGAAGCCTTCTATTGGGAATGGCCAGCGATCTTCCCAGAAAGCCTAGTTATGGTCATCAGCTCAGTCTACAATTTGGCGGCCTTGTCAATCATGGGCTTGCTGAAAAGATTCTCCCCCCAGCAGAGGACATTGACCAATTTGTCCTGAACCCATTGCTCTAGGTCTGAGTGCCCGCCAAAGACTCAAAGCCGTCATAGGTGAACCTGATACATGGAATCAAGCCACTTGCTCACAATGGGAACTGTAACGAAGGTTTCCCACATCTGAAAAAGAGGCACTCTAAGATGGGAAGCACTGACACCGTTATGGCCTTCTTGGGAGGAGAGTCATACTGAAGTATGTCCAGGTCTTCTGCCCGAGGCCCCTCCTCTGCCTCAATAGTGAAGGCAAGGGCATTGCCCATGTGCTGGACAAAGTCCAGGAAGAAGAGATCCTAGGGAGGGGACCTCCAACACTCCTGAGAAGGATCCAATGGAACGTTCTGATGTCGAATGGTATCGGGAGACTCGTCATTCATCTCCCATTCCGAATTGGAAGAGAGCTCGATATGCCAGTGGGGATTGCACCAGTGTTGCTCTGAGCCCGAAGCACCGGTGTTGTTTCGCAGCCTGAGGCGCTGACCAAGACTGGTATCGGTCATTAGAATCAGCCCACAGAGCATGCTACTCCAGAACAGGCTGGATCTCCTCTGGCGAGGCCCTTGTGGTGGAGGGGCCCATCACCAGCCCCAAGGAACCAGAGGTAACCAGTACCAGCTCGCCAGAAAGGCAGCGAGGCTGTGCTCCAAGGATACCATCATCCTGGCCTCGAGGCCTGAAGGCTCCGCAACCACTGAGTGGGCACCGAGGGCATCGGGTCCGATGCCAGTCCGCTCGGTGGAGACTGACTGATGGTGGCTGTCTTGCTAGTCCAAGGGCAATTCTCCAAGAGGGTGAGAACCACTTCCTGCCGGGGCAGCTTCGAGGACTACTCTTGGCACTCATTCTCGGAGTCCCGTTGAGGGTGGCGGTGCCAGTGCTCACGGGTCTTACCCGTGGTACTGACATCGCCCAACAACGAGGACTTGGTCGAAGTCTGTTCTTTCCGAGGACGGTCCTCCACAGATAGTCACCGGTCTGATGCTCCAAGACCTCGGGGCTCAGAGTGAGCTCGGTGGCTGCCCGGGTCCAAATCCTTCATGGCTATAAAATCCAAAGACGATCATGGAGCAAAGGCCGAAGACTTGAGGCCAAACAACGTCGCCTTCCGCCTTTCATGATTCTTATGCCCCTTATTCATCATCTGAAGACAGAGCGGGAAAGAGGAGGCATTGTGATCGGCCCTGAGGAATTGAAAGCAGCAATTGTGGCACGCCGCAATAGATATGGTGCTGCCACAATCAATGCACATCTTAAAATCACTAATCGAGGACATAGCGGGATCAAACTCCAATGTCCTGATTAGTAGGGCATGACAGAAAAAGCCCACGCACTGACAGAAAAGATAGATAAGTATTCCCCCCCCCCAAAAAAAAATAAGACAACGAGGTAGTGACCATTCTGGGACCACAAGAAGGTGACTGTACGAGAAAAAAAACAGAGTATTCACCGAAGTGCAGACGATATGTCTGATGGGCTCCATGGAAAAAAAGACTGAGGGAAAATTGCTCCCTTGGGCGGGAAGGTGATCATACATGTGTGGTTGATCTCTCAAAGGCTTTCTTTGAAAGCGGGGGAGAGATTACCATGCAGGCTCTGTCGGTGCCAACGTCACCCATATGTGAGGACAGACTTCCTGCTTGTATCCGGAGAAAATATTTTTTTATTCAACGCGCAAACTCTGGAATTCCTTGCTGGAGGATAAAGTAAAAGCTGTTAGTGTAGCTCAGTTTAAAAGAGGCTTGGACAAGTTCCTAGAGGAAAAGCCCATAAACCAATATTAAGGTGGACTGGAGAAAGTCAATGCTTACCCCTGGGATAAGCAGCATGGAATCTGTTTACCTTTTGGGAACCTGACAGCACAGTTACTTACCTGTAACAGGTGATCTCTGGGAACAGCAGGAATAAGTCTTCACATACGGGTACGTCGGTACCGACGGAGTCCGCGTGGGAACGCTTCCCAGCGTCCAATCAGAAAGCTTTTGGAAGCATCCCAACACGCCTGCGCGCTGCCTTCCCATCTTCCCAACTGCCTCTCCTCAGTTAAGTTTTAAGCTGAGACAAAGAGAGAGAGAGCGAGCAAGGAAGGGAAAGATAGAGATAGAGAAAAAGCAACTCCTAGGGGAGGTGGGTGGGTTGTGAAGACTTATTCCTGCTGTTCCCAGAGATCACCTGTTACAGGTAAGTAACTGTGCTATCTCCAGGAACAAGCAGGAATGAGTCTTCACATATGGGGACTCCCCAGCTCATATGCCCGGAGGGAGTCCTAGCATGTTGCGAGTGTAGAACAAGCCATGCTATACCTCAGGACCTCAGGCATCCTGGGGATGGAGGGCAGGAGTTGAATATAGAAAAAGAGCTGTAGAACAACTGGCTAGAACAGGGCTTCAAGGGAAGACCCTGTATCGAGGGCATTTAGTAGTAAAATATTGTGATCTGGACTTCCCTTGTTGGCACTGCACAGGAGCACTGAGCTCCATATGGATCTGATAAAAGAGCCAGTGAATATGCTCAAGGGGTACCTCACTGTAAGTAGAGGTAACAAAGTAGATTAAAAACAAGTGGAGGCCAGAACCCTTCAGGGTTAGAACAAATAGCCCCAGTGAAAAAAACCTGGGGTAGTATAAAAATAGAGCTTCAGCAGACATGCAGAAGGTACTATTGAATTAAAGCTTAAGCTGTTTTGGTCTAAGAGAAAAAATGAGTCTGACCTAACTGGACTGGGGTTGGATCAGTCCATATAGAGAGAAAGGGTATGGAGACCCTTGTACCTGATAAGGAAGGAAGAACAGACTCAGAAGCGCTAAGCTTTAGAGTAACTGATGCTCCGCAATGTCTTTCCTAAATGAGGTCACTTAGGAAAGAGAAGGTACATGGAGAGCTTCAGGAGTACCTAAACCCAAAGGTTAAGGTTAAGAAAAGGGTTATTAATTACCACAGGAAGTGGTTATAGGTATAGTCCCCTAAATATGCCGGAACAGCATTGATAGGGGTAGTGCCCATCTGTCAGGGTCATATAGGAATGTAAGGATATCTGAACCTAACAGATAGATAGATAAGTAGATGGATACAGATCTATCTAAAAATATATCTCATATGGCTATAAATATATATATATATATATATATATATATATATATATATATATACACCGAAATATATACACATATAGAGGCATATATGCATATATCCCAAAGATATATATATGGGCAGAAAATACACAGATAGATATAGATAGTATATATATCTGTATATATATATATATATATATATGTATATATATATATATATATATGTATATATATATGTATATATATACATACATACACACACATATACCCATATATATATACCTAGAAGAGTAGGTCGGCATACGGAGACCTGTCGTCAGGTATATGGATGGAGAGATGTTTAAGATCCCCATCACCCTTATAGGGAGAGAGGGAGATTTATCTGACAACAAGAAGGTTGACACCTACTTGAGTAGATAAACAGGAAGAAATCCTCTCCTCCTGGTTATGAATGTTATAGTCAGAGGAAGGTTGTCCTTGACAAAAAGGTGGCTTAATTCTTTGTAGAATTTGAGCTGTTGATAACCAGGATGGCCTACCTGAAGATGGCAGAGGATACATTAGTCTGCAGACCAGAAGTCCAGATATCTCCAGAGTTGTGGTATGGAGATTGGATAGAGGAGGCTACTAGAGGAAGATACCCTAGCGATCTGCCTATGAGGGCAAGATGGGTATTAGATGTCCTCTAGTTGCCAGAAAAAAATTTATCCCTGATGGGAAAAATCCCAGGCAATATGGGCCAAGCCATGGAGTTGGCCCCTCTTTTAGGCTTTCACGTGATGAAAGCCTGAGGCTTATGCCCTAACAGAGATTTAAGATAAGATGGAAAGGGTAGAATACCTGCCAGGCATGAATATGACTGGGGGAAACCCTTTTAAACCATCTGGGGTTATCTGCTAGCGAAGATATTGATGCTCTCTAGCAAGGGCCCATAGTGCAAAGCTACCCTGAAGAGTTGCAGAGAGCATGCTGCAGGTTGGTTAGAAGAAAAACTGGCTGTGGACAATCCCTGGTGAGGAATGAGGACAACCAGTAGGTAACCAACTATTCTGCCAAGGACAAAGGCAAAGAATAGAAGATAACCTAACCAAACTGTGAAACAGGGTTTCCCAACAAGGTTAATAACCTGTTTGGGAATTATTACTGAGGTTAGGAGGATTGCTAGTGGAGAGGAAGCCCTGGTTGTGTAGTGAACCAAACCTGTGGCGTAACCACTAGAAATTTTTGCATTGCAGCAAGTATGAGGGCAGCATAGAGAATTTCTTTCTCCTACTCTGTAGATTGGGAAAAAGAAAAACCAACAGACATGGTAGGACTTCCTATTGTCTGAGGAGCTGCCCTAAGGTAACAAGGGGGAGACAACTCCAAAAGGGAGATTCCCCCGGTAGAAGAGGTAGAGGACCATAGGGGCTTACCCGTATAAAGAGTCACTCTTACAAAGAGTTGCAGGAGACCAGTATGGAGGAAATCTCCGACAGGTGAGATGATACATGCCAGTAGATGGAAACAACTGTCTATTGATAGTTGTTACCTCTCCCTCACCTCCAAGAGGAAGAGGAAAAATCTGTTAAGAATGGGCATGATCAACATGAAGAGTCTTAAGAAAAGATGTCTCATGAAGAGATATCTAAGTAGGTTAGGATAAAATGAGTACAGATACTGCAAGTAAAAAGAAACAGACTGCTATCCCAACCCCCCAGACAAAGGGGGCAATAATCTATTTAAAACCCTGCAACTGCTGGGTTTGCTGACCCTGTTGGGGTTGTGGATTGCTCAGACTAGAACGATGTTTCCCCTGTTTAGGGACATCTGAATGATGGGCAGATGATGGGTAAAACCTTCTCCCCTTAGGGGTTGAAAGTTTGGTAGGACATTTCCTACCTACTGGGAAAGAAGGCGGTGCAGAGCAGCCTCTGGAAAAAGGAAAGTCAGTGGAGAACTGAGTAACCTGAAGTAGAGACTCCTTGTTGAAGAGATTTTCTCCAGTGCAAGGAGTATTTCCCAGTCTTTCCTGTGCCCATTTGTCCAAGTCTGAGGCCTGAAGCCAGGCTCTATGTCGTGCCCCTATAGCTATAGCAGAAGTCCTGCTAACAGACTCGAAGGAGTCTAGGGTAGCACGAGTAAGGAACTTAGAGATATTCTGAATATGACTAACCAATGAGGAATAGTCTGAACATCTGGGCTCCTGAAGAAAAGGAGTCAAAAGATGTAATTGCTTTGTGATCTCTTCAAGAGATAGACCCATATAAAAAATATATGAGAGAATCCTTGCTGAAAGCATGGAGGTCTGGAAGGTTTGACGTCCAAAGGCATCTAGTGTCTTAGACTCACGACCTGGCGGACAAGAAGAGTGCTTTTTAGTACTCTTCACTCGCCTCAATGATGATTCCACTACAATGGAATGATGAGGAAGTTGAGTCCTTTGAAACCCTGGATAGGGAGGCACCTGATATATGGAAAGTGGGGGTACCTTTAAAGGAGATTCCCACATTCGTAGAAGGAGATCCTGCAAAGAATGATGCAAAGGAAGCATTATATTTTCCTTTACTTTGTTAGGGACAGAAAGGTATTCTGCACTCCCTTGTGTAGGATCTTGTCCAGGGACAGGAATGGCAAGTGATTTTGCCATATCCAGGAGGAAAGTCTGGAAAGAAAGATTCCTGGAGGGAATTCCTCCTGGATAGGCTAGATCTGATGAAGAACTAGCCTTGGCACCAAGGGATCTATTCCAGTATATAGGAATAGAAGATCCTGAATGGTGCAGAATGGGATCCTTAAATAGTGGTCGCTGCTACTGAAGGACAGAACCAGCAACAGTCGGTAACATATTGTCCATGCTTGGAATCGATTCTAAACTCGGCATCGAGGGAAGCGATCCTGATGAGTGAAGCATGGAAGGTACCGGACTGTAAAGGTACTGTGGATGTCGGTACCGAATCTGATGCCGGAGGAAGAAAACCAGCTGGTGGCAACTCTAACGGTATCGGTGGAACTGAGGGTTGCGGATCCGAGGTATCGGAACCGAGCCTCTGGTACCAACGGAAGTCGGTACCAAGGCGAGTCGGTACCCAGTCTTCCAGACTGGAGATCGATTCTAGACTCGGCATCGAAGGAAGCGAGTCTATCGATGCACGTCTAGAGGGTACAGACGTCGGAAGTCGTATCGGTGTCGATACCGATACTGTAGAATTGATCTGAAGCGTATCCACCGGCCCCATAGGTACCGGAGACGCAGACGACGATCCTCGGTGAGGAATATTTCATCCAACACCGGTGCCGATGCCGGGGTATCGGTACCGCTCGAAGCGGATGCCACCACCGGACATGGCTCAGGTATGTTCTGTGAGGGGTGAACCTCAGGAACAACCTGAAAACCCACATAGGCTTTGGAGGCCGAAGACTCCCACCGGGGTTTTGAAACCAGTGGATTCTCGAGGGCAAGGCCGGAGGCATCTCTATGCTGTGCATGAGAACTGCCGCTCGAGGACTGGCTAGTCTTAACAGACTGTTTTTGGGTTACCTGATCCTGTGTAGAAGAAGATATAGTCGGTGCCCTGAAATTGGAAGGGTACCGCGTGTCGAGGAGAACTCGATGTTGAAAACTGCTTCTCACAGCACTGGTGCCCGAAGGCTCCGGAGGACAATGGTCAGGACCCAAACAGGTTAGACACCAATTGTGAGTGTCTAAAAATAAAGTTGTACCCCACAGTTTGTACATTTCCTAGGGAAAAAGGCTGGCGGTTCCATGAGGAAAAATGGAGAGGCCTAGAAGGCCTAAGGACCGTGAACACTAAGAAGAAATTTTATATTCCTAAGGAAAAAAATTTTAAAAGAAAAAAAGAGAGAAACACCGGCGGTACCGGTGGCATCGGGGAAGGCAGCCGTGACCACAAGAAAACTGAAAAAATAAAAGAAGAACTTTCTGCGGTGACAGGAGAACGTCCTGCCGGCTCCGCGGAAAAACGAAAACTGAGGAGAGGCAGTTGGGAAGGCGGGAAGGCAGCACGCAGGCGTGTTGTGATGCTTCCAAAAGCTTTCTGATTGGACACTGGGAAGCGTTCCCGCGTGGACTCCGTCGGTACCGACGTACCCGTATGTGAAGACGCATTCCTGCTTGTTCCTGGAGATAGGTACTTGTAACAGGATACTACTTAGCCACTGTGGTGTGCTAGGGTACTTGCACCAAAGGAGGAGGACAAAGAAAAAAAACCCCTTGCTCTTCCTATCTTTCTGTCTCTATCAAATTTCTATCTGTTCACAGCCACCTTGATCTACAGTTTAGTGGCAAACAACCTACATTTTGATTATAAGTTTAGGTAAATTTAGCTTGCCTGCCTTCCTTGCATAGCCTTTTAAAATTAGAAATCCAAGTGTACCCTCAGTTCACATAAGGTCAACTGGCCAGAGAAACTTAAATTCCCACCCACCCAGAGTTGCATTGCCTATACAGTCATCATATCATAGATTGACATCCATCCTCAAATTAGGTGGAACACTCACCTTTTCTCCTTGTCCTAGAGCTGCTTTATAACAATCTTAATCAGCATGTCATGTATTAAATGCAATAGCTGCGATGCATTCATTCTAAGAAGAATCATTTCGAGCCTAAGACCTTGCCCTATATGTCTCAAGTTATCTGCTATGCATAAAGAATTGATATTATGGGAAGAATTAGCTGCAATTAAACACATCTCCTCTAGGGTACAAATTGTAAGCAAACCACCACTGCTCCCATAAAGCTTTGGAATTACAGAGCTTAAAAGGGAGAGAGGAGGCATTGTGGGTTAAACTAGAAAGAGGGAAAGAGAAATCTATTTGCATTGATGTGATATACAGACCTCCCTCACAAGAGGAAGAGGTGGACAGAGAGTTAATTGAAGACATACGCAGCATTGCTAGGAAAGGGGAAGTGCTACTGCTAGGAGATTTCAATATGCCAGATGTTGATTGGCACATTCCTGCTGCAGTATCATCTAGAAGTAAAGAGATCCTGGATTCTCTACAGGGAGAACTATTCAGGCAATTGGTAACAGACCCCACACGTGAAGGGGCCATACTGGACTTGGTGCTTACCAATGGTGAGAGTGTTTCTGATGTTGTAGTGGGAGATCATTTTGCATCCAGTGACCACCAGATGGTGTGGTTCAGTATTAGGACTAGGGCTGTTAGAATCCATTCCAAGGTGAAGATCTTAGACTTTAGGAAGACTAACTTTGCGAAGATGGGCCAATACCTCAGGGAGTCGTTAGTGGGATGGGAACAGCTGGGGGATGTAGAAAAACAGTGGGCAAAACTGAAAGGGGGTATTTTAAAGGCAACCAACCTTTTTGTTAAAATGGTAAATAAAGGCAAAAGGAACAGGAGACCACTATGGTTTTCGAAGGAAGTAGCGGAAAAAGTGAAGAAAAAGAGGGAGGCCTTCATGAACTACAAGAGATCACAGAGAGAGGAAGACAGGCATCTGTATTTGGAAAAACTTAGAGAAGCTAGCAAAGTAGTCAAGAAGGCAAAGATTCAAAAGGAGGAGGAAATAGCCAATGCAATAAAATGGGGGGATAAGACATTTTTCAGATATATTAGTGAGAAGAGGAAGGGCAAAAGTGGTATTGTCAGACTCAAGGGTGCAGGGGGGGGGAATATGTAGAAGCTGATAAGGATAAAGCGGAATTGCTTAACAAATATTTTTGTTCTGTGTTCACAGATGAAGAACCAGGAGCAGGACCTCAGAAAACACCCACAAATAAGAACAGAAGCGAGGGACATCTTGAACAATTTTCAGAAGACTGTGTTCGTGAGAAACTAGCTCAACTTAAAGTAGACAAAGCGATGGGACCGGATGGGATACACCCTAGAATACTGAGGGAACTTGGGGACGTTCTAGCAACTCCACTGACTGACCTTTTCAATGCCTCGTTGGAGTCGGGAGTGGTGCCAAAGGACTGGAGAGAGGCTCATGTGGCGCCTTTACACAAAAGCGGAAGTAAGAATGTGGTTGAAAACTACAGGCCGGTTAGTTTAACTTCAGTGGTGAGTAAATTATTGGAAACGCTGCTGAAAGAGAAAACAGTGAGGTTTCTGGAGTCCGGCGGATTACAGGATCCGAGGCAGCATGGATTCACCAGAGGCAGGTCTTGTCAGACAAATCTGATTGATTTCTTTGACTGGGTGACCAGGGAGTTGGACCGAGGGAGAGCTCTAGATGTGGTGTATTTAGATTTCAGTAAAGCCTTTGACACTGTTCCTCACAGGCGACTTATAAACAAACTGAGCACCCTAGGGATGGACCCTAAAGTTACTGCTTGGGTTAGAAATTGGTTGGGTGGGAGGCAACAAAGAGTACAAGTAAATGGAGCTCACTCTGAGGAGAAGGATGTTACCAGTGGTGTGCCCCAGGGATCTGTCCTTGGTCCGATTCTTTTTAACATCTTTGTTAGTGATATAGCGGAAGGGCTGTCGGGTAAGGTTTGCCTCTTTGCGGATGATACCAAAATCTGTAATAGAGTAGACACCCAGGAAGGTGTAGATAACATGAGGAGGGATCTAGCTAAGCTTGAAGAATGGTCTAGAATTTGGCAGCTGGGATTTAATGTTAAAAAATGTAAGGTCATGCATTTGGGCTGCAGCAATCCAAGGGAGCAATACAGTATAGGAGGTGAAGTACTTTTGTCCACTAAAGAAGAGCGGGACCTAGGCGTAGTTGTGTCTGATGATCTTAAAGTAGCTAAACAGGTAGAAAAGGCGACGGCAAAAGCTAGAAGGATGCTTGGGTGCATACGGAGAGGAATGGCTAGCAGAAAAAAGAGGTGATAATACCTCTGTATAAGTCTTTGGTGCAACCTCATTTGGAGTATGGTGTGCAATTCTGGAGACCGCACCTTCAAAAGGATGTGAACAGGATGGAGTCGGTGCAGAGGGTTGCTACTAAAATGATTAATGGGCTTCATTATAAAGCATATGAGGACAGATTTAAGGATCTTAATATGTACACCTTAGAGGAAAGGCGGGATAGAGGTGATATGATTGAGATGTTTAAATACCTCCGTGGCATAAATGTTCAGGGAGAGAGCCTCTTTCAATTGAAAGCAAGTTCTGCTACGAGGGGACATGGGATGAGGGTGAAGGGAGATAGATTCAGGAGTGATATGCGGAAATATTTCTTTACAGAAAGAGTAGTGGATCCGTGGAATAGTCTCCCAGTGGAGGTGGTAGAGATGAGGACAGTAACTGAATTCAAAAAAGCATGGGACCAACACAGAGGATCTCTAAAGGTAGAAAGTGGACTGTTGTAGTTGTTGTTATGGAAGGACAGACTAGATGGGCCTTGTGGTCTTTTTCTGTCATCATGTTTCTATGTTTCTATGTAAGAATCAAACAGTCCAAGAACAAATGGATCACTGTGGGCTCTGGTAGGTTGCGACCTGTAAAACGGAGACACCCTCTCCCCATCATCAAGAGATATCCCTGCATAATGCCTTCTCTGTCTTGGAAAATGAGAGTGCCCAATTAGTGGAAAATGAAGTGCTCTTAAAGGAGAAGGTTAATGCGCAATCTACTAATAATGCACCAAATACAAAGACAAAAAAAATCACAAAACAGGAAACTATTGCTACTCAGATTCCATCATCAGAGGCAAAACTTGGGAACACAGTCCAAAGGAGAGAAGATGGTCAAATGCTACCCAAGCTCTTCAGCCAGCACGAATACGAACCAAATTGTTGGCATAGTCAGTGTAGAAAATGAGTACTCCAAAATTGATGTTATCATCCACTTCGGTACAAATGACTTGGCTAGAAACAGTGCCTCTACAGTTCAAAGGGACTTCCAGATTTTGGGAGAGAAACTCAAACCCAGTGTTAACACTATAGCATTCTCAGAGGTTCTACCTCTCCGTGGTAAGGGAACAGAAAGGCTGCATCACATAATCAACTTTAATACATGGCTCCAAATCAGGAACAGCATAGTTACTCACCTGTAACAGGTGATCTCTGGGAACAGCAGGAATTTTAGTCTTCACATATGGGTATCATCGGCACCGACGGAGCCTGCGCGGGAACGCTCCCCAGCGTCCAATAGGAAAGCTTTTGGGAGCATCCCACAGCGCCTGCATGCTGCCTTCCCGCCTTTCCCAACTGTCCCTCTCCAGTTGAGTTCAAAGCTGAGACAAAAGAGAGAGAGAAAGAGAGAAAGAAAGAGATACAACTCCTAGGGGAGGTGGGCGGGTTGTGAAGACTAAATTCCTGCTGTTCCCGGAGATCACCTGTTAAAGGTGAGTAACTATGCTATCTCCAGGAACAAGCAGGAATGTAGTCTTCACATATGGGGACTCCCTAGTTGCAGATGCCAGGGAGATGGCCCCAGAAAGTTGTGTGTCCTTGTGAAAGGGCTCCACTTCCCCCATGGATCTCTGGCATCCTACCAGGGATGGTGGGTAGGAGTTGATTAAGTCTGGAACAGGTGTTGAAGAACAGCCTGTCCAAACAAGGCATCCCGGTGGGAGTCCTTGTCTAAGCAGTAATGGGCTGTGAAGGTATGAACCGAAGCCCAATTAGCTGCTCGACAGATGTCGCCGATAGACACAGAGTGAAGATGAGCCATTGAGGCTGCCATGGCTCTCACATTGTGAGCTGTGACATGGTCTTCAAGAGGAAGGTTCTTACTCTCATAAGCAAAAGATATACACTGTGCAACCCATTTGGACAGTGTCCTTTTGGAGACAAAGAGTTGAGAGGATTTTCTGTGTTGCTGTGTCCTTTGCAAGTAAAAGGCCAAAGCTCTTTTACAGTCCAAAGTATGAAGGCTCCTTTCTGCATTTGAGGCGTGAGGCCTTGGAAAAAATATAGGAAGGTAAACCGCTTGGTTGAAATGAAAGGGCGAAATCACCTTTGGCATAAAGTGTGGATGAGTCCTAAGTGACTACTTTATCATGATGGAACCTTGCATAAAGAGGATCAGCCACCAAGGCTTGCAATTCACTGATGCGACATGCTGATGTGATTGCAATGAGAAAGATAACTTTCCAGGAAAGGAATTTCAAAGAGGTAGTGGCTAATGGTTCAAAGGGTGGTTTCATGAGCTGCCCAAGTACCAGATTCAAGTCCCATGCCACCGGTGGTGGCTTAATGGGAGGCTTCGTTAAAAGAAGGCCTCTCATAAATCTCGCTATGAGAGGAAATAGGTTGTCCATTTAGAGGCTTGAAAGAAGCTGCAATAGCACTCAAATGGACTCTCACTGAATTAGTCTTAAGCCCTGCATTTGATAAATGAAGGAGGTACTCCAATAATGATTCCAGAGGTATCGCAAGAGGGTTAAGACCCTTCTGCGAGCACCATATGGTAAACCTTTTCCACTTAAATGCATAAGAGAGTCTTGTGGAAGGTTTCCTGGAAGCATGAAGGATATCCTTTACCTGCTGGGAAAGGTTAAGACCGTGAAGTTCTAGGCTTTCAGCAACCAGGCCCTGAGATGCAGAGACTGGGGACTGGGATGCCACAGCATCCCGTCCTCTTGAGAAAGGAGATCTGGAGCAGATCCTAACTCCAGAGGCGGAGCTTGAGAGAGATGTAGGAGCAGAGGGTACCACATTTGCTGAGGCCAACGTGGAGCTATGAGGATCATATGACCTCTGTCTCTCTGAAGCTTGAACAGGGTTTTGGGAATTAAGGGAATGGGTGGAAAGGCATACAGGAAGTCCTGACCCCAATGGAGGAGGAAAATATCCCTGGCCTGACAACCTCGAGCCGGAATTCTGGAACAGAAGCGGGTACGTTTGGCATTCAGCGGACTTGCAAAGAGGTCTATGTCCGGGGTTCCCCAAATTTGAAATATTTTGACCACCTGGTCTGCATGGAGAGACCATTCGTGTGGAAGCAGAACTCGACTGAGTCTGTCTGCCCAAGAGTTTTGAATGCCTGGAAGATACACCGCAAGGAGATGAATCTGATGCTCTCTGGCGAGGGCCCATAGTCACAAAGCTTCATTGCAGAGCGACAGAGAGCCTGTTCCGCCCTGCTTGTTCACACAGAACATGGCTACTTGATTGTCCGTTTGAACTAGGACTGTCTTGTAGCTGAGCTGGGTGTGAAATACTCGAAGAGCAAGGAAGATTGCTCTGAGGTCCAGGAGATTGTAAAGAGATAGGCCTCCTGTGGGGTCCAGGTACCCTGGGTAGAGAGGCCTTGCAAGTGAGATCCCCAACCCACCTGTGAAGCATCTGTTGTTAGAGTGGCTTGGGGGTAGGGGTTGCTGAAAAGGAGACCCCACCAAAAGATTTTTGGGTGACTGCCACCATTGGAGGGACAAAATAAGTCGATCCGAGTTTGCTATTTTGTCTGACAGGCAACCAGATGCCTGAGTCCACTGAGTGGATAAGGTCCACTGGGCTGCCCTCATATGGAGGCGAGCATAAGGAACCACATGCACGGTGGATGCCATGTGGCCTAGCAACTGTAACATTTCCCGAGCAGTGAGGTGAGGTTTTAGCACTGCTTGGGAAGCTAACTGCACAATGCGAAGGCAGCAGGGCTGTGGAAGGTAAGCCCTTGTTTGTCTGGTATCCAGAAGAGCTTCTATAAACTCTAGGGATTGAGTGGGAGCAAGGTTAGACTTTGGGAAGTTTATGACAAGTCCCAAATACTGAAGGATGCGCATTGTGCGAGACAGAGCAACCCTGGCCTCTGGCTTTGAAGGGGCTCAAATGAGCCAGTCGTCTAAGTAAGGGAAGACGAATATTCCCAGGGTGCGGAGAAATGCTGCTACCACAGCCATGCATTTTGTGAACACCCTTGGTGCAGAGGCCAGGCCAAAAGGAAGAACCCTGTATTGGTAGTGCTTCCCTTGAAACAGGAAGCGAAGGAACTTTCGGTGAGTTGGATGGATGAGAACATAAGTGTACGCATCCTTGAGATCTAGAGAACAAAGCCAATCCTGACTCTGAAGGTATGGCAGCAGAGTTCCTAGAGAAATCATTTTGAACTTCTCTCAACAGGAATTTGTTCAATTCTCTGAGATCTAGAATGGGTCTGTGTCCTCCTGTTTTCTTTGGAATAAGGAAATAGGGGGAGTAAAACCCTGTACCCCGTTGGGGAATGGGTACCTCTTCTATTGCCCCTTGAGCAAGGGGCATAGTGACTTCTTGACCTAACCGATCATTGAGAGAGGTCTGAGAATTGAACTGTCTTACTATTGTGGGAGGGGGCATGCTGAGGAAATGAAGCTTGTCCCCTCTCTTGCAATAAATAGACAGAGTCCAATTTTCTGCTGTTATTTGACCCCATCTGGGGGCAAAATGACATAACCTTCCTGGGGATGGAGGAGGGTTCTGGGCCGTTCAGGGCCAGGAAGGCAAGGTTCTCTAGACAGGAGTCAAAGCCCCTGTGGAGGCTGCTGAGCTGGTTGAGGCTTAGCTGCTTTTGGTTTCCTTTGTTACCTAGGTTGTTGGTGCTGTCCCTTTTGGGCAGACTGACCTAAACGATGTCCCTGCTGGGTATAGGAGGGGTAAAACCTTTTCTTCTTGCTGAAGAATGGTTTCTTAGAGGATCTTTTCCTCGCAGGATCAGCTGTAGATTTCGACAATCTAACCAAAGTGATATTGTCAGCATCTATCTCATTAGCTTTTTCCTGCCAATTCTTGCCAAAGAGATTCTCTCCAGTTTGTCCTGTACCCAGATTTCTAAGTCAGATGCCTGGAGCCAGGCAATTCTACATGCACCTATGGCAATAGCAGAGGTTCTGCTTATGCATTCAAAACAGTCAAAGGCTGCACGATTCACAAACTTGGAAACATCCTGAGCATGTTTAACAATAGCAAGATAATCTTGCCTTATATCATCAGGAAGGAGAGGGCTCATAAGCTCTAAGTCTCCTGTGACCTCCTTAAGGAACATTCCCATATACAAGATATAGGAACTGATCCTAACAGAAAGCATGGAAGCCTGGAAGGATCAACGTCCAAAGGCGTCAAGAGTACTACACTCACGTCCTGGAGGATTAGATGCATGCCTTTTTGCACTCTTTATCCGTCTCATGGCTGATTCCACCACCATGGAATGGTGTGGCAATTGAGTCTTCTGAAACCCAGGACAAGGAGGAACTCGATACATGGTGTCGAGTCTTCGAGAGTGAGGAGATGTGGTCAGAGGTGTTTCCCACATCCTTAACATAAGATTATGCAAGATTTCATGAATAGGTAAGGTAGCTGCCTCCTTGGGAGCTTTAGGGTATTGTAGGATTTCTAATTCCCTTGCCCTAGGCTCTTTTTCAGGAGCCACTGTGATGGAAAGACCTCGGGCCACATCTCAGATAAAATCCTGAAAGGACATATCCTCTGGTGGAGACATCCTACGCTGAGGAGAAGAGGAATCCTCAGGAAGAAGTACTCTGGTATCGGCAGAGCTTTCAGAGTCTTCAGACTCACCCGAGGATTCGAAGTATCTCCGATCCAGGTGATCGTGCAAGGCACGGTACCGGTACCAATCGAAGTCGGCATTGGAGTGGTCCGGTACCGACTTGTCGAAGCCGAATAGAGACGCATGACTCGATTCCAGTAGAATACCTGCCGATGTCGATGCAATCGGTGCCGGTACCGGTTTAATTGTCTGAAGCGGTTTCAGGGGCATCGAGGCCGTGAGAAGAGCCACCAGACTGCATTCAATAGCCAAGAATCTCTGGTTTATCGACGCTGCCGAAGCTTGGGTATCAGTGCCGGATGAAGCGGTCGGAACCCCAGAGCATGGCATCAGTACTTCTGTCGAGGTTGAGGCCTCGAGAACATCCTGGAGCCCCGTTAGTGCTTTTGAAGCCGAAGTCTCCCGCCGGTGCAATTTTGCCGGTGAAAGTCCCTCAAGGGCAACACCAGAGGCATCTCGATGCTTAGAAGGAGATCTACTCTTTGAGGACCGGCCAGATTTATGTTTAGTTACCTGAGATCCATGGGAGGAAGATGAAGCCCTGGAAGACGTCGATGCCACGGAGGCTGCATCGGAGGGAAAAAGGGTGCAGCTTGGTTTTGCCGGCCCCTTTTCGACATCATCCCACAGGCAACACACTCTGAGATAGAGTGGTCAGGACCTAAACATTTGAGGCACCACTCATGGGTGTCGGTGACGGAGATGGTACCGCCACACTTAGAACACTTTTTAAAACCCGAAGCGGGCTTTTCCATTTTCAGGGAAAAAAATTGTGCCTAGTGCCCAAAATGGTGCGTGGCACCCGAAAAGAAAATTACTGGAGAAAGACTCCAGAAACAAAGTTTTGGGGTTTTTTTTAGAAAAAAGAAAAGAAAAACCGGCAGTACCGGTATAGCGTCGAGGGAAGGCAGACACGACCACAAAAAAGAATAAGGGGGGAAATTTTCTGGAGGAGTGGAGGAGTGGCCTAGTGGTTGGGGCAAGGTACTTCAGGCCGGAAGGTCGGGGGTTCAAATCCCACTAGAGGACAGCAACCTTGTGCCGGAAGGACTGGGGTTTCTAGTCCCACAGGTGCTCCTTGTGGTCTTGGGCAAGCCACTTAACCCTCCATAGCCCATGTTCCCTGTAAAATAGTTATCTCCAAGTTATAATGTCCTGTTCAATGTAATTTCAGTTTGTTCAATGTAAACCGCACTGATGCAGAATAGTGCGGTATATAAGAGAATATAAATAAATAAAATTAATTTTCTGCGGTGACAGGATGTGCGACCTGTCGGCTCCACGGAAAACGAAGAACTGGAGAGGGACAGTTGGGAAAGGCGGGAAGGCAGCACGTAGGTGCTGTGGGATGCTCCGAAAAGCTTTCCTATTGAATGCTGGGGAGCGTTCCTGCGCAGGCTCCATCGGTACCGACGATACCTATATGTGAAGACTACATCCCTGCTTGTTCCTGGAGATAAACAAAAAGGATTTAGATATATAGACGACTGGGAAAATAGATGGAACAACAAGGGGCTATACAACAAGATAGGCCATGTGATCTTCTTCTGTCATCATATTTCTATGGAAAAAAGGGGACTGCTGTAGTGGTTAATATGGAAGGACAGACTAGATAGGCCATGTGGTCTTTTTCTGTCATTATGTTTCTATGTTTTTATACTGTGTTGATGGACTACATCTCTCTTTTGCAGGGCAAAGGATCCTAAGTGAAACGTTCAGGCAAAATGTGGACAGGAATTTAAACTAGGGAAAGGGGGCGACGGATGGAAAAGAACAAGTTCAGGATGTCACTCCCACCAAAAACATAATAAAATTGGAAACAGTCACATTATTAACCCACACACCAATGGCAAGTGGGAAGAGGCCTGTAGAACAAAATCCATGCAAAATAGTCAAGCCAGTAAACAAATGCTGGAAAGCAATGAGCACAAATGCTTAAAGCCTAGCCAACAAAGTTCTTGTCCTGGAAGCTGTAATTGTGGAAATGGACTTGGATATTGTGACCATTACAGAAACATGATTTAACGAGTCACATGAATGGGATATAGCCATAGCTGGCTATAATTTATTTAGAAGAGATAGAGAAAGAAGAAAAGGAGGAGTAACCCTATATATCAAAAGCAATATTAAAGCTGCTGAAATGCAGGGAACGTGGGGACAAGAAGCGCTGTGGATTGTGTTGGAAAGAGGAGATGGCACTATCATCCTTACTGGTGTAGTCTACAGGCCTCCAACTCAAACCAAAGAAATGGATAGACTTGATTATTGATATTGCAGTGGTAGCCATGAAGGGGGAAGTGATCCAGAGCTCTCCCAAAAGGTGATTTTGGCTGAATTTGCTGCCAAACTGAGTTCTATCAGTCTGTCTGTTTGTCTCCACAGATTTATTTATCTATTTGTCCTTATTGGCGGGTTCCCATACCTACTCCATTGCTGTAGAGTTTAAAACTATTTTCCTTTTGTCTACCTGAGTAACTACCCCTCCCCCCTGCTGAGGTATTGTGTAGACCTCCATTTCCTGCAAGTGTGCTTGCTCAGATTGCCTTCTGTTCCTTGAGAAGAGCAGAGCTCTCCCGAAAGGTGATCTTTGCTGAATTTGCTGCCAAACTGTGCGTTCTATCAGTCTGTCTGTCTCCACAAATTTATTTATCTATTTGTCCTTATTGGTGGGTTCTCTTCCCTACTCCATTGTGTGTGCCCACAGTTCAGGAACAGCCTACTGGCCAGAGACACTTAGGTTCCCGCCCACCCTACCCCTCACCCCACCCACTCCAGGGGCTACATTGCCTATATAGTGGTCACATACATGCCATCTATCCTTCCTAACTTGGGTTAAAGCCCACATCTTCTTAATCTTTTCTGCTTCTTCTTCCTCTTCTGGGACGGCTTAATCAACATGTCGTGTATTCAGTGCAATAACTGCGGTACTTTCATTCCAAGACGAATCATTTGGAGCCTAAGAGCTTGTCCTATGTGCCTCAAGTCAGCTGCCATGCATGAAGAACTGACTCTACTAAGGAAAGACCTAGCTGCCATGCATAAAGAAATGACTCTACTGAGGGAGGAACTGGCTGAAATGAAGCGCACCTCTTCTAGGATATAAACGGAACAAAGTCCACCACCACACCCACAAAGAATCAAACACCCCAGGAACAAATGGATCACAGTGGGTTCTGGTAGATTGCGACCTGTAACACAGACATCCTATACATCAAGAGATATCCCTGCACAATGCCTTCTCTGCCTTGGCTAATGAGGATACCCAATCCAAAGAAACAGTAGGGCCCTTAAATGAGTCAGACAACGCCCAATCTTCTGCTAAAGCACCAAATATGAAGAAAACCTCACCAAACAGAAAACTACTACTACTTGGAGATTCCATCATTAGAGGCACCAATTTGGGAACACAGTTCAAAGGAGAGAAGATAGTCATGTGCCTACCAGGCTCTTCAGCCAGCAGGAATACAAACCAAGTTGTTGAAGTACTTAGCGAAAAAAGTGAACACTCCAAACTTGATGTTGTTATCCACTTGGGCACAAATGACCTGGATAGAAACAGTGCCTCTACAGTCCAAAAGGACTTCCAATCTCTGGGAGAGAAACTCAAGCCCATTGTTAACACTGTTGCATTCTCAAAAGTTCTACCTGTTCTTGGTAAGGGGACAAAAAGGCTGCATCGCATCAACAGCTTTAATACATGGCTCCAGACTTGGCGCAAACAAGAAGGATTCAGATTTATTGGCGACTGGGGAAACAGATGGACCAACAAGAGACTATAATGTGCTGATGGACTACGTCTCTCTGTCACAGGGAAAAGAATCCTAAGTGAAACATTCAGGCAGTATGTGGATATGCATTTAAACTAGGAAAAGGGGGTGACGAATGTGGAAGGTCAAGATCTGCAAGCCACCGCCTGCAAAAGCAGATCATCATCAGAAACAGACACACTTTTAAACCACACATCAAAAACAAGTGGGAATAAGTGGGCAGAACAAAATCAATGCAAAATACACATAAGTCAGGTAAATGCTGGAAAGCAATGAGCACAAATGCTCGAAGCTTAGCCAACAAAGTTCCGCACCTGGAAGCCCTAATTGTGGAAATGGATTTGGACATTGTGGCCACTACAGAAACATGGTTTAATGAATCACATGATTGGGATATAGCCATAGTTGGCTATAATCTATTCAGAAGAGACAGAGAAAAAGGAAAAGGAGGAGGAGTAGCCTTGTATGTCAAAAGCAATATTAAAGCTACTGAAATGCAGGGGATATGGGGAAAAGAAGAAGCGCTCCGGATTGCGTTGGAAAGAGGAGATGGCACTGTCATCCATACTGCTGTAGTCTACAGACCTCCGACTCAAATTGAAGAGAGAGATAACGAATTGATTATAAATATTGCCAAGATAGCCACAAAGGGGGAAGTGATCATATTTGGTGACTTTAATCTACCTGATGTGGATTGGATTACTCTTTTCTGCACATCTGGAAAGAAGCAAAAAATTGTGGATGCTCTATAAGATGCATTACTTAGACAAATGGTGATGGAACCAACCAGGGAAAGCTCAACGCTGGATTTAGTGCTCACCAACAGTGATAGCGTGTCAAATGTCTGCGTGAGTACCTCTGTGAGCAACAGTGATCATCACACGGTGTGGTTTGAGATAAAAGCCATGGTACAGGCCAATCACAGCAAGCTCAAAGTCGTAAACTTCAAAAACACTGACTTCAATAAAATGGCCGAGTACCTAAAGGAGGAGATGACAGGGTGGAAAGAGATAAGGGAAGTGGAATTGCAATGGGCTAAACTAAAGGGGGCAATAAAAGGGGCAACAGATAAATATGTAAGAAAAGTAAATAAAAACAAGAGGAGAAGGAAACCTATTTGGCTTTCCAAAGAAGTGGCTGCTCAAATAAAGGCAAAAAACACAGCTTTCTCAAAATTCAAAAGCTTGCAAACAGAAGAACACAGAAATGAATACAGGATCAAACTCAGAGTCAAAAAGTAAAATAAGGAAAGCAAAATCAAAGGCAGAGGAAAAGATGGCTAAAGATGTTAAGGGTGGCGACAAAACTTTCTTCAGGTATATTCGGGAAAGGAAGAAGATCAGAGTTGGAATTGCAGGACTCAGAAGTGCTGGGAAAGGACTCGTGGAAAGTGACATTGAAAAAAGCAAAATTGCTAAACAAATACTTCTGCTCTGTTTTTACTAAAGAAAATCCTGGAGATGGACCAGCTGTGACTCCCAAATATAAAAACGTGAATGAAGTAGATACAACACCATTCACAGAAGATGAGGTGTTAGAAAAAAAACTTGCTAAACTGAAAGTGGACAAAGCCATGGGACCGGATGGGATACATCCCATGATACTGAAAGAGCTCAGAGAGGTTCTTGCAGGACCGTTAAAGGATGTCTTCAACAGATCCTTGGAAACAGGAGAGGTTCCTCAGGACTGGAGAATGGCTGATGTCGTACCTCTACACAAAAGTGGCGACAGGGAAAAAGTGTCAAACTAAAGGCCCGTGAGCCTTAACTTAGTGGCGGGAAAAGTAATGGAGGCGCTTCTGAAAGAGTGAATAGTGAACTTTCTCAAAACCAACAGGTTGCAAGATCCGAGGAAACATAGTTTTACCAAAGGACGGTCTTGCTAAACAAATCTGATTGAGTTCTTTGACTGGGTGACCAAGGAACTAGATCAGGGGCATGCAATGGATGTCATCTACCTGGATTTCAGCAAAGCCTTTGATACTGTTTCTCATAGGAGGCTTGTCAAACTCAGTAGCTTGGGGATGGGTCCCAAGATGGTAAACTGGATTAGAAATTGGTTGACTGACAGACAACAGAAGGTGATGGTACATGGAGCTCACTCAGATGAAAGGAAGGTGATTAGCGGGGTGCCCCAGGGTTCAGTCCTGGGCCCGGCACTGTTCAATGTATTTGTGAGTGATATTGCTGAAGGACTGAATGGAAAAGTCTGTCTTTTTGCAGATGACACAAAAATTTGCAACAGAGTGGACTCCCCCGAGGGAGTGGATAACATGAGGAAAGATCTACAAAAGCTGGAAGAATGGTCTAATGCTTGGCAACTACGATTTAATGCGAAAAAGTGCAGTGTCATACACTTGGGTAGCAGAAATCCAAGGGAAATGTACGCGATAGGAGCCGAGAGGTTGGTGTGCATGGTTCAGGAGAAAGACCTTGGTGTGATTATCTCTGATGATCTCAAGGTGGCAAAACAGTGCGACAAGGCGGTAGCAAAAGCCAGGAGGACGTTGGGCTGAATACAAAGAGGGATTACCAACAGAAAGGAAGAGGTACTTATGCCACTGTACAAGTCACTGGTGAGGCCTCACTTGGAATACTGTGTTCAGTTTTGGAGACCATATCTTGCAAAAGATGTAAAAAGACAGGAAACAGCTCAGAGGAAGGCGACCAAAAGGATTTGGAGCCTAAGTCAGAAGCGACTTGAAGACCTAAATATGTACACTTTGGAGGAGAGGAGGGACAGGGGAGATATGATTCAGGCCTTTAAATACTTAAAGAGTAATGATGAAGAAACAGAGTAGTTACTCACCTGTAACAGGTGTTCTCCAGGAGCAGCAGGAATCAGTCCTCACATATGGGTGACGTCGGCGCCGACTGAGCCCAGTGCGGAGCATTTCCCCAGCTTTCAAAGAAAGCCTTTGGGAATTGCAGCGCGCATGTGCGGTCCCCTTCCCGCCCAAGGGTGCCATCTTGCTCAGTCTGATGACATAGCTAAAAGACAGCAAAATAGCAAAAATAAATCATATGACTGCAACTCCAAGGGGAGGAGGGAGGGTTGTGAGGACTGATTCCTGCTGCTCCTGGAGAACACCTGTTACAGGTGAGTAACTACTCTTTCTCCAGGACCAAGCAGGAAGTCAGTCCTCACATATGGGACTCCCCAGCTTAAGGCTACCGGAGACCTCAAGCGGAAAAAATGAGCTCCCTCTAGCTCGTCAGTACATAAGGAAGGAATCTTCTCTGAGAACGCCCCCGACCGGTAGCCCAACACCAGGGCCGGAGGGTAGGAGTTGCCTAAGCCCCAAAGAGATTATGGAGTACTGCCTGTCCGAAAGCACTGTCCCTGCGTGACTCCCTCTCAAGGCAGTAATGGGCCGCAAAAGTCTGGCTTGAAGACCAAGTAGCGGCCCGGCAGATGTCTGCCAACGGAACAGAGCGGAGATGAGCCACTGACGCAGCCTTCGCCCTGACACGATGAGCCGTGACTCGACCCTCCAACGAGAGGCCAGCTGCCCCATAAGCCCAGGCGATACAGTCAGCGACCCATATGGACAAAGTACGCTTGGAGACAGGTAACTCCAACTTATTGGGGTCAAAAGAAACCAAGAGCTGAACAGCCCTCCGATGCTCCCGCGTACGGTCAAGGTAGAAGGATAACGCCCTCCTACAGTCCAGGGTATGCAGGAACATCTCAGCCCGGTTGGCATGCGGCCTGGGAAAGAAGGTCTGAAGAACCACCTCCTGACTGAAGTGAAAAGGGGAGACAACCTTAGGGAGAAATTTGGGGTGAGTCCGTAAGACTACCCTATTTCTGTAGAACCTAGTGTAAGGGGGATCAGACACTAGTGCCTGAAGTTCACTCACTCGCCTAGCAGAGGTAAGAGCTACCAGAAACAAGGTTTTCCAGGAGAGAAAACGGAGAGGGCAGGTAGTCATAGGTTCAAATGGCGGACAAGTAATCCGCTGTAAGACAACATTCAGATCCCACTCAGGGTCTGCTGGATGCAAAAGAGGCTTAAGCAGGAGAAGGCCTCTGAGAAAACGAGCCACCAAAGGGTGGCTGGAAAGAGGCCTTCCGTCCACCGGCGAGTGGTGCGCTGAGAGAGCGCTGAGGTGAACCCCGACAGAGTTGGACTTAAGGCCTAGATTGGAGAGGTAAAGCAAATATTTCAATACTACCGCTACCAAGCACGAGAAGGGATTCTCGCTGTGCTGAGCACACCATGCGGAGAATCTACGCCACTTAAGAACGAAGGATTTCCTGGTGGATTGCCGCCTAGAGGCTATGACTACGTCTTCCACCTCTCTAGGCAGTAGTAGGGGAGCCAAGACTACCTTTTCAGCAGCCAGGCCATCAGATGAAGGGACTGGAGATTGGGGTGCAAGAGAGACCCCTGGTCCTGAGACAGGAGATCGTGTTGAAGCCCCAGAGGAAGAGGAGTGTCCACCGCCAGTTGCAGCAGGAGTGGGAACCACGGTTGCCTCGGCCACCTGGGGGCTATCAGAATCATTGAGGCCCCGTCCTTGAGGACTTTGAAGAGTGTTCGGGACACTAGTGGCGTGGGAGGAAACGCATACAGTAGGCCTTGGGATCACAGAATCAGAAACGTATCCGCTGCTACTCTGAGAGGATGTGGTTGTCTGGAACAGAATCTCGGGAGTTGCCGGTTCAGAGGACTGGCGAAAAGATCCATGGTGGGGAGGCCCCACCTGAGAAAGATCTGCTGAACCACCAACGGATTCAATCTCCATTCGTGTGGTTGCAGGATCCTGCTCAGTCTGTCCGCCAGGTAATTTTCTTGACCTGGAAGGTAGACAGCCTTGAGGAGGATTCCGTGATTGACTGCCCAAAAGCACAGTCGTTGTGCCTCCTGACAGAGAAGGAAGGAACCCGTGCCTCCTTGTTTGTTCACGTAGAACATGGCAACTTGATTGTCCGTCTGGACCAGTACAGACTGGTGAGAAGTGAGGTGGGAGAAGGCTCTCAGAGCTAGGCGTATTGCCCATAGCTCCAGGAAGGTTATATGCTGAGCATCCTCCCAAGGGGTCCAGAGACCCTGAGTACACGCCCCTTGGCAATGTGCTCCCCAACCTAGAAGAGAAGCATCTGTCGTCAGCACTTGAGTATGCGAAGGGGATTGAAAACCCACTCCAAGTACCAGATTCGGAAGATGAAGCCACCACTGTAGAGAGGAGACGAGCAGGGTGGATATTCTTACTGAGTCTGCAAGGCTCCCTGTGGCTTGATGCCACTGAGTTCGAAGGCTCCACTGAGCAGGCCGCATGTGCAGGCGGGCATTGGGGGTTACATGAACCGTGGAAGCCATATGGCCGAGAAGTCTCAGGAATTGCCTGGCGTAGACCAGGGAACTGCTGTGAAACTGCCTGGCTAGATCCATCAACCTGTGGGCTCTGTCCACTGGCAGAAAAGCCTTCGCCTGAAGAGTGTCTAGCCTTGCTCCTATGAATTCTAAGTTCTGGGACGGGAGCAAAGTGGACTTTGCGAAGTTTATGACAAACCCCAAGTGCTGAAGCAGAGCCACAGTGCGAAGGGTGGCTTGACTGGCCTCCTGGGAAGACTGGCCCCTTATGAGCCAGTCGTCCAGGTATGGAAACACAAAAAGACCTTGAAGCCTCAGGTAGGCCGCCACCACCGCCAGGCACTTGGTGAACACCCTGGGAGCGGAGGTTAGGCCAAAGGGTACTACTCTGTACTGGTAGTGGTTTCCCCCCACAACAAATCTGAGATGTTGTCTGTGGTCTGGATGAATAAGGATGTAAGTATAAGCATCCTTTAGATCTAAGGAGCATAGCCAATCTCCCTGCTGGAGGTACGGCAGCAGGATTCCAAGGGTAAGCATCTTGAACTTTTCCCTCTCCAGGAACTTGTTGAAGTTGCGCAAGTCTAGGATGGGTCTGAGGCCTCCTGTTCTTTTTGGTACCAGAAAGTACCTGGAATAAAAGCCGTGACCTCTCAGGTGGTGGGGCACCGGTTCCACAGCCTGGTCCTTTAGCAGATTTGCTAACTCCTGAAGGAGTAAGTCCCTGTGCAGAGGGAGTCTTGGAGACTCCCCTGGAAAATAGGAGGGAGGTACCTGGTGAAAATGGAGAAGATAGCCCTTGCGGACTATATGGAACACCCAGATATCTGATGTGACGGCTGACCACCTGTGGGCAAAGTGGGCCAGCCGGCCTCCTGTGCTGATGTGAGCCAGCTGAGGAGAAGAGGCTATTCCTTCTGAGACAAAACCCCCCACCCTGCTGAGCAGGGGCCGGTTTTGGTGGCTTGGGGGCCTTCTGCCTACGGGGCCCATGACCCTGCCCCTTGGCCTGCTGACCCTGTTGGGGAGCTGCAGAGGCCTGATAATGAGGGTATTGTTTATAGGCAGATGACTTCCTCGGGTAAAAGGTCTTTTTTCCCGAGCCCTTCTTTTTCTGAGAAGGGGCAGAGATTTTTCTGGACAGCCTAGTCCGGGTCAGAGTCTCTGTCTCGAGTTCTGCAGCCTTTTCAGCCATGGGCTTGCCAAAGAGGTTTTCACCTCGGCAGGGGACATCGACCAACTTGTCCTGCACCCATGGCTCGAGGTCGGATGACTGTAGCCAAGCCTGTTGGCGGGCACCGATGCCGGCCCCAGCTACTCGGGCCGAAGCCTCGAAGCCATCGTAGGCTGCTCGAGCACTCTCGAATACCAGTGGACAAGGCTTGGAACCTCTGCAAAGGTTCCTCGGAGAGACCAGCAGAGAACCCGACAATCTCCTTTGCCAGGTCTCGGAGATACATGCCCATGTAGAGCTGGTATGTCTGGACATGGCAAGCAAGCATAGAGCCCTGGAAGCACTTCTTACCGAGGGCATCCAGGTTCCGGGCCTCCCAGCCGGGAGGCACCAAGGAGTGCATCTTCTGACTTTTCAGTCGATGCATGGCCGATTCCACAACCATGGAGTGGTGCGGTAATTGTGCCTTTTGGAACCCGGGGCTCTTGCGGACTCGATAGATGGAATCGACCCGCTTGCTTAACACCGGCGTCAAGGCCGGGGTCTCCCACATGCGGAAGAGCAGCCGCTCCAGCATCGGAGGAACCGGTACAGTAAAGGCCTCCTTCGGGGGACAGTCATACTGGAGGGCCTCGAGCTCTTCGGCTCGAGGCTCCTCCTCGGGATCCGCGGGGAAGGCCAAGGCCTTGGCCATATCCCGCACGAAGTCCGAGAACTGGGTATCCTCCGGTGGGGATCGTCTCCGAGGTTCGGACTTCGGCGAGTCCGATGGGACACACCGAGTCCGATAGGTGACGGGCGACTCTTCGTCCTCCGTCTCCCAGCCCGACTCCTCAGAGGAGGAATCGAGCGGCTCTGGTCGGGCGGGCACCGATGCCATCCGCCCCGATGTCGAGGGTACCGGCGTCGACTACCTCGGTCCCGAACGGGAGGCCGAGGGAGACCGTGGCCGAGGATCGACTCGAGCCCGCATGGACTCGAGGATCGGCTCGGCCTCCGGGGTCGACTTGGACGTCGATGTCCCGGTGGTCGGGGCAGATGCACCGGTGAGACCGGCGATCAATGCCTGCTGCTATTCCATGAAGGCAGCAAGGCTACTCTCCAAGGCCGTCAACCTGAGTCCGAGCTCAGGAGACCCAGCAGCCCCCGACTCGGGCCCCGACGGCGTCGGGCCCGACGTCGGCTCCCCTGGAGGAGAGTCCACGAGGATGACAGCACTCACGTGTCCAGGAGAAACCATCTCGATACGAGGATGCTTGGCAGGCCTCTCCGACTCCGAAGACCAGGGACCGCTATCGGGGCTATGCGACCTGGGCCTCGAGGAACCAGGAGCGTCCACCGACGCCGCCCTCGCGGGTTTCTTCTTCCTGCGCTGTTCCCGCGAAGGAGACCCCCGCTCAGAGGAACCCCGACGCTGCTCGGGGCCGGAGTCCCGAGACGTCGAGGCCTCTGACGACGTCCGGGCCCGTCCGGATGCGGAGTCAGAGAAGAGCCTATCCTTCTGGTGCTGCCAACTCCTCAACGCCTTCGAGGACATTTTGCCACACCGACCACAGATCATCGGGTCATGATCAGGTCCGAGGCACCGGAGGCAGCAGTCATGTGTGTCGGTAAGAGACATAAGTTTCTTACACCGATCACACTTTTTAAACCCGCTGGCAGCCATCGGCGGAAAAAGGGCCCCTGCAAGGTCAAAAGATAGGGCTGCCAGTGAAAAAAGAAAAATGGCGCAAACGCTACTCACAAAGGACAAAAAACAAAAAAGAGAGAGTGGGCTCGATACCGGCGTATCGGGCCCAGGCGGGAAAAGGATCCGGCGTCGAACCGAAGAAGAAGAAGAAAAAACAGGGAAATCAACTTTTTCCTCGGCGAAATATGAGCTACATCCGTCGGGCTCCGCGGAAAAAAGAAGACTGAGCAAGATGGTCCCCTTGGGCGGGAAGGGAACCGCGCATGCGCGCTGCAATTCCCAAAGTCTTTCTTTGAAAGCTGGGGAAATGCTCCGCACGGGGCTCCGTCAGCGCCGACATCACCCATATGTGAGGACTGACTTCCTGCTTGGTCCTGGAGAAAAACCTCTTCCAAAGACGGGGAAGCTGTAAAACTAGAGGGCATAACATGAAGCTGCAAGGTGGTAAATTGTAAGGCAATGTCAGGAAATATTTTTTCACTGAAATGGTAGTGGATGCTTGGAATGCCCTCCCGATGGAAGTGGTGAGGGCAAACACGGTGATGGAATTCAAAACAGCATGGGACAAACACAGTGGATCCCTTTACAGCAATAGGATAAAAACAAAATAAACTGAAACATATAACTTCTGAACCATCTAACGTCTCAACAAAGAGGGGTGTCCTACATGGAGTGGTGAGTTCACCCCTAAACAAAGACATGGGGAGGGGGTGGCCTGCACAGAGCGACAGGTGCACCTACTCTTGCCATCTTGCTGGGCAGACTAGATGGACCATGCTGGTCTTTATCTGCCGTCATGTACTATGTTACTATGATGATATTGGGTGACTTTAATCTACTCAATGTGGATTGGAGTATTCCTTCTGCAAATCTGCTAAAAAAGTAAAATGATTGTGGATGCCTTCCAAGAAGCATTTCTTAGACAATGGTGATAGAACCAACCAGGGAAAGTTTGATGCTGGATTTAGAACTCACTAATGGAGATAGCGTGTCAAATGTCTGGGTGGGTGTGACCATCGAATGGTGTGGTTTGAGATAAAAGCTGGGCCTAGTAGCAGCAAAGAGTTTTCAGTTTAAATTTAAAACACAGCAGAGAGCTTTCTGGTTAAATTTAGAACCCAGCAGAGAGCTTCCAGTTTAAATTTAACACTCAATCAGGGCCTAGTAGCAGCAAGGCGCTTTCAGTTTAAATTTAAAACACAGAATAGAGCTTTCTGGTTAAATTTAGAACCCAACAGAGAGCTTCTACTTTAAATTTCATAGTTAGGGCCTAGAAGCAGCAAAGAGCTTTAATTTAAATCAAATCAGAATATAACTCAGCATAAAAAGCAAAACAGAGTCAGCATTCCTTGAGCAATAAATTATTTCTAGAGACCTTTACAAAGAGGCCTTCTACATAGGGGGCAAGAGACCTGTGAAATTTTTTAAATAGGTGTTAAAACCAGGTGACAGATCAGAGGGCCAGTTTGAAAGACTCCCTCTATCAAGCAAGAACTGTGCTAATCACTCAGGAAATTGGTGACAGCTTACCTCAGAAACACAGGCATAAATAGTTCAACCAGAATTCTGTGCTTCTCAGTCTTTAAGGACTACAAAAGGGGACTGCTACTTCTGGAGAGAGATCTGCATTGTAAGTATTTACTTCTGGGACTTTTTCTAAATCTTGGGGAAAAAGGAATTCTTTAGATTAAAGCTGAGTAATATGTGAACCCAGTGTATTTGTTAAATCAGTCAAGGGCCTAGTAGCAGCAAAGAGTTTTCAGTTTAAATTTAAAACACAGCAGAGAGCTTTCTGATTAAATTTAGAACCCTGCAGAAAGCTTCCAGTTTAAATTTAACACTCAATCAGGGCCTAGTAGCAGCAAGGCACTTTCAGTTTAAATTTAAAACATAGGAGAGCGCTTTCTGGTTAAATTTAGAACCCAAGACTCCCTCTATCCAAGCAAAGGCTGTGGGACTCCCCCTGGAAATTGGTTACAGATGACCTTAGAAGCACAGGACAGGGTACTGTGAAGCAGCCAGCTTTTCATAAATCTTATTTCCCTCCCTCCCTCCCGACACCCACCCACTCCTGGGATAATCATAGTTTTATAGTGCTTAAACCTCTTAAAGGAAAGGAGGTGCCATATTCACTCTCAGGTGCAGCTGCTTATTCTCATCAGCATACATTAAGGACCTTAGATTAATTAAACTTCAGGTGAACAAAGTAGATTAAACATATTAGGTATAGTTTTATTAGTATAAATATCCCCAGCAACCGTTAGTAAGTAAACATAAATATCTAAACACAACCTTAAAACTAAGATGCAGACAGCAGTCCAGCAGCGAGATGGGGGCTTTCAAGTCTTTTGCATTTAGTGTCACATGTATGATTTTCTCCCAGTTGGTGAGGGGACTTACGTGTGCACTAGGTGCAAGGAGCTCTTTGCTCTCAGGGAGCGAGTCCTATCCCTGGAGGCTAGATAGCAGACTTGGAGGAGATAAGGAAGACACAGAGGTACATAGACAAGACCTACA
The DNA here is from genome assembly GCA_033557465.1 of Ichthyophis bannanicus. Classification (NCBI taxonomy): domain Eukaryota; kingdom Metazoa; phylum Chordata; class Amphibia; order Gymnophiona; family Ichthyophiidae; genus Ichthyophis; species Ichthyophis bannanicus. The sequence continues at coordinate 1,510,850,859 of CM066032.1, read as the reverse complement.
GGGATATAGTCCTGAAGTCCCCCTCCAGTCTGGCAACATCCCTGTTGCTATGGAGGAAAGAGGTCACGTGAGAGGAGAGCATCACCCTGGTGTGGCAGGAAGTGAACCTGTAGCTAGGATCTGTCCTCCAGGTGATGTAAAACTCTCTCGCACCGAAAAAGTCCAAAAAACTGCCAGCATGGTTTAAAGGTGAGGTCAGAGAGGCTGTTGTTGCAATAAAAGCATCCGTCAGGAAATGGAAAAAAGAGCCAAATGACAAAAATGGGAAACAGCACAAGCACTGGCAAGTTAAATGCAAGGCATTGATAAGGCAGGCAAAGAGAGAATTTGAAAAGAAACTTGCTGTGGAAGCAAAAATGTGTAATAAAGACTTTCAAGTATATTCATAGAAAAAAAACCTGCGAGAGAGTCAGTTGGACCATTAGATGATAGAGGGGTAAAAGGGGCAGTAAGGGTGCCATATTCACTCTCAGGTGCAGCTGTTTATTCTCATCAGCATACATTAAGGACCTTAGATTAATTAAACTTCAGGTGAACAAAGTACATTAAACATATTAGGTATAGTTTTATTAGTATAAGTATCCGTAGCAACCCTTAGTAAAGAACTTAAATATCTAAACACAACCTTAAAACTAAGATCCAAACAGCAGTCCAGCAGCGTGCTGGGCGCTTTCTAGTCTTTTGCATTGAGCGTCATATGTATGATTTTCTCCCAGTTGGTGAGGGGTCTTACGTGTGCACAAAGTGCAAGGAGCTCTTTGCTCACAGGGAATGGGACCGATCTCTGGAGGCAAAAGTAGCAGACTTGGAAGACATAAGGAAGACAGAGGGGTACATAGATGAGACCTACATGAATATAGTCTTGAAGTCCCACCTCCAGACTGGCAGCATCCCTGTTGCCATGGAGGAGAGAGGTCACGTAGAGGAGAGCATCATCCTGGTATGGCAGGAAATGATCCTGTAGCTAGGACCTGTCCTCTAGGTGATGTAAAACCCTCTCGCACCGAGAACGTTTCTCCAGGGCCATGTGCCCAAGAGGGAAGGGTTAGGACAGCCGTTATAGTTGGTGATTCGCTCATTAGGCATGTAGATAGCTGGGTGGCTGGTGGACGAGAGGATCGCCTGGTAACATGCGTGCCTGGTACAAAGGTAGAGGACCTCAAACGCCACCTAGACAAGGTCTTAGATAGTGCTGGGGAGGAGTCTGCTGTCTTGGTACATGTCGATTCCAATGACATACGAAAATGTGGTAGGGAAGATCTGGAGGCTAAATTTAGGCTTTTAGGTAGGAAGCTGAAATTCAGAACTTTCAGGGTAGCATTCTCCGAAATGCTTCCTGTTCCACGTGTAGGACGCAAAAGGCAGGCAGAGCTCCGGAGTCTCAATGCATGTATGACACTATGGTGCAAGGATAAGGGTTTTGGATTTGTTAGGAAATGGGGGACATTCTGGGGAAAGGAGGGGCTCTTCTGAAGGGAAGGGCTTCACCTTAACCGGGATGGAAATAGGCTGCTGGCATTAACCTTTAAAAAGGAGAGAGAGCAGCTTTTAAGCTAGATAATAGGGGAAAGCTGACAGTCGCCCAAGAGTGCATGGTTTAGAACAATGTATCCTTGAAGAATACTACCAAAGAAAGGGCACATCAGCAGAGAGGTTCCAATAAAGACAAAGGTAGCCCAAATGCCTGAGTACAGAGCAGACAGAACTTAAAGATTCCAAGTTACCCCTGCCTACTGATAACCAGATTAATATGAATAAAATACAGTTTCTAAAATGATTGTATGCAAATGCAAAAAATAAGACAGGAGATTTGGAATATATAGCACTAAATGAGAAGTTAGATATGATTGGTATCTCAGAGACATAGTGGAAGGAGGACAACCAGTAGGACACTGTGATACCTGGGTACAAACTATATCGTAATGATAGAGCTGATCAAATTGGTGGAGGGGTTGCGCTCTATGTTAGAGAGGGCATTGAGTCACAAAGGATTAGGGCTTTGCAGGAAACAGAATTCGCTGTAGAATCTCTATGGATTAAAATTCCATGCAAAAAGGAGAAGGCAATGGCAATGGTTGTACTATTGACTGCCGGGTCAGAATGAACAAATGGATGACGAAATGCTCAAAAAAATCAGGGAAGCTAACAAAAGTTACAGAAGAGTAATAAAGCATAGTTACTCACCTGTAACAGGTGATCTCCAGGAACAGCAGGAATTAAGTCTTCACATATGGGTATCGTCGGTACCGATGGAGCCTGCGCGGGAACGCTCCCCAGCGTCCAATAGGCAAGCTTTTGGGAGCATCCCACAGCGCCTGCATGTTGCCTTTCTGCCTTTCCAACTCTCCTTCATCAGTTGAGTTTATAACTGAGACAATAGGAGAGAAAGAGAGAGAACTCCTAGAGGAGGTGGATGGGTTGTGAAGGCTTAATTCCTGCTGTTCCCGGAGATCACCTGTTACAGGTGAGTAACTACGCTATCTCGAGGAACAAGCAGGAATGTAGTCTTCACATATGGGGACTCCCCAGCTGAGAGATGCCAGGAGGATGACCCTAGCAAGCTGTGAATCTCTGGTGAGATGGGTCATTCTTCCTCCCATGGATCTCTGGCATCAAAAACCCCGGGACGGTGGGTAGGAGTCTGAAAGAGATGCTGTAGAGCAGCCTGTCCAAACGAGGTTTCCCGACGGGAGTCCTTGTATAAACAATAATGGGCTGTAAAATTGTGTACTGAAGCCCAAGTGGCTGCTCTACAGATGTCGTCAATGGACACAGAATGAAGATTAGCCATGGAGGTTGCCATTGCTCTCACATTGTGAGCTGTGACGTGGCCTTCGAGAGAAAGTCCCTTACTCTCGTATGCAAAGGATATGCAATTCGCAATCCATCTAGAGAGAGTTCTTTTGGAAACTGGAAGTCCCAAATGACTAGAATCAAAAGCAACAAAAAGCTGAGAAGATTTTCTGTGTTGCTTAGTTCTTTGAAGGTAAAAAGCTAAGACTCTTTTACAATCCAAGGTATGAAGGTTCCTTTCTGCACTAGAGGCATAGGCCTAGGAAAGAATACAGGAAGGTAAACTGAATGGTTTAAATGAAAAGGCGAAACCACCTTTGGCATGAAGTGAGGATGAGTCCTAAGAACTACCTTATCATGGTGAAATCTTGTATAAGGAGGATCAGCCACTAAGGCCTGCAACTCACTGATGCATCTTGCAGAAGTGAGAGCAACTAGGAAGATGACTTTCCAGGTATGATCGCCTTGTGGAAGGTTTTCTGTAGGCCACCAGGATATCCTTTACCTGTTGAGAAAGGTTGATATCTGGAAGCTCTAGGCTTTCAGCAACCAGATCCTGAGATGTAGGGACTGGGGATTTGGGTGCAGTAACATCCCGTTCTCCTGGGAAAGAAGATCTGGAGCGTATCCCAACTCCAGTGGCGTGGCTTGAGAGAGACGTAGAAGCAGAGGATACCACGTTTGCCGTGGCCAACATGGAGCTATGAGTATCATACATCCTCTGTCTCTCTGAAGCTTGAATAGTGTTTCGGGAATGAGGGGAATGGGTGGGAAGGCATAGAGGAAGTCCTGCCCCCAGTGGAGGAGGAAAGCATCTCTTGCCTGACAGTTCTGAGCCGGAATTCTGGAACAGAACTGGGGAAGTTTGGCATTCTGTGGACTTGCAAAGAGGTCTAAATATGGGGGTCCCCAGATTCAAAACACTCGAGCAATTTGGTCTGAGTGAAGAGACCATTTGTGTGCCAGCAGTATTCGACTGAGTTTGTCTGCCCAAAGATTTTGAATGCCTGGAAGATATACGACTAGGAGGTGGATTTGATGGTCTCTGACGAGGGCCCATAGTCGCAAAGCTTCATTGCATAACGACAGAGAGCCCGTTCCTCCCTGCTTGTTCACATAGAGCATGGCTACTTGATTGTCGGTCTGGACCCAAACTGTCCTGTAGCTGAGCTGGGTTTGGAATACTCAAAGAGCATGGAATATGGCTCTGAGTTCTAAGAGGTTTATGTGAAGACAAGCCTCCTGTGGGGGCCAGAGACCCTGAGTAGAGAGATTGTGCGAGTGAGCTCCCCAACCCAACTTGGACGCATCCGTTGTTAGAGTGGCCTGGAAAATAGGCTGCTGTAAAGGAGAGCCTACTAGAAGGTTTTCCAGAGATAGCCACCATTGAAGGGATGAAAAGAGACGTTCTGAGTTTCTGATTTTGTCCGACAGGCGACCCGAGGCCTGTGTCCACTGAGAGGAGAGGGTCCACTGGGCTGCTCGCATGTGAAGGCGAGCATAGGGAACCACATGGACAGTGGATGCCATATGCCCCAGAAGCTGAAGCATTTCCCGTGCAGTCAGGAAGACATTCATAGCTGCTTGGGATGCCAGCTGCAGTATATGAAGACAGTGGGGCTGTGGTAGGAAAGCCCTTGACTGTCTGGTATCTAGACGAGCCCCTATGAACTCCAGGAACTAAGAAGGGGTGAGCTGAGATTTTGGGAGGTTTATGACCAGTCCCAAGTAGCGAAGAATTTGCATCGTGCGAGAAAGAGCGAAGCTGGCTTCTGGAGCTGTTGATACTCGAATGAGCCAGTCGTCTAAGTAGGGAAAGACAAATATTCCTAGAGTTCTCAGAAATGCTGCTACTACTGCCATGCATTTTGTGAAGACTCTTGTGGCAGAAGCCAGCTCGAAGGGAAGAACCCTGTATTGAAAGTGTCTTCCCTGGAAAAGGAATCGAAGGAATTTCCTGTGATCTGTATGGATGAGAATATCAGTATATGCATCCTTTAGATCTAGAGAACATAGCCAATCCTGACTCTGAAGGTATGGCAAGAGTGTTCTGAGGGAAATCATTTTGAATTTTTCTCAGAACAGATATTTGTTTAATTCTCTGAGGTCCAGAATAGGCCTTTGTCCCCCTGTTTTCTTGGGAATGAAAAAATAGGGGGAGTAAAACCCCGCACCCTGTTAGGGTATGGGTACTTCTTCTATAGCTCCTTGAGCAAGAAGTGATGTGACCTCCTAACCCAAGAGATTGGTGACAAGGACCTGAGAATTGAACTGCTTTATGATTGTAGGAGGGGGCAGGCTGTGGAAGTGGAGTCTGTACCCCTCTCGTACAATGGACAAAGTCCAGTTTTCTGATAAGACTAAGTTCTCTAGGAAGGAGTCAAAGCCCGAGGAGGCTGAACTTATGGAGCCGATTGAGTTCTTGGAACTTGTGGCTTCCTCTGCTGTCTGTTCTGTTCTTGCCCCTTTTCGGGAACATGAACTGGACAGTGAATATGATGGGTATAGGATGGATAAAACCTCTTTCTTACTGAAAAAGGATTTTTTGGCTGAATTTTTCTTTGCTGGGTTGGCTGTAGACAGATAGTCTATTCAAGGTAGTATTTTCAGATTCAAGCTGATTTGCCTTGTCCTGCCAATCCTTGCCAAAGAGATTTCCTTCTGTGCAAGGAATATTTCCCAGTTTCTCTTGTACCCATTGTTCTAAGTCCGATGCCTGGAGCTAGGCAATACGACGTGCACCGATTGAAATAGAAGTTCTGCTAATACATTCAAAGCAATCGAAGGTTCACTAATTCAGAGACATCCTGGGCATGTTTGACCAGAGTAAGAAAATCCCCTCTTTTGTCATCAGGAAGAAGAGGGCTCATAAGCTCCAAGTCTCCTTAACTTCCTTGAGGAACATTCCCATATATAGAATGTAAGAGCTGATCCTGGCTGCCAACACGGAGGATTGGAAGCATCGACGCCCAAAGGCATCGAGAGTCCTCGACTCCTGGCCCGGAGGTTTAGAGGAATGCGTCTTAGCACTCTTAATTCTATGCATTGCCGATTCCACTACCATTGAATGGTGTGGTAACTGAGTCTTTTGAAAACCAGGACAGCATGGAACTCGGTACATAGTATCGAGTCGTCGGAGTGTTGAGACACCGTTAAAGGGGTTTACATTCTGAGCATAAGATCCTGCAAGATCCTATGAATGGGCAGGATAGCTACCTCTTTAGGAGCTTTAGGGTATTGAAGAATTTCTAATTCTTCTGCCCTGGGTTCCTTCTCTGGAGTCACCGTGATTGCAAGACCTCAAGCTAAACCACATATGAAATCCTGGAAGGATATGTCTTCTGGAGGAGATATTCTGCGTTGAGGAGAAGGAGATGGATCCTCCGGGAGGATTGCTCTGGTACCGGCAGTCATCAGAATCATCGGAATCAGAAAATTAGAAGTATCTCGGTGACCGGTGCTCGTGCCACACTCGGTACCGGTACCGCTCGAAGTCGGTATCGGGGTGTCTCGGTACCAGACTTTGATACCTGAGATATACTCAAGGCTCGGCATGGGCGGAAGCATATCTGCCAAGGCATGTGCACTCGGTACCCGCACCAATGTCAGTACCGATACCTGTGGAACCGTCTGTAGCAATCTTAGCGGTACCAAACCTGCTAAGAGAGCCACTAGACTGCATTCAAAAGCAAGGAATCTCTGATCCATCGCTCCTGCCGATGCCTGGATGTTGGTACCGGTGGAAGCGGCTACGACACCAGAACATGGCACCAGTAGTTCTGCAGAGGTTGAAGCCTCTGGAACATTCTGGAGTCCCGTTAATGCATTGGAGACCGAGATCTCCCGCTGGGCTGTTTTGCTGATGAACTTTCCTCGAGGGCAACGCCAATGGCATCTCGATGCTTTGAAGGAGATCTACCCTTTGAGGACCGGCCAGTCTTAAAAGACTTAGGTTTAGTTACCTGAGATCCATGGGAGGAAGATGAAGCCCTGGAAGACGTTGATGCAACAGGCATCGTGTCAGCGGCAAAAAGGATACCGAGTTTTGCAGCTCTATTCTGCAGGCCCCTCTTCATCATCTTTCTGCAGGAGAGGCACTCCGATGGAGAATGGTCAGGACCTAAACATTTAAGACACCATTCATGGGTGTCGGTGATGGCTATGGTACTGCCACATTTAGAACATTTTTTAAAACCACTAGCTGGTTTTTCCATGTCTGACAAAGGAGAGTTGGAAAGGCGGGAAGGCAGCAAGCAGGCGCTGTGGGATGCTCCCAAAAGCTTTCCTATTGGACGCTGGGGAGCGTTCCCGCGCAGGCTCTGTCGATACCAACGATACCCATATGTGAAGACTACATTCTTGCTTGTTCCTGGAGATTAATGGGGATTACAATTACCCCGGTATTGACTGGGTCAGTGTCACAGCAGGTCATGCTAGGGAGATAAAGTTTATAGATGAAATAAATGACTGCTTCTTGGAGCAGTTGGTTCATGAACCAACCAGAGGGGAAGCCATTTTGGACCTAGTCCTTAGTGGAACACCAGATCTGATGCAAGAGATAAGGGTGTTGGGGCCACTTGGCAACAGTGATCATACCATGATCACATTTGATTTAATTAATGAAGGAGGGATGGTAAGGAAATCCAAGGTACTTCCTTTTAACTTTCAAAAGGGAGACTATGATAAAATGAGGAAAATAGTTAAGAAAAACTAAAAGGAGCAGTTGCAAAGGTTAAAGACTTACATCGAGGTTGGGTGTTGTTTAAAAAGACTATCTTGAAAGCCCAGACCAGCTGTATTCCATGCTTTAAGAAAAGTAGAAGGAAGTCCAAAAAACTGCCAGCATTGTTTAAAGGTGAGGTCAGAGAGGCTGTTGCCAAAAAAGCATCTTTCAGGAAATGGAAAAAAGAGCCAAATGACGAAAACAGGAAACAGCACAAGCACAGCACAAGCCCTGGTTAAGTTAAATGCAAGGCATTGATAAGGCAGGCAAAGAAAGAATTTGAGAAGAAGCTTGATGTGGAAGCAAAAACGCGTAATAAAGACTTTTTCAAGTACATTTGTAGCAAAAAACCTGTGAGAGAGTCAGTTGGACCATTAGATGATAAAGGAATAAAAGGGGCACTAAGAGGGGACAAGGCCATAGCGGAGAGACTGAATGAATTCTCTGCTTTGGTCTTTACTGAGGAAGATGTAAGGATGTTACCCATAACTGAAGTGGTATTTAAAGGTGAAATTTAATGTGGGCAAGTGCAAAGTTATGCACCTAGGAAAGAACAGCCCAAACTATGGTTACACGATGCAAGGTTCCACATTAGGAATCACCACCCAGTTAAAAGATTTAGGCGTCATCGTGGATAACATGTTAAAACCCTCTGCCCAGTGTGTAGCGGCGGCCAAGAGAGCAAATAGAATGCTAGGTATCATAAGGAAAGGAATGGAAAATAAAACAAAGGATATTATAATGCCTCTGTATCGTTCCATGGTGTGACCGCACCTTGAATACTGTGTGCAATTCTGGTCGCCATATCTTAAAAAAGATATAGTGTTATTAGAAAAGGTACAGAGAAGAGTCACCAAAATGGTAAAGGAGATGGAAGGATACTCCTATTTAGAGAGGCTAAAAAGGTTAGGGCTCTTCAACCTGGAAAAGAGACAGCTGAGGGGAGATATGATAGAGGTCTATAAATTAATGAATGAAATGGAATGGGTAAACATAGATCGATTGTTTACATCATCAGAATATAAAAAGATTAGGGGACATGCAATGAAGCTACAGGGTAACCTATTTAAGACTAATAAGAGAAAATATTTTTTTTACTCAACGTGTAATCAAACTCTGGAATCTGTTACCGGAGGATGTAGTAAACGTTGTTAGTGTAATTGGGTTTAAAAAAGGTTTGGACAAGTTCCTGGAGGAAAGGTCCATAAAGCGTAGTTACTCACCTGTAACAGGTGTTCTCCAGGAGCAGCAGGAATCAGTCCTCACTTATGGGTGACGTCGGCGCCGACGGAGCCCTCGCGGAGCAATTTTCCCCAGCTTTCAAAGAAAGCCTTTGGGAATTGCAGCGCGCATGCGCGGTCGTCTTCCCGCCCGAGGGTGCCATCTTAGCCAGTCAGATGACATAGCTAAAACAGACAGCATAAAAATTTGCAAAAAAAGAACATAAGCAGACGATTGCAACTCCAAGGGGAGGAGGGAGGGTAGTGAGGACTGATTCCTGCTGCTCCTGGAGAACACCTGTTACAGGTGAGTAACTACGCTTTCTCCAGGACCAAGCAGGAAGTCAGTCCTCACTTATGGGACTCCCAAGCTCAAGGCTACCGGAGACCCTAAGCACAAAAATGAGCTCCCTCTAGCTCAGCCGCACAGAAGGATAGAATCTTCGCTGAATTATCACCCACCGGTAGCCCACATCCGGGATGGAGGGTAGGAGTTGCTCAGACCTCAAAGAGATTACGGAGGACTGCCTGTCCGAAAGCACTGTCCCTACGGGACTCCCTCTCGAGACAGTAATGGACCGCAAAAGTCTGGCTCGAAGACCAAGTAGCGGCCCGGCAGATGTCTGCCAGCGGAACAGAGCGGAGGTAAGCCACTGACGTGGCCTTTGCCCGAACGCAATGAGCCGTGACTCGACTTTCTAAGGAGAGTCCGGCTGCCCCATAAGCCCAAGAGATACAGTCCGCAACCCAGATGGACAGAGTACGCTTGGAGACCGGGAGCCCCAATTTATTGGGGTCAAAAGACACAAAAAGCTGAGCAGCTTTACGGTGCTCCCGCGTACGGTCAAGGTAGAAGTTCAATGCCCTTCTACAGTCCAGGGTATGGAGGACCGTTTCAGCTCGGCTGGAGTGTGGTCTGGGAAAGAAGGTTGGAAGTACCACCTCCTGATTGATGTGAAAAGGGGAGACCACTTTAGGCAGAAATTTTGGGTGAGTCCGTAGGACTACCCTATTCTTGTAGAACCGAGTGTAAGGGGGATCAGACACGAGGGCCTGCAATTCACTTACGCGCCTAGCGGAAGTGAGGGCTATCAAGAACAGTGTTTTCCAAGACAGAAAACGGAGAGAACAGGTAGCCATAGGTTCAAAAGGCGGACAGGTGATCCGCTGCAAAACCACATTCAGGTCCCAGTCAGGCGCTGGCGGGCGCAGAGGTGGTTTAAGTAGAAGGAGACCTCGGAGAAACCTCGCTACGAGAGGGTCATTGGAGAGAGGTCTGCCGTCCACTGGCACATGATGTGCTGAAAGAGCACTGAGGTGAACTTTGACGGAGTTGGACTTAAGTCCCAGATTAGAGAGGTGCAGCAAGTACTGCAAGATCACCGACACCGGGCAGGAGAAGGGATCCTGAGACTGTTGGGTACACCAGACTGCAAAGCGACGCCATTTAAGGGCGTAGCATTTGCGGGTAGAAGGCCGTCGCGAAGCTAAGACGACCTCCTCCACCTCCGCCGGCAGGAGAAGGGGAGCAAGGACTACCCTCTCAGCAGCCAGGCCATGAGGTTGAGAGACCTGAGGTTGGGGTGCAGAAGGGACCCCTGATCCTGAGTGAGGAGATCCGGTTGTACCCCCAGAGGGATTGGATCCTCCACCGCCAGTTGCAGCAGGAGCGGAAACCACGGCTGCCTGGGCCAGCGAGGGGCCACCAGGATCATGAAGGCTTTGTCTCGGAGAACCTTGAAAAGAGTCCGAGAGACCAGCGGGATGGGAGGGAAAGCGTACAGAAGGCTCCCCGACCACGAGATCAGAAAGGCGTCCGCCGCAACCCGAAGGGGGTGTGGCTGACGAGAGCAGAAGCGAGGAAGCTGCCGGTTGTGAGGACTGGCAAAGAGATCCACCGTGGGGAGACCCCACTTGAGGAAGAGCTTCTGAACTACCAAGGGATCCAGACGCCACTCGTGCGGCTGGAGGACCCTGCTGAGTTTGTCTGCAAGGCAATTTTCTTGGCCCGGGAGATAAACTGCCTTGAGGAGAATGCCGTGACTGACGGCCCAAGAGCAGAGCTTCTGTGCCTCCCGGCAGAGGAGGAAGGAGCCCGTGCCCCCCTGCTTGTTCACGTAGAACATGGCAACTTGATTGTCCGTCTGGACAAGGACGGACTGTTGGAAAGTCAGGTGGGAGAAGGCCTTGAGAGCTAGGCGGATCGCCCTGAGCTCCAGGAAGTTGATCTGCTGAGCAGACTCCCACGTGGTCCAGAGGCCCTGAGTACGTGCCTCTTGGCAATGTGCTCCCCAGCCCAGGAGGGATGCATCGGTGGTCAGCACCCGGGTCGGCTGAGGTGACTGGAAAGGCATTCCGAATATCAGGTTCGGCTGCCGGAGCCACCACCGGAGAGACGAGAGCAGCGGCTCGGAGACGCGCAATAGGTCTGCCAGGCCGCCTGTGGCTTGTCGCCACTGCTGGCGGAGACACCATTGAGCAGACCGCATGTTCAGGCGGGCATTGGGGGTCACATGGACGGTGGAAGCCATATGGCCGAGCAGTCTCAGGAAGCGCCTGGCGGAGACCAGGGGCTGGCTGCGAAAGCGGTCGGCTAGGTCCATGAGCCGTTGAGCCCTGTCGAGCGGTAGGTACGCTCGTGCCCGAGGAGTGTGCAGCCTTGCGCCGATGAACTCGAGATCCTGTGAGGGGAGCAAAGTGGACTTTGCGAAGTTTATGACAAAGCCCAAGTGCTGCAGCAGAGTCACCGTGCGGCGCGTGGCGTTGGCGACCTCCTGATGAGCCAGTCGTCGAGGTACGGAAAGACATAGAGGCCGTGAAGCCGGAGATGGGCCGCCACGACCGCGAGACATTTTGTGAAGACTCGCGGTGCGGAGGATAGGCCAAAGGGCAGTACTCTGTACTGGTAATGATTTCCTGCCACCACAAACCTTAGGTATTGGCGGTGGCTTGGGTGGATGAGGATGTGCGTGTAGGCATCCTTTAGATCCAAGGAGCATAGCCAATCTCCCTGCTGGAGGTAGGGCAGAAGGATTCCAAGGGTAAGCATTTTGAACTTCTCCCGCACAAGGAACTTGTTGAGGTTGCGCAAGTCCAGGATGGGTCTGAGGCCCCCTGTTCTCTTTGGTATCAGAAAATACCTTGAATAAAAGCCTTGACCTCTCAGGTGGTGGGGCACCGGTTCCACCGCCTGTTCCTGCAGAAGACCTGCTAACTCCTGAAGGAGCAACTCCCTGTGCAGAGGGGGGCGCGAAGGTTCTCCCGGAAAATAGGAGGGAGGGACCTGATGGAAGTGGAGAAGGTAGCCTTCTCGCACGACCTGAAGTACCCAGGCATCTGCGGTGATGCTGGACCACCTGTGGCCGAAGTGAACCAGCCGGCCTCCGGTGCTGGGAGGAACCAGCGGGGGGGAGAGGCTATGCTGAGCAAGTCAAAAACCCCCACCCTGCTGAGCAGGGGCTGGTGGTGCAGGCTTGGGGGCTTGCTGCCTACGGGACCCGTTACCCCGTCCCTTGGCCTGCTGGCCCTGTTGGGGAGCTGCAGGGGCCTGATAATGGGGGTACTGTTTGTAGGCAGCCGCCTTCCTCGGGTAAAAGGACTTTTTCCCGAGCCCTTCTTTTTCTGGGAAGGGGCGGAGGTCTTCCTAGAAAGCCTGGTCCTGGTGAGAGTCTCAGTCTCAATTTGTGCAGCCTTTTCCGCCATGGGCTTGCCAAAGAGGTTTTCGCCTCGGCAGGGGACATCGACCAACTTGTCCTGTACCCAGGGCTCAAGGTCCGACGACTGAAGCCAAGCCTGTCGGCGGGCACCGATGCCGGCTGCGGCCACTCTAGCCGAGGCCTCAAAGCCATCATAGGCTGCTCGGGACATGAACTTTGAGCATTCCCGAATGCCCGTGGACAAGGCTAGGAACCTCCGCAAGGGCTCCTCGGAGAGACCAGCGGAGAATCCGGCTAGCTCTTTAGCCAGATCCCGGAGATACATGCCCATGTAGAGCTGGTAAGTCTGGACACGACATGCGAGCATAGAGCCCTGGAAGCACTTCTTGCCAAGGCCATCCAGGTTACGGGCCTCCCTTCCAGGAGGCACCGAGGAGTGCATCTTCTGGCTCTTAAGACGATGCATGGCCGATTCCACTACCATGGAATGGTGTGGCAGCTGTGCCTTCTGAAAGCCAGGGCTCTTGCGGACCCGATAGATAGAATCGACCCGCTTGCTCAGGACCGGCGAGGAGGCCGGACTCTCCCACATGCGGAAGAGTAGTCGTTCCAGCATAGGAGGAACCGGCACAGTAAAGTGCTCCCTCGCGGGAGAGTCATACTGGAGGGCGTCGAGCTCTTCGGCTCGAGGCTCCTCCTCGGGATCCGCAGGGAAGGCCAAAGCCTTGGCCATATCCCTAACGAAGTCCGAGAACCGGGCATCCTCCGGGGGGGACTGCTTCCGAGGCTCGGACCCCGGTGAGTCCGATGGGACACACCGAGTCCGGAAAGAATCAGGTGACTCTTCCTCTTCAGACTCCCAGACCGACTCCGACGAGGACTCGGTGGGGTCGGCCCGGGCAGGGTGCGGCGCCAGCCGTCCCGACGTCGAGGGAGTCGGCGTCGGCGACCTCGGTCCCGAACGGGAGGCCGAGGGTGACCTCGACCGAGGATCGACTCGAGTTCTCATTGACTCGAGGATCGGCTCGGTCTCCGGGGTCGACTTGGACGTCGACGTCCCGGCGGTCGGGGCAGCGGCGCCAGCGAGGCCAGCGAGCAGTGCCCGCTGCTGGTCCATGAAGGCAGACAGTCTGCTCTCCAAGGCCGTCAACCTGAGTCCGAGCTCAGGTGACCCAGCAGCCCCCGACTCGGGCCCCGACGGCGTCGGGCCCGACGTCGGCTGTCGCGGAGGCGAGTCCAGAAGGACCACAGGACTTACCCGGGCAGGCATCTCCGACTCCAGGCGAGGTCGCTTCGGGATGTGTTCCTTCTCCAAGGACCCGGGGCGGCTGTCGGGGCTATGCGACCTGGCCCTCGCGGAGCCAGGAGCGTCCACCGACGCCGCCCTCGCGGGTTTTTTCCTTCCGACGATGGTCCCCGGAGGGAGAACCCCGGTCGGAGGAGCTCCGTCGACGGTCCGAGCTGGAGCCTTTCGACGCGGAGGCCTCCGACGAGGTCCGGGTACGGCTGGGGTCAGCGAAGATTCTCTCACGCTGATGCCGCCGACTCCTCAACGCCTTTGAGGACAGTTTGCTGCAGGGCCCACAGATCAGTTCCTCATGATCCGGGCCCAGGCAGCGGAGGCAAAAGTCGTGTGTGTCGGTTAGTGACATATTTCGGTCACACCGACCACACCGCTTAAACCCACTGGCAGCCATCGGGGGAAAAAGGGCCCCTGCGAGGTCAAAGGACCTGGCTGCCAGGGAAACCGAAAACGAAAGCTGACTAAGTCAGAAAAACCGAAAAAAGTAAGCGGACTCGAGACCGGCGTCGCGAGTCCGGGCGGGAAAGCGATCGGCGTCGAACCGAAAGGAAAAAGAATAAAATAATGAAGAAAATCGACTTTTTCGCGGGGACAAGACGGGGACGTCTGTAGGGCTCCGCGGAAAAAAGAAGACTGGCTAAGATGGCACCCTCGGGCGGGAAGACGACCGCGCATGCGCGCTGCAATTCCCAAAGGCTTTCTTTGAAAGCTGGGGAAAATTGCTCCGCGAGGGCTCCGTCGGCGCCGACGTCACCCATAAGTGAGGACTGACTTCCTGCTTGGTCCTGGAGAAACCATTATTAAAACGGACCCAGGATATCACTGCTTGACCGAATACAAGCATTGAGGAACCTGTGTCTTTTGGGGAGACTGCTAGGTACTTATGACCAAGATTGGCCACTGTTCAAAACAGGATACTGGGCTTGATGGACCTTGGTCTGACCCAGTATGGCATATCTTAGGTTCAGAGTCCAATCACAGCAAGCTCAAAGACCTAGACTTCAAAAACGCTGACTTCAGTAAAATGGCCAAGTGCCTGAAGGAGGAGTTGGCAGGGTGGGAGAAGGTAAGGGAAATGGAATTGCAGTGGGCTAAACTAAAGGAGGCAATAAAAGGGGCAACAGATACATATGTAAGGAAAGTAAATACAAACAAGAAGAAAGCTGTATGTTTCTCTAAAGAAGTAGCTGCACAAATAAAGGCAAAAATTCAGAAGTTTGCAAACAGAGGAACACAGAAAAGAATACAGGATAAAGCTAAAAGAGACAAAAAGAAATAAGAATAGGAAAAGCAAAGGCAAAAGAAAAGATGGCTAAAGATCTGAAGCGTGGAAACAAAACCTTTTTCTGGTATATTTGGAAGAAGAGGAAGAGGTGGAATTTAAAGACTAAATAAGTGCCGAGAACAGATTCGTGGAACATGACAATGAAAGAGCGAAAATGTTAAACAAATACTTTTGTTCTGTTTTTACTGAGAAATTCCTGGAGAAGGATCACCTGTGATTGACAAATATACAAACAGGAATGGAGTACTATAGATACTATACCATCCACAGAAGATATGCTTGAACAGCTTGCAAAACTGAAAGTGAACAAGCCAATGGGACCGGATGGGATACATCACAGGATACTGAAAGAGCTCAGAGAGGTTCTTACAGGGCCTTTAAAGGATGTTTTTAATAGATCCTTGGAGACAGGATTGGAGAAGGGCTAATGTGGTACCTCTTCACAAAAGTGGTAAAAGGGAAGAACAAACAATAGGCCAGTAAGCCTTACCTCGGTGATGGGAAAAGTAATGGAGGTGCTTCTGAAAGAGAGAATAGTAGACTTTCCCAAAACCAATAGGTTGCATGATCCGAGGTAACATGGTTTTACCAAAGGACGATCATGTCAATCAAATCTGATTGAGTTCTTTGACTGGGTAACCAGAGAACTAGATCAAGGGCATGTGATGGATGTGATTTACCTAGATTTCAGCAAAGCCTTTGATACTGTTCCTCATAGGAGGCTTATCAATAAATTGAACAGCCTGGGAATGGATCCCAGGTGGTGAACTGAATCAGAAATTGGTTGACTGACGACAAAAAGTGATGGTAAACAGAATTCACTCAGATGAAAGGAAGGTGCGTAATGGCGTGCCCCAGGGATCAGTATTGGGACTGGTATTGTTCACTGTATTAGTGAGTGATATACTGCTGAAGGATTGAATGGAAAAGTCTGTCTTTCTGCAGATCACATGAAAATTTGCCACAGAGTAAACTCCCCTGAGGGAGTGGATAACATGAGGAAAAATCTACAAAAGCTGGAAGAATGGTCTAATGGCGCCGATCCCACTCTACTGAAGCACAAGATACCTACATCGCTCACCTAAAATCACACCGCGATGAATTAACAAAAAAGCGGAAACAATACCATTCCGACATCTTGAAGCGGTCACTAAACAAGCCACACGATCTCTTCAATATAGTGAAATCTCTCATAAGAGAACCTCCAGCAGACCAGTCACAGATGCCACACCCCCAGGCATACTCCAACTACTTACAGTCAAAAATGATCCGGACTACTACATCTGCAACCAACTACCTACAACTTGAAGTCACCCAGGTTGGTGCAAGCTCGAACTCCGCGGAAAACAGCTCTCAGCACAACTTGCCCCAACCATCACCACTATCCGACTTTGAAAAAATATCACGCAGAGAGGTTGAAGACACGATCGCTGCAATCAACCCCACTACTGCACCCAATGACCCATGCCCTGCTTTATGGATAAAAGAGTTACGATGTGACTTAAGCCAATATCTGAGCGAATTAATAAACCAATCTCTTACATCCGGATCATTTCCACAAAGTCTGAAACAAACATCAATCAGACCACTGCTCAAAAATAACAAGATGGACCCAACGAAAGTGGAATCATACAGACCAATTTCAAGTATCCCTATGCTTGCCAAAATAATCGAAAAGTTAGTACAGCGCCAAATCCAACAGCATATTGATACTGAAGCCCCACTGGATCCTTCCCAGCATGGGTTCAGAGAAGCACATGGGGTTGAAACCCTCCTCACCAACCTATTTGACAATCTAGTCTCTGGAACTGACAAAATGCATCAAGGATTCGCCCTCATATTCCTCGACATTGCAGCGGCTTTCGACTCGGTGAACCATGAGATCCTCATACAACGTCTCAGCGAGAAAGGAATTCAGGGAACAGCCCTAAAGTGGTGCAAGTCATACCTGACTAATAGATGGCAACATGTAAGGTCAGGCTCCACAACCTCTGAACCATTTTTACAGAACCAGGGTGTACCACAGGGCTCGTCACTATCTGCATTGATGTTTAACATCTACATGCAGCCCATATGTGCCCTAGCACGTTCATTCAAGGTCAACTGTCTAGCCTACGCAGATGACATCCTACTATACATCCCATTCAGGACCAACCATCCAGACCTCTCCCCGCTAACAAGATGTTTTGAGGCAACAGCAGAATGGTTCAGCACACAAAACATGAGAATCAACTACAGTAAAACAGATGTCCTTTTCATCTCAAGAAACCAGGACTTCACCCCTCCACTCTCTTTAAAGGTCGGCAACACAGAGCTGAAAACCAAACCCACAATCCGCTACCTTGGCGTTACACTGGATCAACAACTGGATCTGAAAACCCACATAAGAAACACAGTAAAAACAGTATACATGAAAATAAGGACCCTAAAACATCTCCGACCGCTGCTTGACTTCAGCGACTACCGTTCGATCTATCAGGCATTAATATTACCACATTTCGACTATGCCAACGTAATTCTACATGGTCTCCCTCAAGCAACACTGGCTCCTCTCCAGCTTGCAATGAACACTGCGGCAAGAGTACTAACAGGGGCTTCACGGAGAGAGCACATAACGCCAGTACTGATGAACCTCCATTGGCTACCAGTTCAAGCAAGAATCCGCCACAAAGTTCTAACCTTAACTTTCAAAGCCGCAAACACCCTGACCTCCACATCCCTCAGCAAGATGATACATAAAGTACCACAGAACAGAAACAGAAGACCCATGATGCAAAACACACTAGAGGTCCCAAAAGTAATAACAAAATGCACAAAAGCAACGACAAATAGGGCTTTTACGATTTACGCACCCAGAGCATGGAACGCGCTCCCCACCTCTATTCGAAACATCACTCACCTAATTGACTTCAGGAAGGCACTAAAGCAGCACCTATTCACCACATACTACCCTGAATCCAGCACTAGTAATCATACATATGCCCCCTCAGACAATCACTCATTGCAATTAAACAATCAGACTCAGCATGAAAAAGGATAATCAACTGATCGATCAGAAGATACCCACTGAAATGGAATCAGGACCCCCAGTGTAAATAAGATGTAGATATGTTATACAATGTACATAGTTCCCCCCAGTTACTTCCAAGTTGATCTCCTGTTTATTGTAAATGCAACTCAGGGTCCCTGTGTTGTATGGTTGATGTTGGATGTAAACCGCTCTGATCTAGAATAGAGCGGTATAGAAGAACTGTTAAATAAATAAATAAAAATAAAATAATGCTTGGCAGTTAAGATTTAATGTGAAGAAGTGCAGTGTCATCCACTTGGAATGCAGAAATCCAAAGGTGATAGGAGGTGAGAGGTTGGTGTGCACTGACCAGGAGGACGACCACGGAGTGATTGTTTCTGAGGATCTCAAGGTGGCGAAACAGTGCAACGAGGTGGTGGCCAAAGCCAGAAGGAATCTGGGATGCATATAGAGAAGAATTATCAGCAGAAAGAAGGAGGTATTAATGCCACTGTATAAGTCGCTGGTGAGGCCTCACTTGGAGTATTGTGTTCACTTTTGGAGACCATATCTCACAAAGGATATAAAAAGACTTGAAACGATTCAGAGGAAGGCGACCAAACTGATTTGGAGCCTGCGCCACAACATGTATACGAGGTGTGACAAAAAAGAAACGAGACTATGGCAGCCACGCCTATGACTCAATGCCAATTGGCTAACCACTTATGTCACTGTGTTGTGCAACATCTCGCCACTACTCTGCTATAATATTTTTCATCTCTTTCACTCTGTTTTTCTTTTTTCAGGTTTACTTGTAGCATGCTGCTTCATCACTTTGTCATGCAACTGGAGGTGGCAGAAATATGGAGCAAAGAATCAACTTGAAATTTCTGGTTAAGTTGGAGAAGGGCCCAACTGAGTGTCACAGGAGATGAGACTTGGGTCTTCCAGTACGACCCTGAAAGCAAGAGACAGAGCCTGCAGTAGAAGATTCGACTGTCACCCAGACCCAAGAAGGTGTGCATGTCAAAATCAAGGATCAAGGTCATGCCGATCGCATTCTTCGACCAGAAGGGAGTGGTCCATCATGAGTTTGTGCCTAAGGGTCAGACAGTCAACCAGCAGGTCCTCAATCGCCTCCATGACAGAGTTCGGTGCAGCAGGCGGGCTCTGTGGAGAGACATGTCGGGGCTGCTCCACCACGACAACCCGCTCGCACACACCGCGCTCAGTGTGAAGCAGTTCTTGGCCAACAAACAGATCACAGCTCTCGAGCACCCTCCTTATTCCACAGATCTCGCACTGTGCGACTTCTGGATTTTCCCCGGGCTGAAGACTGTGTTCAAAGGAACTCATTTCACCTCTGTAGAAGAGATCAAGGCCACTGTGATGAGGGAGCGGAGGGACTTCAAGGAGGAGGACTTTACCGAGTGCTTCCGTATGTGGCAGAAGCAAATGCAGAAGTGCTTAACTCTGGGGGGGGATTACTTTGAAGGGCACAATGCGTGATTTCTCTGTAGATTTTGTAATAAAACATTTATGGGACAGTCTCAATTCTTTTTGTCACACCTCGTATATGAGAAGAGACTTGAAGACCTAAATATTTATTTATTTATTTTATTTAACAGTTTCTTCTATACCGCCCCTTCCAGAGATCAAGGGCGGTTTACATTGAACAGTGAACAAAAATTTGTATACTTCTGTATACTTTACATGGAACATGGTTTTAACTATATACAAGTGTTATTACAGGGAACATACTTTTATACGTTAGCTGGAACAGTGTTTTTAAAACTATATACAGGTTATATTACATGGAACATAACATAACTAATTGCAAGTAGTTATTTACAAGAGCGATAGAACAAACAGGTTGGGTAAGTCTTTTGCGTGTTGGGTGGAGTGTGTAAGGTTTTCTTGTGTTAGTCGTTTGTTCTGTCTTGAGTACTGTGGATGTGTTTCTGTGATTGTTGGGGAGAGGTTTTTTGTTGATAGGGGATTTCAAAGTGGTTTGTGAAGAGGTAGGTTTTAAGTTCTTTTTTTGAATTGATGAAGGTCCTTTATCATGCGGAGGGTTAGTGGTATTTGTATATGTATATCCTAGATATATATGTATGATATGTATATCCTAGAGGAGAGGAGGGACAGGGGAGATATGATTCAGACCTTTAAATACTTAAAGGGTATTAATGAGCATACAAACTTTTTTCAAAGATGGGGAAGCTGTAAAATAGACAGCATAACACAAAGCTGAAAGGGGGTAGACTTAAAGGCAACATCAGGAAATACTTTTTCACTGAAAGGGTAGTGGATGCTTGGAATGCCCTCCCAATGAAAGTGGTGCGGGCAAATAAAATGAATTCAACATGGCATGGGACAGACACAGTGGATCCCTTTATAGAAACAGGATAAAATCAAATTAAATGTAACTATTTCTTATATCTCAACAAACAGGGGTGACCTTCATGGAGCGGTGGGGTACACCCCTAAACCAAGGCATGGGAAGGGGTGACCTGCACAGAGCGGCAGATGCACCTACTCTTGCCACCTTGCTGGGCTGACTAGATGGACCATACTGGTCTTTATCTGCCATCATATACTATGTTACTATGATACTATATATTTTTTTCTATATAAAATTAAGATTTGTTATGGTACAATAACATTTTTGTAAGCAAACACAAATAAAACGTACATTTTGTGGCATGCGTTAACTCTAGTTGTTGTTGTCTGGAAAGAACATACAGCTTATCTTCTGCCACAGATCCTTGAGAAAAATCCTGAAGTAACCCTGCATCTGCATGACAAAAAAATAAATGTTTTCAATAATGCACTTTCAAACACACTGACGTTTCACCAGTTACATTAAAAACAAACTTCCCTAAAGAAGCATGCAATAGTTTGCTGTTGTACATACAAGTGGGTAGATAAATTTGTTTTGCAATACTTTAACACTGTATGCCAGCTGATGCATAGTTTGTGTATTGCTTTTGTGAATAAAGCATAGTTACTCACCTGTAACAGATGATCTCCGAGAACAGCAGGAATTTAGTCTTCACATATGAGTAAGAGTAAATTAGACTTACCTGCTAATTGTTGTTCCTTACGGAACTCTAGTCCAGTCCCGGAACCATAGAGTTGTCAATCCCATCCAGCAGCTTTGGAGACTGAATGACATCACTTTAGCACCTCTGGTATAACTAGGCAAGGACCGCCCACTATCCTCAGTACCTATTGACAAAGCACAGCTAAGCAGAGCAACAAATAAACAAATTAGAAGACAGTAAGGGAAAAATAGAAACCCAAAGGAACTACGGACCAAAACGGTCTATTACCCCCCAGCCAAGCCACGACCAAGACTCCCCCATGGCTCCAGTCTATGCCCATGGGAGAGCCCCTGCCGACAGCCGAAGGGCAAGCTGCTCAGTAGGGAAAGGCCCCAACAAGGAAACAAGGCTTACTTACCGGTGCCCTTCCACTTTGCTAAACCCGGTCGGGATTTCTTACCCTACCGTCCGCTTAGCACTTTAGAGGTCGTTCGGTTCGTTTGTTTTTTTTTTTTCGCTGACATGCTTGAAACACAACGAACCCCCAGCACAGGCTAGCGAGCTGACGATATCCAGGGAGGGCTCCGGGACTGGACTAGAGTTCCGTAAGGAACAACAATTAGCAGGTAAGTCTAATTTACTCTTCCTTTTCGTCCCTCTAGTCCAGTCCCGGAACCATAGAGGATGTAACAGAGCAGTGCAGTCACCGGGAGGGGGCAGCGAGCCCAGCCTGAAGAACCGCGGACCCGAAGCCACTATCCCCCGCTGCCTGCACATCCAATCGATAATGCTTCACAAAAGAATGCAACGACGACCAGGTCGCCGCTCTGCAGATGTCCCCCACGGGAACCAGACTGACTTCCGCCCAAGACGCCGCTTGCGCCCGCGTGGAATGCGCCCGGAGCCCGTCCGGGACAACTCGACCCTTCAAAACATAAGCTGATGCAATAGCCGACTTCAGCCAACGGGAAATCGAAGCCTTCGCCGCCGCTTCCCCCTTGCGCGGCCCCCCGAAGGCGACAAACAACCGATCAGATTTTCGGAAAGGTTCTGTCCTGGCAAGGTATTTCCGCAGAACGCGCCGCACATCCAATAAACGCAGCCGACCCCCAGAATCCTTATTCCGTTGCGCCGAGAATCCGGGAAGCGTAACTACCTGATTAACATGAAAGGCCGAAACCACCTTAGGCAGAAAAGCCGGCACGGTACGTAGTACGACCTTCTGCGGAAAAAAAGACAGATATGGCTCCCTACAAGATAAGGCCTGCAACTCGGAAATGCGACGCGCCGAGCAAATCGCCACCAAAAACACCGTTTTCAAGGTAAGATCCTTAAGGGAAGCCTCCCCCAAAGGCTCAAACGGCGCCCTAACCAACGCCTCCAACACCAAATTCAAATCCCAAGCCGGGACCGAGGCATGCACAGGAGGCCGAATAAGCAAGACCGCTCGTAAAAATCTGCGAACATCCTCCAGGGACCCCAAGGATCGGCCACGAACCTTACCCCGATAGCAGGAAATGGCCGCCAACTGCACCCTGAGGGAACTAGCCGCTAAACCTTTATCTACCCCATCCTGCAAGAACTCCAGAATGTGAGGCAGACGCCTCCAAGGGCCGAATGCGACGTCCCGCACACCAAGACTCAAATATGTGCCAGACTCGAATGTACGCTAAGGAGGTGGAACGCCGATGCGCCTGCAGCATGGTGGAAATGACCACGGGGGAGTATCCACGAGCCCTCAGCCTAGCCCTCTCAAGAGCCAAGCTGTAAGAGAGAACCGACTCACCTGAGGCATACGCAACGGACCCTGCAGCAACAGGTCCGGCCGACACGGAAGACGCCACGGGCTGTCCACGAGCAACCGCACTATGTCCGCATACCAAGGCCGTCGCGGCCAGTCGGGGGCTATCAAAATCACCAGAACGCGGTGCCGCTCGATGCGCTGCACTACTCGACCTATCAGGGCCCAAGGCAGAAACATATAAAGAAGACCTGCCGACGGCCACTGCTGCGCCAACGCGTCGAGACCTTCCGACATTCGCTCCCGACGCCGGCTGAAGAACTGCGGTACCTGAGCCGACTCGAAGGTTGCCATAAGATCCATCCACGGGAGGCCCCAGCGCCGGACTAACAGCTCGAAGACGCTCGGATGCAGCCGCCACTCTCCCGACTGAGAAAGTCCGCCTCGACATTGTCTACACCTGCGACATGCTGAGCCGACAGAGCCCGGAGATGGCCCTCGGCCCACTCTAACAGCTGGGCCGCCTCGGCCTCCAGGGCAGCACTGCCCGTGCCGCCTTGACGATTGATGTACGCCACTGTCGACGCATTGTCTGACAGCACTCGCACCGCCTGCTGACTCAGAGTCCCCTGAAACTCCCGCAGCGCAAAGAAAACCGCTCGCATCTCCAAGCGGTTGATGGACCACGTCCTCTCCTCCGACGACCAGCCCCCCTGAGCAAACCGGCCGTCGCAATGAGCCCCCCAGCCCGAGGCTCGCATCCGTCGTAAGGAGTCTCCAGGGCCTCATATGGGCCCGGGCCCACGGCACAAGCTCTATCGCGGCCGCCATCGTGCCTAACAACTGCAGATATCGCCACGCTGTCGGAGCCGGGGTGGACAAAAAATTCTGAACTAACCCGCGGAGACGCTGAACCCGCTGATCTGGAAGGAACACCATCGCTTTCCGAGTGTCGAAACGGGCCCCTAAAAATTCCAGGGACTGCGACGGAACCAAGTTGCTCTTCGCTAGGTTGACCACCCAGCCCAGACTTTCCAACAACTCCACTACTCGGGCTGTGGCCAGCGCGCTTTCTTCCCGGGACTTGGCCCGTATCAACCAGTCGTCCAGGTACGGATGGACAAGCACCCCCTCTTCGCGAAGAGGAGCCGCCGCCGCCACCACCACCATGACCTTGGTGAAGGTGCGCGGAGCCATCGCCAGGCCGAAAGGCAAAGCCTGAAACTGGAAATGCCCCATAGGAAGAGCAAACTGGAGATATCTTTGGTGCTCCGGACGAATGGGAATATGCAGGTACGCCTCCGTCAGATCCAGAGAGGTAAGAAACTCCCCCGCGCGGACCGCCGCTATCACAGAGCGCAGGGTCTCCATCCGAAAGTGAGACACGCGGAGACAACGATTGACCCGCTTCAAATCCAAAATGGGCCGAAAGGTGCCCTCCTTTTTTGGCACCACGAAATAAATCGAGTATCGACCGGACCCGCACTGAGCCTCGGGAACGGGAACTATTGCCCCCAGCTGCACCAGCCGCTGAAGTGTCTCTGAAACCGCACGCATCTTGGCCGGCGCCGCGCAAGGAGAACGAACAAAGGAATCGCGCACGGGCTTGTTAAACTCCAATGCGTAACCCTCGCGAATGACCTCCAGGACCCACCGATCCGACGTAAGACGGACCCAAGCCGGGTAAAATTCCCGCAACCGACCTCCCACGGGAACCACCGCAGCCCGAGTCTGCCTCATCTCATTGCTTCTTCGGCGTCGAGGACTGGAAAGGAACGAAACCGCGTCCCGCGCCCCGGAAACTCCGAAATGCCTGACCGCGGACAGGGTACCTACCCCGCTGAGAAGAGCTCCCTCGAAAAGGCCGAGAGCAACGAAATTCTTTCGCCGACCCCTGAAAACCCGACACCATGCGCGGCTGCTTCGGCTTATCCTCCGGCAAACGTCCACCTTTGGACTCACCTAAATCCTTCACCAACTTCTCCAAGTCCTTGCCGAACAACAGCTTACCGTGAAACGGCAACTTACTAAGACGAGCCTTAGACGAACTGTCGGCTGCCCAATTTCGCAGCCAGAGACAGCACCGCGCCGCCACCACCGAGGCCATGCCCTTCGCCAAACCTCGGATAAGATCGTAATGGATGTCCGCGAGGTACGCCGTCCCAGACTCCAAACGGGCAGCCTCCTCCAGACCACCCTCAGGGCGATCCCCCCGCAAACGCTGGGACCACCGCAAACAGCCCCGAGCCACCCAGGCCCTCGCTATCGAAGCCTGCATGGAAAGGGCGCAAACTTCAAAGACTTGCTTCAGGACCGACTCCAAGCGCCTGTCCTGAACATCCCTCAAGGCCGCCGCGCCTTCCACGGGAATGGTAGTCTTTTTAGTAACTGCCGAGACGGCCGCATCCACCTTCGGGCAGCGAAACAACTCTCTATCACTCTGAGCAAGCGGATACAGGCGAGACAAGGCCCGAGAACCCCGAAGGGCTGAATCCGGAACATCCCACTCCTCCTGAATCATAGCCTTAAATACCCGATGCAAAGGAAAAACTTGGTGGGACGAACGAACCGCTTTCAAGACCGGATCCTCCAAGGCCTCCTCGGAATCCGACTCTCCCGTCTGAACATTCAAGGCCTTGAGGGTCTCTGCTATCAAGGCCGGAAGCTCCTCCCGTCGGAAAATCCTGACCACTCTACTCTGCTGCTCAGAGTCCGGTAACTCACCGTCCTCCAGCTCGTCCTCCGACAAGCCGTCGAGGGCCCCCTCCAAAGGGGACAAATCACCATCCCCGAGAAGGGAAGCCGACCCCTCCACCCCCATAGTTCTACCCAACTTTGCCACCAGGGCGCCCTCGGATACTCCTGCGAGGGACCCAGCTCTCTTAAGACCCCTAGAGTCTTGCGCCGAGGGCGGAACCGCCGGCTGGAGCAACGCAAAGGCCTGCTGCATCAGGGCAAAAAACTCCGAGGGAAGCCCTGCAGCAGCAGCCCTGAGCCCCTGACCGCCAGGAACCCCCCGCAGAAGAGGGACCTGCCACCGGCTCCTCCTGCGCCAGAGAAGGTGGCTCCTGCATCTCCCGCAGATCTAACAGCAGATCCAGATCAGAGTCCATTCGCCCAGAGAGCAAGTGACACCCTGAGCACACACCAGACTCCATCCAGCAGGGAGCTGCGCTTCAAGCCACAAAGTATACACCGTGACTTTGAAGGCATAGCCAATAGTAGCAGATAAGGCTAGCACCCGCTGCCCCTTCAAAGGGCTCCTGTCCCAGGTGCTGCACAGAAATAGAGAGGAATCACTGTTCTGCAGTGTGCCAGAGAAGCTCCGTTATTATAAAAAACTTTTTTTTTTTTTCAACTAAAGAGTCCTGCAGGACCCAGCCATGCAGGCAACCACTTTAAAAAGGTTTGCCAGCCAAAACGAAGCTTGTAGGCCACCAAAAAACATCAAAATGAAGGAGAAGAAAGAAAAGGAAAAATAAACTCGATTTTTCAAGATGGCCGCCGTCAGCGATTCCCGCCAAAAACACCCGAGAAAAAAACAGCTCCCCAAAGCTGTAAGAACACAAACTAATAGAAAAACACCCCCAGAAAACAAAGAAATAAAGAAGAAAAAAGCAAAGAAAGCCACAAAAGTGCGGTTTCTCACTCACCCCAAGTGTACTGACAGGCAGTGACTTCTCTGCAGCAGCTCCTTATTGCTCTGAGAGACACTCTCCCCTGTCAGGAGACAGCCAGCAGTGCTGACCGCCCAGGAGGTACCTGCCAAACCTGCTACCTGCTCCTCACCCTTTGTAGCGGGTTCTGGCAGCAGGAAGGTATGCCCCCTTCACAGGTGTCCCCTGCACACAGCAGGGAAGCAAACCAGGGGGGGGGGGAGGGGGAAGGAACTCAAGACTGGAACCAGAAGGGAATCTTCTTCACAGCTGAGCCCACTAAAAAAATAAAGAAACAATCAAATTGAATTCCCCAAAAGAAAAGAGAACCCAAAAAACCCTCTAAGCTCTGCTGAACTGCCCTGAGCCACCCTAGGCTCAGATACCCCACAGCTGCTTGGAGACTGAATTACTGAGGATAGTGGGCGGTCCTTGCCTAGTTATACCAGAGGTGCTAAAGTGATGTCATTCAGTCTCCAAAGCTGCTGGATGGGATTGACAACTCTATGGTTCCGGGACTGGACTAGAGGGACGAAAAGGAATGCCTGTATCGATGAAGCCAGCAAAGCAACACTCCCCAGCATCTAACAGGAAAGCTTTTAGGAGCATCCCACGGTGCCTGCGTCACTGCCTTCCCTTGGAACTCTCCCTCCTCAGTTGAGTTTGTAGCTGAGATAAAAGGGGAGAAAAGAGAAAGAGAGAAACCCTACAACTCCTAGGGGAGGTGGGTGGGTTGTGAAGACTAAATCCCTGCTGTTCCTGGAGATCACCTGTTACAAGTAAGTAACTACACTATCTCAGGAACAAGCAGGAATGTAGTCTTCAAAAATGGGACTCCCTAGCTCCCAGATGCCAGAGAAATGATCTCAAAATCGGAAGATTTGCCTCAGAATAGGCATCAACAGATCATGGATCCTCCAGGGATGTCTGGTACCATTAAATTCTGGGACGGAGGGTAGGCGTTTCCCCAAGTCTGAAATAGGTGCAGGAGTACAGCCTGACCAAACACGGCATCCCAGTGGCACTGAAGACCAAGTAGCTGCTTTGCAAATTTCATCAATGGCCACAGACCGTAGGTTTGCGGTCGAGGCAGCCATGGCACGAACATTATGGGCAGTGTTGTGTCTTTCAAAGGATAGCCCTGCCTTATCATAAACAAATGAGATGCAATCCAATTGGACAGAGTTTGTTTAGAAACTGGGAGACCCAAGTGACTAGGGTCAAAGGAAATGAACAACTGTGAAGCTCTATGGTGTTCTTGAGTCCTTTGAAGGTAAAAAGCTAAGGCACGCTTGCAGTCAAGGGTGTGCAAGGTTGCCTCTGTCCTAGAAGAATGTGGTCTAGGGAAAAAGACAGGAAAGTGAACTGATTGACTGAGATGGAAAGGAGACACCAACTTTGGCATAAAATGGGAGCGAGTCCTAAGGACAACCTTATCATGGTGGAACCGGGTATAAGGTAGATCTGCCACCAAAGCCTGAAGCTCACTAATGTGTCTAGCCGAAGTGAGGGCAACTAGGAAGATAACCTTCCATGAGAGAATCTTTAGTGAGATTGTGGCTAAAAGTTCAAAAGGCAGCTTGAGGAGCTGCCCTAAGATGACATTAAGATCCCATGCCAAGGGTGGTGGTCTGATGGAAGACTTGGTTAATAGCCCTCTCATGAAACACACCACAAGCGGCTGTGAGGAGAAAGGCTGTCCATCCAATGGATAGTGAGAAGCAGCAACTGCAATGAGGTGAACCCTCACCGAGTTTGTCTTGAGACCAGAGGAGGAAAGATGTAGGAGATACTGAAAGAGTCTCTACAGGAGCTGAAAAAGGATTAAGCTCCTTCTAGGAACACCAGATGGAGAACCTACGCCACTTGAGTTCATAAAAAACGTCTAGTGGATGGTTTCTGGAGGCTAACAGGATCTCCTTTAATTCCTGAGACAGGTTAAAATTTTGTAAGACTAGGCTTTCAGCAGCCAAGTCATGAGAATGCAAGACTGCGGATTGGGATGGAGTAACGTCCCGTCCTCCTGGGAGAGGAGATCGGGAGCTGACCTGAGACTCAGGGGGTGAGTCTGAGAGAGATGTAGCAGGAGAGGAAACCATGGTTTATGTGGCCAGCATGGGGCTATGAGAATAATTTTGCCCCTGTCTGCTTGAAGAGCATTTTGGGAGTCAGGGGTATGGGTGGAAAGGCATACAGGAAATCCTGACCCCAGTGAAGGTAGAAAGCATTCACCTGCTGTAAGCTGTACATCAGGGTTCTGGTGCAGAAACGAGGAAATTTTGTTGAGTGACACAAAAAGATCTACTTCCAGAGTTCCCCAGATCTGAAAGATGAAGGAGGTTGTCTATAGATGGAGGGACCATTCGCGTGGAAGAGGAATCTGACTCAATCTGTCTACTAGGACATTTTGCTGTCCCGGTAGGTATATCGCTTGGAGGTGTATTCGATGAGCAATGGCAAAAGACCAAAGCTAGAGGGCCCAAGATCCTGTTCCTCCCTATTTATTCACACAGAACATGGCTACCTGATTGTCCGTCTGGACAACAACTCTGTGGCCCTGTAGGAGTTGTTGAAACGCCTTGAGGGCATTGAAGATAGCATGAAGCTCTAAGAGATTTATCTGGAGCTGCAACTCCTGCTCCGTCCAGAGGCCCTGAGTGTATAGAAAGGGCTTAAGTTGGCTCCACAACCCAGTATGGAGGCATCCATTATCAGTATGCATTGATGTGGAGGCGTCTGAAAAGGTGACCCTACGAGAAGATTTGTTGGGGTACACCACCATAGAAGGGACTTGGTGACCAGGTCTGTGAGTTGGCCTTGAGGGCCCCAGAGACCTGTTTCCACTGTAATGCAAGGGTCCATTGGGCTGTTTGCATGTGCAACCGGGCATATGGGACCACATGTACTGTAGAGGCCATATGGCCCAGACGTTGTAGCATCTCTCTGGCTGAGAGATGGTTCCTGAGCCGTACCCAAGATGCGAGCTGTACTAGTCGAGTACAATGGTCCTGGGGTAGAAATACCCTTGACCATCGAGTGTCTAGAAGAGCTCCTATGAATTCTAGTGTTTGAGTGGGAACTAGATGGGATTTTGGGAGATTTATCACAAATCCCAGATCCTGCATTGTAGAGGGAGGAGTGGCTCAGTGGTTGGGACAGGTTACCTCAGACCGGAGGGCCGGGGGTTCAATTCCCACATGGAGACAAGCAACCTCAGGCCAGAGGGACTGGGGTCTCTAGTCCCATGGTCACTCCTTGTGGCCTTGGGCAAGCCACTTAACCCTCCATTGCCTCAGGTACACTTAGATTGTGAGCCCTTCGGGGACAAGGGAATAAAAAGTACCTGTTAGCATACATGTAAACCGCACTGATTCTAAAGAGCGCGGTATAAAAAAGAAATAAATAAAAAATAAAAAGGAGGGATAGATGAACCTCCTATGAGGTGGCTGCCCTTATTAGCCAGTCATCTAAGTAAGGGAAGACGAATATCCCGAGAGTCCTTAGATATGTGGCTATGACTGTCATGCACTTTGTGAAGACTCTTGAGGCAGAGGCAAGTCCGAAGGGAAGGAATTTATTAATAGTGATTTCCCTGGAAGATCAAGCGTAGTTACTTCCTGTGTTCTGGGTAAATGAGGATATGAGTATATGCTTCTTTTAGATCTAGAGAACAGAGCCAGTCCAGACTCTGGAGATAAGGCAGAAGAGTTTGTAGTGAGATCATCTTGAATTTTTCGCGGACTAGAAACTTGTTTATGTTTCTGAGGTCTAAGATGGGTCTGTACCCTCTGTTTTTCTTTGGTATGAGAAAGTAGGGAGAATAGAACCCCATTCCTTGTTGGGATGTTGGAACCTCTTCTATGGCACACTGGGACAGAAGAGAGGTGACCTCTTGCTGCAGGAGAGCAGTGAGTGGAGATTGAGAATGATATTCCCACACTAGGGTGGAGGGAGGTATGCTTTGTAAATGAAGCCTGTACCCTTCTCGCACTATGGTTAGTGTCTACTGCTCTGAAGTGACAAGATGCCACCTGTGGGCATAATGACAAAGTCTGCCTGCTATGTGGAGGGGGTGAGGGTTCTTCAGAGGCAGATTGGCTATGTTCTCTAGAAAGAAGTTAAAAAACAGGTGCAGATTGGGTCTGCGCAGCTGATTGGGATTTAGGAGCCTGTGGCTTTTTAGTTGCTTGGGAGGATGTTACCTCTTCTGATACTCTGAGGTTGGTATTGAGAAACTGAGTGGTAAGAAAGGTAAAAGTTCTTCTTCTTACCATAGAAAGCTTTCTGTGCAGCTGCTTTTTTCTTGACAGGGTTGGCAGTAGTCTTGGAAAGTCTATTAAGGGTGGTATTCTCAGATTCTAACTGAGAAGCCTTATCTTGCCAGTCCTTTTCCAAACAGATTCTCACCAGTACAGGGAATATTACCCAGCTTGTCTTGAACCCATTGTCCAAAGTCTGATGCCTGAAGCCATGCAATTCTATGTCCATCTATGCAGATAGATGTTGCTCTGCTAGTGCATTCAAAACAGTCAAAGGTTGCTCTATTGACAAACTTCGAAACATTCTGGGCATGTTTGACTAATGTAAGATAGTCTGCCCTCTTATCATCCAGGAGAAGAGGAGCCATTTATTCCAGATCCCGTTACCTCCTTAAGGAACATACCCATGTAGGAGTATGTATGAACGTATGCGGGCTGAAAGCAAGGAGGCCTGAAAGCACTGCCGCCCAAGGGCATTGAGGGTTCTCGATTCCCTGCCTGGGGGATTGGAGGAGTGCGGCTTAGAACTCTTAATTCGACGCATAGCCGATTCCACTATCATTGAGTGGTGTGAAAGCTGCATTTTCTGGAAAACGGGACTTTCCAGTACCCGATACATGGTATCGAGTCACCAAGTATGGGGAGAAATGGTGAGGGGCGTTTCCCACATCTGGAGCATAAGATCCTGGAGTATACGGTGAATAGGCAGAGTATTCGCCTCTTTAGGAGCTGTAGGATATTGGAGGATCTCAAATTCCTCTGCTCTGGGTTCTTTCTCCGATGTAAGTGTAATGGATAGGCCCCTTGCCATATCCTTGATAAACTCTTGAAAAGATATATCTTCGGGAAGGGACATGTGTCGTTGCATCAACGGTGAGGGTCCCTCCAGAAGACTTCGCATTTCTCAGGTACCGATCCATTCATCATCCAAAGAATAATAATCGGCAGAATCAAAATACTAGCGGGAGCAATGCTCTTGCTCTTGTAAGCTCCAGTACCGATTGAGATCAGTATCGGCACGAGAGACTTGCTGTACCAGTATCTCGGAACCGGAAACAGACTCGAGGGCTGGCATGGGAGGGAAGCGTGTCAAGCAGCATGAAACTCGATGCCGACTGCATCAGCAGTGTCAACGGTACCGCCGATAAGGTCCTAACCGATACCAATGCCACTAACAGAGCCGCTAGACTCCACTCAATGGCCAGTATATGCTGATCCATAGAGCTTGCCGATGCCTGGGTATGGGTACTGAAAGCATGGGTTACCGTCCCAAAGCATGGCACCAGGAGCTCTCCTAAGGAGGTCGTCTCGGGAGCATTCTGGACACCTTTGGTGGCTTTGGAGGGGAGGTTCTCCCGCCGTGGTTGTTTGGCCAGTTGATCCAGCACCAGGGCAATGCTCAAGGCATCTCTTTGTTTAGATAGAGATCTACCCTTGGGAGGATGGCCTGTCTTCAAGGAAGACTTGTGTTTCCATGTGAGGAAGACGATGCCCTCGATGACGTCAAAGTGAGTGAAACCTCATCTGAGGCAAAGAGGGAGCCGGGTTTTGTGGCCCGATTCTGTAGGCCTCTCTTTGTCATCTTTTTGCATAGGGGACATTCAGATGGCTGGTGATCTGGGCCGAGGCATTTAAGACACCAGTCATAGATATCAGTAGCAGAGATGGTGGTACCACACTTAGAACATTTCTTAAAACCACTGACTGGTTTTTCCATCGTGTCAGTAGACTGGATGGAAGGCTTAAGGCCTAAAATGGCATCAATGAACCTGA
Organism: Ichthyophis bannanicus; assembly: GCA_033557465.1. Classification (NCBI taxonomy): domain Eukaryota; kingdom Metazoa; phylum Chordata; class Amphibia; order Gymnophiona; family Ichthyophiidae; genus Ichthyophis; species Ichthyophis bannanicus. The sequence continues at coordinate 1,510,818,393 of CM066032.1, read as the reverse complement.
AGGAATTAATGTTCTTTTTTTTTTTTTTTTTACTGAAACAAAGAAACAGAATCAAATATATCAGTTCTGGTGTCGACGGAACGGCAAACACAATCACAAAAAAATAACAAAAGAAGAAGAAAGAAATTTTCTGCAGTGACAGGATTTGCTTCCTGCTGGCTCCACGGAAAACAAAGAACTGAGGAGGGAGAGTTCCAAGGGTGGGAAGGCAGTGATGAAGGCGCAGAGGGATGCTCCCCAAAGCTTTCCTATTGGATGCTGGGGAGCATTCCCATGCGGGCTCAGTCAGTACTGACATCACCCATATGTGAAGGCTACATTCCTGCTTGTTCCTGGAGATAACTTTTTTCATAGGTACAACACAATACAATTTGATTTAGTTTATTAATATCCCACCTTGAATAAAGAATGTTAGTTGCCATGTTAGTCTACTTGGCTATGTGGAAATAAGTGTCAACAAACAAGTTAAAGGCAATACATTTTTATTGGACTAACTTAGGGGGATGTTTACTAAGCTGTGTTGTTAATGTGGCAGGTAATGTGGCCCAATAGCATGCACCAACAGGTAGCACAGGGGAAATGCAGATAGGACAGCAATTTTCTGCGCTATCTGAAGAACCCATGCTAGCTGCTGGAGTGGGTGGAATGGGGCGCAGTGGGCATGGCTTCAAGAAGCGGTTACCACAGGCATCAGTAGTGTGTGGTACTCATCAAAGTTGCAGACAATGCAGGTGCAACTCAGACCACCTCAATGGGTGGCATAAGTTGCATTCACAGTGCTACTGGACAGCCTTCTTTGTAATTTCAATGTGTTATCTGCTTGTGAAATGCTGTGCATGCCCCAACAGATACTGCATGGCTTTTGCAGTTGACACAACTCTACGAGGGGGTACCCAAAAAAAACAGGAATAACATTGCCGTGGGCGGAGCTTGTGTAGTATGCACTTCTGCCGCTAGGCGTGTATAGTGCAACTCATTGTCAGTTCAGTGCCGCCTGTGTTGTCGACCTGGCTTGTTCTGTTCATCTGCAGTGATTGTTTTTGCTAGCGCTGTTTTGTTCTTGTTTCTTTTTTTATGATGACAAGTTTAAGTGAACAACGTGCAGCTGTGAAATTTTGTTTTCTACTCCGTAAAAATGCTGCTGAAACTGTTTTAATGTTGAAAACAGCTTATCAAGATGACGCTATGGGAAAAAGTCAAGTGTACCAGTGGTTTGCTCGGTTTAAAAATGGCGACATGTCGATTGATGACAAACCTCGTTCTGGGCGTCCATCAACTGCCCGAATCGACGAAAATATTGAAAAAATTAGAGAGCTTGTGCTCACAGACCGTCGACAGACAATTGATCAACTGTCAGAGATTAGTGGGTTATCTTGGAGCTCGGTTCAGCGAATTTTAACGGAAGATTTGGGAATGAAAAGGGTTGCTGCCAAGTTTGTTCCTCGGGTTCTGACTGACAATCAAAAGGAACATCGAGTTGAAACATGTCGTGTTTTGAAACAACAGCTTGAAACTGATCCAGATTTTCTGTCAAAGGTCATTACAGGTGATGAGTCATGGTGCTATGGTTACGACCCAGAAACAAAGCAACAGTCAAGCCAATGGAAGACATCATCATCACCCCGTCCAAAAAAATGTCATCAAGTCAAATCAAACATCAAAACAATGCTGATTTGCTTTTTTGATGCCAAGGGGGTAGTTCATTCAGAGTTTGTTCCCCCAGGTCAGACCGTCAATCAAACCTTTTATTTGGAAGTTTTAAGAAGATTGCGCAACAGTGTTCGTCAAAAAAGACCCGATTTGTGGCAGACAGGAGACTGGTTCTTCCACCATGACAACGCACCTGCACACACAGCCATCTCTGTTAGACAGTTTTTGGCTAAAAATGGCATGGTTCCGCTGCCCCACGCACCTTACTCGCCTGACCTGGCTCTGTGCGACTTTTTCTTATTTCCACAAATGAAAAGGGGCATGAAAGGACACCGATTTGACAACATTGAAGAAGTCAATAAAAAAAAGAGGGAGGAGCTGTCAGCCGTTTCTAAAGATGACTACAAAAAATGTTTCGAACAGTGGAAGCACCGGTGGGACAAATGTATCAGTTGTAATGGAGAGTATTTTGAAGGGGATAAGGTTCTTTTGTAAAGAATTTGAAATAAATAGCTTTTAAAAAATAATTCCTGGGTTTTTTGGGTACCCCCTCGTATCTGCACTTTTTTTGCTGCATTAGCTGCAAAAGCCTAACACGGTTTAGTAAACATCCCCCTTAATGTAACTTTCACAAGCCTGCTTGTTTAGCGTAGTTACTCACCTGTAACAGGTGTTCTCCAAGGATAGCAGGAATCAGTTCTCACATATGGGTGATGTCGGCGATGACGGAGCCCTCGTGCGGAGCAATTCTCCAGCTTTCAAAGAAAGCCTTTGGGATTGCATCGCGCATGCGCGGTCCCCTTCCCGCCCAATGGTGCCATCTTGCTCAGTCAGATGACGTAGCTAAAAAGATGGCAAAAATGAGAAAAAATTAATCAAAGGACTGCAACTCCAGGGGAGGAGGGAGGGTCGTGAGGACTGATTCCTGCTGTCCCCGGAGGACACCTGTTACAGGTGAGTAACCACGCTTTCTCCAGGAACAAGCAGGAAGTCAGTCCTCACATATGGGACTCCCTAGCTACAGGGCTACCGAGAACCCATAGCTGAAAATGGTTCCCTCTAGAAGAGTCGCAGCAGTAGTGATAGGATTTTCCTCCGAGAACGCAACCCCACGGTAGCCTGACACCAAAGGGTCGGAGGGTAGGAGTTGCCTAAACCTCTAATAGGTTACGGAGTACCGCCTGACCGAAAACACTGTCCCGCCACGACTCTCTCTCCAGGCAGTAGTGGGCGCAAAAGTCTGGCTTGAAGACCAAGTTGCGGCCCGGCAGATGTCTACCAATGGAACAGAGCGGTGGTTAGCCACTGATGCAGCCTTAGCCCTGACAGAGTGGGCCGTGATTCGGCCCTGCAGCTGGAGGTCAGCTGCCCTGTACGCCCAGGCGATGCAGTCTGCCACCCAGGTGGATAACGTGCGCTTAGAGACAGGCAGACCCAGTTTACTAGGGTCATAAGAGACGAAGAGCTGGGAAGCCATCCGATGTCCCCACGTACGCTCCAGGTAAAAGGCGAGCGCCCTCTTACAGTCCAGGGTATGCAGAACCGCTTCTGCCCTGCTGGTATGTGGCCTGGGGAAGAAGGTTGGAAGAATCACCTCTTGGTTAAGGTGAAACGAGGAAACCACTTTTGGGAGGAACTTGGGGTGAGTACAGAGGACCATACTGTTTTTGTAAAACCGTGTATATGGGTCTATCTGATACTAAAGCTTGCAGCTCGCTCACACGTGGAGCAGATGTGAGTGCCACCAGAAAGAGTGCTTTCCAGGAAAGGAAGCGGAGAGGACAGGTGGACATTGGTTCAAAAGGTGGGCAAGTAAGCTGCTGCAAGACCACATTTAAGTCCCACTCTGTAGCCGGTGGGTGAATTGGAGGCTTCAAGAGGAGGCATCTGAGGAATCGGGATACCAAAGGGTGAGCTGAAAGAGGTTGCCCGTCCACTGGAGAGTGGTGAGCTGATAGCGCACTCAGGTGGACCCTGACAGAGTTAGACAAGAGGCCTAACTCCGTGAGGTGGAGCAAGTACTGCAATACCTGAGGTACTTGACAAGTGAACGGGTTCTCCTTATTCTGAGCACACCACCCTTCAAATCTACGCCACTTGAACGCATAGGATTTTCTAGTAGATTGCCACCTAGAGGCCAGCAACACCTCCTCAACCTCCTTAGGAAGAAGTAGAGGAGCAAGTACTACCCTCTCAGCAGCCAGGCCATTAGGTTGAGGGATCTGAGATTGGGGTGTAGCAAGGAACCCTGTTCCTGGGTCAAGAGGTCGGGCTTCACCCCCAGTGGAAGTGGAGTTTCGACCGCCAGTTGAAGGAGAAGAGGGAACCAAGGCTATCTGGGCTACCTGGGGGCTACCAAGATGACTGAGACCTTGTCCCGAAGAATCTTGAACAGAGTGCGCACCACCAGGGGCATGGGTGGGAACGCATAGAGAAGGCCCTGCGCCCACGAGATCAGGAAAGCATCCGCCGCCACGCTCAATGGATGTGGCTGCCTCGAGCAGAACCGGGGCAACTGATGGTTTTGCGAACTGGCAAAGAGATCCATGGATGGGAAACCTCAATGGTTGAAGATCCACTGGGTTACATTCCAGTTCAGTTGCCATTCGTGAGGCTGAAGAATCCTGCTCAACTTGTCGGCCAGGAGGTTCTCCTGACCGGGCAGATAAACTGCCCTTAGGGACATGTGATGTGCCACTGCAAAAGAGCAGAGGTCCAGAGTTTCCTGGCATAGGATGTGAGATCCTGTGCCCTCCTGTTTGTTGATGTAGAACATCGCTACCTGATTGTTTGTCTGCATCAGCACCGACTGATGTGCAAGAAGATGACAGAAGGCTTGAAGAGTTAGGCGGATGGCTCGAAGCTCTATAAGATTGATCTGAAGTACGGCCTCTCACGAGGACCACAGACCCTGAGTGCATGAACCCTGGCAATGGGCACCCCAGACCAGCAAGGAGGCAAGGAGTGGAGTGGCCTAGTGGTTGGGACAAGGTACTTCAGGCCGGAAAGTCGGGGGTACAAATCCCACTAGAGGACAGCAACCTTGGGCCGGAAGGACTGGGGTTTCTAGTCCCACAGGTGCTCCTTGTGGTCTTGGGCAAGCCACTTAACCCTCCATTGCCCATGTTCCCTGTAAATAGTTATCTCCAAGTTATAATGCCCTGTTCAATGTAATTTCAGTTTGTTCAATGTAAACCGCACTGATGCAGAATAGCGCGGTATATAAGAGAATATAAATAAATAAATAAATCTGTCGTCAGCACTCTGGTGTGGGAGGGAGGCTGGAATGGTACTCCCTGAAGCAAGTTGGGGGGGGGGGGTGAAGCCACCATTGCAAGGCTGTCACCAGTAGCTTGGAAATCGCTACCCTGTCTCTGAGGCAGCCGGTGGCCTGTGTCCACTGGTCTCTGAGGCTCCATTGAGCTGTGCACATGTGGAATCGAGCATATGGAGTTACATGCACCGTGGAGGCCATGTGGCCCAGGAGACGTAGGAAGACCCTTGCAGAGACCTGAGGTCTGTGCTGGACCTGCTGGACCAAGTCCAGCAACCGCCTTGCCCTGTCCAGTGGCAGGTAAGACCTTGCCTGGAGTGTGTCCAGTCTTGCCCCTATGAACTACAAGTTTTGAGTGGGGAGTAAAGTGGACTTTTGGTGATTTATCACAAACCCTAGGTGCTGGAGCAGGGTGACTGTGCGAGCAGTGGCCTGCTGTGCCGAATGGCCCCTGATGAGCCAGTCGTCTAGGTATGGAAAGACGAAGACTCCCTGACTTCTGAGGAAGGCTGCCACCACTGCTAGGCATTTGGTAAATACTCTGGGAGCGGAAGCTAGGCCAAAGGGAAGCACTTTGTACTGGAAGTGGTTTCCTCTGACCACAAACCTGAGATACTGTCTGTGGTCTGGGTGTATGAAGATGTGAGTATACGCATCCTTTAGGTCTAAGGAGCATAGCCAGTCTCCCTGGTGGAAGTAAGGCAGTAGGATCCCAAGGGAAAGCATCTTGAACTTTTCCCTCACCAGGAACTTGTTCAGATTTCACAAGTCTGGGATGGGGCGAAGGCCTCCTTTTCTTTTTGGTATAAGGAAATACCTGGAGTAGAAGCCTTGCCCTTGCAGGTGGTGGGGCACCGGTTCCACTGCCTGATCCTTTAGCAGACCTGACAACTTCTGCAGGAGGTGGTTCCTGTGAAGAGGGGGCCTGAGAGGCTCTTCTGGGAAAAAGGAGGTGGGCACCTGGTTGAAATGAAGTAAATAGCCCTGCTGGACTACTTTCAAAACCCAGGCGTTGGAAGTAATGGCTTGCCACCTGTGGGCGTACAGAGCCAGCCTTCCTCCTGTGCAGGACCAAACCACTGGTGGGAGAGGAGCTATGCAGTGGGAGTCAAAAAACCCCTCCCAGCTGGGTAGGAGCCAGAGCTGGAGGCTTGGGGGTCTTCGGCTTACATGGGCCATGCCCTGTCCCCTGGCCTGCTGCCCCTGTTGGGGAGCTGGGGTGATCTGGTAAGTGGGGTAGTTTCTGTAAGCCGTATCCTTCCTCGGGAAAAAGGGCTTTTTCCCCGAGGCCTTCTTCTTGTGAGAAGGTGCAGATGTCTTCTTCAACAACCTTGTCTGGGCTCGATTTCTTCAGCTTTTTCGGTCATGGGTTTGCCGAAGAGGTTGTCTCCTTGGCATGGGACATCGACCAACTTGTCCTGAACCCATGGCTCCAGGTCCACCGACATGAGCCAGGCCTGACGGTGTGCACCGATGCCGGCCGCAGTTACTCGGGCCGAAGCCTCGAAGCCGTCATAAGCTGCCCGAGACATGAACTTCGAGCACTCTAGGATCCCCGTAGACAAGGCCTTGAAGCACTGCAAGGGTTCCTCGGAGAGACCAGCTGAGAACCCGGCAATTTCCTTTGCCAGGTCCCGCAAGTACATGCCCATGTACAGCTGGTAGGTCTGGACATGGCATGACAGCATCAAGCCCTGGTAGCACTTTCTGCCGAGGGCGTCCAGGTTCCGGGCCTCCCGGCCAGGAGGCACCAAGGAGTACGTCTTTTGGCTTTTCAGCCATTGCATGGCCGATTTCACAACCATGGAGTTGTGCGGCAGCTGCACTTTCTGGAACCCAGGACTCTTGCGGACGCGATAAATGGAATCTACCCGCTTGCTGAGTACTGGCATCGAGGTCGGGGACTTCCACATGCAGAGCATCAGCCGTTCCAACATCGGAGGCACCAGTATAGTGAGGGCCTCCTTCGGGGGATTGTCATATTGGAGGGAATCAAGTTCCTCAGCTCAAGGCTCCTCCTCGGCATCCGCAGGGAATGCCAAAGCCTTGGCCATGTCCCTTACGAAGTCCGAGAACCGAGTGTCCTCCGGGGGGACCTATTCCGAGGCTCAGAACCCAGAGAGTCCGATGGGATACACCGATTCAGTAGGTGTCTGGGGAGTCTTCCTCCTCCATCTCCCACGCCGAGTCCTCTGAGGAGGACTCGATGGGCTCTGGCCTCGAGGACTTTGAGCCCGACCGCCCCGACGCTGAGGGCACCGGCGTCGACGACCTCGGTCCCAAACGGGAGGTCGAGGGGGACCGTGGTCGAGGGGGACTTGGCCGAGGATCGACTCGGCCTCCGGCGTTGACGTCGACGTCCCGGTGGTCAGGGCAGATGGACCGGCGAGACCGGCCATCAGCGCCCGCTGCTGCTGTATGAAGGCAGCCATGCTGCTCTCCAGGGCCGCCAACCTGAGACCAAGCTCAGAAGGCTCCGCAGCTCCCGGCTCGGGTCCCGACAGCATTGGGCCCGACACCGGCTCTCCTGGAGGAGAGTCCACGAGGACAACAGACATTACCTTGTCCAACATCACTGGCTCCTTGCGAGGTTGTTTAGCTGGCCGCTCCAACTCCGAGGACCTGGGGCGGCGGTCCGGGCTCCACGGCCTGGAACCCGAGGGCCCAAGCCAATCAGAGGCGTCCAGTGATGCCGCCCTCGCGAGTCTTTTCTTTTTACGGTGTTCCCTGGAGGGAGACCCCCGGTCAGAAGACCCACGATGGTGCCCGGGCTCAGAGTCCCGAGATGTAGAGGCTTCCGATGAGGTCCAGGCCCCTGCGGATGCGAACTCAGGAAAAATCCTGTCACGCTAATGCTGCCTGCTCCTCAAAGATTTTGAAGACATCTTACCACATGGCCCACAGACCACCAGGTCAAGGTCAGGGCCGAGGCATCGGAGGCAGCAGTTGTGTGTGTCGGTGAGAGACATCAACTTCTTACACCGATCACACTTTTTAAACCCACTGGCAGCCGTTGGGGGAAAAAGGGCCCCTGCGAGGTCAAACGACTGGGCTGCCAGCGAAAAATAAAAAGAGCGCAAACACTAGTCATGAAGGACAAAAACGAAAAATAAGGCTGGACTCGATACCGGTGTATCGAGCCGAAGGCAGAAAGGGGAACCGGTGTCGAACTGGGAAGCTGAAAAAAATAATTCAACTTTTCTACTTTTTGCACGGTGATAAAGGGACCACGTCCGTTGGGCTACGCGGAAAAAAGAAGACTGAGCAAGATGGCACCCTTGGGCGGGAAGGGGACTGCGCATGCACAATGCAATCCCAAAGGCTTTCTTTGAAAGCTGGGGAATTGCTCCGCACGAGGGCTCCGTCAGTGCCGACGTCACCCATATGTGAGGACTGACTTCCTGCTTGTTCCTGGAGAAAACCTACCCCTGAAGTACCAGCAGAAGCCTGCCAAAGATATTGCGCTAGTCCAACAAAAAGGTATCACATACAATTTGTTTGTTAATCCTTATTTCCTTACTAACCCACAAATTGAATAAAAAGTTATAGTTGTATGCAAATGTTTAGGCATCCCAGGCCAAATTATATGTTTCAACAAATTTCAAAGTGCACAGAAGTTTTCAAATGCAATCTCAACATGATACAAAGTTCAACACAACATCTTTGTGCAATTTTTAATATATAATTAAATTTGCAGTATTTTTTTACATATTCAAAACAAGAAAATAGTAAATATAGCAGATGCAAAAGTTTGGTCACCTCTATTAGCTGAAATAACAGAGTCCAAATGTTTCCTCTAGTAGCTAAGATTATTTCTATTCTTGCTTTTGAAATTGCTTCCCACTCTTCCTTGCAGAACTCTTCTAGCTTAGAAATATTCTTAAATCTCCTTGGTCCTGCATGCATGAGATATTCCATCAGATTTTCAACAACAATCAAGCCATTTCAAAACCTTCATCTTTCTTTTTAGTAAGTACTTCATGGTTGATTTTGAGGTATGTTTCAGTTTGTTGCCTTGCTACAATGGTCAACCTCCTTTCAGTTTTAATATCTTCAGACTGTGGGACAGTCTAAGATACATAAGCCAAACTCCAGACCTGGAGGATTCCAAACCAATCATGTTTTCAGGATATCCATAATGAATATGCTTAAGATATATTTATATGCACTGCCCCAATGTATGCAAATATATCTCATGAATATTCATTGAGGACATCCTGAAAACCAGGCTGGGTTGTGATCTTCCAGGGCAGGAGTCTGACAGAGTAGTTACTCACCTGTAACAGGTGTTCTCCAGGAGCAGCAGGAATCAGTCCTCACTTATGGGTGACATCGGCGCCGATGGAGCCCCCGTGCGGAGCATTTCCCCAGCTTTCTAAGAAAGCCTTTGGGAATACTGCACGTATGCACGGTCCTCTTCCCGCCTAAAGGTGCCATCTTGCTCAGTCAAATGACATAGCTAAAATACAGCACACAAAAATGTAAAAATGAATTATGTACAACTGCAACTCCCAGGGGAGGAGGGAGGGTTGTGAGGACTGATTCCTGCTGCTCCTGGAGAACACCTGTTACAGGTGAGTAACTACTCTTTCTCCAGGACCAAGCAGGAAGTCAGTCCTCACTTATGGGACTCCCCAGCTTCAGGCTACCGGGGACCCAGAGCTGAAAAATGAGCTCCCTCTCGCCGCAGCATCAGAGAAAGGATTTCACTGAAACATACCCCCACCGGTAGCCCAACCAGAGGGCTGGAGGGTAGGAGTTGCCTAAACCTCGAAGAGATTCCGGAGCACTGCCTGACCGAAAGCACTGTCCCTACGTGACTCCCTCTCCAGGCAGTAATGGGCCGCAAAAGTCTGGCTTGAGGACCAAGTTGCAGCCCTGCAGATGTCTGCCAACGGTACAGAGCGGAGATGAGCTACTGAGGCAGCCATTGCCCTGACATGGTGGGCCGTGACCCGACCCTGCAAAGGAAGGTCAGCTGCCCTGTAAGCCCAGGTGACACAGTCAGCCACCCAGATGGACAAGGTACGCTTGGAGACAGGTACCCCCAAGTTATTGGGGTCAAAAGATACAAAGAGCTGAGTAGCCCTCCTATGCCCCTGCGTACGCTCAAGGTAGAAGGATAAAGCCCTCCTACAGTCCAGGGTATGCAGGACTGTCTCAGCCAGGCTGGCATGGGGCCTAGGGAAGAACGTTGGAAGAACCACCTCCAGGTTGAGATGGAAAGAGGAGACAACCTTTGGGAGGAACTTAGGATGAGTCCTAAGGACTACCCTGTTCCTATAGAAACGAGTGTAGGGTCTGTCACAGACCAGGGCTTGAAGTTCACTCACTCGCCTGGCCGAGGTCAAGGCCACTAGGAATAGTCTTCCAAGAAAGGAAGCGTAGAGGACATGTAGCCAGTGGCTCAAAAGGTGGGCGAGTCAGTTGCTGCAAGACCACATTCAACTCCCACTCAGGGGCCGGTGGACGGAGAGGAGGCTTGAGCAATAGTAAGTCTCTGAGAAACCTGGACACCAAGGGATAAACCGACAAAGAGTGTCCTTCCACCACTGAGTGGTGAGCTGCCAGAGCAGAGAGGTGGACCCGAACAGAATTGGACTTAAGGCCCTGATTGGACAAGTGCAGCAGGTACTGAAGCACCACTGGCACAGTGCAGCCGAAAGGATCCTCCTCGCGTTGCTGGCACCACAAGGAGAACCTCCTCCACTTCAGGGCATATGTTTTCCTGGTGGATTGCTTTCTAGAGGTCAAGACCACCTCTTCCACTTCCTGAGGCAGGCCCCAGGGAGCCAAGACTACCCTTGCAGCCTCCAGGCCACCAGATTGAGAAATTTGAGATTGGGGTGCAGAAGGGAACCCTGATCCTGAGAGAGAAGGTCGGATTGGAAGCTCAGAGGCAGTGGTGTCTCCACTGCTAGTTGAAGCAGGAGTGGGAACCAGGGCTGCCTCGGCCACCTTGGAGCAACCAGAAGGACCAAGGCCTTGTCCCTTAGAATCTTGAACAAGGTTCGGGCCACCAGAAGCGTGGGAGGAAACGCATACAGTAGGCCCTGGGACCAGGAAATCAGGAAGGCATCCGTCGCTGCCCTTAGGGGATGCGGTTGCCTGGAACAAAACCTGGGCAGTTGGTGATTCAGGAGACTGGCAAAGAGATCCATGGATGGAAGTCCCCATTTCAGGAAAATCTTCTGAACCACTAACGGGTGCAGCTGCCACTCGTGGGGCTGCAGAATTCTGCTTAATCTGTCTGCCAGAAAGTTCTCCTGGCCAGGAAGATAAACAGCCCTCAGCAACATCTGGTGCCTGAGGGCAAAGGAGCAAAGGGCCTGTGCTTCCAGGAACAGGGGCTTGGACCCAGTGCCGCCCTGTTTGTTCACATAGAACATGGCTACTTGATTGTCCGTCTGAACTAGAACAGACTGGTGAGCCAAAGTGTGAGAAAAATCCTTGAGGGCTAAGCGAATAGCCCGAAGTTCTAGTAGGTTGATCTGTTGCGTGGCTTCCCATGGAGACCATAGGCCTTGAGTGCAGCTCTCCTGACAGTGTGCACCCCAGCCCTGTAAGGAGGCATCTGTTGTCAACATCACTGTGGGGACAGGCACCTGAAAAGGCACCCCCTGAAGCAAGTTGGGGGGGTGTAGCCACCACCGAAGGGAAGTCAGGAATGGTTTTGACACCCTGACTTTGTCTGCTAGGTTCCCAGTGGCTTGCTTCCACTGAGTTCTGAGGCACCACTGTGCAGGCCTCATGTGGAGGCGGGCATTGGGGGTCACATGTACAGTCGATGCCATGTGTCCTAGGAGCTGCAGACAGAGCCTGGCAGGAACCCTTGGCATGCTGAGAAACCAGGATGCCAACTCCATGAGCCTTTGAGCTCTGTCCTCTGGCAAGTAAGCCCTGGCTTGCAGAGAGTCCAGCCATGCACCTATGAACTCTAGGTTCTGGGAGGGGAGCAAAGTAGACTTTGCGAAGTTTATGACAAAGCCTAGGTCTTGAAGGAGTGATACAGTTCTGAAGGTGGCCTGCCTGGCCTCCTGGTAAGTCTGACCCCGGATGAGCCAGTTGTCTAGATAGGGGAAGACAAAAACACCTTGAGTCCTCAAGTAGGCCGCCACCACAGCAAGGCACTTTGTAAAGACTCGTGGGGCAGAAGTTAGGCCAAAAGGCAGCACTCTGTACTGGGAATGGTTTCCTCCCACCATGATCCTGAGGTACTTTCTGTGGTCTGGATGAATGAGGATGTGAGTGTACGCATCCTTTAGATCTAAGGAGCATAGCCAATCTCCCTGCTGGAGGTAGGGCAGAAGTGTTCCAAGAGTAAGCATCTTGAACTTTTCTTTCTCCAAGAACTTGTTGAGGTTCCTGAGGTCTAGGATAGGCCTTAGGCCTCCGGTTCTCTTTGGCACCAGAAAGTACCTGGAGTAGAAACTGTGCCCCTGTAGGCGAGGAGGTACAGGCTCCACCGCCTTGTCCAGAAGCAGACCTTGAAGTTCTTGGAGGAGGAGGTTTGTGTGCAGGAGAGGCCTTAGAGGCTCTCCTGGGAAGTAGACAGGAGGTAACTGCTGGAAATAAAGCATATAGCCCTTGTGGACTATGCTTAATACCCAAGCATCCCCTGTAATGGGTGGCCACCTGTGGGCAAACAGGGCTAGGCGACCTCCTGTGCAGGAATGGGGCAGCAGAGGTGGAAAGGCTATGCTGTGGGCAGGAGCCGGAGGCTTGGGGGTCTTCTGCCTACGGGGCCTATGTCCCTGCCCCTTGGCCTGCTGCCCCTGTTGGGGAGCTGGGGAGGCCTGGTACTAAGGGAAAGGTTTGTAGGCAGCCGCCTTTCTCGGGTAAAAGGACTTTTTACCCGAGCCCTTCTTTTTGTGAGAAGGGGCAGAAGTCTTCCTGGACAGCCTTGTCCTAGTCAGGTGCTCGGTTTCGAGCTCAGCCACCTTCTCGGCCATGGGCTTGCCAAAAAGGTTTTCACCTCGGCAAGGGACATTGACCAACTTGTCCTGCACCCAGGGCTCGAGGTCCGATGACTGCAGCCATGCCTGGCATCGGGCTCCGATGCCGGCTGCCGCCACATGAGCCGAAGCCTCGAAGCCATTGTAGGCAGCTCGGGACATGAACTTGGAACAGTCCCTGATTCCTGAGGAGAAAGTCTGGAACCTCTGCAAAGGTTCCCCGGAGAGGCCAGCAAAGAACCCGGCAATCTTTTTCGCCAGGTCTCGTAAGTACATGCCCATGTACAGCTGGTAGGACTGGACACGGCAAGCAAGCATCGAGCCCTGGAAGCACTTTCTGCCGAAAGCATCCAGGTTCCGGGCCTCCCTGCTGGGGGGCACCGCAAAGTGCATCTTCTGGCTCTTCAGATGATGCATGGCCGATTCCACCACCATGGAATGGTGCGGCAGCTGCGCCTTCTGGAAGCCAGGGCTCTTACGGAGTCGATAGATGGAATCGACCCGCTTGCTCAAGACCGGCGCCGAGGCCGGTGCCTCCCACATCCTGAAGAGGAGCCGTTCCAGCATCGGAAGAACCCACAGTAAAGGCCTCCTTCGGAGGAGAGTCATACTGGAGGGCCTCGAGCTCCTCGGCTCGAGGCTCCTCCTCGGGGTCCGCGGGAATCGCCAATGCCTTAAGCCATGTCCCGCACGAACTCCGAGAACCGGGTGCCCTCCAGGGGGACCTACTCCGGGGCTCGGACTGCGGTGAGTCCGAAGGGACGCACAGAGTCCGGAAGGTGTCGGGGGACTCCTCGTCTTCCATCTCTCACGCTGACTCATCTGAAGAGGAGTCGAGGGGTTCCGACCGCGCAGGTCTAGGTGGCACCCGCCCCGACGCTGAAGGCACCGGCGTTGACGCCCTCGGTTCCGAGCGGGAGGTCAAAGGGGACCGTGACCGAGGACGACTTCGAGCCTTCATGGTCTCGAGTATCGGTTCGGTCTCCGGGGTCGACTTCGACGTCAATGTCCCGGTGGTCGGGGCAGATGCACCAGCGAGGCTGGCCATCAGTACCCGCTGCTGATCCATGAAGGCAGACAATCAGCACTCCAAGGCTGTCAGCCTGAGTCCAAGCTCAGGAGACTCAGCAGCCACCGACTCGGGCCCCGGCGGCGCCGGGCCTGACGTCGGCTCCCTCGGAGGAGAGTCCACGAAGACTACAGGACCTACGTGTCCAACGGTCTCCGGCTCCACATGAGGTACTTTGGACGGCTTCTCCTGTTCCAAAGGCCTGGGACGGCGTTCGGGGGTCTTAGACCTGGCCCTCGAGGAACCAGGGACCTCTTCCGATGCCGCCCTCACGAGCCGCTTCTTCCTCTTGTGTTCCCGGTCAGAGGACCCTCTGTCCGAAGAACCCCGGCGATGCTCGGGATCAGACTCCCGAGACGTCGAGGCTTCAGACGAGGTCCGGGCCCGGCTAGAGGCAGAATCTGAGAAAATCCTTTCTTTCTGGTGCTGACGGCTTCGAAGTGCCTTGGTGGACATGGGCCACAGATCACTGGATCATGATCTGGTCCGAGGCACCGAAGGCAGCAGCCATGCGTGTCGGTGAGAGACATTAGTTTCTTGCACCGATCACACTTCTTGAAACCACTGGAAGCCATCGGGGAAAAAAGGGCCCCTGCGAGGTCAAAGGACCGGCCTTCCAGGGAAAAACAGAAAAAAAGGCGCGAACGCCAGCCACGAAGGACAAAAACCGAAAAATAGAAGACGGGCTCGATACCGGTGTACCGAACCCGGCGGGAAGGGGAACCGGCGTCGAACTCGGAGAAAAAGACGAAGTAATTGCTGAAAAAAAGTCAACTTTTCCAGGTGACTCGGACAGATGTCCGATGGGTTCCACGGAAAAAGAAAGTCTAAGCAAGATGGCACCTTTAGGCGGGAAGAGGACCGCGCATGTGTGCAGTATTCCCAAAGGCTTTCTTAGAAAGCTGGGGAAATGCTCCGCATGGGGGCTCCATCGGTGCCGATGTCACCCATAAGTGAGGACTGACTTCCTGCTTGGTCCTGGAGAATCCTAGTCTATTATGTGCTAATATTTATTCAAATATACTCTTCCTTCCCCACACACAATATTTCCTATACTACTGGCTGCCACACAACTCCAAAGCCTATGCTCATCAGCTGACTAGTTGTTTTTTTCTTCAAATGTTATTTTGTATAGCTGTGTCTGAACAATTCAATTTTCTTCTAATCAATTCAACGCGCTTTATTCTAAAAAGGTTAAACCTTATCAAAGATTATTTTTTGTATAATTTATAACTATGATGCAGTCATAGAAAATGTTCCCTTCTGACAACTCTCCAATGAAGATCACTGTTGTGCAAGCAATGCTGTACTGTGGACAACTATTCCTGTAACAGCTAAACTTTTCAGTGGGTCATCTGCAGTGATGTGTGGGTTCTGTTTTGCAAATCTAACCAGTTTTTGGATAGCTCTATCAGAGCCTTTTTTGGTCTTCCAGATCTTGCCTTGGCAACAATTACAAGCAATTTCTGAGGAAGAGAACCTGGATGTTTAAGCAAAAATATTATGTCAGTATTTTCATTTTCTTTCTTGTAAGGGCAGTTTTTTCTCCCATTAGCCTTGAGGTTTGCTTGCTCTGCCAAAGTTTCAGATTTCTAAAGAAAGGCATCTCTGAAAGTTTCCATTTCTTATATATGACTCACTGCTATAACCCATTCCAGCTAATAACTAATTGGCTGTATAACCCTCACCCCACCATTGACATTAAAGATCTTAACTATCAAATGTGTACGAGTATACAACCTGCAAAGAGGATTGTATAATTTGGCTGTGTTCCCAAAGGAATCTCAGTCCTTTACAATTAATTTCAAATACATCTTTTTCTGCTGTTTCTTTGGTTTCTAGTTTGTTTTTGTTTCCCAACGCCTCTATTTCTTAACAGTATTTCTGACAGCTGACATTGCTATCTGGAAGAATTTAGTGTAATGCTTTTATAGCTTTCTTTTCTTCTTTTTAAGAGTGAATTATCTTCATTTTCAAAGGTTCAGACAGCTGATTAGGAAAGACCATGGTTAATGAAAGTAGAAAGAACAATAGCAACCTGAAGAAAAATCATAAGAACATAAGATATGCCATACTGGGTCAGACCAAGGTCCATCAAGCCCAGTATCCTGTTTCCAACAGTGGCCAATCCAGGTCACAAGTACCTAGCAGTTTCCCCAAAAGATACAGGTTCCACAACGCTTGTACTGGGTCAAGTATTGATATCCTGGGTCCTTTCTTAATAATGGTTTATGGACCTTTCCTCCAGGAACTTGTCCAAACCTTTTTTAAACCCAGCTACACTAACAGCCTTTACTACATCCTCCGGTAACAAATTCCAGAGTTTGATTACACATTGAGTGAAAAAATATTTTCTTTTATTAGTCTTAAATAGTTTACCCTGTAGCTTCATTGCATGTCCCCTAGTCTTTCTATATTCCGATAAGGTAAACAATCGATCTACGTTTACCCGTTCCACTCCGTTCATTAATTTATAGACTTCTATCATATCTCCCCTCAGCCATCTCTTTTCCAGGTTAAAGAGCACTAACCTTTTTAGCCTTTCTTCATAGGAGTATCCTTCCATCCCCTTTACCATTTTGGTGGCTCTTCTCTGAACCTTTTCTAAAATCGCTATATCTTTTTTAAGATACGGTGACCAGAATTGCACACAATATTCAAGGTGCGGTCTCACCATGGAACGATATAGAGGCATTATAATATCTTTTGTTTTATTTTCCATTCCTTTCCTTATCATACCTAGCATTCTATTTGCTCTCTTGGCCGCTGCTGCACACTGGGCCGAGGGTTTTAACATGGTATCCACAATGACGCCTAAATCTTTTTCCTGAATGGTGGTTCCTAATGTGGAACCTTGCATTGTGTAACCATAGTTTGGGTTGTTCTTCCCTAGGTGCATAACCTTGCACTTGTCCACATTAAATTTCATCTGCCATTTTGATGCCCAGTCTTCTAATTTATCAAGATCCTCTTGCAATTTTCCACAATCCTCTTGGGTTTTAACAACTTTAAATAGTTTTGTGTCATCTGCAAATTTGATAACCTCACTCGTTATTCCACTTTCCACGTCATTAATGAATATGTCATAAAGCAGCGGACCCAGCACAGATCCCTGGGGTACACCACTATTCACCTTTCTCCATTGGGAAAATTGGCCATTTAGCCCTACCCTCTGCTTTCTATCTTTTAACCAGTTCCTGATCCACAATAGTACACTGCCTCCTATCCCATGACTCTTTAGTTTTGCCAAAAGTCTCTTATGAGGGACCTTGTCAAAGGCTTTCTGAAAGTCCAGATACACTATATCAACCGACTCACCTTTGTCCACCTGTTTATTCACTCCTTCAAAAAAACATAACAGATTAGTAAGACAAGATCTTCCTTGTCTAAAGCCATGTTGGCTGTCTCCCATTAGGTCATGACTATCTACATGCTGAGTAATTTTATTTTTTATAATGGTTTCTACCATTTTTCCCGGTACTGATGTCAGGCTCACCGGTCTGTAGTTTCCCGGATCACCCCTGGAACCCTTTTTAAAAATTGGTGTTACATTGGCGATCCTCCAATCTTCAGGTATTAGAGATGATTTTAATGATAGTTCACAGATTACTAATAGCAGGTCTGCAATCTCATATTTCAGTTCTTTCAACACCTTTGGATGTATACCATCTGGCCCAGGTGATTTGCTACTCTTCAGTTTATCTAATAGTTGTAATACATCTTCCCGATGTATCGATATTTCCTTCAATTCTTCCGCACCTTTAAATACCAGAATATTCTACTGTGAAACTGTCTTCAACTACATAATTGAAAGCCTAATAAGTCAATCAACTTTTTGTGCCATATTAACAACTTAAAGAAAAAATAGTTGTGAATCAACTGGTAAGCCTGTCCCTATTAAACACGCCATATTCACTTTTTCATGATTTTCAATGTTAAAATTCACAAGTAAATAATAATTTGCATTAAAAACTGCAGAAAGATCAGATTCACTAGGCGACTGCATAGGGTGACCAGCCCAGGTGGGTAGCAGAAGTAGCACACATGGGTGGCGGCAGCAGCATTGCTCCCACTGAGCTACCATTGATTCCGCTGGCAGGGAAGGCGGGCAACAGCAGTATTTCCAAAAGCAGCGACAAAAAGCCGCCGCTTTTCGAAATACTGTTGCTGCCCACTTCCCCCTCCCCGAGATGGAATCGGTGACAGCTGGGGAGGGGGGGCCGTGAAGCCAGGGTTATTGTGCTTAGGGCGGCAGAAACTCTTGGGCTGGAATGAGAAAGATGTTATGTTTAACTTTGCATAATGTAGAAATTGTGTCAGCTTCTGTTCATTTAGGAATTCACTGAAACATACATTAGACCAAGGTGTCTAAACATTTATACACAAATGTAATTTGCATAGTATGGGATCATTTGCATGCATTTGCATGCTTTTTATCTCAACAACGAATTTGTTCTGGTAAACTAATGTGCATTAAAGTAAAATAACAAAATAATGTATAATTTAGTCATTTGGCAAATATAGTTTATTTCCTTAATGCTTATTAAGAACTACCCTAAGGGGTCTAGTTACTACAGTGCACTAACATTAACGTGTATTAATTCACCATTAACGCATGTTATTAGTAACTAGTCTCATTGAACAAAATGGGATCTGTGTTAAAATGTGTTAACAGTGAACTAATACTCATTAACGTTAGTGCACCTTAGTAATTATATTCCTTATATTTTAAAAAAAACCTCAGAAATATTCATATTTCAGTACTTACGTATTGACCTTGTGAGGCGGTTCAAAGCTTTGAAGTCTCTTCTAAAACATTTTTTTCTTAGATCTATTTTCAGCACTGTAGCCGATTCAGCTATTCCACAAGGTCAAGTTTACTTTATTTCATATTTATATCAAAATCACTTTAAAAGCCTCTATCTTGCATTTGTTGTTTTGTAATCATCAAATGGTCAGTCGTGCACTATGAAAATTGCCACAGTGCCATCTTCTCCAGTCTAATAACATAGCAGGAGCCGGAGGGACTGGGATTTCTAGTCCTATAGGCACTCCTTGTGATCTTGGGCAAGCCACTTAACCCTCCATTGCCCATGTTCCCTGTAAGTATTAGCGTATGTGTCTCATATCCCCTCATGTTAAATGTATCCCCCAATTGACCGCTTTGACCCGGTGAAAAGCGGGATATAAATACAGCTAAATAAAAAAAATAAATAAATAGAAAGCAACTCCCTGGGGAGGTGGGAGGGTTATGAAGACTTATTCCTGCTGTTCCATGGAGAACATCTGCTACAGGTGAGTAACTATGCTTTCTCTGTGTAGGAAATAAGTCCTCATGTATGGGACTCCCAAGTTGCAGCCTACCTGAACCAGAAGAGATTAACAGCCCAACAGGGGCAACCAACTGGAGAAACAAGGAAGAACAAGGTAGTCCCCGAGGGACTCATCTGATTCATCATACTCAGACATCGACCTGAGGATAGCCTAGATAGACAGAAGGGCCAGTGGGCAGCAGTTGACTCTCAGACCCAAAGAGGTGCTGGAGCATGGCTTGGCCAAAATTGCTGTCCCATCGAGAATCCTCATCCAGACAGTAATGGGCTGCAAAGATATGGACTGAAGACCATGTAGCAGCCTTGCAGATTTCCTCTGCAGAAACAGAGTGGAGGTTGGCCACCGACACAGCCACAGCTTGGACATTGTGCACTGTGACATGAACTGCAAGTCTCAACCCAGCCTGGAAATACGCATAAGAAATGCAGTCCACTAGCCAAAGTGATAGTGTGTGCTTTGAGACAACGGTGCTCAGCCTACTGGAATCAAAGGAAATGAACAGCTGGGTGGACCAGCAGTGCACCTTCGTGCACTCCAGATGGAAGACTAGAGCCTGATTGCAATCCAAGGTATGTAATGCCGTTTCACCCCAGTAAGCATGAGACTAAGGGAAGAAAGATGGCAAGGCTATCAATTGGTTAAAGTAAAACATGGAGACCATCTTCGGCAGAAAGTAGGGGTGCATATGGAGAACCACCTTGTTCTGGTGGAACCTGGTGTGACTGGGTGAGTTACCAAGGCTTGGAGCTTACTGATGTGTTGGGCTGACAAACACCACCAGAAAGAGAACCTTCCAGGTCAGGAATATCAGGGGACATGAATCCAGGGGCTCGAATGGAGCCTGTATCAGCTGAGCAAGATCTCAAGCCACTATAGTAGGCTTAAGCAGATGCTTCGAGAGGAGCAGGCCCCGCAAGAAGCAAGCCACGAAAGGCTGGGCCAAAATGGGCTTACCCCGGAGCTGCGATGGTACGCCTCTATAGCGCTGAGGTGAATGCACACTGAATTTGACTTGAGGCCCAAGTCCGAGAGGTGAAGGAGGTACTCCAGCAGCTGGTCTGTGGCTCAAGAGAAGGGGTCCAGCGTCCTGCCCGCAGACCAGGCGGCAAACCTCCACCACTTCAGCACATAGGCCTTGTACATCGAGCCCTTGCAGGATACCAGAAGGACGTTTGTAACACCCTCAGGAAAACTGAGGTCTGAGAGGATTACTCACTCAGTATCCATGCTGTGGAGGCCAAGGAACGGAAACTGGAATGCAGCAGGGTTCTGCTCTCCTATGAGATGAGGTCTGGGGCAGATCCTAGGTGGAAGGATGACTTCTGCGAGAGCTGCAGCAGTGGTAGGAGCCACGGCTGTCGAGGCCAATAAGGGCAATAAGGATCATAGAGCTCTTGTCAGCCTGCAGTTTCAGGAGAATTTTCTCCATGAGTGGTATCGTGGGGGTATGCATACAGCAAGCCCCTCTCCCCCCAGTGGAAGGGTAAGGCATCTGAAGCCAGGCAGTTGCTGGCTGGGAGCAGAACCGGCCCATCTGTGCATTGTGTGCCATGACAAAGAGATTCACAGTGGAAGTGCCCCACTCCTGAAAGATCCGGTTCACCACTGCCCTGCTGAGGGTTCACTCATGGACTCAGTTGAGCTGGTCTCCTAGGCTGTTGAACTCACCAGGCAGATAAGTCGCTCTCAGGTCCATGCCATGGAGCAGAGCAAACTTTCACAACCAAACCACCTCCCAGCAGAGGAGGTATGAATCTGTGCCCCCGTTTGTTCGTGTAGAACATTGTCACTTGGTTATCCATTTGGATCAGGGCCACGTGATGGGCCAGGGGGACTCGGAAATTGCGGAGGGCATTGGCTATTGCCTGAACCTTGAGAAAGTTGATCTGGAGAGGCTCTTGCTTGGACCACAGGCCCTGCATGCGCAGACCGCCCAGGTGAGCTCCCCAACCGAGCTTGGATGTGTCTGTTGTGGTCGTCTTGCGGGGGGACCACCATCTTGAATGGGAGGCCTTTGAGCCGATTTCTTGGCTCAAGCCACCAGCCGAGGGACTGCACCAGAGGTGGGATTACCACTCCATCCCAAAGGCAGTCAGTTGCCTGCTTCAACTGTGTGCTTAAGGTCCACTAGGCCTGCTGTATGAAGAGACAGATCTGAGGGGTGACTGCACTATGGCTGCCATGTGACTAAGGACCCTCAACATCCCTCGGGTCGTTGTGTGGCACTGATGCCACACATTGCCCACCACTGCTACCAATCGCTGCATGGGTCTTCCGATAGAAAGGCCCACACCCAAGTGGTATCGAGGAGAGCTCCGATGAACTCCAGCTGCTGCGTGGGCTGGAGATGGGACTTCAGGTAGTTGATCACAAAGCCCAGCTGCTCGAGTATCTGAGTGGTGAAGTTGGCAGACTGCTGGACGCAGTCAGCATGGAACCTTTGATGAGCCAGTCATCCAGGTATGGAAAGATGAAGACCACCGTGCTCTGGAGGCTGGCAGTAATGATCACCAGACACTTCATGAAGACCTATGGAGCTAAGGCCAGCACGAAGCAAAGTACTCTGAACTGAAAGTGCTGGCCTCCCAGCACAAATCAAAGATATTGTTTGTGATTCGGGTGGATCGGGATGTGCGTATATGCATCATTTAGATCCAAGGACCAATTGCCCTGTAGAAGGTTCGGGAGCAGCATCCCCAGCGAGACCACTTTGAACTTATGCAGCAGGAACTGGTGTAGGTATCACAGATCCAGGATGAGCCTGAACTATGCAGTCTTCTTGGGAACCAGGAAGTTTCTGGAATAGAAGCCCCATCCAACCTGAGCCAGGGGGACCGGCCTGAAGGCTAGATCAGCTAACAGGGTGGCCTGCAGCAGGCTCTGGTGCAATGGGTCCATGGGGTACTCCCCTGGGGAATAACTGAGGTGGCAACTGGGTGAGGTGCAGCCGATATTGTCTTTAGATGATCAGCAACACCCAGGCATCCTAGGTGATGAAGGGGTCACCTGTGGGCGAAGTGGATGAACCACCCCCCCTATCTGGGAGGGTATAATGGAAAACAGTGGCCTGCTAGCTATGCTCCTGAGGAATCCATTAAAAGCCCACACCCTGCTCGGGGCTGGCTCCCTCCGCTGCTGGCAGGGGGCCTGCACCTACAGCTGGGCCAGTGGCTAGGCTGGGTAATACTGGTGCAGGCACAGGTAGCAGGCCTTTTTACCTTGATATTTCTTCAGCGAAGGATCCACAGTCTTCTTTGAGAGCCCACAGAGGGTTATATGCTCATTCTCAAGCTCCTCTGCCTTCTCCTCCACTGGTTTCCTAAGGAAGCTCTCATTCGGCAGGGGACATTGGTCAACTTGTCTGGACCCACTGTTCCAGGTCAGAGAACTGCAGCCACACCAACTGGTGGGCAGTGATGCCCACCACTGCTTCTCTGCTGGCAAATTCAAAAGCATCATAGGCGTCACACACTAAGAATTTAGAGCAGTCCTTTCCATGGCCCAACAAGGTTTGAAAGGACTCGAGACGGTCATCAGGGACATGGATGGCAAATTCCAACAGGTCCAGCATGATCCTTCAGGAACATACACATATAGGTCTGGTAGGCCAGAACCCTGACCATCAGCATAGAACCCTATAGCATTTTCTCCTGTAATCCAGGATTCAGGCCATCTGGTCTGTGGGCACCAAAGCGTGGGTCTTGGTGCTCTTAACCTACTTCAAGACCAGCTCAGCCACGATAGAGTTGTGTGGCAGTTGAGGCTTCTCGAAGTTCGGGGCCTTCTGGACCCACTACAGGGAATCGAGTCTCTGATTGATGACTGGAACTGAGAGGAGTTTCCCGCAGTTCAAAAAGCAGCCATTGCAGGATGTGGTGCATAGGTACTGTTACTGCCTCCATGGGGGCCAAGGGATACTAGAGAAGCTCCAGTTCCTCTTCCAATTCCAGGGAGAAGGGGATTGCCTTGGCCATGTCCCTTACAAAGTCCTGAAAGGACATGTCCTCTGGAGGTGACTTACACTGCAAGGGGGAAAGCGAGGGAATGGATGGAGGTCAGGGGACAAGAGATCAGATGCCATCGATGCCTCCTTGATCTCACACTCTGATTTGGATTCTGAGAGGAACTCAAAGTAGTGTAAGGTCTTCTCCCTCTGCCAGCTCCATGACTGGGGAGAGGGCAGGCAACAGTGGCCCCGTGCTGCCCTGTGTATGAGCGCCAGTCCCCCTGGGCATCGGATTCCAACACGCTGGACAGGGAGATGGCCAGCGGGAGCAGTGTCAATTTCAACCTCCCCCTAATGTGCCTGCCTCAGGAGGCAGGGCATGGGTCTCAGAAAGGGCTGAACAGAGTATGGTGATGATGACACTGGTGCTGCAGAGCTTGTGTTCTACAAGGCTAGAACCACTGCCAAGTAAGCTTCAAGAGCTTGAAGGCGTCCCTCTAGCACCACCTCCTGCGAGGAAGCTGGTGCCATGGCCACGGTCACTGGTGTCGATACCTCAGGTGGGGACTCCACGATGATTGGTACCATTGGGAAACAACTGGTTGCCCTCCTGGCCAATGGGAGTTGACTCCTCTGTTCTGGGGGTTGATTCCTCATGCTGGGGAAGCTTGGCCGGATGTTCCTGGCCATCGCTTTCTGCATCACATCGAGAGAGGCTGCGACGACAATGCACCCAGACCTTATCCTGATGCTCCCCCTTCGATGTCGACGGGGTCTCACCAGAGAGTCTCCTCTCGCCACTCGAGGCTCCTGGTTCTAATTGGGCATGGACATCCCTCCCCATAGACGCCACAGCAGAAGCCTTGGAAGGCATTGACAATGGAGTCTGGGCAGAGGATGCTGAATTTGATGAGCCAAAGAGGGACGACTACTGTTTTTTCCGACCCTTTGGTCCCTGTCACGTCATCTGCAGGCACGGATTGCAGGCCATGGCTGATAATCAGGTCCAAGGCACTGTAAGCACCAATTGTGACAGTCAGTGATCGAAATGGTCCTGCCACACTTAGTGCATTTCTTGAAGCCACTAGCTGGCTTAAGCAAGTCAAAAAATACCACCATGCCAAAGTTAAACTCAATAATTGCCGCGGGCAGGAAAAAAAAGCCCCAGAGGGTAGCAACCCAGCAAAAGATGAGAAAAAAAGAAAAGAGAAGAAAAAAACCCCTAAGTCGGTTGGGACCGACTAAGCCGATGACAGGCGGCAAGAAAAGCAGAAAAAAAACCAGTCCACGAGGATCAAGAAAGACATTTTTTTTCCAGTCTGCAGGAACAAGTCCTACAGTAGGAGCTCCAGAGAAAATAGAAGAGTGGAAAAAATGGTGCTGTGGCAGGCAGGAAGGCAGGCGTGTATGCGCTATGTGCCTTCCAAAAGCTTCCTTTGAAAGCTGGGGAGTGTTCTCGTGCAGTGCTCAGTGATGTCACCCATATGTGAGGCTTACATAAGAACATAAGATATGCCATACTGGGTCAGACCAAAGTCCATCAAGCCCAGTATCCTGTTTCCAACAGTGGCCAATCTAGGTCATACGTACAGAGTAGTTACTCACCTGTAACAGGTGTTCTCCAGGAGCAGCAGGAATCAGTCCTCACATATGGGTGACATCGGCGCAGACGGATTCTCCGTGCGGAGCATTTACCCAGCTTTCAAAGAAAGCATTGGGGAATGCAGCACGCATGCGCGGTCCCCTTCCCGCCCACAGGTGCCATCTTGCTCAGTCTAATGACATAGCTAAAAGACAGCAAAAAAAAAATAATAAATCATATGACCGCAACTCCAAGGGGAGGAGGGAGGGTTGTGAGGACTGATTCCTGCTGCTCCTGGAGAACACCTGTTACAGGTGAGTAACTACTCTTTCTCCAGGACCAAGCAGGAAGTCAGTCCTCACATATGGGACTCCCCAGCTTAAGGCTACCGGAGACCAAAAGCTGAAAAATGAGCTCCCTCTAGAGCCTCAGCATGCAAGAAAAGAATCTTCTCTGATAACACCCCCGAACGGTAGCCCAACACCAGGGCCGGAGGGTAGGGGTTTCCTAAAACCCAGAGATTATGGAGTACCGCCTGTCCGAAAGCACTGTCCCTGCGGGACTCCCTCTCAAGGCAGTAGTCGGCCGCAAAAGTCTGGCTTGAAGACCAAGTAGCACCCGGCAGATGTCTGCCAACGGAACAGAGCGGAGGTGAGCCACTGACGCAGCCTTCGCCCTGACACGGTGAGCCGTAACTCGACCCTGCAAGGAGAGGCCGGCTGCCCAGTAAGCCCAGGCGATACAGTCGGCTACCCATATGGACAAAGTACGCTTGGAGACAGCCAACCCCAACTTATTGGGGTCAAAAGAGACGAAGAGCTGAACAGCCCTCCGGTGCTCCCGCGTACGGTCAAGGTAGAAGAACAACGCCCTCCTACAGTCCAGGGTATGCAAGACCATCTCAGCCCGGCTGGCATGAGGCCTGGGAAAGAAAGTTGGAAGAACCACCTCCTGACTGAGGTGGAAGGAGGAGACAACCTTTGGAAGGAACTTAGGGTGAGTCCGTAGGACTACTCTGTTCCTATAGAACCTAGTATATGGTGCATCTGATACTAGGGCCTGAAGCTCACTCACTCACCTTGCTGAGGTAAGGACTACCAGAAACAACGCTTTCCAGGAGAGAAAACGCAGAGGACAAGTAGCCATAGGTTCAAATGGTGGGCAAGTAAGCCGTTGCAAGACCACATTTAAATCCCATTCAGGGGCAGGTGGACACACTGGAAGCTTAAGCAAAAGCAGGCCTCTGAGGAAGCGAGCCACCAAAGGATGGCTGGAGAGAGACTGACCCTCCACTGGTAAGTGGTGTGCTGAAAGAGCACCAAGATGAACTCTAACTGAATTGGACTTAAGGTCTAGGTTGGACAGGTGAAGCAAATATTGCAGCACCACTGGCACCAGGCATGAGAAAGGATTCTCGTTGTGTTGAGTACACCAGGTAGAGAATCTACGCCACTTAAGGGCATAAGACTTTCGGGTGGACTGCCTCCTAGAGACTAAGACCACATCCTCCACTTCCCTAGGCAGTAGTAAGGGTGCTAGAAATACCCTTTCAGCAGTCAGGCCATCAGATTGAGGGACTGGAGATTGGGGTGTAAAAGAGATCCCTGCTCCTGAGACAGGAGATCTGGTTGCATTCCCAGAGGAAGAGGAATATCCACCGCTAGTTGCAAAAGAAGTGGGAACCACGACTGTCGGGGCCATCTGGAGGCCACCAGAATTACCGAGGCCCTGTCCCGGAACACCTTGAACAGTGTCTGGGGTACTAGAGGCGTGGGAGGCAAGGCATATAGGAGGCCTGTAGACCACGGAATGAGAAACGCATCCGCTGCTAATCTGAGAGGATGCGGTTGTCTGGAGCAGAACCTGGGTAATTGACGGTTCAGAGGACTGGCAAAGAGATCTATGGCCGGAAGACCCCATCTCAGGAAGATCTGTTGAACCACTAAAGGATTCAACTGCCATTTGTGCGGCTGCAGGATCCTGCTCAATCTGTCCGCCAGGTAATTCTCCTGACCTGGGAGATAGACCGCTTTGAGAAGAATGCCGTGATTGACTGCCCAGGAGCACAGTTTCTGCGCTTCCTGACATAGAAGGCGGGACCCTATGCGCCCTTGTTTGTTCACATAGAACATAGCAACTTGATTGTCTATCTGAAACAAGACTGACTGGTGAGAGATGAGATGAGAGAAAGTTCTCAGGGCTAAGCGGATGGCTCTCAGATCTAAGAGATTGATCTGCTGTGCGGACTCCCAAGGAGACCACAGGCCTTAAATACATGCTCCCTGGCAATGTGCACCCCAACCTTGGAGAAGCATTGGTTGTCAGCACCTGAGAGTGTGGAGGTGTCTGAAAAAACACCCCTTGCACCAGATTCGGAAGATGAAGCCACCACTGTAGAGAAGACTCCAGTAGTGTGGACACCCTCACTCTGTCCGTGAGGTTTCCCGTGGCTTGGTGCCACTGAGTTCTGAGGCCCCATTGAACTGGCCTCATGTGTAGACGAGCATTTGGAGTCACATGGAACGTGGAAGCCATGTGGCCTAAGAGCCTCAGGAATTGTCTGGCGGAGACCAGAGAATTGCTGTAGAACTGACTGGCCAGATCCATCAACCTGTGTGCCCTGTCTATGGGCAAAAATGCCTTTGCCTGAAGGGTGTCCAGTCTTGCTCCTATGAATTCCATGTTCTGTGAAGGGTGCAAAGTGGACTTTGCGAAGTTTATAACAAAGCCCAGATGCTGCAGCAGAGCGACAGTGCGGAGGGTGGCTTCATTGGACTCTTGTGGGTATTGAACCCTGATAAGCCAGTCGTCCAGGTATGGGAAGACGAAAAGGCCTTGAACCCTGAGGTAGGCCACCACCACTGCCAGGCACTTGGTGAATACCCTGGGGGCGGAGGTTAGGCCAAAAGGCAGTACTCTGTACTGGTAATGGTTTCCTCCCACTACAAATCTGAGATATTGTCTGTGGTCTGGATGAATGAGGATGTGAGTATAAGCATCCTTTAAATCTAAGGAGCATAGCCAATCTCCCTGCTGGAGGGAGGGCAGCAGGATTCCAAGGGTAAGCATCTTGAACTTTTCCCTCTCCAGGAACTTGTTTAGATTCCGCAAGTCTAGGATGGGTCTGAGGCCTCCTGTTCGTTTTGGTACCAGAAAGTACCTGGAATAGAAGCCTTGACCCCTCAGGTGGTGGGGCACCGGTTCCACTGCCTGTTCCTTTAGAAGACTTGCTAACTCCTGCAGGAGTAAGTCCCTGTGCAGAGGAAGTCTTGGAGGCTCACCTGGAAAATAGGAGGGGAGTACCTGGTGAAAGTGGAGGAGATAGCCCTTCTGGACTATACTTAGTACCCAGGTATCCCTTGTTACAGGCTGGCCACCTGTGGGCGTACAGGGCCAGCCGGCCTCCTGTGCTGATAGGGGCCAGCTGAGGAGGAGAGGCTATGCCACTGGAGTCAAAACCCCGCTCCCTGCTGTGCAGGGGCCGGAGCTGGTGGCTTAGGGGTTTTCTGCCTACGAGGCCCATGTCCCTGCCCCTTGGCCTGCTGACCCTGCTGGGGAGCTAGAGAGGCCTGAAAATGAGGGTACTGTTTATAGGCAGATGACTTTCTCGGGTAAAAGGTCTTTTTTCCCGAGCCCTTCTTCTTCTGAGAAGGGGCAGAGGTTTTCCTGGACAGCCTTGTCCGGGTAAGAGTCTCGGTCTCAAGTTCTGCAGCCTTTTCAGCCATTGGCTTGCCAAAGAGGTTTTCACCTCGGCAGGGGACATCGACCAACTTGTCCTGCACCCATGGCTCAAGGTCCGATGACTGTAGCCAGGCCTGATGGCGTGCACCGATGCCGACCGCGGCTACTCGGGCCGAAGCCTCGAAGCCATCATAGGCTGCTCGAGAGATAAACTTCGAGCACTCACGAATACCCGATGACAGAGCATTGAACCTCTACAAAGGTTCCTCGGAGAGACCAGCCGAGAACCCGGCAATCTCCTTTGCCAGGTCTCGAAGGTACATGCCCATGTACAGCTGGTAGGTCTGGACACGGCAAGCAAGCATAGAGCCCTGGAAGCACTTTTTACCGAGGGCATCCAGGTTCCGGGCCTCCCGGCCGGGAGGCACCGAGGAGTGCATCTTCTGACTCTTCAGACAATGCATGGCCGATTCCACAGCCATGGAGTGGTGCGGTAATTGTGCCTTTTGGAACCCAGGGCTCTTGCGGACTCGATAGATGGAATCGACCCGCTTGCTCAAAACCGGCATCGAGGCCGGCACCTCCCACATGCGGAAGAGCAACCGTTCCAGCATCGGAGGAACCGGTACAATAAAGGCCTCCTTTGGAGGAGAGTCATACTGTAGGGCCTCGAGCTCCTCGGCTTGAGGCTCCTCCTCAGGATCCGCGGGGAAGGCCAAGGCTTTGGCCATATCCCACACGAAGTACGAGAACCGGGTATCCTCCTGTGGGGACCGTCTCCGAGGCTCGGACTCCAGCGAGTCCAATGGGACCCACTGAGTCCGAAAGGTGTCGGGTGACTCCTCATCCTCCGTTTCTCAGCCGGACTCCTCGGAGGAGGAATCAAGTGGCTCCGGTCGGGCAGGCACTGATGCCATCCACACCGATGCCGAGGGTACCGGCGTCGACGACCTCGGTCTTGAGTGGTAGGCAGAGGGAGACCTTGGCCGAGGATCGACTCGAGCGCGCATGTACTCGAGGATCGGCTCGGCCTCCGGGGTCGACTTGGACGTCGATGTCCTGGTGGTCGGGGCAGATGCGCCGGTGAGACCGACGATCAGTGCCCACTGCTGTTCCATGAGGGCAGCCAAGCTGCACTCCAAGGCCGTCAACCTGAGTCCGAGCTCAGGAGACTCAGCAGCCCCCGACTCGGGCCCTGACAGTGTCAGGCTCGACGTCGGCTCCCCTGGAGACGAGTCCACATGGACTACAGTACTCACGTGACCAGGGGACTCCATCTCCACACGAGGTTGTTTTGCAGGCCTCTCCGACTCCGAAGACCCGGGATGGCGCTCGGGGCTATGCGACTTGCCCTCGAGGAGCCAAGTGCATCCACCGACACCGCCCTCGTGGGTTTTTTCTTCTTGCGATGCTCCCGTGAGGGAGACCCCTCTCAGAGGAGCCCCGGCGCTGCTCGGGCCGGAGTCCCGCGACGTCAAGGCCTCTGACGAAATCCGGGCCCATACGGATGCGGAGTCAGAGAAGATCCTTTCCTTCTGGTGCTGCCGACTCCTCAACGCCTTCGAGGACATTTTCCCACACGGGCCACAGATCATCAGGTCATGACCGGGCCCAAGGCACCGGAAGCAGCAGTCATGTGTGTCAATGAGAGACATACGTTTCTTACACCGATCACACTTTTTAAACCCGCTGGCAGCCATCGGGGAAAAAGGGCCCCTGTGAGATCAAAAGACAGGGCTGCCAGTGAAAACAGAAAAATGTCGCGTACGCTAGTCACTAAGGACAAAAAACGAAAAAAAGAAGTCAGGGCTCGATACCGATGTATCGGGCCCAAGCGGGAAAGGGAAACCGGCGTCGAACCAAAGAAAACAGGTCCACGCAGAACAAAATCAATTTTTTCCTCGGGTGAAAACGAAACACGTCCGTCGGGCTTCGTGGAAAAAAGAAGACTGAGCAAGATGCGTGCTGCATTCCCAAAGGCTTTCTTTGAAAGCTGGGGAAATGCTTTGCACGGGGGCTCCGTCGGCGCCAACGTCAACCATATGTGAGGACTGACTTCCTGCTTGGTCCTGGAGAACTAGCAGTTTCCCCAAAAGACAGGTTCCACAATGCTTGTACTGGGTCAAGCATTGATATCCTGGGTCCCTTTTTAAAAATTGTTTATGGACCTTTCCTCCAGGAACTTGTCCAAAACTATTTTAAACCCAGCTACACTAACAGCCTACATCCTCAGGTAACAAATTCCAGAGTTTGATTACACGTTGAGTGAAAAAATATTTTCTCTTGTTGTTGTTGTTAAGTGCCGTCGAGTCGGAGTCGACTCATGGCGACCCTCTGGATAGCTATCCTAAATTGTGTTCGGTCTTCAGTCAGGTGGCTCATTGTTGACAGACTGGTACCCATAGCTGCTGTTATTGTATCGATCCATCTCATTGCTGGCCTTTCTCTTTTGCGTTGACCTATCTTGCCAAGCATGATGTCTTTCTCTAATGAAATCTCTCTTCGCATGATGTGTCCAAAGTATGAAAGTCGAAGTCTTGTCATCTGAGCTTCTAAAGAAAGCTTAGGTTTGATCTCCTCTAGTACCGAATGGTTTGTTCTTCAGGCAGTCCATGGTATACACAGTATTCGCCGCCAGCACCATAATTCAAAGGCATCAATTTTCTTCCTGTCTATCTTCTTCAATGTCCAACTTTCGCATCCGTATGATGTTATTCAAAATACCATAGCTTGAACAAGTCAAATCTTTGTATGGAGAGAGACATCTCTGCTCTTGAGAATCTTATCTAGGTCTTTCATAGCCATTCTGCCAAGAGCAATGCTCGTCTGATTTCTTGACTGCTTGTTGCTTCTTTATTGATACTTGATCCAAGAAGGTTAAAGTTGTTCATGATTTCAATTTCTTCTCCTTCAACGATGAACCTGTTAATTATGCCATTTGTCATGATCTTTGTCTTCTTTACATTAAGGTGCAGGCCCATTTTGAGACTATGTTCTTTGATCGTAAAAAGCAAATGTTTCAGATCATCTTCACATTCAGCCAGTAATGTGGTATCATCAGCGTAGCGAAGGTTGTTGATGAGTCTTCCACCAATCTTCACAGCTCTGCTGTCTTCATACAATCCTGCTTCTGATGATTTGTTCTGCATATAAATTAAACAGGTAGGGAGAAAGTATGCAGCCTTGTCTTACACCTTTGCTTATTTCAAACCATTCTGTTTCTCCTTGTTCCGTTCGAACTGTTGCTTTTTGATCAATGTAGAGATTGTGCAAGATAACGATCAGGTGTTCGGTATACCCATGCTTCTTAATGTGGCCCAGAGTTTCTCATGGTTTACACAGTCAAAAGCACAAATAGATATCCTTTTGGCATTCTTTAGTCTTTTCAAGGATCCATCTCACATCCGCAATGATGTCTCTCGTTCCTCGCCCTTTCCTGAACCCTGCTTGCACTTCAGGTAGTTCTTGTTCTAGGTATGGTTGTAGTCTCTTTTGAATAATCTTCAGTAGAATCTTGCTGGTATGTGGGATCAGAGCGATTGTGCGATAATTTCCATAGTCAGTTGGATCACCTTTCTTTAGTATTGGTATAAACACAGATCTTTTCCAGTCAGTTGGCCATGATGTTGTCTTCCATATTTCTTGGCAGAGCCATGTAAGTACAGTAACAGCTGCATCAGATTGCTGTAATACTTCTATGGGAATACTATCAATGTCTGGTGCTTTGTTCTTTGATAAGGCTTTCAATGCTGCTTCAACTTCTTCTTTCATCACCAATGGTTCCCTATCATAAGGTACAGGTTGAAACGGCTGTTGGTCCACTTGATCTTTATCATATAAACTCTGTATATTCCTTCCACCTTTTCTTGATCTTTTCAACATCATTCAACATAGAACCTTGACTATCTTGTAACATTCCAATTCGAGGCTGGAATGTTTTCGTAGCTTTAGGAAAGCTGATCTTGTACTTCCTCTAATAGTTTCTGCTTCTATTTCCTTGCATGTGTCGTTGTAGTACTTTTCCTTGTCCTGTCTTTCTGCACATTGGAAATCTCTGTTGAGTTCTGCGATTGTCTTTCTTTCTCCTCTGGCTTTAGCTTCTCTGCGTTTCTGGGCAATTTTCAGAGTTTCTTCCGTCATCCATTTTGGCCGTTTTTGCTTTTTCACCTTTTGTAGAGACTTCTCGCTTTCTTCCAACACAATCTTCTTGATGTCATTCCATAACTCTTCTGGAGCTCTGTCATTTGTATCTAAAGCAGCAAATCAACTTTGCAGGCAGTCTTTAAATTCCAGTGGTATATTCTCAAGGTCATATTTTACTGCATTCATGAGAGGTTTGCTCTTTTTCAACTTTAGCTTGAGTTTGCATACTAGTAGTTGATCTGTACCACAGTCAGCTCCAGGTTTTGTCTTTGTTGATGTTATAGAGCTTTTCCATCGTTGACTTCCACAGATGTAGTCAATTTGATTTTTATACAATCCATTGGGTGAAGTCCATGTGTACAGTTGCCGCTTGTGTTGCTGGAAGAAGGTGTTTGAGATGAATAGATCGTTGGTCTTGCAGAATTCTATCAGTCTTTCTCCAGCTTCATTTCTGTTGCCAAGTCCATATTTTCCAACTACTTTGCCGCCTTCTTTGTTGCCAACTTTTGCATTCCAGTCACCCATGACTATCAGGATATCCTGTTTGCATGTTCTGTCAATTTCAGCTTGTACTTGTTCATAGAACTCTTCAATTTCATTCTCTTCTGCAGCTGTTGTTGGGGCATATACTTGAATTATAGTTATGTTGATAGGCATTCCTCGTAGATGAATAGAGATTAAGCGTTCGCTGACTGCATTATATTTCATTACAGTTCTTGCAAGTTTCTTCTTTATTATAAATGCAACACCATTTCTTCTTTGTCTTTCATTTCCAGCATAGTAGACCATGTGATCATCTGATGCAAAGTGCCCAATGCCAGTCCATTTCAGTTCGCTGACACCCAACAGATCATTCCATTTCATTCTTGACCACCTCCAACTTCTCTTGGTTCATGCTTTGTACGTTCCAAGCTGCAAACCAACTGTCTTAAATAGTTTACCCTGCAGCTTCATTGCATGTCCCCTAGTCTTTCTATATTCTGATAACAAACAATCGATCTATGTTTACCAGTTTCACTCCATTCATTAATTTATAGACTTCTATCATATTTCCCCTCAGCAGTCTCTTTTCCAGGTTAAAGAGCCCTAACCATCCCCTTTACCATTTTGGTGGCTCTTCTTTGAACCTTTTCTAACGCGATATCCTTTTTAAGATACGGCGACCAGAACTGCACACAATATTCAAGGTGTGGTCGCACCATGGAACGATGCAAAGGCATTATAATATCCTTTGTTTTATTTTCCATTCCTTTCCTTATGATACCTAGCATTCTATTTGCTCTCTTGGCCGCCGCTGCACACTGGGCGGAGGGTTTTAACATGTTTTCTACAATGCCGCCTAAATCTTTTTCCTAGGTGGTGGTTCCTAATGTGGAACCTTGCATTGTGTAACCATAGTTTGGGTTGTTCTTTCCTAGGTGCATAACTTTGCACTTGTCCACATTAAATTTCATCTGCCATTTTGATGCCCAGTCTTCCAATTTATCAAGATCCTCTTGCAAATCACTCTGTTACTTACCTGTAACAGGTGATCTCTGGGAACAGCAGGAATAAGTCTTCACATATGGGTACGTCGGTACCGACGGAGCCTGTGCGGGAACGCTCCCCAGCGTCCAGAAAGAAAGCCTTTGGGAGCATCCTACACGCATGCGCGCTGCCTTCCCGCCCATTCACTTCCCTCTCATCAGTTGGGTTTGTAGCTGAGACCGAAGGAGGGAAGTAGACAAATTAGAGAGAGAGAGAGAGAACAACTCCTAGGAGAGGTGGGTGGGTTGTGAAGACTTATTCCTGCTGTTCCCAGAGATCACCTGTTACAGGTAAGTAACTGTGCTATCTCCAGGAACAAGCAGGAATGAGTCTTCACATATGGGGACTCCCAAGCTAGAGATGCCTAGAGGAGGTCCCAGCATGTTGCAAATCTAATGGATGGGCCATGCTATTTCCCAGAAGCTCAGGCATCCAAGGGATGGAGGGTAGGAGTTGAATTAAAAAGGGTGTGCTGTGGAACAGTTTGACTAAACAAGGCGTTTAGAGGGGAGTCCTTGTGTAGATCATAATTAATTGTTAGTAAATATTGAATTCCAATTTTCTAATGTGGACCTTACTCAAAAGTATTGCGAAAGTATTTGTTGAGGCTAATATGGGTCTGCTGCTAAGAGCCAGTAGATTATCCCCAAAGAAATTACCTCACTGTGAAGTAGAGGAAAATAAATTTTGCAATACAGGCAGAGGTCAGAAGCCTTAATGGCTAGAACTAATCCCAGAAGAAAAAACTGGGGGAGTTTAATGAGGTTGGACTTTGGAGGAAAAGCCAAAGCTTCTGTAGGCCAAAGTTTAAAGCTCTTTGTCCTTGGAGCAGAATAAGGCTCTAGGAAAGAGGAGGTAAATCTGACTGGTCTGGACGAAAAGGTAGAAATACGCCTTGCAGAAAAAGGATGGGTCTTTAAGACCCCTTTATCCAAATGAAAGAAAAAAAACATTTGTAGTAGGTGCTGTAGCCTCCAATTTCTTGAAGATCAGTAATGTCTTCCCTAAGTAATGTCACTTAGGATAATGACTTTACATGGAGAGCTTCAGATGTAACGTAACCGGAAATGTTACGGTAAAAGAAGGTATTTTCTAATTACCATAGAAATTGGTTGTCCATTTAAAACCCTAAGGTATGCTGGAACTGCATTAATATGGACAGTAACAAATCTTTCAGAGTCATATATATATATATATACTGTCATGAGGCTGGTATCAATAAAGATGCAAAGTTGAAAAGAAACCCTGTTTCTAAGAGAGATCTAGATGTGCAATTACCGCAAAGCACAGCTAGAGGGGGCAGGAGTGGTCATACAGGAGCTAATGAGGCTAAGAGAGCTAACTACTTGCACCTGGAAATGAGCCCGGGAGATTCAAAGGAAAGATTCCTTTATAAGCAGAAGCTGAATGCTAGCAAAGGAGGAACAGCTCCAAGGGCAGGAGAAAGAGGAACAGCTCCAAGGGCAGGAGAAGGAGGAACAGCTCCAAGGGCAGGAGGAACAGCTCCAAGGGCAGGAGAAAGAGGAACAGCTCCAAGGGCAGGAGGAACAGCTCCAAGGGCAGGAGAAGGAGGAACAGCTCCGAGGGAAGGAGCAACTCTAAGAGAAGGAGAAGGACTTGGAGAAGGAACAAGGAGCACGACTAAGGAAAGAAGGAAAAACCTGAGGGAAGGAATCCTCCTTGAGCAAGCCCAAAGGAACAGAGTTCACAGAGGTGGAGTTCAGAGGGGCCAAGCTACGAGAGCAGCTGTTCAGAGGGAGTCTGCTGGGGAAAGCAGTCAGGCTGGAGAGTGTGCCACTCCCTGTTCAAGCAATGTTCCTGAGTCCAAAACTGAGAGACGTATCCAGAGAACCAGGTTTGGAGGAAAACCTGCAGTCACTGGAACCTGCTAAACAAGTTTTACCAGGTACTCGAGGAAAAGGAGTTTTTAGCAAGGCTACTTTATCACTGAAGCATAGAGTTGAATCCATACCAGGTTTTACTAAGCTGCCAGAAAGCACAGCCCTGCCCAGAGGCTACCGGCAGAGAACCTGTTGCAAGAGAGACATTCTTGGGAGAGAAAGCTCCAGGGATTCAAACTACAGAAACTCAAGGTATGAAAACAAGTATTCAATTTGTAAGAAGGAAGAAACCAGAGTGGTTTCAGAAAATACCAAGAGAACTTAAAACACCGTCTTATTGGAGGCAAGAGCCTAGAGACAGTCCACGTAGAGCTGTAACAGCCAGGGACAGTATTTACTCAGAGGGGGAATGTAGTGGAGCAGAATCTATGGAAATTGAAGATATAAATGCTATTCCCATTCCTCAGGCAGAAGATATGGATTGTGGTTTGTGCATGGCCACCAGTCTAGAATCTATAGCCGCTGTATAAATAAGGAGAAACTTGTTTAATTGATGTTGCTTTGGAATGAAGTGAATTCCTCCAGTTAACCTTGGCACTAATTGTGAAGATACTAACAATTAGTTAACCTGTTTAATACTGTCATCTTTACAAAGGACATTCTTTAATTTTCTAGTGTCTTAATGAACCCTTGCACAGAGGGGAAATAAAAGCCTTGTTTCCCTACACTCTTGGCTTGATTATTGAGTTCACACCAGGAGCTGAAATACCTAAGGCCAATCTCCATTTTTGCCTTACATAAACCCCACGCTCCTGGAAAAATAAATATATCGTGGAGCATGCCCTTACCGCCCTTGGCCACTAGGGGCTGCCACCATGACAATACATATATACACATATATACAGAGAATCTCTTTCTGGTTAGAAGTGGAAGAACCATGGAGAAGGTTTCATGGAAACCAATGGAATGTTCTTATAAGGAGAGGTCTAGATTTCTTTAAAAATTCTAGCCTTTGAATAACCAGGAATGGAGACCTACGTGAAGGGGTGCAGAGGAGATCCTTAGTCTTAAGACAGCAAGTCTGGATCCTTCTAACTTCAGTGTAGAAGCTGGAGAAGACGACGCAATATAAGGGGATACCATGTTTGCCCCTCTATGAGGGCAATATGAGTATCATGTGTTCTTTGTTCAGCATAAGCTTCAATGAAGTATTGGGAATTAGAAGGAAAGCACTAGACAAGGACCGACTGCAGTGAAAAGGAATGAAGACCTGTTGTAAGAGTTCCACTGGAGATGTGGAACAACCCAGGGAATTGAGCAATTCTTTATGCTTTCACATGGTGTAAGCCCTGGTTCCTTTTCCTTAAAAGGAAATTTTAAGGAAGATGGTGAAAGAAGGAAAAAACCAGCCATGTAGGAGCATGACTGGGCAAAGCCTTTTTAACCATCTGGAAGTTACCTACTAGGAATGGCTCTGACGCTCTCTGGCAAAGGCCCATAGTTGCAGAGCTTTTTTGTATAATTGCAGAGAGCATGTTGTAGGTTGCTTAGGTGAGATCTGGCTGTTTAATTGCCAGTGTGCAACCTAATCTATTCTGTTGGAGACAAAAAGAATTGAAGATGGCAAAGAATAGTAGACAGGCCGGTTGCCTGTAATGATAAGTTGTCCAAGTGGGTTGTAGAACCTCTCTTGGAATTATCTGTTAAGGCAGCAGAAAAAGTTAGGTCCTATAGACTGGAAAAGGACCGACAGACATAATTAGGAGTGGTAAAACTCAATTACTGTCTGATAAGCTGTCTTAAAAGAAATATTTGAGAAGATTGCAAAGGGGAAGAAAACTCTGTATGGAAACCACTTACTAGAGTAGGTATTGAAGAAAATCTTATGGGCTTAAAAAGTAAGCCCTCCAGTTGAATAGTATCACTCTTAGAGACTGAATTCCTCGATTAAGAGGGATAGAAAGTAATAAAGAGTTGAGAAGACTTACAATTTGGTAAGTCCCTGAAGAGGAAAAGCCCCCTTGCAGTCAAAACTATGAGATATCCTCGAACAGGAAAACTGTCAAGGTGAAGGGCATAGCCTACCTTGTTGTTAGTTGTTACCCCTCTTTTTCCTTCAAAAAGGAGAGGAGAAACCTGTTACCTGTAGGGCATGATTGTCCTCAATAGCTCTTGGAGCTAAAAGAATGGATTTCTCTTGTGGCAAGAGATTCATGCCTAGAGTCGAGGATTGAATCAGTGTATCACTGATATCTCAGTAAGGATGAGATGAACTGTAGATGCTTCTGTTGATAAGAAGTAGATTACCGGTTCTAAACCTCAAACAGGAAAAAGAGATTTAATGAATAAAATATCAGAAACCCTGCGACTGCTGGGTTTGCTGAGCCTGTTGAGGTTTTGATTTTCTTAGCCCGGTATGATGTTGCCCTTCTTTGGAAAAATCTGCATGATGGGTAGAAGATGGATAAAACTTTTTTCCCCTAGGGGGATAAAGTTTGTTAGGAGATTTTTTTTTTTTTTCAAAGCTTTATTTATAGACACCATGTGAAAACAACCGGCCAATACAGCAAACAAGCTCCAGGAGGGGGTGAACTCTGATCCCCCTCCAGGAGAACAAGCAAAACATACAGGTGCATTTTTTCACAATCAACCCTCCCCCCCCATACCCCCTACCTCCCCCACCCTCCCCTATCGTCGCGTCCACCCCAGGAGACCCCCCTATACCATTCCGAAGCTGAGTCCCATATCACACGAAGCAGTTTAAGAACCCAACTGTAGGACTTCATTCCTACTGCGAGAGCTCAGAATTTGGAGATATGGATCCCAAAGCATCTGGAAAAGTGGCCAGCGTTTAACATTACCTCGGGCGTATCTCGCCTCCAACAGCATCAGCTGATGTAAGGCATTGCGCCATTCCCAGAAAGAGGGCGGAGTCTGGTCTCGCCAGTTATGCAATATGGGACCTTTGCCCACCAGACAAGCTTTACGCACTAGTAATCTCTCCCATTTACCTTTAGGCTGTAGCAGGCGCAATTGATCAAGAAGCACTAAGGAGGCATCTAAGCACACCCGCTGTCCCAGAAGCCTCTCCAGGAAGGAGCCAATTCTAGCCCAGTAAGAGCGGAGAAGTCTACAGCCCCACCACATATGCGACAAGTTCGCCAATGGCGTCCGGCACCTCGGGCACCATCCATCCTGGGTGAGCTTGGAGCGAAAGGCCCGACGGGGAGAAAAATGTACTCTAGAGAGCGCTTTATATTGCATTTCCCGCCAACGGGTCCCTACCGCCAGCTCTCCTACCCGCTGCAAAGCTTTCAAAAGCGTCCCTGGTTCGATTTCCCGCCCCATTTCCGCGGCCCACGCTAATTCCACAGGACAATAATCTGGAGAGGACCTAAATGGGATCAAACGCGACTTCAACGACCGTATGGACGGCGGTGACTCCCCCGCTATATCAAAAAAGGACAGAATCTGCGCCGAGCGGTCGGCCTGCAATTCCGCTGCCGGTAGGGAGGCAATATAATGTGTAATCTGCATATATGCAAAACAGTGTCGAGGTCCTAGGTCAAATTCAGCACATAAGGGCAGGAACTTCTTACAGAGCCCCGAAGAATCCACCATATGTCCAAGACTAGTGAGACCCTTGTCCGCCCAATCACGAAAAATCGCATGATCCAGTCCTGGGGTAAAAAGGACATTCCCCCGAATCAGCAACCAACTCGAGACTCTCCAATTCGTTCCCCAGTAGCCATTAAGTTGCCGCCAAGTTCGACGCACCGAATCAATCAGAACACTCTCAGCCAATCTATCGGGGAGCAATCGAGTATCCAGGTGTAAGAGGGCGAGCAACGACACTGGGGCAGCAAAGGCCTCTTCCAAGGCCAACGGAGTATACACTGCCGTCCCCCCCAACCAGTCACCCAAGTGCCGCGCCTGGCAAGCCAGAGCATAGGCCCCTAAATCAGGCAGGCCCAGCCCTCCCTGTCGCCAATTCCCCACCATACGAGAGTAGGAAACACGCGCTCGGGCTGTGCCCCACAAAAAACCCCGGAAGAGCCCTTCTATCCGCTTTAAATCCTTCCGCAGCAACCATACAGGCAGCGTCTGTAACCAATAAAGAATCCTTGGTAAAATAACTAATTTGATCGCTGCAATTCTTCCAGACAGGGACAATGGGAGTGGTCGCCAAGCGTGTAACTGGTCCTGCAGACCCCACAGAATTTTATCGAGATTACAACCATACAACTGAGAGGGCTGACCAGTCAACAGTATACCAAGATATTTAAAGTGGTGAACCGCCCAGCGGAGAGGAAAAGTGCCCCGCCAAGCAGTCCGCACCCCACCCGATATGTCTAGGGCCTCAGACTTAGTCTGATTAATTTTTAACCCGGCGAACTGACCAAACGTCGCAAACTCCTGCAGCAGCCGGGGAAGCGATTCCTGCGGTCGGAGCAAATGTACAAGGAGGTCGTCGACAAAGGCCGAAATCTTGAAGGTCGAAGAACGAATGTGCACCCCCTGTATATCCCGCGACGCCTCCACCTGTCGTATGAACGGGTCCAAGGAGAGGACAAACAGTAGGGGGGAAAGAGGGCAGCCCTGCCTAGTCCCCCGATGTAATGGGAAGGCCTCCGAGAGCACTCCGTTACAGCAAATCGCCGCCATCGGGTCAATGTAGAGACTGCGAACCATGGCACAGAAAGAACTCCCTAGCCCATAACAAGGCAGCAGGTGCCATAGATACTGCCAACTCACCCTGTCAAAGGCCTTCTCTGCATCGAAGCTGATTAACAGAGAAGGGAGGCGACTATTCTGCACCCATTCCAGGGAGGCCAAGATCTTCCGAAGATTGCGGACGGCATACCGTCCCCGCACAAAGCCTACTTGGGAGGCATGCACCAAATACCCCAATACATTGGCCAGGCGGTCTGCAAGAACCTTTGCGAGAATTTTCAAATCAAAGTTGAGGAGGGAGATGGGGCGGTAAGATTCCGCACACAGCAAGTCTTTCCCAGGTTTGGGAATGAGTATCACATGGGCCAAGTTATTTCCCCAATGAAAGGTTCCCTGTGCTGACCTCCGATTGTGAACGTCCGCCAGCAGCGGTGAGACCAACTCGCCCAAAATCTTGTAAAATTCCGCCCCTAAGCCATCCGCGCCTGGGGTTTTATAACAGCTCGCTTTAGCAATAACAGTTTGCACCTCCTGGACCGATATCGGCTGATCCAGGGCCTCCCGTTGCTGAGCGGTCAATTGAGGTAGCCTCAGGCCCTCCAGGTATGCAGACATCTGCACAGGAGAGCTCGGTTCTGCTGCATAAAGTTTCTGAAAGAATGAACGGAACACCCGAGCTATCTCCGGGCTCTCCTTGTGAAGGATCCCCTGATCATCCCGAAGCGCGTGTACTAGCCGAGAGACCCGAGAACCACGTAGGCATCGGGCCAATAACCTCCCAGGCTTATCACCATGACAATAAAGCTGATAGCGATAATACTGAACTGATTTTTTAGCTCTCTGGTGTAAAAGTTCATTGAGAGTTGTCTGCGTCTCCCAAACCTGCTTCTTCAAAGATACACTCGGGTTAGCCGCCCATCTCCGCCGCTGTTGAGTGACCAAGCATTCTAAGTGAATAATACGTTCCGCCAGGAGCCTACGCTTTCTCGCCAGAAAGCCAATAATATCCCCGCGCAGGACCACTTTCGCCGTTTCCCAAATCAGCTCTGGATCCCCTCGATGTCCACTGTGATCCACTTCAAACTCACGCCAGCGCTGCTGCAAAAACCGTCGAAACTGTGAGTCCCGATAGAGTTCCACAGGGAACCGCCACATTCTCGTTGCGGCCCGGGCAGCACCCCAGCGCAGTTGCAGCCATACCAAGGCATGGTCAGAGATTTCCGCGGGACCGATCTGCGCCTCATCTGCCAACGCGAACAGTCCTTGCGAGATCAACAAATAATCAATTCGGGCACTGGAGTTATGTGCTCGAGCATGGTGCGTATAATCTTTTTCAGTGGGGTGCAATAGTCTCCACGGGTCCACCAACCCCAAGCGCGTACGGAGACCATGCAGAGCACGGGCCGCCAAGGCCCGCTCCCTAGTTCCGGCACCTCGAGAGGTATCCATCTCCACGTCCATCACTCCATTAAGATCCCCCCCTAAAATCAACGGGGACTCTGGAAGCTGTTCCACCTGGGAGGCCAGTCTAGCATAAAAAGCACGATCCAACACATTAGGGCTGTAAATATTGCCCAGGATGACAGAGCGGCCCTCCAAGCTGCCCTGCAATAGGAGAAATCTTCCCGCCGGATCAATTATGTCCTTCACAGCCTCAAAGCGTACATTCTTATGTATTAGTAGGGCCACCCCCCCTTTCTTATTCACCGCAGGCGCCCCCCAGACCTGCCCCACCCATGTTCTACACAATTTGGCATGCTCTTCAGCTGTCTGGTGGGTTTCTTGAAGTAAGGCAATATCGGCTTTTTGCCGCGCTAAAGCCTGTAAAACTTTAGCTCGCTTAATCGGGCTCCCTAGTCCGCAGACGTTCCATGAAATTATCTTCAGTCTGGGATAATATCACCCCAATATCGTAGGAATATAGTCAACCATATCCCAGGAGGAACCCCCCCAGCCTGGAATTCCTCCCTACTACCCTGGATTAGGATCCCACTGTATCTGGGGTCTCCAGGTTGGACGCGACTAACACCCTCCCCCCACCCCCCCTCCCTCCCTCCCCACACCCCCCCCGCCCCCTCCACATAGCAAGACATCCCCACCTCTAATAGGTAGAGACAAGCTGTAACGCGATCGGTCTCTTCCAACCCATATTAACGTAAAGAGACACCCTCCACCGCCCGCCCGCACTCAATACTGCAGTTACCCCCATAAATGGTCCTATTGCCAAAACAGTAGGCATACAAGTAGGGGCAGAGATAATCCCCGCCAACAAAAAATTTTTTTCCCCATACAAAAAGACATCAGGCTACTAGACCCCATAACCAGCATATCTATCACTCACACAAACGAAATATAAGTATCCACCAATGCTCCCGCCACTCCTCAGCAGGCCGGACGCACACAAAACATCAGCTGTGCAGCTGCTGAAGGAAGGCCACATTCTTGTACTTCACATAGTATCAATCAGAGTTATACACTTAGAATTTAACTACAGGTCAGATCACAGTATGTACACCACATTGATTACACTAGAAAGTATTATAGAACTGGTGAAAACCATAAATACACAACAACTTTTCAAGTTTAAGAACGGCTATGTTGTTTTTTCCAGAATCAGAACCATGACCTTTGTGCGCTCTGTTGTAAAGTACGTGCGCTCACTCGGCGAGGCGCGTGCACACGCGCACCCCCTAAAGGGAACAGTGGTGTCCACCGCACCCCTCCAGCATCCCACAGCGCACAAGGGCCGAGAGCAGCCTAGATCCCCTGTGGCAATAACAAGCAAGCCCAAACACCTCAGAAAGAGAACAAGCCCCAGTCATACTCTGCATCAGCACCATTCACTCAAGGGATCCCACCCCACCCCCCGCAGCCAAACCCAACAGAACCAAGCTCAGCGATCCCATTCTGCAGGAAAGTCCCCGTAGTCTCCGACAGACCCCCTCCAATACACACAAACCACCCCTCTCCCAGAAAAAAGACACAACCACCCCCCCATTCAAAAAAAAAAAAGAAAACCCCGCCAACAGCACAGTCCGGTCACCACCCACACAACCCCACACCCTCAACCCCCTCCTCTCATACCTCACTCGATCCGCATCATACTCGGCTCCCTGGAAGCAGAGCCAGATGGTGTAGAGCACCTTCCAGCCTGGGCCCCACCACGTGCATGTCAGACATACGTCCCGAATCCACCACTGCACAAGGCCTAATGTATAGGCCTGGCCCACTCACTCATAACTGCCATCAAATAACATAAACCCCACAGACCAAGCACAAACCGCCCTAACCCACCCCCTCCCGTCTCCAGCCTTTTCAGTCAGCGAGACTTAAAGTTCACACCAATACCCCTATTCGGGTAAACATTCCAGATGCCTCACAGCTGCCGTTCGGGGGACTGTGATGGTCGCTCTTCGCCCACAAGCTGGTCGATGTAGGGTTGAGCGTCAGCCGCTGAGTCAAAAGTCTGGTGGGCACCCGCATGAAAAACATGTAGTCTAGAGGGGTACTGCACCGAGAATTTTATCTTCGCTTCAAGCAGACGCTGGCAGAGAGGAGCATAGGCCCTGCGCCTCTGACTGAGGGCGGCAGAGTAATCCTGGGCCACCCGCAGTTTCAAATTATTATGCACCAGCTCTCCCTTCTGCCGTGCAGCTCGCAGAATGGCCTCCTTCTGAGGGAAGTGCAGGAATTTAGCTAGCACTACCCGTGGTCGGTGGTCTCGAGATTGTCGGGCACCCACGCGGTGCGCTCGTTCTATGAGCAGCTTGCCGCCATCTTCAAGGCCC
Source organism: Ichthyophis bannanicus (assembly GCA_033557465.1). Classification (NCBI taxonomy): domain Eukaryota; kingdom Metazoa; phylum Chordata; class Amphibia; order Gymnophiona; family Ichthyophiidae; genus Ichthyophis; species Ichthyophis bannanicus. The sequence goes on along the minus strand of CM066032.1, from coordinate 1,510,773,929 downwards.
TCAAAAAGCTGGGGGAGCAGAGTCTCCAAATAGTTTTTTAAGTCTCTGTCGGTGATCGAGTCAGGGATACCCATCAGTCTCAGGTTGTTACGCCTCGAACGATTTTCCAGATCGTCAAGTTTGGCATCGTAAGACTGAAGTCGGGTTTTTACCGCCGACATTTCGCGGTTCAAAGAGGTCAGGCTATCCTCAGTCACCCCAATGCGGGTTTCAGCTTCTTGCAGGCGGCTGCCCAATGCCCCAAAGGAAGCATAGAGATTGTCCATTTTGTCGTGTAAGGCCATGAATTGCACCGCCAGAGCATCCGCCACCGCCGCAGATACCTCTGCCAAAAAGGCCGGCGAGGTCGGTGAGTTCGGCCTGCCCACCGCATCAGCCATCTTGGGTATCGGGGTGCCGCGCTCTTTCTCTTTCCTCGCGGCTTTAACTGTTGCTGCCATCCTCGCAGCGCCTCTTCTGACACTTGTCGGCTTCGGGTGTCTCTCCTCACTCGGCACTTATATATTTTATCTTTGCAACAGCTCTCAGACCGGCATTAATAGCCCGATTCAGGTCGGAAGAGACCGGAGCTCAAGCAGGGTACGTCCGCCGAGCTCACCGCATCACGTGCTCCTACCGCATCACGTGCTCCTTTGTTAGGAGATTTTTTACTAGCTGGGATAGAGGAAAGTTTTGACAATCCTCTGAAAGCAACAATATCAGTGTTTAACTGATTAGCTTGGAATAAAGCATCCTTGATAAAAGAGATTTTCACCAGTACAAGGAGTATTTCCCAGCCTTTCTTGTACCCATTTGTCCAAGTCTGAAGCTTGGAGCCAGGCCATGCCTCATGCCCCTATGGCTATAGCAGAAGTTCTGCTAATAGACCCAAAACAGTCCAGGGAAGCACGATTAAAGAACTTAGAGACATTTTGAGCATGACTGACTAATAAGAAATAGTCTGTTCTTTTATGTTCTTGAAGAAAAGGGTTCATAAGCTTTAAGTTCTTTGTGACCTCTTCAAGAGATAATCCCATATAGAAAATATATGAGATAATTCTTGCTGAAAGCATGGATGCCTGGAAGCATCGACGTCCAAAAGCATCTAAAGTCCTAGACTCACGACCTGGTGGATAAGAGGAGTGCTTCTTTGCACTCTTAATACGCCTCATTGCTGATTCTACAACAATAGAATGATGAGGAAGTTGAGTCTTTTGAAAACCTGGAGAAGGTGGCACCTTGTACATAGTGTCAAGTGTCTTAGAATGTGGGGATACCGTTAAAGGAGTTTCCCACATTCTTAATAGTAGATCCTGTAAGATCTGATGCAAAGGAAGCATGATCACCTCCTTTGGAATCCAGGGGAATTGCAGAGTTTCTGAATCCCCTGGTATGGATTCTTTACCAGGTATAGAAATGGCAAGTAACTTTGCCATATCAAGCAGAAAAGCTTGAAAAGAAATCTGTCCTGAGGAGGACCCTCTAAAATGAGGGGTAAAGGCTAGAATTGTTGAAAATTCAGCCTTGGTACCGATGGATTCATCCCAGTCATCGGGATCGGAAGACTTGAAAGGATGAAGCATCGGATTTTCTTTAAAGAGATGTCTTCGGTACCGCCCGAGGTCGGTACCGAGATGAGTCGGTACAGAATCCTCCATGCTAGAGAGCGATTCCAGGCTCGGCATCGAAGGAAGTGAGTCTGTCGAAGCAAGCATCGATGGTACAGACACCGGTGCCGATGTCGATACCGGTACCGAAGCCGATACCGATAGTCCGGGAACGGTCTGCAGCAACTCTAGCGGTACCGAAGTAGCTGAGAGATTCGCTAGACTACGTTCATTGGTGAGGAATATCTCATCCATCACCATAGCCGATGCCGGGGTGTCGGTACCGCTCGAAGCGGCCACAACCACCAAGCATGGCTCAGGTATGTCCATGGAGGTAAGAACCTCAGGAACAACCTGAAGCCCCGTTAATGCTTTGGAGCCCGAAGACTCCCGCCGGGGCTTTATTGCCAAAATGTCCTCGAGGGCAACGCCAAAGGCATCTCGATGCTTAGAAGGAGATCTACCACTCAAGGACTGGCTAGTCTTAACAGACTTTTGTTTGGTTACCTGATCCTGTGAGAATGAAGATATTCTGGCTGGTGACATCGAGTCTGATGTGAACCGAGCATCGAGTTGTGCTCGATCCTGAAGACTTCTTCTATTTAAGCTCCTGCAGGAGAGACACTCCAGTGGGCAATGGTCGGGACCTAAACATTTTAGACACCAAGAATGAGTATCTAAAAATATATTTGTACCGCCACACTTTGAGCATTTCTTAAGGATAGTGGCTGGCTTTTCCATAATGGAAAGGATAGAGGCCTAGTGGCCAAGAAACCGTTAGGCACTAAAGAGGAAGAAATTCCTTAGAAAAAAGAAGAAATTTTTAGTAAAAAGAAAGAAAGCACCGGCGGTACCGGTGGCGTCAAGGGAAGTCAGACGCGACCACAAAAAACAAGAATAAAAAAGAATTTTCTGCGGTGACAGGAATACGTCCTGCCGGCTCCGCGGAAAACTGATGAGAGGGAAGTGAATGGGTGGGAAGGCAGCACGCATGCGTGTGGGATGCTCCCAAAGGCTTTCTTTCTGGACGCTGGGGAGCGTTCCCGCACAGGCTCCGTCGGTACCGACGTACCCATATGTGAAGACTCATTCCTGCTTGTTCCTGGAGATCCCTTTTTAAAAATTGGCATTACGTTGGCCATCCTCCAATCTTCAGGTATTACAGATGATTTTAATGATAGTTCACAGATTATTATTAGCAGGTCTGCAATCTCATATTTCAGTTCTTTCAACACCCTTGGATGTATATCATCTGGTACAGGTGATTTGCTACTCGTCAGTTTATCAAATAGCTGTAATACATCTTCCCGATGTATCGATATTTCCTTCAATTCTTCCGCACCTTTAAATACCACTTCAGTCATGGGTAACATCCCTACGTCTTCCTCAGTAAAGACCGAAGCAAAGAATTCATTCAGTCTCTCCGCTATCGCCTTGTCACCTCTTAGTACCCCTTTAAACCCTCTATCATCTAATGGACCAACTGTTTCTTCATGGAGAAAGCAAATAAAATGCTGGGAATCATAAGGAAGGAAATCTTGTATCTTTATTCGGCTCTTGATATACCGCTTTACAGTAAAAACATCAAAGCAGTTTACAATACAGAAAAAACAAACTGCCGGAAAAGGAAAGGAACGCCATAGTTACAACAGGAAAAGTGAGAATAGAGGAAGGAGAGAGAAGGCAAGGTAAAAAGGACAGAGGAAGCAAGGAGAGGAGAGAAGGATGGGATTCTCAGCTGGATGTAGGGGGGGCAGGGAGATCAAAAGCAGAACAGAAGAGATGAGTCTTAAGAAGAGATTTGAATCTATTGAAAGAGTTCCAATCTAAGGTCTGGAGTTCCAGAGTTTAGGGCCGAGAAAAAAGAAGGCCGAGTTTCTCATGGATTTCAGGTGTGCAAGAGAAGGGGGAAGGAACATACGGTTGATGTGAATGTGGCGAAGTGAGCAGTGGGGGGCATGGAGATGAACCAGGTTGAAGAGGTATTGGGGGGAACCAGAGTGGATGGCTTTATGAACAAGAGTTAAGACCTTGTATTGGATATGGTGGGTGACAGAAAGTCAATGGAGGTGAATAAGGGGTGACATGATTGGTGTGGGATGAATGAGTGATGAGATGGGCTGTGGTGTTTTGTAACAGTTGGAGTCTTCATAATTGATACTGGGGAAGGCTGGCCAGGAGATCGAGGGAACTTCCTTTGGGGGCGGGACACTGCTGCACGGGAAGGCTCTGCAGTGGCTGGCTGATCCTTGCGCTAGTACAGCCGCGGCTTCAAGAAGCAGGAGCCGCGGCTGCTATAGAGGAGAGGTGAGTCTGCCGCTGCCGAGAAGCGGACTCGGCAGCGGCAGAAATTTGAGCGTTATTATTTTCCTGGGGGCCAGGAATGGAAAGGGGGGTGTCTAGGACTGGAAATGGGCTGATGGGGGGGTTAGGACTGGTAATGGTCTATGGGGGATCTAGGACTGAAAATGGGATGATGGGGGTTAGGACTGAAAGTGGGCTGATGGGGGTGTTTAGGCCTGGTAATGGGCTATGGGGGGCTAGGACTGGAAATGGGCTGATGGGGGGGGGTGTTTAGGACTGGTAATGGGCTATGGGGGGGTTAGGACTGGTAATGGGCTATGGGGAGCTAGGACTGCAAATGGGCTGATGGAGGGGGTGTTTAGGACTGGTAATGGGCTATGGGGGGGTTAGGACTGGTAATGGGCTATGGGGGGGTTAGGACTGGTAATGGTCTATGGGGGATCTAGGACTGCAAATGGGATGATGGGGGTTAGGACTGGAAGTGGGCTGATGGGGGTGTTTAGGACTGGTAATGGGCTATGGGGGGCTAGGACTGCAAATGGGCTGATGGAGGGGGTGTTTAGGACTGGTAATGGGCTATGGGGGGTTAGGACTGGGAATGGGCTATGGGGGGCTAGGACTGGAAATGGGCTGATGGGGGGGGGGTTTAGGACTGGCAATGGGCTGATGGGGGGGTTAGGACTGGTAATGGTCTATGGGGGATCTAGGACTGCAAATGGGATGATGTGGGTTAGGACTGGAAGTGGGCTGATGGGGGTGTTTAGGACTGGTAATGGGCTATGGGGGGCTAGGACTGGAAATGGGCTGATGGGGGGGGGTGTTTAGGACTGGTAATGGGCTATGGGGGGGTTAGGACTGGAAATGGGCTGATGGGGGGGTGTTTAGGACTGGTAATGGGCTATGGGGGGGTTAGGACTGGTAATGGGCTGATGGGGGGGTTAGGACTGGAAATGGGCTGATGGGGAGGGGTTAGGACTGGTAATGGGCTGATGGGGTGTTTAGGACTGGTAATGGGCTATGGGGGGGTTAGGACTGGTAATAGGCAGATGGGAGGCTAGCACTGGAAATGAGCTAGGACTGGTAATGGGCTGATTGGGGGGCTAGGACTAGAGTGGGCTGAAGTGGGATAGGACTGGAAATGGGCTAATGGGGGAGGGGAGGGGAGTGCTGCTGGCCCTAGAAGAAAACTAGGGCTAGGGTACAAATGGGCTGATGCGAGAGGATGGTAGAATAGGACTGGAAGGGAGCGGATAATGAGAGGGTGTGCCAGGGGAAGGAGGGGGCACGAAGGGAGCTGACACAGGGGAAGGAGGGGGCTGGAAAGGAGCTGACACCTGGGATGTACTGAAGGGGGACTGGAAGGGAGCTGACATTTGGGGATGGGAGTGGTAGGTGGTTGGGTAATGGAGAGGAGGCTGGAAGGGAGCTGACATGCAAATGGCCCTACCCTCTGTCCATCCCCCTTCCAGTGCGACTGGAAGGGAGCTGACTGGGGGGGGGGGTGGCACTGAGAGTGGACGTGAGCTGATATCTGCGATGGTATTTGGACTAGAAGGGGCTGGACAGTGAGGAAAGAGGGGGACTGAAAGGGAATGGACACCAGTCGCGGTCATGGGAATGCAAGGCGGTTGACATTGGAAGGTATTGGGAGGGAAGGACTGGAAAGGGGGCTGATACTGGGGAGGGTTACTGGAACTGGGCTGATGGAAGGAAGTGAAGAAAACAAAAGAAGACATAAGAAAAGGCAGATGGACCATAGACCACAGAAAGAGAGCTAAGAGAAGACAGGAAAGCTGAAGCCTCAGATCAGGACCAGCATGATCAGAGAATAAAATGGTCAGACAACAAAGGTAGAAAAAATAATTTGATTTAATTTTAGTTATTGGACTTTGTGCTATTTTTATATTTTACACAGTACTGGGGAACTGCATCTCTTATTTATCTGATATTGCACTGCATGTGGACTCTGGCTTCTTGGGGTTTCAATTTGAATTTAGTCTACATATTTTTCTTTTTACTTTAGATTGTGGTTACTTACTCTGTACTTTGTGAGGGTCGATGTTGCGAGTGTTTGACTGAGGTCAGGTGTTCTGTTAACATGGAGTTTGTACATAAAGATCTATACTGTACTGTAGTAATTCGACTTGTTCAGCTTTTCAAATGGGTGTATGGATGTTCCAGGGCCCACTGTAGTATTTACAGTGATGCTTTTTTTGGATGGGCTCCTTATGTGAGTTTTGGAAGTTTGTGCTGATATGATATGGTATGGTATGATAGGTTTGCTCTTTGTTGTAGGGTTTTGTATTAGTTCACAATATGCCTGGTACTGGAAAATGTGGTTGTTGTTGTTGTTAGTGAGATGATCAGAATTAGATTTTTTTTTTAAATATTGAGTTCTGTGGGTGAATGTCCTGGTTCTGCCCTGCACCTACTGTGGCTGCAGAATATATGTTAAAAAAAGAAAAAGCAAGAACCATAATGTAGTTTATAACAACAAAATAAAAATGAGTTATAATTTAGTTTTATAAACTGTGCTGTTGGTTCTTGCTGTCTTTTAGTTTCTTGGTGTGCAAACGGGACCGTAACTGAGCGGTGCAGCCACACAGGGCAGAAAGGTTTGGGGGGGGGGAATTCGGCTGTCTGCTGTTGCCCTGCCGCTGCTGGCAAGACAATAGCAGGCAGATGAAATGCGCTCCCTAAGCCTTTTTTGCAGCACTTTAAGCAGGTCTGGTCCCTCCCTTCTCCGATGCCATGTCAGAGTAGGGAGGGACAGATCTTCTTAAAGTGCTGGCACCTTTCAGATTGGGCACATGCCCCCCTCCTCCTCCCCATACCTCTGTCCAGCGCTGCCTGCTCTTTCCCCGCTGCCGGCACCTCCGTGAAAAAAACAGAGGGGGGCAGCAGCAGGGAAAGAGCAGGCAGTGCTGGCCGGAGGTATGGGGGAGAGGGGGGGGCGTGTGTCCGAGCTGCAAGTCGCACAGGGTGCGATTGCAGCTCGCTATGGCCCTGTGTGCAAACATCTTGCATTTCCTCCATATAATCTAATCGGCTTTTTGGTTTGGTTCAGTCACTGATTGGATTTCTGAAAAAGCCCCGCCCCCCTCTAAGGTGGGGGGGGCACATTTTCATACTTCGCCTCAGGCAGCAGATTGCCTTGAGCCGCCCCTGCGTGTAATAGTATGCGGAAATGCAATGCTGCTGGATGAGAAGTGTGAGGGGGGCCAGAAAGACGTTGAAGAGAAGAGGGGCAAGGACGGAGCCTTGGGGGACACCACAGGGAAGAGGAATGCTGGGTGAGGAGACTGAGAAAGACCTGGTGGACAGAAAAGAGCATAACCAATGAAGCACAGAACCGCTGAGGCCAGCATTGGAGAGACGGGTGAGGAGTGTGCGATGATCCACAAGGTCGAAGGCAGAGGACAGGTCAAGGGAAACTGCAATGGAATATTGACCATGGTCGTGGGAGGAGTGAAGTTCGTTGAGGAGGGAGGTGAGAATGGTTTCGGTGCTGTGTCCCGGACGAAAGCCAGACAAACGAGGATGAAGAATGAGTGCAGAATCTAGATGAGAGATGAGCTATGCAAAGACTAGCTTCTCCAGGAGTTTGGAGAGAAAGCGGAGGTTAGAGATAGGGACAGAAGTATCCAGGGATGGTTTCTTGAAGATGGGCCAAAGTATGGCATATTTCCAGGGGGTGGGAAAGATGCCAGAGGAAAGACTGGAATTAACAATGGAAAGGATGAAAGGGAGGAGTGCGAGACAAAGCTCACTGAGCCAGTGAGAAGGAACGGGGTCATGTTGACAGGTGGTCTTGCAGGAGTGAGAGAGCATCCTGGATAGATCAATAGAGGAAATGGGGTGAAAGAAGGACCACTGATGGGAGATAGAGGGGTCTACAGGGGGAGAAGGGGGAAGGGCATGGCGGGAGGAAGGATGCCGGGGGGGGGGGGGCAGGAGGGGAAGGAGGAGCGAAGATCCTGGACCCTGGTACTATAGAAACCTGCGAGGAGGGCAGGGTCAGGAAGGGCAGGGGGGAGGAACTGGTGAAGGGGAGGTATGAGGGGCTGAGAGGGAGCGGAGGATGGGAGGAATTGGAGGAAGAGGCAATGAGATTGGAGTAATATGAACGCTTAGCAGTGTGAATGAGGGAACGGTACTGACAGTAGCAGAAATGAGAGAGAGAGTTAAAGGGGGGGGGGGGGCATTTGCACCACAGGCATTCAGCACGGCGGAGACAAGCATAGTGGAGAAAGAGGCCAGGATGAAAACCAGGCATGATGGCCAGGTCGGCGGGGTGAAGGGTCAGGCGAGGAGGGGCAATGGCATCAAGAGCTGAGGAAAGAGTGGTATTCCAGACCTGAACTTGAAGGTCGGGAGGCAAACTGGAAATCAGGTGAGAAGACAGAGAATAAAACCAGAGGATACTATAATGCCTCTGTATCGTTCCATGGTGTGACAGCACCTTGAATACCATGTGCAATTCTGGTCACCATATTTTAAAAAGGAGCAGAGGAGTAGCCTAATCGTTAGAGCACTGGCTTGGGAACCAAGAGACCAGGATTAAATGCCCACTAGCACTCCTTGTGGCCTTGGGCAAGTCACTTAATGCTTGCTTGTCTCAGAAAAAACAGTTACTCACCTGTAACAGGTGTTCTCCAGGGACACAGCCCAGCCATAAAGATGAGAAGCCGCAATGGATTATGAGGACAGACTCTGAGGACCCCAGTGTCCAGGGAGAACCATGGCTCCGGTAGCCTGAACAAGAAGGGTCGGCGGGTAGGAGTGTCCTAAACCCCGAATAGAATACGGAGAACGGCCTGGCCAAAGGCACTGTCCCATTGGGACTCCCTCTCCAGGCAGTAGTGAGCTGCAAAGAAGTGGACTGAGGACCAGGTGGCGACCCGGCAGATGTCTCCTATAGGGACAGAGCGTAGGCTCGCATCAGAGCTTGCCTTAGCCCCGACGTTGTGCACCGTGACCCAGCGCTCCAGCGAAAACCCAGCCTGATTGCAGCTTGGTGACAGCCTCCCCCAGTCACTGGGTCAAATGAAACAAAAAGCTGTGAGGCTTTGTGGTGGCCCTGAGGATGCTGCAGGTAAAAGGACAGGGCCCTTTTGCAGTCCAGAGTATGGAGAATGGCCGCCGCCTTGTCAGCGTGAGGCCATAGAGTGAAGGCAGGGAGCACCACCTCTTGTTTGAGGTGGAAGGCAGATACCACCTTCGGAAGGAATTTAGGGTAGGTGCGAAGCATGACCCTGTTCTTGTGGAACCTGGTTTAGGGTGGCTTGGCCATCAAAGCCAGAAGTTCACTGACTCTGCAGGCAGAGGTGAGAGCCACCAGGAAGACCACCTTCCAAGATAGATAATGCAAATGGCAGGTAGCCAAGGGTTCGAAAGGTGGCTTGGAAAGCTACATCAGAACCATGTTGAGATCCCATTCCGCCGGAGGCAGCCGCATGGGAGGTTTAGAGAGCAGCAAGCCACATATGGATAAGGTAATGAGGGGCTGCACAGAAACAGGCTTGCCTTCTGTGGAGTGATGTTTGTGGAGACAGGCTTGCCCTCTATGGAGTGATGGTTTGACGGAGTTGGACTTGAGTCTGAGCCGCGAGAAGTGGAGCAAGTATTGCAGCACTGTATGCATCAGGTAGGAGAATGGATCTACCCATTGCTCTGTACACCATACCGAGAATCTGCGCCACTTGAAGGCATAGGCTCATCTCGTGGAGTTCTTATGAGAGGCAAGGAGGAATTTTTCCATCTCCCTGGGGAGGTTGAGGGGCACTAGGGCAACCTGTTCAGCTGCCATGCTGTTAGCAACAGGGACCCCAGGGATCTCCTCCTGGGTCAGTAGCCCTGGGGAACTCCGCAGAGGGACTGGGAGCTCCATTGAGAGGTGGAGTAACAAGGGAAATCAAGGCTGTCTGGGCCACTGTGGGGCCACCAGAATCATGGAAGCCTTGTCCTGCTGGACCTTGAAGAGGATTTGCGCAATTAGTGGCATGGGAGGGAAGGCATACAGGAAGATCTCCGACCACGAGATGAGGAAGGCGTCCACCGCTATCCGGGATGGATGCGGTTGGGGATAGCAGACGTGGGGCAGCTGAGCATTGGCTGGGATGACAAAGAGATCCAGACTTGGGGTTCCCCATAGTCGTAATAGTCGCTGCACCACCCTGGAGTATAGGCGCCACTGGAAAAGGGAATAATAACGAGTGAGGTTATCAAATATGCAGATGACACAAAACTATTTAAAGTTGTTAAAACCCATGAGGATTGTGGAAAATTGCAAGAGGATCTTGATAAATTAGAAGACTGGGCATCAAAATGGCAGATGAAATTTAATGTGGACAAGTGCAAAGTTATGCACCTAGGGAAGAACAACCCAAACTATGGTTACACGATGCAAGGTTCCACATTAGGAACCACCGCCCAGGAAAAGGTTTTAGGCGTCATTGTGGCTAACATGTTAAAACCCTCCGCCCAGTGTGCAGCGGCGGCCAAGAGAGCAAATAGAATGCTAGGTATCATAAGGAAAGGAATGGAAAATAAAACAAAGGATATTATAATGCCTCTATATCATTCCATGGTGAGACCGCACCTTTAATATTGTGTGCAATTCTGGTTGCCGTATCTTAAAAAGGATATAGCGTTATTAGAAAAGGTTCAGAGAAGAGCCACCAAAATGGTAAAGGGGATGGAAGGATACCCCTATGAAGAAAGGCTAAAAAGGTTAGGGCTCTTTAACCTGTAAAAGAGACGGCTGAGGGGAGATATGATAGAAGTCTATAAATTAATGAACGGAGTGGAACGGGTAAACGTAGATCAATTGTTTACATTATCAGAATATAGAAAGACTAGGGGACATGCAATGAAGCTATAGGGTAAATTATTTAAAACTAATAAGAGAAAATATTTTTTCACTCAACGTGTAATCAAACTCTGGAATTTGTTACCAGAGGATGTAGTAAAGGCTGTTAGTGTAGCTGGATTTAAAAAAGGTTTGGACAAGTTCCTGGAGGAAAGGTCCATAAACCATTATTAAAAAGGGACCCAGGATATCAATACTTGACCCAATACAAGCATTGTGGAACCTGTCTCTTTTGGGGAAACTGCTAGATACATATGACCTAGATTGGCCACTGTTGGAAACAGGATACTGGGCTTGATGGACCTTGGTTTGACCCAGTATGGCATAACTTATGTTCTTATGTGGAGGAGGACCCTGCTCAGTTTGTCCGCTAGGGCACTGTCCTGGCCTAGAAGGTATACTGCCCTGATGAGCATTCCCTAACTGATCGCGTATGAGCAGAAGACTACTGCCTCCTGGCAGAGGTGGTGAGACCCTCTGCCCCACCCCCCATGCTTGTTCAGGCAGAACATCGCGACCTAGTTATCCACTTAGACCAGCACCAACTGATGATGCAGGCAGTGTTGGAAGGCCTGATCACCAGCAGATTGATCTGCTGCTGGCTCTCCTCGAGAGACCAGCTGCCCTGCGTGCACAGTTCTTCGTAGTGGGCCCCCCAGCCCAGTAGGGAGGCACCTGTGGTGAGGACCCTCTGAGAGTTTGGGTGTTGAAAGGGCATGCCCTTCTGCAAGTGCTGCCATCAATTGAGTTGACTCTGCCAGTTGACGGGACACCGAGATCCTGTGTTGGAGTGAGATGAGATTTGGGGTGGTTTATCACAAACAGATGTTGTAGGACCTTGATGGTGTGGGCTGTGGCCTGTTGTACCTCTGAGGCAGTGTCTCTTTTTACTAGTCAGTTGTCCAGGTATGGGAGGACAAAGGCCCCTTGGAGATGGAGGTAGGCGGCCACCACTGCCAGGCATTTGTTGAAGACTATTGGTGTGGAGGCTGGGCCAAAGTGTAGTACCCTGTACAGTTAGTGGTCACTCCTGACCATGAACCTTAGGTACTACTTCTGAATGGGATGAATAAGGATGTGGGTATAAGCATCCTTTAGGTTCAAGGAGCATAGCCAATCTCCCTGCTGGAGGTAGGGCAGCAAATTTCCAAGGGAAAGCATTTTGAACTTCTCCTGCACCAGGAATTTGTTCAGGTTTCTCAAGTCCAGGATGGGCCTTAGACCTCTTGTTCTTTTTGGAACCAGAAAGTACCTGGAGTAGAACCCCTTTCCTTTTAGGTGGTGTGTCCCTGTCCCTGAGAAGGCCTGCAAGTAGCAGGCCCTGATGCAGGGGAGTCCAAGGGGGCTCTCCTGGAAATAAAGGGGCGTCTGATCCAGATAAAGGAGGTAAACCTTAACTGACCACCTGAAGTGCCCAGGAGTCGGTGGTGAAGGCAGACCACCAATGGGCAAAATGAATCAGGCACCTCCCTCGTCAGTAGCTGGTCCACCATGGATGCGGAGGCTATGCTCTGGGCATCAAAACCCTGACCCAGTCTGGGCTGGAGCTGGTGTCTGGGGCTTGGGGCCCTTCGGCTTACATGGGCCCTGGCCTGCTCCCTTGCCCTGATGGGGATAACCTTGGTAAGGCTGGCCTTTCTGGTGGAAGAGAGGCCTTTTCCCTGATGGTTTCTTCTTGGGAAGAGTGGAGGTCTTCCTCAAGAGTCGAGTCCTGGTGACATAACCAGTCTCAATCTCTGCTGCTTTGTCTTCCATCGGCTTGCCAAAGAGGTTTTCACCAAGGCGAAGGACATCGAAGAGTTTTTCCTGGACCCATTGCTCAAGGTCCAATGCCTGGAGCCAGGCCTGGTGTCTAGCACTGATGCCTGCGGCAGCCACCCTTGTGTTAGTCTCAAAGCTGTCTTAGGCCACTTGAGACAAATACTTCGAGCACTCACTGACAGACTTTGTGAGGGTCTGGAAGCATTGGAGGTGGTCACCGCTGAGACCCGCCGACAACCCCCCCAAGTTCCTTGGTTAGGTCTCAGAGGTACATGCCGATATACAGATGATATGCTTGTATTCGGCAAGCTAGCATTGAGCCCTGGTAACATTTATGCCCAAGGGCATCGAGGGCTCAGGACTCCTTGCCCACAGGCACCAAAGAGTGATGCTTCAAGCTTTTCTGTTGATGTATGGCCGACACGACCACCATGGAGGTGTGAAGGAGTTGCACCTTCCTGAAGCCGGGTCCTCACTGGATCTGGTACATAGGCTTTATTTCCCCTTTTTGCACAAATGGTTCAAAACAGGATAAACGGATTGGATGGTATCACAACTGAACAAGTCCCTTGCATCAGGTTTAAACCATAAATGAAAAAGACCAAAGTAATGACTGTTAACTTCACAGTAGCTTAAGGCAACACAATATACTGCATTCATTTATTCATTCATAGAGCTAGGGATAAACTCCAGATTCTCTGCTGTGCAGTATGTGCATTCCATCGGCTGGTCAGACTCTTCGCCTGCAGATTCCACTTGCATGAATTCTACCTCTGACAGTTCTGAATCCGATGTCTCCACACAACTATACTCTGGCTTTTTAAAAGCTTGCTGTAGTGTTTTCCAGTGTCTGGCAGATAGCTTAGGGCGTCGGTTTCTGGCCACTGGATAAAACAAAGGCTCCTCTTCAGTTAGAGTTTTAAAAGCCTGTTCAGCGCAATGCTTAGCATTTACAGTCCTCTTTTTAGACCAATTGTTTTCAAGTTTTTGCTTATAAGTATCTCGGTTACAAGGAGAAGCTTCCTTCCACTGTCCTTCTCTTATGTTAGGATTATGTAGACAATTACAAGTAATAAAAGTTTTACCTTTAAGTTTTCTCCTTTCCTTCTCTGAGAAGGCTTGAGGCCCACCCCAGTCGGCCTCTAGCTTAGCATGGTCCAGGTTCTCCAAGGGTATCTCTCCTTCCTTAGTATAGGGAAGAATCTCTCTGTTCCAAGGCTGCAGCTGTTGCCATCTGCCAGATATTTGCTTAGTTTGTTTCTCTGCCTCTGCCCTTGCCTCATAGCCCAGCTCCTTCAGCTTTTCTGTGCACACCAGTTCTTTGTGTTCTCCACTTGTCTTCAAGACCAGCACTCTCTTTGCCTCTCAGGCCTGCTTTCTCTCTGCCTTTCGAGTCTGCTCTTTCTTTGGCTTTTGGGTCTCCTTCCTCCTCTGATTCAGACCTGTCTCTGTTTAAATCCAAACTGACTGGGCCTAAGTCCTGCCCATAAAGGCGTGGTTCTTCAGACTCTGTACTGACTCTCGTGCTCTGTTGCCATAACATTCAATTATTACTGTTGCCAGTAGCATCCAAGTATTTACTATTGCCATAGCACTCAATTAGTACTGTTGCCATAGCATTCAAGTAAAGTTGTTACCAGTAGCACTCAATTAGTACTGTTGCCAGTAGCCCCAATCATTTTATTACCAATAGCATTCAACTTTACTATTGCCTAGAACATTCAAGTATTCTGATACCAACAGCATTCAATTGTACTGCTGCCTTTAGCATCCAAGTATCAGAGCAACAATCCTCCCTCCCACAGCCTGCTCTGCCCAATCGGGGCCGAGCAGCCATCACTTAAAGAGAGCGCCAGCAGACATACCCGCGCCTGGCGGGCCTCGCCTGAAGACCATTCGAAGTGCCCTTATACCGTGACCTAACAGGAATAACACCAAAAGATAATCATGACTACCTCAACCCTAACGCTCGTTTTTCTCTATACTATTGCCATGACCATTCATGACTCTGTTTCATACATACATGATCATAACCCTATCCCAGCACTCCTAGGATCAAATAGAAAACATCACTACAATTATTATCAACCTTACCCAAACCTTCAACACAAGAGACAATCACGCCTGCTCTACATAACACTGGAGACCATTACTAACAAAAAGATCAACAAAGATGACCTGCAACACGAGCTTAGATGTGCACTCATCAACGCACGGTCTGTGCGCAACAAATGGCCAGCCATCACAGACCTAATATCCAACTACAATCTAGACCTCCTAATGGTCACTGAGTCATGGCTCTCTGACTCAGACACTGTCCTAATTAACCAAATCACGCCCCCCAATTCTCACTCTTCGCTTGTAACAGAGATAATAGAAGAGGTGGAGGAGTCTTCATAATAGCAAAGTCCGAGTTGCAATACCGAGTGTCCCTAGCCAGGAGCTCCCAGCATCTAGACACTATAACTATCGCAAATAGAAGCAACTCTATCAATCTCATCTATTCAGCACCAAACGCAGTATCAGAAGATCTCTCAGATATAATAAACTTGGCCTGCAATCCTAACAACCCCAACAAACCAAACTGGTTGTTAGGTGATTTTAACCTTGCCTCTCTACATCACGACTTATCCAGTACATTCCTCGATGCAATGACAGACCTTGGATACAAACAAATCGTGCACAACCCCACACACAATCAAGGGAACATCCTCGATTTGATATTCGTTCCATCAGCAGTCTCGAGCTTAAATAATTACACCAAACCATCTATTATCCCAGTCCCTTGGTCAGACCATAGCCTGCTCTTATTCCAGATTCCAACAAATTCAAACACACTCGCCCAGCCAGTCACCTCAACAACAAGCGCAGGGCGATTTAAACCGTTAGACACAGAGACCTTCACTAAACAAGCGTTGCCAAAACTATCCAAGCCAACGGACAATCTGAACGAGTTGATCTCTAACTGGAACGACATTCTCTATCAGTATGCCCATCAACCAAGCATGAACAAGAAGCTCCCACCCAGGAATCGCTCCAATAAAAAACAGGATGCCCCTTGGTTCTCTCCAGAACTACGTACATCGCTACTCCAACTGAGGAAGTTAGAAAGAAAATGGAGACACACCCACAACAGCCAGGTTCAAGAAGAGTATCTTACCCACCTCAAAAAGCATCGTGAACTAACTAGGACTACAAGGAAAGAATTCCACTCCAATCTTCTCAGCAAAACACTAAACAGACCACGTGATCTCTTCAATTTAGTAAAAACATTAACCAAAGATCCATCGCCACCGCATCAAGAATCCATACAACCACAACTATATGCTAATTTCATCCAAGCCAAAATGGTCAAGGCGAACACAACGCCATCACAAATACTAATCCAACTCCCGCAAGCTCAAGCATCACTCGATAAATTCTCACCACCATCAAGAAAAACCATCGAAGAAATTATCGCTACCATAAACACCACCACGGCACCAAATGACCCATGTCCAGCACACTGCATCAAAACCTTACGTGCCGAGCTTAGCCCTTACATAGCTAAGATCGCAAATATCTCCTATCTAACTGGGATCTTCCCTACCGCCCTTAAACAAACATCAATTCGCCCTCTGCTAAAAAACAACCAGATGGACCCAACGAAGGAAGAGTCCTACCGCTCAATCTCCAGCATTCCCTACCTAGCCAAGATACTTGAAAAGGAAACTCAGAAGCAGATCCAACACCACATTGACACAGCAGCCCCGTTGGACCCATGCCAACACGGTTTCCGAGAAGCTCACGGAACAGAAACACTCATGACTTCACTACTTAACAAACTCATTTGTGGGATTGACAACATTCACATGGCCATTGCAATGATTTTTCTGGACATATCAGCGGCATTCGACTCAAGTCGACCATAAGATTATGCTAGCTAGACTTCACGAAAAAGGCATCCGTAACCAAGCCTGGAACTGGTGCAAATCTTACTTAGATGAGCGATGGCAACAGGTCCGTACAGGCAACATTACATCTGAACCCTTCAAACAGAAACAGGGAGTACCTCAAGGCTCATCTCTATCTGCGCTGCTTTTTAATATATACATGCAGCCAATCTGCCAAATCACCAGAGATTTCGGTATATCTTGCCTATTATACGCAGATGACGTGCTAATATTCACACCGATCAACATATCAAATCCTGACTACTCTCCACTAATCAACTGTTTCAATGCAATAACCGACTGGCTTCTCAATCAGAACATGAGAATAAACTTCAAGAAAACCGAAGTACTCATAGCCACAAGAAACAAGCAATTTTCTCCACCAACCACCCTCATAGTAAGAGATGCAGAACTCCCAATTAAGGCCTCCATAAAGTACCTCGGTGTGATACTCGATCAACAATTCAATCTTAAAGAGCACATAAAGAACACAGTAAGGTCAATTTACTACAAACTAAAAACACTGCGCCACCTGAAACCAATGATGGAGACCAAGGACTTCCGTACAGTTTTCCAAGCAATAGTCACACCGCATTTCGACTATGCGAATATCATCCTTCATGGCCTCCCCAAGAATACACTAAATCCACTTCAACTGGCGATGAACGCGGCAGCCCGCATCTTATCTGGAGCTTCTATAAGAGATCATATAACACCAATACTGATCGATCTGCACTGGCTCCCGATAAACTGCAGAATAATATACAAACCCCTCCTCATCACATTCAAGGCTATTAATAAATTATCTCCTGCATCGATCTCAAAGCTCATCACCCACACACCAAACAGACCCAGGAGACTAGTAGCAGAAAACATACTAGTTACTCCTAGTATCTCCACAAAATGGACACAACAAACTACTAACAGAGCTTTTGTGTCCTATGCTCCCAAGTGCTGGAACAAACTACCTCCAAACATCAGATCAATCAGGGATATCACCCAATTTAGAAAGTCCATCAAGCACTATTTATTCACTTTGCACTTCAGGCTACCATACACACAATAGAACCGGCTCCCGCCTCACTCAGATAACTCCTACACATAACAACAATCCAGAACAAAGGATCAAAATGTGAAAACACTGTATTCTTGGTCAAATATCAAATCTTGATGTAACCTATTCAATGTATATATAATTTGTATAATTATGTAGATAGTTACCCCCAGTTCACACCCAGTTTATCTTCCCTGTTATCTGTAAACCTAGATCAGTCATGTATTGACAGGTATATTGTTGTTCAATGTAAACCGCACTGATGATGAATAGTGCGGTATATAAAAAATGTTAAATAAATAAAATTGCAGGCTATACCTGTCTTTTCGTGGATTTAAAACTTTTTTCTCTCTGCAAGAGGGTCCGCCGCATCACACCTCGGCATCTGTCCTGGGTAACTTGGCTGGCTGCTCCGGCTCAGACTCCTCGGAAACCCTCCAGGGGCCGTGGGACCTCGCACAAAACTTGCCAAGCGTGTCCCCTTCCCAGAAAGAGGTCCTTGAAAATGTCTTCTTTTTCTTATGCTCTCACTCCAGGGAACCTTTATCGGAATGTCCACGTGCCTGCTCAGGCACCGCAGGGGCTTTACACGACTCCAAGGATCCATGCGGGGCCTTAGAGCGGCTATCGGGGAAGAATCTGACCTGTGGAAGATGTCATCCTACTTCTGCCGGCCACTCTGGATGGCCTTAGCGGACATCTTTTTGCACAGGGAGCATGCCTCTGGGTCATGGTCGGCGCCCAGACAACTGAGGCAATAATCATGTGTGTCGTAAGGGACATGTTCTTGGAGCACCGATCACACTTTTTAAACCCTGTGGCCATTGTGGCAAAAAGGGCCCCAGTGAGGTCAAAGACCTTTGACACGGCCAGTGGTTAGAAAAGGCATGAAACCGCGCTAGATGGAAAAAACCTAACTAAACAGGTTTCAGGTCCCGAGGCCAAAGCAATGGGGCTCAGAGGTGGGAAAGGGACCGATGCTAACCGGATGATACACAGAAGTGCACTAGAAAATAAACGTTTTTCCGGAGAAGAAAGACGAACGTCTGTAGGGTTCCAGGGAAAAAGGACACTGAGTAAGATGGTGCCCTTTGGAGGGAAGGGGACCATGCATGTGTTCAGTTTTGGATATGATATCTTGCAAAGGATGTAAAAAGACTGGAAACTGTTCAGAGGAATGCGACCAAAATGATTTGGAGCCTGCGTCAGAGCCTTATGAGCAGAGACTTGAAGACCTAAATATGTACACTCTGGAGAAGAGAGTACATTCTGGAGGAGAGGAGGGATATGATTCAGACTTTTAAATACTTAAAGAGAAATAATGAACAAACAAACCTCTTCCAAAGACGGGGAAGCTGTAAAACTAGAGGGCATAACATGAAGCTGCAAGGGGGTAAATTGAAAGGCAATATCAGGAAATACTTTTTCACTGAAAGGGTGGTGGATGCTTGGAATGCCCTCCCGATGGAAGTGGTGGGGGCAAATACAGTGACAGAATTCAAAATGGCATGGGACAGACACAGTGGATCCCTTTACAGCAACGGGATAAAATCAAAATAAACGTAACTATCTAATTTCTCAACAAGCAGGGATGTCCTACACGGGGCGGTGGGTTCACCCCTAAAACAAAGACATGGGGAGGAGTGGCCTGCACGGAGCAACAGATGCACCTACCCTTGTCATCTTACTGGGCAGACTAGATGGACTATACTGGTCTTTATCTGCCGCCATTTACTATGTTACTCTGTTCCTTAGCGTCCCTCCAGTCTAGTCCCAGACCTCTGGTGTTTAAGCACCTCCTCCCGCAGCCTTGGAGACTGAGCATGTCACACTTTTCAGTGACACCAGTATAAGCAATCTTGGGACCGCCTTCCCGATCCAGTAATCTCAGTCTCCAAGGCAGCTGGAGGAGGCGTGAGCCTAGAAGTCAAGGGCTCACTGGAGGAATGATTAAGGAGTTGGATAAAATTTAGAGAGTTAGGGAAGATTAGATTGTGTATATTCCTTTAAAAAAAAAAATTGGGGGGGGGGGGGGGTATCAACAGTCTTAGGCTGGAGGATACTGTTTGGCAGCGTCCAAGGCGAAAGATCCCCCTCTCTCCCCCCCTACCAGGAGACCTGGTGATCAGGGAATTGTGCGGGAGTGTTGTTGGGGCCTCTGGCTCACGAACCCGTGCAGCGGGTGAGGAGCCGTGGAGGAGTGTTGCCGCGTGGCCGGCAGCAGGGCGAGAGGCCTGTTCCCGCGCTGCTGGATTGTACACGCGGGCGGATGGGAGGCGACTCGGTGAAGCGATCCGTGCTGCTCTCGGCAGCGCTTAAGGTGAGCGGGGCAGTAGGCAGCGATCTGAAAGGGGCTTGGCTTCCCCGCTGCGGCAGTAATCGGCAGTGATTCCTTTGTTTTTTTCAGCGCGTGCAGCCTGTGTGCGAGCGGCACGGCTGAGCGAGAGAGAGCGAGCAGGCGGATGCCAGCAAGCAGGCCCCGGACACGTGGAAGTCGTGCGGGAATCTGAAGGGGTATCTTTTTTCTTCAAATTTCAGGTCTGCAGGTTGCTGGAGTGTGTTTTGGGTGTCAGTTGATAGGAGAAAAAAAAAAAAGGAAAAAGGTTTTAGTTTTCCTCAGGCTGTAGCACTGACAGTGTAGTTTTGGGGCTGCATGGGTGCTAGAATTCCTTCTAGGCCCCAATGCGTAATGTGCGGGGCCAAGAGGGGGTCGGTCTCTGCGGAGGGGGTCTGTAGAGATTGTACCCAGGAAGCGGAGGCAGGGAGAGATGAGACGGAAGCACAGCTTATTAGGGAAGAAGCTGTGGGTTCTCCGGAGCCCTTTTCCCCTGCCGAGCTTCTTTTGGAGTCGACGCCGGGGCCTTCTAAGAAGCCGGAGGCGGTCAGTTCCCAGTCTGGGTTGCAGGGGAGTCTGGTGGCAATTTTCACCCCGGACTTTATGGCTTTGCTTCAGCAGGCTCTGGGAAAGCAGGGCGTCGAGGCAGCAGAAAAGGACAGGGGACGGAAGCGTTAAGAAGAGCAGACGGTGGGGGGGGGGCGTCTCACGACCCTTCCGTAGTCTTGGAAGATTCGGAAGTAGATATGGATTTGGAGGAAGGTGAAATAGCGGAGCCGGAAGACCAGGCACGGGTTATTAGGGTCTTCAAATGGGAGGAATTGTCAGCTCTGATTTCGGAGACGCTGAAGGCGCTTAACATGCCGATGGCAGAACAGGCGGCGGATTCCTCTTTGGAGGACCCTCTCTTGCAGGCAGTGCGGAAGTCTCAGAGAGCTTTCCCCATCCATAGAGTGTTTAGGGAAATGATACAGGAAGAATGGGACATGCCAGAAACAGGGCTTAAAGGGTCCAGAGTGATGTCGCGCCTCTACCCGCTGCAGGAGCCGGATAAGGAGATGTTCAAGTCTCCTAGGGCAGATGCGGCGGTGTCAGCAGTTACGAAGAAGACCACGATTCCGGTGGAGGGCAGTTCTGCCCTGAAGGATGCGCAGGATAGGCGGTTAGATACGTTGTTGAAGCAAGTCTTTGAGGTCATGCGATTTCCATGCATGCGTCCATTTGTGGAGCATGGGTGGCGAGGGCATGTCTGCGTTGGTCCCAAAAGATAAGAGGGTCTCAGGAGGCAGAGGCATCGTAGGAGGCGGCCAGAATGGAGTCAGGGGCTGCATATCTGGCGGATATGCAGTATGACCTCATTCGCGGGTTGTCAAAGAGTATGGCGTCGATGATGGCGGCACGCAGATATCTGTGGCTGCGTAACTGGGCAGCAGATGGGGCTTTTAAGGCGAGGCTCGCTAAGCTTCCTTTTCGAGGTAAGCTTCTTTTTGGGGAAGACTTAGATAAGTTGGTAAAAGACCTTGGAGAGTCTAAAGGTGGAAGGTTGCCGGAGGATAAGCAGAAGTAGGGTCGTCCTCAGGCGCCTTCTAAAAGCCAACAGAGGGAGTTTCGTAGGTTTTGAGCGGCACGGTTTGGTCAGTTTCAAAGGGGGTGGTTCCCTTACAGATCCCAAAATTTCGAGGGTTCAGAGGAGCAGGTAGAGGTTTTGGAGCCTCCTCCTCTTCCTCAAACCTTAAGAAATCGCAATGAAGTGAGGAGGGCCCAGGCGGGGGTAGTGCCCATGGGGGGGCGACTAAAGGAGTTTTATCCTGCCTGGGTTCAGATCACATCATATCAGTGGGTGTTGGAAGTGATTCAAAAAGGTTACGCCCTAGAATTTTTATGACCAGTATACGAAGCATTTGTTCTTTCTCCTTGCAGGACAAAGTCAAGGCTACGAGCAGTTCGAGAGACGTTGGAAAACTTGCTCGCTCTCAAGGCGGTGGTACCGGTGCCAGCAAGCCAGTGCAGTTTCAGTCGATACTCCATATATTCTGTGGTGCCAAAAAAGGAGGGGTCCTCGAGGCCGATTCTAGACCTCAAGGGTGTAAAACAGGTGCCTAAAAGTCACGCACTTTCACATGGAAACGCTGAGATCAGTCATAGTGGTGGTGCAACAAGGAGAGTTTCTCACTTCCCTAGATCTCTCGGAAGCATATCTGCATATACCAATCCACTTAGAGCATCAGCAGTACCTCTGGTTTGCCGTCCCCATGGGGCACTTTCAGTTCCAGGCGTTACTGTTCGGATTGGCAACGGCGCCGTGCACCTTCACCAAGGTAATGGTGGTGGTGGTGGTGGCGGCGGCGGCGTTAAGAAAGGAGGGCGTCTTGGTGCACCTTTATCTGGATGATTGGTTAATTCGAGCAAAGTCAAAAGACGAGAGCGAGTGTGTGACCCTCCAGGTGCTACAGTTTCTACAGAGCCTAGGATGGGTGGTGAATGTGGCGAAGAGCAAGTTGGAGTCGTCTCAGGAGTTGGAATACTTGGGGGCGCGTTTTGATACAAGAAAAGACAGGGTATTTCTACCAAGCTCCAGGGCTCTGCGGCTGAGACAGTTGGTGAGAGATTTCTTGGAGAAAAGGGCTCCATCGGCGTGGCATTATCTGCAGCTGTTGGGAACAATGGCGGCCACGCTGGAGTTAGTGCCGTGGGCAAGGGCGCACATGTGTCCATTGCAAAGAGCTCTTCTCAGGAGATGGTCGCATCAGTCCGATCGCTTATCCCAGCGGCTAGTCTGTCTGGGGCGCACAAGACAGGTCTTACGGTGGTGGCTGGCTCCGGGACGGCTAGAGAGAGGAATGCCATTGGAGGCACCGGATTGGAAACCGTTGACAACGGATGCCAGTCTGTTCGGCTGGGGGGCGCACTTCGAAAGGCAGTTTTCCCAAGGTCAATGGAGCGATCGGGAAAAGACATGGTCAATCAACAGGTTGGAATTGCGGGCGGTCTCGCTAGCGCTCAGAGAGTTTCAACAGTTGTTTCAAGGAAAAGCGATACGAGTGTTGTCAGACAACGCCATGGCAGTGACGTACATCAACTGGCAAGGGGGCACAACCAGCGTGGCTCATGAGGAGGAGGCGGAGGAGTTACTCGGTTGGGATGAAGTACACCTGGAGGCGTTATCGGCGGCACATGTGGCAGGAGTGGACAATGTGACAGCCGATTTTTTGAGCAGAGTCAAGGTGGACCCCGGAGAGCGGATTCTGTATCCGGAGGTTTTCGAGGCACTCGTGCATCGTTGGGGGCCGCAGGTGATGGACCTCATGGCAACGTTCGAGTCCGCGAAGACGGACAGGTTTTACAGCAGAAGAAGGGAAAGGATGTCTAAAGGATTGGATGCCCTGATTCAAAGGTGGCCGGAAGAGCAGCTCCTATATGTCTTTCCGCCATGGGTGCTGATCAGTCGAGTCCCGCAGCGCATAGAAAGGCACAGGGGCCTAGTGATCTTAATTGCTCTGGATTGGCCAAGGAGACCGTGGTATGCCGATCTGGTGCGTCTCCTCATGGAGACACCATGGAGATTGCCGGTCAGGGAGATCTGCTGCTGCAGGGTCCGTTGAGTATGCCTCAAGTGGATCGGTTTTCGCTTACGGCTTGGCTCTTGAAAGGGCAAGGTTGATGGCCAAGGGTTACTTGACGGCAGTTATTTCAACCTTGTTGAGATCCAGGCGTAGGTCTACCTCAATGGCGTATAGCCGAGTCTGGCGCATCTTTGAGCCGTGGTGCACGGATAGGCAAGTGTTGCCCTTGAGGGCATCTATATCAAAGATTCTAGCCTTTCTGCAGGATGGTTTTGAGAAAGGGCTTGCGGCGGCTTCTCTACGGGTGCAGTGAGCAGCGTTTTCTTATTATCGTGGAAAGGTACAAGGGGTGGTGCTCTGGACTCATCCGTATATTAGAAGATTTTTAAGAGCAACGACGCTTTTGAGACCGCCATGTAGGACTTAGGTGCCGATTTGGGATCTCAACTTGGTATTGGATGCGTTGATAGAGCACCATTCGAGCCATTGGCGAAAGCGACTGTGAAGGATCTCACGCTGAAGGTGGTATTTTTAGTGGCTATTTCGTCGGCGAGAAGAATTTCGGAGCTCCAGGCGTTATCGTATAAGGAGCCTTTTTTGTCTTTCCATGCTAAGAAGGTGGTTTTGCGTAGCGTTCCTTCTTTCTTGCCCAAGGTTGTGTCCATGTTTCATGTGAATCAGGTTGTATCCTGGCCAGTGTTCGAGAGAGGAGGCAAGGATAAGGCTAAAAGTCGATTACATCGGTTGGACGTCAGTCGAGTACTAAGAGCCTATGTACAGCAGACGTCTGTGTTTCGGAAGTCGGATAGATTGTTTGTTTTGTTTGGAGGACCAAAGTGAGGGGAGTCGGCATCCAAGTCTTCTATTGCGAGGTTTATTAAGGAGGCGATTGCGTCGGCATATATTTTGAAGGGCAAGGCTATTCCGCAGGGCTTGCGAGCGCATTCGACGAGGGCGCAGGCGGCTTCCTGGGCGGAGTGCAGTTTAGTACTTGCAGTGGAAATTTGTAAGGCGGCTACATGGTTGTCATTGTCGTCCTTTGTTAGGCATTACAGGCTTGATGTGCAGTCTGAGGGGGATACGAGGTTCGGATCGGCGGTATTTCAGGCTGGTCTGGCAGGTCCCTCCCATTAAAGTGTTTACTGCTCTGTTACATCCCCAGAGGTCTGGGACTAGACTGGAGGGAAGCTAAGGAAAGTGAAATTAGACTTACCTGCTAATTGTGTTTCCTTAAGGAACTCCAGTCTAGTCCCATATCCCTCCCAGTTATAAGGTGGTGGACGGTAGCCTGAAGTAAGATATCAGTGAACTTGCAGCTGTGGCTGAAGGGGTTTGGCTACGATCTCCATGTGGGGGGGGGGGGGAGAGGGGGATTCATGTCTTCGCGACATGGGTCTAAACAGGATCCTGCTTATGACTGTCGGGTAAGTGGGCGCATACCAAAGGTACATAAGAGTTGGCTCAGTTACATAGTTGTATAGTTATTTAGTTATATGACATTTCGATAATATTTCTGCTTACTTATTGCTCTAGTGAGTCTGCTTTGTTAATAGGTTACTGGATCGGGAAGGCGGTCCCTGGATTACTTATACTGGTGTCACTGAAAAGTGTGACATGCTCAGTCTCCAAGGCTGCGGGAGGAGGTGCTTAAACCCCAGAGGTCTGGGACTAGACTGGAGTTCCTTAAGGAAACACAATTAGCAATTAAGTCTAATTTCACCTTAGAGTGGGGTGGGTCTCTTGGAGGTGGAGTAGGTGAGGGATCTTTTGCAGGAAAAGGGATATGGGGTGTCTGCCTGAGAAGTTTGATCTGGGGTGGATCTTTGTTGGTGGGAAGGGGGGCTATGGGGTAGGTGAGAGTATTAAAAACTTCCAGCCCCTTTAAGGTAGCACCAGGGAGAAACATGCCCCATGTTAGCACCCCGATCTTCCAAGGGAAGAGTTACAACAGATTAGTTATTCCAACAGTAAATTGAACTAAGGTAAAATTTGATATTTTACTTCAGCTTAGTAACTCCCCCCCCTTATCCTACCAACATCTGGGGAACTAGTTAAACTTCTACTTTTAAAAAAAGTATGCCGTCAACATAATTTAACTTCTTAAATTTATAATTTGGACAAATTTTGCTGTGTCAAAATAGGGTGGTTCCAATATCATTACTGCAGACTTTCAGAGCTAACTGGTTTAGGTTTAAGTGGTGAAACCCCAGCTGCAGGAAAAGCAGCATATTATGATCTGCTAAATGTAGGAGAATTTTCAGCTGAAACTTAGTAGTTTAAAATACAAGTTCTACCTATTTCCTGTGTGATTGTGTCTGATGATCTTAAAGTAGCTAAACAGATAGAAAAGGCGACGGCAAAAGCTAGAAGGATGCTTGGGTGCATAGGGAGAGGAATGACTAGCAGGAGGTGATAGTGCCTCTGTATAATTTATTTATGTTTAAATCTTTTTATTCAGGTTGAATAATCATACAGAACAATAACGGTGCAAACAACCTATGAAGTGAAACAGTACAAAATAGCGTACACAGTAGTTCAGTTTATAGAACGAGTCAATTGCAGTATCGTAATTAGCAACTTGTGGTTGAAACAAGAACCCATCCAATCCGGCAGTCCACCGTCGGGTGCAACCCGCTCCCCCCATGGAAGACACCAACCACTGAGCCAGATTGCCCAAGAGATAAAGTAAAAGCACCGAGGGGTCACTAAAATAGGGATAAATGGTTAAGATTAGAAAGGTAAAGTACAGATATCCCAGATAGGTACAGAACCAAAGAGGTACAAAACCCAAGGGTCCGGGTTTCGGTCCACACTCCTCCAATCCACAACCCATCCCCCCGGGAACCTTCCCCCCCCCCCCCCGAGTAGCTACCCCCCCTGTATCCCCTCTCCCCCCCCCCAACCCCGTCATTGCCAACCAGGAGAGTTCACCCCCGCCCAGTCAACCCCAGGCCAGCCAAAGGGGCGACACCGGCAGACCAAGAGGTGGCTCTTCCCCCTGGCCTACCCATCCCGCCCCGAGCAGCTGGGCCGGGGCACCTTGCCTAGACAACAATCCTACCCCCCCCCCCACCTCCCCCCCGGAAGTACAGTGTAGAAGGAAACAAAAAGAAACAGGGGATGTAGCCAAAGGCAGCCAACCACCTAACCAAGGTTCCAGCTAGACACACACCACCCACAAACTCCGTCGCCAGTCACCATACCAGTCCTATGAGGAAAGTTCCCCCAGAATACGCCGCCGCGCTCCTGCAGGTAACAGTTGCACATGAGGTCCCCACATCTGCAAAAAACGGGCCCATCGCTGCTCTACCCCAGCAGCATGCAGCCGGTCCAGAAGCAGAGCTCTATGCAGTCGAAGCCTCCAGAGCCCATAGATCGGCCCCCTTCCATCCAACCAGTGATGCAATACCGTCAAACGCCCCATCATCAACCCCAGACGCAACCATCGCAGTCCCACGGTCCCCAGTCTGTCCCCCCCTCCCTCATCCCAAACATCCAGCACCACATGCCTTGCACTAAGAGGCTCCAAACACGACAGGCACCGACGAAGATGACCCCACACCCGACCCCAAAAGGCCTGAACCGTGGGGCAGCTCCAGAACATATGGCCCAGAGTCGCCCGGTCAGCGCCACATCTAGGACAACAGTGACTCGCCCCCATTCCTGCCCGCCAAGCTCTCACAGGGGCAAAATATAAACGGCGCGTGATCCTGTATTGGGTGTCACGATGAAGAACTTGTACGCTTAGTGTCGGGATAGCCGCCAGCCCCCCCAGAAGCTGCTCCGCACTGACCTCCTCTCCCAACTCCGCGGACCAGGCGGTCGCCAAGGCTTCAATCTCTAGAGACGACACCCCCTCCCACAACATTCTATGAAGGCCAGACACCCGAACCCCCACGTCTCCCCCCAGTAGTGCTAGCTCAATCTCCGAACAAACCACGCCACGCAAAGCTACCCGAGGAAGCGTACGGATATAGCTCCGAAGCTGATTATAGCGGAAGACATCCCAGTCCCCCAACATGTAAGTGTGGCGCAGCTCGGCGAAGGACATCAGGGCTCCTTCAGAGGTGAGCACATGCTCCAAATTCGCCATTCCGAGTGCTTCCCAAGACTGAAAAGGAGACCGCCTCAAGCCCGGCAAGAAGTCTGCGTTGCCCTGAATGGGAAGATATGGGGTACAAAACGCAGAGATCTGACGTCCAGCACAAAAGGATCGCCACGCCTGCCGAATTGGCTTAAGAATGAACTCCCGAAAATCTTTGGGGACAGTCCGAGTCGTCTTGGCGTGTAACAGATATCGCATATGAAGAGGCGCCAGTACGGCCTCCCACAGCCCCAATGGAGTGCAATCGTCCGAGTCCCACAGCCAGTCGCGGACATACCGCAACAGACATGCCACATTGTAGCGCCGTATATCCGGGAAGCCCATCCCACCCAGCCCCCAGGGTTGCTGCAAGATTGCCAGACGAACCCTAGGCTGTAGCCCCCGCCCAAGAAGCCGGTTAAAACAGTCGCTCCAGGAGACGAAGATCGGTGCGCCGCAAGAACAGCGGGAGAATCTGGAGCGGATAGAGTATTTTAGGAAAAATCGCCATCTTACTAAGGGCTACTCTGCCCCCCAGAGACAGCGGCAAATCACGCCACCTATCTACACACGCCGTCACCTCCCCCAATATCTTAGTCACATTAAGATGATAAAGATCCTCCAGCCGCGCCGGCAAGTAGATGCCCAAGTACTTAAAATGCCCCTTCGCCCACTGCAGAGGAAAAGGGCCTTGCCACCCCTGATGCCCTTCAGGAGCTATAAACATCGCTTCTGATTTATCTAGATTAAGGCGAAGGCCCGAGGGTTTCCCCGTATTCCTGAATAAGCTTTAACAGACATGGCAATCCTGCCACTGGATCCCCCAGATGAACCAATAAGTCATCTGCAAAGGCAGCAAGACGAAACTCCTCGCACCCCATCCGAATCCCCCGAAATTGGGAAGAAGCCCTGATAAGAGACAGGAGAGGCTCCAGCGATAATACAAAGAGAAGAGGCGAGAGAGGGCATCCCTGCCGAGTGCCCTTCTGTATTTCAAAATCAGCCGTCATATTCCCATTGACTATAATCACCCCAATGGGATGCGCGTATAGTAAGCGGACCACATCCACAAAAAATCCAGCAATCCCCATAGTTTCCAGGACCTGGTACATAAAACCCCAATTGACCCGGTCAAAAGCCTTCTCAGCATCAAAACTAATTAGTAAAGAAGGGTCTCCCGTTAACCGCCCCGCTCCGAGCGACAACAAAATCCGCTGCAAGCTGTACGCCACCTGACGTCCTCGCACAAACCCCACCTGATCCCTATGGATCAACAACGGAAGGTAGTTCGCCAACCGATCCGCCATTATTTTAGCAAGAAGTTTAACATCTACGTTGAGTAAAGAAATGGGGCGATATGAGCTCGGTAAGAGGGGATCCTTCCCCGGCTTGGGTAAAATAGTAATCAAGGCTTTATTAGCTTCAAACGGAAAGTTACCGCGTGTTACCAGATCCTCAAAGTACCCCACCAGGGGTAGCACCACTACATCACCCAGGGCTTTGTAGAACTCGCTGCGGTATCCATCGGCCCCCGGAGCCTTCCCGTTTTTCAGATTACGAATTGCGGCTTGGACCTCTTGTCCAGTAAGGGGTTGATTAAGAGACTCCAGATGCTCCGCTGCAAGGCGCGGAAGCCCACACCGCTCAAGAAAGAGGCGCCCCTCCAAATCTTTATCTCCATCACTGGCATAAAGACGCTGGAAGAAAGCAGTGAATACCTTCTCTATGGCGGCCGAGTCACGGGTGAGGGTGCCATCAGCCTGCCTCATCGCCCCGATCTGCCGGGAGCCCCCTGCTGGCCGCAGCAACGAGGACATCAACTTACCAGCTTTATTCCCAAACCGAGATAGCCGATATCGATAAAACAGCATCGACTTCTGGGCTCGCTGATGGAGTAACATCTCCAGTTCGGCTTGTACCTCCCGGAGCCTACGCTGATTAGCCGCGGTCTTGGAGCCAGCTACCACCCTACGCGCTTTACCTAAGTCCCGTTCCAACTTAAGAATCTGCTGGTTCAGCCGCTTGCGCCGCTGACTGTGATAGCTAATTATATCCCCCCGAAGCACCGCCTTCCCAGCTTCCCAAAAAAGAGCCGGAGACACGTCCGGTGCCGCATTCAGGGACTCATACTCTTTCCATCTCTGTCGCAAATACGTTTCAAAAGGGACATCGCCACACAGCTCCAAGGGGTATCGCCACAGGCGGCCTGAGGATGGGCTACTCCCCCTCAGCTCCAGGATCACCATCGCATGGTCAGATATAACGAGAGAACCAATGTCTGCCCGCGAGGTCCAACTAAATAGCGAATCCGCAACTAGAAAGTAGTCAATACGCGACCAAGTCCCATGTGCTCTGGACAGATGGGTATAGTCTCGGTCGCCAGGATGCAGCACCCTCCAGATGTCTATTAAGCCATAGGCTTCACACAGCCCCCACAGACGTTGCCTCGCCCGACGGTTCCCACTCCCCGTTGCGCCTGACCGGTCAGCACCGGCATCCAGAACTGCATTAAAGTCTCCACCCATGATGACCTGGTACCCTCCCGCGTCCGCCAACAACTGGGAAATCCTCTGGAAAAAACACGCCTCGTAGACATTTGGTCCATAAACCGAGCACAACATCACTTTCCTCCCAGCAAGTCTCCCCCATACACTGACATACCTGCCTTCCACATCAGACACCACCTTTTCTTCAATCCAACTAACCGATTTAGCAACGAGGATGGCCACTCCTCGTTTCTTCCCCACCGCGGGTGCACCATATACATGAGCAATAGGACCGGAGCCTAACTTTTTATGTTCCGCATCCGACTGATGAGTCTCCTGCAACATAATCACGCCCGCCCTCTGGCGCCGCAGATGCTGCAAGATTTTATAGCGCTTTACCGGGGATCCCAACCCGCAAACATTCCAAGAGACTATTCGCAAACGCCTATCCACCACACATTACAAAACCGTGGTACCACTTACTAGGATCCCATTGCATACCGGAGCGACGACCCCCCCAGCCAAGGGCCCCCCCTCCATAACATTCGGATCATGACCATCCAAAAGAACCAGGCAACCAGCTCATTCAAATTAATCCCACGCACACTATCAAAGACACACTCATCCCCTACCCTTAAGCGTACTTCCAGTTCCCCCCCTCCCCTAGACCAACTAACCCCCCCGCCCTTCCGTCCCCCCCCTCCCTCCCCGCTTCACCTTCACTCAAACCTCCCACAAATCCACGGCCAGCCATCCTGGCCCCACCGATCCTTCCTGAGCATGCAGCCCCACCTGCCTCCCCCCCCTCTCCGACATCACTCCATCCCCTCTCCCAGCCCTCCGCCCCCAGTTGGCACTCAAAGTTGAGTAAAACCCCCCCAGTACATTACAGTGAGAGAGTTAAGGAAGAAAGAAGGGAGAAAAAAGGGAGCCCACCCTTCCAGACCAGTCCAACGAAACGGTTAAGCCACCTCTCAAGGGGCCCACCAGCCCTAGCCACCCTCCCCATTACCGTGACCAACTAATTACTACCCCCCCGAAGCCACCCACCTAAACTGTACAGCCGCACCAAGCGCTCCTCAGGTGAACAACCCCCCGATGGGAGGAGGAGCGCTCCCCACCCGTGAGAGGGGAAGCCCAAACCCATGGGGCCCCCGGCTTCGAGGGCAACAGCAGCTCCCAATCCCAGCTCCCAGCTGACCCCTCCCAACCCACGCCCCCCAACTCACCGTGAGCCCATAGTCAAGCAGGGGGACAGAGAGCCACTCACCGCAAGGTTCCGGGAAGGCCACAAAGCACCCCGTGCCCCCCTCCAGAGCAGCTATCGGGAAGGGTCCCCCCCTCCCACGTGGACCAATGCGATTCACTAGGTCTCCACAACCCCGCCTCAGGCCCCGCCCCCAGGCCCATCGAGTCTCTAATTGTAGAAGGGAGGGGGAACGAACAAGAAACGTTGAGAAAATGTAAAGAGTAAAATAACAGAATGAATAGGAAATGGAAAATGAAAATTAAATAAAATGGAAAAGGGAAAATAAATAAATAAAGCATAGTTACTCACCTGTAACAGGTGTTCTCCAGGAGCAGCAGGAATCAGTCCTCACTTATGGGTGACGTCGGCGCCGACGGAGCCCTCGCGGAGCAATTTTCCCCAGCTTTCAAAGAAAGCCTTTGGGAATTGCAGCGCGCATGCGCGGTCGTCTTCCCGCCCGAGGGTGCCATCTTAGCCAGTCAGATGACATAGCTAAAAAAGACAGCATAAAAATTTGCAAAAAGAACATAAGCAGACGATTGCAACTCCAAGGGGAGGAGGGAGGGTAGTGAGGACTGATTCCTGCTGCTCCTGGAGAACACCTGTTACAGGTGAGTAACTACGCTTTCTCCAGGACCAAGCAGGAAGTCAGTCCTCACTTATGGGACTCCCAAGCTCAAGGCTACCGGAGACCCTAAGCACAAAAATGAGCTCCCTCTAGCTCAGCAGCACAGAAGGAAAGAATATTCGCTGAATTATCACCCACCGGTAGCCCACATCCGGGATGGAGGGTAGGAGTTGCTCAGACCTCAAAGAGATTACGGAGGACTGCCTGTCCGAAAGCACTGTCCCTACGGGACTCCCTCTCGAGACAGTAATGGACCGCAAAAGTCTGGCTCGAAGACCAAGTAGCGGCCCGGCAGATGTCTGCCAGCGGAACAGAGCGGAGGTAAGCCACTGACGTAGCCTTTGCCCGAACGCAATGAGCCGTGACTCGACTTTCTAAGGAGAGTCCGGCTGCCCCATAAGCCCAAGAGATACAGTCCGCAACCCAGATGGACAGAGTACGCTTGGAGACCGGGAGCCCCAATTTATTGGGGTCAAAAGACACAAAAAGCTGAGCAGCTTTACGGTGCTCCCGCGTACGGTCAAGGTAAAGTTCAATGCCCTTCTACAGTCCAGGGTATGGAGGACCGTTTCAGCTCGGCTGGAGTGTGGTCTGGGAAAGAAGGTTGGAAGTACCACCTCCTGATTGATGTGAAAAGGGGAGACCACTTTAGGCAGAAATTTTGGGTGAGTCCGTAGGACTACCCTATTCTTGTAGAACCTAGTGTAAGGGGGATCAGACACGAGGGCCTGCAATTCACTTACGCGTCTAGCGGAAGTGAGGGCTATCAAGAACAGTGTTTTCCAAGACAGAAAACGGAGAGAACAGGTAGCCATAGGTTCAAAAGGCGGACAGGTGATCCGCTGCAAAACCACATTCAGGTCCCAGTCAGGCGCTGGCGGGCGCAGAGGTGGTTTAAGTAGAAGGAGACCTCGGAGAAACCTCGCTACGAGAGGGTCGCTTGAGAGAGGTCTACCGTCCACCGGCACATGATGTGCCGAAAGAGCACTGAGGTGAACTTTGACGGAGTTGGACTTAAGTCCCAGATTAGAGAGGTGTAGCAAGTACTGCAAGATCACCGACACCGGGCAGGAGAAGGGATCCTGAGACTGTTGGGTACACCAGACTGCAAAGCGACGCCATTTAAGGGCGTAGCATTTGCGGGTAGAAGGCCGTCGCGAAGCCAAGACGACCTCCTCCACCTCCGCCGGCAGGAGAAGGGGAGCAAGGACTACCCTCTCAGCAGCCAGGCCATGAGGTTGAGAGACCTGAGGTTGGGGTGCAGTAGGGATCCCTGATCCTGAGTGAGGAGATCCGGTTGTACCCCCAGAGGGATTGGATCCTCCACCGCCAGTTGCAGTAGGAGCGGAAACCACGGCTGCCTGGGCCAGCGAGGGGCCACCAGGATCATGAAGGCTTTGTCTCGGAGAACCTTGAAAAGAGTCCGAGAGACTAGCGTGATGGGAGGGAAAGCGTACAGAAGGCTCCCCGACCATGAGATCAGAAAAGCGTCCGCCGCAACCCGAAGGGGGTGTGGCTGACGAGAGCAGAAGCGAGGAAGCTGCCGGTTGTGAGGACTGGCAAAGAGATCCACCGTGGGGAGGCCCCACTTGAGGAAGAGCTTCTGAACTACCAAGGGATCCAGACGCCACTCGTGCGGCTGGAGGACCCTGCTGAGTTTGTCCGCAAGGCAATTTTCTTGGCCCGGGAGATAAACTGCCTTGAGGAGAATGCCGTGACTGACGGCCCAAGAGCAGAGCTTCTGTGCCTCCCGGCAGAGGAGGAAGGAGCCCGTGCCCCCCTGCTTGTTCACGTAGAACATGGCAACTTGATTGTCCGTCTGGACAAGGACGGACTGGTGGGAAGTCAGGTGGGAGAAGGCCTTGAGAGCTAGGCGGATCGCCCTGAGCTCCAGGAAGTTGATCTGCTGAGCAGACTCCCACGTGGTCCAGAGGCCCTGAGTACGTGCCTCTTGGCAATGTGCTCCCCATCCCAGGAGGGATGCATCGGTGGTCAGCACCCGGGTCGGCTGAGGTGACTGGAAAGGCATTCCGAATATGAGGTTCGGCTGCCGGAGCCACCACCGGAGAGACGAGATCAGCGGCTCGGAGACGCGCACTAGGTCTGCTAGGCCGCCTGTGGCTTGACGCCACTGCTGGCGGAGACACCATTGAGCAGACCGCATATTCAGGCGGGCATTGGGGGTCACATGGACGGTGGAAGCCATATGGCCGAGTAGTCTCAGGAAGCGCCTGGCGGAGACCAGGGGCTGGCTGCGAAAGCGGTCGGCTAGGTCCATGAGCCGTTGAGCCCTGTCGAGCGGTAGGTATGCTCGCGCCTGAGGAGTGTGCAGCCTTGCGCCGATGAACTCGAGATCCTGTGAGGGGAGCAAAGTGGACTTTGCGAAGTTTATAACAAAGCCCAAGTGCTGCAGAAGAGTCACCGTGAGGCGCGTGGCGTTGGTGACCTCCCGAGCGGACGCTGCTCTGATGAGCCAGTCGTCGAGGTACGGAAAGACATAGAGGCCGTGAAGCCGGAGATGGGCCGCCACGACCGCGAGACATTTTGTGAAGACTCGCGGTGCGGAGGACAGGCCAAAGGGCAGTACTCTGTACTGGTAATGAGTTCCTGCCACCACAAACCTTAGGTATTGGCGGTGGCTTGGGTGGATGAGGATGTGCGTGTAGGCATCCTTTAGATCCAAGGAGCATAGCCAATCTCCCTGCTGGAGGTAGGGCAGAAGGATTCCAAGGGTAAGCATTTTGAACTTCTCCCGCACAAGGAACTTGTTGAGGTTGCGCAAGTCCAGGATGGGTCTGAGGCCCCCTGTTCTCTTCGGTATCAGAAAATACCTGGAATAAAAGCCTTGACCTCTCAGGTGGTGTGGCACCGGTTCCACCGCCTGATCCTGCAGAAGACCCGCTAACTCCTGAAGGAGTAATTCACTGTGCAGAGGGGGTCGCGGAGGTTCTCCCGGAAAATAGGAGGGAGGGACCTGGTGGAAGTGGAGAAGATAGCCTTCTCGCACGACTTGAAGCACCCAGGCATCTGCGGTGATGCTGGACCACCTGTGGGCGAAGTGAACCAGCCGGCCTCCGGTGCTGGGAGGAACCAGCGGGGGGGGAGAGGCTATGCTTTGCGAGTCAAAAACCCCCACCCTGCTGAGCAGGGGCTGGTGGTGCAGGCTTGGGGGCTTGCTGCCTACGGGACCCGTTACCCCGTCCCTTGGCCTGCTGGCCCTGTTGGGGAGCTGCAGGGGCCTGATAATGGGGGTATTGTTTGTAGGCAGCCGCCTTCCTCGGGTAAAAGGACTTTTTCCCCGAGCCCTTCTTTTTCTGGGAAGGGGCGGAGGTCTTCCTGGAAAGCCTGGTCCTGGTGAGAGTCTCAGTCTCAATTTGTGCAGCCTTTTCCGCCATGGGCTTGCCAAAGAGGTTCTCGCCTCGGCAGGGGACATCGACCAACTTGTCCTGCACCCAGGGCTCAAGGTCTGACGACTGAAGCCAAGCCTGTCGGCGGGCACCGATGCCGGCTGCGGCCACTCGAGCCGACGCTTCAAAGCCATCATAGGCTGCCCGGGACATGAACTTTGAGCATTCCCGAATGCCAGTGGACAAGGCCAGGAACCTCCGCAAGGGTTCCTCGGACAGACCAGTGGAGAATCCGTCTAGCTCTTTAGCCAGATCCCGGAGATACATGCCCATGTACAGCTGGTAAGTCTGGACACGACATGCGAGCATAGAGCCCTGGAAACACTTCTTACCAAGGCCATCCAGGTTACGGGCCTCCCTGCCAGGGGGCACCGAGGAGTGCATCTTCTGGCTCTTAAGACGATGCATGGCCGATTCCACTACCATGGAATGGTGTGGTAGCTGTGCCTTTTGGAAGCCAGGGCTCTTGCGGACTCGATAGATAGAATCGACCCGCTTGCTCAGGACCGGCGAGGAGGCCGGACTCTCCCACATGCGGAAGAGTAGTCGTTCCAGCATAGGAGGAACCGGTACAGTAAAGTGTTCCCTCGCGGGAGAGTCATACTGGAGGGCGTCGAGCTCTTCGGCTCGAGGCTCCTCCTCGGGATCCGCAGGGAAGGCCAAAGCCTTGGCCATATCCCTAACGAAGTCCGAGAACCGGGCATCCTCCGGGGGGGACTGCTTCCGAGGTTCGGACTCAGGTGAGTCCGAGGGGACACACCGAGTCCGAAAAGAATCAGGTGACTCTTCCTCCTCAGACTCCCAGACCGACTCCGACGAGGAATCGGTGGGGTCGGCCCGGGCAGGGCGCGGCGCCTGCCGCCCCGACGCAGAGGGAGTCGGCGTCGGCGACCTCGGTCCCGAACGGGAGGCCGAGGGTGACCTCGACCGAGGATCGACTCGAGTTCTCATCGACTCGAGGATCGGCTCGGTCTCCGGGGTCGACTTGGACGTCGACGTCCCGGCGGTCGGGGCAGCGGCGCCAGCGAGGCCAGCGAGCAGTGCCCGCTGCTGGTCCATGAAGGCAGACAGTCTGCTCTCCAAGGCCGTCAACCTGAGTCCGAGCTCAGGTGACCCAGCAGCCCCCGACTCGGGCCCCGACGGCGTCGGGCCCGACGTCGGCTGTCGCGGAGGCGAGTCCAGAAGGACCACAGGACTTACCCGAGCAGGCAGCTCCGACTCCAGGCGAGGTCGCTTCGGGAGGTGCTCCTTCTCCAAGGACCCGGGGCGGCTATCGGGGCTATACGACCTGGCCCTCGCGGAACCAGGAGCGTCCACCGACGCCGCCCTCGCGGGTTTCACCGTCCGACGATGGTCCCCGGAGGGAGAACCCCGGTCGGAGGAACTCCGGCGACGGTCCGAGCTGGAGCCTTTTGACGCGGAGGCCTCCGACGAGGTCCGGGTACGGCTGGGGTCAGCGAAGATTCGATCACGCTGATGCCGCCGACTTCTCAACGCTTTTGAGGACATTTTGCCGCAGGGCCCACAGATCAGTTCCTCATGATCCGGGCCCAGGCAGCGGAGGCAAAAGTCGTGTGTGTCAGTTAGTGACATATTTCGGTCACACTGACCACACCGCTTAAAGCCACTGGCAGCCATCGGGGGAAAAAGGGCCCCTGCGAGGTCAAAGGACCGGGCTGCCAGGGAAAAATCGAAAACGAAAGCTGACAAAGTCAGAAAAACCGAAAAAAAAGTAAGAGGACTCGTGACCGGCGTCGCGAGTCCGGGCGGGAAAAAGATCGGCGTCGAACCGAAGGAAATAAGAATAAAATAATGAAGAAAATCGACTTTTTCGTGGGGACAAGACGGGGACGTCTGTAGGGCTCCGCGGAAAAAAGAAGACTGGCTTAGATGGCACCCTCGGGCGGGAAGACGACCGCGCATGCGCGCTGCAATTCCCAAAGGCTTTCTTTGAAAGCTGGGGAAAATTGCTCCGCGAGGGCTCCGTCGGCGCCGACGTCACCCATAAGTGAGGACTGACTTCCTGCTTGGTCCTGGAGAAAATGAAAAATACATAAGGTAGATAAAAGTGGGGAGGCCCCCCCAGAGGGCCAACCCGGGCACCCAAATGCCAGACCAACAGCCACAGCAAAACTCAGACATAGTGATCAGGCCAGAGAGAAATATGCAGGCCAGAGAGAGAGAGAAATATTCCGGCGGGTAACTCAACGAGAGAGGGCCCCCTGGACCATGATAATCAACCCAGGGACATCATGTGAGACCGAGATAGACACCAACTAGGAAATCGGGGATGCAGAGAGCCAAGAGAGTCTGAGAGTACAGAGATTCAGGAATTATGTAACCAGGAGACTCGGAGAGTGAGTAGTTTCAGAGAGATAAGAGAGTTCGGGAGATGGGATGAGAGATTGTGAAAGGAGACAATAAACCAGAGACCAGAGAGTCCGTCCCTCCCCGAGGCCCAGGCACAGAGGGCCAGCACGCAGCCACCTCCCCTCCGCCATGTAGGTCCCAGTTTCATGGTGCCCACTTCTCTCAGAGAAGGAGGGACGGACCCCCCTCTGCACATGCGAGCCCGTGACCCATCAGGGAATTACCAAAAAGAACAGAGAGAAATAAATAAATGAGAAGCATGTACATAAGTGCAATCGACATGAACAGGCATTAAATTCGCTCTCAAAAAACAGAGTATTTATAGCTAAGGAACCTTTTCAAGCAAAAAGAACTGGCATCAATAAACAGCTATACAGTCCTTCTTCTTTCTTCACTTCACGTGCCCATAATAGAGGCAGTCCATCGGCCACTATGCCGAGGTCTCGGCAAGACGCCTTCCACCCCGAAGGGGAAGAAAACCAATAGGTCCAGACCGCCACTGCCGTAACGTGGTCCCTTAGCCCTAGGGTACCCCACGCTGCAAGCCGCCGCTCCGCTCCGCCGCTCCGCAGGTCGTCATCATCCAAGGCTGTTGCAATATTCCTTCGCTTCTTCAGGGGAAGAGAACACTTGATTCCCCCCTTCACCATAGACCCGCAGGAGCGCGGGATATGCCAGAGTGAAGCGGACATCCCGCTCAATCAGCTTCTTGCAAACATCCTGGAAAGCTTTACGCTTCTGGGATACCCCAGCCGAATAGTCCTGGAAGACCAGGACTTTGCACGTGGAGGCTCCAGAGCTTCTCAGCTGCCTCGAGACCCTCAGCACTGCTTCTTTCTGAGCGGCGTTAAGAAAGCGGGCAATTACTGCCCTGGGTCTTTGCTCACCCGAACGGTAGGGTCCCAGCCGGTGCGCCCGTTCCACCACCACAGCCCCCACGTCTGCAGGCAGTGACAAGTGAGTAGGCAACCACTTCTCCAAATGCCGACGTAGGTCTTTGTCTGGCACCGACTCCTCGATGCCGATGAAGCGTAGATTATTCCGCCGACTGCGGTTCTCCAGGTCCTCCAGCTTATCCTGGTGCTTCCGTAGGGCTTCCTCTAATTTCTCAATGCGGACCACATCTCGCGCCCTCAGGTCTTCCAGGGAGCCGATGCGATTCTCCGCGTGCTCAACCCGCCGGGTAAATTCCGCTACCGCTTGGACCACCTCTTGCATCTGCGTGGATAAACCCCCGAGCCGGCTCTCCAAGGCCACCACCACTGCCTTGGAGACCTCCGTCACCATCATCGAGGCCTCCGAGGGTCCCGGGGTCTCCTGTGTGCCTTCCGCCATCTTTGTCTCTCCACCTCGTGCGCGGTCTCGGCGAGGAATTCTTGTGGCCATTCAACTCTGCCCCCGAGGATAGGGTCCCAAAAAGGAGCAGCAAGTAGATATTCTATCCTCCCCACTGTGCAGCGATATACAGCAGATAATATTGATTATTGTCGGTGGGGAGGGAGAGCAGGCTCCGGAGCTAAGAAGCACACGTCCTCTCAGCTCACCATGCCACCGGAAGTCCCGTATAATTTATTTATTTAACTGTATTTATATCCCGTTAAATAAATAAATAAATAAATTATACAGAGGCACTATCACCTCCTGCTAGTCATTCCTCTCCCTATGCACCCAAGCATCCTTCTAGCTTTTGCCAAATAGGTATAAGTCTTTGATGAGACCTCATTTGGATTATTGTGTGCAATTCTGGAGACCACACCTTCAAAAAGATATAAACAGATTGGAAATAGTGCAGAGGATGGCTACTAAAATGGTTAGCGGTCTTCATTATAAAACATATTACAGATCTTAATATGTATACTTTAGAGGAAAGGCGGGACAGAAGTGATTTGATTGAGATGTTTAAATACCTCAGTGGCATAAACGCACAGGAGGAGAGCCTCTTTCGATTGAAAGCAAGTTCTGCTACGAGAGGACATAGAATGAGGGTGAAAGGGGATAGACTCAGGAGTAATATGGGGAAATATTTCTTTACAGAAAGAGTGGCAGATGTGTGGAATAGTCTCCCAGTGGAGGTGGTAGAGATGAGGACAATATCTGAATTTAAAAAAGCATGGGACAAACACAGAGGATCTCTAAAGGGAAAAAGGGGACTGTTGTAGTGGTTGATATGGAAGAGCAGACTAGACAGGTTATGTGGTCTTTTTCTGCCGTCATGTTTCTATGTTTCATAAAGAATCAAGGCACTTTAAGGACCA
Organism: Ichthyophis bannanicus; assembly: GCA_033557465.1. Lineage (NCBI taxonomy): Eukaryota > Metazoa > Chordata > Amphibia > Gymnophiona > Ichthyophiidae > Ichthyophis > Ichthyophis bannanicus. The sequence goes on along the minus strand of CM066032.1, from coordinate 1,510,734,044 downwards.
CACATAACAATAGCCTTCCACCCCAATCCCGTGAGCCCTTCTACACAGTCAAGAAACCGCCGCAGCTAAGGCAGAGAAGTGCGATCGGGAATTCTAAGAGCATCAGCTGTTGTGATTTAATTGTTTTCAGTGCTTTAACTTCAGGGAGCAGGCTGCCAATCAGAGCCCTTCTACACAGTCAAGAAACCGCCGCAGCTAAGGCAGAGAAGTGCGATCGGGAATTCTAAGAGCATCAGCTGTTGTGATTTAATTGTTTTCAGTGCTTTAACTTCAGGGAGCAGGCTGCCAATCAGAGCCCTTCTACACAGTCAAGAAACCGCCGCAGCTAAGGCAGAGAAGTGCGATCGGGAATTCTAAGAGCATCAGCTGTTGTGATTTAATTGTTTTCAGTGCTTTAACTTCAGGGAGCAGGCTGCCAATCAGAGCCCTTCTACACAGTCAAGAAACCGCCGCAGCTAAGGCAGAGAAGTGCGATCGGGAATTCTAAGAGCATCAGCTGTTGTGATTTAATTGTTTTCAGTGCTTTAACTTCAGGGAGCAGGCTGCCAATCAGAGCCCTTCTACACAATCAAGAAACCGCCGCAGCTAAGGCAGAGAAGTGCGATCGGGAATTCTAAGAGCATCAGCTGTTGTGATTTAATTGTTTTCAGTGCTTTAACTTCAGGGAGCAGGCTGCCAATCAGAGCCCTTCTACACAGTCAAGAAACCGCCGCAGCTAAGGCAGAGAAGTGCGATCGGGAATTCTAAGAGCATCAGCTGTTGTGATTTAATTGTTTTCAGTGCTTTAACTTCAGGGAGCAGGCTGCCAATCAGAGCCCTTCTACACAGTCAAGAAACCGCCGCAGCTAAAGCGCGCCCGCGCCTTGCGGGCCCGCGCCTGAGGGCCTCGCAAGAGGGCCCTTTGGCGTGGCCCTTAGGCGGGGCACAAAAGGAGAATAAAAATCTGCATGCAAATATCTATCAAAGGTATACTGTCAGACTGGAATATCCGAAAATAAAAGTAAAAGTGAGTAACATAACAAAGTTATTCTCACCCTTACAGCTGACCTTGCTCTATCATAGCAACTACTCGTAGGTTATTTACATGAAGGAGCTAAATCTTTGTTCGCTTTAACCGCCCTACTTTAGAAGTTTATGTTAAGAAAATTAACGCTAACAGACTTTAATGCTATAATATAAATCCATCCTTATTAAGATTCTCAACGATCAACTAATATGACTACTCCTACCTATCACCCTATATTTCCTTCACCTACTCAACATTACACTGTACAATATGATGCTCCTTATTCCCAACCCCTTTATATGTGGTTCTCAACCTACATGCCAATTTACCATATTCTCCTCAGTTCAATAAATTCACATATATTATCACAACACAAACACAACTCTTATCAACACCAGCAAACAAATCCTAAGAATCCTCAAAAAAGGTCTTACACGCCAACTTCCATTGAATTAATGAACACAAGATCAGTTAGAAATAAAATTCACACAATCAGAGACCATATCTATGACCAAAAACCAGATATCCTTTGCATTACAGAATCATGGCTAACTCCTACTGACAGCGTTCTACTAAACCAACTGGTCCCACCAGAATATTCCGCCTTTAACAACCCTCGCACACAGAAAAGAGGAGGTGGAGTTCTAATCATTGCAAAAAAATCTTTTCAGCTACAAACTATCGCCTCTAATACCTCTGATAAATCCAGCTCTATCACAGTGGGTAACAAACACTTAGCTATCAGCCTCCTATATAGAGCCCCTCACGCCCCAGCTGATGAGCTAACCTCTATTTTAGAGACCATCTGTGCAGTCAACACTTGCCATAAACCTCTAATTGTATTAGGTGACTTCAACCTCAACTCCTCTTCTAATGCAGATAAGGAAACCTTCTTGCATGCTATGGACTCCCTACAATATACACAATTAATAAATGCTCCTACACATAAATACGGATCTACGCCAGATCTCTTCTTTGCCCCCAACCACCTTGTAAATAATGACAGCTTCTCCTCACCCATAATCACACCAGTCCCATGGTCAGACCACCTTAGAATTAAAATAGAATTCTCAAGCAGGATTGACAAACTTGATAAGATAAAAACTTCTACATTTACTCCAAGAAGATTTAAAGCCTTCAATAAAGAGCAGTTCTTACTTGACACATTACCTTGCCTTGACTCAACTGAACTTGATTTGAACAAACAAGTGAACAACTGGTATAACACCATTAGCACTGCATCCAAGGCCTTTTCAGACTCAAGAACATTCAAAAACAGACATCATGCTCCATGGTATTCCAAAAACATACGCAATGCTAAGAGGGAATTAAGGAGAATTGAACGCCACTGGAGACGATCAAAATCTCCTACCTCTCAAAATTTATATTTAATTCAGCAAAAGAATTACAACGATCTTATCAACAAAACTAAAAAAGAGCACCACACAAATACTATACAGAAAGCATTTAACAAACCTAGAGAACTTTTTGCAATTGTAAAAAATCTAGTCAACGAACCAAGCTCTGATAAAGACATTCAGATCAGTCCTCAAGTATATGCAGATCATCTTCAATTGAAAATAGGCCAAACACCACCTTTAAAACAACCTGAAAACAACAGCCTTATTTTACCAAGTACAATTTGGAACAAGTTTTACACTCCCTCGACTACACAACTTTCAGACATCATTGCTGCACTTAACACAAGCACTGCACCCACAGATCCTTGCCCTGTACCTTGGATCAAAGCTACCAAGTCAAACTTTATTAATTTTATTCACAATCTTGTAACTAACTCCTTAACTCATGGAATCATGCCAGAACAACTTAAATTAGCAACAATTAGGCCTACCCATAAAAAAACCAACCTTGAAAAAGACAATCCAGCTGCATATAGACCAATTTCCAGCTTACCACTCTTAGCAAAAATTATTGAGAAGGCAGTACAGCTACAACTTCAAGACCATATTGATGAACATGCGCCACTTGATATACATCAGCATGGCTTCCGCCCCAACCATGGTGTTGAAACGCTCCTACTATACTTATTTAATGACATCACTCAAACAATAGATAATTTCAACAAAGGTACCTTAATGATCTTCTTAGATATTTCAGCTGCCTTCGATACAGTGGACCATGCAATCCTCTTAACAAGACTAAAGAGCATTGGATTAACTGGCACCGTCCTAAAATGGTTTGAATCCTACCTAGTTGATAGACAGTTCCAAGTTAAAATTGGCCTAAACACTTCACGTCACATAGTAATCAAACAAGGCGTGCCGCAAGGATCTGCACTCTCTTCACTTCTTTTTAATTTGTTTATCCAACCAATCTGTCACATAATAGCAGATCATCAAATAGATTACACGATTTATGCGGATGATATCATGATTTACACTCCAATTGATATCAACTGCCCAGATTACAGCAAAATTTCAAACTGTATTACCAGCATTTCAAATTGGCTAACAAATAATAACCTTGCAATAAACCTGAACAAAACGGAAGCACTTATTGTAACTAGAAACACCAGCTTTATCCCTCCACCTTACATTACATGCAACAACACAAAGATTCCAGTTAAGGACGAAGTAAGATACCTCGGAATAACCCTCGATAAGAAGCTAAACCTGCGTTCTCATATAAGAAAAACTGTTAAAAACGCGTATTACAAAATGAAGATAATTAGACGACTTAAGCCTCTTATCTCTTATGATCACTTTCGAACAGTCTGTCAGGCACTCATTACTCCCATTCTGGATTTCTGCAACCCTATTTACAATGGACTGCCTAAGCATGCTCTCAAGCCACTTCAAATGGCACAAAATACAGCAGCTAGAATCATCAATGGATCCTCAAATTATGAACACATTACCCCCATCCTTAAAGAACTCCACTGGCTCCCAATAATCCTTCGCATAAAGTATAAATTAATCATAAATATATTCAAAATGAAACACAACAGTTCTGCAATCAGCCTTCATGCCCTCTTACTCCATGATATCAACAAAAGACCAAGAAGGTTATCCACTTCTAACACCCTCAGCACCCCAAAAAACTACTCTAAATCATGCAAATGTACCTCACAAAGAGCAATTGCTTTGGCCGCCCCTTTAATTTGGAACTCTCTCCCTCCTGATTTACGCTCACTGGATGATTTAAAAGACTTTCGTAAACAATTGAAAACTACACTTTTCATTGAACAATATGGATCAACAATTGACTAAATATATTATATTTATTTTAATTATTTTAACTAATTTGCCTTATTGTTAACCCTTGTTATTTTTCCTATATTACCATTGTACTGTTATGTTTATACTGTGTTTGTTTCCCTTGCCTATAACCTTTGTATTTCTTGTGACCGCTTTGATTGAAGGAAAAGGCGGTATAGAAAACTTGTTAAATAAATAAATAAATAAATATTGTCAACCTCATTATTAAACAATTCCCATTATGTCTCCTTTTCTCAGAAAAACAAAGAAGGAAGCCACTCACCTTACAACACCTTAATAGCGACATCATGGACGTGGCTTCAGATTTTGCATAGAGTAGTTACTCACCTGTAACAGGTGTTCTCCAGGAGCAGCAGGAATCAGTCCTCACATATGGGTGACGTCGGCGCTGACGGAGCCCTCGCGGAGCAATTTTCCCCAGCTTTCAAAGAAAGCCTTTGGGAATTGCAGCACGCATGCGCGGTCCTCTTCCCGCCCAAGGGTGCCATCTTGCTCAGTCTGATGACATAGCTAAAAGACAGCAAAAAATTAGCAAAAACGAAATCATAGAACTGCAACTCCAAGGGGAGGAGGGAGGGTTGTGAGGACTGATTTCTGCTGCTCCTGGAGAACACCTGTTACAGGTGAGTAACTACTCTTTCTCCAGGACCAAGCAGGAAGTCAGTCCTCACATATGGGACTCCCAAGCTTAAGGCTACCGGAGACCCTAAGCACAAAAAAGGAGCTCCCTCAAGCTCAGTAGCACAGAAGGAAGGAATCTTCTCTGAGTACGCCCCCAACCGGTAGCCCAACATCCGGGACGGAGGGCAGGAGTTGCCTATACCTCAAAGAGATTACGGAGGACTGCCTGTCCGAAAGCACTGTCCCTGCGGGACGCCCTCTCCAGGCAGTAATGGGCTGCAAAAGTCTGGCTTGAAGACCAAGTAGCGGCCCGGCAGATGTCTGCCAATGGAACAGAGCGGAGGTAAGCCACTGACGCAGCCTTCGCCCTAACACGATGAGCCGTGACTCGACTTTCCATCGAGAGGCCGGCTGCCTCATAAGCCCAAGCGATACAGTCAGCAATCCAGATGGACAGAGTACGCTTGGAGACAGGGAGCCCCAACTTATTGGGGTCATAAGACACGAAGAGCTGAACAGCCCTTCGGTGCTCCCGCGTACGGTCAAGGTAGAAGGTTAACGCCCTCCTACAGTCCAGGGTATGCAGGACCATTTCAGCTCGGCTGGAGTGTGGCCTGGGAAAGAAGGTCGGAAGTACCACCTCCTGGTTGATGTGAAAAGGGGAAACCACTTTAGGAAGAAACTTAGGGTGAGTCCGTAGGACTACCCTATTCTTGTAGAACCTAGTGTAAGGAGGATCAGATACTAGGGCCTGTAGCTCACTAACGCGTCTAGCAGAAGTGAGGGCTACCAAGAATAAGGTTTTCCAAGAAAGAAAACGAAGATGACAGGTAGCCATAGGTTCAAAAGGCGGACAGGTAATCCGCTGTAAAACCACATTCAGATCCCAGTCAGGGGCTGGTGGGCGCAAAGGTGGTTTAAGGAGAAGGAGGCCTCTGAGGAAACGAGCCACTAGAGGGTGGCTGGAAAGAGGTCTGCCATCCACCGGCATGTGATGCGCAGAAAGAGCACTGAGGTGGACCCTGACCGAGTTGGACTTAAGTCCAAGATCGGAGAGGCAAAGCAAGTACTGCAAGACCACTGATATCGAACAGGAGAAGGGATCTTGAGACTGCTGAGCACACCAGACGGAGAACCGACGCCACTTCAGAGCGTAGGACTTCTGGGTGGAGGGTCGCCTGGAGGCCAAGACGACTTCCTCCACATCTGGAGGCAGCAGGAGGGGAGCAAGGACTACCCTTTCAGCAGCCAGGCCATCAGATGAAGGGACCGGAGGTTGGGGTGTAGGAGAGTCCCGTGATCCTGGGTCAGGAGATCGGGCTGACACCCCAGAGGGAGAGGAGTGTCCACCGCTAGCTGCATCAGAAGCGGGAACCAGGGCTGTCTCGGCCACCGGGGAGCCACGAGGATCATTGAGGCTTTGTCTTGGAGAACCTTGAAGAGCGTCCGAGACACCAGCGGCATGGGAGGAAAGGCATACAGAAGGCCTGTGGACCAGGAGAGAAGAAAAGCATCCGCCGCTACTCTGAGAGGATGCGGTTGTCGAGAGCAGAATCGGGGAAGTTGCCGGTTGAGAGGACTGGCAAAGAGATCCATGGTGGGTAGGCCCCATTTGAGAAAGATCCGCTGAAGCACTAACGGATCCAATCTCCACTCGTGTGGCTGGAGGATTCTGCTCAGTTTGTCTGCCAGGCAATTTTCTTGACCCGGGAGATAAACAGCTTTGAGGAGGATGCCGCGGCTGACGGCCCAAGAGCACAGCTTTTGTGCTTCCCGACAGAAAAGGAAGGAGCCTGTGCCCCCTTGTTTGTTCACGTAGAACAGGGGTCACCAACCTGCGGCCCGCGGGCCGCGAGGTCCCTTCGTGCGGCCCGCGAGGCTCTACCCCGGTTAACATTACGTGCGGCCCGCCAAGGATTCCCGCCATTGTATCCACGCGCTCGCAGCTCACCGACGACCACCTGCAAGCGTCCCTTCTCCTGTCAGTGTCATCTGTGAAGCCGGACTTTAAGCGTTTGTCTGCTAGCATGAATCATCAGCCATCTCATTAAATTCAATAAAGGTGATCAGCCATTGTTTTCATAATTTTGCGTTTGTTGTTTTTTTTCGCGGGGGCGGGGAGAAGGGGGGTGCGGCCCGCGAGGCTCCCGGTAGTCGGCTGTGCGGCCCGCGGCCCTCTGGAGGTTGGTGACCCCAGACGTAGAACATCGCAACTTGATTGTCCGTCTGGACCAGCACAAACTGGTGAGAAGTGAGGTGGGATAAAGTCCTCAGAGCTAGGCGGATAGCTCTGAGCTCCAGGAAGTTGATCTGCTGGGCAGACTCCCAAGGAGTCCAGAGGCCCTGAGTACATGTTCCTTGGCAATGTGCTCCCCAACCCAGGAGAGAAGCATCGGTCGTTAGGACCTGAGAAGGCGGAGGAGACTGAAAAGCCATTCCTAGCACTAGGTTTGGCAGATGAAGCCACCATTGCAGAGAAGAGACCAGCGGGTCGGAGATCTGTACGGAGTCCGCTAGGCTCCCAGTGGTCTGATGCCATTGTGTGCGAAGGCACCATTGAGCAGGCCGCATGTTCAGGCGGGCATTGGGGGTCACATGGACTGTGGAAGCCATATGGCCGAGCAGTCTCAGAAATTGCCTGGCAGAGACCAGGGAATTGCTGTGAAAGTGGCTGGCAAGATCCATGAGCCTGTTTGCCCTGTCGAGAGGCAGAAAGGCACGCGCCTGAAGCGTGTTTAATCTTGCGCCGATGAACTCGAGATCCTGAGAGGGGAGCAAAGTGGACTTTGCGAAGTTTATGACAAAGCCCAAGTGCTGGAGCAGAGCCACAGTGCGGTGCGTGGCGTGAGTGGCCTCTTGGGAAGACTGTGCTCTGATGAGCCAGTCGTCCAGGTATGGAAATACAAAGAGGCCTTGAAGTCTTAGATAAGCCGCCACCACTGCTAGACATTTGGTGAACACCCTTGGTGCGGAGGATAGGCCAAAGGGTAGTACTCTGTACTGGTAATGATTGCCCCCCACAACAAACCTGAGATATTGTCTGTGGCTGGGGTGGATGAGGATGTGAGTGTAGGCATCCTTTAGATTCAAGGAGCATAGCCAGTCTCCCTGCTGGAGGTAGGGCAGCAGGATTCCAAGGGTAAGCATCTTGAACTTTTCCTTTGCGAGGAACTTGTTGAGGTTCCGCAAGTCCAGGATGGGTCTGAGGCCTCCTGTTCTTTTTGGTATCAGAAAGTACCTGGAGTAAAAGCCTTGACCTCTCAGGTGGTGGGGCACCGGTTCCACAGCCTGTTCCTGAAGAAGACTTGCTAACTCCTGAAGGAGTAAGTCCCTGTGCAGAGGGAGTCTGAGAGGCTCCCCTGGAAAGTAGGAGGGAGGTACCTGGTGGAAGTGCAGAAGTTAGCCCTCTTGGACTATGTGAAGTACCCAGGTATCTGTAGTGATGTTGGACTACCTGTGGGCAAAGTGGACCAGCCGGCCTCCTGTGCTGAGAGAAACCAGCTGAGGGGGAGAGGCTATGCTGATGAAGTCAAAAACCCCCACCCTGCTGAGCAGGGGCCGGTGGTGCAGGCTTGGGGGCTTGCTGCCTACGGGATCCATTACCCCGTCCCTTGGCTTGCTTACCCTCTTGGGGAGCTGCTGAGGCCTGATAATGAGGGTAGTGGTGATAGGCAGGCGCCTTCCTCGGGTAAAAGGGCTTTTTCCCCGAGCCCTTCTTCTTCTGAGAAGGGGCAGGTCTTCCTTGAGAGTCGAGTCCTGGTGAGAGTCTCGGTCTCGATCTGTGCAGCCTTCTCATCCATGGGCTTGCCAAAGAGGTTTTCACCTCTGCAGGGGACATCGACCAACTTGTCCTGCACCCATGGCTCGAGGTCGGATGACTGAAGCCAAGCCTGTCGACGGCCACTGATGCCGGCTGCGGCTACTCGAGCCGATGCTTCAAAGCCATCGTAGGCTGCTCGAGAGATAAACTTTGAGCACTCCCGAATACCAGTTGACAAGGCTTGGAACCTCTGCAAAGGTTCTTCGGAGAGAGAGACCAGCAGAGAACCCGGCTATTTCTTTAGCCAGGTCTCGGAGATACATGCCCATATAGAGCTGGTAGGTCTGGACTCGACAAGCAAGCATAGAGCCCTGGAAACACTTCCTACCGAGGGCATCCAGGCTTCGAGCCTCCCGACCGGGAGGCACCGAGGAGTGCATTTTCTGACTCTTAAGTCTATGCATGGCCGATTCCACCACCATGGAATGGTGCGGTAGTTGTGCCTTTTGGAACCCGGGGCTCTTGCGGACTCGATAAATGGAATCGACCCGCTTGCTTAACACTGGCGACGACGCCGGGCTCTCCCACATGCGGAAGAGAAGTCGTTCCAGCATCGGAGGAACCGGTACAATAAAGGCCTCCTTTGGGGGAGAGTCATACTGGAGGGCATCGAGCTCTTCGACTCGAGGCTCCTCCTCGGGATCCGCGGGGAAGGCCAAGGCTTTGGCCATATCCCGCACGAAGTCCGAGAACCGGGTATCCTCCGGGGGGGGACCGTCTCCGAGGTTCGGACTCGGGGGAGTCCGATGGGACACACCGAGTCCGAAAAGAACCAGGTGACTCTTCGTCCTCGGATTCCCAGGCTGACTCCTCGGAGGAGGAGTCGAGCGGCTCCGGTCAGGCGGGCATCGATGCCATTCGCCCCGACGCCGAGGGAGTCGGCGTCGACAACCTCGGTCCCGAACGGGAGACCGAAGGAGACCGCGACCGAGGATCGACTCGAGCCCTCATGGACTCGAGGATCGGCTCGGTCTCCGGGGTCGACTTGGACGTCGACGTCCCGGTGGTCAGGGCAGAAGCACCGGCGAGGCCAGCGATCAATGCCCGCTGCTGGTCCATGAAGGCAGTCAAACTGCTCTCCAAGGCTGTCAACCTGAGTCCGAGCTCAGGAGACCGAGCAGCCCCCGACTCGGGCCCCGACGTCGGCTCCTTCGGAGGCGAGTCCACGAGGACAACAGTACTCACATGAGCGGGCAAGTCCATCTCGAGACGAGGATGTTTGGAAGGCCTCTCCATCTCCGAGGACCCGGGACGGGTATCGGGGCTATGCGACCTGGCCCTCGAGGAACCAGGAGCGTCCACCGACCCCGCCCTCGCGGATTTCTTCTTCCGATGATGTTCCCGGGTAGGAGACCCCCGTTCAGAGGAACTTCGACGATGCTCAGGACCAGAGTCCCGAGATGTCGAAGCCTCTGACGAGGTCCGAGCCCGGCCGGAGTCAGAGAAGATACGTTCCCGCTGATGCTGCCGACTCCTCAACGCTTTTGAGGATATTTTGCCACACGGACCACAGATCATCGGGTCATGATCGGGTCCGAGGCAGCGGAGGCAGTAGTCGTGTGTGTTGGTAAGAGACATGAGCTTCTTACACCGATCACACTTCTTAAACCCGCTGGCAGCCATCGGGGGAAAAAGGGCCCCTGCGAGGTCAAAAGACAGGGCTGCCAGTGAAAAAGAAAAAAAAGGCGCGAAATCTGTCACGAAGGACAAAAAACCGAAAAATAAAGAACGGACTCGCAACCGGTGTCGCGGGTCCGGGTGGGAAAAGAACCGGCGTCGAACCGAGAAAAAAGACAAATAAAATCAACTTTTCTAGCGGGGAATTACAAACAACGTCTGTAGGGCTCCGCGGAAAAAAGAAGACTGAGCAAGATGGCACCCTTGGGCGGGAAGAGGACCGCGCATGCGCGCTGCAATTCCCAAAGGCTTTCTTTGAAAGCTGGGGAAAATTGCTCCGCGAGGGCTCCGTCGGCGCCGACGTCACCCATATGTGAGGACTGACTTCCTGCTTGGTCCTGGAGAACACAGGAATGCACGGCTAAAGAGCCTGAATGGTGCTAGTCAGTGGTGTACAGTGACATTTACAGTAAAGGATTCAATAAATGTGCTATTATTGCAGTGTGTAACCTTAACCAAAGTTAATGTACTCCCCCTGTTTTGGGCTGAACTGATGGCACAGTTTCCTGAAAGAACCATGAAAATGTACTTACTACCTGAAATAAAACCAGCTAACAATGTCACGTCTTTCTGGGAGTCACTTACAACATTTGCTGAAATTATATAATCTATGCCCTAACAAGAGGGGCTTGGCAGCCACAACATAACAGTTTCCACCCCCATAAAAACATAACCCATATCCCTTTCCCAATCCTCTTTTCCACTGCACAGTGTTCAGAAGCTTCCTCCTCTCTTTCTGCCACCCTTTTTCACACAGCTAGCTCTCACCCCTTTACCCACTTCCTTCTCTCTTTTTCTGTTGTCCTCTTCCTTCCGTCCTCTCTTTATCCCATGCTCTCAAACCCCACTCCCTGATCCTTTCTGCATATTTCTGTACCCCTTCTCTGCCAAGACTGACCCCACCCCACACCCCTGCTCTGCCCTATCCCTTCTCTTCCCTTCTTGTATTCTGAAATTCTCTTTCCACCATCCCACCCTCTGCTTTCTTCAGCTATTCTAATTTCCTACTGTCCTTTCTCTTCCCATCCTTCTCCTCTCCTTTATCTCTTCCTCTCTTTCCACCCCAATCTCTCATCTCCCTTCTCTCCTCCCCCAATCCTTCTTTCTTATCATCCCAATACTCAACTCCACCTGCTCTCACTTTTGTGCTCCGCTACCCCATCCCTTCTGTTTCTTCTCTTGCCGCTTAAACCTTCCTTTCTATCTAACTTCCACTATTGACCAGGTCAAATAAAAGGCATTGGACTTAACAGGTTATTTCTCCTCCTTCCTCGGTGATGGCAATAACCCAGCCTCTCTCTTTTTTTCTTCTTCAACGACCATTGGCCCAGCCAGGCTGTTCAGATTCTAGCAGGCAGCAGCACTACTTCTTAGTGGGAAGAACAAAGGATGGCAGTCTAATCGGTAAAGTTGTATTACAGTGCAATGACAGGACCCAACAGAGGAGCAGTGGTGAACTCAGGGCTCCAAGTTGCCTCTGAGATGTGTTAGTACTGACGTTAGGGCTCCCACCTTGGCTCCATAATCAGCATGGTACTGGCACTGCATGATCATAAGAAGAGTAAGGATCAGAAAAGGTACAAGATAAGTCACCCTGGCTTGCATGCAACTTGATGTGATGCGCTATGGGCAGTTGCAAACATTGCTGCTCCTAGTCATGTGTAGGCCAGGAAGAGTTATTTCTAGGGGTGTGCAGGCAAAAAAATTTCATTGGGCCAATATTCAGCAGCAGCAGTAGTGCTGCTAAAGTGGCTAGCCATCACCACTGTTGAACATTTATACCTGGATATTCATTGCTGGGGCCATATCCGGGTTGCTGGGATTGCCAGAAGCTAACCGGTATTCAGCTGCTGCCTGGTTGGCTTCAGCAGCAAAAATCAGACCAGTCTTTACTGCCCCTGACGTTTGCCACGTTGTGAGAACCGGGCAGTGGTCCAATATTCCGTTTATCGCTGGGTGCTGCCCCAGGAACACCCCTATGCTAACCGGTTTGCATTAAGGCCACTGAACAACTTGGCCAAGCAGATAAAGCATAGTTACTCACCTGTAGTAGGTGTTCTCCAGGAACAGCAGGAACCAGTCATCACATATGGGTGACATTACGTCGGAGTTCACACAGGAAATGCTCCCCAGCTTTCAGAAAAAGCCTTTGGAAGGTAGACCACATATGCATGCCCATCTTCCCGCCAAAGGAGCCACTTTACCTCAGTATGACGACATAGTTCAATAAAGTTTAAAAAATAAAACAACTCCACAGGGAGGAGGGAGGTAGTGAGGACTGGTTCCTGCTGTTCCCAGAAAACACCTGCTACAGGCGAGTAACTACACTTTCTCCGGGACAAAGCAGGGAATCAGTCTTCACATATGGGACTCCCAAGCTACAGGCTACCAAAAGAACCTATAAATATCCCAACGGGCAAACCAGAACAACCAAACTGGGAAGAATAGCGGAAAAAATGCTGAACGGTTCTGAGAATCAGCATCGAGCAGAGACATCAACATCAGTTTGACTCTACGGTAGCCTGGATGGACAGAAGGGCCAGTAGGAAGGAGTTGCATCAATTCCCAAAGAGATGCTGGAGTACGGCTTGGCTGAGGTTTCTGTCATGCCAGGAATTTGCATCTAAGCAATAGTGTGCTGTGAAAGTGTGGGCAGATGACCAAGTAGCAGCCCTACAAATCTCTATTGCGGAGACTAAGCGGAGGTTAGCTACAGAAGCTGCCATAGCTTGGACATTGTGCGCCGTGACATGGCAGTCCAAGTTGAGCCCAGCTGGGGCATAAGCAAAGGAAATGCAGTCTGCCACCCAAATGGAGAGGATGTATTTGGAGACAGCGACACCCAGTCGGTTGGGGTCAAAAGATACGAAGAGCTGGGGGGAGTGGCGGTGGGCTTTAGTGCATTCCAGATAGAAAGCCAGCATTCTCCTACAATCCAAAGTGTGTAAGGAGGCCTCAGCCTTGTTGGCGTGAGGCTTGAGAAAAAAGGTGAGCAAGACCACCGACTGTGAGATGAAAAGCGGAAACCACCTTAGGAAGAAAACTTGGGATGAGTGCGGAGGACCACTCTATTATTGTGAAACCTGGTATATAGTGGATGCACTATCAGCGCTTGTAACTCATTGACTGTGCATCGAAGTGAGCGCTACCAAAAAGATAACCTTCCAGATAAGAAATATAATAGGGCAGGAGGCGAGTGGCTTGAAAGGTGAAGTGAGCAGCTGGCCAAGCACAACATTCAGGTCCCACGCAACCAGCGGCAGTTGGATCAGGGGACGGGACAACAAAAAGACCCCTCATAAACTGCCCGATGAGTGGATGGACGGAAAGAGGCTTACCAGCTACTGGATGGTGGTAAGCTGCCAGGGCACTGAGGTACACTCTGACCGAGTTAGATTTCAATCCAGAGATATAGAGATGAAGCAAGTAAGAGAGTACCATCTACACAGAGCAAGAGAAGGGGTCTAAAGCCCTGTCCGCACACCAGAGTGAAAATCTGCACCACTTAAAAGGATAGGTGCATTTGGTGGAGCCTTGCGGGATGCAAGAAGAGTACCTTCGGCATCTGTCAGTAAGCTGAAGTTTACAAGAGCCATTCATTCAGCATCCAAGCCGTAAGCAATAGGGATTTGAGGTTGGGATGGAGGTGGGTCCCCTCCTCCTGAGTTAGCAGATCCGGGTCATAACAGAGAGGAATTGGTGGCCTCCGGGAGAGTTGAAGCAGCAGGGGAAACCAGGGCCGTCTGGGCCAATGTGGCACTATCTTTATCTCATCACTCAACTGACCGCCCACGTGGTGGCAGCAGAGCAGTTTACAAAATTAATAAACAGGCTGCAAGTTGAAGATAGAAAGGAATGCCATTAATAGACAGGAAAGAAGACAGGATAAGGCATACAGTAGAAGGTAGAGGACATTCATAAGAGAGAAGCATAACGATTGGAAAGGATGTGTAATCAAGGCTGGAGGAGGGGAAGCTCAACGGCAAGATGAAAAAAAAGGGTTTTTAACATACTCTTGAATTTCTGAAAGGAGTGTTCGGAGTGGAGTGTGGCTGGCAGTGAGTTCCAGAGTGCTGGTCTCAGAAAAAAGAATGCAGAATGGTGACTTAATTCAAGATGTGCGCGTGCAGGGGAAGGGAGGGATAGACGATTGTTTTGAATAGAAAGGAGGATACGGGGAGAAACATGCATGTGGATGAGGTCTGCAAGATACTGCGGAGAGCAGGTATGAATTACTCTATGAACAACAATGAGTATCTTATAGGTAAACCTAAATTTGAGTGGGAGCCAGTGTAAATGGACATGCAGGGGAGTAACATGGTCTGTGCGAGAGGAATGGGTGAGGAGACGAGCTGTCATATTTTGAAGAGGCTGTAATCGGTGAAGTTGTTATTGAGGTAAACCTGCTAGGACAATATTGCAATAATCAAGACGAGATATGAGAAGTGTCAACATGAGTGCAGTTAATGAAGACAGTGAGAGGAACGGATGAACTGCATGTATTTGGTGGAGAGAAGCGAAGGAACGGTGTATGAGTGAAGGGATGTGCTGATCAAAGGAGAGGGAGGAATTCCATGGGGCTGCGGCTCCGATATCGCACGGAAGCTGCTACCGCTGTTTAGTAAACATACCCCTAAGTATTTAAAGGCCTGTATCATATCTCTCCTGTTCCTCCTCTTCTCTAGCATATACATATTTAGGTGTACAAGTCTCTTCTCATACGCCTTCTGGCGCAAGCTCCAAATTATTTTGGTCTCCTTACTCTGAACCGTTTCCAGTCTTTTTATATCATTTATGAGATATGGTCTCCAAAACTGAACACAATATTCCAAGTAAGGCCTCACTAGTGACTTGTACAGTGGCATTAGTACCTCCTCCTTTCTGCTGGTAATTACTCTCTGTATGCAACCCAGCATCCTGGTTTTGGCCCCTGCCTTGTGTCACAGAGCAGATCCAGCAGAGCCCATGGAGATAGACAGAGAGGCAGTGAATCAGGCTGACACTGACGTTTTTAGTAAACACATGTCAGGAAGTTGCTATGGGCAACAGAAACAAATGTGGTCACGAGCCAGAGAGACACACCCAGCCAGCAGAAAAGCTAGGAGGTCATCACCTGATGCAAGCCAGCTGGGGGGAGGTGGAGCTCGGGGGTACGTAGATAAGCGCAGCTCACAAGCAGTTAGAGAGAGCCTGCATGAGGATAACCATGAAAGTTTGAATGAGAGCCTGTATGAGAATAACCACGAAAGCTTGAAGGAGAGTCTGCATGATAATCACTACGGAAGCCTGAATGAGAGCCTGACTGATTACCACGAGTGCTTGGGAAAGAATCAGAGACAGCTGGAATCAGAGTTTGAAAGTGAGAGCAACGGCAGACGTGGAAGGAGCTGCAGAGGAGGTAGCAAAGCCAGGACAGGAAGCTTCAGATATCAGAGGAGCCCAGAGCGTATTGGGAAAAACCCAGGTTGAAACGGAGCCGTGGGGAGAACGGTAAAAGCCAAGAAGTTTTACTTTCACCCTGAAAGGGCAAGCCCAGGGGTTGGCAATAGAAGGCAATACACAGAAACGCTAAAGCCTTATGAAGCCAGCTTGAGAGATACAGATAAGTTTACTTACCCTTATACCAGGCATGGGAGGGATAAAGGCTTTTTACCAGAGGAAGTTTGTATATCTGGAGAGGATTTAAGAAGCAGAGTCCCTGCAAAACTGCCGTTTCAAGCTACAGCTGTACATAGGAACCTGAGCCAGTCAGAGCCGAGAGGTAAGCCAATTTACCCTAATAGGGGTGCAAGGGAATGTTATAATTCACCTAATAGCTACCAGCAGTGGAGAGGCTCTCACCAGAAGCATTATAGTGAATGTGGTAATTGTGTCCAGCACACTCTCACAGAAGGAGGAAGAGAATCCCGGCAGAGTAGAGAGACTGTTGGAAGACGTCCCTAATGTTGAAAGGGAAGAGATATTAAAAGCATGTGATGAGGATATGCAGTGTGAGACATCAGAAGCTCAGCCAAGCACTGAATACATGGACTGTACGCTTTCAATAGCGGACAGCATTTCCTCACTACGATAAAAGGAAGTAAGAGCTGATTAAGCCAAAAACAGTAAAGAAAGGGTTTTTGTGTGCTTATGAAGGACTGTTTAATGTACCTTTACTTTACTTGTTAATGAGCTGAAGAGAAGCTATTTTTGTTCCTTCATTATATGCCCAGGAAGGGTTGTGTTTCCTTTGTTCATACCACAGCAAAAAGTCCTCTTGGAAGGGGAAATAAATCCCTTGTTAAAACCTTACCATCATTCCACGACTAGTTCTTTAACTGGCAATCAACAACTACAACTCCCAGAGGGCCAAGCAAGGCCTCCACAGCCTAATTAAGCCAGTTGAGCACAAGCCCCAGCGCAGTGCCCTGCCCCACCAGCAGGGTCAAGCAGTGAGGGTGACACTTGTCACACTGTTTTGCCATCTTGAGATCCTCAGAAACAATCACTCCGAGATCCTTCATCTGGTCAGGGCACACCAACCTCTCGCTCCCATCACATACAACTCCCTTGGATTTCTGCATTCCAAGTGCATGACACTTATTTATTTATTTAAGTGAACTTATACACCGCCTTTCGAGAATCAAAGCGGTATACAATAAATTTGAAAATAAGAGAAAAATACAATTAACAAATTAAAATAAAATACAGAGTGAGTACAAACAATTGTTAAATAGGTCTAAAAACTAATCCATGAAGAGTAATAGAACTCTCTAAAATAAATTTATTATAGTTATATTTAAGAAATTAAATCACCAAAATAGTCCTTAAATAGAAACGTTTTTAAAACCTTTCGAAAGGACTTTGGACTTATAAGGAAGTTGTGTGCTTTTACGCACGAAGCAAAGTTGAAATAACCTGCGCAGAGTAACCCTTCTTTTTCAACCTAGCCTTTCCAAGAATCAATCCATTTTTGGCTTAAGAATCAGTTCTTGCGAGAGTAGGCTGTGCAGTACTGGGGGATGCCATAGCTCATTCACAGACAGCCGGACCATAATCTGCATACCACATCCTTCGAGGCCAGTCCGGCACCACTAGAATCAACAGCCCCTAAGTGTGCTTCTATTTTCTGAAGTTGTTATTTTATTTATTTATTTATATTTCTTATATACCGCGCTATTATAATCAGTGCGGTTTACATTTGCAACAAACATACTACAATGTAATAGGCACATTGAGCTTACATAGAACAGGATATTCAAAACATGGAGGAATGAGGGGAACTATATACAAATTATGTACATGTTATAATAATGATTAATCTCAATGGGTATGTAGGGGTCTGTAACGAATACTAGTACACATGGGTCAGGGTGGAGAAAGAGGGGAAAGTTGATTAACCGTTATAAGTGGGGGGATGTTCAATGGGGGGGGGGGGGTTAGGTGGGGGGTCAAAGAAGTGGGTGTATGCTTTTCAAACTTGGAGACCGGGTAGTGCTCTATGAACAGGTGGTGTTTGAGGGCTTTTCGGAACAACATCAGGTTTGGGGTGGCTCGGAGTTCTGCTGGGAGGGCATTCCAGGCAATCGGTGCAAAAATGGAAAATGCTCTGTTGGCTGTTGACTTTGTACATTTTGTTAGAAAGTTGGGGACTTCAATTGTGTTCATCTGTGTAGTTCTCCTGATTCTGTTGACTGGGGTACGGTGGAGAAGTGCGTTGATGGGCATGGGGGGCTGGTTCTTGAGGGCTTTGAAAGTTAGTATTAGAATTTTGTAGGTGATTCTGGCAGGTAGTGGCAGCCAGTGTAGGTTTATCAGGATAGGCGTTATATGGTCCGACCTTGATGCTCCGACTAGAACCCTTGCAGCTGAATTCATGGCAAGTCAGAGTGGGTTTAAGGTTGACTGTGGGAGTCCATGTAGAATGACATTCGCAAAGTCGAGATGCGGGATGATTAGAGCTTGGAATATTGATCGATAGTCAGAGAAATCAAGTAATGGGCGAAGGTGTCTTAGCGTTCGGATCTTGTGATAAATTGCTTTTGTGGTGTTTGTGACATGAGCTGACATATCAAGGCGTTGATCGAGAGTAATGCCTAGGTATCGGATTGTGGATTTTGTCTTCAATTCTATATTATTGATCTGAAGTGAGGGAGGAGGCGTGAAACTCCGGTTCCTTGTGACGAATAGGATGTCTGTTTTGCTATTGTTGATCCGGAGATTTTGAGTTAGAAGCCAATCTGACACTGCTTCAAAACATCTCAATATTGGAGAGAAGTCGGGTTGGTCAATCCTAAAAGGTGTGTAGATGAGGATATCGTCGGCATAGGCAAGACATTGGACATTGAAAGAGCGGATTACAGCACAGATAGGCTGCATATAGATGTTGAACAACAGAGCAGACAGGGATGAGCCTTGAGGTACACCTTGTTTCAGAGGGAAAGGCTCTGATGTCGTGGATCCTGTTCTGACTTGTTGCCATCTGTTGCAGAGATAAGATTTACACCAGGCTAGTGCTGAGCCTTGTATCCCTTTTTCTTTAAGTCGGAGTAGAAGTGTCTCATGGTTCACTGAGTCAAAGGTGGCCGCTATGTCCAAGAATATAAGGACAAATCCTTGGTGGATATTGTCAAGGCCTGTGATTAGATTGTTGAAGAGGGTTGTGAGGATGGTGTCAATGCCGTGGGCTGCTCTAAAACCATGTTGGGAGGTGTCCAGGGGCGCTTCGGTGTCCACGTGGTGTTGAATTTGTCGCAGGACCACTTTCTCAATGATTTTAGCAAGCAAAGGAATGCTTGAAATTGGCCTATAGGATTCAACTTTAGATGTGTCAAGTTTGTTATTTTTCAGTAGGGGTCGAATAGACGTGTATTTTAAGCTTTGGGGGAAGGATCCTGTAGATAAGGATTGATTCAGGATTCTGCAGATAGTTGGGCTGAGGTCATGACGTAGTTCTTTGATCCAGCCTGCGGGGCAGGGATAGTTAGGGGCAGTGGTGAGGTTGATGGAAGCTATGGTGTCGATGATCTCCTCCTTAGAGATCGCAGTGAAATTCAGCAGGGGATTTGTCTGAGAGGTTACATGCAGAGTAGAAGTAGGTATGATGTTGGTGCTCGTGCTGGTTTCGATCATCTTCGACTGAAGGTAATTAGAGTATTCTTGTGGCTGAGGCATGGGTGGGTGATCCTGTGTTGGATCGCCTGTTATGGCTTTTACAATATTGAATAGATCATGAGTTCTGTTTAATGATTGCTTCAATAATTCCGAGTGGTACTGTTTTCTTTTTTCCATGGTTTTTTCTCGGTGTCTTTGTAGGTGCGTGGTGGTGTAGGCACAGAGTGCCTCAGAGGTCCGGTTGTGGCGCCACTGTCTTTCTAGTTTGCGTAGATGGATGAGCGATGCTCGAAGGTCCTGGGAGTACCATGGGGTGTGTTTGCGTTTTGATATGGTCTTGTTAGTGGATGGGATGCAGGCAGCAGCTCTGATGGCATTATTCCAATGCCATCAGAGCTGCTGATGCTGTTGGCCGATTAGTGGCTACAGGGAAAGATATATTTATTTATTTACAGTTCTTATATACCGCACTTTTTAGTATCAGTGCGGTTTACAAATAACAAAAATTTTGCATCAGAACAAAAGATCTTTTGCTTACATTGTAACAGTATCAGTAATTTGGGACTGTAACAAGGGTAACTATATACAAACAGTGGTTGTTGTAGAACTATTTACAGTTTATATTGCAATTTGGTAATCATAATGCAAGAGACCTTATAATCTATGATCGTTGTGAGTGTGCCTGAGGGCGGGTCTGTTTTGTACATATATAAAATATATATATAATACATATACATATATCTCTCACTTGGTTTGCAGCTTGTCGTGCTGTGAGGGCTTGTGTGCATCAGTGATGCTGAGAGCTAAACTATCGGTAGTTTAACTACTGGCAGGGTCTCCCAAGATGGACAGGTCTCAGCTGAGGTGCCAGACGAAGACAAACCACCCATCTGGGCAGCAGCAGAATGGGATAGTGTTGACGGCGGAGGATCACATTTCTGTGACAACGGCAACAACACCAAACTTAAACTGCGCGGAAGGAAGGCCCGGCAATCTACTTCTGTATCTTGCCATGAAAACCCAATGGATAGTTACAACAAAACAAATTGTGCTATGGTGCTGGAAGATGAGACTCCCAGGTCGGAAGGCACTCAACTAGCTACTGGGGAAGAGCTGAAGACTTTTCAGAGTAAAGCCAGCATTTATGATGTGGTTGGATCAAAGCCTTCGGGAAGTCTGACTGCTGATGTAGCTGCGCATGAAATGAGAGTCAGAAGCTGTAAAGATGTCTTACACATTGGAACATGGAACGTACGAAGCATGAACCAAGGGAAGTTGGAAGTGGTCAAGAATGAAATGGAACGTGTACAACTTGATCTGTTGGGTGTCAGCGAACTGAAATGGACTGGCATCGGGCACTTTGCATCAGATGATCACATGGTCTACTATGCTGGAAATGAAAGACAAAGAAGAAATGGTGTTGCATTTATAATAAAGAAGAAACTTGCAAGAACTGTAATGAAATACAGTGCAGTCAGCGAACGCTTAATCTCTATTCGTCTACGAGGATTGCCTATCAACACAACTATAATTCAAGTATATGCCCCAACAACAGCTGCAGAAGAGAATGAAATTGAAGAGTTCTATGAACAAGTACAAGCTGAAATTGACAGAACATGCAAACAGGATATCCTGATAGTCATGGGTGACTGGAACGCAAAAGTTGGCAACAAAGAAGAAGGCAAAGTAGTTGGAAAATATGGACTTGGCAACAGAAATGAAGCTGGAGAAAGATTGATAGAATTCTGCAAGACCAATGATCTATTCATCTCAAACACCTTCTTTCAGCAACACAAGCGACGACTGTACACATGGACTTCACCCAATGGATTGTATAAAAATCAAATTGACTACATCTGTGGAAGTCAACGATGGAAAAGCTCTGTAACATCAACAAAGACAAAACCTGGAGCTGACTGTGGTACAGATCATCAACTACTAGTATGCAAACTCAAGCTAAAGTTGAAAAAGAGCAAACCACTCATGAATGCACCAAAATATGACCTTGAGAATATACCACTGGAATTTAAAGACTGCCTGCAAAATCGTTTTGCTGCCTTAGATACAAATGACAGAGCTCCGGAAGAGTTATGGAATGACATCAAGAAGGTTGTGCTGGAAGAAAGCGAGAAGTCTCTACAAAAGGTGAAAAAGCAAAAACGGCCAAAATGGATGACGGAAGAAACTCTGAAAATTGCCCAGAAACGCAGAGAAGCTAAAGCCAAAGGAGAAAGAAAGACAATCGCAGAACTCAACAGAGATTTCCAACGTGCAGCAAGACAGGACAAGGAAAAGTACTACAATGACACTTGCAAGGAAATAGAAGCAGAAACTATTAGAGGAAGAACAAGATCGGCTTTCCTAAAGCTGCGAGAGTTAAAGAAAAAGTTCCAGCCTCGAATTGGAATGTTACAAGATGCTCAAGGTTCTATGTTGAATGATGCTGAGAAGATCAAGAAAAGGTGGAAGGAATATACAGAGTTTTTATATGATAAAGATCAAGTGGACCAACAGCCGTTTCAACCTATACCTTATGATCAGGAACCATTGGTGATGAAAGAAGAAGTTGAAGCAGCATTGAAAGCCTTATCAAAGAACAAAGCACCAGGCATTGATAGCATTCCCATAGAAGTATTGCAGCAATCTGATGCAGCTGTTACCGTACTTACAAGGCTCTGCCAAGAAATATGGAAGACAACATCATGGCCAACTGACTGGAAAAGATCTGTGTTTATACCAATACTAAAGAAAGGTGATCCAACTGACTGTGGAAATTATCGCACAATCGCTCTGATCCCACATGCCAGCAAGATTCTACTGAAGATTATTCAAAAGAGACTACAGCCATACCTAGAACAAGAACTACCTGAAGTGCAAGCAGGGTTCAGGAAAGGGCGAGGAACGAGAGACATCATTGCGGATGTGAGATGGATCCTTGAAAAGACTAAAGAATACCAAAAGGATATCTATTTGTGCTTTATCGACTATAGCAAGGCTTTTGACTGTGTAAACCATGAGAAACTCTGGGCCACATTAAGAAGCATGGGTATACCAGAACACCTGATCGTTCTCTTGCGTAATCTGTACATTGATCAAGAAGCAACAGTTCGAACGGAACAAGGAGAAACAGAATGGTTTAAAATAAGCAAAGGTGTAAGACAAGGCTGCATACTTTCCCCCTACCTGTTTAATTTATATGCAGAACAAATCATCAGAGAAGCAGGACTGTATGAAGACAACAGAGGTGTGAAGATTGGTGGAAGACTCATCAACAACCTTCGCTATGCTGATGATACCACATTACTGGCTGAAAGTGAAGATGATCTGAAACATTTGCTTCTCACAATCAAAGAACATAGTCTCAAAATGGGCCTGCACCTTAATGTAAAGAAGACAAAGATCATGACAACTGGCATAATCAACAGGTTCATCGTTGAAGGAGAAGAAATTGAAATCGTGAACAACTTTAACCTACTTGGATCAACTATCAATAAAGAAGCAACAAGCAGTCAAGAAATCAGACGACGCATTGCTCTTGGCAGAATGGCTATGAAAGACCTAGATAAGATTCTCAAGAGCAGAGATGTCTCTCTCCATACAAAGATTCGACTTGTTCAAGCCATGGTATTTTCAATAACATCATATGGATGTGAAAGCTGGACAGTGAAAAAGACAGACAGGAAGAAAATTGATGCCTTTGAATTATGGTGCTGGCGGCGAATACTGTGTATACCATGGACTGCCCGAAGAACAAACCAGTCGGTACTAGAAGAGATCAAACCTAAGCTTTCTTTAGAAGCTCAGATGACAAGACTTCGACTTTCATACTTCGGACACATCATGCGAAGAGAGAGATCATTAGAGAAAGACATCATGCTTGGCAAGATAGAAGGTCAACGCAAAAGAGGAAGGCCAGCAATGAGATGGATTGCTACAATAACAGCAGCTACGGGTACCAGTCTGTCAACAATGAGCCGCCTGACTGAAGACCGAACACAATTTAGGATAGCTATCCAGAGGGTCGCCATGAGTCGACTCCGACTCGACGGCACTTAACAACAACAACATACATATATACTGTCATGAGGCTGGTGCCAATAAAGATGCAGAGTTGAAAAGAAACTCTGTTTTTCACAGAGCTCTAGGTGTGCAATTACCTCAAAGCACAGCTAGAGGGGGCAGGAGTGATCCTACAGAGGCTAATGAGGCTAGGAGAGCTAACCAGTTCCACCTGGAAATGAGCCCGGGAGATTCAAAGGGAAGATCCCTTTATAAACGGAAGCTTAATGCTAGCAAAGAAGAAGGGGAAGGAGAAGGAGCAGCAGAAGCTGGAGCAGCAGGAAGAGAAGGAACAAGGAGTACGGCTGAAGAAGGAAGGAGAGACCTGAAGGAATCCTCCTTGAGCAAGCCCAAAATGACAGAATTCACAGAGGTAGAGTTCAGAGGGGCCAAGCTACAAAAGCCGCTGTTCAGAGGGAGTCTGCTAAGGAAAGCAGTCAGGCTGGAGGGTATGCCACTCCCTGCTTAAGCAACGTTCCTGAGTCCAAAGCTGAAAGACATATACAGAGAGCCAGGCTTGGAGAAAAGGCTGCAGGCATTGGAGTATGCTGAACTAGCTTTACCAGGTACCCAAAGGGAAGGGGTTTCTAACAAAGCTACTTTGTCACTGAAGCATAGAGCTGGAGAATCCACACCAGGTTTTACTAAGCTTTCAGGAAGTCCAGCACTGCCCAGAAGCTACCGACAGAAAACCTGTTGTCACAGAGACGTGCATGAGAGAGAAGGCTCCAGAGCTGCAAGCTACAGAAACAAGGTATGGAAGTTTTATTCCTGCTAAAGAAAGCTTAACTCCTAAAAGCACTACTAAAACTAAAACTCAGTTTGTAAGAAGAGGAAAGAAACCAGAGTGGTTTGAAGAACTACCAAAAGACTTTAAAGCACAGTCTTATTGGAGGCAAGATACCAGAGACAGTCCATATAAACCTGTAACTGCCAGGGACAGCGTGTGCTCTGAGGGGGAAAGTAGTGAAGCAGAATTTATGGAAATAGAAGATGCAAGTACTATTCCCATTCCTCAGGAAGAAGCTATGGATTGTAGTTTGTGTATGGCTTCTAGCCTAGAATCCATAGCAACCTTGTAAATAAGAAGAAGTCTTGTTTAAATTGCTTTGCCCTGGAATGAATTGAATTCCTCCCTTTAACCCTTTCAACTAATTGTGAAGATATTAACAATTGGTTTTACCTGCTTATTACTGGAACCTTTATGAACAAAGGACATTCTTTAATTTCTAGTGTCTTAATGAACCTTTGCACAGAGGGGAAATAAAAGCCTTGTTTCCCTACACTCGTGGCTTAATTATTGTGTTCTCACAAGGAGCTGAAATACCTAAGACCAATCTCCATTTTGGCCTTAAAATACCCCACGCTCCTTGAAAATAAATATGTTGTACAGCATGCCCTTACCGCCTTTGGCCACTAGGGGATGCTGTCACGACAATACATATATATATATATGTTACATATATATATATATATATATATATTTATGTAACAGGCCATTGCACATGCACGAGTAGGCTAGAGGAACCAGACTCTCAGACATCAAGTCCTGCATGCGACTGAAGAACTACTCCACTTTGGCACTGGAGGTGGATGCCATCAGGTCCATATTTGTTCCATGTAGCCTGTTACCTGTTCTATGTAAACCAGTTACTATTCTTCTTATATGTAAACTGCACTGATCTGAAAAAGTGCGGTATATAAAAACAAATAAATTGGTTGACCCCTTTGCCGCACTATGCTCAACTCCTCTAGAGCACACTCCTCTAGAGCACACTCCCCCAGATCTAAGTGGTGGAGGCTGAGAAAGTCAGCTTGAACATTTTCTTCTCCTACCACATGAGTTGTCGACAACGCCTGCAGGTTGCTATCTGCCCAATGAAGAAGGGGAGCTCTCTCTTCCACCACAGCTGCACTTCCCATACCGTCCTGGCGATTGATGTACATCACCATGGCTCGAGAAGATTCTGACCAGTTTGTACTGCAGCATCAGGAGGAAGGCCTGAAGAACCAAAAAGACTGCTCTCATCTCCAAGCAATTTATAGACCAAGTTCTTTCCTCTGGAGACTACTGACCCCCAACTACTTGGGTCAGACAATGCACTCCCCATCCGGATAGACTGGCATTGGTCAAAATTACCACACATTCGGGCACTTCCAGCAGCATTCCCGACTCCAGTTTCATTCAACCACCAGAGTCAACAGCACCCTCTGCAGAGGCCATATATGTAAGGAAACACGAAAAATGGCCTTCTCAATGTATGCCCCAGACCTCTGGAACACTATCTCTGCAAAACTAAGAGGTATCACTGAACTCTCAGCCTTCCACAAAGAACTGAAAACCCATTTATTCAAGGACCATTTCAAAGACTGAATAATTCCCATTCTCCCTCTTGCCCAGTGATTAGCCCCAAATTGTATAAAGTTTCATAAAGCGTAGTTACTCACCTGTAACAGGTGTTCTCCAGGAGCAGCAGGAATCAGTCCTCAGATATGGGGTGACGTCGGTGCCGACGGAGCCCCCATGTGGAGCATTTCCCCAGCTTTCAAAGAAAGCCTTTGGGAATGCAGCGCGCATGCGCGGTCCCCTTCCCGCCCAAGGGTGCTATCTTGCTGAGTCTGATGACATAGCTAAAAGACAGCAAAAAAACAAAATAAGTATATGACCGCAACTCCAAGGGGAGGAGGGAGGATTGTGAGGACTGATTCCTGCTGCTCCTGGAGAACACCTGTTACAGGTGAGTAACTACGCTTTCTCCAGGACCAAGCAGGAAGTCAGTCCTCACATATGGGACTCCCCAGCTTAAGGCTACCGGGGAACCAAAGTTGAAAAAATAAGCTCCCTCTAGAGCCTCAGCATGTGTGAAAAGAATCTTCTCTGAGAACGCCCCTGAATGGTAGCCCAACACCAGGGCCGGAGGGTAGGAGTTGCCTATACCTCAAAGAGATTACGGAGTACCGCCTGTCCGAAAGCACTGTCCCTGAGGGACTCCCTCTCGAGGCAGTAGTGGGCCACAAAAGTCTGGCTTGAAGACCAAGTAGCGGCCCGGCAGATGTCTGCCAACGGAACAGAGCAGAGATGAGCCACTGACACAGTCTTTGCCCTGACATGGTGAGCCGTGACTCGACCCTGCAAGGAGAGGCCAGCTGCCCTGTATGCCCAGGTGATACAGTCTGCTACCCAAATGGACAGGGTATGCTTGGAGACAGGTAACCCCAACTTATTAGGGTCAAAAGAGATGAAGAGCTGAACAGCCCTTCAGTGTCCCTGCGTACGGTCAAGGTAGAAGGACAATGCCCTCCTACAGTCCAGGGTATGCAAGACCATCTCAGCCCGGCCGGCATGCGGCCTGGGAAAGAAAGTTGGAAGAACCACCTCCTGACTGAGGTGGAAGGAGGAGACAACCTTTGGAAGGAACTTAGGGTGAGTCCATAAGACTACTCTGTTCCTATAGAACCTAGTGTATGATGCCTCTGACACCAGGGCTTGAAACTCACTCGCCTTGCTGAGGTAAGAGCTACCAAAAACAACGCTTTCCAGGAAAGAAAGCACAAAGGACAAGTAGCCATAGGCTCAAATGGTGGGCAAGTAAGTTGTTGCAAGACCACATTCAAATCCCACTCAGGGGCAGGTGGACGAACTGGAGGCTTAAGCAAAAGCAGGCCTCTGAGGAAGCGAGCTACCAAAGGGTGGCTTGAGAGAGACTGACCTTCCACCGGTGAGTGGTGGGCTGAGAGAGCACTGAGGTGGACCCTAACAGAGTTGAATTTAAGGCCTAGATTGGACAGGAGCAGCAAATACTGCAGCACCACTGGTACCAGGCATGAGAAAGGATCCTCCTTGTGCTGGGCACATCAGGTGGAGAACCTACGCCACTTAAGAGCATATGACTTACGAGTGGACTGCCTCCTAGAGGCCAAGACCACGTCCTCCACTTCCCTAGGAAGCAGTAAGGGTGCTAGAACTACCCTTTCAGCAGCCAGGCCATCAGATTGAGGGACTGGAGATTGGGGTGTAAGAGAGATCCCTGCTCCTGAGACAGGAGATCGGGTTGTATCCCCAGAGGAAGAGGTGCATCCACTGCTAGCTGTAAAAGAAGTGGGAACCACGGTTGCCTTGGCCATCTGGGGGCCACCAGGATCACCGAGGCCTTGTCCCGGATCACTTTGAACAGTGTTTTGGGCACTAGAGGCGTGGGAGGAAACGCATATAGGAGGCCTGTAGACCATGGTATGAAAAATGCATCCGCTGCTACTCTGAGAGGATGCGGTTGTTTGGAGCAGAACCTGGGCAGTTGACGGTTCAGTGGACTGGCAAACAGATCCATGGTGGGAAGACCCCATCTTAGGAAGATCTGTTGAACTACCAGAGAATTCAACTGCCATTTGTGTGGCTGTAGGATCCTGCTCAACTTGTCTGACAGGTAATTCTCCTGTCCAGAGAGACAGACCGCCTTGAGAAGTATGCCATGCTTGACTGCCCAGGAGCACAGGTCCTGTGCTTCCTGACAAAGAGGTCGGGACTCTGTGCCCCCTTGCTTGTTCACACAGAACATAGCAACTTGACTGTCCTTCTGAACTAAGACAGACTGCTGAGAGAGGACATGAGAGAAAGTCCGCAGGGCTAAGCGGATCGCTCTGAGCTCTAGGAAATTGATTTGCTGTGTGGCCTCCCAAGGAGACCACAGGCCTTGAGTGCATGCTCCTTGGCAATGTGCACCCCAACCTTGAAGAGAAGCATCAGTTGTCAGCACTTGAGAGTGTGGAGGTGCTTGAAAAGGCACCCCTTGCAGTAGATTCGGAAGATGAAGCCACCACTGCAGAGAATCTCCCAGTAGATTGGACACCCTCACTTTGTCCGTCAGGTTTCCTGTGGCCTGCAGCCACTGAGTCCTTAGGCCCCACTGAGCGGGCCTCATGTGCAGACGGGCATTTGGAGTTACATGGACCGTGGATGCCATGTGGCCTAAGAGCCTTAGGAATTGTCTGGCGGAGACTAGAGAATTGCTGTGGAACTGTCTGGCCAGATCCATCAGTCTGTTGGCCCTGTCCACGGGTAAAAAGGCCTTCGCTTGAAGGGTGTCTAGTCTTGCTCCTATGAACTCCATGTTTTGTGAGGGGCACAAAGCGGACTTTGCGAAGTTTATGACAAAACCCAGATGCTGGAGAAGAAACACAGTACGGAGGGTGGCTTGATTGGTTTCCTGTGGAGACTGACCCCTGATGAGCCAGTCGTCCAGGTATGGAAAGACAAAGAGTCCTTGAACTCTGAGATAGGCTGCCACCACCGCCAGGCACTTGTTGAAAACCCTGGGGGCGGAGGTGAGGCCAAAAGGGAGTACCCTGTACTGGTAATGATTTCCTCCCACTACAAATCGGAGATATTGTCTGTGGTCTGGGTGAATAAGGATGTGAGTATACGCATTCTTTAGGTCTAAGGAGCATAGCCAATCTCCCTGCTGGAGGTAGGGTAGCAGGATTCCAAGGGTAAGCATCTTGAACTTTTCCCTCTCCAGGAACTTGTTGAGATTTCGCAAGTCTAAGATGGGCCTGAGGCCTCCTGTCCTTTTTGGTACCAGAAAGTACCTGGAATAGAAGCCTTGGCCTCTCAGGTGGTGGGGCACCGGTTCCACCGCCTGCTCCTTTAGAAGACCTGCTAACTCCTGCAGGATAAGTCTCTGTGCAGATGGAGTCTTGGAGGCTCACCTGGAAAGTAGGAGGGAGGTACCTGGTGGAAGTGGAGGAGATAGCCTCTTTGGACTATGCTTAGCACCCAGGTATCCCTTGTTACGGCTGACCACCTGTGGGCATACAGGGTCAGCCGGCCTCCTGTGCTGAGAGGGGCCAGCTGAGGAGGAGAGGCTATGCCACTGGAGTCAAAACCCCGCTCCCTGCTGTGCAGGAGCTGGAGCTGGTGGCTTGGGGGTTTTCTGCCTACAGGGCCCATGTCCCTGTCCCTTGGCCTGCTGACCCTGTTGGGGAGCTAGAGAGGCCTGAAAGTGAGGGCATGATTTGTAGGTAGATGACTTCCTCGGGTAAAAGGTCTTTTTTCCTGAGCCCTTCTTCTTCTGGAGAAGGGGCAGAGGTTTTCCTGGACAACCTTGTCCGGGTGAGAGTCACGGACTCGGGTTCTGCAGCCTTCTCAGCCATGGGCTTGCCAAAGAGGTTTTCACCTCGGCAGGGGACATCGACCAACATGTCCTGCACCCATGGCTCGAGGTCCGATGACTGTAGCCAGGCCT
Organism: Ichthyophis bannanicus; assembly: GCA_033557465.1. Taxonomy (NCBI): domain Eukaryota; kingdom Metazoa; phylum Chordata; class Amphibia; order Gymnophiona; family Ichthyophiidae; genus Ichthyophis; species Ichthyophis bannanicus. The sequence goes on along the minus strand of CM066032.1, from coordinate 1,510,704,287 downwards.
GACGGCGTGCACCGATGCCGGCTGCGGCCACTCGGGCCGAAGCCTCGAAGCTATCATAGGCTGCTCGAGAGATAAACTTCGAGCACTCCCAAATCCCCGATGACAGGGCCTTGAACCTCTGCAAAGGTTCCTCGTAGTGACCAGCAGAGAACCCGGCAATCTCCTTTGCCAGGTCTCGAAGGTACATGCCCATAAACAGCTGGTAGGTCTGGACACGGCAAGCAAGCATTGAGCCCTGGAAGCACTTTCTACCAAGGGCATCCATGTTCCGGGCCTCCTGGCCGGGAGGCACCGAGGAGTGCATCTTCTGACTCTTCAGAGGATGCATGGCCGATTCCACAACCATGGAGTGGTGCGGTAGCTGTGCCTTTTGGAACCCGGGGCTCTTGCGGACTTGATAGATGGAATCGACCCGCTTGCTCAGAACCGGTGTCGAGGCCAGTGCCTCCCACATGCGGAAGAGCAACCGCTCCAGCATCGGAGGAACCGGTACAGTAAAGGCCTCCTTGGGGGGAGAGTCATACTGCAGGGCCTCGAGCTCCTCGGCTCGAGGCTCCTCCTCAGGATCCACGGGGAAGGCCAAGGCTTTGGCCATGTCCCGCACGAAGTCCGAGAACCGGGTGTCCTCCAGGGGGGACCGTCTCCGAGGCTCGGACTCCAGTGAGTCCGAAGGGACACACCGGGTCCGAAATGTGTCCAGGGACTCCTCGTCCTCCGTTTCCCAGCCCGACCCCTCAGAGGAGGAATCGAGCAGCTCCGGTCGGGCAAGCACCAATCCCATCCGCCCCGACGCCGAGGGTACCGGCATCGACGACCTCGGTCACGAACGGGAGGCCGAGGGGAACCTTGGCTGAGGATCAACTCGAGAGCGCATGGACTCGAGGATCAGCTCGGCCTCCGGGGTCGACTTGGACATCGATGTCCCGGTGGTCGGGGCAGATGCACCGATGAGACCGGCAATCAGTGTCCGCTGCTGCTCCATGAAGGCAGCCAAGCTGCTCTCCAAGTCCGTCAACCTGAGACCGAGCTCAGGAGACTCAGCAGCCCCCGACTCGGGCCCCGACGGTGTTGGGCCCGACGTCGGCTCCCCCGGAGGAGGGTCCACGAGGACTACAGTACTCACGTGACCCGGGGACTCCGTCTCTACATGAGGTTGTTTAGCAGGCCGCTCCGACTCCGAAGACCCGGGACGGTGCTCGGGGCTATGCGACCTGGCCCTGGAGGAACCAAGTGCGTCCACTGACGCCGCCCTCGCGGGTTTCTTCTTCCTGCGATGCTCCCGCGAGGGAGACCCCCTCTCAGAGGAACCCCGGTGATGCTCGGGATCGGAGTCCCGAGACGACGAGGCCTCTGACGAAGTCTGGGCCCGGCCGGACGTGGAGTCAGAGAAGATTCTTTCTTTTTGGTGCTGCCGGCTCCTTAATGCCCTCGAGGACATTTTCCCACACAGGTCACAGATCATCGGGTTATGATCGGGCCCGAGGCAGCGGAGGCAGCAGTCATGTGTGTCGGTGAGAGACAGAAGTTTCTTACACCGATCACACTTCTTAAACCCGCTGGCAGCCATCGGGGGAAAAAGGACCCCTGCGAGGTCAAACGACAGGGCTGCCAGTGAAAAATAGAAAAATGGCGCGTACGCTAGTCACTAAGGACAAAACCGAAAAAAGAAGTTCGGGCTCGATACCGGTGTACCGGGCCCAGGTGGGAAAGGGAAACCAGCGTCGAACTGAAGAAAACACGAGTCCATGCCGAAAAATCAACTTTTTCCTTGGGTGAAAACGAAACACGTCCATCAGGCTCCGCGGAAAAAAGAAGACTAAGCAAGATGGCACCCTTGGGCGGGAAGGGGACCGCGCATGTGCGCTGCATTCCCAAAGGCTTTCTTTGAAAGCTGGGGAAATGCTCCGCATGGGGGCTCTGTCGGCGCCTTCACCCCATATGTGAGGACTGACTTCCTGCTTGGTCCTGGAGAAAGTGTAAATTATATACACTTTAGATTTGTTCACTTATGTTCATCTGTAATTTATCTGTGAGGTTATATTGAGTTCCAAGTTCTATGTAAACCACTTTGATTTCTTGACTAAGTGGTATAGAAAAACAGTTAAATAAATAAAAATAGATAAATATGAGCTCTGGCCCACAGTATGAGATCTAAGGTCGCTGCCATGGATCCCAGGAGTTGAAGGTAATGCCATGAGGACGGAGACTGCATCCAAGAGAAATGCTGTATCTGACCATGTACTTTCCAGGCTCAATCTGTGGGCAAGGAAATGAGACCTCTTCTAGTGTCGAAATGAGCCCCTAGGTAAGTCGCATCTTGTGTCAGTATCAGATTGCTCTTGCTAAAATTGATCACCCAGCCTAGACTCTGCAACTTTAACTTTAACTTTATTCCACACTTGATAGACAGCTTACGTTAAAAATATTAAAGCGGTGTACAAATAAAATAAAAGGCAGCACTGCAAACTACGGAAAAAGAACGCCAAAAATAATAGGAGAGAGAGAAAAGAATAGCACAAAACTGTACAAACAATAATAAATAACAATTAAACATGGGCACGAGTTAAAACAATAAGCAGTATTCAAGTAACATAAGTTAAAAACAATAAAATTCAAACAATAATAGGCAATAAAAACAGCCACCAATTAACAATATTCAAACACTAACCAATAATTAACACCAAAAATAAAAGGAATGCAGACAGCACCACTAACAAAGAAACAGAGGGGGGGGCAAGACCAACTAAACTAGGACAAGACAATAACCCGCGGCGGTATCAGGGAGGGAAAATCAGGGGGTAAATCATGGGGGGGAGATCAAATACTTTGTGAAACAGATGAGTTTTGAGAGAGGATTTAAACTGTGAGTAGGAGGATTCTAAACGGAGGGATGAAGGCAAGGCATTCCATAACCAAGGTCCAATAAAGAAGACAGCAGCCTGACGGGTCTTCTCAAGATGGGCATTAAATGGAGACGGTAAGACCAGACGGTTAGCGTGAAGGGAGCGAAGCTGACGGTAGGGCGTGTGAAGAGAGATTAAATCAGCCAGGTATAAAGGGTTATTGGTATAGAGTACACGGTGAGTAAGGATCAGAGGTTTGTAATGAAACCTAACACGGAGGGGCAACCAGTAGAGTCGAATGAGAATGGGAGTGATGTGATCAAAGCGGCAGGCGAAGGTGACAATACGGGCGGCAGTATTTTGAATGAGCTGTAAACATTGAAGTTGGTACTTGGGGAGATTGGCCAGAAAGATATTACAATAGTCGAGACGGCTAATAATGAGAGCAAGGGCGAGAGTGACCAGGGACCCAAGTGGAAGAATAGAGCGAACAGCCCGAAGACGACAAAGAATGGCGAAAGAGCGCCTTGTGAGGGAAGAAATATGATCATGGAAAGAGAGAGAAGAGTCAAGAATCACCCCGAGGTACCGAAAAGAAGACACCAGAGGGACGGGAATAGAATCAATCATGGGTGCAACTGACGGACATGACCCAGAAAGCGAAACCCACATAGCAGTGGACTTAGATGGGTTAAGACGGAGGAGGTGTTGTGAAAGCCAGGAGGCCACGTGAGAAAGGCAAGCGTTAAAGGGAGAGAGATCTAGGAGAAGTGGAGAGGTGTGAAAGAGCAAAATAATGTCATCTGCATAGACATAACAGGACACAGGATATTGTTGTAGTACCAGAAGCAAAGGGGCCAAGAAAATATTAAACAACAGAGGGGACAAAACAGAGCCTTGGGGGACACTGCAAGTAAGAGGAAAAGAACTGGAAGACTTACCAATTAAAGTAACAGAAAAGGAGCGGGAAGTGAGGAAAGAACGAAACCAAAGAAGAACCGCACCACGTAACCCCACCTCAGCAAGACGAGTGAGAAGAAGAGTGTGATCGATTAAATCAAAAGCCGCGGATAAATCAAGAGAAACCAAGAGAGTGAGATCACCACGGTCATGAGCAACGTGTATTTCATTTAGAACGGCAAGAAGGACAGTCTCAGTGCTGTGACCCTGACGAAAACCGGCCTGCCGGGGGTGAAGTGTGTTTGTGGACTCAACGTGGGAAGACAACTGACGGAATGCAAATCGTTCCAGAAGTTTGGCCAGGTAGGGAAGGTTTGAAGCAGGGCGCCAGTTGGCAAGAACAGAGGGATCAAGGGAAGGTTGTTTTAAGAGTGGATGGACAACAGCCGATTTCCAAGGAGAGGGGAACAAACCAGAGGAGAAACTTGTATTAATGATAGTAGTGATAATAGGGACCAGCTGTAGGGAGGGTTGAGACAGCCAACGAGAAGGAATAGGGTCAAGGGAGCATGTGGTCTTACGGGAAGTGGATAGCGTCGAGAGAATTTCAGCAGGGAGGATCAGATGAAAAGAGGACCATGTATGGGCAAGAGCCCGATTGGGCATAGTGGACAACAGCACATGATCAGTGGCAACTGGGTTGTAAGGGGAAGCAGGTGGCGAGGGCGGAGGAGGAGGGGGAGTAGGAAAGGAAGCACGAAGGTCAAGAACTTTCTGGGAAAAGAAGGTAGCCAACGAATGGGGGTCTGGGGACTGAGTGGCCATGGCGCGTGGAGAACTAGTGGATGAAAGTTTATGCAGGATCTGAAAGAGCTGACGAGAAGAGTTCGCCGCTTCAGTAATTTCAGCCTCATAATAAGCCCGCTTGGCAGATTGGATGGCCAAACGGTAAGCAGCATAAAGTTGTTTGAAACGGACATATAAATCAGAAGAGGGGTGGCGAGACCAACGGCGGTGCACCTGGCGGAGTTGGGCCCGTTGCAGCTGTAAAACAGGATGGAACCAGGAGGAATGACCAGGGTTGGGCAGACGGGGGCAAGGACGTAGTGGCGCTAACTGGTCCAAAGCATCCTTTAGGAGAGAGTCCCAAAGGGAGGCCTGGCTGTCAGGAGACAGTGATGCAAAATCTGAGGGAAAAACTGAGGGAGCGGGGGGAAAGGAGAACAAAGTGTCGGGGGTTAGACGGCGACGGAGGGGAGGGGGTGAAGAGGGCACCAGAAAGGAAGGTGTCAAAAAGGGAGAGAAAGTAACTGAGAAAAGGACACAACGGTGATCAGACCAAGGGATATCCAGCAAGGAAGGGGGGGAAATCTGAGCTACCAACGCGGGTGATGATACGACGAGGTCCAAAGTGTGACCGGCAATATGAGTAGGGCCTGTAACATGTTGGTGAAAGGCAACATCATGAAAGAAATTCAGAAAGGCAAAGTCCCTCTGCCGACTGGGGTTATCAGCGTGGATATTAAAATCACCCAAGATAAGACCGGGGAACTGCAAAACAGTATCGGAGAGAAACTGAAGAATACCCTCCCAACGCTCGGTAGAGAGGGAAGGCGGAAGGTAAAGAAGAAGAAAATAAAGTGGGGGGGGAAGAGTGAAGACGGAGAAGAAGAGACTCAGAAAGCACAGCAGAGGGGGATGTTACCTCTTCCAGAGAAATAGCAGTGCGGTAAAGCAAAGCAACCCCTCCCCCCCCCCGGCCCAGCCTGGGAGAGGAGAAAGCCGAATAACCAGAGGGCAGGGAGCTGGCGAGAACAGGGCTATCACCCTCCTTTAGCCAAGTCTCAGTGAGGAAACAAAGATCAAGAGAATGTTGTAAGATCAAATCAGCCACCAATAAGGATTTAGACTTAAGGGAACGACAGTTCAGGAGTGAGACCTGAAGCACAGTAGCGGGGGCCAAGCCAACAGACACAGGAGGCAGAGAGAACCGCTGGGGTAATGTCCGAGCAGGTTTACAAGGAATTAGATTACTATAACAGCGAGCCAGAGAGCCAGATAGAAAACCAGCTGAGGGCAAGAAGCGCCACCCCCAGAAAACCGGGATGGCTGACATACCTGTACTTTGTGCGGAATCCCTAAAGCAACTTCCCAGAGAGGCAAAAGATGTCCACAGAAAGAAAAATCCAAAGACCGTAGAAAGAGCACTCAGCCGCAGTTGCGCCCCTCGCTCGCCCCAAGGAGCTCGACCAAGGAGCAGGACCTGCTCCTTGGTCGTGGAACGCCGCAGACAGCTTCAATTTATGCAGTGCTGGGGTACCTGGAGGGATCGCGACCGCGGGAACGCGGTCGCGTCACTTCCGGCTGCAAACAGTGAGTCTGGAGGCACAAGGAAGGCAGACACAATCAGGGAGAACCTGAAAAACAGCAATAACAGGCTAAACAAAGCAAGCGCAAGAAGGTTATCACTCATTGCATCACCTGTCGATTCTCATGTGTTGACTTCGTCCTGATTAACCAATCGTCAAGGTAAGGATGGATTAATATACCTTGACGACGAAGGGCCACAGCTACCATGACTATCACTTTTTTAAATGTTCCAGGCACAGTGGCTAAACCAAACGGCAGTGTGCAAAATTGGAAATGGCCTATTGTCTTGAAGGACTAGAAAAAGGGACTGTTACTTCTGGAGAGAGATCTGCAACTGTGAGTATATACTTCTGGTAATTTTCTAAAAGGAATTCTTTGTATTAAAGCTAATTAATCTGTGAACCCACTATTTTTTGTTAAATCAGTCAGGGCCTAGTAGCAGCAGTTTAAGTTTAAATTTAAAACACAGAGGAGTACTTTCTGGTCACATTTGGAACCCAGCAGAGAGCTTGTAGTTTACATTTAATAGTCACTCAGGGCCTAGCTTCGGCAAAGTACTTTTAGCTTAAATTTAAAACACAGAAGAGAGCTTTCTGGTTAAATTTAGAACCCAGCAGAGAGCTTGTAGTTTAAATTTCATAAGAAGTTAGAGCCTAGCAGCAGCTAAGAGCTTGTGATAAGGAAGCTTATCATAGCTCAGGAAGGAGCTATAGTAAAGGTGAAGTGACTCTGAACAAGCAACCTGTCAGTTCTGGTAGAAATAAGAAAACAGAATTTTTCCATAAAAGACTACCAGTCCCAGAATGCACCAGGTTTCCAACAGCCATTAGAGGAGCTGAAGTGGGGAAACGTGTGTTCAATCAGGAGGGCTATGAGGTAATCCCCAAGCACTCATCTCAAAGGGCAGGGCCTGATTCAGCACAGCTGCGCTGTGCTAGGGTGGAGCACTCATCTAAGCAGAATAAAGGTAGAGTTTATTCTACAGAGAATCATCTTCATGATCTTGGACATTTTCATCATCTGGAGGATCATCAGAAGCAGAAGCCAGAGCGGACGGACAGAGAGGGCAAGAAACCCTTTGGAAGAAAGAAGAGAAAAGCATTTGGGAGGTCTAAAGGAGTCCAGAGCAGTACGTATACTGGGAGACATTCAAAAGGCCAGCATACACCATTGGACTGGGGAAAACCAGAGGAGTGGTGCTGCAGAGCTAGGAGTCTCCAGACGGTACCTGTGAGGGAGACGGCTGCACTTGGAAGGGACCCTAGGACCCGTGCCAGAAGGTATGTGAAGAGAGATCCAGTGTCCAGGGATCTGGATTGGAAGGCTGGACATAAGAACTGGACTACATACTGGCCAGGCTATTTAGAGAGGAACTCTAACAGCAATGGAAGCTCAGGTATGAACACTGATCTATGCCCTAGCTATACCCTTGAAAGACAGCAGGGAAACAAGTATTCTCCTGAGAGTGCTCCATTGAGAAATTCCTCTGTGCCAATCCATGATATTGAACCCATGATTGTTGAAGAAGGGGGAGAGGTTATAGATTCAGGCTGTGAATACATGGATTGCTCTCTGTCTAAACTCCTTTGGTAATTTACTGTTACAAAGTACAACAACCATCACAAAGAAATACAAACTTGTTCTTTAAATCTACTCAGAAAAGCTCCTGAGTAGGATTTGAGCCAGGCAGTAGAAAGTAAGCCAGCTAAGGGGTTTCAGCTGGATAACTGCTAGCAATTGAGCCTTACCTAATTGCTTGTGAGCTCTGAGGGAATCACTTCTGAGTCTATGTGTGAAGATATAAGAAGTTAACCTGGAAAGAACAGTTTTTCCCTACTTTGTGGGTTTTGGTTTGTTGATTGAAGCACTACTAAGAAAATATTAGCTAGAGCCTACAGAAGACCAGTTTGTTACCAACCAGGTCTTTATTCTTTTCATTTGATTGCCTGACAAGTTCAGCTGTTGTTTTCCTAATTTTGTTTTTCCAAGTTTAACACTGAAAGCAAGTATCCTGTTTTATGTGCTACCAAGCATATCTGTGTTGGGAGAAATAACCCCATAAATAAATATCTTATTGGCTTTACACTCAAGCACAACTAATTATTGTGAGCGGCTGTGTCTGGTGTGAATGGACTGCATTTCCCACAATCCCTTGCAAATCATATTGATATATGCCTTTGCCAAGACTGTGAACATTCTCACCCAGGCACCCGTCTGACAAGCTATAATTTAAATCAAATCAGAATATAGCTTACCTCAGCAGCACAAGACAGGGTACTGTGTAGCAGCCCACTTTAATAAGTGAGTCGGTTGATATTGTGTATCTGGACTTTCAGAAAGCCTTTGACAAAGTCCCTTCATGAGAGAATTTTGGCAAAACTAAAGAGTCATGGGATAGGAGGCAGTGTACTATTGTGGATCAGGAACTGGTTAAAAGATAGAAAGCAGAGGGTAGGGCTAAATGGCCAATTTTCCCAATGGAGAAAGGTGAATAGTGGTGTACCCCAGGGATCTGTGCTGGGTCCGCTGCTTTTTGACATATTCATAAATGACCTGGAAAGTGGAATAACGAGTGAGGTTATCAAATTTGCAGATGACACAAAACTATTTAAAGTTGTTAAAACCCAAGAGGATTGTGGAAAATTACAAGAGGATCTTGATAAATTGGAAGACTGGGCATCAAAATGGCAGATGAAATTTAATGTGAACAAGTGCAAGGTTATGCACTTAGGGAAGAACAACCCAAACTATGGTTACACGATGCAAGGTTCCACATTAGGAACCACCACCCAGGAAAAAGATTTAGGCGTCATTGTGGATACCATGTTAAAACCCTCGGCCCAGTGTGCAGCAGCGGCCAAGACAGCAAATAGAATGCTAGGTATGATAAGGAAAGGAATGGAAAATAAAACAAAAGATATTATAATGCCTCTATATCGTTCCATGGTGAGACCGCACCTTGAATATTGTGTGCACTTCTGGTTGCCGTATCTTAAAAAGGATATAGCGATTTTAGAAAAGGTTCAGAGAAGAGCCACCAAAATGGTAAAGGGGATGGAAGGATACTCCTATGAAGAAAGGCTAAAAAGGTTAGGGCTCTTTAACCTGGAAAAGAGACGGCTGAGGGGAGATATGATAGAAGTCTATAAATTAATGAACGGAGTGGAACGGGTAAACGTAGATCGATTGTTTACCTTATCAGAATATAGAAAGACTAGGGGACATGCAATGAAGCTACAGGGTAAACTATTTAAGACTAATAAAAGAAAATATTTTTTCACTCAACGTGTAATCAAACTCTGGAATTTGTTACCGGAGGATGTAGTAAAGGCTGTTAGTGTAGCTGGGTTTAAAAAAGGTTTGGACAAGTTCCTGGAGGGAAGGTCCATAAACCATTATTAAGAAGGGACCCAGGATATCAATGCTTGAACCAATACAAGTACTGTGGAACCTGTGTCCCTTGGGGAAACTGCTAGGTACATATGACCTAGATTAGCCACTGTTGGAAACAGAATACTGGGCTTGATGGACCTTGGTCTGATCCAGTATGGCATATCTTATGTTCTTATGGAACAGTAAAGTGCAGGTAGTGCTGATGATCTGGATAAATGGAAATATGCAGGTAGGCTTTGATGAGACCCAGGGAGGTCAGAAATTCGTCCTTTCGAACAGCCACTATAACTGAATACAGGTCTCCATGTCAAAATGGGGAACTCGTATAGCCCGATTGATCCCTTTGAGATAAAGAACTGTGCGAAAGGAACCCTCCTTTCTGGGAACTAGAAAGTAAATGGAGTATTGACCTAACCCAAGCTGGTCTGAGGGTATCTTGACCACCGCTTGTAGCCAGATCAGCCTCTCCAGCATGTATGCTACAGCCTTTGCTTTGATAGGAGACTTGCAAGGGAACAACATAAAGGCATCGGAGAGAGGACGAGCCAACTCGAGAACACAGCCTTCTCGGACCACCTTGAGAACCCACTAATCAGAAATAACCTGGACCTAAGTGGAGTAAAAGTCTTGAAGATGACCCCCCTACTGGAACCAACTTTGCCTGGGTCCCCTTCACTTCACTGGGATTTATTGGAGGCCCCTGTGGCCCCCAAATAATAGCCTCTAGCTAATCCTCTACCCCTCAAAAGGGCTGCCCCCTGGAAGGGTAACAAGCTCTTTGAAAGGAAACAAAGCGAACTGTACAAAACCTACAAAAAAAATCTCAAAACTGACTTCTCACTGAAGCTGTAGATTTCGCACTCTTAGGCTTGTCTTCCGGAATCCTGGGAACCTTAGATTCCCCCAAGTCCTTAACCAATTTCTCCAGTGCCTCCCCAAAGAACAGTTTATCCTTGAAAGGAAGCTTAATGAGCTGGGTTTTTGAGGCCACATCCGCCGACCAATTGCGAAGCGGACACCACCGAAGCCCTGCTTTTGGCAGAAACCCTAACCAAGTCATACAATCCATCTGAGTGATACACAGCCCCCGACTCCAACTTAGCCAGTGAGGACAGCGTACCCTGAGATTCGGCCTCAGTCCTAAGCAAACTCTGCGTCCAACCTTAAACATGCTCGAGCCACATACACCCCATAAATAGAGGCTTGTAAGGCTAACACATTAACTTCAAAAGATTGCTTCAATAAGGTCTCAAGCTTTATATCCTGAGCATCCTTCAAGGCTGCACCACCCTCTACCAGAATGGTAGTCTTTTTGGTCATAGCCAACACCAGAGCATCCACCTTTGGTAATTTAAGGCAATCTTTTTCTTCTGGATGAACGGGATATAGATGGATATAGCCCTGCCACCCCACAAGCCAGCCTCCAGTACCAGCCACTCTATCATCTCCTTTATTGCAATATGCACTTGAAAGGATTTCTGAGACTTTCAGATGCCCTGCAACAAGGAATCTTCCAGTGTCCCTTCCTTCACCTGCAAGTTAAGGGGAATATTAAGTGCTGCCAGAGACTGAACAATCAGAACTGCCAACTACTACCGGCGAAACACCCAAATAATGTTGGGATCCTCCCCTAGTGGGATTTCTCCCTCTTACAGATCCTATATAGCCGAGCCCCCTCACATCTCAGAGGAGCCTTCTAAAGAGTCTTCTGGCCCACCAAAATGAACTGAGTTGCGATCCTCCCATGAATCACCTTGCACCTCCTGGCATTTTGCTAGAAGTTGAAATGAATCTTTTATCGTGGTAACAGTTTCCTTCACCACCATTTTTTTCCATGCAGTAGGCCTGGTGTAACAGTACAAAGTCAGAGGAAAAAGGCAAACCTGAGGATCTGTCCCTGAACGGGGCCAGTCCAAGGGTTTCTGCCGCCCTAGACAGATACCCTGGCTGTGCCACCCCTCCCAGCTACTGCTGCCGCTGCCCCTACTAGCTGCCACCAATTCTGTCTCGGGAGGGAGAGGCGGGCAACGGCAGTATTTTTAAAAGTGGCGGCTTTTTACTACTGCTTTTGGAAATACTACCACTGCCTCCCTCTCCCTCTCGAGACGGAATCGGCAGTAGCTGGGGGGGTGGGGGGAAGGTAGTGTGGCCGGTCATATGTGCCGCTGCTGCTCCCACCCAGGCTGGCCACCCTAGATGGCTGCAAAGCTCACCTAGTGGATGGGCCGGCCCTGCCCACGAGCTCCCCGGGCTGAAACTATGGCTTTCCAACATGGCAACAATGAATTTCGATATGCCAGAGAGATTTCCTGACTCTCTCTCCATCTTTGGAGTCACCAGAATGGCACAGGGAGGACATGGCCACACCTCTTAAAAACTAAGAACCCTTTTATTTTGTAAAACCTTCAAAGGTACCGACCCGACTTGGCCATACCTGAGAAGCGCTTTTTAAGCTTTCAGCTACTGACTCTTATTACAATGTCCTGACTGCCAATGGAATATACAGTATATGCAATTGCATCTTAATTGGTATTGCTGACAGCCGAAACTTGGCCAAGTTGGGTCTGTACCTTTGAAGGTTTTATGAAATAAAAGGTTTCTTCGTTTTTAAAAGGTATGGCCGTGTCCTCCCTGCGCTGTTCTGGTGACTCCTGTGATTTCTGCGGAGGGTTGTTGCTCTTCTTCTTTCCTTGGTGTTCTCTCTCCATCCTTGACAAAATGGCTGCTGTTTTTGCCAAAACCGTGGGGGTCCCGTGGCTGAAGGGGAGAAACAGAAACTGGATCTATAATGTTATCTGACATCTCTAAGGAGTACCTCGCCAGCGGCTCTACACCACTACTAAAATCCCCCGAGGATCTGCCCTCTTTGCGGCAAAGTCTTGCTGCCAATAAGTGTGCCCAGTGGCTGCCGTAGGCCGTGCAGACCGCTCGAGCTCCCAGCATTAAATAGCAGCCGCATCCCCAGAAACAGTGGTACAAACAAATAAATGCTCATCTGATATGGGTAAACTGTGGGGGAGCCATCAGCACCAGCGAACTAATTACCATTGCAATAGAAAGCGGTATTCCACTGGAGCTCAAACTGCTTTTCACCGCTGTCTTTTTTTTTTTTTTTTTACACAAATGACTTAAAGGGACTTGCAGCCCCAAATAATAAACCAGACCACCGGCCCTGTTGCCTAATTTAAAGAGAAGCAGAAGCACTCACTACCCTGCCATAGAACCAGAGGGGAGGAATGAAATAAGGGTAGGGACCTGGGCCACCAGGTAATACCCCCAGAAAAAAGCTTAAGTACTGACTCAACAGCACTGGTTCTTTAGAAAGGAACCCCCCTTCTTCTGTAATCACCAAGCTTGTCTCCCCTTATGTTTATTTTTTTTTTTCCCCCATTGGAGTCTAGACTGCACAGAAGCTCTTCATCATCTGCTGGAGACTGAGAAATATTGGTGTGAGAATATGTACACAGAATTCTTATAGCATGGTATCATCAAAACCTCTGGTTCTCAGTTTCCATCTGCTAGTGATAGAGCATAACCCATGCATCTGGACTGAACTGGAGAGACGGTAAGAAAGGAGGTGATAGTGCCTCTGTGTCTGGTGAGACCTCATTTGGAGTATTGTGTGCAATTCTGGAGATCCCACCTTCAAAAAGATATAAACAGAATGGTGTCGGTGCAGAGGGTAGCTACCAAAATGGTTAGTTGGCGTCGTTACAAACCATATAGGGACAGACTTAAAGATCTCAATATATATAGAGAGGGAAGGCGGGATACAGGAGATGCGATAGAGATGTTTAAATACATCCGTAGCATAAATGCACAGGAGGAGAGCCTCTTTCAATTGAAAGTAAACTCTGCAACAAGGGGACATAGGATGAGGGTGAAAGGGGATAGACTCAGGAGTAATATGCAGAAATATTTCTTTACAGAAAGAGTGTTAGATACGTAGAATAGTCTCCCAATGGAGGTAGTAGAGACGAGAACAATATCTGAATTCAAAAGCATGGGACAAACACAGAAGATCTCTAAAGGAAAAAAAGGGACTATAGAAGTTGATATGGAAGGGCAGACTAGATAGGCCATATGGTCTTTTTCTGCTATCATTTTTTTATGTTTGATGTTCAAAAGCAAATACCCTGGAAACGACAGCTGTTATTCAGATATTTGCTCTAAAGCGTAGTTACTCACCTGTATTCTCCGGAGACAGCAAGAATCAATCCTCACATATGGGTGACGTCGGCACCAAAGGAGCCATCATGGAAGCATCCCCCCAGCTTTCAAATAAAGTCTTTGGGAGATGCCACCACACATGCGTGGTCCTCTTCCCGCCCAAGGGTGCCATATTACTCAGTCAGATGACATAGCTAAAAGACGACAAAAATAAAAGATGGTAAAGGAGCAACTCCAAGGGGAGGAGGGAGGGTTGTGAGGACTGATTCCTGCTGTCCTCAGAGAACACCTGTTATCGGTGAGTAAGTACACGTTCTCCGAGAAGAAGCAAACGTTAGTCCTCACATATGGGACTCCCCAGCTACAGGCTACCGAAAGCCCATAGCAAAAAGCAGGGGCTACCTCACGGGGAGCCACAAGCAGCAGCAATTGAGTCTGTATCCACAGACCACAGTTGTCTGTTGTCTGATGAACCAGCACTCGGTAGCCTGAACACAGAAGGGTCGGAGGGTAGGAGTTGCCTAAACCCCAAAAAGGTTAGGGAGCACAGCCTGGCCGAAGGCACTGTCCCATTGGGACTCTCTTTCCAGGCAGTAATGGGCTGCAAAGGTATGGACTGAAGACCAGGTGGTGGCCCGGCATATGTCTATCATCAGGACAGAGCGCAAGTTTGCCACCGAGGTCAGCATGGCCCTGACACGGTACACCGTGACACAGCTTTCCAGCGGGAGCCCTGCCTGCTTATAGGCGAGGGCAATACAGTCTGCCACCCAGGTGGACAGCATATGCTTGGTCTTCGCCTCCCCCAACCTACTGGGGTCATAGGAGATGAAAAGCTGAGAAGCTTTGTGGTGGCCCTGAGTGCATAGGTTATAGAAGGACAAAGCCCTCTTACAGTCCAAGGTGTGAAGGAGTGTCTTCGCCTGACTGGAGTGAGGTTTTGGAAAGAAGGTAGGGAGTACTACTTCCTGGTTGAGATGAAAGAGCGATACTACTTCGGAAGGAATTTGGGGTGCATGCGAAGTACCACTCTGCTCTTGTAGAACCTGGTATAAGGCGTCTCCGCCACCAGAGCTTGAAGCCCGTTAACTCTGCGAGTGGAGTGAGCGCAACCAGGAAAGCCACTTTCCAAGAGAGGTAGCGAAAGTGGAAAGTAGCCAGAGGTTCGAAGGGTGGGCGAGTGAGCTGCCCCAATACTACATTGAGGTCCCATTCGGTTGCCAGAGGGCGAACCGGGGGCTTCAATAAGAGCAGGCCCCAAAGAAAAGAAGTCACCAAAGGCTGGATCGAGAGGGGCTTGCCATGCACCGGGTGGTGGTGTGCCGCCAGAGCACTAAGGTGCACCCGGATGGAGTTAGACTTGAGCCCGAATTGTGAGAGGTGGAGAAGGTACTGTTAACACCAGTCCCATCGGGCAGGAGAACAGGTCAGCCCCATGCTCGGCACACCAAGCCGAGAACCTGCACCATTTGAGGGCATAAGCCTTCCTAGTAGAGGCCTTGCGAGAGGCCAGCAGAATCTCTTCCACCTCAACCAAAAGGTTGAAAGGGGCCAGAGTCACCCTTCTCAGCAGCCACGCAGTCAGCAACAGCGATCTCAGGTTTGGGTACAGAGAGAGTCCCGAAGAGGTCCCCAAGGGGATGGGGGTCTCCACCATCAACTGGAGGAGCAATGGGAACCACGGTTGCCTGGGCCACTGAGGGGCTATCAGGATGAGCGAAGCCCTGTCGCAGGGGGTCCTGAACAAGGTTTTAGTGATCAGTGGCGTGGGAGGGAAGGTGTACATCGGGCCTTCCGACCATGAGACAAGAAACACGTCCACTGCCACCCTGGAGGGGTGGGCCTGCCGGGGAATAGAAGTGGGGCAACTGGAAGTTGTTCGGGCTGGTGAACAGGTCCATCATGGATTCCCCCCAGATCTGGAAAAGCCAATTGGCAACCCTGGGGTCCAGCTGCCACTCGTGCAGCTGGAGGACTCTGCTCAGCCTGTCGGCGTGACGGTTGTCCTCGCCTGGTAGGTACACTGGTGGCATCTCCCAAAGGCTTTCTTTGAAAGCTGGGAGGATGCTTCCGTGAGGACTCGGTCAGCCTGATGTCACCCATATGTGAGGACTGACGTCCTGCTTGTTCCCGGAGAATCAGCAGTATAGTGCCACTGAAAATTCTTCCAAACTACCTTAGCACTATCCACATAGTGCCACAGCAGAATGTGGGAATGCCAGAAAATTATCCAGATAGTAGTGACATTCGAATAACTATCCAAATATATATAGGCAAGGTGAAAGGCTGTCCTAATTTTATTTGGATACGTATTTGGATAGCAGACTGAATAAAACCGCTATCCATACAGCCACAGTGCTGACCATTCTTTACTCATAAGCAGTGCTGCCTGCAATTCAGATAGTAGCACTGAATATACAGATTATATTTAAAACGCCATAGCTGGTGCTTACAAAAAAAAAATAAAAGCTGATCATAAAGTCATATGATTTTATGCTTAAGTATGTATATTTAAGACTATATAGCGTAGTTACTCACCTGTAACAGGTGTTCTCCAGGAGCAGCAGGAATCAGTCCTCACTTATGGGTGACGTCGGCGCCGACGGAGCCCTCGCGGAGCAATTTTCCCCAGCTTTCAAAGAAAGCCTTTGGGAATTGCAGCGCGCATGCGCGGTCCTCTTCCCGCCCAAGGGTGCCATCTTAGCCAGTCAGATGACATAGCTAAAAAAGACAGCATAAAAATTTGCAAAAAAGTAAGCAGACGATTGCAACTCCAAGGGGAGGAGGGAGGGTTGTGAGGACTGATTCCTGCTGCTCCTGGAGAACACCTGTTACAGGTGAGTAACTACGCTTTCTCCAGGACCAAGCAGGAAGTCAGTCCTCACTTATGGGACTCCCAAGCTTAAGGCTACCGGAGACCCTAAGCACAAAAATGAGCTCCCTCTAGCTCAGCAGCACAGAAGGAAAGAATCTTCGCTGAATTATTACCCACCGGTAGCCCACATCCGGGATGGAGGGTAGGAGTTGCTCAGACCTCAAAGAGATTACGGAGGACTGCCTGTCCGAAAGCACTGTCCCTGCGGGACTCCCTCTCGAGACAGTAATGGACCGCAAAAGTCTGGCTCGAAGACCAAGTAGCGGCCCGGCAGATGTCTGCCAGCGGAACAGAGCGGAGGTAAGCCACTGACGTGGCCTTTGCCCGAACGCAGTGAGCCGTGACTCGACCTTCCAAGGAGAGTCCGGCTGCCCCATAAGCCCAAGTGATACAGTCCGCAACCCAGATGGACAGAGTACGCTTGGAGACCGGGAGCCCCAATTTATTGGGGTCAAAAGACACAAAAAGCTGAGCAGCTTTACGGTGCTCCCGCGTACGGTCAAGGTAGAAGTTCAAAGCCCTTCTACAGTCCAGGGTATGGAGGACCGTTTCAGCTCGGCTGGAGTGTGGTCTGGGAAAGAAGGTTGGAAGCACCACCTCCTGATTGATATGAAAAGGGGAGACCACTTTTGGAAGAAATTTTGGCTGAGTCCGTAGGACTACCCTATTTTTGTAGAACCGAGTGTAAGGGGGATCAGACACGAGGGCCTGCAATTCACTTACGCGTCTAGCGGAAGTGAGGGCTATCAAGAACAGTGTTTTCCAAGAAAGAAAACGGAGAGAGAACAGGTAGCCATAGGTTCAAAAGGCGGACAGGTGATCCGCTGCAAAACCACATTCAGGTCCCAGTCAGGCGCTGGCGGGCGCAGAGGTGGTTTAAGTAGAAGAAGACCTCGGAGAAACCTCGCTACAAGAGGGTCGCTGGAAAGAGGTCTGCCGTCCACCGGCACATGATGTGCTGAAAGAGCACTGAGGTGAACTTTGACGGAGTTGGACTTAAGTCCCAGATTAGAGAGGTATAGCAAGTACTGCAGGATCACAGACACGGGCAGGAGAAGGGATCCTGAGACTGTTGGGTACACCAAACGGAAAAGCGACGCCATTTAAGGGCGTAGCATTTGCGGGTAGAAGGTCGTCGCGAAGCTAGGACGACCTCCTCCACCTCCGCCGGCAGGAGAAGGGGAGCGAGGACTACCCTCTCAGCAGCCAGGCCATGAGGTTGAGAGACCTGAGGTTGGGGTGTAGCAGAGACCCCTGATCCTGAGTGAGGAGATCCGGTTGTAACCCCAGAGGGAATGGATCCTCCACCGCTAATTGCAGCAGGAGCGGAAACCACGGCTGTCTGGGCCAGCGAGGGGCCACCAGGATCATGAAGGCTTTGTCTCGGAGGACCTTGAAAAGAGTCCGAGAGACTAGCGGGATGGGAGGGAAAGCGTACAGAAGGCTCCCCGACCATGATAGTAGAAAAGCGTCCGCCGCAACCCGAAGGGGGTGTGGCTGACGAGAGCAGAAGCGAGGAAGTTGCCGGTTGTGAGGACTGGCAAAGAGATCCACCGTGGGGAGGCCCCACTTTAGAAAGAGCTTCTGAACTACCAAGGGACCCAGACGCCACTCGTGCGGCTGGAGGATCCTGCTGAGTTTGTCGGCCAGGTAATTCTCTTGGCCTGGGAGATAAACTGCCTTGAGGAGAATGCCGTGATTGACGGCCCAAGAGCAGAGCCTCTGTGCCTCCCGGCAGAGGAGGAAGGAGCCCGTGCCCCCCTGCTTGTTCACGTAGAACATGGCAACTTGATTGTCCGTCTGGACAAGGACGGACTGGTGAGAAGTCAGGTGGGAGAAAGCCTTGAGAGCCAGGCGGATCGCCCTGAGCTCCAGGAAGTTGATCTGCTGAGCAGACTCCCACGTGGACCAGAGGCCCTGAGTACGTGCCCCTTGGCAATGCGCTCCCCAGCCCAGGAGGGAAGCATCCGTTGTCAGCAACCGGGCCGGCTGAGGTGACTGGAAAGGCATTCCGAATATCAGGTTCGGCTGCTGAAGCCACCACTGGAGAGATGAGATCAGCGGCTCGGAGACGCGCACTAGGTCTGCTAGGCCGCCTGTGGCTTGTCGCCACTGCTGGCGGAGACACCATTGAGCAGGCCGCATATGCAGGCAGGCATTGGGGGTCACATGGACGGTGGAAGCCATATGGCCGAGTAGTCTCAGGAAGCGCCTGGCGGAGACCAGGGGCTGGCTGCGAAAACGGCTGGCTAGGTCCATGAGCCGCTGAGCCCTGTCGAGCGGTAGGTACGCTCGTGCCTGAGGAGTGTGCAGCCTTGCGCCGATGAACTCGAGATCCTGTGAGGGGAGCAAAGTGGACTTTGCGAAGTTTATAACAAAGCCCAAGTACTGCAGAAGAGTCACCGTGCGGCGTGTGGCGTTGGTGACCTCCGGAGCGGACGCTGCTCTGATGAGCCAGTCGTCGAGGTACGGAAAGACATATAGGCCGTGAAGCCGGAGATGGGCTGCCACCACCGCGAGACATTTTGTGAAGACTCGCGGTGCGGAGGACAGGCCAAAGGGCAGTACCCGGTACTGGTAATGATTTCCTGCCACCACAAACCTTAGGTATTGGCGGTGGCTTGGGTGGATGAGGATGTGCGTGTAGGCATCCTTTAGATCCAAGGAGCATAGCCAATCTCCCTGCTGGAGGTAGGGCAGAAGGATTCCAAGGGTAAGCATTTTGAACTTTTCCCGCACAAGGAACTTGTTGAGGTTGCGCAAGTCCAGGATGGGTCTGAGGCCTCCTGTTCTCTTTGGTATTAGAAAATACCTGGAATAAAAGCCTTGACCTTTTAGGTGGTGGGGCACCGGTTCCACCGCCTGTTCCTGTAGAAGACCTGCTAACTCCTGAAGGAGCAATTCCCTGTGCAGAGGGGGTCGTGGAGGTTCTCCCGGAAAATAGGAGGGAGGGACCTGGTGGAAGTGGAGAAGATAGCCCTCTCGCACTACTTGAAGCACCCAGGCATCTGAGGTGATGCTGGACCACCTGTGGCCGAAGTGAACCAGCCGGCCTCCGGTGCTGGGAGGAACCAGCGGGGGGGGAGAGGCTATGCTGAAAGAGTCAAAAGCCCCCACCCTGCTGAGCAGGGGCTGGTGGTGCAGGCTTGGGGGCTTGCTGCCTACGGGACCCGTTACCCCGTCCCTTGGCCTGCTGGCCCTGTTGGGGAGCTGCAGGGGCCTGATAATGGGGGTATTGTTTGTAGGCAGCCGCCTTCCTCGGGTAAAAGGACTTCTTACCCGAGCTCTTCTTTTTCTGGGAAGGGGCGGAGGTCTTCCTAGAAAGCCTGGTCCTGGTGAGAGTCTCCGTCTCAATTTGTGCAGCCTTTTCCGCCATGGGCTTGCCAAAGAGGTTTTCACCTCGGCAGGGGACATCGACCAACTTGTCCTGCACCCAGGGCTCAAGGTCAGACGACTGAAGCCAAGCCTGTCGGCGGGCACCGATGCCGGCTGCGGCCACTCGAGCCGACGCTTCAAAGCCATCATAGGCTGCTCGGGACATGAATTTTGAGCATTCCCGAATGCCAGTGGACAAGGCCAGGAACCTCCGCAAGGGTTCCTCGGACAAACCAGCGGAGAATCCGGCTAGCTCTTTAGCCAGGTCTCGGAGATACATGCCCATGTATAGCTGGTAGGTCTGGATACGACACGCAAGCATAGAGCCCTGGAAACACTTCTTACCAAGGCCATCCAGGTTACGGGCCTCCCTGCCAGGAGGCACCGAGGAGTGCATCTTCTGGCTCTTAAGACGATGCATGGCCGATTCCACTACCATGGAATGGTGTGGTAGCTGTGCTTTTTGGAAGCCAGGGCTCTTGCGGACTCGATAGATAGAATCGACCCGCTTGCTCAGGACCGGCGAGGTGGCCGGACTCTCCCACATGCGGAAGAGTAGTCGTTCCAGCATAGGAGGAACCGGTACAGTAAAGTGTTCCCTTGCGGGAGAGTCATACTGGAGGGCGTCGAGCTCTTCGGCTCGAGGCTCCTCCTCGGGGTCCGCAGGGAAGGCCAAAGCCTTGGCCATATCCCTGACGAAGTCCGAGAACTGGGCATCCTCCGGGGGGGACTGCTTCCGAGGCTCGGACTCCGGTGAGTCCGAGGGGACACACCGAGTCCGGAAAGAATCAGGCGACTCTTCCTCTTCAGACTCCCAGACCGACTCCGACGAGGACTCGGTGGGGTCGGCCCGGGCAGGGCGCGGCGCCTGCCGCCCCGACGCCGAGGGAGTCGGCGTCGGCGACCTCGGTCCCGAACGGGAGGCCGAGGGTGACCTCGACCGAGGATCGACTCGAGTTCGCATCGACTCGAGGATCGGCTCGGTCTCGGGGTCGACTTGGACGTCGACGTCCCGGCGGTCGGGGCAGCGACGCCAGCGAAGCCAGCGAGCAGTGCCCGCTGCTGGTCCATGAAGGCAGACAGTCTGCTCTCCAAGGCCGTCAACCTGAGTCCGAGCTCAGGTGACCCAGCAGCCCCCGACTCGGCCCCCGACTCGGGCCCCGACGGCGTCGGGCCCGACGTCGGCTGTCGCGGAGGCGAGTCCAGGAGGACCACAGGACTTACCCGAGCAGGCAGCTCCGACTCCAGGCAAGGTCGCTTCGGGAGGTGCTCCTTCTCCAAGGACCCGGGGCGGCTATCGGGGCTATGCGACCTGGCCCTCGCGGAGCCAGGAGCGTCCACCGACGCCGCCCTCGCGGGTTTCACCTTCCGTCGATGGTCCCCGGAGGGAGAACCCCTGTCGGAGGAACTCCGGCGACGGTCCGAGCTGGAACCTTTGGACGCGGAGGCCTCCGACGAGGTCCGGGTACGGCTGGGGTCAGCGAAGATCCTATCCCGCTGATGCCGCCGACTTCTCAACGCTTTGGAGGACATTTTGCCGCAGGGCCCACAGATCATTTCTTCATGATCCGGGCCCAGGCAGCGGAGGCAAAAGTCGTGTGTGTCAGTTAGTGACATATTTCGGTCACACTGACCACACCGCTTGAAACCACTGGCAGCCATCGGGGGAAAAAGGGCCCCGGCGAGGTCAAAGGACCGGGCTGCCAGGGAAAAACCGAAAACGAAAACTGACTAAGTCAGAAAAACCGAAAAAAAGAAGAGGACTCGTGACCGGCGTCGCGAGTCCGGGCGGGAAAAAGACCGGCGTCGAACCGAAGGAAAAAGAATAAAATTATGAAGAAATATCGACTTTTTCGCGGGGACAAGACGGGGACGTCTGTAGGGCTCCGCGGAAAAAAGAAGACTGGCTAAGATGGCACCCTTGGGCGGGAAGAGGACCGCGCATGCGCGCTGCAATTCCCAAAGGCTTTCTTTGAAAGCTGGGGAAAATTGCTCCGCGAGGGCTCCGTCGGCGCTGACGTCACCCATAAGTGAGGACTGACTTCCTGCTTGGTCCTGGAGAATTAGATATTCTCTGATTTGGAAACTTTGGAATGGCAGAATATAGTTAAGCTAAATAAATAAATAAATGTTAATATGCTATGTATTTTAACTGATTTGTCCTAATGAAACTGTTAAATATCATGGACTTAGAAAATTTATGGAATGTTGAGCAGCTCTACAAAATGCTAACATTCCAGCTACATTCTCTTCCATTTCTGCCTGTTTATATTGGTATATCGTCACTGTAAAATTATTTTATTTTATTTTTCATCTCTATGGCCTTAGAATAAGCAACTAACCAGTTTACAAAAAATGAAGTAATATAAGGAGCTTCATATGTTCATGCTGAAGAAAAAACATTATTCAAATAGCTTTTCTGTTGGAAACAGCAGGCAAGCAGGCACTCATTCCCCATAGCATGCACTGCTGCTACAGCAGGTCCTTATCCTGTGGCTCATCAGACTGGCGCTCCCAAAGGCCTGGATTTGGGATGAAGGAAATAAAGAGTGAAGGAGGAGAGAGTGTGTGTTCTTGGAGGGGTTTGTGAGGATGGTAAACAATGAGATAGAGGAATGATATAAGGAAAGAGAGATGAGAAGCGGAGGAAGAAATGGAGAGGGCTTTGAATGAGAGAGGGAGAAACAAAGTTAGAGAGAGACGTAGAGATATGTACACTGATCAGTTTATAAATTACAAACTGTTTTTCTAACAACATTTTTTTATACACAATAGAAAATCCTGTTGATATTAGTACTAGAAATTCCATTTTTCACAGACATTGAAATAAGGATTGAGACTTTAGGTTGGAAAATGATCAGTTCCCCTTTATTTTATAAAAGGCTCTGATAAATATGCAGCCCTTTGTAAAATCCCTATGTGGACCCTGGTAAATCATATGTGTATTTGTTAGGATGACCAGCGGCAGCAGCAATTTTCAAAATCTACATGTGCATAAAAACAGCAGCATCACTGAGTGCGTTATGTATGTAGGCACTGTCATGAACATATGTATATGTTGATTTTGCAACATACATGTGCATTCCTAGTGTTACATGTAGAAGTGGCAGATTTTAGAAACCTACAATTACAAGAGGAGCCAATTAAGGAGAGAAGCAAACTAAACTATTCTTACGTCATGATAGACACTAGATTGAAAGCGCAATTGTACAAACCAATCAGTGGTGAAGATCCCACTAAAAAACAAACAGGTACCCTGCATTTGTGCGTACTTGGGATGAACAGAGACATTTTAAAAGGTATGTATGTATTCCTATGGTAAAATGGTCTACCTAAACCACACCCACTTGAACTCCTTGCTACCTAGATATAAATACATTTAGCCAATATATACCTGTAATAGCCATTATTTACACATGCAGATGCTTCTAAAACGAGTTCCTGTATAACTGACACCAAATTACTACCATAAAACTGTAGAATTGTATAAATAAATAAATTCTGAATCGACCAACTGCCACCTAGACTAACACTAAATAGTTCAGAGTCTGTTGCATGTTATTGTGATATTGTTACACTGTTCTATTTCCATGTACGACAGCATGTCTTCTACAGCCGTTACATTTTCAGTTAACTGTAAAGCACCTTGAATTGTAGAAAAGTGGTATAAAAATAAGTTTAAATTAAATAACTAAAATAGTGTATTTGTACAAGTATAATAGTTATAGCTAATTCAGCAAGTACTATATTAAATAACAAGCTAATAAAAAAGGAAAAATTACCTCTGTGTTCATTTAAGATAAATTGTACAGGATCACTAACACCTGAGCCAGAGCACAAAGGCAGCAATAGAATGATTTTTGCTTTTTGTAGTCTGTGATCCACTGGGTCAATATCCAAGAAACTATCACGAAGCAACTTAATATCTAAAAATTAAAGATTAAAAACTTGTGAAACATGCAGGAACAATAAATTACCCACAAATAAGCCAATACAGTATAAATTACTACTATACCATTTTTATCAAGATTAGAATTCCCCAATACTTTGATCCTTGATTAACAAAGGGTTCACAAATTATTCTGTGAATGACTGACTACAAAGCTGCTGTTAAATATGGCTTTTTTAAAATATTACTCTGTAGTGGCTAACATACTTCTGAGGAAAATTTTAACTTAAAAAATGATATTGTGGCAGGTGAAGGCCTGTGATCCACTTCGTCTGATATAAGCAAGCGAGCCTAGCTAGCTTGACCTGTAAATGAAGCTAGTGGAGAGGCCTATGGGAATTGCACATCCCCCAATATGCTCCTGTAGAGCTGGAACATAGCAAGAGTATTGAACTAGCTTAGATAAGCAGAACTGGAAGATGGAAAAATACAGAAAAATATGTTTAAAAGTCACTGATAAGAAAAGTACATCTGCAAGGGATTTAATTAGGACTGCTGACAGATGAGTTACAGAGCCCTGCTCCCCTACACGCACAAATTGGCTCAATGGCCTTGGAAGTATGAAAGAAACAAGTTGATGAACTGGCCATTGTAATTGGGACTAGAAGGGGGGTAAGCAGGTGCTGAGCCCACTCAAAGAACATAATTGGATAATCATATCAGTACCGGGACCAATAGAAGGGGTACGGGAGGTACGGGAGAGTACCGGGACCAATGAAATGTGTTTCTATACCTAGAATAGAGCAAAAGTCTATAAAAGTTGTTGTATTGCCAGAGAACATTGCTCAGCCATTTTGAAATTGACTTTGCTTGAGACTTGAACACAAATAAATGATTTGGACCTTCTGAACAGACTCCTGGTATTATTGGTTTGTCTGCGCTCTGCTGCTACATATTCTTGGTGCGTTGGCTGGGAAGTTGTGGAATCAGAGTGTATATAGGGCAATATACCACGACTTTCCGCCTCTATAGGCTTGGTCCTGCCAGGATCGCGCCCTTCCGACGGGGCTACTCCCTGGCGCCGCCGGTCCCTTGCATCGGAGGGAGCTGGTCGGACCTCGGCGGGTGCCGAGCCCGGCTGGAGCCAACGCCTCGAACCCGAGTGAGGGGAGTCCGAGGTCCAACTCATGCGCCTGCTTGGGAAGTTTGAGGACCGGATCCGGTGAGTAGAGTTTTGATTTGTTATGTCTAGACAGATAAGAAAGAGCAGTGCTGCCATTTGAACTTGGAATTTGGAAATTGGTAAGAGAGCCTGATCACCTCTCCAAGACGGGCCGAGTAACCCCGCATGAGTATTCGCAGGGCGAAACCCCCATCTTCTTGTATTTTGGAAATTGAATAAGACTAGTCAGAATAGATAGAAACGAATGCATTCTGGGATACGTTGCTAGCATGATTGTGTGAATGAAGTGTGGATGAGAGGTCTGGCAGCACGGACCAAGTGAAGGCGGACCCCTGAGTAGCGCATTTCCTGACCGGGGCGACCGCGTTCAGGTCGCGAAAAGGGGGAAGCGATTGTCGTCTTGTCTTGTTATTTGTTCTCCTTATACGTTTCCAGGGCCGTGAGGACCCCTTACCCACGGTCCGCCCTCCTTTTCCCTTTTGTCTGTTGTTGCGCGCACACATCAAAATGGGAGGGGCGGGGTCTACTAGGAACACTCCATTAGAATGTATGATCGCTCACTTTAAAGAGGGATATTCTGGAGATTATGGTATTAAAATGACAGCAGCCAGTTTACAGATTTTGTGTACTAGGGAGTGGCCCGATCTAGACCCTACCTGGCCCCGAGAGGGAACTTTTAATGTAGAAATTATCCAGTTAGTACACCGTAGAGTGCGGATAGCGCACCCCGATCAGTACCCCTATATAGATTCCTGGTTAAGTATTTGTGAAGATCCGCCCCCTTGGGCGCAGCGCTGTTATGAAGAACAGTGCAGAATAATGTTAGCTAAGACAGATTATAGTCAGAACAGCCTAGAACGAAAGGGCAGGATAAGAAGTCCAGGAAGAAGCCCATCCTGGTAGATCCTGATTCCCCAGAAATGGTTCCCCGACAGCCTCGAACCCCAGGCCCAGTAAGAGCTGCCCGGCGTCCAGCCCCAGAAACCCCGAGACAGCCGAGGCGGGACCCCACCCCAGAGCTATCACCCAAAGAGCAGGAAGATGAACCCTCTTTACATGAAGGTGAATCGTCCGGGACAGAAAAAGGAGAGTCAGATACAGAAACAGAGCAGTTAGAAACTGAAACTTCCATAAGTGATACTGACAGTGTAAAAATGGTTGCCAGCACTAGTTTGCCAGAAAAAAAGTACATCCAAAGTGAAACATGTAGAAAAGAAGAAGGTGACCCCTGATAGGATAGTTACGAAAATATCCCTTAGATCCCAAAAGACATCTACTGCCAAGATGATGCCCTTACGGCAAGTCCCAGGGGTGCCCGTAAAGAATGATGATGAGGTGGTAGCGGGACCCCTAAGCTATGTGTATGTCCCTTTCTCTACAACTGATTTGTTAAATTGGAGGACACATTATGCCTCCTACACCAATAAACCCTTAGAGCTTACAGAATTAGTGAATACTATTATGGAAACCCACCAACCCACTTGGGCAGATTGCCGCCAGCTCCTGACCACTCTATTCACGACAGAGGAGCGAGCACGAATTAGAAAAGCAGCTATTGATTGGCTGGCGGATAACCCTGTAGCTCCAGGACTGGGGAGGGGAAGAATAGACCATCGGGAAGCGGCCCAGAGAGAATTCCCGAATGAAGACCCCCGATGGGATCCAAATACAGAGCTAGGATCCACAGCCCTAGCCCGTTTTCGCCAAGGCTTTTTACAAGGTCTGAAAAGGGGGGGCCAGAAAGCTATGAACCTTTCCAAAGTTGCAGGAGTTATCCAAGGTATAGATGAGAGCCCTGCAGAATTTCATGAAAGATTAACTGAAGCATACAGAATGTATACTCCCTATGATCCCGAGGCACCAGGAAGTTTATGTATGGTGAATTCTGCTTTTGTAAACCAGTCTCAACCAAACATTAGACGTAAATTACAAAAGTTAGAAGGGTTTGCGGGCATGAATACAACTCAGTTACTGGAAGTCGCTCATAAAGTGTATGTGAATCGTGATAATGAAAGGCAGAGAGAATGTGATCGAAAGATGAAGAAGAAAGCTGATTTTTTGGCTGCGGCCATAGTTGAACAGAAAAGGGGAGGTACCCTTAGTCGACGGAGCAGAGGAAGGGGGCGGGGCCGAGGTGGAAGCCGGCCCCAGCAGCTAGGCGTAAACCAATGCGCCTATTGCAGAGAAGAAGGACATTGGAGAGATGCATGCCGCAACTCGAAGACGCCCAGCAAGATGACGAAAACAATCATCAGTGGCGAGAAGAAAGACAAGGCCATCCCCGAAACCGCGGAGGAGCCAATCGAGAACAATTCCAGCGAGAAAGAGGAGGAGCCATCCAAGCATTGACTACGACAATCCACGATGAAAATGACGTGGATTAGGACAGACCGGGCTCCGAGTTTGCTTTAGGTCTCCAGGAGCCTATGGTCGGAATACAAATAGGAGACCAAGTTATGAACTTTATGGTTGATACTGGAGCAGAACATTCAGTAGTAGACAAAAAGATAGCCCCATTTTCTACAAAAGCAGTCACCATTATAGGAGCAACTGGTGCCAAAGCTACAAAATCTTTTCTTCAGAATCGTATATGCAGTCTAGGAGGACAGCAAATAACTCATCAATTCCTTTACATGCCCGAATGTCCAGTGCCACTGCTGGGACGAGATATGTTAGCCAAACTTCAAGCACAAATATCTTTCTCTGAAAAAGGAGAAATGCAAATGACAGTAAATCCCCAAGTCAAACCAGCAGGAATAATGTTGCTGACAGTTCCCCGAGAAGAAGAATGGAGGTATTACATTGATGACTCTGTCCGAGACACTTATTTCGAACAAACTTTAAAGAACATTCATGCACCACCTGGAGTATGGGCAGAAGGCAGTCCTCCAGGCCTAGCCAAACATATAGCTCCAGTAATTGTAACCCTTAAGCCTAGTGCTACACCAGTACACGTCAAACAGTACCCTCTCCCAAGAGCTGCAATTGAAGGCATTCATCGCCACTTACAAAGATTGCTCGAATATGGCCTACTAAAAGTATGTCAATCCCCATGGAACACTCCACTCTTGCCAGTAAAGAAACCTGGGACAGATGATTACCGCCCAGTGCAAGACCTAAGGAGAGTGAATGATGCAGTTGAAACTATACATCCAGTTGTACCCAATCCTTACACTCTTCTAGGACTGATACCTGCTGAAGCTACCCATTTTACTGTACTAGATCTAAAAGATGCATTCTTTTGCATAAGATTAGCCCCTGTAAGTCAAATATTGTTTGCATTTGAATGGCAGGACCCCATCTCTGGAAGAGGGGGCCAACTCACATGGACACGATTGCCCCAAGGATTCAAGAATTCGCCTACCATCTTTAGTGCCGCACTGAATCAAGACCTTTCAAGCTATCCAGTGGCCCCGGGGAAGAGAGTGCTTCTCCAATACGTGGACGATCTGCTGATAGCTGCCGTATCAGAATGTGAATGTATACAAGCCACCAAAGATCTCTTGCAGTTACTAGATGAAGCTGGATACAAAGTTTCCAGAGCAAAAGCACAACTATGCCAAAAAGAAGTGAAATACTTGGGTTTTCGTATAACCCAAGGAAGCCGAAGATTAGGCAGAGAGAGAAAAGAAGCAGTATGTAGAATTCCAACCCCAACAACCAGAAAGCAAGTCAGAGCCTTTCTGGGAGCGGCAGGATATTGCCGGATCTGGATACCCAACTTTGCTCAAATTGCTAAACCACTGTATGAAGCCACAAAAGGAGAAGAAAAGTCGCCACTGGAGTGGGGACTTGAGCAGGATACAGCCTTCAAGAAGTTAAAGGAAGAATTAATGTCATCACCAGCACTTGGACTACCAGATGTTCACAAGCCTTTCCATTTGTTTGTACATGAAGCACAAGGAAATGCCCTAGGCATGTTGACTCAGAAATTGGGAAATTGGGAGCGACCTGTAGCATACCTATCGAAACAGTTGGATACTGTGGCCAAGGGATGGCCACCTTGCCTGAGAGCAGTTGCAGCTACAGCATTATTAGTGAGTGAAGCAGACAAGCTCACATTAGGACAGAACATACGAGTCACTGTGCCACATGCAGTCCTTGCCCTGATGGAACAAAAAGCCAATTACTGGCTCACCAATTCCCGAATGTTGAAGTATCAGAGCATGTTATGTGAAAACCCACAGATACAACTAGAAGTGAGTCATGCCTTGAATCCAGCCACCTTGATACCCATTAGTGAAGAACTCCCAGAACATGACTGTATCGAAGTCATGGACACTGTATTCTCCAGCCAACCTGACCTGACAGATGTGCCCATAGACAACCCTGACCAAATCTATTATGTTGATGGGAGCAGTCTCATCCTCAGTGGAGTCAGGAGTGGTGCCAAAGGACTGGAGAGAGGCTCATGTGGTGCCTTTACACAAAAGCGGAAGTAAGGATGTGGTTGAAAACTACAGGCCGGTTAGTTTAACTTCGGTGGTGAGTAAATTATTGGAAACGCTGCTGAAAGAGAAAATAGTGAGGTTTCTGGAGTCCAGCGGATTACAGGATCCGAGGCAGCATGGATTCACCAGAGGCAGGTCTTGTCAGACAAATCTGATTGATTTTTTTGACTGGGTGACCAGGGAGTTGGACCGAGGGAGAGCTCTAGATGTGGTGTATTTAGATTTCCGTAAAGCCTTTGACACTGTTCCTCACAGGCGACTGATAAACAAACTGAGCACCCTAGGGATGGACCCTAAAGTTACTGCTTGGGTTAGAAATTGGTTGGGTGGGAGGCGACAAAGAGTACAAGTAAATGGAGCTCACTCTGAGGAGAAGGATGTTACCAGTGGTGTGCCCCAGGGATCTGTCCTTGGTCCAATTCTTTTTAACATCTTTGTTAGTGATATAGCGGAAGGGCTGTCGGGTAAGGTTTGCCTCTTTGCGGATGATACCAAAATCTGCAATAGAGTAGACACCCAGGAAGGGGTAGATAACATGAGGAGGGATCTAGCTGAGCTTGAGGAGTGGTCTAGAATTTGGCAGCTGGGATTTAATGTTAAAAAATGTAAGGTCATGCATTTGGGCTGCAGCAATCCAAGGGAGCAATACAGTATAGGAGGTGAAGTACTTTTGTCCACTAAAGAAGAGCGGGACCTAGGCGTGGTTGTGTCTGATGATCTTAAAGTAGCTAAACAGGTGGAAAAGGCGACAGCAAAAGCTAGAAGGATGCTTGGGTGCATACGGAGAGGAATGGCTAGCAGAAAAAAGGAGGTGATAATGCCTCTGTATAAGTCTTTGGTGCGACCTCATTTGGAGTATGGTGTGCAATTCTGGAGACCGCACCTTCAAAAGGATGTGAACAGGATGGAGTCGGTGCAGAGGGTTGCTACCAAAATGATTAATGGGCTTCATTATAAAGCATATGAGGACAGACTTAAGGATCTTAATATGTACACCCTAGAGGAAAGGCGGGATAGAGGTGATATGATTGAGATGTTTAAATACCTCCGTGGCATAAATGTTCAGGGAGAGAGCCTCTTTCAATTGAAAGCAAGTTCTGCTACGAGGGGACATGGGATGAGGGTGAAGGGAGATAGATTCAGGAGTGATATGCGGAAATATTTCTTTACGGAAAGAGTAGTGGATCCGTGGAATAGTCTCCCAGTGGAGGTGGTAGAGATGAGGACAGTAACTGAATTCAAGAAAGCATGGGACCAACACAGAGGATCTCTAAAGGCAAAAAGTGGACTGTTGTAGTTGTTATGGAAGGACAGACTAGATAGGCCATGTGGTCTTTTTCTGTCGTCATATTTCTATGTTTCTATGTTTCTATATGCAGTTGTCACTCATCATGAAGTAGTTGAGTCATCAGCTCTAGCCTCAGGCACATCAGCCCAGAAAGCCGAATTGATAGCACTCACCAGAGCATTATTATTAGGAGCGAAACTTGTGTTAAATGTATATACAGATTCCAAATATGCCTTTACTACTCTACATGCCCATGGAGCTCTCTATAAAGAACGAGGGCTCATCACATCCGGAGGAAAATCAGTCAAGTATGGCCCCGAGATACTGATGTTACTTGATGCAGTCTGGGCCCGAACTCGTGTAGCTGTCATGCATTGCAGAGGACATCAAGCAGGAAAAGGAGAAATTACTCGAGGAAATAGGTTTGCAGATGCCTCAGCACGACAAGCAGCTATGACGGGACAGATTACACCACAAACTATGCCAATGCAAGCAGCATTGTTTCCAGTACCTTTAAATTTATGGACACCACGATATACCACCAAAGAATTAGATTACTATTGTAACAAGGAAGATGGAGTACTGAAAGATGGATGGATTGAGCTGCCACCAGCAGAGGGCAGTCAACCCCCTGGACGAATAGTAATTCCTGAACTGTTAGGACCATCTTTTGTCAAAGCCTTCCACGAAGCCACCCACTATGGGAAAAGTGCTATGGAGAAAGCACTCAGACCACATTTTTACATTACTCTATTGACAACCATATCAGCTTCAGTAGCACGTCAATGTCTAACTTGTGCCAAAAATAATGCCAAGCAAGGCCTTATAACGGCACCCCGAGTTCAGTCAGGAGGTGTAACCCCCATGCACAACCTCCAAATTGATTTTACCGAAATGCCAAGAGCCAATGGATATCATTACCTATTAGTATTAGTCTGTACTTTCTCTGGGTGGGTAGAAGCCTTCCCAACCAGAACTGAGAAAGCCCGAGAAGAAGTTACCAAAGTTTTAATGAGAGAGATTGTCCCTAGGTTTGGAATTCCAGCAGTAATAGGGTCAGACAATGGACCCTCATTTGTCTCCCAGGTTACTCAACAGTTAGCAAAAGCTTTGCAGATACAATGGAAGCTCCACACTGCATATAGGCCCCAGAGTTCAGGGAAAGTTGAGCGAATGAATCGTACCCTAAAAACCCAAATGTCTAAGCTTTGTCAGGAGACACACCTAAAGTGGCCCCAAGTGCTCCCAATAGCTTTACTCAGAATACGCTCAGCTCCTGTAAAATCAACAGGATTTTCCCCTTTTGAAGTTCTGTATGGTAAACCCCCACCAATAGTGCAGGGAATTAAAGGAAGTTTAGCCCAAATTGGTTCAGAAATAACCAGACAAGAACTCCTAGCTCTTAGTTTTGTTCTGCAGACTCTCCATGCGTGGATCAAAGACCAGTTGCCTATCAACTTGACGGAACCTCTGCATCCCTACCAGCCTGGTACCTCGGTGTGGATCAAAGATTGGAAGAAGACACCGTTGGAACCCCATTGGAAGGGACCATGCACCGTCATCCTGTCTACCCCAACTGCAGTAAAGATAGCAGAAATCGACGCCTGGATCCACCACAGCAGAGTCAAGCCCGCCGCTGATCCTGAACCTGAGCAGTGGACAGCAGAGCAGCATCTTGATGCACCCTTGCGAGTTACTCTGAGACGGCAACCAGCAACTTAGATACTTTGTCACAGTGCCTTGCAGTAGCCAAGTCTTTCGAAGAGGATTGCTGTTTTCCATGCAGCAACAGTTTTGTTTCAACGAACCCAATCTGTGTGTGATTTTGCACACTACTTTGATACTACATTGATTAACCATACTTCAAAAAAAACAACTGAAATTGCTAAGTTGGTTGATGTGTGATGGACAACTTGAGGATCTTCAATCAACACTCAGCACCCGTTGAATTGCTTCATTAGCGAACGGGACGAAGAAAAAGAACGTCGTGGTCAAGATCTGCAAGCTGAGGATTCAGAAGAACTCCAATCAACATGTATCTGTACCTTTGCTTTGCCCTGGTTACCTGCTTTGGAGGTTTTGAACTGACTTATGCTTTACCTCCATGCACTGCTTGCATTACTTCTACTCGAACTGGACTAAAAGTAACTCAGACTTTGATTTACCATTCTTATTATACCTGCACTGGAAAAGTGACTCGGTGTATTTATAACACCACTGAACTAAATGTTTGCGCTAATGGTAAAACTAGAGTATGCTATAATCCGCATCAGAATCCATCCTATTACACGTTGGAAATACGATGGAAGGATGCAGATGGACCTATAATAACTGCTACACAACCACTTAAAGATACTAGTAGACCTGTTGTTTTGAATTTCGATGCCTGTAATATTATAAATAGAGATAGTCGCTCCAACTGTGGTACCTGGGAAAAAGCGTATCGAAATGACCATAAGTATATGTGCCCAGAAGGTGCCATAGGATGGAAAAAGTGTACAGGTAAAAAAGAACCAGGCTATAGTACTGCCCCAGAAGCAGATTACTATTGCCCAAATTGGGAATGTGTTTTTTATGCTACATGGAATGATGGTATAGTTGACGAAAAGATAGATAAACGAATGGCCACTTTAACCAAGTCAACAGCAAATGATAAATGTCAGAAAGATGCTTGTAACCCCTTACACTTACGCATACACAATCCCAATGCATGGAAACAAGGCTACAAGTTTGGTTTACGTATTGCTGGTGGAGCAGTAGATCCGGGAACCATCGTGTATATCAGATTGAATACCCAAGCCCACAAGTCATCTAAATATCATATCCATAACACTTTCTATGAGGCCATGCATGTAAATAAGTTTGAAATCCCTCATCCTTCTCAGAATTTATTTTTAGAATTAGCCGGAGCAGTAGTATCTAGTCTTAAAATCTCAAATTGTTATTTCTGTGGCGGAACCCAAATGGGTGACCAGTGACCATGGGAAGCTCAAGAATTAAATTATTCTCTGACTTACAATCAGACTGAATTACACAAGACTACTAGCGAATGGGTGTTAGCGCACTCAATTGTTGGACGTCTTTGCTATACCAGAACTGGATCTCAGTTCACCCAACAGGTAGGACAGCTGGTCTGTCTTAGCCAGAAATTCTATAATGCCACTACCAAAAAGACGTCATGGTGGTCAGGAATCAAACACCCTGAACCTCCTAACCCATTAGCCAGATTTCCTGAACTTGCTGATTTATGGACTAATCTTGCCAAAACTCATGTCTGGCAAGCCCCACCTGGCCTATATTGGATCTGTGGAAACCGAGCGTATGCTCGACTCCCGCCACAATGGGGAGGAGCATGTGTCTTAGGGACCATCAGACCTTCTTTCTTTCTTTTAAACACTGAACATGGAGAACAATTAGGATACCCAGTATACACTACCCACCGACACAAAAGAGCACTGAGACAGAAGAGATCACCCCTCCAGGTAGGCAAGTGGGAAAAGTGGAAGGGTGATGATTGGCCACCAGAGAGAATCATTGAGTATTATGGGCCTGCCACTTGGAATGATGATGGTATGTATGGTTATCAAACCCCAGTCTATATGATTAATCGTATTATTCGCTTACAAGCAGTAGTTGAAATAATAACCAATGAAACTAGCCAAGCTCTTACACTTTTAGCTAGACAAAGTACTCAGATGCGCACTGCTATATATCAGAATCGCTTAGCACTTGATTATTTGTTAGCAGCTGAAGGAGGAGTATGTGGTAAACTGAATTTAACTAATTGTTGTTTAAAAATAGATGATAAGGGTCAAGTAGTTGAAGAAATTGCTAAGGATATGCAAAGACATTCTTATGTGCCAGTACAGACTTGGCACTCGTTGAAATTCCCTAACTGGTTTGCTAACCTTTTCTCATGGCTGGGAGGACTTAAAACTTTCCTTATATTAGTACTAATACTTGTGGCTGTTATTTTGTTATTACCATGTCTAATCCCATGTTGTATACGATCTATCCATAGTACTATTGAGAGTACAGTAGAGCGGAAGACCGCAACTAAGATTATGGCCTTGTACCAACCGAAACCTCCTATATGTAGTCGAAATTCTATGATTACCACATAACTATTTTGAAGTGATTTAATACTCACACCTTATTAAGTAATAGGGTGAGATTAATCAAAGGGGGGAATGTGGCAGGTGAAGGCCTGTGATCCACTTCGTCTGATATAAGCAAGCGAGCCTAGCTAGCTTGACCTGTAAATGAAGCTAGTGGAGAGGCCTATGGGAATTGCACATCCCCCAATATGTTCCTGTAGAGCTGGAACATAGCAAGAGTATTGAACTAGCTTAGATAAGCAGAACTGGAAGATGGAAAAATACAGAAAAATATGTTTAAAAGTCACTGATAAGAAAAGTACATCTGCAAGGGATTTAATTAGGACTGCTGACAGATGAGTTACAGAGCCCTGCTCCCCTACACGCACAAATTGGCTCAATGGCCTTGGAAGTATGAAAGTAACAAGTTGATGAACTGGCCATTGTAATTGGGACTAGAAGGGGGGTAAGCAGGTGCTGAGCCCACTCAAAGAACATAATTGGATAATCATATCAGTACCGGGACCAATAGAAGGGGTACGGGAGGTACGGGAGAGTACCGGGACCAATGAAATGTGTTTCTATACCTAGAATAGAGCAAAAGTCTATAAAAGTTGTTGTATTGCCAGAGAACATTGCTCAGCCATTTTGAAATTGACTTTGCTTGAGACTTGTGCACAAATAAATGATTTGGACCTTCTGAACAGACTCCTGGTATTATTGGTTTGTCTGCGCTCTGCTGCTACAATATAATGAATATTTATCCTAACTTTAGATTTCTTTCATCACAATAGTATTTTAACCCACAGTGGACACTACCAGAAAGAAATGCAGAAAGCATTCAGGCTTACTGAATGAACTCAAAAGTTAAGACAGCTGACTGGAACAGCTATCTGAAGGCATAGTGCACATCTGATAAGCAAAAAAGTGTTTTATTACTTCCTCACTCAAACAACATATAGGCCGATGCAGAAAGCCGGAGCTGAAGTCATGCTCTACCAACTTTTAACGCCTGTTTGTAGTGCACTGATTGCGCAATACTTCAGTGCAACCATGCAGAAAGGGACGAGCATGCAAATTAGCCATGCATTAAACCATACACATGCAAATGAGCCACCCCTTAAATTGGCCACAAAATGGCAGCGTTAAACTGGGAGAACAAGCCAAACACATGCGCATAAGAAGTCGATGCTAGTTTGGCATGCTCTCCCAGAGAAACAAACACTGCGTGGCTAATTTGCATATTGGCCCCGACAGTATTTTTAGGGCATCGGGGGCAATTGTAGCATAGGAAAAGCCCCCGATATCTTTAAAATACCATCAGGGCTGGGAGGAAGTGACGTCACTGACCCTGATGGCGGTGTGAAGGCATCGCTCCAGGCCAACCCTGCCGAAAATAAGCCAAAAGACCCCATGAAAGAGAAAAAAAATGAGTGGGGATTGCAGCGGAGAGCCGTGGGAGAGACTGGGGAGTGTGCTGCGTGATCGGCGAAAAAGCCAAAGCCAGCAGAGTAGTGCGGAGAGTGAATGGGCTAAAGAGGCAGCAAAAAGTGAGAGTGGAGGGGGAGAAGGTTGGAGCATCGGAGGTGGACAGGAGCTGAAGGTGTGACGAAAGTGCTGGTCGAATTGAGGGGTACACCAGGAGATCAGCCAGTGACTGAGCAGAGGAAAGAGAGGAGAGAGGCTTGAAGAGAAGTGGAGGGAGGACGCGTGGCAGCAGAGGAGACAAGAAGAAAGGGGAAGGAAACGGCAATCTGAGACCGCGTGGAGACTAAGAAGGCAGCATGAGCTGGAAAGAAGCATGGCAGAGATAGAAGGGGAGGCGAACCAGACAAGAGAGGAAGAGCAGAGGAGTGTATAGGAACGAGTGAAGGTAACCAACACAAAGAGACTATAGACTGAATGAGTATCAAACTAATTAAAGAGCAACGAAGAACAGAGTGCTGAAGGCAGCATGGAAGCCTGATCAGGTTAACCAAATGGTTGGAGTTTGGGGGGAGAGGAATGAGAAGAGAAGGAGGAAAGAGGGAGAAACAAAACAAAAGCAAACAAACAACAGAAGCGTGTAAGGGAGACAAAGTTTTGGTAAACTGGAGGAAAGTAGATTACTGTTTGAATGAAGCGTAGTTACTCACCTGTAACAGGTGTTCTCCAGGAGCAGCAGGAATCAGTCCTCACTTATGGGTGACGTCGGCGCCGACGGAGCCCTCGCGGAGCAATTTTCCCCAGCTTTCAAAGAAAGCCTTTGGGAATTGCAGCGCGCATGCGCG
Organism: Ichthyophis bannanicus; assembly: GCA_033557465.1. Taxonomy (NCBI): domain Eukaryota; kingdom Metazoa; phylum Chordata; class Amphibia; order Gymnophiona; family Ichthyophiidae; genus Ichthyophis; species Ichthyophis bannanicus. The sequence goes on along the minus strand of CM066032.1, from coordinate 1,510,667,183 downwards.
GTCGTCTTCCCGCCCGAGGGTGCCATCTTAGCCAGTCAGATGACATAGCCAAAAAAGACAGCATAAAAATATTTGCAAAAACATAAGCAGACGATTGCAACTCCAAGGGGAGGAGGGAGGGTAGTGAGGACTGATTCCTGCTGCTCCTGGAGAACACCTGTTACAGGTGAGTAACTACGCTTTCTCCAGGACCAAGCAGGAAGTCAGTCCTCACTTATGGGACTCCCAAGCTCAAGGCTACCGGAGACCCTAAGCACAAAAATGAGCTCCCTCTAGCTCAGCAGCACAGAAGGAAAGAATCTTCGCTGAATTATCACCCACCGGTAGCCCACATCCGGGATGGAGGGTAGGAGTTGCTCAGACCTCAAAGAGATTACGGAGGACTGCCTGTCCGAAAGCACTGTCCCTGCGGGACTCCCTCTCGAGACAGTAATGGACCGCAAAAGTCTGGCTCGAAGACCAAGTATCGGAGATGTCTGCCAGCGGAACAGAGCGGAGGTAAGCCACTGACGTAGCCTTTGCCCGAACGCAATGAGCCGTGACTCGACTTTCTAAGGAGAGTCCGGCTGCCCCATAAGCCCAAGAGATACAGTCCGCAACCCAGATGGACAGAGTACGCTTGGAGACCGGGAGCCCCAATTTATTGGGGTCAAAAGACACAAAAAGCTGAGCAGCTTTATGGTGCTCCCGCGTACGGTCAAGGTAGAAGTTCAAAGCCCTTCTACAGTCCAGGGTATGGAGGACCATAAGAACATAAGAACATAAGATATGCCATACTGGGTCAGACCAAGGTCCATCAAGCCCAGTATTCTGTTTCCAACAGTGGCCAATCTAGGTCATACGTACCTAGCAGTTTCCCCAAGGGACACAGGTTCCACAATGCTTGTATTGGTTCAAGCATTGATATCCTGGGTCCCTTCTTAATAATGGTTTATGGACCTTTCCTCCAGGAACTTGTCCAAACCTTTTTTAAACCCAGCTACACTAACAGCCTTTACTACATCCTCCGGTAACAAATTCCAGAGTTTGATTACACGTTGAGTGAAAAAATATTTTCTTTTATTAGTCTTAAATAGTTTACCCTGTAGCTTCATTGCATGTCCCCTAGTCTTTCTATATTCTGATAAGGTAAACAATCGATCTACGTTTACCCGTTCCACTCCGTTCATTAATTTATAGACTTCTATCATATCTCCCCTAGCACCATAGCTCGGCTGGAGTGTGGTCTGGGAAAGAAGGTTGGGAGTACCACCTCCTGATTGATGTGAAAAGGGGAGACCACTTTTGGAAGAAACTTTGGGTGAGTCCGTAGGACTACCCTATTTATGTAGAACCGAGTGTAAGGGGGATCAGACACGAGGGCCTGCAATTCACTTACGCGTCTAGCGGAAGTGAGGGCTATCAAGAACAGTGTTTTCCAAGACAGAAAACGGAGAGACACGGTAGCCATAGGTTCAAAAGGCGGACAGGTGATCCGCTGCAAAACCACATTCAGGTCCCAGTCAGGCGCTGGCGGGCGCAGAGGTGGTTTAAGTAGAAGGAGACCTCGGAGAAACCTCGCTACGAGAGGGTCGCTGGAGAGAGGTCTACCGTCCACCGGCACATGATGTGCCGAAAGAGCACTGAGGTGAACTTTGACGGAGTTGGACTTAAGTCCCAGATTAGAGAGGTGTAGCAAGTACTGCAAGATCACCGACACCGGGCAGGAGAAGGGATCCTGAGACTGTTGGGTACACCAGACGGCAAAGCGACGCCATTTAAGGGCGTAGCATTTGCGGGTAGAAGGCCGTCGCGAAGCCAAGACGACCTCCTCCACCTCTGCCGGCAGGAGAAGGGGAGCAAGGACTACCCTCTCAGCAGCCAGGCCATGAGGTTGAGAGACCTGAGGTTGGGGTGTAGTAGAGACCCCTGATCCTGAGTGAGGAGATCCGGTTGTACCCCCAGAGGGAATGGATCCTCCACCGCTAATTGCAGTAGGAGCGGAAACCACGGCTGTCTGGGCCAGCGAGGGGCCACCAGGATCATGAAGGCTTTGTCTCGGAGAACCTTGAAAAGAGTCCGAGAGACTAGCGGGATGGGAGGGAAAGCGTACAGAAGGTTCCCCGACCATGAAAGTAGAAAAGCGTCCGCCGCAACCCGAAGGGGGTGTGGCTGACGAGAGCAGAAGCGAGGAAGCTGCCGGTTGTGAGGACTGGCAAAGAGATCCACCGTGGGGAGGCCCCACTTTAGGAAGAGCTTCTGAACTACCAAGGGATCCAGACGCCACTCGTGCGGCTGGAGGATCCTGCTGAGTTTGTCCGCCAGGCAATTCTCTTGGCCCGGGAGATAAACTGCCTTGAGGAGAATGCCGTGACTGACGGCCCAAGAGCAGAGCTTCTATGCCTCCCGGCAGAGGAGGAAGGAGCCCGTGCCCCCCTGCTTGTTCACGTAGAACATGGCAACTTGATTGTCCGTCTGGACAAGGACGGACTGGTGGGAAGTCAGGTGGGAGAAAGCCATGAGAGCCAGGCGGATCGCCCTGAGCTCCAGGAAGTTGATCTGCTGAGCAGACTCCCACGTGGTCCAGAGGCCCTGAGTACGTGCCCCTTGGCAATGTGCTCCCCAGCCCAGGAGGGATGCATCCGTGGTCAGCACCCGGGTCGGCTGAGGTGACTGGAAAGGCATTCCGAATATCAGGTTCGGCTGCCGAAGCCACCACCGGAGAGACGAGATCAGCGGCTCGGAGACGCGCACTAGGTCTGCTAGGCCGCCTGTGGCTTGTCGCCACTGCTGGCGGAGACACCATTGAGCAGGCCGCATATTCAGGCGGGCATTGGGGGTCACATGGACGGTGGAAGCCATATGGCCGAGCAGTCTCAGGAAGCGCCTGGCGGAGACCAGGGGCTGGCTGCGAAAACGGTCGGCTAGGTCCATGAGCCGTTGAGCCCTGTCGAGCGGTAGGTACGCTCGTGCCTGAGGAGTGTGGAGCCTTGCGCCGATGAACTCGAGATCCTGTGAGGGGAGCAAAGTGGACTTTGCGAAATTTATAATAAAGCCCAAGTACTGCAGAAGAGTCACCGTGCGGCGTGTGGCGCTGGTGACCTCCGGAGCGGACGCCGCTCTGATGAGCCAGTCGTCGAGGTACGGAAAGACATATAGGCCGTGAAGCCGGAGATGGGCCGCCACCACTGCGAGACATTTTGTGAAGACTCGCGGCGCGGAGGACAGGCCAAAGGGCAGTACTCTGTACTGGTAAGGATTTCCTGCCACCACAAACCTTAGGTATTGGCGGTGGCTTGGGTGGATGAGGATGTGCGTGTAGGCATCCTTTAGATCCAAGGAGCATAGCCAATCTCCCTGCTGGAGGTAGGGCAGAAGGATTCCAAGGGTAAGCATTTGGAACTTCTCCCGCACAAGGAACTTGTTGAGGTTGCGCAAGTCCAGGATGGGTCTGAGGCCCCCTGTTCTCTTTGGTATTAGAAAATACCTGGAATAAAAGCCTTGACCTCTCAGGTGGTGTGGCACCGGTTCCACCGCCTGTTCCTGCAGAAGACCTGCTAACTCCTGAAGGAGTAATTCCCTGTGCAGAGGGGGTCGTGGAGGTTCTCCCGGAAAATAGGAGGGAGGGACCTGGTGGAAGTGGAGAAGATAGCCTTCCCGCACGACTTGAAGCACCCAGGCATCTGCGGTGATGCTGGACCACCTGTGGGCGAAGTGAACCAGCCGGCCTCCGGTGCTGGGAGGAACCAGCGGGGGGGGGAGAGGCTATGCTGAAGGAGTCAAAAACCCCCACCCTGCTGAGCAGGGGCTGGTGGTGCAGGCTTGGGGGCTTGCTGCCTACGGGACCCGTTACCCCGTCCCTTGGCCTGCTGGCCCTGTTGGGGAGCTGCAGGGGCCTGATAATGGGGGTATTGTTTGTAGGCAGCCGCCTTCCTCGGGTAAAAGGACTTTTTCCCCGAGCCCTTCTTTTTCTGGGAAGGGGCGGAGGTCTTCCTAGAAAGCCTGGTCCTGGTGAGAGTCTCAATCTCAATTTGCGCAGCCTTTTCCGCCATGGGCTTGCCAAAGAGGTTTTCGACTCGGCAGGGGACATCGACCAACTTGTCCTGCACCCAGGGCTCAAGGTCTGACGACTGAAGCCAAGCCTGTCGGCGGGCACCGATGCCGGCTGCGGCCACTCAAGCCGATGCTTCAAAGCCATCATAGGCTGCCCGGGACATGAACTTTGAGCATTCCCGAACGCCAGTGGACAAGGCTAGGAACCTCCGCAAGGGTTCCTCGGACAAACCAGCGGAGAATCCGGCTAGCTCTTTAGCCAGATCCCGGAGATACATGCCCATGTATAGCTGGTAAGTCTGGACACGACATGCGAGCATAGAGCCCTGGAAACACTTCTTACCAAGGCCATCCAGGTTACGGGCCTCCCTGCCAGGAGGCACCGAGGAGTGCATCTACTGGCTCTTAAGACGATGCATGGCCGATTCCACTACCATGGAATGGTGTGGCAGCTGTGCCTTTTGAAAGCCAGGGCTCTTGCGGACTCGATAGATAGAATCGACCCGCTTGCTCAGGACCGGCGAGGAGGCCGGGCTCTCCCACATGCGGAAGAGTAGTCGTTCCAGCATAGGAGGAACCGGTACAGTAAAGTGTTCCCTCGCGGGAGAGTCATACTGGAGGGCGTCGAGCTCTTCGGCTCGAGGCTGCTCCTCGGGATCCGCAGGGAAGGCCAAGGCCTTGGCCATATCCCTAACGAAGTCCGAGAACCGGGCATCCTCCGGGGGGGACTGCTTCCGAGGCTCGGACTCCGGTGAGTCCGAGGGGACACACCGAGTCCGGAAAGAATCAGGCGACGAGGACTCGGTGGGGTCGGCCCGGGCAGGGCACGGCGCCTGCCGCCCCGACGCCGAGGGAGTCGGCGTCGGCGACCTCGGTCCCGAACGGGAGGCCGAGGGTGACCTCGACCGAGGATCGACTCGAGTTCTCATCGACTCGAGGATCGGCTCGGTCTCCGGGGTCGACTTGGACGTTGACGTCCCGGTGGTCGGGGCAGCGGCGCCAGCGAGGCCAGCGAGCAGTGCCCGCTGCTGGTCCATGAAGGCAGACAGTCTGCTCTCCAAGGCCGTCAACCTGAGTCCGAGCTCAGGTGACCCAGCAGCCCCCGACTCGGGCCCCGACGGCGTCGGGCCCGACGTCGGCTGTCGCGGAGGCGAGTCCAGAAGGACCACAGGACTTACCCGAGCAGGCATCTCCGACTCCAGGCGAGGTCGCTTCGTGAGGTGTTCCTTCTCCAAGGACCCGGGGCGGCTGTCGGGGCTATGCGACCTGGCCCTCGCGGAACCAGGAGCGTCCACCGACGCCGCCCTCGCGGGTTTCACCTTCCGACGATGGTCCCCGGAGGGAGAACCCCGGTCGGAGGAACTCCGGCGACGGTCCGAGCTGGAGCCTTTGGACGCGGAGGCCTCCGACGAGGTCCGGGTACGGCTGGGGTCAGCGAAGATTCTATCACGCTGATGCCGCCGACTTCTCAACGCTTTTGAGGACATTTTGCCACAGGGCCCACAGATCATTTCCTCATGATCCGGGCCCAGGCAGCGGAGGCAAAAGTCGTGTGTGTCAGTTAGTGACATATTTCGGTCACACTGACCACACCGCTTAAACCCACTGGCAGCCATCGGGGGAAAAAGGGCCCCTGCGAGGTCAAAGGACCGGGCTGCCAGGGAAAAATCGAAAACGAAAGCTGACAAAGTCAGAAAAACCGAAAAAAAGTAAGAGGACTCGTGACCGGCGTCGCGAGTCCGGGCGGGAAAAAGATCGGCGTCGAACCGAAGGAAAAAGAATAAAATAATGAAGAAAAAATCGACTTTTTCGCGGGGACAAGACGGGGACGTCTGTAGGGCTCCGCGGAAAAAAGAAGACTGGCTAAGATGGCACCCTCGGGCGGGAAGACGACCGCGCATGCGCGCTGCAATTCCCAAAGGCTTTCTTTGAAAGCTGGGGAAAATTGCTCCGCGAGGGCTCCGTCGGCGCCGACGTCACCCATAAGTGAGGACTGACTTCCTGCTTGGTCCTGGAGAAAGGTCAGATTAGCAGGACAAAAATACTTTAAAGAAGAAACACTTAGGCCAACCTATTAGTAAGTGCACAGTATCGTGAAGAAGAAGAAGACAAACAGAAGAAAGATCAGGAGTTTAATATGACCACGAGAAGGAAAACTATGGATCTGAGGGAGTATGCATACCAAGGGGCGGGGGCAGGCGCCAGTGAAACTGTGGTGCTGGACCATAAAAGTAAAAACTCTGAGCCAGCTGAGGGATCGGCAATCCGGCATAACATGGAGCAAGGACGGCAAACTGTGCAGGATCTTTCTAGAGCGGAGTTAAAAGAGTGGTGTGTGGAAATTAAGAAGTACAAGCACTGAAAACAGAGCTAAGCGAACTCATAGGGATGCTGAAAGATGATACTGCAGAACTGACGCACACAGCAGGAAATCATGAGAACCGGTTGCAAAGTTTGGAGCAGCAACGGGATTATCAGACCATTCAACAATGGCAAACAGCTATGCAATATAAATTGGAGGACTTAGAAAATAGATCGCGCAGAAATAATCTGCAGATCTGGGGGTTACCTGAGGAAAAGGAATTCCAAGATAGTGTGAAGGTGGCGGCTTCAATATGTTCAGAAATACTCAGGAAAGGAGGAGAAGAAGTAAGACCTGAGGAGATTATGTTGGACAGAGCGCACAGAGCACTAGGACTGGCAAGGCCAAATAGACCTAGAGATATCATCATATGCTTTATTGGATATAAAATGAAAGAAAGAATTGCAACAAAAATAAAGAGTTTAGGGTCATTAAACTGGCAGGAGTACCCAATCACAGTATTTGAGGATTTATTCCTTGGAACACTACAGAGATGGAGAGAAATGCAGCCTGTCACACAGACTTTGCGAAACAGAGGTATTAAATACAGATGGCTGCATCCATTTGGACTTTCATTTACAATGAACGGGAAAAGCTGGAGAGTGCAGATGCTTGCGGAGGCGAAAGCAGCGATACAGGACGAAGGGCGTAAGACTGAGAAACTGGTCAGTAGACAGGATATGGAGACAGTAGAGAATGGAGGAGAAAAGCGGAAAGCAAATGAAGAACAACAGGAACCGAAGAAGGGGAGGAGTAAGGAGAGAAAAGATTGAGAAAAAGATGAAGTAGTATAAAGATGCTGTGCTGATATAAGGATTGGACAACAGTGGAGGAAACAGGCGAGATGGAAGACTAGAGACAAAACAGTTATTTGTAACAATTTGGTTGATAATAGTGATATTAAGAATGTAGAATGTAAACTATGTAGGAATGAAAACTGATATACTGTATGTGTGAAAAGATTGCTTATTAGAGGTGGGAGAGGGAGGGAGGGGGAAGAATAGGAATAAGGCAAGAGATATGGGTGGAGATAGAGGGGTGGTAGAGGGAGGGGGGAAGGAAGGGGCAGGTGTGGGAAGTAAGGGACACACTACTCTAAATCTCCTGGGAAAGGAGGGAGGGAACGAGGGGAAAGGAGGAAGTGAGGGTGGGGTAGAGAGGGGAGGGAGGGAACAAGGAGGAAGGGGGGAGGGGGGAGGGAGGGTGGGGTAGAGAAGGAAGGGGGGGAGGGAGGCGGGGAAGGGGGAGGGGAGGGGGGACAGAGGCCGTGGAGAAGGGGAAGAAGAGGGGGGGAAGTGGGACAGAAGTATGGGGGGAAGAGGGAGAGGATAAGGGTGACAGAGACATATGTGGGAAAAGGAGGGGGTTACACTCTAAAGATTTGGGGGTAACCACAATTAATGTTAAAGGATTGAGAATGTGGCAAAAGCGCAGGCTCTTGGAAAGAGAAGGAAGGCGCATGAATGCAGATATTGTATGTATGCAGGAGACACATTTAAGAGTGCGGCAGGAACACTTGTTAATCTAAACAAAAATACCCAAAGGTGGTGTTAGCAGGGCAAAGGGCAAATCCTAGGAAGGGGGGAGTTGGAATTTTGGTGGGAGACACCATTAGTCATATGGTAGTAGGAGAAAGGAGAGGGAAGGATGGAAGATGGGTTGGGGTAAAGTTGAAACTGGGGGAGGGAGACGTGTGGGTGATAAGTATATATGGGCCAAACGAGGGGCATGGAGATGCATTTGATCAGATAACAATGGAGTTGGAAGAATTGGGAGATACCCCGTTAATAGTGTGTGTGTGGGGGGGGGGGGATTTTAACTTGACTTGGAACCCGAGGTTGGATAATAGTGGGGAGCAAGGAAGTGGGGGAAAGGACAGACAAAGTTTGAGAAGGATGCAGGAGAGATTAGGGTTGATAGATCTGTGGAGGTCAAGGCACCCAGGGAAGCATAAGTATACATTCTATTCCCCGGTACATGGCACATACAGTAGATTGGACATGATATGGGGAGGTGGGATATGGGCCTCGAGAGTGAAGGAAGTGGAACAAGGGGAGATTACATGGACAGATCTTGCTCCAGTCAATGTGATCTTTGATATGGGCATAGAAGATGAGGGGATAAAGGTTTGGAAGCTAAACGACTCTTTGCTGGAAGAGGAGGAACATGTGAGGGTTATACGAGAAGCTACAGAAGAGTATTTGGGATACAATGACACGGGGGAGGTTAAGTTGAAGACTGTATGGGATGGGTTAAAGGCGGTGATCAGGGGGAAGCCAATCAGCATAGTCGCGAGACTTAAAAGGGCAAAGAGAGCAGTTGAAGGGGAATTGCTGGGAAAGATAAAGCAACTGGAGGCTCAGCAGAAGAATATGGAGTGCGGGGTCATGGCTAAACTGATCAAGGCTAGGGCTGAGCTAAGTAGGTTGAGAGCTCAGGAAATAGCGCATAAACTTAATATCCTAAAGCAGAAATATTTTGAAGGGGGAAACAAGGCTGGGAGGCTTTTGGCAAGTAGACTACGGGCTCAGCAACAAGCAACATATATCAAAGGAATTAGGGATAATAAGGGGAGGATGGTACATCGCACAAAAGAAATAAGTCAGATTTTCAGAGAGTATTATTGCAAGCTATATCAAAGCGAATTGCAAAAAGGACCAGAGGAGATAAAGAGGTATTTACAGGAGTATGGGTTGAGGAAGGTAGCATCAGAGGATAGGGACAGAATAGGAGAGGATATTAAGGAGGAGGAAGTAAGGGAAGCAATAAAGACCTTGAAAGGGGGAAATCCCCAGGATTGGATGGGTTTATGGCGCAATTTTATAGGAAGATGGTCGAACAAGTTGCGCCAATACTGACCAGGGTTTTCAATAAGGTGATAGAAGGAGAAGACATTCCACGGACTATGGGGGGGGGGGGGGGTATCACAGTGATACCGAAACTTGGTAAGGATACGGGGGTATGTGGCTCCTATAGACCTATTTCGCTGATTAATTTAGATGCTAAGATATTGGCTAAGGTATTGGCGAAGCAGATTCAGGGGATACTGCCTAAGGTAATACACAGAGATCAAACCAGGTTTGTAAAAGGAAGGCAAGAGAGTGATAACATCAGGAAAGTGATGAACATTGCTTGGCATCTCCAGGGTTCTGGGGAGCCGGCAGTGTTTGTTACGGTGGATGCTGAGAAAGCATTTGACTGGGTTGAATGGCCATACATGTTTCAAGTGTTAGAACAGATGGGATTTGGAGACAAGTATGTAGCCTGGATAAAGGCTCTCTATGCACACCTGTGTGCGAGGATAAGGGTAAATGGGGGGTACTCTGAGCAATTTACATTGGGGAGGGGTACTCGGCAAGGATGCCCACTATCACCACTTTTATTTGCATTGGCGATTGAGCCCTTGGCAGAAGTGGTTCGGAAGGAAGGAGATGTGAAAGGAGTAGTAATAGGAGGCAGGGAGGAGAAAATAGCGCTGTTCGCGAATGATGTAATATTCACATTGGGGCAGCCATTAACTACTCTACCTGTATTGATGAAACTTATAACGGAGTTTAGTAGCATGGCAGACTAAAATAAATTCAAGTAAGACTGAGATCCTGGGGTTCAATCTAGTAGGAGGATTGGAAGACCGATTGAAGGTACATGTTAACTTTAAATGGGTGCAGCAGCAATTTAGGTATTTGGGGATACAATTAGGGAAACCAATTGAGACGATTAAACAGTGGAACTATAAGGTAGTGGCAGAAAATATATGGCAAGATCTATCAAAGAGGAGGGGGATAAGATTGTCATGGTTGGGACGGACAGAGGTTGCAAAGTTGAATATCCTACCCCGGTTGTTGTTTCTGTTCACATCTCTGGCGTGTCAGGTGAGCAAGAAGGAGATAGGGAAGCTGCAGAATTTGATTATGCAATTTCTCTGGGAAGAGAAGATTCCGAAGTTGGCAAGAGGGACCATGTATCAAGTGCGGGAGGAAGGTGGGTTGGGGGTACCATGCTTGATAAAATATTATGAGGCTGCGCAATTGAGGGCGCTTTTGGAGTGGAGGGAGGGGCGGACATTTTGAGTTGGGTACAAATAGAGTCAGGGGGGGAGGAGACCAAGGAAGGGAGGATATGGGACCCGGGAGGTTGGCGAGATAAAGAAGGGACAGGGAATCCCTTTAGGGAACTTATGTTCCAGATTTGGAGGAAATGGAGGGGACATCTTATGGAGGGGAAGGTGTACTCCAGGCATACATTTATCAGAACGGTGGGGGATAAGGGGCTCGGTGGGAATGAATAGGTGTATAAGGGATGGAGGAGTAAAGGGCTAGAGCGACTGGGACAACTTCTTAGGAAAGGGGGGGGGGGGGGAGTTAGAACCTTTGAGGAACTCCAGCAAGAATTTAAGTTGGAAAGACAGGATCAATATGCATATGCGCAATTGTGGTATTTCCTGCACCGAAAAAAGGTGAAATCAGATCTCGAACGAAAGCCTTCACAGTTTGAAGAGCTGATGGGGAAGCAATGGACACAGAGAGGGGTCATATCAAAAATTTACAAAATGCTTCTACAGAAGGGGAAGGTGAAGGGGATGTGGCAACAGAGGTGGGAAGACGATATTCTGGGTCAGTGGGATGAGAGTAGATGGGCTGCAGTATATGAGACAGCCTATAAATTAGCAAGGGGGACTCCAATGTTAGAAAATAGTTTGAAGTTGAGATACAGGATGTATTGGACACCAGTGAGACTACAGGCAATGTTTCCAGACAGTTCAAGTGAATGCTGGAAGAGCTGTGGGGCCAAGGGGATTTAATGCATATGATCTGGTACTGTCCAAAGGTGCAAGAGTATTGGGGTAAAGTGGGAAGGTTGTATGGGGATATTATGGGAGTGCAGATAACGTTAACACCAGGGACAGCAGTGCTCAATGAGAAGGCGTGTGAGGGAGAGGGGATTTGACAACCTTTGTGGGCTATGGAGTGATAGCAGCACGTATGTGTTTCCTAAGGTGGTGGAAGAAGATGGAAGTACCTCCACTAAGGGAGGTAGTGGGTAAATTGGAACAAATATGGGGTCTATGTATGATGGAAGCTTATCGAGTGCAGAAAGTGGGGAAACATAAAAAGGTGTGGAAGTGGTATGAACTGTGGAGACGGAGGGGAGTGGAGCAAGTATGGGAAGGGGAAGGAGGAGGAGGAGAGGAAGAGAGGGTGAATTGAGGGCCCAGTGGGGATGAGGGAGAGAGGGTGGGAGATAGGGATTGGTGGGGAGAGGTGAGAGGAGGGGGACGGGAGTCAGGGGTGAGGGGCAGGGATGGGGTAGAGAGGTGGGAGGGCCAGGGGGTAGGGGGGAAAGGTCAACGCAGAGGAGGATAATATGTAATGCTATGAGGGAGGTGGAAAAAGCGTAGGGGAGGAGGGATGTTAAAGGGGGAAAGAGTAGTTACTCACCTGTAACAGGTGTTCTCCAGGAGCAGCAGGAATCAGTCCTCACATATGGGTGATGTCGGCGCCGACAGAGCCCCCGTGCGGAGCATTTCCCCAGCTTTCATAGAAAGCCTTTGGGAATGCGCACGCAAGCGCGGTCCCCTTCCCACCCAAGGGTGCCATCTTGCTCAGTCTGATGACATAGCTAAAAAGACAGCAAAAATAAAGCATATGACTGCAACTCCAAGGGGAGGAGGGAGGGTTGTGAGGACTGATTCCTGCTGCTCCTGGAGAACACCTGTTACAGGTGAGTAACTACTCTTTCTCCAGGACCAAGCAGGAAGTCAGTCCTCACATATGGGACTCCCTAGCTTAGGGCTACCAGAGGCCCCAAACTGAAAAAATGAGCTCCCTCTAGAGCCTCAGCATGCAAGAACAGAATCTTCTCTGATAATGCCCCCAACAAGTAGCCAAACACCAGGGCCGGAGGGTAGGAGTTGCCTAGACCCCAAAGAGACTATGGAGTACCGCTTGCCCGAAAGCACTGTCCCTGCGGGACTCCCTCTCAAGGCAGTAGTGGGCCGCAAAGGTTTGTCTTGAAGACCAAGTAGCGACCCGGCAGATGTCTGCCAACGGAACAGAGCGAAGGTGAGGCACTGATGCAGCCTTCGCCCTAATACGGTGAGCCGTAACTCGACCCTGCAACGAGAGGCCAGCTGCCCTGTAAGCCCAGGCGATGCAGTCAGCTACCCATATGGACAAAGTACGCTTGGATTCAGCCAACCCCAACTTATTGGGGTCATAAGAGACGAAGAGCTGAACCGCCCTCCGGTGCTCCCACGTACGGTCAAGGTAGAAGGACAATGCCCTCCTACAGTCCAGGGTATGCAAGACCATCTCAGCCCGGCTAGCATGAGGCCTGGGAAAGAAAGTCGGAAGAACCACCTCCTGATTGAGGTGGAAGGAGGAGACAACCTTTGGAAGGAACTTAGGATGAAGCCGTAAGACTACCTGTTCCTATAGAACCTAGTATAAGGTGCTTCTGATACCAGGGCCTGAAGCTCACTCACTCGCCTTGCTGAGGTAAGGGCTACCAGAAATAGCGTTTTCCAGGATAGAAAACGCAGAGGACAAGTAGCCATAGGTTCAAATGGTGGGCAAGTAAGCCGTTGCAAGACCACATTTAAATCCCATTCGGTGGCAGGTGGAAGCACTGGAGGCTTAAGTAAAAGCAGGCCTCTGAGGATGCGAGCCACCAAAGGATGACTGGAGAGAGACTGACCCTCCACCTGTGAGTGGTGTGCTGAAAGAGCACTAAGATGAACTCTAACAGAGTTGGACTTAAGGCCTAGGTTGGACAGGTGAAGTAAATACTGCAGCACCACTGGTACCAGGCATGAGAAGGGATTCTCATTGTGTTGAGTACACCAGGTAGAGAATCTACGCCACTTCAGGGCATAAGACTTTCTGGTGGACTGCCTCCTAGAGGCTAAGACAACGTCCTCCACGTCCCTCGGCAGTAGTAAAGGCGCTAGGACTACCCTTTCAGCAGCCAGGCCATCAAATTGAGGGACTGGAGATTGGGGTGCAAGAGGGACCCCTGCTCCTGAGACAGGAGATCGGGTTACGTCCCCAGAGGAAGAGGAGTGTCCACTGCCAGTTGCAACAGTAGTGGGAACCAGGGTTGCCTTGGCCACCTGGGGGCCACCAGAATCACTGAGGCCTTGTCCCGGGTCACCTTGAATAGTGTCTTGGACACTATTTTATTTATTTATTTTATTTATTTACATTCTTTTATATACCGCGCTATTCTGCATCAGTGCGGTTTACATTGAACAAACTGAAATTACATTGAACAGGGCATTATAACTTGGAGATAACTATTTTACAGGGAACATGGGCTATGGAGGGTTAAGTGGCTTGCCCAAGACCACAAGGAGCACCTGTGGGACTAGAAACCCCAGTCCTTCCGGCCCAAGGTTGCTGTCCTCTAGTGGGATTTGAACCCCCGACCTTCCGGCCTGAAGTACCTGGCCCCAACCACTAGGTTACTCCTCCACTCCACTAGAGGCGTGGGAGGAAACACATAAAGTAGGCCTGTAGACCATGGAATGAGAAACGCATCCGCTGCTAATCTGAGAGGATGCGGTTGTCTGGAACAGAACCTGGGTAGTTGACGGTTCAGAGGACTGGCAAAGAGATCTATGGTTGGAAGACCCCATCTCAGGAAGATCTGTTGAACCACTAAGGGGGTCAACTGCCATTCGTGCGGCTGCAGGATCCTGCTCAATCTGTCCGCCAGATAGTTCTCCTGACCTGGACGGTAGACTGCTTTGAGAAGAATGCCATGATTGACTGCCCAGGAGCACAGTTTCTGCGCTTCCTGACATAGAAGGAATGCCCCCTTGTTTGTTCACATAGAACATAGCCACTTGATTGTCCGTCTGAACCAAGACGGACTGGTGAGAGATGAGATGAGAGAAAGTTCTCAGGGCTAAACGGATAGCTCTCAGTTCCAAGAGATTGATCTGCTGTGCGGCCTCCCAAGGAGTCCACAGGCCCTGAGTACATGCCCCTTGGCAATGTGCCCCACAACCTTGAAGAGAAGCATCGGTTGTCAGCACCTGAGAGTGTAGAAGAGCCTGAAAAGGCACCGCTTGCACCAGATTCGGAAGATGAAGCCACCATTGCAGAGAAGATTGTAGTAGGCTGGACACCCTCACTTTGTCCATGAGGCTTCCTGTGGCCTGGTGCCACTGAGTCCGGAGGCCCCATTGAGCTGGCCTCATGTGTAGACAGGCATTTGGAGTCACATGGACCGTGGATGCCATGTGGCCTAAGAGCCTCAGGCATTGTCTGGCGGAGACCAGAGAATTGCTGTGGAATAGCCTGGCTAGAGCCATTAATCTGTGGGCCCTGTCCACAGGTAGAAAGGCCTTTGCCTGAAAGGTGTCTAGTCGAGCTCCTATGAACTCCATGTTCTGGGAGGGTTGCAAACTGGACTTTGCGACGTTTATGACAAACCCCAGGTGCTGAAGCAGAGCGACAGTGCGAAGGGTGGCTTGATTGGACTCTTGCGGGGATTGACCCCTGATGAGCCAATCAACCAGATATGGAAAGACAAAGAGGCCTTGAACCCTGAGGTAGGCCGCTACCACCGCCAGGCACTTGGTGAATACCCTGGGGGCGGATGTAAGGCCAAAAGGCAGTACTCTGTACTGATAATGGTTTCCTCCCACTACAAATCTGAGATATTGCCTGTGGTCTGGATGAATAAGGATGTGGGTATAAGCATCCTTTAGATCTAAGGAGCATAGCCAATCTCCCTGCTGGAGGTAGGGCAGCAGGATTCCAAGAGTAAGCATCTTGAACTTTTCCCTCTCCAGGAACTTGTTCAGATTTCGCAAGTCTAGGATGGGTCTGAGGCCTCCTGTTCTCTTTTGTACCAGGAAGTACCTGGAATAGAAGCCGTGACCTCTCAGGTGGTGGGGCACCGGTTCCACTGCCTGTTCCTTCAGAAGACCTGCCAGCTCCTGCAGGAGTAAGTCCCTGTACAGAGGGAGTCTGGGAGGCTTCCCTGGAAAATAGGAGGGGGGTACCTGGTTGAAGTGGAGGAGATAGCCCTTCTGGACTATACTTAGAACCCAGGTATCCCTTGTGACGGCTGACCACTTGTGGGCGAACAGGGCCAGGCTGCCTCCAGTGCTGATGGGGGCCAGCTGAGGAGGAGAGGCTATGCCAATGCAGTCAAAAACCCCCTCCCTGCTGAGCAGGAGCTGGAGTAGGAGGCTTGGGGACCTTCTGCCTATGGGGCCCATGACCCTGCCCCTTGGCCTGCTGACCCTGTTGGGGAGCTACAGAGGCCTGATAATGAGGGTACTGTTTATAGGCAGATGACTTCCTTGGGTAAAAGGTCTTTTTTCCTGAGCCCTTCTTCTTCTGAGAAGGGGCAGAGGGTTTTCTGGACAGCTTTGTCTGGGTAAGAGTCTCGGTCTCGGGTTCGGCAGCCTTGTCAGCCATGGGCTTGCCAAAGAGGTTTTCACCTCGGCAGGGGACATCGACCGACTTGTCCTGCACCCAGGGCTCGAGGTCCGATGACTGTAGCCAAGCCTGACGGCGTGCACCGATGCCGGCTGCGGCTACTCGGGCCGAAGCCTCGAAGCCATCATAGGCTGCTCGAGATATAAACTGCGAGCACTCACGAATACCCGAGGACAGAGCATTAAACCTCTGCAAAGGTTAAGCGGAGAGACCAGCAGAGAACCCGGCAATCTCCTTCGCCAGGTCTCGAAGGTACATGCCCATGTACAGCTGGTAGGTCTGGATACGGCAAGCAAGCATAGAGCCCTGGAAGCACTTCTTACCGAGGGCATCCAGGTTCCGGGCCTCCCAGCCGGGAGGCACCGAGGAGTGCATCTTCTGACTCTTCAGACGATGCATGGCCGATTCACAACCATGGAGTGGTGCGGTAATTGTGCCTTTTGGAACCCGTGGCTCTTGCGGACTCGATAGATGGAATCGACCCGCTTGCTTAAAACCGGCGTCGATGCCAGTGCCTCCCACATGCGGAAGAGCAACCGTTCCAGCATCGGAGGAACCGGAACAGTAAAGGCCTCTTTCGGAGGAGAGTCATACTGTAGGGCCTCGAGCTCCTCGGCTCGAGGCTCCTCCTCGGGATCCATGGGGAATGCCAAAGTCTTGGCCATATCCCGCACGAAGTCCGAGAACCGGGTATCCTCCGGGGGGGGGGGGGGACCTTCTCCGAGGCTCGGACTCGGGCGAGTCTGAAGGAACGCACCGAGTCTGAAAGGTGTTGGGCGACTCCTCATCCTCCGTCTCCCAGCCGGACTCCTCGGAGGAGGAATCGAGCGGCTCTGGTCGGGCAAGCATCGATGCCATCCGCCCCGACGCCGAGGGTACCGGCGTCGATGACCTCGGTCCCGAATGGGAGGCCGAGGGGGACCTTCGCCAAGGATCGACTCGAGCTCACATGGACTCGAGGATCGGCTCGGCCTCCGGGGTCGACTTGGACGTCAATGTCCCGGTGGTCGGGGCAGATGCACCGGTGAGACCTGCAGTGCCCGCTGCTGTTCCATGAAGGCAGCCAAGCTGCTCTCCAAGGCCGTCAACCTGAGTTTGAGCTCAGGAGACTCAGCAGCCCCCAACTCGGGCCCTGGCGGCACCGGGCCCAACGTCGGCTCCCCTGGAGGTGCGTCCACGAGGACTACAGTACTCACGTGACCCGGGGACCATCTCCACACGAGGTTGTTTTGCAGGCCTCTCTGACTCCGAAGACCCGGAACGGTGCTTGGGGCTATGCGACTTGGCCCTTGAGGAGCCAAGTGCGTCCACCGATGACGCCCTCGCGGGTTTTTTCTTCTTACGATGCTCCCGCGAGGGAGACCCCCTTTCAGAGGAACCTCGACGCTGCTCAGGGCCGGAGTTCCAAGATGTCGAGGCCTCTGACGAGGTCCGGGCCCTACCGGACGCGAAGTCAGAGAAGATTCTTTCCTTTTGGTGCTGCCGACTCCTTAACGCCTTAGAGGACATCTTCCCACACAGACCACAAATCATCGGGTCATGATCGGGTCCGAGGCACCAGAGGCAGCAGTCATGTGTGTCAGTGAGAGACATATGTTTCTTACACCCATCACACTTTTTAAACCCGCTGGCAGCCATCGGGGGAAAAAGGGCCCCTGCAAGGTCAAAAGACAGGGCTGCCAGTGAAAAAAGAAAAAATGGTGCGAATGCTAGTCACTAAGGACAAAAAACCGAAAAAGAGATCCGGGCTCGATACAGACGTATCGGGCCCAGGCGGGAAAGGGAAACCGGCGTTGAACCGAAGAAAAACAGGTCAGCGCAGAGAAAATCAACTTCTTCCTCGTGTGAAACGAATATACATCCATCGGGCTCCGCTGAAAAAAGAAGACTGAGCAAGATGGCACCCTTGGGCGGGAAGGGGACCGCGCATGCGCGCTGCATTCCCAAAGGCTTTCTATGAAAGTTGGGGAAATGCTCCGCATGGGGGCTCCGTCGGTGCCGACGTCACCCATATGTGAGGACTGACTTCCTGCTTGGTCCTGGAGAATCGGCACTGCCCATAGGTTTGTCACCGAGGTAGACATTGCTCGAACATGTGAGCGGTGATGTGTTCTGCAAGGGATAATCCTGCTTTGCTATAGCAGAAAGAGATGCAGTCCACTATCCAGCATGATAGTGTGCGTTTGGTCACTGGACGTCCGAGATAAGCCTGATCAAAGGATATGAAAAGTTGAAAGGACTTTCTGATGGCTTCTGTTCGGTGTATATAAGAAAGCCAAAGCTCTTTTGCAGTCCAGGGTATGCAAAGTTGCTTCCGCCCGGGAGACGTGTAGTCTGGGAAAGGACACCAGAAGGATTACTAATTGATTGATGTGGAAGACGGAGATCACTTTCGGGAGGAAGTAGGGGTGTGTTCGTAGAACCACTTTGTCATAGTGGAAACGTGTGTACAGAGCGTGGGCCACTAGGGCCTGTAGCTCACTGACACGTCTGGCTGAGGTGAGGGCTATGAGGAAGCGTATCTTCCAAATATCGCAGCGAAGTTGGGCGGTAGCTAGCAGTTCGAAAGGTGGTTTAAGCAGTTGAGCTAAAACTACATTGAGATCCCATGCCACTGGGGGTGGGTGGATGGGCGGTTTGCTAAGCAGGAGACCTCTCATGAACTGTGCTACTGAGCAGAGGAGATGTGTCTACCATCCACCGGGGCATGGAAAGCTGAGATTGTGCTTAGATGGACTCTTATCGAGGATGATTTGAGACCTTGAGAGGAGAGATGCCACAGGTAGTGGAGTAGTGTTGGAAAAGATGTTTGAAATGGATTGTGCGCATGTTGCAAGCACCATATCTGTGCCACTTTAGTGAAAAGGCCTCTCTCATGGAGGGTTTTCTGGAAGACAGGAGAAAATTTTTAAACTTCCGTGGCTAGAGGAAGGATGTGCAAGGCTAAGCTTTCAGGACCCATGCTGTTCGACGAAGGGACCAGAGATTGGGATAGAGAAGTGTTCCGTCGTTCTGAGAGAGGAGACCCGGTCTGGATCCTAGGTGGATCGGTTGGGTTTGTGAGAGTTGGAGAAGGAAGGGAAACCATCGTTGGCAGGCCCAGAAAGGGGCTATGAGGATCATATACCCCTTTGTGTTCTTTCAGTTTCAGACGTGTTTTCAGGATCAGGGGCATAGGGGGAAATGCACAGAGGAGCCCCCGATGCCACAGAACCATGAAGGCGTTGTCAGCTAAAGGCTGTTTGGAGCAAAAGCGAGGAAGTTTGGCATTGAGTTGATTAGCAAAGAAGTCGATCCATGGAGTCCCCCAGGTGTCAAACAATTGGTTAGCTACTGTTTGGTCTAGCGCCCATTCGTGAGGCTGGAGCAACCTGCTGAGTTTGTTCACCTGCAGGTTTTCTTGACCTGGAATGTAGATTGCCATTCAGCATCACATGCATCTCAGGACAAAGTCCTATATCTGGCATGGCTCCTTGCACAGAGGAAGAGAGCCCTTGCCTCCTTACTTGTTTATGTAAAACATGGCCACTTGATGGTCTGTGCATATGAAGATAGAAATGTTGGCGAGATGATGTCTGAAGACTTGGAGAGCCCTCGACACTGCTCGAAGTTCCAAGAGATTTATCTGCTGTGTGGACTCATGGGCAGACCAACAACCTTGCGTGGAGAGAATTTCTAGATGAGCTCCCCAGACGTGCTTGGAAGCATCCGTCGTTAGGGTATGTTGTGTGTGTGTGGGGGGGGGTGTCAAAAAGGTGACCCTCTGAGAAGATTTTCTGGGGTTGACCACCATTGGAGTGAGTGAACCATGGGTGGTGTTATTCTGATGGATGCATGCAGATCTTCGGTGGCTTGAGTTCACTGGGTTAATAGAGTCCACTGTGTTTGACGAATGTGTAGTCTGGCATGCGGAACTACATGTACCATGGAGGCCATGTGCCCCAGTAGCTTTTAGAAGGACCGTCCTGGAGCACAATTCGGATGTTGCATGGTCTCTTGTGAGCAGCTTAAGTGTCTGCATACAGACTTGCAGAAGAAAAGCCTTGTACTGGGTGGTGTCCAGGACGGCTCCTATGAATTCTAGTCCCTGGGAGGGGATGAGGTGGGATTTTGGAAAATTTATCACGAAACTTAGAGACTGAAGAAGATCTATGGTCTTGTTTTGAGCTGAAAAGAGCTCTCCAGGAGAGTCTGCCTTTATAAGCCAATTGTCATAGGGAAAAACATAGACATTGTTGATGCGAAGATGAGCTGCCACTATGGCCATGCATTTTGTGAAAACTCTTGGTGCTGAGGCTAGGCCGAAGGGGAGCACCCTGTATTGATAATGCATCTCTTGGCAGATGAATTGGAGATACTGTCTGTAAGAAGGGTGGATGAGGATGTGAATGTAGGCCTCCTTGAGGTCTAGGGAGCAAAGCCAGTTGTTTTGCAGCAGATGAGGGAGGAGGGTTCCCAACGAGATCATCTTGAATTTTTCTTTTACGAGGAACTTGTTGAGATCTCAGAGGTCTAAAATGGGCCTGAGGCCTCCTGATTTCTTTGGAATGAGGAAGTAGGGGGAGTAGAACCTCTTGTGGTGTTCCTACAGGGGCAGTGGTTTGATGGCTTACTGTGTGAGAAGAGAGGTGATTTCCTGATGTAAGAAGGCATCAAGGGAGTTTTTGAAAGGAGCTTATCCCTTGAATAGGTAAGGGGCAAGTTCCTGAAAGTTGAGATGGTATCATTCTGGACGATACTTAGTGTCCATTTTTCTGAAGTTATTGTTTTCCATTGTGTGGAGAATCTTGAGAGCTTCCTATAATAGGGAGTAGGGCTAAATGGGTGGGATTGGCCTTGCTCCCTATGTAGGAGTCAAAACGTTGGTACTGAGGCAGCTGGTTGAGGCTGAGGTTGTTGTTTAGTCAACCTGGGTTTCTTGGCTTGTTTGGCACCTTGTTGTTTTTGCTGTGACGGGTAGGCTGGTTGGGAATATGCTGGGTAGAATTTCCTCTTTTTAGGGTAAAAGGCTTTTTTTTTAGATGGAGCCTTTTTCTTGGCGGGATCTGACGTTTTCCTCGACAACCTCTTGATGGTCGTGTCGTCTGTTTCAAGTTCTCCCGCCTTTTCATGCAAATTCTTTCCAAACAAGTTTTCACCTGTACAGGGGATGTTAGCCAGTTTGACCTGTATCCACTGCTCTAAGTCAGATGCTTGGAGTCATGCCAGTCGTCTCACTCCAATAGCTATTGAGGAGGCTCCACTGGAGGATTCGAAGGCGTCAAAAGTTGCTCTGTTCATGAATCTGGAGATGTTGTGACTGTGGGTTAGGACTCTTTGAAAGGCTGGGCGTTTTTCCTCCGGGAGGAAAGGTAGGAATCCCTCCCAATCTTTATTCAACTCCTTGAGAAACATACCAATATATAAGATGCATGAATTGATTCTGTAAGCTAACATGGAAGCCTGGAAGGTGCGCTGAGCAAAGGAATTGAGGTTTCTCAATTCGCATACCAGGGGAATTGAGGCATGGTTCTTCACACTTTTTATCCGGCACATCGCCGAATCTACCACGATGGAATGGTGGGGAAGGAGAATTTTCACTTACCGTTAATTTCCTTTCCTAGAATACTGCTAGACCAGTCCAGACAAACGGGTTGTGTCCCCCTGCCAGCAGATCTTGGAGACAGAGAATTCTACCAGAGCTCTGATAGGCTGGACTCTGGTGATATGGTCCTACCCCTAGGGGTCTCCCTCAGTATTGACTGTAAAGCGATCCCAAAACATGTAACGCAACTTAACCATAAGACCACACTTAGTGGACATTGAATTCAACTATGTACAAGGGAGCTGAAAGTATCCCCAGAACTGAAGGCTGCTAAGACCGATAATGCAGCCATCGGCACCCCATGGTGAGGCATACTGACAAGGAAGGAACAGAGGCCGGCAGCTTCACTGCACTAGCAGCACCGTAACTGACAGCAGGGTGGGTTCCTGGACTGGTCTAGCAGTATTCTAGGAAAGGAAATTAACATTAAGTGAAAATTCTCCTTCCAAGTCATACTGCTAGACCAGTACAGACAAACGGGCAGTAGCCAAGCTACCTGCTTTCAAGGGGGGGTCAATGCCGAAGACAGCACTGCAGCTCCAAACTGGCCCTCTTGCCAAGCGTGAAGTCCAATCTATAGTGACGGACAAACGTGGACAACGACGACCAAGTCGCCGCCCGGCAAATGTCGAGAGGAGCTACTTGAGACCGCTCGGACCAAGACGAAGTCTGAGCCCGAGTGGATTGAGCTCGGAGCCCTGCTGGAACATGCTTGCCTTGCAGTATAGAAGCTGCCTCAATAGCTCCTCGCAACCATCTAGAAATGGTGGATGTGGAGGCTGCGGACCCCGTCGAGGGCCCGCAAACAGGACAAAAAGATGATCGGTCTTACGGAAGGCGTTCGTGATCTTAAGATACCGATAAAGCACTCTCTTCAGGTCCACAGCACACAATTGACGAAGGCGACTGGAACACTGCTCTTTTTCAAAGGTAGGCAAGAAAAGAGGCTGGTTGACATGAAACGGGGTAAGCACCTTAGGTAAAAAGGATGGAAGAGTTCGAAGAGAAACTCCCGCCGAAGAAAACGAGAGAAAGGGGTCTCAACAAGAAAGATCCTGAAGTTTGGAAATCCGACGTGCTGAGGTTATGGCCAATAGGAAAACTGTCTTTAGCGTTAAATCCTTAAGGGAACATGCCTTCAGGGGCTCAAAGGGAGGAGCAACAAGGGCAAGAAGAACGAGAGCAAGATCCCAAGAAGGAACTAAAGGACGTATCGGGGGCCGTAATGTCTGAACCCCTTTAAGAAAATGCGAAATGGCCACATGCGAGGCGAGAACACGCCCCGCTATCGGCCCTCGAAAACAAGTAAGCGCGGCAACCTGCACGCGCAAGGTCCTGAGCGCCAGACCCTTATCTAGACCGGCCTGCAGAAGGAGAGAATATCCGGGATGTTGCAACACCAGGGCGAGACATGATGTAGCGAACACCAAGTGTCAAAGAGACGCCACACACGAGCGTAAGCCAGCGACATCGAAGACCACCGTGCCTTAAGCATTGTCGCCACCACACTCGACGAATATCCCTTCTGAACTAACCTGCGGCGTTCAAGAGCCAGGCCGTAAGCGAGTAAGGAGCCGGGTTTCCCATTTCCACCGGACCTTGGAGCAGGAGCCCTGGGAACGCCCCCAGGCCTAGAGGAGATGCCCGAGACAGCCAGACGAGATCCGTATACCACAGTCTGCGAGGCCAATCCGGTGCCACCAGGACCACCGGGCCGCGATGCTCCCTGACTCTTTGGAGAATCTTGCCGATCATGGACCAGGGAGGAAAGACATACATAAGGAGATGGGTTGGCCACGCTTGAGACAGTGCATCTATCCCGTGCGACCCGTTGTCCCTCCAATGGCTGAAGTAGATCGGTGCCTTGGTATTCTGCGCCGTAGCTATGAGATCCATTGCTGGTAGACCCCATCGTCGAACAATGGACTGAAAGGACTCTGGCGCCAGAGCCCACTCCCCAGGATCCAGATCATGTCGGCTGAGGAAATCGGCTTTTACATTGTCTACCCCCGTGATATGTTGTGCTGAGATCGCCTGCAGATGCCTCTCCGCCCACGGAAGGAGAAGACTCATTTCCTTCGATACACCTGGACATTTCGTGCCCCCTTGGCAGTTGAGGTATGCCACTGTCGTAGCGTTGTCGGACAGAATTCGAACCGCCTGACGCCGCAGAAGAGGCTGAAACTTTCGCAAGGCTAAGTGCACCGCTCGCTTCTCAAGGCGAATGATGGACCACCAGGTCTCCCGAGGAGACCAAATCTCCTGCGCTGAGTGTGAGTCGCAATGCGCTCCCCAATCGGAGAGACTGGCGTCTGTCGTTACCAACACCCAGCGCGGAGTCTCCAAGGGAACCCCTCAAAGGAGATTGCAGGGCCGGAGCCACCAACGGAGGCAAAGTCTCACCGCCGGTAGTAGAGGCAACCGAACTTGATAATCCTCTGACACCATGCTCGAGGCGAAACCTGTGCTAGGAGACTGCGAACTTGAGAAGTTAACTTGAGGAATCGAGGCATTGACAAAAAGACCCGACCTATGGCTGTATCGAATCGAGCCCCCAAAAATTCGATCTCCTGGGACGGCTGAAGACAACACTTGTCACGGTTGATTACCCAGCCGAGGCTTTCGAGAATGTGCTGCAAGCCTAAGGGAGAGAGTCTGTGTGAATGAGCCAGTTGTCCAGATAAGGATGAACTCTGATGCCGCGGCTGCGTAAGGCCGCAGCTACTACCACCATTACCTTGGAGAAGGTTTGAGGCGCCGAAGCTAGACCGAAATGCATCGCACGAAATTGGAAATGTTGACCGAGTACCACGAATCGAACGAATCGCTGATGCCCCTCTCGAATGGGAATGTGAAAGAATGCTTCCGCAAGATGGAGGGAAGCTAGAATTCCCCCTTGCCTACCGCCTGAATAACGGATCGCAGAGTCTCCATTCAAAAGTGTGGTACCCGCAGACTGCGATTGACGCCTTTGAGATCCAAGATAGGATGAAAGGAGCCGTCCTCTTTTTATTTATTTATTTTTTGGCACCACGAAATAGACAGTAACAGCCTAGTCCTCTTTCCAACGGTGGAACTGGACGAATGGCATCTAAACGCTGGAGTCTTTGAACGAAGCAACATCCGCTGCCCATTGACGCAGCCAGAGCCATCTCCGAGCTACTGTCACCGGTGCTACGGAGCGAGCTGACAGCCGCAAGAGGTCAGAGAAGGCCTCTGCCAGGAATGCAGCGATGGATTCTAAACGAGCCAACTCGGGATCACCTGGAAGCTGCTGAATCCATCGAAGGGAGGCCCGTGCTGCTAGAGCTCTGCACACCCCTCCTTGAAGGGAAAGAGCGGACGACGAAAAACCCGTCTTTAGCAGACTCTCAACTTTTTAGGTCTTGCTAGTCACGGAGTGCCGCTCCGCCCTCAACAGGAATTGTGGTATGCTTGGTGACCCCAGTCACTAACGCATCAACTTTCGGGTATGTCAGCCAACGGTCCAAGCCCGAGGGAGACCAAGCGTATAACTGACCAATACCGCGTGCCATACGTAGAGAGGACTCTGGAGAGTCCCACTCTTGAGATACCATATGCTGTAACTCGGCTGGAAAGGAAAAAGCTTTGGAAGGCTTACGAATGCCCTGTAAAATGGGATCTGGCTGCAACAGGGTTTGAGAACTCTGAGGATCAGGCGTGTCGGCTAGGCGTAGCGACTCCATCACCTATGTGATTAGGGCCGGCAACTCCTCTTTCCGAAAAAGTCTGATATCTTGAGAGCCCTCGTGAACTGTCAGCGAAGAATCAGACGGAGAATATTCTCCATTTTCTTTCTCCAACGAGACAGGGCTCACCTCCGACGATTTAAAGTCTTCTTGAACATCCGTAGTGTCCCGCAAGCCACATGCAACGTTCCTGGAAGGATGTACTGCTTTAAGGTCTGAGGACTTTCGGGACCGCTTGCGAGAACCCACCATATCCTTGTCTGCTACCAGGCAGGTGCTGGAGGTATACCAAAAGACTCAGAACGCTACAGGTGCCATGCCTGGCGGAAGAGCATCAGGAACTCACTGTCAGCCAAGGCTGCCGTGGCTTCCAGCGGCTATGGAAGCAAAATGGGAACTGACTGAGTCCTTTCTGCAGGAAGATCCTGCCGCAGGGGCTCTAAGGAGGGAGGAGTTAAGGCGCTGATGTCCCCAGCTGGCAGCGCAGTGGGAATGGAGGAAGAAGATTCTCCTGGATGCAGCATGCAGGTGGAACACAAGCAATCTATAAACTCCTTTTTCTTATTATTACATATAATACAGCTGTGCAGAGAAACAGGCATTGCAGAGGCTTAAACCCTTTTTTTTTTGTAAACAAAAATCAAGATAGGCTTAGAGAAACAGAAGACTCTTCAAAGAAAAAGGGATTTTGAAACTCCCTGTGCCTTCACAGCATGTTTAAATGTTTTGAAATGGCCGCCCAGAGCTTCTACCTCCAAAAAAAAAGAAACACTGAAGAGAAATCCCTCCCGATTTTCAAAATGGCCGCTGGCACAGAAAAACTGCAAAATAAAAGTTTCCTAAGCTCTAAAAACCTTAAAAATGCAGCAAAATCGCTGGGGAAGAGGCAAGGAGCACTGCTAGCAACTTAAAAATTCAAATCCTGTATCACCAGAAACGGAGGGGAGAAGGAAACTGTCAGTTATTCACTGTGCTGGTACAGAGGAACTGAGTTCTCCATGGAGGAGAAGAGAAACTTTCAAAGTCAGTGTAAGGTAGTTACAGAGACTGAAAGGTAGGGAAATTAGAGTTTGATCCCTCTGCAGCCACTTAGACCCTCATGGCAGGGGCTGGAAGGTGTTTCTGGAGAAAAGGGGAGCTGCACAGACAGTGAAATCAGAAGCTCAAACCCTGCTGTATTGCTGATTACAGAAAAGACAGCTATTAAGGAGGGAAGCCTGGGAAACCCAGAGAAACAGCTCGTGTGCTCTGGGTGCATCCAGGAAATAAAAATGAAGAAAGGAAAATAGGAACTTCAAACCCCAGTTGAACAGACCCTGATGAAACCGGAAGTGAAGGAATCAGGTCAGAGACAGCCGGTCCCGATGCAGTTGAAATAAACCCAGGGCAGCTGAGGCAAGTAAGAAAACAGTTTACTTACAGTTTCTCTCAGAAATTGATACCTGATCCTCCTGCTGTCTAAGCTCTCGTGGCAAAGACTCAGCGCTGCTTAAAGAAAATCAGGAGCTCTACTGAAGGCAGGCCCAGGAGCTCCACAAGTTTATCTGGGGAATCAAGTTGCTGGGAAACCCAGAGTAACACCTATTGTGAAAACTGGGTGCATCCAGGAGCCTCAAGATACAGAGAAACCTGATTTTAGGGAGGCCTTCGTCCAGCTAACAAGCCCTCATGGCCAGATGCTGGGGATTCTTCCTGTCAGCGAGCTCTACTGTGTCAGAAACAGGAGCTCAGCTGCAAACACCCTGGTGCACAGTGAAACTATACTGGCAGCAACAGGCAAGTGGAAATATCAGTCCCCAAAGGGATTCTAAATAATTTTAGAGATTTTGAAGGAAAAACAACAAAAGCAACCAGATCTGCTGGAGACAGAGAAATACTGAGGGAGACCCCTAGGGGTAGGACCATACACCAGAGTCCAGCCTATCAGAGCTCTGGCAGAATTCTCTGTCTCCAAGATCTGCTGGCAGGGGGACACAACCCGTTTGTCTGGACTGGTCTAGCAGTATGACTTGGAAGTTGCAGTTTCTGGACCCCAGACAATCAGGGACTCGGTACATGGTATTGAGACATCTACTTATGGGAGTGATGGTTAAAGGTGTCTCCCACATCCTTAACATTAAATTATGAAGTATACAGTGCACTAGTAAGATGGTAGCCTCTTTAGGTGCGGTGGGAAACTGCAGTATTTCAAGCTCTTCCACCCTGGGCTCAGGTTCTGAAGCCGCTAGTATGGAGGAGACCCGCTGCCATATCTCTGATAAATTCTTGAAATGACATATCTTCTGGTGAGGATTTTCTGTGAGTACTGGACTTTGGTGGTGAGGTCTCTGAGTTCATCAGAGTCCAGAGATCTGTGGTTGGAGTCGGAGGACTCAGAATCAGATTCCGGAGAGTACTGGCAGCGTCGGTGCAAGATCAGTTGGTGCAGGTCGATATCCTCCGGTTCACCACGATTCATGGAGCAGAATGGATCCGTGGTTGGAAAAAGTGGTGAAGGCACCAGCATCGAGGAAGGTCCCGGCATCAGTGAAGGTACCGGCATCGGAGGCTGTGTTGACACAAAGGGTGCTGTTGGCAGACACTGGGATCGACATCAGCATTGGGACCGATATTAGGCCAGTTGGTATTTGTTGCGCAGGAAGTGACATAGATATCGATGCCAATGCAGTCTGCAGGGTCATCGGGGCCGATGGTGTTAACTGTATGGAGGCCACCAGTAGAGCTGCTAAGGTCCGTTCTAGAGCCAGTATACGCTAATCTAGTGATGTTGTCGATGTCTGGTCATCGGATGGAGAAGGGTCAGCCACCACCGGACCTGGGCACAGCATCAAGAGTTCCGCGGAGGTTGGTGCTCTGGGTACCTCTCGACTCGCCACTGAGGCTTTGGAGGACAAGTCCTCCCGCTGGGGATGCCTGAACCTATGGCTGGAATTGGATGATGTTCGAGACAATTCACGGTTTGCACGGGAATGTTCCCAGGACCGATCCCTCAATGTTTTTGGCTTACCGGAAGAGTCTTTGGTCTTGCGACTCAGATCCTTCAGCATCTCCGAGGGTTCCCGGGTCGGCAATTTCTCTTTGGCGGGTATGAAGGAGAGGGTTGTTTTGATTTTTTTCTCTCCGTATCTGGAATCTTTAGAATGTTTAGAGTGCTTTGATGTTGTTGAGCCAGATGACGCCCTGGAAGAGAGGTTGAGGCTAAGGAGAGAGTGTCTGAGGGGAAGAGCTCTTCAAATTTTTTTAGCTCGATTCCCCAGGCCTCTTTTTGTCATTTGTTTACAGAGGGAGCACTCTGTGGGGACATGATCTGGGCCAAGGCATTTAAGGCACCAGTCATGTTTGTCGGTGATAGAAATTGTGTCGGAGCACTTTGTACATTTTTTTTTAAAACCACTGGTGAGCTTTTCCATTTTGCCTGAGAGTGCAGGCTTAGAAAATGAAGGCCCAAGTGTGGGCCTCAGGGGACGGGGAAAGTCCTGAAGAAAGTCAGAAAAAATTGTTTTTGGTTTTTTTTAAAGTTAATTAATATAAAAAGAAGTAGTAAGCAAAGAAATAGAATTGGAGAGTATCGAGCGATACAATGAAAGCAGTAATTCTTCAGTGGCGTCAGGAATTGATTCTGTCGGCTCCGAGGAAAAATGAGAACTGAGAAGAGTCATAAGAACATAAGATATGCCATACTGGGTCAGACCAAGGTCCATCAAGCCCAGTATTCTGTTTCCAACAGTGGCCAATCTAGGTCATATGTACCTAGCAGTTTCCCCAAGAGACACAAGTTCCACCATGCTTGTACTGGGTCAAGCATTGATATCTTCGGTCACTTCTTAATAATGGTTTATGGACCTTTCCTCCAGGAACTTGTCCAAACCTTTTTTAAACCCAGCTACACTAACAGCCTTTACTACATCCTCCGGTAACAAATTCCAGAGTTTGATTACACGTTGAGTGAAAAAATATTTTCTTTTATTAGTCTTAAATAGTTTACCCTGTAGCTTCATTGCCTGTCCCCTAGTCTTTCTATATTCTGATAACGTAAACAATCGATCTACGTTTACCCGTTCCACTCCGTTCATTAATTTATAGACTTCTATCATATCTCCCCTCAGCCGTCTCTTTTCCAGGTTAAAGAGCCCTAACCTTTTTAGCCTTTCATAGGAGTATCCTTCCATCCCCTTTACCATTTTGGTGGCTCTTCTCTGAACCTTTTCTAAAATCGCTATATCCTTTTTAAGATACGGCGACCAGAATTGCACACAATATTCAAGGTGCGGTCTCACCATGGAACGATATAGAGGCATTATAATATCTTTTGTTTTATTTTCCATTCCTTTCCTTATCTTACCTAGCATTCTATTTGCTCTCTTGGCCGCCGCTGCACACTAGGCCGAGGGTTTTAACATAGTATCCACAATGACGCCTAAATCTTTTTCCTGGGTGGTGGTTCCTAATGTGGAACCTTGCATCGTGTAACCATAGTTTGGGTTGTTCTTCCCTAGGTGCATAACCTTGCACTTGTCCACATTAAATTTCATCTGCCATTTTGATGCCCAATCTTCCAATTTATCAAGATCCTCTTGCAATTTTTCACAATCCTCTTGGGTTTTAATAACTTTAAATAGTTTTGTCTCATCTGCAAATTTGATAACCTCACTCGCTATTCCATTTTCCAGGTCATTTATGAATATGTCTAAAAGCAGCAGACCCAGCACAGATCCCTGGGGTACACCACTATTCACCTTTCTCCATTGGTAAAATTGGCCATTTAGCCCTACCCTCTGCTTTCTATCTTTTAACCAGGTCCTGATCCACAATAGTACACTGTCTCCTATCCCATGACTCTTTAGTTTTGCCAAAAGTCTCTGATGAGGGACCTTGTCAAAGGCTTTCTGAAAGTCCAGATACACAATATCAACCGACTCACCTTTGTCCACCTGTTTATTCACTCCTTCAAAAAAACATAACAGATTAGTAAGACAAGATCTTCCTTTGTTAAAGCCATGTTGGCTGTCTCCCATTAGGTTGTGACTACATGCTGAGTAATTTTATTCTTTATGATGGTTTCTACCATTTTTCCCGGTACTGACGTCAGGCTCACCGGTCTGTAGTTTCCCGGATCACCCCTGGAACCCTTTTTAAAAATTGGTGTTACATTGGTGATCCTCCAATCTTCAGGTATTAGAGATGATTTTAATGATAGTTCACAGATTACTGATAGCAGGTCTGCAATCTCATATTTCAGTTCTTTCAACACCCTTGGATGTATACCATCCGGCCCAGGTGATTTGCTACTCTTCAGTTTATCTAATGGTTGTAAGACATCTTCCCGATGTATCGATATTTCCTTCAATTCTTCCACACCTTTAAATACCACTTCAGTCATGGGTAACATCCCTACATCTTCCTCAGTAAAGACCGAAGCAAAGAATTCATTCAGTCTCTCCGCTATCACCTTGTCGCCTCTTAGTGCTCCTTTAACCCCTTTATCATCTAATGGACCAACTGACTCTCTCACAGAGTCAGTTAGAAGAGTGGGAAGGCAGCACTGCAGGCGCAGTGGAAGGCTCCCAAACACTTTCCTGTTGGTAGATGGGGAGCTTCCCGCGTGGGCTCCATCGGTACCCAATGTCACCCATATGTGAGAACTACATTCCTGCTTGTTTCTGGAGATAGGCGTGAAGCCGTACTAGATGAAAAAACCTAAACTAAAAAGGTTCCGAGTCTCGAAGCCAAGGCGACATGGTTCGGAGGTGGAAAAGGGACGGGTGCTAACTGGACGATGCACTTTAGTGCACAAGAATATCAACTTTTTTCAGGGAAAGGAAGACGAACTCTGTAGGATTCTGCGGAAAAAGGAAGACTGAGTAAGATGGTACCCTTAGGCTGGAAGGGGACCACGCAAGTGTGGTGGCATCTCCGAAAGGCTTTCTTTAAAGCTGGGGGAGATGCTTCCACGGGGACTCCATCGCTGTCAACGTCATCCATATGTGAATATTGACTTCCTGCTTGTTCCTGGAGCTTATGATTTATTTAAAAACTTGATATACCACCCTTCTACAGCGTGTCAGAGCGGTTTACAATAAAAACAGCAAGAATAAGAAAAGGAACATCAATTAAATGAGTAAAGGAGTTACATACATATAGGAGGAAACAATATGTGTGTCTCACAGAAGTGCTGGGGTGTGTGTGCATGTTTGCGTGATTCAGGCTACATGTGGGTGCATGTGTGTGTGTCAGAGGCTGCATTTGTGTCATGGATACTGCTGGGAGGATTTTGTGTACGCACACATGCATGTGTTGAGACTGCCTGCATTTGTATGCCTGTCAGGGGTAGCATGTATATATACGTGTGTCATGAAAAATGTCAAGAGCTGCTTGCATGTGTGTTTGTTATGGAGAGTGTCAAGGGCTGCATTATGCATGCATGTGTATGTATCATATAGAGTCAGGGGCTGCGTGGGAGTGTCTCTCTCACTCTCAAATGAATCCCCCAGACCACCCAATCTCTTTCTCTCTCCCAAATGAACCACCCAGACCACCCAATCTCTTTCTCTCCCAAATGAACCCCCCCCCCCCCCCAGACCATCCAATCTATTTCTCTTTCATTACCTCCCAGGCCATTCAATCTCTTTTCTCTTTTGGAAGAATGGGCCAAAATTCCTCAGTGGTGATAGCAAGAAACCTTTAGATGGACTTACTGCTGCTCAAGGGGTACCACCAGTTACTGAATGAAGACTTCACATACCTTTTTGCACAAGGATACTTATTAACATTTTATTGAATAAAAAAATGTTACCCCTTTTAGGGATAATTTTTATTAGGGAATTGAGTGTGAAGAGCTGAATTTTATGTACTCAAATGGACTCTTATAAAATCATCTGAGATATACACATGTACAAAGTTGGCATACAGACTCTTGGGAAGTAATTTCATGACAAATAGGCTCATACAATGATCCCCAAGAGTATGCAAATACTCTTGCAGAAAGTTACATTTGCCCTGAAAGTGTAACTGGGTGTATGCTCTCTATGGGGGCAATTTTATAAGGGAGTGCAAACTTTTAGGCGCCAAATACATGCCTAACTATGGGTTATTTTAGTAATTAACGTGTGTATGTGGCCACATACATGTACGTTAATAATCTCATATAAAATATCAGTTAGAATAAAAGTATACATGTTGCTTGATGGCATATACTTTGCCAGTTGGCATGTGCACGGGCAGAGCATGGGCAGAACACACAAGTACACACAGATTATAAAATATTATCATTTAAATGCCTTTTCAAAAACTAGGCATGTGCGATTAGACCAGATATAAGGCACCCCCTTATAAAATTATCCTCTAAATATGTGAATCTGTATTTTACAAAATACAGAAGTATATCGCAGCTCTATCCCATATCCGTCTAAACTACACTCAGAGGAATGCCTATCTGCAAACAGTGTAAAAGTAGGCAGTCTTGCAGTGTGTCTATTTTTTATGTGTATACTTGGATGCAACTTTATAACAGCCATTTCCCATATGTGAAACATACAGTTGTGGTCAACATTATTGGCACCCTTGCAGTTCAACCCCTTAATGCCCAAAATTTCCTTATGAAACTTATAGATGGCTATAAGAAACATTTGGAGGCTGTCATCCCTGGCAAGGGTTTGAAGGGACAATTGGAATGAAGGGATAATTTGGCTCAGGTCTGCTTTATATGTTTGCCTTATGACTGCATATATGTTTGCCCTATGACTGCACTCTTGCCTGTTTGAAATATACACAGCAACATATGAATGGCACAAGAAGATACAAAGCATGTGGGCTACAAGAAAAGAGTACATGCGGCCTACTACTGTTATAAAGCCTAAAAAGCCATACTTTGGACAGAAGGGTCCAAGGATATAAGCCTTTGGGAATGCTGACACGCATGCGCGGTTCCCTTCCCGCCTAAAGGTGCCATCTTACCTCAGTCAAATGACATAGCTAAGAACAGCACACAAAAATTGAAAAATGAACTATGTACAACTGCAACTCCAAGGGGAGGAGGGAGGGTAGTGAGGACTGATTCCTGCTGCTCCTGGATAACACCCGTTACAGGTGAGTAACTACTCTTTCTCCAGGACCAAGCAGGAAGTCAGTCCTCACTTATGGGTGACTCCCCAGCTCCGGGCTACCAGGAATCCAGGCGGAACAAGAGAACTCCCTCTAGTCTCAGCAACACAGAAAAGGCTTTCCAAGAACACAATCTCCACAGGTAGCCCAACCAGAGGGCAGGAGGGCAGGAGTTGCCTAGACCTCAAAGAGATTCCTGAGTACTGCTTGGCCAAAAGCACTGTCCCTACGGGACTCCCCCTCCAGACAGTAGTGGGCTGCAAAAGTCTGGCTTGAAGACCAAGTAGCAGCCCTGCAGATGTCTTGCAATGGAACAGAGCGGAGATGAGCCACTGATGCAGCCATTGCCCTCTCACGGTGGGCTGTGACCCTACCCTGCAAAGGAAGGTCAGCCGCCTTGTAAGCCCAGGTGATACAGTCAGCCACCCAGATGGACAAGGTACGCTTGGACACAGGCCTCCCCAAGTTATTGGGGTTAAAAGAAAGGAAGAGCTGAGAAGCATTCCTGTGACCCTGCGTACGTTCAAGGTAGAAGGATAAGGCCCTCCTACAGTCCAAGGTATGGAGAACTGTTTCAACCTGACTTGCATGAGGCCTAGGGAAGAAAGTAGGAAGAACCACCTCCTGGTTGAGGTGGAAAGAGGAAACAACCTTAGGAAGGAACTTAGGGTGAGTCCTGAGGACTACCCTGTTTTTATAGAACCTGGTGTAAGGTCTATCACAGACCAAGGCCTGAAGCTCACTCACTCTCCTAGCCGAAGTAAGGGCGATCAGAAAGAGAGTCTTCCATGAAGAGGAAGCATAGAGGGCAAGTAGCCATAGGCTCAAAAGGTGGTTGAGTCAGCTGCTGCAAGACCACATTCAGCTCCCACTCAGGAGCAGGAGGACGGATGGGAGGTTTGAGCAGTAACAAACCTTTGAGAAACCTGGACACCAAAGGGTGCACAGACAAGGAATGGCCCTCTACTAAGGAGTGGTGAGCTGCCAAAGCAGAGAGTTGGACCCGAACAGAGTTGGACTTGAGACCTTGATTGGACAAGTGCAGCAGGTTCTGAAGCACTACAGACACAGCACAGGAGAAAGGATCCTCTGCACGTAACTGACACCACACAGAAAACCTCTTCCACTTGAGAGCATAGATTTTCCTTGTGGACTGTTTCCTAGAAGCTAGGAGAACCTCTTCAACTTCTTTAGTCAGGCCCCAGGGAGCCAACACTACCCTTGCAGCCTCCATGCCATCAGATGGAGGGATTTGAGATTGGGATGCAGTAGAGAGCCCTGATTCTGAGAGAGAAGGTCGGGCTGCAATCCCAAAGGCAGAGGGAGATCCACCGCCAGTTGAAGCAGGAGGGGGAACCAAGGCTGCCTGGGCCACCTGGGAGCCACCAGGAGGACTGAGGCCCTGTCTTGGAGAATTTTGAACAGTGTCCGGGCCACCAGGGGGGTGGGAGGAAACGCATAGAGTAGGCCCTGAGTCCAGGGAATCAGAAAAGCATCTGCTGCTACCCTCAGAGGATGCGGTTGCCTGGAGCAGAACCGTGGCAGCTGGTTGTTTAGAGGGCAGGCAAACAGGTCTATGGAGGGAAGACCCCACTCCAAGAAAATTTTTTGAACCACCAAAGGATGTAGCTGCCACTCGTGTGGTTGCAGAATCCTGCTCAATTTGTCGGCCAGGACACTCTCCTGGCCTGGAAGGTAGACTGCCTTGAGAAACATGTTGTGTCTCAGGGCAAAGGAACAGAGGACTTGTGCTTCCTGACAAAGGGGTTGTGTTCTTGGGACCTAAGTTGAGGTTTTCTTTGGAAAGAGAAAGTCTGCCAACTTGTGAAGATTATGCATGGTGTTCTGCAAGTGCATGCCCATGAAGAGCTGGTAGGACACTATGCAGGGCATGAACATAGTGAGCTGATAAAATCCAAGTGAGGGCGAAGAGAACATGAATACCGTCCTGAGTGGCAACGAAGGAAAAAGCATACCCTAGGAAGACTCCAGTGGATGAGTATTGTGTTTCCTGTCTACAAACAAGGATGGAAGATTTACCCAATTTCGATTGGTGGGTGAGTACTAAATTTACACATATGCATATGTATTTTATGTGCTTAATGTTATGTAGAAAAAATTGTCAGAGAAAAAATTATTAGAGTGTCTTTGTATTTAGTTGCAATGTTAAGGAAAGAATGTTTGAAAGTTTTGTCCAGACATTAGGTCTTTATACCTCCAGGATTGATTGGTGTATGCATGAGACTGTACGTACCATTGGTGCGAAGCGACTGTGTCCCTATCCACGATTCCATACCCCCATCACTGCGAAGGGATTGGCTGGGTTTGGACGAAGCGCAAGGATTGTGTGTTTGTGTGAGTCCTGGATTCGTAGCTTCGCACCTCTGTAGATCAAGAGGTTTGGATTGCCACCTGTAAAAGCGAAATTACACGCACCTCTGTAGATAAAGAGGTTCAATTTGTTATCGGTAAAAGGCGAAGTTAATTGCCCCTGTCCCCAAACAGTGAAAACACCAGGTTTACAGATCATAGAAAGAGGGACAGTTAAGGAGAATATTTAGAGAAATCCAATGAGGGGGAGATAGTATAAAAGGAGCTGAGTCCGGCCCTAACCCCATAGATTGCCTCATTAAATGAATCTCTATGGATTGAAATTCCATGTAAAAAGGGGAAGGCGATGGCAGTGGGGGTGTACTATCGTCCGCCTGGCCAGAATGAACAAATGGATGATGAAATGCTCAAAGAAATCAAGGAAGCTAGCAAAAGTTACAGTACAGTAATAATAATGGGTGATTTCAATTACCCCGGCATCGACTGGGTCAGTGTCACAACAGGACATGCTAGGGAGATAAAGTTCCTAGATGAAATAAATGACTGCTTCTTGGAGCAGCAGGTTCATGAACCGACCAGAGGGGAAGCAATATTAGACCTAGTCCTTAGTGGAACACCAGATGTAGTGCAAGAGATAAGGGTGTTGGGGCCACTTGGCAATAGTGATCATAGCATCATCGCCTTTGATTTAATTAGTGGAGGAGGGATAGTAAGGAAATCCACAGTACTACCCTTTAACTTTCGAAAGGGAGACTATGATAAAATGAGGAAAACAGTTAAGAAAAAACTAAAAGGAGCAGTTGCAAAGGTTAAAGACGTACATCAAGCTTGGGTGTTGTTGAAAAATACTATCTTGGAAGCCCAGACCAGCTGTATTCCACGCTTTAAGAAAAGTGGAAGGAAGTCCAAAAAACTGCCAGCATGGTTTAAAGGTGAGGTCAGAGAGGCTGTTGTTGCCAAAAAAGCATCTTTCAGGAAATGGAAAAAAGAGCCAAATGATGAAACCTGGAAACAGCACAAGCACTGGCAAGTCAAATGCAAGGCATTGATAAGGCAGGCAAAGAGAGAATTTGAGAAGAAGCTTGCTGCGGAAGCAAAAACGCGAAATAAAGACCTTTTCAAGTACATTCGTAGCAAAAAACCTGTGAGAGAGTCAGTTGGTCCATTAGATGATAAAGGGGTTAAAGGAGCACTAAGAGGCAACAAGGCGATAGCGGAGAGACTGAATGAATTCTTTGCTTCGGTCTTTACTGAGGAAGATGTAGGGAAGTTACCCACGACTGAAGTGGTATTTAAAGGTGTGGGAGAATTGAAGGAAATATCGATACATCGGGAAGATGTCTTACAACTATTAGATAAACTGAAGAGTAGCAAATCACCTGGGCCAGATGGTATACATCCAAGGGTGTTGAAAGAACTGAAATTTGAGATTGCAGACCTGCTATCAGTAATCTGTGAACTATCATTAAAATCATCTCTAATACCCGAGGATTGGAGGATCGCCAATGTAACACCAATTTTTAAAAAGGGTTCGAGGGGTGATCCGGGAAACTACAGACCGGTGAGCCTGACATCAGTACCGGGAAAAATGGTAGAAACCATCATAAAGAATAAAATTACTCAGCATGTAGATAGTCATGACCTAATGGGAGACCGCCAACATGGCTTTAGACAAGGAAGATCTTGTCTTACTAATCTGTTATGTTTTTTTGAAGGAGTGAATAAACAGGTGGACAAAGGTGAGTCGGTTGATATTGTGTATCTGGACTTTCAGAAAGCCTTTGACAAGGTCCCTAATGAGAGACTTTTGGCTAAACTAAAGAGTCATGGGATAGGAGGCAGTGTACTACTGTGGATCAGGAACTGGTTAAAAGATAGAAAGCAGAGGGTAGGGCTAAATGGCCAATTTTCCCAATGGAGAAAGGTGAATAGTGGTGTACCCCAGGGATCTGTGCTGGGTCCGCTGCTTTTTGACATATTCATAAATGACCTGGAAAGTGGAATAACGAGTGAGGTTATCAAATTTGCTGATGACACAAAACTATTTAAAGTTGTTAAAACCCAGGAGGATTGTGGAAAATTGCAAGAGGATCTTGATAAATTGGAAGACTGGGCATCAAAATGGCAGATGAAATTTAATGTGGAGAAGTGCAAGGTTATGCACCTAGGGAAGAACAACCCAAACTATGGTTACACGATGCAAGGTTCCACATTAGGAACCACCACCCAGGAAAAAGATTTAGGCGTCCTTGTGGATACCATGTTAAAACCCTCGGCCCAGTGTGCAGCGGCAGCCAAGAGAGCAAATAGAATGCTAGGTATGATAAGGAAAGGAATGGAAAATAAAACAAAAGATATTATAATGCCTCTATATTGTTCCATGGTGAGACCGCACCTTGAATATTGTGTGCAATTCTGGTCGCCGTATCTTAAAAAGGATATAGCGATTTTAGAAAAGGTTCAGAGAAGAGCCACCAAAATGGTAAAGGGGATGGAAGGCTACTCCTATGAAGAAAGGCTAAAAAGGTTGGGGCTCTTTAACCTGGAAAAGAGACGGCTGAGGGGAGATATGATAGAAGTCTATAAATTAATGAACGGAGTGGAACGGGTAAACGTAGATCGATTGTTTACCTTATCAGAATATAGAAAGACTAGGGGACATGCATTGAAGCTACAGGGTAAACTATTTAAGACTAATAAAAGAAAATATTTTTTCACTCAACGTGTAATCAAACTCTGGAATTTGTTACCGGAGGATGTAGTAAAGGCTGTTAGTGTAGCTGGGTTTAAAAAAGGTTTGGACAAGTTCCTGGAGGAAAGGTCCATAAACCATTATTAAGAAGGGACCCAGGATATCAATGCTTGAACCAATACAAGCATTGTGGAACCTGTGTCCCTTGGGGAAACTGCTAGGTACGTATGACCTAGATTGGCCACTGTTGGAAACAGAATACTGGGCATGATGGACCTTAGTCTGACCCAGTATGGCATATCTTATGTTCTTATGTAAATAAAACCCCCTGTTGGAATCCTCAATAAAAGATTGTTCTAAAAAATGTGGAGGATTTTAATCAACAAGAGATTAATAAAAGATTATGGTGATGCTAAGAAATTCTGTTTGATTAGTTCTGACCCAGTGATACAAGATCAGTTTTGTCATGTTCATATGACTTTACAAATTCAAGATCAAATTGATAAAGGGAAAAGACTGCAGCTGGATTCTGCAGCCGAGGAAAAATAGCTCTAAAAGTTAAGAAAACCTGTTTAGGAAAATATGTAACCTTGTGATGCAAAGATGTTTAATTCAGTGCTTTAAATCTATCCTGTAGAGTTAGTATTAAATTGTTGGAGAAAATCCTTATAAGATTATGAAGAAAAGACTTTTTACTTGTTTTTTTTTAAGGTCCCTGATTTTCCCAAGCTGTTAAAGCATGCTGCTTTTCAGAACTACCCAAGGGGGGAGGGTTTAGTGAAGTTTCTCAGGAAAGCCTCCCTATTCTGATCAGATGGGTTGCTGTGCTTAAAGACTGATAGCCTTGTGTTTAAATGTTTTAGTCTACTGTTTTCATTGTCGGCTGTTCAAGTGCCCCTGGATGTTAGATCAAACAAACAAGGCATGACATTAAGGAAACTGCTTCTGTTTTTCCTTAAGAGCCCTGACAGGACAATGGACCATCCTGAGCCAGTAGTTACCAGATTGTACCTTGGAAATGATTTAAATCCTGAGTGAATGATAAGTCAATCGTGCTTGAATTTTATCTCTGATATATAAATATTTATCTCTGGCATATATATATATATTTGGTTTTGACTGCAAATGCTAGCGAGCAAGATTAAAAGTAAAATGGGATTTTATATATTGTGGCAAGCACCTCATAAAGGATATGATTATTGTTCATAAATTACAAAAAAAAGAAGAGCTGTAACTATGTTTCCAGCTGCATGGTAATTTGCAGTTGCCTCAAAGGTCAGAAAGGAGACCTACTGTTTAATTTGCTGTGTTGAAGATAACATCACGTTTGGCTGTCAGTTCAGTTTGGCACTAGTCTCATTTAATTTAAATGTGAAAAGTACATAGTTAAAAAGGGGAGTGTTTGCATTCCAGATATCCCCCAGCCTTTTCATGCAAAAGTATCAGTTTCATGAATGCCTCTTTTCTGAACTGTAAGGCTCAGGATAATTACTTTGCCTTGTTAAGCTCTGTACTGATGACTGATGAACAGGGCAGTGACTACACAGATCTTTCCAGTTTTATTTATTTCATTGAGTTCCCAGAAAATATGAGAATATTTGTAAAATTATTTATGAGTGGCTTACACGACTCTTTGTGGACACTGCAGTTTTCAAGATCAGTCTAAGTATTTTTAAGTTTTCTACAGCACTCTCACTGAGAACAGTGTATACAATAGATTCTAGTCATACGTGAGAGATATGTGGCTGTCATGTTAGAAGCCATACTTTGTCCTATTGAGACTGCCGTTATAAAATGTTACAAAATAATAGTTTTATATTGTAGGGACTTTACTCAAATTGTTTAAGACAGTTGCTATTTAGAATGAGCACATATGTCCATTTTGAACTATACCAATTAAGTTAGTGGGAAAGGGACACTGTTACTCATGCTGTTATGCTTATTAAGAAGAATCCAAATCTATATTTTCTACCTATCATTTGTTTACCACAATACTAAGTTTTTAACAATTGTTTGATATTCTTAGCAGCCTTGCAAAAATAAGGATACATTAGTATGGTATACAAACATGAAAGGACCTATATATGTAATTGGTAGAATGATGCCAATGATGAAGACATGTTATAAGGGATGAAGTGGGATATTAAGAGGAGGGACTCTGACGGACATTAAACTGATGAAGGTAATTTACAGTAATATATCTGCCTAATGAATATGTAAACAAATTTTATTCAACTATGCTGTCTCCAGAATCTTCAGTTCAGGAAGTCATCTAAGCCCAAACACACACTCAACAATTGGAAATAGACACCTGGAGACAGGCTAGGTGCACTTTGCACTCTGGTGAGTTTTGGAACACCCACACTGGCCATGTGGTACTTCCAAATGCTTTTTTGCCTCATTTTGCCTTTGTATGTCCTGGCCAGGCATGCATGGGTAAAAGAGGGACGATTTGATGACAAATTTTCACAAACAAAATTAGTATAATTCTAAAACTTGCCAAAATTACTGAACACGTGTGTGCAACTTGTCTGATCTGTAAACATGTAAAGAATCAGTCAAGGGCATAATGGAATATTCACTACCAGCAAATGAATCTCCAGTGATGGAGAGACAAGAAGTCTATCAAACAGAGACAGTTGACAACATATGAGATAGTTATGATCTTAAGTAAATGTGGATGAAATTAAGTTTGTCGCATTGCATTGTGAAATCTAATCTAGAATATTTAGTCTTTTCATTTAATATTGGATGCTGCTCTTCTCACTGAGGCCTGGAGCCATGTCACCTATTGCACTCCAGAGATTCCAGCAGAGGGAATTGGCCATAATCCAGATGGAACAGACCATCCCAAGACCTCCGAACTAAACCAGACAAACTTCAGAGACAGGTGAAGCGCACTACGCAGTCCTGAAAAACTGCTGAAAAGCAGGCCCAAATTATCTGAAAATAAGGACTATTAGACTGATTGGGGGCTTTTGGGAAAATCTACAAGCCATTTGGGCTTCAGCAATTGCAATACCCACACCAGCTCAAGTTTTGCTGTACCATTTTTAAAGCTTTCTTCATCACTTTGTTGAATATTTGATGTGTTCAGTATTATTGCATGCTGTATGTTTTCCATTCTCTTAGAATGTTGCCTGCTGGTTTTCCGGACTCAGGGGAGGCCTAAAAGCTTTCTTTCTTACTCTTTTAAGTATAGCTTGTTTTGCAATTATTGCCTGTTGTGTATTATCCATTCTGCTTGCCTGCTGTAAAAGAATGATATTGCGAAGCACCAATACCATGTATGTTGTATCTAGAGAACAATACCAGAAGCTGCCTCTTGCTGATCCCTCTCTGTCTCAAATGGTTATTGTTCATGCCCCTTAGTGGGATTACTTTTGCTTCCCCTCCACACAGAAAAAAAAGAAAAAGAAAAAGAAAAAGTGGAGAATGAAGGGACAATTGGAATGAAGGGATAATTTGGCTCAGGTCTGCTTTATATGTTTGCCTTATGACTGCATATATGTTTGCCCTATGACTGCACTCTTGCCTGTTTGAAATATACACAGCAACATATGAATGGCACAAGAAGATACAAAGTACGTGGGCTACAAGAAAAGAGTACATACGGCCTACTACTGTTATAAAGCCTAAAAAGCCATACTTTGGACAGAAGTGTCCAAGGATATAAGCCTAGGCCCAGACAAACAGGTCAAGCCAGGAATTTAACAAATACTCTTGCCCTGAAGGTTTCAATTAGTGCCAGGAGATGAAAAAACACAGGAAGAGGCAGAGGGCTATGATCGATTGCATAGATAAGCAAACCTTGATAAGCAGATTCAGCTGCATAAACATGGGAGGTCCTGGGAAAGAGCTTTGCAGGAAGCCTGCAAATAACCTAAGAATTTATGGAAAAATACTGGAATTTGCCACAGAGAGATATATAAAAGAGGGCAATTCGAGAGCACCTCTGGGCAGTTTTTTCTCCCCTTGCAGAAAGAACGCTGCCCCGCTATCCCTCAGACAGGCACTTGCTATCTGCATCTATAACCATTTGTTTGCTGTGCCAAATAAAAGTTTCTGTGTAGCTGAGCAACTGTTGTCTGAACTGTTTTATTGGTAATTGGTAATATTTGGGGAAACTCTGTAGGTGGACCCGGCCTACAGGTTGTGCAACCAAATATTAGTGAAGGGGGCCATTAATCCTATCCAGGTGATATTTTGTTTTGTTTTTCTCTGAAAATACTATGTCTACCTTGCAGACATCTTTTTTTGTTAATATTTTAATAGCATGTTTAATAGCATGATCACATACAGTTGGAATATTTCCAATTATTTCTCAAGATATTGTACATAACATACCAAAAATGCAAGAGTGCCAATAATATTGACCACAACAGTACTTTACATGCAGAAATTCACACATTTGTGGCAACATACATATGTAAATGGTGTTTTATAAAATTCTGACTGGTGTAAAAGCACACACATTGACATGATGGTACATAATCTACAGTTAAGCATTACAGGGGCAGAGACTGAGCTCAGCATGGGCAGAATTCACAAGTACATGCACAAATGATAAAATCTGCTAATTAACGTGCACACTTAACATATCTAGGGACAAATGTTTACATTTGCTTGAGTTTCAATAAGATAGTCCAATTTCCGGGTTAACTATCAAATATCCCTCACCAAAATTAACCCTATAGTATTTGTTTGTTGCACCAGTCAACACCAAAAGTGTATAATTAAACAAATTATACACAAAAATGTGCTTTATTATTTGTCCGACAAAAATTTGTTTAATTGCACACTTTTAGTGTTGACTTGTGCAATGAGCAAATAGCAATAGTATAATATTGGGTTAATTTTGGTGACGGATACATCTGTTTGAGAGCAGGTGTAAATGTGTGTGCCTCAACTATACATATAATTTCTGCCGCTTATTATGCTATAAAGACACATAGGCACGTATGTTTCTTTATAAAATTTAGCTTTAAAAGGTACCTACTTGCCCTCTTACCATCACCCCTTATAAAAGTACACTCCATATACCTACTTTTATATGAAACAGAGGGAACAGGAGTAGGACTGGCACTTATGCACATGTGTTATAAAATGCATTTCATAGGACAAAATGTATTTATTTATTTAACAGATTTTTTATACTGCTTTATCATTTCAGTCAAAGCGGTTTACACTATAACTTAAACTTGGTAATGTACATTAAACAGGGACATTGATAACTTGGATTTTTTTCTGAGGCAATGGAGGGTTAAGTGACATGCTCAAGGCCACAAGGAGTGCTATTGGGAATTGAACCTTGGTCTCTTGGTTCCAAATCAGTGCCCTAATCATTAGGCTACT
Organism: Ichthyophis bannanicus; assembly: GCA_033557465.1. Lineage (NCBI taxonomy): Eukaryota > Metazoa > Chordata > Amphibia > Gymnophiona > Ichthyophiidae > Ichthyophis > Ichthyophis bannanicus. Next base: position 1,510,623,562 of record CM066032.1, on the reverse strand, counting down.
CCTTGACTGCACACAATTATACCTGCTTCACACATCAGGTGTAAATGTGTGTGTCTACTTCCTCTAGGGTAATGCTACAAAGGCATATACTGTAGGTGCATATGTTGCCTTTATAACACTGATATGATGTTTCTTATCTCAAATGGGTCTTATGATTCCTTAAGGGTATTTTTTTTTATTGGCTTAAAACTTGATTCCAATCTTCAATTTTCTTATGTAGCATATCCATCCAAGATAGCTTTTTTGGACATTTTGATTATGCATGTTGAGTCTAGTTTTGAATTCACCATCTTTCCAAAAGCCAAGGATCATAACACTGTTACACCAGAACATGCTCATCCACACTACATTTAGAAAAACACTTTGCTTTTTAGTCAATTTTTTTGACTTTGATGCTTATACTTATTGTTTTATGAGGTCAAGATTCAAGCACAGATTGATGGTTTCAACACAGAGGTTATCCTATAGAATGTGCACGGACTGCCTACATATTTATTTTATTTACTTATTTAGACAGATTTGTATACCACCTTATCCTACAATCAAAGTGGTCACATCACAATTGGAGGGTCACATTTAACATGAGGGTACTTAACAACATCGTACAATGAACTCATATGTCTAGTTGGGATGAGTGCGTATCAAGTTGGCGGAGGTAGTTGCAATACCGTTCGGGTGGAGACTGTTGTCTGTCTGCTCATAGGTTTCTGTAAAGAGCAAGGTTTTAAGGGTCTTGGGGACGTCTATATCATATCATTTAATGCCCTCAGGCTCATTGGGAGGGAATTCCAAATTGTGGATGCCAGTAGTGAAGGAGCTCTTCTTGAAGTTGTTTGTTTAGTCTTGTGATATCCTGCAGGTATTTATTTATTTTATTTATTTATTTAGCAAACATTTATATACCGCTGCTTCCAGCGATCAGCAGCGGTCCGATTACAATAGGAGAATTGTCAAATCAGTACAGTAGAATTTGGGGCGCGCATAGGTTGATTCGGAGGGTAAGGCACATCACAACAAGTGGGTGTAAATACAGTAGAATTTGGGGCGCGCATAGGTTGATTCGGAGGGTAGGCACATCACACAAGTGGGTGTAAATAAGTATATCTGTATAAGTATAAGTATATCTGTATACATGTATATCTGAATACATGTATACTCATACCTTAAGGGTATAAGGGGCACTGTTTACATAAATACACTGATGTGGAATATGTACATATATACAAATAACCAGTATACACAAAACAAATTCAAGAGTAATAAATACAGTAGAATTTGGGGCGCGCATAGGTTGATTCGGAGGGTAGGCACATCACACAAGTGGATGTAAATAAGTATATCTGTATAAGTATAAGTATATCTGTATACATGTATATCTGGATACATGTATACTCATACCTTTGGGTATAAGGGGCACTGTTTACATAAATACACTGATGTGGAGTATGTACATATATACAAATAACCAGTATACACAAAACCAAATATACATTCACATAAACTATCAGGTGTACATAGGAATGCAATGGATTATTGCGGTGAATAATCTTAAGCCTTGGGCTTAAATCAAATTGAAATGACTCTGGAACAAATAAGTCTTGAGGTTTTTCCTAAAGTCAGTTAGGTCTTTGCAGGCTCGTAACTCTGGCGGCAGATGGTTCCAGAGTGTTGGTGCAGAGTATGAGAATGCTCTGTTACCTGTGCTAGTTTTAACAGCTCTAATATCTGATGGAATTATCAGGGTGTTAGTATTGATGGTTCTCCTGCTTCTGTTGAGTGGTTGAGAGCAGATCAAGGTGGAGAGGAATGACGGGGCTGTGTTGCGTAGGAGCTTGAAAGTGGTCGTGAGGGTCTTATATTTTATGCGGGCAGAAATGGGGAGCCAGTGTAGCTCAATCAATACCGGGGTGATGTGATCCGTAAATCCTTTTTTCATTATGACCCTGGCGGCTACATTTTGCGCCATTTGCAGAATGTTTAGGGTTTTCTTTGGGAGACCCTGCAGAATGGCGTTGCAGTAATCAAAATGTGGCATGATGAGTGCCTGCGCCACTGTCCTGAAATCCTGGGGTTTGATAATACTCCTTAGTGGTTGCAGGACTCTTAGCTTGTGGAAGATGGCTCGGTTGGTTTTGCGGAGGTGTTTCTCCATCTTAAGGTCGCTTTCGAGCGTCACCCCCAGATATTTTATTTCGTCCTTTGTTTGGTATGTATTGTTACATAGGGTGATTGTTGCGGGGGGGTTGAAGTTCGGCTTTCTGGAGATGTACATTACCTCCGTTTTCTTGTGATTTATTGCCATGTTACTTTGGTGCAGCCAGGCTTGCATCTCGCTTAGGCAATCCTCTAGTTGGGTGTAGTTCAGGTCGACCGTGTCCAGTTGCGTGTACAACATAATATCGTCTGCGTAGACGTGGTATTTGATATTATGCCGTTGGAAAATTTTGCAGAGTGGTTGCATATACACATTGAACAGGAGCGCTGAGAGGGCCGAGCCCTGTGGTATGCCCTGAGTTTGTGTGAAAGGTTCTGCCTTTTCCCCATTGAACTGTACCTGTTGCATTCTATTCGATATGTACGAAGTGAACCATTTTAGTGGGGTTCCCGCTATTCCTATTGATTTTAGTCTGTTTATGAGGGTTCCATGGTGAACAGTATCGAATGCGGCTGATATGTCGATGAATATAAGTAGAAACATTTTCTTTTTGTCTTCTAGACCCTTAAGGAGGTTGTCTAGCAGCGCTAGGAGCAGTGTTTCAACGCCGTGATGCCGTCTGAATCCATATTGCTGATTGTCCAGGGTTTCATTCGCATCCAAGTGGTCTTGAAGTTGGAGTAGCACGGCCTTTTCGATGACCTTGACCAATGCTGTCATTATTGGTCCTTCTTGGTCTATTGCTGATATCCCTTGTTATGATGTCTTGGAGTGCATCTGCTGAGAGATGGTGAATGATTTTAAAGATGATCAAGACTGTTTTAAATTTTGCTTTGGCCATCACTGGGAGCCAGTGCAGTTGCTGTAAGACGGGGGTGAGGTGCTCAGTTCTTGGAGTGTCTGTAATGATGCATGCTGCAGTGTTTTGCACCATTTGGAGTGGGTGTAAGGTCTGCTGAGGGAGGCCTTGATATAACGAGTTTCCGTAATCAAGCAGAGATGTGATGAGTGCTTGGCACACTGTGTGGAAGTGATCCTGGCGGAGTATTGGCTTGATCTTTCTGATGGTCCTCAAACGTTGATAGGCCTTGTTTGCAGTTTTGGTGATGTGGGATTTCAGGTTCAGAGTTCTGTCCATTGTGATGCCCAGGTACTCAACTTCATTTTTGACTACTATGAGTTTGTCTAGAATGCTGATAGTTTGTGGTGGAATGAAGGTGGGGTTCCTGGTGACGAACATTGCCTCAGTTTTATCATAGTTGACCATCAGGTTATTGGCTGTGAGCCAGGCATTCATGTCTTCAAGGCATCTGGTCACTGTTGTGGTGTTAAGGGCTGGTAGGTTGATTGGAGCGTACACCATGATGTCATCAGCATAGAGGTGATAGTGGAGTTTGTGGCGTTTGATGATGTTGCATATGGGTTGGATGTAAATATTAAAGAGCAGTGATGACAGGGCTGAACCTTGTGGCATTTCCTGCGTGATGGGGAACTGCAGTGATTTCTTTTGGGCGCATTTGACTTGTTGCATTCGATCTTCCAAGTAGAAAGTAAACCACTTCAGAGTATTCTTGCATACTACTATCTGCTGCAGGCGTTGCAGTAACCTGGCGCGGGATACAGTGTCAAAGGCTGCCAAGATGTCCATGAACACTAGCATGAATTCGTTCTTTATGTTATCCATGCCTCTTAAGAGATTGTCAATGAGGGAAGTGAGTAGTGTTTCCACACCGTGTTGGGGTTTAAAGCCATGCTGATGGATGTCCAGTGGGGCATTCATGTCAATATGGTCCTGAAGTTGTCTTTGCACTCTCTTTTCAACGATTTTCGCAAGGAATGGTAGGCTGGAGATGGGACGGTATGATTTTGGTTCAGAGGGGCTTAGGTTGTTGCTTTTAAGTATCGGTCGTATCATGGCGTGCTTCAGGGATTGTGGCATGTATCCTTGTTGGAGTGAATCTTTGACAATTTTGTGAATGTGATGGGAGAGCTAGCTTCTTGTAGCTTTGAGTCAAGACACTGGGCATGGGTCAGACGGTGAGGTTGTTGTGTTGAGTACATTTATTATGTCCTCTACTTGATGTGTTGATGGTATGCTGAAGTCCACATACGAGTATGATATATTAATAAGCAATTTTAACAAATAAAATCTGCTCTGGGGTTTCAAAACCCGTTGGGGTGTTATCTTTTTTTCTGAGCACAGATTATAAAGAAATATTAGTATATTTTGCAAACATATCCTGTTTTTCAAAGTTTGCCTTTGCTCTCATATAAATGAGGAAGAAACAACTCGAATATGCAGTTCACTTCCACTGTCTTGACTTTCTTTCCCTCTCAAGACATCCACTGTAATCTGGCTTTGGTCCCCTACTGTACATTCTATAGAGGCAGCCTTTTGCTAAAGCCTCCGGTGACCTGTTCCTGGGCCTAGTCTAAGGGCCTTTACTCAATCCTCATCCTCCTTGACCTATTTACTACCTTGGGCACTGTTGATCACCACCCTTCTTCAATACCCTGTTCTCGATAAGAAGCCTAAGAACAGAACACAGAAATCCTATCTCTTCCATCGCACTTTCAGTGTATGCTCTTTGGGTCTTCCTTCACTGCCATCCCACTTTCAGACAATGTACCTCAGGGCTCTGTCTCGGGACCTCTTCTCTTCTCTCTCTATTCGTTCACTTGGTGCCCTGATCTTTTTCCATGGTTTTCAGTATGATCTTTATACTACTGCCAACTCTAGATTCCATTCTTTCCACCTTGCTGCATTGTATGCCTGGAACATATAAGAACATCATAAGAACATAATATATGCCATACTGGGTCAGACCAAGGTCCATCAAGCGCAGTATTCTGTTTCCAACAGTGGCCAATCTAGGTCATATGTACCTAGCAGTTTCCCCAAGGGACAGGTTCCACAATGCTTGTATTGATTCAAGCATTGATATCCTGGGTCCCTTCTTAATAATGGTTTATGGACCTTTCCTCCAGGAACCTGTCCAAACCTTTTTTAAACCCAGCTACACTAACAGCCTTTACTACATCCTCCGGTAACAAATTCCAGAGTTTGATTACACGTTGAGTGAAAAAATATTTTCTTTTATTAGTATTAAATAGTTTACCCTGTAGCTTCATTGCATGTCCCCTAGTCTTTCTATATTCTGATAAGGTAAACAATCGATCTACGTTTACCCGTTCCACTCCGTTCATTAATTTATAGACTTCTATCATATCTCCCCTCAGCCGTCTCTTTTCCAGGTTAAAGAGCCCTAACCTTTTTAGCCTTTCTTCATAGGAGCATCCTTCCATCCCCTTTACCATTTTGGTGGCTCTTCTTTGAACCTTTTCTAAAATCGCTATATCCTTTTTAAGATACGGCGACTTGAAGTGCACACAATATTAAAGGTGCGGTCTCACCATGGAACGATATAGAGGCATTATAATATCTTTTGTTTTATTTTCCATTCCTTTCCTTATCATACCTAGCATTCTATTTGCTCTCTTGGCCACTGCTGCACACTGGGCCGAGGGTTTTAACATGGTATGCACAATGACGCCTAAATCTTTTTCCTGGGTGGTGGTTCCTAATGTGGAACCTTGCATCGTGTAACCATAGTTTGCGTTGTTCTTCCCTAGGTTCATAACCTTGCACTTGTCCACATTAAATTCCATCTGCCATTTTGATGCCCAGTCTTCTAATTTATCAAGATCCACTTGCAATTTTCCACAATCCTCATGGGTTTTAACAACTTTAAATAGTTTTATGTCATCTGCAAATTTGATAACCTCACTCGTTATTCCACTTTCCAGGTCATTTATGAATATGTCAAAAAGCAACGGACCCAGCACAGATCCCTGGGGTACACCACTATTCACCTTTCTCCATTGGGAAAATTGGCCATTTAGCCCTACCCTCTGCTTTCTATCTTTTAACCAGTTCCTGATCCACAATAGTACACTGCCTCCTATCCCATGACTCTTTAGTTTTGCCAAACGTCTCTCATGAGGGACCTTGTCAAAGGCTTTCTGAAAGTCCAGATACACAATATCAACCGACTCACCTTTGTCCACCTGATTATTCACTCCTTCAAAAAACATAACAGATTAGTAAGACAAGATCTTCCTTGTCTAAAGCCATGTTGGCTGTCTCCCATTAGGTCGTGACTATCTACATGCTGAGTAATTTTATTCTTTATGATGGTTTCTACCATTTTTCCCGGTACTGACGTCAGGCTCACCGGTCTGTAGTTTCCCGGATCACCCCTGGAACCCTTTTTAAAAATTGGTGTTACATTGGCGATCCTCCAATCTTCAGGTATTAGAGATGATTTTAATGATAGTTCACAGATTACTAATAGCAGGTCTGCAATCTCATATTTCAGTTCTTTCAGCACCCTTGGATGTATACCATCCGGCCCAGGTGATTTGCTACTCTTCAGTTTATCTAATAGTTGTAATACATCTTCCCGATGTATCGATATTTCCTTCAATTCTTCCGCACCTTTAAATACCACTTCAGTCATGGGTACCATCCCTACATCTTCCTCAGTAAAGACCGAAGCAAAGAATTCATTCAGTCTCTCCGCTATCATAAGAACATAAGAAATGCCATACTGGGTCAGACCGAGGTCCATCAAGCCCAGTATCCAGTTTCCAACAGTGGCCAATCTAGGTCATACGTACCTAGCAGTTTCCCCAAAAGACACAGGTTCTGCAGTGCTTGTACTAGGTCAAGCATTGATATCCTGGGTCCCTTTTTAATAGTGGTTTATGGACCTTTCCTCCAGGAACTTGTCCAAACCTTTTTTAAACCCAGCTATACTAACAGCCCTTACTACATCCTCCGGTAACAGATTCCAGAGTTTGATTACACGTTGAGTGAAGAAATATTTTCTCTTATTTGTCTTAAATAGTTTACCCCGTAGCTTCATTACATGTCCCCTAGTCCTTCTATATTCTGATAGCGTAAACAATTGATCCACGTTTATCCGTTCCACTCCATTCATTAATTTATAGACCTCTATCATAACTCCCCTCAGCCGTCTCTTTTCCAGGTTAAAGAGCCCTAACCTTTTTAGCCTCTCTTCATAGGAGTAGCCTTCCATCCCCTTCACCAATTTGGTGGCTCTTCTCTGTACTTTTTCTAATAACTCTATGTCCTTTTTAAGATACGGTGACCAGAATTGCACACAATATTCAAGGTGCGGTCGTACCATGGAGCGATACAGAGGCATTATAATATCATTTGTTTTATTCTCCATCCCTTTCCTTATGATACATAGCATTCTATTTGCTTTCTTGGCCGCCGCTGCACACTGGGCGGAGGGTTTTAACATGTTATCCACGATGACTCCTAAATCTTTTTCCTGGGTGGTGGTTTCTAAAGTGGAGCCTTGCATCGTGTAACTATAGTGTGGGTTGTTCTTTCCTAGGTGCATAACTTTGCACTTGTCCACATTAAATTTCATCTGCCATTTGGATGCCCAGTCTTCCAAATTATCCAGATCCTCCTGCAGTTTTCCACAATCCTCTTGGGTTTTAACAACTTTAAACAGTTTTGTGTCATCTGCAAATTTGATAACCTCACTAGTTATTCCCTTTTCCAGGTCATTTATGAATATGTCAAAAAGTAGCGGACCCAGTACAGATCCCTGGGGTACTCCACTATTCACCTTTTTCCATTGGGAATATTGGCCATTTAGCCCTACCCTCTGCTTTCTATCTTTTAACCAGTTCCCGATCCACAATAGTACACTGCCTCCTATCCCATGACTTTTTAGCTTTGCCAAAAGTCTCTGATGGGGGACCTTGTCAAAAGCTTTCTGAAAGTCCAGATACACTATATCAACCGACTCACCTTTGTCTACCTGTTTATGCACACCTTCAAAAAAACAGATCAGATTAGTAAGACAAGATCTTCCTTGTCTAAAGCCATGTTGGCTGTCTCCCATTAGGCCATGACTATCTACATGCTGTGTAATTTTGTTCTTTATGATGGTTTCTACCATTTTCCCTGGTACTGACGTCAGGCTCACCGGTCTGTAATTTCCCTTGTCGCCTCTTAGTGCTCCTTTAACCCCTTTATCATCTAATGGACCAACTGACTCTCTCACAGGTTTTTTGCTACGAATGTACTTGTAAAGGTCTTTACTTCGCGTTTTTGCTTCCGCAGCAAGCTTCTTCTCAAATTCTCCCTTTGCCTGCCTTATCAATGCCTTGCATTTGACTTGCCAGTGCTTGTGCTGTTTCCAGGTTTCGTCGTTTGGCTCTTTTTTACATTTCCTGAAAGATGCTTTTTTGGCAACAGCCTCTCTGACCTCACCTTTAAACCATGCTGGCAGTTTTTTGGACTTCCTTCCACTTTTCTTAAAGCGTGGAATACAGCTGGTTTGGGCTTCCAAGATAATATTTTTCAACAGCCAAGCCTGATGTACGTCTTTAACCTTTGCAACTGCTCCTTTTAGTTTTTTCTTAACTGTTTTCCTCATTTTATCATAGTCTCCCTTTCGAAAGTTAAAAGGTAGTACTGTGGATTTCCTTACTATCCCTCCTCCACTAATTAAATCAAAGGCAATCATGCTATGATCACTATTGCCAAGTGACCCCAACAACCTTATCTCTTGCACTAGATCTGGTGTTCCACTAAGGACTAGGTCTAATATTGCTTCCCCTCTGGTCAGTTCATGAACCAGCTGCTCCAAGAAGCAGTCATTTATTTCATCTAGGAACTTTATCTCCCTAGCATGTCCTGTTGTGACACTGACCCAGTCGATGCCGGGGTAGTTGAAATCACCCATTATTATTACTGCGCTGTAACTTTTGTTAGCTTCCTTGATTTCTTTGAAATTTCATCATCCATTTGGTCATTCTGGCCAGGAGGTCGATAGTAAACCCCCCCCCCCCCCCCACTGCCATCGCCTTCCCCCTTTTACATGGAATTTCAATCCATATAGATTCTACAGCAGATTTTGTTTCCTGCAAAACTTTAATCCTTTCTGACTCAATGCCCTCTCTAACATAGAGAGCAACCCCTCCACCAATTTGATCAGCTCTATCATTAAGATATAGTTTGTACCCAGGTACCACAGTGTCCCACCGGTTGTCCTCCTTCCACCATGTCTCTGCTATTCCAGTCATATCTAACCTTTCATTTAGTGCTATATATTCTAACTCTCCCATCTTATTTTTTAGACTTCTAGCATTTGCATACAAGCATTTTAGAGAATGTATTTTATTCATATTAATTTGGCTATTGTTAGACATGGGTAATTTGGGATCTTTAAGCTCAGTCTGCTCCATACTTGAGGGCATTTGGGCTAGTTTACTCTTTTGTGGAACCTCTCTGCTTTTGGTAGTATCCTTCAAAGATACATTCTTCCGAACCATCCGCTCTTGGGCGACTGTCGGCTTTCCCCTAATATCTAGTTTAAAAGCTGCTCTATCTCCTTTTTAAAGGTTAATGCCAGCAGCCTGGTTCCATCCCGGTTAAGGTGAAGCCCATCCCTTCGGAAGAGCCCCTCCTTTCCCCAGAATGTTCCCCAGTTCCTAACAAATCCAAAACCCTCATCTCTGCAACATTGTCTCATCCACGCATTGAGATTCCGGAGCTCTGCCTGCCTTTTGGGTCCTGCACGTGGAACAGACTATCAGAGTTGATAAATCAGGCTCCATCGTTAGTCCTATTAAAATCCATGCCTCTTCAAGGCTGCTTTTGAATTCTAATCCTCTTCTTCTATGTCTATATGTGTTTTAATAATTTCTCTTAAAGAATTACCCTAGTCCCCCATTTGCTCTGCTTGTCTGTCTTAGCAGACTAAGTTCTGTGGAGCAGACTTATGTGTATGTGTACAGAGCTGCACATGCCTAGTAGCACTATATAAGTAATAAGTAGTAGTAGTACTATGCTGACCTATGACAACATCCAATTCTTTTTTTAGGGGTCCATTCCTGTAATCAATGTCAGATTTGTCTACAAGTGATGAGTAACACTGTATGTCTTCCTAAGAAAACTCCTATATAGAGGGAGGAGTGGCCTAGTGGTTGGGGCAAGTTACCTCAGGCCGGAGGTCCAGGGGTTCAAATCATGTTGATTCTTGGACTCCCTCCCGAGTAGCACTCTTGATCAGCCAATCATCCAGATAGGGGAAGACAAACATTCCCAGTGTCCATAGGTAAATAGCTACTACCGTGAGACACATTGTGAAGGTGCGAAGTTATTTATTTATTTAACAGGGCTTTTTTATACCTCTTTATCATTTCAATCACAGTGGTTTACATTGTAACTTAAAATTGGTAATGTATATTAAACAGGGACATTGATAACCCACCATTGCCTCAGAAAAATCTAAGTTAAGTGACTTGCCCAAGGCCACAAGGAGTGCTAGTGAGAATTAGGTTGTAGCTCCAATAAGTGTAGTTGATAACCACTTTCAATAATTTGTAGAATCCATGAGTCTGAGGTTACAAGAGACCACCCTTGTGCAAAGAGAGTGAGCCTTCCCCCGACCGGAGGGTTTTCTATGGCGGTTTTTGGAAGATTAGCAATGCTCCTCAGGAACCTGTCAAACCCCACCTCAGGTTTTGGTTGAGCAACCGGTTGGACCTTTTTAGGCTTCTCACACCGTTTCTGCTGGCAAGGGGCCTGCTTGGGTTGGGAGATTTGGGGCCCAGGAAAGTACCTATGCCTGCAAGGGTAATAGGTCTTTTTTCTGGTTCCCAGTGGTATTCCTTGGAGCCTTGGGCAAGCCACTTATACCTCCATTGTCTGAGCTACAAAGATAGATTGTGAGCCCTTTGGGGACAGGGAAATACAAAGTATACCTGAAGGTAACTTGCCTTGATCTTCTCCTGGAAAGATCAGCCAACTCATACATGATGCTCTTCAAGAACATGCCCATGTAGAGCTGGTAAGAGGCCATGCAGGCCAGAAGCACAACATTCTGGAAATATCTTATCCTTAAAGAGTCCAATGTTCAAGATTCCCTCACTGGGAGTGCTAAAGAATGACTCTTGGTACTCTTGATTCTCTTTAGAATAGATTCAACTACCAAGGAATGGTGCGGAAGCTGAGGCTTCTCAAATACAGGAGATTTCTAAACTCTATACATGAAGTCAAGCCTTCAACTAACTGGAGGCACAGTGAGGGGACTCTCCCACATTCTCATCTGTACTTCTCTGCAGGATGCAGTGCACGGGCACTGTCACCACTTCCTTAGGGGCTGAGGAGTAATGTAGTATCTCCAATTCTTCTGCCCTGGGCTCATTCTCAGTGTCCAAAGAAAATGGAATGGGGCCTTGGCCATATTCGTTAATCTCTTGGAACATCATCTCCTCCTCAGGAGGGGACTTGCGCCACTTATGAGGTCAAGAAGGGTCCGAAGGGAGCTCAGGGGACCTGCCCTCTGACAATCTTCTGATTTCACATCAGTGACCCAACAAGAGAGAAAGTCAAAATACTTCTGAGTGCCTGGATCACTCTCCTGCTTCAAAGGGATCAGGAGTTCCTTCAGGATGATGCATTGCAGAAGGCGCTTCTCCATGACTGCTGATTCTGAAGGCTGAGGAGCCTGAGCAACTTCAACCAATGTACCTGGTGGGTGTAAAGGGATATCGACGACTGGGTTTCGGCTGTCGGTAGGCTGTCGGTGTCCCTCCAATACACACAGTCAGAGAACGTGGTGTAGAATTAAGGACAAAGGATGTAAATCAATGAATTTAAAATAAATTTTATTAACAATATCCACAAATATTGCCAACCCGACACAGGCCGTGTTTCGTTAATACTTCTTCAGGGGTAAAGGAAACTAAAAACAAAAAAATAATAAAATATAACAGAAACTTTACATCCATATTAAATAATCAGCCAACAATCAATACATTAATAAAACATTAAGAACATGCAAAAATCTAAAACCAAATAAATATAACGCTACATAAGAACATTACTTCAAAGAGGCCACAAAAACTCAAACAACATAAAAATTAGTTTTTGTGGCCTCTTTGAAGTAATGTTCTTATGTAGCGTTCCAACATTTTGGTTTCATTATACAATGTTTATTTGGTTTTAGATTTTTGCATGTTCTTAATGTTTTATTAATGTACTGATTATTGGCTGATTATTTAATATGGATGTAAAGTGTTTCTGTTATCATTTTATTATTATTTTGTTGTTTTTAGTTGCCTTTACCCCGAAGAAGTATTAACGAAACACGGCCTGTGTCGGGTTGGCAATATTTGTGGATATTATTAATACAATTTATTTTAAATTCATTGATTTACATCCTTTGTCCTTAATTCTACACCACGTTCTCTGACTGTGTGCTTATTCTGACGTGGCTTCCTGCTTTTTGTTGGAGGTGTCCCTCCAATATCCTGGAGGATGAGCTCTCCTCCCTTCAAGTCACCTTCAAGGAGCACTCATGCGGACCCCAATCACTCTCAATGGCATTTTTTGATGGATTCCAACTGATGCACCAGAGTCTTCACCCAATGTTTGGTGTGGTCACCCCTCAACATCTTAGAAGACACAGGTGAATCCTTCCTAGTCTTCAGACGGAGATCGAACAATGGCTGATGCTCTGGGGCATTATGGGTGCTCAGCTCCAAATGAGCTTGAGAGCCCCTTGGAAGTGCTCGATGCAGCCTTGGAAGCCATAGAGACAGATGCAGTCGATGCTAATGGCCATGGATCAGACATCTGAATGCCAAAAGGTGATTTATGCTGCTTTGCTCGACACTTGGGTCCTCTTTTTGTCATCTGTGAACACAAATTACAAGAAGATGGCTGATGATTGGGTCCCAGACACTGTAGGCACCAATTATGAGTATCTGTGACCGATATGGTCCTCGAGCACTTGGAACACTTCTTGAACCCGCTGGCAGGTTTCTGGGACATATCATCTGGAAAAATAGCCATGGCAAAGTCGAATGGCTCAATGACAAGGACTAAGACCTGCCAGAGCACTGGTACTGGGGATGGCCGAGGTGCCGCGGCAAGAATAAAATTACCAACCGCAGCAGAAAATGCAAAAGGGAGGAGAGAACAGAGATGGTGAAAAAAAACCCGTGAGGTGAAAAAACAGAAGTTTACCAACAGAAGTGTCTGGAACATGCTTGTGAGGCTCCATGGAAAACAAAAGATTGGATCAAGATTATGCCACCGCGGCAGGCGGGAAGGAGGCGCACAGGCTCGGTGAAGCCTCCCAAAAGCTTCTAACAGAAGCTGGGGAACATTCCAAAGCAGGGCTTCATCTAGGATGTCACCCATACGTGAGGGTTCATTCCTGCTTGTCCAGGGAGAATGTGTATGGGCATTGTTCTTACTTTTTATTGGTTAATAAAGATGATTTCAACTAAAAGTGTGCATTCTGAACATAAGCAACCTGCTGGTTTTCAACAGAAAAGATGTCATTGAAGGAGCACTGGATGGTGTTAAAAAGATGTTGTAAGAAATTGTACAAGAAGCTTCAGCTTAGTGCTTTTATATTTTTCAGGAATGATACTTTTTACATGGTAATACTTGGAAGGTGAAGACTTAAAAGTTTTATGAGAACTTTAAAACTGAACGAAAGCCCTGGAGACAGGTGATAAATTCTGAGGCACAGGAATCATGGGAGTAGTTTAAGGGGGATACGAGAGAGAACACTGCCCCCCCCCCCCCAATGAGCTGGCCCTACCTGGCTTGATCTGTAGGAGGAAAAGGAGGCAGTGCTTGCCAGTTCAGCCTTCTGAGCCCTCTGCTGCCTGTGATGGGATCAAGAACTCTGTTTAGTCTGGGAAAAGCATGAGGGAGGAGAGTACCTATGCCTTTGAGAGTAACAGGACTGCCCTCTGATCTAGTACCTCCCATATGTTGATGAGGTTGGGTCAGGAGAGGACCTAGAGAAGGAGGTCACTGTGGTTGATCATGATAGCAGCCTCTTGTACCTTATTTCTAAAAAGATTCTTTCCCTGGCATGGTGTATCTGCAAGCTTCTCCTGTATGCTGGATGCAAGTCTAAGATCTGGAGCCATGAGAGTCTCTGAGTGCCCATACTCACTGAGGAAGCTCTCAATGCAGTATCAAAAGTATCATATGTCACCTAGACAATGTACTTTCTGCACTCCTTCCTTTGGCTCACTAGGGACCTAAGTTGAGGTTTTCTTTGGAAAGAGAAAGTCTGCCAACTTGTGAAGATTATGCATGGTGTTCTGCAAGTGCATGCCCATGAAGAGCTGGTTTCAGGGCATGAACATAGTGAGCTGATAAAATGTCCTGCCAAAAGAATCCACCATCCTAGCCTCACAACCTGGGGGCACCAAAAAGTGTGACTTGGAACTCTTGGCCCGTTTGAGAGAGGATTCAATAACCATGGACTGGTGCGGCAACTTGAGCTTCTCGAATCTGGGAGCCTTATGGACTCTATATAGAGTTGACCTTCTTAATGAATGCAGGAACAGAGGGGGGGGGGGTGTCTTCCACATTCTCATCTGTAGCCCCTGAAAAATGTGGTGCATGGCACTGTCACCCAGGACTGGCCCAACCACTAAGCAAACTAGGAGGTTGCCTAAGGCAGCAACATCAGAAGGGCAGCAAAAGCAGGCCATTCAAAGCTAAATAATAGATTTTGACAGCCAGATGGGGTGTAAAGCTTGAGGTTCGCCTAGGGCTCCAACACTTTGGACCAACTCTAGGGCCATCCCTGCTATCGCCGCTTCATTAGGCTCATCAAAATACCAGAGGATTTCTAATTCCTTGGCCCCATGCTCCTCCTCTTCTCTCCAGCTGAAATGGTATAACTTGGTCACAACCTTGACAAAATCAAGGAAAGACAACTCTTCTGGGGAGACTATCATTTCTCATGAGGAGGTGGGAGATCCAAAGGCAGCTCAGGAGATGTCTCCTCCAAGAAGTATTCTGAGTTGTAACCAGTATCTCAGGAGTACTCAGAAGCAGACTTAGAGAGGTTCTCGAAAGACATCTGAATCTCTGTCTGGGCCGATGCTCAGTCCACTCAAGAATTCAAGCTCCTCTGGGAGTGTTGGCACACCAATGCTCTTTGAGACATCAGGGAGTGCTCACCTCCCGATGTGCTTGAGAGACACTGGCTGGGGAGGCACCAGTGTCAAGGCCTTTTGAGGCCTCAATGTTAATATCTCTCCCAAGGCAGTTACTGGGTCTCGAGAATCAGCTCAAATGTGATTATGTGACATCAATGCCGTCAAAGCAGGAGCTACATGTAACCAAAGAGCATCATCATCCTCTTTTCAAGTTCCTTCATGAGACACTCAAGGACTGCTGTTGACAAAGGTATGGGGACCTCAGCAAATCCATCCAATGTCCGAGATATCTGGTAGGAAGTATCAGTAGGCTGGTCCTGGCCTTGTGGAGACTGATGTGACCCCCTCCAGTGCCGAGGACGACGACAGGCTTCACCATCAAGGCTGCTTCGAGAGTAAGGAATTTCCAATACTTCGAAGTTTCTGGCATCTTGTTCTGATGTGCCTCAACTCTGATGCACCTCACCTCAATCCAATGCTCAGTGTCTAGCCCTTAATGCCAGAGAAGAGGAGGAAGAAATCCTTCCTCTTCTTCAGGCGGGAGTTGGTGTATGACCGCTCCCAGGACCCCCTATCGAAGCTCAACAGCTCCTCAATATGAATGCATCTCCAGTATTTGGTGCAGCTCCAGAGGTCATAGGGACAGATGCTAATGGACTGGAATTAGAGGCACTAAAAATTCTTCTGTGCTGCTCCTCACAACCCTTGATGCCCTTCTTTGTCATATGTGAACACAAAAGACAAGAGGGTTCATGGTCAGTCCCCAAGAACTGCAGGTACCACCTGTGGGTGTTCATGATGGACATGGTGCTGTCGCATTTATTCTTAAACCCAAAAAATTGCCAGCATGGTTTAAAGCTGAGGTCAGAGAGGCTGTTGTTGCCAAAAAAGCATCTTTCAAGAAATGGAAAAAAGAGCCAAATGATGAAACCTGGAAACAGCACAAGCACTGGCAAGTCAAATGCAAGGCATTGATAAGGCAGGCAAAGAGAGAATTTGAGAAGAAGCTTGCTGCGGAAGCAAAAACGCGAAATAAAGACCTTTTCAAGTACATTCGTAGCAAAAAACCCGTGAGAGAGTCAGTTGGTCCATTAGATGATAAAGGGGTTAAAGGAGCACTAAGAGGCGACAAGGCGATAGCGGAGAGACTGAATGAATTCTTTGCTTCGGTCTTTACTGAGGAAGATGTAGGGATGTTACCCACGACTGAAGTGGTATTTAAAGGTGTGGAAGAATTGAAGGAAATATCGATACATCGGGAAGATGTCCTACAACTATTAGATAAACTGAAGAGTAGCAAATCACCTGGGCCGGATGGTATACATCCAAGGGTGTTGAAAGAACTGAAATTTGAGATTGCAGACCTGCTATCAGTAATCTGTGAACTATCATTAAAATCATCTCTAATACCTGAGGATTGGAGGATCGCCAATGTAACACCAATTTTTAAAAAGGGTTCGAGGGGTGATCCGGGAAACTACAGACCGGTGAGCCTGACATCAGTACCGGGAAAAATGGTAGAAACCATCATAAAGAATAAAATTACTCAGCATATAGATAGTCACGACCTAATGGGAGACAGCCAACATGGCTTTAGACAAGGAAGATCTTGTCTTACTATCTGTTATGTTTTTTTGAAGGAGTGAATAAACAGGTGGACAAAGGTGAGTCGGTTGATATTGTGCATCTGGACTTTCAGAAAGCCTTTGACAAGGTCCCTCATGAGAGACTTTTGGCAAAACTAAAGAGTCATGGGATAGGAGGCAGTGTACTACTGTGGATCAGGAACTGGTTAAAAGATAGAAAGCAGAGGGTAGGGCTAAATGGCCAATTTTCCCAATGGAGAAAGGTGAATAGTGGTGTACCCCAGGGATCTGTGCTGGGTCCGCTGCTTTTTGACATATTCATAAATGACCTGGAAAGTGGAATAACGAGTGAGGTTATCAAATTTGCTGATGACACAAAACTATTTAAAGTTGTTAAAACCCAGGAGGATTGTGGAAAATTGCAAGAGGATCTTGATAAATTGGAAGACTGGGCATCAAAATGGCAGATGAAATTTAATGTGGAGAAGTGCAAGGTTATGCACCTAGGGAAGAACAACCCAAACTATGGTTACACGATGCAAGGTTCCACATTAGGAACCACCACCCAAGAAAAAGATTTAGGCGTCCTTGTGGATACCATGTTAAAACCCTCGGCCCAGTGTGCAGCGGCGGCCAAGAGAGCAAATAGAATGCTAGGTATGATAAGGAAAGGAATGGAAAATAAAACAAAAGATATTATAATGCCTCTATATCGTTCCATGGTGAGACCGCACCTTGAATATTGTGTGCAATTCTGGTCGCCATATCTTAAAAAGGATATAGCAATTTTAGAAAAGGTTCAGAGAAGAGCCACCAAAATGGTAAAGGGGATGGAAGGCTACTCCTATGAAGAAAGGCTAAAAAGGTTGGGGCTCTTTAACCTGGAAAAGAGACGGCTGAGGGGAGATATGATAGAAGTCTATAAATTAATGAACGGAGTGGAACGGGTAAACGTAGATCGATTGTTTACCTTATCAGAATATAGAAAGACTAGGGGACATGCAATGAAGCTACAGGGTAAACTATTTAAGACTAATAAAAGAAAATATTTTTTCACTCAACGTGTAATCAAACTCTGGAATTTGTTACCGGAGGATGTAGTAAAGGCTGTTAGTGTAGCTGGGTTTAAAAAAGGTTTGGACAAGTTCCTGGAGGAAAGGTCCATAAACCATTATTAAGAAGGGACCCAGGATATCAATGCTTGAACCAATACAAGCATTGTGGAACCTGTGTCCCTTGGGGAAACTGCTAGGTACGTATGACCTAGATTGGCCACTGTTGGAAACAGAATACTGGGCTTGATGGACCTTGGTCTGACCCAGTATGGCATATCTTATGTTCTTATGTTATGTTATGACGAGTTTATGTTTGGAAAAATAGCCACAGCAAAATCAAACAACTAACTTTTTCAAAAAAGGAGATAACCTGACCGGAGAATCGCCAGACTTAAATGCGGCCTAAATTGACAACATGGGAAAAATCAAGGAAACCTATAAATAAGCAAAAAACCTGAATACGGAGAATCCTATGAGGGAAAATGAAACGCATGCAGTGGCTGATGAAATACAAAGAGTGACTGAGAACACAAACAAGAAAAATCTGCAGGGAGCACTGCATTATGTACAAAAACACATGCAACAGGCTCTGCAGACAAAAGAAGACTGATAAAATATGGCAAAGCAACAGCAAGCAAAAAGATGAAATTAGACTTACCTGCTAATTGTTGTTCCTGGAGGAACTCCAGTCTAGTCCCGACCTCTGGGGTTGAGCACCTCCTCTCGTAGCTTGGAGACTGAGCATGCCACCCCTTTTTGGTGGCACCAGTGTAAATAGTCCAGGGACCGCCCCTTTGCTCCAGTAACCTATTGACAAAGCAGACTCACCAGAGCAATAAGTAAGTAGATATCCTTAAACTCAAACTTTACATAACTGTGTCACTGTACAACTGTATAACCTAAGAGAACCTGAAACCCGGCAAATACCCGGCCACGTTCTTGTAATTTCACTGATTGGACTTGTTGCCCCCTCTCTCATAGGACCCTTAGCCGGGCCTGCAAACAGCGCCCAAACCAATGCACTCCCCGTACCTCTCCTCGGGACCGCAGACATATCAGCCACTCCTGCAGCCTATTGAGAATCTTACCTTACTTCAGGCTACTGTCCCACATTCTCTAGTAGGGAGGGATACGGGACTACACTGGAGTTCCTCAAGGAACAATTAGCAGGTAAGTCTAATTTCATCTTCCTTATCGTCCCTCCAGTCTAGTCCCGACCTCTGGGGATGTAACAGAGCAGTGAAAACAACTTTAACGGGAGGGACCCGCTAGACCAGCCTGAAGTACTGCCAATCCAAAACGAGCATCCCCCTCCGCTTGTACATCAATCCTGTAATGCTTGACGAACGAACTCAACAACGACCACGTCGCCGCCTAACAAATCTCTACCGCAGGCACCAAACTGCACTCCGCCCAGGAAGCCGCCTGCGCCCCAGTCGAATGAGCCCTTAAGCCCTTTGGCACTGTCTTGCCCTTCAATATATATGCCGACGCTATAACCTCCTTGAGCCACCTTGCAATCGAAGACTTTGATGCCGGCTCTCCCTGTCTTGGTCCTCCAAACAAGACAAACAATCTATCCGTCTTGCAGGAGCCCGCTGTTCTTTTCAAATATGTCCGCAACACCCGACTTACATCTAACCTATGTAACCGAGTCTTTGCCTTATCCTTGTCAGATCTCTCAAACACTGGCAAAGAAACCGCCTAATTGACATGAAACACGGACACCACCTTTGGCAAGAAAGAAGGAACTGTCCTCAAAACTACCTTCTCATAGAAAGACAAAAAAGGATCCCTACACGACAAAGCCTGCAAGTCCGAAATCCTCCTTGCCGAAGAAATAGCAACCAAAAACACCACCTTAAGTGTGAGATCCTTTAAGGTCGCCTTAGCCAATGGCTCAAATGGCTCTCGTATCAATGCATCCAACACCAAGTTGAGATCCCATCTTGGAACCAGAGCTCTGCATGGCAGTCTCAAAAGAGCTGTCGCCCTCAAGAACCTCCGAACATCAGGATGGGACCCAAGCATCCTTCCCTGCACTCTCCCTCGATAACAAGAGAGTGCAGCTAAGTGAACTCACAGAGAAGCTACCGCCAGACCTTTATCAATACCTTCTTGCAGAAAGGATAGAATTTGCGGAATAGAGGCTCGCAACGCCAACACTCGCCTATCCACACACCACGACTCAGACACCAAACTCGGATATAAGCCCTCAAGGTAGAAGTACGCCTGGATTTTAATAGGGTAGAGATGACTGCTGGTGCGTAACCCTTATCTGTCAACCTTGCCCTTTCAAGAGACAAGCCGTAAGCAAGAATCGATCCACCTGAGGCATCTGCAACGGGCCCTGCATTAGAAGATCTGGCCTGACCGGCAGTCTCAACGAATGCCCCACTAGTAGACGCACTAGGTCGGCATACTATGGACTTCGCAGCCAGTCTGGCGCAATTAGGATCACCTGACCTCTGTCTTTTTTATGCTCTGCAGAACCCGACCTATTAACACCCATGGTGGAAACACGTACAAGAGCTGATCCTCCGGCCAACACTGCAACAGAGCATCCAGCCCCTCGGACATCCTTTCTTTTCTTCTGCTGTAAAATCTTCCTGCCTTTGCAGACTCGAACGTTGCCATCAGATCCATTACCGGCGTCCCCCAACGCTGTACCAGAAGCTCGAAAATCTCCGGATGTAGAACCCACTCCCCTGGGTCCACCCTGACTCAGCTCAAAAAGTCGGCTGTCACATTGTCTACTCCTACTATATGTGCGGCCGATAAGGCCTCTAGATGAAGTCCGGCCCAAAAGAGGAGCTTCTCTGCCTCCACTTCGAGAGCCACATGCTGGTGTCTCCTTGCCGATTGATATAGGCCACCGCACTCTGATCGCCTTGCCTTGCATTAGCTGGTGAAACGCCTTTAGTGCTAGAGTTACCGCCCTCAATTCCAGTCTATTGATCGACCACGCCCGTTCAAGGTCGGTCCACTGACCTTGGGCAAACTCTCTCTCGAAGTGCGCCCCCCAGCCAAAGAGACTTGTATCGGTGGTCAACGGCTCCCAATCCGGCGCTTCTAACGGCATCCCTTTTTCTAGACGTCCTGGCGCTAGCCACCACTGTAGGTCTTGCTTTGTCCTCAACGGGCAGACCAGCTTTTGGGACAAACGATCTGACTGATGCAACCATCTCCTGAGAAGCGCTCTTTGCAACGGTCTCATATGCGCTCTGGCCCACTGCACAACCTCGAGCGTGGCCGCCATTGTCCCTAACAGCTGTAAGTAATGCCAAGCTGACAGAGCCCTTTTCTTCAAGAAATTCCGGACGAGCTGCTGAAGCCCTTGCGCCCTGGCGTGCGGCAGAAATACTCGGCCGCTCCTTGTGTCAAAGCAAGCCCCTAGGTGCTCCAATTCCTGAGTCGAATCTAACTTGCTTTTGCTACATTCATTAACCACCCTAAGCTCTGCAGAAACTGCACTACTCGGCAGGTAGTGGCCTCGCTTTCGCTTCGTGATTTTGTCCGGATCAGTCAATCGTCCAGGTAAGGGTGCACCATCACTCCTCTCTGCAATGCCGCCGCCGCCACCACCACCATGACTTTGGTAAAAGTGCGTGGTGCTGTTGCTAAACCGAACGGCAGCACCTGAAATTGAAAATGCCCCATGGGAACTGCAAACCGAAGGTACTGCTGATGCTCCAAACGGATTGGGATATGAAGATACGCCTCCGCGAGATCCAAAGACATGAGAAATTCTCCTTGCCTGACCGCTACTATGATCAATCTCAATGTTTCCATGCGAAAGTGCAACGCTCTGCGACACTTGTTCACACCATTGAGGTCTAGGATAGGCCGCAACGATCCTTCCTTTTTGGGCACCACAAAATATATCGAGTATCGACCGTGCCCGCACTGGTCTGTTGGGACTGGCACCACCATCTTGAGGGCTAACAATCTCTCCAGAGTCTGCTGCACCGCTTGAATTCTGGCACTCGTTCTGCATGGAGATTGTACAAAGGCGCCAAGCACCAGACGCTGAAACTCCAGAGCATAGCCCCTCTGAACGACCTTCAGCACCCATTGATTGGACGTAATTTGGACCCAGGCTGGATAGAAATCCCTTAGCCGACCTCCTACGGAAACCACTCCCGCCTGGGTCCCCCTCGCTTCATTGTGACTTTTTGAGGTTCGAGGAAGAGGAGGCTCCAAAACCTCTACCTGCGCCTCTGAAACCTCAAAACCCCTGGGATCTGTATTGAAAACGTCCCCTTTGAAAATGACCATATCTCAGTGGACGAAATCTACGAAATTCTCTTTGTTGGCTCTTGGAGGGAGCTAGAGGACGATTCTGCTTCTGCTTATCCTCTGGCAGTCTCCCCCCTTTGGACTCCCCGAGGTCCTTCACCAACTTGTCTAAATCCTCTCCGAAAAGGAGCTTTCCCCGAAACGGGAGCGTAGCTAGCCACGCCTTGGAAGCCCCATCTGCTGCCCAATTACGGAGCCATAGATACCTGCGTGCCACTACCACGGACGCCATGCTCTTTGAAAGACCTCGAAGATCATCATATTGTATATCCGCCAAATAAGCCACCCCCGATTCCATATGGGCTAATTCCTCTCCCGTTTCTCCTTCTCGGTTCTCTTTCATCTTTTGGGACCACTGTAGGCAAGCTCTTGCCACCCATGCCCCACAAATGGAAGCATGCATGGAAATGGCATTGACATCAAAGACTTGTTTCAACAAGGTATCCAGCCTTCTATCTTGCACATCCTTAAGGGCAGCACTGCCCTCCACTGGAATAGTGGTTTTTAGTGACGGCCAATACCGCTGCATCTACCTTCGGAGATTTGAAAAGCTCCTTATCTGGTTCTTGCAATGGGTGAAGGCGAGCCATTACCCTTGAGCCCTTCATATCTGCCTCTGGTGCGTCCCATTCCTCCTGTATCATTTCCTTAAACACTCTATTGGTGGGAAAGGCTTTCTGGGACTTTCGCACCGCCTGCAACAGAGGGTCCTCCAAAGAGGCATCTTCTATTCGCTCTGTTGTCGGCATGTTCAAGGCATTCAGGGTTTCAGATATAAGAGCTGCCAGCTCCTCCCGCCTGAATACCCTAACAACTCAGGCCTGATCCTCCTGCTCGGTTATTTCGCCCTCTTCGAGGTCCACCTCCAACTCCAAGTCCTCAAAGTCCTCTGACTGGTCTTCCAAGACGACGGCCTGCTCCGCCTTGCTTTTCCCCAGTCTAGGCTTTTTACAAGGAACATGATCTGCTCCCTCACCCGGAGCGCTTCAAACTCAATTCATCTTCCGCTTCAGCAGACCCTCTTTCCCCCCCTAGCACCTGCTGCAGAAGCGCCGTAAAATCATGGGAGAATATTGCTGCTAGACCCCCCCCCCTGCAAAAGGGGATGGGAAGAGTTCGCCTCCAGTGCTGTGGAGGGACCCGGCACCAGCTCCTGCGGAGGCGCAGCAGGGGAACGGAGCTCCGGAGAGCTCGAAGCCTCTCCCTTTTGAGCTTCACCCTCCGCAGCTGATCCCCCTGCTGCCCCTTTTAGTGTACAACTCCTGCATACACCTTCTTCTGAGATGGACCCCCTCCTGGCCCCACACATTAAACAATGAGGTTTAGAGGGCATAATGCCAGCAAAGAAAAAAAAAGCCCCAATGACTTATTTGCTGGCAAAGAACACTTCTTCCTTTTTAGTCACCAAAATTTTTTTTTTTTTTTTTTTTTTTACACACCTCTGTTCCAAAAAATCGCTGCACTAATCTGCCAAATAGCAATTGCCCTGAAAACTAATGCCCAAAACTGCTACCACTAATAAAAAAGCCCCTGCAGAATTTCCTGCGCAAAGCACGCTTGTCTCCGGGCCTCCGGCCTGTCCCGCCGAAATCACTCTCTTCACACACTGCCGCGCTGTACCCTGAGAAGCCGCGAGCGGCCTAAACGGTTGTTCAGCATGCTGCCCCCATAGCGATGTGAACAGCCTCCAAATCTCCACGCTCAGTCCTTCCTACCTCAGACCGCTCAAGGATAAAGCAGACGGCTCTGCAGCTCACCTTACCCGCAGTGATCGTCTCCGTGGCTGCGGGAAACTACCCGCTCCGACGTAGCCTGCCAGGCCCGTCTCCTCACCCGAAATGCGGATTCGGGAGAAGGAGGCCCCTGCAGCAACTCCCACACACTACCTGGTGCCCAAGAACCGGCAGGGCAGGGGGGAGGGGGGACAGCCGTAGTCTTCAGTAAGTTTAACAAAGCAGCAGAGAAGATTCGCTTTTCAAAATATTTAAAGGGATATCCCAATTAATTTGTTACGCTTTTTTTTTTTTTTAATGAAGCTAACTATCCTAGTTCTTCCTTAATCATTCCTCATATGAGCCCCTGAACCTCTAGGCACACGTCCTCCAGCTGCTTGGAGACTGAGAATACTGAAGCAAAGGGGCTGTCCCAGGACTATTTACACTGGTGCCACCAAAAAGGGGTGGCGTGCTCAGTCTCCAAGCTGCGGGAGGGGGTGCTCAACCCGAGGTCGGGACTAGACTGGAGGGACGATAAGGAACATGTGCTTGTAAGCATGGTACAACCAATATAAAAGTTTCTTGAAGGAGCTGAGAGAGGTTCCTGTAAGGGCACTGCCTGTGATGCCACCCATTTGTGAGGATTTATCCTACTTGTCCATGAAGGGAAAAACCCCTGAAGGCCTGGATGTTTTTTCAGACCTTTTACTCAATATTTAAGGGGGGTTTAATTTCTGGTGGGCAAGTATGTATTTTTAAGCTATTTTGAGAAAATCTGATATTTAAGCAGGTTTTCTCTAGTGGAGTTTTACATCTGAATCAGTATAATGTGCTAAGATTTCTAGACAGATTTTAGATTGGCTTTTTGTTACCTGGGATCTTTGAATACTATTTCTAGTTGATGGTGCTAGGTTAAGCTAAAGAAGCGTAAAGAACAGGATTTTTTAGTGGATGCTGCTTGGGTTATATTGGACTGTTTTCTAATATTTTGTTACTATTTGTTGTTATTGTTTAAACACTGCCTAAGTAATTACATACCTCACTTGTAGTGCTGTGGTATTTAAGTGAGAGATAAATGGCACATAAATAAAGATGACTGATGTAGGCTTTTTATCATTCTAGAGGAAATAAGGGATCTCCATGGCCACCCTCTGTATGAATTTTGGGTAGGTCAAGTCCTTTGGTGGGGAGGTACTTCAAGGGAGTACAGAAGGATCTGAAGGAATCTTGGTTAATTTCTCATTGGATCACTGAAGTAAATCCCTCCAGAAATTAACATAGCTTGGAAAGCGTAGTTACTCACCTGTAACAGGTATTCTCCAGGGACAGCAGGAATCAGTTCTCACATATGGGTGATGTCAACAACGATGGAGCCCTCGTGGAAGCATCTCCCCAACTTTCAAAGAAAGCCTTTGGAGATGCCACCATGCATGCATGGTCCTCCTCCCACCCAAGGGTGCCATCTTGCTCAGTCGGGTGCCATAGCTAGAGCCCAACCAAAATGATGGCCAAAATAAACAGCAATTCCAAGGGGAGGAGGAAGGGCTGTGAGGACTGATTCCTGCTGTCCCTGGAGAACACCTGTTACAGGTGAGTAACTACACTTTTCTCCAGGAACAAGCAGGAAGTCAGTCCTCACATATGGGACTCCCTAGCAACAGGCTACCGAGGACTGGTAGAAAAAAAACATGGCCCAGCAAGCGAATCTGAGGACAGACTCTGAGGACCCCAGCGTCCAGAGAGAATCATAGTTCTCTCAGCCATTTCTCACCTCTCAGCTAGATAAAGGATAATCCTACCCCAGGTAATACATTAGTCAATAAAGGAATGAAATGCTGTAGCCCTAAGACAAAGTGATTAAGAAATATAAAAAACAAAAACCTATGTATATAGTTTAATTTCTGTTCAATTGTAAATAGTTCACCAATTGTTAATTGTTAACGTAATTACCTAGCTACAAACTGTTATATGTAAAAACAGCTCGCCCTGTTTATTGTTGTTATATGGAAACCGCACCTGATCAATGGAAGGAGCGGTATATAAAAAACCTGTTAATTAAATTAATAGTTCCGGTAATCTGAACAAGAAGGGTCAGAAGGCAGGAGATGCCTAAATCCCAAAGAGGTTATGGAGTATGGCCTGGCCGAAGGCACTGTTGGGTCGGGACTCCCTCTCCAGGCAGTAGTGGGCTGCAAATGTGTGAACGGAAGACCAGGCAGTGGCCCAGATGTCAGCCATAGCATCGACTGGAGGCTCATGAACAAAGTCCCCATTTCCCTGACATTTTGCACCATGACTCGGAACTCCAGGGGAACTTCAGTCCAGCTGTGAGCAAAGGCGATGCAATCCACCACCCAGACAGATATGATCCACTTAGTGACAGCCTGTCCCAGATGGCTGGGGTCAAAGGAGATGAAAAGCTGCAAGGCTTTGCGGTGGCCCTGGGTCCACTGTAAGTAGGACAGGGCTCGTTTGCACTCCAGGATATGGAGAACGGCCGATGCTGTATCGGCATGAGGCCGCGGGAAGAATATAGGGAGAACAACCTCCTGATTGAGGTGAAAGTCAGAGACTACCTTTGGTAGGAATTTGGGGTGAGTGTAGATCACCACCCTGTTCCTGTAGAACCTAGTGTAGGGAGGCTCTGCCACCAGCGCCTGGAGTTCACTGACTCTGCAAGCAGAGGTGAGTGCCACGAGGAAGGCAACATTCCAGGACAGGTGGCTCAGGGAGCAGGTAACCAAGGGCTTGAATGGCAGTTTGGTGAGCTGTGCCAGAACCACATTGAGATCCCATTCTGCCGGAGGCAGCCGAATGGGAGGTCTGGAGAGTAATAGGCCCCACCTAAACCTGGTGATGAGGGGCTGCATGGAGAGGGGCTTTCCCTCAATGGGGTGATGATTTGCTGAGAGAGTGCTGAGATGCACCCTGATGGAGTTGGACTTAAGTCCAGACTGCGATATGTGGAGGAAGTACTGAAGGACCGAGTGCACTGGGAAAGTGAAGTGGCTTGAAACTCCTTGCACCACATGGCGAACCGCCGCCACTTGAAGACATAAGCCTGTCTCTTGGAATCCTTGCGAGAGGCCAGGATGATTCCTTCCACCTCCCTGGGCAGGTTTAATGGGGCTAGGATGACATGCTCAGCCACCATGCTGTGAGGGATAGGGATCCCAGGTTGGGATGGAGGATTGAGCCTTCCTCATGTGTCAGGAGTCCCGGAGAGCTCGCCAAGGGGAGCCGGAGGCTCCAGCGAGAGACGGAGCAGCAGGGGAAACCAAGGCTGCCTGGGCCACTGCGGGGCTTATCACGCTGGACTTTGAATAGGGTTCGAGCAATTAGTGGCATGGGGGGAAGGCATACAGGAGACCTCCCGACCACAGGAAGGCATTGGCCTCCACCCAGGAGGGGTGGGGCTGAGGGCTGCAGAACTGAGGTAGTTGAGCATTGGTTGGGCTGGCGAAGAGGTCCAGGCTGGGGCCAGAAGAGCCTGAGTGCCACTTCGGGGTCCAGACACCACTCGTGCAGTTGGAGAACCCTGCTCAGCCTGTCCACCAGGGCGTTGTCCTGGCCCGGAAGATAGACAGTTCTGAGGAGCATCCCCTGGCTGGCCGCAAAGGAGAAGAGGGCCATGGCTTCCTGGCAAAGGGGGTAGGAGCCCATGTCGTCTTGCTTGTTCATGTAGAACATCATGACTTGATTGTCCATCTGGATAAGCACCGACTAATGCTGTAAGCAGTGTCTGAAGACCTTCAGGACAAGGAAGACGGCTCTGAGCTCAAGCAGATTGATCTGCTGTTGGCTTTCCTCGAAGGACCAAGCCCCTTGGGTGCGCAGCTCTTTGCAATGGGCACCCCAGCCCATCAGGGAAGCAACCGTCATAAGAACCCTTCAGGGGTTCGGGAGCTGAAAGGGCATGCCTGCCTGTAGGTACTTGGCATCTTGGCATTTTGTCCCGAAGCTGGCCCATGGCCTGGGTCTACTAGGACCATAGGCATCACTAAGTCGCCCGCATGTGGAGGCGTGCGTTGGGGACCACATGGACCGTGGAGGCCATGTGGCCCAAGAGGTGGAGGTGCACTCGAGCTGACACGGGGCAGCACTGCAGCACCTCAGCCACGAGGCAGTTCACCCTGTCGAGGGGAAGAAAAGCCCTGGCCTGTATGGAGTCTGCACTGGAGTGAGGTTGGACTTTGGATGATTTATCATGAAGCCCAAGTGCTATAAGCCCTGAATAATGCAGCCGGTGGCCCGTCTGGGCTCTGAAGCAGTGTCCCCCTTGACAAGCCAGTCATCAAGGTAAGGGAAGACAAAGGCCCCCTGGAGGCAGAGATAGGCCGCCACCACTGCGAGGCACTTGGTGAAGACTCTGGGGGGCAGAGGCGAGGCCTAATAGAAGTACCCTGTACTGATAGTGGTCGCCTCCTACCATGAACCTGAGGTACTACCTGTGACTTGGGTTGATAAGGGTGTGGGTATAAGCATCCTTTAGGTCCAAGGAGTATAAACAAACAATCTCCCTGCTGGAGGTAGGGCAGCAGTGTTTCAAGGGAGAGCATCTTGAATTTCTCCCGCACCAGAAACCTGTTGAGGTTTCTCAGGTTCAAGATGGGCCTCAGGCCTCCTGTCCTTTTTGAAACCAGGAAGTAGCTGGAGTAAAACCCTTTTCCTTTTGCATGATGCGGAATGGGCTCCACGGCCCTGTCCCTGAGAAGGGCTGTGAGTTCTTGCCTCAGCGGGGCCTGGTGCAAGGGAGATCAAGGAGGCTCCCCGGGAAAGAAGGATGGAGGGGCCTGGTCGAGGTGGAGGAGGTAGCCCTCCTTGACTACCTGAAGAGCCCAGGAGTCGGTGGTGATGGAGGCCTACCATGGGCGAAGTGAACCAGGCACCCCCTGTCAGGAGTTGGTCCTTCAGCGGAAGAGAGGCTACGCTGATGGCATCAAAATCCCGACCCTGGTTGAGCTGGGGCTGGCAGCTGGGGTTTTGGACCTTTGGATTTGTGAGGGGCCTGTCCTGTTCCCTTGCCTTGGGGACCCTGCTGAGGGGTCTGGGTGGCAGGGTATGGGGGATAGCCCCAGTAAGACTGGCCCTTCTGGAGGAAAGGGGGTTTCTTGCCCTGCGGCTTCTTTCGAGGAAGGGTGGAAGTTTTCTTTGAGAGCCGGGTATGAATGACGTACTCTGTCTTGATTTCAGTTGCTTTGTCCTCCATTGGTTTGCCGAAGAGTTGATCTCTGAGACATGGGATGTCAAGAAGTTTTTCTTGTACCCACTGCTCGAGATCTGACAACTGGAGCCAGGCCTGGCATCAAGCGCCGATGCTAGTAGCCGCCACCCTCGCGCTGGACTCGAAACCACCATAAGTGGCTTGAAACAAGTACTTGGAGCACTCCGAGACAGACTTTGAAAGAGTCGGAAAATGCCGGAGGTGGTCTGCATCAAGGCCAGTCACGAAGCCCTCAAGCTCTTTGGCCAGGTCCCAGAGGAACATGCCGATATAAAGTTGGTAAGTTTGGATACGGCATGTCAGCATCGAGCCCTGGTAGCATTTTTGCCTGAGGATATCGAGGATGCAGGACTCCCTGCCCAGGGGCACCAAAGAGTGCAACCAGGCTTTTTTGCCAGCGCATGGCCGACTCAACCACCACAGAAGTGTGAGGGAGTTGCGCCTTACGGAAACCTGGGCCATGCTTGACCTGGTACATTGTATCCAGCCAGCGGCTGATGATGAATATTGCTGCAGGGGTCTCCCACATCCTGAGGAGGCGGCGGGTAAAGATAGAGGGAACGGGGACTG
Source organism: Ichthyophis bannanicus (assembly GCA_033557465.1). NCBI lineage: Eukaryota > Metazoa > Chordata > Amphibia > Gymnophiona > Ichthyophiidae > Ichthyophis > Ichthyophis bannanicus. The sequence continues at coordinate 1,510,593,923 of CM066032.1, read as the reverse complement.
TCAAGGTCTCCTTCAGTGGCACCTCGTACTCGAGGATGTCAAGTTTCTCCATACAAGGGTCCTCCTCCGACTCCATTGTGAGGGAGAGCCCCCGAGCTATGTCCCTGATGAACTCGAGAAAGGAGGTGTCCTCGGGTGGGGATCGGCACCTGACAGCCGACGGAGACAGGTCCGAGGGGAGGTTTCAGTGGGCTCGAGTCTCGGGGGATGTCTCAATGTCGGACTCCCAATCAGAGTAATCCGAGGACTCGAGACCCACTGACTGTAGGAGAGCTGGCAGCTCTGGTCTTGGGTGCTTCAAGGCCAGGGCATGACCGGAGCCAGAGGCGCTTGCCTGCAAAGACCTCGCTCCCGAGGAATGGCAGCGAGAACGAGAACCTTGCCGAGGATCTGACCAAGGCGTCTGGCTCTTGGCGATCGCTTCAGCGGCCTGGGGAGTCTTTGAGGTCGAGGTCCCTGCTGTCTCTGCATGGCTGGTCAGCACCCACTGGGAGGCAATGAACGCAGAAATGCTGCGCTCCATGACCAACATGCGGGCTTCCCGTTCGGGGGTAGCAGCCATTGACACAGACGCTGAGGCAACCAGATCAGGTGTCAAGGAGGCGAGGGAGTCCTCGATGGGATGCTTGGAAGACCGAGGTCATCCCCAGAGCCCCAACATCCGTCCTGGGCACTTTTCGGGGACACTCCCGCTTCAACTCCTCAGGTTCTCGTCAGGGACTGACAGACGGGCACGGGACTTCCCGTGCTTGTCCGCTTCTCCGGAAGAGGCCCTTGAGGTCGTCTTCTTCTTACGCTCTCACTCCGGGGCACCTTGTTTGGAGTGCCTGCAGGGGCCGCGGGAGCCTTGCGCAACTGAGGAGCCGTGCTTGGCCTTTAAGCATGAGGCTACCGGGGATACTGGGGTTGAGTCCGCCTTGTGGAAGATATAGTCCTGCTTAAGCTGACGGCTCTGGATGGCCTTTGCGGACATTTTCTTGCACAAATGGCATTCCTCCGGGTCATGGTCTGCATCCAGACACGGGAGGTAACAATCACGAGTGTCGATGAGGGACATGGTATTTTTTTTAACACTGATCACATTTTTTAAAACTGGTAGCCATTGGGGCGAATAGGACCCCCACAAGGTTGAATACCTTTAATGCGACCAGCGGTTGAAAAAGGCACGAAAGCGCTGAAAAGTAAAAATGAGACAAAAGGAAAAGTTCAAGGCCTGATGCCGCAGCAGCGGGGTCTCAAGGCGGGAGAGTGCAGTCACAAGCCGGAAAAGTACAAAAATGTATGGGTTAAATCAACTTTTTTCCGGGGGGACAAGACAAACATCTGTAGGGCTCCATGGAAAAAGAGAGACTGAGAAAAATGGCACCCTTGGGCGGGAAGTGGACCACGCATGTGTGGTGGCATCTCCCAAAGGCTTTCTTTGAAAGCTGGGGAGATGCTCCTGCAAGGGCTCCGTCAGCGTCAACGTCACCCATATGTGAGGACTGACTTCCTGCTTGTTCCTGGGGAAAGCCTGAAGCTCAATATGGGTCCTGATCTTCACTCACCGATAACTAAAGGAGGTTTGGAAGACTCTAGGCCAAGTCACTGGCCCCTGGGTGGTATGGATATTGTGATGCCCTCAATTCTTGTTTTTTCAACAGAAAAGGGAAGGTTACATCTCTGATAAGCATACTCCCTGGGTTTCAAAGGCAGAAGCTGTCTAGAAAACTTAACACAGAGAGGAAGGAAGTAATCCTGCAGAATACCAACACTGCTCTTACCAGGGGTACATCATAAAAGATGTTCTTAACTATTAGCATGGGGACATTTATGTAACAGCTTGGTGGCTAGAGTGCCCTGCTATATTGAGAATGGATGCAGTGAGGTTGTCAACCTCTAGAACCAGTATAGATTTTATTTTATTTATTTAACAATTTTTCTATACTGCCTTAAAATCAAGGCGGTTTACAATGAACTTCAATTTACAGAAAACTTTCAATAGGAACAATTAAAAACTTTATCCCAATACAGAATAACTTCCTTAGCAAACATAGGGAGGGGGAGAACTGGGAATGATAAAGTATAACTTATGTACAATGTGATGTTTATGTAGGAGTTCATGAGGGGGAGCATCAGGTTTCATTGACGTGCTCAATGAAAAGAAGGGTCTTGAGCTGTTTCCGAAATTCCTTAATGTCTGTGGTGGTTCTCATTTTCTCCGGGAGAGTGTTCCAGATAGAGGGAGCGGCAAGCGAGAGGGCCCTCTTGGGTGTGGCTTGTTTGGCTTTTGTGGACAGGTTGGGTGTCGGTATGGTATTGATGTTGCTTCTCTCAGGTCTGTTAGGTTTGGTATAGATGAGATCCTGCAGACCTCTGGTTGTTAGGTTGCTTTTGATCTTGAAGATGGTCAGGGCAGATTTGTATTTGGCACATAATGTGATTGGCACCCAGTGCAGTTGGTGCATGAGGGGAGTTATATGCTCTCGCTGAGATGATCCCATGATGGTTCGAGCAGCGGTGTTTTGGACTAGTTGCAGGGGTCGAGTAGTTTGTTTAGGCAGACCTTGGAAGAGAGCATTATAGTAGTCCAGAGATGGCGTTATGATGGACTGACATACTGTGCGAAAGTGTTCTTTACTGAGGAAAGGTTTTAATCTCCTGATTATTGCAAGCTTGTGGAAGGCAGACCTGGAGGTTTTGTTGATATGAGCTTGTACGTTGAGATGCTTGTCAATGATGATACCCAGGTATCAGACTTCATCCTTTATTGTGAATTGGCAATTTTGATTGAGGCAGGAGGGTTGAAATCAGTATTCCTTGTAATACTTCAGTTTTCTTGATGTTGATATTGAGGGTGTTTTTGGTAAGCCAGGTTAACATTTCGTGGAGGCATGTTGACATTGTAGTGAAGTCGAGAGTCTAACTGGATTGGGGTGTAAGCCAAAATATCATATGCATATATGGCATATTGTATATTGTGTTTCCTGAATATGCTGCAAACTGGTTGTATATAAATGTTGAATAGGAGGGCAGAGAGCAAAGATCCTTGAGGAACTCCTTGGTCGGTGTGAAAAGTCATTGAAGTGAGCAGACCAGATCTGACTATTTGTTGTCTGCCTCCGCTTGAGGGCGATGTTCTGGATCCTAATTGATGCTAGTCGCTCCAGGATGATGTCATGGGAGACTGTGTCAAAGGCAGATGATATGTCGAAGATTAATAGATGATTTTAGTCTTGTCCTCCGAAACCTCCGACTGCCCCTGCGTTTCTATCTCCATTCGAGCTCTCTTCGGCAATACCGCCGAAGCCGCCACCGACAGAGTACCTGGCCTTTTCTGTCCCAAATCCACCCCCCCCCCATGGGACCAGAAGAAGAGGAAGAGGCTTCTCTTTGCGAGCCACCAAACGCCCTTTGAATCAGAGCTACAAAGTCTGGGGAAAAAATTGACGACAAGTCAACCAGACAAGGATGCCTGAGTCAGCGGGACATCTGGCGCCGAGGAAGGCCCCGGCATGGGCTCCGCCGGATCTACCACAGGAGACAGGGGCCCCTGTATGGCCACCTCCCGTTCCTCCGCCGTATCTAACTGCTGGAGTTCTGCGGCGAACATTTGGCTACAGCCCCTACAGATTCCCGCATCTGAAACTGCCAATCTCTTTACTCCGCAGAGTAAACATAATGTCTTTGCAGGCATCCTGACCCCTTGGCACTCGGTCCAAATGCTCCTAAGGCCCCCCTTGAAGCCAAACTGGAGCTCCGCTGAACCAGCCTGTGTATCCTGAGACGTTTTTTTTAACTACACCAAAATTGAGCAGGGGACTGCCTGAGTTGAATTCCACCAAAATAAACTGAAAACGAAGCTCTGCTGCCGAATTACACGCGTTTGTTTCCCCGCCGCCGCTAATGGCGTTTCCCGCTCAAAATACACGCGGCGCGGGTCTGCCGTTTAATCGGACCCTGGCCAAAGGAATCCCTCTGTACAAATATTACCGCGGCTTACCTTGCTCTGAGCCATGTCCTCAGCCTCTTACCTTCAAAGGCTTGAGTTAGACTGGCTGATTCCCCCCCCCCCCAGGTCTGCTGTCTCCCGGTGCCGAGAATCAGCATGCCACGCTGCTACCGCGGGTCCTCTCTGCCAGGACAACCAAGCGCTTACAGGCAATCCCTCTGTGAGGCGCTGGGGAAGGCCCCCTTCAGGGTTGTTAGTCCCTTCCGATCAAACTGGACTGCCCCCGGAGTCTATTCCTTCCTTCTCCCAACTCGTCCCCGAGAAGGAGGAAGGGGAGAGAGGCCTTCAGCAGACAAAATTTAAAGGTATATCACCTCAAAATCAAATCCTCACCAAAAGAACTACAAAACCCCAATGAAAATCAAACACCCAATTTAAAGGCAATTTAAACCCCCAAAACTAATCTAGCTTCCACTAACTGTCCTTAATTGTTTCTCTAGTGAGCCAGGAACTCCGGCTCACATCCTCCAGCTGCTTGGAGACTGATATAACTGGAGTGAGGAGGCGGTGCCTGTGTCTTTATACCTGTGTCATCAAAGAATGACATTTATCAGTCTCCAAGCTGATGGAAGAGGATCACAACCCCAGAGTTTCTGGGACTAGACTGGAGGGACGATAAGGAATAGATGATTTTAGTCTTGTTTCAGAGCCGTCAATGTCAATCAAGCGGAGCATGCCGGAGAGGGCTGACTACTTTGAAAAGCATAAGAACATAAGAAATGCCATACTGGGTCAGACCAAGGTCCATCAAGCCCAGTATCCTGTTTCCAACAGTGGCCAATCCAGGTCACAAGTACCTAGCAGGTTCCCAAAAAGGCACACAGATTCCACAATGCTTGACCCGGGGCAAGCAGTGGATTTCCCAGGTCCTCTTTAATAATGGCTTATGGACCTTTCTTCCAGGAGCTTGTCCAAACCTTTTTTAAGCCCAGCTACACTAACAGCCTTCACTACATTCTCCGGTAACCAATTCCAGAGTTTGATTAGGCATTCAGTGAAAAAATATTAGTGTCAAATGGGTTACATTGTAGCTTCATTGTGTGTCCCCTAGTTCGTCTACTTTTTGATGGCATAAACAACCGACCTGCATTTACCCGTTCCGTTCATTAATTTATAGACTTCTATCATAGCTCCCTTCAGCAGTCTCTTTTCCAAGTTGAAAAGCCCTAACCTTTTAAGCCTTTCCTCATAGGGCTATCCTTCCATCCTCTTTACCATTTTGGTGGCTCTTCTCTGTTTCTAATTTCTTCTCTGTTTCTAATTTCACTATATCTTTTTTAAGATAGGACGACAAGAACTGCACACAATATTCAAGGTGCAGTCACACCACAGAACAATGCAGAGCATTATAATATCCTTGATTTTATTCTCCATTTCTTTCCTTGCAGGATTCTGACTTGAAGGTGCTGAGCATATTTGCACAGGGACCTGTTAAGATGCAGTTTTATCCACAGATATAACGTTGAAAACTTTTTCTGCTATTCAATAAGCAAATCAAGAAACCTTATTTTTCATGTTATCAAGGACAAGAACAATGTTGATAAAAAAAAGCCATGTATGTTAATACTGGACTGCAAACACATAGGAAAATACATACTAGGCACATACTTTTACAGTCCATCCGCACGAACAGCTCCTGCAGTTCGGATTCCTTAGAGTCTGACTTTATCCCACACACAAATATGTTGCAAGTAAACTGGTTTGTAAGCATAGACATATGGGCAAGAGTTAGCGCTGTACATCCATTAGCTACTATGATATCATCATCCATGTTCAATAAGGCCTTTACAGAGTGCACAGCCAAACTGTGATACTTGTCCTAAAAGACAATGAAAAAAAAATATGCCATATTATATCAACACAAATTTGCAAAATAAAAATACCAAACTTGTAATTACAATTTTATTAAATTAGTGGTTCTTAAAGTTGGAAGAAAAGCCTCCTAGCCAAGGTTCCACTATGCTCCACAGAAAGCTCAGATGAGCCAAGGAGGACTGGTGCTAAAAATGGAAAACAGCAAAACTAGCCTTCAATACAGTTAACATTTACAAAAGGTTAGTGCAACCACAATACAGACACTAATCGGAAGCATAAAACAGAGCATAAATAAGAAATGGAAGTCTTGGAATCCTTGTTAGTGGAGGGGCTCATTAGTTCAGAACTTGCAAACCTATGGAATAAAACACTCTTAGCAACAAACAATACTTCTTAGCCCAGAACCATTTTACATTTTCAAAATTATTTATGTTATTTTCTCCAGTTTTGTATAATTGTTTGCCATCATCTATTAATTATAGAAGTCAATACTGAATTAATCAAACTTGGACAATATCCTACAATGACAATTTCTTGGTGTCACCAAGGAATGTAGAATGGGGATTCTGGGACTCCTGAACCATAACTCATGCTTTTCCTTAAATGCTGAAAGTTTAAATACGTTTGGACTCTAACTGCAACATCTGAAACGTAGAAAAACGTTCACTCTACTCCTTTCAGTGCTTCCTGGCAACATCTGTTTCCCACTGACAAGCAGGATTCAGTTAGACACACAAGTGGGTGACATCTGTGTGGCCCTTCCTTCTGCACAACAGTCTCCTCTCATTTCCCTTGGTTTTGTTTTCCTGCTCTATGAAACAGAAGCAAAACCAAAGGTTTCTCAGATTCAAAAAGGTCTGTCATCTCTAGTTGTGTCTAACTTGTTTTTGCAGTCCCTAAAATGTTTTTTATATTATTAGTTTGTTATCTATGTTCCTGCAGAACGTGTTACAAAGTTAGTGTTCCATCCATGCCCTCACCGTGAAAGAAAAATCCAAAACTTGGACATCCATTCAAGATGACTGATTTGTCTGAATTCAGACCATAACAAGGTTAACTGAAAGCACTGTGGCAGGATCTCTCTGCAAGCCTGAAAAGACCACCTTGTAATGCTTGTGGAGGCAGTTCAGGTGAAGACGTTCCAGATGGCCCAGGAGAAGAAGAATGTTGTCTGTGCAGAGATTGGCTGACTCTGCACTCCAGAAGATCCTTCTCTATGAACAATGCCTCTAGACTGAGACTTCAAGAGTGCAGCCGAAAAAAAAAACAGCACCATGGGTCCTCCAAGATGGCACAACCAAGCATTGTAGTGGTATCTACTATCCTAAAAGATGATTTTGTTCCCTTTGCTAAGCAAACATAGAAAGCCCTGTATCTGACCTTTGCTAGGCCTTGGCAATTAGAAAGAGGGCAAATGCAGCAGGCGGCACTTGCGTAACTAAAGCAGCCTTCTACTTTCTGACTGATCTCCACAGGCATATATACCCTGCCCCGGGACAGCGGAACATCTTTTTGCTTGGGAGGGCCAATCAAATCAAGCCAGTCCTTGCTTCTCCCATCTCCCTGGTTGCTGATGCTGATGTTGTATGGAGCAAAAATATATTTATTTATTATTTTTAAAAATGTTATATACTGCTGATCAAAATTTTCCCTGCAGTGTACACCAGACTTATATGAAACAATATCCAAACACAAATATATAATAAACACACCGCCCCTTAGCCCTCATCATCCCCCTGTGCCTCCTCCAGTTATAATTTAAAGAACTGTGCTTCAGGCGCAAATTCTTTCACCATTCAGCTCCACATGGAAGGGATCCCCCAGGGGCACTCCAGCACAGCCGCGATCAAAGGGGACAGCTCCGAACACAGAAAGGGCAGGTATAAGCCAGACTGCATTGCTCCACATGGCTCTCACATCCCCTCTTAGCCCTCATCATCCCCCTGCGCCTCCTCCAGCTGTAATTTAAAGAATCACACTTCAGGCATGCCTGCGCCAAAGGGCCCTGAGAGTTGACCTACAAGTGGACTCTTAACAGCAATCAAAGCAAGTAAGCAAGGCCCCTGCAAACTGTACTTCTGCAGTCTTCCACAGTCCAACCACCATCTCCCACTAACAGACAACCAACGACACAGACCACTCCTTCCAGCACATCATACCTATAACCACCAGTATACCAAGTGCACCATCCCCAACAATGTTATATATTAGTCTCTGGCTTATCCTCCTGGACCTCCTTGCTCTCCTCCTAACTGGAAAAACTAACCCTCTACTTCACCAGATGCCCATCCCAATCATTTACAACCTAAGATAGTTGAAGCAATGCAACAGGAACCTCGCTCACACAAATATAGACAGCAGAACCACCTAATCAAAATACAACCCAACAACTCTGACACATGTGAACCTCAAACTTCCTAATAGCACCTCAACACTATACTGCACCCTCATCCATAAATGCATCCTCTTCAACGCACGCTTTTGGCACATCAAAAATCCAATCATATCCAAACTCATAACAGATCAAAAGATTGACATAATGTACATTACAGAAACCTCGTTCGCGACAGTAGACAATGTAATAGTTAACCAGTTAAAACCCAACACCCAGGACTTCCGGTGATGCGGTGAGAGTGAGCGGACGTGCTCTGCTCGCGCTCCGACCGTCCCCAGCCTGAATCGATAGATTGGAGCCGTTTGTCAGCCCCCCAGCCCACCGAAAGTTTATCCCCCGGTGATCGGGTCACTCAGAGAGGTGAGTGAGGACAGCGGAACCACTAGCGCGATGGCGGCGGCGCTGCGAACGGGGAAGAAGGAACGCGACCGTGGGCCAGGGGTCAGCAAGATGGCGGAGAGCACGCCGGCGCCGAGCTCCCCGGCCTCACCGGCCCGGGTGGAAGACATCTCAGCGGCGGTCGCAGAGGCCTTGTCCGCCCAGTTCACTGTCATACGGGAGAAACTCGATGTGGTACAGAGCTCCGTGGAGAGCCTGGGTAAAAGGCTTCAAGAGGCAGAGGAGCGTGTGGGGCGCGCAGAAGACACCCTCGCCACGTTGCAGCAGTCCGTGGATGGCCTTCAGACCCAGCTGCGCTCCCAAGAGACCAAACTCGATGATCTGGAGAATCGCTCCAGGAGGAACAACTTGCGAGTGATGGGGGTCCCAGAAGCCATATCGGATGCTGAGCTCCCACGCTACTTGACGGGGCTCTTTGCACCACTGCTGACCGGGGACGCAGCCGGTGAGCGCATCCAGTTGGAGAGAGCGCATCGTGTGGGCAGCCGCATGGTGCGGGACTCGCGACCGCGAGTGGTGCTGGTGAAGTTTCTTTGCTTCCCCCAGAAAGAGGCCATCTTGCGAGCAGCGAGGGCTCGCGGTGGAGTGGAGACAGACAACGTGCGGATCCGGCTTGCCCAGGACTACTCTCAGCAGCTCAGTCAACGCCGCAGGGCATACGCACCACTATGCCAGAAGTTGATTGACTGTCACATTAAATTTGTGGTGCAATACCCGGCGCGTCTGCATGTGATTCGAGAGGGGCAACGCCGGAGCTTCGAGTCAGCAGAATCGGCGGCGGCCTATGTGGACAGTATCACATCTAATGGTGGAGCAGGCTGAGGACTTGGAGCGGCTGGCGTACGCAGCACAGTTGGATTGCAATTCCCAGTTGGAAAGGGTCTCAACATTTTAGGTTGGGATCTTGCGGGGAGTCTGTCTGCCAACACTGGACTGCCGGTCCTGCTAAATCTCCCCTTGGCTAACCGGGCGTGAGCACCTTGAGACTGGTGGATGGCCGGGTTGGAGAAGCTATCATGTTATTATTAGTCTTTGGATAACTGCTGAAATTTTGGCCTGTTCCTCTCTGTCTCCCACCCCCCGTTGATTTTTTGTCCTGTTGTTATGTTTGTGTTTGTTTTGTTTTTACTGGTTGAAGCTAATTTGTGTTGGAGACCGGTGTGGGTTGAGCTTGGGGTGCCAGCGGGGGGGGGGGGGGGGTCCAAAGCCCGGGGAGGCCGGCTGAGTTGCCCCTGCCTCGTCTCTGGGCCGGGTGGGGGGGGCGGATCCACTGGGCGGGAGCATGGGGGGCTGCGCGGCATCGCACTGCTTTGCGCGGGGCGGGGTTGCTGCAGCCCCCGGGCCGGCTCCCTCGTATTACCAGGGGGACGCCACGTGCCGGTGGGGGAACGGGCACAAAAGCCAGACAGGTGACGGGGGTTCAATGCTTTGGTGAATCGGACCCGGGCTGGGGGTGGCACACCCCACCCCCGAGATCGGGGGGGGGGGCCCACACCCAGCTGTATAATGTGGCTTCCGGTCCTCCTTATCTTTGTGTGTCTTTATGCTATTGAAAGTGAATATTGTGCATATGTTTATGATGTGTGGGGAAGGTTGCTGCGGGGGGGGGAGGAGGCAGTGTCTGGTTTCCTTGTGAGAGCCTGGGCGTGGGGGGAGTCGTGTAGTGGGAGGGGGGGGGACGGTGGAGCGCATCACTGGAAGACCTATAGGCATAAGGCGAGGTGAGGTGTAATGGAGGTGAAAAGGTTAGTACTATTTGGGGGGGGAAGGGCTGGGGGGGAGGGAGCCGGGGGCTGGGGGGGGGGAGGGATCAGGGAGCGAAGGGAGGGGGGAGGGAGGTAGGTTGCAGCCGATATCATCCCCAGGGAGGGTTCAATATCCAACAGAGGGAGAAGGGGAGGGGGTTCCAGGCTGGGAGGACCCTGTCCCTATTTGCTTATATTACCGGTCAGTTGAGTCTTGACACTGCCCCGCCGCCGTGAAAGTTATTACCTGGAATGTCTGCGGACTAGGTAGTCCCATTAAGAGATATAAAATTCTGCAGGCCCTAGCGCGGCAGAAATGCGATATTGCATTCCTGCAGGAAACCCACCAGACAGCAGAGGAGCATAGCAAATTACGCCGAGACTGGGTCGGGCAGGTGTGGGGGGCCCCGGCCGCCGGGAAGAAGGGAGGGGTGGCCATCTTGGTTCATAAACGGATACGTTGTTCAGTCGAAGTGGAAGTGCGTGATGTGGCGGGGCGTTACCTGTTTTTGCAAGGTACCTTGGAGGGGCAACCGGTCATCTTGGGGACGGTATACGGGCCGAATTCCCTGGATCCTTCTTTTTATGCCACTCTGGCTTCGAGAGTGGAGCGGCTGCATGAGTCTCCACTGGTGGTGGGCGGAGATTTCAACGGTGTGCTCGACGTTGAACTAGATACCTCTAGGGGAGGAGAGGCCCGGGAGCGAGGGCCGGTGTCGCGGGTGTTGCGGCGTTTTCAGTCTCGTTTGGGGTTGGTAGATACATGGAGGGTGTTGCACCCGATGGAGAAGGATTTCACGCACCAATCGCGAGCCCATGGAACTAGCTCTCGCATTGACTACCTTTTGCTTTCTAAGGAGATCTTTGCCAGAGCGGTAGATGTGCAGATTGGACCTTATGAGATCTCCGATCACGCCCCAGTGTGGCTGGAGCTGGGATGGGGGGGGACATCAGACCGGTCGCGGCTTTGGCGGTTCCCGTTAGAACTCTACCGGGATGCACAGTTTCACCAGTTCCTGGAACAACGTTGGCGTGACTTTGAAGAAGTCCATCGGGGCCACCAGGGAGACCCAGAACTGATATGGGAAACGGCTAAGGTAGTACTGCGAGGCGACATCATAGGCTTTGCAGCCCGTAAGCGTAGAGTGCTTGTAGAACGGATTCTGCAGTTGGAGAAGCATGTATCATTGTTACGTAGGCGCCTGGCGCGGACCCCGACCACTGGACTTCAGAAGGAGCTGTGGGAAGCCCGAGTGGACCTTAACGAACTGCTGCACCAGCGCGCTAAGAAGTCTATTCTATATTACCGCTATCGACTTTACTGCTATGGTGACAAGCCCGGTCGCTTGCTGGCCCGCTGTTTGCGGGGTCCGAGAGGTTCTTGTACGGTGGCGGCTTTAAGAGATGAGTACGGGACGTTGCAGCGGGACAGCCGGGTGATAGGGCAGGTATTTCGGGGATTTTTTCAGAAACTCTACGCAGCAGAGGTTAGCTCCCCCTCAGCTGCATTGGACTATCTTCGGAAGCTGCAGCTGCCCTCACTCACGGTAGAGCAAAGCCTCTCCTTAGGCCAACCGATCACCACCGCTGAAGTGGAATCGGTAATTCAGGCGGCAAGCTGTTTTAAATCGCCGGGGCCGGACGGTCTGGGGGCCGAGTTTTATAAACTGCTTAAGGGTTATGTTAGCCCGGCCTTAACGGCGGTCTATGCACAACGGGTGGAACAGGGTGGTTTCCGATGGGGGACTAACCACGCACACATCACCTTGATTCCGAAGCCGGGTAAGGACCCCGAATTGCCTGCCTCCTACCGTCCGATTTCTCTGTTAAACTTCGATATTAAGATCTTTGCTAAAGTGTTGGCGGACAGATTGTCGGGATTTTTAGATGCTTTGGTCCATAGTTCCCAGGTCGGCTTCGTGAAGGGGCGGTACATCGTCCGAAATATGCGTAAGATCCTGGCCTCGCTGGAGTGGGTACATGCCCAGCAACTACCCTCCCTGCTGGTAAGTTTTGACGCGGAAAAGGCCTTTGACCGGGTCTCCTGGAATTATCTCAGGACCTTGTTGCCATGTTATGGCCTGGGAGCTCCCTTTTGTGCAATGATTGATTGTCTCTATGCTGCTGCTCCCACAGCGGGAATACTTTGTAACGGGGTGTTATCTGCGGCCTTCCCGTTGGAGCGTGGTACGAGACAGGGGTGTCCTCTTTCGCCTCTACTATTTGTCCTCTCCCTGGATCCACTAATTCGGGCGGTGGAGACGTCGCTGGCGATTAGGGGGGTGCAGATTGGGTCTCATGCTTTCAAGGTGTCGGCTTTCGCGGATGACCTTTTGGTACATCTTGTATCTCCGGAGGTTTCCCTACCGCATCTGCTACAGGAATTTCAGACTTATGGTCTTTTTGCCGGCTTGCGGATTAACAGCGAGAAGTCTGAGGCATTGGATGTTTCCGGGACTCTACAACCGAATTGGGTGGGTCAGTTTCCCCTTAAATGGGCTACCTCCTATTTTACTTACTTAGGTATCCGGTTGACTCGGAGGCCGCGAGACCTCTACCGATATAACTTGGACTGGATGTTGACGCGATTACGCTCTCAGCTATTGGCATGGGACCCCCTACCGCTTTCCTTGTCAGGTCGGGTGGCGGCGGTAAAGATGGTAATTCTACCTCGTTTGTTGTATTGGCTCCAAACGCTACCGGTGTGGTTGTATCGAGGAGACCTGTGTCGGCTGGAGAGGGTGCTACGGCTTTTCCTATGGCGTGGGGCTAGGGCCCGTATCCCTCTGAGGAGGTTAATGGGGAAGTGGCGGGAGGGAGGGATGGGGTTCCCGGATCTGGGCATGTATGCGTTGGCATGTCAGGCCCGCCACCTAGGGGACTGGCTGGGAGGGACGGAGGTCTATACGCCCACCTCACTGGAGGAGGCTTTGGTTGCCCCCCTCTCATTATTAGGAGCTTTACACACTAAGCCCAGGGACCTGCCGGACCGCTTAGGACGTTGTGTTTTGTTTAGCTCAGCCCAGCGGACCTGGCGGTATCTAAATGCCCGATGGGGACGTCCTGGACGGTCTCCCGCTGGCTGCCTTTACAGGGTAACGTTCACTTCGAGCCTGGCTCCGGGACGCGGGGGTTTTGGGACTGGTGGAGAAGGGGTATTAGATCCCTAGGGCACTTGGTCGACGCTACAGGGCGCTGCAAACCTTTTCAGGCCCTCTGTCAGGAGTATGATTTGACGGCACGACATACCTTTATGTTTCTGCAGGTCTCTCATTATATTGCGTCTCTGCCTAAAGAGGCGCTTGCTTTGGAGAGATCTGAGCAGTTGCTGGGTTTTTTTGCTTTGGGGGAGGACGACCCCCCCTCGATAGCGAGTCTACGGGCTCGACTAGATGGGGTCCGCCCCCCGGTAGACTATCGTGGGGTGGAGGCGGCGTGGGGGGTGGAGCTGGGAAGAGAGGTTTTCCCTAATACCGTGCATACCGCTCTGTGTCGGATTGCTGTGGTGGTGGAGGGGGCGCGGTGGCGCGAGGTGCAATTCAAATGCCTTACCAGAGCCTATTTTTCTCCCCGTAGAGCCCTACGCAGCCATTTGACGGAGGTGGGATGTTGCCCGCGCTGCCGAGCCCCTCTAGCCAATCTGTTGCACATGTGGTGGACGTGTCCGCACATCCAGCAGTATTGGAAGCGTATCGGGGCGTATGTTGGTGGCTTGCTGCAGCAGCGCCTGCGTTGGACAGGCGCCTTCGTGGTGCTGGATAGGATGGAGCCTCCCTACCCTGCCCGGCGCACTGATCGTTTGTTAATGCGGAAGGCCTGTCTGGTGGGTAAAGGTCCTATTTTGCGCCTCTGGCGGGAGCAGCGATCTCCCACGTTTATGGAATGGCGTAATTGTTTTCACCAACTTATGTTGATGGAGCGATGGCGAGCGCGGGGCAGTGTCAAGCACTGGACTTCCTTCCTGTTGGTCTGGAGTTCGTACATCGACACCTTGGGAGCCCGGTGCCGCAATGAGCTGCTACATATTGGCCCTTAGCGGAGTGGTAAAGTGGGGGTGAAGCGGTTATAGCGAGAGGATGCTGGCTGAGGGGGGAGGGGTGGGGGGTTGGGATAGGGATGGGATCGGGGGGAAAAGAGGGGGGGGGAGGAGGGGGACGGCGCCTACCCTAAATACCACAAAATTGTAATCATCTCCTCTGTGTTTCCCGGGGGGGATGAGAGCCCACCCCCTCGGAGATATTGTATGCCTTGTTCTTGTTTTTGTTGGTGATGATTAAAATAAAGTTTACAAAAAAAAAACAAAAAAAACCCAACACCCACAAAATACATAACTGTTCCAGAATCAACAGCAGAGGAGGTGGGGTCTGCATTCTAACCAGCAAAGAACTACAATTTACCACAGTAGAATCTTCATCCTCGCAGTATCTGGACATCCTCACAATCAAGAACAAACACTTCACTTTTTGCCTGACATACAAAGCTCCATCAACCACATATGAAGATTACTGAACATATTCGACGCGGTATGCACCCACACCAGCAAGCCGACCAATTTCATTCTGCTTGGCGACTTTAACCTATCATCAGCACCTAAAAAGAAAGGCAACGCCTTTACAGAAGCCATGGACAATCTGCAATTTACCCAATTAGTCAACAACCACACCCACATTAAAGGCAGTATCCTGGACCTAATTTCCATCCCGACCCTCCTTGCAAACTACCCTGAGCAACTACCCCCACTATTGTGCCATTCCCATGGTTTGATCACAGCCTAATACACTTCATAATACCACATCCAAAATACAACCTCTCCCAAAACCTTAACCCTTCTCGCAGATTTCTACCATTCAACAACCAAGCATTTGTTCAGAACATCTTGCCTAACCTAGCTACTAACTCAATGGAAAACCACATTGAAATCCTCATCCAAAAATGGAACTGCAATATCCACAGTCGCCCAAGCACCTATGCAAGCAAGAAAAATAGCTGCCATTGCATTGCAGCGCACCATGGTTTTCAAAAACCCTAAAAGGACCTAAAAATGCAACCTGCGCCGCATCAAACGACAATGGAAGACAACCAAAGACCAGGATCTCCAAGCTAAATACCAAAGAGAACTGAGAAACTACTGTGCCATCACCCTCAAAGCAAAACAGGAATTCCATACCAATATGATCAAATGCGCCATCAATAAACCAAGAGAGCTTTTAGACATAGTCAAAACTCTCTCAAAAGACCCCACCCCCACACGACAATGCCCTCAACCCACAACTAGCACTTCACTTACAAGCCAAACAGAATGCACACAACCATAGAAGCTCTTTATAGCTTCCTATATCCACAGGACTAAACCCATCACACCCTGGTCTACCTTTGAGAACATCAGCCACGAGCAGCTTGACATAGTCACCTCCATAAACACAGCTACCTCACCCCTAGATCCATGCCCAGTATCATGGATTAAGATTGCAAGACCCTAATTGATACCGTGCCTGCATGATCAATGACTCACTTAAACGAGGCTTCCTGCCACCCCTTCTCAAAAAAGCCTGCATCAGACCATTACTAAAGAAACCCTACCTGGACTCATGCTCTCCAGATTCATACAGACCAACTGCCAGCATCCCCTTTACTGCAAAAGTCATAAAAAAACAGTTCAAAATCAGCTACAATGCCATGTAGATAATCGCTCACCATTAGACCACAATCAATATGGCTTTCACCTGCAACATGGCGTCGAAACCCTTCTCATCTCATTATTAGACATGCTCATTTCTGGCACCGAATGCATATTATAGGGCTTCATCATACTATTCCTGGACATCTCAGCAGCATAAGACTCTGTATCACACCAACTGCTACTCAACAAACTCCATAACATTGGCCTCCAGGACAATATTTTTGAATGATTTCATTCTTATCTCTCCGATCATAAGCAACAAATAAAGTAGGAGCTTGTAACTCCCTCCACTTGCATCAAGGAGTCTCACAAGCCTCTACTCTCTCTGCCATTTTGTTCAACATATACATTCTGCCGCTGTGCGACATCATCTGAAGCTTCAAGGTCCAATTCCAAATATACGCAGATGACATTATGTTATACACTCCATTTTCCACTCCCACGATCAACTACTCCACCCTATCCAAATGCTTCTTTGCAATCACCCAATAGCCAGAAGACCACAACCTTAACATAAACTATAACAAAACCAAAGTCCTCCATGTCATAAGAGAACCTCTTCTTCAGACCGCTGGCAACCATCACAATGGATAATATAAACTTCACAGTCAAAACTGAGGTTAGATATCTGGCAGTCATACTCGATCAATCCTTAAACCTACAAACATAAATAAAGAAAACAACTAAATCCATTTACAACAAGCTCAAACTACTAAGGAATCTCTGACCCCTCCTAAACTCTGAAGACTTCTGCACAGTCTGCCACACGATCATCACCCCACTGCTAGACTACTCCAACTCAATCTACCAGGGCCTGCCCAAACACATATCCCCTTCAGCTCGCACAGAATATAGCTGCAAGAGTTGTACACAGGGCCTCACGTCAGGCGCATATTACCCCAATCCTCAGACAACTTCACTAGCTTCCTATCACATCCAAATTAAGTTCAAGGTCATCCTTAACACATACAAAATCCTGAACAACCAGTCAGCAGAGTGCCTACAGGACCTAATATTAAGATTCACCAGTAGCAGGCCCAGGAGAGGTAACACCCTCAACCTCTTGGATATTTCCCCCGAAAAGCGCTCCAAAATCTAAAGAACAAATATCAGGACTTTCTCCCTGTATGCATTCACCATATAGAAATGCCTTACCACCCCAACTAAGAAACATTGAAACTCTGAGAGAATTTCGGAAAAGACTTAAGATCCTGCTTTTCCTGGAATGTTATGGTGCAGACTCCCTCTAACCAATCCCCTCACATGTAACCACTATCACTATCTTTCATTTTTTTATAAATAAGTTATGCTAATCTTCCTTACCACTCTTCTTGCTTTATCACTCCTATCAGTGATTACCTTGATTTTCAATAAATTTGTCTCAATGTTACTGTAGAAATGAACAGATAAAGGGATACCAGAATCCCCAATATGTAATTGAAGATGGATGAATTTCTTGTGTTTAGAAGTTTGACTTTTCACCTACTTCCTCTTAAATAGAATAGGATGTCATGATCATGAGTTCTGTGTAACTGTCTTTAAAATAGATGGAACACTGTTAACGTAAGCCTAAAGGGTAAACATAGGCTATGAACTGTGCAACCATAGTTCATTGTACAGTCAACTGGAAGTCCCTGCTGACACAACATAATTTTTGCAACTTTGCAATTATAAATAATTTTGTCATAATCAAGTAAATTTCATCACTGTAATCAGATCTTACTCTGTAAAAAGAACTTTGGCGACACCTTGTGTTATTTCATGGTTATAATAAATGACTGTTACTTCCCCTTTTTTCTTTAATAAATGGAGCTTTTTAGGAGGAAGAATTCGAATTCAATAAGCGTGGAACTATGCATGTCCATAGACAGTTTATTGTCTTCCCTCTGAGCTCAAAGAAAATAGCACTTGTGTGTGTCATTGTGTTCTGTATTACTCTCTGCCTGTTTCTCACTGTTTGAGGACCAGAGATCAAAAAGAGCCGTGGTATTGTGGCCAGATCACGGAGTTTTCTTCAGTTACATGTAAACTGCACCAGTTTTAGTTAATACGTTGAATGCACTGAATTCTCTGTAAACCATATCAACTAGTAGAAAGACAGTATAAAAAAAAAAGAAGATGCAAAATAAATAAACACATAAAATTAAAATAGTAAAACTCATCAGTGTTCACACATAACCCACCTTTAACATTCCACTATACCTTTGACTCATATCATCACCTTCTACCCACCATATGCCTATTCAAATTGGTAGAGGCATGGCCCCTGTAGCCCATGCCTTTCTGCTGCCTATGCCTTTCCCTATCTGTACAGGGTTAAATGCAGTTCTTTTATTAGCAGTGAGAAAAGATTCCTGGATCCTCAGTATTGTCAAACTGTGAGACCATCACCGATTTCAGTTTCTGCCCCTAGATCCATCCTTTGGCCTAGTTCCATATGACTCAAATCCATATCCATCTGCTTCAGTAAGAAGTCACATTCCTCCTAAAGTCAAACACAATAGAATCTGATTGAGTCCAGGAAAGGAATCAGGACTTCTACTCTAAGTACTTCCTGATTCCCAGAAGGACCACATCCCATTTTTCATCTTAGGTATCTCAATCAGTTCCTACACAAGGATAAACGTTCGTTCCATCCTTTCTTACATGAAAAAGGAAGGTTGACTCTGCTTAGTGGATCTCAAGTATGCTTATATACACATCCCAATTAATCCTTTGTGTATTCCTTCTGCATGCCAATGATTAGCAGTACAAATTTTTTCTTCCAGTCTCTCATAGGTCCCCAATTTTCAACAAATGCCTCGTGGTGATGGCTGTTCACCAGCATAAGTGGGGCAGCTATTTTTTTCATATTTCAATGACTGTCGTTTAGTAGCTTCCTCCCAACATCTGGCTCTCATCCTCAGAATCTAAGTAATACACCTCCTTCAGGGCCTAAGGTTTATAATCAACTTTGAAACATCAATAGTTCATCCTGCAAACAATATTCTGTTCATATTTACTATTCTGGACAGAATTTAAGTGAAAACTTTTCTGTCACAAGATAGATTACAAAAACAATGCAACATGTCCAGAAGATTCAATGTTCCAGGACAATCATAGCTAGGGCTACTTACAGATGCTAGGTCATATGGCTACTGTGGTCCAAGTCATGCCTTATACTTACCTGAAATATATATTAAATCCCAGTAGAATCCTTGCACCCAGCCTCCTCCTACCAAAATTAAGACTGTTATTTTCTCTTTGGACCATGCTACAATGGTGAAAGACTAAATTCAACATAACCAGAGGTGTCCCTTCAGCACTAATAGAATATAACTCTGTCCTTACAAAGCATGTTTTTAACACTGGTTGGAGAGCCCACCTTGGCTCTTTGTGTACTCTGGGAACCTACAGTTGTGGTCGACATTATGACACCCTTGCATTTTAGGTATGTTGTGTAAAATATCTTGAGAAATAGCATAGTTACTCACCTGTAACAGGTGTTCTCCAGGGACAGCAGGAATCAGCCCTCACTTATGGGTGACATCGGCACCAACAGAGCCCGTGTGAAACAATTCCCCAGCTTTCAAAGAAAGCCTTTGGGATTGCTGCCACGCATGTGTGGTACTCTTCCTGCCCAAAGGTGCCATCTTGCTCAGTCAGGTCCTATAGTTGAAGCCCTACTAAGCAGATAGCAAGGGAAGGACAAAAATAGTAACTCCTCAGGGGAGGTGGGAGGGTAGTGAGGACCGATTCCTGCTATCCCTGGAGAACACCTGTTACAGGTGAGTAACTACGCTTTCTCCAGGAACAAACAGGAAGTCAGTCCTCACTTATAGGACTCCCCAGCTACAGGCTACCGAGCCTGTAACCCAAAATGCCTCCACGAAGCCATGAGCAGAAGTCAGTGCCTGAAGGAGCCCGAGTCTTCGGGTCCCCAGGGCGAAGCTCTTGGTAGCCATCAAAGAAGGGTCGGAGGGCAGGAGTTGCTTATACCCCGAACAGCTTATACTCACTCTCCAGGCTGTAGTGCGAAGCAAAAGTGTTTGCTGAAGACCACGTCGCAGCCCGGCAGATGCCCGTTAGAGGCACTGAGCGCAGCGAGGCCACCGAAGCCGCCTTGGCCCGGACGCCGTGCGTGGTGACCCGTCGATCCAGTGGGGTGCCCGCCTTTGCTTGGGTGAAGGCAATGCAGTCCGCCACCCAGACAGAGATGGTGCGTTTGGTGACTGCCTGCCCCAGGCGATTAGGATCATAAGCACAAAGAGCCGGTCAGACTTGTGATGAACCTGGGTATGCTGCAGGTAGAAGGCAAGAGCCCTCTTGCAGTCGAGTGTATGCAACACCGCCGATGCCTGGTCGGTGTGCGGTCTCGGGAAGAAGGTTGGTAAGACTATCTCCTGATTGAGATGAAAGTCCGAGACCACCTTCAGTAGGAACTTGGGATGGGTACGGAGGACCACCCTGTTCCCGTAGAACCTGGTGTAGGGAGCCTCAGCCATGAGGGCCTAAAGTTAGCTAACCCGGCAAGCCGAAATCAAAGCCACCAGGAAGACCACCTTCCATGAGAGGTGCCGAAGCGAGCACATGTACATATTAAGATCCTTTCCTCTAAGGTGTACATATTAAGATCCTTCAGTCTTCATTATAAAGCATATGAGGACAGACTGAAGGATCTTAATATGTACACCTTAGAGGAAAGGCGGGATAGAGGTGATATGATTGAGATGTTTAAATACCTCCGTGGCATAAATGTTCAGGGAGAGAGCCTCTTTCAATTGAAAGCAAGATCAGCTACGACGGGACATGGGATGAGGGTGAAGGGAGATAGATTCAGGAGTGATATGCGGAAATATTTCTTTACGGAAAGAGTAGTGGATCCGTGGAATAGTCTCCCAGTGGAGGTGGTAGAGATGAGGACAGTAACTGAATTCAAAAAAGCATGGAACACAGAGGATCTCTAAAGGTAAAAAGGGGACTGTTGTAGTTGTTGATATGGAAGGACAGACTAGATAGGCCATGTGGTCTTTTTCTGTATTTCTATGTTTCTATGTTTCTAAAACCGGTGGCCATTGGGGCAAAAAGAGCCCCAGCTAGGTCGAAGACCTTTGCGGCCATTGGTTGAGGGAAAAAAGGGTGGGAAGCCCGCAAAAGGGAATTTTTACACAAAAGGACCTCCCTTCGCTCAGGGGAAAAGGAGAGCAGGGGAAGGACGGGTAGAGGACCGGTGCTACTGGAAAAAACACAGGCCAGAGAGACGTGGACATGTGTCCAAAGGTCTCCGCGGAAAAAGGGAGACTCAGCAAGATGGCACCTTTGGGCAGGAAGAGGACCATGCATGCATGGCATCAATCCCAAAGGCTTTCTTTGAAAGCTGGAAAATTGCTCCGCATGGGGTCCATGTCACCCATAAGTGAGGGCTTACTTCCTGCACGTTTCTGGAGAAAATTGGAAATATTCCAACTGCATGTCATCATAATATTTTAACAGTATTTTCAAAGGTACAGAACAAAAATAAAAAGATGTCTGTGCAAATTCGACGTAATGATTTCTGAGAAAAAAAAATATGTCCTCAATAGGATTAATGGCGCCCTTCACTAATATTTGGTTGCAGAACCCTTGGCAGTGATGACACCCTCCAAACATTCTTGTAGGCATCTGTAAGTTTCGTATATCTGTCTGCTGGTAGTTTCTCCCACTCTTCATCTGTCTGCTGGTAGTTTCTCCCACTCTTCAACTGTGATTTATTCTAGCTCATGAATGTTTCCGGGATTCCTTTTACCAATGGCAGATTTCAGCTCCTTCCAAAGGTCCTTGATTGTACTGAGATCAGGATTCATTGCTGGTCAGTATAAAACAGTCCATTTTTTCTTTTTTAGCCATTGGATGTATGTTTTGGGTTGTTGTCCTGCTGGAGGACCCATGACCTTCGACCTAGACCTAGTTTTCTAACACTAGATAGCACATTTCACTCAAAAATATCAAGGTAATCCTCTGACTTCATGATTCTTTTAATACATTCCACGTCTCCAGTTCCTGAGGTAGCAAAACAGCCCCACAAATTTATGGAACCTTCACCATATTAGCTGTAGGAAAGGTGTTTTTTTTTCCTTGTAAGCTTCAATTTTTTGCCTGTAAACGTATTACTGGTCTGCTTTGCCAAAGAGCTCAATTTTGGTTTCATCTGTCCACATAGCATAGTTACTCACCTGTAACAGGTGATCTCCGGGAACAGCAGGAATTTAGTCCTCACATATGGGTATCGTCGGTACTGACGGAGCCTGCGCGGGAAGGCTCCCCAGCGTCCAATCAGAAAGCTTTTGCGAGCATCCCACAGCACCTGCGTGCTGCCTTCCCACCTTTCCCAACTGCCTCTCTCCAGTTGAGTTTTAAAGCTGAGACAAAGAGAGAGAGAGGGAAAGGAAAGAGATAGAGAGATACAACTCCTAGGGGAGGTGGGTGGGTTGTGAGGACAAAATTCCTGCTGTTCCAGCAGATCACCTGTTACAGGTGAGTAACTATGCTATCTCCAGGAACAAGCAGGAATGTAGTCATCACATATGGGGACTCCCTAGCTTTAGATGCCAGGGAGAGACCCCAGAAGTTGTGTGTCCCTGAACAGGGCTCCACTTCCCCCCATGGATCTCTGGCATCCAACCAGGGATGGTGGGTAGGAGTTGATTAGGTATGGAACAGGTGTCGGAGAACAGCCTGACCAAACAAGGCATCCCGGCAGGAGTCCTTGTCCAAGCAGTAATGGGCTGTAAAGGTATGAACCGAGGCCCAAGTGGCTGCTCGACAGATGTCGTCGATAGACACAGAGTGCAGATGAGCCATTGAGGCTGCCATGGCTCACACATTGTAAGCTGTGACATGGCCTTCCAGAGAAAGATTCTTACTCTGATAGGTGTAAGAAATACACTGAGCAATCCAGTTAGACAGTGTTCTCTTGGAGACTGGAAGTCCCAAATGAGAAGGATCAAAAGCAACAAAGAGTTGAGAGGACTTTCTATGTTGCTGTGTTCTTTGTAAGTAAAAGGCTAAAGCTCTTTTACAGTCCAAGGTATGAAGATTCCTCTCTGCATTTGATGCATGAGGCCTTGGAAAAAACACAGGTAGGTAGATCGCTTGGTTCAGATGAAAAGGCGAGACCACCTTTGGCATAAAGTGTGGATGAGTCCTAAGGACTACCTTGTCATGATGGAACCTTGTATAAGGTGGATCAGCTACTAGCGCTTGCAACTCACTAATGCGGCGTGCTGATGTGATTGCAATGAGAAAGATAACCTTCCAAGAAAGGAATTTCAAGGAGGTAGTAACTAAAGGTTCAAAAGGTGGCTTCATGAGCTGCCCAAGAACCAGGTTTAAGTCCCATGCCACCGGTGGTGGTCTAATTGGAGGCTTAGTTAAAAGAAGGCCTCTCATAAATCTTGCTATGAGGATGAGAGGAAATAGGTTGTCTATTTAGAGGCTTAAAGGAAGCTGCAATAGCACTCAAATGGACTCTTAATGAATTAGTCTTAAGACCTGCATTGGATAAATGAAGGAGATACTCCAGCAATGATTCCAGAGGTATCGTAAGGGGGTTAAGAGCCTTTTGCGAACACCATATGGTAAACCTTTTCCACTTGAAAGCATAAGAGCGTCTTGTGGAAGGTTTCCTGGAAGCAAGAAGAATATCTTTTACTTGCTGAGGGATATTAAGTGCGACGCTCCTGCCTGCGCCCTGGAGCTAACAGGCAGGAGTGGCCTTATTGTCCCTTTGAGCAGAGGTAAACTGTTCCCTATGGATGCTGGGAAGTGTAGTTCACTCTCTTTTCTCTTAGGAATAAAGTGTAGTTGCGATCAGAGATGGTAAGGCTTGCAAGAAATATTTATTTGTATTGGGGAAGTTCTTCCAGCGCATCAAAATTCATATACATAAACGTAAAGGGTGCACTTGTAACACAAACAGAAGTAAAACAGGAACTTAGACCAACTAAAATAGAATTAGCTTTAACTTCAGCTTTTCCTCTATTGAGGAGCTTAACTCAGATCTGCCTCGAGTGGCCACTTATGAACATTGCAACCTCATAATACCAACTGTTCTTTTCACAGCGTGGGTTCAGAACACAGGTGCAGATAATTAACTCTCATGGCACGGGCAGCAGAAACAGCAAGGATTTGTATTCCTTTTTATACAAATGTGCCAAGCTTCTTTATACTACTCTTCTTTACAACATACAGAGCAGTCCATGCTACAAGGGTCAGTGCTACGGTAGGTAAATCATTTTCTACCTGCATCAAATCCTCTGAGTGAACAGAACTATTATCTTCATTAGGCTTCTGCTGTTTTCCTGCTTTCAGCTCTAGAAATTGTTTAAATTCTTGGAAGAGCAATTCAGCCTGCTTATTATCAGATTGACCTTTGTCAGCAAATGTTATGCCCTTCTCCCAGTCACTAACAGTTCCCACTTCAGCACTCGGCTTAAACAGTTCAGGGCAGTGAACAGGTTCCTTCAACAAAGCACTGAAAATAGGAAGTTGTGCTTTACCTTCTCTATCGTGGCTTGTATCAGAACTGCCTTCTCTCCGCCAGGCTCCTCTCCTCTTTGGTAGCTCAGGAGCTTTCCAGGTGTGGGTTTTTCTGGGCTTTCCAGGTCCAGGCTCTATCCTCTAGAATGAGTTTTCTTCAAACTGTGCCTGCCTTTGAGGCTTTCTATTCCAGGGTTCTGTCTTCTTCCAGGACTCTAAAACATGGCTCCGTCCATTCCTCACAGGACTCCTTTTATCAGCACCTTTAGAACTCCTTGCAGACCCTTTCCAAACACTCTCAACTCTTCCAGACTCACTCTTACAGCCAAACTGCTTCCTGGTCTCGGATCCACTCTCCAACGACCTCTTAGAGCCACTCTCCCACCTAGTCTCACTCATAGTCTCCTTAGCAGCCTTGTTCAAAGCTTTAAAAAGGAATTCTTTTCCCGGCACACCTTGTCCAATCCCTGGGTGTGCCCAATCAGCATTGCCTAACTCCTCCCCTGGGCTGGTGTCTGTTCCCAGCTCAGCAGAGCAGTATGTTTTTTTCCTTCTAGGATTGAAAATCCTGTGTAAATCCTTTCGCTTTTCAGGATTTTCTTCAATCTTCCTCCCTTCTGGAGGGCATTCTTCACCACATAAGATCATGGAGATCTAGGCCTTCAGCAACCAAGCCCTGAGATGCAGAGACTGGGGATTGGGATGCCATAACATTCCGTCCTCCTGGGATAGGAGATCTGGAGCAGACCCTAACTCCAGAGAGGGAGCTTGAGAGAGATGTAGAAGCAGAGGGTACCACACTTGCCGTGGCCAATGTGGAGCTATGAGAATCATATGGCCTCTGTCACTCTGAAGCTTGAACAGGGTTTGGGAATTAGGGGAATGGGTGGAAAGGCATACAGGAAGTCTTGACCCCAGTAAAGGAGGAAAGCATCCCTGGCCTGAGCCCCCTGAGCCGGAATTCTGGAACAGAACCGGGGAAGTTTGGCATTCCACAGACTTGCAAAGAGGTCTATGTCCGGGGTTCCCCAAGTTGAAATATCCTGGTCACCTGGTCTGCATGCAGATACCACTCGTGTGGAAGCAGAACTCGACTGAGTCTGTCTGCCCAAGAGTTTTGAATGCCTGGAAGATACACTGCCAGAAGATGAATCTGATGCTCTCTGGCGAGGGCCCAGAGTCGCAAAGCTTTGTTGCAAAGCGACAGAGAGCCTGTTCCCCCCTGCTTGTTCACATAGAACATGGCTACTTGATTGTCCGTATGAATGAGGACTGTCTTGTAGCTGAGCAGGGTGTGGAACACTCGCAGAGCAAGAAAGATTGCTCTGAGCTCCAAGAGATTGATATGTAGATAACTCTCCTGTGGAGACCAGGTGCCCTGGGTGGAGAGGTCTTGCAGATGAGCTCCCCAACCCATTGGAGAAGCATCTGTTATGAGAGTTGCTTGGGGTAAGGTTTGTTGAAAAGGGGACCCCAGCAACAGGTTTTGAGTGGACTTCCACCACTGGAGGGACAAAAAAAGGCGACTTGTGTTTGCTATTTTGTCTGAAAGGCATCCTGATGCCTGGGTCCATTGGGTGAATGAAGTCCACTGAGCTGCCCTCATATGGAGGCGAGCATAGGGAACCACAAGCACGGTGGATGCCATGTGGCCTAGTAGTTTTAACATTTCTTGAGCAGTTAGATGAGGCTTTAGCACTGCTTGAGAAGCTAACTGCACCAAGCGAAGGCAAGGGCCTGGGGGAGATAGGCCCTTGCCTTTGTGGTATCCAGGAAAGCTCCTATGAACTCTAAAGACAGAGTGGGAGTCAGACTGGATTTTGGGATGTTTATTACCAGCCCTAAATACTGAAGGATACGCATTGTGCAGGATAGAGAAGTCCTGGCCTCTGACTCTGTTGGGACTCGAATGAGCCAGTCGTCTAAGTAGGGGATGACGAATATTCCTAGAGTGCGGAGAAATGCTGCTACAACAGCCATGCATTTCGTGAACATCCTTGGTGCTGAGGCCAGGACAAAAGGAAGCACCCTGTATTGGTAGTGCTTTCCCTGAAAAAGGAACCGAAGGAACCTTCTGTGAGTTGGATGGATGAGAACATGGGTGTACGCATCCTTGAGATCTAGAGAACAAAGCCAATCCTGACTCTGAAGGTATGGCAGCAGAGATCCGAGAGAAATCATTTTGAATTTCTCCTTGACAAGGAATTTGTTCAATTCTCTGAGGTCTAAGATAGGTCTGTAACCCCCTGTTTTCTTTCGAATAAGAAAATAAGGGGAATAGAACCCTGTACCCTGTTGATGAAGGGGTACTTCTTCTATTGCCCCTTGGGCAAGAAGGATAGCGACCACCTGACCTAACAGGTTGATGAGAGAGGTCGGAGAATTGAACTGCTTTACTATTGTGTGAGGGGGCATGCTTGAAAAATGAAGCTTGTACCCCTCCTTTATGATGGAGAGTGTCCAATGCTCTGCTGTTATTTGCCCCCATCTGGGGGCAAAATGACAACCTTCCTGGAATGGTGGAAGGTTCTGGTCCCCCGAGAACCAGGAAGGCTAAGTTCTCTAGATGAGAGTCAAAGGCCCTGTGGAGGCTGAGCCTGCTGGGCCGGTTGAGGCCTAGCAGCCTTTACTTTCTTCTGTTTGGGTGGTTGCTGACCTTTCCTGGCAAGCTGACCTGCAGAATGTCCCTGCTGAACATAAGCAGGATAAATTTTTTTCTTTTAAGAATGGTTTCTTGAACAATTTTCTTCTAGCAGGATCAGCAGTGGACTTGGATAATCTATCCAAGGTGGAATTTTCAGTATCCATTTCATTGGCCTTTTCCTGCCAATCTTTACCAAACAGGTTCTCACCAGTACAAGGGATATTTCCCAATTTGTCTTGTACCCAGAACTCTAAATCAGATGCCTGGAGACAAGCAATTCTACGTGCACCTATGGCCATAACCGAGGTTCTGCTTATGCACTCAAAGCAGTCAAAGGCTGCATGGTTGGAAAATTTAGAAACATCTTGGGCATGTTTGACCAAAGTGAGAAAAGCCTGTCTTTTATCCTCAGGAAGAAAAGGACTTAAAGCCTCTAAATCATGTGACCTCCTTCAGGAACATTCCCATATAGAGACTATAGGAACTGATCCTGGCAGAAAGCATGGAAGCTTGGAAGACCCGATGTCCAAAAGCATCCAGGGTTCTGCACTCACGTCCTGGAGGATTAGAGGCATGTCTTTTTGCACTCTTGATCCTTCTCATAGCTGACTCCACTACAATAGAGTGGTGAGGAAGTTGAGTCTTATGGAACTCAGGACAAGGAGGGACTCGATACATAGTATCCGGTCTACGAGAATGAGGAGAGGTGGTAAGAAGTGTTTCCCACATCCTTAACATGAGATCATATAAAATCTCATGAATGGGCAAGGTAGCTGCCTCCTTAGGAGTTTTAGGATATTGTGTAATTTCCAACTCCTTGGCCCTTGGCTCTCTTTCAGGGGCCACAGTAATGGACAGGCCCCGAGCCACCTCCCTGATAAAATCCTGGAAGGAAATATCCTCTGGAGGAGACATCCTGCGTTTAGGGGAGGAGGGCTCCTCTGGGAGAAGCATCGCTGCATCGACAGAACTGTCAGAATCCTCAGATTCTTCTGAGGACTCGAAGTATCGTCTGTCCGGATGCTCTTGAAGAGCCGGATACCCGTACCGACCAAAGTCGGCACCGGGAGTAACCGGTACCGGGGTATCGGTACCGGAGGTCATCGGATGACTGGGTACCGGCAAAGCAGACACCGATGCCGATGCTATCGGTACCGGTACCGATACCGAGGCCAGTGCCGGTACCAGTGGAATTGTCTGTCGTGGTTCCGAGGGCGTCGATGCCGCAAGGAAAGCCGCCAGACTGCGTTCCATAGCCATAACTCTCTGGTCTATCGACGTTGCCAATGCCTGGATGTCGGTACCGGAGGAGACCGCCGGTACCCCAGAGCATGGCACCAGTAGTTCTGCCGAGGTCAAGGCCTCGAGAACATCCTGGAAACCCGATAATGCTTTGGAAGCCGAAGGCTCCCGCCGGGGTAATTTTGCCGGTGCAGAATCCTTGAGGACAACGACAGAGGCATCTCGATGCTTAGAAGGAGATATACCCTTTGAGGACTGGCTAGATTTATGTTTAGTTACCTGAAATCCACGGGAGGAAGAAGCAGCCCTGGAACACGTCGATGCCACCGAAGCTGCATCAGAGGGAAACAGGGTACTGAGCTTAGCAGCTCGGTTCTTCCGACCTCTTTTAGACATCATGGCGCAGGACATACAATCTGTGATGGAGTGGTCAGGCCCTAAACATTTTAGACACCATTCATGGGTGTCGGTGACGGAAATGGTACCGCCACACTTGGTGCACTTTTTGAAACCTGAGGCAGGTTTCTCCATGGTAAGGAAAGGTTTTTGGGCCTAAGGCCCAAAAAGGCGCGTGCACCTGAAGAAAAAGAAAAAAGAGAATATATATATCCAGGTTCTGGGACTCCCTGCCGGAGGGCACCGAGGAGTGCATCTTCTGACTCTTCAGACGATGTATGGCCAATTCCACAACCATGGAGTGGTGCGGTAGCTGTGCCTTCTGGAACCCAGGGCTCTTACGGACTCGATAAATGGAATTGACCCGTTTGCTGAGAACCGGCGCCGAGGCCGGTGCCTCCCACATGCGGAAGAGCAGCTGTTCCAGAATCGGAGGAACCGGTACAGTAAAGGCCTCCTTCGGTGGAGAGTCATACTGGAGGGCCTCGAGCTCCTCGGCTCGAGGCTCCTCCTCGGGATCCGCGGGGAAGGCCAAGGCCTTGGCCATATCCCTCACGAAGTCCGAGAACCGGGTATCCTCCGGGGGGAGGGGGGGTCTTCTCTGAGGCTCGGACTCTGGTGCGTCCGATGGGACGCACCGGGTCCGGAAAGTGTCCGGAGACTCCTCGTCCTCTGTCTCCTACTCCAGCCCCTCCGAGGAGAAATCGAGCGACTCCGGTCGGGCGGGCACCAATGCCATCTGCCCCGACGCCGAGGGTACCGGCGTCGATGACCTCGGCCCCATACAGGAGGCCGAGGGAGACCTTGGCCAAGGATTGACTCGAGACCGCATTGACTTGAGGATCGGCTCGGCCTCCGGGGTCGACTTGGACGTCGAGGTCCCGGTGGTCGGGGCAGATGCACTTGTCAGACTGGCGATCAGCACCCGCTGCTGTTCCATGAAGGCAGCCAAGCTGCTCTCCAAGGCCGTCAACCTGAGTACAAGCTCAGGAGACTCAGCAGTCCCCGACAGCGTCGGGGCCGATGTCGGCTGCCCCAGAGGAGAGTCCATGAGGACAACAGCACTCACGTGACTCGGGGACTCCGGCTCCACACAAGGCAATTTGGCAGGCCTCTCCGACTCCGAGGACCAGGGACGGCGGTCGGGGCTATGCGACCTGGCCCTCGAGGGACCAAGAGCGTCCACCGACACCGCCCTCGGTGGTTTCTTCTTCCTTTTGTGTTCCTGCAAGGGAGACCCCTGCTCAGAGGAGCCCCGACGATGCTCGGGGTCGGACTCCCGAGACGTCAAGGCCTCTGACGAAGTCCGGCCCTGGCCGGACGCGGAGTCAGAGAAGATCCTTTCTCGCTGGTGTTGACGGCTCCTCATTGCCTTAGAGGACATTTTGCCGCATGGGCCACAGATCATCGGGTCATGATCGGACCCGAGGCACAAGAGGCAGCAGTCGTGTGTGTCAGTGAGAGACATCAGTTTCTTACACCGATCACACTTCTTGAACCTGCTGGCAGCCATCGGGGGAAAAAGGGCCCCTTTAAGGTCAAAAGACCGGGCTGCCAGTGAAAAAGAAAAAAAGAGTGAACGCTAGTCTCAAAGGACAAAAACCGAAAAAGTAACTCCGGGCTCGATACCGGTGTACCGTGCCCAGGTGGGAAAGGGAACCGGCGTCGAACCGGCAAAAACCCCACTTATCTTCGAAGGAAAAAACTCAACTTTTAACCAGGTGACTAAGACACACGTCCGTCGGGCTCTGCAGAAAAAAGAAGACTGAGCAAGATGGCACCCTTGGGCGGGAGGGGACCGCGCATGCGCGCTGCATTCCCAAAGGCTTTCTTTGAAAGCTGGGAAAATGCTCCGCACGAGGGCTCCGTCGGCGCCGACGTCACCCATATGTGAGGACTGACTTCCTACTTGGTCCTGGAGAAGCACTGGTATTCTCTGAGATGTATTGGTTTAATATTTGCGATGTTGCCTTTTGATAGGTAGAGTTTGATGCTTTGTGAGTCCTGGCAGAGCTGTTATGATATGGTGGATTTGCTATGAGTTCTAAATGGTCAGTGTTTATAGTACTTCCTAATGGGCCTGGCGGTTGGCACTGGAATATAGTAATGTAAAAATCTGTTAGTCTTTCTTTATCCAGACACTCATTAAGAAGCATGTTTACTAAAAATGCATGTTAACATTATGCAAATATTTATGAAAATGAGGCTCCCTATGCAAATGAGACCCCACAATTAATCTCCGCACATGGCCCCGCACCCCCCTTGGGCCGCCCCTGCTTATGGATATTTCCTCCAGGAACTTGTCCAAACCTTTTTTAAACCCACCTACACTAACAACTTTTACTATATCCTCTGTTAACGAATTCCAGATTTTGATTACGTGCTGAGTGAAAAAATATTTTCTCTTATTAGTCTTAAACGGATTACACTGTATCTTCATTTCATGTCCCCTAGTCTTTCTACTTTTTGATAGCATAAACAATCGATCTATGCTTACTCGTTCCACTCCATTCATTCATTTATAGACCTCTATCATATCTCCCATCAACCATTTCTTTCCCAGGTTGAAGAGCCCTCCTCATAGGCGTATCCATCTATCCCCTTTATCATTATGGTGGCTCTTCTCTATACCTTTTCTAATTCCGCTATATCCTTTTTAAGATACGGCGACCAGAATCGCATACAATATTCAAGGTGCAGTTACACTATGGAACGATACAGAGGCATTATAATATCCTTTATTTTATTCTCCATTCCTTTCCTTATGATTCCTAGCATTCTATTTGCCTTGGCTGCTTCTACACATTGGGCAGAGGGTTTCCTGAGTGGTGGTTCCTAATGTGGAACCTTGCACCATGTAACCATAGTTTTGGTTGTTCTTTCCTAGGTGCATAACTTTGCACTTGCCATATTAAATTTTATCTGCCATTTGAACATCCAGTCTTCCAATTTATCAAGGTCCTCTTGCAATTTTTCATGAACCTCTTGGGTTTTGATAACTTTAAATAATTTTGTGTCATCTGCAAATTTGATTACCTCATTCATTATTCCCATTTCCAGGTCATTTACAAATATGTTAAAAACCAGCGGACTCAGCACAAATCCCTGGGGTACTCAACTATTCACCTTCCTCCATAGGAAAAATTGCCCATTTAGCCCTACTCTCTGCTTTCTCTTTTTTAACCAGTTCCTGATCCACAATAGTACACTGCCTCCTATCCCATGACTTTTTTAATTTTGCAAAGAGTCTCTCATGAGGGACCTTGTCAAAGGCTTTCTGAAAATCCAGATACACTATATTGACTGGCTCACCTTTGTCTACCTGTTTATTCACACCTTCAAAAAAATAGATCAGTAAGATAAGACCTTCTCCTTGGTCAAAGCCATGTTGGCTTTCTCCCATTAATTCATTGGTATCTAAATTTTCAGTAATTTTGTTCTTTATAATGGTTTCTACCATTTCGCCCATTACTGATGTCAGGCTCTCCTGTCTGTAGTTTCTCGGATCACCCCTGGAACCCTTTTTAAAAATTGGCATTACATTAGCCATTCACCAGTCTTCAGGTATCACTGATTATTTTAATTATAGTTCAGAGATTACTAATAGTAGGTCTGCAATCCTTCTAGCTTTTGCCGTCGCCTTTTCTACCTGTTTAGCTACTTTAAGACCATCAGACACAACCATGCCTAGGTCCCGCTCTTCTTTAGTGGACGAAGGTACTTCACCCCCTATACTATATTGCTCCCTTGGATTGCTGCAGCCCAAATGCATGACCTTACATTTTTTAACATTAAATCCCAGCTGCCAAATTCTAGATCATTCTTCAAGCTTAGCTAGATCCCTCCTCATGTTATCTACACCTTCCTGGGTGTCTACTCTATTGCAGATTTTGGTATCATCCGCAAAGAGGCAAACCTTACCCGACAGCCCTTCCGCTATATCACTAACAAAGATGCTAAAAAGAATCGGACCAAGGACAGATCCCTGGGGCACACTGGTAACTTCCTTCTCCTCCGAGTGAGCTCCATTTATCTGTACTCTTTGTTGCCTCCCACACAACTAATTTCTAACCCAAGCAGGAACTTTAGGGTCCATCCCTAGGGTGCTCAGTTTGTTTATAAGTCGCCTGTGAGGAACGGTGTCAAAGGCTTTACTGAAATCTAAATACACCACATCTAGGGCTCTCCCTCGGTCCAACTCCCTGGTCACCCAGTCAAAGAAATCAATCAGATTTGTCTGACAAGAACTGCCTCTGGTGAATCCATGCTGCCTCAGATCCTGTTATTCGCTGCATACTACAGCCTCAGCAGCCAATATGGAGCTATCAAGATCACCAGGCCATGGTGTGCTTCTATCCTCTGAAGCAAAAATTTGATCAAGGTCCAGGGAGGGAACATATACAGGAGTTCCGCCACTGGCCAGTGATGTGCCAGGGCGTTGAGTCCCTCTGACATCCTTTCTCTGTGCCAGCTGAAGAAACAGCTCACCTTGGCATTGTCGGTGGTGGCCATCAGATCCATGACCAGCTCGCCCAAGCACCAAGTTATACTGCAAAACACTGAAGGATCCAGATCCCATTCACCCTGATCCAACCGATTACTGTCAATTGAGAAAATCGGCTTGTACATTTTCTCTTCTGGCCACGTGTGCCACTGAGAGCGCAAGAAAGTTTTTCTATTCCAATAGTAGCAGCAGCAACAGCAGCAGCAGCCGTATTTCATCCATCATGGCCATGCTCCCTGTGCTGCCCTAGCAATTGATATATGCTACCTTGGTGGTGTTGTCGGAACAAACTCTCACTGTCTTGTTGTGAATGAAGGGTCGAAAGAACCGCAGGGCCAGGAACACTACCTGCAACTCCAAATGATTGATGGACCAGGTACTCTCCATCGTAGAACAGAAGCCTTGCATTACCTGCGACCGTCAATGCATCCTCCAACCTGTGAGGCTCATGTCCGTGATCATGAGCACCCAATCAGAAGGCTCCAACGGTACTCTTGCAAAGAGGTTCGCCGACTGCAGTCATCAGCAATCTTGGTATCTTGTGGATACCAAGAGATAGGAAGGCTTGTTGTAGCGGCTGCATATGGGCCTGGTCCATGGAATCAACTCCAGAATAGCCGCCATGGATCTCAGGAGTTACAGATGCCATGCTGAGGGCACTGCCATCTGTAAAAATTGATTCACCTGTTCTTGAATTTTCCTGGCTCGATGAGAGGGTAGGGGACACTAGTCCCATCCCCATATTGAAGCATGCCCAGAGGTAAACGATGTCCTGAGAGGGCTCTAACTGGCTCTTGGCAACACTGACCACCCAGCTGAGCTGCTGGAGAAAATACACCACACGATGAGTGATGTTGGAGCGCTCTGATTCAGATCAACCAGTCATTGAGATATGGGTACACCAAAATCCCTTCACACCAAAGGGCAGCCACCACTACCACCATTACACCTTGGTAAAAGTCAGAGGCACTGTGGCGAGGCCAAACAGCAACACCTGAAACTGGAAGTACCCGATCGGAACCACAAACCGCAGGAACATTTGGTGGTCTGGGCGAATCGGAATGTAAAGATGCGCCTCTGTGAAATCATGAGCGCCTTTTTGCAAGGATACAATTACCGACTGCAGTGTCTCCATGTGAAAATGCGGCACCTGCAGAGCTCTGTTGACATGCTTGAGATCTAGGATGAGACAAAAAGCACCCTCCTTTTTGGGAACCACAAAATATATGGAGTGCTGACCTTGACTTAATTGGTCAGAGGGAACCTCCATCACTGTGTCTAGTTAAAGCACCTTGGAAGGCGCCATGCAAGGAGACAGGATGAAGCCGTCGGACAGTGGCGGGCCAACTTGAGAGCATAGCCCTTACAGATGACCTCTAAAACCCACTCATCAGAGGTTATCTGGGCCCATATGGAGTAAAAATGTAGCTGACCTCCTATGGGGATCAACTCCACCTGGACCTTCCTCGCCTCACTGTTGCTTCTTTGAAATCGCAGGGACACCCGCATAATAAAAGCCTCTACTTGGCTCTTCTATGGCCCCAAAATGGCTGGCCCCTTGCGGAGTAGTGGCCGTGCTGAAAAGGAGCAAAACAGACAGTGCAAAATCTGAGAAAGTCCCGAAACTGTCCCCTTGCCAAAGCTATCACCTTTGCAGACTTAGGCCTGTTCTTCCCGAGTCAGACTCCTTTAGACTCACTGAGATCCTTGACCAACTTGTCCAACGTCTCCTCAAAGAGGAGCTTATCTCTAAAAGGGAACTTGCTGAGAAGTGTCTTAGAAGAGGTGTCTGCAGACCAATTGCGTAGCCAAAGAAAATGTCTTGCTACTATTACAGATGCCATGCTCTTGGCCGAAACTCGCACCAAGTCATAGATAGCATCAGCCAGGTAAGCAGAAGCCAATTCCAACTTGGCGGCCTCTGACAATGGCTGCTGAGACTCCAGCTTTGAATTCGGCAATGCCTGGGCCTAAAGTATGCACACTCTCATAACACAGGCCCCACAAATGGAAGACTTTAGCACCAAAGCATTGGCCTCAAAGGCCTGCTTCAACAGAGTCATGTTTTTGGTCCTGCACATTCTTCAGCGCCGCCTTGCCTTCTATGGGGATGGTTGTCTTCTTGGTTACCGCTGACACCAGGGCATCCACTTTTTAATGGGGCCCTTTTCTGCCTGCAGAAGGGGATACACGTGAGTCATGGCTCGTCCACCCCGTAAACCGACCTCTGGCACCTCCCATTTGGCCTCTATCATCTGTTTGATGGATCTATGCACTGGAAAGGAGGTTGAGATTTTAATGCCCTGTAAGAGAGGATCCTCTAGGGGCTCCTCTGAAGACCGAGGAGATATTTAAAGCCGCCAAGGACTAGGCAATCAGCGTTGCCAACTTCTCCCGTCGGAACATTCTATCATTGTTTGAGTCCTTTCCAGTGGAAATTTCCCCCTTTTCAATATCCAGTGCTATGGACCTTCCCTAAAGATCCAAGGGGCCCTCAAGCAGATCCTCAGAGCCCCCCGAATAAACCAACACTTGCTCATTCCAAAACTCAACCTCTACCTGTCTTCGCTTGGGCGTAGGCTCCCCCAACTGAGGTCCAGCTCCTTGCTGGAACACAGATACGGTGTCTCTTGTCCTCCCTGTACGTCCTCTCTGGCCTGAATGGTCTCCCAGGCCCTGCTTCAGACAGAAAGCCTGATGAAGCAAGAGGACAAGATTTGCTGAAAAAGGGAATGCTGAAAGGGTTAAATCTGTAAATGTTGTAGCACTGGAGGGAGCAAAACCCAATCATGCTTTCTAAAACCGAATCATGCATTCTTTCAGTAACCGGCTGTGAAATGGAGGAGGGAGCCAATATTGCCACAGTTCCCACCAAACCTATGGGAACCCACTGCTAAATAGAAACCTGCCCCGATGCTATTTGCGAACATTCTGGCCTTCCAGACATCTCTCCCATTATAGATTTTGTGTCTGCAATCACTGCCTCAACTGTCCTACCCTCCTTTTTGCACGTGCGGCAGAAACTGGCTGCTTGCCCCTACTAAACACTTAATCTGAACTTGTGCCAAATCAGTCCTCAAGAAGCCAGTTGTTCAGTCAGGGGAGGGACCTGGACCGCCAGGTACTATGTCCCCACAAGAACCTGGCCAACTTAATGACCCCAGTTCATTCAGAGAAGTCTCAGACCTCTGCTCTTTATAATGCTATAGCTCTTTCAAGCTGCTCTAAGTCAAACAGAAAGAAGCTAGGTGGTTTAAGATTTTTTTTAATGGTCTATGACCTTTCAGTGGAATCCAGACTGCACAGAAGCTCCTCACTAGCTGTTGGAGATTGAGAATACTTGTCTTGGAGGCAGTGCACAGAGCCCTTCAATTGTGACATCAGAAAAACTTGACATGCTCAGTCTCCAGCTGCTGGTAAGGAAAGATAACCCATATGTCTGGATTGGACTGGAGGAATGATAAGGAATAATTAGATTTGTCTGATAACACCTGCCTCTTGTAAAACCATTTTTTTTTCTATTCCGTCTTTTTAGCTAAAAACTCAACTGAGGAGAAGGAGTTGGAAGAGCAGGAAGGCAGTAGCGGAGGCGCAATGGAGTGCTTCAAAGTCTTTCCTATTGGTAGCTGGGGAGTTTCCCCACACGGGTTCTGTCGGTACTCGATGTCACCGATATGTGAAGACTAAATTCCTGCTGTTCCAGAGATCACCGTGAGTAACTACACTATATAATAAATATAATTTTTGCTATACTGCGACTTGATAAGTTATCAGTTTTCCCAGGTTTGTTGTGAGTTTTGTTTCAATAACATTATTTTCTTGCTCGTTATCCTGCTATTCAGATTTTTCTTTCTATGTCTTCTTGCTTTCTAGTGAGGATGCCAGAAACCTCACTATCCTCTGTTTTAGCAGCATTTCCATTTGTTCACTCACCACATAGTTCAAACTAACCAGCTTGTATGTAGTTCCCAACCACATCCTTACTTCCACTGTTCTGTAAAGGGACCACATGTGCACTTCTCCAGACCTCTTGGACCATGCCAGACTCTAAAGAAGCATTGAAAAGGCCAGACAGTGGAGGCACTAGAACGTGCTTAAGTTCTTTCAATACTCTGATATATCCCATCTGGCCCCATTGCTTTGTCTACTTTTAGTTTAGCTAGCTCCTCGTGAATACAGTCTTCTGAAAATCATTTAAGATCTGCCTCACTTCTGTTTCTATTTGTCGGTGTTTTCTAAGGTCCTGCTCCTGACCCTTCAGCTGTGAACACAGAACAGAAATATTTATTAAGCAATTCCGCTTTATCCTCATCAGCTACTACATATTCCTCTCCTTCACCCTTCAGACTGACAATACCACTTTTGCACTTCCTCTTCTCACTAACATATTTATTTATTTCATTTTATTTATTTACAGTCTCTTCTATACTGCGCTATTCGGCATCAGTGCGGTTTACATACAACAACTTACACATCTCATTAGCTGATCCGTGTTTACAATGAACAAGGTAATAGAACTAGGGATATCTGAAAAATGCTTTGTCCACTTTGTTGGCTATTTTTTTCCCGTTTGTATCTTTGCTTTCCTGATTAGTTTCCTAGCTTCTTTTAGCTTTTCCAAATATGTTTTCCTCTTTCTGTGATCTCTTGTTTTTTTATGAAAGCCATCCTCTTTTTCTTCATCTTTTCAGCTATTTTTTTTCGAGAACCTAGCGAATGATAATTACACTTACCTGGCAATTGTAGTTCCTTGAGTGACGGCAGTTCAGTCCTCTACCTCTGGGTTGTCAATCTCCTCCTGCAGCTTGGAGACTGGTCTGTCAGAATCATGACATCACTGGATATAGCCTGCTGCACTTCCACTCTCATCCCAGTGTGAACTATTAACAAAGCAGACTCAAAGGAGCAAGAAATAAGTAGCTAACAGCAAATACTGAAACAGAACCTAAACTATGTAGAAAAAAATCAAACTCTTCCCGGCAAGGCTTTCTTACCCCCTTCCCTGCCATAGAGAAAGTGAACCATCTACGACATGGAAAGAGACCAGACCTACCTGTAACATCTTTCGCTGGACTGCAATCCTGGATCCCTCTAGAAATCCTGGGCGGGAATGAGGACTGAACTGTCGTCACTCAAGGCACTACAATTACCAGGTAAGTGTAATTATCATTTCCTTATCGTTCCTCCAGTTCAGTCCTCTACCTCTGGGATGTACCAGAGCAGTAATCATTGGGAGGGACCCTTCCAGCCGGCAGACAAAACCGCCTATCCAAAATGGGCATCAGCAGCTGCTGCAACGTCCAGCCGGTAATGTTTACTAAACGTATGTAGAGACGACCAAGTCGCTGCCTTGCAAATGTCAACCGGCGGAACCAAATTGTGCTCCACCCAGAAACAAGCCTGCGCTCTGGTGGAATGTGCCTGCAACCCCTCGGGCGCAGATCAACCTTGAAGTAAGCGGAAGCAATCGTCTCCCGAATCCACCGGGCAATGGATGCCTTAGCCACTGCTTCTCCTTTGCGCACACCTCCGAACAAAACAAACAACCGCTCCGACCTACGAAATGTTTGCATCACCTGCAAATACTGGCGCAACACCCTCTTCACGTCTAGACGACGGAGACTGCGATCCGATTCGCCGCCTTCCAAAGACCCTAGGACCGGCAAACAAACCGTCTGATTCAAATGAAGAGGGGACACCACCTTAGGTAAAAAGGACGGAACCGGACGCAAAACCACCTTCTCTCTAGAGAAGGATAAAAATGGTTCTCTACACGACAAAGCTTGCAACTCCGAAATGCGCCGAGCAGAACAAATCGCCACCAGGAACACCGTCTTCAATGTCAAATCCTTCAGCGAAGCCCGCCGTAATGGTTCGAAGGGCGGCTTGGACAAAGCTCCCAAAACGAGATTGAGATCCCACGGTGGCACACAAACCCTGCGCGCCGGCCGTAGCAGAGAAACCGCCTTCAGAAAGCGACCCACATCCGGGTGAGCCCCCAAAGGCACTCCGTTGACCTTGCCCCGATAGCAGGAAAGCGCTGCCAACTGAACGCGCAAGGAACTGGCTGCCAGACCTTTCTCAAACCCGTCCTGCAAGAACTCCAAAACCATAGGGATAGGAACCGTGGCCGCTCGAACCTGACGTCGCGATCACCAATCCTCAAATATCCGCCAGACCCGCACATACGCCAAAGAAGTCGACTGCTTCCGAGCACGAAGCAAGATTGCTACGACCGCTGACGAATAGCCCTTCTTCCTCAGTTTAGCCCTCTCAATGGACAATACCATAAGCGAGAACCAATTCACCTGGGGCATGAAAAGTGGGCCCTGAAGCAACAGGAGCGCCCTCTGCGGGAGCCGCCAAGGCTGTCCGTCCAGCAGGCGCACCAGGTCTGCGTACCATGGGCGTCTTGGCCAATCGGGCGCCACTAAAAGCACCTTTCCTGGATGAGCCCCGATCTTCTGAACTACCCGGCCTATCAGCGCCCACGGGGAAAAACATATAGAAGACCGTTGGACGGCCACCGATGCAACAGCGCGTCCAGACCTTCGGACATCCTTTCTCGTCTTCTGCTGAAGAACCGTTCGACCTTTGCCGACTGGAATGTCGCCATTAGGTCCATCACTGGAGTTCCCCATCGGCCTACAATCTGCGCAAAGACGTCGGGATTCAACTCCCACTCTCCTGCATCCACCTGAACTCTGCTGAGGAAGTCTGCCTTGACATTGTCCTTCCCTGCAATGTGCGCTGCCAAAATTGCAGGCAATCGTCTCTCTACCCAAGCAAACAAACTGTCCGCTTCCTCTTCCATTGCGGCACTCCCCGTGCCACCCTGACAGTTGATGTAGGCGACTGTCGCTGAGTTGTCGGAGAGGACCCGCACCGGACAGCCCAGCACTAAGTCCTCGAACTCTTGGAGCGCCCAGGCTACTGCCCAAAGTTCCAGACAGTTTATCGACCACGACGCCTCCAGAGGGGACCAAGGCCCCTGCGCAACCCGACTCCTGCAGTGGGCTCCCCAGCCTACCAGGCTGGCGTCTGTCAACAACGGGAGCCAATCCGGTTGTTCCAACGGCATGCCAGCTTCTAGCGACGACCTGCACAACCACCAAAGAAGAGA
The DNA here is from genome assembly GCA_033557465.1 of Ichthyophis bannanicus. Lineage (NCBI taxonomy): Eukaryota > Metazoa > Chordata > Amphibia > Gymnophiona > Ichthyophiidae > Ichthyophis > Ichthyophis bannanicus. The sequence continues at coordinate 1,510,553,493 of CM066032.1, read as the reverse complement.
CTGTCGTACCTTGATCGGACAAGGAAGACGCTTGCTCAACGGATCGGCCTGATGTGACCAACGGCGAAGCAGTGCTCTGCAGAGGCCACATGTGAACCTTGGCCCATGGCACCACCTCCAGCGTCGCCGTCATCGTTCCCAGCACCCTGATTTAGTCCCATGCCGACGGTGCTGGTATCGCTAAGAACCGGCAGATGCGCATTCTCAATTCCTCTGCTCTCCTGTGCGGCAAAAACACTTGTCCCCTCTGCGTGTCGAACCGGACTCCTAGATATTCGAGGACCTGGGACGGCTCTAAGTGACTCTTTGCCGGGTTGACTACCCAACCCAGACCCTGCAAAAAGTTCACCGCTCTGTTTGTCACCCAACCACTCTCTTCTGCAGACTTGGCCCGAATCAACCAATCGTCGAGGTACGGGTGAACCAAAATCCCTTCTTTGCGCAACGCCGCCGCTACCACCACCATGATTTTGGTGAAGGTATGCGGCGCTGTCGCCAGACCGAAGGGCAAAGCTTGGAACTGATAATGACCTCAAGGAAGACCGAACCTCAGCAGCCTCTGATGCGCTTCCTGGATAGGTATGTGCAAATACGCTTCCGTCAGATCCAGCGACGTCAAAAACTCTCCTTGATGCACCGCCACAATGACTGACTGCAGGGTCTCCATTTGAAAATGTGGCACCCGCAAGCAATGATTTACGGCCTTCAGATCTAGACTAGGACGCAATGTTCCGCCCTTCTTTGGCACCACAAAATAAATAGAGTACCGACCCTCGCCACATTCGGCTTCCGGCACTTCTACAACTGCCCCCAACTGGAGCAGCCGTTCCAAAGTATCGCGAACCGCTGCGGTATTCCTGGGACCCTTGCAAGGAAACATCACAAAGGAATCCCGCATGGGTCGCGCCAACTCTAGTGCGTAGCCCTGCCGAATTATCTCCAACACCCACTGGTCGGATGTGATATGGGTCCAAGCGGAAAGAAACCCCCGGAGCCGTCCCCCTATGGGAGGCCCTTCCGCCTGGACCCGCCTCGCTTCATTGTGACTTACGGGTCGCGGCAGAGGGAGTGGAGGAGAAACCTCTATTCGCTCCCCGAAACCCACGAAAGCCCTGGGCTCGAGTCAGAAACCAGCCCCTCTGGAAACTTCCGAACCGTGTCGAACGAAATCTCCTGAAATCCCGAAACTGTCCACAATAGCCTGAACCGGACTTTGCCGGCTTTGGCTTATCCTCTGGAAGCCTACCAGCCTTGGATTCCCCAAGGTCCTTCACCAACTTATCCAAATCCTCTCCGAATAGCAGCCCCCCCTTAAAGGGAAGCTTGCTAAGCCGGGACTTAGAAGGCCCGTCCGCCACCCAATTTCGTAACCACACTGACCGGCGAGCAGCCACCACTGACGCTGTGCTATTGGCCAATGCCCTAATCAAGTCGTAATGCACATCCACTAAGTATGCCGCCCCGGACTCCAGACGATCTAGCTCCTTTAAATCCATGAGATCCATGTGCGCAGACTGGCGCAACCGCTGGACCCAACGTAGGGACGCCCTGGCCACCCACGCTCCACAAATGGAGGCCTGCAGCGAAAGCAAATCCGCCTCAAAGGTCTGCTTCAGCAACCCATCGACCTTCCGGTCCTGAGCATCCTTCAAGGCCGCACTACCTTCCACCGGAATAGTGGTCCTTTTAGTAACCGCCGACACCACCGTGTCCACCCGCGGTGCCCGTAACCTGTCTTTATCCTTATCCGCCAGAGGATAGAGCCTATTCATCATCCGTATGCCTCGTAGGCCCGCTTCCGGCCTATCCCACTCTTCTTGAATCATTTTGTCGACCACTCTGTGCACCGGAAAAACGACCTGCGTCTGACGAACTGCCTGAATGACGGGATCCTCGACGTCCTCCTCCACCGCCACCGGCGGTGCCAGATGCAACATCTGTAACGTCTCTGTGATCAAGGCTGCAAGCTCCTCTCTGCGGAATACTCTATTAATCTTAGCTTGATCCTCCTGCTCAGGGATCTCGCCTTCTAGATCTTGCGCTCCGTCATCCTGCTCCCATTCCGTATCTGGAGCCTCAGGCCACTCGCCTTCCGCCGAGGTGGCATCCTTCGTCCTTGCCCTTTTTGGTACTGGCGGTTCCTCTCCTAGCTCGACAGCTGCCTCCAGCAGCGGAGCTGAACCTACCGGAGTCCCGGAGCCGGACCCCTTGCCCTGGCTCCGCAGGCAAAATGCCTGATGCATTAGCAAAATAAACTCCGGGTTAAAACCCCCGAGATCCGCTGCCTGCTCCGCCAGGGAAGCACCGGAGGTCTCTGCCCGGTCCTCCAATGCTGGCTCTTGCGGCCGAGGCCGTGGGGAAGCAGCCCCCGCGCCAGACTGCGCCTCCGGAGGCTCCTTGATGTCCATCTGCTGTTCTACCGTGGAGGAGAGGGTTGCACAGCCCCTGCAAACCCCGGTATCCGCCACTGTGCCCCTCCTAGTGCCACAGACAATACACTGTGGTCTGGCCGCCATACGTGAGACCAGCAGCAGGCACTGCTAAATCCTGACCAAGTGAGGTATCTATGGATGTATTAAATTTTTTTTTTTTTAAAAAACACACAGGCAACGACGGCTATATTCAGGCACCAACCCCCTTTACCTTTTTTTTGTTTTGTTTTGTTTTTTAATAGGCTCTGCTCTCCCCGGGGCAAAGAGCCCCCATCAGCCTCCCCCTTTTCCCCCCGAGAGGCTGAAGGAAACCCTCAAAACGCCCACCGAATGCGGAGAAAGAAATAAAACAAACCAAAGAACAAAAAGAAACGCAAAGAAAAGAAAGAAGGGATAAGCAATAAGGGATCGCCGCTGCTTCACCCGATACCGGGATCGCGAGCCTCACTGCAGCCACGCGGTTTCTCCGCGGCTGAGAAAATGGCCGCCGGGAAACCCTGACGAACAAAAAAGGGTGCCAAAATGAGCCATGGAGGACCCGGCGTTTGTCGGGCGATCCCCCCCTAGCAGAGCAGCCTGCTACCGGCGAAAATCTTAACAGGCAGGTCTGCTTTCTGTGGCTCCAAAACCGGCTGAGCCGTTCAATGCCCCGCGGCCCCAGACAGCTGCTGCCCTGTCAGTCGTGAAGTCCGGAGCCGCTCAAAGCTGTCGGGAGGCACTCACACAAGAAGGGCTCTCCCCCGTAAAGTCCGGGGGGAGAGAACCTCTGAGTCCCCCCCGGGGTAAACAACTCGACGTCCTGAGCCTGTACCCCCCAAAGAATAAAAGAACAGGCAGGGAGCAAGAATGCTTTCTTCTTTTCTTTTCTTTTTTTAAAGGCACAGGTGCCAATTACCAAACAAAATTTAAAAGCTCTAAGAACCCAAATTAAAAGTAACCCAACTATCCTACTCGCTCCTTATTAGTTTCTCCAGAGAGCCCTCTCCCAGGGCTCGCCACGTCCTCCTGCTGCCTGGAGACTGGTCATACTGGGATGAGAGTGGAAGTACAGCAGGCTATATCCAGTGATGTCATGATTCTGACAGACCAGTCTCCAAGCTGCAGGAGGAGATTGACAACCCAGAGGTAGAGGACTGAACTGGAGGAACGATAAGGAACTTCCTTTTCCTTTTACATTTTCTTACTTTTATAATAAAAAGGTCTGTTGTCCTTAGAATATCTTCTTTCAGTTTCACCCACTACCTTTCTACATCTTCTAGCTGTTCCCATCCTGTTAACAACTCCTTAAGGTATTGTGCTATCTTGGCAAAGTTAGTTTTCCTAACATCTAGACCTCCTCACTTCTGAATGGACTATATCAGCCCTTGTGCTAATATGGACCACACTATCTGATGATCACTGGATGCAAGATGATCACCCACTATAACATCAGAAACACTCTCCCCACTCATAAGCACCAGGTCCTGCAGTATGGTCCCCTCATATGTGGGTTCTGTTACCAGATGCCAGAACAGTTCTCCCCGTAAAGAATCTAGGATCTTCTTTCTTCTAGATGACACTGCAGCACAGATGTCCCAATCAATATCTGGCATATCAAAATCACCTATTAGCAGCACTTCTCCTTTCATAGCAATACTGTGAATATCTTCAATTAAATCTCTGTTGACTTCTTCTGCATGTGAAGGACATCTGCATACAACACCATGCAAATGGATGCTCCATTCCCTTTCCAGTTTAATCCACAGTTTAAGCCTCTCCCCTTCTCTTGAAAGCCCTGCAGTTCTGTAGCTTTATCGTCATTTTTTTACATATGGTGCCACTCCTCCCTTTCTTCCTACCCTGTCCTTCCTGAATAAATTATAGCCAAGTAAATTACATCCCAGTCATGTTCTCCATGAACCATCTCTCTATAATTAAATCCAAGTCAGCCTCTTCCATTAAAGCCTTAACATCCGAAATCTTATTTCCGATACAATGGGCATTAATATACACCGCTTTCCCGATATTTCCTTTTTACCCGTGTCTACAGAGGTATTTAATGTTTAACTTACCTGAGAGTTTTCACTTGCCTGGGGGCTTTCGTCACCCATCCCCAACAAATCTAGTTTAAAGCCCTCTTTAGTAGGTTAGCCAGTCTGTTTTGGAAGACACTTTGATCCCTCTCGGATAGGCAGACACCGTAACACTACAATTTATTTATAAAAAACAATTAAAATAACCTAAAACAGATATAGTTCAGTGTCAAAACCACAGATATAAGATACTGTGCATCATCACTAGAATAACTGATTACAATTGGAGTGGAGGAGTAGCCTAATGGTTAGAGCACAGGTTTGAGAACCAGGTTTCAATTCCCACTAGCACTCCTTGTGGCTTTGGGCAAGTCACTTAACCCTCTATTGCCTCAGAAAAATCCAAGTTATCCATGTCCTGTTTAATGTACATTACCAAGTTTAAGTTATGATGTAAACTGCTTTGACTGAAATGATAAAAACAGTATAAAAAAACCCCAAACTGTTAAATAATTAAATAAATATATCTGTACAAACAGATCACGTTGTCCAACATGTTTTGGCCTAAGTCTATTTCAAGGGACTTGCTATAAAAATGTTGACATCCATAAAACAACTTGCAGCAAAAAGCGAGAAGACAAAGAAAAAATCAGAATAGCAGGATAATAAGCAAGAAAATAAGGTTCTTGAAACAAAACTCACAACAAATATTTCACCCCTAACGGGAAAACTTCTAACTTACCAAGTCGCAGTATAGCAAAAATTATATTTACTACATAGCGTAGTTACTCACCTGTAACAAGTGATCTCTGGAACAGCAGGAATTTAGTCTTCACATATGGGTGATATCGGGTACTGATGGTGCCCACGCGGGAAGCTCTCCAGCTACCTATAGGAAAGCCTTTGGGAGCACTCCATTGCGCCTGCACTACTGCCTTCCCATTCTTCCAACTCCTTCTCCTCAGTTGAGTTTTTAGCTGAAAAGATGGAGTAGAGAACAAACAAAAAAAAAATAGAACACTACAACTCCAAGGGGAGGAAGGCAGGTTGTGAAGACTAAATTCCTGCTGTTCCCGGAGATCACCTGTTACAGGTGAGTAACTACACTTTCTCCAGGAACAAGCAGAAATGTAGTCTTCACATATGGGACTCCCTAGCTGAAGAGTTGAACCATGTCAGAAAGCCAGACAAGGTTATCTGAACCTAGGCTTCCCCGCCAAGGAGATCTGGCAAGAATAGTGGGGCGGGGGCTAGGAGTTGTTCCTATGTTCCAAAGAGATGTTGAAGGACTGCCTGGCTGAAGGCTGCATCCCGGCAGGAGTCCCTGTCAAAGCAGTAGTGGGTAGCAAAGGTGTGGATGAAGGATCATGTTGCAGCCCGGCAGATCTTGTCAATAGCTACTGAATGTAGGTTCGCCACCAATGTTGCCATGGCTCGGACATTATGAGCAGTAACTTGCCCAGTAAGGGTAAGTCCTGCTTTATTTATTTTTATTTATTTATTACAGTTTCTTATATACCGCGCTATTCGGTATCAGCGCGGTTTACATCATAACATAACTACCATAACGACAAGTTGTCAGGTTTTACATCGAACAGGGATACAAACTTGGATAACAGGGTAAACTATGTACATAAGCTATTTACACGGCAAGGATAGGTAAAAATCAGAAAATGATTATATATATATTTATATATTATATATGTATATCAGTGATATACAGTCTGCTATCCATCTGGAGAGCATGCGTTTTGTTACCAGGAAACTCAGGCAGTTAGGATCAAAGGACACAAACAACTGAGACGATTTTCTGATGTCCTGTGTCCTTTGACGATAGAAGGTTAGAGCCCTTTTGCAGTCAAGTATGTGCAGGGTTGCCTCTGCACAAGATGCTTGATGTCTTTGGAAAAAGATCGGAAGGATTATGGACTGATTAATGTGGAAAGGTGATACCACTATTGGTAAAAAGTGGGGATGTGTCCAAAGGACAACTTTGTCATGATGAAATCTGGTATAGGGTGGATGGGCAACTAAGGCCTGCAGTTCACTAATGTGCCTGGCTGAGGTTAGGGCAATGAGGAATAGAACTTTCCAAGATAAGTATCACAGGGGTGTAGTTGCTAAGGGCTCAAATGGAGGCTTGATGAGTTGAGCCAGTACCACATTAAGATCCCACGGTACTGGGGGTAATCAAAGGGGTGACTTGGTCAGGAGGAGGTCCCTCATGAAACATGCCTCTAGAGGAATTGTAGAGATGGGTTGACCATCTACAGGTTTCTGAAAAGCTGAAATAGCACTGAAGTGCACCCGTACTGAATTCGTTTTGAGTCCTAGAGAGGACAAATGCAAAAGGTATTGAAGATGCTGGGGTACTGATGCTTCAAAGGGATTGTGATTATTTTGAAAGCACCATGAAGTGTATCTACGCGATTTGAAAGAGTACGTTCTCCTGGTGGAGGGTTTTCTGGAAGAGAGGAGGACATCTTTCACGGCTGTTGATAATGGTAGATGTAGAAACATGCTCTCAGCATCCACGCTGTCAGTCAAAGAGACTGTAGATTGGAATGCAGGACTGTTCCATTGTCATGGAAGAGAAGACTTAGCATGGATCCTAATGGAATCGGAAAAGTTTGTGTCAGCCGAAGCAGGAGGGGAAACCAAGGCTGACGGGGCCAGCGAGAGTCTATGAGGATCATAGATCCCTCGTCTGCTTGGAGTTTGAGGAGGGTCTTCGGAATCAGGGGTATGGGGGGAAACGCATAAAGCAGTCCCCGACCCCAGTGAATAAATGAAGGCATCTGATGCCAAACTGAATTTGGATGATATCCTGGAGCAGAACTGTGGAAGTTGTGAGTTCTGTGGTGTGGCATAGAGATCTATTACTGTGGTTCCTCAGGCTTGGAAGACTTGTGCCACTGTCTTTGGATCTAGGGTCCACTTGTGTGGCTGTAAGATCTGACTCAGTTTGTCCGCCAAGTGATTGAGCTCTCCTGGAATGTAAACCGCACAGAGGTGCATGTGATGGAGAATGGCGAAGTTCCATAGGTGGCAGGCATCCTGAAAGAGAGAAAGAGAGCCAGTCTCTCTTTGCTTGTTTACGTAAAATATTGCCACCTGATTGTTTGTCTGAACAGGATCTGGCTGTTGGAGAGGTGGTGCTGGAAAACTTGGAGGGTATTCATGATTGCTTGAAGCTCGAGAAGGTTGATTTGTTGGGTTGATTCCTGGGCTGTCCACAGTCCTTGTGTGGAGAAGGAATCTAGATGGGCTCTTCAGCCGAGCTTGGATGCATCTATAGTCAGGGTATGCAGAGGTTGGGGCATCCAAAAAGGTGACCCTACGAGAAGATGTGTTGAGGTGCACCACTAGAGGAGTGAGTCGGCCAGAGGTCATGTTACTTGTATGATATCCCGTAGATTCCCTGTGGCTTGGGTCCACTGGGTTGAGAGGGTCCATTGTGTTAGTCGCAAGTGCAGTCTCGTGTAAGGTACTACATGTACTGTGGATGCCATGTGGCCCAAGAGGCACAGGAAGGCTCGAGTCATTGCAGTCTTCTGTTGGTGCATGTGGGTGGCTAAGTCCGCCAATCTGCTCATGGTCCATATGAAGGAAGACTCTGGATTGTTGAGTATCCAGTACAGCTCCTATGAACTCTAATCTTTGGATTTTATTTTTATTTATTCATTTAGCTGTATTTATATCCCGCTTTTCACCGGGTCAAAGCGGTCAATTGGGGGATACATTTAACACGAGGGGATATGAGACACATATGCTAATACTTACAGGAAACATGGGCAATGGAGGGTTAAGTGGCTTGCCCAAGACCACAAGGAGTGCCTATAGGACTAGAAATCCCAGTCCCTCCGGCCTAAGATTGCTGTCCCCAGGTGGGACTTGAACCTCCGGCCTAAAGTACCTTGTCCTAACCACTAGGCCACTCCTCCCCAGAGTCCATTGGAGTGAGCTGGGACTCTGGAAAGTTTATTACAAATTTTCTGCTGCAATAGTGCAAGAGTTTGCTGAAGAGATGATCAGAGTTCTCCAGGAGAGTCTGCCTTTATTAGCCAGTCATCTAAGTAAAGGAAGACAAAGACTTTGTTGTTTCATAGATACGCTGCCACTACGGCCATGCACTTTGTGAAGACCCTTTGTGCAGATGCAAGGCCGAAGGGAAGGACCCTGTATTGATAACGGGTGCCCCGACAGGTGAAGCGAAGATACTGTCTGTAGTCTGGATGAATCAGAATATGAGTGTAGGCCTCTTTGAGATCTGGGGAACAGAGCCAGTCATGTTCCTGTAGGTAGGAAAGGAGGGTTCACAGAGAGATCATTTTGAATTTCTCCTTGACAAGGAACTTGTTTAGCTCTCTGAGGTCGAGAATGGGCATGTAGCCCTCTGATTTCTTTGGAATGAGGAAGTAGGGGGAGTAGAAGCCTTTTTAGCAGTTGGTTTTGAGAACTGCTTCTATGGCTCCTTGGGAAAGGAGACTGTTGATCTCCTGCTTGAGGAGGGTGTGGAGGGGTGGGTGGGTGGGGAAATCCCCCCTGAAGTGGTGAGCGGGAAGATTTTGAAAATTTAGCTGGCAACCGTTTTGAACTATAGATAGAGTCCATTGTTCTGTGGTGATGGAGTGCCATCGATGTGAAAAATGGCAGAGTCTCCCTGGAATAGTGATGGGTGTTCCTGAATGTGTAGGAACAGACTGACTGTGCTCCCTAGGTGGGAGTCAAAGACTGGGTGCTGCTAGTGCCTGGATGGCTGGATGTGGCTTAGCTATCTTGGGCTTTTTTGCTTCTTTAGAACCCTGTTTCTGCTGGGGCTGATAAGCCGGCTGAGAATAGGAGGGATAGAACCACCTCTTCTTTGGGTAGAAGGGCCTTTTAGCTGCTGCCTTCTTCTGTGTACGATCAGCAGTCTTTCTGGAGAGCTGTTTTAGGGTTGTGTCATCTGTTTCTAGCTCTCCAACCTTCTTCCTCCAGTTCTTATTGAAGAGGTTCTCTCCTGCACAGGGGATATTGCCAAACGTATGCTGGACCCATTGTTCCCAGTCTGATGCTTGGAGCCAAGCTAACCAGCGTGCACCGATGGCAATAGATGAGGCTCTACTAGTGGATTCGAAAGCATCGAATGCTGCCCTATTCACAAATTTCGACACATTTTGGCTATGTGCAAATACAGTCTGAAAAGCAAGTCTCTTTTCCTCAGGAAGGAATGAAAGGAAACCCTCCCAGTCCTTATTTTTTGAGGAACATTCCCATATAGAGAACGTAAGAGTTACTTCTGCTGGTTAGCATCAATGCTTGAAAGGATCGGCAGGCAAAGGAATCGAGATAGCGTAGTTACTCACCTGTAACAGGTGATCTCTGGGAACAGCAGGAATTAAGTCTTCGCATATGGGTATCGTCGGCATTGACGGAGCCCGCGCAGGAACGCTCCCCAGCGTCCAATAGGAAAGCTTTTGGGAGCATCCCACTGTGCCTGCGCTGCTGCCTTCCCGCCTTTCCAACTCTCCCTCTTCAGTTGGGTTTGTAGCTGAGACAAAAGGAGAGAAGAAAGAGAGAGAGAGATAGAGATACAACTCCTAGGGGAGGTGGGTGGGTTGTGAAGACTTAATTCCTGTTGTTCCCGGAGATCACCTGTTAAAGGTGAGTAACTATGCTATCTCCAGGAACAAGCAGGAATGTAGTCTTCACATATGGGGACTCCCAAGCTTAGAGATGCCAGGGAGATGACCCCAGGAGCTGCGAAACCCAGGTATGGGTGGGTCATGTTTCCTCCCAAGGATCTCTGGCATCGAAACCCGGGATGGTGGGTAGGAGTTGTTCTAAGAATGAAAGAGATGCTGGAGAAAAACCTGGCCAAACGAGGCATCCCAACGGGAGTCCTTGTCCAAGCAGTAATGGGCTGCAAAGGTATGGACCGAAGACCAAGTGGCTACTTTGCAAATGTCGTCAATCGACACTGAACAAAGGTTGGCCATAGAGGCCGCTATTGCTCTCACATTGTGAGCTGTGACATGACCTTCAAGAGAAAGTCCCTTGCTCTCATAGGTGAAGGATATGCAGTCTGCAATCCACTTAGAGAGAGTTCTCTTGTAAACTGGTAAACCAAGGTGACTGGGGGTCAAAGGCAACAAAAAGCTGTGAAGTTCTTCTTTGTTGCTTAGTCCTCTGAAGGTAAAAAGCTAAAGCTCTTTTACAATCTAGAGTGTGAAGATTCCTTTCTGCACTAAAGGCGTGAGGCCTAAGAAAGAAGACAGGAAGGTAAACCGACTGGTTCAAATGAAAAGGCAAGACCGCCTTTGGCATAAAGTGAGGATGAGTACTTTCAAATGAAAAGGCGAGACCATCTTTGGCATAAAGTGAGGATGTGTCCTAAGGACCACTTTATCATGGTGGAATCTTGTATAAGGAGGATCAGCCACTAAGGCTTGAAACTCACTTATGCGCCTTGCAGAAGTGAGGGCAATTAGGAAGATTACCTTCCACGAAAGAAACTTTAAAGATGTAGTGGCTAAGGGTTCAAAGGGCGGTTTCATAAGCTGTCCGAGGAAAAGATTCAAATCCCATGCCACGGGTGGTGGCTTAATGGGATCTTAGTTAAGAGTAGGCCTCTCATAAACCGCGCCACAAGTGGCTGAGAGGAGACAGGTTGTCCATCAAAGGACTTGTGGAAAGCCACAATGGCACTAAGATGAACCCTTACTGAATTGGTCTTAAGACCAGAGGATGATAGGTGGAGGAGATACTCCAGTAACGCCTCCACTGGAACTGAAAAAGGATTAAGGTCCTTTTTCGAACACCAGATAGACAACCTTCTCAAAGGCATAGGCCTGCCTTGTGGAAGGTTTTCTTGAGGCCAAAAGGATATCTTTAACCTGTTGAGAGAGGTTGATATCCTGGAACTCTAAGCTCTCAGCAGCAATGCCATCAGGTGTAGGCGAGCATAGGGGACCACATGAACAGTGGACACCATGTGCCCCAGTAACTGAAGCATTTCTCGAACAGTCAGGACAGTTTTCATAGCTACTTAAGAAGTTGTTGGAGTATTCGAGCACAGCGTAGTTGTGGCAGGAAAGCCCTTGACTGCCGTGTGTCTAGAAGAGCCCCTATGAATTCTAGGGACTGAGAAGGGGCAAGATGGGATTTTGGGAGGTTTATGACCAGACCCAAGTATTGCAGGATTTGCATTGTACAGGAAAGAGCGGAGCTGGCTTCTGGAGCTGTCGATGCTCGGATGAGCCAGTCTTCTAAGTAGGGGAAGACGAATATCCCTAGAGTTCTCAGGAATGCTGCTACTACTGCCATACATTTTGTGAAGACTCTTGGGGTGGAAGCCATTCCAAAGGGTAGAACCCTGTACTGGTAATGTCTTACCTGAAAGAGGAATCGAAGAAACCTTTTGTGATCTGCATGAATAAGGGATATAGCACAGTTACTTACCTGTAACAGGTGATCTCTGGGAACAGCAGGAATAAGTCTTCACATATGGGTATCGTCAGTACCGACAGAGCCTGCACGGGAACGCTCCCCAGCGTCCAGTAAGAAAGCTTTCGGGAGCATCCCACAGCGCCTGCGCGCTGCCTTCCCGCCTTTCCCAACCCCTCTCTCCAGTTCGAGTTTTAGAGCTGAGACAAAGAGAGAGAGAGGAAAGGAAAGATAGATAGAGAAATACAACTCCTAGGGGAGGTGGGTGGGTTGTGAAGACTTATTCCTGCTGTTCACAGAGATCACCTGTTACAGGTAAGTAACTGTGCTATCTCCAGGAACAAGCAGGAATGAGTCTTCACATATGGGGACTCCCTAGCTGCAGATGCCAGGGAGAAACCCCAGGTTGTGTGTCCTTGAAAAGGACTCTACCTCCCCCCATGGATCTCTGGCATCCGACCAGGGTAGGTGGGTAGGAGTTGATTAGGAATGGAACAGGTGTTTGAGAACAGCCTGACCAAACGAGGCATCCCGGCGGGAGTCCTTGTCCAAACAGTAATGGGCTGTGAAGGTATGAACCGAGGCCCAGGTGGCCGCTCAACAGATTTGGTCGATGGACACAGAGTTTAGATGAGCCATTGAGGCTGCCATGGCTCTCACATTGTGAGCTGTGACATGGCCCTCCAGAGAAAGCACAGTTACTTACCTGTAACAGGTGATCTCTGGGAACAGCAGGAATTAGTCTTCACATATGGGTACGTCGGTACCGACGGAGCCTGCACGGGAATGCTGCCCAGCTTCCAATCAGAAAGCTTTTGGCAGCATCCCTCGCGCCTGCGCAGTGACTTCCCGCCTTCTCCACAGCCTCTCTTCAGTTGAGTTTCAGAGCTGAGACAAAGGCGAGGAGAGAAAAGGAAGAAGATAAAAAGATGCAACTCCTAGGGGAGGTGGGAGGGTTGTGAAGACTAATTCCTGCTGTTCCAAGAGATCACCTGTTACAGGTAAGTAACTGTGCTATCTCCAGGAACAAGCAGGAATGAGTCTTCACATATGGGGACTCCCGAGCTGGAGATGCCAGGGGGAGATCCCATAAAAATGCAAGTGCCTGGATCAGGGATGCATTTTGTCTCCAGGAATCCCCGGCATCCAATGTGGGATGGAGGGCAGGAGTTGACAATAAAGGAGCTGTGAGGAAAGAAACAGCATAGCCAAGGACTAGAGGAATTTACAAACTACAGGAGTCCTTGGTAGATATGATAAGTAGCATTAAAGACATTTAATGTACACTTAAAATATGCAGCTTACCTACTGTATTGTAGGAAGTAGAAAGCATGATGGAGTCTACTGGATAAGCAGTGGTGGAATCTTCAAGGTGACCTCTCAGTAGTGAGGATGAAGGTCCAGCCCTGGAGGTAGTAGATGATCCAGGTGTCAACTGGGTAGGATGTGACGTCAGGTCGTTAATGGAAAGCTTTATGGGAAAAGCTAAAAACTCCTTTAGGCATAAGGTCATTAACCTTGAGGACTAAAGGAAGAAGACTGACGGAGTTGGACAACTAGTCCAGTCCTGGCGGGAAGAGGGGGACTGGAAAAAAAACCCTATTCCCACTGAAAACAGTTGTGTACTCAAGATAAAGAGGTACAGTGTTTTTCCTAGCTGGCGAGAGATAGGAAAAAAAATATTGAAGCTTGATGCTTCATGGACTTAAAGAAAAAATAGCAGATGTTAGCACCAAAGTGGTTAGTGGTGCCTAACAGTTTCTGCATCGAAATATGGCATGGGACGTAGGGCGACAGACTGTCTAAAACCTCTAGGAGGTAAAACATGTGGTATAGACAGTAAGGGTGATAGTGTGTAAAACAGACCAACCCTTAAGAGGCCCCCCATGAAACACCTATATATATAGGGATATATACATGTGGCTGGAAGATATATGTATATATTGATATATATATATATAGATATATAGATATATACATATGTACAGATGTATATTAGGATATGGGTGGTGAAATATATCAAAGATATATACATATGATATACCTGAATATATGTAAATTTGTGGGGCATAGTCTAGCACCACCAGGGTAATGATATAGGTATGTAGACATATATGGAGATGCTACATACCAGACAATAGGTTGAAGATACATATCTACCACCCATCCTCATAATTGTACATGGGGAATATAAAAGAAAAAGATTCTGTGCTCTACAAGAGAGTGAACCCACTTGAGATATGTGGAGAGAATCTATTTTCAAGGATTGAGGGATGCAGAAAAGCAATCTAACCAGATAACCGTGAAGAACAAGGCGGGAGCTCCACAAAACACTGATATGGTAGATGTGGAGAAACGCAGGGGAGATACCAGAGGGACCTATGGAAGGACCCAGAGGTAGCATGCATAAACAGAAGCCTTGGAGTCCCACGCAGAAGAACTGATATCTCGTGTTAACACCCAGGCCAGAGGGGGTGTGGAGAACCTTCATAAGTATAGGAAGGGTTGAGAAGTTTTTCCTCACTAATAGAGAAACTTCAGAGACAAGGTCAATGCTCTATAGCAAAGTCCTCATAGTAGAAAGCTTCTCTGAAGACTACAGAGAGCATTGTGCAGGAGAGCTATGAGATAAACTGACTGAAGTCAGGTGTGTTGCCATATCCTAGGAGAGGAGATGGTAGAATAATGTGAGAAAGCCTAAACGAGTAGGAGGATCCAGATAGTTTGGAATCACTACTGAGGCTAGACAAAAAGTTGAATAAGGGACTGGAACATGGGAAAAGTCCCAGTAATACTATCACTGGAACTCCTGCAGGCAGAGCTGCTGACGGAAACAGCAGAGATGTTGTCCAGTGCTGAATAAAGAAAAACAGAGAAGAAAAGAGAGGAGATATCTTTTCTCTCTCTCTGGGGAACGAGCTTGGTAAAGAAGCTGTTCAGTACGGTACCCCTCAAGTAATTAGAGGGTGACGTACCCAGAGGGTAAGTCAACTGAAGGAAAAAATGTTCAGTTGGGACAAAAACTATCAGGGGATAGTTGCAACTGCTCTTCTAGAGAATAAGAGGAGGAGAAGGGTGCAGATCCTGAACAAATAATTTTTCCCCTCCGACAGGTTAATACACTGAAAAGAAAAGCACAGTGAATAAACTTCTAATATGTAGAAGTGAGGTAAGTTACCATTCCCGGCTTCTATGGTCACTGGGAATGCTGAGACTGGCCAGAAGTGGAGGACTTCAGACTAGGCTGAGGTGTCCCTTGCTTAGGTACAGCCGAATGATGGGCAGGAGATGAATGAAACTTTCTTTTCTTAGGGAAAGAAGTTTTGGTAGGACATTTCCTACTCTTTGAAGAAGGAGGTGGCTTAGAATGGTTTCTAGTGGTAGAAGAGTCAGTGGAGCATTGAGCAACCTGACGTAAAGCCTCCTTATTGAAAAGACTTTCTCCTGTACAAGGAGAATGAGCCAGTATAGCTTGTGCCCGTTTGCTCAAGTCTGAAGCCTCAAGCCAGGCTTTGCGACGTGCTGCAATGGCAATAGCAGAGGATCTGCTAACGGACTCAAAAGAGTCTATAGAAGCACGAGACAGGAACCAGGATATAGTCCAGCTGTGATTGATGAGCAAGGAATAATCAGTAGCCTTGGGCTCTGGTAAAAAAGGGGTCAAAAGAGACAATTTATCTGTGACTTCCTGGAGTGTTAGACTCATGTGAAAAATATATGAGAGAACTCTGGAGGCCAGCATAGAGTTTTGGAAGGCCTGACGGCCAAAAGCATCGAGTGTTCTTGAAGAACGACCTGGCGGATAAGAAGAATGCTTCTTCTTGCTCTTAACTTTCCTCAGTGCCGATTCCACTACAAGGGAACGATGAGAAAGTTGAGGCTTTTGGAACCCTGGAGAGGGTGGCACTCGGTACCGAACCTCAATGTCTGTAGCAACTTGAGGAAGTCGTAAGGGCGATTTCCAAACCCTGAGAAGGAGATCCTGCAGAGCAGGATGTAAAGGAAACTGTATATTTGGCATTTGTGCCGGTGAGCCATGGGTAGGATCACAACCAGGGATAGAAATATTAAGAAAGGTTGCCATATCCAGGAGAAAAGCCTGAAAAGACTGATCTCCTATGGGAACCATCCCTGGTAAGGCTAAAGGAAGAGCCTGAGCACCAGAGGACTTACAGTGTACTGCACCAATGCCAGGTATCGGTTCCAAACTAGGCATCGGTGCAAGAACAGGCGTCGACATCGAGGCTGATACAGGATTAGCCGGTGAAGTCGCCATCGGGAACTGCTGCAGTGGTACCGAGATCATGAATGTGGGATCTTCGGAACTGCCTATCTGGAAACGACAGGAGTCGGTTCCAGGACGCGTCGATACGCAACCCTCGAGACTAGATATCAGCTCAAGACTCGGCATCGGAGGAAGCGAGGCTATCGATGCATGTCGCGAGGGTTCCGACGCCGGTGGCAGCATCGGCGATGCCGATACCACCAAGGCAGCCTGGGTTACATCGATCGATACCGACGGTACCAAGGATACCCAAGGAGCACCTCTTGCAAAGGCGGTCCATCTCGATGCCGATGCCAGGGTATCGGAACCGATCAATGCCGGTACCGTCCCGGAGCATGGCTGAGATTGAGGGAAGTCAATGCGGTGCGTATCGATCGGTCTCAAAGGTACCGAGGATGGCCGATGACGATCCCTGGTGAAGAGTAGATTACTCGACACCGGTGCCGATGCCGGAGGCTCGGTACCGCTCGAAGCGGATACCACCCCCGCGCATGGCTCAGGCATGTTCTGTGAGGGGTGAGCCCCAGGAACATCCTGAAACCCCTTTAACGCTTTGGAGCCCGAAGACTCCCGCAGGGGTAAAGCCAATGGATTCTTGAGGGTAAGGCCGGAGCCGTCACCATGCTGGGCATGGGACATACCACTCAAGCATTGACTAGTCTTAACAGACTGTTTTTGGGTTACCTGATCCTGTGAAGTAGAGAAACCGGGTACCCTCACTGCCGAGGAAAAAACGGTATCGAGGGAAACTTTAAAAACTGAAGGTTTTCTCACAAAATTATCCCCTGACAAGTCAGGGGAAGAAGGGTCAGGACCCACACAGTTGAGACACCAATATCCAAAAAGAAACAGGTGTTTCCACATCGGATGCACTTCTTAGGAAAAGAAGGCTCCATAATGAAAAGGCCTAGCAGGCCCAAAAAGTTAAGGCAAAAAACTGAAGAAAAGGTCTCTCAGAATTTAGTCAAAAATCCACCGGCGGTACCGGTGGGAGCGGGAAATACAGCCGCGACCACAAGAAAACAAAAAACTAAAGTAATTAAAGTAATTAAAAAGAAAGGTTTCTGCGGTGACAGGAGGATGTCCTGCCGGCTCCGCGGAAAAACGAAAACTGAAGAGAGGCTGTGGAGAAGGCGGGAAGTCACTGCGCAGGCGCGAGGGATGCTGCCAAAAGCTTTCTGATTGGAAGCTGGGCAGCATTCCCGTGCAGGCTCTGTCGGTACCGACGTACCCATATGTGAAGACTCATTCCTGCTTGTTCCTGGAGATATGTTCCTACTCTGGTAGGCGAAAGAAATACACTGAGAAATCCAGTTGGACAGTGTTCTCTTAGAGACTGGAAGTCCTAAATGAGAAGGATCAAAAGCAACAAAGAGTTGAGAAGACTGTCTATGTTGCTGTGTTCTTTGTAAGTAAAAGGCGAGAGCTCTCTTACAATCCAAGGTATGAAGATTCCTCTCTGCACTTGATGCATGAGGTCCTGGAAAAAAGACAGGTAAATATACCTCTTGGTTCAGATGAAAAGGCGAGACCACTTTGGGCATAAAGTGTGGATTGGTCCTGAGGACTACCTTATCATGACGGAACCTTGTATAAGGTAGATTAGCCACCAAAGCTTGCAACTCACTGATGCGGCGTGCTGAGGTGACTGCAATGAGAAAAATAACTTTCCAAGAAAGAAATTTCAAGGAGGTGGTGGCTAAAGGTTCAAAGGGTGGCTTCATAAGCTGGCCAAGAACCAGGTTACTGAATTCGTTTTCAGACCTGCATGGGATAGATGCAGGAGATACTCTAGTAAAGAATTCAAAGGTATTGCAAGAGGGTTAAGACCCTTCCCTGAACACCAAATGGTAAATCTTTTCCATTTGAAAGCATAGGAATGTCTAGTAGAAGGCTTTCTAGAGGCATGAATAACATCTCTGACTTGCTGAGAGAGATGAAAATCTTGAAGGTCTAGGCCCTCAGCAACCAAGCCCTGAGATGGAGAGACTGGGGGTTTGGGTGCCACAACGTTCCTTCTTCCTGAGATAGAAGGTCTGGTGCAGAGCCGAAGTCCAGGGAAGGAGCTTGAGAGAGATGCAGAAGTAGAGGGTACCACACTTGGCGTGGCCAATGTGGTGCTATGAGGATCATGGTCCCTCGATCTCTCTGAAGCTTGAAAAGAGTTTTGGGAATTAGGGGAATGGGTGGAAAGGCATAAAGGAAGTCTTGACCCCAGTGAAGGAGGAAGGCATCCTTGGCCTGAACTCCCTGACACGGAATTCTGGAACAGAAACGGGGAAGTTTGGCATTCCACGGACTTGCAAAGAGGTCTATGTCCGGGATTCCCCAAATTCGAAAAATCCTGGCTACCTGGTCCATGTGGAGGGACCACTCGTGTGGAAGCAGAACTCGACTGAGTCTGTCCGCCCAAGAGTTTTGAACGCCTGGAAGATATACTGCCAGAAGATGGATGTGATGCTCTCTGGCGAAGGCCCACAGTCGCAAAGCTTCATTGCAAAGCGACAGAGAGCCAGTCCCTCCCTGCTTGTTTACATAGAACATGGCTACTTGGTTGTCCGTATGGATGAGGACTGTCCTGTAGCTGAGCAGGGAATGGAACACTCTGAGAGCTAAGAATATTGCTCTGAGTTCCAAGAGATTGATATGCAGAGAAGTCTCCTGTGGAGACCAGATGCCCTTGGTGGAGAGATCCTGCAGCTGAGCTCCCCAACCCATTGGAGAAGCATCTGTTGTCAGAGTTGCTTGGGGCAGCGACTGCTGAAAAGGGGACCCCAGCAACAGATTTGGAGAGAACTTCCACCACTGGAGAGACCAAAATAGGCGACTGGAGTTTGCTATTTTGTCTGACAGACAACCTGATGCCTGAGTCCATTGGGTGGACAAAGTCCATTGAGCTGCCCTCATGTGAAGGCGAGCATATGGAACCACATGCACGGTGGATGCCATGTGGCCTAATAGTTGTAACATCTCTCGAGCAGTTAAATGGGACTTTAACTGTATCTGGGAGGCTAACTGCACCAAGCGTAGGCAACGGGCCTGAGGAAGATAGGCCCTTGCAGTTGTGGTATCCAGCAAGGCCCCTATAAACTCCAGAGACTGAGTAGGGGTGAGATGGGATTTTGGGATGTTTATTACCAGTCCCAAATACTGAAGGACACGCATTGTGCAGGTTAGACAAGTCTGGGCCTCTGACTGGGATGGAGCTCGAATGAGCCAGTCGTCCAGATATGGGAAAACGAATATTCCTAGAGTGCGTAGAATGCAGCTACTACTGCCATGCATTTCGTGAACACCCTTGGTGCAGAGGCCAGACCGAAAGGAAGCACCCTGTATTGGTAGTGCTTTCCTTGAAAAAGGAACCGAAGGAACCTTCTGTGTGTTGGATGGATGAGGACATGGGTGTACGCATCCTTGAGATCTAGAGAACAAAGCCAGTCCTGACTCTGAAGGTATGGAAGCAGAGCACCGAGAGAAATCATCTTGAATTTCTCTTTGAATAGAAACTTGTTCAATTCTCTGAGATCTAATATGGGTCTGTAGCCCCCTGTTTTCTTTGGAATAAGAAAATAAGGGGAGTAGAACCCTGAGCCCTGTTGAAGAAGGGGTACTTCTTCTATTGCCCCTTGGGCAAGAAGGGTAGCAATCTCCTGACCCAGAAGGTTGAGGAGAGATGTTGGAGAATTGAACTGTTTCACCATGGTGTGGGGAGGAAGGTTTAAGAAATGAAGCTTGTACCCTTCCCTTATAATGGAGAGGGTCCATTGCTCTGCTGTGATTTGCTCCCATCTGGGAGCAAAGTAAGCCAACCTTCCTGGAAAGGTGAGGGGCTCTGGTTCTTCCAGAGCTAGAAAGGCTAAGTTCTCTAGTTGCAAGTCAAAGGCCCTGAGGAGGCTGAGGCTGCTGGGCTGTGGGAGGCCTGGCAGCCTTTGACTTGGCCTGTTTAGGTGGTTGCTGACTCTTTACAGCAAAACGACCTGCAGAAGATGCCTGCTGACCATAAGCAGGATAATATCTTCCCTTTTTAGAAAAAGGTGTCTTTTTGAACAATCTTTTCTTAACAGGAGCAGAGGTAGACTTTGAAAGTCGATCCAAAGCAGAGTTCTCAGCATCCATCTGAGTGGCCTTTGCTTGCCAAACCTTGCCAAAGAGGTTTTCACCTGTACAAGGAAGATTTCCCAATTCATCTTGGACCCAGAGTTCCAAATCAGAGGCTTGTAACCAAGCAATTCTGCATGCACCTATGGCAATAGCCGAGGCTCTGCTTACACACTCAAAAGAGTCAAAGGCTGCACGGTTGGAAAATTTGGAAACATCTTGGGCATGTTTGAGCCAAGTGAGAAATTCCTGCCTTTTATCTTCTGAAATAAAAGGGGCTAAAGTCTGCAGATGATCTGTGACTTCTTTTAGAAACATCCCCATATAGAGACTATAGGAGTTGATTCTGGCAGCAAGCATATTAGCTTGGAAAACCCTTCGGCCAAAAGCATCTAGGGTCCTGCATTCACGTCCTGGAGGATTAGATGAGTGTCTCTTTGCACTCTTTATTTCCCTCATGGCAGACTCTACCACAATAGAGTGGTGAGGAAGCTGAGACTTATGAAAGCCAGGACAAGGAGGGACACGGTACATGGTGTCTAACCTACGAGAATGAGGAGAGGTGGTAAGAGGAGTCTCCCACATGCTCAACATGAGATCATAGAGAATCTCATGAATAGGTAAGGTAGCTGCCTCTTTAGGAGCCTTAGGATATTGCAAAATATCTAATTGCTTGGCTCTAGGCTCTGACTCAGGGGCCACTGTAATGGAGAGGCCCCTAGCCACTTCCCTAATGAAGTCTTGAAAACACAAGTCTTCTGGAGGAGACATTCTTCGTTTTGGAGAAGCAGACTCCTGAGGAAGAAGTACCGATGCCTCGACAGAAGCCTCCGACTCAGAGTCTTCGGAGGAATCGAAGTATCGCCTGTCTGGATGCTCCTGTAAAGCCCGATATGCGTACCGAGTGGGATCGACATCGGGAGTAAGCGGTACTGGTTCAGTACCGATGGGCATTGTAGGACAGGGTACCGTTGCAGTCGACACCGAAGCCAATGTCGATGCAATCGGTACCGGGAGCGATGCCGGTGCCGGAGCCGGTACCGGCAATGGAGATTGTTGCGGTACCGGAGGCGTCGCAGCCTGCATAAACGCCGTTAGGGTGCGCTGCATGGACAGAATCTTCTGATCCATCGATGCCACCAGAGTCTGAATGTCGGTACCAGAGGAGGCCACCGGTACCCCAGAACATGGCAACAGGTGATCGGTCGAGGCCGAGCCATCGATGTCAACCTGTGACCCCATAGACAATGCTTTGGAAGCCGAAACTTCCCGCCGGGGTAATTTTGCCGGTGCGGAATCCTCGAGGACAAGCCCGGAGGCATCTCGATGCTTAGAGGGAGATTTGCCCTTTGAGGACCGGCTAGATTTATGTTTGGTTACCTGAGATCCATGGGGGGAGGAAGAAGCAGCCCTGGAAGACGTTGATGCCACCGAGGCTGCATCAGAGGGAAACAGGGTACTGAGCTTGGCTGGTCGGTTCTGCCGATCTCTTTTAGACATCATGGTACAGGACACACAATCCGTGATGGAATGGTCAGGACCCAAACATTTTAGACACCAATCATGGGTGTCGGTGACAGAAATAGTACTGCCACATTTTGTGCACTTTTTGAACCCGGAAGCGGGCTTCTCCATGAGAAGAAAAATATTCAGGCCTAAGGCCCAAACTGAAAATGCACAGTTGAAGTAAAGAATAGTTATTGGGTTTTTTTGTTTTAAGAAAGAAAAGAAAAGACCGGCGGTACCGGTCTGACGTCGAAGAAGGCAGACGCGACACAGAAAAATAAAGAAAAAAATAAAGAACTTCTTCTGCGGTGACAGGAACACGACCTGCTGGCTCCGTGGAAAAGAAGAACTGGAGAGAGGCGGTTGGGAAAGGCGGGAAGGCAGCGCGCAGGCGCTGTGAGATGCTCCCAAAAGCTTTCTTACTGGACGCTGGGTAGCGTTCCCGCGCAGGCTCCGTCGGTACCGACGATACCCATATGTGAAGACTCATTCCTGCTTGTTCCTGGAGATAAGGGATATATGTATATGCGTCCTTTAGGTCTAGAGAACATAGCCAATCCTGACTCTGAATGTAAGGGAGGAGTGTTCCAAGAAAGATCATCTTGAATTTTTCTCAGAACAGATACTTGTTTAACTCCCTGAGGTCCAGAATGGGCCTGTACCCCCCACCCCCATCCCCGTCTTCTTTGGTATGAGGAAGTAGGGGGAGTAAAAACCCATGCCCTGTTGAGAAACAGGTACCTCCTCTATTGCCCCCTAAGCAAGGAGTAAGGTGACCTCTTGACACAAGAGAGTGGTGAGGGGGGGCCGAGAATTGAACTCTCTTGGAGTGGAGGGAGGGGGGCATACTGTGGAAGTGGAGTTTGTACCCCTCCGTCACAATGGAGAGAGTCCATTGATCTGAAGTTATCTGCTGCCACCTCTTGGCAAAATGACAGAGACTGCCTGGAATGTTGAGAGGCTCTGGACCCTTTAGAGGTAGGATGACTAGGTTCCCTAGGAAGGAGTCAAAGACCTTGAGGAGGCTGTGTCAGCTGAGCTGGTTGAGCTTGGGGACTTGAGCCTTTCTCTGTTGTTTGGGTTGCTGCTGCCCCTTTTGGGGGACATGGACTGGGCAGTGGACAGTCTGGGTGTAAGATGGTACTTCACACTATCCCAAATTTCTTCTGAAGGTGCTTACAGAGTTTCACCTTAACCAGTCAATTGTCCTTCCAATATTCTTCCCAAAACCTCATTCTCACAAAGGGGCATCTGTGCTACACATGTTGGCCTTGAGGGTCATGTCACAGTTCATAATGTAAGAACCATGGCTGCATCAGTGGCCCACTTGCGCTCAGTCTCAGGTGTCATCTCTGGCCCTTCTCAAATCCAGACTGAAAACTCACCTCTTTGAGGCCACTTTTGAATCCTGATCTACTGAGTCTCCTGCTCTCTAACTATGTGTTTCCTTACCATTCCCCTAGACATATCCTTGTCCCCCAAGTGTTGTATTGTCTGTCTTGACTAGACTGTAAGCACTTATGAACAGGGACCATCTTTTACATGTGTCTGTACAACGCTCTGTATGCCTTGTAGCTCTATACAAATGATCAGTAGTAGTAGTAGTAGACTTCAGTTCATATCTCACTACTGTTTGGATGGAGATTCCCAATGCAACAGCATTTTTGGCCAGTCACCCCCCCCCCCCCCCCAGGCCCATTTCTTTCAGTTCAGACTACTTTAAAATATATATATAAATGTATAAACTATATAAAGGCCTGTTGCCACCAAAAACAGTTGATCTGTTGGAAATGTATTACCCTCTTTTTTGTTCAAGGTAGCCTGTAACTAGGGAGTCCTATAAGTGAGGACTTTTTTTCTGCTTATCTGTAGAGAAAAGGTAGTTACCCTGTAGCAGGTGTTCTCCATGGACAGCGGGAAAAGTCTATACAACCCTCCCACCTCCCCTAGAAGTCTCCTCAGCTTTTTAAGGATTAGATGGCTCCACGGCAGCAAGCATGTGGTCTCTGCAAAAAGATGTCCAACAAGGCCTTCAAGAGTCACCAGCAGCAGCATGATAGGTTTTTCCCTGAGTCCACGGTACCTCCGAAGGCCAGGGCCTCTCTCTGTTTGGGTTGCTGCTGTCCCTTTTGGGGGGCATGGATTGGGCAGTGGACAGTCTAGGTGTAAGATTGATAGAATTTCTTTTTCTTGTTGAAAAAGGGTTTCTTAGCTGTCTTTTTCTTAGCTGGGTTGGCAGTGGTCCTTGATAATCTATTCAAGGTAGTGTTCTCGGACTCAAGCTGAGAAGTTTGTCCTGACAATCCTTGCCAAAGAGGTTTTCTCCTGTGCAAGGAATATTCCCCAGTTTGTCTTGAACCCACTGTTCCAAATCAGATGCTTGTAACCAAGCAATCCGACGTGCCCCGATAGAAATAGCAGAGGTTCAGCTAATGCATTCAAAACAATCAAAGGTTACCCAGTTCATGAACTTTGAAACATTTTGGGCATGTTTGACCGGAGTGAGGAAATCAGCCCTCTTGTCATCGGAAGAAGAGGAGCCATGAGTTCCAAATCCTTTGCAACCTCCCAAAGAAACATACCCCATGTAAAGTATGTAAGAACTTATTCTGGTCAATAGCCAGCTCTTCTGCCCTCTGTTCCGGTTCCGATGCAGCCGGAATCAATAGCCCCACCACCATGTCTCGGATAAATTCCTGAAAAGATATGTCTTCAGAAGGAGATTTTCTGTGAGTGCTCATGGTTGGAGGCGAGGGCTCAGAGGCGATATCATGGAGGTCCGTGGAATCGAAGGAGCAGTGGTCGAAATTGGACGTATCTGAGTCTGACAGCGGTGAGTATCGACGATGTTGATGCCCATATGAACGGTGTTGATGCTCCTCAATACCTTCAGGGTCCTGAACTGTGATAATCCCCAATGGGATCTCAGTGGCCGATACAGATATTGGTGTTGGTACTGAGGCCTCAGTTCTTGATGCAGAGTGGGTTGGTGTTGATGGCAGTACCGATGCCGATGCCTAGATCGGTGTCGATGGGGTCACCGATGTCAATGCCCATGTATACGGTCCCCCAGCTTTCAGTGCAAGAGGAACCGAAGCTGCTAGGGGGGCTGCCAAAGTCTTCTCCAAGGACAGTATGCGCTGACCCAAGGAGGTTGCTTGCGTCTGGTCCAATGTAAGAACGGAGCTTGGCGCCACCGTACCAGAGCAAGGCATCGCGGCTTCTTCACAGGTCGAGGCCTCGGGTTCCTCACGATTTTCCACCAAGGCTTTGGAGGACAAGTTCTCCCGCAGGGAATGCCTGGGTCAAAGGCCAGAGTCAGAAGAGGTCCTGGAAGACTCCTGGTGTTTAGATCAGGATCTCTCCCTTGATTCCCAAGACATGCCTGAGGAATCCTTAGACCTTTCCTTCGGTTCCTTTGGCTTTTCTGAGGATTCTCGAGGCTTTAGCTTTTCTTTGGAAAACCTTGAAGGAGACATGGGTCTTTTAGTCTTTTTCGAGTGTTTGGAGTCTTTAGACTGCTTGGAGCCCTGAGAGCATGAGGATGCTCTGGAGGAAGTTGAGGCCAATGATATTGAGTCCGATGGAAATAGTTCTCCAAACCTTTTGGCCCAGTTCCCTAAGTTTCTCTTCTTTATCTGTTTGCAGAGAGAGCAGGCTTGGGGGTACATGGCTGGGACCAAGGCATTGCAAACACAAATTGTGTTTATTGTCACCGAAATGGTGCTGGAGCACTTGGTGCAATTTTTGAACCCACTCAAGGGTTTTTTCAACTTGAAGATGGTGCACAAGGCCCCGAGGAAAAGCTTTTAAAAAAGAAAAGAAATAAGAATTATAGAAGAATAAAATATAAGAAAAATGATACCGGAATCAAGCAGAAGTGCTTTTTGAAGAACGTTTTTAAGTTCTTTTCTCCGGTGACAGGGTGCTGACCTGTTGACTCCACTGAAAAAGAATAACTGAGGAGAAGGAGTTGGAAGAGCAGGAAGGCAGTAGTGCAGGTGCAGTGGAGTGCTCCCAAAGGCTTTCCTATTGGTAGCTGGGGAGCTTCCCGCATGGGCTCCATTGGTACCCGATGTCACCCATATGTGAAACTACATTCCTGCTTGTTCCTGGAGATCGAAGAGTCTTACTTAAAAATGAAAAGCATGCATTAAAAA
Organism: Ichthyophis bannanicus; assembly: GCA_033557465.1. Lineage (NCBI taxonomy): Eukaryota > Metazoa > Chordata > Amphibia > Gymnophiona > Ichthyophiidae > Ichthyophis > Ichthyophis bannanicus. The sequence goes on along the minus strand of CM066032.1, from coordinate 1,510,527,572 downwards.
GTCTTAGAAAAAAACAGATATATTACAAAGGCATAAAAAAGAAGAAAAACAGCTCTATCTAAAAAAGGTAATATGGAAAATGTATCTCCATGGTATGGTAAAAGCAGCAGTTAAAAGTGTACTAAAAAACAAACAGAGAAAAAGAAACCCTTTCCCCTTTTTCTTTCCTTTCCCACTCTTTCCCCTTTCTCCTCTTACCTCCTTTTTATTTCTTTTGTTGATTATTATTATTAATCATTTATAGAGCGCTACCAAGTGTATTCAGCGTTGTACAGACACACAATTAGACAGTCCCTGCTCATAGAGCTTACAATCTAGAAGACATACATACAGTACAATACAATACAATAGGTATATGTTGAATACAAGAAATAAGGGCGATATAGGGATGAAACATAAGGGAAGGAGATTATGAACCAAAGGTGGTCTCAAAGAGGTGAGCCTTGAGCATAAACTTGAAGACGGAAAAAGAGGAGATTTGACGTAAAGATAGGGGCAGCAAGGTGAAAGGAACGAAGCCTGGAGTTGGCACAAGAGGGGGGCATAGAGAGAAGGAAGGCAGAGGAGGAACGGAGATCACGAGGAAGGGTATAGAGAGAGAGGAAAGATAAGGAGGGGCAGCAGAGGGAATGCATTATAGCCATGGTTTTGGAGGTGAATTGCATCTATTTTAGGATATTTTAATTGTTTTTATAAATAAACTGTATTGTTATAGCTTATCTACTATCTAAATTTTATTACTGAATAATTTGTATATTATTTGTTAAGTGTATTAGATATACCACAAGGTTTTTTTGGGGGGGGGTTGTTTTTTTTAACTCTGCCCCTGCTGTTCTTTCATGCTGATACCCAATATACTATAAATTACAGATCTAATTACCTTTAGTGAAGCTCAAGAACTAAGGTTCACAGCAAGGAAGACAGGCAATGTTCATTAATTATGAAGAATGAAAATCACAGTAGGTACCCTCTGGTGCTTCAAGATAGTGAACAAGATATGGGTTTCTGAAAGAAGCTGAAATTCAACATGAATGGCTCACCTGTAATAAAAGTTTGTGATCTGTGAAAAGCTGCAAATTGTTAAGATGTTCTCTAAGATGAGGAGGAAAGACAAGTACATCTGGACAGTGTTCATCCATACAAAAAGAATAGCCATCAAGTTCTGGGACATCATTTACTTTAGCGTACCCTTCTTTCTTCAAGGTTACACAAACATCTTCAAAGCTGTCAGGAGAAATAATTTTATTAGTGTCATACTAGAAAATGGCAATTCTAATAGATTTAGAATGAGAAGATATACCCAAAAAAGAGAGAGCAACATTTTATTATTGAATAAACCAACAAACCATGGGCCCAGTATAATAAGTTGTGCTGTCCTTTAGCACAAACATTTACTTTTGACTTTTCAGTTCTAAAGTAATTCCCAATGCGGTAAGGGTTTTAGCATGGAAAAATCTGTGGTAAAAAACCACTGGTCTAAAAGGTACTGTGGTGCAACCTTGCTAAATAGGAAATTGCTCCTAATGTAAAAAAGCCACAGTAAATTTTGGTGCATGTTTTAAAATGTAATTTCTTTTCAGTTTTTATATTCCGCTTTATCCAAAATGTCCAGGATGGCCCACATTTAAAACATCCAAAAGATAGCTTTACACCCAATTGATAACGCAGAAGTTGACATTTTACTTACCAGATAATATCTTTTCCTGGAGTCCTGCTAGGCCAGTCCAGACAAGTGGGTTGTGTCTCCCTACCAGTAAAGGTAGCAACAGAGAAAAAATTTAAAGGTTTCCTATGACCTCATCCTGCAACCATATCTGAGGCAGCTAGGGGCATACTTCCCCAGTATTCATACCCAAGCAATGGTCAAGGACCCCTGACTGCACACAACCTCAATGAGGATAACAAGGCCAACAGTCCAAGGAACATAATTATATACAGAATATCCTACAGATAGAACATCAGCCGAGGAATATAGCCCGCAAGACCAAAGAGCAGAAAATAACAGATTAAAAGAGATCTTTGCAGATCAAAATAGATCACAATGGTGTATCCTGGACTGGCCTAGCATTACTCAAGGAAAGGACATTATCTGGTAAGTAAAATGTGGCCTTCCATATCGTCCTGCTAAGCCATTCCAGACAAGTGGGACATACCAAAGCTATGTCTCCACTGGGCGAGAAGAAGACATGGCAGCCTTCAACATCTCTGCACCAAAGGCCATGTCTGCCCAAGTGTGGATATCCAAAAGATGGAAAGTGATGGTCATGCTGCTGCTTGACAAATGTTTATGGGAGTGACCGAGCTACACTCTACCCAGGAGGAAGCCTGAGCTAGACCGCAACCAAAAAGACAGCCTTATGGGACAAATCCTTGATGGTAGCCCTCCTCAAGAGCTCAAACAGCTTGGCCATCAAGGCCCGAGGAATCAAACTTAGATCACAAGAACAACTGGTCACAGAGGAGGACGCAAGTGTTTAACTCCCTGCAAAAAACAAGCCACATCAAGGAATGAGGTCATCGAGCATCCCGCTATTGGCCTTCTAAAATGAAACAAGGCCGCCACCTTATCACTCAGTGAATGGAGAGAGAGGGCCTTGTCAAATCCATCTTGAAGGAAGGAGATCAAAGCCGGCAAGTCAGCAGCACTAGGGCTACCTTGATGTTCAAAACACCAGTGTTCAAAAAGGCACCAAACACACTCACAAGAGAGACAAATGGAGCCTCTTTTTGCTTCCAGAACTGTGGAAACCACAGCAGAATAGTTCTTATACACTAAGTGCCAACTCTGAAGAGCCAAGCCATAATAAGCAAGAAGAAAGTTGGATTGTCTAACAGGACCGGTTACTGCCTCAGGAGACTCTGAGCCAATGGAAGCCTGATCTCAAAGTCCCGTGAACAAGGAGACTAGCGAGACCGTAAGGACCTCTGCAGTGGTCTTAGGTACATCTGCGCCAGGGGACCATCTTGATCGCCGCTGCCATTGACCCTAGGAGCTGAAGGTAGTCCCATACCTTGGGAGACTGCTGTTTTGGAAACGTCATCAGCTGAGACAGCAGCTTCTCCACTCTCTTCTTGGGTGGAAGACACTTCCTGAGCCAGTGTCAAACCATACCCCAAGGTACTCTAGCAACTGGCTACGCTCCAGGTAGCTCTTGTTATAGTTGATCACCTACCTCCGACTCTATACAAACTACACCACTTGGGATGATGCCCGAAGAGCCTCTGAACATGACCTGACCCATTATCCTTGGATGACTGGCTTTTTTACAGAAATGCCTTTGTGCTACAGAACGGCAGCAGCCACAACCATTATCTTGGTAAACATCCTTGGTGCAGTGGAGAGATCGAAATGTACAGCAGAAAATTGAAAGTGTGAGCTGAGAAAAGAGAAGCATAGGAAGCACTGCTGATTTTCGTGAATGAGAATGTGGAAAAAAAGCTTCAACCAAGTCCAGAGATGCAATAAAGTCCCTCTGTTGGACTGCTTGGATGATGACCTCAATGCCTCCATGTAGAAGTGAAAGTCCTTAGGTGAACACGGACACCCTGAGATTCAGATTCGGGTGGAAGGACCCATCTTTTTTGGCATCACAAAGTAAACTGAATACTGGCCCACACCTCTTTCAGCAGATGGCCCCAGCACAACAGCCTGGAGGCTGAGCAGTCTCTCCTGAGCACCAGCTTGAACAGCAGCTTTCTTGGCCACAGGCCCACATGGAGACATCACGGAGACATCTAGAATGGGTTCTTTGCATAGCCGTACTGAATGACATTAAGCACCCACTGGTCTGAGGTCACACAGATCCACTTCAGGAAGAAGCAACAGAGTCAGCTGCCTATGGGAGGTACCCCAGAATGGACCACTAACCCATCATTGCATATGACGGGAGAACCCAGATATGGAGGAGGAAGAAGCCTTGTGGGGACTGCGAGTCCCCCGAAAGGTCCAAGTTTGGGAACGAGAGCCAGAGGGAGGGAAGAATGATTTCCCCGGGCAATACGCCTGGGAGTCCTGGAAAACCTGGAAATGCTCGTAGCAGGAGTGAGCAGAACATGACATGGAGGAGGAGGGGTTGCACTTCCCAGACCCTTTAAGTCTATCCTCCAGAAGAGTGAGTTTTGAATGCTCCCAGTTCCTTGACCAGCTTCACCAAGTTCTCCCTAAAGAGTAGTTACTCACCTGTAACAGGTGTTCTCCAGGAGCAGCAGGAATCAGTCCTCACATATGGGTGACGTCGGCGCCAACGGAGCCCCCGTGCGGAGCATTTCCCCAGCTTTCAAAGAAAGCCTTTGGGAATGCAGCACGCATGCGCGGTCCTCTTCCAGCCCAAGGGTGCCATCTTGCTCAGTCTGATGACATAGCTAAGAGACAGCAAAAAACAAAATAAATCATATGACTGCAACTCCAAGGGGAGGAGGGAGGGTTGTGAGGACTGATTCCTGCTGCTCCTGGAGAACACCTGTTACAGGTGAGTAACTACTCTTTCTCCAGGACCAAGCAGGAAGTCAGTCCTCACATATGGGACTCCCCAGCTTAAGACTACCGGAGACCCAAGCTGAAAAAATGAGCTTCCTCTAGAGCCTCAGCATGCGAGAAAAAAATCTTCTCTGATAATGCCCCCGAACGGTAGCCCAACACCAGGGCCGGAAGGTAGGAGTTGTCTAAACCCCAAAGAGATTATGGAGTACCGCCTGTCCGAAAGCACTGTCCCTGCGGGACTCCCTCTCAAGGCAGTAGTGGGCCGCAAAAGTCTGGCTTGAAGACCAAGTAGCGGCCCGGCAGATGTCTACCAACGGAACAGAGCGGAGATGAGCCACTTACGCAGCCTTTGCCCTGACACGGTGAGCCGTAACTCGACCCTGCAATGAGAGGCCGGCTGCCCTGTAAGCCCAGGCGATACAGTCGGCTACCCATATGGACAAAGTACGCTTGGACACAGGTAATCCCAACTTATTGGGGTCAAAAGAGACGAAGAGCTGAACACCCTCCAGTGCTCCCGCGTATGGTCAAGGTAGAAGGATAACGCTCCCCTCCTGCAGTCCAGGGTATGCAAGACCATCTCAGCCCGGCTGGCATGCGGCCTGGGAAAGAAAGTTAGAAGAACCACCTCCTGATTGAGGTGGAAGGAGACGACAACCTTTGGAAGGAACTTAGGGTGAGTCCGTAAGACTACTCTGTTCCTATAGAACCTAGTATATGGAGCATCCGATACTAGGGCCTGAAGCTCACTCACTCGCCTTGCTGAGGTAAGAGCTACCAGAAACAACGCTTTCCAGGAGAGAAAGCGCAAAGGACAAGTAGCCATAGGCTCAAATGGTGGGCAAGTAAGCCGTTGCAAGACCACTTCAAATCCCATTCAGGGGCAGGTGGACGCACTGGAGGCTTAAGCAAAAGCAGGCCTCTGAGGAAGCGAGCCACCAAAGGGTGGCTGGAGAGAGACTGACCCTCCACCGGTGAGTGGTGTGCTGAAAGAGCACTAAGATGAACTCTAACAGAATTTGACTTAAGGCCCAGGTTGGACAGGTGAAGCAAATATTGCAGCACCACTGGTACCAGGCATGAGAAAGGATTCTTGTTGTGTTGAGTACACCAGGTAGAGAATCTATGCCACTTAAGGGCATAAGACTTTCGGGTGGACTGCCTCCTAGAGACCAAGACCACGTCCTCCACTGCCCTAGGCAGTAGTAAAGGTGCTAGAACTACCCTTTCAGCAGCCAGGCCATCAGATTGAGGGACTGGAGATTGGGGTGTAAAAGAGATCCCTGCTCTTGAGACAGGAGATCTGGTTGCATCCCCAGAGGAAGAGGAGTGTCCACCGCCAGTTGCAAAAAGGAGTGGAAACCACAGCTGTCGGGGCCATCTGGGTGCCACCAGAATTACCGAGGCCCTGTCCCGGAGCACTTTGAACAGTGTCTGGGGCACTAGAGGCGTGGGAGGAAAGGCATATAGGAGGCCTGTAGACCACGGAATGAGAAACGCATCCGCTGCTAATCTGAGAGGATGCAGTTGTCTGGAGGAGAACCTGGGCAGTTGACGGTTCAGAGGACTGGCAAAGAGACCTATGGTTGGAAGACCCCATCTCAGGAAGATCTGTTGAACCACTAAAGGATTCAACTGCCTTTCGTGCGGCTGCAGGATCCTGCTCAATCTGTCTGCCAGGTAATTCTCCTGACCTGGGAGATAGACCGCTTTGAGAAGAATGCCGTGATTGACTGCCCAGGAGCACAGTTTCTGCGCTTCCTGGCATAGAAGGCGGGACCCTGTGCCCCCTTGTTTGCTCACATAGAACATAGCCACTTGATTGCCCGTCTGAACCAAGACGGACTGGTGAGAGATGAGATGAGAGAAAGTTCTCAGGGCTAAGCGGATAGCTCTCAGTTCTAAGAAACTGATCTGCTGTGCGGCCTCCCAAGGAGACCACAGGCCTTGAGTACATGCTCCCTGGCAATGTGCACCCCAACCTTGAAGAGAAGCATCGGTTGTCAGCACCTGAGAGTGTGGAGGTGTCTGAAAAAACACCCCTTGTACCAGATTCGGAAGATGAAGCCACCACTGTAGAGAAGACTCTAGGAACGTGGACACCCTCACTCTGTCCGTGAGGTTTCCCATGGCCTGATGCCACTGAGTCCTGCGGCCCCATTGAGCCGGCCTCATGTGTAGGTGGGCATTTGGAGTCACATGGACCGTGGACGCCATGTGGCCTAAGAGCCTCAGGAAGTGTCTGGCGGAGACCAGAGAATTGCTGTGGAACAGACTGGCCAGATCCATCAACCTATGTGCCCTGTCTATGGGCAAAAAGGCCTTTGCCTGAAGGGTGTCCAGTCTTGCTCCTATGAACTCCATGTTCTGTGAAGGGTGCAAAGTGGACTTTGCAAAGTTTATAACAAAAGCCCAGATGCTGCAGCAGAGCGACAGTGCGGAGGGTGGCTTCATTGGCCTCTTGTGGGGATTGACCCCTGATAAGCCAGTAGTCCAGGTATGGAAAGACGAAAAGGCCTTGAACCCTGAGGTAGGCCGCCACCACCTCCAGGCACTTGGTGAATACCCTGGGGGTGGAGGTTAGGCCAAAAGGCAGTACTCTGTACTGGTAATGGTTTCCTCCCACTACAAATCTGAGATATTGTCTGTGGTCTGGATGAATGAGGATGTGAGTATAAGCATCCTTTAAATCTAAGGAGCATAGCCAATCTCCTTGCTGGAGGTAGGACAGCAGGATTCCAAGGGTAAGCATCTTGAACTTTTCCCTCCCCAGGAACTTGTTTAGATTCCGCAAGTCTAGGATGGGTCTGAGGCCTCCTGTACATTTTGGTACCAGAAAGTACCTGGAATAGAAGCCTTGACCCCTCAGGGGGTGGGGCACCGGTTCCACTGCCTGTTCCTTTAGAAGACTTGCTAACTCCTGCAGGACTAAGTCCCTGTGCTGAGGAAGTCTTGGAGGCTCCCCTGGAAAATAGGAGGGGGTACCTGGTGGAAGTGGAGGAGATAGCCCTTCTGGACTATACTTAGAACCCAGGTATCCCTTGTTACGGCTGGCCACCTGTGGGCGTACAGGGCCAGCCGGCCTCCCATGCTGATAGGGGCCAGCTCAGGAGGAGAGGCTATGCCACTGGAGTCAAAACCCCGCTCCCTGCTGTGCAGGAGCCGGAGGTGGTGGCTAGGGGGTTTTCTGCCTACGGGGCCCATATCCCTGCCCCTTGGCCTGCTGACCCTGTTGGGGAGCTACAAAGGCCTGAAAATGAGGGTACTGTTTATAGGCAGATGACTTCCTCGGGTAAAAGGTCTTTTTTTCCCCGAGTCCTTCTTCTTCTGAGAAGGGGCAGAGGTTTTCCTGGACAGCCTTGTCCGGGTAAGAGTCTCGGTCTCGAGTTCTGCAGCCTTTTGAGCCATGGGCTTGCCAAAGAGGTTTTCACCTCGGCAGGGGACATCGACCAACTTGTCCTGCACCCATGGCTCGAGGTCCGATGACTGTAGCCAAGCCTGACGGCGTGCACTGATGCCAGCCGTGGCTACTTGGGCTGAAGCCTCGAAGCCATCATAGGCTGCTCGAGAGATGAACTTCGAGCACTCACGAATACCTGATGACAGAGCACTGAACCTCTGCAAAGGTTCCTCGGAGAGACCAGGAGAGAACCCGGCAATCTCCTTTGCCAGGTCTCGAAGGTACATGCCCATATACAGCTGGTAGGTCTGGACACGGCAAGCAAGCATAGAGCCCTAGAAGCACTTCTTACCGAGGGCATCCAGGTTCCGGGCCTCCCGGGCGGGAGGCACCGAGGAGTGCATCTTCTGACTTTTCAGACGATGCATGGCCGATTCCACAACCATGGAGTGCTGCGGTAATTATGCCTTTTGGAACCCGGGGCTCTTGCGAACTCGATAGATGGAATAGACCCGCTTGCTCAAAACCAGCGTCGAGGCCGGCGCCTCCCACATGCGGAAGAGCAACTGTTCCAGCATCGGAGGAACCGGTACAGTAAAGGCCTCCTTTGGGGGAGAGTCATACTGTAGGGCCTCGAGCTCCTCGGCTCGAGGCTCCTCCTCGGGATCCGCGGGGAAGGCCAAGGCCTTGGCCATATCCCGCACGAAGTCCGAGAACTGGGTATCCTCCAGTAGGACCGTCTCCGAGGCTCGGACTCCGGGGAGTCCGATGGGACACACCGAGTCTGAAAGGTGATGGGTGACTCCTCATTTTCCGTTTCCCAGCCAGACCCCTCGGAGGAGGAATCAAGCGGCTCCGGTCGGGCAGGCACCGATGCCATCCGCCCCGACGCCGAGGGTACCGGCGTCAACAACCTTGGTCCCGAGCGGGAGGCCGAGGGAGACCTTGGCCGAGGATAAACTCGAGCGCGCATGGACTCGATGATCGGCTCGGCCTCCGGGGTCGACTTGCACATCGATGTCCCGGTGGTCAGGGCAGATGCACCGGTGAGACCGGTGATCAGTGCCCGCTGCTGTTCCATGAAGGCAACTAAGCTGCACTCCAAGGCCGTCAATCTGAGTCCGAGCACAGGAGACTCAGCAGCCCCCGACGTCGGCTCCCCTGGAAGAGAGTCCACGAAGACTACAGTACTCACATGACCCGGGGACTCCATCTCCACACGAGGTCGTTTTGCAGGCCTCTCCGACTCCGAAGATCCGTGACGGCGCTCGGGGCTACGCGACTTGGCCCTCGAGGAGCCAAGTGCGTCCACCGATGCCACTCTCGCGGGTTTTTTCTTCTTGCGATGCTCCCGCGAAGGAGACCCCCTCTCAGAGGAGCCTCCGCACTGCTCGGGGCCGGAGTCCCTGAGACGTCGAGGCCTCTGACGAAGTCCAGGCCCGTCCGGACGCGGAGTCAGAGAAGATTCTTTCCTTTTGGTGCTGCCGACTCCTCAAAGTCTTCAAGGACATTTTCCCACACGGGCCACAGATCATCGGGTCATGATCGGGTCCGAGGCACCGGAGGCAGCAGTCATGTGTGTCGGTGAGAGACATAAGTTTCTTACACCGATCACACTTTTTAAACCCGCTGGCAGCCATCAGGGGAAAAAGGGCCCCTGCGAGGTCAAAAGACAGGGCTGCTAGTGAAAACAGAAAAATGGCGCGTACGCTAGTCACTAAGGACAAATACCGAAAAAAGAAGTCCGGGCTCGATACCGATGTATCGGGCCAGGCGGGAAAGGGAAACCGACGTCGAACCAAAGAAAACGGGTCCACGCAGGACAAAAAGCGTAGTTACTCACCTGTAACAGGTGTTCTCCAGGAGCAGCAGGAATCAGTCCTCACTTATGGGTGACGTCGGCGCCGACGGAGCCCTCGCGGAGCAATTTTCCCCAGCTTTCAAAGAAAGCCTTTGGGAATTGCAGCGCGCATGCGCGGTCCCCTTCCCGCCCAAGGGTGCCATCTTAGCCAGTCAGATGACATAGCTAAAAAAGGCAGCATAAAAATTAGCAAAAAACTAAAGCAGATGATTGCAACTCCACGGGGAGGAGGGAGGGTTGTGAGGACTGATTCCTGCTGCTCCTGGAGAACACCAGTTACAGGTGAGTAACTACGCTTTCTCCAGGACCAAGCAGGAAGTCAGTCCTCACTTATGGGACTCCCAAGCTCAAGGCTACCGGAGACCCTAAGCACAAAAATGAGCTCCCTCTAGCTCAGCAGCACAGAAGGAAAGAATCTTCGCTGAATTATTACCCACCGGTAGCCCACATCCGGGATGGAGGGTAGGAGTTGCTCAGACCTCGAAGAGATTACGGAGGACTGCCTGTCCGAAAGCACTGTCCCTGCGGGACTCCCTCTCGAGACAGTAATGGACCGCAAAAGTCTGGCTCGAAGACCAAGTAGCGGCCCGGCAGATGTCTGCCAGCGGAACAGAGCGGAGGTAAGCCACTGACGTAGCCTTTGCCCGAACGCAGTGAGCCGTGACTCGACCTTCCAAGGAGAGTCCGGCTGCCCCATAAGCCCAAGAGATACAGTCCGCAACCCAGATGGACAGAGTACGCTTGGAGACCGGGAGTCCCAATTTATTGGGGTCAAAAGACACAAAAAGCTGAGCAGCTTTACGGTGCTCCCGCGTACGGTCAAGGTAGAAGTTCAAAGCCCTTCTACAGTCCAGGGTATGGAGGACCGTTTCAGCTCGGCTGGAGTGTGGTCTGGGAAAGAAGGTTGGAAGTACCACCTCCTGATTGATGTGAAAGGGGGAGACCACTTTTGGAAGAAATTTTGGGTGAGTCCGTAGGACTACCCTATTTTTGTAGAACCGAGTGTAAGGGGGATCAGACACGAGGGCCTGCAATTCACTTACGCGTCTAGCGGAAGTGAGGGCTATCAAGAACAATGTTTTCCAAGAAAGAAAACGGAGAGAACAGGTAACCATAGGTTCAAAAGGCGGACAGGTGATCCGCTGTAAAACCACATTCAGATCCCAGTCAGGCGCTGGCGGGCGCAGAGGTGGTTTAAGTAGAAGGAGACCTCGGAGAAACCTCGCTACAAGAGGGTCGCTGGAAAGAGGTCTGCCGTCCACCGGCACATGATGTGCTGAAAGAGCACTGAGGTGAACTTTGACGGAGTTGGACTTAAGTCCCAGATTAGAGAGGTATAGCAAGTACTGCAGGATCACCGACACCGGGCAGGAGAAGGGATCCTGAGACTGTTGGGTACACCAAACGGAAAAGCGACGCCATTTAAGGGCGTAGCATTTGCGGGTAGAAGGTCGCCGAGAAGCTAGGACGACCTCTTCCACCTCTGCCGGCAGGAGAAGGGGAGCAAGGACTACCCTCTCAGCAGCCAGGCCATTAGATTGAGAGACCTGAGGTTGGGGTGTAGCAGAGACCCCTGATCCTGAGTGAGGAGATCCGGTTGAAACCCCAGAGGGAACGGATCCTCCACCGCTAATTGCAGCAGGAGTGGAAACCACGGCTGTCTGGGCCAGCGAGGAGCCACCAGGATCATGAAGGCTTTGTCTCGGAGAACCTTGAAAAGAGTCCGAGAGACTAGCGGGATGGGAGGGAAAGCGTACAGAAGGCTCCCCGACCATGAGAGTAGAAAAGCGTCCGCCGCAACCCGAAGGGGGTGTGGCTGACGAGAGCAGAAGCGAGGAAGTTGCCGGTTGTGAGGACTGGCAAAGAGATCCACCGTGGGGAGGCCCCACTTTAGAAAGAGCTTCTGAACTACCAAGGGATCCAGACGCCAGGCAATTCTCTTGGCCTGGGAGATAAACTGCCTTGAGGAGAACGCCGTGACTGACGGCCCAAGAGCAGAGCTTCTGTGCCTCCCGGCAGAGGAGGAAGGAGCCCGTGCCCCCCTGCTTGTTCACGTAGAACATGGCAACTTGATTGTCCGTCTGGACAAGGACGGACTGGTGAGAAGTCAGGTGGGAGAAGGCCTTGAGAGCCAGGCGGATCGCCCTGAGCTCCAGGAAGTTGATCTGCTGAGCAGACTCCCACGTGGTCCAGAGGCCCTGAGTACGTGCCCCTTGGCAATGCGCTCCCCAGCCCAGGAGGGATGCATCTGTTGTCAGCACCCGGGCCGGCTGAGGTGACTGGAAAGGCATGCCGAATATCAGGTTCGGCCGCTGAAGCCACCACCGGAGAGACGAGATCAGCGGCTCGGAGACGCGCACTAGGTCTGCTAGGCCGCCTGTGGCTTGTCGTCACTGCCGGCGGAGACACCATTGAGCAGGCCGCATATTCAGGCGGGCATTGGGGGTCACATGGACGGTGGAAGCCATATGGCCGAGTAGTCTCAGGAAGCGCCTGGCGGAGACCAGGGGCTGGCTGCGAAAACGGTCGGCTAGGTCCATGAGCCGTTGAGCCCTGTCGAGCGGTAGGTACGCTCGTGCCTGAGGAGTGTGCAGCCTTGCGCCGATGAACTCGAGATCCTGTGAGGGGAGCAAAGTGGACTTTGCGAAGTTTATAACAAAGCCCAAGTACTGCAGAAGAGTCACCGTGCAGCGCGTGGCGTTGGTGACCTCCAGAGCGGACGCTGCTCTGATGAGCCAGTCGTCGAGGTACGGAAAGACATAGAGGCCGTGAAGCCGGAGATGGGCCGCCACCACCGTGAGACATTTTGTGAAGACTCGCGGTGCGGAGGACAGGCCAAAGGGTAGTACTCTGTACTGGTAATGATTTCCTGCCACCACAAACCTTAGGTATTGGCGGTGGCTTGGGTGGATGAGGATGTGCGTGTAGGCATCCTTTAGACCCAAGGAGCATAGCCAATCTCCCTGCTGGAGGTAGGGCAGAAGGATTCCAAGGGTTAGCATCTTGAACTTCTCCCGCACGAGGAACTTGTTGAGGTTGCGCAAGTCCAGGATGGGTCTGAGGCCTCCTGTTCTTTTTGGTATTAGAAAATACCTGGAATAAAAGCCTTGACCTTTCAGGTGGTGGGGCACCGGTTCCACCGCCTGATCCTGTAGAAGACCTGCTAACTCCTGAAGGAGTAATTCCCTGTGCAGAGGGGGTCGTGGAGGTTCTCCCGGAAAATAGGAGGGAGGGACCTGGTGGAAGTGGAGAAGATAGCCTTCTCGCACGACTTGAAGCACCCAGGCATCTGAGGTGATGCTGGACCACCTGTGGGCGAAGTGAACCAGCCGGCCTCCGGTGCTGGGAGGAACCAGCGGGGGGGGGGGAAAGGCTATGCTTAAGGAGTCAAAAACCCCCACCCTGCGGAGCAGGGGCTGGTGGTGCAGGCTTGGGGGCTTGCTGCCTACGGGACCCGTTACCCCGTCCCTTGGCCTGCTGGCCCTGTTGGGGAGCTGCAGGGGCCTGATAGTGGGGGTATTGTTTGTAGGCAGCCGCCTTCCTCGGGTAAAAGGACTTCTTTCCCGAGCCCTTCTTTTTCTGGGAAGGGGCGGAGGTCTTCCTAGAAAGCCTAGTCCTGGTGAGAGTCTGTCTCAATTTGTGCAGCCTTATCAGCCATGGGCTTGCCAAAGAGGTTTTCGCCTCGGCAAGGGACATCGACCAACTTGTCCTGCACCCAGGGCTCAAGGTCAGACGACTGAAGCGAAGCCTGTCGGCGGGCACCGATGCCGGCTGCGGCCACTCGAGCCGATGCTTCAAAGCCATCATAGGCTGCTCGGGACATGAATTTTGAGCATTCCCGAATGCCAGTGGACAAGGCCAGGAACCTCCGCAAGGGTTCCTCGGACAAACCAGCGGAGAAGCCGGCTAGCTCTTTAGCCAGGTCTCGGAGATACATGCCCATGTATAGCTGGTAGGTCTGGACACGACATGCGAGCATAGAGCCCTGGAAACACTTCTTACCAAGGCCATCCAGGTTACGGGCCTCCCTGCCAGGAGGCACCGAGGAGTGCATCTTCTGGCTCTTAAGGCGATGCATGGCCGATTCCACTACCATGGAATGGTGTGGTAGCTGTGCTTTTTGGAAGCCAGGGCTCTTGCGGACTCGATAGACAGAATCGACCCGCTTGCTCAGGACCGGCGAGGTGGCCGGACTCTCCCACATGCGGAAGAGTAGTCGTTCCAGCATGGGAGGAACCGGTACAGTAAAGTGTTCCCTGGCGGGAGAGTCATACTGGAGGGCGTCGAGCTCTTCGGCTCGAGGCTCCTCCTCGGGGTCCGCAGGGAAGGCCAAAGCCTTGGCCATATCCCTGACGAAGTCCGAGAACCGGGCATCCTCCGGGGGGGACTGCTTCCGAGGTTCGGACTCAGGTGAGTCCGAGGGGACACACCGAGTCCGAAAAGAATCTGGCGACTCTTCCTCTTCAGACTCCCAGACCGACTCCGACGAGGACTCGGTGGGGTCGGCCCGGGCAGGGCGCGGCGCCTGCCGCCCCGACGCCGAGGGAGTCGGCGTCGGCGACCTCGGTCCCGAACGGGAGGCCGAGGGCGACCTCGACCGAGGATCGACTCGAGTTCGCATCGACTCGAGGATCGGCTCGGTCTCCGGGGTCGACTTAGACATCGACGTCCCGGCAGTCGGGGCAGCGGCGCCAGCGAAGCCAGCGAGCAGTGCCCACTGCTGGTCCATGAAGGCAGACAGTCTGCTCTCCAAGGCCGTCAACCTGAGTCCGAGCTCAGGTGACGCAGCAGCCCCCGACTCGGGCCCCGACGGTGTCGGGCCCGACGTCGGCTGTTGCGGAGGCGAGTCCAGAAGGACCACAGGACTTACCCGAGCAGGCAGCTCCGACTCCAGGCGAGGTCGCTTCATGAGGTGCTCCTTCTCCAAGGACCCGGGGCGGCTATCGGGGCTATGCGACCTGGCCCTCGCGGAGCCAGGAGCGTCCACCGACGCCACCCTCGCGGGTTTCACCTTCTGTCGATGGTCCCCGGAGGGAGAACCCCTGTCGGAGGAACTCCGGCGACGGTCCGAGCTGGAACCCCTGGACGCGGAGGCCTCCGACGAGGTCCGGGTACGGCTGGGGTCAGCGAAGATTCTATCCCGCTGATGCCGCCGACTTCTCAACGCTTTGGAGGATAGTTTGCCACAAGGCCCACAGATCATTTCTTCATGATCCGGGCCCAGGCAGCGGAGGCAATTGTCGTGTGTGTCAGTTAGTGACATAATTCGGTCACACTGACCACACCGCTTGAAACCACTGGCAGCCATCGGGGGAAAAAGGGCCCCGGCGAGGTCAAAGGACCGGGCTGCCAGGGAAAAACCGAAACAAAAACTGACTAAGTCAGAAAAAACCGAAAAATAAGAAGAGGACTCGTGACCGGCGTCGCGAGTCCGGGCGGGAAAAAGACCGGCGTCGAACCGAATGGAAAAAAAGAGTAATTCTAAAGAAAATCAACTTTTTCGCGGGGACACGACGGGTACGTCTGTAGGGCTCCGCGGAAAAAAAGAAGACTGGCTAAGATGGCACCCTTGGGCGGGAAGGGGACCGCGCATGCGCGCTGCAATTCCCAAAGGCTTTCTTTGAAAGCTGGGGAAAATTGCTCCGCGAGGGCTCCGTCGGCGCCGACGTCACCCATAAGTGAGGACTGACTTCCTGCTTGGTCCTGGAGAATCAACTTTTTCCTCGGGTGAAAACGAAACACGTCCTTTGGGCTCCGCGGAAAAAAGAAGACTGAGCAAGATGGCACCCTTGGGCAGGAAGGGGACCGCGCATGCGCGCTGCATTCCCAAAGGCTTTCCTTGAAAGCTGGGGAAATGCTCCGCACGGACTGACTTCCTGCTTGGTCCTGGAGAAACAGAAGCTTCCCCTTCAAAGGAATCTTAGATACACTGGGACTTGAACACAGTGTTCACTGCCCAATGGCAAATCCAAAGCCAATGATGTGCCATCACAGAAAATAGAATATCTTTGGCTGCCAGGTGGACTAGCTCATACAATGCATCTTACAAGAAGGCCACTGCTGGCTCCAGAAACATTGAAATGTCATCTGCAGGGAGCAACTAGATCCAATGGAGAAAGCGTAGTTACTCACCTGTAGCAGGTGTTCTCTGTGAAGAGAAGGAATAAGTCCTCATGTATGAGTGACATCACTGATGGAGCCCTAAAAACAGAATGCTCCCCAGCTTCCAAAGGAAGCCTTTGGGAGGTACACTACATATGCATGCCTGCCTTCCCGCTTGTCATGCTGCCATCTTCTCCAGTCTAATAACATAGCAGGAGCCAGAAAGCACAGTTACTTACCTGTAACAGGTGATCTCTGGGAACAGCAGGAATTAGTCCTCACATATGGGTACGTCGGAACCGACGGAGCCTGCGCGGGAAAGCTCCCCAGCTTCCCAGAAAGGAAGCTTTTGGGGCCTCCCACAGCGCATGCGCGCTGCCTTCCCGCCTTCCTGACCAACTCTCTTCAGTTCGAGTTTAAAGCTGAGACAATAGAGAGAGGAAAGGAAAGAGAGAGAGAGAGAGAGAGAGAGAGAGATACAACTCCTAGGGGAGGTGGGTGGGTTGTGAGGACTAATTCCTGCTGTTCCCAGAGATCACCTGTTACAGGTAAGTAACTGTGCTATCTCCAGGAACAAGCAGGAATGAGTCCTCACATATGGGGACTCCCTAGCTAAGATGCCGGGGAGATCCCCCCCCCCCAAGGGTTCCTCATCTTCCTATGGATCTCAGGCATCCATTCAGGGAAGGTGGGCAGGAGTTGTTTAAGAATGGAACAGGTGTCTGAGGACAGCCTGACCAAACAAGGCATCCCGGCGGGAGTCCTTGTCCAAGCAGTAATGGGCTGTGAAGGTATGAACCGAGGCCCAGGTGGCTGCTCGACAGATCTGATCAATGGATACAGAATGAAGATGAGCCATAGATGTGGCCATGGCTCTCACATTGTGAGCTGTGACATGGCCTTCCAGAGAAAGGTTCTTACTCTGGTAAGCAAAAGAAATACACTGAGCAATCCAATTGGACAGTGTTCTTTTTGAGACTGGAAGTCCTAAATGAGAAGGATCAAAAGCAACAAAAAGTTGAGAAGACTTTCGATGTTGCTGTGTCCTGTGGAGGTAAAAGGCAAGAGCTCTTTTACAGTCTAGAGTATGAAGGTTCCGCTCTGCATTGGATGCATGAGGAGCTGGAAAAAAGACAGGTAAATATACCTCTTGATTAAGATGAAAAGGTGAGACCACTTTAGGCATAAAGTGGGGATTTGTCCTAAGGACTACCTTATCATGATGGAACCTTGTATAAGGTGGATTAGCCACTAAAGCCTGCAGTTCACTGATGCGGCGAGCAGAAGTGATTGCCATAAGGAAAATGACTTTCCAGGAAAGGAATTTTAAGGAGGTAGTGGCTAAGGGTTCAAAGGGTGGCTTCATAAGCTGACCAAGAACCACGTTTAAGTCCCATGCCACTGGAGGAGGCCGAATGAGAGGCTTAGTTAAAGTTATTTATTTTTATTTATTTATTTTATTTTATTTACATTTCTTATATACCGCACTATTTGCGATCAGCGCGGTTTACATAAAAACAAACAGTATCCGACAATAAACAAGAGTCAGGTCATTACAATGAACAGGAGCAATCAACTTGGATAACAGGGGAAACTATCTACATGTGCGGAACATTGAAATAGGTAACTATATACATGTGAGATGGAGTTATTGTGCGTTGATCATACATGGTGGCTGGGGTTCGGGGGAGTCTGTGAGGTATTTAATAAAGAGGAGGTGTTTTAAGGCCTTCCTGAACTGGCTCAGGTTGGGGATGGAACAGGTGTTAGACCTCTCATTTGGTAGTTAGACATCTCATGAATCTTGCAATAAGAGGATGAGAGGAAACAGATTGTCCATTGATAGGCTGAAGAGATGCTGCAATAGCACTCAAATGGACCCTTACAGAATTGGTTTTAAGTCCTGCATTGGAAAGATGCAGGAGATATTCGAGTAAAGAATTTAAAGGTAGTGCTAGAGGGTTAAGACCCTTTTCAGCACACCAGATGGAAAATCTTTTCCATTTAAAAGCATAAGAACGCCTGGTGGAAGGTTTCCTAGATGCATGGAGGATATCCTGCACTTGTTGAGAAAGATTAAAGTCTTGAAGGTCTAGGCCTTCAGTAACCAAGCTCTGAGGTGAAGGGATTTGGGGTTTGGGTGCCACAAAGTCCCCTCCTCTTGAGACAGAAGGTCTGGAGCAGCTCCCAGATCCAGGGAGGGTGCCTGGGAGAGATGCAGAAGTAGAGGGTACCACACTTGGCGTGGCCAGCGTGAAGCTATGAGGATCATAGATCCTTGATCCCTCTGAAGTTTGAATAGAGTCTTGGGAATCAAGGGAATGGGTGGAAAGGCATATAGGAAGGCCTGACCCCAATGAAGGAGGAAGGCATCCTTGGCCTGAGCTCCCTGACACGGAATCCTGGATCAGAACCGGGGAAGTTTGGAATTGTACGGACTTGCAAAGAGGTCTATGTCCGGGGTTCCCCATTCCTGAAAGATTCTGAGCACCTGATCCATGTGCAGGGACCATTCGTGTGGAAGCAGAACTCGACTGAGTCTGTCTGCCCAAGAGTTTTGGATTCCTGGGAGGTACACTGCCAGGAGATGGATCTGATGCTCTCTGGCGAAGGCCCACAGTTTTAGAGCTTCGTTGCAAAGCGACAGAGAGACAGTCCCTCCCTGTTTGTTTATGTAGAACATGGCTACTTGATTGTCGGTATGAACAAGGACTGTCATGTTGATGAGGAGGGTATGAAAGACCTTGAGAGCAAGGAAAATTGCTCGCAGCTCCAAAAGGTTGATATGAAGGGTGGTCTCCTGTGGAGACCAAGTGACCTGAGTGGAGAGGTCTTGGAGATGAGCTCCCCAACCTGCTTGGGAGGCATCTGTAGTGAGAGTTGCTTGGGGTAACAAAGGTTGGAAGGGGGCCCCGAACAACAGATTTTGAGTGGATATCCACCATTGGAGAGACCAAAAAAGACGTTTTGAGGTTGCTATTTGGTCTGAGAGAGCTCCTGATGCTTGTGTCCACTGGGTGGACAGAGTACATTGAGCTGCTCTCATATGTAGGCGTGCATTAGGCACCACATGAACTGTGGATGCCATGTGGCCTAGCAGTTGTAGCATCTCCCTGGCCGTCAAGTGGCTTTTGGACTGAACGTGAGAGGCCAAGTGCACTAGACGGTGGCAACGGGCCTGAGGAAGATAGGCCCTTGCAGTGGTGGTATCTAGCCAGGTCCCTATGAATTCTAGGGACTGAGTAGGGGTGAGTTGAGACTTTGGCAGATTGATGACAAGTCCCAGATACTGCAGTATGCGTCTGGTGTGGTCCAGGGAAGTCTGAGCCTCGGACTGAGATGGAGCTCGGATGAGCCAGTCGTCCAGGTATGGGAAGACAAAGATTCCCAGAGTGCGTAGAAATGCAGCTACTATTGCCATGCATTTGGTAAATACCCTTGGAGCAGAGGATAGACCGAAGGGAAGGACTCTGTATTGGAAATGTTTTCCCTGGAACAGAAACCGTAGGAATTTTCTGTGGGATGGATGGATGAGTATATGTGTGTACGCATCCTTGAGATCTAGAGAACAAAGCCAGTCCTGACTCTGTAGGTATGGAAGGAGAGTGCCTAGAGAAAGCATCTTGAATTTCTCCTTGTATAGGAATTTGTTCAATTCTCTGAGATCCAGAATGGGTCTGTACCCCCCTGTTTTCTTGGGAATGAGAAAATAAGGGGAGTAAAAACCTGACCCTTGTTGAGGAAGAGGAACCTCTTCTATTGCCTTTTGGGCGAGAAGAGTGGTCACCTCCTGGCCCAACAGGTACAGGAGAGAAGGGGGAGAATTGAATTGTCTCACCATGAAATGGGGAGGAAGGCTGGAGAAATGTAGTTTGTAGCTCTCTTCGATGATAGAGAGGGTCCACGGTTCTGATGTGATTTGTTCCCATCTGGGAGCAAAATGAGTTAACCTTCCTGGAATGGTGAGAGGTTCTGGTTGTTGCAGAGCCAGAAAGGTTAAGTTCTCTAGAATCAAGTCAAAAACCCTGAGGGGGTTGGGACTGCTGGATTGTAGCAGCCCCTGTAGACTTTGTTCTGGCCTGTTTAGTTTGCTGACGCTTAGGAGCAAAGCGAACTTGGGAAGATTGCTGGCCAGTATTTGTGGAAAATCTGGTCTTTTTATAGAAAGGTTTCTTAAAAGGTTTTTTCTTGGCAGGGGTAGAGGAAGACTTAGAAAGTCTATCTAAAGCAGCATTCTCTGCATCCATTTGAGTGGCTTTGATTTGCCACTCCTTGCCAAACAGATTTTCACCTGTACAGGGCAGATTGCCCAAGCCTTCTTGTACCCAGGGTTCCAAATCAGAGGCCTGGAGCCAAGCCAGTCTGCGAGCAGCTATGGCAATGCTAGAGGCTCTGCTTGCCCCCTCAAAAGAGTCAAAGGCTGCTCTGTTGGAGAACTTTGAAACATCTCGAGTTTGCTTTAGCAAAAGAAGGAACTCCTCTTGCTTATCCTCTGGGATAAAGGGGAGAAACTGACGTATCTTTAATGCAATCTCTTTCAAAAACATGCCCATATAGAGGCTGTATGAATTGATTCTGACAATAAGCATGCTAGCTTGGAAGATTTTTCTCCCAAAAGCATCCAGAGTCCTACATTCTCTTCCTGGAGGGGTAGAAGAGTGCCTTTTGGTACTCTATCTTTTTCATAGCAGACTTCACCACAATAGAGTGGTGAGGAAGCTGAGTCTTTTGAAAACCAGGAGAAGGAGGAACCCGATACATGGTGTCCAAACGTCGAGAATGTGGAGATAGGGTGAGAGGAGCCTCCCACAAGTCCATCATGTGTTCTTGAAGAATTTCATGTATGGGTAAGGTGGCTGCCTCTTTGGGAACCTTAGAGTATCCTAAAATATCCAATTTTTTTGCTCTAGGTTCCTTTTCAGTCCTTTAGCTACTTCAATGATGAAGTCTTGAAAGGACAAATCCTCTGGAAGAGACATTCTCCTTTTTGGAGAAGAGGGCTCCTCAGGAAGAGTAAAAGAGACGTCAGCAGAATCATCTGATGTATCAGAATCTTCAGAGGATTCAAAGTATCGCCTATTTGCTTCCAGAGATCGATATGCGTACCGATCGGTATCAACATCGGGCGTACCGGGAATCGGAGCGGTATCGAGGAAATCTCCGGAACCGGAGACCGGAACCGGCCTGGAAGTAGATGCTCTGGGTACCGGTATTGGTTGCGGTACCGGAATCGGAGTCGGAACCAATTGTCGCGGTACCGATGGCGTTGCAGCATTAATGAAAGCCAGTAAGGCCTGCTGCCTGGATTGTACTGTAGTACCCATAGTCGCCACAACTGCCTGGATGTTGGTACCGGTGTTAGCCGGTACCCCAGAGCAGTCTAACAGGAGATCGGTCGAGGCCGTGCCATCGATGTCTACCTGTAACCCCATAGGAGGAGCTGTGGAAGCCGGAGCTTCCCGCCGGGGTTGTTTGGCTGGGGCAGGTTCCTCAGAGTCAAATGCAAGGGCCTCTTGCTGCTTAGAGGGAGATTTGCCTTTTGAGGACTTGCCTGCAGAATGTTTGGTTACCTGAGATCCGTCAGGAGAAGACGACCTGGAGGATGTTGATGCTGGAGTATCGGTAGAAAACAGCATATGAAACTTAGCTGCTCTGTTCTGTAAGCCCCTTTTGGACATCAGAGAGCAGGATGGACAATCCGGAATGGAATGGTCAGGCCCCAAACATTTAAGACACCACTCATGGGTATCTGTGACTGAAATAGTACCGGTACACTTGGTGCATTTTTTAAAACCAGAAGCTGGTTTTTCCATGAGGGAGACCTGAGAAGGCCTAGAGGCCTCACAGAAAAAATACACCAAGTGAAGAAAAAGTAATTATTATTATTATTATTTTTTTTTTTTAAATAAACGAAAAAAGACCGGCGGTACCGGTCCAGAATCGGGGAAGGCAGACACGCGGTCAAAGAAACAAATTAAAATAACAATTTCTTCAGCGGTGACAGGAACACGACCTGCTGGCTCCGCGGAAAAAGAAGAACTGAAGAGAGTTGGTCAGGAAGGCGGGAAGGCAACGCACATGCGCTGTGGGAGGCCCCAAAAGCTTCCTTTCTGGGAAGCTGGGGAGCTTTCCCGCGCAGGCTCCGTCGGTTCCGACGTACCCATATGTGAGGACTCATTCCTGCTTGTTCCTGGAGATAAGGCAACTCCCTGGGGAAGTGGGAGTTTTGTTGAGGACTTATTCCTGCTGTTCACGGAGAACACCTGCTACAGGTGAGTAACTATGCTTTTTCCATGAACAAGCAGGAAGAAAGTCCTCACGTATGGGACTCCCAAGCTACAGGCTACCGGAATCCTGAGATCAACAGCCCAACAGGGGCAATGAAATTGAAGAAGTCAGAAAGAAGAGTAAGGTATATATATATTTATTTATTTAACAGGTTTTCTGTACTGACCTATCTTCCATTCAGGGCGGTTTACTGTACAACTTCAACATCTTTACAATGAACAGGGGGGATTAACTTGGAGAGGTATGCATATAACATATATGAACTTGGGTGAGCTAGTATACAGTAGCATTATGCAGTAAACTATTTTGGGTTGGATCAGGGATAGTGAGAAGGTTTTGGATGGGATTTGGATAGGGCTAGGTGGTATTCATCAAGTGGTGTTGATATAAGTGCTCCGTAAATAGGAGAGTCTTAACAACTTTTCTAAAATCTTGGAGGTCCGTGGTGGCTTTTACGGTATCTGGCAATGAGTTCCAGAGCAATGCTGAATAGAGGGAGGGCGCTCTGTTGCAGGTTATCTGTTTTGCATTCGTTTTTGCTTTAGGTATGAACAGGATGTTCATCAGTTTCTTTCTTCTGGATTTCTCTGTCTTTGGTTGGAGGGTGATTGGTGCCAGTTGGTGAATTATCTTAAAGATGATGGTAAACTATTTGAATTTGGATATTTGAATGATTGGGAGTCAGTGCAATTGTTTCAAAGTTGGGGTGATGTGCTTGTCTCTCGGTATACCACATATTATTCTTGCAGCAGTGTTCTGTACTGACAACTTGAGAAGATTTTGAGCTGATTCTGCCTGGAAGCTGAGTATTTATTCTTTTAAGATTACTACAGAAAGTTCATGGTAGAACAGCTTTAAGCTTCTAATAAGGATTCTAAATTGCACACTAAGCTGGCAGTGGGTCATTGATGTGATAAAACACCAACATAAAATATAGGGTGTAGACCCGGTTTTTGAGGTGTTCCTTTTAACTGAGACCTTATATCTGCTAGCTGTAATAGTGGTTGATTCCCCCTCACGAGAGGAAGTTGAACGATAATAGTTACAATTGTAGTATAATATATCGTTCAGTGGCCAACAGCAGTTTAGTCATGTTCCTGACTAAGTCCTGAAAGGACATGTTCTCTGGGGAGACTTGCCGTCTGTCGGAGGGAGGAGATGAGTCTGACGGTAGGTCCAAAGCCGTTGATTCCTCTTGACTCCCATTCCAATTCAGATTTTGAGAGGATATCGAAGTAGCATTGGGTCTCCTCCTCCTGCCTGCTCCTTGGCATGAGAGAGGATGGACATCGGTAACCACTGTGTTGCCGGGTGCACTGGTGCCGGTGTCCCTGAGCATTGGATTTTTACACACTGGACAGGGAGATCACTCTGGCAACCGGTGTCAATTCTGATTTCCCACCCGATGTCCCTACCTCAGTAGGCAGGGTATGGGTCTCCAGAAAGGACTCAACAGAAATGTGGTGATGATGCTCTCAGCGCTGCAAAGCCTGCGTTTCACAAGGCTACAACTGCTGCCAAGTGAGCTTTGAGGGCTCAAAGGCGTTCCTCCAGAAACACCACCTGTGAGGGCCAATGCCACAGGAGCGGACACCAGCATCAACAACTCAGGCAGGGACTCCACCAATGTTCCTGCTAACCTGCGCTGGGTCCGCCGCCAACATTTCTGCCGGCGGGGGGAGGTGCTGAGCGATCGATGCTCTGCCCCTCCCCCCACCGGCAGGAATGCCGGCGGACGACCCGGCGCAGATTAAAGAAAACATTGCGAGGGCGCTGCAGCGTCCCTCGCAATGTTTTCTTTAATCTGCGCCAGGTCCTCCGCCGCCATTCCTGCCGGTGGGGGGAGAGGTAGAGTGTCGATCGCGCAGCACCTCCCCCACCGGCAGGAATGATGGCAGAGGACCCAGCGCAGGTTAGTGGGAACAATGGACTCCACAATGATTTGTGCATCAGGAGACATCTGGCTGCACTCCTGGGCAATGGGGGTTGACGCCGCTGTTCGGGTTGATTCCTCACACCGGGCAAGCTTGGCCGGTCGCTCCCGGCCATTGCATCACATTGCATCAAGGAGGGCTGCGATGATGGTGCACCCTGACTTTCTCCTGGTGCTTGCCCTTCGACGCTGACAGGATCTCATTGGAGAGTCTCCTCTCGCTGCTTGGGCCCTTCGGCTCCAACTGGGCACAGAGCTCCTTCCCTTTGGATGCCTTAGGAACTTGTCACGCCCATAGCCCCTTACATATGTATGGAGGGGCGTGCTTATTATATAGGATTCACCACTTTGGCAATGTTCCAGACTGACTATTTTGCAAAGGATTATGGTAATGGTAGTCCAGTCATGCGGTGCCTGCCTTTGAGGTAAATGAAGACTATGGTAGTTGGCTTGAGTGTTAAGGCAATGACAGAATTTATTTATGAGGTAAATCAAAATGCACACAGATTCACTTGGTAACACTTTAGGATGTCTTCTCCAGGATTTATATTCAAAATAAGAATACAACTGAAAGCTTATGCAAGTAGCTTGTAAAGTCCATTAAACAACGGAAAGTCTTTCTCTCAGCCACTGCTGACAAACCTGCTCAGCAGTGCTGGTGTAGAGCAAATCAAAAATAAAAGCTTCTTCACAAAACAGCTTTTCTTTTCACATTCAAAGAACTTTTTATATCCAATGTGTGCACAGCCTGAGCTGTGCTCTGCTTTGATATCAGCTGGCTAACAAACTTCAATCAACAGCTTTTCTCCTTCTCTGCACAAGTAGTTCACTTTCCCCAAAACCTTCTTTCTTTTCACACAAACTTTCTGCTGTGCCAGTTACTAGAACGTTTCCTTTTTATGTTTGATCCCACTTTCAGGATTTCTCTGTGCTAGCAACTTTGCATAAAGAACAATCCATGAAAGTATTGTCTTCCTCTGTAATTATATCTTGTTCTTCTATTTGCATAGGTTCTATATCGGGGTCTGGATCAGAGGGCTTTACTAACTGACCTCCATTAGGACAGGAACTGTTTCTAAGCACTTTGCATTGCTCTAGGTTAGACAAACGTCCAAAGTTCATACCTGAGTTAAAACTGGCATTAGGCTGTCCTCTTAGATACTCTGGCCAGTATGCATTTGAGCTTTTATGACCTATACTCCAGTCTGTAATCCTGGACCTCAGGGCATCTGCTCCATAGCTCTTCCAAAAGGTATTAGTGTTCCTTCTCCCTTCAGCTGCTTCGGTCCTCTTACCAGCTACTGCTTTAGGGTTCCTAGCTGAAGTTCTCCAAACCTCTGGATTTCTCCAATCCCTTGAAGCTGGTTTCTCCCAGGAATCTCTCCAAGAACACGGATCTCTCTGAGCTCCTCTCTCCTTCTCCTTCCCCTTCTCGCTCCTACTTCTTTCTGAATATTCTGTTCTAGCTTTAAAGTTCCCAGTTTCCAACCCCTCCCTTTCACTCCTCAGGTGTTGGTGGTCAAACTCCCTCCTGGCAGCTGAGTAATTAGGAGTGACGTAAGGGTTTCTCAATCTGGGCTTATACTTCTTCACCTCATCTCCACTAGGGGCTTTCTGCAGGCCATTGCAGCCTGGAATAACCTGTCTTTTAGGAAAACATGCAGTTTTATTCCTGGGACCTGACAAAACAGGTCCCTTGATTAGGGTAAATTCCCTTCCTTTGTCACTATTCTCTGGGCTCTAATAAGCTGCCTTATCACAAACTTTGGAGGATGTTGACGACAGGGTCAGGGCTAAGAATGCTGAATCAGAAGAGCCAAAGAGGGACTCCTCCTGTTTTTCCCAACCCTTCAGCCCTCAGCATCTCATCTGCAAAGCAAAGCTTGCAGGACGCCAGCTGATCGGGTCCAAGGCATTGTAAGCATCAGTTGTGGCGGTCAGTGGCTGAGATGGTCTTGCCACACTTGGTGTATTTGTTTAACGCCACTAGTTGGCTTAGGTATGCTCAAAAATACTACCTTGACCAAGTTAAAAGCTGTTAAATGTGAGAAAAGAAACAAAAAAAGAAACCTAAGTTGGCAAGACTGACTGAGCCGATAACAGGTGGCACGGAAAACACAAAAAAATGGCCCATGAGGCCAGAGAGACAAACCTTTTTCCAGAATGCAGTAACACATCCTAGGGGCTCCACAGAAAAAAGGAGACTGGAGAAGATGGTGCCACGGCAGGCAGGAAAGCAGGCAAGCATTCACAGTGTGCCTCCCAAAGATTCCTTTGGAAGCTGGGTAGCATTTCATGTAGGGCTCCATCGGTGACATCACCCATATGTGAGGGCTTACTTCCTGCTTGTTCATGGAGAAAGGGCATGTGCTATAAGCCCCCCACAAATCACCATCTGGGGAATAAGGAAGGCAGCCGAGAACTGGCTCTTCCAGAAGGCTTCAACCTTGTGATTCACTTGGTCTTGAGAGCCGCAACACCCTCCCACTGGGACGGTGGTGCATTTAGTGATGGCTATCACCTGCTCATCTATCTGGGGTAACTAAATCCAGACAGCAAGGTCCTCTGGAGGGAGAGCATAAAGCCTACTTATGACCCTGCCCCCATTCTGTGCAAATTATGCTCTTAAGAACTTCTGGGAAAGGAAATGCCCTGAAGAGTTTTCGAATCCCCTGCAGGAGGGGATGCACTCTCAGCTCATGCTCCACCGATGTAGCATCTGACAGCCACAGGCTTGAGGAAACCTGATCAGTGAGAGTAGTTACTCACCTGTAACAGATGTTCTCCAGGAGCAGCAGGAATCAGTCCTCACATATGGGTGATGTCGGCGCCGACGGAGCCCTCGTGCGGAGCATTTCCCCAGCTTTCAAAGAAAGCCTTTGGGAATTGCAGCGCGCATGCGCGGTCCCCTTCCCGCCCAAGGGTGCCATCTTGCTCAGTCTGACGACATAGCTAAAAGACAGCAAAAAATGAGCAAAATAAATCATATGACTGCAACTCCAAGGGGAGGAGGGAGGGTTGTGAGGACTGATTCCTGCTGCTCCTGGAGAACACCTGTTACAGGTGAGTAACTACTCTTTCTCCAGGACCAAGCAGGAAGTCAGTCCTCACATATGGGACTCCCCAGCTTAAGGCTACCGGAGACCTCAAGCCAAAAAAATGAGCTCCCTCTAGCTCGTCAGCACGTAAGGAAGGAATCTTCTCTGAGAACGCCCCCGACCGGTAGCCCAACACCAGGGCCAGAGGGTAGGAGTTGCCTAAACCCCAAAGAGATTATGGAGTACTGCCTGTCCAAAAGCACTGTCCCTGCGGGACTCCCTCTCAAGGCAGTAATGGGCCGCAAAAGTCTGGCTTGAAGACCAAGTAGCGGCCTGGCAGATGTCTGCCAATGGAACAGAGCGGAGATAAGCCACTGACGCAGCCTTCGCCCTGACACGATGAGCCGTGACTCGACCCTCAAACGAGAGGCCGGCTGCCCCATAAGCCCAGGCGATACAGTCAGCGACCCATATGGACAAAGTACGCTTGGAGACAGGGAGCCCCAACGTATTGGGGTCAAAAGAAATGAAGAGCTGAACAGCCCTTCGATGCTCCCACGTACGGTCAAGGTAGAAGGACAACGCCCTCCTACAGTCCAGGGTATGCAGAACCATCTCAGCCCGGTTGGCATGCGGCCTGGGAAAGAAGGTCGGAAGAACCACCTCCTGATTGAGGTGAAAAGGGGAGACAACCTTAGGAAGAAATTTCGGGTGAGTCCGTAAGACTACCCTATTCTTGTAGAACCTAGTGTAAGGGGGATCAGACACTAGGCCTGAAGCTCACTCACTCGCCGAGCAAAGGTAAGAGCTACCAGAAACAAGGTTTTCCAGGAGAGAAAACCGAGAGAGCAGGTAGCCATAGGTTCAAATGGCGGACAAGTAAGCCGCTGTAAAACCACTTTCAGATCCCACTCAGGGGCTGGTGGACGCAAAGGAGGCTTAAGCAGGAGGAGGCCTCTGAGAAAACGAGCCACCAAAGGATGGTTGGAAAGAGGCCTCCCATCCACCGGCGATTGGTGCGCTGAGAGGGCACTGAGGTGAACCCTGACAGAGTTGGACCTAAGGCCTAGATTGGAGAGGTAAAGCAAATATTGCAATACTACCGCTACCAAGCACGAGAAGGGATTCTCGCTGTGTTGAGCACACCATGTGGAGAATCTACGCCACTTAAGAGCGTAGGATTTCCTGGTGGATTGCCGCCTAGAGGCTAAGACAACGTTTTCCACCTCTCTAGGCAGGAGTAGGGGAGCCAGGACTACCCTTTCAGCAGCCAAGCCATCAGATGAAGGGACTGGAGGTTGGGGTGCAAGAGAGACCCCTGGTCCTGAGACAGGAGATCGTGTTGAAGTCCCAGAGGCAGGGGAGTGTCCACCGCCAGTTGCAACAGGAGTGGGAACCACGGCTGCCTCAGCCACCTGGGGGCTATCAGAATCATTGAGGCTCTGTCCTTGAGGACCTTGAACAGCATCCGAGACACCAGTGGCGTGGGAGGAAACGCATATAGCAGGCCTTGGGACCATGGAATCAGAAAGGCATCCGCTGCTACTCTGAGAGGATGCGGTTGTCTGGAACAGAATCTCGGGAGTTGCTGGTACAGAGGACTGGTGAAGAGATCCATGGTGGGGAGACCCCACTTGAGAAAGATCCGCTGAGCCACGAAGGGATTCAATCTCCATTCGTGTGGTTGCAGGATCCTGCTCAGCCTGTCCGCCAGGCAATTTTCCTGACCGGGAAGGTAGACAGCCTTGAGGAGGATTCCGTGATTGACGGCCCAAGAGCAGAGCCGTTGTGCCTCCTGACAGAGAAGGAAGGAGCCTGTGCCTCCCTGTTTGTTCACGTAGAACATGGCAACTTGATTGTCCATCTGGACCAGTACAGACTGGTGCGACGTGAGGTGGGAGAAGGCTCTCAGAGCTAGGCGTATCGCCCATAGCTCTAGGAAGTTTATCTGCTGAGCAGTCTCCCAAGGAGTCCAGAGACCCTGAGTTCATGTCCCTTGGCAATGTGCTCCCCAACCTAGAAGAGAAGCATCTGTTGTCAGCAATCGAGAATGTGGAGGGGGTTGAAAATCCACTCCGAGTACCAGATTCAGAAGATGAAGCCACCACTGTAGAGAGGAGACGAGCAGGGTGGATACACTCACCGAGTCTGCAAGGCTCCCCTGTGGCCTGATGCCACTGAGTTCGAAGGCTCCACTGAGCAGGTCGCATGTGCAGGCGGGCATTGGGGGTGGCATGAACCGTGGAAGCCATATGGCCGAGAAGTCTCAGGAATTGCCTGGCGGAGACCAGGGAATTGCTGTGAAACTGCCTGGCTACATCCATCAACCGGAGGGCCCTGTCCACTGGCAGAAAAGCCCTCGCTTGAAGAGTGTCTAGCCTTGTTCCTATGAATTCCAAGTTCTGGGACGGGAGCAAAGTGGTCTTTGCGAAGTTTATGACAAACCCCAAGTGCTGAAGCAGAGCCACAGTGCGAAGGGTGGCCTGACTGACCTCCTGGGAAGACTGGCCTCTTATGAGCCAGTCGTCCATGTATGGAAACACAAAAAGACCTTGAAGCCTCAGGTAGGCCGCCACCACTGCCAGGCACTTGGTGAACACCCTGGGAGCGGAGGCTAGGCCAAAGGGAAGTACTCTGTACTGGTAGTGGTTTCCCCCCACAACAAATCTGAGATACTGTCTGTGGTCTGGATGAATAAGGATGTGAGTATAAGCATCCTTTAGATCTAAGGAGCATAGCCAATCTCCCTGCTGGAGGTAGGGCAGCAGGATTCCAAGGGTAAGCATCTTGAACTTTTCCCTCTCCAGGAACTTGTTGAGGTTGCGCAAGTCTAGGATGGGTCTGAGGCCTCCTGTTCTTTTTGGTACCAGAAAGTACCTGGAATAAAAGCCGTGACCTCTCAGGTGGTGGGGCACCGGTTCCACAGCCTGGTCCTTTAGCATACTTGCTAACTCCTGAAGGAGCAGGTCCCTGTGCAGAGGGGGTCTTGGAGGCTCCCCTGGAAAATAGGAGGGAGGTACCTGGTGAAAATGGAGAAGATAGCCCTTTTGGACTATATGGAGTACCCAGGTATCTGATGTGACGGCTGACCACCTGTGGGCAAAGTGGGCCAGCCGGCCTCCTGTGCTGATGTGAGCCAGGTGAGGAGAAGAGACTATGCTTGCTGAGTCAAAAACCCCCACCCTGCTGAGCAGGGACCGGTGTTGGTGGCTTGGGGGCCTTCTGCCTACGGGGCCCATGACCCTGCCCCTTGGCCTGCTGACCCTGTTGGGGAGCTGCAGAGGCCTGATAATGAGGGTATGGTTTATAGGCAGATGACTTCCTCGGGTAAAAGGCCTTTTTCCCCGAGCCCTTCTTCTTCTGAGAAGGGGCAGAGGTTTTTCTGGACAGCCTAGTCCTGGTCAGAGTCTTGGTCTCGAGTTCTGCAGCTTTTACAGCCATGGGCTTGCAAAGAGGTTTCACCTCGGCAGGGGACATCGACCAACTTGTCCTGCACCCATGGCTCGAGGTCGGATGACTGTAACCAAGCCTGTCGGCGGGCACCGATGCCGGCCCAGGCTACTCGGGCCGAAGCCTCGAAGCCATCGTAGGCTGCTCGAGAGATAAACTTCGATCACTCTCGAATACCAGTGGACAAGGCCTGGAACCTCTGCAAAAGTTCCTCGGAGAGACCAGCAGAGAACCCGGCAATCTCCTTTGCCAGGTCTCGGAGGTACATGCCCATGTACAGCTGGTAGGTCTGGACACGGCAAGCAAGCAAGCATAGAGCCCTGGAAGCACTTCTTACCGAGGGCATCCAGATTCCGGGCCTCCCGGGCGGGAGGCACCGAGGAGTGCATCTTCTGACTTTTCAGTCGATGCATGGCCGATTCCACAACCATGGAGTGGTGCGGTAATTGTGCCTTTTGGAACCCGGGGCTCTTGCGGACTCGATAGATTGAATCAACCCGCTTGCTTAACAGTGGCGTCGAGGCCGGGGTCTCTCACATGCGGAAGAGCAGCCGCTCCAGCATCGGAGGAACCGGAAGAGTAAAGGCCTCCTTCGGGTGAGAGTCATACTGGAGGGCCTCGAGCTCCTCGGCTCGAGGCTCCTCCTCGGGATCCGCGGGGAAGGCCAAGGCCTTGGCCATATCCCGCACGAAGTCCGAGAACTGGGTATCCTCCGGTGGGGATCGTCTCCGAGGTTCGGACTCTGGCGAGTCCGATGGGACACACCGAGTCCAATAAGTATCGGGTGACTCGTCGTCCTCCGTCTCCCAGCCCGACTCATCCGAGGAGGAATCGAGCGGTTCCGGTCGGGCGGGCACTGATGCCATCCGCCCCGACGCCGAGGGTACCAGCGTCGACGACCTCGGTCCCGAACGGGAGGCCGAGGGAGACCGTGGATCGACTCGAGCCCGCATGGACTCGAGGATCGGCTCGGCCTCCGGGTTTGACTTGGATGTCGAAGTCCCGGTGGTCGGGGCAGATGCACCGGTGAGACCGGCGATCAATGCCCGCTGCTGTTCCATGAAGGCAGTGATGCTGCTCTCCAAGGCCGTCAACCTGAGTCCGAGCTCAGGAGACCCAGCAGCCCCCGACTCGGGCCCCGACGGCGTCGGGCCAGACGTTGGCTCCCCTGGAGGAGAGTCCACGAGGACTACAGCACTTACGTGTCCAGGAGACTCCATCTCAATACGAGGATGTTTGGCATGCCTCTCCGACTCCGAAGACCCAGGACGGCTATCGGGGCTATGCGACCTGGCCCTCGAGGAACCAGGAGCGTCCACCGACGCCGGCCTCGCGGGTTTCTTCTTCCTGCGATGGTCCCGCGAAGGAGACCCCCGCTCAGAGGAACCCCGACGCTGCTCGGGGCCGGAGTCCCGAGACGTCGAGGCCTCTGACGAGGTCCGGGCCCATCCGGACGTGGAGTCAGAAAAGATCCTATCCTTCTGGTGCTGCCGACTACTCAATGCCTTCGAGGACATTTTGCCACACGGACCACAGATCATCGGGTCATGATCGGGTCCGAGGCAGCGGAGGCAGCAGTCATGTGTGTCGGTAAGAGACATAAGTTTCTTACACCGATCACACTTTTTAAACCCGCTGGTAGCCATCGGGGGAAAAAGGGCCCCTGCGAGGTCAAAAGACCAGGCTGCCAGGGAAAAAAGAAAAATGGCGCGAACGCTAGTCACAAAGGACAAAAACCGAAAAAGAGAGAGTGGACTCGATACCGGCGTATCGGTCCAAGGCGGGAAAAGGATCCGGTGTCGAACCGAAGAAAAAAGAGAAAAAATAGGGAAATCAACTTTTTCCTCGGGGAAAAACGAACTACGTCCGTCGGGCTCCGCGGAAAAAAAAAGACTGAGCAAGATGGCACCCTTGGGCGGGAAGGGGACCGCGCATGCGCGCTGCAATTCCCAAAGGCTTTCTTTGAAAGCTGGGGAAATGCTCCGCATGAGGGCTCCATGGGCACCGACGTCACCCATAAGTGAGGACTGACTTCCTGCTTGGTCCTGGAGAACTGCCAGCTCCTCTTTTGGAAACAAATGGATAAAATGAGAGATTCATCTTGGTCATCTGACCCCAGAGGTTCGTCCTCTTCACACACAGTCACCGTCAGATTTCATGGAATACAAGGCAGGATACCGAGCATTGGAAAAATGATCAGAGTCCCAAGATATCCATCCTCCTCCAGGGGAGCTTCTGCATAGAAGTCCCTGCAGGGCTCTGCCTGCTCTGTGAAGAAGGCTTTTCCTCTGAACAAGAGGAGGAGGAACAGGAGGGCCCAGAGGCCACAGGATCTGAATTGTCAAGCCAGAAATACCACGCCTGTTGAAGGAAGGAAAAGAATTCTGAAGATGATAGGCTGGAGGCTTGGAACTCTGTCAGCCTTGGTCATCCCCTAGTGGGAGATAAACTGGTCACTGAAGGACCCCCGTTGGGAAGCTTCAGACAGGTTGAGCTCAAACGAGCAAGCAGAGGATTCCCGAAGCAGGAGCACCAGCTCTCTCTCCAGCTGATCCCATTGCCACTTGCAGAGCTTAAGAAGAAGGAAGGAGGTCTGTGTCTACCAACTGAAAGAACAATACCTCTGAGAGGAGAGCAGAATTCTCCTTACCAAGATCGCAGAGAAGTTCAGAGAAGCAGCATCTTCTCCTAAAAGACAAGCGCCTATCTCAAGCAGAGTGACTTCCTGCAGAAAGTCCTTCTTTGCTCAATCAAGGCACCCTGTGGAGTACAGTGTTTAAAATGCATGGGCACCAGTAACAATTATCACACATTGCAGAAATAGCATTCAAATAGTGCGCGCTCACATCACACGTTCAAAGCGCGTGCTCGCATTATGTGTTCAAAGTGCATAGATACCAATGGTTTTGCTCCTGGACCTGACAACTGACCCACTAAGTGGACGAGGTTAGAGCACCCACAGACAACTTTGAACAAGCACAGAAGTGTAAATTTTGTATAGAAACAGTAACTTAAATCTGGTATTCACCCCAGGGGAGCCCCAAGCAGCAACAGTGCTGGGCTCAATGCTACTACCCTGCAGCCAAGACCTGCAGAAACATAACTCTTGAAACCTCCATCCAATCTTCAGGGGAGAGCTGGAGGGTGAGGAGAAAAAAAGGGCACTGAGGCTGTGCTAGGCTCTGGGTCCTGAGCCAACAATTCTGGTTGTTCAACCAGTCCTTAACAAGATAAGAATGGGAAACAGAACAAACACTCCTCCTCCTGTTGCAAACCCAGGATGGCACTGGTTTTAAGGATGATCCATGGGAACTTCCCAGTAGAGCTCAAGTGAGAAAATCACCCCTAAGAGTGGCTACTCACAAGCAAAACCAAACGTTTCTTCAAAGTTTTCACAAAGCTGCTCAGATGCATCTACATTCTGCTGGAGACAGAAAATATACTGGGGAAGTATTCTCCTAGCTACCTCAGACATGGTTCCAAGATGAGGTCATAAGAAACCTCTAGATTTTTTTCTCCATCTCCACCTCTGCTGGTAGGGGGACACAACCTACTTATCTGGACTGGCCTAGCAGAACGATATGGAACTAGACAATAGAATTAACATAAAATGATAACATCCATTTTCATCCTAATTATACAAGCCTATGTAAAATTAATTCAACAAAAATTTCTTAAACAACGTTTTTACTGCCCATCAAAATGCCTTATAATTTTTATTACACTGAATATTATCTGGAAGGGCATCCCATTCAACTGCTGCTTGATATGGGATCAATGTGTCCACAGTCGACTTTAACTGAAACTTTTTTATAGTAGAATAAGCCAGCATATTTATGGTCATTGGAACGTAAGATTCTAGCTCTCACGGAAAATTCCAACAGTCTGCTTGTACACTGCAGAGCTTGACCATATAAAACTTTAAACATTATACATAATTAAAAGGTTGCACTGGAAGGGTAATAAATGCAACCTTTGTAAGAATGGTATTGCATGATCTTTTGCCTTTCCCCTACATATTAATAATTTAGCTGCTGTCTTTTTTAACAGTTATATTCTCAACTTTCATTTGGCTGATAGTTCGAAGAAACAGAATATTACAATAATGCAATTTTGGAAGAATTGCAGCCTGGACTATCAGCCTAAATTGTTCCTCATAAAAGCAAGACTGAATCTTCCTCAAATGGCACAGCTTAAGAAATGTTTTCTTTACTAATGATGAAACGTGATTATCCATTGCTACTTTTCCTTTAGTACAGAATCTTTACTTTGGCTGCAGGGTCACTGGAGGTGATCTGTAGCACCTCTCTTCAGAGGATTCATGGACTAAGTCAGCTTAGTAGCCACTCACAATTCCCCCACCCCAGAAGCATCCTTAGATAAGAGGGTACGGACCCACTCGACCACTATGGAATTTTGGGAGGGGTAGGGAGTGAAAGGCAGAGTCTAGCCCTTTCTTCTTATATGAAATGTCTCCCTTCCTGGCAGTGAGCGAGCCAATCCCCATTCACACACTGAGACGAAAGGAGACATTTTACTCCCAAAGAACAAACTGCTACAGATTATGGTGACAGTATGTGCTGTTTTTTTTTCTATCAGGGTACACAGCATACCACCATGGTAATATGTATGCTATAGGTTTAATGCATCGAAAGCAAAAGCGTTTCAGCACATTTGTTAGGATGTTTTTTATTGAAGCTTAGCACCGCGTTCTAATGCATGTCTTATTATAAAGGCCTATATAAGGTGACTTTTTACTTAAACAGATAATGTATTTTCCTTGAGTCCTGCTAGATGAGTCCAGACAAGTGGGTTATGTCCCCCTACCAGCAGATGAGGTGACAAAGAAACATTCCAGAGGCTTCTTAAGACCTCATCATGCTATAACAGCCAGTACAGCTATGGCCAAACTTCTGTATTCATACTCAAGCACATGGTCAAGAATTTCTGAATGCAAACAACATCAGTGAAGATAAAGTTCACCAGAACAAGAACCATAACGATGTCCAGGATCAGCTTCAGACAGGCTTGCCAAAAGCGTATGAGCCCACAGTGCCAACCACAGAGAAAGAGTAGTTACTCACCTGTAACAGGTGTTCTCCAGGAGCAGCAGGAATCAGTCCTCACTTATGGGTGTCATCGACGCCGATGAAGCCCCAGCAGAGCATTTCCCCAGCTTTCCATGAAAGCCTTTGGGAATGCTGGCACGCATATGCGGTTCCCTTCCCGCCTAAAGGTGCAATCTTACCTCAGTCAAATGACATAGCTAAGAAAAGCACACAAAAATGCAAAAATGAACTATGCACAACTGCAACTCCAAGGGGAGGAGGGAGGGTAGTGAGGACTGATTCCTGCTGCTCCTGGAGAACACCTGTTACAGGTGAGTAACTACTCTTTCTCCAGGACCAAGCAGGAAGTCAGTCCTCATGGGTGACTCCCCAGCTCTGGGCTACCAGGAACCCAGGCTGAACAAGAGAACTCCCTCTAGTCTCAGCAACACAGAAAAGGCTTTTCAAGAACACACCCTCCACAGGTAGCCCAACCAGAGGGCAGGAGGGCAGGAGTTGCCTAGACCTCAAAGAGATTCCTGAGTACTGCTTGGCCAAAAGCACTGTCCCTATGGGACTCCCTCTCCAGACAGTAGTGGGCTGCAAAAGTCTGGCTTGAAGACCAAGTAGCAGCCCTGCAGATGTCTTGCAATGGAACAGAGCGGAGATGAGCCACTGATGCAACCATTGCCCGCACACGGTGGGCCGTGACCCTACCCTGCTAAGGAAGGTCAGCCGCCTTGTAAGCCCAGGTGATACAGTCAGCCACCCAGATGGACAAGGTACGCTTGGACACAGGCCTCCCCAAGTTATTGGGGTCAAAAGAAAGGAAGAGCTGAGAAGCCCTCCTGTGACCTTGCGTACGTTCAAGGTAGAAGGATAAGGCCCTCCTACAGTCCAAGGTATGGAGAACTGTTTCAGCCTGACTTGCATGAGGCCTAGGGAAGAAAGTAGGAAGAACCACCTCCTGGTTGAGGTGGAAAGAGGAGACAACCTTAGGAAGGAACTTAGGGTGAGTCCTGAGGACTACCCAGTTTTTATAGAACCTGGTGTAAGGTCTATCACAGACCAAGGCCTGAAGCTCACTCACTCTCCTAGCCGAAGTAAGGGCTATCAGAAAGAGAGTCTTCCATGAGAGGAAGTGTAGAGGGCAAGTAGCCATAGGCTCAAAAGGAGGTCGAGTCAGCTGCTGCAAGACCACATTCAGCTCCCACTCAGGAGCAGGAGGACGTATGGGAGGTTTGAGCAGTAACAAACCTCTGAGAAACCGGGACACCAAAGGGTGCACAGACAAGGAATGGCCCTCCACTAAGGAGTGGTGAGCTGCCAAAGCAGAGAGGTGGACCCGAACAGAGTTGGACTTGAGACCCTGATTGGACAAGTGCAGCAGGTAATGAAGCACTACTGACACAGTACAGGAGAAAGGATCCTCTGCACGCAACTGACACCACACAGAAAACCTCTTCCACTTGATAGCATAGGTTTTCCTTGTGGACTGTTTCCGAGAAGCTAGAAGAACCTCCTCATCTTCTTTAGGCAGGCCCCAGGGAGCCAACACTACCCTTGCAGCCTCCATGCCATCAGATGGAGGGATTTGAGATTGGGATGCAGTAGAGAGCCCTGATTCTGAGAGAGAAGGTCGGGCTGAAATCCCAGAGGCAGAGGGAGATCCACCGCCAGTTGAAGCAGGAGGGGGAACCAAGGCTGTCTGGGCCACCTGGGAGCCACCAGGACTGAGGCCCTGTCTTGGAGAATCTTGAAGAGTGTCCGGGCCACCAGAGGGGTGGGAGGAAATGCATAGAGCAGGCCCTGAGTCCAGGGAATCAGAAAAGCATCTGCTGCTACTCTGAGAGGATGCGGTTGCCTGGAGCAGAACCGTGGCAGTTGGTTGTTCAGAGGACTGGCAAACAGGTCTATGGAGGGAAGACCCCACTCCAAGAAAATCTTTTGAACCACCAAAGGATGTAGCTGCCACTCGTGTGGTTGCAGAATCCTGCTCAATTTGTCGGCCAGGAAATTCTCCTGGCCTGGAAGATAGACTGCCTTGAGAAGCATGTTGTGTCTCAGGGCAAAGGAACAGAGAACTTGTGCTTCCTGACAAAGGGGTTGGGAACCAGTCCCGCCCTGCTTGTTCACATAGAACATGGCTACCTGGTTGTCTGTTTGGATCAAGACAGACTAATGGGCCAGGGAAGTAGTAAAGGCCTTGAGGGCCAAGCGGATAGCTCTGAGCTCTAGGAGATTGATCTGCTGGGACGCCTCCCAAGGAGACCACAGGCCCTGGGTGCACTTGTCTAGGCAGTGTGCTCCCCAACCCAACAGAGAGGCATCGGTGGTCAGCACCACTGTATGAGGTGGTATCTGAAAGGGCACCCCCACCAATAGATTGGGGGGGTGTAACCACCAGTTGAGGGAGGTCAGAAAACGATGGGACACTCTGATCCTGTCTCTGAGGCTGCCTGAGGCCTGTGACCACTGAGTCCGAAGGCACCACTGGGCAGGCCTCATATGGAGCCTGGCATTGGGGGTCACCTGAACTGTGGACACCATGTGGCCTAGAAGCCTGAGACAGAGTCTGGTGGAGACCAGGGACCTGTGCAGAAACTTGCTTGCAAGGTCTATGAGCCTTTGTGCTCGGTCCACTGGTAAGAATGCTCTTGCCAGTTGAGAACCCAACCTTGCCCCTATGAATTCCAAGTTCTGGGAGGGGAGCAAAGTGGACTTTGCGAAGTTGATGACAAAGCCCAGCTTTTGGAGAAGGCCTATGGTTCTGTTGGTGGCCTGCTGGACCTCGAGAGACGTCTGGCCTCTGATGAGCCAGTCGTCTAGGTAGGGAAACACAAAGATGCCCTGATTTCTCAGGTAGGCTGCTACCACTGCCAGGCACTTGGTGAAGACTCTGGGAGCGGAAGTCAGCCCAAAAGGCAGTACCCTGTACTGATGGTGGTTTCCTCCCACAATGAACCTGAGGTACTTTCTGTGGTCTGGATGAATGAGGATGTGAGTGTAAGCATCTTTTAGATCTAAAGAGCATAGCCAATCTCCCTGCTGGAGGTAGGGCAGAAGAGTTCCAAGAGTAACCATCTTGAACTTTTCTTTCACAAGAAACTTGTTTAGGTTTCTGAGATCCAAAATGGGTCGAAGACCACCGGTTCTTTTTGGCACCAGGAAATACCTGGAGTAAAAACCGTGACCCTGGAAGTGGGGAGGCACAGGCTCCACCGCCTTGTCCAGCAACAGACCCCTGAGCTCCTGGAGGAGAAGGGCTGTATGCAGGGGAGGCCTGAAAGGCTCCCCTGGATAGTGTGGCGGAGGTAGTTGGTGAAAATGCAGGGCATAGCCTCGATGGACTATGTCCAGCACCCAACTGTCCTGAGTTATCAGGGGCCACTGGTGGGCAAACAAGGCTAGGCGGCCTCCTGTGCAGGGCTGGGTCTGCAAGGGAGGTTTGGCTGTACTCAAGGAGTCAAAAACCCCCACCCTGCTGAGTGGGAGCAGGGGCCGGAGGCTTGGGGGCACTCTGCCTACGGGGCCCATTACCCCGGCCCTTGGCCTGCTGACCCTGTGGGGCAGGTTGGGCAGCCTGATATTGTGGGTACTGTTTGTAGGCAGTGCCCTTCCTCGGGTAAAAGGGCTTTTTACCCGGGCCCTTCTTTTTATGGGAAGGGGCAGAGGTCTTCCTGGACAGCCTTGTCCTGGTGAGGTGCTCAGTCTCGAGCTGTGCGGCCTTCTCAGCCACATGCTTGCCAAAAAGGTTTTCACCTCGGCAAGGGACATCGACCAACTTGTCCTGAACCCATGGCTCGAGGTCCGATGACTGCAGCCACGCCTGGCGTCGAGCCGCGATGCCGGCAGCCGCAACTCGGGCTGAAGCCTCGAAGCCATCGTAGGCGGCGCGGGACATGAACTTAGAGCATTCCCGTATCCTCGAAGACAAGGACTTCAAACTCTGCAAGGGTTCCCCAGAGAGAC
Organism: Ichthyophis bannanicus; assembly: GCA_033557465.1. Classification (NCBI taxonomy): domain Eukaryota; kingdom Metazoa; phylum Chordata; class Amphibia; order Gymnophiona; family Ichthyophiidae; genus Ichthyophis; species Ichthyophis bannanicus. The sequence goes on along the minus strand of CM066032.1, from coordinate 1,510,488,000 downwards.
CAGCAGAGAACCCGGCCAACTCCTTGGCCAGGTCTCGTAAATACATGCCCATGTACAGCTGTTAAGTCTGGACACGGCAAGCAAGCATGGAGCCCTGAAAACACTTTCTGCCGACTCTATCATGGCTGCGGGCTTCCCTACCGGGAGGCACCGCAGAGTGCATCTTCTGACTCTTCAGACGATGCATGGCCGATTCCACAACCATAGAATGGTGCGGCAGCTGTGCTTTCTGGAAGCCAGGACTCTTGCGGAGCCGATAAATGGAATCGACTCGCTTGCTCAAAACCGGTGCTGAGGCCGGTGCCTCCCACATCCGGAAGAGGAGCCGCTCCAGCATCGGAGGAACCGGCACAGTAAAGGCCTCCTTCAGAGAAGAGTCGTACTGCAGAGCATCGAGCTCCTCGGCTCGAGGCTCTTCCTCGGGGTCAGCCGGGATAGCCAGGGCAGCGGCTATATCCCGGATAAACTCAGAGAACCTAGTATCCTCCGGAGGGGATCTACTCCGGGGTTCAGACTCAGGTGAGTCCGAAGGGACACACCGAGTCTTAAAGGTGTCAGGAGACTCCTCATCCTCGGTTTCCCATGCAGACTCGTCCGAGGTCGAGTTGGGGTCCGATGCCGCAGGGCCCCTGGGCACCCGCCCCGACACCGGAGGCACCGGCGTCGAGACCCTCGGTCCCAAACGGGAGGTCGAGGGAGACCTCGACCAAGGACAACCTCGAGCCGCAAGGGACTCGAGTAGCGGCTCGGTCTCCGGGGTCGACTTGGAAGTCGATGTCCCGGTGGTCGGGGCAGATGCGCCAGACAGGCTGGCCATCAATGCCCGCTGCTGATCCATGAAGGCAGACATTCTGCTCTCCAAGGCTTTCAACCTGAGACTCAGCTCGGGTGACGCAGCAGCCCCCGACTCGGGCCCCGGCGGCGCCGGGCCTGACGTCGGTACTCGGGGAGGCGAGTCCTCGAGAACAACAGGACTTACGTGTCCAGCAGACTCCGGTTCTATATGAGGAACTTTGGTCGGCTTCTCCTGGTCCACGGGCCCGGGACGACGGTCGGGGGTCTTAGACCTGGACCTCGAGGGTCCAGGGACCTCCTCCGACGCCGCCCTCGCGAGGCGCTTCTTCCTCTTAAGTTCCCTCTTGGGGGACCCCCTGTCCGAGGAGCTCCGACGCCTCTCGGGATCGGAATCCCGAGACGTCGAAGCCTCAGACGAGGTCCGGGCATGAGCAGAGGCTGAGTCGGAGAAAAGCCTTTCACTTTGCTGCTGACGACTTCGGAGGGCCTTGGAAGACATTTTTCCACATGGCCCGCACGTTTCAGAATCGTGGTCCGGGCCCAGGCACCGAAGGCAGCAGTCGTGTGTGTCGGTGAGAGACAATCTTACACCGATCACACTTTTTAAAACCACTGGAAGTCATGGGGGAAAAAAGGGCCCCCGCGAGGTCAAAAGACCGCCCTTCCAGGGAAAAAGAAAAAAGTTTAGGCACGAACGCCGAGCCACTAAGGGCAAAAACCGAAAAATATAAAGGGGGTTCGATACCGGTGTACCGATCCCAGCGAGAGGGGAACCGACGTCGAATCCGAAGAAAAGAAGCGAAACAACGCTAGAAAAAAATCTACTTTTAACCGGGAAAACAGGACACACGTCCGATGGGCTTCACGGAATAAAAGAGACTGAGGTAAGATGGCACCTTTAGGCGGGAAGGGAACCGCGCATGCGTGCCAGCATTCCCAAAGGCTTTCATGGAAAGCTGGGGAAATGCTCCGCTGGGGCTTCATCGGCGTCGATGACACCCATAAGTGAGGACTGACTTCCTGCTTGGTCCTGGAGAATACAGCAGATCACAACTGAATCCAGGGACGGGCTCTTGACTGATCTAGCAGGACTCAAGGAAAGGACATTATCTGGTAAGTAAAATGTCACCTTCTATATTGTCCCGTTAGACCAGTTCAGACAAGTGGGATGTACCAAAGCTAAAAATTCACTGGACAGAAAGAAGACACAGCGGCTCAGAAAACCTTTGAGCCAAAGGCCATGTCCACCCAAGCATGCACATCCAAGCAGTAATGCTTGGCAAAAGTGGAAAGTGATGCCCACATTGCCACCTGAAAAGCTTCCGAGGGGACAACAGAGCTGCACTCTGCCCACAAGGATACCTGCACCAAAGTGGAAGGCGCACACAAGACCTTCGGTACCAGCCAATTCTACAACAGATTCACTGAGGAAATGGCCTCCTTGATCCAGTGCCTCAGGGTAGACTTGGCAATCGTGTCACCTTTATGCAGTACAGCAAACAGGACAAATAGACATTCTGACTTGTCAAAGGAGTTAGTAAACTTAAGATATCAGAGAAGCACTCTCCAGACATCCACCAGGCGAAGGTCCTTGTCCTTCCCATGGCACTGTTATCTAGTAAAGGATGGCAAACAGACCACCTGATTAACATGAAAGGATAACACCACCTTGGGCAAGACAGAAGGGACAGGGTGACTGTACATGGCTTCCTCCAAAAATATCAAGGATCCCTGCATGACAATGCCTTTCACTCAAAGATATGTCTCGCCAAGCAGATTGCGAACACGAAGATGGTCTTAAGGGTCAGATCTTTAAGCGTGGCCCACTTCAAGGGCTCAAGGGTTCCAACATCAGCACACAGAGCACCAGGCAGAAATCCCACAAGGGAACAGGTAGATACTCTCCTGTAACAGGTGTTCTCCATGGACAGTAGAAGTTAGTCTTCACGTATGGGCGACATCCCTGACAGAGTCCCATGCGGGAACACTCCTCAGCTTCTACTGGAGCTTAGGAGAGGCTAAACTGCCCCTGCATGCCTCCTTCCTGCCTGCTGCCACAGGGCCATCTTAATTCAGTCTGATAACATAGCTTAGCAGAAGACAACTCCTCGGAGAGGTGGGAGGGTTGTGAGGACTAATTCTTGCTGTCTATGGAAAACACCTTATGGTTCTACAGGTGAGTAACTACCTTTTCTCTGTGGACAAGCAGGAGAAATGAGTCCTCATGTCTCTCAAGCTACAGGCTACCAAAAACCGAGGGGGCCACCGAGAGGCCCAATAGAGGCAAAATCAAACTGCAGAATGGCAAGAAGTGGATGGTCAACTATATACAATAGCAGTGATTCTCTCTTCCATTTTTTCTTATTTTTGGTAGCCTGGACAGAATGGGCCTAGGGCAGGGGTGGGCAATTCCGGTCCTGGAGGGCCGCAGACCAGTCAGATTTTCATGATGTCCCTAATGAATATTCATGAGATTTATTTGCATCCACTGCCTTCCATTGTATGGAAATAGGTCCATGAATATTCATTAGGGACATCATGAAAACCTGACTGGTCTGTGGCCCTCCAGGATCGGAATTGCCCACCCCTGGCCTAGGGGGATGAAACTGGATTCTAATCCACAAACAGATTCCCGACTACAAATTGGCCGAAGTTGCTGTCGCATCGGAAATCCCTCTCTAGGCAGTAGTGGGATGTGAATGTGTGGACTGAAGACAACATTGCAGCCCTGCTGATCTCTTCTGCAGAGATCAAGCACAAGTTGGCCAAAGAAACAGCCATAGTTCTGATATTATGAACAGTGAAATGACCATCAAGGATAAGGCCTGCCTGGGCGTAAGTAAAAGATACAGTCTGCTAGTCAAACTGAAAGAGAGCATTTGGAAATGGCAGCCTCTAGCTTGTGGAGTCACAAGAAACCACAAGTTGGATGGACTTTATATTGGCTTGTGTCTGCTCCAAGTAGAAGTCCAAGGCTTTCAGTCCATCATGTGCAATGCAGCTTCCTCTTTGTGTGCATGAGGTCTCGGGAAAAATGCTGGAAGAACAACTGACTAATTAAGGTGGAAATCCGATACCAGTTTTGGAAGGTATTTTGGATAAGTATGAAAGACCACTATTATGGTGGAATATGGTGTAAGGCTGATGAACCACTAGAGCCTGAAGCTCATTCGCTCTGCGTGAAGTGACAGTCACCAGAAATAACACCTTTTGGGTCAAGAATTTCAGAGGATAGGAACTGAGTGGCTCAAAGGGAACTTTCTTGAGCTGCGGAAGAACCACATCGAGGCCCAAGACACTGCGGAAGGCTTCAAGAGAAGCAAGTCCCGCATAAAGCGAACAACTAACGGCTGTATCAAGATGGAATTTCCTTCTACACCTCAATGGTAAGCTCCAATAGCACCGAGGTCGACCCTGATGGAACTGGACTTAAGTCCAGACTTGGAGAGATGTAGAAGATATTCAAGTAGTTTTTGAGTGGAACAGACAAAAGGATTTAGGGCCTGGCCTTCACATCAGATAGCAAACCTCTTTCACTTACAAGACTTTCTCGTAGAGGCCCTCCCGCAGGCCAAAAGGACTTTGGTTACACCATCCAGCAGGCTGAGCTCAGACAACATTAGCCTCTCAACATCCATGCCATGAGGGCTAAGGATTGGATGCTAGAGTGCAACACCATCCAATCTTTCTGCATTATGAGATCAGATGTGTAGCAAAGCCTAAGCGGCTCCTGACTGGAGAGCTGCAGCAGGAGAGGAAACCATGGCTGTCTGGGCCAGTAGGGAGCAATGAAAATCATCGTACCATGTACTGTTTTGTGCTTCAGGAGGGTCTTTCCAATGAGAGGTATTGGATGATAAGCGTACAGAGGACCCTCTCCCCAGTGAAGGAGGACAGCATCTGACGCTACTCTGCTGTGCGATCTTTCTCTGAAGCAGAACTAATCCACCTGCGAATTCTGTGAGGTGGCGTACAGATCTATCGAAGTGGTGCCCCACTCTCAAAAGATGTGAGTTGCAACCTCCCTGTCCAGTGTCCACTTGTGCAGCTGGAGGACTCGACTCAGTCTGTCTGCTAGAATGTTTTGCTTGTCTGACAGGTATGTGGATCAAGTCCATCCTGTGTACAATGGCAAACTTCTACAATCTGACAGCTTCCCAACAAAGGAGGTATGAACCCATTCCTCCCTACTTGTTGATGCAGAACATGACGACCTATTGTCGGTCAGAATCAAAACAATTTGGTTGGCTATTCAATCTCGGAAAGCTTTCAGAGCATTTACTTCTTCTTTTAGTTCCAAGATGTTGATCTGATGGAGTCTTTCTTGGATGGACCAATTGCCCTGAGTGTGTAACCCAATGGGATGAGCAACCCATCCCAGCTTGGATGTGTCTGTCATCAGAAATTTTTGGGATGGAGCAATTTGGAAAGAAAGACCCGTAAGCAAATGGTGGTGGACTGTCCACTGGTGTAATGGCTGAAACAAGAGGGGTGGTGACAGAGACGATCCCTGAGTCGATCCGTGGCCTGGGTCCACTGGATACCCAGTCCACTCAGTTTGCCTAATCTGGAAGCATGCCAAAAGGTATGACATGCACTGTAGAGGCCATGTGGCCTAATAGAGTCAACATTCTGTGAGCTGTTACCTGCTGATTCACTTTGAGTTTTCCTCACCAGTACAGTCAATTTGTGAAGTCAGTCATGCGGTAGGAAGACTCTTACCTGAGTCATGTCAAGAAGGGCTCCAATCAATTCCAACTGCTGGATTGGTTGAAGGTGGGACTTTGGGTAATTTACAATGAACCCTAGTAGTTATAACATCCGAATGGTCAATTGTGTTGATTCTTGGACTCCTCCCAGAGTGGCATTCTTGATCAGCCAATCATCCAGAAAGGGGAAAACAAACACTTCCAGCATCCGGAGGTAAGCAGCTACTACTGCAAGGCACTTTATGAAGTCGAGAGGTGCTGAGGCCAGGCCAAACAGCAATACTCGATATTGGAAATGTAGTCCCCCAGGACAAATGAGAGATATTTCCTGTGAACGGGATGTATCTGTATGTGGGTGTAGGCATTCTTGAGATCCAGGGAACGCAGCCAATCTTCTTTTTGAAGATAAGGAAGCAGGGTGCCTAGAGAAATCATTCTGAACTTTTCACTCACCAAGTACAGGTTCAGATCTCTTAGGTTTAGGATAGGACAGCAGTTCCCCCTTTTTGGGAAGGGGGGGGGATCAGTAAATATCTAGAATAAAACCCCAACCTCTTTGCTTTGATGGCACAAGCTCAATCGTAAGATCTGACAAGAGGGCAGTGATTTCTCTTTGAAGCAGTTCCTGATGCAAAGAGTCGAGATGATGCACTCCTCGGCGGCAAATTGTTGGCAATTTAAAAAAATATAGTTGATAACGGCTTTCGATAATCTGTAGAACTCATAAGTCTGAGGTTAGGAGGGGCCCACCTTTGTGCAAAAAGAATGAGCTTTTCTCCGACTGGAGGGCTTTTTTCAGTGGCAATAGAAGACTGGCTATGCTCCGCAGGAAACCGTCAAAACCCCACCCCAGGTTTTGACTGAGGAGCCGGCTGGGCCTTTTTAGGCTTCTCACGCTATTGCTGCAGGCAAGGGGCCTGCTTGGATTGGGAGGACTAGGGCCCAGGAAAGTATCTACGCCTGCGAGGGTAATAGGTCTTTTTCTGGTTTCCTCCATGATACATCCTACGATAGGAGGGTGTGCTCAGACGTGCGCCTGGAGAGCCTGCTAAGAGTTACATGTTGATTTTCAACATGTCCAGCTTTTTCTTTGACGTGTACCCCAAAGAGATCCTCCGAAACATAGAACATCTGCCAGCTTGTTTTGCACTGACTCGTCTTGGTCCGATGATTGGAGCCAAGTGAGCCTTCTGGCACCAATACCAATGGCAGCATTCCTGGGTGTCATCTTGAAGATACCATAGGTGGCTTGGACCATGAACCTTTGGCAATCCTTGCCGTGGGCCACTAAGGAACAATACTGATCAAATTTCTCTGGCGGTGGAACTCGGCCAGATCACCACCAGAACATGCCCATGTAGAGCTGGTAAGAGGCCACATAAGAACATAAGATATGCCATACTGGGTCAGACCAAGGTCCATCAAGCCCAGTATCCTGTTTCCAACAGTGGCCAATCTAGGTCATATGTACCTAGCAGTTTCCCCAAAAGACACAGGTTCCACAATGCTTGTATTGGGTCAAGTATTGATATCCTGGGTCCCTTCTTAATAATGGTTTATGGATCTTTCCTCCAGGAACTTGTCCAAACCTTTTTTAAACCCAGCTGCACTAACAGCCTTTACTACATCCTCCGGTAACAAAATTCCAGAGTTTGATTACACGTTGAGTGAAGCAGAGTTACTTACCTGTAACAGGTGATCTCTGGGAACAGCAGGAATAAGTCTTCACATATGGGTACGTCGGTACTGACGGAGTCTGCGCGGGAACGCTCCCCAGCGTCCAATTAGAACGCTTTTGGGAGCATCCCACCACGCCTGCGTGCTGCCTTCCCGCTTTTCCCAACTGCCTCTCCTCAGTTAAGTTTGAAAGCTGAGACAAAGAGAGAGAAAGAGGGGAAAGATAGAGATAGAGTGATACAACTCCTAGGGGAGGTGGGTGGGTTGTGAAGACTTATTCCTGCTGTTCACAGAGATCACCTGGTACATTTAAGTAACTGTGCTACCTCCAGGAACAAGCAGGAATGAGTCTTCACATATGGGGACTCCCAAGCTGAGATGCCTGGAGGAGTCCCAGCATGTTGCGAATCTGCGAAAGCCATGCTATGTGATAGGACCTCAGGCATCCAAGGGATGGAGGGTAGGAGTTGAAGTAAAAGATGTGCTGTGGAACAGCTGGACCAAAGAGGACGCCTAGATAGGGGTCCTTGTACAGGTGATATCTAGTAGTAATATTGAACTGCAATAGGCCAGAAAGGACCTCACCTGGTGGTATTGTAAAAGGTTCATGGAGGTTGAGATGGATATGCTAATATGAACCAGCAGAATATCCCGAAGGAGTACCTCAACGTAAGTAGAGGTAAGTAAACTGTGCAAAAGACAGTTTGAGGTCAGAACCTTTAGGGTGAGAAGAAAATACCCCAGTGTAACTGGGGTAGTTCAATGAGGTAGGACTTTTGCAGAAAACGCGGAAGTCCTTATTAGATAAGACTGAAACTCTTTTGACTTTAAAGAGACAGTTCTTATAGATGAAGAGGAGCTTTGAAGATTCCTAAATTCAAGAAGAAGGACAGAAGTATGAGGCATAGTAGCCTCCTATTTTCTGAAGATTCAGAATGTCCTTCCTGACTGAAGTCACATAGGAAAAAGAGAGTATAGAGGGCTTCAGATGTACCTAGATTGAAGGTCATGGTGTAAAGACCCCTTAGCTACCACAGGGAGTGGTTGTTTATGGAAAACCCCAGCATGCCTTTATATATATATATATTGTAACACGGAAGATCTGCCCTCTGCCTCAAACACAGAAAGCTGATAGATATAGCTTAGATTCTGACAGACAGGCAAGCAAAACGATTCCCAGTTACCCCTGGCAACGTAAACAAACTCAGACACGAGGTCTGCAGTCACGCCTAGTTAGCAAGCATTCCCCAACTGATGAGGAAAACAGCTTTCACCTGGGCAAGGGAACGCCCATGAAGCTGTATAAAAAATGCTCAAGGCAAACAGAGTTAGATCTAGGAGCTTCAGGAGATGCAGGAGCTTGGCAAGACAAGGGAAACTTGCAGGATTCGGAAGGAAGCTCAGAATACTCAGACACAGAGTTTGAACTGCCTGAAACTTTGAGCAGGAAGCCACAGAGGAATTATCAGAAGGAAACAAAGAAGGTTTCACCCCGAGAGGTCAGCTATAGGAAACACTTACCTCTGACGCAGTGTGAATTTCCCAGGCACCTGGCTGAGTTGAAGGAACGTGAGGCAGCTAGAAACAAACCGTATGTATTTGAGAAGCAGAGCTGTTTAAAACAGTTACAAGCCCTTGAGAGGGAAAGCAGTCCTGTTGAGGATGTGTGTATGTTTGATCCTGATGAATGTATGCCAGTAAAAACCTGCAAAAGACTTCCACGGGAAAAGTCTTCATTTAACAGAAGAGAGCAGTGCTATGAGTTGCAGCCGATTACAAAAGGCAGGAGGTTCAAAAGTTTTAAAGAGAAAGCTTGCTTAGATAGAGGTGTCTCTCCTTCCTGCTACTACAAGCTATATGACAATTATCTGCCTTGTTGTGAAGAGGGCTGTACAGAGAGCTCTGAGAGAGAGACGGAGTTAAGAAAGCTACAGACTTTCTATCCTAAGGAAAAGACTGTAATTGATGAGCCTATGATTACAGAGGCTAGTATTATAAGTCCATGTGTTGAGGAAATGGATTGCTCTTTACTGATGTCTGATATGAGTTCTTCTCTGCGCTGAAGCTAAAGACAAGAGTGCCTTGTAACAGCTGAAAAAGCCAAGAAGAGACTGTTAGCATATTGGATAAAACTGCACATTGTGATTTATGACTTTTGGTTGAAGCAAGACACTGTATTTAAGTTTTTCTTCAGTTGTGCCAAAATAATGGTTGTATCCTGAGTTCTTTTGTATTATACTATTTTTGAAAATCCAACCCCAGGAGGAGAATAAAAATCCTTTCTGAAAAACCTGACCACTCTGACTCACAACTACCACTTTTCATTAAGAAAGGTCAGGCTCAGCAGTCTGGCTGGCTGCTTACGCCACAGTTCGGCCCCTGCTGGTGACAATATAGAGGCATATATATATATATATATATATATATATATATATATATATATATATATATATATAAATAACCCAGTCTCCACATGGGGTATGTGGAGAGAGAAAAATTCATCTAATAACAAGAAGGGAGATGCTTGAGAAGATGTTTAGAGAATCCCATTTCCCTGGTATGAGTAAGAGAACTAAGGGAGTGCTCTCATTGGCAAGAAGTCTTAGAGTCCTCTAAGAACTCTAGCACTTAAAAAAAACCCCAGGAATGGAGACCTACATGAAAAATGCAGAGGATGTTTTTAATCTGCAGATAGTAAGTCTGAATCCTTCCATAACTCCAGCAGGCAGCTGGAGAAAAAGATGCAATGAAATAAAAAAACATATTTACCCTTCTAGAGGGCAAAATAAGTATGGTGCATTCTTGTTCTCAAAATGAATTAAGCCATGAAGAATTGAGGATGGAAGGAAATACAAGACAAGGACTGGCTGTTACTGAAAGAGAACCAGCCTTGGTGAAGGGGTCCACTGGAGATGTGAAGCAACCCAGGGAATTGGATAATTCTTTAGGTCTTTACTTAATTAAAGGCCTGTGTCCTTTATTTAAGAAGACTTTAATGGAAATGGTAAGGGCAGGGAAGAACCCAGAAGTCATGACTAGGTAAAGCCCTTCCTAACCATCTGGAATTATTGCTCTCTGACAAGGCCCCATAGTGTAGAGCTGCTCTGTAGATGCAGAGAGCATGTTGCAGGCTGATTAGGAGAAAAAACTGTCTGTTTAAGAGCCAGTATGTAACCTGAACTACTCCGCCAAGCCCAAGGATTGGGGAAGGCTAAGGATAGAAGGTTAGGTGATGGTCTGCAACAATAGCCAGAAAAGGTTTTAGTTTGTCTGGGACTTAGTAGTAAGGCCAGAAAAAATTGATATTGGAGATCAAGCTCTGGTTGCTTGGTCCACCAGTTAAAGGTCTAACCACTAAGAGCCCCTGCAGTTGTAACTATTGTTAGGGCAGCAGAAGAAATCTTAGGTTCCAAGATTGAAAAAGATATACAGACATAAACAAGAGTGGTAGAACTCCGTCATTGTCTGAGAAGCTGCCAGGAAAACAAGAATGCAAGGGGAAGACAACTCTGAAAGAAAACTTAGGGGCTTAAGGATAAGCCTTCAGTTAAGTGGTATCACTCTTACAGACCAAATGTCTTAGTAAGAGGGACAGAGTTGAAAAAAAACTTACAATGGAGTAAATCTTTGAAAAAGCAATATGAGACATGCTGATACAGGAGAAAAGTCAAAGGTAAAGCATAGCAACCGTATTGACAGGTGTTACTCCTCTGTGTACTTCAGAGGAAGAGGAGTAACCTTACTACCTGCAAAGCATAATCATCTTAAGAAGCTCTATGAGCTAAAAGTCAGAATATCTCTTGAAACGAGACATGTATAAATTTAGGCTGGAACCGATGTAGATGCTTGTAAAGGGAAGAAGCAAACTACGGGTTCTAACCCCCAACAGGAAGAGGATTCAGTGAAGAGTCTATCAGCAACCCTGTGCTTACTGGGTCTGCTGAACCTGTGGAGGTTGTGATTTCCTTAGCCTGGTTGGATGTTTCCCCTGCTTGGGAACATCTGTATGATGGGTAGAAGATGCATAAAACTTTCTCCTCTTAAGGGAACAAAGTTTGTTAGTAGAATTTCTACAAACTGGGATAGAGGAAGGCGTAGACAAGCCTCTGAAAGCAATAGTGTCAGTAGTTAACTGAACAGCTTGGAGTAAAGCCTCCTTGTTAAAGAGATTCTCTCCAGTGCAAGGAGTATTTCCCAGTGTATCTTGTACCCGTTTGTCCAAGTCTGAAGCTTGGAGTCAGGCTCTACGACGTGCTCCTATGGCTATAGCAGAAGTTCTGCTAACAGACTCAAAAGAGTCCAGGGAAGCACGAGTAAGGAACCTAGAGATATTTTGAGCATGATTGACTAGTATAGAAAAATCTGCTCTTTTAGGCTCTTGGAGAAAAGGGGTCAAAAGTAGAAAATCCTTTGTGACCTCCTCAAGAGATAACCCCATATAGAAAATATATGAGAGAATTCTTGCTGACAACATAGATGTCTGGAAGGTTTGGCGTCCAAAGGCATCTAAAGTCTTAGCCTCACGACCTGGCGGATAAGAAGAGTGCTTTTTAGTACTCTTAACAGGCCTCATTGCTGATTCTACAACAATAGAATGATGAGGGAGTTGAGGCTTCTGAAGGAAGGCAGACGCGACCACAAGAAAAAACAAAAATAAAGGAAGAATTTTCTGCGGTGACAAGAGAACGTCCTGCTGGCTCCGCGGAAAAACGAAAACTGAGGAGAGGCAGTTGGGAAAGGCGGGAAGGCAGCACGCAGGCGTGGTGGGATGCTTCCAAAAGCGTTCTAATTGGACGCTGGGGAGCGTTCCCGCGCCAACTCCGTTGGTACCAACGTACCCATATGTGAAGACTCATTCCTGCTTGTTCCTGGAGATAAAAATATTTTCTTTTATGAGTCTTAAATAGTTTACCCTGTAGCTTCATTGAATGTCCCCTAATCTTTCTATATTCTGATAACAAACAATCGATCTACGTTTACCCGTTCCACTCCGTTCATTAATTTATAGACTTATATCATATCTCCCCTCAGCCGTCTCTTTTCCAGGTTATAGAGCACTAACCTTTTTAGCCTTTCTTCATGGGGTATCCTTCCATCCCCTTTATCATTTTGGTGGCTCTTCTCTGAACCTTTTCTAATAACGCTATATCCTTTTTAAGATACGGCGACCAGAATTGCACACAATATTCAAGGTGCGGTCTCACCATGGAACGATATAGAGGCATTATAATATCCTTTGTTTTATTTTCCATTCCTTTCCTTATGATACCTAGCATTGTATTTGCTCTCTTGGCCACCCCTGCACACTGGGCCGAGGGTTTTAACATGTTATCCACAATGATGCCTAAATCTTTTTCCTGGGTGGTGGTTCCTAATGTGGAACCTTGCATCGTGTAACCATAGTTTGGGTTGTTCTTCCCTAGGTGCATAACTTTGCACTTGTCCACATTAAATTTCATCTGCCATTTTGATGCCCGGTCTTCCAATTTATCAAGATCCTCTTGCAATTTTCCACAATCCTCTTGGGTTTTAACAACTTTAAATAGTTTTGTGTCATCTGCAAATTTGATAACCTCTCTCGTTATTCCACTTTCCAGGTCATTTATGAATATGTCAAAAAGCAGCGGACCCAGCACAGATCCCTGAGGTACACCACTATTCACCTTTCTCCATTGGGAAAATTGGCCATTTAGCCCTACCCTCTGCTTTCTATCTTTTAACCAGTTCCTGATCCACAATAGTACACTGCCTCCTATCCCATGACTCTTTAGTTTTGCCAAAAGTCTCTGATGTCAAAGGCTTTCTGAAAGTCCAAATACACTATATCAACCGACTCACCTTTGTCTACCTGTTTATTCACACGTTCAAAAAAACATAACAGATTAGTAAGACAAGATCTTCCTTGTCTAAACCCATGTTGGCTGTCTCCCATTAAGTAATGACTATCTACATGTTCAGCAATTTTGTTCTTTATGATGGTTTCTACCATTTTTCCCGGTACTGACATCAGGCTCACCAGTCTATAGTTTCCCGGATCACCCCTGGAACCCTTTTTAAAAATTGGTGTTACGTTCGCCATCCTCCAATCTTCAGGTATTACAGATAATTTTAATGATAGTTCACAGATTACTAATAGCAGGTCTGCAATCTCATATTTCAGTTCTTTCAACACCCTTGGATGTATATCATCCGGTCCAGGTGATTTGCTACTCTTCAGTTTATCTAATAGTTGCAATACATCTTCCCGATGTATCGATATTTCCTTCAATTCATCCGCACCTTGTGATAAAGAAGCTTATCATAGTTCAGGAAGGAATAATATAAGAGGTGAATTGGCTCTGAATAAGCAACCTGTGCTGGCTGGTAAAAGCACTAAAACAGAGTGTTTACCTAAAAGACTACCAGACCCAGAATGCACTGGTTTACAGAAAGCCTCTAGGAAAGCTGAAGTGGGGAAACGTGTGCCTAATCAAGGAAGCTATGAGGTAATCCCTAATCACCCATCTCCTAGGGCAGGGCTTGATTCAGAACACCTGGACTGTGCTAGGGTGGCGTGTCCCTCTAGGCACTTTAAAACTAGAAGAAATTCTTCATACAGACAGCTACAGCAACGGAAGGAGAAAGAGCAAGGCTGGCAACGGCAAGAGGAGAGAGGACAGCAACAGCAACAGCAGAGAGAACACAGAAGGAAGAACAGCAAGACGTCCAGGAGGTCTAGGAAAGGAGCCCAAGGCAGTACGTGTGTTGGGAGAGATTCCGGGGGCAAGCATTCTTCATTGGACTGGAAGAAACCAGAGGCTTGGAGATATAGAGCCAGGAACCCCCAGAGAGCACCTGTAAAGGAGACGGCTGCATCTATAGAAAGAAGGAGCTCTAATACCTATTTAAGGAGGTATGGGAAAAGAGACCTAAAGTCCAGAGATTCTGACTGGAGAGCTGGGCACAGAAGCTTTGCTACCTACTGGCCAAAATACCCAGAGAGGAAACCTAATGGCAACGTGACCTCAGGTATGAACTCTGATCTGTTCCCTAGCTTTTCACAAGGAAGACAGCAGGGAAACAAATACTATCCTGATAGTGATCAGTTACAGAATTCCTCTGAGCCAGTGTATGAAAATGATTCCATGATATTTCAGGAGCAAGGGGAAATATCAAATGAGCAAGTAGAATGCATGGATTGCTCTCTGTCTAAGCTGCTGTTTTAAAGTAATCCTCAGTAAAGCAACAATCACCAAAAGGAACTGTACTGTGTTTTTTTTTTTTTTTTGTTTTGTTTTTTTTTAACTACCCAGAAAGGTTTCTTGATGAGAAAGCTTTAGGGTAAGTTGGAGCCATGTGGAGAGTGGGTTGAGTTCCTGTGATTAAGCCAGGCACAAGTGCACGTGGGCTCTGGAAAGAAAACTTCTTCACTGCGTGAATAGAAGAAAAGTTGTTTTTTTTATAAAGAGAATTTTCCTTTTGGGTTTATTTTTCATTTAAGCACTGCTAAGAAAGTTATTAGCAGGGGCTGGAAGAAAGACCTTTTCTGTTCCATCAAGGTCTTTACTGAGTTGTTGCCTAAGTATTTCAGTTGCCTTATTTATTTGTTTTGTTACCTGAATATATTTCCTGAAGAAAGGATCCTGTTGATGTTACCAAGCATATCTGTGCGAGGGAATAACTCCCCATAAATAAAATCTGTTTTCTGCTTACACACCAGCAACTACAATTCATTATTTTTGTTGAATGGCTGATTTTGTGTGAATGAACTATAACACCCACAATCCTTTGCAAGTCATATAAATTCCTGTCTTTGCCAAGATTGTGGAACTTTCACAACAAGCACCCCCGTTTACAACCTTTAAATACCACTTCAGTCATGGGTAACATCCCTACATCTTCCTCAGTAAAGACCGAAGCAAAGAATTCATTCAGTCTCTCCACTATCGCCTTGTCGCCTCTTAGTGCCCCTTTAACCCCTCTATCAATCTAATGGACCAACTGACTCTCACAGGTTTTTTGCTACGAATGTACTTTAAAAAGTCTTTATTATGCGTTTTTGCTTCCGCAGCAAGCTTCTTCTCAAAATTTCCCTTTGCCTGCCTTATCAATGCCTTGCATTTAACTTGCCAGTGTTTGTGCAGTTTCCAGGTTTCCTCGTTTGGCTCTTTTTTCCATTTCCTGAAAGATGCTTTTTTGGTAACAACAGCCTCTCTGACCTGACCTTTAAACCATGCTGGCAGTTTTTTGGACTTCCTTCCACTTTTCTTAAAGCGTGGAATACAGCTGTTCTGGGCTTCCAAGATAGTATTTTTCAACAACACCCAAGCTTGATGTAAAATCTTTAACCTTTGCAACTGCTCCTTTTAGTTTTTTCTTAACTATTTTCCTCATTTTATCATAGTCTCCCTTTTAAAAGTTACAAGGAAGTACTGTGGATTTCCTTACCATCCCTCCTCCATTAATTAGATCAAACGCGATCATGCTATGATCACTATTGCCAAGTGGCCCCAACAACCTTATCTCTTGCACCAGATCTGGTGTTCAAGGACTAGGTCCAATATGGCTTCCCCTCTGTTCGGTTCATGAACCAGCTGCTCCAAGAAGCTGTCATTTATTTCATCTAGGAACTTTATCTCCCTAGCATGTCCTGCCATGACACTGACACAGTCAATACCGGGGTAATTGAAATCACCCATTATTATTACTGTGCTGTAACTTTTGTTAGCTTCCTTGATTTCTTTGAGCATTTCATCATCCATTTGTTCATTCTGGCCAGGCGGTCGATAATACACCCCCACTGTCATCACCTTCCCCTTCACCTTTTTACATGGAATTTCAATCCATAGAGATTCTACAGCAAATTTTGTTTCCTGCAAAACGTTAATCCTTTCTGACTCAATGCAATAAGCATGGAACTCTGGAAACATCTTCTCCCTAAAGAATCCACTGTCCGAGTCTCTCTCCCTGGGGGTTCTGTGGAATGAGTCCTGGTACTCTTGATTATCTTTAGGGTGGATTCGACCATCAAGTAATGGCATGGAAGCTGAGGTTTCTTAAATCCAGGAGCCTTCTGAACTCTGTACATGGAGTAAAGCCTTCTACTAACTAGAGGTACAGTGAGGGGGTTCTCCCACATTCTCATCTCTGCCCTCTGCAGGATGCGGAGCATGGGCACTGTCACCACTTCCTTAGGGACCAAGGAGTACTGTAAGATCTCCAATACCTCTGCCCTGGGCTCATTTTTAGTCTCCAAAGAAAAGGGAATGGCCTTGGCCATATCCTTTATAAACTCCTGGAAGATTGTATCCTCAGGAGGGGACTTGCGCCACTCAAAATCGAGAGGGGTCCAATGGGAGCTCCAGGGATCTGCCCTCGACAAAACCTCCGATTCCATGTCGGTGATCCAGCCTTTTGAATCAGACTGAGAGGAAGTCAAAGTACTTCTGAGTCTCTACCTGGATCACTCTACTACTTTGAGGGGAATAGGGAGTTCCTTCGGGAGCAATGATGCACCAATAACCTAGATCTCGAGAGTGCATTGGACGCCACTAGATAGGGATATCGGCCAGGCAGGCACCGGTGTCGAGGTCTTTCAATGTCCCAATGTCAATATCTCTCCTGCAGGCAGGGCATATGTCTCGAAGATCTGCTGTACGGTGGCCAGTGTCAATGCAGCAGACATTGAAGCCCTGGCATGATGCACCACCAACAGTGCCGCGATGCATTCCTCGAGCACTTGCATAACGTGCTTAACGATGGCTGACAATTCCAAAGGCTGTGAAGCCTGAGTAACTTTGACCAATGTACCCGGTATGTGTACAAGGATATCAACGGCTGGGTCTCGGTGCCCCTCTGATATCTTGGAGAATGAACTCTCTCCCTTCAGGGCACTTTTGAGAGGTGCTCACGCAGACCCCCATCACTCTCGACGCCATGCCTCAATAGCTCTTTTGCCAATTTGCCAGAATCTTTACCTGATGTTTAGTGTAGTCAGCCCTTGACGAAGAAGATGCGGTTGAATCCTTCCTCATTTTGGGTGGAGATCGATCGATGGCCAATGCTCTGGGGCATACAGGTGCTCAACTCCGATTGAAACTGAGAGTCCCTCAGCATCGATGCACTGCCAGCGTCTGATGCATCCTTGGAAGCCATAGAGACCGATGCCGTCAATGCCGATGTCGATGGATCAGACTTCTGAGTGCCAAAAAGTGATTTGTGCTGATTCTCACAACCCTTGAGTGCTCTTTTTATCATCTGTGAACACAAATTACAAGAAGAAGGCTGATGATCGAGTCCCCAGGCACTGTACTCACTAGTTATGGGTATTTGTGGTCAATATGGTCCTGGAGCACAAGGAACACTTCTTGAATCCAATGGCGGGTTTCTGGGACATGTCTGGAAAAATAGCTGTGGCAAAGTCAAATAGCTCAATGATGAGGACCAAGGCCCACCAAAGCACTGGCACTGGGCGGGCCGAGGTGCTGCAGCAAGAATAAAAAGAAAAAAAAAAGTAAAAGGGAGGATAGAACCGCAATGGCAGGCGAATGAGATGAAAACTCAAGGCGAATAAACCCCGCTGAGGGGAGAATACAAAAGTTTATCAACGGAGGTGACTGGAATGTGTCCGTGGGGCAATGCAGAAAACAAAAGACGGAATCAAAATGGCACCACGGCAGCAGGCAAGGAGGTGGCACACAGGTACAGTGGAGCCTTCCAAAAGCTTGCAATAGAAACTGGGGAGTGCTCCCATGTGAGGCTCCGTCGGGGACTTCATCCATACGTGAAGACTCATTCTTGCTTGTCCATGGAGAACGACTGAATGCAAGGGAGGACGCAGACATGCATCCCCTGAAGAAAATGACATGTCTGGACAAATAACCGTGACAATTTTTCGGGTGCAAGGCTACAAACAGCCCCATCATTGGTCCCCGGAAATATAATAAGACTGCCACTAAAACCTTCAGGAAACTAAGGGAAAGGCCCTTGTCCAGGCCATTCTGAAGAAAGGCAAGCAAGGAAATCATGTCCACCATATTATGACCAACCTGATGCTCACAGCACCAATGCTCAAAGAGGCACCAGATATGTACATTGGCAAGGTTGGTAAACATTGAAACATGAGAGCAGATAAAGACCACATGGCCTATCTAGTCTGCCCTTCCATATCAACTACAATAGTCCCTTTTTTTCCTTTAGAGATCTTCTGTGTTTGTCCCATACTTTCTTGAATTCAGATACTGTCCTCGTCCCTACCTCCTCCACTGGGAGACTTTTCCATGCATCTACCACTCTCTGCAAAGAAATATTTCTGCATATTACTCCTGAGTCTATCCCATTTCACCCTCATCCTATGCCCCCTTGTAGCAGAGCTTGCTTTCAATCGAAAGAGGCTCTTCTTTTTTGCATTTATGCCACATAGGTATTTAAATATCTCCATCATATCTCCTCTATCCTGCCTTTCCTCTATTGTACATATATTAAGATCGTTCTGTCCTTACATGCTTTATAACTAAGACCACTAACTTCTCCTTGCCTTGAGAAGCAGGATAATAGCCCCTATGTGCTAAACAATGCCTCTCAAGAGCCAAGCCATAAGCGAGAAGACAGTCGGGTCATGCAGAAGGACTGATCCCTGCCACCTCAGCCCCCAGGCTGGGGGAAGTCGCAGAGGTTTCTGCAGGAGCTGCATTAGGTCCCCCAAACCATGGCCTCCATGGCCAATCCAATGTGACCCGGATGTCGCTCTATGCATTGAAGCATGCATCCCACGAGTGGCCATGGAAGAAACACATACAGAAGACACTGCTTTGGCTAGGAATGAACTAGGGCATCAATGTCCTTAGAAACTGCCACCCTATGGTGAATCAAGTATCTGCATGTTTTGGCATTGGATCAGGTGACCATCAGAACCATCTTGGAACTACCCAGAGATGCAGAATCTGCCAAAATGCCAACTGGCTAAGTTTGCACTCCCCAGGTTCAAGACAATGGTGACTGAATAAGTCCTACAATGTGTTGTGTCGAAAGAAACAGGAGTTTCCTTTCCTCCCTGGAGAACAGGGCCCCTCTAGCACTTTTTGTGCCCCCTTGCCAGTTGACATATGCCAATATTGTGGCACTGTCCAAGAAAACCTGGAAAGCTCTATCTTGGATTAGGGACCGGAATTTACAAAATGGCCAAATAGTCCTTGCCTCGAGGCAATTCATGGACAATGCCAACTCCCAACTGCTCCAACAGCCCTGAGCTGTTCGGTTCTTGCAATGGGTTCCCCAGTCAAACAGGTTGGTATCCGTTGACAGGAGGAGCCACAAATGATCATCCAATGGCATGCCCCTCCTCAGATGCTGGGGCTGCCTCCACCAATGCAAGCTTGACACCCCTGCTGGCTGAAGGGGAAGCCTGGTCTCAAAATCCTGAGCTTGGAGACTAATGAGACAGTAAGGGCTTCTGCAGCAGTCTCATATGAGCTTGTGCCCAAGGAACTATTTCGATCGAAGCTGAAGAGCTGTAGATGATCCCAAAATCTGGGAGCCTCCTAACTCCGGAAGGCTGCAGTTGAGAACAAACATTTTCACCCTCTCTTCAGGTAGGCCCTGCCTACACAAGTGTCGAACCGCGCTCCCAGGTATTCCAGCAATTGGGAAGGCCCCACGTGACTCTTTCCACAATTCATCACCCATCCGAGATTCTCCACGAACCGCACCATATGGGCCTACACCTGAGACGCTTCTGACTGTGACCTGGCTAGTTTAGAGCTGATACCTGTGGCCTGTTATGAGCAAAACAATATGGCTTCCTGTTGCAAGACAGAACTCTTTTCTGCTGTGCAAACTTCAAACCTGCAGATCAAGCAATTCTGACAAGTTATGAGCTCTACAGCTATTGTTTTCAAGCCATGGCTACGTGCAAGAGAACTCACACTGGAGGTCTGGTCTCATCAAGAGATTGTACTACTGGCCCTAGGGCTGATATGCAATGTATGAACTTGCATAGCAACATCTTTCTCACACCATGGACCTTTGTTTGGTGAAGGACCACCTGACAACTGTTATCTGATTCGCTGAAGATGTCACACAGTAGCTGAGACTTAAGAACATAAGATATTCCATACTGGGTCAGACCAAGGTCCATCAAGCCCAGTATCCTGTTTCCAACAGTGGCCAATCTAGGTCATACGTACCTAGCAGTTTCCCCAAAAGACACAGGTTCCACAATGCTTGTATTGGGTCAAGCACTGATATCCTGAGTCCCTTTTTAATAATGGTTTATGGACCTTTCCTCCAGGAACTTGTCCAAACCTTTTTTAAACCCAGCTGCACTAAAAGCCTTTACTACATCCTCCTGTAACAAATTCCAGAGTTTGATTACAAGTTGAATGAAAAAATATTTTCTTTTAATTGTCTTAAATAGTTTACCCTGTAGCTTCGTTGCATGTCCCCTAGTCTTTCTATATTCTGATAACGTAAACAATCGATCTATGTTTACCCGTTCCACTCCGTTCATTAATTTATAGACCTCTATCATATCTCCCCTCAGCCGTCTCTTTTCCAGGTTAAACAGCCCTAACCTTTTTAGCCTTTCTTCATAGGAGTATCCTTCCATCCCCTTTACCATTTTGGTGGCTCTTCTCTGTACCTTTTCTAATAACACTATATTCTTTTTAAGATATGGCGACCAGAATTGCACACAATATTCAAGGTGCGGTCGCACATGGAACGATACAGAGGCATTATAACATCCTTTGTTTTATTTTCCATTCCTTTCCTTATGATACCTAGCATTCTATTTGCTCTCTTGGCTGCCGCTGCACACTGGGCCGAGGGTTTTAACATGTTATCCACAATGCCGCCTAAATCTTTTTCCTGGGTGGTGGTTCCTAAAGTGGAACCTTGCATCGTGTAACCATAGTTTGGGTTGTTCTTCCCTAGGTGCATAATTTTGCACTTGCCCACATTAAATTTCATCTGCCATTTTGATGCCTAGTCTTACAATTTATCAAGATCTCCTTGCAACTTTCCACAATCCTCATGGGTTCTAACAACTTTAAATAGTTTTGTGTCATCTGTAAATTTGATAACCTCACTCATTATTCCCTTTTCCAGGTCATTTATGAATATGTCAAAAAGCAGCAGACCCAGCACAGATCCCTGGGGTACATTACTATTCACCTTTCTCCATTGGGAAAATTGGCCATCTAGCCGTACCCTCTGCTTTCTATCTTTTAACCTGTTCCTGCTCCAAAATAGTGCACTGCCTCCTATCCCATGACTCTTTAGTTTTGCCAAAAGTCTTTTCAAAAGCTTTCTGAAAGTCCAATTACACTATATCAACCGACTCACCTTTGTCTACCTGTTTATTCACACCTTCAAAAAAACATAACAGATTAGTAAGACAAGATCTTCCTTGTCTAAGCCATGTTGGCTGTCTCCCATTAAGCCATGACTATCTACGTGTTCAGTAATTTTGTTCTTTATGATGGTTTCTACCATTTTTCCCCGGTACTGACGTCAGGCTCACCAGTCTGTAGTTGCCTGGATCATCCCTGGAACCCTTTTTAAAAATTGGCGTTATGTTGGCCATCCTCCAATCTTCAGGTATTACAGATGATTTTAATGATAGTTCACAGATTACTAATTGCAGGTCTGCAATCTCATATTTCAGTTCTTTCAACACCCTTGGATGTATATCATCCGGTCCAGGTGATTTGCTGCTCTTCAGTTTATCAAATAGTTGTAATACATCTTCCTGATGTATCGATATTTCCTTCAATTCTTCCGCACCTTTAAATACCACTTCAGTCATGGGTAACATCCCTACATCTTCCTCAGTAAAGACCGAAGCAAAGAATTCATTCAGTCTCTCCGCTATCGCCTTGTCGCCTCTTAGTGCCCCTTTAACCCCTCTATCATCTAATGGACCAACTGACTCTCTCACAGGTTTTTTTGCTATGAATGTACTTGAAAAAGTCTTTATTACGTGTTTTTGCTTCCGCAGCAAGCGTCTTCTCAAATTCTCCCTTTGCCTGCCTTATCAATGCCTTGTATTTCACTTGCCAATGCTTGTGCTGTTTCCAGTTTGTCATTTGGCTCTTTTTTCCATTTCCTGAAAGAAAAGGAAACAGTCTAGACCTGATTTTTGCCCCGAATATCACAGCAGATTCAACTCCTGACATAGCTTTAGACATAACCCCAGTACCCTGGTCTGATCACAGTCTACTCAGATTCCAGCTGCCCAGCAAGCCACACAGTCAGAATGCCATCAGAGCCTCAATCCCCCAGAAAATGCCTCCAAGGAAATTTAGAACATTTGCCAAAGAAGAAATACTCGATAAAGTACTTCCACTGCTTGACTGCACTGCCTATGATCTAGATGAAATGGTCGACAACTGGAATAACTGCAACCTCCAATCGCCCAACCATATGCAAAAAAACGAAGAAACGAGAACAGGCACCTTGGTACTCCAAAGAACTCCGAAATTCTCTAATCCACCTACGTAAACTGGAAAGACGCTGGCGAAAATCACGAGACCCTGAAACTCTCAATGAATATAAAGCTCACCTAAGAAAACACCGCTCTACAATAGATGAGAGAAGAAAACAATTCCACACGAACCTACTGAAACGATCTATAAATAAACCTCACGACTTATTCAACATCGTAAGGACACTAGCGAAAGAACCAACCCTTGACCAGTCTGACTTGCTTCACCCACAGGCATACTCAGATCATCTTCAATCAAAGATGATTCTAACTGACAAGAGCACACACTGCGCCTCCAGCATCCCTCAGTACCACCAAACCCCCCCAGCCACCCTATCCAATTTCAGATTCATATCAAACAAAGAGATAGAAGACATCATTGCCTCCATCAACACATCCACTGCACCCAGCGACCCGTGCCCAGCACACTGGATAAGAGATGCGGCATGAACTAAGCAAGTTCATAGGTAAAATTCTCAACCAGTCATTCGCATCTGGTGAATTCCCACAAAAATTAAAGAACACATCCATCAGATCATTACTAAAGAATAACAAGATGGATCCATCAAAATTAGAATCCTATAGACCTATATCAAGCATTCCTATGCTTGTCAAAATAATTGAGAAGGCAGCACAACAACAAATACAGCAACACATTGACACGGAAGCACCGCTAGACCAAGCCCAGCATGGATTTAGAGCAGCTCATGGCGTGGAAACCCTCCTTATCACCCTTTTCAACACACTAATCGCAGGAATTGACAATGTTCGACAAAGCTTTATCCTCATATTTATGGATATTGTGGCTGCATTCGATTCTGTAAGCCACCAAATACTTGTTGAACGTCTTATGGAGAAAGGAATTGAAGGAGCTGCTCTAAAATGGTGCAAATCTTTCCTATCCAACAGATGGCAATATGTAAGAACCTGCACCGCAACCTCTGAACCAATCATGCAGAAACAAGGGGTTCCCCAAGGATCATCCCTCTCTGCATTGATGTTTAACATCTATATGCAGCCCATCTGCTCCCTAATACGCTCGTTCAACGTCCAATGCTTAGCTTATGCTAATGATGTCCTGCTATTTATGCCATTTACAATTCAGCAGCCAGACTTCTCCCCAATAACAAAATGCTTTGATGCAATAGCGGACTGGTTATACACACAAAATCTCAGGATCAATCACACCAAGACAAACGTCCTCTTCGTTACAAAAAAACAAGCCTTCATCCCACCAACAACATTAAAAGTCAAGAATGCAGAACTGACAACCAAATCTTCAATCCGCTACCTCGGAATCACCTTAGACCAGAGACTGGATATGAAAGCACATATAAAAAACACTGTAAAAACAATATATCACAAAATACGAACTCTCCGTCATCTCCGACCACTATTAGACCCTAGTGATTTCCGAACAATCTACCAGGCATTGGTTCTTCCACACTTCGACTACGCTAACAGTATCCTATATGGGCTCCCAAAGACAACCCTTCACCCACTCCAAATGGCAATGAACTCTGCAGAAAGAGTACTGACTGGGACACCACGAATGAACCATATCACCCCAATTCTGATAAATCTGCACTGGCTGCCCGTTCAAGCAAGACTCTTATACAAGATTCTAATCACTACCTTCAAAGCCCTGCACAACCAATCTTCCCCAGCCATCAAAGAATTGATCCACTATTCACATCCATGTAGAACCAAACAAACTATAATGGCCAACACATTGCTGATTCCCAAACAAATGACCACTTGCACAAGGACAGCCTCTAACCGAGCTTTCTCAATCTGTGCCCCCTTGGCCTGGAATGCCCTCCCAGCCGACATACGTATCATTTCTAACCAATCCCAATTCCGGAAAGCACTTAAGCATTACCTATTTGTGAGACATTACCCGGAGTCTAACAACGTAACCTATACAACATCAAACCTCTCAATCTACCCAGACCAGACCTGCACAGAGAAGCAGACCCAGCCTAAGCTGGCCCACAGTGAATAACATGGGGCACCAACCCAATACATAAACTGTACTGTATTTATTGCTGTAAATAACGCTGTAGATATGTTCATTCCCTGTTAAATCCAAGTTTTTACTCTCTTGTTTAATGTAAACTCTATGTGGCCCTCCCACATAGTAATATGTTGTTTATTGTAAACCGCACTGATATTGTAATAGCGCGGTATATAAGAAAAGTTAAATAAATAAATAAGATGCTTTTTTGGCAACAGCTGCCTCTCTGACCTCACCTTTAAACCATGCTGGCAGTTTTTTGGACTTCCTTCCACTTTTCTTAAAGCATGGAATACAGCCAGTCTGAGCTTCCAAGATAGTATTTTTCAACAACACCCAAGCTTGATGTAAAGTCTAACTGCTGCTTTTAGTTTTTTCTTAACTATTTTCCTCATTTTATCATAGTCTCCCTTTTGAAAGTTAAAAGGTAGTACTGTGGATTTCATTACAATCCCTACACCACTAATTAGATCAAACGCGATCGCGCTATGATCATTATTGCCAAGTGGCCCCAACACCCTTATCTTTTGCACCAGATCCGGTGTTCCACTAAGGACTAGGTCCAATATGGCTTCCCCTTCTGGTCGGTTCATGAACCAGCTGCTCCAAGAAGCAGTCATTTATTTCATCTAGGAACTTTATCTTTGTAGCATGTCCTGCCGTGACACTGACCCAGTCGATACCGGGGTAACTAAAATATGATAATTACACTTACCTGGTAATTGTAGTTCCTTGAGTGACGACAGTTCAGTCCTCTACCGCTGGGTAGTCAACCTCCTCCTGCAGCTTGGAGACTGGCATGTCAGAATCATGACATCACTAGATATATACTGCTGGCAACTCCCATCAGCCCCAGTGTGAACTATTAACAAAGCAGACTCAAAAGAGCAACAAATAAGTAGCTTAAAACCTTACAATCTATATCGAAACCTACTGCAACAATGCAGACAAACCTTTCTTACACCCCTCCGTGCCCAAACCTACAACCACAAGGGAGTAGAAGGGTGACCTGAAATAGGGGCAAACCTACCTGTAAATCCTCACGTTCCCCCGCCGGGTCGAAACAATTACTGACCAAATTCCCCGGGTGGGCATGAGGACTGAACTGTCATCACTCAAGGAACTACAATTACCAGGTAAGTGTAATTATCATTTCCTTATTCCTCCAGTTCAGTCCTTTACCTCTGGGATGTACCAGAGCAGTAATCAAAGGGAAGGGGCCTTCGAGCCGGTACGTAACACCGCCGACCCAAAAGAGGCGTCACTTGCAGCTGCCACGTCAAGTTGATAATACTTGCTGAAAGTATGCAGCGATGACCACGTAGCAGCTCTACAAATATCTGCTGGCGGAACCAAACTGTGTTCCGCCCACGAAGACGCCTGCGCCCTGGTGGAATGCGCTCGCAGCCCTGCAGGCACCACTCGACCTTGAAGCAAATAGGCAGAAGAAATAGCTTCTCGGATCCATCTGGCAATGGAGGCCTTCGCCGCCGGCTCCCCCTTTCGAACACCACCGAAAGAGACAAAACGTTGATCCGACTTGTGCATCGACTGAGTAGCCGACAAATACTGCTGCAACGCTCTCCCTACATCCAAACGACGCAAATGGCGGTCTTGGACATCTCCGACCAAAGAACCCAGCACTGGAAGCGTTATCGCCTGAGCCAAGTGAAAGGGAGAAACCACTTTTGGCAAAAAGGACGGAACCGTGCGCAACACCACCTTCTCTTTGGAGAAGACCAAGAATGGTTCCCTACAGGACAACGCGTGTAGTTCTGAAATGCGCCTCGCTGAACAAATCGCCACTAGGAACACTGTCTTTAACATTACATCCTTCAAGGACGCGCTACGCAAAGGTTCAAAGGGTGGTTTGGTTAACGCCTCCAACACCAAATTAAGGTCCCAAGGTGCGACCATCACCCCGCGTGACGGACGCAATCTCGAAATCGCCTTAAGGAAACGCAAGACATCGGCATGAGCGCCGAGCGCCGTGCCCTGCACCTTTCCTCTAAAACAAGAGATAGCCGCCATCTGCACCCGCAGCGAACTGGCGGCAAGCCCTTTATCAAAGCCATCCTGAATAAAACTCAAGATCGAAGCCATGGAGGAAGAAGCCGCCCTAACCTGCCGCTGGGAACACCAATCCTCAAAGATGCGCCAAATACGAACATACGCCAAGGATGTGGAATGTTTCCGGGCACTCAGCATCGTCGCAATGACTGCCGAAGAGTAGCCTTTCTTTTTCAACCTCATCCTTTCAAGGGCCATACTGTAAGGGAGCATCAATCCACTTGCGGCATGAATAGAGGTCCCTGGTGAAGCAGATCCGCCCTCACTGGCAACCGCCATGGCTCGCCATCTAACAGGCGCACCAGAGCCGCATACCATGGACGCCTCGGCCAATCTGGTGCCACCAGGAGAACTCCCCCCAGATGAGAGCCGATTCTTTGAAATACTCGCCCGATCAACGCCCACGGCGGAAAGACATACAGCAGGCCCGTCAACAGCCACTGCTGTAACAACGCGTCTATGCCTTCCGACATCCTTTCCCTTCTTCTGCTGAAGAAGCGACTGGCCTTTACCGACTGGAAGGTTGCCATGAGATCCATTATAGGCTCCCCCCAGTGACCCATTATCTGCGCAAACACTTCCAGGTGAAGCTCCCATTCTCCTGCGTCCACTCTAACTCTGCTGAGAAAAACGGCCATCACATTGTCTTTCCCCGCAATGTGCGCCGCCGAAATGGCCGTTAACCGACACTCCACCCAAGCAAACAAGGAGTCTGCCTCCTCTTCCATGGCTGCACTCCCCGTACTGCCCTGACGATTGATGTAGGCCACCGCTGCTGAATTGTCGGACAGAATGCGGACTGCCCAACCTTTTAACTCTCTCTCGAACGACTGCAGAGCTCTTAGCACCGCTCTGAGCTCCAGCCGATTGATCGACCACGGCTTCTCTAGGGGCGACCAAAGGCCCTGCGCAACCTGCTTTCGCAGTGGGCTCCCCAGCCGTCGAGACTGGCATCCGTCAACACCGGAAGCCAATCTGGCTGCTCGAGAGGCATCCCGGCCGCTAACGTCTTCGGAGCCAGCCACCACCATAGAGAGTGTCTGACCTTCAGCGAACAAGGCAGCCGTTTGCTTAATGAATCCTTCTGATGCGACCACCGGCGTAGGAGCACCTTCTGCAGAGGAAGCATGTGCACTCTGGCCCAAGGCACTGCCTCCAGCGATGCTGCCATTGTTCCCGGCACCCGAAGATAATTCCATGCCGAGGGAGCCGGTGTGGCCCTGAATTTGCGAATCAGACTCCTGAGAGCATGCGCTCTGCGGTCCGGCAAAAATACCTGTCCTTTCTTCGTGTCAAAGCGTACTCCCAGATACTCGAGGTTCTGGGACGGCTCCAACCGGCTCTTGGCCATATTGACCACCCAACCAAGGCCTTGGAGAAACTTCACCACTCTGTTGGTGACCTGAACACTCTCTGCTTCGGACTTGGCCCTTATTAACCAATCGTCAAAGTAGGGGTGTACCAAAACTCCTTCTTTGCACAACGCCGCCGCCACTACCACCATGATCTTGGTGAAAGTGTGCGGCGCCGTCGCAAGACCGAAGGGCAATGCCTGAAACTGATAGTGTCCCCAAGGGAAGGCAAACCATAGAAACTGTTGATGGGTTGGCCGGATTGGAATGTGTAAGTAGGCCTCCGAGATGTCGAGGGACGTCAAAAACTCCCCTTTTCGCACCGCCACTATGACTGACCGAAGTGTCTCCATCCGGAAGTGCGGCACCCGTAGACAGCGATTTACACCCTTCAGATCTAAAATTGGCCGCAACGTCCCACCCTTCTTTGGCACCACGAAATAAATAGAGTACCGACCCAAGCCGTACTCCTCCTCCGGTACTTTTACGACCGCTTGTAACTGAAGAAGCCGTTGTAGCGTACTGAATATTGCCAAGGTCTTCCTTTGTCCCCTGCATGGAGACATGACAAAAGAATCCCGCAGGGGCCGCGCTAGTTCCAGTGCGTACTCCTGACGAATAATCTCTAACACCCACTGATCGGACGTGATGTGGGTCCAAGCAGAAAGAAACTCCCGAAGCCTCCCACCTATTGGAGGTTCCTCCACCTGGACCCGCCTCACTTTATTGTGGTTTCCGAGACACTGACGAGGAATTTGTGGCGAACCCCCTATTTGCTCCATGAAAGCCGCGGAACCCTTGGGTTCGCGACGGAAAGCATCCCCTCTGTGAACTTCCAAAGCGTATCGAACAAAACCTCCGAAAGTCCCGAAATTGGCTTCGAAAGCCCTGGACGGGCCGTCCCTGCTTTGGTTTATCCTCCGGGAGCTGGCCTTTCTTGGACTCCCCGAGGTCCTTTACCAACGTATCCAGATCTTCCTCAAACAGCAATCTACCCTTAAAAGGTAATTTGCTGAGACGGGACTTGGATGAACCATCCGCCGCCCAATTACACAACCACACAGACCTGCGGGCAGCCACGACCGAGGCTGTGCTATAAGAAGAGCTCTGATCAGATCATAATGAACATCCGCCAAATAAGCCGTCCCCGACTCCAGACGACCCAGCTCCTTGATCTTTTGCGGATCCAGGCGCGAAGAGAGGCGAAGCCGCTGCACCCAACGCAAACAGGCACGCGCTACCCAAGCCCCACAGATGGAAGCTTGCAGGGACAGCGCATCCGCCTCAAAAAACTGTTTCAGCAAACTGTCAACCTTCCTATCATGCGCATCTTTCAAGGCAGCTGCCCCTTCCACCGGAATAGTAGTCTTTTTTGTAACAGCCGCCACCGCCGCATCCACCTGCGGCGGACAGAACCTCTCCTTGTCCTTTTCGACTAAGGGATAAAGCCTATTCATTGTGCGTATCCCCTAAGCCCTGTCTCCGGCTGATCCCATTCCTCCTGGATCATCCGGTCAACCAACCGGTGGACCGGAAAAACTACCTGCATCTGCCATACCGCTTGAATAACCGGGTCCTCGATCTCCTCTTCACTAGTGGACTGAGACGCAAGATTCAACATCTGCATAGATTCCGTTATGAGCGCAGCCAGCTCTTCTCTGTGGAAAACCCTTATGATTTTCGCCTGATCTTCGGGCTCCTGGATCTCTCCCTCCTCGAGATCCTCCAACCCCTCCTCATGCTCCCAGTCGGGAATTTCCCCTTCCTGCCAATCGCTCTCCGAGGGAGACAATGCATGGACCCTGGTCCTCTAAGCCGCTGGGGGACCCCCTCTCCCTTCTCCAGATTCCGACTTTAGGGACAGGGCCGAAAGCGGTAATGCCGCCGGCATCTGGCCTTGACGCCGTAAACAAAAGGCCTGATGCATCAACAGGATGAAATCTGGGGAAAAATCTCCAAGATCTGACGGCCCCGGGACCGCCAGTGCTCCCGCCAGACCAGCATCCTCTCCTGAAGCGTGGCCTTGCCCCTCTGTACGCGGCAACTCCGCCAAGGTCTCTGCCGATGCCTCCTGCGTGTTGGAAGGCTCCTTAGACTCCATCTGTGACTCTACCACAGACGATAGGGACGCACAACTGCAGCAAATTCCTGATTCGGCCACCAAGCCCTTGCGGGAGCCGCATACCACACACTATGGCCTAGTTGCCATAAGGGCGGCAGAAGCACCTTTTTTTTTTGTTTTTTTTACTATATACGTTTCCTTTAACGCTTGTTTTTATTGTATTCTTTCCACGCTTGGCAGGCAAAAACCTGTAGCGTCCCTGAAAACCGAAAGGCCTTTAGGTCCTGAACGTAGCAATGCCTAGCCCTGCGGCAGCAGATCCCCCCGCCCCCCCAGGGCGGGAAATGCCATCCGCAACGGAGCCCAGTCAAACAACAAAGCCAATAAAGAAAAAACGAGCTCTGCTAAACCAAGGGACGCGACGCCAGTGAAACCGTGATCTGAAGAAAAAAAGAAAACTTCACGGAGACTAACACAGTTCCTTTCCTGCTCAGCGGCCATGCGCTCCCTCGTGCTTCCTTAAAATGGCCGCCGTCTCCTGATCAAAGAAATAAAAAGGGTGCCAAAGCGCCTGTCGCTTACCTTGCTGCCCGCTTCAGGTTTTACTGCTCTAAGAGCCTGAAACCGGTGCAATGCTTACCGGCCAGGCGTATGAGCTCGCCCACGTGCTGCCTCGGCTCCTCAACCCTCGCGCAGTCAAGAAGGTGCCACCAGCGGGGAGAAAGTCTCTCCGAGACCTCTGGCATCCTCCAGCCTGCTCACCGCGTCTGCGATTCACGCAAGCACCGCGGGAGCGGCGAATCAGAATGGGCAAACAGAGAGCTCTCCCCTGAAAAGTCTGGGAGGAAAGATCCCCTGGAACAACGCTAGTCACTGGTACAGTAAGGCCAAGACAGGGAGCAGGCAAGAAAGGTTCTTTTGTTCTCTAATGACTATCTCTCTTTCTACTTTTTATTTTTTATTTTTTTATTTTTTATTTTTAAACTTCTCAGAAATGTCAACTGCTAGAAATCACTTGGAACCCCAATTGTACTAAACTACACTATCCTGAGATTCCTTATCTGTTCCTCTTGTGAGCCCTTGAGCCAGGCTCACAATGTCCTCCTGCTGCATGGAGACTGGTCACACTGGGGCTGATGGGAGTTGCCAGCAGTATATATCCAGTGATGTCGCGATTCTGACATGACGGTCTCCAAGCTGCAGGAGGAGGTTGACTACCCAGAGGTAGAGGACTGAACTGGAGGAATGATAAGGAACACCCATTATTATTACTGTGCTGTAACCTTTGTTAACTTCCTTGATTTCTTTCAGCATTTCATCATCCATTTGTTCATTCTGGCCAGGCGGTCGATAGTACACCCCTCACTGCCTTTGCCTTCCCCTTTTTACATGGAATTTCAATCCATAGCGATTGTACAGCAAATTTTGTTTCCTGCAAAACTTTAATCCTTTCTGACTCAATGCCCTCTCTAACAGAGCGCTACCCCTCCACCAATTTGATCAGCTCTATCATTACGATATATTTTGTACCCAGGTATCACAGTGTACCACTGGTTGTCCTCCTTCCACTATGTCTCTGAGATTCCAATCATATCTAACCTCTCATTTAGTGCTATATATTCTAACTCTCCCATCTATTTTTTATGCTTCTAGCATTTGCATACAAGCATTTTAGAGACTGTATTTTATTCATATTAATCTGGCTATTGGTAGACATGGGCAATTTGGAATCTTTAAGCTCTGTCTGCTCCATACTCAAGGGCATTTGGGCTACTTTACTCTTTTTTGGAACCTCTCTGCTTTTGGTAGTATCCTTCAAGGATACATTCTTCTGAACCATGCGCTCTTGTGCGACTGTCGGTTTTCCCCTATTATCTAGTTTAAAAGCTGCTCTCTCTCATTTTTAAAGGTTAAGGCCAGCAGCCTGGCTCCCTCCCGGTTAAGGTGAAGCCCATCCCTTCGGAAGAGCCCCCTCCTTTCCCCAGAATGTTCCCCAGTTCCTAACAAATCCAAAACCCTCATCCTTGCACCACTGTCTCATCCACGCATTGAGACTCCGGAGCTCTGCCTGCCTTTTGGGTCCTGCGCGTGAACGGGAAGCATTTTGGAGAACACTACCCTGGAAGTTCTGGATTTCAACTTCCTACCTAAAAGCTTAAATTTAGCCTCTAGAACTTCCCTACCACATTTTCCTATGTCATTGGTACTGACATGTACCAAGACAGCAGACTCTTCCCCAGCACTATCTAAGATCTTATCTAGGTGGTGCTTGAGGTCCGCTACCTTTGCACCAGGCAGGCATGTTACCAGGTGATCCTCACGTCTACCAGCCACCCAGCTATCTACATGCCTAATGATTGAATCACCAACTATAACGGCTGTCCTAACCCTTCCTTCATGGGCACATGGCCCTGGAGAAACTTCCTCGGTGCGAGAGGGTTTTACATCACCTGGAGGACAGGTCTTGGTTACAGGATCACTTCCTGCCACACCAGGGTGATGCTCTCCTGTCATGTGACCTCTCTCCTCCATGGCAACAGGGATGCTGCCAGACTGGAGTTGGGACTTCAGGACTATATCCCTTAGGTCTTGTCTATGTACCTCTCTGTCTTTCTTATGTCTTCCAAGTCTGCTACTCTAGCCTCTAGAGAACAGACTTGTTCCCTGAAAGCAAAGAGCTCCTTGCACCTAGTGCACACCTAAGACCTCTCACCAACTGGGAGAAAATCATACAGCCAATCCTCGTGCTATGACGAGAAAGTCAGAACAAAGAATTATATGCTGGGCACGGAGGGATGCAGTCCACTTTTAGAGACAATTTGAGAGACACTGGCACTTTTAGAGACACTTTTGAAGACTTTTTGGGAACTTTAACTTTGCTCCTGGACACACTGGCAGCTTGCTCAGCATTCTGGCAGCCCTACTCCCTGCCTGTCTCCAGCTGGAAAATCAGACAGTGTGCAAGGACAAGGACTAACCTCGGGAAGGAGTGAATCTCTCCCACAGACCTGAAGCTCTGTGCTATCACGTAGCTCGCCCAGACCGGCTGCAGTCTGAGTTGAACCACTGCCACCCTTTGGACTTTGTGCCGTTCCACAGACAACTTCTCAGACCCAGTCACAACTGTCGTTCTGGCAAAGCTAAGGTACTGGTCTTAATTCTCCCAGGGGTGGCCTAGCCAGACAGACAGCTAATTTTCTGTACATCTGAGTGCAGAGTGAATCAATGATGTTGGTTGCTAAAAGAGTGATTTATTATCTTGCTAATTGTAATCATCGGGCTACATAACTTGCTATCTCATAATTCTAATTTAGTCTATATATGCAGTATTTTTCTATCAGCAATAAAGTCTAATTTATATACTGTATAAACACAGGGTTGGTTTCCTTCACCTCACATGGTTCATTTGCCAGATAGATCTATAGAATCTTGGGAAAAGTGGGAAGTAGCAATTACCCCTGGACCTATGAAGTATTTAGATATATATATATATGTGTTCATTTGCTACTGACAATAACCCCCAAACTAAAATGAGCCAATCATCCAGATATGGGTAAACACAGATCCCTTGAAGTCTCAGGGTTGTGGCCGCCACCACCATGACCACTGAGAATATCCTTAAGGAGGTGGAGAGGCCAAAGAGTGGCAAATTGAAAATGACAGTCAAGCACAGCAAAATGGAGAAAGCACTGTTGATCCTCATGAATAGGAATGTGGAACTAGGTCTTGCTAAATCAGAGACGTAAGGAACCCCCTGCACCGCGCCATATGGATCATGGACCATAGAGTGTCCATGTGGAAGTGTAGAGTCTGCAGTAGGGCACTGACCCCCTTGAGGTCAAGGACTAGTCAAAAGGAATGATCCTTCTTTGGCACCATAAAGTAAGGGGGATCAGGACAACCACCCTCAGACTGAGAAATCCTTTCCAGTGAGACCTGAACGGCAGCTCTCTTGGCTGAGAACCACATGGAGAGACGATGAAGGCATCTGAGATAGGCTCCCTGTATTCCAGAACATAGCCATTCTGAAAGGAGTTCTAGCACCCTGTGATCCTCTGTGACTCGGGCCCACTCCTGGTAGAAAAGGTACAGGGAAGCATCCTGGAATGAGCCCCCAACTCGTCATTGCGCAGAATGAGAGATAGCACATCTGGAGGTGGTAGGCTCCCAGACTCTGTGAGACCCACAAAAGAACTGAAGCTGAGACCAAAAACCACGAGGAAGAGGAGGTGGGATTGTCCAGGATGATATCTACAGGGGTTCCTTGGAACTCCAGAGTTTCAGGTATTGGGAACGAAGAAAATGGACAGACCCATTTGCTTCTGAAGCTTGATGCTGTCAGTGGTGATTTTCCACCAGATTAGTACCCCCAGAACCTTTTTGAACTTGCTTCCTTTTCCCACTGCAGTCTCTATCCCCCTTTCCCCACTCCATTTTCCCTTACCTTACCATTTACCGTTTACCGTCACCAGTTTGAAAAGGAACAACTTGAAAAGTGTACACTAGTAGTATAACACAATAGCACATTTCCCCCATGTGCGGTGTTCAGATAGAAACATAGAAACATGACGCAGATAAAGACCATACAGCCTATCCAGTCTGCCCTTCCATATGAACCACTAAGCTCTACAGTCCTTTTTCCTTTAGAGATCCTCTGCGTTTGTCCCATGCTTTCTTGAATTCAGACTCAGTTTTTTGACTCTACTACCTCCAATGGGAGACTATACCACAAATCTACCACTATTTCCATAAAGAAATATTTCTGCAAATTACTCCTGAGTCTATCTCCTTTCATCTTTATCCTATGCCCCCTCGTTGCAGAGTTCTCTTTCAGTTGAAAGAGGCTCTCTTCCTGTGCATTTAAACATCTCTATCATATCTCCCCTGCGAGTCATAGGAAATTTCAGGCAATATCAGGGGCTAGATGGGTGTGTGGGTGTCATGCGGAGTGTCAGAGGCTATGGGTGTGCATGGGTGTAGCACAGTTACTTACCTGTAACAGGTGATCTCTGGGAACAGCAGGAATTAGTCCTCACTTATGGGTACGTCGGAACCGACGGAGCCTGCGCGGGAAAGCTCCCCAGCTTCCCAGAAAGGAAGCTTTTGGGGCCTCCCACTGCACATGCGCGCTGCCTTCCCGCCTTCCTGACCAGCTCTCCTCAGTTCGAGTTTATAGCTGAGACAATAGAGAGAGGAAAGGAAGATAGATAGAAGATACAACTCCTAGGGGAGGTGGGTGGGTTGTGAGGACTAATTCCTGCTGTTCCCAGAGATCACCTGTTACAGGTAAGTAACTGTGCTATCTCCAGGAACAAGCAGGAATAAGTCCTCACTTATGGGGACTCCCTAGCTAAGATGCCTGGGAGATCCCCTCCCAAGGGTTCACCATCTTCGTATGGATCTCAGGCATCCATCCAGGGAAAGTGGGCAGGAGTTGTTCAAGTATGGAACAGGTGTTTGAGGACAGCCTGACCAAACAAGGCATCCCGGCGGGAGTCCTTGTCCAAACAGTAATGGGCTGTGAAGGTATGAACCGAGGCCCAGGTGGCTGCTCGACAGATCTGATCTATGGATACAGAGTGAAGATGAGCCATAGAAGTGGCCATGGCTCTCACATTGTGAGCTGTGACATGGCCTTCCAGAGAAATGTTTTTACTCTGGTAAGCAAAGGAAATACACTGAGCAATCCAATTGGAAAGTGTACGTTTTGAGACTGGAAGTCCCAAATGAGAAGGATCAAAAGCCACAAAAAGTTGGGAAGACTTTCGATGTGGTTGAGTCCTGTTGAGGTAAAAGGCGAGAGCTCTTTTACAGTCTAGAGTATAAAGGTTCCTCTCTGCACTGGATGCATGAGGAGCCGGGAAAAAGACAGGTAGATATACCTCTTGATTAAGATGAAAAGGCGAGACCACTTTGGGCATAAAGTGGGGATTCGTCCTAAGGACCACCTTATCATGATGAAACCTAGTATAAGGTGGATGAGCCACTAAGGCCTGCAGTTCACTGATGCGGCGAGCCGAAGTGACTGCAATAAGGAAAAGGACCTTCCAGGAAAGAAATTTCAAGGAGGTAGAGACCAACGGTTCAAAGGGTGGCTTCATCAGCTGACCCAGAACCAGGTTTAAGTCCCATGCTACCAGAGGAGGTCGAATGGGAGGTTTGGTTAGAGTCAGGCCTCTCATGAATCTTGCAATAAGAGGATGAGAGGAGACAGGTCGTCCATTTATAGGTTTTAAGGATGCTGCAATAGCACTCAAATGGACTCTTACTGAATTCGTCTTGAGGCCTGCATTAGAAAGATGCAGGAGATAATCTAGTAGAGAATTCAAAGGAAGTGCTAGAGGGTCAAGACCCTGCTGAGCACACCAAATGGAAAAGCGTTTCCATTTGAAAGCACAGAAACGCCTCGTGGAAGGTTTCCTAGAGGCATGCAGGATATCTTGCACAGGTTGAGAAAGATTGAAGTCATGAAGGCTTAGGCCTTCAGTAACCAAGCTCTGAGGTGTAGGGACTTGGGGTTTGGGTGCCACAAAGTCCCCTCCTCCTGAGACAGAAGGTCTGGAGCAGCTCCCAGGTCCAGGGAGGGTCCCTGGGAGAGATGCAGAAGTAGAAGGAACCACACTTGGCGTGGCCAGCGTGGAGCTATGAGGATCATCGACCCGTGATCCCTCTGGAGTTTGAACAGAGTCTTGGAAATCAAAGGAATGGGTGGAAAGGCATATAGGAATTCCTGACTCCAATGCAGGAGAAAGGCGTCGTTGGCCTGAGCTCCCTGACACGGAGTCCTGGAACAGAACCGGGGAAGTTTGGCATTCCACGGACTTGCAAAGAGGTCTATGTCCGGGGTCCCCCATTCCTGAAAGATTCTGCGTATCTGGTCCCTGTGTAGGGACCATTCGTGTGGAAGCAGAACTCGACTGAGTCTGTCTGCCCGAGAGTTTTGAACTCCTGGAAGATACACTGCTAGAAGATGAATTTGATGCTCTCTGGCGAAGGCCCATAATCTGAGAGCTTCGTTGCAAAGCGACAGAGAGCCCGTCCCTCCTTGTTTGTTTATATAGAACATGGCCACCTGATTGTCTGTATGAACTAGGACAGTCAGGTTGACAAGGAGGGAATAGAAGACTTTGAGGGCAAAGTATATTGCTCGCAGTTCCAGGAGGTTGATATGAAGGGTGGTCTCCTGAGGAGACCAAGAGCCCTGAGTGGAGAGGTCTTGGAGATGGGCTCCCCACCCTGTTTGGGAGGCATCTGTTGTGAGGGTTGCTTGGGGCAACAAAGGTTGGAAGGGGGCCCCCAACAACAGATTTTTGGTGGATACCCACCATTGGAGGGACCAAAACAGACGTTTTGAGGGTAGTATTTGGTCTGAGAGCGCTCCTGATGCTTGAGTCCACTGGGTGGCCAAGGTCCATTGAGCTGCTCTCATATGAAGACGAGCGTAGGGCACCACGTGCAC
This sequence comes from Ichthyophis bannanicus, assembly GCA_033557465.1. Taxonomy (NCBI): domain Eukaryota; kingdom Metazoa; phylum Chordata; class Amphibia; order Gymnophiona; family Ichthyophiidae; genus Ichthyophis; species Ichthyophis bannanicus. Next base: position 1,510,450,396 of record CM066032.1, on the reverse strand, counting down.
CGTGGAGGCCATGTGGCCCAGAAGTCGCAGCATTTCCCGGGCTGTCATGTGACTGCTGGACTGAGCTTGGGAGGCCAAGCACAGCAGACGTTGGGCCCTGACCTGGGGGTAGGTAGGCCCTTGCAGTGGTGGTGTCCAACCGGGCCCCTATGAATTCCAGAGACTGAGTAGGGATGAGTTGAGACTTGGGAAGGTTTACTACCAGTCCCAGATACTGCAGAATGCGCCTTGAGTGGTCCAGGGAAATCTGGGCCTCTGACTGAGATGGAGCTCGGATGAGCCAATCGTCCAGATATGGGAATACAAAAATTCCCAGACCTCTTAGAAATGCGGCAACAACTGCCATGCATTTGGTGAACACTCTTGGAGCAGAGGCTAGACCGAAGGGAAGTACTCTGTACTGGAAATGTTTTCCCTGAAACAGAAATCTTAGATATTTTCTGTGGGATGGGTGGATGAGTATATGTGTGTACGCATCCTTGAGATCTAGAGAACAAAGCCAATCCTGACTCTGAAGGTATGGAAGGAGAATGCCTAGAGAAAGCATTTTGAATTTCTCCTTGTACAGAAATTTGTTCAATTCTCTCAGATCTAGGATAGGTCTGAATCCCCCTGTCTTCTTTGGTATTAGAAAATAAGGGGAGTAGAACCCTGTCCCCTGTTGAAGAAGAGGAACCTCTTCTATTGCCCCTTGGGCAAGGAGGGAAGAGACTTCCTGACCCAACAGGGCCAGGAGAGATGGGGGAGAATTGAAGTGCCTCACCATGGTATATGGAGGAAGGTTGGAAAAATGAAGTTTGTAGCCCTCTGATGATAGAGAGGGTCCATTGCTCTGATGTAATTTGCCCCCATCTGGGAGCAAAGTGAGCTAACCTTCCGGGAATGGTGAGGGGCTCTGGTTGTTTTAGAGCCAGAAAGGTTAAGTTCTCTAGGGGCAAGTCAAAACCCCTGAGGGGGTTGAGCCTGCTGAGGAGTGGCAGACACTGCAGGCTTTGACCTTGCCTGTTTAGGCTGCTGACGTTTAGCAGCAAAGCGAGGCTGAGAAGATTGTTGGCCAGTATTTGTGGAAAATCTGGCCTTCTTGTAGTAAGGCCTCTTGAAAGACTTTTTCTTGGCAGGAGTAGAGGTAGACTTAGAAAGTCTATCTAAGGTAGCATTTTCTGCGTCCATTTGAGTGGCTTTAATTTGCCAGTCTTTACCAAATAAGTTCTCACCTGTACAGGGCAGATTCCGTAAACCATCCAGGACCCAGGGTTCTAGGTCAGAGGCCTGGAGCCAAGCAAGTCGTCGGGCTGCAATGGCAATGCCCGAAGCTCTACCGGCACCTTCAAAGGAATCAAAGGCTGCTCTGTTGGAGAACTTAGAAACATCTAGAAGCTGTTTCACTATAGAAATGAACTCCTCCTTTTTATCCTCAGGGATAAAGGGGGCAAAATGTCGTACCTTTAGGGCAAGTAACCTGAGAAACATGCCCATATACAGACTGTATGAATTAATCCTGGCTATAAGCATACTAACCTGGAAGATTTTCCTACCAAAAGAGTCTAGGGTCTTACATTCTCGCCCTGGAGGGGTAGAAGAGTGCCTTTTGGTACTCTTAATCTTTTTCAGCGCAGACGTCACCACAATGGAATGGTGAGGCAGCTGAGTTTTTTGAAAACCAGGAGAAGGAGGGACCCGGTACATGGTGTCCAACCTACGAGAATGAGGAGACAATGTTAGAGGAGCCTCCCATAAGTCCATCAAGTGTTCTTGAAGGATTTCATGGATAGGCAGGGTAACTGCCTCTTTAGGAACCTTAGGGTATCCTAAAATATCCAATTTCTTTGATCTAGGTTCTTTCTCAGAGGATGTAGTAATAGAAAGTCCTTTAGCTACTTCTATAATGAAGTCTTGAAAGGACAAATCCTCTGGTGGAGACATTCTCCTCTTTGGGGAAGAAGGCTCTTCAGGAAGAACAAGAGAGAGCTCATCAGAGTCATCAGAGGAGTCAAAATCCTCAGAGGAATCAGAGTATCTTCTATTCGCTTCCAACGCACGATACGCATACCGGTCGGTATCGACATCGGGCGTACCGGGCATGGGATCGGTATCGGGTGAAAACCCGGATCCGGCATGCACCGATCTGCGTTTGGAAGACGATGGCCTCGGTTCCGGTATGGAAGCCAATACCGGAACCGGACCCGGAACCGCTGGATGCGGTACCGAGGGCGTCGCAGCCTTAATGAAAGCCAGGATGGCCTGCTGCATGGTCTGAACAGTATTGTCCACAGACGCCACTGCTGCCTGGATGTCGGTACCGGCATGGGCCGGTACCCCCAGAGCAGTCTAACAGGTGATCGGTCGAGGCCGTGCCATCGATGTCAACCTGTAACCCCATAGATGGTGCTTTGGAAGCCAGAGCTTCCCGCCGGGGTTGTTTGGCTGGGGCATGGTCCTCAGATTCAAAATTGAGAGCCTCTCGATGCTTTGAAGGAGATTTGCTCTTTGAGGACCTGCCCGAAGAAGGTTTGGTTACCTGAGATCCATCCGGAGAGGAAGACCTGGATGACTGTGATGCTGGATTATCTGAAGCAAACAGCACATGGAATTTGTTGGCCCGGTTCTGCAAACCACGTTTAGACATCTGGGAGCAGGATGGGCAGTCCGGAATGGAATGGTCAGGCCCCAAACATTTAAGACACCAGTCATGGGTGTCTGTAACAGAAATAACAGCACTACACTTGGTACACTTCTTGAAACCAGGAGCTGGTTTCTCCATGAGGAGATTTTGTGTAGGCCTGAGGCCTAACAGAAGTCACCAAGTTGTGCTAAAAAATAAAAGCTTTTTTTTTTTTTAAGAAAGAAAAGAAAAGAGAGACCGGCGGTACCGGTTTCAGTATGGGGAAGGCAGGTACGCGGTCTAAAGAAAGAAACTAAAATAACAATTTCTTCAGCGGTGACAGGAACACGACCTGCTGGCTCCGCGGAAAAAGAGAAACTGAGGAGAGCTGGTCAGGAAGGCAGGAAGGCAGCGCGCATGTGCAGTGGGAGGCCCCAAAAGCTTCCTTTCTGGGAAGCTGGGGAGCTTTCTCGCGCAGGCTCCGTCGGTTCCGACGTACCCTTAAGTGAGGACTTATTCCTGCTTGTTCCTGGAGATATGTGTGTCATTGGGAGTGTCAAGGAGTGCATGCATCTGACTGTCATGGGGAGTATTGGAGGGTGCGTAGATGTGTGCGTTCATGTATTATGGGGAATGTTAAGGGCTTTATATATGCATGCATACATACATTTATCATGGGGAGTGTCAAGAGCTTTGTGCATGCATGCACATGCATGTCAAAGTGGAGTTCAAGGGCTTTGAGTGTCTATGTGTGTCAGAGTGTGTGGAGGGCTTCATGTGTGGGTGGCCATGGGAAGTGTCGGGAGCTGCATGCATGTGTCCGTCTGACATGGGGAATGTCGGGAACTGTGTGTGTGAATGTGTGTGTCTGTCATGGGGGAGTGTCAGGGGCTGCATATATGTGCATGTATTTGTCATGGGGAGTGTCAAGGGTTGCACATGTGTGTGTCTCTCTCTCATAACCCACCCCTGGCTTCCTCTAGTCTTGTCTGTCTCTCTCATACCTCCCTCCCCTCCTCCAACATCCTCCAGTAAGTCTCTCTCTCTCATGATCCCTCCCATGCTTCCTCCAGCCTGTTTCTCTCTCTCATGACCCTTCAGGCTTCCTACAGTCTGTGTGTGTGTGTCTCTATCTCATGACACCCCCCCCCCCCAGCTTCCTTCAGTCTGTTTCTCTTTATTAACCCCTCCCCAAGGCTTCCTCCAGTATGACTTTCTCATGACCCCCTCCCCCATCTCAGGCTTCCTCCAATCTGATCCTCTTTTTTCATGACCCCCTCCCCCAGGCTTTCTCTAGTCTGTCTCTCTCCCTCTCTTTCATGACCCTCCCCCCCCCCCAGGCTTCCTGCAGTCTGTTCCTCTCTCTCCCTTTCTCTCATGACCCTCCTCACAGCCCATTACTCTCTCTCATAGCTCCCATCTGTTTCTCCCTCTCATACTCCTCTGATCTGTTACTCCCTCTCTCATACCCCCAACCCACCTGTTTCTCTCTCTCATGTTTAGCTTGTGCTGCAGCGATCAGGCGAGTTTCAGAAAGCATAGTCAGCCGGGTCTCGTGGCAGGTGATAAAAATCAGCAAGGGCTTTGCTGCTCTGAAGCCCATTTGCGCACTGCATATCTGATGTGAAGCGTGCATGAGCTTCAAAGCCCCGTGCTGATTTTTAGGGGTGTATGCTAAAGGGTAAGGTCAGCAACACTTCCTGCACCGCAACTGTCTCTATGAATGGTGGGGGTTTTCATAGGAGGAGGTAGATTTCTATCCCCTGGAAATAATCAAATAAATGTGCCAGTAGGGTCACTAGTTGGCTTAAAAACACCATTTAAATTTAGCCATGAACTCATCTATTCCAGGTGCCTTACCAGTCTTCAATCACAATTTTTTTTTAAATTTTATATTTATGCAATTTCATATTTTACACAAGAGAATTCAATTGTTATATAAAAGAATCAAAAACAAAAAAAGAAAAAAGTAAGGTCGAAACCTCACAGCTCAAATATAACCTTTAGTGTTTACAATGAATATTCATTAGCCCTCCACTAAAAAGATGATTAAAACCAAAATCAAAGGAGAATATATAGGAAATAAGATGCATACTGATGCAGCTTCCCCCTATTAACAGAGTCAACTAAACCTCCTCCTCCTCCTATGAAGGAGGCCTCAGTGACTCCAGAGGTCATGGAAAGGACCCTATACTTTTATTAATAACAAACTGTGTTAAGTGAGTAGGATAAAAAAAGTATAATTAACCTCTTAAAATTTTGCATGGCTAGACTTTCGGATGGAGCAAAAGAAACTGATGTCTGTGCTTTTGAGTTGCTTTGGAGACATTAGGAAACATCTGAATAATATCTCTCATAAATAATTCATTTCTGGCCTTAAAATATATCCAACAACCAGTGTCGATCAGGTTCCTTGTGCTTGGCAGCGGGAAGATAGAAAATCCTAGCCAAAGAAGGAAAAGATTCTACAGGAATCTTTGAAACTGAAGTGACATGAGTTGAATAACTCCTTTGGCGAGATAGAAGCCATCCAAGGAAAGTTCAACAAGTGCAGGTTCCTCTTTCTAACAGAGTTCTCTAAAGATTCTATCTTAATATGAATATTAGATAAACCATTCACAACAATACCTGCAAAAGTAGTGGAATCCTCTGATTTAACTTCCAACTGGGTCACCCTAGACACACGTTGTACCATTTCTTGCTTTTGCTGGTCTTCAGCCTGGACCACCCCAGGAAGAACACCATGAAGAGAGGCAAACTGGGAAAAAAGGGAAGACTAATACCTGCAAGCCATCCCAAAGCATCTCAAAATTAAACTCTGTAGGTCTCAAGCAAGAGTTAACTGCTGCAAAGACGATAATATCTCTTCTGACCCTGAAGAAAATAGGGGGCCCTTTGCCATGGCATTTGCAAACACCGATGCTCCAACAGGAACCATAGCCATGCACAACGACACGACTGCGGGACTCTCTCTCACCGGTGGCATCACTGCCAAACCTGACCGACTTCCGGAAGGTTCAGTTGCAAATTAACCGGCATTACGGGAGAGAGGCTGTGTCGGAGAGGACCGTTCCTCTGGGCTCAAGGTGACGTTTGGCTCAAAGAAACGCAAGGAGCCTCCTTCCGCTCCAGAGGTGCCTTTGCTGCACCAGCAGGCCACACGAAAACATGGAGCGGCCCCTTAGCCACCTGTGCACCCTTTAGTGGCTCCTTCACCTTTGCCTTGCATTTCAGTTGCACTTAAAAAATCAGGTAACAAACAGAAAAGTTAGGTCAGGAGCTGCTGAGAGCGCAGCTAGCATGTGTCTACCGTCTTGGCCACCCAGCCACTTAATAGTCTACTCATCTTCCCCCACATTAACTGGGGCATTTAAATCCTCCTACTCCAACTCTTCTGGCATTGGTAGAGTAATTTAATCAAAATAATTATCAATTTCCCTATGTGAAATAGAATTCTTCCTTGAATGCAGATCTTCATAAAAAAATTACATAAATATTTCCAGTAGTGTTAGTCCTGTTTAATACTCCTCCCTTCTCATCCTTGATTTTTACTGCATTGTTCAGGAACTTCTTGCCTTTCAGCTTTTAGAATAACATCTGCTCCACCTCATTAGTCACTTAGAATAGCTCTGTTTAACCAATTGCAACTAAACACTACTTCTTCCACTAGTACCACATTAAGCTTCCCTCTTTCCCTTAACAATTGGACAAAAACCTATGAATTATGCATTCCTTCCAGATGTTCCATCATACTGCTTAGTTCTTTAACCTTCTGTTTCTGCTCTTTTTTGCTCTTGGATGCCCATGCTATTAACCTCCTTAAGACCCCACTTCATACAATCCCAGACCATTGGAAAGAAGACTTCTCCATTATGATTAAAATAAAAATATTCTTTAAATGTCATGTTATAGTGGTGTGCCGCAGAGAGAGGTGCTTGATCCTGTTCTTTTTAACATTTTGTAAGTGCTATTGCAGAAGGTCAGTCAAGAAAGGTTTGCCTCTTTGCAGATGATACCAAAATCTGCAACAGGGAACACATCCTAGAAGGTGCGGAAGTGGAACATGTAAGGAAGGATCTAGCGAAGCTTGAAGGATGCTTGAGAGGTTGGCAATTAAGACTGAATGCAAAACAATGCAAAGTCATGCATTTGGGCTGCACAAACCTAAGGGAATAGAAACAAAGAAACATGACGACAGAAAAAGACCACATGGCCTATCTAGTATGTCCTTCCATATCAACCACTACAACATTCCCCTTTTTTCCTTTAGAGATCCTCTATGTTTGTCCCATACTTCTTTGAATTCAGATACTGTCCTCATCTCTACCACCTCCACTGAAAGACTATTCCATGGATCCACCACTCTTTCCATAAAGAAATATTTCCGCATATCACTCCTGAATCTATCCCCTTTCACCCTCATCACATGTCCCCTAGTAGCAGAGCTTGCTTTCAATTGAAAGAGGCTCTCCTCCTGTGCACTTATGCCATTGAGGTATTTAAATGTGTCAATCATTTCACCTCTATCCCACCTTTCCTCTAAGGTGTACATATTATGATCCTTAAGTCTGTCCTCATATGCTTTATAATGAAGACCACTAATCATTTTAGTAGTCACCCTCTGTACGGACTCCAGCCTGTTTATATCCTTTTGAAGGTGCGGTCTCCAGAATTGCACACAATACTCCAAATGAGGTCGCACCAAAGACTTATACAGAGGCGCTATCACCTCCTTTCTTCTGCTGGCCATTCCTCTTCCTATGCACCCAAGCATCCTTCTAGCTTTTGCTGTCACCTTTTCTACCTGTTTAGCTACTTTAAGATCATCAGAAACAATCATGCCTAGGTCCCGCTCTTCTTTAGTGGACAAAAGCACTTTACCCCTTATACTATATTGCTCCCTTGGATTGCTGCAGCCCAAATGCATGACCTTGCATTTTTTTTAACAATAAATCTCAGCTGCCAAATTCTAGACCATTCTTCAATTGGGGCCCGTCAGGATGTCCAAAATCTGGACGGGCAGGATTTGCATCCGATTCTGCACCAACGGGAGCTAGATGTTCCTATGGGAGCAGAATCGGGTGCAAAGGGCCTGGACAGGCAGGACGTACCTCAATTCTGTGACGCTGCACGTCCTGTGAGTTCCCCGACTAACCCCCCCAATGGAGTCTAAGTGCCGTGGCGTCCCATCGCCATGGCACTAGGACACCATGCAGGAGCCTGCTGCCCCGCACCAGAATAACAATGCTGCTCCCCGCTGCCTGCCTCCTGACCCCCAATGGGGCTTGACAAGGCCGGGGTCGAGCCGTGGAAAACCTCCCACTGCCGCTCACCTGCCATGAGGGGTCCTCCAGTTTCAATCCCATACCTTGGGGAGACTTATTCCACCTCTGAGGTGGAATAAGTTCCCCAGCCAACTCTGCCTTCCCAGATGTATAGGGCCCCGACTGGAATTGGCCCTGTATGTCTGGGGTCACAGGCCCACCTCCGCCCTGCCCATGCTCCATCTCCGGCCCTCCCTCACATATGGGTGACGTCGGCGCTGACAGAGCCTAAACAAAAGCATCCCCCCAGCTTTCAAAGAAAGCCTTTGGGAGATGCACCACGTATGTGTGGTCCTCTTCCCGCCCAAGGGTGTCATCTTGCCTCAGTCAAATGACATAGCTAAGATGGCCAAGGAAAAAATAAAATATGGTAAAGAAGCAACTCCAAGGGGAGAAAGGAGGATTGTGAGGACTGATTCCTGCTGTCCCCAGAGAACATCTGTTGCAGGTGAGTAACTACGCTTTCTCTGGGAACAAATAGGAAGTCAGTCCTCACATATGAGACTCCCCAGCTACAGACTACTGAGAACCTGTAAAATCGCCACAGCGACCTGCAAAGGGTGAGCCATAATCAGCAGCAGTTGAGTCCCTACTGAGAGACTCGAGCAAGACCCAGGTGTCTGGAAGAGAACCAGCCTGAACACAGTAGCCTGAACACAGAAGAGTCGGGGGGCATGAGTTTTCTACAACACAAAGAGAATATGGAGTATGGCAGTAGTGAACTGCGAAAGTATGGACCGAAGACCAGGTGGTGGGCCGGAAGATTTCTATCTCAGGGACGGAATGCAGATTTGCCACGGAGGTAGTCATGGCCCTGACACGGTGCATTGTGACCCTCTGGTTCAGTGAGATCCCCGTCTGCTCATAGGCAAGGGTAAGCAATCTGTCATCCAAGTGGACAGAGTTGGCTTAGTCACTGGGAGCCCCAGGCAACTGAGGTCATAGGATACGAAAAACTGAGGAGCTTTGCAGTGGCCTTGAGTCTATTGCAGTTAGGATGGGGCCCTTTGAAAATCCAGAGTATGGAGAACAGTCTCTGCCCTACCGGTATGAGGCCTTGGAAAAAAGGTGGGTGCACCACCTCCTGATCGAGGTGGAAAGGAGACACCATCTTCAGCAGAAACTTGGAATATGTGCGGAGCACCACCATATTCTTGTAGAACCTCACGTAGGGGCGCTCTGCCATCAGAGCCTGGAGCACACCAACTCTGCGAGCTGATGTGAGTGCTACAAGGAATACGACCTTCCAGGAGAGGTACCACAAGTAGCAGGTCACCAGAGACTCAGAGGCTTAGTGAGCTGGGAAAGCACCACATTTAGATCCCACTCTGCCACTGCAGGGAGGACGTAGGGTTTGGATAACATGAGGTCCCGCAGGAATCAGGACATCAGAGGCTGCACCGAGAGGGACTTTCCCTCAACGGGATGGTGATGTACTGTGATGGCGCTCATATGCACTCTGACCGAATTGGACTTTAGTTTCACCTGCGACAGGTGGAGAAGGTACTGGAGTACTACTTGTACAGAGCAGAATGGGTTTGCCTGTCTTTCTGCGCACCACACAGAGAAATGACAATTGAAGAAGAAGCCTTAGGCAAGGCCAGAACCACCTTCTCCACATCCCGTGAAAGGTTGAAGGGAGTTAATGCTACCCTTTCAGCAACCAAGCTGTGAGTGACAGGGACCTCAGGTCGGGGTCTAGGAGAGAGCCCTGCTCCTGTGAGAATAGCCCTGGAGCTCAGCCCAGGAGAATCGGCGATGCCGCCGATAGGAAGAGGAGCAGTGGGAGCCAAGGCTGCCTGGGCCACCGAGGAGCTATCAGCATTAGTGATGCTCTGTCATGCTGGACCTTGAATAGGGTCTTGGTGACCAGCAGTGTCGGTGGGAAGGCATACAGGCGGCCTTCCGTCTACGGAATGCATCCACTGCCACCCAGAATGAGTGCGGCTGGCAAGAGCAGAAACAGGGCAACTGTCTGGGCTGGCAAATAGGTCCATCGAGGGAACAGCCCAGAGACAAAATAGCCGGGAAGCTACTACTGGATCCAGGCGCCACTCGTGCGGCTGGAAGACGCTGCTCAGTTTGTCTGCCATTAGGAGCATCTCCCTACATGCCACATAGGTACACAGGGCTACTGACTCCTGGTAGAGGGGATATGACCCTGTTCCCTCTTGTTTGTTCACGTAGAACATTGTGACCTAGTTGTTGGTCTGGATCAGCACCAGGTGGTGCTGCAGCTGGTGGTGGAAGGCTTGGAGAGTCAGGAATATCGCCCGGAACTGTAGCAGGTTGATTTGCAATTGGTATTCCTCCCAGGACCAGCAGCCTTGCATCTGGAGGCCTTTGTAATGCACTCCCCAGTCAGTAAGGAGGCGTCAAGGGTGAGGACCCTCTGGGGGGGGGGGGGGGGTGCCTGGAAGGGCATCCCAGCCTGAAGGCGATGTGGACTCTGCCACCATCCAAGGGAGTCCGCCAGATGATGGGTCACCTTCACTTTGTCCCTGAGCCTGCCTGTGGCTTATATCCACTGAGAACAGAGATAACACTAGGCAGCTATCATGTGCAGGCGGACCTATGGGGTCACAGAGTAGTTGCCAGGCAGGAAGTGTCCGGCATTGGTGCACCTCTGCGGCTAACTTCGTGAGGAGTTCTGACCTCTCCTGAGGGAAGAAGGCTTTTTGCCTGGAGGGTATCTAGTTGTGTCCCTATGAACTCTAGGAACTGGGAAGGAGTGAGATAGGACTTGGGGTAGCTAATAACGAGCCCCAGGTGCTGCACGGCATTTATGGTGTGCCCAGTGGCGCATTGTACCTCTGTAGCTGTGTCCCCCTTTATGAGCCAGTCGTCCAGATAGAGTAGTTACTCACCTGTAACAGGTGTTCTCCAGGAGCAGCAAGAATCAGTCCTCACATATGGGTGTCATTGGCGCCGATGAAGCCCCAGCGGAGCATTTCCCCAGCTTTCCATGAAAGCCTTTGGGAATGCTGGCATGCATGCGCGGTTCCCTTCCCACCTAAAGGTGCCATCTTACCTCAGTCAAATGACATAGCTAAGAACAGCACACAAAAATGTAAAAACACAAACTATGTACAACTGCAACTCCAAGGGGAGGAGGGAGGGTTGTGAGGACTGATTCCTGCTGCTCCTGGACACCACACAGAAAACCTCTTCCATTTGAGAGCATAGGCTTTCCTAGTGGACTGTTTTCTAGAGGCTAGGACAACCTCCTCAACTTCCTGAGGCAGGCCCCAGGGAGCCAAGACTACCCTTGCAGCCTCCAGGCCATCAAATTGAGAGCCTTGAGATTGGGGTGTAGTAAGGAACCCTGTTCCTGAGAGAGAAGGTCAGGTTGCATCCCCAGAGGCAGTGGGGGATCCACCGCCAGTTGAAGCAAAAGAGGAAACCAAGGCTGTCTCGGCCATCTGGGAGCTACCAGCAGGACCAAGGCCTTGTCCCGAAAAATCTTGAACAGAGTTCGGGCCACCAAGGGTGTGGGAGGAAACGCTTACAGGAGGCCCTGAGACCAGGACATCAGAAAAGCATCTGGTGCGATCCTCAAAGGATGTGGTTGCCTGTAGCAGAACTTGGGTAGCTGCTTGTTTAGTAGACTGGCAAAGAGATCTATCCAAGGGAGAACCCACTTCAGGAAGATCTTTTGAACCACCAAGGGATGCAGCTGCCACTCGTGGGGCTGCAGAATCCTGTTCAACCGGTCTGCCAGGCAGTTCTCCTGGCCTGGGAGGTACACCGCCTTGAGAATCATGTGGTGCTTCAGGGCAAAGGAACAAAGGTCCTGAGTCTCTCGACAAAGGATCTGGGACCCAGTGCCGCCCTGCTTGTTCACATAAAACATGGCCACCTGGTTGTCTGTTTGAATCAAGACTGAGCGGTGAGCCAGGGCTGGAGAAAAAACTCAGAGCCAAGCGGATAGCTCGAAGTTCCAGCAGATTGATCTGTTAGGCTGCCTCCCAGGGAGACCAGAGGCCTTGGGTGCACTTGTCCAGACAATGAGCACCCCAGCCGTTCAGAGAGGCGTCGGTGGTGAGGACCAATGAGTATTCTGGCATTTGGAACGGCATGCCTTTGAGTAGATTGGGTGGATGTAGCCACCAGCTGAGGGAGGCCAAAAGGGGTTTGGACACCTTTATCTTGTCTCGTAAGTGGCCTATGGCTTGAGACCACTGAGTCTGAAGGCACCACTGTGCAGGCCTCATATGGAGCCTGGCACTGGGAGTCACATGTACTGTCGAAGCCATGTGACCCAGAAGCCTGAGGCAGAGTCTGGCGGAGACCAGGGACTTGTTCAGAAACTGCTTTGCTACGTCCATCAGCCTTTGAGCCCTGTCTTATAGCAAGAATGCCTTTGCCAGTTGAGAATCCAACCTTGCCCCTATGAACTCCAAGTTCTGGGATGGGAGCAAAGTGGACTTTGCGAAGTTTATGACAAAGCCCACCTTTTGAAGCAGAGCAATGGTGTTGAGGGTGGCTTGTCTGGCCTCCAGGGATGTCTGACCCTTGATGAGCCAGTCGTCCAGATAGGGAAAGACAAAGATGCCTTGATTTCTTAGGTAGGCCGCAACCACTGCCAGGCACTTGGTAAAGACCCTGGGAGCGGAGGATAGGCCAAAAGGTAGTACTCTGTACTGATAATGGTTTCCTCCCACAATGAACCTGAGGTACTTTCTGTGGTCTGGATGAATGAGGATGTGAGTGTACGCATCCTTTAGATCTAAGGAGCATAGCCAATCTCCCTGCTGGAGGTAGGGCAGAAGTGTTCCAAGAGTAAGCATCTTGAACTTTTCTTTCTCTAGGAACTTGATGAGGTTTCTGAGGTCCAGAATGGGTCGAAGGCCACCGGTTCGTTTGGGTATAAAGAAATACCTGGAGTAGAATCCATGACCTTGCAAGTGGGGAGGCACAGGCTCCACCGCCCTGTCCACCAACAGACCATGAAGCTCTTTTAGAAGGAGGTCTGTGTGAAGGGGAGGCCTTGGAGGCTCCCCTGGAAAATAGGGTGGAGGCAGTTGGTGAAAATGGAGGGCATAGCCATTGTGGACTATGTCCAGCACCCAACTGTCCCCGGTGATAAGGGGCCACTGGTGGGCAAAGAGGGCGAGGCGACCTCCTGTGCAGGGTGGGGAGGGCAGTGGAGGAGAGGCTACACTCAAGGAGTCAAAAAACCCCACCCTGCTGAGTTGGAGCAGGGGCCTAAGGCTTGGGGGTCCTCTGCCTACGGGGCCCATTACCCTGGCCCTTGGCTTGCTGACCCTGGGGGGCAGCCTGATACTGAGGGTACTGTTTGTAGGCAGTGCCCTTCCTCGGGTAAAAGGACGTTTTACCCGAGCCCTCCTTCTTATGTGAAGGGGCAGAGGTCTTCCTCAACAGCCTTGTCCTGGTAAGGTGCTCTGTCTCGAGCTGAGCGGTCTTCTCGGTCACGGGTTTGCCAAAAAGGTTCTCACCTAGTCAGGGGACATCGACCAACTTGTCCTGAACCCATGGCTCGAGGTCCGATGACTGCAGCCACGCCTGGCGTCGAGCCGCGATGCCGGCAGCCGCTACTCGGGCCGAAGCCTCGAAGCCATCGTAAGCGGCGCGGGAAATGAACTTCGAGCATTCCCGGATCCCCGAGGACAAGGTCTGAAATCTCTGCAAGGGTTCCCTGGAGAGACCAGCAGAGAAGTCAGCCAGTTCTTTGGCCAGGTCCCGCAAGTACATGCCCATGTACAGCTGGTAAGACTAGACACGGCAAGCAAGCATCGACCCCTGGAAGCACTTCCTACCGACGTCATTGAGGTTGCGGGCCTCCCTGCCGGGGGGCACCGCGGAGTGCATCTTCTGGCTCTTCAGACGATGCATGGCCGATTCCACAACCATGGAATGGTGTGGTAGCTGTGCTTTCTGGAAACCATGGCTTTTGCGGAGTCGATAAATGGAATTGACTCGCTTACTTAGAACCGGCGCCAAGGCCGGGGCCTCCCACATTCGGAAGAGGAGCCGTTCCAGCATCGGAGGAACTGGGACAGTAAAGGCCTCCTTCAGAGGAGAGTCGTACTGTAGAGCATCGAGCTCCTCGGCTCGAGGCTCTTCCAAGGCAGCGGCCATATCCCGGACGTACTCCGAGAACCTAGTGTCCTCCGGAGGGGATCTACTCCAGGGATCAGACTGCGGTGAGTCCGACGGGACGCACCGAGTCTTAAAAGTATCGGGAGACTCCTCGTCCTCTGTCTCCCAGGCGGACTCGTCTGAGGAGGAGTCAGGGTCCGACCCCACGGGGCCCGGGGGCACCGGCGTTGACACCCTCGGTCCCGAACGGGAGGTCGAGGGAGACCTCGACCGAGGACAACTTCGAGCCACAAGGGTCTCGAGTATCGGCTCGGTCTCCAGGGTTGACTTCGAAGTCGACGTCCCGGTGGTCGGGGCAGATGCACCAGACAGGCTGGCCATCAGTGCCCGCTGCTGCTCCATGAAGGCAGACAGCCTGCACTCCAAGGCTGTCATCCTGAGACTCAGCTCGGGAGACGCAGCAGCCACCGACTCGGGCCCCGGCGACGCCAGGCCCGACGTCGGCTCTCTGGGAGGAGAGTCCACGAGGACTACGGGGCTTACGAGTCCAGCAGACTCCGGCTCCACACGAGGAACTCTGGCAGGCCTCTCTTGGTCCACGGGCCCGGGACGGCGGCCGGGGGTCTTAGACCTGGCCCTCGCGGGACCAGGGACCTCCTCCGACGACGCCCTTGCGAGCCGCTTCTTCCTCTTACGTTCCCAGTCGGGGGACCCCCTGTCCGAGGAACTTCAACGGCGCTCAGGATCGGAATCCCGAGATGTCGAGGCCTCAGACGAGGTACGGGCCCGGCCGGAGGCAGAGTCCGAGAAAAACCTTTCCTTTTGATGCTGTCGACTTTTTAGTGCCTTGGAAGACATCTTCCCACATGGCCCACACGACTTTTGGTAGTGGTCAGGGCCGAGGCACCGAAGGCAGCAGTCGTGTGTGTCGGTGAGAGACATAATTTTCTTACACCGATCACACTTTTTGAAACCACTGGAAGCCATCGGGGAAAAAATAGCCCCAGTGAAGTCAAAAGACCGGCCTTCCAGTGAAAAATGAAAAAAGGGCACGAACGCCAGCCACGAAGGGCAAAACTGAAAAAATGAAGAAAACGGGCTTGATACCGGTGTACCGAACCCGGCGGGAGGGGAACTGGCGTCAAACCGGAGAAAAAATAGCGAAAATCGCCGAAGAAAAAAATCACTTTTATCCGGGAGAACAGGACACACGTCCGATGGGCTTCTCGGAAAAAAAGAGACTGAGGTAAGATGGCACCTTTAGGCGGGAAGGGAACTGCGCATGCGTGCCAGCATTCCCAAAGGTTTTCATGGAAAGCTGGGGAAATGCTCCGCTGGGGCTTCATCGGCGCCAATGACACCCATATGTGAGGACTGACTTCCTGCTTGGTCCTGGAGAAAAGGGAAGATGAAGGCCCCTTGAAGCCAGAGGTGTGCTGCGACTACCACGAGGCACTTTGTGAAGACCCTTGGTGACGAGGCCAGACCAAAGGGCAGCACCTGTATTGGTAGTGCTGTCCCCCCACCACGAACCAGAAGTATTTTCTGTGGATGGGATGAATTAAGATGTGTATGTAGGAATCCTTTAGGTCTAAGGAGCTGAGCCAATCTCTCTGCTGGAAAATGGCAGCAGTGTCCCAAAAGAGAGCATCTTGAACCTCTCCCTGACCAGGAACCTGCTGAGCTCTTGCAGGTCCAGGATGGGCCTGAGGCCTCCTGTCCTCTTGGGGAAGAGGAAATACCTGGAGTAGAAGCTTGTGTCCCAGAGACTGGCATTACTGTCTTGTTCTGGATTAGGCCTGCTGGCTCGGTGAGAAGTAGAGTCTGGTGAAGGAGAGGTCTGGTGGGCTCTTCTGGGAAGTACGGGGGTGGCGCATGCTGTAGGTGGAGGAGGTAGCCCTCCCTGACCTCTTGTAGCACCCAGGTATCGGTGATGGCTGTCCATCTGTGATGAAACAGGGCTAGGCGCCACCCTGTGGGCTGCAGAGGACCCCCTTGGGGAGGAGGGGAAGGTCACACCCAGGCAGTCAAAAGTTCCCCCCAAGCTGAGCTGGGGCCTGGGACTCTAGGGCCTTTTGCTTTTGGGGACTATGTCCTTGGCCTTTTTGTTGCTGGCCCTGTTGAGGGGCTAAGTAGGATGGAAATGCGGTGTACCACCAAAGCTCCCCCTTCTTCCCCAGGGCTTTCTTCCGGGGTTGCACTGAGGTCTTCTTCGAGAGCCTGGTTCTCATCAGGAACTCGGTTTCTATCTCTGCAGCCTTGTCTGCAATGGGTTTCCCAAATAGGTTCTCTCCTATGCAGGGGTCGTCCATCAGCTTGTCCTGCACCTATTGCTCCAGGTCAGACGACTGCAGCCATGCTTGGCGTCGTGCCCCGATGCCTGCGATGGCCACCCTGGCCAAAGACTCAAAGCAATCATAGGCTGCTCGAGACAAAAACTTCGAGCACTCTTTTACCATCAAGGTCAGGGTCTTAAATTCTGTACGGCTTCCCCATTGAAGCCTGCTGAAAATACACTGAGCTCCTTCAACAGTTCCTTCAGGTACATGCCGATATAGAGCTGGTAGAACTGGATCCAGCAAGTTAGCATTGAGTCCTGAAAAGCCTTCCGGCCGAGGGCATCAAAGGTTTAGGCCTCCCTGCCAGGTGTCACCGATGAATGAGTTTTTTGGCTTTTGAGCTGGGGCATGGCCAACTCCATGACCATTGCGTTGTGGGAGAGCTGGGTCTTCTGAAATCCAGGGCTTTGGCCTACCCAGTACATGGCGTCGTGGTGCCTACTGAGAACTGGTACCAACGCCGGTGTTTCCCATATCCAGAGGAGTAAGCGGTCGAGGATCAGGAGCACCGGTACTGTAAGGGTCTCCTTAGGGGGTGCCTCATATTGGAGTATCTCCAATTCCTCAGTGCACGGGTCCTCCTTGGCCTAGGTCTCGACAATGACAGCCCTAGCCATGTCCTGCACAAAATCAAGGAAGGCAACAACCTCAGGCAGGGAATGGTGTCGGGGCATCGGGGGAGATGGATCCAAGGGCACATCTCGGTATTACCTCGTGTCCGGGGAGTCTTCGTCCTCAGTCTCCCATCTATCTTTATCTTTATTCAACATTTAATATACCGCCCACACGTGAGCATCAGAGCAGTTTACAAAACAAAAAAAAGGCTGCAGGAAATAGAAAAGGAACATCATTGGTCAGACAGGAAAGAAAGAGAGCAAAGAGAGAGGGCAAAAGGAAAAGCCTGAACTGAAAGGAGGGGGGCACATCATGGAGAAGAGGGATGATGAAGGAAAGGAGAGGAGAGATCAAAGGCGGTGTAGAAAAGTTGGGTTTTCAGGCTAGCTTTAAAGTTGGCAAATGATGGTTCCAAACAGAGGGCTAATGGGAGCGAATTCCAGAGCCTAGGTCCAAGGAAAAAGAAGGCAGATGACCGGGTGGACTCCAGGTGCGTCTGTGAGAGGGAGGGGAGGAACATGCGATTAGAATGTACAGACCTAAGGAAGTGCTGAGGGGCATGGAGACGAACCAGGTTAGAGAGATACTGAGTTACACCGGTGTGAATTGCTTTGTGGACAAAAATGAGGATTTTATAATGAATTTGAAAAGCTATAGGAAGCCAGTGAAGACAGATAAGCAGGGGGTGTGACATAATCTAGAGGCATGTATGAGGATGCGGGCCACTGTATTCTGTACCAGCTGGAGTCTGTACAGTTGGTGTTGGGGAAAACCAGCTAGGGAGACATTACAGTAATCCAGACGAGACATAACAAGTGAAAGGAGCAGGGTAGTCAGGGAAGAGAGAGGTAGAAAAGGGCGAACAGCATGAATTTGCCAAGTCAGAGTATGAGTCCAATACCGTGCGATCACCTCGATTGAGGTCCGTGAGCTCTGGAGGATCTGTGATCCGAGCCACAGGCACTTGCCGGGGAGGACCGGTGCCCCAAGCAATGGGACCAGGACCTCGTCCGGTGCCGGGGGCTCTCTCGAGGCTGGTGGCACTCAAGGACCAGCTCGACATCCTGGAAAGCCCTTGATGTCAAGGGTTCCTTCATCGGAGCAGATGAACCAGACGAACTGGACATAAACGCCCGCTGCATGGCCATGAGGGCAGATATACTGCACTCCAAGGCTGCCATCCTGGTCTCCATATCAATCAGCTACACAGCCTTCAACGTGGGCACAGAGGACTTCATGTCCGGTGTCAGTACTGTTGGAGAGTCCTCAATGAGGATGGTCTTAGGGACCCAAGGCCGGTCAGTGGGTGCAGACAACTCCTTGCGGGGCAGCTTGGAAGGCCACTCCCGCTCCGATTCCTCGGATTCATGCCTGGGACTGCAGGGCTTAGGATGGGGGTTTCCCCTTCTTTCTAGACCCAGTCCTCTGAGGTGGTCTTCTTCTTCTTGTGCTCCAGCTCTGGGGATTTCTGCTCAGAGGAATCGCGGCCACGAGACTCCAAAGAGGCTCGGGCTTCACGGGGCACCAAGGTATCGGAGGGAGCTCTGGAGTGTGGTGTCATCGGAGACTCCAGTGCAGAGTCAGACTTCTGGAAAAATTTCTCCTGCTGCTGCTGATGGCTCTTTAGGGCCTTTGAGGTCATGGTTCTGCAGAGCTCGCAGTCGGAGTTGTTATGCTCTGGGCTGAGGCACTTGAGGCAGCAGTTGTGTGGATCGGTGAGACACACCATTTTGCCACACCCGTCGCACTTCTTGAAGCCACTGGATGCCACTGGAAAAAGTGGGTCCACGCCTCCCAGCAGCGGTCCGAGGCCTTCAGCTAAAAAAGGATGCAAATGCTGTTCAAAGGACAACTCGATGAAAATGGGAAAAACGAATGGATGAAGCCAAGGAGCGATGCCGAAGCGAGCTAGCTCGGGGCGGAAAGGAACCAGTAAACAAACCGGACAAAACTTAACAAAAAAACATGCTTTTTCCGGGGTAAACTGGACAACGTCTGAAGAGCTCCACAGAAAAAAAAGAGACTGAGGCAAGATGGCATCCTTGGGCGGGAAGGGGACCACGCATGTGTGGTACATCTCCCAAAGGCTTTCTTTGAAAGCTGGGGAGATACTGCCACATGGGTTCCATCAGCGCCAATGTCATCCATATGTGAGGACTGACTTCCTGCTTGTTCCTGGAGAAAAGTAAGTGATGTGCCTTTGTATATAAGTTTCTGGTGAGACTTCATTATACCATGTAAAATTCTGGAGACCACACCTTCAAAAGGATATAAACAGAATGAAGTCTGTCCAGAGGGTGGCTACAAATATAGTCAGTGGTCTTCATCATAAAGCATATGGGGATAGACTTAAGACCTCAATATGCATACTTTGAGAGAAAGATGGGAGATGAGAGATATAATAGAGACATTTATGGTATAAATGCCATGGTATAAATGTACAGAAAAGTGAGTCTCTGTCAACTGAAAGGAAGCTCTGAAACAAGGTGTCACAGGATGAAGGTGAAAGGGTATGGAAATATTTCTTTATGGAAAGTGTGGTGCATGCATGGAATAGCCTCCCAGAGGAGAAGAGAACTGTATCTGAATTCATGGGATAGGTACAGAGGATATGTGAGGGGGAGGAGGGGATTATAGAGCTTAATAGTTCTTATGGATGGGCAGACTGAATAGACCATTTGATCTTTCTCTGTGGTCATTTGCTTTTTCTATGTACAGACAAGAAAATTTATTAATCCCTTAGAGACCATTGGTCTCTAGCTGGAATGAGACCAAGTTATGGTCCAATCACAAAATTATCCCATGCTCAATCCTCCCCACCCCTAAGCCAGATCATAGGACCAGCCAAAAATATATTATATTCTAGAATAGCTATCATGGGAACTAGAATAAAAGGAATAATCCCTCTCATGTCCATAGAGTTGTCTCCACACATCCACCAAATGATGCTTCTTCACCAAAGCTCTCATACAGTGTATAGCAATCCCAGGTGCCCAACTTTCCCTTTAAAATTGTCCAACCATGGCTGCAAGGTCAAATTGAAATCTCTCTCCAAGATCAATCCCCCCCACCACCACTACAAAAGAGGCATTTCTTATCCTGTTTGACCAGTCTAGATGAGAGGGTTGTGCTCCCCAGCTAACAGGTGGAGGAAGACTTGAGCTACTTTCAGTGATAACATCACTAGTATATCTTCTAGTACAACACAGAAAGAAGCCAGTATTGTCTTTCTCCAGTAGGTAGTAAAGCATTTGGACTGATGCAGGAGTGCGTATAGGCCTAACCCTGGCCCAGAACACAGTTCCATGGTCTGTGTGATTGAGACCTGCAGGCCCAATGTTTGCTCGGAGCTCGGATATGTCCCTGTATCCACAAGCCGACAGTTGCCCTCAGTCTAATACTGTTACCAACGAATTCCAACAGTGGTGCTGGAGAGCAGACAGGAGGACACCAAGGGGCCCCTAAGTAAATCTGGGCCCAGGCCCCATTCCCTCTTGCGTCCTCTTGCTGAGATTTCTAATATTTTACTGAATTATTTCAATTCTTCTATCCAATTCAGTTGGTTGTATTTGGCTCTCTTTTAGCTACTTGCAACAAAGCAGCCTCAATTTTTTTTAAAACGTGTTCTTTCTTCGGCAGCTGAATGTCTAAGGCCTGCCGAGGGGATGGGGCAGCCCTTCTCAGGTTTCCTCAGCCAGCCAGCCTGATGTTGAGATTCCCTTTTCAGGGATCATTTTTCACCATGGTTTATTGCCGTTTGCTGGTGGTTTCTTTTTTTTTTTTTGCTATGGCTATTGTAGTGCTCAACCACAACTCAATGCCTGCAGCCTCCAGTGATCTTTTTTTTCCCCGAAGAGTAATGGGAATGCTTTGAGACTTATTTTATTGGCATGCTCGGGCCCCTTGGAGGCTCTACAGCCATTTCATATGGTTCCTGTGGGGGGAAGACTTGGTGGGGCAGCTGTAGCCTCAAACCCACAGGCCCCTGAAGGTCCTCTGCAGCTCCTGAAACAGCTTATGGGAACTTTGTGGAATCCTGGGGTCCTGACCTCCACTATGGGGGATTCGGAGCCCCCGGCACTTCTTCTACTGGTGGCAAGGGGGCTAAGCACCCCTGGCTCTGCCCTTTTGTCTGTCCCTTCCTCCAGTAGTCCCACCTTATTCCCTGTAGGGGTTGATTGGGATGAAAAAGACGATTCCCCATTTCCTTTTAGTGAGTCCGTAGAGGAAGGGGAGCTTCCTCTGGGGAAAAGCAAGGATCTGTCTGTGAGCCACCCATTTTTCCTAAGGAGGACCTTTTCTCTCTACTTCAGGACTCTATGGTGGCCTTACACATTGTGGAGCCTGCTCCTGTGTAGGCCTTGCAAATGGACCCTATTTTGGAGAGGATGAGGAGTCGAGGCATCCTTCATGGTTTTGTTACCCCACTTCTTTAGCTTGTGCCGCAGCTTGCAGTATCCCAGTAGGGGTTCCCAAGCTGGGTCTTCAAGGCCCTATGATCCTGCTTTGGCTGTACGCTCTTCCCCAGTATGAGCCGGATCAGCCTTCTGGAATCCCATGGTGGTGGTAGAGCACATGATTATTCTGGTGGAAGGGAGCGCTGCACTCAAGAATTCTCATAATAGGAGAGTAGAGGCTCGCCTTCAAAATGCCTTGGTGGCTTCCTTCTTAGGCTCTTGAGGCATGATGTGCAAACTTGTTAGCCCAAGACCTCTTACAAGGGGTCCAGCAGCTGCCAGAGAGCCTGTACGCTATGAGACTGGATATGGAGCCGCTTATGCAGCTGATGCACTATATGACTTGATCAGCATCTCTTCAGAGTCCATGGCAGCAACAGCAGTGGCTAGGCGGTAGCCTTGGCTTTGCAACTGGTCAGCAGCTGCTGCTTCCAAGTTACAGCTCAGCAAGCTCCCCTTTTTTATTTTTATTTATTTATTTATTTAACAGTATTTTTAGACCGCCTTATCTTATTAATCAAGGTGGTATCACAGCAATCGGGTAAAGTGAGTGTGTTAAACATGCAGTGAAGGTGAAATTTAGTTGAGTGTGTGTTGTATTGTGTGCTAGATTGGTTTGAGCTATGTACAATGTATGTTGTATTGTGTGCTAGAATGGTTTGAGCTATGTACAATGTGGGCTATATACAGAGGTGCTAAAAAACATTTTCTATACATACAGTGTTTAGGCGATATCATGTGCTGTTGTACATTCTCTTAGGTTATGTGATGTGTCCATAGTGTTCTATGAACAGCATGGTTTTTAGCTGTTTTCTAAAGTCTTTGAGGTCTGTAGTTGCCCTCAAGTCGTCCGGTAGTTTGTTCCATATTGTTGGAGCAGCCATGGAGAGTGCTCTGTCTGTTGTGTCCTTGCGTGTGTGTTTGAATTCACTTGGGGTGCTGACTCGGTTGTGTGTTTGTTTTCTTCTTGGACGTGTGCTGGTGTCTGGTTGTATGAGGGTGTGCAGGCTGTTGGCTGATGTGTGCTGATTTATCTTGAATAGGTTTATGATAGTTTTGTATCTGATGCGTGCACCGATTGGGAGCCAGTGTAAGTCCTTTAAGGTAGGTGTGATGTGGTCCTGTCTTGCAGTACTGGATATTATTCGTGCTGCAGTGTTTTGTGCTAGCTGGAGTGGTTTGAGGGCTTGTTTCGGTAGTCCAAGGTATATCGGGTTGCAGAAGTCCAGTATTGGGGTTATCAGTGCTTGACAGACGGTACGAAAGTGTTTTGGGGCGAGGAGTGGTTTCAGTCTCCTGATGATTCGCATCTTGTAGTAGGCTTTTTGGGTTGTTTTGTCTATGTGTGGCTTGAGGTTTAGTTTATTGTCCAGAGTAACTCCGAGGTATCTCACTTCTGATCTTATTGGTATAGTGGTGTTTTGTATCTTGATATTTGTTGGGTGTATGAAGCTTTGGTTCCGAGTGATGATTAAAGCTTCGGTCTTGTTGTAGTTTATTGCGAGGTTGTTGTTTTTACACCAACTCGTCATTTGGGTAAGGCAGTCTGTTATCTTAGAGAAGTCCGGGTTGTCGATTGATATCGGGGTGTATATCATGATGTCGTCTGCGTATATTGTGTATTGAATGTTGTTCTCTTTCATGATGTTGCATATTGGTTGGATGTAGATGTTAAATAGGAGTGCTGAGAGTGCGGATCCTTGAGGTACTCCTTGACGGACATTTATGGGTCGGGAGGTGTTGTGTCCCACCTTGACCTGTAGCTGTCTTTCGGTCAGGTATGAGTGGAACCATTTCAATGTGATACCGTGTATACCAGTGTTCTTTAGTCTTTCCAGGAGCATGTTGTGGTCCACTGTGTCGAAGGCTGAGGAGATGTCGATGAAGATCATTATGATTCCATTCCTGGTGTTGTCAATTATTCTTAGGATGCTGTCGAAGAGGAAGATCAGTAGTGTTTCGACTCCATGGTTGGGACGAAAGCCGTGTTGGTTGTCGTCGAGTGTTTCATGTTTGTCGATGTGTTCCTGGAGTTGTAGTTGAACCGTTTTCTCGATGATTTTTGCCAGGAAGGGTATGCTGGAGATTGGTCGGTATGCTGCTGGATCTTTTTTGTCGAGAGTTGTTTTCTTTGTGATTGGTCTAACTGAGGCAAGCTTTAGTTGCTTTGGCATGAGTCCTTGAGTGAGTGAGTTGTTTACTATTTTATGTATGGTGTGAATGAAGTTTGATTTGGTGGCTTTGACCCATGACACTGGGCATGGGTCTGTAGGAGCAGTGCTTGTGTTGATTGTAGAGATGATGTGGGATATCTGATCTTTTGAGGGTGAGTTGAATGTGCCCCAGGTTTTGGTGTGTACGTCTGTCCTGATAGTCCCACTGGGTGTTGTACGCTCAGTGGAGTGAAATTTGTCTTTGATGTGGTCGGCGAATTCCTGTGGATCAACTTGTATTTCCCCTTCTGTTGTTTGCTCTTTTGTGAGGATCTTGACTATTTCGAAAAGCTCTCTGGGTTTGTTGATTGAAGTATTTATCATGTTTGTGTGGAATTCTCTCTTTGATTGGTTGATGTGTTCATTGTATTGTTTTTGTTTTGTTAGGTAAAGATGTTGGTCGGCTGTTTTGTTTTTTCTCCATCTCCGTTCAATCTTCCTGAGCTCCCTCTTTTCCTGTCGTATTTTTGCTGAGTACCATGGTTTGTTTTGTCTCCTGTTGTGGTGGTGTTTCTCGTGCCCGCCACCAGATGGTTTGGCGGCGTTAGCTAAGATGCTGTTCCAGCTGGAGACTTGTTCCTCCAGGTCATCTGTAGTAATGTTCAAGTGTTGTGTTGTGTCCTGTATGAATTCGTCCCTGTCAAAATGCTTGAATCGTCTTTTTGTGTGTGAGATGCTTGTTCTTTCGTTTGTCTGGTCCTCTTGAGATCGCAGCTTTGTCTCGATTAAGTAATGGTCAGACCATGGCACTGGGGTAATGGTGGGTGGAGAAATTAGGTCTCTTGATGTTAGGTAATTGGATGCGAAGATGAGGTCTGGGGATGATCCATGTCTCTGCGTTGGAGCATTGATTACACAGGTACACTAAAAAAATTTTTTTTTAAACTGCCTCTAATGTTTCGATTGATTTTTACGTTTTTTGGTGCGCTGAATCCAAATCTGGTAACCAATTTGCTCCATCACGTACAGATTTTTTGCTACATTGGGTTAGCAGTTTGAGGTGAACGTTTCAGATTGAGTGCGATCGAGATAAAAGTTTCTTGGATGAATTCTTTATACTAATTGTTTAGTAGTTATTCAAATAAGAATAAAGAAAATTGTAACAAGGCAGCACATAAGAATAGAGTAATGTCAACAAAACACACTGTGATGGTAGCAAAATTGTCTGCACTTAAAACAGCCACATACATGTGCACAAACATTGAGCATATAAGAGCGAGGTTAGACACAAAGCAAAGCAAAGAAATGTGCAAAAAATGTTGTACAGGTATGTATGTAAGAATAGAAAACGCAAACCGCACCATTGCAATACATGAAGACAAACACCCGATGGTGTGAAAATAAAATTCTAATAAATGAGATCCGACACTGTGGTAATAACTAGCAAATTTTTATTTCAAAGTTTAGTAAAAACACGATATTTGTCAACACAGTTTAGATTTTAAAGTCATTCTTGGGTCAATCAATCTCCTGGTGGGCCCGTTTTTTCTTCCCTCGAATGCTTCTCTTGGTGCGCTGCTTGGCGTATTTTTCATCTGGGGTTTCCCGCAGCAGCAACCAGCAGAAATCAGCCATCATAGTGGTGTTCCATCTTCCTTGGTACCTTCTCTCTGCGTCCTTGATGTCCTGGTGAAACCTTTCACCTTGTTCTTCACTGTACGCCCCCAAGTTTTCGGGAAAGTAGTTCACATGGGAGTGCAAGAAATGGACTTTCAGGCTCATGTTACAGCCTTGTTCTTTGAAGGCATTGAGCATCCTGGCAACAATATCCTTATAGTTCTCATCCCGCCTGTTCCCCAAGAATTTGAGAACAACATCCTTGAAGGAATCCCAGGCTTCTTTTTCCTTCTCAGACATCGTTTCAGCGAATGCTCCATCTGAAATGAGTTTCCTTATATCAGGGCCAACAAACACTCCTTCCTTTAGCTTTGCTTCAGAAAGTCGGGGGAACTTTGAGCAAAGGTACCGAAAGCACTCACCATCTTTTGGAAGGGACTTGATGAATTGCTTAATGAGACCCAACTTAATGTGGAGAGGTGGTAATAGAATTTTATCACGAGGTACCAAGCTCTCATGAAGAACATTTTTCTCACCGGGTCTCAAATACTCCCGAATTGGCCAGTCTTTTTTCCCCCAGTGTAGGTCGCGGGCCCGGCTATCCCACAAGCAAAGGAAGCAGGGATATTTGGTGAAACCGGATTGCTGCCCTAATAGAATGGATAGAATTTTAAAGTCTCCACAAATCATCCACTTATGCTCATCATAACGAATCTTCTGAAGAATCAGGGCCAAATTCTCGTATTTTTCTTGGAGAATAACAGAGTGAGCAATAGGAACTGAAGAGAATGTGTTGCCATTATGAAGAACACCTTTTATGCTGTCTTTTGACGAATCAATGAACAGCCGCCATTCAGCAGGATCATACTTGAGTTTAAACTTTTCCATCACTCCGTATATATTGTTGCAAAATACCAAATCTTCCTCTTTGCTGAAATACTTCAAAAATTGTGTCTCGCGGTTGCGGTACCAATAAAAAGTTGTTCCTGGTGACAATAGATTTTTCTGTTTAAGCCGAGAACCTAGCAGTTGGGCAGCATCTTTTGGGAGTCCTAAATCCCGGACTAAATCATTCAATTCAGCTTGAGAGAAAAGTTCAGGTTTCGGATCTGGTTCAGTTTCAAACTCGGAAGTACTGGACTCATCGGGAAAAGCCATCTGATGAGTCTCATCATGATCAGAACCATCCACACAAATATGATCCAAAGATTTTGGTGGTTCAGGCACAGGTACTTCGTTGCTATGAGGCATAGGCCTAATTGCTGAGGGAAGGTTGGGGTAACTTATTACGTTCTTATTTTTTAAGTTGTATCCCTTCACAATGCAAGAACAAAAATAGCAGTCACTGCTGTGGTCTCTTTGTTCATGCCACATCATAGGTATTCCGAAATGAAATGCTTGTTTTTTACCTTTCATCCATAAGGGTAGATCTTCCTCACATGTCTTGCACACTTTGTGAGGAGCCCACGGTTTGTCTTGATCGCCTAACTTCAAACCGAAATAGGCGAAATATACTTTTTTAATAAATGCAGAAATGTTCCTCTGCCGCTTTTTCACGGTATATTCCCCACAAATAAAACAAAAACTGTCCGGAGAGTTGACGCAACCTCTGGCTCTGTGAGCCATCACAAATACACAGCACTGCAAAGTACAACTGTAGTGAACCACTTTGGAATAAAGCTGGATTACGACTGAGCAAACAAAAGGTAATAATGAACTTGCAAGAAACTGAAATTTGACAGGAACGTTCATGTCGCAACCACCGTGTTTGAGCGAGCGAACGAGGCGAGGCGAACAGGAAAGAACATGCGCCAGCGCGAGTACTGTATTTAGCCCCCGCCTCCCAATTGTCCTGTTAATGTATAAAATGAATACAAAACACTATAAAATATCACGAGGGAGTGTTTCTAGTTAGTTAACCATTACAACCTCTATTTTGGGCCAAGAAAATAAACTGCAGTCGGCTAAAAAGAAATTATGTGAACATTCCTTATATGGGTAAGAAATCTAATTTTGCAAGAAAACGTGACGTGATGGAACATTTTGGCTATTTTTCCTGGATTCAGCACCCCAAAATCTATAGGAATCAGTTGCAAAACTGGAGGCAGTTTTTTGGTAGTGTACCTGTGTTATCTGTGTGAATTGAAGTGAGGTCATTGCTTGAAGGAAGGCCTCTGCGTCTTTGGCATTGGTGGACTTGAGGTTGAAGTCTCCAATCAGTAGCGCTGGTTTGTTGTTTGTTATAGCACAGGCTTCTTCGAGTGTGAGGGCTAGTTCGTCGGGTGGAGCTCTGGGTGCTCTGTAGGTTAGGCAGATTGCAATGTTTTTGTTCTTGATGCTGATTGTGTTACATTGCTGTGTATTGGTGAAGCTCTGTGTCTTGAACTTTAGTTTTGTCTTTGCTATTATTAGGACTCCTCCACGCTTGTGGGTGCGTGGGCAGTTGTACGCTGAGTAGTTGTCCGGTACTAGTTGGTTGAGTAGTACATTGTCGTTAGGGTTGAGCCATGTCTCTGTGATGCATATTATGTCGGGCTGTCGCTCTTCTATGTGGTCTACAAGAGTGTGTATCTTGTTGCAGACTAATCTGGCGTTTATGAGCTCAATCATTGTTGTCTTTGTTGAGGAGGTTGCTGTTACATGTGCTTCCTTTGTGCAGGTTTGGGAGTTTGATTTGTGTCTGTTTGGTCTTTTTGTCTGGGAAGTTCTGAGTATTTCTTTGTGTGTGCGCTGTGGTTCTAAATAGGGCAATGCTGTTGGTGGGTACCATGTTGTGTTTGCTTGTGGGTAGTGGATGTGTGCGGTTGGTGGGAGGAGTTGTGTGACGAGTAGGTAGAGTGGGAGGAAGTATGTGGCGTGCATGTTGGTCTTTTGTGATGTTCCGTTAGGGTGATGCCTGTTTTTCTTAAGTCTTCGTCTGTTGCTTGCTTTGCTGTTGCTTTTCTTCTGTTATTCTGTTGTTTTTCTTCTGGTGTATAGGTGGCTGTGATTCTCCCTTTGTAGTTCCTTTGTGCGCCTTCTTGCCGCGCTGTTCTTTATATGGCCCTGAGTCTGCCCCGATTGGGCAGCACCCTGTTGCTGGCTGGCTGTGCTCTTGTTGCCGCTCAAATCCCCCGAATGTGGAGAGCTGGACTCGGTGCGGGAGCCTGTCCCCGTGGAGGAAGCCTGTCCCCGTGGAGGAAGCCTGTCCCGTGGGGGGAGCCTGTTCCCGTGGAGGGAGCCTGTTCCCGTGGGGGGAGCCTGTCCCGTGGGGGGAGCCTGTCCCGTGGAGTGAGAGCCGGATCCGTTAGGGTGTGGGTAGTTGAAGAGACAGTTTGGTGGAAGGAAATGTGTGGTGTTTTGTGAGAATTCTACTTGCGGTTCTGACGTCCTTCGCCTCGGTCTGGTCCTTTGTTGGGATCTGCTGAGATGCTGACGGCGTAGCTGTTTCCTATGTTGTTTCTTCTGTTTGCCTCGTGCCACGCCTAAGGGCCACGCCAAAGGGCCCTCTTGCGAGGCCCTCAGGCGCGGGCCCGCAAGGCGTGGCGCATAGTCCTGCCCACCGACCCTTAAATCCGGATATTCAATGCCGGGGTCATATGCAGTCCTGGCATTGAAATAGAAATTACACTTACCTGGTAATTGTCGTTCCTTGAGTGACGACAGTTTAGTCCTCCACCTCTGGGTTGTGCACCTCCTCCTGCAGCTTGGAGACTGGGCATGTCAAAGTCGTGACATCACTGGATATAGCCTGCTGGTATCTCCCATCAGCCTCCAGTGTACTATTGACAAAGCAAACTCAAAGGAACAAATAAGTAACTATACCATAGCTTTAAATAACTCTTCATTCCTCAACTTGAGGAACCTTTTTAACCTTATCAGTCTTATATATATATATATATTTTTTTTTTTAACTTTACGTTCACGTCCCCCCTATGCAAACACGTTTCCTATACCATCCCCTCGTTTAAATAAGAGAGAAGGAAGAAATAACAGAGAGGGATACTCACTGCGATCTAGAATCTGAAAGGATCTGTCTACTCCTTGAGATTGATGCTCCACTCCGCCTGAAAATAAACTCTGAAGAAATCACACCCCTGGGCGGGACTGAGGACTAAACTGTCGTCACTCAAGGAACAACAATTACCAGGTAAGTGTAATTTCTATTTCCTTATCGTTCCTCCAGTTTAGTCCTCCACCTCTGGGATGTAACAGAGCAGTAATCATTGGGAGGGACCTATCCAGCCAACTCACCACACCGTCGACCCGGAACAGGCATCCTTTACTGCCAGAACATTTAGGCAGTAGTGGTTACTGAGGGAATTAAGAGATGACCTGGAAACTGCTCTAACAATCCCCCCTGGTGGAATGACACAGTGATCCACCCATGAAGTTGCTTGTGCCCTGGTAGCAAGAGTCAGAAAGCCCCCCGGAATCGTATATCCTCGCCACCAGAATGCTGAGGCAACCACCGCCTTAACCCAGTGCGAAATGGCTGCCTTCGCTGCTGCTTCCCCTTCGCGGGGACCTCCAACCAACACACAAAAACAAAGAAACGAACGCCGCACCCTGATTTTATGTTTCCTATCGGCGTAAGCTACAAATAACAACCTCCCCTTCCAGAAAAACCAAGAACTGGAAGAGAAACCAATAGACTCGGGAGAAAAATCAGATACCACCTTTTGGAAGGACGACGGGACTGGTCACAAACACCACCCTCTATCCAGAAAGGGTGAAAACAGCTCATTACATGACAACGCCTGAAACTCCGAAACTCGTCGCGCCGAACAAAGAGCTATCAAAGCCACCGTTTATAACAGCAAATCCTTTACCGACGCCTGGAGTAAAGAATCAAAGGGCTCTTTAGTTAACGCCTCTAAGGCCCAATCGGGATCCCATGGCGGCACCCGAACTCTCCTTGAGGAGCACAGTCGGGTCCCAACTTAAGGAAACGCCACACATCGATCCGAACACCTAGCGCTATTCCCTCCACAGAACCTCTACAGCCAGAAACAGTCGCCAGCTGGACCCTCTAAGGAACTGGCCACTAGTTCCTTCAGACACTGTCCTACAGAGAACTCAGACCAAGGATACAGACACCTTTGTCGCCCGGACTTGCCGCCGTGAACAGCAGCCTTCAAAAAGGCGCTAAGCATGGACCTATGTACTAGACGCAGCCTGCCTCCTTGCTCTCAACATGGTGGTGAAGACTGCCGCAGAATAACCCTTCTTCTTCAGCCCCGCCCATTCAAAGGCCAAACTGTAGGCGGGCACCGATCCACCTGAGACATTCGCTGCAGACCTAGCCACAGCAGAACGTCCGCTACCAGCAACTTCTAGGAAATGCCCGTCGAGTAAGCGAATGAGATCAGCCTAGTACGGCCGTCTCGTCCAACCGGGCGCTACCAAGAGTACCTTTCCCCGAAATCCTCGATATGCTAACTACTTGCCCTATGAGAGCCCACGGGGAAAGGACAAGACAAAGACTTTTAACTGGGAGCTTACTGAGCCTCGACTTGGACGAACCATCAGCCGCCCCATTCCTCCACCAGAGAGACCTCCGGGTGAACCCCAAGGAAGCCAATAATATTAGCAAGCGCTCGAATTAAACCATAATGCACATTTGCCACATAAATCAAATCAGGCTCTAGTCGATTCAACTCCCTGATCCTTTCCTGTTCCAGGCGAGTAGACTGCCGTAAACACTGCGACCACCTTAAGCATGCTCTCGTCCCCCCCCAGGCTCCACAAATGGGAGCTTGTAAGGACAGAGCATTGCCCCCAACGATTGCTTCAGTGAACCATCTACTTCTCTATCTTGCGCTAAAGAAGATTGCTAGGGCTCTCTTCCATACAGTGAGTCCACACCCCCTGGTAGTGCAAGGTATGCACCCACCCACACAGTACCCAGGCCTGCCACTGCTTAGCCTCAAAATGTCAATCAAGAAGAGGCGAATTCAGAACAGCTGAACACTTTTTTTTTTTTTTTTTTTTTTTTTTTTTTTAATATCCTAAGGTTTCCTAAACCTGTCCCTGTGAAACCACAGGCATTTGGGCAACTTTCACTATATAATACACAAAGGCACACTTCCAGCCTGTCCCTCCTTCCAACTACAAGTTAGGGCTCTGCTCTTGAACCTAAAAGCTGGCAATTTGCCTAATATCCCGGGACTTAACAGATGCTCCTCAGAGACATGATTAGGAGGGAAAGAACATGTGGTATCAGAGATCAATGCCAAAACTGCTGTCCTATAAAACTAAGAATAAACTTGAGATACGACCACGTGATGCGCACACCGTAGAGGTCGCATCCTGAGCTAGTCCCGGGACCCTCAGACTCTACCGGTGCATTTGAGCCGTTTATTACTGCCCTCACCCGCTGAAAAAATCACCCGTTGCATCGGAGTGCCGACAGATCCATTGGGTGCTGATCAAGCTGCTCTGCTGCATGGCGACCACGGTAAAATCGATGCGGGGGGATCGGGGGCGAGGGGCCGGCACAGCTAAGATGGCGGAGCCCGCCCAGATGCCAGTATCACCGCAATCGCCGAAATCCCCTGCCTCTATTGATGAGATGTCAGCGGCCGTAAAATCAGCCCTGTTGCCTCAATTTGAAGCCCTCCATGAGAAAATGGATGGGCTGAAATCTGCCTTTGACGCGCTGAGTAAGCGGCAGCAGGAGGCCGAAGATCGTGTGGGGCTGGCTGAGGAAAAGGTGGAAACCCTGACAGCGGAGGTGGCGGGTTTGCGATCCCAACTTTCTCAGCATGAAGCCAAACTCGATGACCTGGAGAACAGGTCTAGACGAAATAACCTGCGCTTCCTGGGGATCCCTGAAGCCACTCTTGATAAAGACTTGCGTGGATATTTAGAGGCCCTGATCCTGCAGATGGTGGAAGAGGGTGCACTAGGAGGTAAACTAATTATTGAAAGGGTACATCGAGTCGGCCCACGGCAGCCTCGCGACCCCCGCCCTCGAATTGTTTTAGCAAAATTCCTCCACTTTCAGCAGAAAGAACTGATCCTCAAAACAGCTCGGCAGAAGGGGGAGGTGATCTTTAATAACAATAAGATTCGTGTAGCCCAAGATTACTCCGTGGCATTGAGCCGGAAAAGAAAGGAATATGCCCCCCTCTGTGGAAAGCTGATTGATGCAGGGATTCGGTTTTCGGTGCAATATCCCGCTAAATTACATGTACTTGGTGAGGGGGCTCCTCGCACCTTTGACTCCGCCTCGGCAGCTGAGGAGTATGTGAACCGGCTCTATCTTCAAAAAACCGCAGTGTCAGGGACTCCCTCCACATGATTTGCTCTACTTTGACAACATAATTTTCTGAACCTTTTTTGGAGAGCAAGGAAGGGGAAATACAATGTAGCCCCAGCTACGGAGAGTTCTGCAACTGTTCAATGACTCAGTGTCCTATGGATACATTAACAGTTACAAATTGTTTCGTACGGCAACAAAGTTCCCAGCCATTCAAATCCCTTTCTCTGGGTCTCCACGTGCTCTGTCTTTAAGGGCGCACTAGTATCCGGAGAGGTCTCTATGGCCACTATTTCTGATTGGTGGCCCCGGCATTGCAATCGGCTGCAAGTTCGGGGGGGGCGGATCGGCTTGACTCCGCGTTTAGGTGAACAAGTTGCTGCCCCGGAAGAGGAGGGTCTCCCCGAGATATGCCAGCTATCTTTGAAGGCGTGGAGAGGCCCGAGAAAGAACCGAGCTCCTCCTTTTAACTTTTCATCAGCTAAGCCTAGCGAGGCAGGATACTACCGACAAGGGCGTATAAGCCTTCCCTTGGAATTTTCATGTACTCTTTCTTCTTACCAGATGCCATGTTCCTTCTGCCCTTTCCTGTACTGTCTCGGTGCACGGAGCTCCTACTGATTTAGGGGCACTTCGATCTGGGCGGGAGGGGCCTGGTCTGCCCTTTGTGGTAGGGGTTGCCATAGCGGCTTCTCCGATCGATGCTCTACCCCACCGGAACTCATCTACCGTTTTCCACATATGAAGGCTCCCCGAGATGGTGGGGGAAGGAGGAGACTCCCCGCAGGGGCCAAGGAAGCATTTCAGCTAGTTCACTTGAACTGATTTTCTCATAACTAAGAGTTTTTATTGATAACTGTTTATTCCTGAAACGTTTGTACTATTCAATGACGGCAGTTGGCTAAGCCGCACAGAAGAGTATGGGGGCAGAGTATCCTCTCCGTATGATCTGACTAAAATTCTTGATCACGATGTCCCTTTTATGTTGCCCCTAGGGTTGGATTAATCGGCCACCGGCTCCCCCGCTCCATGCTAAAGCCTGCCTTATACTTCTTTTTAATTAACCTCCTTGTGTATACAAGGCTTCTGCCTATAGCCACGCCCATCCCCTCCATACTCCAACCCACTTACTCTTCTGCAGCGATTTCCCGGGTGTAACACTTGCCTGATTGATATAATTTGCTGCAATCATTGGTCTTTCAGTCTCAGGGGGCACCTGCACTTTTTATTTTACCCTGATGGTTGTCTATAACAAGCAGGCACACACTCAGGGCTATGCTGTTTTTTTTTTTCTCATTGGCCATTTTGGTTCCTACTCACTGTGTTTACCTAATCACTCCCTTCGCTCTCCCCTAAGATTTTAGCCTGGGGGTCTCAAATAATATTTCTCACTGTACCTAGCGGGATTTGTTACTTTCAATACGGTGCTATGTGCACAGTTTTTGCTGTTATTCCCCCTAGGATTTCTCCGTGCCAGCTATTTATCCATTTATAGGCAGCAATATGCCAGGTCGCGTTGGAGATATGTTTTTCCTTCTGCACTACCAGTGTGGTGGGGGGAGGGTGGAACTCCTTCCAAGCAGCTTGTCTTGGCTGGGGGATAGATGTGGTAGACGGGAGGTGTTCCTTGGAGAGGGGGGGGCTCTAATGTCTTTTTCCCTTCTGCGGGGAGGCCCGCCTACAGGCCAGACCTGGGGGTGGCTCTCCTTACACAGTGGTCTGGAGGGTAGGGGGGGGATGCCTAGGGATGGTAGAATGGGGGTACGTACCTCTGCGTACGGGGGCTTCTGGGTGGGGTGGTTGGCGGTAGGTAGGGGTTTTTTGTTTTTTTTTGGGTCTGGGGGGGGACGAAGGGACGTGCTCAGAGGGGTCTCGGGAGGGCTACCTAGGAGGACTTAGGAGTAGATAGCCCCGTAGCTAGGAGGTAGTGAATAGGGGGTTGGGGTGGGTTTGGGTGGGTTGGTGGGGGTAAGTTTATAAATGGGGGGGGCGGTTGGGGGAAAGTGTATAGGTGTTCAAATTAGGGGGTTTGAGTGGGGAGTATGGGGGAAAGGTCGTCGCACTCTATTATTGATGCAAAGAAACCACATGGTTCCTATTCGGGGACATTCGGGGAGACCCCAGGCTGGGGGGGTTTCCTTAAGCACGATGGGCTGGCAGCGGGGACATCTAGGGACCGGAACCCTCTGAAAGTAATAACCTGGAATGTTTGTGGACTGGGTAACCCGATTAAGCGATATAAAGTGCTCAAGGCCCTGGCTCGGCAGCGGTGCGACATTGCGCTATTACAAGAGACCCACCAGACGGCCGAAGAGCATGCTAAATTGTGTCGGGAATGGGTGGGACAGACATGGGTGCGCCTGCACTGGGTAAGAAAGGAGGAGTGGTCATACTTATTCATAAACGGGTGCGCTTTACGTTGCAACGGCAGTGGGCCGATCCTAATGGGAAATATTTGCTATTATATGGGTTATTGGAAGACCGGGACATTATACTGGGAAATGTATATGGCCCCAATACATTAGATCGAGACTTTCTTCCACCGTATTGCCGCCAAAATTGAACAACTGCCGGATGTGCCTCTGCTGGTGGGGGGGGACTTCAATGGTGTTCTCGACGTGAGCTTAGATACCTCGGCTGCTAAAGTAACGAGAGATAGGGTGCTTGGCTCTCAACTGTTGCAACGCTTTCGGTCCCGTTTAAATTTGGTAGATCCTTGGAGATTGTTGCATCCCTCGGAGAAAGAGTTTACCCATGTTTCGCGGGCGCATGGGACTAGTGCGAGATTGGATTACCTTTTGCTCTCCACTATCATATTTGCCCAAGTGGTGGAGGCGCAGATAGGACCCTTGGAGATCTCCGACCACGCTATGGTGTGGTTTGAGTTGCATTGGGGGAGCGGGACCCGAACATCTCGCATATGGAGGTTCCCCACTGAGCTCTATCATGATAACCAATTCCGACAGTTTTTGGGTCAGCGCTGGCAAGATTTTGAATTGAACCACCAAGCTCACAAGGACGACCCGGAACTGGTTTGGGAAACTGCCAAAGTGGTGTTGCGGGGGGATATCATTGGATATACGGCTCGGAAGCGGAGATTGATGGCAGAACAAATTATTCGGTTGGAGCAGCAGGTATCACAAGCGCGGGTACTTAGTGGCCGTGCCCCTACCTTGGCCAATCGCAAACGCTTATGGGAATTACAGGTAGCTTTAAATGAATTACTTCATCAGAGAGCCAAGAAATCGTTAATATATTATAAATATCGCTTACAGTGTTTTGGCGATAAGCCGGGGAAATTATTAAGTCGCTGTTTGAAAGGTCAGAGAGGAGGGCGGGGGGTAGCGGCACTTAGGGATGAACGGGGGAAACTACACCAAAAGCGGGACGTGATAAGTGAGATCTTCAAGGGTTTCTTTCAAAAGCTATACTCAGCGGAGGAAAGTGACCCCGATGTAATGGGAACCTACCTCCAGGGGCTACAGCTCCCTAAGGCGACAAGCGAAACAGCGGGCCCTGTTGGGGCGTCCGATAACCCAGGAAGAGGTGCAACTTGTGATTACGAAAGCCACTTGCTATAAAACTCCGGGACCCGACGGCTATGGGGCTGAATTCTATAAACTACTGTCGAACTGGGTTAGCCCTCTGTTAGTGGATACTTACCGGCATAGATTAGATGGCATGGGTAGACGATGGGGAGAGAATCAGGCGTATATTACATTAATCCCCAAACCGGGCAAAGATCCGCTGCAGGCGGCCTCCTATAGGCCGATCTCCCTGTTAAATTTTGATATGAAGGTGATGGCCAAGATCTTGGCGGAAAGATTGGCGGGATTCCTAGGGGACATCGTTCATGATTCACAGGTGGGGTTTGTGCGGGGGCGGTACGCGGTCCGCAATATTCGCAAAATCTTAACATCGTTGGAATGGGTGCGCGGCCATCGGCTCCAGTCCCTTTTAGTAAGTTTCGATGCTGAAAAAGCGTTTGATAGGGTTAACTGGACGTATTTGCAGCACCTGTTACCGCTATACGGCCTGGGGCAAGCCTTCTGTGATATGGTTAAGAGCCTATACGATGCACCGACGGCTCGAGTGCTTTGCAACGGGGTCTTATCGGCGCCCTTTCCCCTATATCGAGGTACCCGGCAGGGCTGCCCCCTATCCCCTCTCTTATTTGTTTTGTCTCTCGATCCTCTAATACGGCATATAGAACTTGATCCGCAAATTCATGGAATTGGGATCGGCCATCAAAGGTTTAAGGTGTCGGCCTTTGCCGACGACATGCTGGTACACCTGCTGGCCCCACGGGAATCATTGCCTAGACTGTTACTGGAATTTAGACTATTTGGCAGTTTCGCGGGGCTCCGGATCAACGAAGAGAAATCAGAGGCCTTAGATGTTTCAGGGCAGCTGCGGGGACACTGGGGGGGGGGGGTTCCCCCTGAAATGGGCGGGGCAGACGTTTAAATATTTGGGTGTCCTTCTGACCGGGGTACCACAGGACCTCTACCATATTAACTTTGAGAGAATTTTATCGGGAGTCAGGAGCCAGTTGAGGGCGTGGAATCCGCTTCCGTTATCGCTGATGGGGAGAATTGCCGCATTCAAAATGGTAGTGTTGCCCCGTATACTGTATTGGCTACAGACCCTGCCGGTGTGGCTATTGCGGCGGGACCTGCTTAGATTAGAGAAGGAGATACAACGTTTTCTGTGGAAGGGGGCTAGAGCGCGGATTCCGATGTCCCGTATGATTGGCAGATGGAGCAGGGGAGGCTTGGGACTCCCGGACATAAGGCTTTATGCTTTGGCGTGTCAGGCCCGTCATATTGGGGACTACCTGGGCGACACTAATGTCTATACGCCACGAGACCTCGAGGAGGCCTTTGTGGCCCCTCTCACGTTGTTGGGGGTCCTACATGCGGATGGAGCGCACCTGCCACCGCGTTTTACGCGAAATGTTATGTTCAACGCGCTGCGCCGTACCTGGCGTCAACTGAATAGCTTCTGGCGACGGAATTGGCAGGTGTCCAGCTGGCTGCCTATTCGGGGAAACGTGCACTTCACCCCGGGTTCCGATTCCAAGGCGTTTCAGCTATGGCACCGTCAGGGACTACGGTACATAGGGCATGTAGTGGACCTTACTGGTAAATGTAAGTCGTTTGCTGAAATTCGGGGGGAGTTTCATCTGCCCCCTACTCAATATTTTGCGCATCTCCAGCTCTCTCACTACGTGGCAAAACTGCCCAAGGAGGAACTGGGTGGAGACAGATCGGCGCAGCTTCTCGAATTCTTTGACCTTGGGGGCGATGCACCACCGGCGATAACGGGACTTAAGTCCCGGCTGGAGGGTTTTGGGATACGACCAGATTATGGGAGGGTGGAAACGGCCTGGGCAGAGGAGCTGGGGAGGGTGGTGCAACCTGACACTATTTGTGCGGCGGTGGGGCGGATACCAACCTTAGTGGGGGGAGCGCGGTGGAGGGAGGTCCAATACAAAGCCCTGACACGAGTGCACTTTTCACCCCGGCGAGCGTTGAGAACTCATATCACCCAGGACGGGTCTTGTCCGCGATGTTCGCTACCTTTGGCCACCCTAACCCACATGTGGTGGCAGTGCAGGCGCATCCAACCCTACTGGTCCCGTATCCGTAGATATCTCATGGGGTTGTTGCAGCAACGATTTCCGTGGACTAGCGTTTTAGTCATTTTAGACCAATTACATCCAACCCTACCTGTGGGGAGATGGGAGCGGTTATTGGTGCGTAAAGCCTGTCTGGTGGGGAAAGGTCCGATTCTTCACAGATGGAGAGATCAACTCCCACCCACATTCTTGGAGTGGCGCAATGGTTTCCATCAGCTGATGCTTGTGGAGCGTTGGAGGGCCCGGGGCTCCGTAAAGCAGTGGTCCACTTTTATGTTAATATGGGAACCCTACATTCAGAGTTTAAGCTCCCGCTGCCGGGCTGAAATTGTGAATATCGGTTATTGAACTGGGTGTGGTAGGGGTGCGGCGACCTGGGGTGGGGGGTGGGGGGGTAGTGGGGAAAGTTATGGGGGGGCATCTTAGATTTAGTTTTTACCAAAAATAAATGAAAATCAGAGGTGTCTTGTGTGCTGTTTGGAATACGTAACTGTTGGGGTTTGTGCTTCGGCGGAGATAAGATCCCACTCTGCTGAGGCGCGTTGTGTACCATCTTTGTTTGTATTGAAAGTTATGTATTTGATGGTTTCTATATAAATAAAGTATTCAAAAAAAAAAAAAAAAAACTAAGAATAAACTTAAAAATAAGAGGGCTGACAACAGCCCCCTTAAGGCTGAGGAACTCCCCGAGCCTCAAAAAACCTACAAACAAAAGAAACACTAGGCCCAAAAATCTAGCTATTCTACCTGTTGTCTTCCTCACATAAGCAGCTCCCTGCAACTCTCACCATGCGGTCCAAATACCTAGAGAGAAAATGGCCACCCATTCGCCAATGAATTTTGGTGCCAAGAACAGCCGCCGCTGCAAAAAGGAGGCCTCAGCAGACCGACCGAACCCGAAGGCCTTACCTGCAGGGCCGAAAGCCACACAGCCTGCTCCTACCGCCTTGAATTCCTCCGATCCTCAAGCCGCGCAGATGCGCCTGGCAGCCGTGGTGAGGACCACTCAGCCGGTTCCACAGAGTAAAATTAAAATCCCACAGCAATGGAGAGGCTCTGTCTCACACAGCTTCAGTGTGGCTGTATAGGTCCCAGAGCTCTCTCCCGTACTGTCCAGGGAGAGAGATCCGCACCGGCGAATGCCTGCAGCAAGTGAAAATAACTGACAAGGAGGGAAGGCGAGAGCTGCTACTAATTTAAAGAGCCAGGCTCAAATTTAAAATTGCTGTAAATATAAGGAAATTTGTTCCTAATAACTAAAGGGAACTAATCCCTGATTGCCATTTAACTGAATTAAAAGTAAAATTAAAAGTAAAAATCAGAATAGAATTTGTCACACTAAATGCTCCTTATCTGTTCCCCCCCAAGTGAGCCCAGAAGCTAGGCTCACTATGTCCTCCTGCTGCATGGAGACTGGACACACTGGAGGCTGATGGGAGATACTAGCAGGCTATATCCAGTGATGTCACGACTTTGACATGCCCAGTCTCCAAGCTGCAGGAGGAGGTGCACAACCCAGAGGTGGAGGACTAAACTGGAGGAACGATAAGGAATATCCGGTTATTGCTGCATAACCCGAAAGCCGCCGAAGCTAACCGGGCAGCAGCGATATTGCATGAGGGGTGCCCACGCCTCCACTCCACCTCAGAACGCCCCCAACATGCCCTGTTGCTAGCCAGATAGCATTGAAACGCATAGGGGACATAGACAGGGATATTTAACGGCACTACTCATGTATGTGCTGTTGAATATACCCATCTAAGGCATTTACATGGTTTACAGGACTGTAAACTGTGTAAATGCCCTTCGAATATCGGGCCCAAAGTTTCTAAATCAGCGGTTCTCAACTGGTGTGTTGTAAGCACCCGGAAGGTGTGTCACGGAGCCAACACATGTGCTAGTAGCAGACATAGACAACATTCTGCAAATGTGTCCTGAAGCTGGCAGGGGCAGGAGACGCGTCCGCAACGGCCCTGGCAATTTGTGTTCAATGAACACTCAGCTGTGCTCCTTCTCCATGCTGCAGCATCTGGGGCACCTAATATGATTTCAGTTCCGGGTGTGTTCCGCGCACC
Organism: Ichthyophis bannanicus; assembly: GCA_033557465.1. Taxonomy (NCBI): domain Eukaryota; kingdom Metazoa; phylum Chordata; class Amphibia; order Gymnophiona; family Ichthyophiidae; genus Ichthyophis; species Ichthyophis bannanicus. The sequence goes on along the minus strand of CM066032.1, from coordinate 1,510,410,267 downwards.
CATAAGTGAAATAATTCAAGCGCCATTTGCAGTTGCAGCTGGGAGAAAGGAACACAGAACCAATCTACGTCAAACAAGAATCACTGGGGCTGGCACATGCACGTCTCCTGCCCGGTCCACTGCTTCTGCCAACTCTGGGGTTGATTGAGGCAATAATGTTCACAAACTCAGGCTTAATAAAACGCTCCATCAACAAACCACACGCATTGTTCAGCATAGTAAAGTCCATAACAGGTGAACCGGTCTCAGCACAACCCCCTATGCCTCAGCCGCAGGACTACGCGAACTACCTGCAATCAAAGATGATTAAAACCAACACAGACATAAATGTCAATAACGCCTCCACATCACCTAAGGCATCCCATGCAATGCCACTACACAACTTCTCCACTGTATCAAATAGAGAGGTTGTGAACATTATTGCCTCAATCAACCCCAGTACAGCTCCTAATGACCCATGTCCAGCCAGCTGGATCAAGGACATGCGACATGACCTCAGTCAAATATTGAGCAAAATACTGAACCAGTCTTTCTCAACAGGTTCATTCCCGCAGAGTCTAAAACACACTTCCATCAAGCCCCTACTGAAGAATAATAGACTGGACCCATCCAAGGTTGATTCCTTCAGGCCTATCTCGAGCATACCACAGCTCGCAAAAATCATTGAGAAGGCCGCCCAACAACAAATCCAACATCATATTGACACTGAAGCACCACTAGATCCATCTCAACATGGCTTCAGGGAAGCACATGGAGTTGACACAGTCCTTACAACCCTATTCAATGTTCTGGTAACAGGAATAAATAACATACAACAGGGGTTCGTCCTCATCTTCCTGGACATCTCCGCCGCTTTCGATTCTGTGAGTCATGACATACTCCTACAACGCTTGAAAGATAAGGGGATTCAAAGCACAGCACTCGAGTGGTGTAAATCATACCTATCTAACAGGTGGCAACAAGTAAAAACAGGTCACGCTTCCTCAGAACCATTCCTGCAATCACAGGGAGTACCCCAAGGATCGTCCTTATCGGCACTAATGTTTAACATCTACATGCAGCCAATATGTGACTTGATCAGATCCTTTAATGTACAATGTCTCGCTTACGCAGATGACATCCTCCTATATATGCCGTTCACAATTGAACATCCAGTATTCTCCCCAATAATCAACTGTTTTGAAGCTGTAGCCGAATGGTTGCTATCACAAAACCTTCGGATTAACCACAACAAAACTGACGTTCTTTTTGTCACAAGGAACCGTAAGTTCATACCTCCTCCATCACTACTCGTCAACAACATAGAGTTGAAATCAAAAGCTACCATCCGTTACCTCGGCATCACATTGGATCAGCACTTGGACATGACAACGCATGTCAAGAACATCACAAAAACTATATATTATAAGATCAAATCGCTACGTCACCTCCGCTCCCTACTAGATCCCACAGACTTCCGAACAACCTTCCAGGCATTAGTCCTCCCACACCTGGATTTTGCCAACATCATCCTTCATGGCCTCCCTCAATCAACTTTAAATCCGCTCCGCCTAGCCATGAATACAGCCGCCAGAGTCCTCTCCGGCTCATCAAGATCTGACCATATAACACCCATCATGAAAGAACTGCATTGGTTACCATTACATGCCAGAATCCAGTATAAGTCTTTAGTCCTTACTTTCAAGGCACTAAATAACTGCCCCCCTACGCCAATCAGCAAGCTTATCCATGGCACCCTGGAAAAACAGAAAAAGGAGAACCACATCAATGAACACCTTAATTGTCCCAAAAATAATAACGAAATGCACTAAGGCCACCTCCAACAGGGCCTTCTCCTTATTTGCACCTCTAAACTGGAATGCGCTACCTCACGAAATCCGTGCTATCAAAAACCTAATCCTATTCAGAAAAGCATTGAAATACCACTTGTTCACAAAATGCTACCCGGAAGTCAACCTAGACATTAACAAAACTAACACCTCAATACAACCCGAAAAGGGCTAGTTGGTCAACCTTCTCTAGTCCTATTAGTGAACCACTTTACAACATCCAAATGAGTTTTATTACTGTATATATCATTAAGTTATTCTGTACATAGTTTCCCCGGTTGTCCTATTGTTGAAGTTCCCTGTTCAATGTAAAACTCAATGTTACTTGTATACATTGTAGTATGTTCTTGTTCAATGTACACCGCACTGATTGTAATAGCGCGGTATAAAAGAAGTGTTAAATAAATAAATAAATATTGATGCCATTCCCACTGAAGTATTTCAGCAATCAGATGTGGCTGTTGCCATATTCACAAGGCTCTGCCAAGAAATTTGGCTAACTGACTGAAAAGATCTGTGTTTATACCAATACTGAAGAAAGATGATCCAGATGACTGTGGAAATTATTGCACAATCGCTCTGATCCCACATGCCAGCAAGATTCTATGCAAGATCATCCAGCAGAGACTACAATCATACCTGGAACGAGAAATGACTGAAGTGCAAGCAGGTTTCCGCAAAGGGCGAGGAACGAGACACATCATCGCAGATATGAGATGGACCCTTGAAAAGGCAAAATTGTACCAAAAGGATATCTATATGTTGTTTATTGACTACAGCAAGGTGTCTGACTGTGTAAACCATGAGAAACTGTAGGCCACATTAAGAAGTATGGGTACAGCAGAACACTGATAGTTCTCTTGCACAACTATTACATTGATCAAGAAGCAACAGTTTGAATTGAACAAGGAAAAACTGAATGGTTTAAAATCATCAAAGATGTACGACAAGGCTACATACTTTCCCCCTACCTGTTTAATTTATAGGCAGAACAAATCATCAGAAAAGCAGGACTGCACGAAGACAATTGAGGTGTGAAGACTGGTGGAAGACTCATCAACAACCTTTGCTATGCTGATGACACCACAATACTGGCTGAAAGTGAAGATGATCTGGAACATTTGCTTCTCAAGGTCAAGGAACAGTCTTAAATGGGCCTGTACCTTAATGTAAAGAAGACAGATCCTGAAAACTGGCAAAATCAACTCAATCACTGATGGAAAAGAAATTGAAATAGTGGACAACTTTAATATGCTTGGAGCAATCAATAAAGAAACAACAAGCAGTCAAGAAATCAGATGACACATTCCTCTTAGCAGAATGGCTATGAAGGACCTAGGCAAGATTCTCGAGAGCCGAAATCTCTCTCTCTATACAAAGAGTCAACTTGTCCAAGCTATGGTATTTTTAATAACATTTTTTGGATGTGGAAGTTGGATAGTGAAAAAGATAGGAAGAAAATCAATGCCTTTGAATTATGGTGCTGGCAAAAAGTACTATGTATACCATGGACTCCCCAAAGAACAAACCAGTCAGTACTAGAGGAGATCAAACCAAAACTTTCTTTAGAAGCTCAGATGACAAGACTTCGACTTTCATACTTTGGACACATCATTCGAGAAAGACATCATGTTTGGCAAGGTTGAAGATCAACGCAAAAGGGGAAGGCCAGCAATGAGATGGATCAATACAACAACAGCAGCTATGGATACCACTCTATTAACAATGAGCTGCCTGACTGAAGACTGAACACAGTTTAGGACAGCAATCCAGAGGGTCACCATGAGTCAACGCCGGCTAGACGACACTTAACAACATCATATATAGTCATGGTTTAATGGGATAAACCCAACATGGATTTAGCCAAGGAAAAGCTGGTCTTACTAAACTGCTATATTTTTCTTAAAAGTATTAATAAACAGGTAGATAACGGTGAGCAGGTTGATACAGTGTATCTGGATTTTCAGAAAGCCTGCAATAAGGTCCCTCATGAGAGACTCTTGGGGAAATTAAGAAGTCATGTGATAGGATGCAGTGTACTATTGTAGAATGGGAGCTGGTTAAAAGAAAACAGTGAGTAGGGCTAAATGGTCAATTCTCTCAATAGAAAAAAGGTAAATAGTGGAATACCCCAGGGATCTGTGCTGGGCCTGCTGCTTTTTAACAAATTTATATATGACCTGGAAATGGGAACAGGCAGTAAGGTGATCAAATGTACAGAACACACAAAAATATTCAGTTATTAAATCACAAGAGTATTTTGAAAAATTGTGAAAAGATCTTTGGATATTGGGAGACTAGGCATCCAAATAGCAGTGAAATTTAATTTGGACAAGTACAAGGTTATGCTCTTAGGGAAGAACAACCCATACTACAGTAACACAATGCAAGGCTCCACATTAGGAATCACCACCTAGGAAAAGGATTTATGTGTCATCATGGATAATACATTGAAGTCCCCTGCTCAGTATGCAGCGACGGCCAAGGAAGCAAATAGAATGCTAGGAATCATAAGGAAAGGAATGAAGAATAAAACCAAGGATATTATAATGTCTCCATATCACTCCATGGTGCATTCACACCTTGAATATTGTGTGCAGATCTGGTTGCCCTATCTAAAAAAGGATATAGCGGAATTAGAAAAAGTACAGAGAAGAGCAACCAAAATGATAAAGGGAATGAAAGGATATCTCTATGAGGAAAGGCTTAAAAGGTTAGGGCTCTTCAGTTTTGAAAAGAGGCAGCTGAGGGGAGATATGATTAAGGTCTATAAAATATTGAGTGGAATGGAACAGGTAAATACAGATCAGTTGTTCATGCCTTCAAAAAAGTAGAAAGATTAGTGGATACGCAATAAAGCTACAGTGTAGCACATTTAACACAAATCTGAGAAAATATTTTTTTCACTCAACACGTAATAAAACCCTGGAATTTGTTTCCAGAGGATGTACAGTAGTAAAAGTTGCTAGTATAGCTGGGTTTTAATGAGATTTTGGCAGGTTCTTGGAGAAAAAGTCCATAGATCACTATTAAATTAGACTAAGGAAATACACTGCTTACTTCTGGGATAAGAGGCATGGAATCTTTCTAGTTTTTGGGAATCTGATAGGTACTTGTGACCTAGCCAGGGCCGGCCCGTCCATTGAGCGAGAATGTTTTTTGCACAGGGCCCCGCGTTTCAGGGGGCCCCGCGCAAAAAACATTCTTTTTGAAAAGTAAAATTGAAAAAAAAAAAAAAACCTGTCTGCTGCCGTGGTCGGGGCCGCCGCGGCAGAATCGAGCGTGCCGCGGGGCCCCCCTGTGCACGGCAGAGCCTGCCCTCCTTGTAGCAGCTCTCTCTTTGGAGCTGAAGTCAGACGCGCCGGCTTGCAGAGCGCGAGGGAAGAGTTTCTCCCTCGCTGCTCTGTTAAGCCCGCGTGGGCTGATGGGAAGGTCCCATCAGCCACCGCGGGCTTAACAGAGCAGCGAGGGAGAAACTCTTCCCGCGCGCTCTGCTCTGCAAGCCGGCGCGTCGGACTTTGCCGCTCCAAAGAGCGAGCTGCTACAAGGAGGGCAGGCTCTGCCGTGCACAGGGGGGCCCCGCGGCACGCTCGATTCTGCCGCGGCGGCCCCGACCGCGGCAGCAGACAGGTTTTCTTTTCTTTTAATTTTCGCTGGGCTGGGCTGGGCTGGGGGGGGTTTAGGAGTGTTGATGGGCTGGGCTGGGCTGGGCTGGGGGGGGGTTTAGGAGTGTTGATGGGCTGGGCTGGGCTGGGGGGGGTTAGGAGTGTTGATGGGCTGGGGGGGTTAGGAGTGGTGATGGGCTTGGGGGGGTTAGGAGTGGTGATGGGCTGGGGGGGGTTAGTAGTTGTGATGGGCTTGGGGGGTTAGGAGTGGTGATGGGCTGGGGGGGTTAGGAGTGGTGATGGGCTGGGGGGGGTAGGAGTGGTGATGGGCTTGGGGGGGTTTAGGAGTGGTGATGGGCTTGGGGGGGTTTAGGAGTGGTGATGGGCTATGGGGGGGCTTAAACTAAAAATTGGGTGATGGGGGATTAGGACTGGAAATGGGCTGGTGGGATTAGGACTGGGAGTGGGCTGATGGGGAGGTTAGGACTGGTAATGGGTTTGGGGGGGGTTGCTAGGACTGGAAATGGGCTGAGTGGAAGGGGGCTTGAACTGCAAATAGCTGATGGGGAGGGGGGCTTGGAATGGGCTCTTAGGGGAAGGAGCTAGGACAGGAAATGGGCTGATGGAGGGGCTAGGATAGGACTGGGAATTGGGTGTTGGGGGAGCTAAGATTGGAAATGGGCTGTGGTGGGGGCTTGGATTGAAATGGACTCATGGAGGGGCTAGAACTGGAAGTAGGTTCATGGGGGGCTTGGATTAGAAATGGGCTGAGTGGAGGGGAGCTAGGATTTAACATGGGCTGATGGTGGGGCTAGGAAAGGACTAGAAATGGGCTGATGGGAGGCTGGTATTGGAAATGAGCTGATGAAGGGACTCGGATAGGACTGGAAATGGATGGGGGAGCTAGGACTGGAAATGGGCTGATGTGGGGACTAGAAGGGAGCGGATACTGGGTGGGGCTGCAACTAAAAGGGAGCTGATGTTGGGGGAGAATAGAAGGGGATGGGGCTGGGAGAGTGAAATGGAGAGGGGAAGAATATTTTGTGTGGGAGGGAAGAAAAATCTACAATTGGCCGGGTATTGGGAGACTAAGGGGCTTGTTTACAAAGCCGCGGTAGTGGTTCGCGATCGCAGCCGCGGCCCCATTGAAATCAATGGGGCCGCGGCTCCGATTACGATCGCAAACCGCTACCGCGGCTTTGTAAACAAGCCCCTAAGTGGGGATTGAGGATGGAGGGGTAAAATTTGAGTGGATGAAATAGGAATGAGGAAAGAGCAAAAGGAGAAAGATTATTATGTTAAAGCAGATGTAGAGAGAGAATGGAAAAAAACTAGAGGAGAGAAGAAAGGACAAATGGACAGCAGACGATGGAGAGTTAGCAGAAGACACAAATAAACCAGAAGAAAGTGACTGGAACAATTGCAACTGAAAAAAAAATGCACAAAAGGTACAAAGATATCTCTTTATTTTGAATTTATTAACTGGAATATGTCAGCTCTGGGAAATGTGCATCATTAATGTCGGTGCTTTGTTTAGTACAAGAGGAAATTAATTTATAGTTTTATTTCAACATTGTTGTACATTCCAAGTTTGGCTTTTAGGGTTCCCAGTTTAATTATTGTCTTCCTGTTTTTAAATTGTGATTCCTTGTTTGGTGATGGTCTATGTTCTGCATGTGTAACTGAGCTGAGGTATTCTGTTTATGTAATTCCTATTTGACATTGCCACTTGTTCTCTTTCCCCAGTAGGTCATGTATTGTTATTCTCTGAAATGTATTGGTTTAATATTTGCAGTGTTGCCTTTTGATAGGTAGGGTATGGTGCTTTATGAGTCTTGGTAGTGCTGTTAGGATACGGTGGGTTTGCTATGGGTTCTAAATGGGCAGTGTTTGTAGTAGTTCCTAATGTGCCTGGCAGTTGGCACTGGATTATAGTAATGTAGAAATCTTTGTCTTTCTTTATCCATACACTCATGAAGAGGCATGTTTACTAAAAGTTAGTGTATGGTAACATTATGCAAATATTTATGCAAATGAGGCCCCTTATGCAAATGAGGCCCCGCACCGAGTCTCCGCACATGGCCCCGCACCCCCCTTGGGCCGCCCCTGGACCTAGCCATCATTGGAAACAGGATACTGGGGCTTGATGGGCCTTTGGTATGACACAATATGGTTTAACTTATATCATTATGGTTCTTGCCACTTGCAGTTGTAAACTATTCCACCCATGCTCTCCACAGAGCAGGGCTAGGGTCATTATTCTATTTACTTCCTGTTGCCTAAAAAGGTAACATAAAAACATAAGATATGCCATATTGGATCAGGCCAAGGGTCCATCAAGTCCAGTATCCTGTTTCCAACAGTGGCCAATTCAGATCACAAATACCTGGCAGGTTCCCAAAAGGTATACAGATTCCATGCTGCTTGTCCCATGGGTAAGCAGTGGATTTCCCCGGACCTCTTTAATAATGTTTTATAGACTTTTCCTGCAGGAACACGCCCAGACCTCTTAAATCCAGCTACTCTAACACCTTTAACTACATCTTCTGGTTACAAATTCCAGAGTTTGATTATGTGTTGAGTGAAAAAACTATTTTCTCCGATTAGTCTCAAATGTGCAACATTGTAGTTTCATTGCAAGTCCCCTAGTCTTGACTTTTATAGGAGTAAACAAACGATCTACATTTACCCACTCCACTCCATTCATTATTTTATAGACTCTATCATATAGACTTCCCTCTATATAGCAAGATTGAGAGAGCAGAGGTCCGATGTAGCATGCTATCTTGGTATCTCCTTAGATTCCGCTTTATTGTTCCACGACCACCTGTCCTCCTTAATTCGCCGCTCTTTTTGTTCTTTACGTTAGATCTGTTTGCCACTTTCTTACCACTCCTTTCCTAGTTACACTTCTACTTTCCCTTGTAATGACCAAGATAGACATTGCTCTTGCCGGTCTCCCACAATACCAATTTTGCAGACTCCAACTTCTACAAAACACTGCAGCCCGCATCATCACACACACGCTTCCCGCACAGATCACGTCATGCCACTAATCATCCGCCTCCACTGGCTCCCCATCGCTTTCAGAATCCAGTTTAAGGTCTTAACTTTCGTCCACAAAGCTATCCATACCAGTTCACCCCAATACCTCTCCGATCGGGTCCATCTCCACCACTGTTCCCTCTAAGCTGTGCGCATGTGCACGCGCACACACCTTGCCAAGTGAGCGCACATACTTTACAACAGAGCGCACAAAAGCTACGGTTCTGATTCTGATAGAAAACACAGACGTCTTAAAATTTAAAAGTTGTTGTGTATTTACGGTTTTCTCAAGTTCTACAATATTTTCTAGTGCAATCAATGTGGTATACATACTGTATTCTGACGTGTAGTCAAATTTTAAAGTATATAACTCCGAGTGTCGTTATGTGGCGCACAAAAATGTAACCTTCCTTCAAAAGCTGCACAGCTGATATTTTATGCGCACACAGCCTACAGAAAATTAGAGGGAACATTGATCTCCACACTCCCCAGCGTTCACTCCGGCATATTCACGCCAACCGTATGTCTCTCCCCTCCCCTTCATTGGCAGACCTGGAATCCACCCGTAATTCCACTTTCTTCTTTCTCGGTCCCAAATTATGGAATTCCTTCCTCTCAGACCTCTAACTGGAATTCTCGTTCACCAAATTTAAGTCAATGCTGAAAACCCACCTCTTCTGCTCTGCCTTCAATCTCCCCTCCCCTCCCTCACCTTACTGAGGCTCGCTGCTTCATTCCCTACTCTCCCCTTCTCTCATGTCTTGTCTTACTCTCTCTTTCCTATTAAACTGATGGTGTTCTTTTCCTTTTTCTAGCAGCATTTTTTGAACCTCTGTAAACTGCTCTGATGTGCGTATGCGGAGTGGTATAACGAAATAAAGATAAAGTCAACCAATTTCTGATCCAGTTCATCACCTTGGGACCCATCCCCAAGCTGTTGGGTTTATTGATAAGCCTCCTATGAGAAACAGTATTAAAGGTTTTGCTGAAATCCAAGCTGAGAGGCAAGATGGCGGTAGGACTCGGCGTTGGGGGTGCAGCTCTGCGTTGAGTTGAGCGGGATTTTCTGGCAGCCGATCCTCTGTGCTCATTTTTCAATGGGGCGGAGGAAGAGAAAGCAGGTTAACCTACCCTCGGGTTTGGCGGCGTCCTTGGAAGCTGGTCAGCGTACGCTCATCTCATGTGGCTTTGATCCCCCTGTGCCTGGAGCGGCGTCTTCGACTGCAGTGCCGGAGAGGTCTTCGGCATTGCTGGGCATATCAGGAGTGTTTCTCTCTCCTGATTAGCGTGCCCCCCATTTCAACCCGGACGTTTTTCCACGCCAGACGGAGTGCTTCCCCCCCGGTCTTCCAGAGGGTGCTCCGGTGCGGGGAAGTGAAGAGGGCTCCGTGCTGGTGGGTTCACTTGGTATTCCAGGATCCCCGCGGCTGTCAGTGAGGACACCCGGTACGGGTGAGACTACTCCAGCAGCTGGGCAACAGCTTGTTGGGATAGGAGGAGGCCAGCTGCTGGTCACTCAAGGGCTGATAAGACCTGCTGTGATAACATTGGAATCGCTGTGGGAAGCCATAACTTCATTAACTTCCTCTCTAACCATGGTAGTGGGTACTGTTAATGCTGATTTACTGTCTGTTAAGGAAGCTGTTTCCCTGATTTCTACGGCTCAAGAACAACAGGCTGGTTCTGTCTCTCAGCTTACAGCTAAGATTGATCACCTTCAGGACGTTCAAGGGACCCTAATCAAGGACAGAGTGTTGATGACTAGAAAGATGGAATATCTGGAGATCAAACCCGGAGGAATAACCTCTGGTTATTGAATTTTCCTAAATCACTGGTCTTATCTCCTCTGGAAATGGTGAGGAAATACTTCTGTGAGGTGTTAAGAATCTCGCAGGAGCATATGCCTCCCTTGACCAGAGCTCAGTACCTATCCTTGGGGGGGGGGGGGGGCTCTAGGTAAGGGATCAGTCCTACTCAATGTGCCGTTTGGCACTGGAGAGTTAACAGGGTTTTTGGAAAGCTCCCTGGATGTAATTACTGAGAGAACCACTATGCTTGTAACCTTGGCGTTAGAATCTGATAAGTCTCTGATTCTTCGTTCATATTTTAGGAATATTAAGGAGCGGTTTTTTGGCTCTCAGGTCTGTATTTTCCCAGATCTTTCAAGGGTTACTCAGACCAGGAGGAAGGAGTTCCTGTCTTGTCGAGCTAGGACTCAGACCTTGGGGGCCACTTTTTTGTTAAAATTTCCCTCTCGTTGTTATGTTTCCTATCAAGGTAATAATTTTTTGTTCTTTGAACCCAAACAGCTCTTGGAATTCCTTATTGCTAGGGAGGGTATTGATATTGAAGTTTCTGTGACTTCTCGCTTGGCTGACGTGTAAGTCTCTGCCTGTCTATTATATAGTTTCTGTGTGTAAATAAAGCACAGTTACTTACCTGTAACAGGTGATCTCTGGGAACAGCAGGAATAAGTCTTCACATATGGATATCGTCGGTACAGACGGAGCCTGCGCGGGAACGCTCCCCAGCGTCCAAAAGGAAAGCTTTTGGGAGCATCCCACAGCACCTGCGCGCTGCCTTCCCGCCTTTCCTAACCGCCTCTCTCCAGTTCGAGTTTTAAAGCTGAGACAAAAGAGAAAGAGGAAAGGAAAGATAGACAGAGAGATACAACTCCTAGGGGAGGTGGGTGGGTTGTGAAGACTTATTCCTGCTGTTCCCAGAGATCGCCTTTTACAGGTAAGTAACTGTGCTATCTCCAGGAACAAGCAGGAATGAGTCTTCACATATGGGGACTCCCCAGCTAGAGATGCCTGGGAGATCACCCAGATTGTGAGTCCCTGGGAAGGGCTCCACCTGCACCCATGAATCTCAGGCATCCAGTCAGGGATGGAGGGTAGGAGTTGATTAGGTATGGAACAGGTGTTTGAGAACAGCCTGACCAAACAAGGCATCCAGGCGGGAGTCCTTGTCCAAGCAGTAATGGGCTGTGAAGGTGTGAACCGATGCCCAGGTGGCTGCTCGACAGATCTGGTCGATGGACACAGAGCTAAGATGAGCCATAGAGGCTGCCATGGCCCTCACATTGTGAGCTGTGACATGGCCCTCCAGAGAAAGATTCTTGCTCTGGTAGGCAAAGGAAATACACTGAGCAATCCAATAAGACAGAGTTCTCTTGGAGACTGGAAGTCCTAAATGAGAAGGATCAAAAGCAACAAAAAGTTGAGAGGACTTTCTATGTTGCTGTGTCCTTTGTAAGTAGAAAGCAAGTGCTCTCTTACAATCCAGGGTATGAAGATTCCTCTCTGCACTAGATGCATGAGGTCCTGGAAAAAAGACAGGTAAATACACCTCCTGGTTCAGATGAAAAGGCGAGACCACTTTAGGCATAAAGTGAGGATTAGTTCTGAGGACTACCTTGTCATGATGGAACCTTGTATAAGGAGGATTAGCCACTAAAGCTTGCAACTCACTGATACGGCGAGCTGAGGTGACTGCAATGAGAAAAATAACCTTCCAGGAAAGGAATTTCAAGGAGGTAGTGGCTAAGGGTTCAAAGGGTGGCTTCATAAGCTGGCCAAGAACCAGATTCAAGTCCCATGCCACTGGAGGTGGTCTAATGGGAGGTTTAGTCAAAAGAAGGCCTCTCATGAATCTTGCTATAAGAGGATGAGAGGAAATAGGTTGTCCATTGAGAGGTTTAAGGGATGCTGCAATAGCACTCAAATGGACTCTGACTGAATTTGTTTTAAGGCCTGCATGGGATAAATGCAGCAAATAGTCTAGTAAAGAATTCAAAGGTATTGCAAGAGGGTTGAGACCCTTCTCTGCACACCAAATGGAAAACCTTTTCCATTTAAAAGCACATGAATGTCTGGTGGAAGGCTTTCTGGAAGCATGAAGGATATCCTTCACCTGCTGAGAAAGGTGTAAATCTTGAAGGTCTAGGCCTTCAGCAACCAGGCCCTGAGATGAAGAGACTGAGGATTTGGGTGCCACAAGGTTCCCTCCTCCTGGGAGAGGAGATCTGGAGCAGACCCCAGGTCTAGGGAGGGAGCTTGAGAGAGATGCAGAAGTAGAGGGTACCACACTTGGCGTGGCCAAAGTGGTGCTATGAGGATCATAGACCCCTTGTCTCTCTGAAGCTTGAAGAGAGTTTTGGGGATGAGGGGAATAGGTGGAAAGGCATAGAGGAAGTCTTTCCCCTAATGAAGGAGGAAGGCATCCCTGGCCTGAACTCCCTGACATGGAATCCTGGAACAGAACCGGGAAAATTTGGCATTCCACGGACTTGCAAACAGGTCTATGTCTGGGGTACCCCAAATCCGAAAAATCCTGGCTATCTGGTCCCCATGGAGGGACCATTCGTGCGGAAGCAGAACTCGACTGAGTGTCTGCTCAAGAGTTTTGAACCCATGGAAGATACACTGCCATGAGATGGATTTGATGCTCTCTGGCGAAGGCCCACAATCTCAGAGCTTCGTTGCAAAGCGACAGAGAGCCAGTCCCTCCCTGCTTGCTCACGTAGAACATGGCTACCTGGTTGTCCGTGTGGATGAGGACTGTCTTGTAGCTGAGCAGGGTGTGGAAGACTCTGAGAGCCAGAAAGATTGCTCTGAGCTCTAAGAGGTTGATATGAAGAGATGTCTCCTGTGGAGACCAGATGCCCTGGGTCGAGAGATCTCGTAGATGAGCCCCCCAACCCTTTGGAGAGGCATCTGTTGTAAGGGTTGCTTGGGGTAACACCTGTTGAAAGGGGGACCCCAGCAACAGATTCTGAGTGGACTTCCACCAGTGGAGGGACCAAAATAGGCGACTGGAGGTTGCTATTTTGTCTGACAGGCAACCTGATGCCTGGGTCCATTGGGTGGATAGGGTCCACTGAGCTGCTCTCATGTGAAGGCGAGCATAGGGAACCACATGCACCGTGGATGCCATGTGGCCTAAAAGTTGCAACATCTCTCGAGCAGTTAAATGAGATTTTAACTGAATCTGGGAGGCTAACTGCACCAAGCGTAGGCAACGGGCCTGGGGAAGACAGGCCCTTGCAGCTGTGGTATCCAGTAAGGCCCCTATGAACTCTAGAAACTGAGTAGGGGTAAGATGGGATTTTGGAATGTTGATTACCAGTCCCAGATACTGAAGAACATGCCTTGTGCAGGCCAGGGAAGTCTGGGCCTCTGACTGGGATGGAGCTCGGATGAGCCAGTCGTCCAGATATGGGAATACGAATATTCCTAGAGTGCGTAGGAATGCAGCTACTACTGCCATGCATTTTTTGCAAATTAGAAAAAAAGTCGTTCACTGTGAATCTTAATACTGGACTAGAGAAATCTATCAAACACTGAATTTCCTCAAGGTCTCAGTAAAAACTGTAGCAAGGCCTTGTAGACTCACATCAACATAAGGCTACTTGCACGTTCACATCAGTGACCTCATTAAGCAGAAAGTCAGAACCCTAGATCACTACATAGATTTTTTTAAGTCTTCTCAAACATAGAAACTCTTCTTAAAGCATGATAATAATGGCTTCAACAGAGAAGATATTTGAATCGTTTTCCCGGAGTGCTAGGGGTCTGCACAATTTCTCCTCCTATTATATTGCTTCGGATCCCAACGTCAATCCCCGGCACCTCTAGACGTTTCACACTACTGTTTCCTCAGGGGACCGTAAGATACATCTAAAAACAAAACAATGAAAATTCCATTAAATCTCCAATCCTATCCTTTTAAAAAAACCTTAACCCCACACATAAAATCACCCCATCAAAAAACAAAACAGAACTCACCAAAGATGCTGCCCGCGTCTTCACTCATGCTAGCATAAAGTCCAGGAATTTACATTCCACTTCAACAAAAAACGCCGTGCATGTCAACTAGCGCTCTGGCGCCATTTTTAAAGGTCTCAACGTCTACCAATCCGAGGCTGACAGCTGTTGAACTTATCGCTCCTTCCATTCTTAAAGGAATAGCTAATTCACCTCAACCAAAAGCCTAATGCACGTCACAAAACTCCTCTGTATCTCAAACTAATCTTATGCTACCCTTTGATACAAGAAGGGTCCATACTCTCCATAGTCCCTTTTTACCCAGCATTACTAAGCAGGTCCATACTTAATGAACCCACAGCTCTTATCTATTCAACTTCACACAAACGGCGCATCCTGGTTCATATACATGTTACAGAACTGCAAAAAAACTAAACACATGCTGCCCATTCTATAACGTTATTCAAACCATTTGGCTCCAAGGTGTTAAAAGTATAAATTAAGCGCTGCTCCTGTGTGGTTAGAATTTGATCTAATGATTTACCCGCCCTCCCCCGCTGAATTTGAGTCAAACACAGACATCGTAGCTGTTCAAAAATATGTTTTTTTTGTATACAATGTGTCACTAGTGGTGCTGTCAGTACCTTGCAATTTAAACGGCTGCGATGTTCTCTCATACGCACTTTAAAAGGCCGAATTGTCTTTCCAATATAACAAACCGCAAGGACACACTATCGCATACACCACATTGGGGGAGTCACACGTCGTTATTCGTTTCAGCGGAAATACGATACCCTGATATTCAAAGAACGAAGCTGTAATCGTGATATCACAAATATCACATGTACCACAAGCTTGATGGCCAGCCTGTTGCAACCCCTCATAGGCATCCCTGAGCTCGGGCAAAACTGCGGGACTCAACCACTCTTAAATTTCGGTGCCGCTGCCACACGCATCTCACCTTTTTATCCTGAAGTCCCGGCACCACTGCCAAAATATTGCTGTGTTTTTAAAAATTTTTTTGGATATCTGTACTCAATGGAGAAAATTTCGAAACGAAATTTATATTAGTATCATCAAATTCATACGTTAAGCCAGGGGATCTCATTGTCAACAACGCCGCTCTATAATTACATAAAGCTCGAGAGTAGGCTCGTTTAAGAGTCTGCCTGGGGTAACCCCTTCTCTCAAAATCACTAAATAGCTGCTTAGACTTGATCTTAAAATCCTCCTTACTTGAACATGCATTTTGTGAACACTCTTGGAGCAGAGGCCAGACCGAAAGGAAGCACTTTGTATTGGTAGTGCTTTCCTTGGTAAAGGAACCAAAGGAATCTTCTGTGTGTTGGATGGATGAGAACATGGGTGTACGCATCCTTGAGATCTAGAGAACAAAGCCAGTCTTGACTCTGGAGGTACGGAAGGAGAGTTCCGAGAGAAGTCATCTTGAATTTCTCCTTGCATAGAAACTTGTTCAATTCTCTGAGATCTAATATGGGTCTGTAGCCCCCTGTTTTCTTTGGAATGAGAAAATAGGGGGGAGTAGAACCCTGAGCCCTGTTAAAGAAGGGGTACTTCTTCTATTGCCCCTTGGGCAAGAAGGGTAGCAATCTCTTGACCTAGAAGGTTTAGGAGAGATGTTGGAGAATTGAACTGTTTCACCATGGTGTGAGGAGGAAGGTTTAAGAAATGAAGTTTGTACTCTTCCCTTATGATGGAGAGGGTCCACTGCTCTGCTGTGATTTGTTCCCATCTGGGAGCAAAGTGAGCTAACCTTCCTGGGATGGTGAGAGGCTCTGGATTTTCTAGAGCCAGAAAGGCTAAGTTCTCTAGTGGAAAGTCAAAGGCCCTGAGGAGGCTGAGGCTGTTGGGCCGTAGCAGTCCTCGCAGCCTGGGTTTTGGCCTGTTTTGGTTGTTGCTGTCTCTTTGTAGCAAAACGACCTTGAGAAGAGGCCTGACCATAAGAAGAAAATTTCCCTTTCTTTGGGAAAGATCCCTTTTTGAACAGCCTCTTTTTAAAAGGAGCAGTAGTAGACTTTGAAAGTCTCTAAAGCAGAATTTTCAGCATCCATCTGGTTGGCCTTTGCTTGCCAATCTTTGCCAAACAGGTTTTCGCCTGTACAGGGAAGGTTACCTAGACCATCCTGTACCCAGGATTCCAAATCAGAGGCTTGCAACCAAGCAACTCTGCGTACACCTATGGCAATAGCCGAGGCTCTACTGGCCCCCTCAAAAGAGTCAAAGGCTGCACGGTTGGAAAACTTGGATACATCCTGTGCATGTTTAAGCCAGGTGATATATTCTTCTCTCTTATCTTCTGACATAAAAGGAGATAAGGTTTGCAGATGATCTGTAACTTCTTTCAGAAACATCCCCATATAGAGACTGTAGGAGTTGATTCTGGCTACAAGCATACTGGCCTGGAAGATTTTCCTGCCAAAGGTATCTAGGGTTCTGCATTCTCTTCCTGGAGGAGCAGAGGAGTGCCTTTTTGTACTCTTGATCTTTTTCATAGCAGACTCTACCACAATGGAGTGGTGAGAAAGCTGAGTCTTATGAAAACCAAGACAAGGAGGAACACGATACATGGTGTCCAACCTTCTGGAATGAGGGGAGGTGGAAAGAGGAGTCTCCCATATGCCTAACATGTGATCATAAAGAATCTCATGTATTGGTAAGGTGGCTGCCTCTTTAGGAGCCTTAGGATATTGAAGGATATCTAATTTTTTGGCTCTAGGTTCAGTTTCAGAGGTCACTGAGATGGACAAGCCTTTGGCCACCTCCCTAATGAAGTCCTGAAAAGACAAATCTTCAGGAGGAGACATTCTCCTTTTTGGAGAAGAGGGTTCCTGAGGAAGGATCCCAGATGCTTCAATTGAGGCCTCTGAAGAATCAGAGTCTTCAGAGGAATCGAAGTATCGACTGTCTGGATGCTCTCGCAGAGCCCGATATGAGTACCGGGAGGTATCGACATCGGGAGAAATCGGTACCGTGTTGGTACTGATGGGCATTACTGGATAGCGTACCGCTGCCGTCGATGCTGATGTCGATGCAAGCGGTACTGGTATCGGAACCGAAATCGGATCCTGTACCAGAATCGGTATGGGTACCGACAACGGGGTATGTTGCGGTACCGTAGGCGTCACAGCTTGTATGAATGCCGTGACGGCACGCTGCATGGTCAGGATATTCTGATCCATTGACGCCACCAATGTCTGGATGTCGGTACCGGTGGAGACCACCGGTACCTCAGAACATTATAACAGGTGATCGGTCGAGGCCGAGCCATCGATGTCAACCTGTGACCCCATAGGTAGTGCTTTGTAAGCCGGAGCCTCCTGCTGGGGTAATTTTGCTGGTGTGGGTACCTCAAGAGTAAGCCCGGGGGCATCTCGATACTTGGAGGGAGATGAACTCTTTGAGGACCGGCCAGATTTAAGTTTGGTTACCTGAGATCCATGGGATGAAGAAGAAGCCCTGGAAGACGTCGATGCCACAGAAGCTGCATCGGAGGGAAACAGGACACTGAGCTTGGCTGCACGATTCTGTAACCCTCTTTTAGACATCATGGAACAGGACTCACAATCCGCAATGGAGTGGTCAGGACCTAAACATTTTAGACACCAGTCATGGGTGTCAGTGACAGAAATAGTGCTACTGCACTTCGTGCACTTCTTAACCCCGGAGGCGGGTTTTTCCATGAGGAAAAATATATCTGTAGGCCTAAGGCCCCAGAAGAAAAAATGCACTGAAGAGAGTAAAAGTTTATTTATTTTTATTTTTTTAAGAAAAAAGACCGGTGTACCGGTCCGGAAACGAGAAGGCAGACACGCGACTAAAGAAAAATAAAAGAAAATAAGAAATTCTTCAGCGGTGACAGGAAACACGACCTGCTGGCTCCGCGGAAAAGAAGAACTGGAGAGAGGCGGTTAGGAAAGGCGGGAAGGCAGCGCGCAGGTGCTGTGGGATGCTCCCAAAAGCTTTCCTTTTGGACGCTGGGGAGCGTTCCCACGCAGGCTCCGTCGGTACCGACGATACCCATATGTGAAGACTCATTCCTGCTTGTTCCTGGAGATTAGTTTTTCTTGGTGCCTCTTCTTTCTTTGATTGTGGTCTAAATGTAGATGCATGTCTATTCTTCTATACTTTTTTTGCTTGTAATGTTGCTGGATTTATGCATCTCTCTTTGCATTCACAGAATTCTTTAAATGTTGCTTTCAAATGCCAATAAAAAGTTAAATATAACAGCCTTGCAAGAACCTCTCTGAGCTCTTTCAGTATTCTGGGATGTATCCCATCCAGTCCTATGGCCTTGTCCACTTTCAGTTTTACAAGCTGTTCTAACACATCATCTTCTGTGAATGGTGTGGTATCTACTCTATCCCATTTGTATATTTGTCACGTACAGGTGGTCCTTCTCCAGGATTTTCTTTAGTAAAAACAGAAGAGAAGTATTTGTTTAGCATTTTTCCTTTTTCAATGTGACTTTCCACAAATCCGTTCTCGGCACTTTTGAGTTCTGCAATTCCACCTCTTGATTTTCCTCCTCTCCCGAATATACCTGAAAAAGGTTTTGTCGCCACACTTCACATCTTTAGCCATCTTTTCCTCTGCCTTTGATTTTGCTATCCTTATTTCTCTGTTTGTCTCTTTTAGTTTAATCCTGTATTCTTTTCTGTGTTCCTCTGTTTGTAAACTTCTGAATTTTGTGAAAGCTGTGGTTTTTGCCTTTATCTGCGCAGCCACTTGTTTGGAGAACCAAATAGGTTTCCTTCTCCTCTTGTTTTTATTTATCTTCCTTACATATGTATCTGTTGCCCCTTTTATTGCCTCCTTTAGTTCAGCCCATTGTAATTCCACTTCCCTTATCCCCTCCCACACTGCCAACATCTCCTTCAGGTACTTGGCCATTTTACTGAAGTCAGCGTTTTTGAAGTCTAGGACTTTGAGCTTGCTGTGATTGGACTCTGCCTTGGCTTTTATCTCAAACCACATTGTGTGATGATCGCTGCTGCTCACATGGGCACCCACTCTGTTGGTGAGTACTAAATCCAGTATTGAGCTTTCCCTGGTCGGTTCCATCACCATTTGTCTAAGTAAAGCATCGTGGAAGGCATATAGAAATTACACTTACCTGGTAATTGTCGTTCCTTGAGTTACGACAGTTTAGTCCTCTACTTCTGGGTTGTGCACCTCTTCCTGCAGCTAGGAGACTGGGCATGTCAAAGTCGTGACATCACTGGATATAGCCTGCTGGTATCTCCCATCAGCCTCCAGTGTACTATTGACAAAGCAAACTCAAAGGAACAACAAATAAGTAACTATACCATAACTTTAAATAACTCCCCATTCTTCAACCGGAGGAGCCTTTTAAACCGTATCCGTCTTATATTTTCTTTTCTCTCTTTTTTTTTTTTTTTTTTTACTTTACATTCATGTCCCCCATATGCAAACACGTATCCTATACCATCACCTCGTTTAAATAAGAGAAAAGAAAGAAAGAACAGAGAGGGATACTCACTGCGATCTAGAAACTGAAAGGATCTGTCTACTCCTTGAGATTGATGCTTCACTCCGCCTGAAAATAAACTCTGAAGAAATCACACTCCTGGGCGGGAATGAGGACTAAACTGTCGTAACTCAAGGAACGACAATTACCAGGTAAGTGTAATTTCTATTTCCTTATCGTTCCTCCAGTTTAGTCCTCTACTTCTGGGACGTAACAGAGCAGTAATCATTGGGAGGGACCTATCAAGCCAACTCACCACACTGCCGACCCGGAACAGGCTTCCTTTACTGCCAAAACATTTAGGCAGTAGTGGTTACTGAGGAAATGAAGAGACGACCTGGAAGCTGCTCTAGAAATCCCTCCTGGTGTAATGACACGGTGATTCACCCATGAAGCCGCTTGTGCCCTGGTAGCAAGAGTCAGAAAGCCCCCCGGAATCATACAACCTCGCCAGCAGAAAGCTGAGACAACCACCGCCTTAACTCAGTGCGAAATGGCCGCCTTCGCAGCTGTTTTCCCTTTGTGGGGACCTCCAACCAGCACACAAAAACAAAGAAAGGAACATCGCACCCTGCATGTAATGTTTCCTATCGGTGTAAGCTACGAATAAAAACCTCCCCTTCCAGAAAAACCGAGAACTGGAAGAGAAACCAATAGGCTCAGGAGAAAAATCAGAAAACCACCTTTTGGAAGGACGACAGGACTGCTCGCAACCACCACCCTCTATCCAGAAAGGGTGAAAATGGCTCATTAGATGACAACGCCTGAAACTCCGAAACTCGTCGCACCGAACAACGAGCTATCAAAGCCACTGTCTATAACAGCAAATCCTTTACCGACGGCTGGAGTAAAGAATCAAAGGACTCTTTAGCTAACGCCTCTAAGGCCCAATCGGGATCCCCCGACGGCACCCGAACTCTCCTTGAGTAGCGCAGTCGGATCCCAACTTAAGGAAACGCTACACATCGATCCGAACACCTAGCGCTATTCCCTTCACAGACTCCTACAGCTGGAAACAGTCGCCCGCTGGATCCTCTAAGGAACTGGCCGCTAGTTCTTTCAGACACTGTCCTGCAGAGAACTAAGACCAAGGATACAGACACCTTTGTCGCCCGGACTTGCCGCCGTGAACAGCAGCCTTCCAAAAGGCGCTAAGCATGGACCTACGTAGCAGAAGCAGCCTGCCTCCTTGCTCTCAACAAGGCGGCGAAGACTGCCGCAGACTGCTGCAGAATAACCCTTCTACTTGGGCCCCGCCCATACAAAGGCCAAACCGCAGGCGGGCACAGATCCACCTGAGACATTCGTCACGGACCTAGCCGCAGCAGAACGTCCGCTACCGACAACTTCTAGGAAAAGCCTGTCGAGTAGATGAATGAGAAAAGCCTAGTACGGCCATCTCGCCCAACCGGGCGCTACCAAGAGCACCTTTCTCCGAAAGCCCCGATATGCCAACTAGTTGCCCTATGAGAGCCCACGGGGAAAGGACAAGACAGACTTAATGGGAGCTTACTGACCCTCGACTGGGACGAATCATCAACTGCCCCATTCCTCCACCAGAGAGACCTCTGGGTGAACCCCAAGGAAGCCAATATTAGCTAGCGCTTGAATCAAGCCATAATGCACATTTGCCCCATAAAGCAAATCAGGCTGTAGTCGATTCAACTCCCTGATCCTTTCCTGTTCCAGGCGAGTAGACTGCCGTAACACTGCGACCAGCGGAAGCATGCTCTCGCCTCCCCAGGCTCCAAAAATGGGAGCTTGTAAGGCCAGAGCAATGCCCCCAACGATCGCTTCAGTGAACCATCTACTTTCCCATCTTGCGATAAAGAAGATTGCTAGGGCTCTGTTCCATACAGTGAGTCCGCACACCCTGGAAGTGCAAGGTGTGCACCCAGCCACGTGGTACCCAGGCGTGCCCCTGCTTAGCCTCAAAATGTCAATCAAGAACAGGCGAATTCAGGACAGCTGAATACTTTCTTTATTTTCCTTCCTTCTTTATTTATTTATTTATTTTTTATTTACAAAGACACCTCTAAACCAAAAATGCCTTCAGCATATGTTAAGAGACGCTCTTTCCGTGCCAACAATATGAAGTAGAAAGAACTCCCAAACACAGGCATACTAATCCACGGCCGTCCTGCTAGAGTAACGCCCCATTCCGTCTGACTGCACAAAGATGGACTTTATATTTTAAGTTCAACTAGCACCTGGTGATATGAAATACAGCTCTCATTCTGCAGTGGCAATTGAGTCAGCAATAAAGAAGCCGAGAAACTGCAGACAAGTTCCCATTATACCACCTGGTAAAGACTCCACTTTTAGACCACTGAAGCAAAAAAAGCATGCGAGCGTGCCTTGTGTCCTGCCAGCAGCTGATCGAATTGAAGGGATTCAGTGTATGCAGGGCATTGTCCAGAGAACGCAAGGCCCCTCCTCCAGGCTGACTCCACATTCACAGTCTAAACCGGCAGTCACCTTGGCTGATGCCGATCAGCGCAGAAGCCATCCTGTAAGCCCAGCATATGAAGAATGCCTACTAGAGTCTGAGCCGCTGCCATTGCTGCTAGAGAACTAGCCTAGCTGTTCTGGCCCCCCATTAAGGCATTCACTGAACACTAGCAAAGACTCTCCGTACTGGAGAACCTCTGATAAATGGAATGGGAGCATAGATAGCTCCAAAGGCCAGAGTTCTATTTCGCAATCCCTCTCCGCTGAGCTACCTTTTCCATATGTAAAATTAAACCCCATATAGCCAAAATTAAGACATTACAAATCTACCGTAAAATCTTATAATTTGGCAAAGTCAAACTAAACAGGAACATTTTCCATTAAGAAACCACACAACTATAAAATTCTTCCCATGACATAATGCTTATGGCAGAGCATTCCACATCTGTGGACTGGCCATGGCGCTCACCCAAGCACCTGTTACAACTGTCCAAGAGAGTTATCACCATAATTCCTTTTGACCTGAATAGGTTTACAGCGGAACATAGCGCTATATCACAGCAGCTAAGCCAAAATATTATCCTACCATATAAATCGACTTTAACGCTGTATAGGACCTTCTATGGATAGCGGAAGGAGATTCTGGTAAATCAACATAGCTATGCCCTTTTTTCTTTTTTTTTTTCAAGATAGGACTCCAAAAACCAAGTTTCCGCCAACTCCAATGAAATCAAAGCAGATCCGCTAAAATTACCCAAACTGCTACTATAGCTTTGCAAGAAGCTACCAGCCCCCGCTGCACCCAGTGTTCCTTCTCCCCCTTATCCTGGGAGATTCTGCATTGCAGGAGGCGTTGCCCACCCCCTGCCAGCCTACTGCATCTGCCAGGGAGCTGAAGAGCAAAATAGAAAGTACCCCTGGAAGCAAACAATGTCCCATCCTTGGGATCCAGGCGCAAAAGGTAAAAATCAAAAGTAAAATCAACAGTGTTAGCTAAAAATGAACAAGGCTATCTCTCACTAAAGCGAGTTTCTTTTTCTTTTTGAAATCCCACCGAAGTCCATGGGACCCAAGCTTTCGAACACAGCCCCTGATGCTGTGCATTAACCGCAACCAGAGAAATGAAATGAAACCCTGCTCTAGTAATAGATGAGAATTTCTTGGGAAGGGCCTGCTAAGTGTTGCTATGAAACCCACAAGCACCTCACCAGGCCTCCCCCTGCAGTCAGAGAAATAGCAGTGGGATACACCGACCACCTTGCAAATGGAGGTCTGAGAGGTTGTTGCCTGTGTGAACCTGATGAGTAATATGATATTGTATGGTACCACTCACCCCCCAGGGATGGGGGCACTGAATACTTTATGTGATTCATGAGCAGCGCTGTCATTCGGTGGCCTTTAGGGCAGCAGAGCCCGACCAATGATACAGAAATTAAGAGCTTTAAATCTTGGTCATATAAACTGGATTCTCAGACCTTACATCACATCACCGAGGCTCTGTGGTGATTTCTTTCCTGATCTGCAGATAATGGCTGCCTGCACAGTCATAGAAAGGCACTATTGAGTGTACCAGCTGCCCTCTGGTGGCCATAGACCGTATCACAGGCACTTCCCGGTTGGCAGTTTAACTGCCAGTCTATTTTTGTACATTCTAAGGTTTGCTAAACCTGTCCCTGTGAATTTTGGGCAACTTTCACTATAGACTACATAAAGGCACACTTCTAGGCTTTCCCTCCTGCAAACTACAAGTTAGGGCTCTGCCCTTGAAACTAAAAGCTGGCAATTTGCCTAATATCCTGGGCCTGAACAGATGCTCCTCAGAGACATGATTAGGAGGGAAAGAACATGTGGTATCAGGGATCAATGCCAAAACTGCTGTCCTGTTTTTAAGTTTATTCTTATTTATTCTATAAAGAGGATTGACAACAGTCCCCCTTAATGCTGAGGAACCCCCTGGCCTCAAAAAAAAAAAAAACTACAAACAAAAGAAAAAAACAAACACTAGGCCCAAAAATTTAGCTATTCTGCCTGTTGTTTTCCTCACGCAGGCAACTTTCGCGATGCGGTCCAAATACCTAGAGAGGAAATGGCCGCCCCTTCGCCAATGAATTTTGGCGCCAAGAACAGTCGCCGCTGCAAAAATGAGGCCTCAGCAGACCAACAGAGCCCGAAGGCCTTACCTGCAGGGCCAAAAGCCACACAGCCTGCTCCTACCTCCTTGAATTCCTCCGATCCTCAAGCTGCGCTGATGTGCCTGGCAGCCGCAGCGAGGATCGCTCAGCCGGTTCCACAGAGTAAAATTAAAATCCCGCAGCAAAGGAGAGGCTCCGTCTCACACAGCTTCAGTGTGGCTGTACGGGTCCCGGAGCTTTCTCCCGTACAGTCCAGGGAGAGAGATCCGCACCGGCAAATGCCTGCAGCAAGTGAAAATCACTGACAAGGAGGGAAGGCGAGAACTGCTACTAATTTAAAGAGCCAGGCTCAAATTTAAAATTACTGTAAATAAGGAAATTTGCTCCTAACTAAAGGGAACTAATCCCCGATTGTCAATTAACCAAAGGTAACTGAATTAAAAGTAAAATTAAAAGTAAATGAAAGGTAAAAATCAAAAGTAAAATCAGAATTTGTCACACTAAATGCTCCTATCTGTTCCCTCACAAGTGAGCCCAGAAGCTAGGCTCACTATGTCCTCCTGCTGCAAGGAGACTGGACACACTGGAGGCTGATGGGAGATACCAGCAGGCTATATCCAGTGATGTCACGACTTTGACATGCCCAGTCTCCTAGCTACAGGAAGAGGTGCACAACCCAGAAGTAGAGGACTAAACTGGAGGAACGATAAGGAACCACAATTTTTTTTTTACTTCTTTCCAGATTTGCAGAAGGAATACTCCAATCCACATTGGGTAGATTAAAGTCACCCAATATGATCACTTCCCCCTTCATGACAATCTTTGCAATATCAATAATGAATTCGCTATCCATTTCTTCGGTTTGAGTTGGAGGCCTGTAGAGTACACCAGTATGGATGACAGTGCCATCTCTTTTTTCCAACACAATCCACAGCGATTCTTCTTTTCCCTATGTCCCCTGCATTTCAGCAGCTTTAATATTGCTTTTAACATATAGGGCTGCTACTCCTCCTCCTTTTCTACTCTCTCTAGCTCTTCTAACTGGATTATAGCCAGCTATGGCTATATCCCATCCTTATTTATTTTATTTTTTATTTATTTAATAGCTTTTCTATACTGTACTCTTTAAAATCAGTGCAGTTATTAACATTTCTTTGTACAATGCAGGGTGGACTTGCATTGTACTTACACTAAACAGGTATTGCAACTTGGATTTATAACTGGGGTAACTATATACAGGTTGAGCCCTCTGTCGCTATGCTGTTTAGCGACATGGTGGGCTCACATAACTATGTACAAATATTGCCATTTATTTACAATTTTACAACCTTTATTTATTTACCTTTGTCAGTGGGGATGAAATTGCTTAGCGACTATTTACAAGGGTAGGGGGTTAACTAACGCTATTATTTACAGGCTATGCGGTTGTGCCAAGGTGTGGAGCTGCATCATTGTGAGATGGGTGCGCTGGAGGTGTAGTCCTGGTGGTGGAGAGTGGCTGCTTATGATCTGTCGTTAGAGTAGTGCAGGAGGAAGAGATGGTGCTTCAGTGCCTTTCTAAATTGGGTGAGGTCAG
The DNA here is from genome assembly GCA_033557465.1 of Ichthyophis bannanicus. Classification (NCBI taxonomy): domain Eukaryota; kingdom Metazoa; phylum Chordata; class Amphibia; order Gymnophiona; family Ichthyophiidae; genus Ichthyophis; species Ichthyophis bannanicus. The sequence goes on along the minus strand of CM066032.1, from coordinate 1,510,384,352 downwards.
AGATGGACCGGATGGTGGTAGGAAGGACGTTCCAACATCTGGGTGCATAGAACAGAAAGGCCCTGTTTATTGTTGCCTGAGAACATTTCATTATTGTACTTGGAATTACCAGTGTGTTGGCGGCTGCGGATCTTATGGATCTGTTGACGGGAGTGGGGTGAATTAGCTCCATGAGGGAGGTGGAGGAGCGCTTGGTGATGGCCTTGAAGGTCATTAATAGAATCTTGAAGGAGAGTCTGCAATGGATCATGTGATGTAGAAGGTCCCTCTGATCCCGTTGAGATAAGTGAAACAGAAGAATTGGCTTCAGTAGCTGACAGGCAGCTAAAGCACATGGCTCATGGTTTCCAGGGAAACCACAAGCAGAATGAGTCACGAGAGAGGAACACACGCCCCTGCTGCAGTTTATTCCCACAGTCAGGAGTTGAGGCAAAACACCTGGTCGGGGGAAGGGCTAAGTTAAACCCTAGAAAGCAGGGATATAAGAAATGCTCATTAGAGAGAAAGTCAGAGCCAGAGCGGGAGAGAGAGCGAGAGAGAGAGCCAGAGTTGGAGTCGGAGTCAGAGCCAGAATCAGAGCCAGAGCAAGGGCCAGAGCCAGATTCAGAACAGAAACGAGAGTTTGAAGCAGAGAAGGAGCTGTATTGGAGTGAGAACTCAGAGAAGCTGAAGTTGGGAGAGGACTCTCAGGTATAAGTCTGAGAGGGAAACCAGCAAGAGAACCAATGCGAAGAAGCCAGGTAGAAACAGCCCAGGTTTGGTGCCGTGTCTGAAAGGCAGCCAAAGGGAAAGAATACCGGGAAAGCTAATTTGGGAGCACTCACAAACTCCAAGGTTTGGAACCTTAGCTGACCTTGCAGTACTGAGACGTTCTCCTGTACGAAAGCCAAAAGGTAGGCTGAGTAATTGGCTCAGAGATAAAACTGCTTTTAAGAATTTGTCTTATGCTAACCCAGAAGGGTGGGACTCTCTTCCTGCTAAATCCAGTATATATGGTAATTCTCAACCGTATCTGTTAGAGTGCTGTAAGGAGAAGCCTTGATAAGAGAAACTGGGTGTGTGCTTAGAAACGCCGTGTAACAAGTTTCAAACTTACCCAGCTGATAGCCAAGTATGAAGCAATGGAGACAGAACCGGTTGTAGAAAATATAGTAGAAGAACAAATGGATTGTACACTGTCTATTACCGATGATATAATTTCATTGTGCTAAAGCCAGGCTGTTCAGAGAGCTGTATGAATCAGCAGAGAGAAAGCACAAACGTTTTTGGTATGAGAAGTGTTTGTTTAACTTTGAGTGCTGTGAAGCAACTGCACATGCTGAAGTAAGAAGATATTTTTGTTAGTTCTTGTATTGTTTTTCCTGCCAGAGATGTATGGCTATTTGTTCTGAATTTCCTTTGTTTTGAATCCGCCCAGAGGGGAAATAAAATCCTGTCATTTTTGCCTGAAACCATTCGTTCACAACTGCTCCTTATTTGGATAGTAAAAGTGGTACTACAACTCCCATGAGGCAGTGCATGCTCAAAGCCCTGCCATGCTGTCTGAATAAGAAATCCCAGGCAGCTTAACCCTATATGCCTAGGCTGTGGGGTGGCTACTGGTGACAATCGGCAGCCAGTGGAGGTGTTTCAAGATTAGTGTTATGTGATCCGTCCTGGGGGGTCCGAGTAGTATTCTGGCGGCAGCGTTCATTGTGAGCTGGAGTGGGTTCAGTGGGTTCTTCGGGAGTCCCTGTAGAATTGAGTTGGCATAGTCGAAGTGGGGGATTACAAGTGTGACTCATTAAACCATGTTCCTGTAATGGCCACAATGTCCAAGTACATTTCCACCATTACGGCTTCCAGGTCAGGAACTCTGTTGGCTAGGCTTCAAGCATTTGAGCTCATTGCTTTCCAGCATTTGTTGACTGGCTTGCCTGTATTTTGCATGGATTTTGTTCTATACGCTTCTTCCCACTTGCCACTGATGTGTGGTTAAAAGTGTGGCTGTTTCCAATGTTATTATGCTTTTGCTGGGAGCGACATCCTGAACTTGTCCTTCTCCATCTGCCATCCCCTTTCCCTGGTTTAAATGCCTGTCCACATATTGCCTGAATTTTTTCCCTTAGGATCCTTCTACCTGTGACAGAGAGCTATAAGACCATCAACACAATATAGTCTCTTGTTGATCCACTTTTTTCCCCAGATCTCTATATATCTATCTAAACCCTTCTTGTTTGCACCAAGGTTTGGAACCATGCATTAAAGTTGTTTATGCGATGCAGCCTTTCTGCCCCCTTATCTAGAACTTCTGAGAATACTATAGTGTCAACAATGGGTTTGAGTTTCTCTCATAGAGTCTGGAAGTCCCTTTGAACTGCAGAGGCACTGTTTCTAGCCAAGTAGATGACAACATCAATTTTGGAGTGCTCACTTTTTGTACTAACTATACCAACAATTTGGTTCGTATTCCTGCTGGCTGAAGAGCCTGGGAGGCATTTGACCATCTTCTCTCCTTTGAACTGTGTTCCCAAGTTGGTGCCTCTGATGATGGAATCTCCAAATAGTAGCAGTTTTCTGTTTTGTGATTTTTTTTTCATATTTGGTGCATTATCAGTAGATTGGGTATCGACTCTCATTTAAGAGCACTTCAGTTTCCACGGATTGGGCACCCTCATTACCCAAGGCAGAGAAGGCATTATGCAGGGTTATCTCTTTGGGTGTCTCTGTGTTACAGGTTGCAACCTACCAGAGCCCACTGTGATCCATTTGTTCCTGGGCTGTTTGATTCTTTATGGGAGTGGTGGTGGATTCTTTTCAGTTTGTATTCTAGAAGAGGTGTGTTTGATTGCAGCTAATACTTCCCTTAGTGGAGTCAATTCTTTATGCATAGCAGCTAACTTGAGGCATTTAGGGCAAGCTCTTAGGTTTCAAATGATTCTTCTTAGAATGAAAGCATCACATTGAATACACAACATGCTGATTAAAGTGGTTATAAAGTGCATGTTATAAAGTGGTCCTTTGCTGCAAAATTAAGTAGGAGACTTAAGTAGAAAAAAGGCGGTGATAGGTGGAGTGGGAGTGTGGCCTAGTGGTTAGGACAAGGTACTTCAGGCCGGAGGGCCAGGGGTTCAAGTCCCACCTGGGGACAGCAATCTCAGGCCGGAGGGACTGGGATTTCTAGTCCTATAGGCACTCCTTGTGGTCTTGGGCAAGCCACATAACCCTCCATTGCCCATGTTCCCTGTAAGTATTAGCGTATGTGTGTCATATCCCCTCATGTTAAATGTATCTCCCAATTGACCGCTTTGACCCGGTGCATACCTCCATGGTATAAATGCACAGGATGGTCTCTTTCAATTGAAGGCAAGCTCTGCTACGAGGGGACAAAGGATGAGAGTAAAAGGCGATAGACTCAGAAATATGTGGGAAATCTTTCTTTACGGAAAGAGTGATAGATGTATGGAATAGTCTCCCAGTGGAGGTAGTGGACACGAGAACAGTATCTAAATTCAGAAAAAGCATGGGACAAACACAGAGGATCTCTAAAAGTAAAGTGGGGACTATTGTAGTTGATATGGAAGAGCAGAATAGACAGACCATGTAACATATAGTACCATAGTATATGACGGCAAATAAAGACCAGTATGGTCCATCTAGTCTGCCCAGCAAGGCGGCAAGAGTAGGTGCACCTGCCGCTCCATGCAGGTCACCCCTTCCCATGCCTTTGTTTAGGGGTGTACCCACTGCTCCGTGTAGATCACCTCTATTTGCTGACATATAAGAGACAGTTATGTTTATTTTGATTTTATCCTGTTGCTATAAAGGGATCTTTTTCTGCCGTCATGTTTCTGTGTTTCTAAAAAACGCAGGATCATGCGTTTGGGCTGCAAAAATCCAAGGGAGCAGTACAGTATAGAGGGTGAAATACTTCTTTCCACAAATGAAGAGTGGGACCTGGGGTGACTCTTTCTGATGATCTAAGGTGGCTATCATTATTTATTAAAGCACCTTCGAGTCGATGCTGATTCCTGGCAATCCAACAACTCCTGGGTTTTCTTGACATTGTGACCGGAAATAGATTGCCATGCCTTTCTTCCAAGGCAAAGGAGGATTAAGTGACTTGCCCAAAGTCACAAGGAGTACCACTGGGAATTGAATCCTAGTCTCTTGATTAGCAAGCCAGTTCTCTAACCACTAGGCTGCTACTCCACTCCCCATGGTAGCTAAACTGGTAGGAAAGACGACGGCAAAAGCCAGAAGAATGCTTGGGTGCATAGAGAGAGGAATGGCCAGCAGTAAGGAGGAGATGATAGTGTCTTATTAAAATCTTTGGCGGGACCTCATTTGGAGTATTGCGTGCAATTCTGGAGACCACACCTTCAAAAAGACATAAACAGGATGAAATCTGTGCAGAGGGGGCTACCAAAATGGTCAGTGGGCTTCGTTTGCCATAAGGCATATGGGTTCAGACTTAACGATCTTGATATGACTACTTTGGAAGAAAGGCGGATGAGAGGAGATATGATAGAAACGTTTAAATACCTCCATGGCATAAATGCACAGGAGGAAAGCTTCTTTCAGCTGTAAGAAAATCTGCATTTAGGGGATACAGAATATTTAAATACTTCTGTGGCATAAACTCAAAAAGAATAACGTCTTTAAATTGAAAGAAAGCTCTGCAATGAGGGGGCATGGGATGAAGGTAAAAGGGGATAGACACAGGAGTACTTTGAGGAAAGTGTAGTTACTCACCTGTAACAGGTGTTCTCCAGGGACAGCAGGAATCAGTCCTCACATATGGGTGACGTCGGCGCCGACAGAGCCCTCGTGTGGAGCAAATCCCCAGCTTTCTAAGAAAGCCTTTGGGAATTGCATCATGCATGCGGGGTCCCCTTCCTGCCCAAGGGTGCCGTCTTGCTCAGTCAAATGACATAGCTAAAAAGACGGCAAAAAGAATAAAATATAATAGTAGAATTGCAACTCCAAGGGGAGGCTGGAGGGTCGTGAGGACTGATTCCTGCTGTTCCTGAAGAACACCTGTTACAGGTGAGTAGCTATGCTTTCTCCAGGAACAAGCAGGAAGTCAGTCCTCACATATGGGACTCCCCAGCTATAGGCTACCGAGAATCCACAGCTGAAAAATAGGCTCCCTCTACAAGAGCCACAAGCAGCCACAATAGGAATCTACTGAGAGAGTAACACTCCAGTAGCCTGACACCAAAGGGCCTGAGGGTAAGAGTTGACTAGACCTCGAAAAGGTTACAGAGTACAGCCTGGCCGAAAGCACTGTCCCGTTGCGACTCTCTGTCCAGGCTGTAATGGGTTGCGAAGGTCTGGCCCGAAGACCAGGTGGCAGCACGGCAGATGTCTGCCAGCGCAACAGAGCAGAAGTGAGCCACTGATGCCATCTTAGCCCTGACCCAGTGGGCTGTAACACAACCCTGCAACGGAAGGTCAGCCGCCCTGTATGCCCAGGCGATACAGTCCACCACCCAGGTAGACGGCTCACGTTTGGAGATGGCCATCCCCAGCTTACTGGGGTCATAGGATACGAAGAGCTGCGAAGCCTTTCTATAGCCTTCCGTATGCTGAATGTAGAAGGCCAGTGCCCTCTTACAGTCCAGGGTATGCAGAACTGTCTCTTCCCGAATGGGATGTGGCCTGGGAAAGATGGTAGGTAGTACTACCTCCTGATTGAGGTGGAACGAAGAGACCACCTTAGGAAGGAACTTGAGGTGAGTGCGGAGCACTACCCGGTTCCTATAGAACCTTGTATAAGGCCTATCGGACACCAGGGCCTGAAGCTCACTCACTCGCCAAGCCGACATGAGTGCCACCAAGAACACTACCTTTCAAGAAAGATAGCGAAGATGGAAAGTTGCCATTGGCTCAAATGGCAGCAGAGTAAGCTGCCCTAAGACCACATTCAAATCCCATTCGGTTGCCGGAGGGCGAACCGGGGGCTTCAGAAGAAGTAGGCCTCTTAGGAACCTGGACACCAAAGAATGTGTAGAGAGAGGTTTCCCTCCACTGGGAAGTGGTGTGCCACTAAGGCACTGAGGTGAACTCTGACGGAGTAGGACTTAATGCCCAAATCCGAGAGATGGAGAAGATATTGCAGGACTCACTGCAACCTGGCAAGAGAAAGCATATTCTTTCTGCTTCTAGCACCACACCCAGAAACTATGCCACTTGAAAGCATAGGTTCATCTAGTTGATTGCCTCCTTGAGGCCAGCAGAACTTCTTCCACATTTTTGGGAAGGAGAAATGGTGCGAGAACTATCCTTTCAGCAGCCATGCCATCAGGTTGAGTGATCTGAGGTTGGGGTGCAGAATAGTGCCCCCCTCCACCGCCAGTTGAAGTAGAAGCGGAGACCAGGGTTGCCTCGGCTATCTGGGGGCTACCAGAATGACCGAGGCCCTGTCCTGGAGAAGTTTGAAAAGGGTTTTGGCCATCAGAGGTGTTGGAGGAAACGCATACAGGAGGCCTACAGACCATGAGATGAGAAAGGCATCGGCAGCCACTCTGTTTGGATGTGGCTGTCTGGAGCAAAACCTGGACAACTGATAGTTGTGGGGGCTCGCAAACAAGTCCAGTTTCGGCTGTCCCCAGATGTGAAAGCCATTGGGCCATATTCGTATCCAGCTGCCACTCGTGGGGCTGAAGAATCCTGCTGAGCCTGTCAGCTAAGTAGTTTTCCTGGCCTGGCAGATAAACTGCTTTCAGATGCATGTCGTGCTGGACTGCAAAGGAGCACAGGTCCAGAGTTTCCTGACACAGACTGTGGGACCCCATGCCTCCCTATTTGTTCACATAGAACATCGCTACTTGGTTGTCCGTCTGTATTAAGACAGATTGATGAGCCAAAGTTTGGCAAAAAGCTGATAGAGCTAGGTGAATGGCACGAAGTTCCAGGAGATTGATCTGCTGTGTGGTCTCGTGCGGAGATCACACTCCTTGAGTGCACGGTCCCTGACAATGTGCTCCCCAGCCCAGCAAGGATGCATCCGTGGTTAGGATCCTCGTATGTTGAGGAGCTTGGAAGGCGACCCCCGCCTCCAAGTATTTTGGTTGAAGCCACCAGGCCAAGGCCTGTACCAGTCTTTTGGACACTTTGACTCTGTCTCAGAGTCTGCCTGTGGCTTTCTTTATCTTTATCTTTATTAGGAACATTTGATATACCGCCTATTACCTAAGTGTTAAGGCAGTGTACAACAAAGGTTAGGGCTGCAGGAAAAATATAGAAAGAAGGGAACGCCATTGAATTGATAGGAAAGTAATTAGAGAGAAAAGGAAGAAAGACAGTAAAGGACAGATGACGACAAAGCGAAAACACCGGGGGTAAAAGACACAGGAAGGGAATGGGTGGACCAAGGAGGGAGGGAGGGATTATGATGAAGGACAGGATACCTGGGCCGTTGGGCGGTTGCTGACAGACAGTGTATTTGACAGATTATGGGTGGTTGGGGGTGGGGAGGTCAAAAGCCTGACCTCTGATCCCTGAGACACCACTGAGCTGTTCTCATGTGGAGGCGGGGATTCAGTCACATGTACCGTGGAGGCCATGTGGCCTAGGAGGCACGGGAAATGTCTTGCTGATATCTGAAACCTGCAGCTCACTTGCTGTGCCAGGGCCAGGAGTCTCTGTGCCCTGTCCACTGGCAAGTAGGCCCTCGCCTGAATAGTATCTAGTTTGGCCCCAATGAACTCTAGTTGTTGAGTGGGGACTAGGGTAGACTTTGGATAATTGATTATAAATCCCAGGTTTTGAAGCATCTGAATGGTGCGATCTGTGGCTTGTTTTACCTCCCTGGCTGATGTGGCTCTGATGAGCCAACTGTCTAGATAGGGAAAGACAAAAACTCCTTGTATTCTGAGGAAGGCAGCCACCACCGCCAGGCACTTTGTGAACACCCTGGGGACGGAGGCTAGGCCAAAGGGAAGCACCCTGTACTGGTAGTGTTTTCCCCCTACCACAAAGCGTACATATTGTCTGTGGTCTGGATGAATTAGGATGTGTGTATACATATCCTTTAGGTCTAAGGAGCATAGCCAGTCTCCCTGGCGGAGATAAGGCAGCAATATTCCAAGGGAAAGCATTTTGAACTTCTCCCTCACCAGGAATGTGTTTAAGTTGCGCAGGTCGAGGATGGGCCTTAGGCCTCCTGTCCTTTTTGGTATTAGAAAGTACCTGGAATAGAAGCCTTTGGCCTGTGGGTGGTGGGGCACCGGTTCTACCACCTGATCCTCGAGGAGACCTGCCAGCTCCTTCAGAAGAAGGTCCCAGTGAAGGGGAGACTTGAAAGGCTCTCCTGGAAAGTAGGGGGGTGGCACCTGGGTCAAGTGAAGTAGATAGCCCTGATGGACTATCTGAAGAACCCAGGTGTCTGTGGTAATGGCCGGCCACTTGTGGGCATACAGGACAAGCCTTCCCCCTGTGCATTGCCTTTCTCCGATGGTGAGAGGGGCTATGTTCTGAGAGTCAAAAGCCACTACCAGGATGGGCCGGAGCCGGAGCCTGGGATTTTGGGGCTTTCTGCTTACGCAGGCCATGCCCCTGTCCCTTGGCCTGCTGCCCCTGTTGGGGAGCTGGGGAGGCCTGAAATGGGGGGTAGCTTCAGTAAGCAGCACCCTTCCTCAGGAAAAAGGGCTTCTTACCCAAGCCCTTCTTTTTAGAAGGGGCAGAAGTCTTCTTCGAGAGCCTTGTCCTGGACAGGTACTCGGACTCGATCTCAGCAGCCTTCTCGGTCATGGGTTTGCCGAAGAGGTTTTCACTACGGCTTGGGACATCGACCAACTTGTCCTGAACCCATTGTTCCAGGTCTGACGACTGTAGCCATGCATAGCGGCGTGCACCAATGACAGCCGCAGCCACTCGAGCCAATGCCTCGAACCCGTCATAGGCTGCTCAAGTCATGAACGTCGAGCACTCACGGACTCCAGTGGACAGGATCTTGAAGCGCTGCAAGGGTCCCTTGGAGAATCCAGCTGAGAACCCGGCGATTTCCTTTGCTAGGTCTCGCAAGTACATGCCCATGTACAGCTGTTAAGCCTGGATCCGACATGCCAGCATAGAACCCTGATAGCACTTCCTGCCAAGGGCACCCAAGTTGTGGACCTCCCTGCCAGGAGGCACCGAGGAGTGCATCTTCTGGCTCTTGAGCCAGCGCATGGCCGATTCCACAACCATGTAGTTGTGTGGCAGTTGAGCTTTTTGGAACCAAGGGCTCTTGCCTACTCGATATATCGAATTGAGCTGCCTGCTGATCACCGGCACCAACGTCTCCCACATCCGAAGCATCAGTCATTCCAGGATTGGAGGCACTGGTACAGTAAGGGCTTCCCGAGGGGGAAAATCATACTGGAGGATCTCGAGCTCCTCGGCTAGAGGCTCCTCCTCGGACTCCGTAGGGAATGTCAATGCCTTTGACATATCCCTAACGAAGTCCAAGAACCGAATGTCCTCCGGGAGGGGGACCTTCTCCGAGGTTCGGACACCAGGGAATCGGATGGAACATACTTCGTCCTGTAGATGTCCGGGGACTCTTCGTCCTCCGTCTCCCAGTCCGACTCCGAAGAGGAGTCGAGTGGCTCCAGCCTCGAGGGCTTCGGCCTTGACCGCCACCGGCATCGACAACCTCAGTCCCAAACAGGAGGTCGAGGGGGACCTCGGAAAGGAGCGACTAGAGTCTGTATGGTCTCGAGAATCGGATTGGCCTCCAGGGTCGACTTGGACATTGGGTGCCCGGTGGTCGGGGCGGAAGGATCGTCAGACCAGCTATCAGCGCACGCTGCTGGTCCATGAAGGTAGACATGCTGCACTCCAAGGCCACCATTCTGAGACTGAGCTCAGAAGGCTCTGCAGCCCCCGGGTCGGGGCCCGATGCCGGTTCTCCCTGAGGAGAGTCATCAACGAGGACAGTGGTTACCTGCCTCGGCTGATCCGGGTCTCTTCGAAGAAGTTTTGCTGGGCGTTCCAATTCCGAGGATCCGGGCCAACGGTCAGGGCTCCGCGACTGATCCCGCGAGGAACCAGGTCATTTGGAACCATCCAACGACACCGCCTTCAAGGATTTTTTCTTCCTCCGAAGAAACCCCCTCTCCGAAGACACACGACTCTGCTCAGGCTCAGAAAGTTCCCGAGATGTCGAGGCCTCAGAAGAGGTCCAGGCCCGGGAGGGTATGGACTCACCAAAAATCCAATCGTGCTGCTGCTGGCGGCTTCTCAAGGCCTTTGAGGACATTTTCCTGCATGGGCCACAGACCTTCGGGTCATGGTTGGGCCCGAGGCAACGGAGGCAGCAGTCATGTGTGTCGGTGAGGGATATTAACTTTGTACACTGATCACACTTTTTGAACCTGCTGGCAGCCATCGGAGCAAAAAGAGCCCCTGCGAGGTCGAAGAGCCGGGCTGCCAGTGAAAAGAAAAAGAGCGTGAACGCTAGTCACAAAGGACAAAAACCGAAAAACATGACCGGACTCGATACCGGTGTACCGAGCCGAAGGCAGGAAGGGGAACCGGTGTCGAACCGAAGGAAAAGAGAAACGTTTCAAGTATTTTTAAACACTTTTTTCGCAACGGCACAAGGACTACGTCCAAAGGGCTCCGAAGAAAGAAGGAGACTGAGCAAGATGGCACCCTTGGGCGAGAAGGGGACTGCGCATGCGTGATGCAATTCCCAAAGGCTTTCTTAGAAAGCTGGGGATTTGCTCCGCACGAGGGCTCTGTCGGCGCCGACATCACCCATATGTGAGGACTGACTTCCTGCTTGTTCCTGGAGAAATACTTATTCATGGAAATAATGGTAGATGCATGGAATAGTCTCTCAGTGGAGGTGTAAAGACAAGGACTGTATCTGACTTCAAGAAAGTCTAGGGCAAAAACAGTGGATCTCTAAGGGGGGGAAAAAAGAACTGTAAAGCAGTTACTTACCTGTAACAGGTGATCTCTGGGAACAGCAGGAATTAGTCTTCACATATGGGTACGTCGGTACCGACGGAGCCTGCACGGGAATGCTTCCCAGCATCCAATCAGAAAGCTTTTGGGAGCATCCCTCGCGCCTGCGTGCTGACTTCCCGCCTTTCCCACTGCCTCTCCTCAGTTGAGTTTCATAGCTGAGACAGAAGGAGAGAAAGAGGAAAGGAGATAGATAGACACAACTCCTAGGGGCGGTGGGTGGGTTGTGAAGACTAATTCCTGCTGTTCCCAGAGATCACCTGTTACAGGTAAGCAACTGTGCTATCTCCAGGAACAAGCAGGAATGAGTCTTCACATATGGGGACTCCCTAGCTGTGGGTGCCAGGGGAGATCCAATAAAATGCGTATCCCTGGAACAGGACGGCATTTCCCAAACCTGGATCCCCGGCATCCCCTGAGGGATGGGGGGTAGGAGTTAAATAGAGAAGAGCTGTAGAGGAACAGCGAATCTAAAGACTACAGAAAAAATGAGTCTTTAGAATTTATGTCAAGTATCATTAAAATATTTAATGAACTAGCACAATATAGAGCTTACCTACTGGATTGTAGGAAGTAGAACTGTGATGGAGTGTACTGTAGATGCAGTAGCGGAATCCTCAAGGTAACGTCATAGCAGTGAGGATGAAGTTCCAAACCTGGAATGGGCAGGTAACCCAGGTGTCAACTGGGGTAGGAGAAGAACGGCAGGTCTTCAATGGAAAGCTTTATGGGAAAAAGTTGAAAACTCTTTTAGGTACAGAGTTATTAACATTGAGGACTAAAAGAAGAAGACTGACCGATCTGGAGAATTAGCCCAGACCTGAAGGGAAGAGGGGGTATGGAAAAAAGCCCCTATTCCCAGGGAGAACAGAAGTGTACTCAGAAATACTGAAGATGTACACTGTCTTTCCTAGCTGGCAAGAGATAGGAAGACATTGAAGTTTGATACTTCATAGACAGGGAGATTTAGAACAAAAATAGAAGCTGTTGACATCACAGCAATAATTGTGTGTATAACCGCTCCCACTTGCTGAGCCGTATGAGAATAGGCAAGCGGACTGTCTGGACCCCTTAAGAAGGGATAGGCTTTATAGCACAGACAGTTAGGGAGATAGCAGGTAATACTTAGCGTTCTATGGACATCTCCCAATAGATATCTATATATCTATATGGAGAGACAGACATATCTATATATATGTTCATATATGTCTAGATATGTGTGATATATATATATATATATATATATGGGCATGACTTATGCCCACACAGACTACAGAAATATGTATGTATAGGACATATACATACATGAATATAAGTCTGAGGATACATGCCTGCAACTGAGCCCCACAAAAACATTCCCTTGGGGAATGTGATGGGAAAAGATTCATCTAATAATAAGGGGGTGGAAACCACCTGAAGATATATAGAGAATCTATTTCTGGGGTGCAGGAATGTAGTTCAGTGAAAAAACCAGTATGGTTGCGTGAAAAACAGAGGATAATAGTAGTCTGGCAAAAGCACGTCAGGAGTACTTTAGGACTCTGTCATGTCCAAAGGACAAAAAAACGCATAGACTAAGATATCAGGATGACCCAGCCAAGGGACACAGGGGTATCATGTATAGTAAAAGGGTATGCGTTGTCCAAGTGGAGCAGAAAAGTATAATGCCAAGCTGTAAGGAAAAAGGGGTAGATTCCTGCAAGATTGGGAACTCCTTGGACATTCACGCAGAAAAAGCTTGTCTTCTGTATCACAACAGGAGACAAGAGGGTATAAAGAACCCATATAGTCATGGAATGATTATATAAGTTTTTTCTACTATATGGAAAAAAACCCTCAGAGATAAAGTCCAATGCTCTGTAGCAAGGGCCCATAGTAGTAAGCTTCTCTGAAGATTGCAGAGAGCATTGTGCAGGAGAATTATGAGATAAAACTGACTGAAGTCAGGTGTGTTGCCACATCCTAGGGAAGGATATGGCTAGAAGATGATAACCTGCAGTGAGTAGTATTATGCAAGATAGTTGAAAGTAGCTTGCAATGAGCACTAGAGTAATCACTGGAACTCCTGCCTGCACAGCAACTGAACCAAACAGCAGAGGGGATTCTCCTGTATAAAAACAGAGAGAAAACAGACAAAGGGAGCGGAGATGTTCCCGTCCGTCTGATGAGTTGCATTGAAGGATAACAAAAAAGTCTACACTGGAAAGAAAGAGAAGTGTTTCAGTATGGTACCAAGTCAAGCAGGGGAAACCCTGGAAGAGAAGGGGTTGGAAGGTGACTTACCATATGGTAAGTCAGCTGAAGGAAAAGATGTCCATGTGGGGACAGAAAACTATCATGGGATAGTTGTAACTTCCCTTCGTAGTAGTAAGAAGGGGAGAATTCTGTAACCCATGGACAAAAGTATCCTAACAGCTTAGCATACTGAAACCCAGTGTAGAGTTTGAAGAATAAACCTCTGCTAAGAAGAAGTTAACTGTAGATTGCAACATATAGGAACCTATGGTTGCTGTTTATGAGTAGACTGGTTAGAGTCTGGAGACCTCAGACTAGGATGAGATGTCCCTTGCTTGGGTACATCTGGAGGATGGGCAGGAGAAGGGTGAAACCTTCTTTTCTTAGGGAAAGGAGGTTTGGTAGGACATTTCCTACGTCCTGGGGAAAAGGAAGGCTTAGGATGGTTTCGAGAACCAGGGAAGTCAGTGGAGCAATGAGCAACCTGACGTAAAGCCTCTCTATTGAAGAGATTTTCTCCAGTACAAGGAGAATTACCCAGTGTATGTTGTGCCCATCTGCTCAAGTCTGAAGCTTGCGGCCAGGCTTTATGACGTGCCCCAATGGCAATAGCAGAGGATCTGCTAACAGACTCAAAAGAGTCTAGGGAAGCACGAGAAAGAAACCAAGAGATATTCCTGCTATGATTAAGAAGTAAGGAATAGTCAGTGGCCTTAGGCTCTGACAAAAAAGGGGACAAAAGAGATAATTTCTCTGTGACCTCCTGAAGTGTCAGACTCATATAAAAAATATATGAGATAATTCTTGAAGCCAGCATATCGGGGCAGTGGGAGCAGCTGTGACCGGCAACCCTACACTAATTTAAGCGGCGTCCCTGCTCCGAGGGAGCCGCTTTTGCCCACAGCCGTCCAGCTTGAACTCCTGCCCAATCCGGGCAGTGGGAGTGCTCCTGTCCAATCGGGGCAGTGGGAGCAGCTGTGACTGGCAACCCTACACTAATTTAAGCGGCGTCCCTGCTCCGAGGGAGCCGCTTTTGCCCACAGCCGTCCAGCTTGAACTCCTGCCCAATCCGGGCAGTGGGAGTGCTCCTGTCCAATCGGGGCAGTGGGAGCAGCTGTGACCGGCAACCCTACACTAATTTAAGCGGCGTCCCTGCTCCGAGGGAGCCGCTTTTGCCCACAGCCGTCCAGCTTGAACTCCTGCCCAATCCGGGCAGTGGGAGTGCTCCTGTCCAATCGGGGCAGTGGGAGCAGCTGTGACCGGCAACCCTACACTAATTTAAGCGGCGTCCCTGCTCCGAGGGAGCCGCTTTTGCCCACAGCCGTCCAGCTTGAACTCCTGCCCAATCCGGGCAGTGGGAGTGCTCCTGTCCAATCAGGGCAGTGGGAGCAGCTGTGACCGGCAACCCTACACTAATTTAAGCGGCGTCCCTGCTCCGAGGGAGCCGCTTTTGCCCACAGCCGTCCAGCTTGAACTCCTGCCCAATCCGGGCAGTGGGAGTGCTCCTGTCCAATCGGGGCAGTGGGAGCAGCTGTGACCGGCAACCCTACACTAATTTAAGCGGCGTCCCTGCAGGGCGCGCCCGCGCCTGAGGGCCTCGCCAGAGGGCCCTTTGGCGTGGCCCTTAGGCGCGGCCCAATAGACATAGCAGAGGACGAGGAAATACTGCCTTCACCGAACTACCGCCCATTGAGGACAAACTAATCCAAGGAACCACAGCGACGCTTGGCTGGAGCTCCCCGGAATGGGTCCGAGCTTGCCAGCACCTTTGATCTAAAGCACCAGAATATTGCAGGAGGGAGAGGAGGAATTTCAAGGATCCCTCTGTGGCCCGGCGCGCCGAGGCGACATCTCCACACGGCTGGAGCTCCCTCTGACCAGGTCGAGCTCGCCTACTTCTTTTGAAGCCCACCAGGCACATTAAATCAGAAACGCCAGGAGCTGAATCCCGAACAACGGTCTCCATCCCAAACAACAGAGAGCAACAACAGGTCTGTGACGACTAGAGTCAGTCCCCAGGAGGTAAGCTACTCTGAAAATTAACCACACCGAACGCCCTCCATGAACATCACTAGATAGGTCACAAACATAGCCGATAATTCAAAACCGACCATTAGGAGACTGATAGGGCAACCCCCAAAATGACTACTGATGCTGAAGGCAACTAACACATGCCTACACTAATCATGACCGGCATTTGATGAACTGACTTTGACCTGCAACCTTGGGCTACTAACCACTTTGAGTATCCCCCTGCTAAATATACTTTATTACCTATTGCTAGATACTGTTACTTGCTGTAGCATACTGTTATATTCTGCATGTTACATGCTGCCTCTCCACATGTACTGTCACCAACACTGCATGTTTTTACTTAGCAATATTGCAAACTTACTGATGATCCGCTGTTACCTAATGTCACTCTGATACATCATACTGACTGATACTATTACCTGCTGTACTGTAACTACTGCCTGCTGATACTGTAACTTTTGCCTCTGTACTAAGTTTACCTGCTTACACCATAACTGTTACCTCTGTCCTAAGTTTAGCATTGGATACTAAGCATACTGTATTGTACTGTTACACACGCACACCTAGACATGAATCTACTAAAACTGGTCTTAGGAATTTGGCTGTTCACCCTAATCTCAACATACACAACCAAAGCAAACATGTACCAACCTACACCATTCATATGTGGCCCACTCTTCATCCTCTATGCCATCCATACTCCTCAAAAACCCCTTCCCTTAACATACCTCACCACCGGTATAGTACCAACACACATGACCTATATCCAGGACCCGCAAGTAGAAAGCACGCGGGTGCACAGAAGAACCGCAGGCCAAAATAAAAAATGCCACGGATGCGAAAGCCACGCCGGCCCCTTGCTCAACAAATCCAGGCTCCACCAGATCCTTTAGTGGTCTGTAACATCACCCTCATAAACGCCCGATCAATCAGAAACAAGACCCACATTATCTTTGACATAATCAAAGATGAGCAACCTGACATCCTCTGTATAACAGAAACATGGATCACAAACACCGATGCTGCCTTACTGAACCAGATAAACAGACCAGGCTACAACCTGTATAACTGTCCACGATCCAACAAAAGAGGTGGAGGAGTGCTCATAATTGCCAAATCACACTTGAAACTCTCATGCACGTCCCTGGACTCAAACCCAGACATAGACCTACTCAAAGTTGAGAACTCAGCAATATCCATCTGCCTAATATACAGATCCCCCTCACCGAACCATGAATTACTTGCTGCAGCGTTAGAAAACATTTCCTCAACACAGCCAAAGAAATTCCAAATCATCCTCGGTGACCTAAACCTAGCGTCAACAACAGCGGTGCATGCCAACACCTTCCTGGAAGCTATGTCACAACTTGGGTATCATCAGATAATAAACGAGCCAACACATGAAAAGGGACATACATTAGACATGGTCTTTACTCCTAAGAACAAACAGCCCAACCATGTTGAACCCCTGATTAAAATCAAAGCAATACCCTGGTCTGACCATCACCAAATAGACATACAGATAAAACTCCCATTGGTACCAAAAGATGCGAAAGCCCAACGAGAAACCCAACAGCAGAGATCTTTCAATAAGCTTGATCTGGATGGTCTCACAAATAACATCAAGACGCACATTGACTTGGAATCTACAGACCTCGATGCTCTAACAAATAGATGGGATGAAGGAATTCTGGCTTCAGCGAACCCGAAATGGAATAACACAGCAATCCCAGGTAAACAACAATCAGAGCCCTGGTACACAACTACGCTAACCAAAAGGAAGAGAGAACTTAGAAGGTGTGAAAAAAAGTGGAGACGTAACAAAACCTTGGAACTCAGAGCCGAATACCTCGACATCCTTGTAAAATACAAAGATGAGGTAGATGATGCAAAAAGGAAACACCACACCAACCTGCTGAACAAAGCCATCAACAAACCACGGGAACTATTTCGACTAGTAAAAACGCTAACCAAAACAAACCAACCAGAACAGCAGAATGACACTATTCAGCCTCAAACCCTCGCAAACCACTACGCAAGCAAACTAACAACAACCACAACCGCGCTATGTTTTGCCAAACCACATTTAAAAACTGCAGTGAAGCAAGAACAGACTTGGAACGAATTTCACAAAATTGATGACAAGCAAGCGATCGAAATAATAACCAGTATCAATACCACCACCTCCCTGCTTGATCCCTGCCCAGCCACCTGGATTAAAGCAGCAAAAGAGGATATTGTCCACCAGGTCTCACACATTGTGAACCAATCACTGTCCCAAGAAGTCATGCCCAACAAGCTCAAAAAGTCTATAATTAGACCGATACTAAAGAACAACTCGCTAAACAAAGAAGACCCATCTTCTTACCGTCCAATCTCCAGCATATCTTTTTTGGCTAAGATCATCGAAAAAGCAGCCCTCATCCAACTGCAAGATCACCTCGATGACCACGAAACCCTGGACAAACAGCAATACGGATTCAGAAAAAACCATGGGGTCGAAACCCTGCTATTGGCCCTGTTTAACAACCTCCTCAAGGGTCTAGAAGACAGGAAGAAAATGTTTATTCTCATTTTCATCGACATCTCTGCTGCTTTCGACACTGTCCATCACCTAAACCTCCTTAACAAGCTGGCATCAATTGGAATCTTAGGAACCACCTTGAAATGGTTCGCCTCCTACATAACAGACAGAAAGCCACAGGTCCAATTCAACGGAGAAAAAGCCGAAGCCTTCACTCAAACTCAAGGCATACCACAGGGTTCGGCACTCTCGGCACTACTTTTTAACATTTACATGCAACCACTCAGTGAAATATTCAGGAAATATGGCATCAACTACCACATATACGCAGACGATATCATGCTGTACACACAACTAGAGACCATTGACCCGAATTACGCTCAGCTTGAAACCTGCATGGAAGAGATGTTGGGATGGCTAAAACAAAACAACATGTCGATTAATCATAAGAAGACTGAAGTAATGTTTATGTCCAGTGCAACTGACTTCGAACCACCTCCAACAATCACATTGTGCAACAATACCTACAACACTAAGAATGAAATTAGATATCTAGGAGTCACAATCGACAGCAAACTGAAAATGGAAAAACACCTCAGCAACACCAACAAAGCCATCTTTCACAAGCTTAGAGTACTACGACCCCTACGGAATGTACTAGATCCATGTGACTTCCGATCAGTTGCTCAAGCGCTCATCATGCCTCACCTCGACTACTGCAACGCAATCTTACAGGGTCTACCAAAGAAAGCGACCAACATACTACAACTGGCACAACACGTAACAGCTAGGGTCATCATGAGAACAAGCGTCACTGAACATATCACACCTGTATTGATGGAACTGCACTGGCTCCCAGTCACTGCCAGGATTCAATACAAAACATTGGTAACGACATTCAAGCTAATTCACAACCTGGCCCCTTCATTCCTCTCCACCCTGATCTCCATGCAACCTACCACCAGATGCAGGAGAACCATCAGCTCAGACACACTAATAGTTCCAAACAGCATCAGGCATGTAAAAGTCAGTACTAGCCGAAGAGCGTTCTCCTTCTCTGCCCCCACTTTATGGAACCATCTACCACACGAGCTGAGAGCAATTAAAGACTTAGTCGACTTCAGGAAAAAATTAAAAACACATCTATTCAATTGTCACTATGGCCAGATGTAAATCCAAGAAGATAAAAATGAATTGAATAGCTGTATGTAAAAATGTAAATAGATGAAGGATTATCTCTTTTGTAATGTATGATAGTTCATTAAGGTCGATCTGTAGACCCTACTAAGTGTGCTGTGTAATACCCCTTTTCTTGCTATCTATGCCCCATATTTTCTGTCTTGATTTTGTGACAAATCCCAAAATTAGAATCGAACCGCTTCTGATCGCTGGAAGTAGCGGTATATAAGTGTCTACTAAATAAATAAATAATAAATAAGTTTGGAAGGTTTGACGTCCAAAGGTATCAAGTGCTTTAGATGTACTACCTGGCGGATAAGAAGAATGCTTCTTCTTGCTTCTTACCTTCCTCATTGCTGATTCCACTACAATGGAATGATGTGAAAGTTGATTTTTTTGAAACCCTGGAGAGGGAGGCACCTGATACAGAACATTCATGGCTGTAGAAGGCGAAGGAACCTTTAAGGGTGATTCCCACATCCTCAGAAGAAGATCCTGCAAAGAATGATGTAAAGGAAGCATTATATTTTCCTTATCTGCAGGATCTTGGTCCAGAGTAAAGCCAGGAATAGGAATGGCAAGAAAGGTTGCCATGTCAAGGAGAAATTTCTGAAAAGAAGGCTCTCCAATAGGAACTATTCCTGGGTAAGCTGAGGTTGAAGGAGCAGCTTGAGCACAAGAAGACATACTGGCCTGGTGCAGAAAAAGATTCCTGCTAGATGGACAGTGATACTGACAGTTCTGATTTGAGGCAGTTAGTACTGCATTGTCAGTGCCTGGGATCGATTCCAAACTAGGCATAGAAAGGATCGATGGCACCGATGGAACTGCAGGAATCGACATCGATACCGGTATCGGAGACGATAATGTCATCGAAGCAGGAATCGGGGGCTGCTGAAGCAGTGCCGAGGTAACCAGAGAGCCTTGGTAAATATCCTCGGTACTGCGTAGTCGAAAACGAAATGGATCGGTTCCGAAACGTGTCGGTACCAAGTCATCGAGACTGGATATCGATTCTAGACTCGGCATCGAAGCGAACGAGTCCATCGATGCATGTCTAGAAGGTACCGACGTTGGTGGTGGTATCGGCAATGCCGATACAGGAAAGTCAATCGGAGTCGCATCGATCGGTTCCGAAAGCACCGAGGACGTCCGAAGACGATGCCCGGTGAAGAGCAGAACACTCGACACCGGCGCCGATGTCGGGGTATCGGTACCGCTCGAAGCCGATACCAACCCCGAGCATGGCTGGGATACAGGAAAGTCAATCTGGGTCGTATCGATCGGCCCCGAAGGTACCAAGGACACCAGATGACGATCCCTGGTGAAGAGTGGAACACTCGACACCAGTGCCGATGCCGGGTTATCGGTACCGCTCGAAGCGGATACCACCCCCGAGCATGGCTCAGGTATGTTCTGTGAGGGGTGAGCCCCAGGAACAACCTGAAACCCCGTAAATGCTTTGGAGCCCCAAGACTCCCGCCGGGGTTTTATTGCCAATGAGGTCTTGAGGGCAAGGCCGGAGCCGTCATCATGCTGGGCATGAGACTTACCCTTCAAGAATTGGCTAGTCTTAACAGACTGTTTGTGGGTTACCTGATCCTGGAGAGAAGAATAAACCGGTGTCCTCACCCCAGGAGGAAAAACGGCATAGAGGGAAACTCGAAAAAGGGAAGGTCTTCTCCCAATAATATAGCCTGAGGTATCAGGGGAAAAAGGGTCAGGACCCAAACAGGTTAGACACCAAGCATTGGAGTCTAAAAAGAAAACTAAGTTTCCACAGTGAAGGCACTTCTTAGGGGAAGAAGGCTCCATGTTGGAAAAGGCCTGGTAGGCCCCAAAAAGTAAAACAAAAAACTGAGGAGAAAATATTTCTCTAAGTTTGAAAAAGAAAAGAATAAAGTCCCAGCGGTACCGGTATCGGCGGGAAAGACAGCCGCGACCACAAGAAAACAAGAAATAAGGATTTCAAAGAAAAAAGTTTCTGCGGTGACAGGAGGACGTCCTGTTGGCTCCGCGGAAAAACGAAAACTGAGGAGAGGCAGTGGGAAAGGTGGGAAGTCAGCGCGCAGGCGCGAGGGATGCTCCCAAAAGCTTTCTGATTGGATGCTGGGGAGCATTCCCGTGCAGGCTCCGTCGGTACCGACGTACCCATATGTAAAGACTCATTCCTGCTTGTTCCTGGAGATACCTTTTTAGTTGGTATGGAAGGGAAGACTAGTTATGTTGCATGGTCTTTATCTGCCTTCTTTTTTGTGTTTTTTCTATGTCTATCTTAGTTTCAACTGCCTTTTTTTCTTTATTTTTATGAATGGCTGTTTGAAGTGAGAACACCATGGTTAGCATATTCTCCAACGCAAAGGAGGCATGCCCAAACAGATATTATTTTGCTTGAGGAGGTGATGGATCATTTACGATGTTGTCAAAGAAAAAGTTGGACTTGAGGGAGTTTTTCTACCAAGGACACAAGTGTGGACTGCATAAGTGCGACAAGGTGGCAGGTGGTGAATGCATGTGGGAGGAGGAGAGTGAGGAGAGTAGGAGGAACAGAGATCTAGCACATGTGAGACAATTACCCAAACTTTAAAAAAATTGGATTAGAGAGCAGAGAGCAGACTTTGGACAATGAAGCAAGAATTTCTGAACAGCATAAAAAGTAATTAGACCTTACCTGCTAATTAGTGTTCCTGAAGGAACTTCAGTCCAGTCCCTTTCCTCTGGGTTGTGCTCCCCTTCCAGCATCTTGGAGACTGAGTACATCATCTTTTTGTTGACTGGAGAATATAAATACCACTGGCACCACCCACCAGTTCCAGTATCCTATTGACAAAGTAGACTTAACGGAGAGACAATAAAGCAAATGAACGAATAACTAACCGTATCAACCCTTAAACTTCTAAAAGAACACCTCCCACCTCCCCCAGAAGGGACTCCCCCCCCAAAGAGGAGGAGGACGCGGCTTACCTGAAAAAACGGATGCCCTTACCACTTCAGCCACCAGGGCACTTCGCCTGTCCATCCCGCCACTCTGTCGGAGCCCATCGAAGAGTCCCCCAAACCGCCCTCCACTCCTGTCCCTTCAGAGCTTCGGGCCGGAAACGCCTCATTCACCTGACACACAACTACTGGGCGGGATCAGGGACTGGTCTGGAGTTCCTTCAGGAACACTAATTAGCAGGTAAGGTCTAATTACTTTTTCCTAAGTGTCCCTCCAGTCCAGTCCCTTTCCTCTGGGATGTAACAGAGCAGTTCAAGCATGGGAAGGGCCTGCAAGACCAGACCGAAGCACCGCTCCCCCAAATCCGGCATCATCCGTTGCCTAAACATCCAACCAGTAATGCTTGGTGAAAGTATGTAGGGAGGACCAAGTAGCCGTACGACAAATGTCCAGCGGTGGGACCAGACTAAACTCCGCCCACGAGGCCACAAGAGCCCACGTAGAGTGAGCCCAGAACCCCACCAGTACCTGCCTACCCTTCTGAATGTAAGCTGAAGCAATGGATTCCCTGATCCACCTGGAGATGGAAGCTTTAGCCCCCACCTCTCCTCTGCGCGGCCCACCGAACAAGACAACCGTTCTGACTTGCAAAATGCCTCTGTGCAACTCAAGTAACGCTTCAGAACCCTACGCATGTCTAAACAGCGTAACCGCATATCGTCTGTCCCCTGCCCAACCCTGGAGAAGGAAGGGAGAGAAACCGACTGATTCAGATGAAACGGCGAGACCACCTTGGGCAAAAAGGAAGGTACCGTCCGCAGGATCACCTTATCCTTGAATAAAAGAGATGATGGGCAGACGGCACGACAGCGCCTGCAGCTCCGAAATACGCCTAGCTGAACAAATAGCGACCAGAAAAAATGGCTTTGAGAGTCAAGTCCTTCAATGAGGCGCGCTCCAGAGGCTCATAAGGCTCCCCAGCCAAAGAATCCAGCACCAGATTGAGGTCCCAGGGAGGTATCGATGACCTCCGCTGAGGCCGCAGGTGCCGCACCGCCCTCAGGAAGCAACATATGTCCGAGTGTTCGCCCAACGCTTTACCTTGAACCTTACCCCTGTAACAGGAAATAGCCGACTGCACTCGCAAGGAGCTAGCTGCAAGGCCCTTCTCGAACCCCGCCTGCAAAAAGTCCAATACCTCTGGAACAGACGCCGCCATAGGCCTCTTCTGCTGTTCTTCACACCAGTCCTCAAAAATGTGCCAGACTCTCGCATAAGAAAGGGAAGTTGAACGCTTGCAGGCATTCAGCAAAGTCAAGATCACTGCCCCGGAATATCCTTTCTTGCACAGCTGTGCACTTTCAATAGCCATATCTTAAGTGAGAACCAACCCACCTGCGGCATCCGCACGGGCCCCTGAACCAGGTCGTCGTCTCTTACCGGAAAGCGCCATGGACGATCGGCCAATAGCGGAATTAGGTCGGCATACCACGGACGCCGAGGCCAGTCTGGGGCTATTAGGACCATGTACCCTCGGTGGGCCTCTACTCTCTGGAGGACCCTGCCTATGAGGGCCCACGGGGGAAACATGTACAGAAGCCCCCCCCCCCGTGGGCCATTCCTGAACCACAGCATCCAAGCCCTCCGATATCCGTTCCTTTCTTCTGCTGAAGAATCAGCTTGCTTTGGCCAATCCCCAACGCGCCATTAGATCCATGATAGGAGGCTCCCAGCAGTCCACCACCTGCTCGAAAACCTCCTGACAGAGTTCCCACTTACCATGGTCCACACTGTACCTGTTAAGGTAGTCTGCCATGACATCTTCCACTCCGGCTACATGCTGTGCTGATAGGGCCATCAGGCTCTCTGCCTCCTCCTCCAAGAGGACTGCTCGTGCCGCTTTGACGGTTGATGTAGGCCACCACAGTCACATTGTCCAATAACACCCGGACCGCCTTCTGCCGGACCCAATGCTCGAACACCCTGAGAGCCAGAGTCACCGCCCGCAATTCCAATCTGTTGATGGACCACTGGGCTTCCCGGGCACTCCATAGGCCCTGGGCAAAGTGTCCCTCACAGTGAGCCCCCCAACTGGTCATGCTGGCGTCCGTCATCACCTGCATCCACCACGGGGGACTCGAGGGACATGCCCCTCTCCAAATTTCCTGGGCAGAGCCACCACTGCAAGGCCCCCCCTGGTCGCCGGAGAACAGGGAAGCACCACTGACAAAGGTTGCCACTGATGGGACCAATGACAGAGCAAAGACCGCTGAAGCGGACGCATGTGCACCCTGGCCCAGGGCACCAGCTCGATCGTCGCTGCCATGGTCCCTAGCACCTGCAGGTAGTGCCAGGCAGAGGGCGCTCTCATGGCTATAAACTGACGCACCAGATGCCTGAGCTCCTCTGCTTGCCGTACTGGCAAGAACACCTTGCCCGGAGATTCAAGATGGCGGAGCGTGGCGTTTAGGCTCCTGACCTCCTTTCCCAGATGGGTTGGAAGAGGAAGGCGAAGCACAGTTTGTTACCCCAGACATCCGCGCTGACCTCGACTCCTGTTTCTGGACCGTTGAATTCCTTTGTTGTTCGTCATCAGGTACCGCAGCCAGAGTCAGGGGACGGAAGCTCGGCTGGAGGACGTCTGGGGCTGGGTAGCTCGGCGTCTCCTTCGAGCAGAGATCTTACGCCCCCAGAAGTGCATCATTCCTCGAAGTTGCTTTGCCTGGAATTGTCTCGGCGGAGTGTGGAGGTTCTGATCTCTCCGGATTTGGGAGTTTCAGAGGCTCAGCTGGGGTCCCAATCGCCGAGGATGTCAGAGGGTGAGTTCTCTCTGCTGGAGCAGCCTTCCGAGCCTGCGCTTGAGACTGGGAGCTCTGCTGTTGTGACCGGCAAAGATGCCGGAGTTCCCCCCTTGGTCACGCGGCCCAGTGGAGTTCTGACAGGCGTTCAGCGTGGGCTCATTTCTTAATTTTCCTTGCAATGACCGGAACATTTCACCCTGGAGTCTATTTGGACTGCTATTTATTTATTTATTTATTTATTTGCATTTCTTATATACCACGCTATTATAATCAGTGCGGTTTACATTTAAACAAAATATACAACAATGTAACAGGTTACACTGAGTTTACAATCAACAGGGGATACAAACCTGGATGAACAGGGGGATGAACTATGTACAGTGCTATGTAAGTAAAATTTTAAAGATCATACAAGGGACAAGGTTAGGCATTGTAATGTGTAAAGCGGGTTTGTAAAAGGAGGAGTGTCGAGCTAACCATTTTCTAGAAGGGGTTGTGTTACATGTGGGTTTTGGTGATGATGTCTAGTATGTTGAGATTGACTGGGGGGAATGGGATTGGGGTAGTATTTTAGGAACAGATGATGTTTGATAGCCTTTCTGAACGCAATGATATTTGTAATGGAACGAATTTCTGGGGGGAAAGCATTCCAAGCTCCTGGTACAAATAGTGAAAAGGCTCTACTGGATGTTGTCTTTGAACATTTCGTGAGTGTTTTTGGCACCTGAAGTTTGTCCAAACATGATGAGCGTCTGTTTCTGTTGGGTGGCATAGGTTGGATGAGCTTGGTGAGCGGAGTGGGGGGCTGATTTTTTGACGCCTTGAATGTTAGGACGAGGGCTTTGTATAGGATTCTAGCATGTAGAGGCAGCCAGTGTAGGCTCATTAGTACTGGAGTTATGTGGTCTGATCTAGATGTTCCAGTGAGTATTCTTGCTGCTGAATTCATGGCTAGCCTAAGCGGGTTCAGTGTTGCTTGTGGGAGCCCAAGGAGGATAATGTTGGCAAAATCAAGGTGAGGGGTAACCAGTGCTTGGAATATGGAGCGATAATCAGGGGGGTCAAGTAGCGGGCGGAGGTGGTGTAGAGACCGTATCTTGTGGTAGATGGATTTAGTGATATTCTTGATATGCGGTGACATATCCAGCTTTTGATCAAGGATGATGCCCAAATACCAGATGGTAGGTTTGACTGTGAGGTCGTAGTTGTTGACTCGAATGGATGGCGGTGGTATGAAATTCTGATTTCGTGAGACAAATAGGACATCGGTCTTGCTGTGATTAATGCGTAAGTTTTGGGTGAGGAGCCATTCAGATACTGCTTCAAAGCATTTTGTTATTGCTGAGAAATCTGGTTGGTCAAGCTTGAAGGATGTGTACATCAGGATATCGTCTGTGTATGCTAAGCACTGGATGTTGAACGAGCGGATCAGGTCGCAGATGGGTTGCATATATATATTAAACATGAGTGATGAGAGGGATGAACCTTGGGGGAACTCCTTGTTTGAGTGTGAATGGATCAGATGTAGTGGAGCCTACTCTGACCTGTTGTAGCCTGTCGCTCAAATATGAACTGCACCATGCTAAGGCCAGACCTTGTATACCTTTGTCTCTGAGGCGGAGTAAAAGTGTCTCGTGGTTCACAGAATCAAATGCGGCTGCAATGTCCATGAATATTAGGATGAATCCTTGGTGTGAATCGTCAATTCCCATAACTAGGTTGTTGAATAGGGTAGTAAGGATGGTTTCTATACCATGAGCTTCTCTGAATCCGTGTTGTGAAGGGTCCAAAGGTGCTTCGGTGTCAATGTGATGTTGAATTTGTATTTGAACTACGTTTTCTGTAATTTTTGCCAGAAGAGGGATGCTTGCAATGGGTCTAAATGACTCGACTTTGGATGGGTCAAGTTTGCAGTTTTTTAGCAGTGGGCGGATTGATGTGAATTTGAGGCTTTGTGGGAAGGAGCCTGTTGCAAAGGATTGGTTGAGGATCCTACTTATGGTTGGGCTGAGGGTAGATCTCAACTCTTTAATCCAGCTGGAGGGACAAGGGTCATTGGGTGCTGTGGTAAGGTTAATGGAAGAGATGGTTTCTTCAATTTGTTTGCTGGAGACTTCATGGAATTGTGATAGCACAGTTGGTTGCGGGATGAAGTCTGCGGGGATGGGGGGTGTGGGAGAGGCGTTAATGTTGGTTTGGATTATTTTGGATTGAAGGTAATTTGAGTAGGTTTGTGGATGAGGCATTTGGTCTTGGGAAAGGGTAGGGTCGCCTGTGAGGGTCTTAACAATGGAGAATTGATCGCGGGGCTTGTTCATGGATCATTTCAGAGTGGTGTTGTGTATGCGCAAAGAGCCTCAGGTGTCCGTGAGCGGCGCCACTGTCTTTCAAGTTTGCGGAGGTGGAGTAGAGACTTTCGTAAATCTTGGGAGTACCAAGGTGCGTGTTCGCGCTTTGATTGTCTCTCAGTGTTGGATAGTGGGTATGCAGCATCCTTGAGCGTGTCGTTCCATTTCGATACTATCTCGTCAGGGTCTGTAGAGGTATTGGAGAGGAGAGGCAAGATCTTCTCGAGAACGTCATCCTTATCAAAAGGTTGGGAGCGTGCTATCGTGGTTCTGGGGGTATGTTGCCTCTTTTTACAGATACTGACGGGGTGGATGTTGGGTATGTTGAAGAGAAGTAGGTTGTGATCAGACCAAGGAACGGGTGTTATTGAGATTAGCAGGCTTTCATTGGAGTTGATAGCAGCGTGGGGTGCGAAAATCAGGTCAAGTGTGTTTCCTTTGTTGTGGGTGGGAGCATCAATAAGTTGATTGTAGCCCAGTTGGTTCATTGCTTCGAGGAAGGCTGATGAGAGTCTTGTAGGGATGGTAGATTGAAGTCCCCTACTAACCAGTTTAGGGTGCGTGGGTTGGGGGGGTTACCAGCAATGTTAATTATGGTGGGGAGGTCATCCGGATATGGAGTGGGAGCTCGGTATAACAGGTTGATGGTACAGGTGTCATTTGTTATGAAGAGTGTGTCTAGGTGGGTCGTACTTGTGGTATTACTTAATCTGAATTGGAGTGAGGATCTGATAATAATAAGAGTGCCACCTCCCCTTTGATTGGCTCTGTGGCAAGCGAAGAATGAGTAGCCTGGGGGTGTGATCTGGTTGAGGATGACATTATCACAGGAAGATAGCTATGCTTCGGTTATCATTAGTACGCCGAGGTTGTGGTGAGATATAAGATCGGTAGCTATGGGCCATTTTGATCGTATAGATCTGGCATTCGCAAGTGCGCATCTAAGACGGGAGTGTTGAGTGCGTTTTTCGGATTGGATCTTGTTAAGGTATTGTAATGGGATGTGTAGGAGGTGTGACTGGCGTTTGTAAGGTTTTTAGTTGTGTGGTGGGGGGTTTCGAAACCTCTTCCTCCGGTGTTGTAAAGGATAGGGATGTGGCTGATACCAGGGTTTAGAGAGAGGGACAGGGTGGGGACCCAGGAAGCCAGTAGGGTCAGGATGATAGAGACAGAAGGTATAGTAAGCTGCATGTTGCTAGTATTGGGTGGGTGATTTGTGTAGTTGTGAGGGGTGGCAGCTTATGCAGCAAGCTTATGATGACGCTAAATGTCAGTGCTAGACTTGTGTCGGAAAAATAGAGTAAAGATATAACAGTAAAATAGTTTGAAGTTTGTGCAAAACAGAAGCAAGGGTGATTAGCAACTTTTGCCAAAGGAGACAGTGGGGAAGGGCAACTCGTAATCAGGCAACAGTTGCAATTGGCAGGGTTACACTGAATGCAACAGTAACAATTGGAATGAATTGTGTCATAATCAAGTAATACTTAACATAAGATATTGCTGGGATTCAGTATGGTTTTAAGAAAGATGGTCTTAGTTGAAACAGTGAACAGTCTAGTACACGTTAAGTATTACAGCAGGCAAAGCATCAAATTATATAGGTTGCGGAAAAGTGTGGTTTAAACTAAAAGTTCTTGGCTGAGACTGACCGTTTAGGTAGATAATAATAGCGTCTCCAGGAGCAAGACGCTTGTGCAAGTAAGTGAAACAGCGTAATGGGTACCTTTTGATGCGTCTTAAGCCAAGCTTTAATGGTTCAGGTGCAGTTGGTAGAGTAATTGCTCCCCGATGTTGGAGCTTGAATGGGCGATGGAAGTTTTTCTGGTGGCCCGCCTGTCGGCTGTCTGCTTTTAAGATCGAGCTGCCTGCACCGATTCGGCAGTGAGAGGTGGAGGTGGCTCTTCTGTTCCCCCGGCTGCTCGATCCACACCGGGAGAGCTTGCTTGTGGCTGGGGTGCTGGAGAGCAGAGAGAGCGCACTATGACTAGCAGGGAGAGCATGGTATAATTAGCTACTACTGTGGGCCACTGCCTAAGGGCCACGCCAAAGGGCCCTCTGGCGAGGCCCTCAGGCGATTCTTTTAAACGGAGTGTGCTCCCTGCCCCGATTGGGCAGCTGATGGCGTCGGGAGCTGCGGTGGGCGGTCTGATGCAGCCCCGGCTGCTCGATCCTGGCCTGCGAGAGCTGCCGCGGGCTGTGTGAGCAGCTGAAGAGGCCCTCTGCGCCTGATGGCGCTTCTTTTAAACGGAGCGTGCTCCCTGCCCCGATTGGGCAGCCGATGACGTCGGGAGCTGCGGTGGGCGGTCCGATGCAGCCCCGGCTGCTCGATACCGGCCTGGGAGAGCTGCCGCGGGCTGTGTGAGCAGCTGAAGAGGCCCTCTGCGCCTGATGGCGCTTCTTTTAAACGGAGCGTGCTCCCTGCCCCGATTGGGCAGCCGATGGCGTCGGGAGCTGCGGTGGGCGGTCCGATGCAGCCCCGGCTGCTCGATACCGGCCTGGGAGAGCTGCTGCGGGCTGTGTGAGCAGCTGAAGAGGCCCTCTGCGCCTGATGGCGCTTCTTTTAAACGGAGCGTGCTCCCTGCCCCGATTGGGCAGCCGATGGCGTCGGGAGCTGCGGTGGGCGGTCCGATGCAGCCCCGGCTGCTCGATCCCGGCCTGAGAGAGCTGCCGCGGGCTGTGTGACCTCTCTTAATCATCTGAGAGAATTCTTCACGTCTCAAATCCATGGAATTCAAGAGCAGGTTATACAGAATACTTCCAATTTGGCACAAACCGTGCAGGACTTGAGCTTGATGAAAGTTAAGGTGGAAGAAGTTTCCGAGAAAACCAATCATTTGGAGACTTTGAAATGTTAAGGATTCAAATCAGTTAAAAGTTAGGTTGGAACAATTAGATAACTATTCTAAATTGGCTAATCTTCGTTTGGTAAATTTTCCCTGCTCACCGACTCTTTCAGCTAAAGAAATGTTTAAGCAATATATGGTTGAGATTTTGGGGGTCCCAGTGGACTCTTGTCCTCCTATTGTAAAGATATATTATCTTCCTATGGCCCGGAAGGCCCCAGTTTCTACTGAGGCTAATGGGCGTGGGCAATTTGATGTGTTAAACATTTCTGAATTGTTAGAACCTCAGACACTGTTTTAGTAAGACCAGCAACCTGTTTAGTAACATTTGCTTTAATTTTGGATCGAGACTGGTTGTTAAGACTTTTCTTTAGGAAAAGAAATGTGTTGTTTAAAGGGTGTTTGGTTCGGATTTTTCCCGACCTAGCTCGGGAAACCCGTCGACGCAGGAAGGAGTTTTTAATCCTGCGACAGCGGGTTCTCCAGCTCAGTGATTTATTTTTTCTAAAATACCCATGTAAATGCCTGGTGAAATTTCAGGGAACTTCCTTTATTTTTCCTTATCCTTCTCAGTTGATTTCCTTTTTAAATTCCAAGGGATCTGTAGGGGGTGATTAGCGGGCTTCCTTAGATGCATTAAGTTTTTTCTGGCTGTTAGCGTCCATTACGTTTCCTTAGATATTTTGCTATAGATTTTCTTATTGGATCTCCCACAATAGAGGGCTAGTGGAGGGGTATACTTTTTGACTATTTGCTGTTTGCTTTTTCTTTTTTGGATTTTTTCTAAAGGGTCCCCCATTTCTGTTGCAAGTGTGTTAAACTTGTGATGTATTTTGAAAATCAATAAAATATTAAATAAAAAACAAAAAACACCTTGCCCCTGCCAGTATCGAATCTTCTCCCAAGATATTCGATCTCCTGAGCGGGAACCAATCTGCTCTTTTCTCGAATGATCACCCACCCCAGACTTCTTAGGAGACCGACTACCTTGGTGGTTGCCTCTAGACTCTCCTCTTTGGACTTGGCCCGGATCAGCCAGTCGTCGAGGTACGGGTGGACCAGAATCCTGTCCTTGCGTAACGCTGCGGCTTCCAACACAATTACTTTGGTAAACGTGCATGGTGCTGTTGACAGACCGAACGGTAATGTCTGAAACTGAAAGTGGCCTGGCGGCACCACAAACCACAGAAACTGCTGATGCGATTCTCAGACAGGAATATGTAAATACGCCTCTGTGAGGTCGAGAGACATCAGAAACTCTCCCTGACACACCGCCACTATCACCGACTTCAGGGTTTCCATACGAAAATGAGGCACCCACAGACAACGATTGACCCACTTCAAGTCGAGGATCGGTCAAAAGGACTCCTCCTTTTTTGGCACCAAAAATAGATATAGAGTACCAACCGCAGCCACACTGGTCTTTGGGCACTGGCACGACTGCCCCCAACAAAAAAAGCCATGTCAGGGTCTCCTCTACCGCTGCGGCCTTAGCGAGAGATCTGCAAGGAGACTGCACGAAGGATGGAAGAACTGGCCTCGCAAATTCGAGAGCATAGCCTTCCCGCACCATTTCCAAAACACACTGATCAGACGTGACCCGGACCCAAGCGGTGAAGAACTGCCGAAGATGTTCTCCCAATGGCAGAACTCCTGCCCGGGCCCCCGTCTCCTCACTATGACTTCCTAGGACCAGAGGCGGAGGAAGAGCCTCCAAACCCCCTTCCTGCTTCTCCAAATCCCCGGAAGCCCTGCCACCTAGAGAGGGAGCGACCTCTCTGTAAAGGCACCGACCGTGCCGCCCAAAATCGCTGGGACTCCCGTGGCCGAGACCGCAGGGGAACGTGGATGCAACTCTGTTTCGGCCTGTCCTCAGGGAGCCTGCCTCCGTTAGACTCGCCCAGCTCCTTTACCAATTTATTCAGCTCCTCTCAGAAAAGCAGCTTCCCCTAAAAGGGGAGCCTGCTGAGGAGGGCCTTTGACGAACCATCCGCCCCCCAGTTACGGAGCTAAAGGCAACGACGAGCCACTATGAAGCCATGTTCTTCGCTTCGCTCCTGATGAGATCATACTGGCTATCCGCCAAATAAGCGGACTCAAGTCTTGCCTCTTCCCCCGACGAACCACCCAGCATGTCCCAGCCAGCTGGAGCTGTTGAGACCACCGCAGACAAGCCTAGGCTCCACAGGCTCCACACACTGACGCCTGCAGCGCCAGAGCACTGATGTCAAAGGCTTGCTTTAACAAAGTGTCCACCTTCCTCTCCTGGGCCATCCTTAAGGGCCGCGCTGTCCTCCACCGGAATGGTTGTCTTCTTGGTAACCGTCGCTACTGCCGCATCCACCCTGGGAAACCGCAGCAACTCCTTCTCCAGCTCCGGCAAGGGGTACAAACGCGACATAGACTGAACTCCCATTAAGCCAGACTCCGGCTGATCCCACTCTTCTTGGATCATCTGCCGAATCACCTGGTGTACCGGAAAAACTTTCTGCGACTTCCTGACCGCCTGAATCAGCAGGTCCTCCAAGACCTCTTCCTTAGACAGAGTGCCCACAGGGATATTGAGGACTTTCAAGGACTCGCCAATCAACGCTGACAACTCTTCCTGGCGGAAGACTCGCACAATCCTGGCCTGCTCTTCTTCCGGAATCTCACCTTCCTCGAGTTCATCCTCGTCTTCCCCTAACTCCAGGTCTGAGATCTCACCTTCCAGAGTCTCAGACATGGGGGAGTGGAGGGCATCCTCCTGCACGAGTCTAGGGCGCTTAGGCAGTACGCCCACATCCTCCTGCCCTTTGGACTCCGCTATACGCATAGCCTTGCGTCCCTGCACTGCTACCTGACTATGCTAACCATGCTGGCACAAGCAGAATGCTCTATGTAGCAGCAACACAAATTCTGGGGAAAAACACACCCCGCCTTCCCCCTTCCTGCCCTCCCACCGAAGTAGAGGACCTGGGCTGTGACTGCGGAGGGTCTAGCTGCTCTAAGGCTGCCAGCAGAGGAGAGGCCGACAGGAGCCCTGCTTCCAGGGACCCTCCTGACTCTTGGGACACTGAAGAAATTGGATCCTGGGACCCAATTGCCTGGATTCCCTGTTCCACCGCTGCCGCTTCTACAGTGCAGCCCCTCCACACACCGGCCTCCAACACTGTTCCCCGCCGTGCCGCAGACCAAACACTGTGGTCTCGCAGGCATAGTGACCAAACAGCTGCTCCAACGCGACTCCAGCAAAATCTGTAAGAAAAATCCAGCCTCCCCAGGATATATAATCTATATATAAATATATATATACCCCTACAAAAAACAAATAAAATTAAATAAGTCCAAATTTAGCAAACAAATAAGTTACAGGGCTAAAGGGGTGCTACCTATAACTAAAATAACCCTGGGGAACACCCCTCCGGACCTAACTCCCCACCGCGTGAAAGAAAACCACACGAAAGAAAAATTCGTACCTGCCTTCTCCCTACAACACGAGGCCCCGAATAAGGCAGGCCTTGCTTTCCTCCAGCTGCTGGCGGCCGCGTGGTTATCTCAGCGTGCCATGCGGCTCACCGCCGCTCACCTTGTAGATCTTGCTGCTTTTAGTCGAAGGTTCCCTCACTGAGCGACCGCGTCTTCCCGCCCTCGGGCTCAGCCGCCTTGAGGGCTTCGGCAGCGAGGCGGGACAGATGCTAGTGGCAGGCCCTGCAAAAACGAAGCTTCAGCGACCCTCTCTCGCCGGGCTCAGAAACGCGGTTTCTTCACTGCCCTTTTCACTGCTGTAGTAGGTTTTTTTTTTTGCAATGTGG
Source organism: Ichthyophis bannanicus (assembly GCA_033557465.1). NCBI lineage: Eukaryota > Metazoa > Chordata > Amphibia > Gymnophiona > Ichthyophiidae > Ichthyophis > Ichthyophis bannanicus. The sequence continues at coordinate 1,510,350,715 of CM066032.1, read as the reverse complement.
GCCACCCGGAAAACTTCCTCCTGTCCCCCACAGACGCAGATTGCAGGGGGGGGGACATCTGCCAAGAAACCAGCCCAAAATAAAGAAATCAAAGGAAAGAATAAAATAAAATTAAATAAAAGGAAAACACCTTCCTAACACCTAAGTGTCTCTCCAGAAAGCCTATCTCCTGGCTTGCTGTACCCTCCAGCTGCTTGGAGACTGAGCTTACTGGAGCTGGTAGGTGGTGCCAGTGGTATTTATATCCTCCAGTCATCAAAAAGATGACATACTCAGTCTCCAAGCTGCTGGAAGGGGAGCACAACCCAGAGGACAGGGACTGGACTGGAGGGATGCTTAGGAAAAGATCTGTGGGCCAAGGTGGAGGAGCTGGTTCACTGAGTGGATGATGCTGAAGTGAGGCTTGTTGAGCACGGAGAAGAAATGACAGGCTTCCAGAAATCCATCAGTGCTTTAGAACAGGATCACAGTAGCTTCTTGGACAAGTTTGAGGATTTGGAAAACAGGTCCTAGAGCAATAACTTCAGAATTAGAGGGGCCCCAGAAGTTCCCAAGTATAAGGACTGCATGGCTACTGTGCAGTATGTTCTCAGAGGATATGTGGAGCTATCCTGGAGAAGTGTGAAGGGGAGTAAAGTGGCAGAAAATACACCCAGACAGGGCACATTGGTCTGGGGAGCCCCCAACCAAATTTACCAAGAACATTATTATTTGCATTTGGGGCTTTCATACCAAAGGTTATATAGCTGCAAAGATACAGGGTCTCCCAGCATTGGAGTGAGAGGGCCAAAACATCATGATCTTTGCAGATCTTTCCATGGTGACCCTGCAGAGGAGAAAGGAGTTCAAATTAGTTGCTAACAAATTGAGAGGAGAGAATATTAAGTGTCAATGGATGTTTCCCTTTGACTGTCAGAGCAGTCAGGAAAGGGGCTGTAGAGGCTAAGGGCTGAAGAAGAGTGGTGGTTAAACTCTATGAAACTCTGTGAGGATGTCCAATGGACTATAATGTAACTTGATATATAATTTGGACCGAAGGACTTAGAATAAGATGAGAATGTGTATGCATATATAGTTATATGATAGCTGGATGGGAAGTTGAGTGAGTGGAAAGTGTTGTGTGAGCGAGTGGTTGTGGAAAGTGGGGGGCAGAGAGTGGAATATAAGCAGGAAGTGGAATGGGTAGGGTGAGTATGGGGTGAGCTTGGGACTTATAGAATGTGTGTGTGTGTGTGTGTGGTCTTAGGAGCAAATGTCATTCCTCAGTGGTGGAGAAGCCAAGGACAGGTGGGGAAAGTGGAGGACGGGAGACTGAGTACAGGTGGGGGGGGGATGATAAGAGTGGGTGGGATGAAACAAGGTTGTGGGCTAGTAAGTTTCTGGAATGTTAATGGCATGAATAACCCAAACAAGAGGAGGGGTATTTATAAAGAACTGGGGAGAGTGTAATAGGCAGTGGCTAGGCTGCAGGAACCTCACTTAAAGATTTGGGAGGGAGAGACAGTTGCAGCATAAGCGTCATAACTAGGTCTACTGCAGCACCAAGGAGTCATGGCCAAAAACAACAGGGGTAACAATCCTTGAGGAAGGATTTTATCTTCTAGATGGACAACCAGCTGCTTTAAATAGGAATATAAGAAATGCCATACTAGGTCAGACTAAGGTCCAGTATTCTGTTTCCAACAGTGGCCAATCCAGGTCACAAGTACCTGGCAGTTTTCCAAAAAGACACACAGGTTCCACAATGCTTGTATTGGTGGTCATTGCCACTGAATATTGGCCCCTATATATCTATAAATATACTTTCACATCACACCTATAGAGTATTTTGTGTAGATCAGTGAAACAAAATCCTACTTAAAAAAAAAAAACAATTAAAATGCATTAAACAGCAGAATGTAAAAAAAAACGTACAGGGATGTGAAAACTTTAACAAAGCACTGTACAATCTAGTTCAAAAAAGGTTATTACCTATAGCTTGATTATTGATCCATATTTCTATGTACCCAAGTAGGTTAACACAGCAAGAACAAATCTTTTATTGGTGTTCCTCAAATGTACACCCACAAAGACACACACATATATATTTATATTCTTTTCTGGTCCCATGATAATACACCTGGGTCCAATTGGTCACTGTCTGATTTGACATTTGGCCTTGGAATGGCCGTTGGTTTTGCTATTCATCTGTACTGCGAAGGACCTCAATCACACCACCAGAAGTCAGCTCACTACATATAGAATGCAATATGTAGCCCACATATCCACATCTTCATTCTAGCAGGCCAAGCTTAAACTCGGACAGGAAATAAAGCAAGATGGAACCTGACAGTAAGGAGGCATAATGGGAGCTCTTTTCTAAAAGCAAGCGTTGGTCTGTAGAGCAAGTAGATAGAGTTGTACCGTTCATGGTGCAAAGTGGAAGAGCATTAACACAATATTATCTACTGTATCACTGAAGAGTTTCATACTATAATGCATATAATGAGGAGCAAAACTTGTCCAAATGGTAAATTGTTTAAAGATGTCCACTTTACCTAGTTTTGGCTGTGTTGATCCAAGCATACAGGGGCAAAGTAAAGGCTCTCTTCTCCTGTTTCCGCACATTTTCAGGTAGAATATGGTCAATAGTAAGAGCATCATGCTTAATTCGACATCTTGCAAGTGAAGCAGCCAGTTTTGTTTTAAAGCTACAAATATAAAAATAACTTTCAATACCAAACCACAAAAGGCTAATGCACCTTTTACTTCTTTGTGCTTCTGCCCTTATTAAATTATGTTATCTCCCTCTCTCTTATTGAGATTATAAAATAGAAAACTTTATAAGGAAGTATCAGGCATACCAATTATTTTTCCTACTGGACAAAATAACCTCATTCATTCAGCATCTGAGGAGGTGGAAGGAAAGAGGATGTCAATAACTTAAGTATAAAGACATAGGATTTCTAACATTAGAGACTTGGTATATATTCATTTCTTTCATGTGCGTCCCCAGGACAGGATTGAGAAGCCCTGTTCTTACTACCTGACTGGCATTAAATTTAGCCAGATCTTAAAGCAATTAAAAAAAATCTTTTAAAAAATCTAGTCCACAGCATAGCAAGAGAAGATATTCAGAATATGAAAGCAAGAGAAGGAACAACAAATGGAAAGTGTGGACTACTCTAAATATCCAAGAAATACTGAAAACATGCACTAAAGAAGCCATTTTAAAAGCATCTCCATGTGTAAACAGTAGCATTTACACATGTAGAATGTATACACATGTACAGAAAATGCAATTTCAGAAAGGTGATATTTAACTATCGTATAAAGAGTAGTTACTCACCTGCAACAGGTGTTCTCCAGGAGCAGCAGGAATCAGTCCTCACATATGGGTGTCATCGGCACCGATGAAGCCCCAGCGGAGCATTTCCCCAGCTTTCTATGAAAGCCTTTGGGAATGCAGGCACGCATGCACGGTTCCCTTCCCGCCTAAAGGTGCCATCTTACCTCAGTCAAATGACATAGCTTCTGATCGCTGGAAGGAGCGGGCTACAAATGCTTGCTAAATAAGAACAGCACACAAAAATGAAAAATAAACTATGTACAACTGCAACTCCAAGGGGAGGAGGGAGGGTTGTGAGGACTGATTCCTGCTGCTCCTGGAGAACACCTGTTACAGGTGAGTAACTACTCTTTCTCCAGGATCAAGCAGGAAGTCAGTCCTCACATATGGGTGACTCCCCAGCTCTGGGCTACCAAGGAACCCAGGCTGAACAAGAGAACTCTCAGCAGCAAAGAAAGGCTTTTCCAGGACACAACCTCCACCGGTAGCCCAACAGAGGGCAGGAGGGCAGGAGTTGCCTCAACCTCAAAGAGATTCCGGAGTACTGCTTGGCCAAAAGCACTGTCCCTACGGGACTCCCTCTCCAGACAGTAATGTGCCGCAAAAGTCTGGCTTGAAGACCAAGTTGCAGCCCTGCAGATGTCTACCAAGGACACAGAGCGGAGATGAGCCACAGAGGCAGCCATTGCCCTGACACGGTGGGCCGTAACCCGACCCTGCAAAGGAAGGTCAGCCGCCTTGTAAGCCCAGGTGATACAGTCAGCCACCCAGATGGGCAAGGTACGCTTGGACACAGCCAACCCCAATTTATTAGGGTCAAAAGAGACGAAGAGCTGAGTAGCCCTTCTATGCCCCTGCGTACGGTCAAGGAAGAAGGATAAGGCCCTCCTACAGTCCAGGGTATGCAGGACTGCTTCAGCCTGGCTTTCATGAGGCCTAGGGAAGAATGTTGGAAGAACCACCTCCTGATTGAGGTGGAAAGAGGAGACAACCTTTGGGAGGAACTTTGGATGAGTCCTGAGGACTACCCTGTTCCTATAAATCCTGGTGTAAGGCCTGTCACAGACCAGGGCCTGAAGCTCACTCACTCGCCTAGCCGAAGTAAGGGCTATCAGGAAGAGTGTCTTCCAGGACAGGAAGTGTAGAGGGCAAGTAGCCATCGGCTCAAAAGGTGGGCGAGTCAGTTGCTGCAAGACCACATTCAACTCCCACTCAGGAGCAGGACGACGGATTGGAGGCTTGAGCAAAAGCAAGCCTCTGAGAAACCGGGAAACCAAGGGATGAACTGACAGAGAATGTCCCTCCACCAGTGAGTGGTGAGCTGCTAGAGCTGAGAGGTGGACCCGAACAGAATTGGACTTGAGTCCCTGATTGGATAAGTGCAGCAAGTACTGAAGCACCACTGGCAAAGTACAGGAGAAAGGATCCATTGTACGTAGGTGACACCACACAGAAAACCTCTTCCATTTGAGAGCATAGGTTTTCCTAGTGGACTGTTTCCTAGAGGCTAGGACAACCTCCTCAACTTCCTGAGGAAGGCCCCAGGGAGCCAAAACTACCCTTGCAGCCTCCAGGCCATCAAATTGAGAGCTTTGAGATTGGGGTGCAGAAGGGAACCCTGCTCCTGTGAGAGAAGGTCGGGTTGCAACCCCAGAGGCAGTGGGGGATCCACTGCCAGCTGAAGTAGGAGTGGAAACCAAGGCTGTCTCGGCCACCTGGGAGCCACCAGCAGAACCGAGGCCTTGTCCTGAAGAACTTTGAAGAGAGTTCGGGCCACCAAAGGCGTGGGAGGAAACGCATACAGGAGGTCCTGAGACCATGGAATTAGAAAAGCATCTGCTGCTACTCTCAGAGGATGCGGTTGCCTGGAGCAGAACTTTGGCAATTGCTTGTTGATCGGGCTGGCAAAGAGATCTACCGAAGGGAGACCCCATTTTAGGAAGATCTTATGAACCACTGAAGGATGCAGCTGCCACTCGTGGGGCTGCAGAATCCTGCTCAATCTGTCGGCCAGGTAATTGTCCTAGCCTGGAAGCTATACAGCCCTGAGGAGCATGTTGTGCTTTAGGGAAAAGGAACAAAGGTCTTGGGCTTCACGACAAAGGAGCCTGGACCCAGTCCCGCCCTGTTTGTTCACATAAAACATGGCCACCTGGTTGTCTGTCTGAACCAGGACACAATGATGAGCCAGGGCAGGAGAGAAAGTTTTGAGAGCTAGGCGAATAGCCCTGAGTTCCAGGAGATTGATCTGCTGTGCCGCCTCCCAGGGAGACCACAGGCCCTGGGTGCACTTGTCTAGACAATGAGCTCCCCAGCCCTGCAGGGAGGCGTCGGTGGTCAGTACCACCGTGTACCCAGGAATCTGAAAAGGCACTCCCTGCAGTAGGTTGGGTGGATGTAGCCACTAGTTGAAGGAGTTCAGAAATTGTCTGGACACCCTTACTTTGTCTCTGAGGCTGCCTGTGGCCTGTGACCACTGAGTCCGAAGGCACCACGGCGCAGGCCTCATATGGAGCCTGGCATTGGGGGTCACATGTACTGTCGAAGCCTAGTGGCCAAGAAGTCTTAGGCAGAGCCTGGCGGAGACCAGTGACCTGCTGAGAAACTGATTTGCTAAGGCTATTAACCTTTTGGCCCTGTCTTCTGGCAAGAAAGCCTTTGCCAGCAGAGAGTCCAGCCTTGCTCCTATGAACTCCAAGTTCTGGGAGGGGAGCAAAGTGGACTTTGCGAAGTTTATGACAAACCCCAGGCTTTGAAGAAGAGCAATAGTTCTGAGGGTGGCCTGTCTGGCCTCTTGGCACGTCTGACCCCTGATTAGCCAGTCGTCCAGATAGGGGAAGACAAAGATTCCCTGATTTCTCAGGTAGGCCGCCACCACTGCTAGGCACTTTGTGAAGACTCTGGGGGCGGAGGTGAGGCCGAAAGGCAGCACTCTGTATTGATAATGGTTTCCTTCCACAATGAACCTGAGGTACTTTCTGTGGTCTGGATGAATGAGGATGGGAGTGTACGCATCCTTTAGATCTAAGGAGCATAGCCAATCTCCCTACTGGAGGTAGGGCAGAAGTGTTCCAAGAGTAAGCATCTTGAACTTTTCCTTCTCTAGGTACTTGTTGAGGTTCCTGAGGTCCAGAATGGGTCGAAGGCCATCGGTTCTTTTGGGCACCAGGAAATACCTGGAGTAGAATCCATGACCTTGTAAGTGGGGAGGCACAGGCTCCACCGCCCTGTCCACCAACAGACCTTGAAGCTCTTGCAGGAGAAGGTCTGTGTGCAGGTGAGGCCTTGGAGGCTCCCCTGGAAAGTATTGCGGAGGCAGTTGGTGAAAATGCAGTGCATAGCCCCTGTGAACTATGTCCAACACCCAACTGTCCCCGGTGATGAGGGGCCACTGGTGGGTAAAGAGGGCGAGGCGACCTCCTGTGCAGGGTTGGGAGAGCAGGGATGGAGAGGCTACGCTCAAGGAGTCAAAACCCCCCACCCTGCTGAGTGGGAGCAGGGGCCGGAGGCTTGGGGGTCCTCTGCCTTCAGGGCCCATTACCCTGCCCCTTGGCTTGCTGACCCTGGGGTGCAGCTTGGGCAGCCTGATACTGAGGGTACTGTTTGTAGGCAGTGCCCTTCCTCGGGTAAAAGGGCTTTTTACCAGAGCCCTTCTTTTTATGAGAAGGGGCAGAGGTCTTCCTAGACAGCCTTGTCCGTGTAAGGTGCTCCGTTTCGTGCTGGGCGGCCTTCTCGGTCATGGGCTTGCCAAAAAGGTTCTCACCTCGGCAAGGGACATCGACCAACTTGTCCTGAACCCATGGCTCGAGGTCCGATGACTGCAGCCATGCCTGGTGTCAAGCCGCGATGCCGGCTGCCGCAACTCGGGCCGAAGCCTCGAAGCCATCATAGGCAGTACGGGACATGAACTTCGAGCAGTCCCGAATCCCCGAGGACAAGGACTTGAATCTCTGCAAGGGTTCCCCGGAGAGTCCAGCAGAGAACCCGGCCAACTCCTTGGCCAGGTCCCGCAAGTACATGCCCATGTACAGCTGGTAAGACTGGACACGGCAAGCAAGCATCGAGCCCTGGAAGCACTTTCTACCGACGCCATCGAGGTTCCGGGCCTCCCTGCCGGGGGGCACCGTGGAGTGCATCTTCTGACTCTTCAGACGATGCACGGCCGATTCCACAACCATGGAATGGTGTGGCAGCTGTGCCTTTCGAAAACCAGGGCTTTTCCGGAGTCGATAGATCGAGTCGATTCACTTGCTTAGAACCGGCGCCGAGGCCGGTGCCTCCCACATCCGGAAGAGGAGCTGTTCCAGCATCGGAGGAACCGGGACAGTAAAGGCCTCCTTCGGAGGAGAGTCGTACTGTAGGGCCTCGAGCTTCTCGGCTCGAGGCTCTTCCTCAGGGTCCGCCGGAATAGCCAAGGCAGTGGCCATATCCCGGACAAACTCCGAGAACCTAGTGTCCTCCGGAGGGGATCTACTCCGGGGCTCAGACTGCGGTGAGTCCGACGGGACGCACCGAGTCTTAAAGGTATCGGGGGACTCCTCATCCTCCATCTCCCAGGCAGACTCGTCCGATGAGGAGTCAGGGTCCGACCCCGCGGGGCCCTGGGGCACCCGCCCCGACGCCAGAGGCACCGGCGTCGACGCCCTCGGTCCCGAGCGGGAGGTCGAGGGAGACCGCGACCGAGGTCGACTTCGAGCCACGAGAGACTTGAGTATTGACTCGGTCTCCGGGGTCGACTTCGAAGTCGATGTCCTGGTGGTCGGGGCAGATGCGCCAGACAGGCTGGCCATCAGTGCCTGCTGCTGCTCCATGAAGGCAGACAATCTGCTCTCCAAGGCTGTCATCCTGAGACTCAGCTCGGGAGATGCAGCAGCCACCGACTCAGGCCCTGGTGGCGCCGGGCCCAACGTCGGCTCTCTGGGAGGAGAGTCCACGAGGACTACGGGGCTTACATGTCCAGCAAACTCCGGCTCCACGCGAGGAACCTTGGCAGGCTTCTCTTGGTCCACGGGCCCGGGGCGACGGTCGGGGGTCTTAGACCTGGCCCTCGAGGGGCCAGGGATCTCCTCCAACGACACCCTCGCGAGCCGCTTCTTCCTCTTGCGTTCCCGGTCGGGAGACCCCATGTCCGAGGAGCTTCGACGGCGCTCGGGATCGGAATCCCGAGATGTTGAGGCCTCAGACGAGGTCCGGGCCTGGCCGGAGGCTGAGTCCGAGAAAAGCCTTTCTTTTTGCTGCTGGCGACTTCGGAGTGCCTTGGAAGACATCTTCCCACATGGCCCGCACGACTTAGGGTCGTGGTCAGGGCCGAGGCGCCGAAGGCAGCAGTCGTGTGTGTCGGTGAGAGACATTAATTTCTTACACCGATCACACTTTTTAAAACCACTGGAAGCCATCGGGGAAAAAAGAGTCCCCGTGAGGTCAAAGGACCGGCCTTCCAGGGAAAAATGAAAAAAGGGCGCGAACGCCAGCCACGAAGGACAAAAACCGAAAAAGAAGAATCGGGCACGATACTGGCATACCGAACCCGGCGGGAGGGGAACCGGCGTCGAAAAGGGGAGAAAAAATAGCGATAATAGCCAAAAAAAATCTACTTTTAACCAGGAGGACAGGACACACGTCCGATGGGCTTCTCGGAAAAAAAAGAGACTGAGGTAGGATGGCACCTTTAGGCGGGAAGGGAACCGCGCATGCGTGCCTGCATTCCCAAAGGCTTTCATAGAAAGCTGGGGAAATGCTCCGCTGGGGCTTCATCGGCGCCGATGACACCCATATGAGAGGACTGACTTCCTGCTTGGTCCTGGAGAATGTCATTTCCTTGAGTCCTGCTAGACTAGTGCAGAAAGGTGTGTTGTGCCCCCCTACCATCAGATGTGGAGAAAGAGGAAGCTTTCAGAGGCATCTTATAACATCATGCCATATCAGTCAGCACCTCTAGAGGAAGCCATCAGTATTCATATCAAAGCATGAAGATGTTGTGAAGATGTTGTCACACCCCTCCTCAAGAAACCCTCACTCGATCCCACCTGTCCTTTCGACCCATCTCCCTCCTTCCCTTCATATCCAAACTACTAAAACGAGCAGTCCACCACCTCTGCCTCAACTTCCTCACCTCCCAGGCCCTCCTGGACCCACTACAATCTGGCTTCCATTCCCTACACTCCACTGAAACGGCTCTTACAAAAGTCTCCAATGACTTTTCATGGCTAAATCTAAGGGCCTCTACTCTATCCTCATCCTTCTCGACCTCTCCGCTGCCTTTGACACTGTTGACCACACTCTTCTCCTCACCACCCTCTCCTTGCTTGGTTTCAAGGGCTCCATACTATCCTGGTTCTCCTCCTACCTCTCCCATCGCTCCTTCAGTGTATGCTCTGGCGGCTCCTCCTCCTCTCCTACCCCGCTCCATGTTGGTGTACCCCAGGGATCCATTTTAGGCCCCCTCCTTTTCTCTCTCTATACCCAAGCCCTTGGCGTGCTTATCTCCTCCCATGGCTTTCAGTACCATCTCCATGCCGATGACTCCAAAATCTACCTCTCTACACCTAATATCTCTCCAGTGATCCAGACCAAGATCTCTGCCTGCCTTTCTGACATCGCTGCCTGGATGTCTCATTGCCGCTTGAAATTGAACATGGCCAAGACTGAACTCCTTGTCTTTCCCCCCAACTCTTCCCCTCCTCTTCCCCCTTTCTCAGTCTCTGTGGATGGATCTACTATACCTCATGTTCCCTCGGCCCGCAATCTTGGGGTTATCTTTGACACCTCTCTCTCCTTCTCCACACATATCCAGCTCGTAGCTAAGACCTGCCGCTACTTTCTCTACAACATTAGCAAAATCCACCCCTTCCTTTCTGAACACACTACCAAAATGCTTATCCACTCCTTAATCTCCTCTCGCCTCGACTACTGCAACCTTCTCCTTGCTGATCTCCCTGTGAGCCATCTCCTTCCTCTTCAATCTATACAAAATTATGCTGCTCAACTAATCTTCCGCCAGTCTCACCATGCCCACATTACTCCTCAAGTCGCTTCACTGGCTCCCTATTCAATTCCGCATCCAATTCAAACTTCTCCTACTGACTTATAAATGCATTCACTCTAAGGCCCCTCAATACCTCTCATCTCTCCCTACGTCCCCTCTCGAGAACTTTGCTCCGCTAGCAAATTACTTCAATCTAGGCCTTTCACTCGCACCGCTAACTACTGACTTTGCTCCTTTCACCTTGCTGCACCTTGCGTCTGGAACAGCCTACCTGTGTCTATACGCCAAGCACCCTCCCTGGCCCTCTTCAAATCCAGGTTGAAGATCCACCTCTTCACTGTCACTTTCAGATCCTGACTTCTATCCTTATCTTAACCTAACCCCTGTCAATTTTCATGACCGAATTGTAAAGACCATACTGTGCTCTGCACTGAATTGACTAATGCTCTGTATTATCGCGATTAGATTGTAAGCTCAGACGAGCAGGACTAACGAGCAGGGACTGTCTCTTGTATGTTTATGTTTGTCTCTACAGCACTGCGTGCGTGGCGCTATATAAGTGCTAAATAGTAGTGGTAGTAGAAGATAACCAGGTTCAACTGAACAATAACCATAACTAGTTACAATATCAGCTCTAACAGAATATTTATCAGAAGGGAAAGAGCCCGCAGAATAGCAGACCAAGAAGTTTACCAGGACAGGTCCTGGACTGGTCTAGTAGGACTCAAGGGAAGGGCATTATCCATTAAGTAAAAATGTCACCTTCCATATTACCCTGCCAGACCAGACCAGACAAGTGGGACGTATTAAAACTACAAGTCCACTGGGCGAGAAGAGGACATGGCAACCTTTAAGATCTCTGCACCAAAGGCCATGTCTGCCCAAGTGTAGATCTCCAAGTGGTAATGCTTGCTAAAAGTAGAAAGTGATTGCCACATTGCCTGCAGACAAATACCTGAGAGGGCTACCGAGCTATGCTCCACCCGCAACAACTGCGCTTGAGTGGAATATGCACGCAAACCCTCCGGAACCAGCCAGTTCTGCAACAGATACACAGAGGCAATTGCCTCCTTGATCCAGCACCCGAAAGTAAACTTAGTGGCTACATCAACCCTCTACTATTCAACATCTTTCTTTCTCCCCTTCTCACACTTATTCAAGACCTTGGAATCTCATGTTATTGTTATGCAGATGACATACTTCTCATATATTACATTACCGCGCAGGTTATCCCAGACTTTCTTTCAATAACTGTCTGGACACTGTGGCTGACTGTCTCTTCACCCACTGCCTCAAACTGAACCCCCAATAAGTAACAGGCCATGTGGATAACTAAGAGCCTGATATATCTGCAGTTACCCCCACAACTGCTGGAACACCAGCAGCTCTTGTCCCCTCTCTTACTCATGCAGGAGTTATTATTGACCTTTGATTTGCTTTGACTGTTCGCTCTGCCTTCTTCTCTTTGCATCGAATCAGGTCCATAAAACCTTATCTCTCTTCGCAGTTCCTGCATACTCTTCTACATGCCTTAGTAATCTCACATCTTGACTACTGTAACTCGGTCTACTGTGACCTCCATTTCACACACCTCAAAAAATTACAGCTTATTCAGAATACAACCATCAGTTTATTGACTAATGACACTAAATTTGACTATGTAATTCCGCTGGATAGGTACCACTGGCTTACCCTTCCCTATCATTTTCAATTGAGGATCTTCACTATAGCTCAAAGGGTGCACTATTCCAGTCTCCCTCACTATCTATCCTTGATGATAGTCTCCTACTATCCCCTCCTGTTATTACGGTCTCGGAAACAAAATCTCTTGGTCGTTCCTGCAGTATCCCATGTGTGCCTGGAGATATCCCAGGATGCTGCCTTCTACATTCTGGCTCCCAGTCTTTGGGATGCTCTCCCACTGCTGTTCAAATAGTCTTCCTTTAAAAAATTTAAGTCACTACTGAAGACGCACCTGTTTAATCCAGTAAGACAGGCTAGGAGACAACTTGGTCTCTGGTGCTCTCTAGTTTTATATGTAGTTTTTCATTTGTCGCTTCTTTCCTGTCCAACCTATGGAGTTGCGTTCATATTTCTTAGTTTTTATTATGTAAACTGCTCTGTTACTGCCAGGTGTAGGGCAGTATAGAAAGTCTCAAATAAACAAACATATGTGATCCCACAAACAGCACAAACAGATGGTCTGACTTGTGGAAAGAGTTAGTCACCTTCAAGTTCTTTCTTTGGCACTGCTCCTTAGAAAAGGAGTGCACTGTTGAGGCATTCCTAACAGGGGCTATACATTTCAGCCAAGGTAACAGTTTGTGGCTTTTTTAATTACTAGCTCTCTGCCTGGAAGCTCTTAAAAGGCTTTTGGTATATTTTTAAAACAAAGTTACATTCTTTTGGTGCATTAGTTTAAAAGGGGAAATATTTTGTTTAGTGGGGAAGTTTAAAACTCTGCTTTAGTATCTTTCTTAGCTCTTTGAAGTTACTGACACATCATCGGGAGTTAGTGGGCCTGATTAGACTGTGAAAGAACTGAGAGCAGCGGAGGCCTGCATAAAAGGCTTCAGAGCCATGCACTGTTGAGGAATTCCTAACAGAGGCTATACATTTCAAGCAAAGGTAAGAGTTTGTGGCTTTTTAAATTACTAGCTCTCTCTCTGGGAACTATTAAAGGGTTTTGGTGCATTTTTAAAACAAAGTTACATTCTTTTTGGTGCTTTAGTTTAAAGGGGGAAATATTTTGTTTAGTGGGGTAGGTTTAAAACTCTGCTTTAGTATCTTTCTTCATCTCTTTGAAGTTACTAACACCTCATCAGGTGTTAGTTCCCTCCCTACCCCCCCCCCCCCAACTCCCACTCACCCCTAGTGAGCAATCTTGCTTTATAGGGCACCTCCCCAATTAACTATACACAGTGACTTGGAATAGCACATTTTGAACACACTTAAAGAAATTTAACTGCTTTTTCTTTGAAAGGACAGCTGGGAAACGGGCTGGTAGATCTATCTTTGCTTTAACAGATACCTAAGCTCCACGAACTGAACAAAGGCTGGGAAAAATTGTATCACTAAAGCTGTTGCCCCGTTACAGCTTCTGCCTCTGTACAGAGGTCCCAATGCGAGTTGCAGGACTGGTTACATGTGTAGGATGCCTGCATGCTGAAGCTCTCAGGAAACAAGTGGAGGAACTCAGAGAGGAGGTGGCGAGGCTGAGGAACATTAAAGACAGTGAGAAGTACACTGATGATATGCTTCTTGCAACATCCAAACTCTCCAGCAGAGGAGAAGATGGGTGCCTACAGAATGTCACAAGTCACCAGGGCCTGCAGAATCACCAATCCAACTTCTCCAGCCCTTGAATTGAAGAACCATTATGCAGTCCTGGAAGTGGAAGAGGTGAAAGCATCCCTGGAAAGGGAAGAACCAGAGCTCAAGTGCCCCAAAGTTGCAGAATCAGTGACCACAAGGAAGCGAGGGGTATTGAGGCATCCAACTGCCGACTAGACTTGATGTCCAGAGAGGTATGCTGTCTGTCAGGTGCCAAAATCCGAGATGTTATGGAGAGTTTGCCAAGACGCATCAAGCCCACTGACACAATATTGCTAATCCATGTCGGCACAAATGATACTGCTAGATATACCTCCGAGTGTATCAAAAGGGACTTCATGGCTCTGGGACAGAGGATGAAGCAGATAGGAGCGCAGGTGGTGTTCTCTTCAATCCACCCTGTTGAGGGTAAAGGCCAAGGCAGAGAAACTCGTATTCTGGAGATGAATGCATGGCTGTGTGGATGGTGTCATCGAGAGCATTTTGGTTTCCTGGACCATGGGATGCTGTTCCAAGGGCTGCAGAGCAGAGATGGCGTTCATCTGTCCAAGAAAGGTTGACGTGTCTTCAGTAGCAGACTGGCTAATCTACTGAAGAGGGCTTTAAACTAGATTCGTTGGGGATGGGTGAAGAAAGTCCCCAGGTAAGTGAAACATTAAATACCTTTATGTAAATGGGTAAAAGGGGCAACATATGGAAAGCGGTCGGTATAAATGCCCATAGCATGGGAAATAAGATCCCAGATGTTGAAGCTTTAATGGGAGAGGCTGACTTGGATTTAGTGGCAGTTACAGAAACATGGTTCACAGACAACCATGACTGGGATGTAACTATACCAAGCTATACTTTATTCAGAAAGGACAAGGTAGGAAGAAGGGGAGGAGGAGTGGCACTATATGTAAAAAATAATATTAAAGCTTTGGAACTACAGAGCTTAAAAGGGAGAGAGGAGGCACTGTGGGTTAAACTAGAAAGAGGGAAAGAGAAATCTATTTGCATTGGTGTAATATACAGACCTCCCTCACAGGAGGAAGAGGTGGACGGAGAGTTAATTGAAGACACGCAGCATTGCTAGGAAAGGGGAAGTGATACTGATAGGGTATTTCAATATGCCAGATGTTGAGTGGCACATTCCGGCTGCAGTATCATCTAGAAGTAAGGAGATCCTGGATTCTCTACAGGTAGAACTATTCAGGCAATTGGTAACAGAACCCACACATAAAGGGGCCATACTGGACTTGGTGCTTACCAATGGTGAAAGTATTTCTGATGTTATAGTGGGAGATCATTTTGCATCCAGTGATCACCAGATGGTGTGATTCAATATTACGACTAGGGCTGTTAGAATCCATTCAAAAGCAAGGGTCTTAGACTTTAGGAAAACTAACTTTGCCAAGATGGGACAATACCTCAGGGAGTCATTAGCGGGATGTGAACAGCTGGGGGATGTAGAAAAACAGTGGGCAAAATTGAAAGGGGATATTTTAAGGGCAACCAACCTTTTTGTTAAAATGGTAAATAAAGGTAAAAGGAAAAGGAGACCGCTATAGTTTTTGAAAGAAGTAGCTGAAAAGGTGAATAAAAAGGGAGGTCTTCATGAAATACAAGAGATCACAGAGAGAGAGGAAGACAGGCATCTATATATGGAAAAACTTAGAGAAACTAGCAAAGTAGTCAGGAAAGCAAAGATTCAAAAAAGGAGGAAATAGCCAATGCAATAAAATGGGGAGATAAGACATTTTTCAGATATGTTAGTGAGAAGAGGAAGGGCAAAAGTGGTATTGTCAGTCTCAAGGGTGAAGGGGAGGAATATGTATAAACTGATGAGGATAAAGCGGAATTATTTAACAAATATTTCTGTTCTGTGTTCACAGATGAAGAACCAGGAGCAGGACCTCAGAAAACACCCACAAACAGGAACAGAAGCAAGGGGCATTTTGAACAATTTTCAGAAGACCGTGTTCGTGAGAAACTAGCTACACTTAAAGTAAACAAAGCAATGGGACCGGATGGGATACACCCTAGAATACTAAGGGAACTTGGGGACATTCTAGCAGCTCCACTGACTGACCTTTTCAATGCCTCGGAGTCGGGAGTGGTGCCAAAGGACTGGAGAGAGGCTCATGTGGTCCCTTTAGACAAAAGCGGTAGTAAGGATGTGGATGAAAGGTAGTATAACTGAGGTGGTGAGTAAATTATTGGAAACGCTGCTGAAAGAGAAAATAGTGAGGTTTCTGGAGTTCAGCGGATTACAGGATCTGAGGCAGCATGGATTCACCAGAGGCAGGTCTTGTCAGACAAATCTGATTGATTTCTTTAACTGGTTACCAGGGAGTTGGACCAAGGGAGAGCCCTAGATGTGGTGTATTTAGATTTCAGTAAAGCCTTTGATACTGTTCCTCACAGGCGACTTATAAACAAACTGAGCACTCTAGGGATGGACCCTAAGGTTACTGCTTGGGTTGGAAATTGGTTGAGTGGGAGGCGACAAAGGATACAGGTAAATGGAGCTCACTCTGAGGAGAAGGAGGTTACCAGTGGTGTTATTTTTAACATCTTTGTTAGTGATATAGCAGAAGGGCTGTCGGGTAAGTTTTGCCTCTTTGCGGATGATACCAAAATCTGCAATAGAGTAGACACCCAGGAAGGTGTAGATAACATGAGGAGGAATACAGCTAAGTTTGAAGAATGGTCTAGAATTTGGCAGCTGAGATTTAATGTTAAAAAATGCAAGATCATGCATTTGGGCTGCAGTAGTCCAAGAGAGCGATATAGTATAGGGGGTGAAGTACTTTTGTCCACTAAAGAAAAGCGGGACTTAAGCATGATTGTGTCTGATGATCTTAAAGTAACAGGTAGAAAAGGCGACAGCAAAAGCTAGAAGGATGCTTGGGTGCATAGGGAGAGGAATGCCCAGCAGAAGAGAGGAGGTGATAGTGCCTCTATATAAGTCTTTGGTGCAACCTCATTTGGAGTATTGTGCGCAATTCTGGAGACCGCACCTTCAAAAGGATATAAACAGGCTGGAATCAGTACAGAGGGTGGCTACTAAAATGGTTAGTGGTCTTCATTATAAAGCTTTTGAGGACAGACTTAAGGATCTTAATATGTACATCTTACAGGAAAGGCGGGATAGAGGTGATATGATTGAAACGCTTAAATACCTTCGTGGCATAAATGCACAGGAGGAGAGCCTCTTTCGATTGAAAGCAAGCTCTGCTACGAGGGGACATAGGATGAGGGTGAAAGGGATAGATTCTGCAGTGATATGCGGAAATATTTCTTTACGGAAAGAGTGGTGGATCCATGGAATAGTCTCCCAGTGGAGGTGGTAGAGATGAGGACAATATTTGAATTCAAAGACGCATGGGATAAACACAGAGGATGTCTAAAGGAAAAAAGGGGACTGTTTATTTATTTATTTATTTAGTGTACACTTGTATCCCGCCACTTCCAGCGATCAGTGGCGGTTTTCTATACAAAAGGGTGCGGTTGTAGAGACCAGAATTTAAGCATACAGTAGGATTGCAGGGGAGGGTGAAAGTCACAGCAAACGGTTACAGATTTACATTTGATTTCTTGAGAGGAGGCTTTACATATATACATAAATTACATAATTACAGGATGCATTTCTTGTTGCATATGATTTTTAGTAGCCATGTTGTAGTGGTTTAGTAGCCACTGTTGTAGTGGTTGATATGGAAGGACAGACTAGATAGGCCATGTGGTCTTTCTGTCGTCATGTTTCTATGTTTAAACAGACTATCTGATGCACAGGTAAGGCAGAGACCACCTTAGGCAAGAATGAAGGAATAGGCAGAATGCACACAGCCTCCTCTGAGAATGAAAAATAAGGATCTCTGTATGACAAGGCCTGCAACTCAGAGATACATCTCGCCGACAGACTGCGACCACAAAGACAGTCTTGAGAGTCAGATCTTTAAGCATAGCCCACTTTGAGGGATGTGAAGAGCTCAGACATCAAGACCCAGAGCATCAGGCAGAGATCCCATGGAGGAAAAATTGAACGCGGGTGGGGGGGGGGGGGGGGAACGCAGATGTCATACCTACTAGAGAAAACGGGAAACATCAGGATGCAAGGTAATGGGTCACTCCGCCATTGGCCCCCTGAAGCAGGAAAGGACTGCTATCTGAACCTTCAGTTAACTAAGAGAAAGGCCTTTGTTTGCCATATCAGAGCTAGCCTGATGCTGACAGCACCAATGCTCAAAAAGACAGCAGACGTGCACATAGGCCAGGCTGGTAGATTCTCTCCTAGCCTTGAGGAACATGGAAATCATGGTGAGAGAGTAACCCTTATGCATTAAGCGGTGACCTTCAAGAGCCAAGCCATAAGCGAGAAGCAAGTCGGGTCATCCAGAAGAACTGGTCCTTGACATAATAGTCCCTGGGCTGGGGGTAGTCGCAGAGGAGGACCCTGCAGAAGCCTCATCAGGTCCCCAAACCACTGCCTCCATGGCCAATTCGGCGCCACCAGGATCATCCAGCTCGGTTGTCGCTCTATGCATCAAATCACACGACCTGCTAGTAGCTCAAAGGAAACACATGCAGCAGGCCACACTTCAGCCACGGCAGTACTAGGATGTCAATTCCCTAAGAGTCTGTTTCTTTGCAGCGACTGAAGAAGAGTTTCACTTTGGCATTGGATCAAGTCACATCAGATCCATCTCGGGACATCTCCAGTGACACAGAATCTGCTGATAGGCCGTTTGACTCAATTCCCATCTCCCGGGATCAAAAGTGTGAAGAATGAGGAAATTTGCCTCCATACTGTCAACTCCAGCAATGTATTGTGCCAATAGTAGGTTACTTTTGGCCCAGCAGAACAGGAGAGTCATCTCCAGTGTCTCTCTAGCACTCTTCATACCCCCCTTGCCAAATAATGTATACCATTGTCGTGGCATTGTTTGAGTAGGCATGGACCGCTTTGCCCTTGACCAGGATCCAGAAGTGCAAACGAGCCAACCAAATGACCCTTGCCTTGAGCCGGTTGACGAGTCATGCCAATTTGTAGCTCTTCCAATGGCCCTGAGCTGTTCAGGTCTCGCAATGAGCTACCCAGCCAAACAGGCTGGTGTCCATTGACAGGAGAAGCCACGAGTGATCATAAAGTGGCATAATCCTTCCTCAGGCGTTGCGGCTGCTGCCACTGGACACCACCCCCAGCTGGAGGAGCAACCTGACTTTGAACACCTGAGAGCCGGGAGACCACCAAGAAAGCAAGGACCTTGGAAATGGCTTCATATGAGCTTGCGCCCAAGGCCACCATATCAATCACTGCCGCCATCAAGCCAAAAAGCTGTAGATAATCCCAAACTCTGACAGCCTGCTGAGATAGGAAGGCTGCCATCGGGCCAATAATTTGTTTACTCTCTCCTCAGGCAAGAGGACTGTGCCTACCAGAGTGTCAAAATATGTTCCCAGGTATTCCAGTGGCATCAAGATATCAAGTGGCTCTTTCCTCGACTTATCACAATCGACATTCTCTAGGAATTGCCCTACTTGGGTCGAAGCCGAAGACTTTCTAGGAAGTGCGACCTGGCCCAAATGAGCCAATCGTCCAGATATGAGTGTACACAGGATCCCCTGGTGCCTCAGCATAACGGCCACCACTACCACCACTTTTGAGAACATCCTTGGGCAGTTGAGAGACCAAAGGGGAGAGCGGCAAAAGCGTAGTTACTCACCTGTAACAGGTGTTCTCCAGGAGCAGCAGGAATCAGTCCTCACTTATAGTCTTCACTTATGGGTGACGTCGGCGCCGACGGAGCCCTCGCGGAGCAATTTTCCCCAGCTTTCAAAGAAAGCCTTTGGGAATTGCAGCGCGCATGCGCGGTCGTCTTCCCGCCCGAGGGTGCCATCTTAGCCAGTCAGATGACATAGCTAAAAAAGACAGCATAAAAATTTGCAAAAAGAACATAAGCAGACGATTGCAACTCCAAGGGGAGGAGGGAGGGTAGTGAGGACTGATTCCTGCTGCTCCTGGAGAACACCTGTTACAGGTGAGTAACTACGCTTTCTCCAGGACCAAGCAGGAAGTCAGTCCTCACTTATGGGACTCCCAAGCTCAAGGCTACCGGAGACCCTAAGCACAAAAATGAGCTCCCTCTAGCTCAGCAGCACAGAAGGATAGAATCTTCGCTGAATTATCACCCACCGGTAGCCCACATCCGGGATGGAGGGTAGGAGTTGCTCAGACCTCAAAGAGATTACGGAGGACTGCCTGTCCGAAAGCACTGTCCCTACGGGACTCCCTCTCGAGACAGTAATGGACCGCAAAAGTCTGGCTCGAAGACCAAGTAGCGGCCCGGCAGATGTCTGCCAGCGGAACAGAGCGGAGGTAAGCCACTGACGTAGCCTTTGCCCGAACGCAATGAGCCGTGACTCGACTTTCTAAGGAGAGTCCGGCTGCCCCATAAGCCCAAGAGATACAGTCCGCAACCCAGATGGACAGAGTACGCTTGGAGACCGGGAGCCCCAATTTATTGGGGTCAAAAGACACAAAAAGCTGAGCAGCTTTACGGTGCTCCCGCGTACCGTCAAGGTAGAAGTTCAATGCCCTTCTACAGTCCAGGGTATGGAGGACCGTTTCAGCTCGGCTGGAGTGTGGTCTGGGAAAGAAGGTTGGAAGTACCACCTCCTGATTGATGTGAAAAGGGGAGACCACTTTAGGCAGAAATTTTGGGTGAGTCCGTAGGACTACCCTACTCTTGTAGAACCTAGTGTAAGGGGGATCAGACACGAGGGCCTGCAATTCACTTACGCGTCTAGCGGAAGTGAGGGCTATCAAGAACAGTGTTTTCCAAGACAGAAAACGGAGAGAACAGGTAGCCATAGGTTCAAAAGGCGGACAGGTGATCCGCTGCAAAACCACATTCAGGTCCCAGTCAGGCGCTGGCGGGCGCAGAGGTGGTTTAAGTAGAAGGAGACCTCGGAGAAACCTCGCTACGAGAGGGTCGCTTGAGAGAGGTCTACCGTCCACCGGCACATGATGTGCCGAAAGAGCACTGAGGTGAACTTTGACGGAGTTGGACTTAAGTCCCAGATTAGAGAGGTGTAGCAAGTACTGCAAGATCACCGACACCGGGCAGGAGAAGGGATCCTGAGACTGTTGGGTACACCAGACTGCAAAGCGACGCCATTTAAGGGCGTAGCATTTGCGGGTAGAAGGCCGTCGCGAAGCCAAGACGACCTCCTCCACCTCCGCCGGCAGGAGAAGGGGAGCAAGGACTACCCTCTCAGCAGCCAGGCCATGAGGTTGAGAGACCTGAGGTTGGGGTGCAGTAGGGACCCCTGATCCTGAGTGAGGAGATCCGGTTGTACCCCCAGAGGGATTGGATCCTCCACCGCCAGTTGCAGTAGGAGCGGAAACCACGGCTGCCTGGGCCAGCGAGGGGCCACCAGGATCATGAAGGCTTTGTCTCGGAGAACCTTGAAAAGAGTCCGAGAGACTAGCGGGATGGGAGGGAAAGCGTACAGAAGGCTCCCCGACCATGAGATCAGAAAGGCGTCCGCCGCAACCCGAAGGGGGTGTGGCTGACGAGAGCAGAAGCGAGGAAGCTGCCGGTTGTGAGGACTGGCAAAGAGATCCACCGTGGGGAGGCCCCACTTGAGGAAGAGCTTCTGAACTACCAAGGGATCCAGACGCCACTCGTGCGGCTGGAGGACCCTGCTGAGTTTGTCCGCAAGGCAATTTTCCTGGCCCGGGAGATAAACTGCCTTGAGGAGAATGCCGTGACTGACGGCCCAAGAGCAGAGCTTCTGTGCCTCCCTGCAGAGGAGGAAGGAGCCCATGCCCCCCTGTTTGTTCACGTAGAACATGGCAACTTGATTGTCCGTCTGTACAAGGACGGGAAGTCAGGTGGGAGAAGGCCTTGAGAGCTAGGCGGATCGCCCTGAGCTCCAGGAAGTTGATCTGCTGAGCAGACTCCCACGTGGTCCAGAGGCCCTGAGTACGTGCCGCTTGGCAATGTGCTCCCCAGCCCAGGAGGGATGCATCGGTGGTCAGCACCCGGGTCAGTTGAGGTGACTGGAAAGGCATTCCGAAGATCAGGTTCGGCTGCCGGAGCCACCACCGGAGAGACGAGACCAGCGGCTCGGAGACGCGCACTAGGTCTGCTAGGCCGCCTGTGGCTTGACGCCACTGCTGGCGGAGACACCATTGAGCAGACCGCATATTCAGGCGGGCATTGGGGGTCACATGGACGGTGGAAGCCATATGGCCGAGCAGTCTCAGGAAGCGCCTGGCGGAGACCAGGGGCTGGCTGCGAAAGCGGTCGGCTAGGTCCATGAGCCGTTGAGCCCTGTCGAGCGGTAGGTATGCTCGCGCATGAGGAGTGTGCAGCCTCGCGCCGATGAACTCGAGATCCTGTGAGGGGAGC
Organism: Ichthyophis bannanicus; assembly: GCA_033557465.1. Lineage (NCBI taxonomy): Eukaryota > Metazoa > Chordata > Amphibia > Gymnophiona > Ichthyophiidae > Ichthyophis > Ichthyophis bannanicus. The sequence goes on along the minus strand of CM066032.1, from coordinate 1,510,328,667 downwards.
AAAGTGGACTTTGCGAAGTTTATAACAAAGCCCAAGTGCTGCAGAAGAGTCACCGTGCGGCACGTGGCGTTGGTGACCTCCTGAGCGGACGCTGCTCTGATGAGCCAGTCGTCGAGGTACGGAAAGACATAGAGGCCGTGAAGCCGGAGATGGGCCGCCACGACCGCGAGACATTTTGTGAAGACTCGCGGTGCGGAGGACAGGCCAAAGGGCAGTACTCTGTACTGGTAATGATTTCCTGCCACCACAAACCTTAGGTATTGGCGGTGGCTTGGGTGGATGAGGATGTGCGTGTAGGCATCCTTTAGATCCAAGGAGCATAGCCAATCTCCCTGCTGGAGGTAGGGCAGAAGGATTCCAAGGGTAAGCATTTTGAACTTCTCCCGCACAAGGAACTTGTTGAGGTTGCGCAAGTCCAGGATGGGTCTGAGGCCCCCTGTTCTCTTTGGTATCAGAAAATACCTGGAATAAAAGCCTTGACCTCTCAGGTGGTGGGGCACCGGTTCCACCGCCTGTTCCTGCAGAAGACCTGCTAACTCTTGAAGGAGTAATTCCCTGTGCAGAGGGGGTCGCGGAGGTTCTCCCGGAAAATAGGAGGGAGGGACCTGATGGAAGTGGAGAAGATAGCCTTCTCGCACGACTTGAAGCACCCAGGCATCTGCGGTGATGCTGGACCACCTGTGGGCGAAGTGAACCAGCCGGCCTCCGGGGCTGGGAGGAACCAGCGGGGGGGGAGAGGCTATGCTTTGTGAGTCAAAAACCCCCACCCTGCTGAGCAGGGGCTGGTGGTGCAGGCTTGGGGGCTTGCTGCCTACGGGACCCGTTACCCCGTCCCTTGGCCTGCTGGCCCTGTTGGGGAGCTGCAGGGGCCTGATAATGGGGGTACTGTTTGTAGGCAGCCGCCTTCCTCGGGTAAAAGGACTTTTTCCCCGAGCCCTTCTTTTTCTGGGAAGGGGCGGAGGTCTTCCTAGAAAGCCTGGTCCTGGTGAGAGTCTCAGTCTCAATTTGTGCAGCCTTATCCGCCATGGGCTTGCCAAAGAGGTTTTCGCCTCGGCAGGGGACATCGACCAACTTGTCCTGCACCCAGGGCTCAAGGTCTGACGACTGAAGCCAAGCCTGTCGGCGGGCACCGATGCCGGCTGCGGCCACTCGAGCCGATGCTTCAAAGCCATCATAGGCTGATCGGGACATGAACTTTGAGCATTCCCGAATGCCAGTGGACAAGGCCAGGAACCTCCGCAAGGGTTCCTCGGACAAACCAGCGGAGAATCCGGCTAGCTCTTTAGCCAGATCCCGGAGATACATGCCCATGTAGAGCTGGTAAGTCTGGACACGACATGCGAGCATAGAGCCCTGGAAACACTTCTTACCAAGGCCATCCAGGTTACGGGCCTCCCTGCCAGGAGGCACCGAGGAGTGCATCTTCTGGCTCTTAAGACGATGCATGGCCGATTCCACTACCATGGAATGGTGTGGTAGCTGTGCCTTTTGAAAGCCAGGGCTCTTGCGGACTCGATAGATAGAATCGACCCGCTTGCTCAGGACCGGCGAGGAGGCCGGACTCTCCCACATGCGGAAGAGTAGTCGTTCCAGCATAAGAGGAACCGGTACAGTAAAGTGTTCCCTCGCGGGAGAGTCATACTGGAGGGCGTCGAGCTCTTCGGCTCGAGGCTCCTCCTCGGGATCCGCAGGGAAGGCCAAAGCCTTGGCCATATCCCTAACGAAGTCCGAGAACCGGGCATCCTCCGGGGGGGACTGCTTCCGAGGCTCGGACTCCGGTGAGTCCGAGGGGACACACCGAGTCCGGAAAGAATCAGGCGACTCTTCCTCTTCAGACTCCCAGACCGACTCCGACGAGGACTCGGTGGGGTCGGCCCGGGCAGGGCGCGGCGCCTGCCGCCCCGACGCCGAGGGAGTCGGCGTCGGCGACCTCGGTCCCGAACGGGAGGCCGAGGGTGACCTCGACCGAGGATCGACTCGAGTTCTCATTGACTCGAGGATCGGCTCGGTCTCCGGGGTCGACTTGGACGTCGACGTCCCGGCGGTCGGGGCAGCGGCGCCAGCGAGGCCAGCGAGCAGTGCCCGCTGCTGGTCCATGAAGGTAGACAGTCTGCTCTCCAAGGCCGTCAACCTGAGTCCGAGCTCAGGTGACCCAGCAGCCCCCGACTCGGGCCCCGACGGCGTCGGGCCCGACGTCGGCTGTCGCGGAGGCGAGTCCAGAAGGACTACAGGACTTACCCGAGCAGGCATCTCCGACTCCAGGCGAGGTCGCTTTGGGAGGTGTTCCTTCTCCAAGGACCCGGGGCGGCTATCGGGGCTATGCGACCTGGCCCTCGCGGAACCAGGAGCGTCCGACGCCGCCCTCGCGGGTTTCACCGTCCGACGATGGTCCCCGGAGGGAGAACCCCGGTCGGAGGAACTCCGGCGACGGTCCGAGCTGGAGCCTTTTGACGCGGAGGCCTCCGACGAGGTCCGGGTACGGCTGGGGTCAGCGAAGATTCGATCACGCTGATGCCGCCGACTCCTCAACGCTTTTGAGGACATTTTGCCACTGGGCCCACAGATCAGTTCCTCATGATCCGGGCCCAGGCAGCGGAGGCAAAAGTCGTGTGTGTCAGTTAGTGACATATTTCGGTCACACTGACCACACCGCTTAAAGCCACTGGCAGCCATCGGGGGAAAAAGGGCCCCTGCGAGGTCAAAGGACCGGGCTGCCAGGGAAAAATCGAAAACGAAAGCTGACAAAGTCAGAAAAACCGAAAAAAAGTAGGAGGACTCGTGACCGGCGTCACGAGTCCGGACGGGAAAACGATCGGCGTCGAACCGAAGGAAAAAGAATAAAATAATGAAGAAAATCGACTTTTTCGCGGGGACAAGACGGGTACGTCTGTAGGGCTCCGCGGAAAAATGAAGACTGGCTAAGATGGCACCCTCGGGCGGGAAGACGACCGCGCATGCACGCTGCAATTCCCAAAGGCTTTCTTTGAAAGCTGGGGAAAATTGCTCCGCGAGGGCTCCGTCGGCGCCGACGTCACCCATAAGTGAAGACTATAAGTGAGGACTGACTTCCTGCTTGGTCCTGGAGAACTGCAAATTAGAGCCAGGAATGGCAAAACAAAGAAAGCACTGTTCATCGTTTCAGATAGGAATGTGGAAGTAAACCTCGACTAAGTCCAGAGATGCAAGGAATTCTCCATGGTGTACTGCCTGAATCACTGACTGCAGTTTCCATATGGAAGGAAAGGGTTCACAGGAGAGGTTGGCTCCCTTGAGGTTGAGGATTGGCCAAAAGGAACAGTCTTTCTTTGGCACCACAAGTATATGGAGTAGCAGCCTTGGCCTTGGATGGCCAGGGAAACAGACCATCCTCCAGACTACACTGACGTGCAGTCTTTTTGGGCGTGGAGCCACAAGGAACGACAACCAAAGCATCCAGAATAGGCTCTCTGCATTCCAAAACATAGCCGTCTTGAATGATGTCTAGCACCCAGTGGTCTTCGGTGATCCAGACCCATTCTGAGCCTGCCACCCACTGGGGGAGTCTCAGAATGAGCCCAAGCTATCATTGCACCAAATGGGAGGAGGCACCTCTGCAGGGGTTGTAGTCATGAGACTCTCGTGGTCCACAAAAGGGCTGAGTCCGATATTGGAACCCAGAAGAGGAGGGAAAGGAGGGCTTTTTGGAATTCCTGGGAGTGACAGGAATCCGAATAACATGTGCAAGGAACATGGGCATATGCAGAAGAGGAAGGTGAACCTGTACTCCTCCCATACCCTTTTGGCCTATCCTCCGGGAGGCAATAAGGTTTAGACTCGCCCAAATCCTTAACAAGCTTTTCAAGTTTGCCCCAAACAAGAGTCTCCCTTTAAAGGTAAGCTGAGTCAATTAGGATTTAGAGGACAAATCCACCGCCCAATAGAGGAGCCATATCCAATATCGCACTACAGTCGACAAAGCAATGCCTTTGGCCAACAAGAGGATGAAATCATACATAGTATCCAAAAAAATGGTTGTAGCTGAGTCCAAAAAGGGCGTAATATCCTCTGGCGCCGGCAGGGAGGAGGTTGTCTTGCATACCCTGGATTGCAAGAGGGCCTTGTCCTTTTATTACAGAGGACCAAGGCAGATCGAAAAGTTCCTCAGCTTTTTATCTTCTATGACCTCAGCAGACTGGGGCTACCTGTCACCAAACGAACGCTGTCCACCTGGGTGGCGGACTGCAGGAAGGTATAGATAACATCAGGAGGGATCTAGCTAAGCTTGAAGAATGGTTTAGAATTTGGAAGCTGGGATTTAATGTTAAAAAATGTAAGGTTATACATTTGGGCTGCAGCAAACCAAGAGAGCAATATAGTATAGGGGGTGAAGTACTTCTGTCCACTAAAGAAGAGTGGGACCTAAGCGTGGTTGTGTCTGATGATCTTAAAGTAGCTAAACAGGTAGAAAAGGCGATGGCAAAAGCTAGAAGGATGCTTGGGTGCATACAGAGAGGAATGGCTAGCAGAAAAAAGGAGGTGATAGTGCCTCTGTATAAGTCTTTGGTGCAACCTCATTTGGAGTATAGTGTGCAATTCTGGAGACCACACCTTCAAAAGGATATAAACAGGCTGGAGTCAATACAGAGGGTAGCTACTAAAATGGTTAGTGGTCTTCATTATAAATCATATAAGGATCTTAATATGTACAACTTAGAGGAAAGGCGGGATAGAGATGATATGATTGAGATGTTTAAATACCTCCGTGGCATAAATGCACAGGGGGAGAGCCTCTTTCAAATGAAAGCAAGTTCTCCTACGAGGGGACATGGGATGAGGGTGAAGGGGGATAGATTCAGGAATGATATGCGGAAATATTTCTTTATGGAAAGAGTGGTGGATCCGTGGAATAGTCTCCCAGTGGAGGAGGTAGAGATGAGGACAGTAAATGAATTCAAAAAAGTATGGGACAAACACAGAGGATCTCTAAAGGAAAAAAGGGGGCTGTTGTAGTTGTTGATATGTAAGGACAGACTGGATAGGCCATGTGGTCATTTTCTGTCGTCATTTTTCTATGTAACACCACACTGAGGTCCCATTCCATTGCCGGAGGGTGTAGAAGGGGCTTGGATAGCAGGAGGCCCCTGAGGAATCTGGAGACCAAAGGCTGGCCTCCCCTCTATAGGGTGATGGTTAGCCACTATGACGTTGAGATGCACCCTCACCAAGTTAGATTTCAAGCCCAAGAGTGAGAGGTGCAGCAAGTACTGCAGCACGAGTTTTACCTGAAGGAGAACGGGTTCTCATTCCTTTCTGCACACCAGATGGAGAACCTCCTCCACTTGAAGGTGCAAGCCCTTCTGGTGGATGGCTTCCAGAAGGCCAGGAGGATCTCCTCAACCTCATCTGGGAGGTTGAAAGGAGCCAATGCTACCCTTTCAGCAGCCACGCTGTCAGCTTTAGGGACCCCAGTTTGGGGTGTCGCAGGGAGCTCCCCTCCTGGGACAGGAGGTCCAGGTCATGGCCTACTGGTATTGGGGTTGCCACCAACGGGGAGAGCAGCAGGGGGAACCAGGACTGCCTGGGCCACCTGGGCGCAATCAGGATTACTGAACTGTGCTCACTCTGGATCTTGAAAAGGCACTTGGCTATCAGAGGTGTTGGTGGGAATGCATAAAGCAGGTCCTGTGACCAGGAGATCAGGAACACGTCCGCCGCCACCCTTCTGTGGTGTGGCTGAGGAAAGCAGAATTTAGGCAGCTGTGAATTGTGCAGGGAGGTGAACAGGTCCAGCCAGGGTCTTCCCCAGAGGCGGAAAAGCCTCCGGGTCACTTTTGGGTCCAGGCGCCACTCATCAGGCCGAAGGACTCTGCTGAGGTTGTCTGCTAGGCAGTTGTCCTGGCTCAGTAAGTACACCACCCTCAGAAGGATATGGTTGCGTATTGCAAAGAAGTGGAGGGCCACTTCCTCCTGACAGAGGGAGTAGGAGCATGTACCCCCTGCTTTTTCACATAGAACATGGTAACCTGATTGTCTGTTTGCATGAGGACAATGAGGTTGCTCAAGAGGTGACGGAAGGCCTGAAGAGCCAGAAAGATGGCTCTGAGCTCGAGGAGATTAATTTGCAGGAGGGATTCCTCTGGGGACCAGGTGCCCTGGGTGCACTGGCCCTTACAATGTGCGTCCCAGTTCACAGTGGAGGCATCTGTCGTCAGAACCCTCTGAGGGGTCGGTGCCTGGAAGGGCATCCCTGCCCTGAGGTGATGCAGGGACAGCCACTGGCTGCTGGGTGACCTTCACACTGTCCCTCAGCCTGCCTGTTGCTTGCATCCACTGGGAACGGAGGCAACACTGGGCTTCCCGCATGTGTAGGCAAGCCAGAGGTGTAACGTGAATTGTCGAGCCATGGGGCCTAACAGGCGGAGGAGCAGGCGAGCTGGCATCATATACTGCAGCTCTGCACATCCCTTGCCAGCTGAATCAGGTGGTGGGCTCTTTCCACAGGGAGAAAGGCCCTGACCCGCAGAGTGTCCAGCCAAGCCTCTATGAATTCCAGGCCTTGGACTGGGGAGACGTTGCACTTGGTTGATGATGAACCCCAAATGCTGCAGGGTGCGGATGGTGAGTCTTACGACCCGACTGGCCTCAAGAGGTTTGCTGCCTTTGATGAGCCAGTCATCTAGGTAAGAGAAGATGTGGGCCACTTGGAGGCGTACAAGGGCGACCATGACCACCAGGTATTTTGTAAAGACCCTTGGAGAGGAGGCGAGGCCGAACGGCAGCACCCTGTACTGGTAGTGCTGCCCCCATCACGAATCTCAGGTAATGACTGTGGGAGGGGCGTATCAGGATGTGGGTGTAAGGATCCTTGAGATCCAGGGAGCAGAGCCAGTCTCCCTGGCAGAGGTAGGGCAGCAGTATTCCAAGGGAGAGCATCTTGAACTTCTCACGCACCAGGAACTTGTTCAAACATGCGCAGGTCCAGGATGGGCTGGAGGCCCCCTGTTCATGTTTGGACAACAAAATACCTTGAGTATAACCCCTTTCCCCAGAGGTGTTGGAGTACAAGTTCCACTGCCCTGTCCTTGAGCAAGCCTGCAAGTTCTGTGGCAAGGTCTGGTGGAGGAGAGGCTGCGGTGGCTCTCCTAGGAAGAAGTCTGGAGAGTTCTGCTGCCGATGGAGGAAGTACCCCTCCTGCACCACCTGCAGAACCCACTGGTCTGTGGTGATGCTGGTCCATCCGTGAGTGAAAGAGGCCAGTCGACCCCCTGTGAGCTGAAGCGGGACTCCAGGGAGAGAGGAGGCCCAGTCCAGGGAGTCAAAAACTTCCCCCCGATTGGGTGGGAGCAGTGCCTGGGGTTTGGGAGCCTTGGGCTTCTTGGGCCTGTGTCCCTGGCCTTTTGGCTGTGAGGCTTGGTGAGGCTGCCCCGCATAAGGCTGGTAGTGGCCGGGCTGGGGGTAGTCCTTTTTCCCCCGAGGATTTTTTCCTGGGGAATCGATGTTTTTTTGGACAACCTCTGCCGGGTCACAATCTCAGCCTCAATCTCCGCAGCCTTATCAGACATTGGTTTCCCGAATAGGTTCTCACCATTGCAGGGGACATCTAGCTTTTCCTGTATCCACTGATCCAGGTCCGAGGTCTTTAACCATGCTTGGCGCCGGGCGCCAATGCCAGTGGCTGCAACCCTGGCCGCAGACTCAAACCCATTGTAGGCGGCCCGGGAGAGGAATTTGGAACAGTCCCGGATGCCTGCTGCTAAGGACTGGAACCGTTGCAGAGGTTCCACGGCGAGGCTCACCAAGAATCTCGAAGTTCCTGTATCAGGCACTTAAGGTACATCCCAATATACAATTCATATGCCTGTATTCGGCACCCCAGCATGGTGCCCTGGTAGCACATGCGCCCCATGGCGTTGAAGACCCGGGCTTCCCTGCCGGGGGGAACTGAGGCGTAAGTCTTTTGACTCTTTAGTCTGTGCATGGAGTACTCTACCACCATCGAGTTGTGGGGGAGTTGTGGCTTATGGAACCCGGTGTCCTTCCGGACGCGGTAGATAGCGTCCAGGTGCCGAGTGACCACTGGCACCGAGGCCGGGGACTCCCACATCCGAAGGAAAAGTCTTCGAGGATGGGTGGAAGAGTCTCCTTGGGAAGAGACTCATATCATAGGATCTCAAGCTCCTCAGTGCGTAGGTCCTCCTCTGACCGTCTGAATCGAGAGAACCCAGGCCGTGTCACGAACGAAGTCATGAAAGGCCACGTCCTCAGGCGGGGAGTGGCACTGAGGCTCCAAGGAGACGGCTCGGAGGGGACATTCTGGTGTCAGGAGGTCTCCGGGGGGCCTAGTCCTCGGTCTCCCAGTCGGAGTCCAAGAGCATCAAGGAGTCAGCCCCGGGGGCAGCTCCAAAGAACTGGGCCCCCTGGTGAACCGGGGGTCAGACTCCCGAAAACTCGACAGGGAGGACCGGATCCCCAAAGAGCGTGATCGAGACCTTGATCAATGCCGAGGACTTACCTGAGGCAGGTGGTGCTCGGTGCCAAGTTCAATGCCGCGGGGCCCGGTGTTGGGGCCGATGATGCCGGGGGGGGGCCCAATATCAATGCTTGTTGCAAGGCCAAGATGGAAGAGAGGCTCTGCTCCATGGCCACCATGCGGGACTCGAGGCCCAATGGCTGTGCAGCACTCAGAGTGGACACCAAGGCCCTCTGGAACTCCGGAGAGTGCGTCCTCGAGGAGGACTATAGGTTCACAGGTCCTGGCATGGTCTCCGCTGGCTGAGGACTCCTGTCTCGAGACTTTGAGGGCACTGTTCAGAGTCGCCTGAGTCCCATGAAGGACCTTGACGGGTTTGATTGGAGGCACCTCCTTCGGGACCTTCTTCTTTTTAGGAGGGTCCGGGGCCATACTGGAGGAGCAGTCGCCACGGACTCCGAGGACTTGCTTCGGGGATCGGCGATGGGGAAGTCGGGGCAGAGTCAGATCTTGGAAATAGCTTCCCCTGCAACTCAGACCACCTCCTATTGGTTTTAGGGGTCATGGCCTGGCACCGGTTGCAGGTGGAATTGTCGTGGTCCAGGCCCAGGCAGCACATTCAGCAGCCATAAGTATCAGTGACTGAAATAGTCTGACTGCAGCGGTCGCATTTCTTGAACCCATCGGGATTCATGGTGGGAGAACACCCGGCCAGGATCGAGGACCCCGGGTGAAAAATGGCACGAATGTCGCTCGAGGTGGAACCTCAAGGAAATACGAGAAAAAAGGAGGCCGAGATCGGCACTGGTGGTGCCGCCTCGAGGCAGGAAGGGAACCGGTACGCAAACCAGACAAAAGGAAGGAATTTAAAAAAAATTTCCAGGAGAGTAGAGGACCACATCCACTGAGCTCCACAGAAAAAAGGAGACTGAGCAAGATGGCATCCTTGGGTGGGAAGGGGACCACGCATGCATGGTAGCGTTCCCAAAGGCTTTCTTTGAAAGCTGGGGAAATGCTCTGCGCAGGCTCCATTGGTGCCAACGTCACCCATATGTGAGGACTGACTTCCTGCTTGTTCCTGGAGAAGAATCTCGACCACCACCAGAAGTTAGGCAACACAGGCTGAAGGTGCACTAAGTCGGCACATCACACCACACAAGTCTGTGCAGACAGGGCCATACATGTTAGCACCGCATGGACCAGAGCTTCATTCAAGGGCCATACAAGAAGTCACCACACACCACAGACACACACTGGGGGAGGTGCGGAAAGGGTGTGGTAAAGTATAGGAAGCACAAGCAATGCACACAGGCAGTTAAGTAAGGCAGGAAAACACTAGCACTGAACCAATGGATACCCCAAGCCCTGGCAATGGATGAAGTTGAGAGCTCTCACAAACAAGAAAGGCAAGATTAGTCTTTGGTACTCGCTCCTGGGGAACTCAGTGCAGGTAGAAGCCACGCCAGGCTCAGTGCTACTCCTCTGTTGCCAGATGTGTAGTCACATACTCTTCAAATCTACAGCAGAGAGCAGGGGGAAGGAGGAGAAAGGGGGCACTGAGGTTGTGCGAGGCTTGAAGAATCCTTCCAAACTCCTTTTGCAATCTTCGAGCTCAACATGTCCTTAGCAAGGTAAGCCATAAAGATATAACCAGATAACTTCTCAACAAACAAATAAATAGAGGACCTCAAATAATAATGAGCTTAATGAGGCCTAAAAAGACCCTCTAGTATAACAGTCTCAAAGGGCCACAGCTAATATGCTCTAGATCATCATAGGTCCACAAACATTATATGTGAAACCTCTACAATACCTAATTTAAATTAAACCCAAGTACACCCAACACAATATTGTGTTTCGATAAAAAAAAAGAACTTATCTGAATCAGGAGAAGCCGAAAAATGAAAATCCTCAGAGCGAAACTTCAGCTGGCCGAATTCTCCTATCTCCATCTCAAACTCTAAAAAAAAAAAACTTATCAAGGCATTTGAACAGTCACGTGGCAAGAACAGGCAATCAGAACAAAGGTATCCAGTCAATGGCTTGATTAAGACCATAAGACTCGATTGAATTCAATCGAAACATCCACCTATGCTCACATAGATCCAATTCCTTCAATCAGTTGCCCCTACGTCAAGATAAAGGTAGATGAACCAAAAAGCGTAGTTACGCACCTGTAACAGGTGTTCTCCAGGGATAGCAGGAATCAGTCCTCACTTATCGGTGATGTCGGCACTGATGGAGCCCATGCGGAGCAATTCCCCAGCTTTCAAAGAAAGCCTTTGGGATTGCTGCCACACATGCGTGGTCCTCTTCCCGCCCAAAGGTGCCACCTTGCTCAGTCAGGTCCCCTAGCTAGAGCCCTACACTAAGCAGAAGGCAAGGAAAGGACATAAATAGTAACTCCTCAGGGGAGGTGGGAGAGTAGTGAGGACTGATTCCTGCTGTCCCTGGAGAACACCTGTTACAGGTGAGTAACTACGCTTTCTCCAGGAACAAGCAGGAAGTTAGTCCTCACTTATGGGACTCCCTAGCTACAGGCTACCGAACCTGTAACCCAAAACACCTCCGCGAGGCCGTGAGCAGAAGTCAATCCCCAGAGAAGCCAGAGTCTTCGGGTCTCTGGGGCAAAGCTCTTGGTAGCCATCGAAGAAGGGTCGGAGGGAAGGAGTTGCTTATACCCTGAACAGATTACAGAGTACAGGCTGGCTGAAAGCGCTGTCCTGGCGGGACTCCCTCTCCAGGCAGTAGTGTACAGCGAAAGTGTTTGCTGAAGACCAGGTCGCAACCGGGCAGATGTCCATTAGGGGCACTGAGTGCAGCAAAGTCACCAAAGCCGCCTTGGCTCGGACGCCGTGTGCGGTGACCCACCGATCCAGTGGGGCGCCCGCCTTTGCTTGGGCAAAGGCAATGCAGTCCGCCACCCAGATGCAGATAGTGAGTTTGGTGACTGCCTGCCCCAGGCGATTGTGGTCGTAGGCGACAAAAAGCCGATCGGACTTGCGATGAACCCAGGTACGCTGCAGGTAGAAGGCAAGAGCCCTCTTGCAGTCAAGTGTATGCAACACTGCCGATGCCTGGTCGGCATGCGGTCTCAGGAAGAAGGTCGGTAGGACTATCTTCTGGTTGAGATTAAAGTCCGAGACCACCTTCAGTAAGAACTTGGGATGGGTGTGGAGGACCACCCTGTTCCCATAGAACCTGGCATATGGAGCCTCAGCCATGAGGACCTGAAGTTCACTGACTCGGCGAGCCGAGGTCAAAGCCACCAGGAAGACCACTTTCCAGGAGAGATGCAGATGCGAGCATGTCACCATCGGCTCGAAGGGCGCTTGCGTGAGATGCATCAGCACCACGTTGAGGTCCCATTCTGCTGGCGGAGGCCGGATGGGAGGCTTGGAAAGCAGTAGACCTCGCATGAAGCGAGAGACCAAGTGTTGCCCTGAGAAGGGTTTTCCCTCGATGGGGAGGTGATTCACCGAAATAGCACTCAGATGTACCCTGACCGAATTGGATTGCAGCCCTGCCTTCGAGAGGTGGAGGTGGTACTGGAGGATCCACCAGGTAGATCAGAAGAACGGGTCCTGACCTGACTCCCATCCTTTGCCTTTGTCCTGACCTGACTCCCGTCCTTTGCCATGTCTAAAACTGTAAATGCCATACTTGGTTTTTTGTAAATGCCATGCTTGTTTTGCCCGAATTGTAAATGCCATACTTTGTTTTACCCCATACTTTGCTTTATCCCGAATTAACTATTGCTCTGTGTCACCATAATTGCTTTCCCGATCTGTCTATTGTTCTGTGTTGTCTTGACTAGATTGTAAGCTCTGATGAGCAGGGACTGTCTTTTTGCTTATATTTCTGTACAGTGCTGCGTGCATAGCGCTATATAAATGCTAAATAGTAGTAGTAGTAGGGTCGATCTGAAGCTCAGAGCACCAGATTGAGAAACACCACCACTTAAAGGCGTACGCCCGTCTCGTTGAGTCCTTCCACGATGCGAGGAGGATCTCCTCAACATCTTCCAGGAGACGCAGCAGAGCTAAGGTGACCCATTCAGCCACCAGGCTGCAAGGGACAGCGAGGCCAGGTTCGGATGGAACACCTGACCCTCCTCCTGCATCAACAGGCCCGGGGCGCAGCCCAGGGGAACTGCGGGCTCGGACGCAAGTCAGAGCAGAAGCAGGAACCAAGGCTGTCGAGGCCACACGGGGGCCATGAGAATCACCAAAGCTCGATCCCGCTGAGCCTTGTGGAGGTTCCTCGCAATGAAAGGAGTGGGAGGGAACGTGTAAATGAGGATGGAGGTCTAACTCAAGAGGAACGCATCCGGGGACACCCTGCTCGGGTGCGGAACCGAGCCTCAGAAGTGGGGAAGCTGTGTGTTTGCCAGACTGGCAAACAGGTCCATGGATGGGGTCCCCCTCCGATGGAACAAGATGCCGGCAACCTCCGGATCCAAGTGCCACTCGTGTGGACGGAGGATCCTGCTGAGTTTGTCTGCGAGGACATTCTCCTTGCCTGGGAGGTAGACCACTCGCAGGGTCATCCCTTGGCGAGATGCAAAGGAGCAAAGAAGGATTGCCTCTTGGCAGAGGAAGTGCAATTCTGTTCCCCCATCTTGTTGATGTAAAACACGGCTACCCTGTTGTCGGTCTGTACGAGCACTGACTTTCCCTTCAGATAGCCCTCGAAGGCCCTCAGAGCCCATCGGACCACCTGAAGCTCGAGCAGGTTGCCCTGAGGCACCACTGGGCTGTCTGCATGTGCAAGCAGGCATGGGGGACCACATGGACGGTGGAGGCCATGTGCCCGAGGAGGTGCAGCATGGCTCATGCCATAACCAAAGTCCTGTTTTGGATGTGAGACGCCACGGCTCAAAGGCGGTCCGCTTGGTCCGTGGGAAGGAAGGCGGTCGCCCACATCATGTTGAGGCATGCACCAATGAACTCCAGGGTCTGCACTGGCTCGAGGTGAGACTTGGGGTAGTTGACCAGGAATCCGTGGTACTCAAGAAGGATCGTGCGCGCCGCCGCTAGGCAGGCTTCGCTGATCAAGGACCCCGTGATGAGCCAGTTGTCAAGGTAGGGGAAGACGGGTATGCCCTGCCACCTGAGGGAGGCGGCAGCCGCGGAGAGGCACTATGTGAAAACCCACAGTGCGGACGCAAGCTCGAAGGGGAGCACTCTGTACTGGTTGTGTTCCCCCTGGCACCCTGAAGCGCAGGTATTGCCTGTGCTGAGGGTGAACTAGGATGTGGGCATAATTGTCCTTGAGATCCAAGGAGCATAGCCAATCATCCTGCTGAAGAAAGGGCAGCAGGATGCCAAGCGATAACATCTTGAACTTCTCAAGCACCAGGAACTTGTTGAGGTTTCTGAGGTCGAGGATGGGGCGCAGGCCCCCTGTCTTGTTCAGGACAAGAAAGTAGCAGGAGTAGAGCCCCTGACCTCGAAGGTGCAGCGGTACCTTCTCAACCGCTCGTTGGGTGAGGAGGTTGGACAGTTCCTGCTGCAAGAAGGTCTGGTGCGCGAGGAGCCAAGCAGGCTCCGCTGGGGAGAAGGGAGGAGGGCGCCTGTCCAGACAGAGACGGTATCTGTCTCAGATTACCCGGAGGACCCAGGTGTCCAACATGATCGATGCCCATTCTGGAGCGAACAGGGACAGGCGTCCCCCCACCGGGGGGCGGGAGTCGGTGCAGAGAGGGGCAGGAAGGGGGCGTAACCCCGGTAAGGGAGCCCTTTCCTTTGGAAGAACGGCTTTTTAGACTGTTGCTTCTTCCTAGAGAGGGAGGAGGTTTTGCATGAGAGACGAGTTTTGAGTCATGAACTCCGTTTCTATCTCAGTGGCCTTGTCCTCCATCAGTTTACCGAACAGTTGTTCGACACGGCAAGGGACGTCCAAGACCTTCTCTTGGACCCACTACTCCAGGTCCGAAGACTAGAGCCATGCCTGTCGCTGGGCCTCGATGCCGGCTGCCACCGCCCGGGCGGAGGACTCAAACCCGTCATAAGCGGCACAGGAGAGGTACTTCGAACACGCTGCGGCAGATTTGAGGGGGGTCTAGAACCTTAGGAGGGGTTCATCACCGAGGCCCGCGGCGAAAATGCCAAGCTCCTTGGCAAGGTTCCAAAGGAACATGCCCATATAGAGCTGGTATGCCTGGATATGGCAAGTGAGCATGGAACCCTGATAGGTCTTATGCCACAGGGCGTAAAGAGCTCTCGACTCCCTACCTGGGGGGGACCGAAAAGTGAGACTTCGGGTTCTTTTGCTTCCGCATCGCCGACTCCACAACCATGGAGGTGTGCAGGAGCTGAGTCTTCCAGAACCCTGGGCCACGTTGTACCCTATACATGACGTCGAGGCACTTGCTCACGATGGGGACCGAAGCAGGTGTCTCCCACATACAGAGGAGCAGCCTTGACAATATGGGGGGAACCGGGACAGTAAGAGATTCCCAAGGCGGGGACTTGTACTGAAGAATATCGAGCTCCTCAGCTCGCAGTTCCTCTTTAGTCTGCTTAGCCAGGCTGAGGGCCCGTGCCATGACCCGCACGAATGCCAGGAATGATGTGTCCTCCGGCAGCGAATGCCTCTGATAGGTAAGGCAGGGATGGGTCCAAAGGGAAGTCCATGTGGGCATGGGTCTCCGGGGAAGTATCCCCATCCGATTCTCAGCCCGAGAGGTCAGAGAAGGAATCCAACTCGGGCAGGTCACCCCGTCCAGAGGCCGAGGTCCGCTTGGAGCCAGAGGCCTTGGAAGATCGCACCCCCGAGGACCGGGAAGGCGAACGAGACCGACACTGAGGACCCTCACGAGGGCTATGGCTCTCAGGTGTTTCCAGGGCAGATTTTGGTGTCCCTCTCGAGGGAATGTCGGTCTTGAGGAGCAGGAAACAGCACACAGGAGAGCAGGGCTCCTGCAGAAACCAGTCAGTACACAGGGAGCAGAAGCAATGGACGACCCAGTTGCTTAATGTATTCTCAAACGGCTTTATTGTAGATCCCCGACGCGTTTCGGCTTACGCCTTTCTCAAGGGGAGAGTTGCTTACAGAAAACAAATAAAAACAAAAACAATTAAATGCATACATAAACATCACTTTGAAAAGGACACCGGATAACATTAATATGATAATTAATTTAAAATAAAGAAATCTCATGTAAAATCAAGGGTTTAAAACGTTAAACAATTTAAAAAAAATATATATAAAAAATATATACATATATGTACAAAACATATATAAATCCATGTACAATAAATTAATCACGTTTAGTATAGTAAAACCATGTAATAAAAGAAAAAACACAATAAATATCCATAATATAACATAATTAAAAACGGTAATAAACATGATTAAACATAAGCCAAAAGAACATAATTAAAAAATGTATACTTAAATGATAAGAAAATAAAAAATAAAAAATTAAGGACAAACAGACGCAAGGCAGAGGAGACAAGAGGTTACTCACTGAGTGATGCACCAAAATGCCGTTGAAATTCAAAGGACACTAAATTCCTTATTGTGCCACTATATAAAGTGCAAAAAAGGGGGGGAGGAAGAGGATAAATTGTTAAAACTTAACACTTGGAAACATATGGCTGAAAAGGTCATGCATTGTAAACCTTTCTCAAGATATAGATGAAACACTGCTCTTAGAGAAAAAAATTGAATAAAGATAACGTTACTTGGCATACATTCTACTGTATGAACAGTGTGTGCTAAGGGATTTTTATCGCGATCAACTGATATTTGTGTGAATGAAAAATATGTGGGTAAAAAATAAGGAGAACCTACTCACTGAGACAAGCACCTAAGTGCTAAGGCACTGCTGTACGATGAAATCTACAGTGGCTCTGTATGATAAATATGAAACACGTTAGTTTACAAGTCAGTGGAGCTGAACTTAGTAGATTGAGAAAACCGATCGTGAGAGTTACCTGATGGGAGATGCACAAACCGTTCCACAAAACAGATAGTGAATAATTGAAAATCTTAGAAAATCTTAACACAGCAGGACACTGTTGCGTTCTCCAGATTCGAATCAGAACGCCGTTTCGGGACCCTGTTTTTAGAACGCCGAGTTTCGCGCCGAAAGAGGCGTGGCTAACTACCTCCAATCACTGAGTGATCTGAAAAAGACTGGCAGAAGAAACCATTGATGTGTGATTTGGTATTAGAGAGTAAGATCCTATGAGCAACAATGGTGTAACAAACGAATGGAGCACTTTTATTAAAAGTAGTGTTAAGAACCATGTGTCATATTCTAAATGGGAAAGCAGTTTAACAAACCTGACAGCTACTCAACGGAGGTCTAAAAAAAGGGGGGGAATATGGATCTATTTTTAAAACACATGGATTAATGTTAAAGGCTGATACCAGCCTATGTATCAAAGGGGGTTGAAATGATATGTCTTGCGAAAGAGTTTTGTAAATATAACTTGATTCAAAAAGTTAAAACACGATTAAAAACCTGCTGTTATAAAACGGACGTGCCGCGTGCTATAGAAAACGATTGAGAACTTCTATGCCTTCTTTAAAACAGACGGTATAAAATGAATATAATAAAATAGTGTCATACAGAACCTTGTAAAAGAGGCCATTCGTTATGTGTAACATATGGGGGTCTGTTTACTAAAGGCCGGTGTTGTGCGGTCCGCGGTACCGAGCGGGTGCCGTATAAGGAGTGGGCGTTCCGTCGTGAAGAACAGAAGCTGTGATTGACAGATGCGCTAAGGTGCGCGGCGCCCGTGTGGTTAGTGCCCTGTGACATTACGGCGTTTGATCTGTGCACATAGATCACACTGCTCACGGTTTTTGGGCTTCCACTATTGTGCTGCACATTGCTGACGGAAACGGTTTCTTTTCCCTGCACAGCACCTCTAACGCGAGTGTTTCACTGGCGGTAAATTTCTTTGCAGATTCGGGCACGCTCCTGTGCGGCGAGTCTCTCCCCTCCCACATTCCGCCCACTGACCCCGTCTCTCCGCCCCTAGGGGGCCTTCCTCCGCCCTCATTTCGCCTTTCCACGCCTCTATCGCACATGAGCGCCCCGCAAACGTGCGTGTTTTCGGCGCACGTGTGCGGGGCCCGTTAATGTGACCCGCACGTGTACGGGGCGTTTAAGAGCACTTAAATGCATCATTTTAGGGCGCTCAGGTGCGCCCCGCACAGGTGCGCCGTTTAGTAAACATGCCCCATGGTATTTGTTTATAAAAACAAACTACAGGGAGATATAAATGAACTTGAATAAAAAAAGTAGTGAATTATTGCACTTTCAAAACACGAAATGTAAATGTAAATATAGATCATTCTTCAAAATTGATATTATCAAACTTTAAGAGGCTATAAGATATGAGGTGATAAATTTAATAAATAGTAATAATAATAATAATAATAAAAAAAAATTGTGTATTATACATACACTAATATAGATAAATACATTAAAAGTATAAATAAAATTAAAATTAAGTTAAAATATAAGTATATGACCAATGGGTATGATAATATCTCTATGTGTAGTGTATTATAAGCGTGTAGTTCTTGAAAGATCAGGGTACAAAAAATGAAGAACCTGCTCATAAAAACAAAAAGTGTAAATATAAATATAAACTGGAAGATCAAAGAAACACTGACAAATCAACCTCTTGATTGAGACCATTAGGTTCTAAACTCTTAAATTCATATATGAATCTCTGCTCTAATTTAAGGAGTGATTTGTCTACATCTCCACCTCTCCAGTGTGGAATGACCACTATCAAACTACATATTTAAGGTCCTGTATAGAATGGTTCATTTTGGTCCAATGAGCGACTAAGGGGCGATCAGGAACACTTCGTTGAAGGCAACTTCTGTGCTCTATAATGCGAGTGCGAACCTGTCGTTTGGTTTTACCAATGTAAACTAGATTACAGGGACATAGGATCAAATAGACAACATTTTCTGTTTTACAGTTAGAGAAAGTGTGGAGGTAAACCTTATGATGGGTGGTAGGATGCTCAAAACTGTTTTTTGCTAAGATGGTGTGTGCGCACACAGAACAATTTCCACATTTATAATGACCTTTTGTGCTTAATGAGGGCTTTTTTTGTGTTAAGGCTGATGGGACCAAAATATTAGCCAGATTTGGATTACGTTTATAGGCAATCATAACTCTTTTGGTTGCAAAGGTGGGCAAAGATGTCAATAATTGCCACTCTTGTTTTATAATCTTGGTAATTTCACTAGAGTAATTGGAAAAGGTGAGAGGGCATACAATCCGATCTGTCATTTTTTTACGATCTTTTTTAATAAGAAGCGAACTGCGGTCCACACTACAGGCCTTAAAATAGGCCTTCTTGATGCTCTTCTTAGGAGGAGAGGGGGTCCTCACCGGGACGATCCACAAGAGACCGGTCGCCATTGCCAGAGGCCTCTGTATCTGTACGAGGTACCTTTCGAGGCTGCTCCTTGTCCAACTCTCGGGAACGCCGCAGAGGACTGAGCGACCGAGAGCGTGAGCGCCCGCGCTTATCCGGAGCCCCCGACAGCGACTTTGAGGCCTCCTTCTTCTTACGCCATTCCACTTCACGGGACCCCTGGTTGGAGTGCTGCCGAGAACGTGGAACCGAAGTGGGAGATCCCACCAGCGGAGGGGTGACCGAGGGTGCCACCGAAGGTTCCAGGGCCAACTTCCAGAAAATGTCATCGGATTTCTGCTTACAGCTGAGCAGGGCCTTGGAGGACATTTTCTTGCAAAGAGAGCACAGCTCCGGGTCATGGTCGGCCCCAAGACACCAAAGACAACAGTCATGGGTGTCCGTGAGCGACATGTTCTTGGAGCATCTGTCGCATTTTTTAAAACTGGTGGCCATAGGGACAAAAAGGACCCCCGCTAGGTCGAAGACCTTCGCGGCCTGCGGTTGGGAAAAAAAGGGTGTGAAGCCCGCAAAGGAAAAAAGAAGCTTTTAAGAAGAGTATCCCCTTGCTTGAGGAAAAAAGGGAGAGCAAGGAGGGATGGAAGAGGACCGGTGCAACCGGAAAAAAAACATGGCCCAGGGGCTGAAAACGAAACACTTTTTCCGAGGGACGAGGACGTGCGTCCGAAGGGCTCCACAGAAAAAGGGAGACTGAGCAAGATGGCACCTTTGGGCAGGAAGAGGACCACGCATGAGTGGCAGCAATCCCAAAGGCTTTCTTTGAAAGCTGGGGAATTGCTCCACGCGGGCTCCGTTGGTGCCGACCTCACCCATAAGTGAGGACTGACTTCCTGCTTGTTCCTGGAGAATACGTCATCGCAAATCTGATACTTGATGGTGCAATTTCAGCCAGTGAGAAACAAGTGGAGCAGTTTCTAAACTGGTCTTAATCCGGCTCTTGTGCTCTGTTAGACGCAAACGCATCTTCCTCATAGTTCGATCCACATAAATCAGGGAACACGGACAAGAGATCATATGTACAACCCACTATGTATTACAAGTAGTATGATATTTAGAGTGATATGTATTACCTTGAGGATGTGTCCAGCTATCTCCTACCAAAGCATATTGATATCAATTACAGCTACCACATGGGTAATGTCCAGGAGGCTGTTGAGAGTCCACCAGAGAAAGGTCAGGTAACACAAATTTTGTTAACAGTTCTCCCAAATTTTTACTGCGGTTATTTGAGATCCTCTATTTATTAATTTATTTGTTGAGAAATTATCTGGTTGTTTTTGTGGCTTGCCTTGATCCAGATCTCTGAGTAGGTGTGTTTATTTAATTTAACAAGATAAGGGCAGGGAGCCGAACCAACTTCCCTACTTCTGGCATCAAATGGTGCACCTGTTTTAAGATTGATCCCGGTGGAGCCTCCCATATCACAGTCCAGGAAGAAATCCACTAGCAAGGATAGTAGCTCACAAGCGAAATCAATCTTTCCCTCTCAAATCTTCCTTGTATTCTCTCAGATTTCCAGAGAGCTAAAAAATTGTATCCACCATCTGCTGGAGACAGAGAATCACTGAAGGCTCTCTATAGGAGCTATGTTTGTGCAGTTTTACCAATATTTTTATACCTCAGAAGTGGTTGGGGGGACAGATGACATTGAAACATACTTAGCAAGAAGACCTAATCTTCTAGAGTTCTCTTCATCTCAGCTTAAATTGATGGAGGGGAAGATCAGTGAGGGTGGTCTTAGTGGCAATTAAAAGAAAAAGGAGAACCACATCAATGAACACCTTAATTGTCCCGAAGATAATAACGAAGTGTACTAAGGCCACCTCCAACAGGGCCTTCTCCTTATTTGCTCCTCTAAACTGGAATGCACTACCTCACGAAATCCGTGCTATCAAAAACCTAATCCTATTCAGAAAAGCATTGAAATACCACCTGTTCACAAAATGCTACCCAGAAGTCAACCTAGTCACTAACAAAACTACCACCTCAATACAACCTGAAAAGGGCTAGCAGGTCAACCTTTCTCTCTAGTCTTATTAGTGAACCACATTGTAACATCCAATCGAGTTTGATATTACTGTATATACCATTAAGTTAATCTGTACATAGTTCCCCCGGTTGTCCTATTGTTGAATTTCCCTGTTCAATGTAAAACTCAATGTTACCTGTATGCATTGTAGTATGTTCTTGTTCTATGTACACCGCACTGATTATAATAGCGCGGTATAAAAGAATTGTTAAATAAATAAATAAATAAATAAATTTAAGATCTCAATCCAGGAAAGTCACCAGGACTGGACGAATTCTTCCAAATTTTAGAAACACTTTGCACATCTTATAGCGCCATCCTTGGCTGCCCTTTTTAATTCCATTTTGAAGGGAACAGAATTAGTATCCTCAATGGCAGAGAATGGGATCACTGTTATTCCCAAACCTATCAAAGACCCCAGCAATGCAGTTCCTACCATCCGCTCTCAATTTTATATCTGAATGTTAAGCTCTTAGCCAGAATGGTAGTTTTAAGACTGAACAACTTTATCAGTACTAATATACTCGAGGAACAATCCAGATTTATTCAGGGGAGACTGGCTTAAGATAATGTCCAGCGGTGGTCAACCTGATATCTTGAGCTCATGGTCCATTTAGCTTTTGATGCAAAAAAAGCATTTGATAAAGTAGATGTTTCTGAAAGCTGTCTTGCAAAGGTTTGAATTTGGGCAAATGTTTTAGATGGATTGATACCTTGTATTTGGTTCCTACAGCGAGGGTTAGAATTAATGAAGGCTATTCTAAGCCTTTTTTCCTTGCACAAAAGAACAAGACAGGTGTAGTGAGAGTTTTAAAATTTCTCTTTTCACTAATATTATGTTGATGGTTACGTGGCCCCCAACAGTTGTTGATGGCATTTAGGAGAGAGCTGGAGGCATATGGGGCCATCTCGGGTTTCAAGGTGAATCTTCCCAAGTCTGCAGTATTACATATCTCCTGACTCCCCTACTGTGCAGAAGGTGGGAGAAACATTTCCAGGAAGGAAAGACATCCACTTTGTTACCTTGGGAGTCAGATTGGTAGAGATTTAGTAGCCATGTACAGGCTTAATTTTCCTCCACTGTTTAGGACCCTGGCTGGTGAACTGGAATGATGGCAGCAGTTGCATCATATTTGGCTGGGGAGAATTGTGTGTATTAAAATGGTGATCCTGACTAAATGTCTGTATTTATGACAGACCTAACTTTCAGGTTTCCTAAGGAGTAATTAAGAGAGTTCAATAAGAAACTACTTCACTTTATTTGGAAGTTCAGACCATCTTGGGTCTCCCAAAGGAGTCTTATACTAAGTAAAGTGCAGGGATGGATTGGTATGCTTGATTTCTCCAGATATTATATGGCAGACCAGTTGAGAGTGTTGTTGATGCGGAAGAGTCATCCCTTGAAGCAATGGGCTCAGACTGAGCAGGTAAGGGTAGGTGGACACCCCTTGGAATCAACTCAACTACTCTGAATGAACACAGGTAGGCTCTATTTAAATTATCATGGGCTTTAATGCAATTTTTGGAATTGGCACTAATTTAGGTTGGCTATGACAAAGGATGTGAAGACCTGTGCATTCAAAACTTTCTAGTTTATTAGCCTTAATTGCTTTTTCAATATTCCTAATATACAGTAGTTTTTTCATATTACAATTGTAACATTGTATGATGAATAAATCAGTGGAACAATTCTTGTTAATACATTTTGAATTATATTTTTTTGAAACCAGAATCTGAAAAATACAGAAGTGTGAAAAAATTTACAAGGCACTATACATACATCAGCATCAGCAATACATATATTGATAAAAAAAATAAAGTTTATTATATACAACATATTGTTGACATTTTTTGTGATAGATATATTTAAGTCATTATAAAAAAATTATCAATTTTTCTAAAGTTATGAAAAACATGCCATGGTTTTCATAAGTTTAGCAAAGGTACCTTTCCTGCCATTATCTGAAAGAATTTGAGAAGATGAATCCTTATATCATGATTTGCTTCTAAGTCGAATAAGAAGAGCATGAGGACAGCCCTGTTGATTCCTCCCTGTCCAACCACCCTAGTGAATCCTCCCTAGAGCATTCTGAGTACTGCAAGTTGAAAAATGATCGCAGCACTTAAATTTCCCTCATGAAGTATACTGGAAATTTTAAAGACATTTGACATTCCTGCTCTGATTATTTCCTATGTTGCCCGTGCTACAGACCAGTTGACATGGAACTTGCCAGGGCTGACGGTTGCGAGTATAAAGAATTTAGTGTTTCAAGCTCTAATTTCTGTGGAAGGGGATGCATCTTTGGAAATCACCTTGAAGTGGCAGTGTTCCCACTGGTTCCTTATCTGGAAAAGAGTGGCATGTCTGTAAAGCAATTCTTGACAACCACTGTTTCAGGCAGACCCATCCCATTTCTGGCTGCTGAAGGAGGACGAGGAAAGGAATTGTGACTTCTGGAAGCAGGGTTGGCATTGCTTGCTCAGATGTTTTCATCATAAAAAATCTCAATGCCTAGCTTTCTGATTGCACCATGACAGATGCCATCGCCTGTACCTTAAGCATTAAATGAGGACCTTGCACTAATGTCACAGTCCTCGTTGTGCTTTTAAGCATCAAGGATGAGTAGGGAAGTTTCTCTCGCACCAACAGCTCATACATCACAATTCTTTGATTCCAAGGATCCCTGAGGTGTAGTGGAATCTAACTTCCCTTTCTTAAAGATGTTTTCTCTATGATGCAGATTTCTTCAGCATGACGACTCCTCCTTTAAGGAGGATTCACTCCTAGGACTATTATGGTCCTCAGCTCTTCCCAGCAGCTCACAGGATATGGGCCTGCAGCCCACTGAAACTGCTCTTTTAATCTCTCTGATGTATACTACGTCACTACTAAAGGAACTTCTGTAGAAAACATACACAGGACTTTCATCCTGTGGGCCCCCAAAGGATCAAGCTCTGAGTGACATCTGGGTTCGGCCAGGACAATTCGGATTGTCATGATCTGTTCAAAGCATCTGTAGCAAGTAGCATGCTGTATGTCGATGAAGGACATTTTCCAGTCACAAAAGCACCTCTTAAAAAGCGTAGTTACTCACCTGTAACAGGTGTTCTCCAGGAGCAGCAGGAATCAGTCCTCACTTATGGGTGACGTCGGCGCCGACGGAGCCCTCGCGGAGCAATTTTCCCCAGCTTTCAAAGAAAGCCTTTGGGAATTGCAGCGCGCATGCGCGGTCCCCTTCCCGCCCAAGGGTGCCATCTTAGCCAGTCAGATGACATAGCTAAAAAAGACAGCATAAAAATTTGTAAAAACTAAAGCAGATGAATGCAACTCCACAGGGAGGAGGGAGGGTTGTGAGGACTGATTCCTGCTGCTCCTGGAGAACACCTGTTACAGGTGAGTAACTACGCTTTCTCCAGGACCAAGCAGGAAGTCAGTCCTCACTTATGGGACTCCCAAGCTCAAGGCTACCGGAGACCCTAAGCACAAAAATGAGCTCCCTCTAGCTCAGCAGCACAGAAGGAAAGAATCTTCGCTGAATTATTACCCACCGGTAGCCCACATCCGGGATGGAGGGTAGGAGTTGCTCAGACCTCAAAGAGATTACGGAGGACTGCCTGTCCGAAAGCACTGTCCCTGCGGGACTCCCTCTCGAGACAGTAATGGACCGCAAAAGTCTGGCTCGAAGACCAAGTAGCGGCCCGGCAGATATCTGCCAGCGGAACAGAGCGGAGGTAAGCCACTGACGTAGCCTTTGCCCGAACGCAGTGAGCCGTGACTCGACCTTCCAAGGAGAGTCCGGCTGCCCCATAAGCCCAAGAGATACAGTCCGCAACCCAGATGGACAGAGTACGCTTGGAGACCGGGAGCCCCAATTTATTGGGGTCAAAAGACACAAAAAGCTGAGCAGCTTTACGGTGCTCCCGCGTACGGTCAAGGTAGAAGTTCAAAGCCCTTCTACAGTCCAGGGTATGGAGGACCGTTTCAGCTCGGCTGGAGTGTGGTCTGGGAAAGAAGGTTGGAAGTACCACCTCCTGATTGATGTGAAAAGGGGAGACCACATTTGGAAGAAATTTTGGGTGAGTCCGTAGGACTACCCTATTTTTGTAGAACCGAGTGTAAGGGGGATCAGACACGAGGGCCTGCAATTCACTTACGCGTCTAGCGGAAGTGAGGGCTATCAAGAACAGTGTTTTCCAAGAAAGAAAACGGAGAGAACAGGTAGCCATAGGTTCAAAAGGCGGACAGGTGATCCGCTGTAAAACCACATTCAGATCCCAGTCAGGCGCTGGCGGGCGCAGAGGTGGTTTAAGTAGAAGGAGACCTCGGAGAAACCTCGCTACAAGAGGGTCGCTGGAAAGAGGTCTGCCGTCCACCGGCACATGATGTGCTGAAAGAGCACTGAGGTGAACTTTGACGGAGTTGGACTTAAGTCCCAGATTAGAGAGGTATAGCAAGTACTGCAGGATCACTGACACCGGGCAGGAGAAGGGATCCTGAGACTGTTGGGTACACCAAACGGAAAAGCGACGCCATTTAAGGGCGTAGCATTTGCGGGTAGAAGGTCGCCGAGAAGCTAGGACGACCTCTTCCACCTCTGCCGGCAGGAGAAGGGGAGCAAGGACTACCCTCTCAGCAGCCAGGCCATTAGATTGAGAGACCTGAGGTTGGGGTGTAGCAGAGACCCCTGATCCTGAGGGAGGAGATCCGGTTGAAACCCCAGAGGGAACGGATCCTCCACCGCTAATTGCAGCAGGAGTGGAAACCACGGCTGTCTGGGCCAGCGAGGAGCCACCAGGATCATGAAGGCTTTGTCTCGGAGAACCTTGAAGAGAGTCCGAGAGACTAGCGGGATGGGAGGGAAAGCGTACAGAAGGCTCCCCGACCATGAGAGTAGAAAAGCGTCCGCCGCAACCCGAAGGGGGTGTGGCTGACGAGAGCAGAAGCGAGGAAGTTGCCGGTTGTGAGGACTGGCAAAGAGATCCACCGTGGGGAGGCCCCACTTTAGAAAGAGCTTCTGAACTACCAAGGGATCCAGACGCCACTCGTGCGGCTGGAGGATCCTGCTGAGTTTGTCCGCCAGGCAATTCTCTTGGCCTGGGAGATAAACTGCCTTGAGGAGAACGCCGTGACTGACGGCCCAAGAGCAGAGCTTCTGTGCCTCCCGACAGAGGAGGAAGGAGCCCGTGCCCCCTGCTTGTTCACGTAGAACATGGCAACTTGATTGTCCGTCTGGACAAGGACGGACTGGTGAGAAGTCAGGTGGGAGAAGGCCTTGAGAGCCAGGCGGATCGCCCTGAGCTCCAGGAAGTTGATCTGCTGAGCAGACTCCCACGTGGTCCAGAGGCCCTGAGTACGTGCCCCTTGGCAATGCGCTCCCCAGCCCAGGAGGGATGCATCTGTTGTCAGCACCCGGGCCGGCTGAGGTGACTGGAAAGGCATGCCGAATATCAGGTTCGGCCGCTGAAGCCACCACCGGAGAGACGAGATCAGCGGCTCGGAGACGCGCACTAGGTCTGCTAGGCCGCCTGTGGCTTGTCGCCACTGCCGGCGGAGACACCATTGAGCAGGCCGCATATTCAGGCGGGCATTGGGGGTCACATGGACGGTGGAAGCCATATGGCCGAGTAGTCTCAGGAAGCGCCTGGCGGAGACCAGGGGCTGGCTGCGAAAACGGTCGGCTAGGTCCATGAGCCGTTGAGCCCTGTCGAGCGGTAGGTACGCTCGTGCCTGAGGAGTGTGCAGCCTTGCGCCGATGAACTCGAGATCCTGCGAGGGGAGCAAAGTGGACTTTGCGAAGTTTATAACAAAGCCCAAGTACTGCAGAAGAGTCACCGTGCGGCGCGTGGCGTTGGTGACCTCCAGAGCGGACGCTGCTCTGATGAGCCAGTCGTCGAGGTACGGAAAGGCATAGAGGCCGTGAAGCCGGAGATGGGCCGCCACCACCGCGAGACATTTTGTGAAGACTAATGGTGCGGAGGACAGGCCAAAGGGTAGTACTCTGTACTGGTAATGATTTCCTGCCACCACAAACCTTAGGTATTGGCGGTGGCTTGGGTGGATGAGGATGTGCGTGTAGGCATCCTTTAGATCCAAGGAGCATAGCCAATCTCCCTGCTGGAGGTAGGGCAGAAGGATTCCAAGGGTAAGCATCTTGAACTTCTCCCGCACGAGGAACTTGTTGAGGTTGCGCAAGTCCAGGATGGGTCTGAGGCCTCCTGTTCTTTTTGGTATTAGAAAATACCTGGAATAAAAGCCTTGACCTTTCAGGTGGTGGGGCACCGGTTCCACCGCCTGATCCTGTAGAAGACCTGCTAACTCCTGAAGGAGTAATTCCCTGTGCAGAGGGGGTCGTGGAGGTTCTCCCGGAAAATAGGAGGGAGGGACCTGGTGGAAGTGGAGAAGATAGCCTTCTCGCACGACTTGAAGCACCCAGGCATCTGAGGTGATGCTGGACCACCTGTGGGCGAAGTGAACCAGCCGGCCTCCGGTGCTGGGAGGAACCAGCGGGGGGGGAGAGGCTATGCTTAAGGAGTCAAAAACCCCCACCCTGCGGAGCAGGGGCTGGTGGTGCAGGCTTGGGGGCTTGCTGCCTACGGGACCCGTTACCCCATCGCTTGGCCTGCTGGCCCTGTTGGGGAGCTGCAGGGGCCTGATAGTGGGGGTATTGTTTGTAGGCAGCCGCCTTCCTCGGGTAAAAGGACTTCTTTCCCGAGCCCTTCTTTTTCTGGGAAGGGGCGGAGGTCTTCCTAGAAAGCCTAGTCCTGGTGAGAGTCTCTGTCTCAATTTGTGCAGCCTTATCAGCCATGGGCTTGCCAAAGAGGTTTTCGCCTCGGCAAGGGACATCGACCAACTTGTCCTGCACCCAGGGCTCAAGGTCAGACGACTGAAGCCAAGCCTGTCGGCGGGCACCGATGCCGGCTGCGGCCACTCGAGCCGATGCTTCAAAGCCATCACAGGCTGCTCGGGACATGAATTTTGAGCATTCCCGAATGCCAGTGGACAAGGCCAGGAACCTCCGCAAGGGTTCCTCGGACAAACCAGCGGAGAAGCCGGCTAGCTCTTTAGCCAGGTCTCGGAGATACATGCCCATGTATAGCTGGTAGGTCTGGACACGACATGCGAGCATAGAGCCCTGGAAACACTTCTTACCAAGGCCATCCAGGTTACGGGCCTCCCTGCCAGGAGGCACCGAGGAGTGCATCTTCTGGCTCTTAAGACGATGCATGGCCGATTCCACTACCATGGAATGGTGTGGTAGCTGTGCTTTTTGGAAGCCAGGGCTCTTGCGGACTCGATAGATAGAATCGACCCGCTTGCTCAGGACCGGCGAGGTGGCCGGACTCTCCCACATGCGGAAGAGTAGTCGTTCCAGCATGGGAGGAACCGGTACAGTAAAGTGTTCCCTGGCGGGAGAGTCATACTGGAGGGCGTCGAGCTCTTCGGCTCGAGGCTCCTCCTCGGGGTCCGCAGGGAAGGCCAAAGCCTTGGCCATATCCCTGACGAAGTCCGAGAACCGGGCATCCTCCGGGGGGGACTGCTTCCGAGGTTCGGACTCAGGTGAGTCCGAGGGGACACACCGAGTCCGAAAAGAATCAGGCGACTCTTCCTCTTCAGACTCCAAGACCGACTCCGACGAGGACTCGGTGGGGTTGGCCCGGGCAGGGCGCGGCGCCTGCCGCCCCGACGCCGAGGGAGTCGGCGTCGGCGACCTCGGTCCCGAACGGGAGGCCGAGGGCGACCTCGACCGAGGATCGACTCGAGTTCGCATCGACTCGAGGATCGGCTCGGTCTCCGGGGTCGACTTAGACGTCGACGTCCCGGCGGTCGGGGCAGCGGCGCCAGCGAAGCCAGCGAGCAGTGCCCGTTGCTGGTCCATGAAGGCAGACAGTCTGCTCTCCAAGGCCGTCAACCTGAGTCCGAGCTCAGGTGACCCAGCAGCCCCCGACTCGGGCCCCGACGGCGTCGGGCCTGACGTCGGCTGTCGCGGAGGCGAGTCCAGAAGGACCACAGGACTTACCCGAGCAGGCAGCTCCGACTCCAGGCGAGGTCGCTTCATGAGGTGCTCCTTCTCTAAGGACCCGGGGCGGCTATCGGGGCTATGCGACCTGGCCCTCGCGGAGCCAGGAGCGTCCACCGACGCCGCCCTCGCGGGTTTCACCTTCCGTCGATGGTCCCCGGAGGGAGAACCCCTGTCGGAGGAACTCCGGCGACGGTCCGAGCTGGAACCCCTGGACGCGGAGGCCTCCGACGAGGTCCGGGTACGGCTGGGGTCAGCGAAGATTCTATCCCGCTGATGCCGCCGACTTCTCAACGCTTTGGAGGATAGTTTGCCACAAGGCCCACAGATCATTTCTTCATGATCCGGGCCCAGGCAGCGGAGGCAATTGTCGTGTGTGTCAGTTAGTGACATATTTCGGTCACACTGACCACACCGCTTGAAACCACTGGCAGCCATCGGGGGAAAAAGGGCCCCGGCGAGGTCAAAGGACCGGGCTGCCAGGGAAAAACCGAAACGAAAACTGACTAAGTCAGAAAAACCGAAAAATAAGAAGAGGACTCGTGACCGGCGTCGCGAGTCCGGGCGGGAAAAAGACCGGCGTCGAACCGAATGGAAAAAAAAGAGTAATTCTAAAGAAAATCAACTTTTTCGCGGGGACACGACGGGTACGTCTGTAGGGCTCCGCGGAAAAAAGAAGACTGGCTAAGATGGCACCCTTGGGCGGGAAGGGGACCGCGCATGCGCGCTGCAATTCCCAAAGGCTTTCTTTGAAAGCTGGGGAAAATTGCTCCGCGAGGGCTCCGTCGGCGCCGACGTCACCCATAAGTGAGGACTGACTTCCTGCTTGGTCCTGGAGAAAGCGTATTTACTCAGCTGTAGAAGGTGTTCTCCGTGAACAGCAGGAATAAGTCCTCACGCAAGGATGACATCCCAACAGAGCCCCGCGCAGGAACACTCCCCAGCTTCCACTGGAAGCTTTTGGGAGGCTTCACCATGCATGCGCACCTGCCTTCCTGCCCGCCATGAAACCCCACCAGGCCAACACTGAAGGTACCAAATCAAACACAATATAAATCAAATCTCCACTGAACTTAACAATTACTTACTTAAACATAGGTGGACATTAAACTATATGCCAGACGACCTCAAATAATAGCCAAAGCTATATAAGGCCAAACAACAGTCTTCCAATATAACGGCCCAAAAGGCCTGTACTAGATAGTTCAAATCTCATGATAGGTCATGTCATGGCAATTTAAACAGCCTTTAAAAGTGAAAATACACATTAACAAACATTTTTTCACGCAAATTCAAATGATATCTACACATAATATCCAATACCAGACACAATATTGTGTTTCGATAAGAGATAAAATACTTATCTGCATCAGGGGAACATTTTACAAAGATATCACTACAAACATCTCCTAAAAGGCTGAGTAAACCTAAACCATACAACCACCCATAAATACCAGGCTTCCAGATTAGAAGGTCATATGGTCAGAAGTTCCTGCTTCACAACAGTGCAAACCAATTAACAGATTGATTTAAACCCACAGATTCAATGGATCCAACTCTATGCATCCCCAGATGTTCACAAATCATTAACTGTTTCCTATAATTACCTCCCCTCCAAGTATGCTGTAAATTTTCTAAAACTCACCAACTGATATCACTAATTGAATGCTTACATCGCATCCAATGTGTCACTAACGGCGCAGATTCAACCTTATTACTAATGTGGCTCTTATGCTCCGTCAGCCAAATATGAATTTTTCTTGTAGTACAACCTATACAAATCATCAAAAAAGGACACATGATCATATACACAACACCCATAGTATTACATGAAGAATGTTGTTCTGGTGTAAAGCAAAAACCACCTTGGGCAGGAAACGCGTATATGTTCTCAAGACCACCCTATTGTGGGTGAACCTGGTGTATGGTGGGTGAGCCACCAAGGCCTGGAGCTTCCTGACATGGCGTCCTGAAGTAACTGCCACCAGGAACAAGATCTTCTAGATCAGAAATTTCAAGGGGCAGGAAGCAAGCAGCTCAAAGGGAGCTGCCAAGAGCTGCGCGAGAACCACGTTGAGATCCCAAGCCACCTAAGGGGGCTTGAAAGGAGGATTAGAGAGGAGCAAGCCCCACATGAAGGGAACCACCAACAGCTGGGCGGATATGGGCTTCCCCTTTGAATTGTGATGTTAGGTCCCAATTGTATTCAGATGGACTCTGACAGAATTGGACTTGAGACCAGAGTCCAAGAGGTGCAGAAGGTACTCAAGCAACTTGTTGATGGCACAGGAGAAGGGATCCGGAGCCCTGTCAGAGCACCAGAAGGAGAACCATTGCCATTTAAGCGCGTTGGATCTATGCGTGCAGTCCTTGCGGGAGGTCAGCAGGGCTTCCGTGACACTCTCAGGCAACTTGATCTCCGAAATGACTACCTGCTCAACATCCAGGTCATGCGGACCAGTGACCCAATGCTGGAGTGTAACAAGGCCCCGTCCTCCTGGAAGATGAAGTCTGGGGCACAGCCCAGAGGCAGAGTCTCCCGCCAAGAGAGTTGAAGCAGCAGGGGGAACCACGGCTGCCTGAGCCAATACAGAATGAGGAGGATCTTCATGCCCGTCGACCTAAAGCTTCAACAAGGTTTTTGCTACCAGCGGAAAGCATAGTTACTCACCTGTAACAGGTGATCTCCAAGAACAGCAGGAATCAGTCTTCACATATAGGTGACATCCTCCAATGGAGCCCATGTGGGAACACTCCTCAGCATCCCATAGGAAGCTTGGGAGCATCCCTCTGTGCGTGCATGCATGCATGCCTTCCCACCTTCCCAGTGATTCTCCTCAGTAAGATTCATAGCAGAGAAAAAGGAAAAAACTACAACTCCTTGGGGAGGAGGGCGCGTTGTGAAGACTGATTCCTGCTGTCCCCAGAGATCACCTCTTATAGGAGAGTAACTACACTATCTCCAGGAACAAGCAGGAATGCAGTCTTCACATAAGAACATGCCATACTGGGTCAGACCAAGGTTCCATCAAGCCCAGTATCCTGTTTCCAACAGTGGTCAATCCACATCACAAGTACCTGTCAGTTTTGCAAAAGGTATACAGATTCCACGCTGCTTGTCCCATGAATAAGCAGTGAATTTCCCCGGTTCTCTTTAATAAAGGCTTATGGACTTTTCCTCCTGGAACTCATCCAAATCTCTTTTAAATCTCTGTCTGTCTTTTAGATGGCAAGCTCTAAGAGTAGGGGACTGTCCTCTCTGTGTCTGTACAGCAATGCATATGGCCCTGCAGCACTACATAAATGATAAATAGTAGTAGTAGTAAATCCAGCTACATCCTTTGGTAATGAAAAAGTGAAATTAGACTTACATGATAATTGTTGCTCCTTGAGGAACTCCAGTCCAGTCCCGAACCTCTGGGTTTAGCACCTCCTCCAGCATCTTGGAGACTGAGCACGTCATCCTTTTCATGACTCTGGTATAAATAACTAAGGGACCGCCTCTACACTCCAGTAACCAACTGACAAAGCAGACTCAAAGGAGCAACAAATAAGTAGTAAACATGTGCTACAAAGCACTCTAAACTTTAAACTATATTAACGTTTAACAGAGAAGGAGTGAACACCCCCTCCTTTATTCCATGAAATGTACCAGCTATTCCGCTGCCCAAGTCTGCCCTCACCCCCCACTCAGGGCACAGACCCCTCGAGAATCCCCATTCTAAGTCCAACTCCCCCACCCGGCACCATCCCCTGAGGTCGTGCATTAATCTTAGTCCGAACACGCTTCAGGCCCCGTTTCAAAATTACCATGAGGGAGGGATCCAGGACTGGACTGGAGTTCCTCAAGGAACAACAATTAGCAGGTAAAGCACAGTTACTTACCTGTAACAGGTGATCTCTGGGAACAGCAGGAATAAGTCTTCACATATGGGTAAGTCAGTACCGACGGAGCCTGCGCGGGAACGCTCCCCAGCGTCCAGAAAGAAAGCCTTTAGGAGCATCCCACACGCATGCGCGCTGCCTTCCCACCCATTCACTTCCCTCTCATCAGTTGGGTTTGTAGCTGAGACCGAAGGAGGGAAGTAGACAAATTAGAGAGAGAGAGAGAGAGAGAGAACAACTCCTAGGGGAGGTGGGTGGGTTGTGAAGACTTATTCCTGCTGTTCCCAGAGATCACCTGTTACAGGTAAGTAACTGTGCTATCTCCAGGAACAAGCAGGCATGAGTCTTCACATATGGGCCTAGAGGAGGTCCCAGCATGTTGCATATCTAATAGATGGGCCATGCTATTTCCCAGAACCTCAGGCATCCAAGGGATGGAGGGTAGGAGCTGAATTAAAAAGGGTGTGCTGTGGAACAGCTTGACTAAACAAGGCGTCTAGAGGGGAGTCCTTGTGTAGATCATAATTGTTAGTAAATATTGAATTCCAATTTTCTAATGTGGACCTTACTCAAAAGTATTGCGAAAGTATATGTTGAGGCTAATATGAGTCTGGTGCTAAGAGCCAGTACATTATCCTTAAAGAAATTACCTCACTGTGAAGTAGAGGAAAATAAATTTTGCAATACAGGCAGAGGTCAGAAGCCTTAATGGCTAGAACTAATCCCAGAAGAAAAAACTGGGGGAGTTTAATGAGGTTGGACTTTGGATGAGAAGCTAAAGCTTCTGTAGGCCAAAGTTTGAAGCTCTTTGTCCTTGGAGCAGAATAAGGCTCTAGGAAAGAGAGGAGATAAATCTGACTGGTTTGCAGAAAAAGGATGGGTCTTTAAGACCCCTCTATCCAAATGAAAGCAACATTTGTAGTAGGCAGTGTTGCCTCCAATTTCTTGAAGATCAGTAATGTCTTCCCTGAGTGATGTCACTTAGGATAATGATTTTACATGGAGAGCTTCAGACGTAACGCAACTAGAAAGGTTACAGTAAAAGAAGGTAGTTTCTAATTACCATAGAAATTGGTTGTCCATTTAAAATCTATGGTATGCTGGAACAGCATTAATAAGGACAGTAAGAAATCTTTCAGAGTCAGATATATATGTGTGTGTGTGTGTATATATATATATATATATATAGATACCGATAGACAGGGAACTGTCTGCAGGGACTCCAGCGGTACCGAAGTAGCTGAGAGATTCGCTAGACTACATTCATCGGTGAGGAATATCTCATCCATCACCATAGCCGATTCCGGGGTGTCAGTACCGCTCAAAATGGCCACAACCACCGAGCATGGCCCAGGTATGTCCATGGAGGTAAGAACCTCGGGAACAACCTGAAGCCCCGTTAATGCTTTGGAGCCCGAAGACTCCCGCCGGGGCTTTATTGCCAAAATGTCCTTGAGGGCAAAGCCAGAGGCATCTCGATGCTTAGAAGGAGATCTACCACTCGAGGACTGGCTAGTCTTAACAGACTTTTGTTGGTTACCTGATCCTGTGAGAAAGAAGATAATCTGGCTGGTGACATCGAGTTTGATGTGAACCGGGTATCGAGTTGTGCTCAATCCTGAAGACTTCTTCTATTTGCGCTCCTGCAGGACAGACACTCCAGTGGGCAATGGTCAGGACCTAAACATTTTAGACACCAAGTATGAGTGTCTAAAAATACATTTGTACCGCCACACTTTGAGCATTTCTTAAGGATAGTGGCTGGCTTTTCAATAATGGAAAGGATAGAGGCCTAGTGGCCTGGAAGCCGTCAGGCACTAAACAGGAAAAAATTCCTTAGAAAGAAGAAATTTTTAGTAAAAAGAAAGAAAAGCACCACCGGTACCGGTGGCGTCGAGGGAAGGCAGACACGACCACAAAAAACAAGAATAAAAGAAGAATTTTCTGCGGTGACAGGAATACGTCCTGCCGGCTCCGCAG
This sequence comes from Ichthyophis bannanicus, assembly GCA_033557465.1. Classification (NCBI taxonomy): domain Eukaryota; kingdom Metazoa; phylum Chordata; class Amphibia; order Gymnophiona; family Ichthyophiidae; genus Ichthyophis; species Ichthyophis bannanicus. Next base: position 1,510,293,885 of record CM066032.1, on the reverse strand, counting down.
AAAACAGAAAACTGATGAAAGGGAAGTGAATGGGTGGGAAGGCAGCGCGCATGCATGTGGGATGCTCCCAAAGGCTTTCTTTCTGGACGCTGGGGAGCGTTCCTGCGCAGGCTCCGTCGGTACCGACATACCCATATGTGAAGACTCATTCCTGCTTGTTCCTGGAGATATCTAATTTCACTTTCCTTATCGTCCCTCCAGTCCAGTCCCGAACCTCTGGGGATGTAACAGCAGTAAATATCAACAGGAGGGACCTGCCAGACCAGCCTGAAGCACTGCCAATCCAAAACAGGCATCCCTCGCTGCCTGAACATCCAGGCGGTAATGCTTGACAAAAGAATTCAAAGACGACCAAGTGGCCGCCCTACAAATCTCAACGGCCGTCACCAAGCTATACTCTGCCCACGACGCCGCTTGCGCCCTGGTCGAATGAGCCATCAAACCCTCCGGAACGGGCTTACATTTCAAAATGTATGCTGATGCTATAGCTTCTTTGAGTCACTTGGAAATGGAAGCCTTTGCTGCTGCCACCCCTTTCCTTGGCCCCCCAAACAACACAAACAGCCGGTCCGACTTGGGGAAATGAGCTGTCCTGTTCAGATACTTCTTCAGCATTCATCGAACATCAAGGAAATGCAACCTCCCTCCGGCCGCATCCCCCTTGCCACTATCGAAGACCGGCAAAGAGACTGCCTGATTCACATGAAATATCGATACCATCTTGGGTAAAAAGGAAAGAACTGGCCTCAAGACTACCTTCTGCTCCAAAAATGATAGAAACGGCTTCCAACTAGACAAAGCCTGCAACTCAGATATCTGCCGAGCGGAACAGATGGCCACAAGGAACACCGTCTTGAGCGCAAGATACTTTAGCGACGCGTTGCTCAATGGGTACCCGCACCAACGCCTCCAAAACCAAATTGAGATCCCACGTCAGAACAGTCGCCCTACACGGTGGCCGCAAAAGAGACACTGGTCTTAAGAATCTTTTTACATCCGGGTGCGCTCCCAGCGCCACTCCTTGAACCTTTCCCCGATAACAGTAAAGAGCTGCCAACTGCACCCTAAAGGAGCTGGCCGCCAGGGCCTTCTCAAAACCATCCTGTAAAAAAGACAGAACCTGCGGCACTGATGCCCTTGATGGCTGAGCCTGCCTGTCCACACTCCATGCCTCGAAGATACGCCAAATACGGACATAGGCCAGCGAGGTAGACCTATGCCTGGCCTTCAGCAAGGTGGAATCACTCCCGCTGTGTATCCCTTCATCATCAGCCGCGCCCTCTTAAAAGCCAGGCCATAAGCGAGAATCGATCCACCTGTGGCATGCACAGCGGACCCTGTAATAACAGGTCCGCCCAAACTGGCAGCCGCCACGGACTCTCCACCAGAAGCTGAACCATATCCGCATACCACGGCCTCCTTGGCCAATCCGGCGCAATCAGAACCACCAGACCTCAGTGGACCTCTATCCACTGCACGACCTGCCCTATCAGGGCCCACGGTGGGAAAACATACAGGATCCCTTCCTCGGGCCCTCCGACATTCTTTCTCGCCTCCTGCTGAAGAAGCAGCTGGCCTTTGCCGACTTGAAGGTTGCCATCAGGTCCATAAATGGAACCTCCCAGCGGCGTACTACTAGGGAGAACACCTCCGGATTGAGAACCCATTCTCCGGGATCCACTCGAACCCGACTTAGAAAGTCGGCCTCCACATTGTCTACCCCTGCCACATGCACTGCTGATAGAGCTAGAAGGTTTTCCTCAGCCCAACCTAATAGACGATTGACCTCCTCCTCCAAGGGTACACTGCTTGTGCCCCCCTGACGATTGATGTAGGCCACCGTGGTTGTGTTGTCTGAGAGCACTCGAATCACCTTCCCCCGCAGCCAGGGCCGAAAAGCTCGGAGTGCCAAGACCACCGCCCGCATCTCTAGCCAGTCGATGGACCAACCCTTCTCCAGCTCGCTCCACTGCCCCCGGGCAAAGCGCCCCTTGAAATGCACTCCCCAGCTGGACAGACTGGCGTCTGTCATTAGTGGCCTCCACAACGGCGACTCCAGAGGCATCCCCTTTTCCAGGCACCCTGGACACAGCCACCACCGGACAGCCCTCCGGGTCTCCGGAGGACAGGGAAGCCTCTGTGACAGAGAGTCCGTCTGGTGCGACCATCTCCAGAGCAGGGCCCTCTGCAACGGCCTCATGTGGGCTCTCGCCCATGGCACTAGCTCAAGCATGGCCGCCATGGTCCCCAGAAGCTGCAGATAATACCAGGCTGTGGGGGCCATCTTGTCCAGGAACCTGCGCACAAGCCTGCAAAGCCCCTGCACTCGCAGTCCCGAAAGAAAGACCTGCCCCTCGCAAAGGGGTCAGCCTGCTTTTTGTCATATTGACCACCCAGCCCAAGCTCTGAAGAAACTGCACTACCTGGGCAGTGGCCGACTCGCTTTTGCTCGAATCAGCCAATCATTGAGGTAGGGATGAACCAGTACTCTTTCCTTGTGCAACGCTGCCGCCGCCACCACATCACCTTGGTGAAGGTGCACGGAGCCGTAGCCAGCCCAAACGGTAACACCTGGAACTGAAAATGCCCCATAGGCATCGCAAACCTGAGGAACTGCTGATGCTCCTGCTGAATCGGAATGTGCAGGTAAGCCTCTGACAGTTCTAGGGAAGTAAGGAACTCTCCCTTTCTGACAGCCACTATGACCAACCTCAGAGTTTCCATGTGAAAATGTGATACCCGCAGACAGCAAATTACTCTCTTGAGATCTAAGATTGGGTGAAACGACCCTTCTTTCTTTGGCACCACAAAATATATGGAGTACCGAATGCAGCTGCACTAGTCTGGCGGCACCGGCACCACTGCCTTGAGGTGCAATAGCCTCCCCAAAGTCTCCTGCACCACCTCCAACTTGAACTGCACCTTGCAGGGAGACTGAACGAAGGAACTGACCATGGGCGTTGGAATTCCAGGGTATACCCTTCTCAAATGACCAGCACCCACTGGTCTGATGTGATCTGTACCCAGGCAGGGTAAAACTCCCACAACCACCCCCATACGGGCTCCACCCCTACCTGGGCCCCCCTCGCTTCATTGTGATTTTCTGAGGCCCGAGGGAGAGGGAGCAAAAAATCCTCTGCCTGCCCCTAGAAACCCTCGACACCCCTGGTTTCCGGGGGGGGGGGGGGACAACCTCCCTCTCTGATACTGACTGAAATGAGGCGAACGGAAATGCTGAAACTCTTTGTTGACCCTTGGGCATCACAGAGGGATGGCCATGCTTCTGCTTATCCTCAAGGCAGACGTTCGCCCTTGGAGTCTCCCAGGTCCTTTAACAACTTGTCCAGGTCCTCGCCGAAGAGAAGATTACCTCTGAATGGAAGCTTACTTAGCCGAGCCTTCAAGGAACCGTCCGCCGCCCAGTTACACAGCCAAAGATAGCGCTGAACCGCTATCACTGAAGCCATACTCTTTGATAGACCCCGAATAAGGTCGTAATAAATATCTGCCAGATACACGGCTCCCGACTCTAGCCAGGCCACTTCCCGACTGACTCTCCTACCTGTTCTCCCTGAATCCACTGTGGCCAACGAAGACAGGCTCTAGCAACCCACGCTCCACAAATGGAGGCTTGCAGCAACAGGGTATTGACGTCAAACACCTGCTTCAATGAGGTTTCCAACTTCCTATCTTGGACATCCTTGAGCGCAGCACTACCTTCCACTGTAATCGTTGTCTTCTTGGTGACTGCTGACACCGCCACATCTACCTTCGGAGACCGAAAAAGATCACGGTCCTGATCCGACAAGGGATAGAGGTGAGCCATGGCTCTGGACCCCTTGAGTCTCACCTCCAACATATCCCATTCCTCTTGAATCATCTCTCACACAACCCTGTACACTGGAAAAACCCTTTGAGCCCTGTGAACAGCCTGTAACAAAGGGTCCTCCAGTGTGGCGCCCTCCGCTGGAAGACTGGAAGTCATGTTAAGAGTTTTAAGCGACTCAGCAATGAGTGCCAGCAATTCCTCCCGCCGGAATACTCAAACCACCTTTGCCTGTTCTTCCGGCTCCGTGAGATCACCTTCCTCCAAGTCCTAAACACCCTAACTCTCCTTAATTGTCCCTCTAGTGAGTCCTGAACTCCCAGGCTCACCAACTCTCCAGCTGCTTGGAGACTAAGACTACTGGAGTATAGAGGCGGTCCCTTGGCTATTTATACCTGAGTCATCAAAAGGATGACGTGCTCAGTCTCCAAGCTTCTGGAGGAGGTGCTAAACCCAGAGGTTCGGGACTGGACTGGAGGGATGATGAGGAATCAGACTTTAATTACGCATAGCCTACCAGAAAACAGTGAGGAGTATGGCCCATTACAAACGGGGAAAAAAACACTGAAGAACATGGGGAATCAAGGGATCTAGTAAACTCGGCATCCCCAGCAAACCACCCATTGACGACAGTGGCAGTGGCCTGGATGGACAGAGGGCCGGAGGGAAGGAGGTGTAGCTAAGTCCCAAAGAGGTGCCGGAGTACGGCTTGGCCAAAATCACTGTCCTTATGAGAGTCCTTGTCCAGACAGCAATGGGCTGCAAAGGTGTGAATTGAAGACCATGTGGCAGCATGGCGGATCTCCGCTATGGAGATAGAGAGTAAATGGGCTACTAAGGATCGGTAGGCATCCAGCTTCTCTGAAGGAATTATAGCAGAGAACTCATCAAGATCCTTCACAATATCCCTAAGGAACATGTCCATGTAAGGTATGTAAGAATTAATGTGGCAAGCCAACGTCGATGCCTGGAAGACTTGGCAATCAAAGGCATCAAGGGTACATGATTCTCTTCCAGGAGGAACCAAAAAGTGGTATTTAGTACTCTTGAGGCAGTGCACGGCCGATTCGACCAACACAGAATAGTGAGGGAGTTGAGGTTTCTAGAATTAGGAACACTGAACATGGTGTCTAGTCTTTTTCTGTCTGAGGGAACCAAGAGAGGGGTCTCCCATATCCTAAACATGAGGTCTTACAGAATATGATGGACTGGAAGAGTGGCAGTCTCCTTAGGAGTCGAGGGATGCTGCAGTATCCAGTTCCTCAGCTCTTGGTTCCATCTCGTTGCCCACTGAGACTGAGAGACCTTGGCCATGTCATGGATAAAGTCCTGGAAGGACATGTCCTCAGGCAGAGATCGCGGCACTCGTCAGGCGGTGAAGGGTCTGACGGCACATCATGGTGCCTCTGTGAAACAGGGGACTCTGCCTCAGATTCCCAGGCATCAGAATCAGAGAGGAAGTCAAAATAGTGATGGTCACTGTCATGTCTCCGCTGCCGATGGACAATCAAGATGCCAATGCCTTTGAGGCATTGGAACTGTAGAAGCTCGATGCCAGTTCCTCCTGCAGCCGATGGGACTCGGCCAGTTCCAGGCTCGGCACTGACCCCAAGGGCCCTGATGGCAACAGTTCCAGGCTCAGCATTGAGACCTAGGCTGCAAAGGGCTTTGAAGGGCCCGATTCCAGATACAGTATTGAGACATGGGCTCCCGAGTGCCTTGAGGCCGAGAGCACGGATGCTGCCAGAAACACAGACAAATTCCTCTCGATGGACAGAATGCACTGCTCAAGGGAGATGGAGGATGTCTGGGTGGACTCTGGTGCAGTACTGGACCACCATTCCAGACAATGGAACCAGAGGGTCTCCAGAGGTTGAAGTCTCAGTAGCACTCTGGAGCCCTTCTTGTGCTTTGGAGGTGGATTCCTCCTATCGGGGCTGTTTAGCTGGCCGCTCTCGGTTCTCAACATCGGAGTCTCGCCAAGGCGAGCTCCGATGTTGATGTCCAAGGGATTGATCCTGGGAATCAGCATCAGTCCTTGGCGTCAAAGCCTGAGATGCTGATGTGGCGTCGGTGGTCATCTGTTTCTTACCATGGCCTCTTGGTTCCAAAGGCGTGTGGGAACTGCGCAAAGAACAGGAGCACTGAGAGGGTGTTGACATTGAAAAAGAATGTGCTGAGGGTGCAGAGCCAGATCTAAAAACATTCTTGCATTGCTTTTCCTGTTTTTTAACCCTTTCTTTAACATTTGCTGACACAGAGTCCGGACTGTGGTCAGGGCCCAAACACTGTAAGCACCAATTGTGCTTACCGGTGGCCGAAATGGTGCATTTCTTGAAACTGCTGGCTGGCTTCTCCATGTCAGGAAAAACAGCCTTTACCAGGTCAAAAGACTCAATGGTGGCCGGAACCAATGAAAAAACCTGCGGGAACCACAAGGTAAAAAAGAGAAAATAAAAGTTAGCTGAAGTGCCAAAAAGGGCACCGATGTAGACAAAGTTTTGCTACTCAACTATAACAGTTGATCTCTGGGAACAGCAGGAATCAGTCTTCACATATGGTGACATCTGTACTAACGGAGCCCCGTGGGAACACTCCCCAATGTCCAATTCGAAAGCTTTTGGGAACAATCCACTGTGCCTGAGCATCTGCCTTTCAGGAGCCAGGCCATGAGGCGGAGGCCCTGTGGACTGGGATGAAGACGCATCCTTTGATATTGAGAGAGGAGGTTGGGCGCATGTCCCAGACGGAGAGGTTGCGTCTACGTTAGTCGAAGCAGCAGAGGAAACCACGGCTGATGGAGTCAAAAGGAGCTGGATCATGGAGCCCTAGTTGGCTTGTAGTTTGAACAGGGTCTTGGGTATCAAAAGGATGAGTGGGAATGCATAGAGCAGACCTTGTCCCAAGTGGAGAAGAAAAGCATCTGTTGCATGTCTGTGCAGGGAAGAAAGTCATGAGCAGAACAGTGTAAGTTGTGCGATCTCCTGGGTGGCAAACAGATCTATAAGTGGGATTTGCAACATGTGGAAGATCTAAGATGACTTCGCAATTGAGGGTCCTCTTGTGTGGGCGTAGAATATGGCTGAGTCTGTCTGCAAGGAAATTGAGTTTGCTTGGGAGATACACCACTCTGAGGTGGATGTGGTGTGCAATCAAGAAGAACCAGAGGCAAAACACTTTGTAGCAGAGGGGATAGGATCCTGTTCCCCCTTGTTTGTTCACATAGTCAGAACGGACAACCAGGTTGCCATGTTTGAAGACCTGTTGGCCAAAGCCTTGGGGTTGAAAAACCCAAAGGGCATTTTTAAGTGCATGTAGTTCCAGGAGATTTATCTGCAACTGTGATTCCTGGTATGTCCACTGTCCCCTGTGTGGTTAGATTGTTCAGATGTGCTCCTCAATTGAGCTTGGAGGCATCCGTTGTCAGGGTGCATTGAGGTGGAGGCATCTGAAAAGGTGATCCACTGAGTAGGTTTTGAGGGGAGCACCACCACTGAAATGAGTTGAAAAGTGGAGGGTGATGCATATTTTGTCTGAGAAACACCCTGCGTCCATTGAGATGAGAGAATCCACTGGACTTCTTGCATGTGCAGGTGGGCATAGAAGACTATGGACTCTGGAGGTCATGTGCCACATAAAGCGAAGCATCTCTCGAGCTGTTACGCAAGTGCAACTTCTTATCTTGTGGGTTAGCTCGATGAGTCAGGTAGAGCGGTCAAATGGGAGGAAAGCTCTGGCCTGTTGAGTGTCCAGAAGTGCTCCAATGAACTTGAGCTGCTGGGATGGCACCAGGTGAGACTTGGGAAAGTTAAAGACAAATCCCAGATATTGAAGCACAGTTATGGTGTGAAGTAGGAAGAGCTTTACCTCTTGTGGGGATTCTTCCCTGATTAGCCAATCATCTAAGTAGGGGAAGATGAAGACCCCCAAAGCGTGGAGGTAGGCTGCAACCACGACCATGCACTCTGTGAGTACTCGGGGTGCAAAGGCGAAGCAGAAGGGGAGGACCCGATATTGGTAATGGTTCTGCTAGAACCGAAAGAGCAGATACTGTCTGAGCTGAGAGTGGATCAGTAGAACACAGCCAGTCGTTCCTTGAAGGTATGGCAGAAGTGTGCCGAGGGAAATCATTTTTAATTTCTCTTGAACAAGGAATTTGTTTAGGTCCTCTATATATCTAAGATGGGTCTGAACCCTCCTGTTTTCTTGAGTATAAGAAAATAAGGAGAGTAGAAGCCCATGCCCTCTTGGAACAGAGGAACTCTTTCTATGCCCCCCTAAGCTAATAGGGAGGACACCTCTTCTGAGAGGAGATCTGTCTGCATGGGGTTTCTGGGATGATCTCCTATGAAGATGGTGGGGTAAGCTTTTAAAATGAAGTAGATAAGCCCCTTTGGACGATGTTGAGAGTCCACTGTTCTGATGTTATGAGGTGCCACCTGTGGGCATAGGAACAGAGCCTGCCTGTTATATGTAGGGAATGGGGACCCTACAGAGGAAAGTGGCTATGCTCTCCAGGAAGGAGTCAAAAAAACAGGTGCTGGTTGTGGCTTTGCTGCTGGCTGGGGTGTAAGAGCCTTAGGCTTCTTTGGTTGGCGAGGGCCTTGCTGGTGCTGCTGTTGCTGCTGAGGCTGGTAAGCAGCTGCAGGTGGATAAAAAGGATAATATCTCTTCTTCTTTGGATAGAAAGACTTCTTTGGATTGGTCCTTCTTTTAGAGGGGTCCGCTGTCTTTCTCGAAAGACGTTTGAGGGTGAGATCATCTGTCTCAATCTCTCCAGCCTTTTCCCTCCAACCCTTTCCAAAGAGGTTTTCTCCAGAACAGGGAATATTAGCCAATTTGTCTTGGACCCACTGTTCAAGATCTGATCCCTGGAGCCAGGCCATAATGCAAGCACCAGTGCAGACTGCTAAAGATCTGCTGGATAACTCAAAGCATCAAAAGATGCTCTGGTAAGAAATGTGGATGCATTTTGATTCTTCCTGATTAGGGTTTGTTTGTCATCAGGAAGGAGAGGTGCAAATGTCTCCAAATCGCTGGATGCATCCTTCAGGAACATGTTAATATAGGCAAGTAGGAGGCGATTCATGAGGTAAGCATGCTTGCCTGAAAACATTGATTGCCAAAGGCATTGAATATTCTACACTCTGGAAGCATGGAAGAGTGATTCTTAGAACTCTTGATGCAGCGCATCGCCGATTCCACTATCATAGAATGGTGTGGGACTTGAGGCTTCTGAAAGCCTGGGCATGCCGGAACTCGGTACATAGTACAGAGTCATTTGCAAATAGGCAGAGTAGTTAGAGAAGCCTCCCACGTATGAAGCATCAAATCTTGCAAGATGCGGTGTATCAGCAAAGTGGCTGCCTCCTTTGGTGTCGAGGGGTAATGGAGAATTTCCAATTCCTCTGCCCTCGATTTGGTACACCTGCTGCTATGTCCTTAATGAAGTCTTGGAACGACATATCCTCTGGCGGGGATTAACGCTAACTCATAAAGAGGGGACGGGTCTGAATGAATGTCCCAGCTTTTCTCAGGAGTCCTCCGATGCTTCATCGGAATGAGAGGAAGTAATCAGAGTCTGAGAGAAAGTCATAAGACTCTGAGAGAAAGTCAAAATATTGACAATCTTGTGCTTGATCTCGATACTTCCCCGATATCAAGGAACGATGCTGGTACTGATGATCAGTTGGTGCAGCATCGGGAGCCTGCTGGGTACCGATGATGTCTGTCAGTTCCAAAGGGGGTATCGGAGGAAGGAGCTTCCCCGAAGGAGGTTCGAGTACTGGCAATGGCCCCAGAACCAGTAGTTGTTGGCAGGGTACCATCGCATGCACAGCTGAAGCTGTCGATACCATCGGAACTGAGGCTGCCAGGAGTGTGGGCAAACTCCTCTCGATACCCAGTATGCACTGGTCAAGGTAGCTGACCAATACCTGGGTGGAATCCCGCACGGGGCTTTCAGCCACTGTCCCAGAGCATAGAAGCAGTAGCTCTCCAGAGGTCGATGCTTTGGGAGTGTCCTGGATCCTCTCTTGTGCTTTGGAGGATAGGGCAGTCAGCATCGGACGCACCCTTCAATGAGTTTCGATAACGATGAAGGAACTTACCTCTGGAATCGGTATCGGTCGCCAATGGCGATGGACTTCAACATAGTTTTGTGTTTGGACTTAGAAGAGAACTGAGAACTATGAGAGGAGGCCGATGTCTTGGACAATGTGGAAGCCACTGAAATCAAGTCCAGGGTGAACAGAGATCCATACTGTCTGGCCCTATTCTTTAGGCCTTTTTTTGTAATTTGCTGACACTAAGGACAATGCTTTGGAACATGGTCGGGGCCCAAACATTTTAAGCACCAGTCATGTTTATCCATGACTGATATAATACCAGAACATTTGGTACATTTTTTGAAACCACTGATGTGTTTTTCCATCGTAGTGAAGAAAGTAGGCCAAGGCCTAGCTGGTGGTGAAACGACAATAATTGAAAGAAAAATAAAAAAAAAGTAAGAAGTAATCTTTATAAAAAAAAAAGAAAAACATCGGGGCTGGTGTTGGTGAAGGTACTGGCGTTGACGGAAAGGCAGACCACAGAGTTTTACCACAAAATATAACATTTTTTGACGGTGACAGGAAATAATCTGCAGGCTCCATGGAAAATGAAGAACTGAGGAGAGGAGTTGGGATGTCGCAAGGCAGATGCACAGGTGCAGTGGATTGCTTCCAAAAGCTTTCCAATTTTGATGCTGGGGAGCATTCCCGCGCGGGCTCCATTGGTACCGACGTCACCATATGTGAAGACTGCATTCCTGCTTCTTCCTGGAGATGTGATGGTACCAAAGTAGACAGGAAGGCAAAAAGAAAAAACAAGAACCCCGAAGGGCACAGAAAGAAAAGTTTTATCTGCAATGTCAGGACAAGCATCCATTAGGCTCCGTGGAAAAACTAAGACTGAAGAGAATCACTGGGAAGACGGGAAGGCATGCACGCAATCGCAGAGGAATCCCAAACGCTTCCTATTGGATACTGTGGAGTGCTCCCATGCGGGATCCATCGGGGGACATCATCCATATGTGAGGACTGCATTCCTGATTGTTCCTGGAGATTAGGAGGATATGTGCAAACCAGGCTAATTCCCCAATGGAGAAGGAAGGCATCTAATGCCAGCCAGCCACTGGAAGCCACCCTGGAGCAGAACTGGTCCACCTGGACATTGCGCGGAGTGGCAAACAGATCTAACGTGGGGGCACCCCACTCCCGAAATATCTGACCCACACCCTCCTCCTCTGTTGAGGGTCCACTCATGTAGCTAAAGGACATGGCATGGCTTGGGATAGTACACCAGGGAACTGAGTACCCCGGGCAAATAAGTTGCCCTCAGTTCCATATCGTGGGCAATGGCAAACTTCCACAAGTGGACCACTTCCCAGCACAGGAGGTACGATCCCGTGCCACCTTGCTTGTTAATGTAATACATAGCTATCTGGTTGTTCGTCTGGATTAGCACCACCTGGTTGGCCAACTGCACCTGGAATGCATGGAGGGCATTTGCAATCGCCTGTAGTTCCAAGAAGTTGATCTGGTGGAGGCTCTCGTGCGCAAGCCATCCAGATGAGCACCCCCAGCCCAGCTTGGATGCATCTGTCATCAGCGTTCTCTGGGATGGCGATGCCTGCAACAGAAGATCCTTGAACAGCTTCTGCAGTTCCACCCGCCAGCACAGGGACAAGGCTAAAGACACAGTGACCACCACCCAGTCCCATAGGTGGCCAGTGGCTTTCTTCCACTGCGCACTCAAGAGTCCATTGAGCTTGTCTCATGAACAGGCAAGCCAGGGGAGTGACATACACAGTTGAGGGCATGTGGCCAAGGACTTTCATCATCCCCCAGGCTGTTGTATGGTGCTTCTGCTGGACATTGCCGACTACCGCCGTCAGCCTTTGCAGATGATCCATTGGGAGAAAGGCCTGAGCCAGAGTGGTGTCGAGAAGGGGCCCTATGAACTCCAGATGCTGTGAGAGCTGGAGGTGAGACTAGGGGTAGTAGATCATGAACCCCAACTGCTTGAATACCTGGATGGTCAGAGTGCAGCTCTTTATGAGCCCGTTGTCCAAGTAGGGGAAGACGAAGACCCCCAGGGTCTAAAGACAAGTGGCTACCACTGCGAGGCATTTTGTGAAGATTCAGTCCAACAGAAAGTAGTCAGTACTGGAAGCGACGATGCCCCAGAACAAACCTGAGGTATTTTCTGTGATCAGGATGGATTAGTATGTGTGTATACACATTCTTGAGATCCAGGGAGCACAGTCAATCATTCTTTTATAGGTAAAGGAGCCAGGTCCCCAACGAGACCATTTTGAACTTCTCTTGCACCAGATAGGTGTTGAGGTCTTGGAGGAACAGGATGGACCGAAACTCCCCCATCTTCTTAGGAACCAGGAAGTACCTAGAATAGAATCCCCACCCAACCTGAACCGGAGGCACAAGCTCAATGGCAAGCTTGGTGAAGAGAGCAGAGAACTCATCTTGTAGCAAGTTGCAATGCAGCAGGTCCAAGGGATACTTTCTCTGGGGGGACAGGGGTGGCAAACCGGAGAAGTGCAGCATGTAACTGCTTTGGACTATCTGCAGCACCGATGCGTCCAAGGTGACAAGAGGCCATCTATTGGTGAAATGGACAAGCTGCCCCCTCCACTGGAGGGTGTACCCCTTCGGGCACCAGCAGATTGGCTCCAAAGGAACCAGTCAAAAGCCTGCCCCTGCTTGAGCTGCAGGGCAAGTCGGGCCTTCCAAGGCTTCTCTCGTCACTGTTAGTGAGGAGCCTGCATCTTTGATTGAAAGCTCTGAGGGCTCAGATAGTACAGGCACTTGCGCTGGTAAAGCGTAGTTACTCACCTGTAACAGGTGTTCTCCAGGGACAGTAGGAATCAGTCCTCACTTACGGGTAACGTCGGCACCGACGGAGCCCGCGCGGAGCAATTCCCCAGCTTTCACAGAAAGCCTTTGGGACTGCTACCATGCATGAGTGGTCCTCTTCCCACCCAAGGGTTCCATCTTGCTCAGTCAGGTCCCTTAGCTCGAGCCCTACCAAGCAGATGGCAAGGGAAGGACAAAATTTTAGCAACTCATCAGGGGAGGCAGGAGGGTAGTGAGGACTGATTCCTGCTGTCCCTGGAGAACACATGTTACAGGTGAGTAACTACACTTTCTCCAGGAACAAGCAGGACATCAGTCCTCACTTATGGGACTCCCTAGCTACAGACTACCGAACTTGTAACCAAAAAATGCCTCCACGAGGCCGTAAGCAGAAGCCGAAGCCCGAAGGAGCCCGAGTCCTCGGGTCATAACCCTCAGTAGCCATGAAGAAGGGTCAGAGGGCAGGAGTTGTTTATACCCCGAACAGATTAAGGAGTACAGCTTGGCCGAAGGCACTGTCTCAGTGGGACTCCCTCTCCAGGCAGTAGTGGGCAGCGAAGGTGTTCGTGGAAGACCAGGTCATCGCCGCCCAGCAGATGTCCATCAGGGACACAGAGCGCAGCGAGGCCGCTTTGGCTCTGACCCCTTTTTCGGTGACTCGACGATCCAGAGGGACGCCTGCCTTCGCATGGGCGAAAGCAATGCAGTCCACCACCCAAACCAAGAGGGTGCGCTTGCCCCTGTCTATTGGGATCGAGGGTCACGAAAAGTCTGTCAGACTTGCGATGAGTCTGGGTACGCTACAAATAGAAGGCGAGGGCCCGTTTGCAGTCGAGGGTGTGGAGAGCCGCCGACGCCTGGTCGGCGTGGGGCCTCAGGAAGAAAGTCTGCAGCACTATCTCTTGGTTGAGATAGAAGTCCGAAACAACTTTAGGCAGGAATTTAGGGTGGGTACGGAGTGCCACCCTGTTTTGATAAAACGTGGTGTAAGGGGTGCCAGTCATGAGAGCCTAGAGCTCACTGACTTGGTGGGCCAAGGTCAGCACCAAGAAGAAGGTCACCTTCCAGGACAAGTGCCGGAGTGAACACGTCGCCATTGACTCGAAGAGTGGAGAGGTGAGCTGCATGAGTGCCACATTTAAGTCCCATTACGCCGGGGGAGGACGGATGGGCGGCTTGGATAGCAGAAGAACCCGGATGAAGCGGGAGACTAACGGCTGCCCCGAGAGGGGTTTTCCCTTGATAGGGAGATGATTAGCTGAGATGGCGCTCAAATTAACTCTGACAGAGTTCGATTTCAGCCCTTCCCTTGAGAAGTGGAGGAGGTACTGGAGAACCCACCGAACCGGACACAGGGGGTCGATCTGGTGTTCCGAGCACCAGATGGAGAAGCGCTTCCACTTAAAGGTGTAAGCCCACCTAATGGAGTTCTTTCTCGAGGCAAGGAGGATTTCCTTGACCTCTTCCAGAAGGGCCAGGGAGGCTAGGGAGACCCGTTCAGCCGCCAGGCCATAAGGGAGAGGGAGGTTAGGTTCGGGTGTAGCACCCGACCCTCCTCCTGCATTAGCAGATCCCTTGCAGAGCCCAGGAGAACCGGAGGCTCCATTGACAACTGTAGCAGGAGCAGGAACCAAGGCTGCCGAGGGGGCCATGAGAATCAACGATGCCCCGTCCTGCTGAGCCTTGAACAGAGTCCTCGCAATGAGGGGGAAAGGAGGGAATGCATATAGGAGACTGGAGGACCAGTCCAGGAGAAACGCATCAGGGCTCTCCCTGTCCGGATGCGGCACCGGGCCACAAAAGCGGGGGAGCTGCATGTTCTGGGGGCTGGTGAAGAGGTCTATCGCCGGAGTCCCCCAACGTAAAAACAGCCAGTCTGCTATTCTGGGATCCAGCCGCCATTCATGGAGGGCGAAGGATTTTGCTGAGTCTGTCCGCCAGGCTATTCTCCTGATCCAGGAGGTACGTCACCCTGAGGGCCATCCTCCATCGGGCAGCGAAAGAGAAGATGAGAACCGCTTCCCGACAGAGGGAGCGCAATCCCATGCCTCCCTCCTTGTTGATGTAGAACATTGCTACACGGTTGTTGGTCTGTACTAGAACCAACTTCCCGATGAAGTGATCCTCGAATACCCTCAGGGCCCACCGGACGGCCCGGAGTTCGATGAGGTTTATCTGCTGCTGAGACTCCTCGGGTGACCACTGCCCCTGCATGCAGAGAGGCCCGCAATGGGCTCCCCACCCTAACAGGGAAGCGTCTGTCATCAGCACCGCATCGTGCCATGGGGCCTGAAAGGGCGATCCCCGCAGAAGGTTGCGGGGAATTTGCTACCAGTTCAGGGATAAGCGGAGGTCGGGGAGAACCCTGATGGGGTCGCTGAGGTGTCTGAGGGACTGGCTCCATTGAGTACTGAGACACCACTGAGCTGTTCGCATGTGCAGGCGGGAGTGAGGAACCACAAGCAAAGTCAAGGTATGTGGCCCAGGAGACTTAACATGGAACGAGCGGTGACCTGGTGGGCCTTTGGATGCGAGCCGCCAGAGCTCGGAGGTGAGTGGAGCAATCCACCAGCAAAAAGGCAGTGGCCTACTCAGTACCGATGTACGCCCCGATGAACTCGAGGGCCTGCACTGGCTCGAGATGAGACTTTGGGTAGTTGACCGAGAACCCCAAGCTCTCCAAAAGGAGGACAGTGTGCGACATTGCTTGCCAGGCCTCCTCGGCAGAGGAGCCCGTAACGAGCCAGTCGTCAAGGTAGGGAAAGAACAGCACACCCTGGCGCCGAAACTGAGTGGCAACCACGATGAGGCGCTTCGTGAAGACCCGTGGGGCGGATGCAAGGTGGAAGGGGAGCACCCTGTACTGGAAGTGCTCTCCCTGTACCATGAAACGCAGGTATTGCCTTTGCTGGGGGTGGATTAAGATATGGGCGTAAGCATCCTTTAGATCCAAGGAGCATAGCCAGTCGCCCTGCCGGAGAAAGGGCAGCAGCATGCCAAGAGGTAACATCTTGAATTTCTCCCACACCAGGAACTTTTTAGCCTGTGAAGGTCGATAATGGGCAGTAGACCCCCGTCTTTTTCGGGACAAGGAAGTACCGGGAATAGAAGCCCCGACCTCAAAGGTGGGGAGGGACCTGAGTTGGTTGCGAGGGAGCCGGAGTCTGGGCCTTCGGACCCTTTGGTTTATGGTGCACCTGGCCAGGCTTTCCCTGTGCCGGAGCAGTCAGCGTGGGGGTAGCTGGGTATAGCAGGTAGCTGCAGTACTGAAGACCTTTCCTGGGGAAGAAGGGCTTCTTAGTTGGCTGCTTCTTCTGAGGCAGGGTAGAGGTCTTGCGGGAGAGACAGGTCCTGGTAACATACTTTGTCTCGATCTCCGCAGCTTTCTCCTCCATCGGCTTACCAAAAAGTTGTTCGAGGCATGGCACGTCCAGGAGCTTCTCCTGCACCCACTGCTCCAAATCCGAGAATTGGAGCCATGCCTGGTGGCGGGCCCCAATGGCCACGGCCCCCACCCGAGCCGATGTCTCGAAGCCATCACAGCTCGAGAGATGTACTTGAAGCAGTTAGCCACAGACTTCAGCAAGGCGCAGAATCTATCGAGGGGCTCCCCGTCGAGGCCTGCGGAGAAACCCTTCACCAAATCACGTAGGAACATACCAATGTACAATTGATATGCCTGGATGCAACAAGAGAGCATGGAACCCTGATAGACCTTGCGGCCCAGGGCATCAAGGGCTCTGGACTCTCGGCCTGGTGGTACTGACGAATACGATTTCGGGCTCTTCTGCTTCCACATGGCCGATTCCACACCATCATCGAGGTGTGTGGGAGTTGGGTCTTTCGGAAGCCTGGCCCATGCTGCACCTTGTACATTGTCTCAAAGCGCTTGCTCACTATGGGGACTGAAGATGGGGCCCTCCCACATGCGGAGCAGCAGCCGAGATAGAATTGGCGGTACAGGCACAGTGAGAGATTTCCCAGGCGGGGACTCTTACTGAAGAATGTCGAGTTCTTCAGTACGAGGGTCCTCCTTGGCTTGGGTGACCAAGTTGAGGGCCCAAGCCATGTCCCGAATAAACACCAAGAAAAAGGTGTCTTTGGGAGGTGAACGCAGCTGGAATGCAGGTGGCAAGGGGTCCGACAGAAGATCCCGGTGGGTACGGGTTTCCGGGGAGGTGTCCCCATCGGACTCCCAGTCTCAAAAATCAGTCAAGGGATCCGAGTCAGGCAGGTCGCCCTGTCTGATGGCCAGCAGCCTGGAGCTGGAGGCTCTGGACGATCTCGCTTCCGAGTAACAGGAGGGCAAGCGAGACCAACGTCAAGGACCCTCACGAGGACCATGGCTCTCGGGGGTTTCCTGGATGGATTTGGGTGTCCCACACGAGGGACCCACGGTCTCTGGGCGCAAGTCAACAAAGTTGGCCGAGAGCGTCTGCTGGGAAGTAATGAATGCAGAAACGCTGCATTCGAGCGCCAGCATACTGGATTCCCACATGGGCATGAGGCCCTGGGACACCGATACCGGAGTCACTGGATCGGGTGTCGAGGAGGAGAGGGGATCCTCACCGGGACGACCCTCAGAAGACTGGGCACATTCGCCGGAGGCCTCCATTTCCCTGCGAGTTACCTTGCGGGGCTGCTCCTTCTCAGACTCTCGGGAACGCTGAAGGGGGCTAATCAACCAGGCGCGAGAGCGCTCACGCTTGTCAGGAGCCCTGGAAAGCGACTTTGAGGCCTTCTTCTTTTTGCGCCGTTCCACCTCGGGGGACCCCTGGTCGGAGTGCCACCAGGCATGCGGGGCCGCAGGGGGAGAACCCACCAGAGGAGAGACGACCGAGGGCACCACTGGGGATTCCAAGGCGACCTTTCGGAAAATGCCTTCGGACTTCTGCTTACGGCTGAGCAGGGCCTTAGATGACATTGTCTTACAGAGCAAACAGAGCTCTGAGTCATGGTCGGCCCCCAGGCACCGCAGACAACAGTCATGAGTGTCCGTAAGCGACATGTTCCTAGAACATCTATCGCATTTTATAAATCCGGTGGCCATGGGGGGCAAAAATGGCCCCTGCGAGGTTGAAGACCCATGAGGCCAGTAGTTAGAGAGAAAAAAGGGCACGAAGCCTGAAGAGAAAAATAAGAAAAAAATGTATCCCCTGGAGCTCTAAAAGCAGAGTAGAGGAAGGACAGGTAGAGGACCGGTGTAACCGGAAAAAAGAGAGCCTGTTAATGCGAGGAAAACGAAACCTTTTCCGAGGGATGAGGACATGCGTCCGAAGGGCTCCACGGAAAAAGGGAGACTGAGCAAGATGGCACACCCTTGGCCAGGAAGAGGACCACGCATGCATGGTAGCAATCCCAAAGGCTTTCTTTGAAAGCTGGGGAATTGCTCCATGCGGGCTTCGTCAGTGCTGACGTCACCCATAAGTGAGGACTGACTTCCTGCTTGTTCCTAGAGAATAGGTTTTTTTGCCTTGGTACTTTTTCTAAGAGGGATCAGAAGTCTTCTGCGAGAGCATTGAGGGAGATGTGTTCCTTTTCAATCTCTCCAGTCTTGTCCTCCACTGGCATCCCAAAGAGGTCCCCCCTCTCTCCCCTGCAAGGCACGTCTGTCAGCTTATCCTGGACCCATTTTTCCAGGTCCAACGACTGGAGCCAGGTGAGTTATCATGTCCTGATGCACAAATAAGAGTGTAGTTTAGCATACAAGTAGAATAGTCTCTCAGTAGAAACAAAAATAAACTTGTTTCTAGTGACCTTTACAAAGAGGCCTTCCAGTTAGGAGACAAAAGATCTGTGAAGTTGTCATAAATAGGTGTTAAAGGCGAGTGACAGATCAAAGGGGCAATTTAAAAGGCCCCTTCTATCAAACTAAGAGCTCTGTGACTCACCCAGAAAATTGGTAAGCCTTTACCTTAGAAGCACAAGTATGAATAGGTCAGGCAGAGCTCTGTGAAGCTCAGTCTTGAAGGACTACCAAAAGGGACTGCAATAACTGGAAGTAGATCTACACTTGTGAGTATACTCTTCTGGAATAAACTCTAAATCTTGGAGAAAATGGGATTTCCTGGAGTTAAAGCTGATAAATCTGTGTATTTTAAAAGTCAGTGTTTTTGCTGAATCACCCAGGAAATTAGTAAGACTTAACCTTAGAAGCACAGCACAGGGCACTGTGTAGCAGCCAACTTTTAATAAATCTTCTTTCCCTCCCTCCCTCCCTGACTCACACCCATCCCTGAGATAATCGTAGCTTTACAGGCGTTTAAACCTCTTAAAGGGAAGGAGGTGCCCAAATTCACTCTCAGGTACATTAAGGACCTGAGATTAATCAATCTTGAGGTAAGCTAAGTCCATTATACATATTAGGTATAGTTTTATTAGTATACATATCCCCAGAAAACCTAAGTAAGAAAACAAATTAAATGCCTAAACACAACCTTAAAACTAAGATGCAGACAGCAGTCCAGCAGCGAGATAGGGGCTTTCCAGTCTTTTGCATTTAGTGTCACATGTATGATTTTCTCCCAGTTGGTGAGGGATCTTACATGTGCACTAGATGCAAGGAGCTCTTTACTCTCAAGGAACGAGTCCGATCTCTGGAGGCTAGAGTAGCAGACTTGGAGGACATAAGGCCAAATTTAGGTTTTTAGGTAGGAAAATGAAATCCAGAACTTCCAGGAAAACATTCTCCGAAATGCTTCCCATTCAACACACAGGACCCAAAAGGCAGGCAGCGCTCCAGAGTCTCAATGCGTGGATGAGACAATGGTGCAAGGAAGATGGTTTGGGATTTGTTAGGAACTGGGCAACATTCTGGGGAAAAGAGGGGCTTTTACGAAGGGATGGGCTCCACCTTAACCGGGATGGGACCAGGCTTCTGGCATTAACCTTTAAAAAGAAGATAGAGCAGGTTTTAAACTAGATAATAGAGGAACGCCAACAGATGCCCAAGAGCACATGGTTAGGAACAATGTATCCTTCAAGGATACTAGCAAAAGATTGAAGTTAGGGCATATCGACAGAGAGATTCTAATAAAAACAAAAGTAACCCAAATGCTCTTGAGTACAGAGCAGACAGAGCCTACCAATCAGATTAATAAGAATAAAAAACAGCCTCTAAAATGCTTGTATGCAAATGCTAGAAGTCTAAAAAATAAGATGGGAGAGTTAGAATACATAGCATTAAATGAGAGGTTAGATATGATTGGTATCTCAGAGACATGGTGGAAGGAGGACAACCAGTGGGACACTGATATCTTTGTACAAACTATATTGCAATGATAGAGTAGATCAAATTATTGGAGGGGGTTACATTCCATGCTGGAGAGAACATAAGATATGCCATACTGGGTCAGACCAAGGTCCATCAAGCCCAGTATCCTGTTTCCAACAGTGGCTAATCTAGGTCATAAGTACCTAGTCTCCCCAAAAGACACAGGTCCCTCAATGCTTGTATTGGGTCAAGCAGTGATATCTTGCGTCCCTTTAATAATGGTTTATGGACCTTTCCCCTCCAGGACTTGTCCAAACCTTTTTTAAACCCAGCTACACTAACAGCTTTTACCATATCCTTCGGTAACAAATTTCAGAGTTTGATTACACGTTGAGTGAAAAAATATTTTCTCTTATTAGTCTTAAATAGGTTACCCTGTAGCTTCATTGCATGTCCCCTAGTCTTCTTATATTCTGATGAAGTAAACAATCGATCAACGTTTACCTGTTCCACTCCATTCATTAATTTATAGACCTCTATCATATCTCCCCTCAGCCGTCTCTTTTCCAGGTTGAAGGATCCTAACCTATTTAACCTCTCTTCATAGGAGTATCCTTCCATCCCTTTACCATTTTGGTGGCTCTTCTCTGTACCTTTTATAATAACGCTATATCCTTTTTAAGATATGGCGTCCAGAACTGCATACAATATTCAAGGTGCGGTCGCACCATGGAACGATGCAGAGGCATTATAATATCCTTTGTTTTATTTTCCATCCCTTTTCTTATGTCTCCCTTTGCTTATTTTCTGTCATCATGTTTCTATGTTTCTATTGTTCAGGGAGAGAGCCTCGTTCAATTGAAAGCAAGTTCTGCTACGAGGGGACATGGGATGAGGGTGAAGGGAGATAGATTCAGGAGTGATATGCGGAAATATTTCTTTACGGAAAGAGTAGTGGATCCATGGAATAGTCTCCCAGTGGAGGTGGTAGAGATGAGGACAGTAACTGAATTCAAAAAAGCATGGGACCAACACAGAGGATCTCTAAAGGTAAAAAGTGGACTGTTGTAGTTATTGATATGGAAGGACAGACTAGATAGGCCATGTGGTCTTTTTCTGTCATCATGTTTCTATGTTTCTATGATACCTAGCATTCTATTTGCTCTCTTGGCCATCACCGCACACTGGGCGGAGGATTTTAACATCTTATCCACGATGGTGCCCAAATCTTTTTCCTGGGTGGTGGTTCCTAATGTGGAACCTTGCATCGTGTAACCATAGTTTGGGCTGTTCTTTCTTAGGTGCATAACTTTGCATTTGTCCTCATTAAATTTCATCTGCCATTTGGATGCCCAGTCTTCCAATCTATCAAGATCCTCTTGCAATTTTCCACAATCCTCTTGGGTTTTAACAACTTTAAATAGTTTTGTGTCATCTGCAAATTTAATAATCTCACTCGTTATTCCCTTTTCCAGGTCATTTATGAATATGTCAGAAAGTAGCGGACCCAGAACAGATCCCTGCGGTACTCCACTATTCACCTTTTTCCTTTGGGAAAATTGGCCATTTAGCCCTACCCTCTGCTTTCTATATTTTAACCAGTTCCTGATCAACAATAGTACACTGCCTCCTATCCCATGACTTTTTGGTTTTGCCAAAAGTCTCTGATGAGGGACCTTGTCAAAGGCTTTCTGAAAGTCCAGATACACTATATCAACCGACTTACCTTTGTCTACCTGTTTATTCACACCTTCAAAAAAACATAACAGATTAGTTAGACAAGATCTTCCTTGTCTAAAGCCATGTTGGCTGTCTCCCATTAAGCCATGACTATTTACATGTTGAGTAATTTTGTTCTTTATGATGGTTTCTACCATTTTTCCCAGTACTGACATCAGGCTCACCGGTCTGTAGTTTCCCGCATCACCCCTGGAACCTTTTTTAAAAATTGGCGTTACATTGGCCATCCTCCAATCTTCAGGTATTACAGATGATTTTAATGATAGTAGATGATTTTAATGAGAGCATTGAGGAGTAAAGTTTTGCAGGAAACAAAATACACTGTAGAATCTCTATGAATTGAAGTTCCATGTAAAAAGGGGAAGGCAATGGCAGTGGGGGTGTACTATTGACAGCCTGGCCACAATGAACAAATGGATGATGAAATGCTCAAAGAAATCAGATAAGCTAACAAAAGCTACAGCACAGTAATAATAATGAGTGATTTCAATTAGCCAGTATCGACTAGGTCAGTGTTATGGCAGGAAATACTAGAGATAAAGTTTCTAGATGAAATAAATGACTGCTTCTTGGAGTACCTGGTTCATGAACAGACAAGAGGGGAAGTCATTTTGGACCTAGTCGTTAGTGGAACACAAGATCTGGTGCAAGAGATAAGCGTATTGTGGCCACTTGGCAATAGTGATCATAGCATGATCGCATTTGATTTAACAAATGGAGGAAGGACAGCAAGGAAATCCACAGTACTACCTTTTAACTTTCAAAAGGGAGACTATGATAACATGAGGAAAATAGTTTAGAAAAAAATAAAAGGAGCAGTTGCAAAGGTTAAAGATTTACATCAAGCATGGGTGTTTAAAAATACTACCTTGGAAGCCCAGACCAGCTGTATTCCACGCTTTAAGAAATGTGGAAGGAAGTCCAAAAACTGCCAGCATGATTTAAAGGTGGGATCAGAGAGGCTATTGTTGCCAAAAAAGCATCTTTGAGGAATTGGAAAAAAGAGCTAAATGACGAAAAATGGAAACATCATAAGCTCTGGCAAGTTAGATGCAAGGCATTGATGAGGCAGGCAAAGAGAGAATTTGAAAAAAATCTTGCTGTGGAAACAAAAACATAATAAAAACTTTTTCAAGTACATTCATAGCAAAAGACCTGTGAGAGAGTCAGCTGGATCATTAGATGATAGAAGGGTAAAAGGGGCACTAAGAGGGGACAAGGCCATAATGGAGAGACTGAATGAATTCTTTGCTTCGGTCCTTACTGAGGAAGATGTAGCGTAGTTACTCACCAGTAACATGTTTTCTCCAGGGACAGCAGGAATCAGTCCTCACATATGGGTGACGTCGGCACCGAAGGAGTCCGTGCGGAGTATTTCCCCAGCTTTTAAAGAAAGCCTTTGGGAATGCCATCACTCATGCGTGGTCCCCTTCTCACCCAAGAGTGCCATCTTACTCAGTCAGGTGCCACAGCTATAGCCCCTTCAAGAAGATGCATAAAAATATATAGCAATTCCAAGGGGAGGAGGGAGGGTTGCAGGACTGATTCCTGCTGTCCCTGGAGAACACCTGTTACAGGTGAGTATCTACGCTTTCCCCAGGAACAAGCAGGAAGTCAGTCCTCACGTATGGGACTCCCTAGCTACAGGATACTGAGGACCTGTACAAAAAGGCATGGCATCGCCATGAGCAGTTGCCAGTGAATGCTGAAGGAAGCCCAAGGACCCTGGGTCTATGGATGGCATGCTCCTGGTAGTCGGAATAAGAAGGGTCAGAGGGCAGGAGTTACTTAAACCCCTAACAGATTATGGAGTACAGCCTGGCTGAAGGTGGCGTCCCAAAGGGACGCCCTCTCCAGCAGTAATGCACTGTGAAGGTGTGAGTGGAAGACCAGGTGGCGGCCCAGCAGATGTCTGCCAGTAGCACCGAACACAGACTAGCGACCAATGTCGCCATTGCTCGTACAATGTGAGCCATGACTCAACGTTCCAGAGGGAACCCAGCCTGAGCCTGAGCAAAGGCAATGCAGTCCACTACCCAGATGGACAAGGTGCACTTGGTGACCGTCAGCCCCAAGTGGCTGGGTTCAAAGAAAACAGAGTTGCCCGGATCTGCGGTGGTCCTGAGTCCGCTGCAGGTAAAAGGATAGAGCCCCCTTACAATCCAGGGTGTGAAGGATCACCGATGCCCGGTCAGCGTGGGGCTTCGGGAAGAAAGTAGACAGCACTATCTCTTGATTGAGATGAAACTCTGAGGCAACCTTCGGGAGGAACTTAGGGTGAGTTCACAGGACCACCCAGTTCTTATAGAACCTTGTGTACGGTGCCTCGGCCATCAACGCCTGGAGTTCACTGATTCTCCAGGCAGAGGTGATAACTATCAAGAAGGCTCCTTCCACGACAGGTGCCGCAGAGGGCAAGAAGACATGGCTCAAAGAGCGGCTTGGTCAGCTCTGAGAGGACCACATTGAGGTCCCATTCCACTGGAGGAGGGCGGGTAGGGGGCTTGGAAAGAAACAGGCCTTGCATGAAACGAGAGACAAGCGGTAACCCGAAAGTGATTTGCCCTTGATGGGGTGGTGGTTCGCTGAGACGGCACTCAGGTGAAACCTGACAGAGTTAGACTTCAGCCTAGACTGCGAGAGCTGGAGCAGGTACTGCAAAACCAAACTGGTAGGGCAGGAGAATGGGTCCGCTCTGAGCACCAGACTGAGAAACAACGCCACTTGAAGGCATAAGCCCATCTGGTAGAGTCCTTTCGAGAGGCCAAAATAATGTCCTCGATCTCCATGGAGAGGTGGTAGGAAGCTAGAGCTAGAGCTCCCCGTTCAGCCGCCAAGCTATAAGGGACAGTGACCTCAGACTGGGGTGAAGAAGCCACCCATTCTCCTGCATAAGCAGCTCCGGCGAGAATCCAAGTGGGACAGGGGGCTCCATCAAGAGGCTGAGCAGCAGGGGAAACCAAGGCTGCCTGGGCCACCTCAGGGCTATGAGGATCACTAAGGCTCTGTCTGGCTGGACCTTGAAGAGGGTCCGGCCAATGAGGGGCGTGGGGGGAAGGCATGATGAGATGAGGAAGGATTCGGGGGCCATCCTGCCTGGGTGCAGGAAGGGACCGCAGAATCAGAAGCTGTGAGTTCGCTGGGCTGGCGAAGAGATCCAAGCCCAGAGTCCCCCAATGCTTGAAGAGCCGCTGCACCATTCGAGAACATAGGCGCCACTCGTGCAGCTGGAGGATCCTGCTGAGCCGATACACCAAAGCATTGTACTGACCCAGGAGGTAAGTGGCCTGGACGGGCATGCCCTGACTCACCGCAAAGGAGCACAGGGTCACCGCCTCCAAACAGACTGTAAGAGCCGGTGCTCCCCTGTTTGTTCACATAAAACATCGTGATCTGAATGTCCGTCTGGACCAGCACTACCTGGTGCTATAAGCAGTCCCTGAAGACACGGAGAGCGAGTTGAATTGCCCGGAGTTCCAGCAGATTGATCTGCTGCCTGGATTCCTCGAGGGACCAGGGCCCCTGGGTGCGCTGACCCTCACAATGGGCTCCCCAGCCCACCAGGGAGGTGTCCGTGGTCAACACCATCTGATGCATCGGAGCTTGTAAGGGCATATTGCAAACCAGGTTTCGTGATTCCTACCACCAAGCCAGAGACTCTGCCAAGCTGGGAAAGACCGAAATGGTGTCTCGGAGGTGGCCGGCAACTGTATCCATTGTGCCCGGAGGCACCACTGCGTTGCCCGCATGTTGAGGCGGGCATTGGGCACGACATGGACCGTGGAGGCCATGTGGCCGAGAAGGCGAAGCATTGTCCGAGCCGGGATGGCACCACAGCCTCGCACTGCGGACACCAGGGACACGAGGCGGTCCGCCCTGTCGCAGGGGAGAAAAGCCATGGCCTGAAGGGTGTCCAAGTGGGCCCCCGATGAACTTCAGGGACTGAACTGGAGTGAGATGGGATTTTGGGTAACTGATCACAAACCCCAGCCTTTCCAAGAGGCCAATGATGCAGTCCATGGCATGCCTGGCTTCGGAGGCCATGCCTCCTGTTACAAGCCAGTTGTCCAGATATGGGTAGACGAAGGTGCCCTGCAGCCGCAGGTGGGCCGCAACCATGGCCAGGCATTTGGTGAAGACCCGTGGGGCGGATGCGAGGCCAAAAGGAAGCACCCTGTACTGGTAATGGATTCCCTGAACCATGAAGCAAAGGTACTTTCTGTGTTTGGGGTGGACGAGGATATGAGGGTAGGCATCCTTTAAGTTCAAGGAGCATAGCCAATCGCCCTGCTGGAGGTAGGGCAGTAACACATTCCAAAGGAGAGCATCTTTATTTACATTCTCTTATATTCTCTTATATATATCTTC
Source organism: Ichthyophis bannanicus (assembly GCA_033557465.1). Classification (NCBI taxonomy): domain Eukaryota; kingdom Metazoa; phylum Chordata; class Amphibia; order Gymnophiona; family Ichthyophiidae; genus Ichthyophis; species Ichthyophis bannanicus. The sequence goes on along the minus strand of CM066032.1, from coordinate 1,510,267,823 downwards.
TCTTGAATACTGTGTATACCATGGACTGCCCGAAGAACAAACCAGTCGGTACTAGAGGAGATCAAACCTAAGCTTTCTTTAGAAGCTCAGATGACAAGACTTCGACTTTCATACTTTGGACACATCATGCGAAGAGAGAGATCATTAGAGAAAGCACAGTTACTTACCTGTAACAGGTGATCTCCGGAACAGCAGGAATTAGTCTTCACATGTGGGAGACGTCACCGACGGAGCCCGCACGGGAATGCTCCCCAGCATCCAATCAGAAAGCCTTTGGGAGCATCCCCCGCGCCTGCGCGGTGGCTTCCCGCCCTTCCCACTGCCTCTCCCCAGTTGAGTTTTATAGCTGAGCCGGAAGGAGAGGAGAGGAAGGAATAGAGAGATAGAGATACAACGCCTAGGGGAGGTGGGCGGGTTGTGAAGACTAATTCCTGCTGTTCCGGAGATCACCTGTTACAGGTAAGTAACTGTGCTATCTCCAGGAACAAGCAGGAATGAGTCTTCACATGTGGGGACTCCCTAGCTGAGGATGCCCGGGGAGATCCCATCAGCGCAGCCCAGGCCAGGATGGCATTTCCCCAACCTGGATCCCCGGCATCCCCTGAGGGATGGAGGGAAGGAGTTGAGAAGAGGGGAACAGCAAAAACCCAAAGGCTACAGGGAGAGTAGCCTTTAGAATTCATGAGAAGTATCATTAAGCATTTAATGAATTAATGACCTAGTACCATGTAGAGCTTACCTACTGGGTTGTAGGAAGTGGATGATGAAGCTACTGTAGACGCAGTAGCGAGGTCTTCAAGGGAACTTCACAGCAGCGAGGAGGAAGTTCCAAATCCGGAAGGACAGGAGATCCAGGTGTCAACTGGGTCAGGAGAAGGACGGCAGGTCTTCAAGGAAGCTTTATGCAAAAAGCTGAGCATTCCCTTAGGAGCAGAGTCCATAACTCAGAGGACTAACAGCAGAAGACTGGCCGATCTGGATAGCCTAGTCCGGAGAAGAGTAGGGGTGTACCCCGGAACAGAAGGAGTACACAGTCTTCCCTAGCTAAGGGATGGGGAGACAAGGGCCTGAACCTCCGGGAGGAGGGCATAACTAAAAGTAGAAGCTGTTGACTTCACAGCAGTACGCAGAGTACAACCAGTCTGAGGGCCGATCCGAGGAAAATAGGCAGGCGGACTGGCCGGACCTCGGGGGGGGGGGGGGGGGGCGCGGTAGTACCGGCCATAGGGGAAATAGGCGGTAGAACACAGGCACTGTGGACATCTCCCAATATGCGCCTACCGAACAGGTAATATCTGATATATCTAGGTGGTTGGGCATGGAGGACGTCCACCCAGGCACTAGCGCAGGTATGCCGAGGAACCTACCTCCCTGAGCATGACACTGATAAGGCGGACCTGCCATTGATCCACAGAAACGTCCCCCTGGGGGGGGGGGGGGGACGTCAAGATCCGTCCGGGAGGAGGGATCTATTCCAGTGGAGCAGGGGCAGATCGGTGAACTAACAGCACGGCAGCGTGAAGGACAGAGGGTATAGTCCTTGGTAAGCATTGGGGGACTATAGCTGGGTGGGGTCTCCTGCCTGAACAGAGAAAACAGACAAGGGGAACAGGGCTGATCCGGCCTTGTCGAGGAATTGTTCCGAACATGCTGCGAGGGACAGCAGATAAACCGGTACGGTATCAATCAGCAGGGGAACCCTGGCAGAGAAGGGTTCGGGGAACGTACTTAAGGGTAAGTCAGTTGAGGGGTAGGAAGTCCATGGGCTAGAGCTAACATGGAATAGAGGTGATCTCCCTCTTCCAACGGAAGGAGAATACCTGAACCCCTGGATAAACATTTGAACCATTTGCCCCAGAGTAGAGCTCAATTTTTAGCTTCTGGTGAGAGAAGGTTAATTGCAGGCGCCGCCTACAGGAGCCTAAAACTGCTTGGTATGAGTATCCTGGCGCGGGCCCGGGAACTTCAAACCAGAGTGAGGTCCCTTGCTTGGGCGCCCCTGGCGGGTGGGCGGAGGGATGACCTTTCCTCTTCCTAGGGAAGGAAGGTGTAGAGAGGCATTTCCCACCCCCGGGGGGAAGACGGGACCTAGGATGGCTTCTAACGCTGGGAGGGTTAGCGAAGCACTGAGCAACCTGACGTAAGGCTTCACTATTGAAGAGGTGGTCTCCAGCACAGGGAGAATTACCCAAGTTATGTTGTGCCCGTCTGCACAAATCTGACGCCTGTAACCATGCTGTACGACGTGCTCTAATGGCAATAGCAGAGGATCTGCTGACCGACAGGAAGGAGTCTAGAGAAGCACGAGAAAGGAACCCAGAGATATTCCTGCAGTGATAAAGAAGCAAGGAATATTCAGAGGCCTTGGTTGCAGACAAAAAGGGAGACAACAGAGAATCTCTCGGTGACCTCCCGGAGTGTCAGACTCATATAAAAAAATATATGAAATAATTCTGGAAGCCAACATGGACGTTTGGAAGGTTTGACGCCCCAGGGTATCCAGCGTTTGAGGCGCAACCTGGAGGGCGAGAAGAATGCTTCTTCTTGCTTCCCACCTTCCTCAGCGCCGATTCCACCACGATGGAATGATGTGGAAGCTGGTGCTGCTGAAACCCCGGGGAGGGGGGCACCCGATACAGAGCATGCATCGCTGTCGACGGTGCAGGAACCCTCAAAGGCGACCGCCATGCCCCCAGTAGAAGATCCTGCAGGGAAGGATGTAGAGGAAGCATTACAGCCTCCTGTTCCGTAGGACCTGGACTTAGGGAAGGACCCTGAATGGGAATGGCAAGCAGGTCCGCCATGTCAAGAAGAAAATCCTGAAAAGATGGCTCTCCCAGAGGGGCTATGCCGTGAGAGGCGATGGCGGGAGGGGCCGCCAGGGCACCAAAAGGCCTATCGGACTGATGTCCGCTGGGCAGAGGAGGGTACCCACAGTTACGGATCGGGGCAGTCAGCATGGTGTCGTCGGTACCTGGAATTGATTCCAAGCTAGGCATCGAAGGGGTCGATGGCCCCGATGGGACCGCAGGAATCGGCCTCGGCCCCGGGGGCGGCACTGCCCCCGGCAAATGAAGCGGTTCCGAGGCAGCTGGAGGGCAGTGGTTAGTAATCTCTGCTCTGCGTTGCGGGAAGGGACAGGGGCCGGTCCCGAAGCGTGTCATAGCCAAGCCTTCGAGGCTGGATACCGATTCTAGGCTGGGCATCGAACCGAGCGAGGAGATAGACTCCCTCCTAGGGGGCTCTGGCGGCGGCGGCCGTGCCGGCGATGCTGACCCCGGGGAGCGAATCAGAACCGCGTTGATCGGCGTCGCGGGCATCAAGGGCCCCCGAGAATGAAGCTCGGTGAAGAGGGGGTCATCCGACACCGGCGCCGATGTCGGGCGGCAGGCACTGCCAGACGCCAGGCCCCTTCTCGAACCCGTCTTACCCGGAGGGAAATCCTTCCGGGGCAGACGACCCGTCCCCGAGGGTACCCAGGCAACCCAACGACGAGCCCCCGCGGGGAGGGAAGCGCAAAACTCCGGCGCCGACGCCGGGGCACCGGCGCCTCTTGATGCTGGAACTAACCCCCTGGTAGGCCGGGACGACGGGAACCCAGGCTGGATCGAAGCGATAGAAGACACCGGGGTCCCCCTTCGAGCAATAGGCGGGGCCCTCGACGTCCGCGTCGATGCCGGGGGATCGCCCGTCTGGGATTGATCGACATACCCCGAGGACACCGGGGAAGGCTGACGGCGGTCCCTGGAGGCGAGTGGAGCGCTCGACGCCCCTGCCGGCTCCGGGGGGCGGCGCCGCTCAAATCCGGTACCACCCCCGTGCAGGGCTGGGATACCGGCAAACCAGCACGGGTCGAAGCGATCGGCCCCGAAGGAAGCGAGGGCACCAGATGCCAATCCCCGGCGAAGAGTGGAACCCTCGACGCCGATGCCAAGGTGCCGCCCGAAGCGGGTACCACCTCCGCGCATGGCATGAATGTGGGACCGCCAGACTGGGTTGAGTCAATCGGCCCCAGAGGTGCCTAGGACAGCAGCTGATGATCCCCGGTGAGGAGCGGGATGCTCGACACCGATGCCGATGGGTCGGTACCGCCCGAAGCGGATACCACCTCCGCGCATGGCTGGGATGTAGGGAAGCCAGACTGGGTAGAGTCGATCGGCCCCAGAGGTGCCGAGGACACCAGCTGACGATCCCTGGCGAAGAGTGGGACACTCGACGCCGGCGCCGAGGAATCGGCACCGCTCGAAGCGGATACCACTCTCGAGCATGGCTCGGGAATGTTCTGTGAGGAGCGAACCCCAGGAACAACCCAAAACCCTGTAGATGCTTTGGAGCCCGAAGACTCCCGCCTGGGTATATTGGCCAAGGGGGGCTTGAGGGGTTGGCCGGAGCCGTCGCCATGCCGCGCATGAGACTTGCCCCTCAAGACTTGGCTAGTCTTAACAGACTGTTGTGTGGTTACCTGATCCTGTAGAGAAGAAAAACCCGATGACCGCGCCTTGGGCGGGAAGACGTCATCGAGGGATACCTGGAAAAGGGAAGGTCTTCTCCCGATACTGTAGCCCGGAGGACCCGGGAGGAAAGGGTCAGGATCCAAACAGGAGAGGCACCAGGCGTTGGAGTCTAAGTGGAAAACTAAGTCTCCGCAGTGAGGGCACTTCTGGGGAGAAGGCGGCTCCATGCTGTAAGCCCGGTAGGCCTCAACGACCCGAGGGAAAGGAAGGGTTCCCTCTAGGTGACGAAGAATAAAGAAAAAAAGAAAAAAAAGGGGGCACGGAAGGTGCCGTTGTCGGCGGGGAAAAAGGCCGTGACCACAGGAAACAAAAAAGAAAAAGAAATTTCTGCGGTGGCAGGAGGGACGTCCTGCCTGCTCCGTGGAAAACAAAAAACTGGGGAGAGGCAGTGGGAAGGGCGGGAAGCCACCGCGCAGGCGCGGGGGATGCTCCCAAAGGCTTTCTGATTGGATGCTGGGGAGCATTCCCGTGCGGGCTCCGTCGGCGACGTCTCCCACATGTGAAGACTCATTCCTGCTTGTTCCTGGAGATAGACATTATGCTTGGCAAGATAGAAGGTCAACGCAAAAGAGGAAGGCCAGCAATGAGATGGATCGATACAATAACAGCAGCTACGGGTACCAGTCTGTCAACAATGAGCCGCCTGACTGAAGACCGAACACAGTTTAGGATAGCTATCCAGAGGGTCGCCATGAGTCGACTCCGACTCAACGGCACTTAACAACATATTCTCTTGAACTTCTCCCACACCAGGAACTTGTTGAGGTTCTGCAGGTCAAGAATGGGTTAAAGGCCCCCTGTCCGCTTCAGGACGAGGAAGTAGTGGGAGTAAAATCCCCATCCTTGGAGGTGCGGAGGGACTGGTTCTACCGCGCCGTCCTCGAGGAGGCCTGCGAGCTCAGGAGGGCATGGTGCTGGGAAGGCCAACGTGGCTCCCCGGGAAAGTACGGAGGAGGAGCCTGGTCCAGATGGAGGCGAAAGCCCTCCTGAATGACCTGCGGAACCCAGGCATCGGTGGAGATGGACTCCCACATCTGGGAGAAGTGGACCAGGCACCCCCTGACGGACAGCCATCCTGCCAGAGGGAGGGAAGCTATGTTGGTGGCGTCAAAACCCCAAGGCTGGCTGAGCCGGAGCTGGGGGTTGGATTTTGGCGCCCTTCGGCTTGCGAGGGCCATGGCCCATGGACTTACCCTGGCCTCTCTGAACAGGGGTCGACGCCGGGGGATAGGCCGGGTAGCCCCTGTATGGGAGCCCCTTACACTGGAAGAAGGGCTTTTTGCTCTGTTGCTTCTTCCTGGGGAGGGAAGAAGTTTTAAGGGAGAGGTGAATGCGTGTCAAGAACTCCATCTCAATCTCCGCGACCTTGTCCTACATGGGTTTGCCAAATAGCTGCTCCCCAAGGCAGGGGACATTCAGCAGCTTCTCCTGGACCCACTGTTCCAGGTCCGAGGATTGGAGCCAAGTCTGCCGGCAGGCTCCAATGCCAGCCGCCACTACTCCGGTGGAAGACTCAAAGCCGTCTTATGCTGTTTGTGAGAGATACTTCGAGCAATCCACAACGGACTTCAAGAGGGCTTGAAAATGCCAGAGATGGCCTCCATCCAGGCCCACAGCAAAGCCTCCGAGCTCTCTAGCAAGGTCACGGAGAAATATCCCAATGTATAATTGGTAAATTTGGATGCGACATGACAACATAGAGCCCTGATAAGCCTTGCGCCCGAGGGCGTCGAGGGTCCGAGACTCTCTGCCCGGGGGGACTGATGAATGAGTCTTTGGGCTCTTTAGTTTCAGCATGGCCAATTTGACTACCATCGATGTGTGGGGAAGCTGGGCTTTCCAAAACCCCGGACCTCGTTGGACTTTGTACATAGCGTCCAGGCACTTGCTTACAATCAGGACAGAGGCTAGGGACTCCCACATGCTGAGCAGGAGGAGGTTCAGAATGGGAGGAACCAGCACCGAGAGAGCCTCCCTTGAAGGAGCTTCATATTGCAGAATATCTAGCTCTTTGGGACAGGGCTCCTCCTCCGACTCAGTGGTTAGCGCAAGGGCCCACACCATATCCCGGACGAACTCGGGAGGTATCGGTGGGACAGAGTCTCTAGGGAGGTTTCCCCATCGGATTCCTAGTCTGAGTATTCCGTGAAGGACTCGAGGTCGGGCGGCTCGAGAGGGGTGGTTGACCCGCGCCGGGTCTCCTAGGCCAAAACTTGCCTGGAGCCGGAGGCGCTCACCTGCGAAGATCTCGTGACCGAAGAATGGGGCGGAGATCGAGACCCTTGCCGAGGATCCTCACGACGCTTTTGGCTCTTGGAGGTCACAACGGCGGCCCGGGGAGTCCGAGGTCGAGGTCCCTGCGGTCGAGGCCTTCTTCATCTTCTTTTGCTCACGTTCAGGCGACCCCTGGACAGAGTGCCGCCGGGCCCGGGGAGGAGCCTTGGCAGACTCCGGAGCTGGCAGGGCCGAAGAGCAGGAGGCTACCAGGGATATCGGGGCTGCCTTATGGAAGAGATCATCCAGCTTCTGCTTACGAATCTCAAGGACATCTTCTTACAGAGGGAGCATAACTCCGGGTCATGGTCGGCTCCTAGACACCTGAGACAGCAGTCATGGGTATCCGTGAGCGACATGTTTTTGGAGCATCTATCACATTTCTTAAAACCGGAGGCCATTGGGACAAAGAGGACCCCCGCAAGGTTGAAGATCCTCGACACAGCCAGCAGTTAAAAAGGGCATGAAAGGCAAAAAGAAAAAAACCTAAGGCCAGGGCAGGTGCTCGGGAGGCGGAAAGAGGAGCGACAAAGGCTGGTATAGCAAAACCGGTTGGAAGAGAGAAAAAACTTTTTCCAGGGATGAGACACACAGCCGAAGGGCTCCATAGAAAAAGGGAGACTGAGTAAGATGGCACCCTTGGGTGGGAAGGGGACTACCAGGGCCGGCCCATCCATTGAGTAAGAATGTTGTTTGCACAGGGCCCCGCATTTCAGGGGGCCCCACACAAACAACATTCTTCATTAAAAGCCCAGGTACATTAAAAAAAGAAACTGGCTGCTGCTGCTGCTGCCACTACTGCTGCTGCCACTACCGCTGCCGCCATGGCAGCGGCAAAATCAAGTGTCCCGCACCTGCCCGGCAGAGCCCCTGAATCAGTCCCCTCGGCGCCGGCTTTCAAAACCGCGAAGGGAGAGTTTCCCTCTCGCGGCAATGTTAAGCCCGCCAGAGCTGATGGGAAACAGGAAATGCCATGAACTAACCATGAGATAAGAACAGGTTGGGAAATAAATACTACAGAAATTTCTAAGTATACATAAGCCTTTAGGATATATATATATACAGTGAATGAACATTACTATTTGACAAACTTTATCACTCTAAGAGAAGACCAAATTGATTTGTACATTCCAAGTTTGGTTTTTGGGGTTCCCAGTTTATTTATTGTCTTCCTATTTCTAAATTGTGATTTCTTGTTTGGTGATGGGCTATGTTCTGCATGTGTAACTAAGCTGAGGTATTCTATTTATGTAATTCCTATTTGACATTGCCACTTGTTCTCTTTCCCCAGTAGGTCATGTATTCTTATTCTCTGAAATGTATTGGTTTAATATTTGCAGTGTTGCCTTTTGATAGGCAGAGTATGGTGCTTTGCGAGTCCTGGTAGTGCTGTTATGAAACGGTGGGTTTGCTATTTATTTATTTATTTAACTGTATTTATATCCCGCTTTTCACCGGGTCAAAGCGGCATTCTAAATGGGCAGTGTTTATAGTAGTTCCTAATGTGCCTGGCGGTTGGCACTGGATTATAGTAATGTAGAAATCTTTTAGTCTTTCTTTATCCATACACTCATTAAGAGGCATGTTAACTAAAAGTTAGTGTATGGTAACATTATGCAAATATTTATGCAAACGAGGCCCCTTATGCAAATGAGGCCCCGCATCGAGTCTCCACACATGGCCCCATACCCTCCTTGGGCCGCCCCTCGGGACCATGCATGCATGGTGGCATTCCCAAAGGCTTTCTTTGAAAGCTGAGGAAATGCTCCGCACGGGCTGCGTCAGTGCCGACGTCACCCATATGTGAGGACGAACTTCCTGCTTGTTCCTGGAAAAAGGGATATTACTCATGACTGAAACGGTATTCAAAGGTGATGCCGCAGAAGAATTGAAAGAAATATCGAGAAGCCAGGAAGTTGTATTACAACTATTTGATAAACTGAAGAGTAGCAAATCACCTGAACTGGATGGTTTACATCTAAGGGTGTTGAAAGAACTGAACACTGGTCAACAAATTTTTACAAAAGTCATGTTACTGAAATAAAAATAGTCATTTCTTATCAATTTTTATATGCTGAACATGAATATGACAGTGAAATTGCAAAGTTGGCTCTAGTTTTTTTGTAATCTACAGGAATTAATGTTTACATCACGAAATGCATGTCAATAGTAAATATAATAGGCCTTTGGTTAATACTTGTAAAAAACCAAGTCAAAGACTACTTCTTAGATTTTTTTTCGCCTGTCTCTTGTACAGCTGTTCGGGAGCTTCTCTGGGGAGTGTCCAGCAGTAGTCAGCCAGCATTGTAGTGGAATTAAAATTAGCTGTAATTCCTGAAGATTGGAGGATGGCCAATATAATGCCAATTTTTAAAAAGGTTCCAGGGGTGATCCAGGAAACTACAGACCAGTGAAACTGACGTCAGTACCAGGAAAAATGGCAGAAAGCATTATAAAGAACAAAATTACTGAACAGGTAAATAGTCAAGCTTAATGGGAGACAGCCAACAGCTTTAGCCAAGAAAGGTCTTGTATTACTAATCTATTATATTTTTTTGAAGGTGTGAATAAACAGGTAAACAAAGTTGAGTCGGTTAACATAGTGTATCTGAATTTGCAGAAAGCCTTTGACAAGATCCCTCATGAGAGACTCTGGGCGAAATTAAAAAGTCATAGGATAGAAGGCAGTGTACTACTGTGGATCAGGAACTGGTTAAAAGATAGAAAGCAGAGAGTAGAGCTAAATAGCCAGTTTTCCCAATGGAGAGAGGTGAATAGTGGAATACCCCAGGGATCTGTGCTGGGTCCTCTACTTTTTAACATATTCGTAAATGACTTGGAAGTAGGAACAACGAGTGAGATAATCAAATTTGCAGATGACACAAAATTATTCATAGTTGTTAAACCCAAGAGGATTGTGAAAAACTGCAAGAGGCCTTGATAAATTGGAAGACTGGATGTTCAAATGGCAGATGAAATATAATGTGGTCAATTGCAAAGTTATGCACCTAGGAGAGAACAACCCAAACTATGGTTACATGATGCAAGGTTCCATATTAGGAACCACCACCCAGAAAAAAGATTTAGGCGTCATCATGGATAACAAGTTGAAACCCTCCACCCAGTGTTCAGTGGCAGCCAAGAAAGCAAATAGAATGCTAGGAATCATAAGGAAAGGAATGGAGAATAAAACAAAGGTTATTATGATGTCTCTGTATCGTTCCATGGTGTGACCACACCTTGGATATTGTGTACAATTCTGATTGCTGTATCTTAAAAAGGATATAGCGGAATTAGAAAAGATATAAAGAAGAGCCACCAAACTGGTAAAAGGGATGGAAGGATACTCCTATGAGGAGAGCCTAAAAAGGTTAGGGCTCTTCAACCTGGAAAAGAGATGGCTGAAGAGAGATATGATAGAGATCTATAAATTAATGAATGGAGTGGAACGGGTAAACGTAGATCAATTGTTTACGCCATCAAAATATAGAAAGACTAGGGGACATGCAACGAAGCTACAGTGTAACCCATTTAAGACTTGAGAAAATATTTTTTCCACTCAACGCGTAATCACTCTGGAATTCGTTATCGGAGGATGTAGTAAAAGCTGTTAGTGTAGCTGGGTTTAAAAAAATGTTTGGACAAATTCCTCAAGGAAAGGTCTATAAACCATCATTAAAGGGGACCTGGGAAATCCACTGCTTGCCCCAATATACAAGTATTTTGGAACCTGTGTCTTTTGAGGGAATTGCTAGGTACTTGTGACCTAGATTGTCACTGTTGGAAACATGATACTGGGCTTAATGGACCTTGGTCTGACCCAGTATGGCATATCTTATGTTCTTATGTTCTAACTCTGCTGGCCAATTTGAAGGTGTTGTAGGTCAACCGGACCGTGTATTTGGAGCAGTCTTTGCCATGGCCCACAAGGGGGTGAAAGGAGTCTAGACGCTCAGAGGGAACGTGCGAACCAAAGTCGGTCAGGTCTAGCATAATGTGTTTGAGGAATATGCTCATGTAGGGCTGATATGAGAGGACCTCGGCCATGATCAGCGAGCCCTGGAAGCACCACCTTCCAAAGGAGTCTAAGGTTCTCACCTCTCTATCCGGTGGCTACTAGAAATGAGTCTCACTGCTCCTGATCCTCTTTATGGCCAAGTCCACCACCATGGAGTTGTGTGGGAGTTGAGGTTTCTCGAATCCCAGTTGCCTTCTGGAACCGGAACGATTCCAGCCATTGGCTGATCATTTGCACCATAAGGGTTCTTCCACATCCTCAGGAGCAGCCTTTGCAAGATACAGTGCACAGGCACCGTCACAGCCTCCTTGGGGACCAAGGGGTACTGGAGGATCTCCAGCTCCTCCACCCTAGGTTTGTCCTTGGACTCCAGGGAAAAGAAGGTATGGCCTTGGCCATATCTCTCACAAAGTCCTGGAAGGACATGTCCTCCAGGGTTGACTTCTGCCGCTCATACCGAGGTAAAGGGTCCAAAGGAATGTCCGGGAGAATCCCCAGTTGGACACCCCCGATTCCTCTCAGTCTCCCAGCCATCGGAGTCAGACTCCAAGATGAAGTCGAAATAGTGTTAGGCCTCTTAGCGCTGTCGCTGGCCATGCAGCAAGACAGGGCATCGGTGGGACCGACTGTGCACTGACTGCTTCTGCAGTTGAACCGGGATAATATACTGGAGAGGGAGATGGCAGTGGGACCCGGCATCGATTCCCAATCTTCAGGCTAATGTGCCTGCCTTGGCAAGCAGCATATGGGTCTTGAGAACTGACTGGATGGACTGTGGCGACAATGCCTGGGACACCAAAGGGCCAGACTGCTGCTTTACCAATACCACCACCATATGGGCCTCAAGGGCTGGAAGGTGTTTCTCCAGCACTGCCATCTCCGAAAGCATTGGGGTCAGAATTATGACTTCGGCCACTGACTCCAGCACCCCTGTAGGGGATTCCACAATGGTAGGGACATCGGGAGATACCTGGTGGCTCTCCAGGGCCATGGGAGTCAACTTCTCCTACCAGGGCACATTAGTGGGCTGCTCTCAGCCATCAATCTCGGTGTTGCATCGGGAACAGCTCTGGTGACTATGCAGATGGGTCAAGGCTCAGTGCTTTGATGCCCCCTTTGATGTCAAGGAGTCTGTCCTTGCTTCAAGATGGAGGTTGATGGAGAAATTTCATTCCAGGCTGCCCTGCAGTTCCAAGTGTGCTTGAGCACCCCTTGATGACGATGTCTCTACGGAACTTTGCAAGGACGTCAATGTCAGGGCTGATGCTGAATCTAATGGCCCAAAGAGGGACCCCCTCTGTTTCTTCTGGCCTTTCAAGCTACATCTAGTCATCTTCAGGCACAGATTACAAGATGTGGGCTGGTGGTCAGGGCTAAGGCACTGAAGGCACCAATTGTGCCGATCAGTGACAGAGATGGTCTGGGCACACTTGGTGCACTTCTTAAAACCACTGGCTGGCCGGGACATCTCCAGGAACACAGCTGTGGCTAAGTCAAAGGGCTCAATGGTGCCAACAGCAGGAAAATGCAAAAAGACCAAAAAAAAAAAAAAAAAGAAAATCAAGTGTCGGCCCTGGACCTGATGCTACCGGCAATAGGCAGTAAATTATTTCTTTGTCTTTTTTTAAAGAAATAACCCGCAAAGGGTTAGAAAAGCAAGATTTTTTTCTGAGGATAGCAAGAACACATCCTAAGGGCTCTAAGAAAAAAAGACGACTGGAGAAGATGGCACCGCGGCAGGCGGGAAGGCAGGCGCGCATGCATGGTGGAGCCTCATAAAAGTTTCCAAATGAAGCTGGGGAGTGTTCCTGCATGGGGCTCCATCGGGGATATCATCCATGCATGAGGACTTACTTCCTGCTTGTCCACGGAGAAACAACTGTGTCAGCCATGGTGAACAGTTTCTCAATCAAATTGAAAGCAATTTTCCTATTGAAAAAATGAAAAAAAGGGTAAAAACTTTTAATTTTCCTTTTTCTTTTTGTTAGAGGACATATGATGGGGCGGGTGAAACAAAAATAGCTAAATGCGATGAAATAAGTAAACTCCCATGAATGCTCAGATGTTTCTAAGAGAACTAATCCATGTTAACACCAATGGAAAACATAATCCACTTGCATGGCTGATTCATCCCACTGTCAACTAACTGTTTTTAATTTCAAAGATAAGCAGTCACCTGAGCTAACTGATCAGACAGCGTGGAAATGAAGTTAAAGGTGGATCATACAAAGGTCAGGGTCCAGTTCTGCCTAATGCCAAATTCTGGAGGTAATTTTAGAAGCCTTGCATGGCATTTCCACATGTAAATGGTGTAAGGCATCTAAGTAGCAACTTCAGAAAAAAACGTAATTTTTATGCATGTCTGCAACATATACAGTTTTTCAAAGATGTGTGTGTTTTTGGCATGGTTTGAAGTAGACCTGAAAAAATATGCATAAATGTCCTTTTTTTTAAATCTGTTTATTAATGTTCAGCAACACCAAATAGTTAGAAATTTGCATATACGTACATATCCCACATAGTATATTATTGTGCAACGATGAGTATCCAAGGTCACTCCCCAACCAGTGCATCAAGAAATAAGAGAAAGGAAAAGAAAAGAAAAACACCTTATACAGGAACTGTGTGTATATATAAAACAAAAACATCCCAAACCAAGACCGTTCAACCATGAGGGCAGCCCTGTCGCCATTTCTTTTGCCATTACCACTGTCTGGCGTGGCCGCACTTTTTCTTTTCTTCCCCTCCCCCCTCCCCTCATCCCCTATCTCCTCCACCCTTCCCTTGCTAGCTGTTATCCCTGTACACTTCTACGTTGTTGGGCCCTAGGCTGGAATTAGTATCTACGGAACTGTTCCTAAAGTTGCCAGTAGCGTGTTTGTTTCTGGGATCCCCCCTACCAGCCGGTCTCGCAGCACCCAATCTGCTATTTCTCTAATCATGGTCACCTATCTGCCTCCCACGGGAGCTGCTTCCTCTAGTCACATAGCCAGGATCACCTTTCGGGATAGCATCAGTGCCACCTGTACAAATATTTGCTCCACAGGCCCGTATCCCCCCACCCGCACTGGTGTGTCATCTCCCAATAGAAGTGCAGTGTATGTTCAATCCACAGACCCACTCAGCACATCAGTTGTGTTCTAAAATCTCCCTCCAGAATTCACAGGACAGGGACATTCTAAGGTGTGGGTCCATGTATCCCTGCTTATCTTGCACATTAGGCAGTTCGTGATCTCCCATAAGTGGAGCCTCACTCCCTTCTCCTTTGTCCAGTACGCTCTGTGCAAGACTTTATACTGCATCTCCTGAAGTGAAATGTTTGTGGTGCTCCCTGATGGTGCCGCAAAGAGACCCTCCAGGGTCTCCTCTCCCACTTCTTTTCCAAGCTCGTATGTCCATTGCTCCACTAGGGCTTTTCCCCACCCTCTTGGCCTAGAGTCTCTACCCATCTTATATCAGAAAGAAATCTTGTTGAGTTTGGGAGGAGAAGCCATAAAGATCCAATCCAGATGTGTAAAGCCCTTTGGTTCCTCCATTATGCCAAATTTGTTCACCACAAAGTTTGTGCACTGCATGCATGCAAGGAAGTGCTTATTGTCTAGCTGCCACTTCGTTTTCAGCCAGTCAAATTTAGGGAAAGCCGCATCTGTTTTCCCAAGGAAAGGGAGTGCCATACTGAGTATTATGTACGTGATACAAGGGACTGGGAAAGCTGAAGAAATAAATCCATCATTGACCAAGTGAGAAGTCTAAGGGAACTGTGTCTAACTAATAGAGGTCTAGAGAAAGTGTATTTACTCAACTGTAACAGGGACAGCAGGAATCAATCCTCACATATGGGTGACGTTGGCGCCAATGGAGCCCGCGTGGAGCAATTCCCCAGCTTTCACAGAAAGCCTTTGGGAATGCTACCATGCATGTGTGGTCCCCTTCACCATCCAGGTCCAAGGGTGCCATTGTGCTCAGTCAGATGACATAGCAAAAAAGGACTTAAACAATGTAGGAAGGCAACTATAAGGAGAGGAGGGAAAGTTGCGAGGACTGATTCCTGCTGTCCCTGGAGAACACCTGTTACAGGTGAGTAACTACGCTTTCTCCAGGATCAAGCAGGAAGTCAGTCTTCACATATGGGACTCCCTAGCTCCAGGCTGTCGAGGACCGAACGACGACAGCACCACTGGTAACTTGACAGGTAGCCTTAAGTTGCAGGAGATGAGTCCCTACAGAAACTATGCAAGACCCTCGCATCCTGCGACAACTTCACTCCGGTAGCCTGAACACAGAAGGGTCGGAGAGCAGGAGTTGCCTATACCCCAAAAATATTACAGAGTACTGCCTGTCCGAAGGCACTGTCCCTACGGGACTCGCTCTCCAGGCAGTAATGAGTTACAAACATATGAATCGAAGACCATGTGGCGGCCTTCCAGATTTCCGTCACCGGCACTGAGCAGAGGTTGGCTACCGATATGTACCCAGAAGATCAAGGGTTCAATTCCCACTGGCACTCCTTGTGACCTTGGGTAAGTCACTTTACCCTCCCTTGCCTCAGAAGAAAAGGCCTGGCAATCTACTTCTGGTGATACATTGCCAAGAAACTCCAGAGGTAGCAGGTCAACAGGAGTCAGCACTGACTTGATGGCACTAAACATTATATATATATAATATATATACATCTCTCTCTCTCTATATATATATATATATCTATATATCTATATATCTATATATATACATATATATATATCTATACACACCCTCACCGTAAAATCGTAATTATAGGAATGGCTGCGAAGGAACAGTGTACATCTGTCATCAGGGAAAAAAGCCATGCTAAGACACTGTTGTGAAAGCGTAGTTACTCATCTTTAACAGGTGTTCTCCAGGGACAGCAGTAATCAGTCCTCACTTATGGGTGATGTCGGCACTGACGGAGCCCGCACGGAGCAATTCCCCAGCTTTCAAAGAAAGCCTTTAGGATTGCTGCCACGCATGTATGGTCCTCTTCCTGCCCAAGGGTGCCATCTTGCTCAGTCAGGTCCCAGAGCTAGAGCCCTACTAAGTAGAGGGCAACGGAAGGATAAAAAATTGCAACTCTTCAGAGGAGGTGGGAGGGTATTGAGGACTGATTCCTATTGTCCCTGGAGAACACCTGTTACAGATGAATAACTACGCTTTCGCCAGGAACAAGCAGGAAATCATCCTCACTTATGGGACCCCAGCTACAGGCTACCGAACCTGAAAGCCAAACACGCCTCCACGAAGCCGTGAGCAGAAGCCAATGTCCAAAGGAAGCCCGCGTCCTCGGGCCTTCAGGGTATGCTCTCAGTAACCACAGAAGGGTCGGAGGGCAGGAGTTGCTTATACCCCGAACAGACTACGGAGTACAGCTTGGCCGAAGGCGCTGTCCTGGCAGGATTCCCTATCCAGGCAGTAGTGCGAAGTGAAGGTATTCGCTAAAGACCAGGTCGCAGCCCGGCAGATGTCCATCAGAGGCACCGAGCACAGAGAAGCCACCGACGCCACCTTGGAGCGAACACTGTGTGCGGTGACTCATCGATCCAGCGGGGAACCCGCCTTTGCCTGAGCGAAGGCGATGCACTCCACCACCTAGATAGAGAGGGTGTGCTTGGTGACTGTCAGCCCCTTGCGGTTGAGATCGTAGGCAATGAACAGCCAGTTGGACTTGCGATGCGCTGCAGATAGAAGGCAAAAGCCCTCTTGCAGTCGAGTGTATGCAGGACCTCCGATGACCGGTCGGCATGGGGTCTCAGGAAGAAAGTCGGCAAGACCACCTCCTGATTGAGGTGGGAATCTGAGACAACCTTTGGCAGGAACTTGGGGTGGGGGCAAAGGACCACCCTGTTCCTGTAAAACCTGGTATAGGGGGCCTCGGCCATGAAGGCCTGAAGTTCACTGACTCGCCAAGCCGGGGTCAGTGCCACCAGAAAGACCACCCTTCCAGGAGAGGTGCCGGAGCGAGCACGTCGCCATCGGCTCAAAGGGCGGCCGTGTCAGCTGCATGAGCACGATGTTGAGGTCCCATTCCGCCGGTGGAGGCCAGATGGGGGGTTTGGAAAGCAAGAGGCCCCGCATGAAGCGGGAGACCAGAGGCTGGCCCGAGAGGGTTTTACCCTTGACGGGCAAGTGGTTGGAGAACCATCTCCGGACTCAGGCACCACTCATGTGGGCGAAGGAGCCTGCTGAATCTGTCCACGAGGAGGTTGTCCTGGCCCGGGAGGTAGACTGCCCTCAGCATCATACCTCTGTGTACGGCGAAGGAGCAAAGGAGGATTGCCCCCTCCTTGTTTATGTAGAACATCGCAACTCTGTTGTCAGGGCACGAGCACCGACTTGCCCCTCAGGTGGTACTCGAAGACCTTCAGGGCCAGCTGGACCGCTCAAAGCTCGAGCAGGTTGATCTGCTGCCGAGATTGCTCGGGTGACCACCGCCCCTGGGTGCAGAGATGGTCGCAGTGGGCTCCCCAGCCCAACAGCGAGGCGTCCGTCGTCAAGACAGGCTCATGCTGTCGATTCTGGAAGGGCATGCCCCGAAGTAGGCTCTGGGGGTTCTGCCACCAGACTAGGAATTCGAATAGGCTGCGAGACACCCAGATAGGGGGTCTCAGAGGTGGCCTGAGGCTTGGGTCCATTGTGTTCTGAGGCACCATTGGGCCGCTCGCATGTGCATGCGAACGTGGGGAACGACATGGACAGTCGAGACCATGAGCCCCAAGTGGCACAGAATGGCCTGCGCCAAGACCTTGGGCTGGCCTTGGATCTCGGCGGCTAGAGCACAGAGCCGATCCATCCGTGCTCGAGGGAGAAAGGCGGTCGCACATTCTGTGTCGAGAAGAGTGCCAATGAACTCCAGGGTCTGCACCGGTTTGAAGTGGGACTTGGAGTAGCTGATCAGAAAACCGAGGTGTTCGAGGAGGATGACTATGAGCAATGCCGCGAGGCGAGCCTCCTCCACTGATGTGCCCAAGATGAGCCAGTCATCTAGGTACGGGTAGACGGGTATGTCCTGCAGCCAGAGGTGGGCCGCGGCCGCTGACAGGCACTTGGTGACGACTCGCAGGGCAGATGCGAGCCCGAAGAGGAGCACTCTGTACTGGAAGTACTCCCCCTGCACCCTGAAATGCAGGTACTTCCTGTGCTTGGGGTGGACAGGAATGTGGGCGTAAGCGTCTCTTAGATCCAAGTAGCATAGCCAATTGCCTTGCCAGAGGCAGAGCCTCAGGACACCAAGCGATAGCAATTTGATCTTCTCCTGCACCAGAAACTTGTTCAGATTCCTGAGATTGAGGATAGGGCGCAGGCCCCCCCATCCTCCTCGGAACAAGAAAGTACCGGGAGTAAAACACCCGTCCTTGGAGGTGTGGTGGAACTCTCTCGACCGCCCGTTGACCGAGGAGGTTGTTCAGCTCTTGCTGCAAGCAAGCCTGGTGCAAGGAAAGCCGAGTAAGCTCCGCTGGGGAGAAGGGAGGTGGGAGTCTGTCTAGACGAAGACGATATACGTCCCGGATCACCTGCAAGACGCAGGTGTCCGATTTAATGGCCGCCCACTCAGGGGCGAAAAGAGACAGGCGTCCTCCCAGGGGCAGAAGCACCCCCGGGGGGCGAGAGACTATGCTTTCAGCGTCAAAACCCCGGTGCTGGCTGGGGTGGTCCCTTGGGTTTCCAGTGACCCTGAGCTCCCCCTTTTCCCTGAGAGCTGGTCATTGGCGCAGGGGTAGGTGGGTATGGTGGGTATCCCCGGTAAGGGAGACCTTTCCTCTGGAAGAAAGGCTTTTTGCTGTGCTACTTCTTCCACAGAAGAGAGGTGGTTTTGCACGAGAGACGGGTGCGAGTTACAAACTCAGTCTCGATTTTAGCCACCTTGTCCTCCATGGGCTTGCCGAACAGCTGCTCGCCCAGGCAGGGAACATCCAGGAGCTTCTCCTGGACCCACTGTTCCAGGTCCAAAGACTGGAGCCATGCCTGGTGTTGGGCTCCGATGCCAGCCGCTGCAACATGGGCAGAAGACTCGAACCCATCATATGCGGCACGGGAAAGGTATTTTGAGCAGTCTGTGACCAACCTCAGGATGTTCTGGAACCTGAGAAGGTGTTCCCCACCAAGGCCCGTGGAAAAGCTGCCGAGCTCTTTGGCGAGGTTGCGAAGAAACATACCCATGTACAGTTGGTACGCTTGGATGCAGCATGCCAACATGGATCCTTGGTAAGCCTTGCATCCGAGGGCATTGAGGGCATGGGATTCCCTACCAGGCGGGATCGAAGAGTGCAACTTTGGGCTCTTCTGTTTCCGCATCGCAGATTCGACTACCATGGAGGTATGAGGAAGCTGTGTCTTCCGAAATCCCGGGCCTTGCTGGACCCTATACATGGCATTGAGTAGCAACCGAGATAGGATGGATGGTACCAGCACAGTAAGAGACTCTTTGGATGGAGACTCATACTGCAAGATGTCAAGTTCCTCTGCCCTCGGCTCCTCCTCAGTCTGCCTAGGCAGGATTGAGGGCCCGAGCCATATTCCACATAAACACCAGGAAGGAGATGTCCTCAGGAGGCGACCGCCTTTGCGAGGTGGGCGGGGATGGGACAGAGGGGAGATCCCTATGGGCATGGGTCTCCGAGGAAGTGTCCCCATCCAATTTCCAGCCAGAGAAGGGCTCGGAGTCGGGCTGATCCCCGCGTTCAGTGGCCGAGGTCCGCTTGGAGCCAGAGGCACTGGCTCTGGAAGACCTCGCCCCTGAGGAACAGGACGGCGAGCAAGATTGGTGCCGAGGACCCTCACGAGGCCCGCTGCTCTCAGGAGTTTCCAAGGCAGTTTTGAGACCCCAGTCAGGTGACCCTCAGTCTCAGGGCGCGAGCCAGCCATGCTGGGCAAGAGCGCTTGCTGGGCAGCTAAGAAGGCTAAAATGCTGCACTCCGTTGCCAGCATATGGGACTCCCTCGGGAGTGGGTCCCTGCGACACTGACGCCGGTGTTACCAGATCTGGCGTGGAGGAGAGGGGTTCCTTGATGGGATGTCCCTCAAGAGACCGTGCGCCATTGCCGGAGACCTCCATGTCCATAAGAAGTACCTTTCGAGGCCGCTCCTTGTCTGACCATCGTGAACGCCAGGGAGGGCTAAGGGAACGAGCACGAGACCGCTCGCGCTTGTCCAGAGCCCCCGACAGCAACTTTGAGGTCTTCTTCTTTCGCCCTCCACCTCGGGCGAACCCAGATCAGAGTGACGCCTGGGGCACATGGTCACTGCAGGGGACCCCACAAGCAGTGGATCAGCAGGGCAAGGTGCCACCAGAGACCCTAGGGATGCCTTGCGGAAAATGTCGTCTGACTTCTGCTTGCAGCTTAGCAAGGCCTTAGCGGACATTTTCTTACAAAGTGAGCAGAGCTCCAGGTTGTGGTTAGCCCCCAGACACCAGTCGTGGGTGTCCGTGAGCGACATTTTTGGAGCATCTGTCACACTTTTTGAAGCCAGTGGCCATAGCAAAAAGGGCCCCTGAGAGTTCGAAAACCCTCGAGGCCAGTGGTTGGAGAAAAAAGGGCGCGAAAAGAAAAAACACTAAAATGAGAAAAAAGGGAATCCCCTGGCCCACAGCCGAAGCAGGGGCAAAGGGGAGGACGGAAGAGGACCAGTGCTACCGGAAAAAAGGTCAGAAGACCAAAGACACAAACATCTTTTCCGAGGGACGAAGACGTGTGTCCGAAGGGCTCCGCGGAAAAAGGGAGACTGAGCAAGATGGCACCCTTGGGCGGGAAGAGGACCATGCATGCGTGGTAGCAATCCCAAAAGCTTTCTTTGAAAGCTGGGGAATTGCTCCACGCGGGCTCTGTCGGTGCCAATGTCACCCATAAGTGTGGACTGATTTCCTGCTTGTTCCTGGAGAAACAATATGTATGCTACTCATTCATAGTATTCTGAATGGAAAGGCAATGGATATCCACTGTGTCCGAAGAGTGTTTGCTAAAAGTTTGATGCAAATGATGTCCTGGTGACCAATAACCAGAAAAGAAATGAATAGTAACGAGGTCTGATATGTGCTGGGGCACACTATGCTATCCATTCCCAAGCTACACCATCAACCCTTCCCCCCCTCATCCAACTAATATACTTCTATGGCTCCTCCTCCAATCACGAAATAGTCTTCCCCTTATTGTATAATTGCACACGGTATTACAGTTATTGCAATTAATCTCTGTATATCTTATTATCTGTACATAGCTAATCTGTTAAATGTAATTGATTATGTTTCTGTTCTAAGTAAACCACCTTTGATCTATTTGGAAAAAGTGGTATAAAAATAATAAATAAATAAAATGTGTGCTCAGGGGAACTGCAATATAAGATCGGACTGGAGAGGGGGAGGAGGGGAAAGATCGGGACCACAAGAGACTATGAATTGTAATTGGTACCCATCTATACAATGCAAATAAATTAAAAATCAAAACAAGCCAAATAAATATGTAGATAAGTGAATAAATCAGAAGAAGCCAAAGTGAAAATACTGGCCACAAGAGAAAATCAAGATAAAAAGGAACCTTTTAAAACTAAGGTAAAAGAATTAATGGAATAAAGTTGAAACCAAATAAAAACTTAAAAGGATAAAGAGTAGTTACTCACCTGTAACAGGTGTTCTCGAGGAGCAGCAGGAATCAGTCCTCACATAAGGGTGTCATCGGCGCCGATGAAGCCCCAGCGGAGCATTTCCCCAGCTTTCTATGAAAGCCTTTGGGAATGCAGGCACACATGCGTGGTTCCCTTCCCGCCTAAAGGTGCCATCTTACCTCAGTCAAATGACATAGCTAAGAACAGCACACAAAAATGAAAAATAAACTATGTACAACTGCAACTCCCAGGGGAGGAGGGATGGTTGTGAGGACTGATTCCTGCTGCTCCTGGAGAACACCTGTTACAGGTGAGTAACTACTCTTTCTCCAGGACCAAGCAGGAAGTCAGTCCTCACATATGGGTGACTCCCAAACTCTGGGCTACCGAGGAACCCAGGCTGAACAAGAGAACTCCCTCTAGTCTCAGCAGCAAAGAAAAGCTTTTCAAGGACACAACCTCCACCGGTAGCCCAACAGAGAGCAGGTGGGCAGGAGTTGCCTAAACCTCAAAGAGATTCCGGAGTACCGCTTGGCCAAAAGCACTGTCGCTACAGGACTCCCTCTCCAGGCAGTAATGGGCCGCAAAGTCTGGCTTGAAGACCAAGTTGCAGCCCTGCAGATGTCTACCAAGGGCACAGAGCGGAAATGAGCCACTGAGGCAGCCATTGCCCTGACACGGTGGGCCGTGAACCTACCCTGCAAAGGAAGGTCAGCCGCCTTATAAGCCCAGGTGATACAGTCAGCTACCCAGATGGACAAGGTACGCTTGGACACAGCCAACCCCAACTTATTGGGGTCAAAGGATACGAAGAGCTGAGTAGCCCTTCTATGCCCCTGCGTACGGTCAAGGTAGAAGGATAAGGCCCTCCTACAGTCCAGGGTATGCAGAACCGCTTCAGCCTGGCTTGCATGAGGCCTAGGGAAGAATGTTGGAAGAACCACCTCCTGGTTGAGGTGGAAAGAGGAGACAACCTTTGGGAGGAACTTTGGATGAGTCCTGAGGACTACCCTGTTCCTATAAATCCTGGTGTAAGGCCTGTCACAGACCAGGGCTTGAAGCTCACTCTCGCCTAGCCGAAGTAAGGGCTATCAAGAAGAGTGTCTTCCAGGAGAGGAAGCGGAGTGGGCAAGTAGCCATCGGCTCAAAAGGTGGGCGAGTCAGTTGCTGCAAGACCACATTCAGCTCCCACTCAGGAGCAGGGGGACAGATTGGAGGCTTGAGCAAAAGCAAACCCCTGAGAAAGCGGGACACCAAGGGGTGACCTGACAGAGATTGTCCCTCCACCAGTGAGTGGTGAGCTGCTAGAGCTGAGAGGTGGACCCGAACAGAATTGGACTTAAGTCCCTGATTTGATAGGTGCAGTAAGTACTGAAGTACTACTGGCACAGTACAGGAGAAAAGATCCTCTGTACGGAGCTGACACCACACAGAAAACCTCTTCCATTTGAGAGCATAGGTTTTCCTAGTGGACTGTTTCCTAGAGGCTAGGACAACATCCTCAACTTCCTGAGGTAGGCCCCAGGGAGCCAAAACTACCCTTGCAGCCTCCAGGCCATCAAATTGAGAGCTTTGAGATTGGGGTGAAGAAGGGAACCCTGGTCCTGTGTGAGAAGGTCGGGTTGCAACCCCAGAGGTAGTGGAGGATCCACCGCCAGTTGAAGCAGAAGAGGAAACCAAGGCTGTCTCGGCCACCTGGGAGCCACCAGCAGGACCGAAGCCTTGTCCTGAAGAATCTTGAAGAGAGTTCGGGTCACCAAGGGCGTGGGAGGAAACTCATAGAGGAGGCCCTGAGACCAAGATATCAGAAAAGCATCCGCTGCTATCCGCAGGGGATGTGGTTGCCTGGAGCAGAACTGTGGAAGTTGCTTGTTCATGAAGCTGGCAAAGAGATCTATCAAAGGGAGACCCCATTTTAAGAAGATCTTCTGAACCACTGAAGGATGCAGCTGCCACTCGTGGGGCTGCAGAATTCTGCTTAACCTGTCCGCCAGGTAGTTGTCCTGGCCTGGAAGGTACACAGCCTTGAGGAGCATGTTGTGCTTGAGGGCAAATGAACAAAGGTCCTGAGCCTCCCGACAAAGGATCCTGGACTAAGTTCCGCCCTGTTTGTTCACATAAAACATGGCTACTTGGTTGTCTGTCTGAATCAGGACAGATTGTTGAGCCAGGGTAGGAGAGAAAGCTTTGAGTGCTAATCGAATAGCTCTGAGTTCGAGGAGATTGATCTGCTGTGCAGCTTCCCAGGGAGACCAGAGGCCCTGGGTGCACTTGTCCAGACAATGAGCTCCCCAGCCTTGTAGGGAGGCATCCGTTGTAAGCACTACTGTGTACCCTGGAATCTGAAAAGGCACCCCTTTCAGCAGATTGGGTGGGTGTAGCCACCAGTTGAGGGAGTGCAGAAAGGGTCTGGACACCCTTATTCTGTTGCTGAGGCTGCCTGTGGACTGTGACCACTGAGCCCGAAGACACCACTGTGTAGGCCTCATATGGAGCCTGGCATTGGGGGTCACATGCACTGTCGAAGCCATGTGGCACAGAAGCCTCAGGCAGAGTCTGGCGGAGACCAGGGACTTGCAGAGAAACTGATTTGCCAAGGCCATCAACCTTTGGGCTCTGTCTTCTGGAAAGAATGCCTTTGCCAGGAGAGAGTCCAACCTTGCCCCTATGAACTCCAAGTTCTGGGAGGGGAGCAAAGTGGACTTTGCAAAGTTTATGACAAACCCCAGGCGTTGTAGAAGAGCAATAATCCTGAGGGTGGCAGGATTGGGTCTCTTGACATGTCTGACCCCTGATGAGCCAGTCGTCCAGATAGGGGAAGACAAAGATTCCCTGATTTCTCAGGTAGGCCACCACCACCGCCAAGCACTTTGTAAAGACTCTGGGGGCGGAGGTGAGGCCGAAAGGCAGCACTCTGTACTAATAATGGTTTCCTCCCACAATGAACCTGAGGTACTTTCTGTGGTCTGGATGGATGAGGATGTGAGTGTACGCATCCTTTAGATCTAAGAAGCATAGCCAATCTCCCTGCTGGAGGTAGGGCAGAAGGGTTCCAAGAGTAAGCATCTTGAACTTTTCTTTCACTAGGAACTTGTTGAGGTTCCTGAGGTCCAGAATGGGTCGAAGGCCACTGGTTCTTTTGGGCACCAGGAAGTACCTGGAGTAGAAACCATGACCTTGTAAGTGGGGAGGCACAGGCTCCACCGCCCTGTCCACCAAGAGACCTTGAAGCTCTAGCAGGAGAAGGTCTGTGTGCAGGTGAGGCCTTGGAGGCTCCCCTGGAAAATATGGTGGAGGCAGTTGGTGAAAATGCAGGGCATAACCCTTGTGGACTATGTCCAAAACCCAACTGTCCCCGGTGATAAGGGGCCACTGGTGGGCAAAGAGGGCGAGACGACCTCCTGTGCAGGGTTGGGAGAGCAGTGGAGGAGAGGCTATGCTCGAGGAGTCAATAGCCCCAACCCTGCTGAGTGGTAGCAGGGGCCTGAGGCTTGGGGTTCCTCTGCCTACGGGGCCCATTACCCTGGCCCTTGGCTTGCTGACCCTGGGGGGCAGCCTGGGCAGCCTGATATTGTGGGTACTGTTTGTAGGCAGTGCCCTTCCTCAGGTAAAAGGGCTTTTTACCCGAGCCCTTCTTTTTATGAGAAGGGGCAGAGGTCTTCCTCGACAGCCTTGTCCGAGTGAGGTGCTCGGTCTCAAGCTGAGCAGCCTTCTCGGTCATGGGCTTGCCAAAAAGGTTTTCACTTTGGCAAGGGACATCGATCAACTTGTCCTGAACCCATGGCTTGAGGTCCGATGACTGCAGCCACGCCTGGCGTTGAGCCGCTATGCCGGCTGCCGCAACTCGGGCCAAAGCCTCGAAGCCATCGTAGGTGGCGCGGGACATGAACTTCGAGCAGTCCCGAATCCCCGAGGACAACGACTTAAATCTCTGCAAGGGTTCCCCGGAGAGACCAGCAGAGAACTCGGCCAACTCCTTGGCCAGATCCCGCAAGTACATGCCCATGTACAGCTGGTAAGACTGGACACGGCAAGCAAGCATCGAGCCCTGAAAGCACTTTCTACCGACGCCCTCGAGGTTCCGGGCCTCCCTGCCAGGAGGCACCACGGAATGCATATTCTGGCTCTTCAGACGATGCATGGCCGATTGCACAACCATGGAATGGTGTGGTAGCTGTGCCTTCTGAAAGCCAGGGCTCTTCCGGAGTCGATAGATCGAATCGACTCACTTGCTAAGAACCGGCGCCGAGGCCGTGCCTCCCACATACAGAAGAGGAGCCGTTCCAGCATCGGAGGAACCGGGACAGTAAAGGCCTCCTTCGGAGGAGAGTCATACTGCAGCGCCTCGAGCTCTTCAGCTCGAGGCTCTTCCTCGGGGTCCGCTGGAATAGCCAAGGCAGTGGCCATATCCCGGACGAACTCCGAGAACCGGGTGTCCTCCGGGGGGGACCTACTCCGGGGCTCAAACTGCGGTGAATCCGAAGGGATGCACCGAGTCTTGAAGGTATCAGGAGACTCCTCGTCCTCCGTCTCCCAAGCCGACTCCTCCGAGGAAGAGTCGGGGCCCGACCCCGCGGGGCCCTGGAGCACCCGCCCCGACGCCAGAAGCACCGGCGTCGACGCCCTCGGTCCCGAACGAGAGCTCGAGGGAGACCACGACCGAGGTCGACTCCGAGCCACAATGGACTCTAGTATCGGCTCGGTCTCCGGGGTCGACTTGGACGTCGATGTCCCGGTGGTCGGGGCAGATGCGCCAGACAGGCTAGCCATCAGTGCCTGCTGCTGCTCCATGAAGGCAGACAATCTGCTCTCCAAGGCTGTCATCCTGAGACTCAGCTCGGGAGACGCAGCAGCCACCGACTCGGGCCCCAGCGGCGCCGGACCAGACATCGGCTCCCTGGCAGGAGAGTCTACGAGGACTACGGGGCTTACGTGTCCAGCAGACTCCAGCTCCACACGAGGAACTTTGGCAGGCTTCTCCGGTTCCACGGGCTCGGGGCGTCGGTCGGGGGTCTTAGACCTGGCCCTCGAGGAGCCAGGGAGCTCCTCCGACGACGCCCTCTTGAGCCGCTTCTTCCTCTTGCGTTCCCGGTCGGGGGACCCCCTGTCCAAGGAGCTTCGACGGCGCTCGGGATCGGAATCCTGAGATGTCGAGGCCTCAGACGAGGTCCGGGCCCGGCCGGAGGCTGAGTCTGAGAAAAGCCTTTCCTTCTGCTGCTGGCGACTTCGTAGTGCCTTGGAAGACATTTTTCCACAGGCCCCGCACGACTTAGGATCGTGGTCGGGGCCGAGGCACCGAAGGCAGCAGTCGTGTGTGTCGGTGAGAGACATTAGTTTCTTACACCGATCACACTTCTTAAAACCGCTGGAAGCCATCGGGGAAAAAAAAGAGTCCCCGCGAGGTCAAAGGACCGGCCTTCAGGGAAAAGGAGGAAAAAGGGCGCGAACGCCAGCCACGAAGGGCAAAAAACGAAAAATAACAATCGGGCCCGATACCGGTGTACCGAACCTGGCGGGAGGGGAACCGGTGTCAAACCGGAAGAAAAATGAGCAGAAAATCGCTGAAAAATCTAATTTTAACCGGGAAAAACTGGACACACGTCCGGTGGGCTTCACGGAAAAAAAGAGACTGAGGTAAGATGGCACCTTTAGGCGGGAAGGGAACCGCGCATGCGTGCCTGCATTCCCAAAGGATTTCATAGAAAGCTGGGGAAATGCTCTGCTGGGGCTTCATCGGCGCCGATGACACCCATATGTGAGGACTGACTTCCTGCTTGGTCCTGGAGAAATATATAAACATGTGGATATATGAATAAATCAGTAAGAGCTAAATTAAAATAAAAGTACTGGCTACAAGATAAAAACCAAGAAAGCAAACTAATTAAAGCTAATGGGGAATGGGGGAGGGGGGAGGAAGGAGGGGGAAAATCTAAAAAACTATGCTAAAACCATGAACTATAAATAAACAAACAAATCAAACCATCAACAAAAACCTCACGAGAAATAAAACTATTACTAGGGGATCTAAACCTTACCTCAACATCCAATAAAGTAGAAACAGCCTTCTACCAAGCAATGAAATATCTTCAACTCTACTACATACCAACGCAACCTACACACCGCTTGAGATCCACCCCAGATCTTATATTTTATCTTTATCTTTATTTCAACATTTGATAGACCACTTTGGCCGAGACATTAAAGTGGTGTACAATAAAAAAAAATCAAGGTCAACACTGCAAACTATAGAAAAAAGAACGCCATAAAATAACAGGAAAGCAAAGAAAGGACAGGGCAAGCAATTAATGTCCATACATCTAGACCAAGGACTTCCAAAAGACCAAAACAGGGAAAACAATCAAGGGGAGACAGGACACACATGTTGGGTTCCTGCTAGTGTTCGACATTTCCTCTGCATTTGACACTGTATCACACAACATCCTCTTGAGGAGACTAACAGACATTGGCCTATATAACACTACCCACAAATGGTTCCAATCATAACTCAGTGCCTCAAAGTAGGATCACAATCTGCTCCATTTCAAGCATCGCAGGGAATCCCCCAAGGATCTCCCCTGTCTGCCCTTCTTTTTAATATATACATATGGCCAGTCTGCAATATTTTCAAAATGTACAAGTTACAATACGCTATCTATGCTGACGACATCATGGCATACACCCCGATCAGCCTAGACTCTCCAGACTACTCTTGCATGACAAATTGTCTCCAAGAGACATCCATCTGGCTTTCCAACAACCATCTAAACATAAACATGAAGACTGAGACACTAATCATCATGCAGAATACCTCGTCAATCCTCCCCACTTCAATAACTGTGGCAGACTATCATCCCAATTAAGGAAGAAGTTTAATATCTTGGAGTAACCCTTGACCGCCATCTAAACCTACAACCACACATCAATAGAATCACCAGGAATGCTTTATATAAGCTTGCTACTATTCGAAGACTCAAGCCCCTCCTCAACCGGGACCACTTCCGATCAGTCTGTCAAGCAATTATAACCCCTCTGCTGGATTACTGCAATGCCATTTATCAAGAGCTATCAAAGCAAGCTATAAGATCTTTACAACTGGTCCAAAATACTGCCACCAGAATCATCACTGATTCAAATAAACATGATCATATAACGCCCCTTCTACACCAACTCCATTGGCTTCCTATTACCGCCCATGCTAGATACAAATCTGCTCTTACCGTGTTCAAGATAAGAAACAACATATCAGCGGGAGCACTATAGGAGATGTTCTTCATCAGTCACAATGATAGGCCTAGGAGAGAGAGCACGATAGACACCATTCCTATACCCTGTGCATACAAAAAAGCAAAGGAATCAACCATTAAGAGCTTTCTCATTTGCTGCAACCGCGATCTGGAACTCTCCCTGGGAAACTGAAATCCACCACTGACATGAAGGACTTTAGAAAACAACTAAAAACCTTCCTCTTTGCGGATCAATTCAATGAACCCACTTAACCCTGGAATAGCTGAACCCACTTAACTCTGGAATAGCTGAACTTCCGCCACATACTGTATGTATATATGTCCTCTGTAAATAAATTTTGCTTCAGTGCATCCCCTGCATGTCTCCATGTCCCCCTCCCCACCTGAGCCTCATAGTAAGTTATTTGTAATTCATGAGTTTCATAAGTTCCCTGTAAACGTGTGCGTTACAATGTAAACCGCTTTGATTTAATAAAGCAGTATATAAAAACATTTAAATAAAAAAATATAAATACCGGCCAAAGGTAAAAACCAAGATAAAAAAGATAAACCCAATAAAAATCAAATTAAAAATAATACCAACTATTAATTACTAGATAAAAAGTGAGGGGGGAGGGAGAGGGAGGGGGAAGAGGGGAAGGGGGAGGTGGGAGGAGGGGGGAACAGGGGGAGGAGGGGGAGAGGATGAGGAAGAAAGGGGAGGAGGAAGGGGGGCAGAAGGAAGGGGGCAGGGGAGGAGGGGGGAAATGGGGGAGAGGGGGAGGGGAGGAGGAGTGAGGGAGGGGGAAGAGACGGGGAAGGTGGAACAGAAGGCAGAAGAGAGACAAACCTGTGCGGGGGGGCAATGAGAGAGCAGAGGCCATGGAGAGGAACCTCAGGAGGTACAACGTCAAAAACCGAATAAAACCACTGATAAAAAGCAATAAAAATTATAAATAAATAGTAAAAGAGTGATAAAAATGATCAGCAAAATAAATAACTAAAACTAAAAGTTAACAAGTCAAAGAAAAACTGCAAGATTGAATTCCCAGTTCAAGCCATGTGGTTCCAAGGTGCGCAACTCAAATTTATCGTTGTTCTATACTTTACATTTTAGAATGCATGTTCCACTATGCGACCCTTATAGAATTAACCAGGGGCAGTTCAAGGCAATCTGCTGCCTGAGGCAAGAGATGAGATGGTACCCACCCTCCCCCCAGAGCAGAGGATGGGGGAGGCTTTCTCAAAACTCCAGTCAGAGACTGAACAAACTATAAAGCTTTCTCCCACATTGCCCCCACCTTCTGGAATGATCTCCCTGAAAACTTCCAAAATCTTAATGACCTTGAGACATTCCGCAAAAAATTAAAAATGTACCTTGTGACTCTTGGTGCTCAGCTTGCTACATTTTCAGATATGTCCTCAGCCTTGGTGAAGGAGAATGAAGTGCTCAAGTATAAGTTGGAAGTGTTAGAAAACGCTTCCAGAGCGTCTAACCTTTGGGTTTTAAATTTTCCTCGTCTCCCTGAGGTGACGGCCTTGGACATGTTTAAACGGTATATTATGGAAATTCTGAAAGTTCCTTCGGATTTAATACCACCTCTTAGTAAGGTATACTAAGGTATATAGCCCACATTGTACATAGCTCAAACAAATCTAGCACACAATTCAACACGCACTCAACTAAATTTTCACCCTCACTGCATGTATAACACACTCACACTACCAGATTGTTTGCTGTGATACCACCTTGATTATTATGATAAGGCGGTTTAGAAATACTGTTAAATAAATAAATAAATAAATAAAAATACTATCTGCCTTCCCGAAGAAAGGCTGAGACGCCGGTGGCTGTATCTACTGTGAACTTGGCGTCCTGGATGTGACTGGTCTCCTGGAGGATACTGGGCGTGAAGTTTCCACTCCTATCTCGTCAACTCTCCTTGTGCAGTGTGCTTTGGTTTCTGACAAAGACTGGCTCCTAAAAATGTTCTTTAAGAAAAGATGTGATACCTTTATGGGTTTTAGGATATCAGTGTTTCCTGATTTAGTTAAAGAAACTCAAAGGAGGAGGAAACAGTTTCTGCTTTATAAACCTGGGGTATTAAATATAGGGGGTACCTTTTTCCTGAGGTTTCCCTGTAGATGCCTGGTGCTTATAGAGGGAAATAAGTATATTTTTTCTGATCCCATAGATTTGAGTAAATTTATTAATGCTAGACTTCCCGCTGTGTCCTCTACTGAGTAAACTGTGGACTTTTTACATCTGTATCCTCCATAAGTGTATCTCAGGGGTCTGTGGTCTATTGGGTTTTTCTTGTTAAATAGTTTCTGTTTAATATCTTTTTCAATTCTCTGTATTGGATGGGCGATGTCTCTCCTCCTCCCCAAATATTGTGGACTACAACAGTGCATGCTTACTTGTATTACTACATTTGCTTATGGGTTGAATGTTATTACCTGCGTACACTGTATTCGCTGTAAGGAAGTATTTTCTTGCTGTTTTTTGAAATTCTATAAATAAATAATTTAAAAAAAAAAAAAAACGTACCTTTTCACACTCCACTATAGTACACTCCCAGACTCTGGCATACATCCTGAAGACAAACTGCCCGACAACAAACCTCCTGATACCCACAAGAGCGCTAGTTAAGCAGTTAACAGCCTACTGCAATTCAAGCTTGCTGCCTTGTTAACATAAGCCTTAACCCTCACCTTGCTTGTAAATACTGTAGCTGTTACTGTTCGATGTTCTCTGTTTACCCTACTATGCACATAGTTTTTAAATTTTTCTGTAACCTGAATATGTACATGCTTTTTAGCTGTACTATTCAAACTGTTTTACTGTAAACCACACTTGATCCTATGGAAAGCGCGGTATAAAAATGTTCGATAAAATAAAAAGCCGATTAGATAATGTGGAAGAAATGCAAAATGTTTGCACACCATAAAACAAAAAGAAAGAGTGAGAATCACACTGTTTACAACACCAATTTATAACTCATGTTTATTTTATTGTTATAAACTGTGTTATGGTTCTTGCTTTTTCTTTTTTAAACATATATTTTGCATTCACAAAACCCCCTCCCTCAACAATGGGTGCAGAGCAGAACTAGGACATTCAACCCCACAGAACTCAATATCTTAAAAAAAATCAGATTCTGATCATCTCACTAACAAACAACATTTTCCAGTATCAGGAATATTGTGAACTAATGCAAAACCCTACAACAAAGTCAGAGGATCTATAGAGCAAACCTACCATACTATACCAGCTCAACTTACAAAACTCACATAAGGAACCTACCCCAAAAAAGCATATCTGTAAATACTGCAGTGGGCCTTGGAACATCCAAACACTTATTTGAAAAGCTGAACAATTCAGATTACTACAGTACAGATCCCTACGTACAAACGCCATGTTAACAGAACATCTGCCTTGGCCACAAACCTAGAACACAGACCCTTACCAAAGTACAGAATAACTGACCATAACCTAATAATAAACATATGTAGATAAAAATTAAACTGCAACCCCAAAAAGTCAGATTCTGCATACAATGCAAAGAACGCCAGACAAATAGAAAGATATGCATTTCCCTGTAATTTATAAAAGACTGTTCATTTAATTGAAAATAAAATTCTCTTCTACCTTTGTTGTCTGACCATTTTATTGTTGATCATGCTGGTCTCAGTCTGAGGTTTCTGCTTTGCTCCACCTCCCAGTGCCCCCCCACCCCCATCTACTTCCTCCCAGGGGCGGCATAAGGATGATGCAGGGCTATGTGCAGAGATTCAGTGCAACATTATTTGCACAAATTTAGTATACTTTATTTTAAAAAGTATATGCCACCAATCTAAAATCCTAGGTAACTTCCAAACATATACATGCCATTTAGTAAAACAGATGTTACAATAAAACAAACATAATAATAATAATAATAAAGCATTAAATTTGATTAATGAAAAGCCACTTACACAGCCCTCCACCCCAATCAGACCATCACCAATCTGCACATCAGATTTATTTTGCTATGACCAGATTATTGATGAGGAGGGAAAGCGTAGTTACTCACCTGTAACAGATGATCTCCAGGAACAGCAGGAATTGAGTCTTCACATATGGGTAACGTTGGCACCGACGGAGCCCACACGGGAATGCTCCCCCAGCGTCCTATAGGAAAGCTATTGGAAGCATCCCACTGCGCCACTTTCTTGGGTTTGTAGCTGAGATAAAAGGAGAGAAAGAGAGAGTGAAAGAGAGAAACAACTCCTAGGGGAGGAGGGTGGGTTGTGAAGACTCAATTCCTGCTGTTCCTGGAGACTACCTGTTACACGTGAGTAACTACGCTATCTCCAGGAACAAGCATGAATGTAGTCTTCACATATGGGACTCCCTAGCTTGGAGATGCCAGGGAGATGACCCCAGAGAGAGGAGTGAAACACAGGCTGAATTGGGTCATGTGTCCTCCCAAGGATCTCTGGTATCGAAACCCGGGACAGGGGGTAGAAGTTGTTCTAAGTCTGAAAGAGATGCTGGAGAACAGCCTGGCCAAAAGAGGCATCCCGACGGGAGTCCTTGTCTAAACAATAATGGGCTGCAAATGTGTGGACAGAGGACCAGGTTGCTGCTTTGCAGATTTCATCAAACGCCACCGAGTGTAGATTTGCCATAGAGGCAGCCATTGCTCGCACATTGTGTGCTGTGACATGACCTTCAAGAGAAAGTCCTTAACTCTTATATGTAAAAGAGATACAGTCTGCAATCCACTTGGAGAGTGTTCTCTTAGAAACTGTAGACCGAGATGACTGGAATCAAAGGCAACAAAAAGCTGTGAAGCCTTTCTATGCTGCCTTGTTCTCTGAACATAAAAGGCCAAAGTACGCTTGCAATCCAGAGTATGTAGATTCCTTTCTGCCATAGAGGCGTGAGGCCCAGGGAAGAAAACAGGCAGGTAAACCGATTGGTTCAAATGAAAAGGTGAAACCACCTTTGGCATAAAGTGGGGATGAGTCCTAAGGATGACCTTATCATGGTGAAACCGTGTATAAGGTATGTCAGCCACTAAAGCTTGGAGCTCACGGATGCGTTTGGCAGAAGTGAGGGCAATTAGGAAAATGACTTTCCAAGAAAGAAACTTCAGGTATGTAATGGCTAGGGGTTCGAAGGACGGCTTCATGAGCTGTCCAAGGACAAGATTAAGATCACATGCCACAGGTGGTGGCCTAATGGGAGGCTTAGTTGAGAGCAGGACTTCTCATAAAACGTGCTACAAGCGGTGGAGAATTGATAGGTTGTCCATCAAACGGCATGTGAAAAGCCGCAATGGCACTGAGGTGAACTCTAACTGAATTAGTTTTACGTCCAGAGGACAAAAGGTGGAGGAAATACTCAAGTAACGCTTCTACTGGAACGGAAAAAGGATTAAGATCCTTTTTTTGAACACCAAATTGAGAACCTTCTCCATTTAAAAGCATAGGCATGCCTTGTGGAAGGTTTTCTTGAGGCCAGAAGGATCTCTTTAACCTTTTGAGAGAGGTTGATGTCCTGGAGTTCTAAACCCTCAGCAGCCACACTATCAGGTGCAAAGACTGAGGATTTGGGTGCAGAAGCGTCCCATTCTCCTGGGATAGGAGATCTGGAGCACATCCCAAGTCCAGAGGTTTGGCTTGAGAGAGACGTAGAAGCAGTGGGTACCACGTCTGTCATGGCCAGCGTGGGGCTATGAGGATCATGTGGCCCATGTCTCCCTGGAGCTTGAACAGAGTCTTGGGAATGAGGGGAATGGGTGGGTAGGCATATAGGAAGTCCTGACCCCAATGGAGGTGGAATGCATCCATTGCCTGACTGTTCTGAGCAGGAATTCTCGAACAGAAACGGGGAAGTTTGGCATTCTGAGGACTTGCAAGCAGATCTTTATCTGGGGTTCCCCATATTTGAAAGATTCGAGCAATCTGCTCTGAATGGAGAGACCATTTGTGTGGCAGTAGTACTCGACTGAGTTTGTCTTCCAGGAGATTCTGCTTGCCAGGGAGATACACCGTTAGTAGGTGTATCTGAAGGCATATGGCAAAGGACCATAGGTGTAGGGCCTCATTGCAGAACGCCTGAGAACCTGTTCCACCCTGCTTGTTCACACAGAACATGGCTATCTGATTGTCCGTCTGGACTAGAACTGTTTTGGAGTGAAGGTAGTCCTGGAACACTCTGAGAGCATTGAAGATGGCTCCGAGTTCTAGCAGGTTTATGTGAAGCTGAGCCTCCTGCTGAGTCCATAGACCCTGAGTGGAGAGATTATCCAGATGAGCTCCCCAACCCAACTTGGA
The DNA here is from genome assembly GCA_033557465.1 of Ichthyophis bannanicus. Lineage (NCBI taxonomy): Eukaryota > Metazoa > Chordata > Amphibia > Gymnophiona > Ichthyophiidae > Ichthyophis > Ichthyophis bannanicus. The sequence goes on along the minus strand of CM066032.1, from coordinate 1,510,232,856 downwards.
CGCATCCATCATCAGGGTGGACTGGTGTGGTGGCTTCTGAAAAGGTAACCCTATGATTAAGTTTTCTAGTAATTGCCACCATTGGAGGGACGAAATGAGACGTGCAGAGTTCTTGATTCTGTCCCCCAGACGACCTGATGCTCGAGTCCACTGAGAAGCTAGGGTCCACTGAGCTGCCCGTATATGTAGACAAGCATAGGGAACCACATGTACAGTGGAAGTCATATGACCAAGCAACTGAAGCATTTCTTGAGTAGTTAAGGAGGCTTTCATAATTGTTTGAGAAGCTAGTTGAACTATTTGAGCACAGCGTACCTGTGGCAGGAAAGCCTTTGACTGCTGCGTGTCTAGGAGAGCCCCTATGAACTCTAAGGTTTGAGAAGGGGTGAGATGGTATTTTGGAAGATTTATTACAAACCCCAAATGTTGAAGAAACTGCATTGTGCGGGAGAGGGCAGAGCTGGCCCCTGGAGCTGACGATGCTCGGATGAGCCAGTCATCTAAGTAAGGGAAGACAAATATCCCTAGAGTTCTTAGAAATGATAGCCCCAACCCTAGAATTGATTATTGTCCCCCACCCTTTAATGTTAAACTGCTTTGACCCGGTGAAAAGCGGGATATAAATACAGTTAAATAAATAAATGCTGCTACTACTGCCATGCATTTTATGAAGACTTCTGGGGCAGAAGCCAGTCCAAAGGGAAGAACCCTGTCCCTGAAAGAGGAACCGAAGGAACTTCCTGTGATCTTTGTGGATAAGGATGTGTGTATATGCATCTTTTAGGTCTAGAGAACATAGTCAATCCTGACTCTGGATGTATGGGAGAAGTGTTCCAAGAGAGACCATTTTGAATTTCTCTCGGAACAGATACTTGTTTAATTCCCGGAGGTCCAGAATGGGCCTGCATCCTCCTGTTTTCTTTGTATAAGTAAGTAGAGGGAGTAGAAGCCCAGACCTTGTTGGAAAGGTGGCACTTCCTCTATCACACATTGGGCCAGAAGGGTGGTGATTTCCTAGCACAGAAGTGTGGTAAGAGGGGGCCAGGAGCTGAAATCTCTTGGAGTAGAGGGATGGGGCATACTTTGGAAGTGAAGTTTGTACCCTCTGTCACAATGGAGAGAGTTCAATGTTCTGATGTTACCTGGTGCTATCTGTTGGCAAAGTAACACAGTCTGCCTGGGATGTAGCCTGGATCTGGAATCTCTAGGCGTAGGATAGCTAAGTTCTCTAGCAGGAAGTCAAAGACCTTGTGGAGGCTGGGTCTGCTGAGCTGGTTGAGCTCTGGGGTTGCTTCGGTTGTTGCTGTCCCTTCTGGGAAGCATGGACTGGATAGTGGACCACATGGGTGTAAGAAGGATAAAACTTCTTTTTGTTGAAAAAGGGCTTTTAAACCACCTTTTTCTTAGCTGGGTTGGCAGCGGTCCTAGAGAGCCTGTTTAGGGTGGTATTCTCGGACTCAAGCTGAGAAGTTTTGTCTTGCCAATCCTTGCCAAAGAGGTTTTCTCCTGTGCAAGGAATATTCCCCAGCTTATCTTGCACCCACTGTTCTAAATCAGATCTTGTAACCAAGCAATCCGACATGCACCGATGGAAATAGCAGAGGCTCTGCTAATACACTCAAAACAATCAAAAGTTGCTCTATTCATGAACTTTGAAACATTCTAGGCATGTTTGACAAGTGTCAGGAAATCAGCCCTCTTGTCATCAGAAAGAAGAGGAGCCATCAGTTTCAAATCTTTGGTCACCTCCCGAAGAAACATACCCATGTAGAGTATGTATGAACTTATTCTGGCCGACAACATGGAAGCCTGAAAGCATCGACAGCCAAAGGCATCGAGTGTTCTTGCCTCCTGGCCCAGGGGATGAGAAGAATGTGTTTTAGCACTTATAATTCGATGCACTGCTGATTCCACAACCATGGAATGGTATGGTAACTGGAAACCGGGACACTGCGGTACCCGACACATAGTATCGAGTCTTTGAGAATGTGGAGACACTGTTAAAGGTGTTTCCCACATCCTAAGCATGAGGTCATGCATAATCCGATGAATGGGTAAGGTAGAAGCTTCCTTAGGGGCTGTCGGATATTGAAGAATTTCAAGTTCTTCAGCCCTCGGTTCCTTCTCAGAGGTCACCGTAATCGAGAGGCCCCGAGCCACATCCCATATAAAGTCTTGAAAAGACATGTCTTCCGGTGGAGACATTCGGCGTTGTGGGGAAGGAGCAGGATGTTCCGGAAGAGCCTCTCCGGTACCGATGGATTAATCGGAAGAATTGGAATCGGATGACTCAAAGTATCGATGGGCCGGGTGCTCCCGCTCGGCCCGACGAGGATACCGATTGAAATCAACATCGGTATGCCTCAGTACTGGACCCTCGGTGCCGACACTGATTCCAGGGCTGGCATAGAAGGTAGCGTGGAGAGCAGTGCAATGGTTGATGCCGATACCTCCGGTACTGGTAACAGTACCGATGGCTGCGGAATCGATTGTAAAGGCTTTAGCAGTACCAAGGCCGCCAGCAATGCCGCAAGACTCCGCTCAATGGCTAGGATACATTGATCCATGGAGCCAGCCAATGCCTGGGTATCAGTACCCGAAGAGTGGGCCACGACCCCAGAGCACGGCACCAAGAGCTCTCCAGAAGTGGATGCCTCGGGAACATCTTGAGACCCCGATAATGCTTTGGAGGCAAGAACCTCCCGCTGGGGCTGTTTGGCCGGTGTATTCTCCTCTAGGGCAACACTTAAAGCATCTCGATGCTTAGAAGGAGATCTACCCTTTGAGGACCAACCAGTCTTCGTAGAAGACCTGGGTTTTGTTACCTGAGATCCATGGGAGGAAGATGAAGCCCTGTACGACGTTGATGCTACGGACATTGCATCCGAGGCAAAGAAGGTGCCGAGTTTCGCAGCTTTATTCTACAGGCCCCTCTGTCATCTTTCTGCAGAGGAGACATTCCGATGGTGAATGATCTGGTCCCAAGCATTTAAGACACCAGTCATGGGTGTCGGTAGCAGAAATGGTGCTGCTACACTTGGAACACTTTTTGAAACCACTAGTTGGTTTCTCCATTTTGGAGGAAGAAAGAGGCCTAAGGCCCAAAATGGTGCCTGAGCACCTAGAGGGAAAGACCCTCCAAGAAAAAAAACTAATTTTTTTTGCAAGAAAAAAGAAGAAAAGAACACCGATGATACCAGTGTCGGCATCGACGGGAAGGCAGTCGCACTACAAAAAGAAAAGATCTTCTGTGGTGACAGGAATTGCTCTGTGGAAAACTGAGGAGAGTTGGAACGGCGGGAAGGCAGCAGCACAGGCGCAGTGGGATGCTCCCAAAAGCTTTACTATAGGACGCTGGGGAGCATTCCCGCACGGGCTCCATCGGTGCCGATGTCACCCATATGTGAAGACTACATTCCTGCTTGTTCCTGGAGATGATATAAAATGAGAAACTAATCCTGGTAGCCATGAATTCAAACGCTGGATTGGATTGTGCTAGAGCTGGAAAAGTCCAGAACTCAGCAGCGGTGAAGTTATCAGGCTACTAAACAAAAATAAACGGAGATGTTCCCTTAAAATTTGAAATTTCCTTGAATCTGGACTTGAAAAAATATTTTAAATTTCAAAAAGAACACAAAAGAACACAAAACTGCAAATCTCAAAGACAATACATATTCCAGTACCCCTCTCCCCAACTAACACCCTAAAGTTGACCTTACCAAGAACCCAGAGTACAGGACCCATGGAGCATACCCAGAAAAGATAGCACCACAATATTTCAGTGGGTCCTGACCTGGAAGGTATACTGACTGTAGAAGCATTCCGTGCACATTGCAAAAGAGAGGAGAGTCACCGTCTCCTGGCAGAGGGAGTACGAACCTGTGCCCCCCTGCTTGTTTACATAAAACATGGTGACCTGGTTGTCCGTCTGGATCAGCACAGGATGGTTGCACAGGAGGTGGCGGAATGCTCGCTGGGCCAGGAAGATGACCCTGAGTTCCAGGAGGTTGATCAGTAAGAGCGACTCCTCTTGCTACCAACTGCCTTGTGTGCGGAGATCTCCGCAGTGTGCCCCTAACCCAGGAGTCTGTGGTCAGGACCCTCTGTGGCACAGGTGCCTGAAATGATATCCCTGCTTGGAGATGGCATAGGGACTGCCACCAGTTGAGGGAGTCTGCCAGCTGGCAGGTGACTTTGACCCTGTCCTGCAACTTGCCCATGGCCTGAGTCCACTGGGAGCGGAGGCACCACTGGGTAACTGCAGGAGGATGTAATTGCCTTCCTGCAGTTAGCCTATGGCCCCACATAATCAAACTCTGTAATTAGTTACCTAAGTATGTAGCAAAGGTTGCTAGTGTAGCTGGGTTTAAAAAAGGTTTGGACAAGTTGCTGGAGGAAAGGTCCATAAAAGTGAAATTAGACCTTACCTGTTAATTGATGTTCCTTGAATAACTCCAGCTCAGTCCCACACCTCTGGGTAGTCAACCTCATCCAGCAGCTTGGAGACTGAGCATGTCGTCCTTTTGATGACATCAGCATACTTAGGCAGCTGGCTCCCCCTACCAGCCCCAGTAACCTAATGACAGAGCAACAAATAATTAGTTAAACTTTACCACAAACTCTATCTAAACTTGGGCCCCCCCCAACCCTAGCAGGAGGCCCTTCATCCCCCCCCCCCCCACCTCCTGAACGAGGAGGCTTACCTGCGGGTGCATCACTGAAAAAACCCGATGAATCCAATTAACCTACTGCCCATAAGAATGCAAAACCAAGCATGCGGCTCTCTGACCAGCGCGGAGCATCAGGCAAAAAGACAGTTAGCCTTCCTGCGAAGACCGCCTTGCCTCGAACTCCCACGCTGTTCTCCAGTAACTCCCCCGAGCCCCCAAAATAATGGAAAGCTTCTTCAGGCCCGGGGTTGCACCACTGAACACCATTAGCAATCAGAGAGGGTTCTGGGACTGGACTGCAGTTACTTAAGGAACCTCAATTAGCTGGTAAGGTCTAATTTCACTTTCCTTATCATCCCTCCAGTCTAGTCCTGCACCTCTGGGATGTATCAGAGCGGTACTAAATGACAGGTGGGATCCGTGACTCCGGCCTGAAGCCTTGTTTTCCCGAACCTATGATATTTTGTAAAAGTGTGCAGAGAGGACCAAGTGGCCGCCCTGCAAGACTTGACAGCAGTACCAAATTGTACTCTGTTCCCGATGCCGCCCAGGCCCTGGTCAAATGTGCCCATAACCTAGCTGGCATCGGCTGTCCTTTCAAAACATATGCCACCTCGATCACTTCTCTGATCCACCTAGACAGGGAAGCCTTAGCCGCTGCCTCCCCCTTGCGCAGTCCCCAAAGCCGAACCAACAACTGATCGGATTTACTGTAACGGGTTTACGAACGGAGCTGTTCTCTTTAAGAAACGCTGTAACACTCTCCGCAACTCACAAAACGGAACTGCAGATTGGCACTGCCCTCCGTACCGCTTGGGGGGGCCAGTAGGGGGACTGTCTCATTCAAGTGAAAAACCCGAGACGATTGTGGGCACCGGACAGAGAACCACCATTTTCCTTTGAGACAGAGAGGAAGGGATCCCTGCATGAGAGAGCCTGAAGTTCGGAAATTATCCTGGCCGAGTCAATCGCCACCATAACACTGTCTTAAGCATCAAATCCTTCAGGGAGGCGACCCGCCATGGCTTAAAAGACTCCTCTGTCAACACCAAGACCACCTTCAGGAGGCACCTCCCATCCGGGTGTGTCTCTAACGATACCCTCTGGATCTTGCCTCTAGAAACATGCAAGGACTGCCACCTGCACCCCCAAAGATCTAGAGGCCAAGCCCTTCTCAAAGCCAGTTTGCAGAGAAGCCAACTCGACAGGAACTGAAGTCTCAAATGGCCTCCACTGCCTCTCTTCACACCAGGCCTCAAAAATGCGCTATATCCTTATTCCGAGCCTTTAGCAACATTGCGATGACCCGTCCAGAATATCTGCGCCTCCTCAGCTTAGTTCCCTCAAGAGCCTTGCTGGAAGTGAGAAATGATCCACTTGTGGCATTTGAAGTGGCCCCTGGATCGGGGTCCACCTGAGGCAGCAGACGCCAAGGCCGGTCTGCTCATATTCTCCCAAGGTCCGCATACCACGGGCGCTTTGGCCAGCCCAGGGCAATGAGAATGACTTCCTCCAGGAGTGCCTCAACCCACTACACAATGCAGCCTAAGAGCGCCCATGGTGGAAACACATTTAGGATGCCACCTATGGACCAGCTTTGCACCCGAGCATCCAGGATCTCTGACCTCCTTTCTCTTTACCTGATGAAAAAGCAGCTTGCTTTTCGCCGTTGCAAATATAGCCATTAGGCCCGTGACTGGTGTGCTCCATCTTCTTGTCACCCGCTTGAAGACCTGGTAGAACATTCATTCTCCACAGTCCATCCACACTTGGATAAGGTAGACCACCTTCACCTTGTCCGTACCTGCGACGTGCACTGCTGACAACTCTTGAAGGCACTCCTCTGCCCGTAGTATCACAGTCTCATCTTCCAGACTCATTCTGCCCTTACCGCCTTGCCGACTGATGTAGGCCACCTTGGTAGCATTATCCGAGAAGATTCCTTCTCCTGTACCCACTACCGAAAATTCTGCAGAGCCAGCAGGACTGCTCATCTCCCAACTGTTTATGGGCCACTCGGACTCCTGTGGACCCCACAGTCCGTGAATTATCTGTCCTTCTTAATGGGCTCCCCCGCCCGAAAGACAGACAGTCATCAGCTGGATCCATCATGGTGCTTCGAGCGGCATCCCCCTTCGACAAGTACTCTGGTTGGAAACCCCACCTGATTGCCTTCCTGATCTCCGTTGGGCAGGGCAACCGCTGCGACAAGGGTTGACTCTGTTGCGACCATGGCATGAGCTCGAGATCCGCAACTATGGTTCCCAACAGCTGTAGATAATGCCACACAATCGGATCTGACATCTGTAGGAACTGACGCAGTAGTTGCTGTATCCCCTGTAGACCTCGCACTGGCAGACAACACCTTGCTGCTGCGGGTGTTGAAATGAGCTTCCAAGTACTTGATCTCCTGGGACAGTAATTACCCATCTGAGACTCTGCAGGAACTCCACCACCCTCGTAGTTGCCTGTTCTCTTTCTCTTCCCGGCTTCACCCCAATGAGCCGGTCATCGAGGGTGCACTAGGATTCCTTCCTGGAGAAAAACTGCCACCCTTACTCTCATCACCTTGCTGAAGGTACAGGGAGCCATTGCAAGCCTGGAGGGCCATGCCTGAAATTGAAAAATGCCCCATGAGCACCGCAAAGTGGAGGAATTTCCAATGTCCTTCCCTGATAGGAATGTGCAAATGTGCCTCTGTGAGATCGAGGAACGTCAAGAACTCTCCTGCTCTCACAGCCACCATGAAGGACCGCAATGCTTCGATGTGAGAAACAGGGTTCCCGTAGACCCTGGTTTACTCCCTTGAGGTCGAGAATGGGCTGCCTGGAGCCCTCCTTTCGACCATAGCTGCATTGGCTTTTAGAGACTCCATTACGGCCTGAAACTGTATGAGTTGTTGGGGAGTGTCCGGCACCACCCTGACCTTTAGCACTACCCTGCAGGGCGACGTTGCAAAGGCATCTGCCAGAGGCTGGACCAACTCCAATGAGTACCCCTCTCTGAAAATTTCTGAGACCCATTGGTCAGAGGCAATGCAGATCCAGGCCTGATAAATGTCCCGCAGTCGAACATTCCATGGGCACGACTTCCGGCCGTGCCTCCCTTCTTTCTTTGAGGGTTTTTTTTCTTCTGTTGCTGTCATGGTAGAGGTGAAAGGACCTCGACCTGCTCTTCGCAACCTGCGAAATATGTGTCCTCGGAACAGAAAAAAAACCACCCTCTCTGACAGGGTGCAAAACACACTGTGCAGAAAAAAACTGTAAAACTTGCGGCTAGCCTTTGGGTGGCATAGCTAACCGCCCCGGCTCTTATATATCCTTTGAGGTCCTTAAATAATTTATCCAAGGTTTCACCCAAACAATAACTTCCCTCTCAAAGGAAGTTTGCTCAGGCATGAGTTAGAGGGGACTAACGCTGGCCCCATTCCGCAACCATCGAACATTGTGCCTTCTCGACTGAGGCCATACTCTTGGACAAACCCTTAATCAGATCACCAAAAGTATCCGCCAACAGGCTGCCCTGGACTCCAACTGTGCCAACCTCAGAGGCAGGAACTGCCCCTCACCAGTCTTTTCCAGAAAGTCCTGCGTCCAATGCAAACTCTGGCTACCAAAGCTCCGCAGAAGGATGCCTATGAGGATGGCCCCTTTATTTCAAATGCGTATTTCTGCAGCACTTCTAACTTTTGGTCTTGCATATCTCTTAGAGCAGAGCTCTCTTTCACTGGATTGGTAGTCTGCTTAGTAACTGCTGACATTGCCAAATCCACCTTCGGTGAGTGCAGAATCTCTCTTTCTTGCTCCAGTAGAGGATAGTGTGGGGCCATCTTCCACATACCCTTTTAGGGCAACCTCTAGGACATCCCATTCATCTCTAATCAACTGGTTAATGACCCTATGTAGGGGAAACACCAACTGTGTTTTGCGGACGGTTTGAAACAGTGGGCCCTCCAAAGGATCTTCATCCTGGGGCATTCCTGCCAGCATATTTATTTAATTACTTTTTAAAAGGATTTATATACTGCTTTATCCTGAAATCAAAGTGGTTTACACTTCAACCAAATCAAAGTTCAATGTCAGTAGGTGTAGGCATGCAATGTTAACGCGAGTGAGTATTTGTGTGTGTGATGGCGATGATTTCTTGGTGAGCTAGTTACAGAGTGAGCTATGTACAAGGAACTATATACAGAGGGGGGTCAGGAGGTAGACCGTGGGGCTTGTGGTCAGTTCACATGATGCCACTATAGTGTTCAATGAAGAGTGTAATTTTGAGCTGCTTCATGAAGTCCTTGAGGTCCACAGTTTATCATAGGTCATCCGGGAGGGAGTTCCAGAGAGCGAGCGCAGCCAGGGATAGTGCTCTTCTTGAGGTATCTTGCTTTACTTTGGTGAATGATTTAGGGGTATCGATGGTGTCTGAGGTGCCTCTCCTCCTTGGTCTTTAGTGCCTTTAAGATTGAGAGATGAGAACCAGTAGTTCCTCCCTACAGAAGAGCCGTACAATGTGAGATTCCTCCCGTGGAATTTATCCTTCTTCCAGTTCGCCTGCTCGGCCCCTGAGTTTGTCTCATCCTCGAGGCCCATCACTCTTCCAGGCAGAGGAACCCTGTTTCCAACCAGAGGTCCTCCAACCACAGTTTACTAACTGCCGGCTCCTCTCCACTTCTAGCAATCCTCACTTTGTTCCTTTTTCCAATGCTCCTGAGGGTTCACCCCCTGCTGCCTCATGCAGAAAGCTTGATGCAAGAGCCACACCAACACTGTGGGAAAACAAACCCGCTGGCATACTACCCTGAGGGGCTGCTTGGGATGTAGAAGACCAAGGAGACACCCCCCCCCCCCACACTGCCTTCCACTCGCTCGAGCAGGGGTAGGACCCCTCCATCAGGCTCTTTCACCAACGCCGGAACCCCTGGCGCTGCGGTCGCCATCCCGCAGCCACTGAGACATGAGATACCTCATCATGTCCTTCAGAGGCTCCCAGCCGCTTTGCTCTATCCTAGAAGCCTTCCTCCACGGAGTGCGACACAGCCTCACACCCGCAGCAAAATCCCGGGGGTGAAACAGTGCCATGTCTCATGCCGCATGCCAAAACACATGGCTTTGAATGGCAGTCTGCAAGATAAAGGAAGGAGAAACTTCACCAGCCTTCCCCAAATCACTGTGGATTCGACTGCAGACACTTAACAAAAGTCTTTTTTTTCTTTTAATCTTGCTCTGAAGAACTCTTTTAGACACCCCATGGACCGGGGAGACGAAAAAAACAAAAAAAAATCATGATAGAAAAAGGTTCCCCTGTGTCCGAAGCCTGCTTCCCCCCTTTGAGTTCTACACTTAGGTGCATACAAATGCTGCGTTTCCCATGCTGGCAAAATGGACACCTCAGTTGTTTTACCGCCTTCCATAAGGCTGCAATCTCTCTCCAGAGGCCTTCGGTAGTGACTGAGCACCCCCAATTTGGCTCAAACAAGCCCTGAAAATGAAGGATCACTTTTCTCTGGGCTAAAACATCTCTCTTGTGCCTGCACCGGGAAAAACAATGGCAATTTTGTTCGCTACTCCGCTCGGTTCTGCCCTCTCACCGGCGTCCATCTGAGCAGGAGCTAAGGAATGCTTCAATCAGTGGCCGTACTGCCTTCTTACTGGCAGCTCCTCACCCGATGTAGGTTCGGGAATCACTTGTCTGCTGATGCCTGAAAGCCGCTCCTTCCCCTTCACTCCGGGAAAGGGTGACTGCGAAATCCCCGCTCTGTGTTTATTATTTTTTTAAACAGAGCATTCATAGATTCAAACCAAAAGACTATACCAAGCCCTATCTTAATGGAACTAAAGCACAGTTACTTACCTGTAACAGGTGATCTCCGGAACAGCAGGAATTAGTCTTCACACGTGGGAGACGTCGCCGACGGAGCCCGCACGGGAATGCTCCCCAGCATCCAATCAGAAAGCCTTTGGGAGCATCCCCCGCGCCTGCGCGGTGGCTTCCCGCCCTTCCTACTGCCTCTCCCCAGTTGAGTTTCATAGCTGAGCCGGAAGGAGAGGAGAGGAAGGAATAGAGAAAAAGAGAGATACAACTCCCAGGGGAGGTGGCCGGGTTGTGAAGACTAATTCCTGCTGTTCCGGAGATCACCTGTTACAGGTAAGTAACTGTGCTATCTCCAGGAACAAGCAGGAATGAGTCTTCACACGTGGGGACTCCCTAGCTTAGGATGCCCGGGGAGATCCCATAAGCACAGCCCAGACGGGATGGCATTTGCCCAGCCTGAATCTCCGGCATCCCCTGAGGGATGGAGGGCAGGAGTTGAATAGAGGAACAGCGAATCCAAAGACTACGGAGGCAAGTCTTTAGAGTGCTGAACAGGTACCCATTAGGATACAGCAAAAAAAAAAAACCCAGGCTACGGGAGTAGTCAGAGGGGTGCATGAAGAGAATCATTAAGCATGTAATGAATAAATGACCTAGTACCATACAGAGCTTACCGGCCATTAAGTTTTAATGAATTAATGGTTTAGAACCCTGTACTGCTTACCCACCGGGTTGTCGGAAGTAGTCCTGTGATGAAGGCACTGTAGACGCAGTAGCGAGGTCATCAAGGAAACTTCACCGCAGCGAGGAGGAAGTTCCAAATCCGGAAGGCCATGGGATCCAGGCGTCAGCTGGGTCAGGAGAAGGACGGCAGGTCTTCCAGGGGGCTCACGGCAAGCTGAGCACTCCCTTAGGAATAGAGTCCATAACTCAGAGGACCAACAGTGGAAGACAGGCCGAACTAGAGAGCCTATCCCGGAGAAGAGTAGAGGTGTACCCCGGAGCAGAAGGGGTACACAGTCTGCCCTAGCGAGAGATAGGGAGACAAGGGTCCGGACCTCCGGGAGGAGGACCTAACTGAAAAAGGGGACTGTTGACTTCACAGCAGTAGGGTACCACCAGTCCGCGGGCCGATCGGGGAATAGGCAGGCGGACTGGCCGGACCCCCGGGGGGGGGTTGGGGGGGAGTGAGTACCGGCCATAGGGGAAAAAGGCGGTAAACACAGGTATTGTGGGGATCCCCCAAAGGCACCTGCCAAGCAGGTGATATCTAGTATATCTAAGCCGGTGGACATGGGGACGCCCCCTCCGGTACTAACGCAGGCACGCCGGGGGGGGCCTGCCTCCATGAGCAGCACTCAGGTAAGGCGGATCTGCTATCGATCCCCAGAACGTCCACCTGGAGAGGTGGTCGCAAGATCCGTCAGAGGAGGGATCTTTCCCGGAGGGCAAGGGCAGATCGGCAAGCTAAGAGCGCGGTAGCGCGGGGGACGGAGGATAGCATCAGTCCGGTAGAATGCCGCAGGGGTTGGAGGCCCTAATGTGTCCCCAGGACCTGCGCGTAGAAATTGTCCCCAGCACAATCGGGGGACATGAGGGTATAGTCCCTGGTGAGTATAGGGGGACTATAGCGGCTGGAGGGGAATTCCAGTACGGAAGCAATCAGCAAGAGGATACTGGCTGAGAGGGGTTCGGGGACATACCGAAGAGTAAGTAGGATGACCGTGGGCCATAGCTATCACGGCGTAAGGTGGTCTCCCTTTCCCACGGAGGAGAAGACCTGAACCCCTAGATAAGTCCCCGAACCCTTTTCCAACTGGACGAGCCCCAGAGTAGAGCTCTAGTCTAAACTTCTGGTAAGGAGGTTAAGTGCAGGCAGCTGCCCACCTGAGCCTAAAAATGCTTAGTATGAGAGTCCTGGCGCGGGCCCGGGGACATCAACCCGGGGTGAGAGGTCCCTTGCTTGGGCGTGCCTGGAGGGTGGGCGGAGGACTGACATTTCCTCTTCCTAGGGAAGGGGGGTCTGGAGGGGCGTATACCACCACCGGGGGGAAGCCGGGCCCTAGGCTGGCTGCTATCTCTGGGAAGGTTAGCAAAGCACTGTGCGGCCTGACGTAAGGCTTCGCTATTGAAGAGGTGATCTCCATCGCAGGGAGAATTACCCAGGATGTGCTGTGCCCGTCTACACAACCCGGACGCCTGCAACCATGCCGTGCGGCGTGCTCTAATGGCAACAGCAGAGGCTCTGCTGACCGACCGGAAGGAGTCCAGCGAAGCACGAGAAAGGAACCCGGAGATATTCCTGCAATGATAAAGAAGCAGGGAATATTCAAAGGCCTTGGTTGCAGATACGAAGGTGGATAACCGAGATAACCTCTCGGTGACCTCCCGAAGCGACAGACTCATATAAAATATATATGAAATAATTCTGGCCGCCAGCATAGACGTTTGGAAGGCTTGACGTCCTAGAGTATCTAGCGTCTTCGAGGCGCGGCCTGGAGGGCGAGAAGCATGCCTCTCCTTGCTTCCGGCCTTCCTCAGCGCCGATTCCACCACAATGGACCGATGTGGAAGCTGGTGCTGCCAAAACCCCGGGGACGGAGGCACCCGGTACAGAGCCTGCATCGCAGTCAGCGGCGCCGGAACCCTCAAAGGCGACCGCCAAGCCCCCAGCAGGAGATCCTGCAGGGCGGGATGCAGAGAAAGCATCGCGGCTGCCTGTTCCGCAGGGCCTGGGCTCGGGTCCGGGATAGGGATGGCCAGCAAGTCCGCCATGTCAAGGAGGAAATCCTGAAAAGGCGGCTCTGCCGGAGCAGTTATGGTGGGAGAGGCCGCTAGGGCACTAAGAGGCCGCTCGGGCCGATGCCCGCTGGGCAGAGGAGGGGACCAACCGACCCGGATCGGGGCAGTCAATATGGCGTCGTCGGCTCCTGGCATTGATTCCAAGCTAGGCATCGAAGAAGTCGATGGCACCGATGGCGCCGCAGGAACCGGCCTCGGCCCCGAACTCGGGGGCGGCGCTTCCCCCAGTGACTGAAGCGAATCCGCGGCCGCCGGAGGGCAGGGGCCAGCGGTCTCTGCTCTGCGCTGCGGGAGAGGACAGGGGCCGATCCCGAGACGTGCCGTGGCCAGGCTTTCAAGGCTGGACAACGACTCCAGGCTGGGCATCGAACCGAGCGAGGAGATCGACTCCTTCCTCGAGGCCCCCGGCGGGAGTGACCGCGCCGGTGGTGGAGATCCCGGAGCGCGGATCGGAACCGCGCCGACCGGTGCCACGAGCATCAAGGGCCCCCGAGGACGGTGCTCGGAGGAGAGGGGGTCATCTGACGCCGGCGCCGATGTCGATCAGCGGGCACTGCCCGGTGCCGGGCTCCCTCTCGAACCCGTCCGACCCGGAGAGAAATCCTTCCGGGGCATACAGCCCGTCCCCGAGGGGACCCCGGTCACCCGACGACGAGTCCCTGCGGGGGGGGGGGGGGGAGTGCAAAGCCCCTGCGCCGACGTCGGGGTACCGTTGCAGGGCAGCGCAGGCCCAGCTTGGGTCGAAGCGGTTGAAGACCCCGAGGCCCCTTCTCTAGGAAAGGGCGGGGCCCTCGACGGCCGCGTCGATGCCGGGGAGTCGCCCGTGCGCTGGCCGACATACCCCGAGGTCCCCGGGGAAGGTCGATGGCGGTCCCTCGTGCTCGACGCCCCTGCCGTCGCCGGCGGAGCGGTGCCACTCGAACCTGGTACCACCCTTGCGCAGGGCTGGGATACCGGCGACCCGGCGCGGTTCGAAACGAGCGGCCCCGAGGGGAGGGAGGCCAGATGACCATCCCCGGTGCGGGGCAGAACCACCGACGCCTGCGCCCTCGAAGCGGGTACTACCTCCGCGCATGACCTGAACGTAGGGCCGTCAGACCGTGTCGAGTCGATCGGCCCCCGAGGTGCCGAGGGCAGCGGCTGGCGAACCCCGGTGGGGAGCGGGTCACTCGACACCGACGGGTCGGCACCGCCCAAAGCGGATACCACCCACGTAGGAACGCCATACCGGCGCGAGTCGGTCGACCCCGGAGGCGCCGAGGACCGCAGCCGCCAATCCCCGGTGAGGAGCGGAACGCTCGACACCGACGGGTCGGTACCGCCCGAAGCAGGTACCGCCCACGCGCATGGCAGGGATGAAGGAACGCCAGGCTGGACCGAGTCGATCGGCCCCGGAGGCGCCGAGGACAGCAGCCGACGATCCTCGGTGAGGAGCGGAGCGCTCGACACCGACGCCGATGCCGGGAGCTCAGTACCGTCTGGAGCGGCTACCACGCCCGAGCATGGCTTGGATGTAGGGAGGTCAGACCCGGTCGAGTCGATCGGCCCTGAAGGCGCCGAGGACACCAGCTGAAGATCCCTGGCAAAGAGAGGAACACTCGATGCCGACGCCGATGCCGGGGAGTCGGCACCGCTCGAAGCGGGTACCTCCCTCGGGCATGGCTCGGGAATGTTCTGTGAGGAGCGAACCTCAGGAACATCCCGAAACCCCGTAAATGCTTTGGAGCCCGAGGACTCCCGCCGGGGTATATCAGCTAAGGAGGACTTGAGGGGTTGGCCGGAGACATCGCCATGCCGCGCATGAGACTCGCCCCTCAAGACTCGGCTAGTCTTAACAGACTGTTGTGTGGTTACCTGATCCTGGAGAGAAGAACAACCCGACGACAGCGCCTTGGGCGCGAAGACGTTGTCGAGGGATACCCGAAAGAGGGAGGGTCTTCTCCCGACACTGTAGCCCGGGGAATCCGGGAAAAAAGGGTCAGGCCCCAAACAGGAGAGGCACCAGGCATTGGAGTCCACGTGGAAAATTAAGTCCCCGTCGTGAGGCTGGGGGGAAGGCGGCTCCATGCCCCGGTCCTCAGCGCCCGGAGGGGGCGACGAAAATTAAATGAAAAATAATTATAAGAAAGAAAGAAAAAAAGGGGGGGCACGGAGGTGCCACCGTCGGCGGGAAAGCCGCGACTACAGAAAAAAGGAAAAATTTCTGCGGTGGCAGGAGGGACGTCCTGCCTGCTCCGCGGAAAACGAAAAACTGGGGAGAGGCAGTAGGAAGGGCGGGAAGCCACCGCGCAGGCGCGGGGGATGCTCCCAAAGGCTTTCTGATTGGATGCTGGGGAGCATTCCCGTGCGGGCTCCGTCGGCAACGTCTCCCACGTGTGAAGACTCATTCCTGCTTGTTCCTGGAGATTTGCCTTTAAAACAAAAAATGTTCCTTAGTTATCCCTTCAGTGATCCCAGACTCTTGGATCAGCTCTCTCCAGCTCCTTGGAGATTGAGTTACTGGAGCTGGTAGAGGGAGTCAGCTGCTTAAGTATGCTGATGTCATCAAAAGGATGACATGCTCTGTCTCCAAGCTGCTGGATGAGGTTGACTACCCAGAGGTGCGGGACTGGACTAGAGGGACGATAATGAAAGCATAGTTACTCACCTGTAACAGGTGATCTCTGGGAATAGCAGGAATTTAGTCTTCACATATGGGTATCGTCGGTACCAACGGAGCCTGCGCGGGAACACTCCCCAGCGTCCAATAGGAAAGCTTTTGGGAGCATCCCACAGTGCCTGCTTGCTGCCTTCCCGCCTTTCCCAACTGCCTCTCTCCAGTTAAGTTTAAAGCTGAGACAAAAGAGAGAGGGAAAGAGAAAGAGAGAGAGAGATAGGAAGATACAATTCCTAGGGGAGGTGGGTGGGTTGTGAAGACTAAATTCCTGCTGTTCCCAGAGATCACCTGTTACAGGTGAGTAACTATGCTATCTCCAGGAACAAGCAGGAATGTAGTCTTGACATATGGGGACTCCCTAGCTGCAGATGCCAGGGAGAAACCTCAGAAGTTGTGTGCCCTTGTGAAAGGGCTCCACTTCCCCCCCATGGATCTCTGGCATCCTACCAGGGATAGTAGGTAGGAGTTGATTAAGTCTGGAACAGGTGCTGAAGAACAGCCTGACCAAACAAGGCATTCCGGCGGGAGTCCTTGTATAAGCATTAATGGGCTGTGAAGGTTTGTACCGAAACCCAAGTAGCTGCTCGACAGATGTCGTCGATAGACACAGAGTGAAGATGAGCCATTGAGGCTGCCATGGCTCTCACATTGTGAGCTGTGACATGGCCTTCAAGAGGAAGGTTCTTACTCTCACAGGCAAAAGATATACACTGTGCAATCCAGCTGGACAGTGTTTTTGGAGACTGGAAGTCCAAAATGACTAGGAACAAAAGTAACAAAGAGTTGAGAGGATTTTCTATGTTGCTGTGTCCTTTGCAAGTAAAAGCCAAAGCTCTTTTACAGTCCAAAGTATGAAGGTTCCTTTCTGCATTAGAGACGTGAGGCCTTGGAAAGAATACAGGAAGGTAAACCGCTTGGTTTAAATGAAAGGGCGAAACCACCTTTGGCATAAAGTGTGGATGAGTCCTAAGGACGACCTTATCATGATGGAGCCTTGTATAAGGAGGATCAGCCACCAACGCTTGCAGTTCACTGATGCGATGTGCTGATGTGATTGCAATGAGAAAGATAACCTTCCAGGAAAGGAATTTCAAAGAGGTAGTAGCTAATAGTTCAAAGGGTGGTTTCATGAAGCTGCCCAAGTAAGAACATAAGAACATAAGATATGCCATACTGGGTCAGATCAAGGTCCATCAAGCCCAGTATCCTGTTTCCAACAGTGGTCAATCTAGGTAATACGTACCTAGCAGTTTCCCCAAAAGACACAGGTTCCACAATGCTTGTACTGGGTCAAGCATTGATATCCTGGGTCCCTTCTTAATAATGGTTTATGGACCTTTCCTCCAGGAACTTGTCCAAACCTTTTTTAAACCCAGCTACACTAACAGCCTTTACTACATCCTATGGTAACAAATTCCAGAGTTTGATTACACGTTGAGTGAAAAAATATTTTCTCTTATTAGTCTAAAATAGTTTACCCTGTAGCTTCATTGCATGTCCCCTAGTCTTTCTATATTCTGATAACGTAAACAATCGATCTACGTTTACCCGTTCCACTCCGTTCATTAATTTATAGACTTCTATCATATCTCCCCTCAGCTGTCTCTTTTCCAGGTTAAAGAGCCCTAACCTTTTTAGCCTTTCTTCATAGGAGTATCCTTCCATCCCCTTTACCATTTTGGTGGCTCTTCTCTGAACCTTTTCTAATAACGCTATATCCTTTTTAAGATACGGCGACCAGAATTGCACACAATATTCAAGGTGCGGTCTCACCATGGAACGATTTAGAGGCATTATAATATCTTTTGGTTTATTTTCCATTCCTTTCCTTATGATACCTAGCATCTATTTGCTCTCTTGGCTGCCGCTGCACACTGGGCCGAGGGTTTTAACATGTTATCCACAATGACGCCTAAATCATTTTCCTGGGTGGTGGTTCCTAATGTGGAACCTTGCATTGTGTAACCATAGTTTGGGTTGTTCTTCCCTAGGTGCATAACTTTGCACTTGTCCCCATTAAATTTCATCTGCCATTTTGATGCCCAGTCTTCCAATTTATCAAGATCCTCCTGCAATTTTCCACAATCCTCTTGGGTTTTAATAACTTTAAATAGTTTTGTCTCATCTGCAAATGTGATAACCTCACTCGTTATTCCACTTTCCAGGTCATTTATGAATATGTCAAAAAGCAGCGGACCCAGCACAGATCCCTGGAGTACACCACTATTCACCTTTCTCCATTGGGAAAATTGGCCATTTAGCCAAACCCTCTGCTTTCTATCTTTTAACTAGTTCCTGATCCACAGTAGTACACTGCCTCCTATCCCATGACTCTTTAGTTTTGCCAAAAGTCTCTGATGAGGGACCTTGTCAAAGGCTTTCTGAAAGTCCAGATACACTATATCAACCGACTCACCTTTGTCCACCTGTTTATTCACACTATCAAAAAACATAACAGATTAGTAAGACAAGATCTTCCTTGTCTAAAGCCATGTTGGCTGTCTCCCATTAGGCCATGACTATCTACATGCTGAGTAATTTTATTCTTTATGATGGTTTCTACCATTATTCCTGGTACTGACGTGAGGCGCACCGGTCTGTAGTTTCCCGGATCACCCCTGGAACCCTTTTTAAAAATTGGTATTACATTGGCGATCCTCCAATCTTCAGGTATTAGAGATGATTTTAATGATAGTTCACAGATTACTAATAGCAGGTCTGCAATCTCATATTTCAGTTCTTTCAACACCCTTCGATGTATACCATCCGGCCCAGGTGATTTGCTACTCTTCAGTTTATCTAATAGTTGTAATACATCTTCCCGATGTATCGATATTCCTTCAATTCTTCCGCACCTTTAAATGCCACTTCAGTCATGGGTAACATCCCTACATCTTCCTCAGTAAAGACCGAAGCAAAGAATTCATTCTGTCTCTCCGCTATCGCCTTGTCGCCTCTTAGTGCCCCTTTAACTCCTCTATCATCTAATGGACCAACTGACTCTCTCACAGGTTTTTTGCTACAAATGTACTTGAAAAAAATCTTTATTTCGCGTTTTTGCTTCCACAGCAAGCTTCTTCTCAAATTCTCCCTTTGCCTGCTTTATCAATGCCTTGCATTTGACCTGCCAGTGCTTGTGCTGTTTCCAGGTTTCGTCGTTTGGCTCTTTTTTCCATTTCCTGAAAGATGCTTTTTTGGCAACAGCCTCTCTGACCTCACCTTTAAACCATGCTGGCAGTTTTTTGGACTTCCTTCCACTTTTCTTAAAGCGTGGAATACAGCTGGTCTGAGTTTCCAAGATAGTATTTTTCAACACCCCCCAAGCTTGATGTAAGTCTTTAACCTTTGCAACTTCTCCTTTTAGTTTTTTCTTAACTATTTTCCTCATTTTATCATAGTCTCCCTTTCGAAAGTTAAAAGGTAGTACTGTGGATTTCCTTACTATCCCTCCTCCACTAATTAAATCAAAGGCGATCATGCTATGATCACTATTGCCAAGTGGCCCCAACACCCTTATCTCTTGCACTAGATCTGGTGTTCCACTAAGGACTAGGTCTAATATGGCTTCCCCTCTGGTCAGTTCATGAACCAGCTGCTCCAAGAAGCAGTCATTTATGTCATATAGGAACTTTACCTCCCTAGCATGTCCTGCCGTGACACTGACCCAGTCGATACCGGGGTAATTGAAATCACCCATTATTATTACTGCGCTGTAAGTACCAGATTCAAGTCCCATGCCACTGGTGGTGGCTTAATGGGAGACTTCGTTAAAAGAAGGCCCCTTATAAATCTCGATATGAGAGGATGAGAGGAAATAGGTTGTCCATTTAGAGGCTTGAAAGAAGCTGCAATAGCGCTCAAATGGACTCTCACTGAATTAGTCTTAAGCCCTGCATTTGATAAATGAAGGAGATACTCCAGTAATTATTCCAAAGGTATCGCAAAAGGGTTAAGACCCTTCTGCGAGCACCATATGGTAAACCTTTTCCACTTAAATGCATAAGAGCGTCTTGTGGAAGGTTTCCTGGAAGCATGAAGGATATCCTTTACCTGCTGGGAAAGGTTAAGACCGTGACGTTCTAGGCTTTCAGCAACCAGGCCCTGAAATGGAGAGACTGGGGATTGGGATGCCATAGCATCCCGTCCTCTTGAGAAAGAAGATGTGGAGCAGATCCTAACTCCAGAGGTGGAGCTTGAGAGAGATGTAGGAGCAGAGGGTACCACGGTTGCGGTGGCCAACGTGGAGCTGTGAGGATCATATTACCTCTGTCTCTCTGAAGCTTGAACAGGGTTTTGGGAGATTTAGGGGAATGGGTGGAAAGGCATACAGGAAGTCCTGACCCCAATGGAGGAGGAAAGCATCCCTGGCCTGACAACCTCGAGCCGGAATTCTGGAACAGAACCAGGGAAGTTTGGCATTCAGCGGACTTGCAAAGAGGTCTATGTCCGGGGTTCCCCAAAGTTGAAAAATTTGGGCCAACTGGTCTGCATGGAGAGACCATTCGTGTGGAAGCAGAACTCGACTGAGTCTGTCTGCCCAAGTGTTTTGAATGCCTGGAAGATACACCGCAAGGAGATGAATCTGATGCTCTCTGGCGAAGGCCCATAGTCGCAAAGCTTCATTGTACTGCAACAGAGCCTGTTCCGCCCTGCTTGTTTACATAGAACATGGCTACCTGATTGTCCGTTTGAACTAGGACTGTCTTGCAGTTGAACTCGGTGTGAAATACTAGAAGAGCAAGGAAAATTGCTCTGAGCTCCAGGAGGTTGATATGGAGATAGGCCTCCTGTGGAGTCCAGGTACTCTGAGTAGAGAGGCCGTGCAGGTGGGCTCCCCAACCCATCTGTGAAGCATCTGTTAGAGTGGCTTGGGGTGGGGGTTGCTGAAAATGAGACCCCATCAGAAGGTTTTTGGGTGACTGCCACCATTGGAGGGACAAAACAAGGCAACCTGAGTTTGCTATTTTGTCTGACAGGCAACCAGATGCCTGAGTCCACTGAGTGGATAAGGTCCACTGGGCTGCCCTCATATGGAGGTGGGCATAAGGAACCACATGCATGGTGGATGCCATGTGGCCTAGCAATTGTAGCATTTCCCGAGCAGTGAGGTGAAGTTTTAGCACTGCTTGGGAAGCTAACTGCACAATGCAAAGGCAGAGGGGCTGTGGAAGGAAGGCCTTTGTCTGTCTGGTATCCAGAAGAGCTCCTATAAACTCCAGGGATTGAGTGGGAGCAAGGTTGGATTTTGGGAACTTTATGACAAGTCCCAAATACTGAAGGATGCGCACTGTGCGAGACAGAGCAACCCTGGCCTCTGGCTCTGAAGGGGCTCGAATGAGCCAGTCGTCTAAGTAAGGGAAGACGAATATTCCCAGGGTGCAGAGAAATGCTGCTACCACAGCCATGCATTTTGTGAACACCCTTGGTGCAGAAGCCAGGCCAAAAGGAAGAACCCTGTATTGGTAGTGCTTCCCTTGAAACATGAATCGAAGGAACTTTCGGTGAGTTGGATGGATGAGAACATCAGTGTACGCATCCTTGAACTCTAGAGAACAAAGCCAATCCGGACTCTGAAGGTATGGCAGCAGAAGTTCCTAGAGAAATCATTTTGAACTTCTCTCTGAACAGGAATTTGTTCAATTCTCTGAGATCTAGAATGGGTCTGTGTCCTCCTGTTTTCTTTGGAATAAGGAAATAGGGGGAGTAAAACCCTGTACCCCATTGGGGAATGGGCACCTCTTCTATTGCTCCTTGAGCAAGGAGAATTGTGACTTCTTGACCTAAGCGGTCGTTGGGAGAGGTCTGAGAATTGAACTGTCTTACTATTGTGGGAGGGGGCATGCTGAGGAAATGAAGCTTGTACCCCTCTCGTACAATAGACAGAGTCCAATTTTCTGTTGTTATCTGACACCATCTGGGGGCAAAATGACATAACCTTCCTGGGATGGTGGAGGGTTCCGAGCAGTTCAGGGCCAGGAAGGCAAAGTTCTCTAGATAGAAGTCAAAGCCCCTGTGGAGGCTGAGTCTGCTGAGCTGGATGAGGCTTTGCTGCTTTTGGCTTCCTTTGTTGCCTAGGTTGTTGCTGCTGTCCCTTTTGGGCAGACTGACCTGAACGATGTCCCTGCTGGGTATAGGAGTGATAAAACATCTTCTTCTTACTGAAGAATAGTTTCTTAGAGGATCTTTTCCTCGCAGGATCAGCTGTAGATTTGGACAATCTATCCAAAGTGATATTGTCAGCATCTATCTCATTAGCTTTTTCCTGCCAATTCTTGCCAAAGAGATTCTCACCTGTGCAAGGTATATTCCCCAGTTTGTCCTGTACCCAGATTTTTAAGTCAGATTCCTGAAGCCAGGCAATTCTACGTGCACCTATGGCAATAGCAGAGGTTCTGCTTATACATTCAAAGCAGTCAAAGGCTGCACGATTCACAAACTTGGAAACATCCTGAGCATGTTTAACAAGAGTAAGATAATCTTGCCTTTTATCATCAGGAAGGAGAGGGCTCATAAGCTCTAAGTCTCCTGTGACTTCCTTAAGGAACATTCCCATATACAAGATATAGGAACTGATCCTAGCAGAAAGCATGGAAGCCTGGAAGGATCGACATCCAAAGGCGTAAGAGTCCTACACTCACGTCCTGGAGGATTAGATGCATGTCTTTTTGCACTCTTCATCCGTCTCATGGCTGATTCTACCACCATGGAATGGTGTGGTAATTGAGTCTTCTGAAACCCAGGACAAGGAGAAACTCGATACATGGTATCAAGTCTTCGAGAATGAGGAGATGTGGTTAGAGGTGTTTCCCACAGCCTTAACATAAGATCATGCAAGATCTCATGAATAGGTAAAGCAGCTGCCTCCTTGGGATCTTTAGGGTATTGTAGGATTTCTAATTCCTTTGCCCTAGGCACTTTTTCAGGAGCCACTGTGATGGAAAGACCTTGGGCCACATCTCGGATAAAATCCTAAAAGGACATATCCTCTGGTGGAGACCTCCTACTTTGAGGAGAAGAGGAATCCTCGGGAAGAAGTACTCTGGTATTGGCAGAGCCTTCGGAGTCTTCAGACTCAGAGGATTCGAAGTATCTTCGATCCAGGTGATCGTGCAAGGCACGGTACCGGTACCGATCGAAGTAGGCATCAGAGTGGTCCAGTACCGACTTGTCGATGCCGGATAGAGACGCATGACTCAGTCCCGGTAGAATACCTGCCAATGTCGATGCAGTCGGTGCCAGTACCGGAGTCAGTGCCGGTACCGGTTGAATTGTCTGAAGCAGTATCAGAGGTATCAAGGCCATAAGAAGAGCCGCCAGACTGCGTTCAATAGCCAAGAATCTCTGGTCTATCGACGCTGCCAATGCTTGAGTATCGGTGCCGGTTAAAGCGGCCAGAACCCCAGAGCATGGCACCAGTAGTTCTGCTGAGGATGAAGACTCGAGAACATCCTGGAGCCCTGTTAGAGCTTTGGAAGCTGAAGCCTCCCGCCGGTGCAATTTTGCTGGTGAAAGTCCCTCAAGGGCAACGCCAGAGGCATCTCGATGTTTAGAAGGAGATCTACCCTTTGAGGACCAGCTAGACTTATGTTTAGTTACCTGAGATCCATGGGAGGAGGATGAAGCCCTGGAGGATGTCGATGCTACGGAGGCTGCATCGGAGGGAAAACGGGTGCTGAGCTTAGCAGCTCGGTTTTGCTGCCCCCTTTTTGACATCATTCCACAGGCAACACACTCTGAAATAGAGTGGTCAGGACCTAAACACTTGAGGCACCACTCATGGGTGTCGGTGACGGAGATGGTACCGCCACACTTAGAACACTTTTTAAAACCCAAAGCGGGTTTTTCCATTTTGAGGGAAAAAGTTGGGCCTAGTGCCCAAAATGGTGCATGGCACCGGAGAAGAAAATTACTGGAGAAAGACTCCAGAAACAACGTTTTTTTGTTTTTAGAAAAACGAAAAGAACCACCGGCGGTACCGGTATAGCTTCGAGGGAAGGCAGACGCGACCACAGAAAAGAAGTATAAGAAGGGAATTTTCTGCGGTGACAGGATGTGCGACTTGTCGGCTCCGCGGAAAACGAAGAACTGGAGAGGGACAGTTGGGAAAGGCGGGAAGGCAGCACGCAAGCACACAAGCACTGTGGGATGCTCCCAAAAGCTTTCCTATTGGACGCTGGAGAGCATTCCCACGCAGGCTCCGTCAGTACTGACGATACCCATATGTGAAGACTACGTTCCTACTTGTTCCTGGAGATCAGGTGTTCTCCAGGGACAGCAGGAATCAGTCCTCACATATGGGTGATATCGGCACAGACGGAGCCCTCGTGCGGAGCTATTCCCCAGCTTTCAAAGAAAGCCTTTAGGATTGCATCGCGCATGTGCGGTCCCCTTCCCGCCCAAGGGTGCTCTTGCTCAGTCTAATGACATAGCTAAAAAGACGGCAAAAAGAATAAAATCAATAGGACTGCAACTCCAGGGTAGGAGGGAGGGTCGTGAGGACTGATTCCTGCTGTCCTGGAGAACGCCTGTTACAGGTGAGTAACTATGCTTTCTCCAGGAACACGCATGAAGTCAGTCCTCACATATGGGACTCCCTAGCTATAGGCTACAGAGAACCCATAGCTGAAAAATGGCTCCCTCTAGAAGAGCCGCAGCAGCTGTGATAGGAATCTAGCGGAGACACAACACCCCTGGTAGCCTGACACCAGAGGGCCGGAGGGTAGGAGTTGCCTAAACCTCAAATAAGTTGTGGAGTACTGCCTGGCCGAAAGCACTGTTTCGTCGGGACTCCCCATCCAAGCAGTAATGGGCTGCAAAAGTCTGGCTTGAAGACCAGGTTGCAGCCCGGCAGATGTCTGCCAACGGAACAGAGTGGAAGTTTGCCACTGACACGGCTTTAGCCCTGACACGGTAGGCCGTGACTCGACCCTGCAACGGGAGGTCGGCCGCCCTGTACGCCCAGGCAATGCAGTCTGCCACCCAGGTGGACAACGTGCGCTTGGAGACAGGTAGCCCCAGCTTACTGGGGTCAAAAGAGACAAAGAGCCGAGGAGCCGTTTGATGCCCCCGCTACACTCCAAGTAGAAGGATAATGCCCTCTTACAATCAAGGGTATGCAGAACCACTTCTGCCCGGCTAGCATGCGGTCTGGGAAAGAATGTCCTAAAAACCACCTCTTGGTTGAGGTGGAATGGAGAGACCACTTTCGGGAGAAACTTGGGGTGGGTGCGTAGGACCATCCTGTTCCTATAAAACCGTGTGTACGGTCTTTCTGAAACCAGAGCTTGTAGCTCACTCACTAGCCTGGCAGATGTGAGTGCCCCCAGGAAGAGTACCTTCCAGGAGAGAAAGTGCAGATGGCAAGCGGACATTGGCTCAAAAGGTGGGCGAGTAAGCTGTTGCATGACCACATTCAGATCCCACTCGGTCACCAGAGGACGAACTGGGGGTTTTAGTAGAAGTAGACCTCTGAGGAATCTGGACACCAAGGGGTGGACCGAAAGAGGCTGTCCTTCCACTGGTGAGTGATGTGCCGACAGAGCACTCAGGTGGACCCTGACAGAGTTAGACTTGAGGCCTAAGTCAGAGAGGTGAAGCAGGTACTGCAACACCACTGGTACAAGGAAAGAGAAAGAGTTTTCATTGTGTTGGTTACACCACACCTCAAACCTCCACCACTTGAAGGCATAGGTTTTCCTAATGGACTGCCTCCTTGAGGCCAGTAACACTTCCTCTACATTCTTAGGTAGGAGGAGAGGAGCCAGCACTACCCTTTCAGCAGCCATGCCATCAGGTTGAGAGACCTGAGGTTGGGATGTAAGATAGAGCCCTGCTCCTGGGACAGGAGGTCGGGCCTGGTCCCCAGAGGGAGTGGGGTCTCCACTGCCAGCTGGAGGAGAAGGTCGTCTTGGCTATCTGGGGGCTACCAGGATGACCAAGGCCTTGTCCCGCAGGATTTTGAACAGAGTTCGGGCCACCAGAGGCGTGGAAGGAAACGCATACAGGAGGTTCACAGACCAGGAGATCAGAAAAGCATCAGCAGCCATCGTTTGGGGATGTGACTGTCTGGAGCAAAGGTTGGGCAACTGATGATTCTGCGGGCTGGCGAAGAGATCTATGGATGGATGTCCCCAGCAGAGGAAGATCTTCTGGGCCACTTCTGGATTCAGTTGCCATTAGTGAGATTGAAGTATTCTGCTTAGTTTGTCTGCTAGGCCGTTCTCTTGATCTGGCAGGTAAACTGCCTTGAGAGACATACCATGTCTGATGGCAAAGGTGCAGAAGTCCAGTGTCTCCTGGCACAGGATACAGGAACCTGTCCCTCCCTGCTTGCTCACGTGGAACATAGACTGTCGCCAGGTGTCCCCAATGGCCAGTGGCTTATAAGGGCATCCGGCGCATTTATTATTTTTAAGGAGTGATGTGACTTTAAGGGCCTAGTGCATTTTGGTCCTTGTAGTTCTAGCTCCTTGAGAGCACAAATCCAAGCCAAGAGTGTAGGGTAACAATGCTTTATTTCCCCTGTAACGCAATGATTCACTAAGACAAGTAGAAAATAAAGACAGTCCTTTCTTTATCAAAAGGGGTTCCACCAATATTCAAGCAGATAACTGTTATAGGCTTCACAGTTAAATGCAAGTCCTAGCTGAGGGTTCTTTTAGTTCAAAGCAATTTAAACAATTCAGCAAACAAACGGTTATAAGGTTCACCAACTGTTGCACAGTTCTTTTCTATCTACAATTCTGACAAGGATTCAATACTATTTGCAGAACAGAAATTACAGTCCATGGATTCCTCCTGAGGCATGGGAATAATATTTTCACATTCAATTTCCATAGACTCTGCGTCACTGGCTTCTTCCTTTGAATAGCAGTTTTCACTCCCTGTTACAAACTTACAGGGTCTATCTTGCTTCCAGTAAAACTTTCCTGTTAAGCTGTGAGGGATTGTCTTAAAAAGCTCTGCTTTGCTTCCCCTCCCCTTATAGGAAATAGCTGCTTTAACAGGGTTTCTATTAGCAAGGCTTTCCTTTAGAATTAAAGATTCAGCATACCTTGGCTTCCTGGAATGGCCATACCTAGAGCTCTCCTTCTGACATACTTCTCTTGGGAGATAAGCTTTTCTGTGCGGTGCTTTGCTTTCATGGAATTCAGGAAAACCTGGTAAGGATTCCCAATCACTGTGGTTCTCAGAAAAGGTATCTTTATAATAGGAACCTCTCTTCCTTGTTCCTTGTAATCCTGATCCAACAAGGTTACTTGGGCTGGGAGAGTCACTCCTACCAGACAAACTGTTTCTTCTGGCAGCCTTTCTCTGGACTCCGTCCCTCTGTGCTCTGCCCCTCTGGACTCTATCCGTCTGAGTAAACTTCCTCTGGATTCTATCCCTCTGGGCTGGCTCTGTGTGGAATCTCTCCTGTTCCACGTTCCTCTTGTCCTGCAGGTTCTGTAGGTTCCTTCCCTCTTCCCTCTTCTTCTGTCTTGCTGCTCTCTGTTTCTCCTTATAAAGGGAGTTTTGGTTTGAACGTCCCGGGCTTGGTCTCAGGTGCAACTGATTGCCACTTATACAATTAGTGTCTGAGCACGTTGCTTCAGCCTCTGTGGGATTACTCTTGCCCCCTCTGGCTGTACTGCGATGCAACTGCACTCTCTGCACATTCTCAGCTCTATGCAAAACAGGGTTTTTTTCTAAAGCTGCAGCTTCCATAGCTCCAGCCCCATGACAACTGATGTGAGAGAACACGGCAGAAGGTTCGAAGAGCTAGGCATATCGCTCGCAGCTCTAATAGGTTGATTTGTTGTGTCCTCTCTTGAGGAGACCACAACCCTTGAGTACATGAGTCCTGGCAATGGGCTCCCCAGCCCAGCAGGGATGCATCTGTCAGGACACTTGCGTACGCTGGAGGCTGAAAAGGCACTCCTCCCAGCAGGTTGGGTGGCTGCAGCCACCAGGTCAACGACTTCAGCAGTCGTTTGGACACCCTTATCCTGTCTCGGAGTCACCCTGTGGCTTGCGTCCACTGATCCCGGAGGCACCTCTGAGCTGTTCTCATGTTGAGACGGGCGTTTGGGGTCACATGCACCGTGGAGGCCATGTGCCCTAGAAGGCGCAGAAAATGCCTTGCTGGTATCTGAAAAATATCAAGTTACCTACGCTCTAGTGCACTATCTTCACCGTATTTATTAATCCACATTACGGGTATAGTTAACTCAGGTCTCAGACTACACCATGGCATTAAAATCTGGGTGTTGTAAAATCCCCAGTGCTATGCTGTTAGCATCAATGACCCAGTTATTTTGCTATTTCTCCCCTCTTTAGTCAGACAGAGTATTTAGTCCTCTACAGAACTATAACTCATTACATTCTTTCTATACTTGTAGAGTTACTTAGCTGGTCCGTTTGGTCTCTCAGTTTGGGACTAAATACTCCATTTGTCTGACTAAAGAGGGGAGAAATAGCATCAATGACCCGGTTATTTTGCTAACAGGCATAACACGGGGGATTTTACAACACCCAGATTTTAATGCCATGGTGTAGTCTGAGACCTGAGTTAACTATACCCGTAATGTGGATTAATGAATACGGTGAAGATAGTGCACTAGAGCATAGGTAACTTGATATTTTTCAGTGAGAGATCGCTCTGATACGTGACCATAACGTTTTGTCTTGCTGATATCTGAGACTTGCGGCTGATTTGGCGCACTAGCTCCAGAAGCCTCTGTGCCCTGTCCTCTGGCAGGTAAGCCTTTGCTTGAGTGGTGTCCAGTCTTGCCTCTATGAACTCTACGTTCTGTGTGGGGAGAAAGGTGGACTTTGCCTTATTTATGACAAAGCCCAGATGCTGCAGTATGTTGATAGTGCGACCTGTGGCCTGTTGGGCCTCTTGAGGCGACAAGGCCCTGATGAGTCAGTCATCCAGATACAGGAAGACGAAGATTCCCTGGTTCCTGAGAAAGGCCGCCACCACCGCCAGACACTTGGTGAACACTCTGGGGGGGGAGACTAGGCCAAATGGAAGTACTCTGTACTGAAAATGGTTTCCCCCACTACAAATCTGAGATATTGTCTGTGGTCTGGATGTATAAGGATGTGCGTGTAGGCATCCTTCAGGTCTAAGAAGCATAGCTAATCTCCCTGCTGGAGGTAAGGCAGCAATATTCCAAGGGAAAGCATCTTGAACTTTTCCCTCACCAGGAACTTAAAAGTTTAAGTTTTACAAGTCGAGGATGGGCCTGAGGCCTCCTGTTCTCTTTGGTATCAGAAAATACCTGGAGTAGAAGCCTTGCCCTTGTAGGCTGTGGGGCACCGGCTCCACCACCTGATCTTCTAGAAGACCGGCCAACTCCTGTAAGAGGAGGTTCCTGTGTAGAGGGGGTCTGAGAGGCTCCCCTTAGAAGTAGGAGGGAGGTACCTTGTTGAAATGGAGCAAATAGCCCTTCTGGACTATTTGTAGGACCCAGGTATCTGTAGTGATTGCTTGCCACCTGTGGGCGTACAGGGCCAGCCTTCCTCCTGTGCCAAGTCTCACCCCTGGCTGGAGAGAGACTATGCTGTGGCTGTCAAAAACCCCCTACCGGCTGGGAAGGAGCTGGTGCCTGGGGCTTGGGCATCTTCTGCTTACACGGGCCATGCCCCTGTCCCTTGGCCTGCTGCCCCTGGTGGGGAGCCGTGGAGACCTGGTGAGTGGGGTAGTTGTGGTAAGCAGCACCCTTCCTCGGGAAAAAGGGCTTTTTACATGAGCCCTTCTTTTTAGAAGGGGCAGAAGTCTTTTTGGAGAGTCTTGTCCGGGTCAAGTACTCAGACTCGATTTCGGCAGCCTTTTCAGTCATGGGTTTGCCGAAAAGGTTGTCACCTCGGCATGGGACATCGACCAACTTGTTCTGTACCCATGGCTCTAGGTCCGACGACATTAGCCATGCCTGGCGTCGGGCCCCAATGCCGGCTGCGGCTACTCGGGCCAAAGCCTCGAAGCCGTCATAGGCTGCCCGAGACAAACTGCGAGCACTCTCGAATCCCCGTGGACAAGGCCTTGAATCGCTGCAAAGGTTCCTCGGAGAGGCGAGCTGAGAACCCGGCAATCTCCTTTGCCAGGTCCCGCAAGTACATGCCCATTTACAGCTGGTATGATTGACACGGCAGGACAGCATCAAGCCCTGGTAGCACTTTCTGCTGAAGGCATCCAGTTTCCAGGCTTCCCTGCCGGGAGGCACCGAGAAGAGCATTTTTTGGCTCTTGAGCCTGTGCATTGCCGATTCCACAATCATGGAGTTGTGCGGCAGCTGTGCCTTCTGGAACCCAGGGCTCTTGCGGACTCGATAGATGGAATCGACCCGCCTGCTGAGAACCGGCATTGAGGCCGGTGGTTCCCACATACGGAATATCAGCCGTTCCAACATCGGAGGAACCGGTACCGTAAGGGCTTCCAGAGGGGGAAAATTATACTGGAGGGTCTCGAGCTCCTAGGCTCGGGGCTCCTCCTCGGTGTCCGCCGGGAATGCAAAGCCTTGGCCATGTCCCTGACGAACTCTGAGAACCAGGTATCCTCCAGGGGGGGGGGGGGACCTTCTCTGAGGCTCAGACCCCGGCGAGTCTGATGGGACACACCAGGTCCGGTGGGTGTCTGGGGACTCCTCATCCTCCGTTTCCCGTGCAGAGTCCTCTGAAGAGGAATCGATGGGCTCCCGCTGTGAGGGCTTCGGTCACAACCGCCCCAACACCAATGGCACTGGCGTCGATGACCTCGGTCCCGAACGGGAGGTCGAGGGAGACCTCAGCCGAGGATCAACTCGAGTCAGATCGGCTCAGCCTCCGGGATCGAGGTCGGGGTGGATTAACCGATGAGACTGGCCATCAGCGCCTGCTGCTGCTCCAAGAAGGCAGACATGCTGCGCTCCAAGGCCACCATTCTGAGACCGAGCTCAGAGGGCTCCACAGCCTCCGGCTCGATGCCGGTTCTCCCAGAGGAGAGTCAACGAGGACAACAGCAGTTAACTTCCTCAGCGGCTCCGTGCGAGGCACCTTTGCAGGCCACTCCGTCTCCGAGGGCCCGGGGCGGCGGTCGGGACTCCGCAACCTGGCCCACAAGGACCCAGGCCTATCAGAGGCATCCAACGATGACGCCCTCGCGAACTTCTTCTTCCGCTGGTGTTCCTTCGAGGGAGACCCCTGTTCAGAAGACCCCCGACGATGCTCAGAGTCAGACAGCTCCCGAGATGTCGAGGCTTCTGACAAGGTCCGGACCCGGGTGGATGCGGACTCGGATAAAATCCTTTCACGCTGCTGCTGCCTACTTCTGAGTGCCTTAGAAGACATCTTGCCGCATGGGCCACAGGCCATCGGGTCATGGTCGGCCCAAAGGCAGTGGAGGCAGCAGTCATGTGTGTCGGTGAGGGACATTAACTTTTTACACCGATCACACTTCTTAAACCCACTGGCAGCCATCGGGGGGAAAAAGGGCCCCTGCGAGGTCAAATGACCGGGCTGTCAGTGAAAAAGAAAAAAAGGCACGAACGCTAGTCACTAAGGACAAAAAACTAAAAATACTGACCGACTCAATACCGGTGTACCGAACCGAGGCGGGAAGGGGAACCGGCGTTGAACCGAGCTGAAGAAAATAATCTTCAGGAGATTTGACGCACTTTTTCCACGAGGGAATTTGGACCACATCCAATGGGCTCTGCAGAAAAAGGGAGACTGAGCAAGATGGCACCCTTGGGCAGGAAGGGGACTGCGCATGCGTGATGCAATCCCAAAGGCTTTCTTTGAAAGCTGGGGAATTGCTCCGCATGAGGGCTCCATTGGTGCCGACGTCACCCATATGTGAGGACTGACTTCCTGCTTGTTCCTGGAGAACTATTATTAAAGAGGACCTGGGAAATTCACTGCTTGCCCCGGGACAAGCATCGCGGAACCTGTGCGCCTTTTTGGGAATCTGTCAGGTACCTGGATTGGGCACTGTTGGAAACGGGATTCTGGGCTTTAGGGACCTTGGTCTGCCTCAGTATGGCGCAGAGCTTAGGAAACATGCTGCTAAATATGCCAAACAAGAGAGGCTCAACAGCGCCCATGCAGCACCTTTCACTTCCATAAAAACAGGAACAACTTGGCGCCCCAACACAGCACTTCCCACCCTTTGAAAAACAAAAGATACTTTGTGAACAAGAAGGGCTTGGCAACCCCAACTCCTGAAATTGCACACTGGACCAGCATGATGTTAACGTAAATATACATTCTGCAAAAAAACAAAGGAAATGCAAGATGCTCGTACACCAAGGAACTAAAAGAAAAAGTGAAAACCATGGCACATAGTACCAAATTATAAAATAACATTTTATTTTATTATAAACTGTGTTATGGTTCTCACTTTTTCTTTTTGAATATATATTCTGCATCCTCAACAATGGGTGCAGAGCAGATGTAGGACAGTCACCCACAGAACTCAATATATTTAAAAAAATCTGTTTCAGGTCATCTAACAAACAAACATTCTCCAGTAACAGACATATTGGGAACTAATATAAAACCCTACAAAAGTCATTGAAGCTCTACAAGGCCAAATCTACCATACCATACCTGGATAAACTTCCAAAACTCACATAAGGAACCTACCCAGAAAAACAACGCACTATAAATACGTACACCTATTTGAACATCCATACACCTATTTGAAAAGCTGAACAAGTCAAATTACTACAGTACATAAAGATTGCACAAAGTCCAGTCATTAAATTGAAAATAAAATAATTTTTTCTACCTTTGTTGCCTGACCATTTTATTCTCTGATCATGCTGGTCCTGATCTGAGGCTTCTGCTTTACTGTCTTCTCTTAGCTCTCTTTCTATGGTCTATAGTCCATCTGCCATTCCCCTCATGTGTTTCCTTCCAGCCCCCCTCTCCCCCCCCCCCCCCCCCCGTTTCAGCCTCATTTCAGCCCCCACTTTCCCCTATATTAGCTCCCCCGCAGACTCACCCTCTCCTTTCCCTGGCAGCCACGGCTCCTGCCTCTTGGTGAGCCGTGGCTGTGAAGGCTCCACACTGGTTTCAGCTTTATTTAAACTGAATATCGCTAGCACAGCCACAGCTCACTAAGAGGTAGGACCCGCGACTGCCAGTGAAAGGAGAGGGTGAGCTGCCGCTGCTGAGAAGCGGACTCAGCAGCAGCAGCAACTTGTGCATTTGTTGGTTTGTTTGTTTGTTTTTTTACTTTTAAATGCGGAATGAGGTAGCTGTTTTAGGGGCATTTTTTCCCCCCTGAGGCAGCCACCTCACTCCATCTCATTATAGAGCCAGCCCTGGAATTAACCTCCACGGAGGGCAGCTTTATAACAGGTTGCCTATGTGTGAAGGCTTCACAGGTGCCTATTTTGATCCTACTTTATACAGTCACAGATGCAGTTAAACAGAAACCGTGGACATTTACACTTGCTTAGGAGCAGGCATAAATGTTAACATGTACAGCACAAATGTAAATCACAACTCTGCCTATGTTCCATCCAAACTTCTCTCCTGAACATGCCTAGTCAAAAGCTAGGTATGCTCCTAGTTGCACCATGTATACTTTTATGCATGACCTTATTTTACAAGAGGCTTGTTATGCATGTAAATCCACGTTTTGTGTAGAAGAGATTTACAAATTTACCTCCGTACTGTATGCATTATATATATATATCTCCAGGGTTTGAAAAATCCCAGGCACCAGAAGGAGCAGGGGAGGGTTATACCTGAACAAATAGTGTTCTATTTCTTGAACTTCTGGTATGAACTCTTCTTTGTTAGAAACAAATCGAGGTTGGAATTTTCTATCTTGATAATCATACAGTATCACAATCATTAGGCTGGTTCTTTCATCTGTCTGAAACGGTAAAACAAATATGTAGAGAAAAAAATCATAAACATAAGCCACTTCAACATTTCATACCATACATACAGCTCCTGTAACATATAACGAAGCAGGTATTCTCAACAACAATGTACTATAGGTATTAAGAGTACAATATTTGAATACCATATTTTCACACATATAATGCGCATTATATGCATTTTTGCAGAAACCATGCCCCCCCTGTATGTTATATGCATGTGCGCATTATATACATAATTATCAACACACCATGAAAAGAAATTCAAATAACTTAACTTTTTTATAATTTCTTTATTTCTGAAATGCTGAATTTCAATGGGACTAAATGCAAGTAAATGAAACTAAATGAGACTAAATTAGACTAGGCCAATTCCAGTTCAATCAACATCATCTGACTCAACGAACCCTTCAAAGTCCATTCCCTCTTCACTGTCGGTATTTATTTATTTAATTGTTTCATTGTTGAAATGTCTAAAAGTCAACTGCAGATGCTCTTCTGTGATTTCTGAAGTGATGCCGTCATCACTGTTATCAGCATCTTCATCTTCGTCATCGGTACCTGAATGTATCTTATTCTGCTGGTAGACAATCCCAGCTTTTCTGAAGCCGTTGAGGATGGTTTGTGGCATCATTTTACCCCAAGCAGAAGACTCCCATTTGTAGACTTCCGAAAACTGCACCTGTTTCAGTCTTCCTGATGGTATGAATTCGTAAATCCCAGACTGCACCCATTCATTCCACTTTCTTCTCATGAACGTCTTGAAATGGTAGTTAACTGCTATATCTATCGGCTGTAGCTTGCAGGTAAGATCGCCAGGTATTAAAGCTACGTGGGCACCAGCGGAGTTCATATAATTTTGAACATCCTTTTTCTTTGTGGGCAGCCATGGCATCAAAAATTAGTAAGGACTTCTTGGAGAAGAATCTCCCCTGCCTGGCCCTATAACATTTATCAACCCATACTTTCATATGGTCACAGTACATCCATCCCTTCCCATTGCAATGGACAACCACTTCATGGGACCTGGTAATTCTCTTGAAAACTACCATTGGCTTTAATTTCATCCCACTTGCAGTGCATCCAAGGACAACAGTGAGACGGGCCCTCACATGCCCAGTGGTTGTAATGGCTATAGTTTTCGTACCTGAAGTAGATACAGTCATGGTGGCAGGGTTGTCGAAAGACAATGGAACCTTGCCCATATTTATAAGTCCACTGCAGAGATACCATGTTTAGAGATTTCTCTGAAGACAAATTCACAGAAGTCTTTCATCTTTTGCTCCCAGTCATCTGGAAGTCACCGGCCTACAGTGGTTCTCTTTCTCACCGAGTCCATTTCTTTTTATGAATCTAGAAATCCAAGTGAAACCTGCTTTGAAATCAGTGATTCCTCTTTCATTTGCCAGAAGCTTCACTTTGATCTGAATTGAGACAGTAGAGACAGTTTGATTTTGTTCCCTTGAGAAAGAACCCAATCTCTCAAGTCATTCTCCAGTTTAGGCCATTTTACTTTGGACTCACAACATGCGTGTTTTCAGGGGTTCATATTCTCGAGCTCCTTCTCTCCCTTCTCCATTCACGAATGGTCATCTCTCTAACCTCAAACTCGCTGCTGCTCTGTTGCTTGTTTTTTCTGCTCTCACGACAACTAAGTTTGAAGTCGGCGGTGTAGGACTTGTGTTTCATTCCTGGCATGGTCAGTAGCAAAAAGAGTGTGTGTAGATGCATTATCCAAAAATTCTCAAACAGAATGGCATTATTTCCGCACGTTATATAGGTGGGTGCATGATTTGCGTGAAAATACGGTACTTCCCGATTCACAAGGCTTAATATCTTCTCTTATATAGCAGGACTGAAAAGTCAGTCTTGTTCTGTTCCATTTTTTCTGCTTGCCTGATCAGTATACAAGCACTCTGGAAAGCAATGAAAGGTTATCACAAAGTCTGCTACATGGTGTGTTAAAGGTTTGGATCCGTGATCCTGCTGGGGTTCAAAATACTGGCAGCCTTAACTATAAGAGCTCAAATGTTCAACTCATTAAATCCATTCCCTTCTATAATGATACATTTTTTTCTCATATGCCACGCAAGACTTCCTTCCTCTTAACTTGCCTCCTTAAAAAAACAGCTCAGTACCATTTCTCTAATTCTGGACCAAGCTCTCTAATTTTTTATTCAACTGAACTGCCATTAATGCGTGATGCAGTAGGTGTCAATAAATTTTTCCTAATATTTTTATTTGGATTATGATTATGATAAACAACTCACTGTAGGTTGCGATTCCATTTTAGAAGGCCCAGAAAAAAATTACAGCAAATTAATTTTCAAGACCACATAGGGGCTCCCTTCTTCAGATGGGATGTGTGCTCTTGAACACTCAGAAAGCATTAGAATTTCCAAAGACTCCAATTTTGTCCAGGATTAACACAGTCACTGGAATTTTATCCTAAAATAAAGCACAGTTACTTACCTGTAACAGGTGATCTCTGGGAACAGCAGGAATAAGTCTTCACATATGGGTACGTCGGTACCGACGGAGCCTGCACAGGAATGCTCCCCAGCATCCAATCAGAAAGCTTTTGGGAGCATCCCTCGCGCCTGCGCACTGCCTTCCCGCCTTTTCCACTGCCTCTCCTCAGTTGAGTTTCATAGCTGAGACAAAAGGAGAGAAAGAGGAAAGGAAGATAGAAAGATAAATACAACTCCTAGGGGAGGTGGGTGGGTTGTGAAGACTTATTCCTGCTGTTCCCAGAGATCACCTGTTACAGGTAAGTAACTGTGCTATCTCCAGGAACAAGCAGGAATGAATCTTCACATATGGGGACTCCCAAGTTAAGATGCCTGGAGCCCTAACATGTTGAAGATTGAAAACATGCTACCCCTCATATGGCCAGGCATCCTTAGGATGGAGGGCAGGAGTTGAAAAGAAAGGAGCTGTTGAAAAAACAGCTAAGTTAAGAAAAGACTACCCGGAAGGAGTCCCTGTATGTATGATCATTATCAAAAGATATATTGAAATGAACAATCAGAATAATATTGGAATGAACAATCACCATATGATGCTCACCTACTGGATTGCAGGTAGTAGAGAGGCTGATGGAGTCTACTGGGGATCCAGTAGAATAATGTTCAAGGTGACCTCACTGGAGTGAAGATGGAGGTCCACATCTGGAAGTGAGAGGTAACCCCAGGATTTAATTGGGGTAACTCAAACACTGCAGGTCTTCAGTGGGAAGCTTTATGGAAAGCTGAAAACTCTTTTGGCTACAGAATTATTTAGAGGTAGGAGCAAAAGAGGAAGACTAACCGATTTGGACGAACAGACCTAGTCCTTGAAGGAGGAAAGGGTATGAGAAGAACCCTATACTCCTAGAAAGGACAGATGTTTGAGGAATTGAATCTGAAATCCACTGAAGATCCACCATGTCTTTCCTAACTGGTGAGAGGTAGGAAGACATTGGGGCATGGAGCTTCAGGGATACGTAAACCTAGGATACGGTAGGGCTGTCAGTACCACAGCAGTGGTTGTGTGCAAAAATATCCGAAACATACTGTGGAACAGTATGAAGCTGTGCAAGCCCACTGTCAGAACATGCAGGAAGGTAAAGCACAGTTACTTACCTGTAACAGGTGATCTCTGGGAACAGCAGGAATAAGTCTTCACATATGGGTACGTCGGTACCGACGGAGCCTGCGCGGGAACGCTCCCCAGCTTCCCAAAAGGAAAGCTTTTGGGAGCATCCCACAGCGCCTGCACGCTGCCTTCCCGCCTTTCCTAACCAGCTCTCCTCAGTTCGAGTTTAAAGCTGAGGCAATAGAGAGAGAGAGGAAAGGAAAGATAGAAAAAGAGATACAACTCCTAGGGGAGGTGGGTGGATTGTGAAGACTTATTCCTGCTGTTCCCAGAGATCACCTGTTACAGGTAAGTAACTGTGCTATCTCCAGGAACAAGCAGGAATGAGTCTTCACATATGGGGACTCCCTAGCTAAGATGCCTGGGAGATCCCCAAGGATATGAGACCCTGGGAAGGGGTCTACTTCCTCCTATGGATCTCAGGCATCCATCCAGGGAAGGAGGGTAGGAGTTGTTTAAGAATGGAACAGGTGTTTGAGGACAGCCTGACCAAACAAGGCATCCCGGCGGGAGTCCTTGTCCAAGCAGTAATGGGCTGTGAAGGCATGAACCGAGGCCCAGGTGGCTGCTCGACAGATATGGTCGATGGACACAGAATTTAGATGAGCCATAGAGGTGGCCATGGCCCTCACATTATGAGCTGTGACATGGCTCTCCAGAGAAAGGTTCTTACTCTGGTAGGCGAAAGAAATACACCGAGCAATCCAATTGGACAGTGTTCTCTTGGAGACTGGAAGTCCCAAATGAGAAGGATCAAAAGCATCAAAAAGCTGGGAAGACTTTCTATGTTGCTGTGTCCTGTGTAAGTAAAAAGCAAGAGCTCTTTTACAATCCAGAGTATGAAGATTCCTCTCTGCATTGGATGCATGAGGAGCTGGAAAAAAGACAGGTAAATATACCTCTTGATTAAGATGAAAAGGCGAGACCACTTTAGGCATAAAGTGTGGATTTGTCCTAAGGACTACCTTATCATGATGGAACCTTGTATAAGGTGGATTAGCCACTAATGCCTGCAGTTCACTGATGCGGCGAGCTGAAGTGACTGCAATGAGGAAAATAACCTTCCAGGAAAGAAACTTCAAGGAGGTAGTGGCTAAGGGTTCAAAAGGTGGCTTCATAAGCTGACCAAGAACCAAATTTAAGTCCCATGCCACCGGAGGAGGCCTAATGGGAGGTTTAGTTAAAGTTAGGCCTCCCATGAATCTTGCAATGAGAGGATGAGAGGAAATAGGTTGTCCATTGATGGGCTTAAGGGATGCTCCAATAGCATTCAAATGGACTCTTACTGAATTCGTTTTAAGGCCTGCATTAGAAAGATGCAGGAGATAGTCTAACAGAGAATTCAAAGGTAGTGCTAGAGGGTTAAGACCCTTTTCAGCACACCAAATGGAAAACCTCTTCCATTTAAAAGCATAAGAACGCCTGGTGGAAGGTTTTCTGGAAGCATGGAGGATATCCTTCACTTGTTGAGAAAGATTCCAGTCTTGAAGGTCTAGGCCTTCAGTAACCAAGCTCTGAGGTGTAGGGACTTGGGGTTTGGGTGCCACAAAGTCCCTTCCTCCTGGGACAGAAGGTCTGGAGCAGCTCCCAAGTCCAGGGAGGGGGCTTGGGAGAGATGTAGAAGTAGAGGGTACCACACTTGGCGTGGCCAGCATGGAGCTATGAGGATCATAGATCCTTGATCCCTCTGGAGTTTGAACA
Source organism: Ichthyophis bannanicus (assembly GCA_033557465.1). Taxonomy (NCBI): domain Eukaryota; kingdom Metazoa; phylum Chordata; class Amphibia; order Gymnophiona; family Ichthyophiidae; genus Ichthyophis; species Ichthyophis bannanicus. The sequence continues at coordinate 1,510,193,725 of CM066032.1, read as the reverse complement.
GAGTCTTGGGAATCAAGGGAATGGGTGGAAATGCATACAGGAGGCCCTGACCCCAATGAAGGAGAAAGACATCCTTGGCCTGAACTCCCTGACACGGAATTCTGGAACAGAACCGGGGAAGTTTGGCATTCCATGGACTTGCAAAGAGGTCTATGTCCGGGGTTCCCCATTCTTGGAAGATTCTGAGTACCTGATCCATGTGCAGGGACCATTCGTGTGGAAGCAGAACTCGACTGAGTCTGCCCAAGAGCTTTGGACTCCTGGGAGGTATACTGCCAGGAGATGGATTTGATGCTCTCTGGCGAAGGCCCACAATCTTAAAGCTTCGTTGCAAAGCAACAGAGAGCCAGTTCCTCCTTGCTTGTTTATGTAAAACATGGCTACTTGATTGTCCGTATGAATGAGGACTGTCTTGTAGCTGAGGAGGGTATGAAAGACCTTGAGAGCTAGAAAAACTGCTCGAAGCTCCAAGTGGTTGATATGAAGAGAGGTCTCCTGTGGGGACCAAGTGCCTTGAGTGGAGAGGTCCTGAAGATGGGCTCCCCAACCTGTTTGGGAGGCATCTGTTGTGAGGGTTGCTTGGGGCAACAACTGTTGGAAGGGGGACCACAGCAACAAATTTTGAGTGGACATCCACCATTGGAGAGACCAAAAGAGACGTTTGGTGGTTGCTATTTGGTCTGAGAGAGCTCCTGAAGCTTGAGTCCACTGGGTGGACAAAGTCCATTGAGCTGCTCTCATGTGTAGGCGAGCATAGGGTACCACATGCACTGTGGAAGCCATGTGGCCTAGCAGTTGTAGCATCTCCCTGGCAGTTAAGTGGCTCTTTGACTGAATCTGGGAGGCTAACTGCACTAAACGTTGGCAACGGGCCTGGGGAAGGTAGGCCCTTGCAGTAGTGGTATCCAACCAGGCCCCTATGAATTCTAGGGACTGAGTAGGGGTGAGCTGAGACTTTGGGAGGTTTACCACAAGTCCCAGATACTGCAGAATGCACCTTGTGCGGTCCAAAGAAATCTGGGCCTCTGACTGAGATGGAGCTCGAATGAGCCAGTTGTCCAGGTATGGGAGGACAAATATTCCCAGAGTGCGTAGAAATGCAACAACTATTGCCATGCATTTGGTGAACACTCTTGGAGCAGAGGCCAGACCGAAAGGAAGGACTCTGTATTGGTAATGTTTTCCTTGGAAAAGAAACCGCAGGAATCTTCTGTGAGAGGGATGGATGAGGACATGTGTGTACGCATCCTTGAGATCTAGAGAACAAAGCCAATCCTGACTTTGAAGGTATGGAAGGAGAGTGCCCAGAGAAAGCATCTTGAACTTCTCCCTGCATTGAAACTTGTTCAATTCTCTGAGATCTAAGATGGGCCTGTATCCCCCTGTCTTCTTTGGGATGAGAAAATAGGGGGAGTAGAACCCTGACCCTTGATGAAGAAGAGGAACTTCTTCTATCGCCCCTTGGGCAAGAAGGGTAGCTACCTCTTTACCTAGAAGGTCGAGAAGAGATGTGGGAGAATTGAAGTGTCTCACCATAGTGTGGGGAGGAAGGTCTGAGAAATGAAGCTTGTAGCCCTCTCTTATGATGGAGAGGGTCCACTGCTCTGATGTTATCTGCTCCCATCTGGGAGCAAAATGAGCCAACCTTCCTGGAATGGCGAGAGGCTCTGGCTGATTTAGAGCCAGAAAGGCTAAGTCCTCTAGCATCAAGTCAAAAACCCTGAGGGGGTTGGGCTTGCTGAGTTGCAGCAGCCCCTGTAGGTTCAGGTCTGGCCTGTTTAGGTTGCTGACGCTTAGTGGAAAAGCGACCTGTAGAAGATTGTTGGCCAGAAGTAGAAGGAAATCTGCCCTTTTTAAAGAAAGACTTTTTAAAAGGCTTTTTCTTGGCAGGAATGGAGGTTGACTTTGAAAGTCTATCCAGAGCAGAGTTTTCTGCATCCATTTGAGTGGCTTTTATTTGCCACTCTTTGCCAAATAGGTTTTCACCTGTACAGGGAAGATTTCCTAAGCCATCTTGAACCCAGGGTTCTAAATCAGAAGCCTGGAGCCAAGCAATTCTGCGGACAGCTATGGCAATGCCTGAGGCTCTGCTGGCACCTTCAAAGGAGTCAAAAGCTGCCCTGTTGGAAAACTTTGAAATGTCTTGAGTATGCTTAAGCCAAATGAGGAATTCCTCCCTTTTATCCTCTGGAAGAAAAGGGAGGAAAGTCTGCAGTTTTTGTGCAACTTCTTTTAGAAACATACCCATGTAAAGGCTATATGAGTTGATTCTGGCAATAAGCATACTGGCTTGGAAGATTTTCCTACCAAAAGCATCCAAGGTCCTGCATTCTCTTCCTGGAGGAGCAGAAGAGTGTCTCTTTGTACTCTTTATCCTCTTCATAGCTGACTGCACCACAATGGAATGGTGAGGAAGCTGAGTTTTTTGAAATCCAGGACAAGGAGGGACACGATACATAGTGTCCAATCTGCAAGAATGAGGAGAGAGAGTGAGAGGAGTCTCCCATAGATCAATCATGTGTTCATAAAGAATCTCATGAATTGGTAAGGTGACTGCCTCTTTAGGAGCTCTAGAATAGCCTAAAATATCCAATTTTTTAGCTCTAGGCTCCGATTCAGAAGTTACTGAAATAGAAAGTCCTTTAGCTACTTCTCTTATGAAGTCTTGAAAGGACAAGTCCTCTGGAGGAGACATTCTTTTTGGAGAAGGCGGCTCTTCAGGAAGGGCTATGGATACTTCAGGAGACTCGTCTGATGTATCAGAATCATCAGAGGAATCAAAGTATCGCCTGTCAGGGTGCTCTTCCAACGCTCGATACGCGTATCGAGCAGTATCGACATCGGGCGTCCCCGGTACCGGATCGGTACCGGTAAGCCCTGGACAAGGAACCACTGTAGCCTGTATCCTAGTCGATGTCGATGCAGTCGGTACCGGTATCGGCGCTGGTGCCAGTACCGGAGCCAATACAGACAACGGAGCTTGTTTCGGTACCAGCGGCGTCGCAGCTTGAATGAAGGCCGTAATAGCCTGCTGCATGGACAGAACATTGTGATCCATCGACGCCATGAATGCCTGGAAGTCGGTACCGGGGGATTGTGCCGGTACCCCAGAGCATTCTAACAGGTGATCGGTCGAGGCCGTGCCATCGATGTCAACCTGTAAACCCATAGGAGGAGCTTTGGAAGCCGGAGCTTCCCGCCGGGGTTGTTTTGCTGGTGCAGGATCCTCAAGGGCAAGCCCGGAGGCATCTCGATGCTTGGAGGGAGATCTACCCTTCGAGGACCTGCTAGGTACATGTTTGGTTACCTGAGATCCATCAGGAGAAGAAGACCTGGAAGATGTCGATGCTACCGACGCTGCATCAGCGGGAAACAGCACATGGAGCTTAGCTGCTCGGTTCTGTAAACCCCATTTAGACATTAGTGAGCAGGACGGACAATACGGAATGGAGTGTTCAGGACCCAAACATTTAAGACACCATTCATGGGTATCTGTAACAGAAATAGTACCGCTACACTTGGTGCATTTTTTGAACCCAGAGGCTGGTTTTTCCATGAGGGAAATTTTCTTGTAGGCCCTGAGGCCCAAGAGGAAAAATACACTAAGGGGCTTGTTTACCAAGCCGCGATAGCGATTCGCGATCGTTATCGGAGCCGCGGCCCCATTGAAATCAATGGGGCCGCGGCTCTGATAACGATCGCGAACCGCTACCGCGGCTTTGTTAACAAGCCCCTAAGTGAAGAAAAATAGATATATATATTTTTTTTTTTTAAAGAAAGAAGAGAAAAAAGACCGGCGGTACCAGTCCGGAGTCGGGGAAGGCAGACATGCGACCAAAGAAATAAAATAAAATAAAGAACTTCTTCAGCGGTGACAGGGCTCGACCTGCTGGCTCCGCGGCAAAGAAGAACTGAGGAGAGCTGGTTAGGAAAGGCGGGAAGGTAGCGCGCAGGCGCTGTGGGATGGTCCCAAAAGCTTTCCTTTTGGGAAGCTGGGGAGCGTTCCCGCGCAGGCTCCGTCAGTACCGACGTACCCATATGTGAAGACTCATTCCTGCTTGTTCCTGGAGATAAACCTTTATGAGCATAGACAGTCAGGAGATAAGTATGGAAATACATATCTACCTAAAATAAGTATCTGGACAGATACACACACATATACACATCTATCTATCTATCTATATCTATATCTATATATCTATATCTATCTATCTATATCTCTATATCTATATCTATCTATATCTATCTATCTATAGATAGATATATATGGGTATATAGATATATATATCGATCTATAATAAGATCTAAAGGGCGTAGCATATGCACACTTAGCTGACAGACATATACATCTATAGAGATGTATATAGGTATATATATATATGTATATATAGATATATATACCTGAATATATAGGTCTAAAGATAGATGCCTGCAATAAGCAGACAGAGTTATGCATATCAGGACATTCACATGGAGATGTGAAGGGAAAAGATTCATCCAAGAACAAGGAGGTGAAACCTACTTGAGAAAATAGAGAATCTATTCCCCCAGGAATGATGATAAAGGAATGCTATCCAGTGAATTACCAGGATGGTTATGTGAAAAAACAGAGGATAATATTAGTCTGTAAACAGCAAGTCCGGAGTCCTGTGGAACTCCAGCATGGTAAAAGGACAGAAACGCATAGAATGAGATACCAGGTTGACCTACATGAGGGACATGGGAGATATCAGGCGTTTTTCAGAGTAATATGATCTGTCCTTGAAGTATCAGGATACCATGAGGACAAGCTGTAAGAAAAGAAGAGTATATTCCCTAAGGGATGGGATAACTCTCAGACTTTCATGTGGAGAAGGCTTATGTCCTCCTCCCTCTTTTTTTTATTTTTTTTTTTAAAAAGAAGATAGCAGGGTATGAAGAACCCTCACAGTCATAGGGGATGACTGAGGAAGCACTTTTCAACCACGATGGATAGTCATTCGAGAAACTCTATGCTCTCTAGCAAGGGCCCATAGTGGAAAGCTTCTCAGCAGGACTGCAGAGAGCATTATGCAGGAGAACTGGGATGTAGAACTGGCCGATGGAGAAAACTGACAGCCACGTCCATTACGTGCCAAACTCAGAGATTGGAGATGGCAAGGGTTTAAAAGATAGTGTAAGAAGCCTGTAGTGAAAACGATTATCCAAGAAAGATGTAGAAAACTGTCTTGGAATCACTACTAAGGCCAGACAGGAGTGGTGGAAGACAAGACTGGGACTTGTGGGAAAGTACCAGTAGGCAAGCACTGGAACTCCTGCATGGGCAGCTACTAAAAAGGACAACAGAGAGAGTCGGTCTGTGTCAAACAGAGAGAACAGACTGAATAAAGATAGCAAGCTGTCTCTATCTGCAGAGCTGCCCAGATAAAGAAAGGAGTTTATTCAGGAGAAGAAACTCTACAGTGAAAAGAAAGACAAGAAGTCTTTCAAGGGTAAGGTACCACTCGTACAGGGGAAAAACCTGGCGAAGAGGGTAGATAGAAGCTGAAGAAGGACTTACCACATGGTAAGTCCATGGAAGGAAAAAATTTATGCTGGTACAGAGAAACTATCATGTGATAGTTGCTAAACCTCTCTTCTAGTCTGGAAGAGGTGGAGAACTCTGTAACTTATAGACATGAATAACCTGACAGTTCAGCATAGTGAAGAGTAAATGGATTTCCTGAGAATAGGAATCCATGAGCAGAGTTTTGAATGGAAAAACAGTGAAAAACTTCTGCTGAAAAGAAATTAACTGTAGTTATAAAAAGATAATCAGAAACCTATGGTTACTGTTTTTATTCTGCCTGGCTAGAGTTTGGATTCTTCAGACCAGGGCGAGACTTCCCCTGCTTGGGAACATCCGAATGATGGGCAGGTGAAGAGGAAAACCTCTTTCTTTTAGGGAAAGAAGGTCTGGTAGGGCATTTTCTACCTGCTGAGGAAGGAGAGGGCTTAGGATGGCCCTCAGAAACAGGAAAGTCAGTGGAGCAATGAGCAACCTGACGTGAGGACTCCTTATTGAAGAGATTGTCTCCAGTACAATTTCCCAGTCTTTGTTGTGCCCATCTATTCAAGTCAGATGCTTGGAGCCAGGCTTTATGACGTGCTCCTATGGCTATAGCAGAAGTTCTGCTAACAGACTCGAACGAGTCTAGGGAAGCACGAGAAAGAAACCAAGAGATATTTTGGCTATGACTAAGAAGTAAGGAATAGTCTGCAGCCTTGGGCTCTGATAGAAAAGGAGTCAAAAGAGATAATTTCTGTGTGACCGCCTGAAGGGATAGACTCATATAGAAAATATATGAGAGAATCCTTGCTGCCAGCATAGATGTTTGGAAGGTTCGACGTCCAAAGGCATCTAGTGTTCTAGATGCACGCCCTGGCGGGAAAGAAGAATGTTTTTTCTTGCTTTTTACCTTCCTCATTGCTGATTCCACTACAATGGAATGATGGGGAAGTTGAGGCTTTTGAAATCCTGGAGAGGGGGGCACCTGATACAGAAGATCAGTTGCTGTAGGAGGTTTTTCCCATACCCTCAGAAGAAGATTCTGCAAAGAGTGATGTAAAGGAAGCATTATATTTTCCTTTCCTGCAGAAAAACCCTGAGAAGACTCATAGCCAGGGATAGGAATATTAAGGAAGGTTGCTATGTCAAGGAGAAATTTCCAATGGGAACCATCCCTGGACAGGCTAAATTTGAAAAGGTAGCCTGGGCACCGGAGGACGTACCTGTCCGGTGTAGAACAGGATTTGTAATAGATGGACACTGGAACTGGCAATTATGAGTTGAGACAGTCAGTAGTGCATCGTCCATGCCAGGTATCGACTCCAAACTAGGTATAGAGAGGAGCGATCCAGGTGAAAAAAGCATGGAAGAAGCTGGTTCCGATGATACTGTAGGTACCGGCATAGATACCGATACCAGTGGTTGCGCCGGCATCGAAGGCGAAACCGACACCGAAGCAGCTCAAGCGGTACCGAGGTAAGTAAAATCCCTTGGTGATTATCCTCAGTACCGTGTATTTGGAATCGGTAAATATCGGTTCCGAGATGCGTCGGTACCCAGTCATCTAGACTAGATATCGATTCCAGACTCGGCATCGAAGGGAGCGAGTCTATCGATGCATGTCTCGAGAGTACCGACGTCGGTGATGGTATCGGCGATCTTGCCGATACAGGAAAATCAATCTGGGTCGTATCGTTCGGTCCCGAAGGTACCGGGACGCCAGATGACGATTCCTGGTGAAGAGTAGATCACTCAACACCGGAGCAGATGCCGGGGTATCGGTACCGCTGGAAGCGGATGCCACCACCGAGCATGGCTCAGATACAGGAAAGTCAATCTGAGTCGTATCGATCGATCCCGAAGGTACCGAGGATGCCCGATGACGATCCTTGGTGAAGAGTGAATCACTCAACACCGGTGCCGATGCCGGGGTATCGGTACCGCTCGAAGCAGATGCCACCACCGAGCATGGCTCAGGTATGTTCTGTGAGGGGTGAGCCCCAGGAACAACCTGAAACCCCTGAAATGCTTTGGAGCCCGGAGACTCCCGCCGGGGTTTTAATGCCAATGGGGTCTTGAGGGCAAGGCCGGAGCCATCATCATGCTTGGCATGAGACCTACCACTCAAGAATTGGCTAGTCTTAACAGACTGTTTGTGGGTTACCTGATCCTGTAGAGAAGAAAAAACTGGTGCCCGTACTTTGGGAGGGAAAACGGTATCGAGGGAAACTCGAAAGAGGGAAGGTCTTCTCATAGTTTTGCAGCCTGATTGCTCAGGGGAAAAAGGGTCAGGACCCAAACAGGTTAGACACCAGGAATTGGAGTCTAAAAGGAAAACTGTGTTTCCACAGTGAAGGCACTTCTTAGGAGAAGAAGGCTCCATGATGGAGAGGCCTTGCAGGCCCAAAAAATTCAAGACAGAAATAGAGGGAAAAATTCCCTGAATTTAAGAAAAAACCCACCGGCGGTACCGGTGGCGGCGGGAAAAACAGCCGCGACCACAAGAAACAAGAAATAAAGAATTTGAAGAAAAAAGTTTCTGCGGTGACAGGAGGACGTCCTGCCGGCGCCGCGGAAAAACGAAAACTGAGGAGAGGCAGTGGAAAAGGCGGGAAGGCAGTGCGCAGGCGCAAGGGATGCTCCGAAAAGCTTTCTGATTGGATGCTGGGGAGCATTCCCGTGCAGGCTCCGTCGGTACCGACGTACCCATATGTGAAGACTCATTCCTGCTTGTTCCTGGAGATTAGACGGTACCAATGGCCCATTCATCTGCTCTTCAAGGAAACTCAGATTACTTTACCTCCTGGTTGCAGACATGAATCTCCCAGCTCATCTGAGACCAAATATTCTCCTATTACCCTTTCCCCATCTGAACTCTAGATTGCTATAACATGGGAAGCATTAGGATAAAAAGATTTCAACTGGATCCATGTCATAAGGCTAATATTGGTTTTCTTCTACTGTGTACATGTACTTTATTTCTGTAACCTCTCTCAAGTCATTTCACTGGCTCCCAATAGGTTTCCACAAACAGTTCAAACTTTTCCTACTAATCTATAAAAATGAATTCACTCTGCAGCTCCTCATTGCCTCTCCTCGCTCATTTCTCCATACAATCCACCTTAGGAACTCTGCTCAGATAAATCAATCTTATCTGTTCCCTTCTCTTCTACTGCCAACTCCAGATTCCGTTCTTTCCACCTTGCTGCAACTTACAGTATGCATGGAAACAGGGGTGGCTCAAGAGTGTTGCGGGGCCCTGTGTGGAGACTAATTGAGATCCTCATTTGCATAAATATTTGCATATCCACTGGGCTTGGTTTGTATAATCTAATTTATTTTATTTTAAAATGTATACGCTGGCCATCGAAAATTTTAAGTGGCTTTCAAAGAAGTGCTTCACAAGCCTCTTTTTTGTCCTAACAATGACTTAGGGGCATGTTTACTAAACATTAATGTGTGAAGTGCCACTGTACCCATAGACATAAATGGATGTTGCTGCACTTAGCACACATTCAAATTTGTGAAAGCACATTAATCTTTAGTAAACATGTCTCTTAATGAGTGTCTGAAAACCATTTGCATGTACAGTGAGGATAAAGAAAGGCTACCAGGGCTCAATTCCCACTAGCACTCCTTGTGGCCTTGGGCAAGTCACTTAACCCTCCATTGCCTCAGAAAAATCCAAGTTATCAATGTCCCTGTTTAAGTTACAATATAAACCGCTTTGACTAAATGATAAAGTGGTATAAAAAACCTGTTAAATAAATATATACCATGTTTCTGCAATACTGTCTACCAGTACCAAGGGCCAGGTTCATTATTACAAAACCCTGTTCATTTAGAACCCATAGCAAACCTGCCATATCATAACAGCACTACCAGGACTCACAATGCACCTAGCCTTATTTATCAAAAGGTAGCGCTACAAATATTAAACCAATACATCTTACTGAGAAAAGAGAATAAGTGAGTCTACTACACAGAAACTAGACAAACAGAATAGCACAGTTCTTTCATACATGCAAAACAGACAGTGTCAAAAATACAGAACAAGGAATCACGATTTAAAAATATGTAGACAATAATTGAACAGGGAATCCCAAAAGTCAAACTCTGAATGTACCACAACACTGGAAAATTTAAACTATGAAATTCATTTTCTCTTACAATGAACAAAGTGCAAAGACATCAGAATACATTTCCCAGAGCAGACATATTCCAGTTAATAAATTCAAAATAAAATACTTTTTTTTCTATCTTTTGTTGTTTGAGCATTTTATTTTTCAGTCGCAATTGCTCCAGTCTGCGTTCATCTCCTCTGCTAAATCTCTATTGTCTGCTGCCCATGTCCTTTCTTCTCTTCTCTTCTTTTTCCATTTTCTGTCTGACATACTAATCTTTCACTTTTTGTTCTTTCTCCATTTCTTTCTTTACTTATTTATCCACCAAATTCTCCCATTTCTCATTTCACTCCTTCCCTAGCCTCTTATTCCCCTCTGTGCCTCCTAAATCCCTTCCACCACACAGTTACTTCCTTCTTATTAACTCTGCCTTTCCTCCTTCTTACCCCAGCATTCACTCTTATGCGCCTCTCCTTCAACTTTTCCTTCTGTATGACCTTTTTCCTTCCCTCCCACAAAAAATTTACATTCCCCTCTCAATCCTCACTCTGCCAGTTTCTGTTTTTCTCCCCCCCAGCCCCATCCTCTTCCAGTCCCAGTCCCTCCCAGCATAGGGTTGCCAACCGGCCAGTATTCAGCCGGCCTGGCCGTTTTTTCCATGGCCAGGCCGGCTGCCGGCAGAGATGTGAAACCGGCCCTTGAAAAGCCGGTTTTTTGCTCTGGCCGCAAGATCGGGAGCGGCCAGAGCAAAAAACCGGCTTTTCTCCCAAAGTCCGCAGGGGAGGGAGCCAGGGAAGCCCGCGAGAGGCCCCGGCTCCCTCTGTACAACCGCCAGCGTCAAGATCTTTTTTCCTTCATGCTGGCGGCTGTTTATGTGAAGCCGCGATTGCTGGGAATGGTTAAAGGCAATGCGCTTTAACCTTTCCCAGCATTCGCGGCTTCACAGAAACAACCGCCAGTGTGAAGGAAAAAGATCTTGACGCTGGCGGTTGTACAGAGGGAGCCGGGGCCTCACGCGGGCTTCCTCTTTAGCACCTCACAGCCGTGGGGATGGTCGGGGGGGGGGAGGCTAGGACTACAAATGGGCTTTGATGGGGGGGAGGGGAGGCCAAGGACTGGAAATAGGCTATTGGGGGGGACGGGGGACCGGAATGGAATTGGGCTATGGGAGTGGACTGGAAATGGGCTATGGGGGGGACCTAGACTGGAATTGGGCTATAGGGGGGACCTAGACTGGAATTGGGCTATAGGGGGAGTGGAACCTGGACTGGAAATAGGCTATGGGGGGGGGGATCTGGACTGGAATTGGGCTATGGGGGGGGGGTGTACCTGGACTGGAAATGGGCTATGGGGGGGAAACCTGGACTGGAAATGGGCTATGAGAGGGCCTGGACTAGAAATGGGCTATGGGGGGGGGACCTGGACTGGAAATGGGCTATTGGGAGGGGGGGACCGAAATGGAATTGGGCTATGGGAGTGGGGTGTACTTGGACTGGAAATGGGCTATGGGGGGGACCTAGACTGGAATTGGGCTATAGGGGGAGTGGAACCTGGACTGAAAATAGACTATGGGGGGGATCTGGACTGGAATTGGGCTATGGGGGGGGGGTGTACCTGGACTGGAAATGGGCTATGGGGGGGAAACCTGGACTGGAAATGGGCTATGAGAGGGCCTGGACTAGAAATGGGCTATGGGGGGGGGGGACCAGGACTGGAAATGGGCTATTGGGTGGGGGGTACCGGAATGGAATTGGGCTATGGGAGTGGGGTGTACCTGGACTGGAAATGGGCTATGGGGGGGACCTAGACTGGAATTGGGCTATAGGGGGAGTGGAACCTGGACTGAAAATAGGCTATGGGGGGGATCTGGACTGGAATTGGGCTATGGGGGGGGGTGTACCTGGACTGGAATTGGGCTATGGTGGGGGGAGGGGGAACTTGGACTGGAAATAGGCTGTGATTAGGGGGGCTAGGACTGCAAATGGGCTGTGATGGTTGGGGGGGACTTGGACTGGAAATGGGCTGTGATGGGGGGGTTAGAACTGCAAATGGGCTGTGATGGTGGGGAGGGGACTAGGACTGCAAATGCGCTGTGATGGTGGGGGGGCTAGGACTGGAAATGGCCTGTGATGGGAGGGCTAGCACTGGAAATGGGCTGATGAAGAGCTGGAATAGGACTGGAAATGGGCTGATGGGGGCTGGAATAGGACTGGAAATGGGCTGATTTGGCGGCATGGGAAAATGGGACTAGAAGGGAGTGGATGTTGGGTGGGTCTAGAACTATAAGGGAGCTGATTTGGGGGGAGGACTAGAAGGGGATGGGGATGGGGAATGAGAATGGAGAGGGGAAAAGATATTTTGTGTGGAAGAAAAGTCTACGATGGCCCGGGTATTGGGAGAGTAAGAGGGGATTGAGAATGGAAGGGTGAAATTTGAGTGGATGATAAAGGAATAAGGAAAGAAATGGGGGAAAGAGCAAAAGGGAAACAATCAGTATGTTAAAGCAGATATAGAGAGTGAATGGAAAACATCTAAAAGAGAAGAAAGGACAAATGGATAGCTCGCAGAAGACACGAAGAAACCAGAAGAAAGTGACTGGAGCAATTGCAACTGAAAAATAAAATTCCCAAACAGAAGGTAGAAAAATACTTTTTATTTTGAATTTATTAACTGGAATATGTCTGGTCTGGGAAGTATGTATTGCTAACATCTTTACGTTTGTTTAGTGCAAGAGGAAGTTACTTTATAGTTTTATTTCTCCAGTGTTGTACATTTCATGTTTGGCTTTTGGGGTTCCCAGTTTAATTATTATCTGACCAAGGGAGTTAGCCTACACTTATCCTCGGTAATTTTTGTGGGTGGGGCTGGGGTGCAGCACGGGTGGGACTGGGGGCAGGGCAGGGGTGGGGCTAGAGGCGGAGAATGGGTGGGGCATGGCGAGCCACAGGTGTCGGGTTTTTCTCGGTGAAAAAGTTGGCAACCCTATCCCAGCATCAGCCCATTTCCAGTCCTAACCCCCCCTCCACCAGTATCAGTCCTCCTCTAGTCCTAATCCCTCCCAGCATCATCTCTCTTGGAAACCCAAGCTCCCCATCCCCTAGCAACAGCCCATTTCCAGTCCTAACCCCCCAGTATCAGTATTCCTCCAGTTCCAGTCCCTCTATCCCCCAGCATTAGCCCATTTCCCGTTCTAACCCCAGTAGCAGTCCCAGTGGCTCCCGCTCCCTCCCTAACACATACTTACACATGGCCTCACGCTGGTCTGGCTAGTTTGAGGGGGAACCATTGAGGACTGAAGCCCAGCTCCCTGACTCACTTCTGCACAGTCACGGTTTCTTTTTTCTCCCACAGCTGTGTTAAGTTGTTTGCTGTCAGCTGGGTCACTGCACAGAGGTTAAACAGGGGCTGTGCAGAAGTGAGTTCGGAAGCCGGGCTTCGATCCTCACCGTCTCCCCCTCAAGCCAGCCAGGCCAGCACGGGGCCCCCTGAGGTGCGGGGCCATATGCAGGTAACATTCTTGCACATGTCTCAGGCCGGCCCTGCATGGAAAAAACTGTCAATACACTAGGCTCAATTTCTGGTCCAGGTTAAAAACCCACCTCTCTGAGGCTGCTTTTAGATCCTGACCCCCTTATTCTCCTGTTTGACATTCATCTGTCTTTTAATAATTTCCCTCAAGAACTACACTACCCCACTGCTTGTTCTATTTGTTTGTCTTGAACAGAATTTAAGCTTTGTATGCTGGGACTGTCTCTTATGTATCTGTGGTCCAACCAAAGGTAGGCACAACCAACTTGCAGATATCAAAATCAAACAAGTCCAGAGCAAGTAATGGAAGCAAAGCTTTATTAAAAGCACTCAGTGGAATTATGCTCACAAGGGTACTCAACTTGATATGGCCGTGTTTCAGCGTGGCCTTTGTCAGGGGTTAAGACTGTGAACAAAACAAGAAATCATAATAAAATCATTAAAATGTCACAAATGAATAAAAAGTGATAATAAAAATATCAATAATCAAAGGCAGAGACATCATACAGAAGAATAAATTAACAGCAGTGAATCTAAACATTAAAACTTACAAACAGGATTTGGAGGGGAGATAAAATGCATGTAATATCGAATAATAAGAACAATGTAAAATTATATATAAAACCGCATGATTATAAAAACATACTATGTCATAAATGAATATAAAAATATATTTATAGAAATATATCCATCAACAATACATACTGGATATACCAAACTCATTACCCATGGAGCAATAAGGGAGGAAAAATATGATATATAGAACTCATGTGAAGATGCATTCAAATGCTCGGTATGGTGTGGGCAAAACCATATAGCTTTAAAATATTTCTAATGCCTAGATGGTGAGAACATAGCAATATGAAGGAATACCTATAAATATATTAATGACAATAAGGTAAGAATTATGCACCAGATTAGAAATTATGTAAAAGGGGCGATATCTAAATTGATAAATATCTCTTACCACTTCTTTGCATTCCACTGATGTCCTTTTATGGTTGTCTGTCCTAATTTAGACATCCCCTTTTTTTGTCATTTCTAATCCAGTGCATAGTTCTCATCTTCTTGTCTGTATGATGTCTCTGCCTTTGATTATTTATTGATTTCTTTTATCATCATCACTTTTTATTCATTTGACATTTTACTGGGTTTATACAGAAATTAGACCTTACCTGCTAATTGTCTTTCCTTGAGCTCTCTCCGGGCCCGTCCAGGAACAAGTGGGTGATCAACCTTCTCCAGCAACTGAGGACTGAAATCTCAAACTTTGAAGAGCTGGCATCTGGCTCCCTCTGCTGGCCACTGTCAGTCTAACCTTAACAAAGCAGATGAAGAGTAGCGCCCAATAACCAAAAGAAACTAGACAAAATAGGGAAGATAACAAAAAACAGTAGCTTTCCATGAGGCTGATAGGAAGAACGAACCCACAGCAGCTCCGCTGCAATATGAGTTAACAGGCAAAAACGCCAAGTTCGCTTTTTTTTTTTTTTTTTTTTAAACTAGCACAGAACAGCCAACGAGTTAAAAGGCAACCCCTGAACGAGAACAGAAACAACACACTAGAAACCGTGGCGTGGACTCCATCGCCATCAACTGAGTTTACGTAGGCTCCCGCGCCACACTGAAATTTGACAAAAAAAAACTTGGGTGGGTCCTGGACGGGCCCGGAGAGAGCTCAAGGAAAGACAATTAGCAGGTAAGGTCTAATTTCTGTTTCCTTATCGTCTCTCTGGGCCCGTCCAGGAACAAGTGGGAAGTACCAGAGCAGTATCTAACCACGGGAGGGACCGAACAGGCCCGCTATGACGGCCGACACCTCCACACCGGCATGTCCCCTGGCCAAGACGACTAGCCTGCAATGTTCCGCAAACGTGAGATGCGACGACCACGTAGCCGCCCGAGAAAAATCACCGGCGTTACTCAAGGAGACGTCGCCCAAGACGTCGCTTGGCCACGCGTAGAATAAGCACGAAGACCCCCCGGAGGGACCTTCTCTGCGTCCTGAAAGGACACCACAATCGCTTGTTTCACCGAACTAGCCAGGGACGACGGAGATGCGGCTGCGTCCGTCCTAGGCCCGGCAAAGAAAACAACCGGCCCGACTCCCAGAAAGACGCAGGCTTTCGGAGGTATTTCCGGAGCAAGCGGAGAACGTCGACACTGGAAGGATCGCCCGCGATCCACAAAGAGGGGAGAGATAGACTGAGCGACATAGAATGCAGAGAAGAGTTTCAGAAGAAAGGAGGGAACCGTCCGCAACAGCACCCTGTCGTCCGACAAATGCAGAAAGGTAGCCCTACCCAATAGGGCTAGGGACACAAGGCCCCCCAGAAGGGCATTTCCCAAGAAGTTCCCTGAGTGAGATAGCGCTATTTGGGCGAAAAAGAGGTCGCGCAACGCCTCAAGCCGCAATGCAAGGGCACGGT
Organism: Ichthyophis bannanicus; assembly: GCA_033557465.1. Classification (NCBI taxonomy): domain Eukaryota; kingdom Metazoa; phylum Chordata; class Amphibia; order Gymnophiona; family Ichthyophiidae; genus Ichthyophis; species Ichthyophis bannanicus. Next base: position 1,510,178,117 of record CM066032.1, on the reverse strand, counting down.
GTAACCACACCGCGAAGAGGGGAACGAAAGTACTGAACTGCTCGAAAGATTGTACGGTAGATTTGTAATGCCTTAATTTTGGCTATATGTGGTTTAATTTTACGTATGGAAAAGGCAGCTCAGCGGAGAGGGGTTGCAAAATCGAACTCTGGCCTTTGAAGCTATCTATGCTCCCATTCCATTTAACAGCAGTTCTCCAGTACGGAGAGTCTCTGCTAGTGTTCAGCAAATGCCGTAATGGGGGACCAGAAGCACGCAGTCAGGCTAGTTCTCTAGCAGTAATGGCAGCGGCTCAGACTCGAGTAGGCATACTTCATATGCTGGGCTTTCAAGATGGCTTCCGCGCTGACCGGCATCAGCCAAGGTGACTGCCAGTTTAGACTGTGAATGTGGAGTCAGCCTGGATGAGGGGCCTTGCGATCTCTGGAAAATGCCCTGCAGAAACTGAATCCCTTCAATTCGATCAGCTGCTGGCAGGACACCAGGCACGCTCGCATGCTTTTTTGCTTCAGTGGTCTAAAAATGGAGTCTTTACCAGGTGGTATAATGGGAACTTGTCTGCAGTTTCTCAGCTTCTTTATTGCTGACTCAATTGCCACTGCGGAATGAGAGCTGTATGACATATCACCAGGTGCTAGTTGAACTTAAAATATACAAGTCCATCTTTGTGCAGTCAGACGGGGTGCGGACTCACTGTATAAAACAGAGCCCTAGCAATCTCCTTTATCGCAAGATGGGAAAGTAGATGGTTGTGCACCCCTTCCTGCAAAGACACCTCTAAACCAAAAAATGCCTTCAGCATATGATAAGAGACGCTCTTTCCGTGTCAACAATATGAAGTAGAAAGAATTCCCAAACACAGGCATACTAATCCACAGCCAATTCCGCAAAAAAAAAACCCACTCACCGCTTCGACTGGTATCAGGGGAAGAAAAAAATTCTGTAGCGCGAGAACACTGCCCGGAACACTACCAGAGGTAGGGAAGAACTCCGGAGCCCTGACGGCCAAGACCCCAGAGCTAAGGTTGCCAGCCAAAGAGCTCTAAAGTAATTTTAAACAAGGTCACAAGGAGTGCCAGAGGGAATTGAACCCTTGATCTGTTGGGTATAAGGCAGCTGTTGTAATCTCTAGGCTACTCCTTCACTCCCCCCGCAACGGACGAGACTGGCATCAGCCATAACCATCCCCTAGTCGGGCTGACGTAAGGGAAAGTCATACTTAGAGGAACCAGAGCCAGGCACCCCTAGAGACTGTCGGAAACGGCGTTCAACCGGGGCAATCGGCATGCCAGGGGAAGTCTGGAGGATTCCCGCGTGAAAACAACGCTCGCTGTAACATCCGTAGGTGGATCCTTGCTCACAGCACGCGGACGAAGTGCATCGCCATAGAACCGAGGAGCCGCGGATAGTGCCACGCCGTCGACGCTCGGAGAAGCAAGAGGAGCCGCATCGATGACCAGATGTCAACCCGTTGCTTAACCGGCCGGAAAGGTATCCCGACATGGAACTCGAACACCGTCGCTATGGACGTCGCGAACAATCGCACTAGAGCGCAGAAGGGAGCGGCCACCTACGCCGCCGCTGACTGAAGAGGAGCCCTAGCCGCCGGCCCGGAGTGGGGACGTGAAGCCCCCCGAACCCATTGAAGAGAGCCCCTGGAACAGAAGCCGCACATACAGCCGCCTCAGCGACAGAATCCAAGACGCAAAAGCCTGTTTCAAGCGAGACTGTAATCTACTATCCCGCAGTCCTGTAGAGCGGCACCACCTGCTACCTAGCTGTTTACTTAGCTACGGCCGCCACGAATACATCCACCTTAGGGAAGCGCAAAAGAGTCTAGCCCCCCTTGCGGCAGTGGAAATAAGCGACCCAGAATCCGTGTCCCACGCAAGGAAGCCTCCGGGCATTCCTGTGGGCCAACCTGAAGCCTGGAAGAAGCGAATCCTCTAAATACCCAGTTGGGGACACCAGGAAGGCCAGAAAAACGAGATAAACTATGCCAGCATTTTTGCCAAAACATTGCAATTAAGTAAAAGGTTCTCTGACCAGAGGAATTTCTGGCAGTTATGAATTTTCACTGCTGTATGATTAAAAAGGACTTGGTCTCCCCTTTACCATAGCTTTTACTGACTGTAGCTTCGGTGCGGGAATCATTGGTCCAACAAAAACAAATGATTGAGAAACTGGTCCTGTGTTTTAAGTTCACCTATTGGAATCTATGTATATGGCTTTTGGGCTCGGTGAACCCTCAGGTCCATGGGGTTCGGACTCGATTCGTGTATCTTGTAAGGGCCATTAATAGTCAACCCCAGCAGGGAACAACGAAATTGACCCCACCTATACAGAACTGGACCATAGAAAGGTCAATATTAAAAGTACACAAAACCGTTTAATTTTTTCCTAGAAAAGGAATGAAGGCAATAAACCACCTAGATCAAGCAATAATGCAATGAACCAAGGCCAAAAAGTGTATTGGACAGACCAACAAAAGGCACATAAACAATAGTCACACATCCTGATAAGAACACACACCTATAGAAATAGGAATGTGACTATACTCATGAAGAACCCACAAAGTAAAAATTCAAACGAAAAAAATGCACTATCCTGTGCACGGAAGCTAGCTGAAAGTAAAAGACTCCGGGTTTACCCAGGAAACTGTTAATGCCTAACGAGAGACAGCAAACATGGCATAGTGAAGGGCCACTTAATGCAAAATAAAATACCATAATGGAAGAGACAAATTGCATATAAAAACTAAAAACTATGAAATGGAGTAGTGGATTCCGCTGAAACCCTGAAAGCGTCAGGTTCATTTGAAAGAATGTTATGCCCAAGGCAAGAGCCATTTAGAGAGTCATTGAAATATCCATTCCACACCAAAATGGAAGGAGGGAAGTAAGCATAGAAATACAATTGGAAAAAAAAAAAAAAACCATAGGCATAACCCAAAGAATTTAAAGGCAGATACATTGGTTGAAACCATAAAAAATGCTGATAAGATAGTAAGGGAACATGAGAGAAAAAAAGTGTATGTAGATAAATAAAAACAGAGCGTATGGGATAGATGAGCCGGTGCTATACATGAAATGAAAAGAGAAGGCCACTGGGACTCCCAGGGATGAGCCCTCTGCTCCAGAGACCAATTCTCTTGTGAGGCAGGCTCTGCCTCCAGAACCAAAAGGAGGAAAACGGCTACAGCACCGGAGGTCTACAGCACTAACGCTGCCCTTTAATCGCAACAGGAGCAATATGATAATGGTAATCCATGCCCTGTTTTTATTTATTTATTTATTTATTTACTTATGTAGTTTTTCAACTGCCCTGCTAGGACAGATAAACGGGCTCCAGAGGTAAAGATTTCCTCACTGTACCCAGGAACATGAGAGCCTTCGCCCCTTTCCTCATGTCATCTGTCATCTAACTTGAAGAGACCAGGCTATTGGCGCTGCAGCAGCCCGGGCTGCCGTTCCCGCCAAAAACGAACCGCTTGGAAGGCCTGCCGCGAAGGTCGGCACTATGCCTGAGAGTCCCTTATGCCAAGCGGAGCAACTCAATCCAACGTTAATACCCTGCAAAATCGGAGGATGAAACAAAAAAAATCATTGTGAAAACCGGCTCCTCAGAAGCGCCGCGGGAAAAACCAAAGCCAACTGAGAAGAAAGAAAATGGCCGCCGGCACACACAAAACGACTAACAAGTTGAAAAAAAACAAAAATGACCAACCTTAAGAAGAAAGGAATCTTCTCCTGCAGCTCTTGGCACCCACTGCTAGTGGGGAAGAAAGCTGAGCACCGGAGGCAGCAGGCAGGTATCTGGGGCTCCCAGCACCGCTCTGCTCTCTGCTCTACTATACGGAGCTGAAATTTGAGACAGGCTCTGCCTCTTCAGCTCCGTGCCTCTGAGCGCCGATAAAAAGCTGTCGGCAGCAATCGCTACTGGAAGGAACCCTGCTAGGATCCCTGGTTCTGTAAACACCAAATAGAAACCAAAAGAAATAAAATTTGCTAAGCCTTAAACATCTGAAGGGGGGAGCCAGCCAGGAACACGTCCTTCAGCTGCTGAGGACTGAAAAGACTGACAGTGGCCAGCAGAGGGAGCCAGATGCCAGCTCTTCAAAGTTTGAGATTTCAGTCCTCAGTTGCTGGAGAAGGTTGATCACCCACTTGTTCCTGGACGGGCCCGGAGAGACGATAAGGAATATGATTTTTTGTTTTATTCACAGTCTTGACCACTGATGAAGGCCACGTTGATACACAGCCGTGTTGGATTAAGTACCATTGTGTGCACTCCACTGAGTGCTTTTAATAAAGCTTTGCTTCCATTACTCGTTTTGGACTTGTTGGGTCTTATGTATTTGTGTATAACGTTGCTTATGCCTATAAAAATAAATAGCAGTAGTAGTTATTATTCTATTGATTTCCCATGGAAAGTCATAATTACAAGTCCATGGATGCACTGGGGCTAAACCAAAACTATTCCTTATTCATTATGGTAGAGTGATGAAAATTGCAACAGAAGGTTAGTAAAACGGGACAATGGAAAGTGAAAATTAATGGGAGAAAAAGGAAGAAATGGAGACTAACAGACTGGGAAAATTAGAAAAGTGGGAAATTAAAACTGAAAAGAGGAAAGGAAAAATGGTGGATGAGAAAAAGAGAGTAGCTTTGTTACCTTTCAGTAGTATTGTATGGAACTTTGAATATATGGGGGTGGGGGTTCAAAAAGGAGCACTTTCACATTTCCAGAACATAATGAACCATTAAGAAAGCATTTTTGAATATCAGCATATGTCTTTGAAAAGTCTCTACTATTTTACATTTTCTGTACTGTTTTATCCAGAACATCCAATTTCCTGCAACAATTTAAGGGTAAATTATGTGGCTTTTATTTTTAAATTTGCTAGTAAATTTGCATAGGATTTACATTAACACAAATAATTATTTTACATTATGAAAATTAAGCAGTTTCCCAACTTGTGTCTGAATTTATATTTTTTGCTCTCTTTCATTCTTTTCTTAATTCAGTATTTACTTTTTTGTATTTCTTTCTAACTCTACTTGTTTCTCTTTTTGCCCTCTTCATACCTATCTCACTACAGTTCTTTCCCCTCCCTTTCTCTTGCTGCCTCTACTGCTCTTTATTCTTATCTCAGTCGTTGTCGTCGTCCCCCCCCCCCCTCCACACCCGGATTTCTACCCTCTAGGTTGCAGATTTCCTCACACTCCTCACACACCAACTTGTCACCCAATCCTTCATCTCTCCAGCCTTTTCCCTACTAATCTCACTCTTGACTCGCTAATTTCTAATCCTTCCTACCACCTATTCTCCCAGCTAACTGTTCCCCTATTTTCCCCCTTCTCTGCTTGCTCCCCATCCTGGACTCCTCCCCGCTCTCCCTCTCTCCTATAACAGGTCCTCTCCCTTCTGCACATTCCTGGGTCCTCATCCCTTGTCCTCTGTCACCCATTTTTGATCTTATCCCTCCTCTTCTTCAACCATGCATATTCATTGTATTCTGTAAATCATACCTATTTATAGCATTTAAGAACCATGGCTGCCTCTTCTACAATACCATGAAAACTTTCTATTTCTATACTGTACATTTTTAGCATCTTAATTAGTCTGCAACATTATTTTGTTTTTGGCTTGTTTATATTTATGGGGGGTTTTATTACTGTTTGATATTTGAAATGACAAGTTCAAAAAGTAAGAACTGTTTCAGATAAGAATAATTATAATGGAGGGATATTCAGCACCGGTAGATAGGGCTGCTAATGTGGTTGACTGCTGGCGCTGAAATTTAAATCTGGATATTCAATGCCAAGGTCATAACAGGCTCTAGCATTGAATATCCAGGTTCGCTGCACTGCCGTGAGACTAACCGGGCAGCGGCGATATTGAGCCGCTACCCAGTTAGCTAACACAGTGAAAGTTAGGCCAGGGTTTCCTGTGCCTCGTTTTCACCATGTATCGCTATCTGGGCAGTGGCTCAAATATTCAGTTACCGGGGAACCCGAGCTTACTCTATCGTTTAAACTTGGAATCACTATTATGTCACTTGCGGACCAAGATGAGAGATTGGACACCATTGCCCTTATCGCTAATGGGATGGGTGGCTGCATATCATATGATGTTATTCCCAAATGTGCTTTATGTATTGCAGTTGGTACCCCTTCGATTGCTCCATAAGGATGTGCACTTTCTGGAAAGGGAGTTGCGCCGCTTCCTATGGAGGGGGAAGTCTGCGAGAATTTCATTTCAAAAAATGAAGGGTCCCTGGCAGCAGGGAGGTTTGGGCATACTGGATCTTATGGGCTATGCCAGGGCATGTCAGCTACGGCACTTGAGAGATTGGCTAGGCCAGACTGAGATGATCACACTGTGTAAATTGGAGGAGGATTTTGTGGCCCCCCTTTCGTTACCAACAGTACTACACTTATCAGCACAGGATCTACCCATGCGGATACTCGTAATTTGTTGGTCAGCCCCATTAGAGGTGTATGGAAACACCTCTGTGCACAACGGAAATAGATGCTAGGTATACTAGTTTCCTGGCAATAAAAGGAAATCCCAGTTTCATTCCAGGCATGGAGAACAAGGTATTTCGAGAATGAAAACCCAATGGACTGTATAGTGTTGGGCACTTAGTGAACCTGGAAGGGCAGGCAAAACCGTTGGAGATATTGAGGACAGAGTTTGGTTTGAAGGCTGCCCATACGTATGCTTATCTGCAGGTGTCACACTATATATGCTCTCTCCTGCGGGAGGCGCTGTGTGCAGAGGTGTCGGCTCGAGTAATACACTTCTTTGAATTTGGGGAGAAGGAACAGATGTCGATCTCTCAACTTGCCCGGAAGTTACAGCAGTGGGCCCTCTCGCGAGAGCTCTAGCACGAGGAAGGTCAGTGGGCGGCTGAATTGGGGATTACAGTGGGTTCTGGAGTGATGAGACGGGCGATAGCACGTATTCCCAAGTTGGTGCAAGGCGCCCGTTTGAGGGAGGTGCAGTATCAGGCGATCTACTGGGCACACTTCTCTCCCAAGCGAGCTTTTCGGGGTGAGTTAGGTGATAGTGGAGGGTGCCCGAGGTGTGGTTCCCATTTGGCGGATTTGGGACACATGTAATGGATGTGTAAGAAGGTACATCAATATTGGGATGCTGCTAAAAAACTATGTAGCCTTCTTTTTAGGGCAGGAGACCCAATGGTCCGCCAATTTGGTACTGTTCAACAAACTAGCTCGCTCCAGACCTAAGGGGAAATGGGCCCGCCTGTTGGTGCGGAAGGCCTGTTTAACTGGAAAACAGGTCTTGTTGCGTTGTTGGAGGGATCCCTTGATTTCATCGCACTGGGAATGGCACAACAATTTCCATCAGTGATGCTGATGGAGCGTATGGCTACCAGAGGCAATAAAAAGCAACAGGCTAGTTTTAAGGGAGTGTGGGGGAGTTATATTGATCCTCTATCCACGGTGGTCCGTAATGAATTATTGACTTGGTAGAGCTCGCATAATCACGTATAGCTGGAGGGTTGCCCCAGGGTACCACGCTTGGGCATGGGTACTATATGTTCCCGGTCAGCCATCCTCAGTTCATTCTCAGTAACTAGGGGGTGAGGATAGGGGGTAGGGAGGGGGTTGGGGGAGGGGGTAATTAACCAGATAGAGGTTCCCTTAAGGATTTCCCCTAAGTGACCTGGGTTCTGGTGTAAGAGTCACCACCACATCCGATGTATTGAGTAGTAGGTAATATGTGCATGACTGAAGGGGAGCTAAGGGAGGTTGCTGGGGGTAGGGGATAAAAATTTAAAAAATTAATTATGACACTATTGTGGACGTATATAAGATGCACTGTTGCTCTATGATTGGAAATATATGTTAGAATGTTGTAAATGTGATGTGCATATTTTCAATAAACAGAGTGAAAAAAAAGATAATGAACAGAATCAGCCCCTGGAAGAACCCTTGAGGCACTCTATCACTTAACCATTCTTTCTTCCAAGTGAATTCCATTTACCACTCACCTCTGTCATCTCTCAGTCTACCAATATCTGACCCAATTTGATCAAAGAGCTGGAAGACAAAGCATTATTTATTTCATTTATTTATTTATTTAGACAGTTTTGTATACCACCTTATCCTTCAATCAAAGTGGCCAACAAGACATTGGGAGGCATACATTCAACAGGAGGAGATACAATTCACATATGTAAAAAGCTATCTACTTATAGGTCTAAATGGGATGGGTGGTTGGGGCTAAGTGGTGAGCCACTTGGGTGGTATCTAGTGCCTGGCAACTTATGGTGATTGCTCATAGGCCTCGGTGAAGAGATGGGTCTTGAGAGCTTTGCGGATGTCCTTGGTATCATTTAGGGTCCTTAAGTCCATGGGGAGGGAGTTCCATAATGCAAGCGGCAGTTATTGTTATGCGTTTTTGCTTCCACGGAATGCTTCTTTTTTAATTCTCTCTTTGCCTTGCATCTAACTTGCCAGTGCTTATGTTTTCTGTTCTCGTCATTTGACTTCTTTTTACATTTTTTGAAAGATTCACTTTGGCTACAACAGCCTCTTGGACCTCATCTTTAAACCATGCCAGCAGTCCTTTCACTTTCCTTCCACCTTTCTTAAAGCATGGATTACATCTGGTCCTGGCTTCCAAGAGAATACTTTTAAACAACGCCCATTCTTGATGTAAATCTTTAACCTTTATAGCTGCTCCTTTCAGATTTTTTCTTAACCATTCTCCTCATTTTATCACAGTCTCCCTTTTGAAAGTTAATTGTTGGTGTTGTGGATTTCCTTGCTGTCCTCCTTCCATTTAGTAAATCAAATGTGATCATATTAAGATCACTGTTACCAAGTGTCTCAACACCATTATCTCTTGCAGCAAATGCTGTCTTCCCCTAAGGACTAGGTCCAAAATAGCTTCTCCTGGTTTATGAACGAGCTGCTCTATGAAGCAGCCATTTAGGACATCTAAATATTTTATCTCCTTAGCATGTTCCGATGTAACACTGACCCAGCTGATACTGGAGTAATTGAAATTATCCGTTATTACTGTGTTGTAACTTTTGTTAGCTTCCCTGATTTCTTTTAACATTTCAGCATCGATCTGTTCATTCTGGCCAGCTGGATGATCGTATCCTCCAGTGCAACTGCTTTCCCCTTTTACATGGGATTTCTATCAATAGAGATTCTACAATATATTTTCTTTCCTGCAAGATTTTTATTCTGTTTTACTCAATACTGTCTCTAACATATAGCGCAACCCCTCCATCAATTTGATCTACCTTATCATTGTGATAGAATTTCTACCCAGGTATCACAGTGTCCTATCGGTTGTCCTCCTTTCACCGGGTCTCCGAGATGCCAATTATATTCAACCTTTCATTTAGTGCTATATATTCGAACTCTCTCATCTTATTTTTTGGACTTCGAGCATTTTCAACTGATTATCAGTCGAAAGGGGCAATTTGGAATCTTTTAACTCTGCCTGCTATTTACTTAAAGGCATCTGAGTTGCTTTTACCTTTATTGGAACCTCTCTATCGGAATGCCATAACATCCCTGTTTTGCTTGTATCTGTGTTCACAGATGAAGGACCAGGAGCAGGACCTCAGAAAACACTCACAAATAAGAACAGAGGCAAGGTGGATTTTGAATGATTTTCAGAAAACTGTGTTCATGAGGAGCTAGCTAAACTAAAAGTAGACAGAGTGACAGGGCCAGATGGGATATATCAGAGAGTAATGAAGGAACTGGGGGAAGTTCTAGAAGCTCCACTGTCTGAACTTTCAATACTTCTTTAAAGTCGAGTGTGGTCCCAGAGGACTGGAGAAGGGCGCATGTGGTCCCTTTAAACAAAAGTGCAAATAAGGGTGAGGTTGAGAACTACAGGCTAGTACTCTGAGCTCTGTGGTGAGTAAATTAATGGAAACCCTGCTAAAAAAGAGGATAGTGAGGTTTCTGGAATACAATGGATTAAGGATCCAAGTCAGCATGGTTTTACTAAAGGCAGGTCTTGTCAGATGTTGTTGTTAAGAGCCGTCGAGTCGGAGTCGACTCATAGCGACCCTCTGGATAGCTATCCTAAATTGTGTTCGGTCTTCAGTCAGGCGGCTCATTGTTGACAGACTGGTACCCGTAGCTGCTGTTATTGTATCGATCCATCTCATTGCTGGCCTTCCTCTTTTGCGTTGACCTTCTATCTTGCCAAGCATAATGTCTTTCTCTAATGATCTCTCTCTTCGCATGATGTGTCCAAAGTATGAAAGTCGAAGTCTTGTCATCTGAGCTTCTAAAGAAAGCTTAGGTTTGATCTCCTCTAGTATCGACTGGTTTGTTCTTCGGGCAGTCCATGGTATACACAGTATTCGCCGCCAGCACCATAACTCAAAGGCATCAACTTTCTTCCTATCTGTCTTTCACTGTCCAGCTTTCACATCCATATGATGTTATTGAAAATACCATGGCTTGAACAAGTCGAATCTTTGTATGGAGAGAGACATCTCTGCTCTTGAGAATCTTATCCAGGTCTTTCATAGCCATTCTGCCAAGAGCAATGCGTCGTCTGATTTCTTGACTGCTTGTTGCTTCAACGATGAACCTGTTGATTATGCCAGTTGTCATGATCTTTGTCTTCTTTACATTAAGGTGCAGGCCCATTTTGAGACTATGTTCTTTGATTGTGAGAAGCAAATGTTTCAGATCATCTTCACTTTCAGCCAGTAATGTAGTATCATCAGCATAGCGAAGGTTGTTGATGAGTCTTCCACCAATCTTCACACCTCTGTTGTCTTCATACAATCCTGCTTCTCTGATGATTTGTTCTGCATATAAATTAAACAGGTAGGGGGAAAGTATGCAGCCTTGTCTTACACCTTTGCTTATTTTAAACCATTCTGTTTCTCCTTGTTCCGTTCGAACTGTTGCTTCTTGATCAATGTACAGATTGCGCAAGAGAACGATCAGGTGTTCTGGTATACCCATGCTTCTTAATGTGGCCCAGAGTTTCTCATGGTTTACACAGTCAAAAGCCTTGCTATAGTCGATAAAGCACAAATAGATATCCTTTTGGTATTCTTTAGTCTTTTCAAGGATCCATCTCACATCTGCAAGGATGTCTCTCGTTCCTTGCCCTTTCCTGAACCCTGCTTGCACTTCAGGTAGTTCTTGTTCCAGGTATGGTTGTAGTCTCTTTTGAATAATCTTCAGTAGAATCTTGCTGGCATGTGGGATCAGAGCGATTGTGCGATAATTTCCACAGTCAGTTGGATCACCTTTCTTTAGTATTGGTATAAACACAGATCTTTTCCAGTCAGTTGGCCATGATATTGTCTTCCATATTTCTTGGCAGAGCCTTGTGAGTACGGTAACAGCTGCATCAGATTGCTGCAATACTTCTATGGGAATGCTATCAATGCCTGGTGCTTTGTTCTTTGATAAGGCTTTCAATGCTGCTTCAATTTCTTCTTTCATCACCAATGGTTCACGATCATAAGGTACAGGTTGAAACGGCTGTTGGTCCACTTGATCTTTATCATATAAAAACTCTGCATATTCCTTCCACCTTTTCTTGATCTTCTCAGCATCATTCAACATAGAACCTTGAGCATCTTGTAACATTCCAATTCGAGGCTGGAATTTTTTCTTTAACTCTCGTAGCTTTAGGAAAGCCGATCGTGTTCTTCCTCTAATAGTTTCTGCTTCTATTTCCTTGCAAGTGTCATTGTAGTACTTTTCCTTGTCCTGTCTTGCTGCACTTTGGAAATCTCTGTTGAGTTCTGTGATTGTCTTTCTTTCTCCTCTGGCTTTAGCTTCTCTGCGTTTCTGGGCAATTTTCAGAGTTTCTTCCGTCATCCATTTTGGCCATTTTTGCTTTTTCACCTTTTGTAGAGACTTCTCGCTTTCTTCCAACACAACCTTCTTGATGTCATTCCATAACTCTTCCGGAGCTCTGTCATATGTATCTAAAGCAGCAAATCGATTTTGCAGGCAGTCTTTAAATTCCAGTGGTATATTCTCAAGGTCATATTTTGCTGCATTCATGAGTGGTTTGCTCTTTTTTAACTTTAGCTTGAGTTTGCATACTAGTAGTTGATGATCTGTACCACAGTCAGCTCCAGGTTTTGTCTTTGTTGATGTTACAGAGCTTTTCCATCGTTGACTTCCACAGATGTTGTCAATTTGATTTTTATACAATCCATTGGGTGAAGTCCATGTGTACAGTCGCCGCTTGTGTTGCTGGAAGAAGGTGTTTGAGATGAACAGATCATTGGTCTTGAAGAATTCTATCAGTCTTTCTCCAGCTTCATTTCTGTTGCCCAGTCCATATTTTCCAACTACTTTGCCTTCTTCTTTGTTGCCAACTTTTGCGTTCCAGTCACCCATGACTATCAGGATATCCTGTTTGCATGTTCTGTCAATTTCAGCTTGTACCTGTTCATAGAACTCTTCAATTTCATTCTATTCTGCAACTGTTGTTGGGGCATATACTTGAATTATAGTTGTGTTGATAGGCAATCCTCGTAGACGAATAGAGATTAAGCGTTCGCTGACTGCATTGTATTTCATTACAGTTCTTGCAAGTTTCTTTATTATAAATGCAACACCATTTCTTCTTTGTCTTTCATTTCCAGCATAGTAGACCATGTGATCATCTGATGCAAAGTGCCCCATGCCAGTCCATTTTAGTTCGCTGACACCCAACAGATCAAGTTGTACACGTTCCATTTCATTCTTGACCACCTCCAACTTCCCTTGGTTCATGCTTCGTACGTTCCATGTTCCAATGTGTAAGACATCTTTACAGCTTCTGACTCTCATTTCATGCGCAGCTACATCAGCAGTCAGACTTCCCGAGGGCTTTGATCCAACCACATCATAAATGCTGGCTTTATTCTGAAAAGTCTTCAGCTCTTCCCCAGTAGCTAGTTGAGTGCCTTCCGACCTGGGGGTCTCATCTTCAAGCACCATAGCACAATTTGTTTTGTTGTAACTATCCATTGGGTTTTCATGGCAAGATACAGAAGTAGATTGCCGGGCCTTTCTTCCGTGCAGTTTAAGTTTGGTGTTGTTGCCGTTGTCACAAAAATGTGATCCTCCGCCGTCAACATTGTCCCATTCTGCTGCTGCCCAGATGGGTGGTTTGTCTTGGTCTGGGCACCTCAGCTGAGACCTGTCCATCTTGGGAGACCCTTGTCAGATAAATCAGAATAATTTCTTCGACCGAGAAATCAGAGAGTTGCACAGAGGGAGAGCCCCAGATGTGGTATCCTTAGACTTCAGTAACCTTTCACACTGTTCCACACAGGGAATTATAAATAAATAGAATATTCTAAGGAGGGACCCTAAAGTGACTGACTGGGTTAGAAACTGGTTGAGTGGGAGGTGACAAAGGGTATAGGTAAAGGGAGATCATTCCTAGGAGAAGGATGGTACCAGTAATGTGCCACAGGGAACTATCCTCAGTTTGATTCTTTTTAACATTTTTTGTTAGTGATATTATGGAAGGGCTGTTGGGTAAGGCTTACCTCTTTGTTGATGATATCAAAATTTACAATGGAGTAGATACCCAGGCAAGAATAGATAACATGAGGAGAGACTATGTGACTGGTGAACTGCTGTCCTCACAGAACTGCTGTAACAGGTGAAAATGACAAAGAAGCTAACCAATTTATTGACACATGAGCTTTTAAGGACAGAAGCCCATTTTGTCAGATGTATACTAAAGGTAAGCAGTGTTTTTCTCAGAAGACAACCGGTTAAACAAAATCATACATGTGGGTGTCCCCTAGCTAAGGATTGCCTTCAAAAAGAAATGGAAAAACAACTGCCAATAGGTTGAAGTGTTTTTTTTAAGGGGAAAAAGAGTAGTTACTCACATGTAACAGGTGTTCTCCAGGAGCAGCAGGAATCAGTCCTCACATATGGGTGTCATCGGCGTTGATGAAGCACCAGCGGAGCATTTCCCCAGCTTTCCATGAAAGCCTTTGGGAATGCTGGCACGCATGCGCGGTTCCCTTCCCGCCTAAAGGTGCCATCTTACCTCAGTCAAATGACATAGCTAAGAACAGCACACAAAAATGAAACATAGCTAAGAACAGCACTCAAAAATGAAAAATAAACTATGTACAAATGCAACTCCAAGGGGAGGAGGGAGGGTTGTGAGGACTGATTCCTGCTGCTCCTGGAGAACACCTGTTGCAGGTGAGTAACTACTCTTTCTCCAGGACCAAGCAGGAAGTCAGTCCTCACATATGGGTGACTCCCCAGCTCTGGGCTACCGAGGAACCCAGGCCGAACAAGAGAAATCCCTCTAGTCCCAGCAGCAAAGAAAGGCTTTTCAAGGACACAACCTCCACCGGTAGCCCAACAGAGGGCAGGAGGGCAGGAGTTGCCTAAACCTCAAAGAGATTCCGGAGTACTGCTTGGCCAAAAGCACTGTCCCTACGGGACTCCCTCTCCAGACAGTAGTGGGCTGCAAAAGTCTGGCTTGAAGACCAAGTTGCAGCACTGCAGATGTCTACCAAGGGCACAGAGCGGAGATGAGCCACTGAGGCAGCCATTGCCCTGACACGATGGGCCGTGACCCTACCCTGCAAAGGAAGGTCAGCCGCCTTGTAAGCCCAGGTGATACAGTCAGCCACCCAGATGGACAAGGTACGCTTGGACACAGCCAACCACAACTTATTGGGGTCAAAGGAGACGAAAAGCTAAGTAGCCCTTCTATGCCCCTGGGTACGGTCAAGGTAGAAGGATAAGGACCTCCTACAGTCCAGGGTATGCAGGACTGCTTCAGCCTGGCTAGCATGAGGCCTAGGGAAGAATGTTGGAAGAACCACCTCCTGATTGAGGTGGAAAGAGGAGACAACCTTAGGAAGGAACTTGGGATGAGTCCTGAGGACTACCCTGTTCCTATAAATCCTGGTGTAAGGCCTATCACAGACCAGGGCCTGAAGCTCACTCACTCGCCTAGCCGAGGTGAGGGCTATCAGGAAAAGAGTCTTCCAGGAGAGGAAGCATAGAGGGCAAGTAGCCATCGGCTCAAAGGGTGGGTGAGTCAGTTGCTGCAAGACCACATTCAGCTCCCACTCAGGAGCAGGAGGACGGATGGGGGGCTTGAGCAAAAGCAAGCCCCGGAGAAAGCGGGACACCAAAGGGTGACCGGACAGAGAATGTCCCTCCACCAGTGAGTGGTGAGCTGCTAGAGCTGAGAGGTGGACCCGAACAGAATTGGACTTAAGTCCCTGATTGGACAAGTGCAGTAAGTACTGAAGCACTACTGGCACAGTACAGGAGAAAGGATCCTCTGTACGTAGCTGACACCACACAGAAAACCTCTTCCATTTGAGGGCATAGGTCTTCCTAGTGGACTGTATCCTAGAGGCTAGGACTACCTCTTCAACTTCCTGAGGTAGGCCCCAGGGAGCCAAAACTACCCTTGCAGCCTCCAGGCCATCAAATTGAGAGCTTTGAGATTGGGGTGCAGAAGGGAACCCTGCTCCTGTGAGAGAAGGTCGGGTTGTAACCCCAGAGGTAGTGGGGAATCCACTGCCAGCTGCAGCAGAAGTGGAAACCAAGGCTGCCTCGGCCATCTGGGAGCTACCAGCAGGACCGAGGCCTTGTCCTGAAAAGTCTTGAAAAGAGTTCGGGCCACCAAGGGCGTGGGAGGAAATGCATACAGGAGGCCCTGAGACCAGGACATCAGAAAAGCATCTGGTGCTATCCTCAAAGGATGCGGCTGCCTGGAGCAGAACTTGGGCAGTTGCTTGTTCAGAGGACTGGCAAAGAGATCTATCCAAGGGAGACCCCACTTCAGGAAGATCTTCTGAACGACCAAGGGATGCAGCTGCCACTCGTGGGGTTGCAGAATTCTGCTCAACTGGTCGGCCAGGCAGTTCTCCTGGCCTTGAAGGTACACCGCCTTGAGAAGCATGTTGTGCTGCAGGGCAAAGGAACTAAGGTCCTGAGTCTCCCAACAAAGGAGCTTGGACCCAGTTCCGCCCTGTTTGTTCACATAAAACATGGCTACCTGGTTGTCTGTTTGAATCAAGACTGAGCGGTGAGCCAGGGCCGGAGAAAAAGCTTTGAGAGCCAAGCAGATAGCTCGAAGTTCCAGGAGATTCATTTGTTGGGCTGCCTCCCAAGGAGACCAGAGGCCCTGAGTGCACTTGTCTAGACAATGAGCACCCCAGCCCTTCAGAGAGGCGTCGGTGGTGAGGACCACCGAGTATTCTGGCATTTGGAAGGGCATCCCCTGCAGCAGATTGGGTGGATGTAGCCACCAGCTGAGGGAGGTCAAAAGGGGTCTGGACACCTTTATCCTGTCTCTTAGGCGGCCTGTGGCTTGAGACCACTGAGTCCGAAGGCACCACTGTGCAGGCCTCATATGGAGCCTTGCATTGGGAGTCACATGCACTGTCGAAGCCATGTGGCCCAGAAGTCTGAGGCAGAGTCTGGCGGAGACCAGGGATCTGTTGAGGAACTGTTTGGCCACGTCCATCAGTCGTTGAGCCCTGTCTTCTGGCAAGAATGCCTTCGCCAGTTGAGAATCCAATCTTGCCCCTATGAACTCCAAGTTATGGGAGGGGAGCAAAGTGGACTTTGCGAAGTTTATGACAAAGCCCACGTTTTGAAGCAGAGCAATGGTTCTGAGGGTGGCTTGTTGGGCCTCTTGGCACGTTTGACCCGATGAGCCAGTCGTCCAGATAGGGGAAGACAAAGATTCCCTGATTTCTTAGGTAGGCCGCCACCACTGCCAGGCATTTGGTAAAGACCCTGGGAGCGGAGGTGAGGTCAAAAGACAGGACTCTGTACTGATAATTGTTTCCTCCCACAATGAACCTGAGGTACTTTCTGTGGTCTGGATGAATGAGGATGTGAGTGTACGCATCCTTTAGATCTAAGGAGCATAGCCAATCTCCCTGCTGGAGGTAAGGCAGAAGTGTTCTAAGAGTAAGCATCTTGAACTTTTCTTTCTCTAGGAACTTGTTGAGGTTCCTGAGGTCCAGAATGGGTCGAAGGCCACCGGTCCTTTTGGGAACCAGGAAATACCTGGAGTAGAATCCGTGAACTTGCAAGTGGGGAGGCACAGGCTCCACCGCCCTGTCCACCAACAGACCTTGGAGCTCTCGAAGGAGAAGGTCTGTGTGCAGGGGAGGCCTCAAGGGCTCCCCTGGGAAGTAAGGAGGAGGCAGTTGATGAAAATGCAGGGCATAGCCCTTTTGGACTATGTCCAGCACCCAACTGTCGATGGTAATGAGAGGCCACTGGTGGGCAAAGAGTACAAGGCGACCACCTGTGCAGGGCTGGGAAAGCAGGGACGGAGTGGCAATGCTCAAGGAGTCAAAAACCCCCACCCTGCTGAGTGGCAGCAGGGGCCTGAGGCTTGGGGGTTCTCTGCCTACGGGGCCCATTACCCTGGCCCTTGGCTTCCTGACCCTGGGGGGCAGCTTGGGCAGCCTGATACTGAGGGTACTGTTTGTAGGCAGTGCCCTTCCACGGGTAAAAGGACTTTTTACCCGAGCCCTTCTTCTTATGTGAAGGGGCAGAGATCTTCCTCGACAGCCTTGCCCGGGTAAGGTGCTCGGTCTCGAGCTGAGCGGCCTTCTCGGTCACGGGTTTGCCAAAAAGGTTCTCACCTCGCCAGGGGACATCGACCAACTTGTCCTGAACCCATGGCTCGAGGTCCGATGACTACAGCCACGCATGGCGTCGAGCCGCGATGCCGGCAGCCGCAAGTCGGGCTGAAGCCTCGAAGCCATCGTAGGCGGCACGGGAAATGAACTTGGAGCATTCCCGAATCCCCGAGGACAAGGTCTGAAATCTCTGCAAGGGTTCCCCAGAGAGACCAGCAGAGAATCCGGCCAACTCCTTGGCCAGGTCTCGCAAGTACATGCCCATGTACAGCTGGTAAGACTGGAAAACGGCAAGCAAGCATAGACCCCTGGAAGCACTTCCTACCGACGCCATCGAGGTTGCGGGCCTCCCTGCCGGGGGGCACCGCAGAGTGCCTCTTCTGGCTCTTCAGACGATGCATGGCCGATTCCACAACCATGGAATGGTGTGGTAGCTGTGCTTTCTGGAAACCAGGGCTTTTGCGGAGTCGATAAATGGAATTGACTCGTCTGCTGAGAACCGGCGCCGAGGCCGGGGCCTCCCACATACGGAAGAGGAGCCGCCCCAGCATCGGAGGAACCGGGACAGTAAAGGCCTCCTTCGGAGGAGAGTCGTACTGTAGAGCATCGAGCTCCTCGGCTCGAGGCTCTTCCTCGGGATCGGCAGGGATAGCCAAGGCAGCGGCCATATCCCGGACGAACTCCGAGAACCTAGTTTCCTCCGGAGGGGATCTACTCCGGGGATCAGACTGCGGTGAGTCCGACGGGACGCACCGAGTCTTAAAGGTATCGGGACACTCCTCGTCCTCCGTCTCCCAGGCGGACTCGTCCGAGGAGGAGTCAGGGTCCGACCCCGCGGGGCCCCGAGGCACCTGCCCCGACGCCGGGGGCACCAGCGTCGACACCCTCGGTCCCGAACGGGAGTTCGAGGGAGACCTCGACCGAGGACGACTTCGAGCCGCGAGGGTCTCGAGAATCGTGTCGGTCTCCGGGGTTGACTTCGAAGTCGACGTCCCGGTGGTCGGGGCAGATGCACCAGACAGGCTGGCCATCAGTGCCCGCTGCTGCTCCATGAAGGCAGACGGTCTGCACTCCAAGGCTGTCATACTGAGACTCAGCTCGGGAGACGCAGCAGCCACCGACTCGGGCCCCGGTGGTGCCGGGCCCGACGTCGGTTCTCTGGGAGGAGAGTCCACGAGGACAACGGGGCTTACGTGTCCAGCAGACTCCGGCTCCACGCGAAGAACTTTGGCAGTCTTCTCTTGGTCCACGGGCCCGGGGTGACGGTCGGGGGTCTTAGACCTGGCCCTCGAGGGACCAGGGACCTCTTCCGACGCCGCCCTCACGAGCCGCTTCTTCCTCTTTCGTTCCCGGTCAGGGGACCCCCCGACTGAGGAGCTTCGACGGCGCTCGGGATCGGAATCCTGAGATGTCGAGGCCTCAGACAAGGTCCGGGCCCGGCCGGAGGCAGAGTCCGAGAAAAACCTTTCCTTTTGATGCTGTCGACTCTTTAGTGCCTTGGAAGACATCTTCCCACATGGCCCACACGACTTTGGGTCGTGGTCAGGGCCAAGGCACCGAAGGCAGCAGTCATGTGTGTGGGTGAGAGACATAATCTTCTTACACCGATCACACTTTTTGAAACCACTGGAAGCCATCGGGGAAAAAATAGCCCCAGCAAGGTCAAAAGACCGGCCTTCCAGTGAAAAAGGAAAAAAGGGCGTGAACGCCAGCCACGAAGGGCAAAAACTGAAAAATGAAGAAAACGGGCTCGATACTGGTGTACCGAACCTGGCGGGAGGGGAACCGGCGTCGAACCGGAGAAAAAATAGCGAAAATCGCTGAAGAAAAAATCACTTTTATCCGGGAGAACAGGACACACGTCCGATGGGCTTCTCGGAAAAAACGAGACTGAGGTAAGTTGGCACCTTTAGGCGGGAAGGGAACCGCGCATGCGTGCCAGCATTCCCAAAGGCTTTCATGGAAAGCTGGGGAAATGCTCCGCTGGGGCTTCATCGGCGCCGATGACACCCATATTTGAGGACTGACTTCCTGCTTGGTCCTGGAGAAAAACCTTTGACTTTCTATTTTTCAACGACAAGAAGACACACAATGCAAAATCAGATGCAGGCAGGAAGGGGAACCGGCATCGAACCGGTCAAAGAGAAAAAAATTCTAAGTTTAGACGCACTTTTTCCACGAGCAATTAGGGACAACGTCTGTTGGGTTCCGTGAAAAAGGGAGACTGAGCAAGATGGCACTCTTGGACGGGAAGGGGACTGCGCATGCGCGATGCAATCCCAAAGGCTTTCTTTGAAAGCTGGGGAATTGCTCCGCACGAGGGCTCCATCGGTGCAGACGTCACCCATATTTGAGGGCTGACTTCCTGCTTGTTCCTGGAGAACACAGAATACAATCCTGCAGTAATATCTTTCATAGGCCCAGCTTCGTAAGAATTTATACTCCGTCCGGAATCCTTGTCTCATTTGAGGTGGGGCGTTGCTTAGCTTAAAGAATATTGTTAGCTGTCCCATTTGTATGAGGTTAGCATACCTTATTACAAGGTAAATAATAGCAGTTGATCAAGAGGATATCATTAGCCCTAGAAAGCAACACAATTTCTTTCAAATATTTCCTAAATATCATCTCTTTAGAAATCAAAGAGATAGATGGAAAATTTAACACATGCAATCTATTTGACCTAGAGCGATTTTCCAAAACTTAACATAACAAAAGAACATAAGATATGCCATACTGGGTCAGACCAAGGTCCATCAAGCCCAGTATCCTGTTTCCAACAGTGGCCAATCTAGGTCATACGTACCTATCAGTTTCCCCAAAAGACACAGATTCCACAATGCTTGTACTGGGTCAAGCATTGATATCCTGGGTCCCTTCTTAATAACGGTTTATGGACCTTAACTCCAGGAACTTGTCCAAACCTTTTTTAAACCCAGCTACACTAACAGCCTTTACTACATCCTATGGTAACAAATTCCAGAGTTTGATTACATGTTGAGTGAAAAAATATTTTCTTTTATTAGTCTTAAATAGTTTACCCTATAGCTTCATTGCATGTCCTAGTCTTTCTATATTCTGATAACGTAAACAATTGATCTACGGTTACCCTTTCCACTCCTTTCATTAATTTATAGACTTTATCATATCTCTCCTCAGCTGTCTCTTTTCCAGATTGAAGAGCCCTAACCTTTTTAGCCTCTCTTCATAGGAGTAGCCTTCCATCCTCTTTACCATTTTGGTGGCTTTTCTCTCTACCTTTTATAATAACGCTATATCCTTTTTAAGATACGGCGACCAGAATCGCACAGAATATTCAAGGTGCGGTCGCACCATGGAACGACACAGAGGCATTATAATATCTTTTGTATTATTTTCCATTCCTTTCCTTATCATACCTAGCATTCTATTTGCTCTCTTGGCCGCCGCTGCACACTGGGCTGAGGGTTTTAACATGTTATCCACAATGACGCCTAAATCTTTTTCCTGGGTGGTGGTTCCTAATGTGGAACCTTGCATCGTGTAGTGTCGTGAAGTACAGGGTTCAGAACCAAGGGAGGCAGAGGATTCACTGCAAAGTGAAACCAGAACTGTCAGTGCTGAAACAAGCATGGAGGGTTGGCATGGAAACCCTAAACAAAGAACGTCACAGAGTGTTAGGGAACGCCCATCCCCTGAGCTAGCTCCTGCCTCATCAGGGAAGTGGGAACACCTGGTGGGAGGTGTGGCTCAGCACAACGGAGAAAGAAACTTAGATAAAAAGCCTTTAGTTAAAGATAGGACAGAGAAGGAGAAGGGGAAGGAGAAAGAAACGGACATAGTCTCAGACACGGAGACAGAAGGAAAAGGCAGCACAGCAAGCGTGGAGAAAGCTGAAAGAAGGAGAAAACCAGAGAAAGATAGATACTCCGAGGGCAGCCAAGGTCTGTGGCTGAGAGAAGGGAAAAGGGAAAGAAATCCCAATTCCACTTGGAGGAACTTCTCAGAGGAAGAGAGCTGGGGAAGATATTCAAGTCCAGTTCCTAGGGAGCAGTGCTCAACTACGAAAAGCACTGGGGATTTTTACTATCCAAAAAGCAGAGACGTTTATTCTGGGAACCAGAAAAGACAACCACGCTGTGCTCACAACAGACAGCCTGCAGGTAAAGCTTATTTCCCTGATACCAAGCTTTTATCAAAGGGGAGAGAAAAGTTTTACCAACCTTTTTGTAGCCAAGGGAGATCCCTGGGAGAAAGCAATTCTAAAGGCAGACACAGAATTCCCTGTAGCCAAAGAGAAGAGGGAAACGGGTATCCTTTTAATTACAGAGGGCTGTGTGCACAGGAAGCCAAACACCCAGACTCACAGAGCAGGTTGGGGGAAGGGAACCCTGTAATTGGAACGGAGAGGTTTGCATGGCAGGCAGAAGAACCCTCTCTAAGGGACCTTAAGGAAGAAGGTGATCTTATGCAGTGGGACCCTTATCAACCCCCTGAGTCCGAAGTGTTTATGGACTGCTCTTATATGGTGGCAGACAATGTGCAGTCCCTTTGTTAATAATACTGGATTTTGCTGAAGGAAGAAAAACAGCCCAAAAGAAGTATTTTGGAGGGAAACTGTTTTATTCTTTTTGATTCCGTAACAGCTGAAGATAAGCATTATTTAAGTTGCCTATTTTTGTTCACATCAGGAGTATGGTTTCTTTGTAAACATATTCTTTGTTCATGGTCATCAACATCCAACCCCGGGAGGGGCAATAAATCCTAATTTAACCTGAACCACTCGTGCACAACTTGGACTCATTCTTACTACTGTAGGACTACATTACCCAGGAGGCCCTTCCAAAACCTCCATTTAAAGTTCACAGTATAAGAAACACAACTACCCACTTGCCTTGCCCACGCTAAATGCCTCTGGGAGGGTGAGTGGTGACAGTAGCCATAGTTTGGGCTGTTCTTCCCTATGTACATAACTCTGCACTTGTCCCCATTAAATTTCATCTGCCATTTTGATGCCCAGTCTTCCAAATTATCAAGATCCTCTTGCAATTTTCCACAATCCTCTTGGGTTTTAACAATTTTAAATAGTTTTGTGTCATCTGCAAATTTGATAACCTCACTTGTTATTCCCTTTTCCAGGTCACTTATGAATATGTCAAAAAGCAGCAGACCCAGAACAGATCCCTGGGGTACATTACTATTTACCTTTCTCCATTGGGAAAATTGGCCATTTAGCACTACCCTCTGCTTTCTATCTTTTAACCAGTTCCTGATCCACAATAGTACACTGCCATCTATCCCATGACTCTTTAGTTCTGCCAAAAGTCTCTGATGAGGGACCTTGTCAAAGGCTTTCTGAAAGTCCAGATACATTATATCAACCGACTCACCTTTGCACAACTGTTTATTCACACCTTCAAAAAAAACATAACAGATTACTAAGACAAGATCTTCCTTGTCTAAATTCATGTTGGCTGTCTTCCATTAGGCCATGACTATCTACATGCTGAGTAATTTTGTCCTTTATGATGGTTTATACTATTTTTCCCGGTACTGACGTCAGGCTCACCGGTCTGTAGTTTCCCAGATCACCCCTGGAACACTTTTTAAAAATTGGCATTACAATGGCAATACTCCAATCTTCAGGTATTACAGATGATTTTAATGAAAGTTCACAGATTACTAACAGCAGGTCTGCAATCTCATATTTCAGTTCTTTCAACACCCTTGGATGTATACCATCCATACCAGGTGATTTGCTACTCTTCAGTTTATCTAATAGTTGTAATACATCTTCCCGATGTATCGATATTTCCTTCAAATCTTCCGCACCTTTAAATACCACTTCAGTCATGGGTAACATCCCTATATCTTCCTCAGTAAAGACCGAAGCAAAGAATTCATTCAATCTCTCCGCTATCGCCTTGTCGCCTCTTAGTGCCCCTTTAACTCCTCTATCATCTAATGGACCAACTGACTCTCTCACAGGTTTTTTGCTACAAATGTACTTGAAAAAGTCTTTATTTCGCTTTTTTGCTTCCGCAGCAAGCTTCTTCTCAAATTCTCCCTTTGCCTGCCTTATCAATGCCTTGCATTTGACTTGCCAGTGCTTGTGCTGTTCCCAGGTTTCGTCATTTGGCTCTTTTTTCTATTTCCTGAATGATGCTTTTTTGGCAACAGCAGCCTCTCTGACCTCACCTTTAAACCATGCTGACAGTTTTTTGGACTTCCTTCCACTTTTCTTAAAGAGTGGAATACAGCTGGTCTGGGCTTCCAAGACAGTATTTTTCCACAAAAACCAAGCTTGATGTAAGTCTTTAACCTTTGCAACTGCTCCTTTTAGTTTTTTCTTAACTATTTTCCTCATTTATTTATTTATTTATTTAACATGTTTTATATCCCGCCTTATCCTTCAATCAAAGCGGCCACAGTACAATACAATACATTTCAATACATGACACATGTACAACAGAGATTACATTACAAGTTTTGTATCCCACCTTTTCCTTAAATCAAGGCGGTTAATACAGCACAAGTTACATAAAAAGGTAGGGAAACAAGCATCAGATTGTTCGAACATAGACACATACATGGGGAAATACAATACATACCTTACATTATACTTGACTACACAAAGCAAAACAACAAACAGAACCAACATAGATCAGACATTTCCTTGCTACCCCACGGACCTACGCCCAAGGGCCACGCCAAATCATAGTCTCCCTTTCGAAAGTTAAAAGGTAGTACTGTGGATTTCCTTACTATCCCTCCTCCACTAATTAAATCAAATGTAATCATGCTATGATCACTATTGCCAAGTGGCCCCAACACCCTTATCTCTTGCACTAGATCTGGTGTTCCACTAAGGACTAGGTCTAATATGGCTTCCCCTCAGGTCGGTTCATGAACCAGCCGCTCCAAGAAGCAGTCATTTATTTCATCTAGGAACTTCATCTCCCTAGCATGTCCTGCTGTGACACTGACCCAGTCGATACTGGGGTAATTGAAATCACCCATTATTATTACTGCGCTGTAATGTTTGTTAGCTTCCTTGATTTCTTTGAGCATTTCATCATCAATTTGTTCATTCTGGCCAGGTTGTCGATAGTACACCTCCACTGCCATCGCCTTCCCCTTTTTACATGGAATTTCAATCCATAGAGATTCTACAGCAAATTTTGTTTCCTGCAAAATTTTAATCCTTTCTCATTCAATGCCCTCTCTAACAGAGCGCTACCCCTCCACCAATTTGATCAGCTCTATCATTACGATATAGTTTGAACCCAGGTATCACAGTGTCCCACTGGTTATCCTCCTTCCACCATGTCTCTGAGATTCCAATCATATCTAACCTCTCATTTAGTGCTATATATTCTAACTCTCACATCTTATTTTTTAGACTTCTAGCATTTGCAGACAAGCATTTTAGAGACTTTATTTTCTTCATATTAATCTGGCTATTGGTAGGCATGGGTAATTTGGGATCTTTAAACTTTGTCTGCTCCATATTCGAGGGCATTTGGGCTACTTTACTCTTTTTTGGAACCTCTCTGCTTTTGGTAATATCCTTCAAGGATACATTCTTCCAAACCATGCGCTCTTGGGCAACTATCGGCTTTCCCCTATTTTCTAGTTTAAAAGCTGCTCTATGTCCTTTTTAAAGGTTAATGCCAGCAGACTGGTTCCATCCCGCTTAAGGTGACGCCCATCCCTTCTGAAGAGCCCCTCCTTTCCCCAGAATGTTCCCCAGTTCCTAACAAATCCAAAACCCTCATCTCTGCACCACTGTCTCATCCACGCATTAAGACTCCAGAGCTCTGCCTGCCTTTTGGGTCCTGCGCGTGGAACGGGAAGCATTTCAGAGAACGCTACCCTGGAAGTTCTGGATTTCAACTTCCTACCTAAAAGCCTAAATTTAGCCTCCAGAACCTCTCTACCACATTTTCCTATGTTATTGGTACCAACATGTACTAAGACAGCAGACTCCTCCCCAGTACTATCTAAGACATTATCTAGGTAGCGCGTGAGGTCCGCTACCTTCGCACCAGACAGGCATGTTACCAGACGATCCTCACGTCCACCAGCCACCCAGCTATCTACATGCCAAATGATCGAATAGAGTACTTACTCACCTGTAACAGGTGTTCTCCAGGAGCAGCAGGAATCAGTCCTCACATATGGGTGAGGTCAGCGTCGACGGAGCCCCCATGCGGAGCATTTCCCCAGCTTTCCAAAAAAGCCTTTGGGAATGTAGGCACGCATGCGCGGTCCCCTTCCCGCCCAAAGTTGCCATCTTGCTCAGTCTAATGACATAGCTAAAAGACAGCACAAAAAGAAAATGAACTATATACAACTGCAACTCCAAGGGGAGGAGGGAGGGTTGTGAGGACTGATTCCTACTGCTCCTGGAGAACACCTGTTACAGGTGAGTAACTACTCTTTCTCCAGGACCAAGCAGGAAGTCAGTCCTCACATATGGGTGACCCCCTAGCTCTGGGCTACCAGGAACCCAGGCTGAAAAATAGAGCTCCCTCTAGAGGCCCAGCAACAGTGAGAGAATCTCCTCTAGAACCACACCTGAATGGTAGCCCAACACCAGGGCCGGAGGGTAGGAGTTGCCTAAACCTCAAAGAGATTACGGAGTACCACTCCCTCTCAAGCACTGTCCCTATGGGACTCCCTCTCAAGTGATCCGCAAAAGTCTGGCTTGAAGACCAAGTAGCGGCCCAGCAGATGTCTGCCAACGGAACAGAACGGAAGTGAGCTTCTGATGCGGCCTTCGCCCTGACCCGGTGGGCCGTGACTCGACCCTCCAGGGAGAGGCCGGCTGCCCTGTATGCCCAGGCGATACAGTCTGCCACCCAGATGGACAACGTACGCTTAGTGACAGGCAACCCCAATTTATTAGGGTCAAAAGAAATGAAGAGCCGAGAAGCCCTTCTATGCGCCTGCGTACGTTCTAGATAAAAGGACAGCGCCCTTCTACAATCCAGGGTATGCAAGACAGTTTCTGCCCTACTGGCATGCGGCCTGGGAAAGAACGTCGGAAGTACCACCTCCTGGTTGACGTGGAAGGAGGACACTATCTTGGGAAGGAACTTAGGATGAGTTCTCAAGACTACCTTGTTCTTATAGAACCTGGTATACGGCCTATCCGAGACCAGGGCCTGAAGTTCACTCACACGCCTGGCCGAGGTGAGTGCCACAAGGAACAACACCTTCCAGGAGAGGAAACGTAAATGGCAGGTTGCCATCGGCTCAAAAGGTGGGCGAGTCAGTTGCTGCAAGACCACATTGAGATCCCACTCAGTGGCCGGTGGACGAATAGGAGGCTTAAGCAGAAGCAGGCCTCTGAGAAAACGAGACACCAGAGGGTGGCTCGAGAGGGATTGTACATCTACCAGCGAGTGGTGAGCTGAGAGGGCACTGAGGTGAACCTGGACAGATTGGACTGAAGTCCCAGGTTGGAAAGGTGGAGCAGGTATTGAAGCACCACCTGGACCGAGCAGGAGAAGGGGTCCTCTTGCTGTTGGGAACACCAAGTAGAGAACCTACGCCACTTCAGAGCATAGGCCTTCCTAGTGGAATGCTTCCTGGAGGCCAACACCACCTCTTCAACCTCCCTTGACAGGAGCAAGGGAGCAAGGACTAGCCTTTCAGCAGCCAGGCCATCAAATTGAGGGATTTGAGGTTGGGATGCAAGAGGGACCACTGATCCTGAGTCAGAAGGTCGGGTTGCAACCCCAGAGGTAGTGGAGTATCCACTGCCAACTGCAGAAGAGGGAAACACGGCTGCCTGGGCCACCTGGGGGCTATCAGGATCACCGTGGCTCGGTCCTGCTGGATTCTGAATAGAGTCCGGGCCACCAGAGGTGTGGGAGGAAAAGCATACAGCAGGCTCTCTGACCAGGGGATCAGGAATGCATCTGGCGCTGTTCGAGGGATGCGGTTGCCTGGAACAGAACCTGGGTAGTTGCCTGTTCAGCGCACTGGCAAAAAGATCCATGGTCGGAAGTCACCACTTCAGAAAGATCTGTTGAACCACCAGAGGATCCAACTGCCACTCGTGAGGCTGCAGGAGCCTGCTTAGCCTGTCCGCCAGGTAGTTTTCCTGGCCTGGGAGGTAAACCGCCCTGAGGGTCATGCCCTGATTGACAGCCCAGGAGAAGAGAGCTTGTGCTTCCAGGCAAAGAAGTCTGGATCCTGTGCCTCCCTGCTTGCTGGCGTAGAACATAGCCACCTGGTTGTCCATCTGAACCAGGACAGACTGGTGAGACAGGATCTGAGAGAAAGTCCGTAAGGCTAGTCGAATGGCCTGCAATTCCAATAGGTTGATCTGCTGGGCGGTCTCCCACGGAGACCACAGGCCCTGTGTGCAGACCCCTTGGCAGTGTGCCCCCCAGCCCTGCAGGGAAGCATCTGTTGTCAGTACCTGAGTGTGTGGGGAGGCCTGGAAAGGAAGACCCCTGACCAGATTTGGGAGATGCCTCCACCAGCGTAAGGAGTCCACCAAGAGTTTGGACACCCTTATTCTGTCTGACAATTTCCCTGTGGCCTGCAGCCACTGCGCCCTGAGGTGCCACTGAGCCAGCCTCATGTGCAGCCGGTAATGTGGTGTGACATGCACAGTGGAAGCCATGTGACCTAAGAGCCAGAGGAAGTGTCTGGCTGAGACCAGAGAGTTCGCCTGAAACTGGCCAGCCAACTTCATCAGCCTGTAAGCTCTGTCCATAGGCAAATAGGCCTTTGCATGGATGGTATCCAATCTTGCCCCTATGAACTCCACGTCCTGTGAGGGGACTAAAGTGGACTTGGGGAAGTTTATGACGAAACCCAGGTGCTGAAGCAGTGATATGGTTCTGAAGGTGGCCTGCCTGGCCTCTTGTGGAGACTGGCCCCTGATAAGCCAGTCATCCAGGTAAAGGAACACAAAGATCCCCAGGTTCCTGAGGTAGGCCGCAACCACCACCAGGCATTTTGTAAAAACCCTGGGGGCGAAGGCGAGGCCGAAAGGAAGCACTCTGTACTGGAAGTGCTTTCCTCCCACCACAAATCTGAGGAATTGTCTGTGACTTGGATGGATGAGGATGTGAGTATAAGCATCCTTCAGGTCTAAGGAGCATAGCAAATCTCCCTGCTGGAGGTAGGGCAGTAAGATTCTAAGGGTAAGCACCCTGAACTTTTCCCTCTCCAGAAACTTGTTCAGATTTCTCAGGTCAAGGATGGGTCTGAGGCCTCCTGTTCTTTTTGGTACCAGGAAGTACCTCGAGTAGAAGCCTTGCCCTTCCAGGTAGTGAGGCACCGGTTCCACCGCCTGGTCCCTTAGTATTTAACATTTCTTATATACCGCCTTTCATGATATCAAGGCCGTTTACATTGAACAAACTGAAATTACATTGAACAGGGCATTATAACTTGGAGATAACTAGTAGACCTGAAGGACTAAGTTTCTGTGCAGAGGGGGTCTTGGAGGCTCCCCTGGAAAGTAGAAGGGGAGTATCTGGGTGAAGTGGAGCAGATAGCCCCTTTCGATAATGCTTAGCACCCAAGTATCCCCTGTGATGGCTGGCCACCTGTCTGCGTACAGGGTCAGCTGACCTCCTGTGCCCTGGAGAGGAGGAGAGGCTATGCTGGCATAGTCAAAAAACTCCTCCCTGCTGAGCAGGAGCCGGAGTAGGAGGCTTGGGGGCCTTCTGCCTACGGGGCCCATGACCCTGCCCCCTTGGCCTGCTGGCCCTATTAGGGAGTTGCAGAGGCCTGGTAGTGAGGGTAGGTTTTGTAGGCAGCAGTCTTCCTCGGGTAAAAGGTCTTTTTCCCCGAGCCTTTCTTCTTCTGAGAAGGGGCAGAGGTTTTCCTGGACAGCCTCATCCGGGTAAGAGTCTCGGTCTCGAGTTCTGCAGCCTTTTCTGCCATGGGCTTGCCAAAGAGGTTTTCACCTCAGCAAGGGACATCGACCAACTTGTCCTGTACCCATGGCTCGAGGTCCAAGGATTGTAGCCAGGCCTGGCGGCGTGCACCGATGCCGGCCCCTGCTACCCGGGCAGAAGCCTCAAATCCATCGTAGGCTGCTCGAGATATAAATTTCGAGCACTCCCAAGTACCAGAAGACAAGGCCTTGAACCTCTGCAAAGGTTCCTCGGACAGACCAGCAGAGAACCCGGCAATTTCCTTTGCCAGGTCTCGAAGGTACATGCCCATGTACAGCTGGTAGGTCTGGACACGGCAAGCAAGCATAGAGCCCTGCAAGCACTTTCTACCGAGGGCATCCAGGTTCCGGGCCTCTCTGCCGGGGGGC
The DNA here is from genome assembly GCA_033557465.1 of Ichthyophis bannanicus. Classification (NCBI taxonomy): domain Eukaryota; kingdom Metazoa; phylum Chordata; class Amphibia; order Gymnophiona; family Ichthyophiidae; genus Ichthyophis; species Ichthyophis bannanicus. The sequence goes on along the minus strand of CM066032.1, from coordinate 1,510,148,205 downwards.
ACCGAGGAGTGCATCTTCTGACTCTTCAGGCGATGCATGGCCGATTCCACAACCATGGAGTGGTGCGGTAGCTGTGCCTTTTGAAACCCGGGGCTCTTGCGAACTCGATAGATGGAATTGACCCGCTTGCTTAGAACCGGCATCGAGGCCGGCGCCTCCCACATGCGGAAGAGCAACCGCTCCAGCATCGGAGGAACCGGGACAGTAAAGGCCTCCTTGGGAGGAGAGTCATACTGCAGAGCCTCGGGCTCAAGGCTCCTCCTCGGGGTCCGCAGGGAATGCCAATGCTTTGGCCATGTCCCTTATGAAATCCGAGAATCTGGTATCCTCTGGGGGGAACCTTGTCCGAGGCTCAGATCCCGGTGAGTCCGAAGGGATGCACAGAGTCCGGAAGATGTCAGGAGACTCCTCCTCCTCAGTTTCCCATGCCGATTCCTCCGAGGAGGAATCAAGCAGCTCCGAGTGGGAGGGCACCGATGCCATCCGCCCCGACGCCGAGGGAACCGGCATCGACGACCTCGGTCCTGAATGGGAGGCCGAGGGTGACCTCGGCCGAGGATCGACTCGAGATCGCATGGTCTCGAGGATCGGCTCGGCCTCCGGGGTTGACTTGGACGTCAATGTCCCGGTGGTTGGGGCAGATGCGCCGGTGAGACTGGCGATCAGCACCCGCTGCTGCTCCATGAAGGCAGACAGTCTGCTCTCCAAGACTGTCAATCTGAGTCCGAGCTCAGGAGACCTAGCAGCCTCTGACGCGGGTCCCAACGGCATCGGACCCGACGTCGGCTCCCCCGGAGGAGAGTCCACGAAGACTACAGCATTCACATGACTCGGGGCCTCCAACTCTACATGAGGATGCTTTGCAGGCCTCCCCGACTCCGAAGACCCGGGACGGCGATCGGGGCTATGCGACCTGGCCCTCGAGGAGCCAAGAGCGTCCCCCGATGCCGCCCTCACGGGTTTCTTCTTCCTTCAGGGCTCCCTCGAGGGGGACTCCCTTTCAGAGGAGCCCCAACGATGCGCGGGGTCAGACTCCCGAGACGTCAAGGCCTCTGACGAAGTCCGGACCCGTCCAGAGGCAGATTCGGAGAAGATCCTCTCACGCTGTTGCTGACGGCTCCGTAATGCCTTGGAAGACATTTTGCCACAGGGGCTACAGATCATAGAATCATGGTCTGGCCCCAGGCACCGGAGGCAGCAGTCGTGTGTGTCGGTGAGAGACATCAGTTTCTTGCACCGATCACACTTCTTAAAGCCACTGGCAGCCATCGGGGGAAAAAGGGCCCCTGCAAGATCAAAAAATTGGGCTGCCAGGGAAAAGAAAAAAGGCGTGAACGCAGTCTCTAAGGACAAAAAACGAAAAAGGAGGTCCGGGCTCGGCACCAGTGTACCAAGTCCAGGCGGGAAAGGAACCGACGTCGAACCGAAGAAAAAACTCGACCCAACGCAGAAAAAAATCAATTTTTTTCACGGGTGACAAGGACAGGTGTCCGTAGGGCTCCGCGGAAAAAAAGAAGACTGAGCAAGATGGCACGTTTGGGCGGGAAGGGGACCGTGCATGCGTGCCTGCATTCCCAAAGGCTTTCTTGGAAAGCTGGGGAAATGCTCCGCATGGGGGCTCTGTCGTCGACGCCGACGTCACCCATATGTGAGGACTGACTTCCTGCTTGGTCCTGGAGAACACCAACTATAACGGCTGTCCTAACCCTTCCTTCATGGGCACATGGCCCTGGAGAAACTTCCTCGGTGCGAGAGGGTTTTACATCACCTGGAAGACAGGTCCTAGTTACAGGATCACTTCCTGCCACACCAGGGTGATGCTCTCCTGTCACGTGACCTCTCTCCTCCATGGCAACAGGGATGCTGCCAGACTGGAGATGGGACTTCAAGACTATATCCCTGTAGGTCTCGTCTATGTACCTCTGTCTTTCTTATGTCTTCCAAGTCTGCTACTCTAGCCTCTAGAGAACGGACTCGTTCCCTGAGAGCAAAGAGCTCCTTGCTTCTAGTGCACACGTAAGACCTCTCACCAACTGGGAGAAAATCATACATGTGACACTCAATGCAAAAGACTGGAAAGCCCCCATCTTGCTGCTGGACTGCTGTCTGCATCTTAGTTTTAAGTTTGTGTTTAGATCTTTAAGTTCTTTACTTACTAAGGGTTGCTATGGATATTTATACTAAAAAACTGTACCTAATACGCTTAATATACCTTGTTCACCTGAAGCTTAATTAATCTCAGGTCCTTAGTGCATGACTGATTTGGATAACGAGCTTCACCTGAGAGCACTTCCTTTCCTTTAAGATGTGTAAGTACCTATAAAGCTACGATTATCCCAGGGGTGGGTGGGTGTTGGGGAGGGAGGGAGAGAAATAACACTTATTAAAAGAGGGCTGCTACACAGTACCCTGTCCTGTGCTGCTGAGGTTGGTCCTGGGTGATTAACAGTCCTTGCTTGGATAGAAGGAGTCTTTCAAAATAGCCTTTTGACCTGCCACCTGGTGTTAACACCTATTGAAAAGGTTTCACAGGTCTCTTGCCCCCTAGGTAGAAGGCCTCTTTGTAAAGGTCTCTAGAAGACTATTTGTTGCTCAAAGAGTACTGACCCTGTTTTGTCTTTTATGCTAAGTTATATTCAGATTTGATTTACATTACAGCTCTTTGCTGCTGCTAGACGCTGACTTATTTTATTTATTTATTTATTTATTTTTCTTATATACCGCACTATTTGCGATCAGCGCGGTTTACATACAACAAAATGGTATCTGACAATAAACAAAGTCAGGTCATTACATTGAAACAGGAACAAGTAACTTGGAGAACAGGGTAAACTATATACATATGCGGAGCATTGAAAAGGGTAACTATATACATGTCAGATGGGGTTATTGGATATTGATCATATTTGGTGGCTGGGGTTCGGGGCAGTCAGTGAGGTGTTTGATAAAGAGAAAGTGTTTCAGGGCCTTCCTGAATTGGCTCAAGTTGGGGATTGCTCTGATGTGTGGTGGCAGGGAGTTCCAGAGACTTGGGGCGCATAGTCTAAAGGCTCTGTTCGATGTTGCTTTGCATTTTGTCATGTCTCTCGGTATCGCTAGCATGTTGTCTACAGTGGTTCTTCTTAGCCTGTTGGGTGTGGGTGGTTGGATGAGGTCACATAGTGAAGAGGAGGAGAGCCCCTTGATCGCCTTGAATGTCATCACTAGGGTTTTGAAACTGATCCTGGCTTGAATGGGGAGCCAGTGAAGCTGCTTCAGGAGGGGTGTGATATGATCTCTTCTTGGCGTTCAGAGGAGAATCCGTGCTGCACTGTTCATGGCAAGTTGCAGGGGACGTAAGGTGGCCTGAGGGAGTCCTTGTAGGATGGCGTTTGAGTAATCAAAATGAGGAATGATGAGGGCTTGATAAATGGTGCGGAAGTCGCCTGGTTCGAGTAACGGGCATAGGTGTCTAAGGGATCTAATCTTGAAGTAGATCGCTCTTACAGTGTTGGCTATGTGTTGCTTCATGTTGAGGTTCTGATCCAATGTGACTCCAAGATAACGTATAGCTGATTTTACTTGCAATTCGGTGTTGTCCACTTCCAAGTGGCCGGGTGGAGTAAACTCGGGATTTCTGGAGTTGAACAGGACCTCCATTTTCCTGTGTTGGATGCGCAGATTTTGAGAGAGGAGCCATTCGGATATTGCGTTGAAACACTTGGTCAAGGGGGTAAGGTCTGGGCAGTCCAGGGATATTGGCAGGTAGAGTAAGACATCGTCTGCGTATATCATGCAACTCACATTGAACGATCTAATGATGTTACAGATAGGTTGGATATAGATGTTAAACATAAGTGATGATAGGGAGGATCCTTGAGGAACTCCTTGGCTTTGTAGGAATGGTTCGGATGTGGACCCGTTTGCTCGGACATATTGCCATCTGCCACACTTATTATGAAATTTAAACTACAAGCTCTCTGCTGGGATCTAAATTTAACCAGAAAGCTCTCTTCTGTGCTTTAAATTTAAACTAAAAGTACTTTGCTGATACTAGGCCCTGAATGACTATTAAATTTAAACTACAAGCTCTCTGCTGCGTATGAAATGTAACCAGAAAGTTCTCTTCTGTGTTTTAATTTTAAACTTAAACTGCTGCTACTAGGCCCTGACTGATTTAACAAAAAACACTGGGTTCACAGATTCATTAGATTTAATACAAAGAAGTCCTTTCAGAAAATTCCCAGAAGTATATACTCACAATTGCAGATCTCTCTCCAGAAGTAGCAGTCCCCTTTTCTAGTCCTTCAAGACTTCTCATTTAGAAAGCAATGCCAAACTGTCCTTAACTGCACAGCATAGTATAAAGCAGATATACAATTATCCAAAATTTTTCACATGATCTGCCAGATTTTTCAAAGCCAAGTCTTTTGAGCATCATCAGTAGAAAACTGACAAAGCTGAGCGATAGAGCCCTTCAACATGCATTCAGTTTGAGTGACAGTTTTCTACATATCCAATAGGGAAATATTTTCTGGAGGTGAAAGTTCCAAAGCATTCACCAAATCTGGTGAAGCAACTGGAGTAGGAACTTGTAGCTATCCCTATAAAGTTGTCCATGTTCACCGGGCAGAGTCCATTCCCACTACCCCCAAAAACCCACTGGGTGTAGAGGACGAGGTAGGTTCATGCCCAACCAAGGAAGAACTCAGCCTGCCTGGCGGAGAGGGAATCAAAGGGCCCCAAAAGCTCAAAGATGGTGCAGAAAAGGGAGAGGCTGCAATACTGGGAAAAGGATCGGCATGCGATAGAGGCATGGGAGATACATATTTGTCCATTGGTCCTTTTACTGAGGAAGGCATTTTAATACTTTTTACCTTCCTCTTCTTAGAACCCATGAAGGCGAAAGAAAGAAAGGAACACAACTCACCTCAGCTGCAAGTAGCAAGTCAGTGTCCACAAACACTAGCAAGCTCTGATAGCTAGAAGAGGCTACAAGAAGTGAAGGGTCTCCTAAGGGGTGTGACATGCCCCTTAGATCAAGCCCCTTCGTAACATTACTCCAACAGTTGCCAACAGCCACTCCCTGGAACTTATACTCTACCGGTCCCATGCTAATGATGTCAGCAGGGAGGGAAGTATTCACTTCGGCGCACTCAAACAGATCCTCTGTCCCTCAGAAAGGTACGCCTCAGATCTTTGCCCAACTCCCTGTCTGACCTTTTCAATGCTGCTTTAGAGTCAAAAGCAGTCCTAAAGGACTAGAGAAGGGTGCATGTGGCCCCTTTACACAAAAGTGGAAGTAAGGATGAAGTTGGGAACTACAGGCCAGTTAGTCTGACCTCTGTGGTGAGTAAATTAAAGGAAACACTGCTAAAGCAAAGCATAATGAGGTTTCTGGAGTCCAATGGATTGCAGGATCTGAGGCAGCATGGTTTTATTAGAGGCAGGTCTTATCAGACAAAGCGTAGTTACTCACCTGTAATAGGTGATCTCCGGGAACAGCAGGAATTTAGTCCTCACATATGGGTATCGTCGGTACAGACGGAGCCTGTGCAGGAACGCTCCCCAGCGTCCAATAGGAACGCTTTCGGGAGCATCTCTCAGCACATGCGCGCTGCCTTCCCGCCTTTCCAACTGTCCATCAGTTAAGTTTGTAGCTGAGTGAAAGGATAGAGGGAGAGAGGAAAGAGATAAAGAGAGAGAGAGAGAGAGACACACACAACTCCTAGGGGAGGTGGGTGGGTTGTGAGGATTAAATTCCTGCTGTTCCAGGAGATCACCTGTTACAGGTGAGTAACTATGCTATCTCCAGGAACAAGCAGGAATGTAGTCCTCACATATGGGGACTCCCTAGCTGAAGATGCCAGGGAGATAGCCCCAGGAAGGTGCCACTGAAGGTGAGAATCCTTCCTCCCATGGATCTCTGGCATCCCACCAGGGTTGGTGGGTAGGAGTTGGTTTAAGTTTGAAAGAGATTTTGAAGAACAGCTTGGCCAAAGAAGGCATCGCGACGGGAGGCTTTATCTAGGCAGTAGTGGGCTGTGAAGGTGTGTACCGAAGCCCAGGTGGCTGCTCGACAAATGTCATTAATACAGAGTGGAGATTAGCCATAGAAGCTGCCATGGCTCTCACATTATGAGCTGTGACATGGTCATGAAGAGGAAGACCCTTACTCTCATAAGCAAAGGATATGCATTGGGCAATCCATTTAGATAAAGTTCTTTTGGAGACTGGAAGTCCCAAATGACTAGGGTCAAAAGCTACAAAAGGTTGCAAGGACTTTCTATGTTGCTGTGTTCTTTGTATGTAAAAGGCTAGGGCCCTTTTACAATCCAAAGTATGAAGGTTTCTTTCTGCATTAGAGGCGTGAGCCCTCGGAAAAAATACAGAAAGATAAATTGATTGGTTTAAATGAAAAGGCGAAACCACCTTTGGCATAAAGTGTGGGTGAGTTCGAAGAACAACCTTATCATGATGAAAGTATAAGAAGGATCAGCCACTAAAGCTTGCAATTCACTAATACGACGGGCAAAGGTGATTGCAATTAGGAAGATGACCTTCCAAGTCAAAAACTTAAGGGCTGTAGTGGCCAAAGGTTTAAAAGGCGGCTTCATGAGCTGCCCGAGAACTAGATTTAGATCCCATACCACCGGTGGTGGCTTGATGGGAGGTTTAGTTAATAAAAGGCCTCTCAAATCTTGATAGGAGTGGATGAGAGGAAATTGGTTGTCCATTTAGAGGCTTATAAGAAGCTGCAATTGCACTAAGATGGACTCTTACCGAATTGGTCTTTAACCCAGAATTCGATAAGTGAAGGATATACTCTAGTATCAATTCTAGGGGTATGACCAGGGGGTTTAATCCCCTCTTGGAGCACCATATAGTAAAACATTTCCACTTGAAGGCATAAGATCTTCTTGTGGAAAGTTTCCTAGAAGCCTGAAGGATATCTTTTACCTGCTGGGACAGGTTGAAATCCTGGAGATCTAAGCCTTCAGCAACCAGGCCGAGAGATGTAGAAGCAGGGAATACCACGTTTGGCGTGGCCATCGTGGTGCTATGAGAATCATGCGTCCTCTGTCTGAGTCTCTTGAGGATGAGGGGAATGGGTGGGAAGGCATAAAGGAAGTCCTGACCCCAGTGAAGGAGGAAGGCATCCCTTGCCTGACAGCTGTGCGCCGGAATCCTGGAACAGAACCTGGGAAGTTTGGCATTCAGTGGACTTGCAAAGAGGTCTATGTCTGGAGTGCCCCAGAGATGAAATATTTTTGCCATCTGGTCTAGGTGGAGTGACCACTCATGAGGTAGCAGTACTCGACTGAGTTTGTCTGCCCAAAGGTTTTGAATGCCTGGAAGATATACCACTAGAAGGTGAATTTGATGCTCTCTGGCGAGGGCCCATAGTCATAAAGCTTCGTTGCATAACGACAGCCTGTTCCGCCCTGCTTGTTCACATAGAACATGGCTACCTGATTGTCCGTCTGGACTAGGACTGTCTTGTAGCTGAGCTGGGCGTGGAACACTCGAAGAGCTAAATACATTGCTCTTAATTCCAGGAGGTTTATGTGTAAACCAACCTCCTGTGGAGTCCAGGTGCCCTGGGTAGAGAGATGATTCAGGTGTGCTCCCCAACCAACCTGTGATGCATATCTTGTTAGGGTGGCCTGAAAGAGGGGTTGATGGAAAGGAGACCCCACTGTCAGATTTTCTAGTGATGTGTGCGTATGGAGTAGAAGTGCCAATTTGAAGGAACAACTATGTCCGGCAGTCTTAGTTCCATCGGGTTCCCCTGAAGTTTTGGGAAATCCACCAGGACACAGAAAGTGTGGCACTTGCACAATCTGCCCAATTTCGTTGGATATTACACAATTTACGTATGCAGGAGTCACACATTATCTATGAAAAGGAACGACATGTCACTCTACTTTTGTGGTGTACGCGATTTGTTGTCCATGCGCTCTATTATACATCGGAAAAACTATTCGCTCATTGAAGATCCGCATGTGTGAACATCGCAGTAGACTAAATAAAGTTTTGGAAGCCGCCCTGGTATATCATTGCATAAGTGAGGGTCATACTTTTGAGCAGCTCTGCTGTTTTGCTATCGATCGGATTGATTTACCTAAGGGTGCTAGATCTAAAGAACAGACTCTGCTTCGAGAGGAGCAGCGTTGGATATTTCAACTGAATACAGTAAAACCTTATGGTTTGAATGCCTCGATTGAATGGACAGTCTGCATATAGCTATTTTCGGGATGATCATAGCACAGCGGGGAGAATGGGGCTTCCGGGAGTGCACATAAGGACACCTTGATGGGTTTAGACCGCATGCGCGGCGTTTTTTGGATTACATCCGCGGTGGAATGAACGGTGATCAAATGTTCATCTGCTTGCATTGAACTGACAGCCGCTATACTAGAGGTATGAGCATTCTCTTTTCATGTTTTTCTGGCAAGAGACGTCTTTGTAATAGTTAGAATGAAATGGAGGAACCATGACAAAACCATTTTTTTGTTTTGTAATTCTTTAATTTTTTTCTTCTTTTTCAATTAGAAATCTATCCCCTGATGAAACGCTGTTTGTGAAACGTGTGGGCGCCTTAGATACACGGCGTTGGGAGTCCATATAGAATTTCTACATTACAAGACAACTCATGATTTTCAAAGCTAAGTACTGGCTACATGTTTTTCTTTGAGAATGATTATTTGGAGTTCAACCAGTGACATGAGCTGTGCCTAGCAGTTTTAATTGTTCTATAAAAGTTTATGAACAAAAATTTGGTTGTGTACCTGCAGATTAGGTCGTTGATGTAAACAGCAGCAACTGGTCAGGGTTTTTATGAATAACCCTGTACAAACCGCTGTGTTTTTAACTGAGACCTTGGTACACTCTCATAGGGTGAATTACCTACTGAGGTTTTCATTTCAAGAGGTTAAGTTTTGAGCAAATAATTCCATACGTTTGCCTTGATAGCATTGCTCATTAAGTTGACCATTATATTGTTATTGATATTCCTATGAATTCTAGGCATTGGGAAGGAACTAGTTGAGACTTCGGGAACTTTATTTCCAATCCGGTACGGGACAGTACAGTGCTGGCCTCTGCAACTGTGGAGGCTCGAATGAGCCAGTTGTCTAAGTAAGGGAAGACAAAAATTCCCAGGGTTCGTAGAAATGCTGCTACAACTGCCATGCATTTCGTGAACACCCTTGGTGCTGAAGCCAGACCAAAAGGAAGCACCCTGTACTGGAAATGTCTTCCCTTGAAAAGGAAGCATAAAAATTTCCTGTGATCTGGATGGATGAGAATATGAGTGTATGCATCCTTTAAGTCTAGAGAGCAAAGCCAGTCCTGGCTTTGAAGGTTTGGCATAAGAGTTCCTAGAGAAATCATTTTGAATTTCTCTTGAAACAGATATTTGTTCAATTCTCTGAGGTCTAGAATGGGTCTGTCCCCCCCTGTTTTCTTTGGAATAAGAAAATAGGGGGAGTAGAACCCTGTCCCCTGTTGAAAAATGGGTACTTCCTCTATTGCCCCTTGGGCAAGAAGTGTGGAGACCTCGTGATCTAGCAGATTGTCTGCAGAGGTTTGTGAATTGAATTGCTTTAGAATTGTAGGAGGGGGTATGCTATGAAAATGAAGTTTGTACCCCTCTCCTACAATGGACAAAGTCCAATCTTCTGCTGTTATCTGATGCCATCTGTTGACAAAGTGGCATAACCTGCCTGGAATATTGGGGGGTTGGGGACCCCTCAGAGGCAGGAAGGCAAAGCTCTCTAGGAAGGAGTCAAAGCCCTTGAGGAGGCTGAACCTTGAGAGCTGGTTGGGCTCTCGGGCCTTTTGGTTTCTTTCGCTGTCTGGTTTGTCCCTTTTGGGCAACCTGACTTGGAGTCTGGCTCTTCTGGGTATAGGAAGGATAAAACTTCCTCTTTTTGCTAAAAGAGGGTTTTTTATAAGGTTTCCTTTTGGCTGTAGTGGCTGTAGACTTTGACAATATATCTGAGGTAGAACTGTCAGCATCTAACTCGTTAGCCTTTTCCTGCCAGTTCTTGCCGAAGAGATTCTCACCCATGCAAGGAATGTTGCCTAACTTGTCCTGTACCCAAGTCTGATGCCTGTAGCCAGGCAATCCGTCGTGCACCAATGGCAATAGCTGAAGTTCTGCTGATGCATTCGAAACAGTCAAAGGCTGCACGATTGACAAACTTGGAGACATCTTGAGCATGCTTAACTAGAGCAAGAAAATCTTGTCTCTTATCATCTGGGAGAAATGGGCTCATAAGTTCCAAGTCTCCTGTGACTTCCTTAAGGAACATTCCCATATAAAGGATATATGAACTGGTCCTAGCTGAAAGCATGGAAGTTTGAAAAGTTCTGCACCCAAAAGCATCCAGAGTCCTGCATTCACAACCTGGAGGATTGGATGCATGCCTCTTTGCACTTTATCCTACGCATGGCTGATTCCACTACCATTGAATGGTGTGGCAGCTGAGTTTTCTGAAATCCAGGACATGGTGGAACTCGATACATAGTATCAAGTCTCCTACAGTGAGGAGAAGTAGTCAGAGGTGTCTCCCACATTCTGAGCATCAAGCTATGCAGAATTTCATGGATAGGCAGAGTAGCTGCCTCCTTAGGAGCTTTAGGATATTGGAAGATTTCCAATTCCTTTGCTCTGGGTTCCTCTTCAGGAGCTACTGTGATTGAAAGACCTTTGGCCATATCACGGATGAAATCCTGAAATGGCATGTCCTCTGGAGGTGACATTCTGCGTTGGGGAGAAGAGGGATCTTCTACGAGAAACCCTCTAGTGCCAGCAGAATTGTCAGAGTCTTCGGAATCGGAGGAATCGAAGTATTCCTGACCCCGATGCTCTTGCAAAGCATGATCCCAGTACCGATCGAAGTCGGTACCGAAGTGACCTGGTACCGTTTTATCCACTCCAGCCAGAGGTGGCATGGGAAGAGTTCCCACTGGGGCCGGTACTGTCGGTGTCGGTACCGGCATCGGTGTCAATGTCAGCACCGGTGCCCTTGGGACCACCGGTATCGCAGCTGAAAGAAGAGCTGCGATACTGCATTCAATAGCAAGAAACCTCTGGTCTATCGACGCTGCCGATGCCTGGGTGTCGGCACCGATAAGGACGGCCGGAACCCCTGAGCATGGCACAGGTAGTTCTTGCGAGGTTGAGGCCTCGAGAACATCCTGAAGCCCCATCGATGCTTTGGAAGCTGAAGCCTCCCGCCGGGGCTGTTTTGCCGGTGTGGTTCCCTCAAGGGCAATGCCAATGGTCTCTCGATACTTAGCAGGAGAGCTACCCTTTGAAGACCGGCTTTTGTGTTTAGTTACCTGAGATCCATGGGAGGAAGAAGAGGCCCTTGACGATGTCGATTCAATGGATCTAATATAATATCTCGAGAATAACTCACTCATGCAACTATACACATTCAGTACAATCTTAGTCAAAATCACTTTTTTACTTCTAAGGTCTCAGACAACCCGTAGCCTTGATAATATGGACAATTTTCGTCCCAATAAACAGGCTAGTTGACAATGACCTTGTGTTTTCTTTATCGAGTCAATAAGAATTTTCAAACTCTAAACACTTAGCTTCTTATTGAACTCACAATATTCTCCCAACGCCGATGCCCAGGCGCCCACAGTGTGTTTCACCGTATATCGGATTCCTCAGGGGACCATTTCACCATAATTCTAATTGCCGCTGCAGACGAGTTCTCTCAAAGAGCATTTCAAGTTCCTTATCGCCATCATGTTGAAAAACGCCGTGCAAGAAAGAATTTTAAAGACGGAATTTTCTGTGGTGACAGGGAATAGGTCCTGTTGGCTCCACGGAAAACGAAGAACTGAAGAGGGACAGTTGGAAAGGCGGGAAGGCAGCGCGCATGTGCTGAGGGATGCTCCCAAAAGCGTTCCTATTGGATGCTGGGGAGCGTTCCCACGCAGGCTCCGTCGGTACTGACGATATCCATATGAGGACTACATTCCTGCTTGTTCCTGGAGATATCTAATTGATTTCTTTGACTGAGCGATCAGAGTTGGATCGAAGGAGAGCGCTAGATGGGGTGTGCTCAGATTTCAGTAAAGCCTTTGACACTGTTCCACACAGGCAACTTATAAATAAATTGAGCACCCTAGGGATGGACCCTAAAATTTCTGACTGGGTTAGAAATTGGTTGAGTGGGAGGTGACAAAGGGTACAGGTAAATGGAGCTCACTCTGAGGAGAGAAGGATGCTACCAGTGATGTGTCAAAGGGATCAGACCTTAGTCCGATTCTGTTTAACAGCTAATCGGAGAGGTAGTAGAGTAAAAAGACGGATGGCGTGTATTTCAAGGGAGGGAAAGGAGTGAGACTGAGGCAGCAGGAGGGGTTGAAATTGGCAGGAACGAGAGAATAGAAGCCCAACTCTACCATCACAGCCAGTGGGACGAGGCATGTGGGAGAACTAACTGATAGCTGCCATGACAGAGAGCAGCGACTGACGCAGTGTCTTCTGGGAGGAGCCAGGTCTCAGAGCAAGAAGATGGAGAGAGCATTAGAGATAAAGAGATCATGAGTAAAGGCAAGCTTATTTGAGAAGGAGTGTGCTTTCTACAAAGCACATGAGAAAGGGAGAGAAGAACACACTCCTCAAATAAACTTGCCTTTACTCATGATCTCTTTATCTCTAATGTTCTCCATCTTCTTGCTCTGAGGCTTGGCTCCTCCCAGAAGACTCGACGTCAGTTGCTGCTCTCTGTCATGGTGGCTATCAGTTCTCCCACATGTCTCAGCCTACTTATATTCTTCTCATGGATAACACATCGAAACCCTCTGCCCAGTTTGCTGTAGCAACCAAGATAGCAAATAGAATGCTAGGAATCATAAGAAAAGGAATAGAGAATAAAACAAAGGATATTATAATGCATCTGTATCATTCCATGATGCGACCACACCTCGATATTGTGTGCAATTCTGGTCACCGTATCTTAAAAAGGATATAGCAGAATTAGAAAAGGTACAGAGAAGAACCACCAAAATGTTAAAGGGTATGAAAGGATAACTATGAGGAGAGGCTAAAAAGGGCTCTTCAACCTGGAAAAGAGATGGCTGAGGGGAGATATGATAGAGGTCTATAAATTAATGTATGGAGTGGAACGGGTAAAGCACAGTTACTTACCTGTAACAGGTGATCTCTGGGAACAGCAGGAATAAGTCTTCACATATGGGTACGTCGGTACCGACGGAGCCTGCGCGGGAACGCTCCCCAGCGTCCAATCAGAAAGCTTTTGGGAGCATCCCAAAAGCGCCTGCGTGCTGCCTTCCCGCCTTTCCAACTGTCTCTCCTCAGTTGAGTTTCATAGCTGAGACAAAGAGAGAGAAAGATGAAAGGAAAGATAGATATAGAAATACAACTCCTAGGGGAGGTGGGCGGGTTGTGAAGACTTATTCCTACTGTTCCCAGAGATCACCTGTTACAGGTAAGTAACTGTGCTATCTCCAGGAACAAGCAGGAATGAGTCTTCACATATGGGGACTCCCAAGCTAAGATGCCTGGAGCCCTAACATGTTGAAGATTGAAAACATGCTACACCTCATATGGCCAGGCATCCTGAGGATGGAGGGCAGGAGTTGAAAAGAGAGGAGCTGCTGAAAAAACAGCTAACCTAAGAAAGGACTACCCACAAGGAGTCCTTGTATGTATGATCATTATCAAAAGATATATTGAAATGAACAATCACCATAATATTGAAATGAACAATCACCATATGATGCTCACCTACTAGATTGCAGGAAGTAGAGAGGCTGATGGAGTCTACTGGGGATCCAGTAGAATAATGTTCAAGGTGACCTCACTGGAGTGAAGGTGGAGGTCAACATCTGGAAGTGAGAGGTGACCTCAGGATTCAATTGGGGTAGTACAAACACGGCAGGTCTTCAGTGGGAAGCTTCATGGAAAGCTGAAAACTCTTTTGGCTACAGAAGTATTCAGAGGTAGGAGCAAAAGAGGAAGACTGACCGATCTGGACAAACAGATCTAGTCCTTGAGGGAGGAAAGGGTATGAGAAGAACCCCATACTCCCAAGAAAGGACAGATGTTTGAGGAATTGAATCTGAAATCCACTGAAGATCCACTGGTGAGAGGTAGGAAGACATTGCGGCATGGAGCTTCAGGGATACGTAAACCTAGGATACGGTAGGGCTGTCAGTACCACAGCAGTGGTTGTGTGCATAATATCCGAGACATACTGTGGAACAGTATGAAGCTGTGCAAGCCCACTGTCAGAACATACAGGAAGGTAAAAACCTTTATGAGCATAGACAGTCAGAGAGATAAGTATGGAAATACATATATCTATAATAAGTATCTGGACAGATACATAGATAGATAGATAGATAGATATATCTGTAATGAGATCTAAAGGGCATAGCATATGCACACTTAGCTGACAGACAGATACATCTACAGAGATGTATATAGGTATATAATATGTAGATATATATACCTGAATATATATAGGTCTAAAGATAGATGCCTGCAACTAAGCAGAGAGTTATGCATATTAGGACATTCACATGGAGATGTGAAGGGAAAAGATTCATCTAAGAACAAGGAGGTGAAACCTACTTGAGAAGATATATAGAGAATCTATTCACCCAGAGATGATGGTAAAGGAATGCTATCCAGTGAATAACCAGGATGGTTAAGTGAAAAAACAGAGGATAATATCAGTCTGTAAACAGCAAGTCCGGAGTCCTGTGGAACTCCAGCATGGTAAAAGGACAGAAACGCATAGAAAGAGATACCAGGTTGACCTACGTGAGGGACAAAGGAGGTATCAGGCGTTTTCCAGATTAATATGTGCTGTCCTTGAAGTATTAGGATACCATGAGGACAAGCTGCAAGAAAAAAAAAAAAAAGAAAAAAAAAAAGAGTATATTCCCTATAGGAATGGGAGAACTCTTAGAATTTCACGTGGAGAAGGCTTATGTCCCTTTCCCCTCTTTTTTTTTTTTTTTAAAAGAAGATAGTAGGGTGTGAAGAACCCTCGCAGTCATAGGGGATGACTGAGGAAGCCTTTTTCAACCATGATAGATAGCCATTAAAGAAACTCTATGCTCTCTAGCAAGGGCCCATAGTGGAAAGCTTCTCAGTAGGATTGCAGAGAGCATTATGCAGGAGAACTGGGATGTAGAACTGGCTGGTGGAGAAAACTGACAGCCACGTCCACTACGTTGCCAAACCCAGAGATTGGAAATGGCAAGTAGAAGATAGGGTAAGAAGCCTGTAGTGAGAAGGATTATCCAAGAAAGATGTAGAAAACTGTCTTGGAATCACTACAAAGGCCAGACAGAAGTGGTGGAAGACAAAACTGGGACTTGTGGAAAAGTACCAGTAGTCAATTACTGGAACTCCTGCATGGGCAGCTACTGAATAGGACAACAGAGAGAGTCGGTCTGTGTCAAACAGAGAGAACAGACTGAACAAAGAGCAAGCTGTCTCTGTCTGCAGAGCTGCCCAGATAAAGAAGGGAGTTTACTCAGGAGAAGAAACTCTACAGTGAAAGGAAACACAAGAATAGTCTTTCAATGGTATGGTACTACTTACAGGGGAAACCCTGGTGAAGAGGGTAGAGATAAAAGCTGAAGAAGGACTTACTACATGGTAAGTCCCTGGAAGGAAAAAATTCATGCTGGTACAGAGAAACTATCATGTGATAGTTGCTAAACCTCTCTTCTAGTCAGGAAGAGGTGGAAAACCCTGTAACTTATAGACATGAATATCCTGACAGTTCAGCATACTGAAGAGTAAATGGATTTCCTGAGAATAGGAATCCCTGAGCAGAGATTTGAATGGAAAAACAGTGAAAAACATCTGCTGAAAAGAAGTTAACTGTAGTTATAAAAAGATTAATCAGAAACCTATGGTTACTGTGTTTATTCAGCCTGGCTAGAGTTTGGATTCTTCAGACCAGGGCGAGACTTCCCCTGCTTGGGAACATCCGAATGATGGGCAGGAGAAGAGGAAAACCTCTTTCTTTTAGGGAAAGAAGGTTTGGTAGGGAATTTCCTACCTGCTGAGGAAGGAGAGGGCTTAGGAAGGCCCTCAGAAACAGGAAAGTCAGTGGAGCAATGAGCAACCTGACGTAAGGACTCCTTATTGAAGAGATTTTCTCCAGTACAAGGAGTATTACTCAGTCTTTGTTGTGCCCATCTACTCAAGTCTGATGCTTGGAGCCAGGCTTTACGACGTGCTCCTATGGCTATAGCAGAAGTTCTGCTAACAGACTCAAAAGAGTCTAGGGAAGCACGAGAAAGAAACCAAGAGATATTTTGGCTATCACTAAGAAGTAAGGAATAGTCTGCAGCCTTGGGCTCTGAAAGAAAAGGAGTCAAAAGAGATAATTTCTTTGTGATCTCCTGAAGGGATAGCGTCATATAAAAAATATATGAGAGAAAGCACAGTTACTTACCTGTAACAGGTGATCTCTGGGAACAGCAGGAATTAGTCCTCACATATGGGTACGTCGGAACCGACGGAGCCTGAGCGGGAAAGCTCCCCAGCTTCCCAGAAAGGAAGCTTTTGGGGCCTCCCACTGCACATGCGCGCTGCCTTCCTGACCAGCTCTCCCCAGTTCGAGTTTATAGCTGAGACAATAGAGAGAGGAAAGGAAGATAGATAGAAGATACAACTCCTAGGGGAGGTGGGTGGGTTGTGAGGACTAATTCCTGCTGTTCCCAGAGATCACCTGTTACAGGTAAGTAACTGTGCTATCTCCAGGAACAAGCAGGAATAAGTCCTCACATATGGGGACTCCCTAGCTAAGATGCCTGGGAGATCCCCTTCCAAGGGTTCGCCATCTTCGTATGGATCTCAGGCATCCATCCTGGGAAGGTGGGCAGGAGTTGTTCAAGTATGGAACAGGTGTTTGAGGACAGCCTGACCAAACAAGGCATCCCGGCGGGAGTCCTTGTCCAAACAGTAATGGGCTGTGAAGGTATGAACCGAGGCCCAGGTGGCGGCTCGACAGATCTGATCTATGGATACAGAGTGAAGATGAGCCATAGAAGTGGCCATGGCTCTCACATTGTGAGCTGTGACATGGCCTTCCAGAGAAATGTTTTTACTCTGGTAAGCAAAGGAAATACACTGAGCAATCCAATTGGAAAGTGTACGTTTGGAGACTGGAAGTCCCAAATGAGAAGGATCAAAAGCCACAAAAAGTTGAGAAGACTTTCGATGTGGTTGAGTCCTGTTGAGGTAAAAGGCAAGAGCTCTTTTACAATCTAGAGTATGAAGGTTCCTCTCTGCACTGGATGCATGAGGAGCTGGAAAAAAGACAGGTAGATATACCTCTTGATTAAGATGAAAAGGCGAGACCACTTTGGGCATAAAGTGGGTATTCGTCCCGAGGACCACCTTATCATGATGAAACCTAGTATAAGGTGGATGAGCCACTAAGGCCTGTAGTTCACTGATGCGGCGAGCCGAAGTGACTGCAATAAGGAAAAGGACCTTCCAGGAAAGAAATTTCAAGGAGGTAGAAACCAACGGTTCAAAAGGTGGCTTCATAAGCTGACCTAGAACTAGGTTCAAATCCCATGCTACCGGAGGAGGTCGGATGGGAGGCTTAGTTAGAGTCAGGCCTCTCATGAACCTTGCAATAAGAGGATGAGAGGAGACAGGTTGTCCATTTATAGGTTTTAAGGATGCTGCAATAGCACTTAAATGGACTCTGACTGAATTCGTCTTAAGGCCTGCATTAGAAAGATGCAGGAGATAGTCTAGTAGAGAATTCAAGGGAAGTGCTAGAGGTTCAAGACCCTGTTGAGCACACCAAATGGAAAAGCTTTTCCATTTGAAAGCATAGGAACGCCTCGTGGAGGGTTTCAAAGAGGCATGAAGGATATCTTGCACTGGTTGAGAAAGATTGAAGTCATGAAGGCTTAGGCCTTCAGTAACCAAGCTCTGAGGTGTAGGGACTTGGGGTTTGGGTGCCACAAAGTCCCCTCCTCCTGAGACAGAAGGTCTGGCGCAGCTCCCAGGTCCAGGGAGGGTCCCTGGGAAAGATGCAGAAGTAGAGGGAACCACACTTGGCATGGCCAGCGTGGAGCTATGAGGATCATCGATCCGTGATCCCTCTGGAGTTTGAACAGAGTCTTGGGAATCAAAGGAATGGGTGGAAAGGCATATAGGAAGTCCTGACCCCAATGCAGGAGAAATGCGTCCTAGGCCTGAGCTCCCTGACACGGAGTCCTGGAACAGAACCGGGGAAGTTTGGCATTGCACGGACTTGCAAAGAGGTCTATGTCCGGGGTTCCCCATTCCTGAAAGATTCTGCGTATCTGGTCCATATGTAGGGACCATTCGTGTGGAAGCAGAACTCGACTGAGTCTGTCTGCCCGAGAGTTTTGAACCCCTGGAAGATACACTGCCAGAAGATGAATTTGATGCTCTCTGGCGAAGGCCCATAATCTGAGAGCTTCGTTGCAAAGCGACAGAGAGCCTGTCCCTCCTTGTTTGTTTACGTAGAACATGGCCACCTGATTGTCTGTTTGAACTAGGACGGTCAGGTTGACAAGGAGGGTATGGAAGACTTTGAGGGCAAAGAAGATTGCTCACAGTTCCAGGAGGTTGATGTGAAGGGTGGTCTCCTGTGGAGACCAAGTACCCTGAGTGGAGAGGTGTTGCAGATGGGCTCCCCACCCTGTTTGGGAGGCATCTGTTGTGAGGGTTGCTTGGGGCAACAAAGGTTGGAAGGGGGCCCCCAACAACAGATTCTTGGTGGATATCCACCATTGGAGGGACCAAAACAGACGCTTTGAGGTGAGTATTTGGTCGGAGAGCGCTCCTGATGCTTGAGTCCACTGGGTGGCCAAGGTCCATTGAGCTGCTCTCATATGAAGACGAGCATAGGGCACCACGTGTACCGTGGAGGCCATGTGGCCCAGAAGTCGCAGCATTTCTCTGGCTGTCAAGTGACTGCTGGACTGAGCTTGGGAGGCCAAGCACACCAGACGTTGGCCCCGGACTTGAGGTAGGTAGGGCCTTGCAGTGGTGGTGTCCAACTGGGGCCCTCTGAATTCTAGAGACTGAGTAGGGATGAGTTGAGACTTGGGAAGGTTTACCACCAGTCCCAGATACTGCAGAATGTGTCTTGTGCGGTCCAGGGAAATCTGGGCCTCTGACTGAGATGGAGCTCGGATGAGCCAGTCGTCCAGATATGGGAATACAAAAATTCCCAGACCTCTTAGAAATGCGGCTACAACTGCCATGCATTTGGTGAATACTCTTGGAGCAGAGGCTAGACCGAAGGGAAGTACTCTGTACTGGAAATGTTTGCCCTGGAACAGAAATCGTAGATATTTTCTGTGGATGGGTGGATGAGTATATGTGTGTACGCATCCTTGAGATCTAGAGAACAAAGCCAATCCTGACTCTGAAGGTATGGAAGGAGAATGCCCAGAGAAAGCATTTTGAATTTCTCCTTGTATAGAAATTTGTTCAATTCTCTCAGATCTAGGATAGGTCTGAATCCCCCTGTCTTCTTTGGTATGAGAAAATAAGGGGAGTAGAAACCTGTCCCTTGTTGGAGAAGAGGAACCTCTTCTATTGCCCTTTGGGCAAGGAGGGAAGAGACTTCCTGACCCAACAGGGACAGGAGAGATGGGGGAGAATTGAAGTGCCTCACCATGGTATGTGGAGGAAGGTTGGAAAAATGAAGTTTGTAGCCCTCTCTGATGATAGAGAGGGTCCATTGCTCTGATGTAATTTGCCCCCATCTGGGAGCAAAGTGAGCTAACCTTCCGGGAATGGTGAGGGGCTCTGGTTGTTCTAGAGCCAGAAAGGTTAAGTTCTCTAGGGGCAAGTCAAAACCCCTGAGGGGGTTGAGCCTGCTGAGGAGTGGCAGACGCTGCAGGCTTTGACCTTGCCTGTTTAGGTTGCTGACGTTTAGCAGCAAAGCGAGGCTGAGAAGATTGTTGGCCAGTATTTGTGGAAAATCTGGCCTTCTTGTAGTAAGGCCTCTTGAAAGACTTTTTCTTGGCAGGAGTAGAGGTAGACTTAGAAAGTCTATCTAATGTAGCATTTTCTGCGTCCATTTGAGTGGTTTTAATTTGCCAGTCTTTACCAAATAAGTTCTCACCTGTACAGGGCAGATTCCGTAAGCCATCCAGGACCCAGGGTTCTAGGTCAGAGGCCTGGAGCCAAGCAAGTCGTCGGGCTGCAATGGCAATGCCCGAAGCTCTACCGGCACCTTCAAAGGAATCAAAGGCTGCTCCTCAGGGATAAAGGGGCAAAATGCCGCACCTTTAGGGCAAGTTCCCTTAGAAACATGCCCATATACAGACTATATGAATTAATCCTGGCTATAAGCATACTAGCCTGGAAGATTTTCCTACCAAAAGAGTCTAGGGTCTTACATTCCCGCCCTGGAGGGGCAGAAGAGTGCCTTTTGGTACTCTTAATCTTTTTCAGCACAGACTTCACCACAATGGAATGGTGAGGCAGCTGAGTTTTTTGAAAACCAGGAGGAGGGGGGACCCGGTACATGGTGTCCAACCTACGAGAATGAGGAGACAACGTTAGAGGAGCCTCCCATAAGTCCATCAAGTGTTCTTGAAGGATTTCATGGATAGGCAGGGTGACTGCCTCTTTAGGAACCTTAGGGTATCCTAAAATATCCAATTTCTTTGATCTAGGTTCTTTTTCAGAGGATGTGGTAATAGAAAGTCCTTTAGCTACTTCTATAATGAAGTCTTGAAAGGACAAATCCTCTGGTAGAGACATTCTCCTCTTTGGGGAAGAAGGCTCTTCAGGAAGAACTAGCTCATCAGAGTCATCAGAGGAGTCAAAATCCTCAGAAGAATCAGAGAATCCTCTATTTGCTTCCAACGCACGATACGCATACCGATCGGTATCGACATCGGGCGTACCGGGTATGGGATCGGTATAGGGTGAAAACCCGGATCCGGCATGCGGAACCGATCTGCGTTTGGAAGATGATGGTCTCGGTTCCGGTATGGAAGACAGTACCGGAACCGGACCCGGAACCGCTAGATGCGGTACCGAGGGCGTCGCAGCTTTAATGAAAGCCAGAACGGCCTGCTGCATGGTCTGGACAGTATTGCCATAGACGCCACTGCTGCCTGGGATGTCGGTACCAGCATGGGCCGGTACCCCAGAGCAGTCTAACAGGTGATCAGTCGAGGCCGTGCCATCGATGTCAACCTGTAACCCCATAGATGGTGCTTTGGAAGCCAGAGCTTCCCGCCGGGGTTGTTTGGCGGGGGCAGGGTCCTCTGACTCAAGATTGAGGGCCTCTCGATACTTTGAAGGAGATTTGCCTTTTGAGGACCTGCCCGAAGAAGATTTGGTTACCTGAGATCCATCCGGAGAGGAAGACCTGGATGACTGTGATGCTGGATTATCTGAAGCAAACAGCACATGGAATTTGTTGGCCCGGTTCTGCAAACCACGTTTAGACATCTGGGAGCAGGATGGGCAGTCCGGAATGGAGTGGTCAGGCCCAAACATTTAAGACACCAGTCATGGGTGTCTGTAACAGAAATAACAGCACTACACTTGGTACACTTCTTGAAACCAGGGGCTGGTTTCTCCATGAGGAGAATTTGTGTAGGCCTGAGGCCTAACCGAAGTCACCAAGTTGTGCTAAATAAAACTTTTTTTTTTTTTTTTTTTTTTTAAAGAAAAGAAAAGAGAGACCGGCAGTACCAGTTTCGGTATGGGGAAGGCAGGTACGCGGTCTAAAGAAACAAACTAAAATAAGAATTTCTTCAGCGGTGACAGGAACACGACCTGCTGGCTCCACGGAAAAAGAGAAACTGAGGAGAGCTGGTCAGGAAGGCGGGAAGGCAGCGCGCATGTGCAGTGGGAGGCCCCAAAAGCTTCCTTTCTGGGAAGCTGGGGAGCTTTCCCGCGCAGGCTCCGTCGGTTCCGACGTACCCATATGTGAGGACTTATTCCTGCTTGTTCCTGGAGATTCCTTTTTGCCAGCATAGATGTTTGGAAGGTTTGACGTCCAAAGGCATCCAGTGTTCTAGATGCACGCCCTGGCGGGAAAGAAGAATGTCTCTTCTTGCCTTTTACCTTCCTCATTGCTGATTCCACTACAATGGAATGATGGGGAAGTTGAGGCTTTTGAAATCCTGGAGAGGGGGGCACCTGATACAGAAGATCAGTTGCTGTAGGAGGTGAAGAAATCGTTATAGGTTTTTCCCATACTCTCAGAAGAAGATTCTGCAAAGAGTGATGTAAAGGAAGCATTATATTTTCCTTTTCTGCAGAAAAACCCTGAGAAGACTCATAGCCAGGGATAGGAATATTAAGGAAGGTTGCCATGTCAAGGAGAAATTTCTGAAAAGAAGGATCTCCGATGGGAACCATCCCTGGATAGGCTAAATTTGAAAAGGTAGCCTGGGCACCGGAAGATGTACCTGACCGGTGCAGAACAGGATTTGTAATGGATGGACACTGGAACTGGCCGTTATGAGTTGAGACAGTCAGTAGTGCATCATCCATGCCAGGTATCGACTCCAAACCAGGTATAGAGAGGAGCGATCCAGGTGAAAAAGGCATGGAAGGAGCTGGTTCCGATGATACTGCAGGTACCGGTATCGATACCAATACCGGTAGTTGTGCCGGAATCGAAGGCGAAACCGACACCGAAGCAGTCATCGGAGGCTGCTCAAGCGGTACCGAGGTAACTAAAAACCCCTGGTGATTATCCTCAGTACCGTGCATGCGGAATCGGTGAACATCGGTTCCGAGACACATCGGTACCCAGTCCTCTAGACTAGAAATCGATTCTAGACTCGGCATCGAAGGAAGCGAGTCTATCGATGTATGCCTAGAGGGTACAGACGTCGGTGGTGGTATCGGCGGTACTGCTGATACTGGAAAGTCAATCTGGGATGTTTCGATCGGTCCCGAAGGTACCGAGAACGCCAGATTACGATCCCTGGTGAAGAGCGGATCACTCAACACCGGTGCCGATGCCGGGGTATCGGTACCGCTCGAAGCGGATGCCACCACCAAGCATGGCTCAGGTATGTTCTGTGAGGGGTGAGCCCCAGGAACAACCTGAAACCCCTGAATTGCTTTGGAGCCCGAAGACTCCCGCCAGGGTTTTAATGCCAATGAGGTCCTGAGGGCAAGGCCGGGGCCGTCAGCATGCTTAGCATGAGACTTATCACTCAAGGATTGGCTAGTCTTAACAGACTGTTTGTGGGTTACCTGATCCTGTAGAGAAGAAATGGCCGGTGCCCTGCCATAGGGAGAGAAGAAATGGCCGGTGCCCTGCCATAGGGAGAGAAAACGGTATCGAGGGAAACTCGAAAGAGAGAATATCTTCTCACAGAATTGTATTCAGGGGAAAAAGGGTCAGGACCCAAACAGGTTAGACACAAGTCATTGGAGTCTAAAAAGAAAACAGTATTTCCACAGTGAAGGCACTTCTTAGGAGAAGAAGGCTCCATGATGGAGAGGCCTTATAGGCCCAAAAAATTGTAAGACAGAAACTGAGGGAAAACTCTCCCTCAGTTTGAGAAAAAGAAAACAAAAACCCCACCGGCGGTACCGGTGGCAGCGAGAAAACAGCCGCGACCACAAGAAAACAAAAATTAAAAAATTAAAGAAAAAAGTTTCTGCGGTGACAGGACGATGTCCTGCCAGCTCCGCGGAAAAACGAAAACTGAGGAGAGACAGTTGGAAAGGCGGGAAGGCAGCACGCAGGCGCTGAGGGATGCTCCCAAAAGCTTTCTGATTGGACGCTGGGGAGCGTTCCCGCGCAGGCTCCGTCGGTACCGACGTACCCATATGTGAAGACTCATTCCTGCTTGTTCCTGGAGATACATAGATATTTTACTTTACGCCATCAAAGTGTAGAAAGACTAGAGGACATGCAATGAAGCTACAGTGTAACCCATATAAGACTAACAAGAGAAAATATTTTTTCACTCAATGCGTAATCAAACTCTGGAATTCGTTACTGGAGGATGTAGTTAGTGTAGCTGGATTTTAAAAAGGTTTGGACAAGTTCCTGGAGGAAAGGTCCATAAACCATTATTAAAGGGGACCCAGGAAATTTACTGCTTGTCCCAATACAAGCATTGTGGAACCTGTGTCTTCTAGGGAAACTGCTAGGTACTCATGACCTGGATTGGCCACTGTTGGAAATATGATACTGGTCTTGATGGACCTTGGTCTGACCCAGTATGGCATATCTTATGTTCTTATGCTTACCCTCAAATGTCTGTACCTCAGTTCTTCCCTTATCGGACCATCACCTGCTAAGCTTCACTCTTCATCACCCTCCACCTCAACCTCCCCCTGTATCCTCCAACCTCTTTAGAAATCTTCATGCTATTGACCCTTCGGCTCTCTCCTCCACTGTCTCATCACCTCTTTCCTCTACTATGTCATCTGAGTCTGCTGATGAGGCAGTAGCTTCCTACAATGCTACACTCTCCTCTGCTCTGGATGCCCTTGTTCCGCCCATTCTACGTTCTGTGAGGCATACTATTCCCCAGCCCTGGCTATCTTCTGTTACCCGCTATCTCCTCTCAAGCCCTCCTGGATCCTTTACAATCTGGCTTTCATCCTTTACATTCTACTGAAATGACTCTTGCCAAAGTCTCCAGCGAGCTGTCCCTGGCAAAAGCCAAGGGCCTTTACTCAATCCTCATCTTTCTTGACCTTTCTGCTGCTTTTGATACTATTGATCCACAACCTTCTCCTCTATACCTTGCCCTCACTTGGTTTTAAGTGCTCTGTGCTACCCTGGTTGTCTTCTTATCTCTCCCATCACTCTTTCAGTGTTTTTTCTAGTGGATCCTTCTCTACTGCTATCCCACTCTCAGTTGATGTACCCCAAGAATCTGTCTTGGGTCCACTCCTTTTCTCTCTCTATACCCAGTCCCTTGGTGCACTCATCTCTTCCCATGGCTTTCATCTTTACACTGCTGATTCCAAGATCTACCTCTCTATACCTGAAATCTCTCCGGCAATGAAGACCTGGATCTCTGCCTGCCTTTCTGACAATGCTGCTTGGATGTCTCACCACCATTTGAAATTGAACATGGCCAAAACCAAGCTTCTTATTTTTCCCCTAAAACCCTCCTCTTCCCCTCCTCCTTTCTCAGTCTTTGTGGATAACTCTTTACTCCTCCATGTTTCCTCAGGTCGCAGCCTGGGGTTGTCTTAGACTCCTCTCTCTCCTTTTCCACACACATCCAACTGATAGCTAAAACCTGCCATTTCTTTCTCTATAACATCAACAAAATGTGTGCATTCCTTTCTTAACACACTACTAAGACACTTATCCACTCTTTAGTCACCTCCCGTCTAGACTATTGTAACCTACTCTTTGCTGGTCTCCCTCTGAATCATCTTTCTCCCCTTCAATCTATTCAACACTCTGCTGCACGGCTAATCTTCCGCCAACCTCGTCATACTAATATTACCCCTCTTCTCAAGTCACTTCATTGGCTCCCTATCCATTTCCGCATCCAGTTCAAACTTCTTCTGCTGACGTATAAATGCATTCACTCTGCAGCTCCTCACTACCTTTCCTCACTAATCTCTCCCTACATCCCTCCTCGGGAACTCCACTCTTCTGGCAAATCACTTTTATCTGTGCCCTTCTACTGCTAACTGCACACTTCACTCCTTTTGCCTTGCTGCTCCTTATGCCCAGAACAAACTATCTGAGTCTATACGTCAGATGCTTTCTCTGGCCCTTTTCAAATCCAGGCTTAGAACTCACCTCTTCATTGCTGCTTTTGGATCTTGATTCACCTGGTCTCCTTTGTGTTTCCTTACCATTCCCCCTAGATGTATCCCATGTCTACAGCTACTGTGTTGTCTGTCTTGACTAGACTGTAAGCTCTGATGAGCAGGGACCATCTTAAACATGGGTCTGTGCAGTGCTGCGTACATCTTGTAGCAAATGTTCATTAGTAGCAGTAGTAGTTTTAACCTTTTTGTTAGCTTTAGTGTGGAAGGACTGTCGGGTAAAGGAGGCGCAGATAACGTGGAGGGATTCTAGTGAATTCTGAAGAAAGGTCAAGAATTTGGCACTGAGATTTAATGCTATAAAATGCAGGGTCATGCATTTGGGCTGCAAAAATCCAAGGGAGTGGTTCAGTATAGAGGGGTGAAGTACTTCTATCCATGAAAGAAGAGCGAGACCTGGAAGTGATCGTTTCTGATGATCTTAAGGTGGCTAAACAGGTAGAAAAGGCAATGGCAAAAGCTAGAAGGAGGTTTGGGAGCATAGAGAGAGAAATGGCCAGCAAGAAGGAGTAGGTAATATTTCCTCTGTATAAATCTTTGGTGAGACTCGTTTGGAGTATTGTGTGCAATTCTGGAGACCATACCTTCAAAAGGATATAAGGATGGAGTAGGTACAGAGAGTGGCTACCAAAATGGTCAGTGGGCTTCATCATAAGGCATATGAGGACAGACTTAAAGATCTTTATATGTATACGTTAGAGGAAAGGCAGGAGAAAGGAGTTATGATAGAGACGTTTAAATACCTCCATAGCATAAATGCACAGGAGGAGAGGCTCTTTCAATTGAAAGCAAGCTATGAAAAGAGGGGCAAAGGATGAGAGTGAAAGGGGATAGACATAGGAGTAATATGCAGAAATATTTATTTGCAGAAAGAGTGCTAGATACATAGAATAGTCTCCCAGTGGAGGCAGGAGAGACAAGGATTGTATCTGAATTCAAGAAAGCATGGGACAAAGACAGAAGATCTCTAAAGGAAAAAAAAGAGGACTATTGTAGTTGATATGGAAGGGCAGACTAGATAGTACATGTGGTCTCTCCTGTAACTTTTGAGCAACAGATGAACATTGTGCAGAAAGGGCTACAGACATCTGCATAAGAACATAAATGCCATTCTGAGTCTAACCAAGGTCCATCAAGCCCAATATCTTGTTTCTAACAGAGGCAAATCCAGGTCACAAGTACCTGGCAGGTTCCCAAAAAGACATACAGATTCCACAATGCTTGTATTGAGGCAAGCAGTGGATTTCCTGGCTCCTGTTTAATAATAGTTTATGGACTTTTCCTCCAGGAATTTGTCCAAACCTTTTTTTAAACCCAGCTACATTAACAGCTTTTATTACATCCTCCAGTAAAGAATTCCAGAGTTTGATTACGCATTGTTAAAAATATATTTATTCTTATTACTTTTAAATGGGTTACATTGTAGCTTCATTGGTGTCCTAGTCTTTCTACTTTTTGATGGAATAAATAACCAATCTACTACCGTTCTACTCCAGTCATTAATTTATAGACCTCTATTATATCTCCCCCTCAGCTGTCTCTTTTCCAAGCTGAAGAGCCCTAACCTTTTAAGCCTTTCCTCAAAGGGGTATCCTTCCATCCCCTTTACCATTTTGGTGGCTCCCAAATAGTCTCTAATGTGAACTGTTTGGGCCTTGGAAGATGAAACGCTGCAGGGAGTGAATAATTTGAAGGAAAACCTGGTCCTTGATTGGAAGCTCTAGCTATCATTCCAGCAAAATCAACTGGTCCTCCCAACACACTTACCATCAACTCCTCAGCCCTCACTACCATTTCTCCAGATATAATTTGTAAGGAAGGCACAATGCCAGCACTGTCAGTAAGCCTCCCTTGAGAAGCAGCGCCACTAATACCAATCTCTGACTGCAGTACTCCTGAGCTGCCTTCCAGTGGCATCTCCACACACAGGAGTGGTGGGGTGGGATGGAAGAAGCCGCACCTCCAGGGAAAGAGATGTCTCCCACTCTGATGACACTGCTGAGTCGAAGGTGTTTTAAAGTTGAGACAGGGACTCCAAGGTAATCTACCTTTGCATAATCAAGCCTGGAAGGAACTAGGGCATGAGTGGCTGGTGAGATAGGGGAGATGGCAGAAGCATGACTTAACGGTGGAAGAAATCTGTAGAGTAAAGGACATGGTGGGATAAAAAAATTCAGCCTAAGGGTTGTGTATTCTCCAGTAATTTTATTATGACTTAAAAAAAAAATATATACTACAAAATAGGGCAAGGACCAGAGCCTGATCAAGGACTAAGATGCCAGCAGTAGCAGCATTGCAGAAACTATTGAGCTATCATAACTACTGGCAACACCAGAAGCTGAAGTTACCCATAGCTCAGAAAGCATAGTTACTCACCTGTAACAAGTGTTCTCCGGGGACAGCAGGAGTCAGTCCTCACATATGGGTGACGTTGGCACCGACGGAGCCCTCATGGAAGCATCCCTCCAGCTTTCAAAGAAAGCCTTTGGGAGATGCCACCACGCATGGTTGCCACCCTTCCCGCCCAAGGGTGCCATCTTGCTCAGTCAGATGACATAGCTAAAAGATGGTAAAAATAAAAAGATGGTAAAGGAGCAAATCCAAGGGGAGGAGGGAGGGCTGTGAGGACTAATTCCTGATGTCCCCGGAGAAGACCTGTTACAGGTGAGTAACTACGCTTTCTCCGGTAACAAGCAGGAAGTCAGTGCTCACATGTGGAACTCCCCAGCTACAGGCTACCGAAAGCCCATAGCAAAAAAAGGGGCTCCCTTACATGGAGCCGCGAGCAGCAGCAATTGAGTTCGTGTCCACAGACCACAGTAGGACCCATGTGTCCGATGAAACCAGCACTCCAGTAGCCTGATCACAGAAGGTCGGAGGGTACGAGTTACCTAAACCCCGAAAAGGTTACGGAGCATAGCCTGGCCGAAAGCACTGTCCCGTCAGGACTCTCTTTCCAGGCAGTAATGGGCTGTGAAGGTACGGACTGAAGACCAGGTGGTGTCCCGGCAGATTCCACCATCAGGACAGAGCGCAAGTTTGCCACAGTGGCCGCCATGACCCTGCTACGGTGCGCCGTGACACGGCCTTTCAGCGGGAGCCCCGCCTGCTCATAAGTGAGAGCAATATAGTCCACCACTCATGTGGACAGCGTACGCTTGGTCACCGCCTCCCCCAGCCAACTGGGATCATAGGAGATGAAAAGCTGAGAAGTTTTGTGGTGGCCCTGAATGCGTTGGATATAGAAGGACAAAGCCCTCTTACAGTCCAAGGTGTGAAGGACCATCTCCGCCTGATTGGAGTGAGATCTTGGAAAGAAGGTAGGAAGCATCACTTCCTAGTTGAGATGGAAAGGCGACACCACCTTCGGCAGGAATTTGAGGTGCATGAGAAGTATCACTCTGTTCTTGTAGAATCTGGTATAGGGAGCCTCCGCCACAAGGGCCTGAAGCTCACTAACTCTGCAAGCGAAGGTAAGCGCAACCAGGAAACCACCTTCCAAAAGAGGGAGCGGAAGTGGCAGGTAGCCAGAGGTTCGAAGGGCAGGCGAGTGAGCTGCCCCAACACCACGCTGAGGTCCCATTCGGTAGCCGGAGAGCGAACCGGGGACTTCGATAAGAGAAAGCCTCAAAGAAAACCGGTTACCAACATCTGGACCAAGAGGGGTTTACCATACACCGGATGGTGGTGTGCCGCCAAGGCAATGAGGTGCACCTGGACGGAGTTAGACTTGAGCCCAGACAGAGAGGTGGAGAAGGTACTGTAACACCAGAGCCACCGGACAGGAAAAAGGGTCAGCCCCATGATCGGCGCACTTAACAGAGAACCTGCGCCATTTGAGGGTGTAAGCCTTCCTAATAGAGGCCTTGCAAGAGGCCAACAGGATATCCTCCACTTTAACCGGAAGATTGAAGGGGGACAGAGTCACCATCTCAGCAACCACGCTGTCAGAGACAGGGACCCCAGATTGGGGTGCAGGAGTGAGCCTCCCTCCTGAGTTAGAAGTC
The DNA here is from genome assembly GCA_033557465.1 of Ichthyophis bannanicus. NCBI lineage: Eukaryota > Metazoa > Chordata > Amphibia > Gymnophiona > Ichthyophiidae > Ichthyophis > Ichthyophis bannanicus. The sequence goes on along the minus strand of CM066032.1, from coordinate 1,510,118,400 downwards.
CTGGGGCGGTCTCCAAGGGGATGGGGTGTCCACAGTCAACTGTAGAAGCGGCGGGAATCACGGTTGCCTGGGCCACCAAGGAGCTATCAGGATGAGAGAGGTCCTATCACAGAGGGTCCTGAACAAGGTCTTGGTGATCAATGGGGTAGGAGGAAAGGCATACATGAGGCCTCCTGACCATGAGACCAAGAACACGTCCAATGCCACCCTGAAGGGGTGGGCCTGCCGGGAGCAGAAGCGGGACAACAAAGTTGTCCAGGCTGGTGAACAAGTCCATCACAGGTTCTCCCCACAGCCGGAAAAGTCAACTGGCTACCCTGGGGTCCAGCTGCCACTTGTGTGGCTAGAGAACTCTGCTGAGCCTGTCGGCCAGCTGCCTGCAGGAGGATACAATGTCAGATTGCGTATGAGCAAAGGGCTAGAGCCTCCTGACAAGGGTACTAGACCCCATGCCCCCTTGTTTGTTCACATAAAACATCGCCACCTGGTTGTCCGTCTGGACCAGAACCGGCTGGTGATGCAGCTGGTGACAGAAGACCCTCAGAGCTAGGTGTATGGCTTGGAGCTCCAGGACACTGATCTGCTGGTTGCTCTCACCCTGTGACCAGTTGCTCTGAGTGTGGAGATCTCTGCAGTGGGCTCCCCAGCCAACCAGTGAGGCATCCATGGTGAGGAACCTCGAAGGGCTTGGGGCCTGAAAAGGCATGCCCACCTTGAGATGCTAGGGAGACTGCCACCAGACCAGAGAATCCGTCATTTGGTGGGTCACGGAAACCTTGTCCCATAGGTCAACCGGTGGCCTGAGACCACTGGTCCCAGAGACACCACTCTGCCGCCCTCATGTGGAGGCGAGCGTCTGGGGTGATGTGGACCATAAAGGCCATCTGCCCGAGGAGGCACAGGAGAAGCCAAGCGGGCACCAAGGGATGGCATCGTACATCCTGAGCCAGAACCTCGAGAAGATCGGCTCGATCCCCGGGCAAAAAAGCCTTCAACTGGAGAGTGTCGAACTTTGCCCCAATGAACTCCAGATACTATGTCAAAAGGAGGCAAGACTTGGGGTAGTTTATGACAAAACCCAAGTGCTGTAGGAGCTGGATGGTGCGTGCAGTGGTCTGCTGCACCTCTGAGGCCATGCCTCTCTTTATGAGCCAGTTGTCCAAGTAGGGAAAGACGAAGATCCCCTGGAGCCGGAGGAAGGTGGCCATGACTGCCAGGCAATTTGTGAAGACCCTTGGGGCAGAGGCTAGGCCGAAAGGGAACACCCTGTACTGAAAATTCCTGCTCCCCACTACAAACCGCAGGAACTGCCTGAGGTTGGGGTGGATAAGGATGTGGGTATAAGCATCCTTGAGGTCTAAGGAGCATAACCAGTCTCCCTGCTGGAGGTATGGCAGCAATGTTCCAAGGGAGAGCATCTTGAACTTCTCCCTCACTAGGAATTTGTTGAGGTTGCTCAGGTCAAGGATGGGCCTTAGGCCCCCTTTCCTTTTTGGCATGAGGAAGTACCTGGAGTAGTACCCCTTGCCCTTGAGAGGATGGGGCACCGGTTCCACCACTTTGTCCTCGAAAAGACCTGCCAACTCCTTCGGGAGAGGGTCCCGGTGGAGGGGAGACCTGAGGGGATCTCCCGGGAAATAAGGGGGAGGTGTCCAAGTCAGGTGGAAGAGGTAACCCTTCCTGACTACCCCAAGTGCCTAGGAATAAGTGGTGATGGACATCCACCTCTGGGCATAGAGGGCCAGACGTCCTCATCATGAACTCGGTCTCCAGCTTGACAGTCTTGTCGGTCATGGGTTTGCCAAAGAGTTTCTCTGCTTGGCAGGGGACATCGACCAATTTGTCCTAAACCCACTGCTCGAGGTCGGACGACTGTAACCAAGCTTGGCGAAATGCACCGATGCCCGCCGCGGCTACTCGGGCCGCTGACTGAAACCCATCTTAGGCCGCTCAAGAAATGAATTTGGAGCACTCATGGACTGCCTTAGCCAGGAGGTTCTTGAACTGCTGCAAGGGTTCCTCGGAGAGAACAGCTGAGAACCCGGCGAGTTCCTTCGCCAGGTCTCTCAGGCACATGCCCATTTATTTATTTGGGTTACATTTGTATACTGCTTCTTCCAGCGATCAGTAGCGGTTTACATTAAACTTTTATCACAGCAAACATTTGTTACATATAACAGGAGTCAAATTTGTTTACATATGCATATCACAGATTTGAAATTATACAGTATGAAATTTGTACAGTTATATACATATTTATATGCGTTTCATGGTTATTTCCATAGCCTGGTATATTGTTGCATTAGGACTAGTCATAGTATTCCTGGAATAGGTGGGTTTTTAGGTTTTTCCGGAAGTCTTTTATGTCATTGGTGGCTCTTAGTGTGTTAGGAGGGTTATTCCATTGGGAGGGAGCTGTGTATGTGAAGGCTCTGTTACTTGTGAGAGTTTTGACGTTGCATATGTTGAGTGGGACATGTAAGGTGTTTAGGTTGTGGGTTCTTCTGCTCCTGTTGGGGGGTTGTGTTGAGATAAGTGTGGAGAGGTACGACGGTGCTAGGTTGTGGATCAATTTAAATATTGTTACTATTATTTTGTATCTTATGCGAGCATGGATGCGAAGCCAGTGGAGTACCATTAGTATTGGTGTGACATGGTCGGAGACCCGCAATTTCATTATAATTCGAGTGGTGACATTCTGTGTCATTTGTAGTATGTTGAGGGTTTTTTGGGGTAATCCTTGAAGAATGTCATTGCAGTAGTCCAAGTGAGGTGTGATGAGCACTTGGACTACTGTTCGGAAGTCGGACTGCTCAATAATGTTGCATAGAGGTTGGAGTATCCGTAGTTTGTGGAATATTGCCCAGTTTAATAATCTTAGGTGGGTTTCCATCTTGAGAATTTTGTAGAGGGTTACTCCCAGATATTTTATTTCTTGCTTGATGTTGTATGCATTATTGTTCAGTAGAATTGTTGGGGGAGGACTAAAATCGGGTTTTTTGGAGATGAACATTACTGGGGTTTTCTTGTGGTTGATGCTCATGTTGTTCTGCTGTAGCCAAGTTTGTGTTTTCTTGAGGCATGCTTCCAAGTGATTGCAGTTCGAATTGTTCATGTCCAGTTGTGTATACAGAATTATATCAACTGCATATAGGTGGTAATTAATCTTGTGTTTCTGAAATATTGTGCAGATAGGTCTTAAGTAGAGGTTGAACAGTAGGGAGGACAACGCTGATCCTTGCGGTATTCCCTGTGTTTGTGGGAATGCTTTAGATGTTTCTTGGTTAAAGTGAACCTGCTGCACTCTGTTGGATATATTGGAGCTGAAACATTTTAGGGGGGGTTCCTTTTATTCCTGTGGATTCGAGTCTGGTGATGAAGGTCCCATGGCTAACCATGTCGAATGCCGCAGTTATGTCTATGAATATTAGGATGAACATTTTCTTGCTGTTTTCAATGCCTTTGTATAATCTGTCGAGTAGTACTAGTAGCAGGGTTTCTACTCCAAGGTATCTTTTGTGCTCTAGTGGCATAATTCCTTGTTGCAGTGATTGATTTACTATGTGCATTATGCATGGGGCAATTTCTGTTTTTGTTGCCTTGATCCAGGCTGCTGGACAAAGGGCTAAGGGAGAAGTAGTGGTATTTAGGCTTGTGATGATGTTTATTATCTGCCTTGACTCAATGGAGTGGAAGGACTCCCATTCCTCGCTGGTGTCCATAGCTTCTGGAGGAGGTCGTGAGGTGTTGCCATGGAGGAGAGAGGTCACCTGACAGGAGACCATCATCCTGGTGTGGCAGGAAGTGATCCTGTAACTAGGACCTGTACTTCAGGTGATGTAAAACCCTCTCGGACCGAGGAAGTTTCTCCAGGGCCATGTGCCCATGAGGGAAGGGTTAGGACAGCCGTTATAGTTGGTGATTCGATCATTAGGCATGTAGATAGCTGGGTGGCTGGTGGACGTGAGGAACGCCTGGTAACATGCCTGCCTGGTGCGAAGGTAGCGGAACTCACGCGCCACCTAGATAAGGTCTTAGATAGTGCTGGGGAGGAGTCTGCTGTCTTGGTACATGTCGGTACCAATGACATAGGAAAATGTGGTAGGGAGGTTCTGGAGGCTAAATTTAGGCTTTTAGGTAGGAAGTTGAAATCCAGAACTTCCAGGGTAGCGTTCTCCGAAATGCTTCCCGTTCCACGTGCAGGACCCAAAAGGCAGGCAGAGCGCCGGAGTCTCAATGCGTGGATGAGACAATGGTGCAAAGATGAGGGTTTTGGATTTGTTAGGAACTGGGGAACATTCTGGGGAAAGGAGAGGCTCTTCTGAAGGGATGGGCTTCACCTTAACTGGGATGGAACCATGCTGCTGGCATTAACCTTTAAAAAGAAGATAGAGCAGCTTTTAAACTAGATAAGGGAAAGCCGACAGTCGCCCAAGAGCGGATGGTTCAGAAGAATGTATCCTTGAAGGATACTGCCAAAAGCAGAGAGGTTCCAAAAAAGAGTAAAGTAGCCCAAATGCCCTCGAGTATGGAGCAGACAGAGCTTAAAGATCCCAAATTATCCATGTCTACCAATAACCAAATTAATATGAATAAAATACAGTCTCTAAAATGCTTGTATGCAAATGCTAGAAGTCTAAAAAATAAGATGGGAGAGTTAGAATATATAGCACTAAATGAGAGGTTAGATATGATTGGAATATCAGAGACATGGTGGAAGGAGGACAACCAGTGGGACACTGTGATACCTGGGTACAAACTATATCGTAATGATAGAGCTGATCAAATTGGTGGAGGGGTTGCGCTCTATGTTAGAGAGGGCATTGAGTCAGAAAGGATTAAAGTTTTGCAGGAAACAAAATTTGCTATAGAATCTCTATGTAAAAAGGGGAAGGCGATGGCATTGGGGGTGTACTATCGACCACCGGGCCAGAATGAACAAATGGATGATGAAATGCTCAAAGAAATCAAGGAAGCTAATGAAAGTTACCGCGCAGTAATAATAATGGGTGATTTCAATTACCCCGGTATTGACTGGGTCAGTGTCACAGCAGGACATGCTAGGGAGATGAAGTTCCTAGATGAAATAAATGACTGCTTCTTGGAGCAGCTGGTTCATGAACCGACCAGAGGGGAAGCCATATTAGACCTAGCCCTTAGTGGAACACCAGATGTAGTGCAAGAGATAAGGGTGTTGGGGCCACTTGGCAATAGTAATCATAGCCTTTGATTTAATTAGTGGAGGAGGGATAGTACGGAAATCCACAGTACTACCTTTTAACTTTTGAAAGGGAGACTATGATAAAATGAGGAAAATAGTTAAGAAAAAACTAAAAGAAGCAGTTGCAAAGGTTAGAGACTTACATCAAGCTTGGGTGTTGTTGAAAAACACTATCTTGGCAGCCCAGACCAGCTGTATTCCACGCTTTAAGAAAAGTGGAAGGAAGTCCAAAAAACTGCCAGCATGGTTTAAAGGTGAGGTCAGAGAGGCTGTTGCCAAAAAAGCATCTTTCAGGAAATGGAAAAAAGAACCAAATGACAAAACCTGGAAACAGCACAAGCACTGGCAAGTCAAATGCAAGGCATTGATAAAGCAGGCAACGGGAGAATTTGAGAAGAAGCTTGCTGTGGAAGCAAAAACGCAAAATAAAGATTTTTTTCAAGTACATTAGTAGCAAAAAACCTGTGAGAGAGTCAGTTGGTCCATTAGATGATAGAGTTAAAGGGGCACTAAGAGGCGACAAGGCGATAGCGGAAATACTGAATGAATTCTTTGCTTCGGTCTTTACTGAGGAAGATGTAGGGATGTTACCCATGACTGAAGTGGTATTTAAAGGTGCGGAAGAATTGAAGGAAATATCGATACATCGGAAAGATGTATTACAACTATTAGATAAACTGAAGAGTAGCAAATCACCTGGGCCGGATGGTATACATCCAAGGGTGTTGAAAGAACTGAAATATGAGATTGCAGACCTGCTATTAGTAATCTGTGATCTATCATTAAAATCATCTCTAATACCTGAAGATTGGAGGATCGCCAATGTAACACCAATTTTTAAAAAGGGTTCCAGGGGTGATCCGGGAAACTACAGACCGGTGAGCCTCACGTAAGTACCGGGAAAAATGGTAGAAGCCATCATAAAGAATAAAATTACTCAGCATGTAGATAGTCATGGCCTAATGGGAGACAGCCAACATGGCTTTAGACGAGGAAGATCTTGTCTTACTAATCTGTTATGTTTTTTTGAAAGTGTGAATAAACAGGTGTACAAAGGTGAGTCGGTTGATATAGTGTATCTGGACTTTCAGAAAGCCTTTGACAAGGTCCCTCATCAGAGACTTTTGGAAAAACTAAAGAGTCATGGGTAGGAGGCAGTGTACTACTGTGGATCAAGAACTGGTTAAAAGACAGAAAGCAGAGGGTTGGGCTAAATGGCCAATTTTCCCAATGAAGAAAGGTGAATAGTGGTGTACCCCAGGGATCTGTGCTGAGTCCGCTGCTTTTTGACATATTCATATATGACCTTGAAAGTGGAATAACGAGTGAGGTTATCAAATTTGCAGATGACACAAAACTATTTAAAGTTGTTAAAACCCAAGAGGATTGTGGAAAATTGCAAGAGGGTCTTGATAAATTAGAAGACTGGGCATCAAAATGGCAGATAAAATTTAATGTGGACAAGTACAAAGTTATGCACCTAGTGAAGAACAACCCAAACTATGGTTACAGAATGCAAGGCTCCACATTAGGAACCACCACCCAAGAAAAAGATTTAGGCGTCATTGTAGATAACATGTTAAAACCCTCGGCCCAGTGTGCAGCAGCGGCCAAGAGAGCAAATAGAATGCTAGGTATCATAAGGAAAGGAATGGAAAATAAAACAAAAGATATTATAATGCCTCTATATTGTTCCATGGTGAGACCGCACCTTGAATATTGTGTGCAATTCTGGTCGCCGTATCTTAAAAAGGATATAGAGTTATTAGAAAAGGTTCAGAGAAGAGCCACCAAAATGGTAAAGGGGATGGAAGGATACTCCTGTGAAGAAAGGCTAAAAAGGTTACAGCTCTTTAACCTGGAAAAGAGACGGCTGAGGGGAGATATGATAGAAGTCTATAAATTAATGAACGGAGTGGAACGGGTAAACGTAGATCGATTGTTTACATTATCAGAATATAGAAAGTCTAGGGGACATGCAATGAAGCTACAGGGTAAACTATTTAAGACTAATAAAAGAAAATATTTTTTCACTCAACGTGTAATCAAACTCGGGAATTTGTTACCGGAGTATGTAGTAAAGGCTGTTAATGTAGCTGGGTTTAAAAAAGGTTTGGACAAATTCCTGGAGGAAAGGTCCATAAACCATTATTAAGAAGGGACCCAGGATATCAATGCTTGACCCAGTACAAGCACTGCGAAACCTGTGTCTTTTGGGGAAACTGCTAGGTACATATGAGCTAGATTGGCCATTGTTGGAAACAGGATACTGGGCTTGATGGACCTTGGTCTGACCCAGTATGGCATATCTTATGTTCTTATGTGTTGTTTGTAGTTTGTGTTTGAGTGGAGTTTTCTTCTGTTGGGTTAAGTTTGCTAGCATAGTGATCGGCTAGTGTTTGTGCCTTTATATCATTGTTTGGACTATCATCCTGGAAAGTTTTGGTAATAGATTTAACGAGTTCAAACAATTCTCTTGGTCTGTTCAACGCCTTGTTTAGTATTTTAGTGTGATTTTTTTTTTGCTGCGTTGATTACTTCTTTGTAGTTTGCGAGTAGTGTTAAGTATTCCGCTTTGCGATCAGGGGACTTTGATGTTCTCCATCTTTTTTCTAGTTTTCTGAGATCTTTCTTCATTTTGGTTAATGCCGATATGTACCAGGGCTCAGATTTGCTTCTTATTTTGCTATTTGCATTCATTGGGGTGTTTGACATCTGCTTTGCAACTGTTTCAACTCCTTTGTTCCATTGGTTTATTAGTATTTCAAGATCGGTGTGATCAGTGTCTACGTGTGTAGTAATTGAGTTTATTAGGGCTTCTTTATCAAATTTTTTGAACTTTTTGCCATATTGAGTTTTTGTTTCAGTTTCGTTGTCATGTAGAATATGAATTGTATTAGGTGATGGTCTGACCAGGGAAAGCGTAGTTACTCACCTGTAACAGGTGTTCTCCAGCAGCAGCAGGAATCAGTCCTCACTTATGGGTGACGTCGGCGCCGACGGAGCCCTCGCGGAGCAATTTTCCCCAGCTTTCAAAGAAAGCCTTTGGGAATTGCAGCGCGCATGCGCGGTCCTCTTCCCGCCCAAGGGTGCCATCTTAGCCAGTCAGATGACATAGCTAAAAAAAGACAGCATAAAAATTTGCAAAAAAACTAAAGCAGATGATTGCAACTCCACGGGGAGGAGGGAGGGTTGTGAGGACTGATTCCTGCTGCTCCTGGAGAACACCTGTTACAGGTGAGTAACTACCGCTTTCTCCAGGACCAAGCAGGAAGTCAGTCCTCACTTATGGGACTCCCAAGCTCAAGGCTACCGGAGACCCTAAGCACAAAAATGAGCTCCCTCTAGCTCAGCAGCACAGAAGGAAAGAATCTTCGCTGAATTAATACCCACCGGTAGCCCACATCCGGGATGGAGGGTAGGAGTTGCTCAAACCTCGAAGAGATTACGGAGGACTGCCTGTCCGAAAGCACTGTCCCTGCGGGACTCCCTCTCGAGACAGTAATGGACCGCAAAAGTCTGGCTCGAAGACCAAGTAGCGGCCCGGCAGATGTCTGCCAGCGGAACAGAGCGGAGGTAAGCCACTGACGTAGCCTTTGCCCGAACGCAATGAGCCGTGACTCGACCTTCCAAGGAGAGTCCGGCTGCCCCATAAGCCCAAGAGATACAGTCCGCAACCCAGATGGACAGAGTACGCTTGGAGACCGGGAGCCCCAATTTATTGGGGTCAAAAGACAAAAAGCTGAGCAGCTTTACGGTGCTCCCGCGTACGGTCAAGGTAGAAGTTCAAAGCCCTTCTACAGTCCAGGGTATGGAGGACCGTTTCAGCTCGGCTGGAGTGTGGTCTGGGAAAGAAGGTTGGAAGTACCACCTCCTGATTGATGTGAAAAGGGGAGACCACTTTTGGAAGAAATTTTGGGTGAGTCCTTAGGACTACCCTATTTTTGTAGAACCGAGTGTAAGGGGGATCAGACACGAGGGCCTGCAATTCACTTACGCGTCTAGCGGAAGTGAGGGCTATCAAGAACAGTGTTTTCCAAGAAAGAAAACGGAGAGAACAGGTAGCCATAGGTTCAAAAGGCGGACAGGTGATCCGCTGCAAAACCACATTCAGGTCCCAGTCAGGCGCTGGCGGGCGCAGAGGTGGTTTAAGTAGAAGGAGACCTCGGAGAAACCTCGCTACGAGAGGGTCATTGGAGAGAGGTCTGCCGTCCACCGGCACATGATGTGCGGAAAGAGCACTAAGGTGAACTTTGACGGAGTTGGACTTAAGTCCCAGATTAGAGAGGTATAGCAAGTACTGCAAGACCACCGACACCGGGCAGGAGAAGGGATCCTGAGACTGTCGGGTACACCAAACGGAAAAACGACGCCATTTAAGGGCGTAGCATTTGCGGGTAGAAGGTCGTCGCGAAGCTAGGACGACCTCCTCCACCTCTGCCGGCAGGAGAAGGGGAGCGAGGACTACCCTCTCAGCAGCCAGGCCATTAGGTTGAGAGACCTGAGGTTGGGGTGTAGCAGAGACCCCTGATCCTGAGTGAGGAGATCCGGTTGTAACCCCAGAGGGAATGGATCCTCCACCGCTAATTGCAGCAGGAGCGGAAACCACGGCTGTCTGGGCCAGCGAGGGGCCACCAGGATCAGGAAGGCTTTGTCTCGGAGAACCTTGAAAAGAGTCCAAGAGACTAGCGGGATGGGAGGGAAAGCGTACAGAAGGCTCCCCGACCATGAGAGTAGAAAAGCGTCCGCCGCAACCCGAAGGGGGTGAGGCTGACGAGAGCAGAAGCGAGGAAGTTGCCTGTTGTGAGGACTGGCAAAGAGATCCACCGTGGGGAGGCCCCACTTTAGAAAGAGCTTCTGAACTACCAAGGGATCCAGACGCCACTCGTGCGGCTGGAGGATCCTGCTGAGTTTGTCCGCCAGGCAATTCTCGTGGCCTGGGAGATAAACTGCCTTGAGGAGAACGCCGTGACTGACGGCCCAAGAGCAGAGCTTCTGTGCCTCCCGGCAGAGGAGGAAGGAGCCCGTGCCACCCTGCTTGTTCACGTAGAACATGGCAACTTGATTGTCCGTCTGGACAAGGACGGATTGGTGAGAAGTCAGGTGGGAGAAGGCCTTGAGAGCCAGGCGGATCGCCCTGAGCTCCAGGAAGTTGATCTGCTGAGCAGACTCCCACGTGGTCCAGAGGCCCTGAGTACGTGCCCCTTGGCAATGCGTTCCCCAGCCCAAGAGGGATGCATCTGTTGTCAGCACCCGGGCCGGTTGAGGTGACTGGAAAGGCATGCCGAGTATCAGGTTCGGCCGCTGAAGCCACCACCGGAGAGACGAGATCAGCGGCTCGGAGACGCGCACTAGGTCTGCTAGGCCGCCTGTGGCTTGTCGCCACTGCTGGCGGAGACACCATTGAGCAGGCCGCATATTCAGGCGGGCATTGGGGGTCACATGGACGGTGGAAGCCATATGGCCGAGTAGTCTCAGGAAGCATCTGGCAGAGACCAGGGGCTGGCTGCGAAAACGGTCGGCTAGGTCCATGAGCCGTTGAGCCCTGTCGAGCAGTAGGAACGCTCGTGCCTGAGGAGTGTGCAGCCTTGCGCCGATGAACTCGAGATCCTGTGAGGGGAGCAAAGTGGACTTTGCGAAGTTTATAACAAAGCCCAAGTACTGCAGAAGAGTCACCGTGCGGCGCGTGGCGTTGGTGACCTCCAGAGCGGACGCTGCTCTGATGAGCCAGTCGTCGAGGTACGGAAAGACATAGAGGCCGTGAAGCCGGAGATGGGCCGCCACCACCGCGAGACATTTTGTGAAGACTCGCAGTGCGGAGGACAGGCCAAAGGGTAGCACTCTGTACTGGTAATGATTTCCTGCCACCACAAACCTTAGGTATTGGCGGTGGCTTGGGTGGATGAGGATGTGCGTGTAGGCATCCTTTAGATCCAAGGAGCATAGCCAATCTCCCTGCTGGAGGTAGGGCAGAAGGATTCCAAGGCTAAGCATCTTGAACTTCTCCCGCACGAGGAACTTGTTGAGGTTGCGCAAGTCCAGGATGGGTCTGAGGCCTCCTGTTCTTTTTGGTATTAGAAAATACCGGGAATAAAAGCCTTGACCTTTCAGGTGGTGGGGCACCGGTTCCACCGCCTGTTCCTGTAGAAGACCTGCTAACTCCTGAAGGAGTAATTCCCTGTGCAGAGGGGGTCGTGGAGGTTCTCCCGGAAAATAGGAGGGAGGGACCTGGTGGAAGTGGAGAAGATAGCCTTCTCGCACGACTTGAAGCACCCAGGCATCTGAGGTGATGCTGGACCACCTGTGGGCGAAGTGAACCAGCCGGCCTCCGGTGCTGGGAGGAACCAGCGGGGGGGGAGAGGCTATGCTTAAGGAGTCAAAAACCCCCACCCTGCGGAGCAGGGGCTGGTGGTGCAGGCTTGGGGGCTTGCTGCCTACGGGACCCGTTACCCCGTCCCTTGGCCTGCTAGCCCTGTTGGGGAGCTGCAGGGGCCTGATAGTGGGGGTATTGTTTGTAGGCAGCCGCCTTCCTCGGGTAAAAGGACTTCTTTCCCGAGCCCTTCTTTTTCTGGGAAGGGGCGGAGGTCTTCCTAGAAAGCCTAGTCCTGGTGAGAGTCTCCGTCTCAATTTGTGCAGCCTTATCAGCCATGGGCTTGCCAAAGAGGTTTTCGCCTCGGCAAGGGACATCGACCAACTTGTCCTGCACCCAGGGCTCAAGGTCAGACGACTGAAGCGAAGCCTGTCGGCGGGCACCGATGCCGGCTGCGGCCACTCGAGCCGATGCTTCAAAGCCATCATAGGCTGCTCGGGACATGAATTTTGAGCATTCCCGAATGCCAGTGGACAAGGCCAGGAACCTCCGCAAGGGTTCCTCGGACAAACCAGCGGAGAAGCCGGCTAGCTCTTTAGCCAGGTCTCGGAGATACATGCCCATGTACAGCTGGTAGGTCTGGACACGACATGCGAGCATAGAGCCCTGGAAACACTTCTTACCAAGGCCATCCAGGTTACGGGCCTCCCTGCCAGGAGGCACCGAGGAGTGCATCTTCTGGCTCTTAAGACGATGCATGGCCGATTCCACTACCATGGAATGGTGTGGTAGCTGTGCTTTTTGGAAGCCAGGGCTCTTGCGGACTCGATAGATAGAATCGACCCGCTTGCTCAGGACCGGCGAGGTGGCCGGACTCTCCCACATGCGGAAGAGTAGTCGTTCCAGCATGGGAGGAACCGGTACAGTAAAGTGTTCCCTGGCGGGAGAGTCATACTGGAGGGCGTCGAGCTCTTCGGCTCGAGGCTCCTCCTCGGGGTCCGCAGGGAAGGCCAAAGCCTTGGCCATATCCCTGACGAAGTCCGAGAACCGGGCATCCTCCGGGGGGGACTGCTTCCGAGGTTCGGACTCAGGTGAGTCCGAGGGGACACACCGAGTCCGAAAAGAATCAGGCGACTCTTCCTCTTCAGACTCCCAGACCGACTCCGACGAGGACTCGGTGGGGTCGGCCCGGGCAGGGCGCGGCGCCTGCCGCCCCGACGCCGAGGGAGTCGGCGTCGGCGACCTCGGTCCCGAACGGGAGGCCGAGGGCGACCTCGACCGAGGATCGACTCGAGTTCGCATCGACTCGAGGATCGGCTCGGTCTCCGGGGTCGACTTAGACGTCGACGTCCCGGCGGTCGGGGCAGCGGCGCCAGCGAAGCCAGCGAGCAGTGCCCGCTGCTGGTCCATGAAGGCAGACAGTCTGCTCTCCAAGGCCGTCAACCTGAGTCCGAGCTCAGGTGACCCAGCAGCCCCCGACTCGGGCCCCGACGGCATCGGGCCCGACGTCGGCTGTCGCGGAGGCGAGTCCAGAAGGACCACAGGACTTACCCGAGCAGGCAGCTCCGACTCCAGGCGAGGTCGCTTCGTGAGGTGCTCCTTCTCCAAGGACCCGGGGCGGCTATCGGGGCTATGCGACCTGGCCCTCGCGGAGCCAGGAGCGTCCACCGACGCCGCCCTCGCGGGTTTCACCTTCCGTCGATGGTCCCCGGAGGGAGAACCCCTGTCGGAGGAACTCCGGCGACGGTCCGAGCTGGAACCCCTGGACGCGGAGGCCTCCGACGAGGTCCGGGTACGGCTGGGGTCAGCGAAGATTCTATCCCGCTGATGCCGCCGACTTCTCAACGCTTTGGAGGAGAGTTTGCCACAAGGCCCACAGATCATTTCTTCATGATCCGGGCCCAGGCAGCGGAGGCAATTGTCATGTGTGTCAGTTAGTGACATATTTCGGTCACACTGACCACACCGCTTGAAACCACTGGCAGCCATCGGGGGAAAAAGGGCCCCGGCGAGGTCAAAGGACCGGGCTGCCAGGGAAAAAAAACCGAAACGAAAACTGACTAAGTCAGAAAAACCGAAAAAGAAGAAGAGGACTCGTGACCGGCGTCGCGAGTCCGGGCGGGAAAAAGACCGGCGTCGAACCGAAGGAAAAAAGAGTAATTATGAAGAAAAATCAACTTTTTCGCGGGGACACGACGGGTACGTCTGTAGGGCTCCGCGGAAAAAAGAAGACTGGCTAAGATGGCACCCTTGGGCGGGAAGAGGACCGCGCATGCGCGCTGCAATTCCCAAAGGCTTTCTTTGAAAGCTGGGGAAAATTGCTCCGCGAGGGCTCCATCGGCGCCAACGTCACCCATAAGTGAGGACTGACTTCCTGCTTGGTCCTGGAGAACTTGTGTTATTTGTGGTGCAGGTTCTTTGCCATCGTTGTGGTAAGCCTTCTTGGGCAGAAATACCAAGTCTAGTATGTTTCCCTTGTTGTGGGTGGGATTTTGTATTATCTGCTTGTATCTCAATTACTCCATGGCTTCAAGGAATGTGCTTTCATGTGTGGGAGAGATTGAAGCAAGGTTGAAGTCTCCTAGATTAATCTGGTATTTTCTGATTGTTGTACAGATCTTTTCTAGTGCGGCAGCAAGAGCTTCATGTTTTGATGCGGGAGGTTTGTATGAGGCATATTATTAGAGTTTTATTCTCCAGTTTGAGGATATCTATTCCATCATGAGCGTTTTGTGTGGTATTGGATAGGTTTAACGAGTCTCTTGCAATAATTAGAACTCCATCTCCTCTTCTATTGTTGCGAGAACAGTTGAATAGATTGTATCCTGGTTTAATTGGTTTAGAAGGATTGTGTCAGTATCTGTAATCCAGGTTTCAGTGATACACAGTATATCTGGTTTTTCATCTGTGATAATGTCATGGATAATGTGTATTTTATTTCTTATGGACCTTGCATTTATTAGTATACAGTTGTGGGGGGTTTGTGAGTCAGTGTTAAGCCCATGTAGAGCTGGTAGGCCTGGATGCGGATGATGAGCATTGAGCCCTGGTAGCACTTTATGCCGAGGTCGTCCAAGCTGTGGGCCTTCCTGCCAGGGGGTACCAAAGAGTGCGTCTTTTGGCTTTTCAGCCGACGCATAGCTGACTCCACCACCATGGAGATATGCGGCAGCTATGACCTTTGGAAGCCCGGGCTCCGGCGGACTCGATACACTGAGTCGATGTGTTTGCTCAACACTGGCACCGAAGCCAGTGTCTCCCCACATTCGGAGCATCAGCTGTTCCAGGATGGGAGGGATGGGCACCGTGAGAGATTCCCACAGAGGGGCCTCGTACTGGAGGATTTCCAACTCATCCACCTGAGGGTCCTCCTCCGACTTGGTCGGAAATGCCAGGGCCTTAGACATGTCCTTGACAAAATCCAGGAAGCCCATATCCTTGGGCGGGCACCACCGCCGAGTCTCCGAGATGGGGGAGTCAGAAGGGACATTGCGGTGGCGACGGGTATTGGGGGACTCCTCGTCTTCCGTCTCCCACTCAGAGTAGTCCGTCGAGGACTCATATGAAGGCTGCTCCGCAGGCCTCGGTGCCCCTGATGCTTTGCAGCTGGTGCCCGCAAACTTGCCGGGGATGACCGCAGTCCCGTCAAGCAGGACTCAGAGCATGACCTCAGCCGAGGATCAGCTCGACCTCCAGGGATGTCTTGGATGTTGAGATCCCGGTGGTCGGGGCAGATGAACCAGTCATGCCGGACAAAAGCACCTGCTGCTGGTCCATGAAGGCAAACTGCGCTCCAGGGCCGCCATTCTGGACTCTAGACCAGAACGTTCCGCAGCCTTCGGCGCAGGCACCAAGGGACTCGGGCAAGACACCGGCTCTCCCGAAGGGGGATCCTCGACGAGGATGGTGTCTGGGGACCGAGGCCACTCCATGGTCAGATCCTTCTGGGGGACCTTTGCAGGCCGCTCCTTCTCTGATGCTTCGGATAAACGTCTCAGACTGTGGGACCAGGCCTGGGGACGCACAACAAGGCTCGGGTTTGGAGGGTTCCGCCCGAGATGTCGGGGCTTCAGACGAGGCCCTCGCCTTCAGAGGTATCGGGGACTCAGGGAAAATCTTATCGTGCTACTGCTGGCGGTTCTTGAGGGTATTGCTGGACATCCTTTTGCAGAGATGGCAGGCTGCTGGGTCATGGTCTGGCCCATGGCAGCGGAGACAGCAGTCGTATGTGTCGGTCAAAGACAATTTTAGAGCACCGATCACCCTTCTTAAAGCCACCCGGTAGCCGTGGGGGGAAAAAAGTACCCCTGTGAGGTCAAAAGCTCTCTGGGCTGCCAGTGGGAGATAAAAGGCATGAAGACTCCAGAACAAGAAAAGAATGAAAGACTACAAAAAAATAAACCAAACCTGATGCCGAGGCCAGTAGGCGGGAAGAGTACCACTGTAATACCGGAGGCGAGTGTGAAACTTGGAGAGAGAAAAATCAACTTTTTCCGGGCACAAGCCAGACAGTCTGAAGGGTTCCGCGGAAAAAAGGAGACTGAGCAAGATGGCACACTTGGGCGGGAAGGGAACCATGCATGCGTGGTGGCATCTCTCAAAGGCTTTCTTTGAAAGCTGGGGGGATGCTTCCGCGAGGGCTCCGTCGGTGCCGACATCACCCATATGTGAGGACTGACTTCCTGCTTGTTCCCAGAAAACATCAGTCACACTCCAATCTTGATTAAGAAAATACTCCCTGAAAATAGTCAGCCCTAATTATAAACTCTTATATTCAGTATTAACATTAAAATTCCATCGCTCTATTCTCTATTCCTTAATTCTAATATATGCAGCCATGGTCCTGGGTGAGAGTTGTCTTCCCACACTATAAGGACAACGCTTTTGCTTAAATGGGAGGTCCTGGTAGGTGGTGGGAGGCAACCATCCCAAGGCCCTCACTGCCCGACTTATAAAATACCAAAATCAATAGATGCCAAAGAACAAGTCCACAGGCTGGGATTTTTTAATAAAACTTACTTTTATTTTGGTGAGGTATCCAAAATTTAAAGGTACACACATAAAAGACAAAACTCTGGTGGTTCAGGAGAAGGAAAAATGGCTCAAGGGAAAAAAAAGCATAGATTAGTTCAAGTAAATCAAGCTCCTATTTAAAGCCTATTTTAAATAAACAAGGTCCATCTTCTCAATCCTCTTTCAGTGGGGCTCAGTACTTCCTGATATCCTCAGCCTGTTAGCCCCCTCACTAACTCCTTCTTCTGTTTACACAGGTCCAAAGACAGGAAACACAGATTCCATACTTTTTCTTGCTGTCTGAAAGACATTCTAACAGGATACAAATTTCACAAACGTCACAAATTGTCCGGTACCTAGTTCACTGTGTCTGTGCCCTAGACCTCTTCTAAGAAAAATCCCAAAAATCACTCTTCAAAATTACTACACTTTGGGGACAGGCACTCAAACACTTCAGAACCCCAAAGATAAATACAGTAAAATGCTCCAGTTTTCCTTACTGTGTGCTTGGGATGCAGGGGAGTTCGGTCCCCACACTGCAGTCTGGACTTCTGAAGATGCTAATGCACCATTTAAATCCCTCCAACCTCTCATGGCAAAAAATAAAATAAATTCTCATCTTGCGAATTGAATCGTTATGGACCCCTGGCTGAGCACCTATAAACTTCTGTTACTTCAATAACTAATCACAGTTGAACACGCCAACTCCATACTCTTGACTGCCTCTTACCTCTCTCTGCTGCAAGCCCTAGCCGGCCAATTCCCTACTTAGCTGTTTTAAGCCCCACAGGGCTCTACATCTTCTCAGTCCTACACTGGTTAACAGCAACTCCCCAGAATCCCAGATTACACAAGGCCTTTCATATGTCCCCAAACAAAAAAGAAGAAAAGCAACGGGACACCTCACAAAGAATACAAATAGAAAAGACTGCAGGGGTAACACCGCTTCCCACAGTACAATAAAATCCTTTATTAAGTGGTGTTACCCTGCTGTTTTTTCTATTTGTGTCCTGTCATAGCTCCCTCCAAAATACAAGAATGCACCTTATCTTTTTTTGCATTTCAAAAATAAATTACAACAGATATTGATTTCAAAAGAAAACATAAGTTCCTCAAGCAGCTCACCTCACTAGTATAATCAAGAAAACAAATGAAAGAAAATTATGCATTTCAGGCCATCAGTCATGAAGGACCAAGAACCACATCCAGAGGAAGATACAGTAACATAGTAAATGATGGCAGATAAAGATCAATATGGTCCATCTAGTCTGCCCAGTAAGATGGCAAGAGTAGGTGCACCTGGCTCTCCGTGCAGGCCACCCCTCCTCATGTCTGTTTTACGGGTAAACCCACCGCTCCGTGTGGGACATCCCTGTATGTTGTAAAATTAGATAAGTTTAGTTTGATTTTATCCTGTTGCTGTAAAGGGATCCACTGTGTCTGTCCCATGCCATTTTGAATTCTGTCACTGTATTTGCTCCCACCACTTCCCTCGGGAGGGCATTCCAAGCATCCACCACCCTTTCAGTGAAAAAGTATTTCCAGACATTGCCTTTCAATTTACCCCCTTGCAGCTTCATGTTATGCCCTCTAGTTTTACAGCTTCCCAGTCTTTGGAAGAGGTTTGTTTGTTCATTATATCCCTTTAAGTATTTAAAGGTCTGAATCATATCTTCCCTGTCCCTCCTCTCCTCCAGAGTGTACATATTTAGGTCTTCTAGGCTCTTCTCATAAGGCTTCTGACGCAGGCTCCAAATCATTTTGGTCGCCTTCCTCTGAACCGTTTCCAGTCTTTTTATATCCTTTGCAAGATATGGTCTCCAAAACTGAACACAGTATTCCAAGTGAGGCCTCTGAAAGAAAAGGAATGCAAATAAAGAAGAAAGGAGACAGAGACCCTCATCCACATTTCAATCCCAGCACTCCTATGGACAGTTTGAGGGTAATTTGATAAGGAGCTAGCAAGAACACATGTAAATGGGGTAGTTTAAACATTTATGTGCACAAGTGGTCATTTACACATCTAAATAAGCATGCTTGAACTGCCGAGCCAGCCAGCGCACGAACAGGCAGACCTCTGTGTGGCGCTGGCTGGACTCCTCTCCGGCTCTTACTCCCCACTAGCTGCAGCCAAGGCTACCAATCCGGATTCCCCCAAAGCACAGGCACTGTCTTTGACAGAATAACGATCGCTATAGTAGGGGGGGGGAGTGAGGAAAAAGCCTGCAGAAAACTTAAAGGCACAGCACCCCAAGTTAAACTGCTTGTGCACACTGACCCCAAAGGGCAAAAATTACCCCCACAAACTAACTATCCCAAACTTAATTGAGTCTCAAGCGAGCCCAGACCCCTGGGCTCCAGTCCATCCAGCTGCTTGGAGACTGAGGTAACTGAACTTGGGAGGCGGATTCAGGGGAGATATATTGGTGACATCACAAAAAGGAGGTGTTTTCTCAGTCTCCAAGCTGCTGAATGAGATAGGGAACCCAGAGGTCCGGGACCAGACTGGCTATCACGATCAGGAAGTGGTCATTTACACATCTAAATAAGCATGCTTGAACTGTGCCCCATTCTGTAAATGTGTGTTAATGTGATGGCATGTACTTCCACTCTGGGCATGCACGGGGCAGAATTTGAGTAAAGCGTGGGCAGGGCAAAGTTATGCGCATAAATTACAAAATACTGTAATTTATGCACTTTTTTTTTAAAATAATCTAGGTGTGGGCATATACACCAGTCTTAAATGTACACACATCTTCGACCACTTCTGCTAGTATTTATAAAACAGCACCTAAGCAAAAGCCTATTTACAGGCATAAAATAGACACTGCATTATAAAATTATTCTCTTTATGTAGCAACTCATGGCATTCCTCTAGAATCCAAAAGAATCTCAATTAAGGTAGTTCAAAGAAAGCACAGTTGCTTACCTGTAACAGGTGATCTCTGGGAACAGCAGGAATAAGTCTTCACATATGGGTACGTCGGTACCGACGGAGCCTGCGCGGGAACGCTCCCCAACGTCCAATCAGAAAGCCTTTGGGAGCATCCCACAGCGCCTGCGTGCTGCCTTCCCGCCTTTCCCAACTGTCTCTCCTCAGTTGAGTTTAGAGCTGAGACAAAGAGAGAGAGAGAGAGGGAAAGAAAGAGAGATAGAGATAGAGATAGAGAGACAACTCCTAGGGGAGGTGGGTGGGTTGTGAAGACTTATTCCTGCTGTTCCCAGAGATCACCTGTTACAGGTAAGTAACTGTGCTATCTCCAGGAACAAGCAGGAATGAGTTTTCACATATGGGGACTCCTTAGCTTTAGATGCCAGGGAGAGATCCCAGAAGATGTGTGTCCCTGGGACAGGGCTGCACTTCCCAATATGGATCTCTGGCATCTCATGAGGGATGGTGGGTAGGAATTGATTAAATATGGAACAGGTGTTTAAGAACAGCCTGGCCAAACAAGGCATCCCAGCGGGAGTCCTTGTCCAAGCAGTAATGGGCTGTGAAGGTATGAACCGAGGCCCAAGTGGCTGCTCGACAGATGTCATTGATAGACACAGAGTTCAGATGAGCCATTGAGACTGCCATGGCTCTCACATTGTGAGCTGTGACATGGCCCTCCAGAGAAAGGTTCTTGCTCTGATAGGCGAAAGAATTACACTGGGCAATCCAGTTAGATAGTGTTCCCTTGGAGACTGGTAGTCCCAAATGAGAAGGATCAAAGGCAACAAAGAGTTGGCAAGACTTTCCATGTTGCTGTGTCCTTTGTAAGTAAAAAGCTAGAGCTCTTTTACAGTCCAGGGTATGAAGATTCCTCTCTGCACTTGATGCATGAGGTCCTGGAAAAAAAGACAGGTAGGTAGACCTCCTGGTTGAGGTGAAAAGGTGAGACCACCTTAGGCATAAAGTGTGGATTAGTCATAAGGACCACCTTGTCATGATGGAACCTTGTATAAGGTGGATTAGCTACGAGTGCTTGCAATTCACTAATACGACGTGCTGATGTGATTGCAATGAGAAAGATAGCCTTCCAAGAAAGGTATTTCAAGGAGGTGGTAGCTAAAGGTTCAAAAGGTGGCTTCATAAGCTGACCAAGAACCAAGTTTAAGTCCCATGCCACCGGGGGTGGTCTAATGGGAGGCTTTGTTAAAAGGAGGCCTCTCATGAATCTTGCTACAAGAGGATGAGAGGAAACAGGTTGTCCATTTAGAAGCTTAAGGGAAGCTGCAATAGCACTCAAATGGACCCTTACTGAATTTGTCTTAAGGCCTGCATTAGACAGATGGAGGAGATACTCCAGAAAAGATTCCAGAGGTATGGCAAGGGGGTTAAGACCCTTCCCAGTACACCAGATAGTAAACCTCTTCCACTTGAAAGCATAAGAACGTCTAGTGGAAGGTTTTCTGGAAGCATAAAGAACATCTTTCACTTGTTGAGAAAGATGAAGATCCTGGAGATCTAGGCCTTCAGCAACCAAGCCCTGAGATGCAGAGACTGGGGATTGGGATGCCATAACTTTCCGTCCTCTTGAGAGAGGAGGTCTGGAGCAGACCCTAAATCCAGGGAGGGAGCTTGAGAGAGATGTAGAAGCAGAGAGTACCACACTTGTCGTGGCCAATGAGGAGCTATGAGAATCATGTGGCCTCTGTCTCTCTGAAGCTTGAACAGGGTTTTGGGAATTAGGGGAATGGGTGGAAAGGCATAAAGGAAGTCTTGACCCCAGTGAAGGAGGAAAGCATCCCTTGCCTGAGCTCCCTGAGCCAGAGTTCTGGAACAGAACCGGGGAAGTTTGGCATTCCACGGACTTGGAAAGAGGTCTATGTCCGTGGTTCCCCAAATTTGAAAAATCTTGGATACCTGGTCCATATGTAGGGACCACTCGTGTGGAAGCAGAACTCGACTGAGTCTGTCTGCCCAAGAGTTTTGAACATCTGGAAGATAAACTGCCAGAAGATGAATCTGATGCTCTCTGGCGAGGGCCCACAGTCGCAAAGCTTCGTTGCAAAGCGACAGAGAGCCAGTTCCTCCCTGCTTGTTCACATAGAACATGGCTACCTGATTGTCCGTGTGGATAAGGACTGTCTTGTGGCCGAGCAGGGTGTGGAAAACTCGCAGAGCAAGGAAAATTGCTCTGAGTTCCAAGAGATTGATATGTAGACAAGTCTCCTGTGGGGACCAGATGCCCTGGGTGGAGAGGTCCTGAAGATGAGCTCCCCACCCTATTGGAAAAGCATCTGTTGTAAGAGTTGCTTGGGGTAGAGGCTGTTGAAAGGGGGACCCCAGCAACAGGTTTTGAGGGGACGTCCACCACTGGAGGGACAAAATGAGGCGACTTGTGTTTGCTATTTTGTCTGAAAGGCAGCCTAATGCCTGGGTCCCATTGGGTGGATAAAGTCCACTGAGCTGCCCTCATGTGAAGGCGAGCATATGGTACCACATGTACGGTGGATGCCATGTGACCTAGCAACTAACATCTCTCGAGCAGTTAGCTTCTCAAGCAGAGTTGAAGCCCCTACTAACTGCACCAAGTGAAGGCAACGGGCCTGGGGAAGATAGGCCCTTGCCCTTGTGGTATCCAGCAACGCCCCTATAAACTCCAGGGACTGAGTAGGGATCAAATTGGATTTTGGGATGTTTATTACCAGCCCTAAATACTGAAGGATACGCATTGTGCAGGTTAGAGAACTCTTGGCCTCTGATTGAGTGGGAGCTCGAATGAGCCAGTCGTCCAGATAAGGGCAGACGAATATTCCCAGGGTGCGCAGAAAAGCAGCTACTACTGCCATGCATTTCATGAACACCCTTGGTGCAGAGGCCAGGCCAAAAGGGAGCACTCTGTATTGATAGTGCTTCTCCTGAAAAAGGAACCGAAGGAACCTTCTGTGAGTTGGATGGATGAGAACATGAGTGTACGCATCCTTGAGATCTAGAGAACAAAGCCAATCCTGACTCTGATGGTATGGCAGCAGAGTTCCTAGAGAAACCATCTTGAATTTTTCCTTGACTAGGAATCTGTTCAACTCTCTGAGATCTAAGATGGGTCTGAAGCCCCCTGTTTTCTTTGGAATAAGAAAATAGGGGGAGTAGAACCCTGTGCCCTGTTGTTGAAAAGGCACTTCTCCTCTATTGCCCCCTGGGCGAGAAGAGTGGCAACCTCCTGCTCCAACAGGCTGAGGAGGGAGGTTGGAGAATTGAACTGGTGCACTCTTGTGAGAGGGGGCAAGCTGGAAAAATGAAGTTTGTACCCCTCTCTTATGATGGAGAGTGTCCAATGCTCTGCTGTAATTTGCCCCCACCTGGGAGCAAAGTGACATAACCTTCCTGGAATGGTGGAGGGCTCTGGTCCTTCTAGAGCCAGGAAGGCTAAGTTCTCTAGCGGAAAGTCAAAGGTCCTGAGGGGGCTGAGGTTGCTGGGCTGGAGCAGGCCTCGCAGCCTTTGCTTTGCTCTGTTTGGAGGATTGCTGATGTTTGGTAGGGAACTGAGCTGCAGAAGATGCCTGCTGACCATAAGCAGGATAGAATCTTCCCTTTTTAGAAAAAGGTGTTTTCTTGAATAACCTTTTCTTAGCAGGAGCAGCTGAGGATTTGGATAGTCTATCCAAAGCAGAATTTTCAGCATCCATCTGATTGGCCTTTGCTTGCCAATCCTTACCAAACAGGTTCTCACCTGTACAAGGGATATTTCCCAATTCATCTTGAACCCAGATCTCCAAATCAGATGCTTGAAGCCAAGCAATCCTACATGCTCCTATGGCAATAGCTGAGGCTCTGCTTACGCATTCAAAGGAGTCGAAAGCTGCACGGTTGGAGAATTTGGAGATATCTTGGGCATGTTTGAGCCCAGTGAGAAAGTCCTGCCTTTTATCTTCAGACATAAAAGGACTTAAAGTCTGTAAATGGTCAGTGACTTATTTTAAGAACATTCCCATGTAGAGATTATAAGAATTAATTCTCGCAGCAAGCATGGAAGCTTGGAAGACTCTCCTTCCAAAAGCATCCAGGTTTCTACATTCATGTCCTGGAGGATTAGAGGCATGTCTTTTGGCACTTCTAATCTTTCTCATTGCTGACTCAACCACAATAGAGTGGTGAGGAAGTGGAGTTTTATGGAAACCAGGACAAGGAGGGACACGATACATGGTATCCAACCTGCGAGAATGAGGAGAGGTGGTTAGAGGTGCTTCCCACATCCTCAACATGAGATCATACAGAATCTCATGAATAGGCAAGGTAGCTGCCTCCTTAGGAGTTTTAGGATATTGTGTAATATCTAACTCCTTGGCTCTGGGCTCTGTCTCAGGGGCCACTGTAATAGAGAGGCCCCGAGCCACCTCCCTGATGAAGTCTTGAAAAGACAAGTCTTCAGGAGGAGACATTCTTCGTTTAGGAGAGGACTCCTCCTGTGGAAGAAGCATCACTGCATCGACCGACGCTTCAGAATCCTCAGAGTCCTCAGAGGAATCGAAGTATCGTCTGTCCGGATGCTCTTGCAAAGCCCGATACCCGTACCGACCGGGATAGGTATCGGGAATAACCGGTACCAGGGTATCGGTACCGGAGGGCTTCAGCGGACAGAGTACCGGCATAGCGGACACCGATGCCGATATCGATGCCACTGATACCGGGATCGGTACCGATGGCAATGCTAGAGCCGGTACCGGCGGAGTAGTCTATTGCGGTACCACTGGCATCGATGCCACAAGGAAAGCCACCAGACTGCGTTCTATGGACAGAATCCTCTGATCCATTGACGCTGCCAATGCTTGGAAGTCGGTACCGGTGGAAGTCACCGGTACCCCAGAGCATGGCACCAGGAGATCTGTCGAGGCCACGCCATAGAGATCATCCTGGAACCCCGATGATGATGCTTTAGAGGCTGAAGCCTCCCGCCAGGGTAATTTTGCCGGTGCAGAATCCTCGAGGGCAACGCCAGAGGCATCTCGATGCTTAGAAGGAGAACTACCCTTCGAGGACTGGCTGGATTTATGTTTAGTTACCTGAGATCCATGTGAGGAAGAAGAAGCCCTGGAAGACGTCGATGCCACCGAAGCCGCATCAGAGGGAAACAGGGTACTGAGCTTGGCAGCTCGGTTCTGCCGACCTCTTTTAGACATCATGGAACAGGACACACAATCTGTTATGGAATGATCAGGACCTAAACATTTTAGACACCAGTCATGGGTGTCTGTGACGGAAATGGTACCGCCACTTTTTGTGCGCTTTTTAAATCCTGAGGCGGGCTTTTCCATATTTAAGGAAAAAAAGTTTTGGGTCTAAGGTCCAAAACGCAAGTGCACCTGAAGAAAAAGAACGGAAAAAAGGTTGTTTGGTTTTTTTTACAAGAAGAAAAGAACAAAGACCGGCAGTACCGGTACAGCGTCGAAGAAGGCAGACGTGACACAAAAGAAATAAAGAAAAAATAAGGAAATTCTTCTGCGGTGACAGGAACACGACCTGCTGGCTTCGTGTAAAAAAAAGAACTGAGGAGAGACAGTTGGGAAAGGCGGGAAGGCAGCACGCAGGCGCTGTGGGATGCTCCCAAAGGCTTTCTGATTGGATGCTGGGGAGCGTTCCCGCGCAGGCTCCGTCGGTACCGACATACCCATACGTGAAGACTCATTCCTGCTTGTTCCTGGAGATAACATATGTAGTATTTTCCGAAATGAATTATACATTTACAAGGAAATCTATTATGAAATTTAACAGCAACAAAAACAACTTTCTGGCAGAAGGCAAGAAACGTTTTCCTCCTCTTGGGTCTAGCTAGAATGGTCAGGAATGATTTATACTCTCTTTCCCAACCCCAACCCCACCACCAAAAAAAGGAAAGAGTAGTTACTTACCTGTAACAGGTGTTCTCCAGGAGCAGCAGGAATCAGTCCTCACTTATGGGTGTCATCGACGCCGATGAAGCCCCAGCGGAGCATTTCCCCAACTTTCCATGAAAGCCTTTGGGAATGCTGGCACGCATGCGCGGTTCCGTTCCCGCCTAAAGGTGCCATCTTACCTCAGTCAAATGACATAGCTAAGAACAGCACACAAAAATGTAAAAATTAAACTATGTACAACTGCAACTCCAAGGGGAGGAGGGAGGGTAGTGAGGACTGATTCCTGCTGCTCCTGGAGAACACCTGTTACAGGTGAGTAACTACTCTTTCTCCAGGACCAAGCAGGAAGTCAGTCCTCACTTATGGGTGACTCCCCAGCTCTGGGCTACCAGGAACCCAGGCTGAACAAGAGAACTCCCTCTAGTCTCAGCAACACAGTAAAGGCTTTGCAAGGACACACCCTCCACAGGTAGCCCAACCAGAGGGCAGGAGTTGCCTAGACCTCAAAAAGATTCCGGAGTACTGCTTGGCCAAAAGCACTGTCCCTACGGGACTCCCTCTCCAGACAGTAGTGGGCTGCAAATGTCTGGCTTGAAGACCAAGTAGCAGCCCTGCAGATGTCTTGCAATGGGACAGAGTGGAGGTGAACCACTGATACAGCCATTGCCCTCACACGGTGGGCCGTTACCCTACCCTGCAAAGGAAGGTCAGCCGCCTTGTAAGCCCAGGTGATACAGTCAGCCACCCAGATGGACAAGGTACGCTTGGACACAGGCCTCCACAAGTTATTGGGGTCAAAAGAAAGGAAGAGCTGAGAAGCTTTCCTGTGACCTTGCGCACGTTCAAGGTAAAAGGATAAGGCCCTCCTACAGTCCAAGGTATGGAGAACTGTTTCAGCCTGACTTGCATGAGGCCTAGGGAAGAAAGTAGGAAGAACCACCTCCTGGTTGAGGTGGAAAGAGGAGACAACCTTAGGAAGGAACTTAAGGTGAGTCCTGAGGACCACCCTGTTTTTATAGAACCTGGTGTAAGGTCTATCACAGACCAAGGCCTGAAGCTCACTCACTCTCCTAGCCGAAGTATCAGAAAGAGAGTCTTCCAGGAAAGGAAGCATAGAGGGCAAGTAGCCATAGGCTCAAAAGGTGGGCGAGTCAGCTGCTGCAAGACCACATTCAGCTCCCACTCAGGAGCAGGAGAACGTATGGGAGGTTTAAGCAGAAGCAAGCCTCTGAGAAACCTAGACACCAAAGGGTGCACAGACAAGGAATGGCCCTCAACTAGGGAGTGGTGAGCTGCCAAAGCAGAGAGGTGGACCCGAACAGAGTTGGACTTGAGACCCTGATTGGACAAGTGCAGCAGGTACTGAAGCACTACTGACACAGCACAGGAGAAAGGATCCTCAGCACGCAGCTGACACTATACAGAGAACCTTTTCCACTTGAGAGCATTGGTCTTCCTAGTGGATTGTTTCCTGGAGGCTAGGAGAACTTCCTCAACCTCGGGAGGCAGGCCCCAGGAAGCCAACACTACCCTTGCATCCTCCATGCCATCAGATTGAGAGCTGTGAGATTGGGATGCAGCAAGGAGCCCTGATTCTGAGAGAGAAGGTTGGGTTGCAATCCCAGAGGCAGAGGCAGATCCACTGCCAGTTGAAGCAGGAGGGGGAACCAAGGCTGCCTTGGCCACCTGGGAGCTACCAGGAGGACCGAGGCCCTGTCTTGGAGAATCTTGAACAGTGTTCGGGCCACCAGAGGGGTGGGAGGAAACGCATAGAGTAGGCCCTGAGTCCAGGGAATCAGAAAAGCATCTGCTGCTACTCTGAGGATGCGGTTGCCTGTAGTAGAACCTTGGCAGCTGGTTGTTCAGTGGACTGGCAAACAGGTCTATGGAGGGAAGCCCCCATTTCAAGAAAATCTTTTGAACCACTAAAGGATGTAGCTGCCACTCGTGTGGTTGCAGAATCCTGCTCAATCTGTCGGCCAGGGAATTCTCCTGGCTTGGAAGATACTGTTCTGAGGAGCATGTTGTGCTTCAGGGCAAAGGAACAGAGGTCCTGGGCCTCCTGGCAAAGGGGCTGGGAACCCGTTCTGCCCCGTTTGCTTACATAGAACATGGCTACCTGGTTGTCTGTCTGGATCAAGACAGACTGTTGTGCCAGGGAAGCAGTAAAGACCTTGAGGGCCAAGCGGATAGCTCTGAGTTCCAGTAGATTGATCTGCTGGGACGCCTCCCAATGAGACCACAGGCCCTGGGTGCACTTGTCTAGGCAGTGTGCTCCCCAACCCTGTAGAGAGGCATCGGTGGTCAGGACCACTGTATGAGGTGGGATCTGAAAGGGCACCCCTACCAGCAGATTGGGGGGGTGCAACCACCAGTTGAGGGAGGCCAGGAAACGGTGGGACACTCTGATCCTGTCTCTGAGACTGCCTGAGGCTTGTGACCACTGAGTCCGAAGGACCACTGGGCAGGTCTCATATTGAGCCTGGCATTGGGGGTCACCTGTACTGTTGACGCCATGTGACCCAGAAGCCTGAGACAGAGTCTGGCGGAGACCAGGGACCTGTGCAGAAACTTGCTGGCGAGGTCCATGAGCCTTTGTGCTCGGTCCACTGGTAAGAATGCTCTTGCCAGCTGAGAATCCAACCTTGCTCCTATGAATTCCAAGTTCTGGAAGGGGAGCAAAGTGGACTTTGCGAAGTTGATGACAAAGCCCACCTTTTGGAGCAGTGCTATGGTCCTGTTGGTGGCCTGTTGAACTTCTAGGGAAGTCTGGCCTCTGATGAGCCAGTTGTCTAGGTAAGGAAACAAAGATGCCCTGATTTCTCAGGTAGGCTGCCACCACTGCCAGGCACTTGGTAAACACCCTGGGAGCGGAGGTCAGTCCAAAAGGTAGTACTCTGTACTGATAATGGTTTCCTCCCACAATGAACTTGAGGTACTTTCTGTGGTCTGGATGAATAAGGATGTGAGTGTAAGCATCCTTTAGATCTAAAGAGCAAAGCCAATCTCCCTGCTGGAGGTAGGGCAGAAGTGTTCCAAGAGTAAGCATCTTGAACTTCTTTCACTAGAAACTTGTTTAGGTTTCTGAGATCCAAAATGGGTCGAAGACCACCGGTTCTTTTTGGCACCAGGAAATACCTGGAGTAAAACCCGTGACCTTGGAAGTGGGGAGGCACAGGCTCCACCGCCTTGTCCAGCAACAGACCTTGTAGCTCCTGAAGAAGGGCTGTATGCAGGGAGGGCCGGAAAGGTTCCCCTGGGAAGTGTGGCGGAGGCAGTTGGTGAAAATGCAGGGCATAGCCTCGATGGACTATGTCCAGCACCCAACTGTCCTGAGTTATCAAGGGCCACTTGTGGGCGAACAAGGCTAGGCGGCCTCCTGTGCAGGGCTGGGTCTGCAAGGGAGGCATGGCTATACTCAATGAGTCAAAAACCCCCACCCTGCTGAGTGGGAGCAGGGGCTGCAGGCTTGGGGGTCCTCTGCCTACGGGGCCCATTACCCTGGCCCTTGGCTTGCTGACCCTGGGGGGGCAGCTTGGGCAGCCGGTTATTGCGGGTACTGTTTGTAGGCAGTGCCCTTTCTCGGGTAAAAGAACTTTTTACCCGAGCCCTTCTTCTTATGAAAAGGGGCAGAGGTCTTCCTCGACAGCCTTGTCCTGGTGAGGTGCTCTGTCTCGAGCTGAGCGGCCTTCTCGGCCACAGGCTTGCCAAAAAGGTTTTCACCTCGGCAAGGGACATCGACCAACTTGTCCTGAACCCATGGCTCGAGGTCCGATGACTGCAGCCATGCCTGGCGTCGGGCTGTGATGCCGGCTGCCGCTACTCGGGCCGAAGCCTCGAAGCCATCGTAGGCGGTGCGGGACATGAACTTAGAGCATTCCCGGATCCTCGAAGACAAGGACTTAAAACTCTGCAAGGGTTCCCCGGAGAGACCAGCAGAGAATCTGGCCAACTCCTTGGCCAGGTCTCGTAAATACATGCCCATGTACAGCTGGTAAGTCTGGAGACGGCAAGCAAGCATCGAGCCCTGAAAGCACTTTCTACCGACGCCATCAAGGTTTCGGGCCTCCCTTCTAGGAGGCACCGCGGAGTGCATCTTCTGACTCTTCAGACGATGCATGGCCGATTCCACAACCATAGAATGGTGTGGTAGCTGTGCTTTCTGGAAGCCAGGACTCTTTCGGAGCCGATAGATGGAATCTACTCGTTTGCTCAAAACTGGCGCCGAGGCCGGTGCCTCCCACATCCGGAAGAGGAGCCGTTCCAGCATTGGAGGAACCGGGACAGTAAAGGCCTCCTTTGGAGGAGAGTCATACTGCAGAGCATCGAGCTCTTCGGCTCGAGGCTCTTCCTCGGGGTCAGTCGAGATAGCCAGGGCAGCGGCCATATCGCGGACAAACTCCGAGAACCTAGTATCCTCCGGAGGGGACCTACTCCGGGGTTCAGACTCTGGTGAGTCTGAAGGGACACACCGAGTCTTAAAGGTGTCAGGAGACTCCTCGTCTTCGGTCTCCCAAGCAGAGTCGTCCGATGTCGAGTCGAGGTCCGATCCCACGGGGCCTCTAGGCACCCGCCCCGACGCCGGCGGCACCGGCGTCAAGACCCTCGGTCCCGAACGGGAGGTCGAGGGAGACCTCGACCGAGGACGACTTCGAGCGGCAAGGGACTCAAGTATCGGCTCGGTCTCCGGGGTCGACTTCGAAGTCGATGTCCCGGTGGTCGGGGCAGATGCACCAGACAAGCTGGCCATCAATGCCCGCTGCTGATCCATGAAGGCAGACATTCTGCTCTCCAAGGCTGTCAACCTGAGACTCAGCTCGGGTGACGCAGCAGCCCCCGGACTCGGGCCCCAGCGGCGCCGGGCCCGACGTCGGTACTCGGGGAGGCGAGTCCACGAGGACAACAGGACTTACGTGTCCAGCAGACTCCGGCTCCATGCAAGGAACTTTAGTTGGCTTCTCCTGGTCCACGGGCCCGGGACGACGGTCGGGGGTCTTAGACCTGGCCCTCGAGGGCTCAGGGACCTCCTCCGATGCCGCCCTCGCGAGCCGCTTCTTCCTCTTATGTTCCCGGTCGGGGGACCCCCTGTCTGAGGAGCTCCGACGCTTCTTGGGATCAGAATCCCGAGATGTCGAGGCCTCAGACGAGGTCCGGGCCCGGGCAGAGGCAGAGTCCGAGAAAAGCCTTTCACTTTGTTGGTGACGACTTCGGAGGGCCTTGGAAGACGTTTTTCCACATGGCCCGCACGTTTTAGAATCGTGGTCCGGGCCAAGGCACCGAAGGCAGCAGTCGTGTGTGTCAGTGAGAGACATTATTTTCTTACACCGATCACACTTTTTAAAACCACTGGAAGCCATCGGGGAGAAAAGGGTCCCCGCGAGGTCAAAGGACTGGACTTCCAGGGAAAAAGATCTGGCGCGAGCGCCTAGCCACTAAGGGCAAAAACCGAAAAAGGAAAAAAGGGATTCGATGCCGGTGTACCGAACCCGGCGGGAGGGGAACAGACGTCGAATCCGAGGAAAAAAGCGAAATAACGCCAAGAAAAAAACTTCTTTTCCGGGAAAAAAAGGACACACGTCCGATGGGCTTCACTGAAAAAAAGAGACTGAGGTAACATGGCACCTTTAGGCGGGAAGGGAACCGCACATGCGTGCCAGCATTCCCAAAGGCTTTCATGGAAAGCTGGGGAAATGCTCCGCTGGGGCTTCATCGGCGTCGATGACACCCATAAGTGAAGAGTGACTTCCTGGCTTGGTCCTGGAGAACATCAGAAGATCTAAAATATAAACATAACAGAGCTTCTTTTTCCTGGAGAAAAACAAATGAAACCAACAATGTCACTGTTCAGATTTCTCCAAACTATCCAAAGGTACCTCAGAAACTGTCACCAGACCAGCCTACCCAAAGAAGG
The DNA here is from genome assembly GCA_033557465.1 of Ichthyophis bannanicus. Lineage (NCBI taxonomy): Eukaryota > Metazoa > Chordata > Amphibia > Gymnophiona > Ichthyophiidae > Ichthyophis > Ichthyophis bannanicus. The sequence continues at coordinate 1,510,087,125 of CM066032.1, read as the reverse complement.
AAGGGCCCAATTTTCGAAGGCATTTACATGAATAACTTCCCTAGTTACCCATGTACATGCCTTATCCAAGATTTTCGACGGGCACCTACATAGGTAATGCCCTTCGAAAATCCAGGATATGTCCCTAACGCACCCAGATGCTATGCGGTTAGCATCTGGGCATGTTAGGGGCGGAGGAAAGGGCTAACCAGGTAGCACCGATTTTCGATGCTACCCGCTTAGTCCTCTGCATCTTAAAGATAGGCATGGAAAACCCTCGCCTATCTTTAAGGTGCAGGGGCTAAGTGGGTAGCATTGAAAATCAGTGCTACCCACTTAGCTCCTGCAGCTTCCGGGTTGTGCGGCAAGGCCCAGATTTTCAATGCCCGGGCCGCATAAGACCCCGGCATTGAAAATCCGGGTTAAGCGGAAAGGGGGCACAGAGCACCTCCCAGTTCGAAATCGGGACCGAAGACAATAGATCTGTTGCAACAGAAGAAAGCCCAACTCGCAAAATTTTAAGACCTCCTTCAAGATGTGAAACAGAACAGACCATATAAGTGAGTCACATTTCAGAAAATGGACTCTATAAAAATAAATCTCTCCTATCCATGTACAATAAAATAGATTGAAATGCACCCCAAGGAGAAATTTGCATACCTGATCATTTTCTTTAACTGAATTCTTCTAGACCAGACCAGAGAATGGGTTACGCTCCCCAGACAGCAGGTGAAAACAAACTAGGGAAACTTTCAGTGATGTCATTATTTAGCACATCCTCTGGTCACTGTTCCCTCTAAGCTGTGCGCGTGTGCGCGCACACACACCTCGCCGAGCGAGTGCACACAACTTTTAAAGGAGCGCACAAAAATTACTGATTTCATGAGTTTTCAAACCTTGGGTTTTAGAAGGCCGCGGCTGCACCACCGATCTACTGCCATTCTGTAATTTGTCACTTCCGAATCTCTCCTCTGTCTGCACTGAGTCCCCTGCCCTCACTCCTCTCACATGTGACGACGATTGACGAATCATGACAGACTAGAGGGAAATAAAAGGGAGGGGCAGCCAGCAAGCCAGCCTCTTTCTGCTCTTGTGCCTGCCTGCCAGCCACGCACCTCCTTTAATCCCTCCCTCAGCCAGCCTTCAGTGCCATGTGCAAGAGCAACACACGGCACCAGCGAAGAAGACAGAGAGCGGTGCTCCGGGACTGCTGCCTGGGGACGGGCTATCGGCAGCAGAGCAGGTGAGTGCATATCTATGCTTTTTTGCATATCTGTGTAGTAATCTGACTGAGTCCCTGACGCGTGAGCCTACACAACTAGGCAAGGAAGAGCAAGCAGCGGCAGCTCCTCGATTTGGGGTCCTTCGTCGTCCTTCTCTATCTCTCCCGCTCGCGGGCTGCCTGCATGTCTACTCTGTACTGCGTCCAGCCCCGCCGCAGCCGCCTCCGCCTCCCACACCGTCACCCCGCCACCAGCAGCAGTACCCCATCGCCGCTGCGCTGGATGCAAGTAAGTGGGCATTTGTGGTGAGGGGGATGGAGATGTGTGGGCGTCTGTGGCCTCTTCTCCATGCCCCCCGCCCACTCCGGCCGGTGTTTTGTGCCGCACGCCGCCCTCGCCTGGTGCTGTCGGGGTTCGCAGCGCAGTTTTTATTTGTCTTCTTTTTTTCACCCTGAGGGAAATGGGGAGTTCTCTCAGTAGAGTGGAAAGCTGGAGTGGAAAGCTGGGTGGCGTTTAGTTAATTTTAGACTTAACGAGACCTTGTTCTGTAGATTCTGTCTTTTAATGCCATCTTCTCTGGCTTCATTATTTTCACGCATCTGCCGCTTTGTTTCTGCATGATTAAACTTTGTACTTGTGTTCAGTAGAATTATTGATGTAGGACTTAAGGAAAATAGTATACCTCAAATTTTAACTAAAAAAGTGGTTTGTATTGGGGAAAGAAAACACCTCTGACTTGAGGAAGGAGCATGTTAAAAACACTGTGGGACTGCAGCTCCTGAGGATGCTCTTCTCACAATTGTCACTGACTACTTTCTTCAGAAAGTTTGTTTACAGCCATTTATTCCCCGACACCATTCTTACCTGTTGTGTAAGGCCCCCTAGAATTTCAGTGTGTGTTTTGCTCTTCTCTAAATGGTACTATTCATCTGTGTTTTAATGAGAAGGTGAAGAATGTCGCAGGGGTTACCTAGGAAAGCACTTAAGAAATGAGGAGTGGGATTTCTAAGTTCTTGCCCCCTTTTCTTTTTACTTTAGGAAGGCCTTAAAACACTTCCTCTTCATTAAATACCTCACAGCCTCCCCCGAACCCCAGCCACCATGTATGAGCAACACACAATAACTCCATCTCTCATATATACAGTTACCTTGTTCAATGTTCCACATATGTAGATAGTTTCCCCTGTTATCCAAGTTTACTGCTCCTGTTCATTGTAATGACCTGACTCTTGTTTATTGTCGGATATTGTTTGTTCTATGTAAACCGCGCTGATCGCAAATAGTGCGGTATATAAGAGATGTAAATAAATAAATAAATAAATAAATAATAAATAAAATAAATACTTCAGGTGGTTTCCCCATAGGGCTGGCGAGTACAGGCATAGGAACCCTGTGAAAGAGGGAAAATGTCCTTGACTTGCCCCCACTTTTCTCTCTTCTTTCAACCAGAGATGATCTTTCTTTTTGCCAAATGTACTTATCATTGCTTTTATACTTATCTTCAGAGATATCTTTTAATGCCAAAAGTATTTATTATTTTTACTACATATGCCATCCATCACCTTTTTTATTAGTGGTACTTTTTAGTCCCATTTGTTCCCCCCCCCCCCCTTTTCTTTTAAACAGATAAAGCTCTTACAATACAATGTCAGTTTCTTTTTCTTTTTCTTCCCCTTCCCCCCTTTCCTATCTCCCTTCCCCCTCCCCATGTTATTGATGCTTGTTATCCCTCGGTCGTCGATTTTTAGTGTTCAGCTATTTTAATGTCATTTTAATGTTTTGAACGTTTGGAAAGCCATATGTTTTTTTGAGTTGCTTTACATAAAATCTTGGTGTATGTTGTTTTTATACATGTACATACCTTATAGATGTTTTTTATGTGTTAATCTTGGCTATATCCATAGTTTTAAAATTAAGTCACTTTTCTGGATTTGTGTTAAACTGTTAATCCATGTAAGTAATACTGTGCCTTCTTTTTTACTATGTATTCTTTTTCTCTTTGTTACCACTATAACAATATTGTTATATTGCTTGCAGTTCCAACTTCCAAGCCCATCAGGCTTTGGATGAAATGCATTGGAGCATTTCTTTTGAATAATAAAGCACCTGCTGTGACCACCACACCACTTTTAAAATGTCGAAACCAATAGCAATGAGGTGTGCAAAACGTAAGAGAACAGTCAGAGCTTTTAAGCCTGAATAGCTTGAAGAAATTACACAGGTACACTAAAAAAAAATTTTTTAACTGCCTCTAATGTTTCGATTGATTTTTACGTTTTTTGGTGCGCTGAATCCAAATCTGCTAACCAGTTTGCTCCATCACGTACAGAGTTTTTGCTACATTGGGTTAGCAGTTTGAGGTGAACGTTTCAGATTGAGTGCGATCGAGATAAAAGTTTCTTGGATGAATTCTTTATACTAATTGTTTAGTAGTTATTCAAATAAGAATAAAGAAAATTGTAACAAGGCAGCACATAAGAATAGAGTAATGTCAACAAAACACACTGTGATGGTAGCAAAATTGTCTGCACTTAAAACAGCCACATACATGTGCACAAACACTGAGCATATAAGAGCGAGGTTAGACACAAAGCAAAGCAAAGAAATGTGCAAAAAATGTTGTACAGGTATGTATGTAAGAATAGAAAACGCAAACCGCACCACTGCAATACATGAAGACAAACACCCGATGGTGTGAAAATAAAATTCTAATAAATGAGATCCGACACTGTGGTAATAACTAGCAAATTTTTATTTCAAAGTTTAGTAAAAACACGATATTTGTCAACACAGTTTAGATTTTAAAGTCATTCTTGGGTCAATCAATCTCCTGGTGGGCCCGTTTCTTCTTCCCCCGAATGCTTCTCTTGGTGCGCTGCTTGGCGTATTTTTCATCTGGGGTTTCCCACAGCAGCAACCAGCAGAAATCAGCCATCATAGAGGTGTTCCATCTTCCTTGGTACCTTCTCTCTGCGTCCTTGATGTCCTGGTGAAACCTTTCACCTTGTTCTTCACTGTACGCATGGGAGTGCAAGAAATGGACTTTCAGGCTCATGTTACAGCCTTGTTCTTTGAAGGCATTGAGCATCCTGGCAACAATATCCTTATAGTTCTCATCCCGCCTGTTCCCCAAGAATTTGAGAACAACATCCTTGAAGGAATCCCAGGTTTCTTTTTCCTTCTCAGACATCGTTTCAGCGAATGCTCCATCTGAAATGAGTTTCCTTATATCAGGGCCAACAAACACTCCTTCCTTTAGCTTTGCTTCAGAAAGTCGGGGGAACTTTGAGCAAAGGTACCGAAAGCACTCACCATCTTTTGGAAGGGACTTGATGAATTGCTTAATGAGACCCAACTTAATGTGGAGAGGTGGTAATAGAATTTTATCACGAGGTACCAAGCTCTCATGAAGAACATTTTTCTCACCGGGTCTCAAATACTCCCGAATTGGCCAGTCTTTTTTCCCCCAGTGTAGGTCGCGGGCCCGGCTATCCCATAAGCAAAGGAAGCAGGGATATTTGGTGAAACCGGATTGCTGCCCTAATAGCATGGATAGAATTTTAAAGTCTCCACAAATCATCCACTTATGCTCATAACGAATCTTCTGAAGAATCAGGGCCAAATTCTCGTATTTTTCTTGGAGAATAACAGAGTGAGCAATAGGAACTGAAGCGAATGTGTTGCCATTATGAACAACACCTTTTATGCTGTCTTTTGACGAATCAATGAACAGCCGCCATTCAGCAGGATCATACTTGAGTTTAAATTTTTCCATCACTCCGTATATATCGTTGCAAAATACCAAATCTTCCTCTTTGTTGAAATACTTCAAAAATTGTGTCTCGCGGTTGCGGTACCAATAAAAAGTTGTTCCTGGTGACAATAGATTTTTCTGTTTAAGCCGAGAACCTAGCAGTTGGGCAGCATCTTTTGGGAGTCCTAAATCCCGGACTAAATCATTCAATTCAGCTTGAGAGAAAAGTTCAGGTTTCGGATCTGGTTCAGTTTCAAGCTCGGAAGTACTGGACTCATCGGGAAAAGCCATCTGATGAGTCTCATCATGATCAGAACCGTCCACACAAATATGATCCAAAGATTTTGGTGGTTCAGGCACAGGTACTTCGTTGCTATGAGGCATAGGCCTAATTGCTGAGGGAAGGTTGGGGTAACTTATTACTTTCTTATTTTTTAAGTTGTATCCCTTCACAATGCAAGAGCAAAAATAGCAGTCACTGCTATGGTCTCTTTGTTCACGCCACATCATAGGTATTCCGAAACGAAATGCTTGTTTTTTTACCTTTTATCCATAAGCGTAGATCTTCCTCACATGTCTTGCACACTTTGTGAGGAGCCCACGGTTTGTCTTGATCGCCTAACTTCAAACCGAAATAGGCGAAATATACTTTTTTAATAAATGCAGAAATGTTCCTCTGCCGCTTTTTCACGGTATATTCCCCACAAATAAAACAAAAACTGTCCGGAGAGTTGACGCAACCTCTGGCTCTGTGAGCCATCACAAATACACAGCACTGCAAACTACAACTGTAGTGAACCACTTCGGAATAAAGCTGGATTACGACTGAGCAAACAAAAGGTAATAATGAACTTGCAAGAAACTGAAATTTGACAGGAACGTTCATGTCGCAACCACCGTGTTTGAGCGAGCGAGCGAACGAGGCGAGGCGAACAGGAAAGAACATGCGCCAGCGCGAGTACTGGATTTAGCCCCCCAATTGTCCTGTTAATGTATAAAATGAATACAAAACACTCTAAAATATCATGAGGGAGTGTTTCTAGTTAGTTAACAATTACAACCTCTATTTTGGGCCAAGAAAATAAACTGCAGTCGGCTAAAAAGAAATTATGTGAACATTCCTTATATGGGTAAGAAATCTAATTTTGCAAGAAAACGTGACGTGATGGAACATTTTGGCTATTTTTCCTGGATTCAGCACCCCAAAATCTATAGGAATCAGTTGCAAAACTGGAGGCAGTTTTTTGGTAGTGTACCTGTGTTACTGAAACGAAGACACCGAAATCTCGGGATAAACCGCGCGTTCAACTGCGTGAAATATTCACTTACGAAGAGGATGACTGAGTAGTCTGTTTATACTGCCGAGATGCAAAAACCATCGGGGAGTTTTCGAATGGCAAAATTTGGGATGATGTGTGGAAACTGGACTTTTTGAAACGACATCTGTCTAGTAAGACTCATACTGAAAGTGTTAAGAAACTTAGAGCTAAAAATCCAAATTTAAGAGGATTATTTTACTTGTTGCTTGAGAGCACCGCTGAAAAAGAGAAAAGGCAAATTAGTAATGAACGGAAACGTTCTACACCAGAAGACATTAAAATTCTAATTGATAGCGTTTTGCTGGCTGTTTGGATGAATATGCTCTCTGTTCAAGATATTAATGAACACATGTCCAAGTACATAACCATACCTGAAAGCTGGAGAAGCAAAAACTATTCGTTTGAATTTCTTGAAATTATAAACATGAATGTCCAAGATAAGCTCATGGCAGATGTTGCATCAGCAGCGTATCATACATTAACTATTGATGAAAGCACAGACATTTCTGTCAACAAATACTTAATACTGTACTTCAAATAACGGCCAGTAAATTCATGTCTGTATAAAACTTCATTTGGTGGGATGCTGCAGTTGGAAGCATGCGATGCTGCATCAATAGTCAGTGCACTCCGGGAGTTCTATGGGAAATACAAGCTTGACCTTAACAAAATGGTCATGTTTACTTCGGATGGTGCCTCTGTCATGTTAGGCAGAATAAATGGTGTTGCTGCGCAGCTCAAACAAAATATTTTGCATTTAGTGCAGCAGCATTGTGTTGCCCATCGTGAAGATTTGGGGATCTCTGAATCATGGAAGGAAGTAAAGTTGATGAAAGAAGCTGAAACTTTCATGAGAACTGTTTACACAACCTTTTGTCGATATTCTACTAAAAGGTCACAATTTAAAGAATTAGCAGATGCTTCTGAATGCGAGTCAATTGCTTTTAGACCTCTGAAGGAAGTGCGGTGGTTATCTAGACATTTTGCTCTTCAAGCAATTATTCGAAATTATGATCCATTATTAAAATACTTTGAAGAAGAGAAGGATGATGATCCCATTGCAAAGTACTGTTATAAAAAGCTAAACAGCCATCAATTCCATATAACACTGCAAATTTTGAATGTTTTATCTGAACTAGCTTCATTAACAATGGCATTTCAGAAACGTGGCCTAACACCACTGAAAGCATATCATCTTGCACAGGGTAAGCTGAACAAAATCCGAATGCAATACTTGGGTGACACAGTAAAATGGACTGATAATGTTAAAAATCTTCGACAAGATACCTGGAGACGTTTCGGTGGATACTGGTTCCACACTTACTTTCATTAATATGCTGTGTCTGCATTTAGGGGAAAGATTTCCTGAAAATGAAATTGAGGAATGGTCTGCTTTTGACTTGACAGCAATAGCACAGTGTGATTATGAATTTGAAATTGAAAACGTCCGATCACTCTGTTTAAAGTACAAACAATTTCTTATGGAGGAACATATCGTTGTTCAGCAGTACAATGACTTCAAGTTTTTAGTCGCAGAAAAAATCAAAAGCAAACTGATAAACAGTTTTCCGGATATGGTGACTTTGGCATTTCAGAATGCTCAGTTTGCAGATTTAGCGAAACTGATCGATATTGGTGTAACATTTTTGGCTTCTAGTGCAGATTGCGAGCGTGGTTTCAGCTTGATGAACAGTTTAAAAACCAAAATAAGGAATCGCTTACATTTAGAACATTTGGAAATGCTGATGCGTGTTAAGAGTCATCTTCAAGATGGCGGATCAGTAGACCTTGATAAAATTTATTCAGACTGGGTACATTTGAAAGATCAAAGAGAGAAATTTTGAGAACATAGTAAGTGACGGCAGATAAAGACCAGCATGGTCCATCTAGTCTGCCCAGCAAGATGGCAAGAGTAGGTGCACCTGTTGCTCTGTGCAGGCCACCTCTCCCCATGTCTTTGTTTAGGAGTGAACCCACCACTCCATGTTGGACACCGAACTCTTCTTCCATACATAAATTATTTACATGGAATAACAATGGCTTTCAATAAAAATTAACTGAAATAATACCACATTTGTGATTGTAATTACTAGAAATTTTCAGCTTCATTTAGTAATCGTCTATTTTCATTTAATTTGATTAACATCAATGTGGTGTACATACTGTATTCTAATGTGTAGTCAAATTTTAAAGTATATAACTCCAAGTGTCGTTATGTAGCGCACAAAAAATGTAACCTTCCTTCAAAAGCCACACAGCTGATATTTTATGCGCACACAGCCTATAGAAAATTAGAGGGAACATTGCCTCTGGTGCAGCACTGAGAGAAGCCAGTATGACACTTCCCAAGCAGAAAGCAAGACTGAAAAACTAAAATGTTTGGCTCTTACCATAACTGTTTGTGTTAGACACTAATACTGACAACTCAATCAAGAGGCAGCCTTAAAGAACAGTCTTCTAAGGTGGGTCCTGGAATAGTCCAGCAGGATTCAAGGAAAGAAAATGATGAAATTAGGCTTACCTGCTAATTGTGGTTCCTGGAGTGGACCCAGTCTAGTCCCAAAACCTCTGGGTTCCCCATCTCATACAGCAGCTTGGAGACTGAGAAACCTCCTCCTTTTGTGACATCACTGGTATATCCATCCCGGATCCGCCTCCTGTCACCAGTTACCTATTGACACAGCAGACTCACCGGAGCAACAAGTAAGAATGAATGAAGAACAAGCATAAACGAACTAGCACTAACTAGAAGCGTACCCAAAAGGTAACTTAACGTGTACCTTTAAAGCTGATCAGACCACTCTTTCGTCAAGAGGAAAGGTAAAGACATGTTGAGACAGAAACAGATGCATTCGAGCCCCTAAAACACCTCTTCTCGGTAACCGAGCCCTGCAAATAACCACTGGACTTACCTGTGAACCGCCTCCAACGCTTCAGGCTTTGCAGACCACGTAAGCACTAGGGCGGGATACGGGACTAGACTGGGTCCACTCCAGGAACCACAATTAGCAGGTAAGCCTAATTTCATCTTCCTGATCGTGTCCCCAGTCTAATCCCGAAACCGCTGGGTTAGTACCAGAGCAATGAAAACATTAAGCACGGGAGGGACCCTGAAGCCCAGCCTGAATCACAGCCGTTCCAAAACAGACGTCCTTTGCCCTTAGCACATCCAACCTGTAGTGCTTTACAAAGGGATTCAAGGACGACCAGGTCGCCGCCTTGCAAATTTCTTCCGGAGACACCAACCGCCGCTCCGCCCATGAGGCGGCCTGTGCCCTGGTGGAATGAGCTCGCAGCCCTTCTGGCACCGACTTACCTTTCAAGATATACGCGGAAGCAATCGCTTCCTTGATCCACCTAGCAATAGACGCCTTTGACGCCGCTTCCCCCTTTTTCTGACCTGCGAAGAGAACAAAGAGCCTGTCCGACCTCCGAAAAGGCTCCGTCCGCCTGAGGTACTTCTTCAATGCCCTGCCAACGTCCAAAAGATGTAGCTTCTTTGACGCCGCACCTTGGGCCTCCCGAGTGAACACCGGCAAAGATACATCCCGACGCACATGAAACGGCGAAACCACTTTTGACAGAAAAGCAGGCACAGTTCTCAACACTACTTTGGAAGCAAAGAAGGAGAGGTAGGGCTCCCTACAGGAGAACGCTTGCAGCTCAGAGACTCTACGAGCTGAACAGATCGCCACTAGAAAAATCACCTTTAACGTGAGATCCTTGAGCGTTGCCCGTGACAGGGGCTTAAAAGGCTCACGTTCCAGCGCGTCTAACATGAGCGGGAGATGCCACTTAGCGATGATCTGTCTGCACGGAGGCCGCAGAAGAGACACCGCTCTTAAAAAACGCTTGACATCTCGCTGACCCCCAATCGTCTGACCAGCTACTCTGCCCCTATAACAAGCTACCGCTGCTACCTGTATCCGCAGCGATGCGGGTGCTAACCCCTTGTCGAACCCATCCTGTAAGAACTCTAATATCTGAGGGATGGTGGCCTTCAATGCCGTGCACTTCCTATCCGCGCACCGTGCCTCGAAAATCCGCCATATGCGAACATAAGCCATCGAGGTAGACCTTCTTCTGGCCTTCAACAAGGTAGAAATGACCGCCCCCGAGTATCCGCGAGACATCAGCCACGCCCTCTCAAGAGCCAGGCCGTAAGCGAGAACCGATCCACATGGGGCATGAAAAGGGGCCCCTGAGACAACAGATCCGCTCGGGCCGGAAGGCGCCAAGATTTTGCCACCAACAGCCTCACGAGGTCCCCATACCAGGGGCGACGCGGCCAATCTGGGGCTATCAGAATTACCTGCCCCCTGAACCGTTCTATCCGCTGAAGCACTCTGCCGATCAGAACCCATGGTGGAAACACATATAGCAGCTGCCCAACCGGCCAGTCCTGAACGAGCGCATCCAAGCCTTCTGACATCCTCTCTCTTCTTCTGCTGAAAAAACGACTTGCCTTTGTCGAGCTGAAGGTCGCCATGAGGTCCATGACTGGCGTGCCCCACCTGCGGACAACCATCTGGAACACTTCGGGATGTAGGACCCATTCCCCCGGATCCACCCTCACCCGGCTGAGGAAATCGGCCTGTACATTCTCTACTCCGGTCACGTGTGCCGTCGATAGATCTAGGAGATTCGCTTCTGCCCAGCCGCATAACACTCCTGCCTCCGCCTCTAGAGCTACGCTGCTGGTTCCCCCTTGTTTGTTGACATAGGCCACCGCCGTCACGTTGTCTGAAAATTAGCAGACCGCCTTCCCGTGTTGGACCGAGTGAAACCCCTGTAAGGCGAGAGTCACCACTCTCAACTCCAATCTGTTGATGGGCCACAACTTCTCCTGAGAAGTCCACCGCCCTTGAGTAAACCTGCCCTGACAGTGCGCCCCCCAGCCCAGCAGACAGGCGTCTGTCATCAGGGATACCCAGGCTGGAGACTCCAGCGATTTCCCGCGTTCCAGCGATTCGGGAACCAGCCACCACCCCAGAGACTGCCGGACTTCCTGTGAGCAGGGCAGCCTCCGGGACAGCGAGTCCTCCTGGTGTGACCATCGGCGAAGAAGCGTGCCCTGCAAAGGCCTCATGTGCGCCCTCGCCCATGGCACTGTCTCTATGATTGCCGCCATGGTACTTAGCAATTGAATTGTATAAAACTTTAAATGAAAATGTTAGAACCTAAACAGTCTTAAATATAATGGTGTCACAACATTATGCAACCCTTCACAACCGATAAGGGTGCTTTAATCAATGAATCACTCTAAAAAAACGTTAAAAGACCGATTGAAGCCCTAAAAACACGTTAAAAGACCGATTGAAGCCCTAAAAACCCTTAGACGTTAACCACACCAAAAAATATACCAAAGATTGATCAATCTAAAAAATGATCAATCTAAAAAATATGTGTAACCCATAAAGCACAGTTACTTACCTGTAACAGGTGATCTCTGGGAACAGCAGGAATTAGTCATCACATATGGGTACGTCGGTACCGACGGAGCCCGCGCGGGAAAGCTCCCCAGCTTTTCAGATTAAAAGCTTTTGGGGCCTCCCACTGCACATGCGCGCTGCCTTCCCGCCTTCCTGACCAGCTCTCGTCAGTTCGAGTTTAAAGCTGAGACAATAGAGAGAGAGGACAGGAAGATAGATAGATAGAGATACAACTCCTAGGGGAGGTGGGTGGGTTGTGATGACTAATTCCTGCTGTTCCCAGAGATCACCTGTTACAGGTAAGTAACTGTGCTATCTCCAGGAACAAGCAGGAATAAGTCATCACATATGGGGACTCCCTAGCTAAGATGCCTGGGAGATCCCCCTCCAAGGGTAAACCATCTTCGCATGGATCTCAGGCATCCATCCAGGGAAGGTGGGCAGGAGTTTAAGTATGGAACAGGTGTTTGAGGACAGCCGGACCAAACAAGGCATCCCGGCGGGAGTCCTTGTCCAAGCAGTAATGGGCTGTGAAGGTATGAATCGAGGCCCAAGTGGCTGCTCGACAGATCTGATCTATGGACACAGAGTGAAGATGAGCCATAGAAGTGGCCATGGCTCTCACAGTGTGAGCTGTGACATGGCCCTCCAGAGAAATGTTCTTACTCTGGTAAGCAAAAGAAATACACTGAGCGATCCAATTGGAAAGTGTACGCTTGGTGACTGGAAGTCCCAAATGAGAAGGATCAAAAGCCACAAAAAGTTGGGAAGACTTTCGATGTGGTTGAGTCCTGTTGAGGTAAAAGGCAAGAGCTCTTTTACAATCCAGAGTATGAAGGTTCCTCTCTGCACTGGATGCATGAGGAGCCGGGAAAAAGACAGGTAGATATACCTCTTGATTAAGATGAAAAGGCGAGACCACTTTGGGCATAAAGTGGGGATTCGTCCTTAGGACCACCTTATCATGATGAAACCTAGTATAAGGTGGATGAGCCACTAAAGCCTGCAGTTCACTGATGCGGCGAGCCGAAGTGACTGCAATAAGGAAAACAACCTTCCAGGAAAGAAATTTGAAGGAGGTAGAGTCCAAAGGCTCAAAAGGTGGCTTCATAAGCTGACCTAGAACTAGGTTCAAATCCCATGCTACCGGAGGAGGGCGGATGGGAGGTTTAGTTAGAGTCAGGCCTCTCATGAAACATGCAACAAGAGGATGAGAGGAGACAGGTTGTCCATTTATAGGTTTTAAGGATGCTGCAATAGCACTCAAATGGACCCTTACTGAATTCGTCTTAAGGCCTGCATTTGAAAGATGCAGGAGATAGTCCAAGAGGGAATTCAAAGGAAGTGCTAGAGGGTCAAGACCCTGCTGAGCACACCAAATGGAAAAACGTTTCCATTTGAAAGCATAAGAACGCCTTGTGGAAGGTTTCCTAGAGGCATGAAGGATATCTGTCACAGGTTGAGAAAGATTAAAGTCTTGAAGACTTAGGCCTTCAGTAACCAAGCTCTGAGATGTAGGGATTTGGGGTTTGGGTGCCACAAAGTCCCCTCCTCCTGAGACAGAAGGTCTGGCGCAGCTCCCAGGTCCAAGGAGCATCCCTGGGAGAGATGCAGAAGTAGAGGGAACCACACCTGGCGTGGCCAGCGGGGAGCTATGAGGATCATAGTCCCGTGATCCCTCTGGAGCTTGAACAGAGTCTTGGATATTAGAGGAATGGGTGGAAAGGCATTGAGGAATTCCTGACCCCAATGCAGGAGGAAGGCATCGTGGGCCTGAGCTCCCTGACACTGAGTTCTGGAACAGAACCGGGGAAGTTTGGCATTCCACGGACTTGCAAAGAGGTCTATGTCCGGGGTCCCCCATTCCTGAAAGATTCTGCGTATCTGGTCCATATGTAGGGACCATTCGTGTGGAAGCAGAACTTGACTGAGTCTGTCTGCACGAGAGTTTTGAACTCCTGGAAGATACACTGCAAGAAGGTGAATTTGATGCTCTCTGGCGAAGGCCCATATTCTGAGAGCTTCGTTGCAAAGCGACAGAGAGCCTGTCCCTCCTTGTTTGTTTATATAGAACATGGCTACCTGATTGTCTGTCTGAACTAGGACAGTCAGGTTGACAAGGAGGGTATAGAAGACCTTGAGGGCAAGGTAAATTGCTCGCAGTTCCAGGAGGTTGATATGAAGGGTGGCCTCCTGTGGAGACCAAGTGCCCTGAGTGGAGAGGTTCTGAAGATGAGCTCCCCACCCTGTCTGGGAGGCATCTGTTGTGAGGGTTGCTTGGGGCAACAAAGGTTGGAAGGGGGCCCCCAACAACAGATTCTTGGTGGATGTCCACCATTGGAGGGACCAAAATAGACGGCTTGAAATGAGTATTTGGTCGGAGAGCGCTCCAGATGCTTGAGTCCACTGGGTGGCCAAGGTCCATTGAGCTGCTCTCATATGCAGACGAGCGTAGGGCACCACATGTACCGTGGAGGCCATGTGGCCCAGAAGTCGCAGCATTTCCCGGGCTGTCAAATGACTGCTGGACTGAGCTTGGGAGGCCAAACTCAGCAGGCGTTGGGCCCTGACCTGAGGCAGGTAGGCCCTTGCAGTGATGGTGTCTAACTGGGCCCCTATGAACTCGAGAGACTGAGTAGGGATTAGTTGAGACTTGGGAAGGTTTACTACCAGTCCTAGATACTGCAGAAGACGCCTTGTGCGGTCCAGGGAAATTTGGGCCTGGGACTGAGAGGGAGCTCGGATGAGCCAGTCGTCCAGGTATGGGAATATGAAAATTCCCAGGCCTCTTAGAAAGGCAGCTACGACTGCCATGCATTTGGTGAACACTCTTGGAGCAGAGGCTAGACCGAAGGGGAGTACTCTGTACTGGAAATGTTTTCCCTGAAACAGAAATCGAAGGTATTTTCTGTGGGGTGGGTGGATGAGTATGTGTGTATACGCATCCTTTAGGTCTAGAGAACAAAGCCAATCCTGACTCTGAAGGTATGGAAGGAGAATGCCCAGAGAAAGCATTTTGAATTTCTCCTTGAAAAGAAATTTGTTCAATTCTCTCAGATCCAGAATTGGTCTGAAGCCCTCTGTCTTCTTTGGTATTAGAAAATAAGGGGAGTAGAATCCCGTCCCCTGTTGAAGAAGAGGGACCTCCTCTATTGCCCCCTGGGCAAGGAGGGAGGAGACTTCCTGACCCAAGAGGGCCAGGAGAGATGGGGGAGAATTGAACTGCCTCACCATAGTATAAGGAGGAAGGTCGGAAAAATGGAGTTTGTAACCCTCTCTGATGATAGAGAGGGTCCATTGCTCTGATGTAATTTGCTCCCATCTGGGAGCAAAGTGAGCTAACCTTCCGGGTATGGTGAGGGGCTCTGGTTGTTCTAGAGCCAGAAAAGTTAAGTTCTCTAGGGGCAAGTCAAAACCCCTGAGGGGGTGGAGCCTGCTGAGGCGTAGCAGACGCCGCAGGCTTTGACCTTGCCTGTTTAGGTTGCTGACGTTTAGCAGCAAAACGAGGCTGAGAGGATTGTTGGCCAGTATTTGTGGAAAATCTGGACTTCTTATAATAAGGCCTCTTAAAAGACTTCTTCTTGGCAGGAGTGGAGGTAGACTTAGAAAGTCTATCTAAGGTGGCATTTTCTGCATCCATTTGAGTGGCCTTAATTTGCCACTCCTCACCAAATAAGTTCTCACCTGTACAGGGCAGATTTCGTAAGCCATCTAGGACCCAAGGTTCTAGATCAGAAGCCTGGAGCCAAGCAAGACGTCGGGCTGCTATAGCAATGCCCGAAGCCCTACCAGCACCCTCAAAGGAATCAAAAGCTGCCCTGTTGGAGAACTTTGAAATATCCAAAAGGTGTTTCACTAAGGAAATGAACTGCTCCCTCTTATCCTCAGGGATAAAGGGGGCAAAATGCCGAACTTTTAGAGCGATTTCACTGAGAAACATGCCCATGTAAAGACTATAGGAATTAATCCTGGCTATAAGCATAGTAGCCTGGAAAAGTTTCCTGCCAAAAGAGTCTAGAGTCTTACATTCTCGCCCTGGAGGAGTAGAAGAGTGCCTTTTGGTACTCTTTATCTTCTTCATTGCAGACTTCACCACAATAGAATGGTGAGGCAACTGGGTTTTTTGGAAACCAGGAGAAGGGGGGACACGGTACATGGTGTCCAACCTGCGAGAAGAAGGAGATAATGTTAGAGGAGCCTCCCATAAGTCCATCAAGTGTTCTTGAAGGATTTCATGGATAGGCAGGGTGACTGCCTCTTTAGGAGACTTAGAGTATCCTAAAATATCCAGTTTCTTTGATCTGGGTTCCTTTTCAGAGGATGAAGCAATAGAAAGACCTTTAGCCATTTCTATGATGAAGTCCTGAAAGGACAAATCCTCTGGTGGAGACATTCTCCTGTTAGGAGAAGAAGGCTCCTCAGGAAGATCAAGGGAGAACTCATCAGAATCATCAGAGGAGTTAAAATCCTCTGAAGAAGCAGAGTATCCTCTATGTGCTTCCAACGCACGATACGCATACCGTTCGGTATCGACATCGGGCGTACCGGGTATGGGATCGGTACCGGGCAAAAGCCCGGATCCGGCATGCGGAACCGATCTGCGTTTGGAAGACGATGGCCTCGGTTCCGGTATGGAAGCCATTACCGGAACCGGAACCGGACCCGGTACCGCTGGCTGCCGTACCGAGGGCGTAGCAGCATTAATAAAAGCCAGAATGGCCTGCTGCATGACTTGGACAGTAGTGCCCATAGACGCCACTGCTGCCTGGATGTCGGTACCGGTATGGGCCGGTACCCCAGAGCAGTACAACAGGTGATCTGTCGAGGCCGCGCCATCGATGTCAACCTGTGACCCCGTGATTGCTTTGGAGGCCGGAACCTCCCGCCGGGGTTTTTTGGCCTGGGCAGAATCCTCGAACTCAGAATTGAGAGCCTCTCGATCTTTAGAAAGAGATTTGCTTTTAGAGGATTTGCCCACTGGAGTTTTGGTTACCTGAGATCCATCCGGAGAGGAAGACCTGGATGACTGTGATGCTTCTGAAGGAAACAGCACATGGAACTTGTTGGCCCAGTTCTGCAATCCACGTTTCGACATCTGGGAGCAGGATGGGCAGTCCGGTATGGAATGGTCAGGTCCTAAACATTTAAGACACCATTCATGGGTGTCTGTAAGAGGAATGACAGCACTGCACTTGGTACACTTTTTAAAACCAGGAACTGGCTTCTCCATGAGGAGAATTTGTGTAGGCCTGAAGGCCTAACAAAGTACCAAGCTGTGCTGAAGAAAAGAAAAATATATATATTTTTTTTTTTTTCAAAAGAAAGAAAGAGAGACCGGCAGTACCGGTTTCAGAATGGGGAAGGCAGGTACGCGGTCTAAAGAAAACAATAAAATTAACAATTTCTTCAGCGGTGACAGGAACACGACCTGCTGGCTCCGCGGAAAAAAAGAAACTGACGAGAGCTGGTCAGGAAGGCGGGAAGGCAGCGCGCATGTGCAGTGGGAGACCCCAAAAGCTTTTAATCTGAAAAGCTGGGGAGCTTTCCCGCGCGGGCTCCGTCGGTACCGACGTACCCATATGTGATGACTTATTCCTGCTTGTTCCTGGAGATAAAATAAATAGATATCTAAAAAAGTTGAATAATAATAATAATGATAATAATAAATATTAACCGATGTGAACAAATAAAAATATCTATTGCTACACAAGGGTTAAAATGGCGATTTTTTAAATCTTCTGCCAAAAAATTATAATTATTAATATCGATAAATATATCTATTAATATAATGAATAGTGTGATCAGCTATAAAAAATATTTTTAAATAAAAAGATCAATTAAAAATTTAAACAAATGGGGGACCAAGGACGTCAGTTGGTAAAAAACCTATTGACTCGATGTTCAAAATAATATAATTGGTGATGTAACACAGAGGGGAGGAGATCATTCAAGCTACTACCATAAATCCTAAAACTATTAAAAAGCAATAATAAATGTAAAACAATTATGTTAAAATAAGAATAGACAAAAAACAAAAAACAAATACCCCCTTATTACACTGATCAAAAGAGGAAAATTAATTGATGACTGCAATAATATTTTGCCAACAAACTAAAAAATAAATAATTAAAAAATAAATAATCAAAACTATAAATTATACAGTGTAAGGGACATTATCCACTAAAATAAGTGTGCCATAAAAAATATATATAATTGTCATCTGTAGTTATAAAAAACTTGGAAACTGCAGAAAAAGTAAAAAAGGGGGAAAAAAGGAAATAAAAACCAGAGAGAAAGAAAAAGTCTACAGAAAAACCGACAGATCTCTTTCTAGATTTAAACCATGAGGGTATAGAGTATCCATCCAAAAAATATACTTCTGTTCTAACCTTAACAACGTTCTGTCATTATCTCCGCCCCTCCAATTTGGTATTACCTTCTTAATAACAAAATCTGATTTACGCTTTTTTGTTATTAAGAAGGTAATACCAAATTGGAGGGGCGGAGATAATAATTTTTTGGCAGATTAAAAAAATCGCCATTTTAACCTTTGTGTAGCAATAGATATTTTTATTTGTTCACATCGGTTAATATTTATTATTATCATTATTATTATTATTCAACTTTTTTAGATATCTATTTATTTTTTATGGGTTACACATATTTTTTAGATTGATCATTTTTTAGATTGATCAATCTTTGGTATATTTTTTGGTGTGGTTAACGTCTAAGGGTTTTTAGGGCTTCAATCGGTCTTTTAACGTTTTTTTTTAGAGTGATTCATTGATTAAAGCACCCTTATCGGTTGTGAAGGGTTGCATAATGTTGTGACACCATTATATTTAAGACTGTTTAGGTTCTAACATTTTCATTTAAAGTTTTATACAATTTTACTTAAGATTAAGACGCTTTTATTAGATCTTATAATGGTTCAGTTTTTTATTGGGTCACTGTATCAGGCTTGCCTTTGCCACTTCCGGTTTTCGCCATTCTTTTAATACGCATGCGCTAGCATTTTTTAAGCTCTTGCAGTGCTGGATGGAAAAGTACGCGCTTATGGTCGTCTCTTTGCAATCCTTTTGAACAGGTAATAAGTTTTGGTTGATGTATATTTCTTCAACGGAAAGCATTCTTATAAGACTTTGAACGGTGATGCGCTTTAAATTTGGTAGATATATTGCCCTCTTATGAAGTATGGTATCGGCACTCCCTCTAATGAGTACAAGAAGCATAAGTTAGCCGTGGCTCCCAGATCCCTTGATTCCGCTACAAAATACAGAAGTAACTCTCATTAACTTTGTAAATCTCAAGTATAAATAGTGCACATCCAAAACTAGGCACAGGTTTTTGTAATTGTTGTCTTGAATCTATAAAAGGATAATAGAATGCTATTGAAGTTCTGCTTGTAAGTTTATAATCCATCATTTTTTGTGTTTTCTGTGGGCCATGATGTATGTATTTACTCTTTGGCACAATATTCGTTGGATACTTGTTTATTTTAAATTAAATGATTAAATGTTTACATCAATGGGTGTCGTTTAAAGAATATTCAGGTTAGCCTTTTAAAATAAAAATAAAACATTCTTTTTAATCTGTTAATTCGGCCCTCACAATATTTTCAATGTTGGATATGGTCAACCGTTTTTGGATGGTTGTGGGTTACTTGGGATTAATGATCCTATAAAAAGAGTTATTTTGGTCAATATAGATAAAATCAGCTGTTTAATTGTGGATCATGATACACTGCAGACAGCTTTAGATTTTTTTCAGCCATAAGTCCGTTATATACCTTCCCCCCCCCCCCTTTTTTGACAGTGATTGTTTTTTGATAATGGAAATTTATCTGATTTGGGCTGCATTTGTAATTGATTCTTTCTAAAAGTTATGTTATTTTCTACAGAAAAGTTTTTTATTTAGGATTTTAGCGACTTCACCACACAATTTAGCGTATTGTGTAGTGTGTGACCACCACGACAAGTCAGGTAATATCCAATTTTGATTGCAATTTGTTTTAAATATCTTCCCTCTCTATTTGTTCTCCTCATCCCTCTAGTTTCTTCTTTGATTTACATGTAGTTTTTTTTACTATATTTTATGTTTTAGCAGATACATCTGATGTTTTATCTTATCACATTCTGATCCTTCATTTTAAGTGTTATTTTAAATATTATTAACTATAATTTTTAACAATTTTGTGCACTTTTAATGTTGTTTTTGTGTTCTAGATCAGTTGCACGCAACATATTAAATATGTATATAGATTTTGTTTCTGTATATTATATTTTTGATCGTATTTTTAATTGTATCTTTAATCAATTTATGAAAATTTTATTGTATTTACGAGATACATTAGAGATTAAATATATTTTGCGTCTCAACTGAGACTAAAGCCTGTTATGGAATATTATATAAACTTATTAGTAATTATTTATATTTATTGTTTTTAGCTTTTTATTTAAAGAATTATTATAATTGTATTATTTAATTTATATGTTTTTTAGTGTGTCCTGATAAACCCCTGATGAAGTATGCTACGAAACACGGTCCTGTGTTGGGTTTAGGCCACTTTTATTTGGTCAATAAAAGAGTTGTGTGTGTGAACCGGCCACTCTCCTGTTTTTTTGTCTCTGTCTTGCCTTGAGTGGCTCGTGCTGTTTCTTGTTGGTATTATTAGCTGACATGCTCTCCGCCTGAGATTTTGCTCTGATCAACCAATCGTCTAGGTAGGGATGCACCAGAATACCCTCTTTTCTCAAGGCTGCCGCCACCACAACCATGACCTTTGTGAATACTCTCGGGGCCGTCGCTAGCCCGAAAGGTAACGTTCGGAACTGAAAATGTCTGAAAGGAACCGCGAAGCGGAGGAACCTGCAATGATCCAGTCGTATGGGAATGTGAAGGTAAGCTTCCGAGAGATCTAGGGAAGTAAGGAACTCCCCTTTCTGCACCGCCACCGACACGGAGCGCAGGGTTTCCATGTGAAAATGAGACACCCGAAGACAACGATTTACTCCCTTGAGATTGAGAATCGGGCAGACCCCGCCGTCCTTTTTGGGAACGACGAAGTAGATGGAGTACCGACCGCTGCTGCATTGGTCCGGAGGAACCAGGACAATCGCCCCAAGATCCAACAGTCTTTGTACGGTCTCCCGGAGGGCCTTGCGCTTGGCGACCGACCTGCCGGAGGACTGTACGAAGGAGTCTCTGACGGGATGCAGAAATTCCAATGCGTAGCCCTCCCGGATGACTTCTAGAACCCATTGATCGGAAGTGATTTGGGCCCAGGCAGAATAAAACTCCTGCAAGCGTCCCCCGTCCCCCCCCCATGGGAACTACGGGCGCCTGGGCCCCCCTCATCTCATTGTGGCTTTTTGGGAGCAAAACAGGACGCAGAGGAGGCCCCGAAGCCCCTTCCTGCTCCCCGAAACCCACGGAAACTCTGACTCCTGCTGGGAAAACGTCCTCGTTGAAAGGAATTGAATCTTTGGGACTTGAACCGGCGAAAATCCCGCTGTTGCCCCCTGCCTGCCGGAATTGCACGCCCTGCCTTAGGCTTGTCCTCCGGCAACCTGCCTCCTTTGGAATCTCCAGGATCCTTAACCAGCTTCTCTAAATCTAAACAGTAGGCGCCCTTTAAAGGGAAGATTACTCAACCGAGCTTTGGAGGAGGAATCCGCCGCCCAACTGCGCAGCCACAAGTAACGCCGCGCTGCTACTGCTGATGCCATGCTTTTGGACAACCCTCGCATCAGATCATAATGAATATCCGCTAAATAGGTCGCCCCCGACTCTAATCTGGCCGCCTAATCTGCCACTTCACTTTCCTGCCCCGGGCACACCCGCTGTGACCAGCGCAGACAGGCTCTGGCTACCCAGGCTCCGCAAATAGCTGTCTGGAGCGACAGGGCATTAACAACATATCCAACTTTTTGTCTTGAGAGTCCTTAAGGGCCGCACTACCCTCTACCAGGATTGTAGTCTTCTTAGTGACTGCCGAGACGGCGGCGTCCACTTTGGGGGGTCTAAAGACTTCCTTGTCCTTGTCCGACAAAGGATACAGGCGACCCATCACTCGCGCACCTTTTAGTGGAGCCTCTGGGGTATTCCACTCCTCTTGTATCATTTCGTGAAATACTCTATGGACCGAAAAGACCCTTTGACTCTTTCTGAAAACTTGCAACAAAGGATCCTCCAGAATTTCCACCTCCGTAGATCCTGGGGCCGGCATATTTAGAACTCTCAACGCCTCCGCTATGAGGGCCGGTAACTCCTCCCTTCTGAAGACCTTCACCACTCTGGCTTGGTCCTCTTCCTCGGGGAGCTTGCCCTCCTCAAGCTCCTCTTCGCAATCCAAGCCGAGGCCTTCCTCATCCGATAATGGACCCTCTGAGGATAAAGATTGCTCTCCTAAGTCCCCTTCACCCCGAGCCCTTTTGGAGCCGCAAGAGGGGACCTCCAGTTGAGTGTGGGATGCGGGTCTCTGTATAGCGTCCCCACCTGATATACTTTTCAGCTGCTGAGTGCTACCCATCACCGATTGCTGCAGCAATGAAATAAATTCCTGTGAGAATACGGAGGCCAACTGAGTAGGCCAAGCCATCAGAGAAGGAGGAATGTCCGACCCAGATGAGGGCCCTGCCACCGGCTCCTCCTGCGATCCCCCAGAGGGTGGCAAGGTCGAGACCTCTGGATCTGGCACGGACGCTCCCTCTCTAACCTGCTCCGAGGCAGAAGAGTCCCTCACGCAGGCTTTACAGACCCCCGGGTCTGTGGCCTTCTTAGCCCCACACACAACACACTGAGGCTTGGAGGGCATTGCAGAGTTGCCAAAGCACAGATAACACTGCAGCTCCATGAAGATTCCAAAGACACCCCCGCAGGCATGGGAGGAAGTGCTACCCAGCACCGCGTGTAGCGTCGACAAACACAAAGCCCCTTTTGTTTTAATTTATATATATATATTTTTTTTTAATTTATTCTTTTTTTTAAACGTACTATTCTGGAAAAAATACTGCTCTGGGGGTCCCCTGCGGGCCACGATCCCCCTCCGGAGGGACCCTGGCTCCCCCCAGGGCGCTTACCTCCTGCCTGCCCTGGCCCCTATGTCTGACAGTGCTCGCCGCACGCGTTCGGGCCTGAAGGCGCGTTCGCGCCAAAACCATGCTGCAGTTTAGAAGAGCTGCCGCATGTGGCCTTACCTCCTTCGGCGGGAGAACAAGTTACCCGGGTCCCTGAGGGCTAACTCACCCGACGCCGACCCCTGCAACGCCGCACCGCTAGGAAAAGGTCTGCTCGCTCTGCTACAGGGAAGCAAGACCTCCGGCTTCGTGCGATCGTTGCGAGTCGACCGGAACACACTGGCAGGCAACTCTTCTGCTCGGCGCCAGTCCGACTCGGGGAAACAGTGCTTTTTTTTTTATTTTTTTTTTTAAATGAAGTTACTTCTTATTCTCCGACTCTGCCTATTACCAACTGCCTAGGCCCAGAAGGAAAGAAGGAGAGGAGAGGAAAGGCCAGACAAGAGATAAGGTCTGAGAAGCCTTAAAGACAGACCCTCAGCAAAGAAAAGTTTCTTTTTGTCGTCTTTTTTTTTTTTTTTTTTTTTTTTAATTATTAACCCTAGCTAACAGCTATTCCTAATTGTTTCTCCAGTGAGCCCGGAGCCCCGGGCTCACCATCTATCCAGCTACTTGGAGACTGAGGTAACTGGTGACAGGAGGCGGATCCGGGATGGATATACCAGTGATGTCACAAAAGGAGGAGTTTCTCAGTCTCCAAGCTGCTGTATGAGATGGGGAACCCAGAGGTTTCGGGACTAGACTGGGGACACGATCAGGAATCAAGTATGTAAATTTCTCCTTCCTCATCATTCTGCTTTATCCATCCAGACCCAAGCAGTCTGGACCCAGGATGGGAGGAAGATGATGCTCAGAACAGAACTGCCCTGCCAAAGGCGTCAACTGCTCCTCCTCCCACATGTAACCTCTAGAACTTCACAAAGGTAATCAGATGTCCACCAAGGACACCATGTTCATGTGAACTCTGCCCAGGAGGCTTGTGCCCTAGTAAAATGAGCTCCTATTTCCCTCCCTACACACTTCCTACAAGAAGGTGGACTGAACTAATCCTTAATCCAGCAGGAAATCAAAGACTTGGTCACTGCCAGTCATTTCCCTGAATGGCTGAAGAGAACAAAGAGACAAAAAGAATTAATTGCTAGGTATCTCACAAATGCCCCCATCTCCATCTGATTTATTTATTTATTTAGACAGCTTTGTATACTGCCTTATCCTTCAATCAAAGCGGTCACAACACAATTGGGGGATACATTTAACACGCGGGGATATGAGACACATACACTAATACTTACAGGGAACATGGGCAATGGAGGGTTAAGTGGCTTGCCCAAGACTACAAGGAGCATCTGTGGGACTAGAAACCACAGTCCTTCCGGCCCAAGGTTGCTGTCCTCTAGTGGGATTTGAACCCCCGACCTTCCGGCCTGAAGTATCTTGCCCCAACCACTAGGCTACTCCTCCCTCCTGATGCAGAACAGGGTCCAACTGGAAGTCCTCCTCCAAGAAGAAGGGCAGGATGACAGCCCGATTAAGATGAAAGGGCTTGAGAAATAGGGAGACTAGGCATCCAAATGGCAGATGAAATTTAATATGGACAAGTGCAAAGTGATGCACTTAGGAAAGAACAAGCCAAAATGATAGTTACACGATGCAAGGTTCTGCATTAGGAGTCACCACCCAGGAAAAGGATCTAGGTGTCATTCTGGATAATATGTTGAAATCCTCTGCTCTATGCACAGTAGCAACCAAGAAAGCTAATACAATGCTAAGAATTATAAGGAAAAGAAATGGAGAATAAAACAAAGGATATTATAATGCCTCTGTATCGCTCCATGGTGTGACTGCACCTTGCATATTTCACTTCGTTCTAGTTGCTGCATCTAAAAAAAAGATGTAATGGAATTAGAAAAAGGTACAGGGAAGAGTGACCAAAATGAAAAAGGAGATGGAAAGATACCCCTATGAAGGGAGGATTAAAAGATTAGGGCTCTTTAGCTTGGAGAGGAGATGGTTGAAGGGAGATATGATAGAGGTCTATAAAACAATGAGAGGACTAAAACGAGTAAAAGTGAATTGGTTGTTTACCCCTTCAAAAGTATAAATAAGTATAAGAGGGAGGAGTGGCTCAGTGGTTGGGACAGGTTACCTCAGGCCGGAAGGCTGGGGGTTCAATTCCCGCATGGGGACAAGCAACTTCAGGCCGGAGGGACTGGGGTCTCTAGTCCCATGGCCACTCCTTGTGGCCTTGGGCAAGCCACTTAACCCTCCATTGCCTCAGGTACACTTAAGATTGTGAGCCCTTCGGGGTCAAGGGAATAAAAAGTGCCTGTTAGTATACGTGTAAACCACACTGATTCTAAAGAGCACGGTATAAAAAAAAAAAACCCACATACTATGGGACATGAAATGAAGCTACAAAATAGTTAAGACTAAATGCATAAAAGTTCAGAAATTTTCTGCCAGAAGACGTAGTAAAAGCTTTAGTGTAGCTGGGTTTAACACTAGAAGCCCCAAAAGGCATTTTATCTAAAAACCCCAAAGTGCATCAATTGACACATTATCATGACGACTGCGTTTAGCATGAAATGCAGATGTGAATTAATTTGAAGTCACTTATTTGTTAAATACGTGCAGTATGTGACCTCATTATATGATGTCATCGTGTGTTTATTGTTTTGTAATGTCTGAGTAAAACTGTAAACAATGATTGATTTAAAACCGAGATTTACTCTGTTTACACAGGTATATACAATGTCGTGACCTTCAAACATGCCCTAGAACAGGCCCCGACACTCCAGAATTTTTAGCATATCGCTTCCTCCCTGAAATTTTATTCATTTTTTTTCTACGATTCTATTTACAGAATGCCGAGACCTCATAAGAAGACAGCAGTGCCTAGATGTGCTGGTGCAAAATCAGATTCAAACGTTGACCTACATGTTACAGGCTGTGCAGGCATACTTCAGGCCAGAAGGTCGGTGGTTCAAATCCCACTAGAGGACAGCAACCTTGGGCCGGAAGGACTGGGGTTTCTAGTCCCATAGGTTCTCCTTGTGGTCTTGGGCAAGCCACTTAACCCTCCATAGCCCATGTTCCCTGTAAAATAGTTATCTCCAAGTTACAATGCCCTGTTCAATGTAATTTCAGTTTGTTCAATGTAAACCGCACTGATGCAGAAAATGAAATTAGTTCTTACCTGCTAATTATCTTTCCTTGAGCATTCTCCGGGCCAGTCCAGGGAAGGTTAGGTTGTCAATCCCCCTCAGCAGCTGAGGACATAAAGACATCAAGTTTTCTTGCTCGATGAAGCCACTCCCCCTGAAGCCAACTGCCAGTCTTCTTTTGACAAAGCAACTAACTATTATAGAATTTAAAACAAAAGGCTAACTCATAATAAAACTGATTATATTTTATAGTCCTTCAGGAAAACATAAGCAAATAATTTGTGCTTATCAAAAAAATTGTTTTTTTTTTTCCAAACCAAATAAATTCCAACTTAATTTGATAAAGAAACATTAGCCCCAATAACTAAAGGGTGGGACCCTGGACTGGCCCGGAGAATGCTCAAGGAAAGATAATTAGCAGGTAAGAACTAATTTCATTTTCCTTTTCGCCTCTCCGGGCCAGTCCAGGGAAGGTTAGGGCAATACCAGAGCAGTACCTAAACTCGGGAGGGACCCGCCAGTCCAGCAATGAGAGCCGACGTTCCCACTTTTGCATCTTCCCTGGCCTGAACATCTAGACGATAATGCTTTGTAAAGGTATGCAACGAAGACCATGTAGCCGCCCTACAGATATCTACTGTGGGAACAAAAGCAAATTCCGCCCAGGATGCTGCTTGTGCTCTAGTAGAATGCGCCCTCAGCCCACTAGGAGGAGAGCGTCCTCTAGTCTGATAAGCTGCCACAATAGCAGATCGTACCCATCGAGCAATTGTGGACTTCGAAGCCGGCTTCCCTTTATTAGGTCCAGCATACTGCACAAACAATCTATCTGTTTTACGAAATGGTTCCGAAATTTTAAGGTATGTCTTTAAGACACGACCAAGATCCAATTTTCGAAGAGCTCTATCAATAGGAGAATTTGATAGATCCGAAAAAGTTGGCAAAACTATTGACTGATTAATATGAAAAGCACAAAGCACTTTCGGTAAAAATGAAGGAACTGTACGTAATAAAACTTGTTCAGGGAGAAATTGCAAATAAGGCTCACGGCAAGACAAAGCCTGTAAATCCGAAATTCTTCGCGCTGAACACAAAGCTACCAGAAAAGCTGTCTTCCATGAACATTCCTTAGGAGATCGGGAGGAAATTGATGCTAATGACGAACTCGACAACGCCTCCAAAACAATATTCAAATCCCACGGAGGCACAATGTGCCGCAGCGGAGGACGAATAATCTTAGCCGCTCTAAAAAATCTTTGCACATCCGGATGCAAGGATAACCTGCAATTTTGGACTAATCCCCTAAAACATGCAAGTGCGGCCACCTGAACTCTAAGGGTATTAAGTGCCAACCCCTTATCCAAACCTTCCTGGAGAAATAAAAGCAATTGAGGCAAGTTAGCCGAACGAGGAAGAACATCATGCCGTTCACACCAAGACTCAAAAAACCGCCATATTCGAACATACGCAAGAGATGTCCCAGGTCTTCTAGATTTAAGTAAGGTATCCACTACAGAATTCGCATAACCTTTGCGAGTCAAGCGAGACCTCTCAAGAGCCAAGCCGTAAGCAAGAAGCGATCCATATGTGGCATGAGTACGGGACCCTGATTTAACAGATTGACCCGAACTGGAAGACGCCAAGGAGGAGCTATTAGAAGCCGAACTAGATCGGCATACCAAGGACGCCGAGGCCAATCCGGCGCAATCAGAATCACAGAACCGCAATGCTTCGCTATGCGTTGAACAACTCTGCTTACCATTGGCCAAGGAGGGAAAACATACAATAGAATGTTCTCCGGCCAAGGCTGAGCTAGAGCATCGAGCCCTTCCGACATGCATTCCCTGCGTCTGCTGAAAAAACGGTTCGACTTTGCATTGTTGAACGTCGCCATTAGATCCATAACCGGTTGTCCCCACTTTAAAGTTATTTCGTGAAAAACTGCTACGTTCAACTCCCATTCTCCTGGATCGAGGACAGACCGACTGAGATAATCGGCCTGAACATTCTCTTTGCCCGCCACATGAGCAGCCGACAATGCTAAAAGATGATTCTCTGCCCAAGCCATCAACTTCTGACATTCGTTTAGAAGAGAGGAACTCTTTGTTCCCCCTTGTCGGTTGATATACGCCACTATAACAGCATTGTCGGAGAACAAACAAACCGCCTTCCCTGTGAGAAGGTGTTCGAAGTGTTGAAGAGCAAGCCGGGCAGCGCGTAGCTCTAGCATGTTGATCGACCACAGTGTTTCCTCTTTTGACCAAAAGCCTTGAGCTATTTGCGACTGACAATGCGCTCTCCAGCCTGTCAGACTGGCATCTGTGGTGACTAACACCCACGCGGGCTCCTGTAAAGGAACGCCCGCTCTGAGATGTACCGGATCGGACCACCATTCTAGACTTTTCCTTACCGTTTCCGGACAAAACAGGCGCTGTGATAGAGGATGCAGCTGCGGTGACCACCGGGAAAGTAGCGCCTGTTGTAAGGGCCGCATGTGAGCCCTGGCCCACGGAACCAGATCCAAGGCAGCCGCCATGGAACCCAAAAGCTGTAAGTACTTCCAAGCCGTTGGAGCTTGAATTCTTAAAAATGCTATCACTTGTTGCAAAATCTTGACTATTCTGTTTTCCGGCAAGAAAACTGCCCCTTGAGCCGTATCGAAGTAGGCCCCTAGATAAGTCAGTTGTTGAACTGGCTGCAAGTGACTTTTTGCCTGATTTATCACCCAACCTAGTTGTTCCAAAAGTTGAACAACTCGTGACGTCGCCACTACGGAAGCCAGATGAGAATCGGCTCTGATTAGCCAATCGTCGAGGTATGGATGAACACGGATCCCTTCTTTTCGCAGCGCAGCTGCTACCACTACCATGAGCTTTGTGAAAGTCCTTGGAGCCGTGGCTAGACCGAAGGGCAACGCCCGAAACTGGAAGTGACCCATTGGAAGGGCAAAACGTAAAAATTGTTGATGAGATGGTCTGATGGGAATGTGAAGATAAGCCTCTGTAAGATCTATTGACGTGAGGAATTCCCCCGGCCGTACTGCCCGAATCACTGTACGCAGCGTTTCCATGCGAAAATGAGGCACCCGCAAAGTACGGTTGACCCCTCTGAGATCGAGAACTGGACGAAAAGAATCCTCCTTTTTGGGAACCACGAAATAAATCGAGTATCGACCGCGACCGTATTGGTCTCGGGGAACAGGGACTATTGCTCGAAGCTGTAATAGACGCAAAATCGTGTCTAACACGGCTTTCTCTTTTAGCCCCTTCGCACAAGGAGACAGAACGAAGGCTGGTAGTAAATTGCAAGCGAAATCCAGCGCATACCCTTTTTGAATTATTTCTAACACCCACTTGTCTGCAGTGATCTCGGTCCAGGCTGAGAGAAAATCCTGCAGGCGTCCCCCTACAGGTACTAACGCCTGAACCAAGAGACCTTCATTGTGGTTTCTTAGCTGCGGATTGAGAAGCCGCGAAGTAAGATCTATTGAAACCTCTGGCTCCTCGAAAGGACTGACCGCGAAATGTCGCCCGGCCTCTAGAATAGGGAGCAAAGCGAGCCCCTCGAAATCTCCTGAAATCTCGACCGGAACCCCGAAGAGCTGCTGCTCCTCTCCCATGTTTCGGTCTATCCTCTGGCAAACGCCCTCCTTTAGAATCACCCAGATCCTTAACAATCTTTTCTAACGCTTCTCCGAAAAGCAACCTTCCTTTATAGGGTAATTTGCTTAGCCGTAACTTAGAAGACACATCTGCTGCCCAGTTACGCAACCATAAAAAACGCCTAGCCGCCACGAGTGATGCCATAGTCTTTGCGGTTATCCGCAGTAGATCATAAAAGGCATCTGCCATATAAGCCGCAGCTGATTCCAATTTCGCACTTTCCGCCCCCTGCATTGAAGCAGAATCTCCAGAGACTTCTCCTTGAAGCCACCGAATGGATGCTCTAGAAACATAAGCCCCACAAACGGCCGCTTGCAGAGCTAAGGCGCTAGAATCAAACGCTTGCTTAAGAAGAATTTCAAGCTTCCTATCCTGTAAATCCTTAAGAGCAGTTGCTCCTTCCACAGGAATAGTCGTTTTCTTTGTTACTGCCGAAACTATAGCATCCACTTTGGGCATACGCAATAACTCCTTTTCCTCCTGCGGCATAGGATAAAGGCGTGCTAAAGCGCGGCTGCCTCGGAGCGTAGCCTCCGGACATTCCCACTCAGATTCAATCATCTGCTTTATCACCCGATGCATGGGAAAACAGTGCTGTTCCGCTCTAAATCCCTGCAATAAGGGATCCTCCAAACGTTCCTGAGAAGCTGATGGCGGTAATAGGTGCAAGGCAGATAATGACTGCAAAATAAGAGCTGATAGTTCTTCCTTACGAAAAACCCGAAATAAGACAATACACGTTCCTGTTCCGGTGGCAGAGGCTGCGCAGACTTTTCTTGACTAGAAATCTCCTTAGAAGACTTAGTCTTTCTCTTTGAAGGCCGTTGGTGTTTCGCCGTTAAATCAGCCGGCGCCACTAAAATGGCTGCCTTTCCCGCTTTTTCCACGGGCAAAGACAGCTTTTCTGAATCCAATACAAGTTTTTCTGCCATAGATATATCTCACCTACTTAAAATCAGTAGTAATCAGAGCCGCGCTAAGACCAGAGAAAAACCGCTGGTTTAAATCAGCCGGAACAATGCCTCTCGGTGAAATCAAGCTGCAGTAACAAAACACTAACGCTGCACCGGTAGCTACTCAGCTGACTTAACGCTTTGTTCAATAGCTGAAATAAAGTTTTGTTCCGCTCTCGGTGAAATCACGCCGCAGTAACAAAACACTAAACGCTGCACCGGTAGCTACTCAGCTGATTTAAAGTTTTGATCCGCTGCTAGCGGAAGCAGGAAGATCATGGCATTACAAACGCAGAAGAAGTACTGGGGCTCCCAGATTCAATCTGCCACAGGAGTCAGAGACGGAATAAAAATACAGGCAGGCTCTACCTGAAACCGTCGTGCTCCAATTCTCTCTGCCGGCAAAGCAGGTAAATTATACTAAAGTACTCCGTTAGGACTATAATTAAATCAGCTCTGCTAGAGCTAACTTAAAACAACAACAAATAAATTAATAAATAGCAAAAAATTTAAGGGAGAGATTTAAAACGATCCTCTTTAGCTGCTGAGGACAAAAAGACTGGCAGTTGGCTTCAGGGGGAGTGGCTTCATCGAGCAAGAAAACTTGATGTCTTTATGTCCTCAGCTGCTGAGGGGGATTGACAACCTAACCTTCCCTGGACTGGCCCGGAGAGGCGAAAAGGAATAGCGCGGTATATAAGAGAATGTAAATAAATAAATAAATCCTGTTCATTCATTAACTGACATGGACTTTGCAGTTACTTTTGAATTTGCAGTTACTTTTACATTTAGTTAACACTGTTCTTATGTTAGTCGTTGTATGAAACTTGTGAAAACCACTCAATTTTCTTGATTGTGTCAATTGCCATACTTTGGGGCTTCTAGGTATAAATTCATTTTCCCGCTAGGTGGCGCATCTGTCATTAATTTTCAATGCACATATTTGAACATCTTGACCTCGCTAACAAAGTCATGGAACATAACTGACATGGTTCTAGTAGTGGCGCTGGTATACAACTTCGAAGATGCATTTGCATCAATTGACGCACTTTGGGGCTTCTAGTGTTAAAAAAAAGGTTTGGACAACTTCTTGAAGGACAAGCCCATAAACAACACAGGTACACTAAAAAAATTTTTTTTTAAACTGCCTCTAATGTTTCAATTGATTTTTACGTTTTTTGGTGCACTGAATCCAAATCTGGTAACCAATTTGCTCCATCACGTACAGATTTTTTGCTACATTGGGTTAGCAGTTTGAGGTGAACGTTTCAGATTGAGTGCGATCGAGATAAAAGTTTCTTGGATGAATTCTTTATACTAATTGTTTAGTAGTTATTCAAATAAGAATAAAGAAAATTGTAACAAGGCAGCACATAAGAATAGAGTAATGTCAACAAAACACACTGTGATGGTAGCAAAATTGTCTGCACTTAAAACAGCCACATACATGTGGAGAGGTGGTAATAGAATTTTATCACGAGGTACCAAGCTCTCATGAAGAACATTTTTCTCACCGGGTCTCAAACACTCCCGAATTGGCCAGTCTTTTTTCCCCCAGTGTAGGTCACGTGCCCGGCTATCCCACAAGCAAAGGAAGCAGGGATATTTGGTGAAACCGGATTGCTGCCCTAATAGCATGGATAGAATTTTAAAGTCTCCACAAATCATCCACTTATGCTCATCATAATGAATCTTCTGAAGAATCAGGGCCAAATTCTCGTATTTTTCTTGGAGAATAACAGAGTGAGCAATAGGAACTGAAGCAAATGTGTTGCCATTATGAACAAGAACACCTTTTATGCTGTCTTTTGACGAATCAATGAACAGCCGCCATTCAGCAGGATCATACTTGAGTTTAAACTTTTCCATCACTCCGTATATATCGTTGCAAAATACCAAATCTTCCTCTTTGCTGAAATACTTCAAAAATTGTGTCTCGCGGTTGCGGTACCAATAAAAAGTTGTTCCTGGTGACAATAGATTTTTCTGTTTAAGCCGAGAACCTAGCAGTTGGGCAGCATCTTTTGGGAGTCCTAAATCCCGGACTAAATCATTCAATTCAGCTTGAGAGAAAAGTTCAGGTTTCGGATCTGGTTCAGTTTCAAACTCGGAAGTACTGGACTCATCGGGAAAAGCCATCTGATGAGTCTCATCATGATCAGAACCGTCCACACAAATATGATCCAAAGATTTTGGTGGTTCAGGCACAGGTACTTCGTTGCTATGAGGCATAGGCCTAATTGCTGAGGGAAGGTTGGGGTAACTTATTACGTTCTTATTTTTTAAGTTGTATCCCTTCACAATGCAAGAGCAAAAATAGCAGTCACTGCTGTGGTCTCTTTGTTCACGCCACATCATAGGTATTCCGAAACGAAATGCTTGTTTTTTACCTTTCATCCATAAGCGTAGATCTTCCTCACATGTCTTGCACACTTTGTGAGGAGCCCACGGTTTGTCTTGATCGCCTAACTTCAAACCAAAATAGGCGAAATATACTTTTTTAATAAATGCAGAAATGTTCCTCTGCCGCTTTTTCACGGTATATTCCCCACAAATAAAACAAAAACTGTCCGGAGAGTTGACGCAACCTCTGGCTCTGTGAGCCATCACAAATACACAGCACTGCAAACTACAACTGTAGTGAACCACTTCGGAATAAAGCTGGATTACAACTGAGCAAACAAAAGGTAATAATGAACTTGCAAGAAACTGAAATTTGACAGGAACGTTCATGTCGCAACCACCGTGTTTGAGCGAGCGCGAACGAGGCGAGGCGAACAGGAAAGAACATGCGCCAGCGCGAGTACTGGATTTAGCCCCCCGCCTCCCAATTGTCCTGTTAATGTATAAAATGAATACAAAACACTCTAAAATATCATGAGGGAGTGTTTCTAGTTAGTTAACCATTACAACCTCTATTTTGGGCCAAGAAAATAAACTGCAGTCGGCTAAAAAGAAATTATGTGAACATTCCTTATATGGGTAAGAAATCTAATTTTGCAAGAAAACGTGACGTGATGGAACATTTTGGCTATTTTTCCTGGATTCAGCACCCCAAAATCTATAGGAATCAGTTGCAAAACTGGAGGCAGTTTTTTGGTAGTGTACCTGTGCAATCATTAAAGTGGATTGAGGGAAATCCACTGACTATTCCTGGGATAAGTAACATAGAAATTGTCTACCTTTTTGGGATCCTGCCAGGTACTTGTGATCTGAATTGGCCACTGCTGGAAATAGGATGTTGAGCTCAATGAACCATTGGTCTGACCTAGTATGGCAAATCTTATGTTCTTATGTAACACCTTTGGAAGAAAACACGTCACAGTACATATTGTGACAGATGCTACTGAGATGATCAAAAAAAGGCTCCCTGAGGACAAGGCCTTCAGCACAGTTAGTTGCCTGGTGGATGCAAGAGACACCAGAAAAATCATCTTTAGTATCAAATCTTTGAAAGAGGACTTCCAAGTGGGTTCAAAGAGGGGGCCTTTCAGTGCCTCCCTCCACTGAGAATGCAACTACCAGACTAACTACACCTTGCTCTCCCGGGAAAGGGAGGTGCTGATTGAACTACTGGGAGCAGACAGACCGGTGAGTCAACAAGTGTCTCAGTAGGGGGTGCAGATGCCCCCTGGCCCCAGAGATCAACTCCAGGATCAAGACTATGGGGCTCAGCATCTGAAGGCATTGCAGGGAGCTGCCTGAACACAAAAATCCCTGAATTGCTGCTGCAGCTTGTGCAATCTATCTGGCATAAGAAACACATAGTATATGACGGCAGATAAAGACCAGTATGGTCCATCTAGTCTGCCCAGTAAGGTAGCAAAGAGTAGGTGCCTTTGATTGGCCAAGAGAGTGCTGAACCGAGCCAAGAGAGTGCTGAACCGAGCCCCAGGATATTCCAAATCCTGGAAGGAATCTATACTGTTCTTGGGAGAGTTAATCACCAACCCCAGCAATTCTAGCCAGCAAATCTTCAGTGCTGTCTTTGCTCTGGCCTTCTCCAAGGAAATGCGCTGAATCATCCAGTCAACCCAGATTCCTGGCTTATACAGGAATGCCAGCACTACCACCATGACATTCAAGAAGGTTTAAGGTGCCATGGCCAGGCCAAACTACAGAGCCCAAAACTGGAAATGGTGGCTCAGGACACAGAAGTGGAGGAACTGCTGATGTCACTCTCGGATGGGAATATCAAACAATGCTTGGAAAGATCCAAGGAGGTAAGAAACTCCTCTTACCAAACCAATGCAATGACTGACCTGATAGTCTCCATGCAGAAGTGAGGCACTCAAAGCTTGGCATTGACCACCTTCAGATCCAGAATAGCTTTGATGGATTCGCCTTTCCTGGGTACCACAATATAGATGGAATAACACGCCTGATCTTGCTTGTGGATGATGGGTACAATTGCCTGTGACTGCAAGAAGTGCAGTAGTGTTTCCACAATCGCCACCCACTTGAGAGGGAGTCACAGGGAGACTCCACAAAGGCGTCCTGAAGAGGCTCTGCAAACTCCAGCATGTAACCCTGACTTAGGACCTCAAAGACCCATTAGTTTGGTGTAATATAGGCCCATTCTAAGTAAAGCAGCTGGAGTCAACCCTCGACTAGCTGTATCTTGCAAAGAACCTGCTGCATCTCACTGCAGGGGGCTTATTGGTTCCAGAGAGAGCCACTGCTAAGTCTCAAGAACACCAGGAATCCCATAAAGGCTGTCCCTTTTCATAAGTGGAACAGGCCCTGCTCAAACTTCTACCAGTCTGAGGGAATCCCCATGGTCCACACTGAGCCTACATGAGGCACTCTTGTGACCCCTATGCTTATTTTCTGGAAGCCTCTGTGGACAAACTTCTCCAAAGTCTTTCACCAACTTGTCCAGGTCCTCTCCAAATCTGCTCTTAAAAGGGAGAATGCACAGCCATGATTTGGAGGCAGTATCGTTCCAGCCAATTTCAGAGCCAAGGTCACCACCTGGCTACTATTACTGCCACTATGAATGTGCAAGAAATTCTGCCCTCCCTAAAGTTGGTGTAAGGCTTGTGGGGGAACAAACTGGTGACCTCACAGGCCAGAGACTGGAGCCTTGCAGCAGAACCATGGAGGCTGCTCTGGATACAGCATAAAAGAACTCAGGCCACTAGGCTTGCACACAGCACTGCTTTAGTACCCAAAGCCAAATTTTTGAGTATGGCAAAGGAGGGGAGGGGAAATAAGGCAAAGATGTACTGGCCGGGAAGCAAACTCAGGTCAACTGCTTATAAGGTTGCCAACTGGCTCCAGATGCGCCCGACAGGCTTGATCCAGTCCTGGGTTTACCCTATTGCATGCAGGGACATGTAGTCTTGCTTTTCTTATGGAGTGCAATAGGGAATTCAGAACTACATCTCCATGCATGCAATGGGGTAAACCCAGGACTGGATCAAGCCTGTCAGGTGCATCTGGAGCCAGTTGGCAACCCTAACTGCTTGTAAGACTGCTATGCTCACCACTAGATCACCAATGCAGGTTGGCTAGGCATTTTGAAGGATATCTTCTACTCACCTAAGATATCTTCAGCACTGCACTCCTCCTTCCACCAGGATGGAAATGTGCCTTTTCACGGCCGTGACAAGGGCATTCAACTTTGGGAACCCAAAGGCTATTTCATCTCGCTCTCAGAAAGAAGACCCAGGTGAGCCAGAACCCTAGGGCCCATCAGACCCAGCTCCAATGTTTCTTACTGAGAGAACACAAGCTTATGCACAGTTTCAAGGAGGGGGAAAGGCCGGAAGGACGCTACAAATCCTCTAGAATAGAGCCCACTTGCACAAACCCAACAGGGGTGAGCTCCAAAATGTGAAACGCCACCATTGCATCCTAAATAAGGGTGCAGAGAAAACAGGTGGATCATTGATGGATCCTTGTCTTCCACCAGGGAAAGCCCCCCCAGCTGGAGAAAGGGAATCATCTTCATTCCAACCAAACCCCATCAGGGACAAGGCAGGGCTCCAGGACGAACACATGTGCAAAAAGGAAGAACAAGGGTGCTGAAGCCCCTTGCCTCCAACAGGAGAGCCACTAAAAGGCCCAGAGTCCACCACAAGGGAGATCAGGGCCACAGGCTCCAAAGGGGGACTGCTCTGCAGGGGCTAAAGACTGAAAACAGCCAGTGAGCTGTTTCAAGAGCTGCTATTTAAGCCAGATGAAAGAAGGGCCCTGGGGTTAGAGAATGTTCAGGCCTGCGGGTTTGAGGCTGAGGATATCGCACCAAGCTGCCCCTCAGCAGGGACCATGCAGCTATTCAAAATTGCTTCTGGTGGGGGAAACAGGGGAGATACAGCAGAGATGGCAAAACAGCACAGAGTCGCAAATATGCAGAGAAAAAGTGCCCTAGCACATTCCTACCGCTCTTGAGAAAAAAACTGCAGCCGCAGGCTGCATTAGGCCACATGGCTGAGCACTGCAGCGACACAGAAAAAAAAACCATGAAGAAAAAACCCCAACAAGAAGGAACAATCACAGTGAAATAGGAACCCTGGAAAAGGGAGTGCCTGCAGCTGACAGACCAGTGGGGGAAACCTGAGAAAGCCTGCCCCAGCCACTCATACAAACCTGGAAAGGCCTGCTGCCAAAAAACATGTGTTTTTTTAACTCTGAAATTGCTTTATTGCAAGCAGAAAAGAGAGTTAACTGAAAAAGGTGACATTTTACTTACCAGTTAATGTCCTTTCATTGAGTCCTGCTAGCCCAGTCCAAACAAGTGGGATGTGTTCCCCTACCAGCAGGTTGGTGGAGACAAAGAACCAATGAAGAGCACAGGTTTCAATGACATCACTCCTATGTCTCTATTCACCTTGGCCACCAGAGATCTCTTCACCTCACACAACCTCAACATAGGCAACAATGAGTAATCAACCGTAGAGAACTATGTACAGGAAAAAATAAATAGAAAGCTGTCAGCAGAAGAGGAAACTGCAGAGCCAAGTATAAAAATCACAGCAGACCCAAGCAGGGGTGGCCCCAAGGATGGTGCGGGGCCATGTGCGGAGACTCATTGCGGGGCCTCATGTGAATATCCACTGGACCTCATTTGCATAAATTTAATTTATTTTACTTTTAAATGTATATGTTGCCAACTAAAATTTTAGGTGGCTTTCAAAGGAGACCTTCACAAGCCTCTCTTTTGTCCTGGCAATGACTTAGGGACATGTTTACTACGTATTAATGTGCATTATGTGCCACTGCGCCAACAGAAATAAATTGGTGTTCCTGCACTTAGCGCACATCAACATTGGTGAATGCGCATTAACTTTTAAACATGCCTCTTAATGAGCGTCTGAATACCATTTGCATGGATAATGAGGATAAAGAAAGATTAATAAATTTCTACAATACTATACTCCAGTGTCAACTGCCAGGAAGTACAATAAACCCTGCTCATTTAAAACCCAAGCAAAGCCACCAAAGCACCAAACCCTACCTATCAAAAGGCAACACTGCAAATATTAAACCAATACATCACAGAGAATGCCAATACATCTCCTACAAGGGAACGAGAACAAGTGGGACTGTCACATAGAAACTATATGAACAGAATACTGCAGCTCGGTTACACATGCAAAACATGGACTGTCAGCAAACAGAGAAAAAGGGATCATAATTTAGAAATATGAAGACAATAATTAAATAGGGAACCCCAAAAGCCAAAATTGGAATGTACAAAAACACTGGAGAAATAAAACTATAAAATTAATTTCCTCTTGTACTAAACAAAACACAAAGACATTAGCGATGCACATTTCCCAAAGCGGACATATTCCAGTTAATAAATTCAAAATAATATAGTATTTTTCTACTTTTATGTTGTTTGGACATTTTATTTTCCGTTGCAACTGTCCCAGTCACTTTCTTCTGTTTTCTTCCTGTCTTCTGTTAACTTTCCATAGTCTTCTGTCCATTTGTCCTTTCTAGTTTTTTCCATTCTCTTTCCCCTTTTGCTCTTTCCTACATTTCTTTCTTTATTCCTTTTTCATCCTCTCAAATTTCATTCCTCCATCCTCAATCCCCACTTACTCTCCCAATACCTGGCCAATCGTAGATTTTTCTTCTCTCCCACACAAAATATCTTTTCCCTTCTCCATCCTCATTTCCCCAGCCCCATCTCCTTATAGTCCTCCCCCAACATCAGCTCCCTTCTAGTTTCAGCCCCATCCAGCATCTACTTCCTCCTAGTCCTATTCTCCCATCCCCCTGTATCAGTCCATTTCCAGTCCCAGTCCCCCCCCCCATTAGCCAATTTCCAATCCTAGCCCCCCCATCAGACCTCCTCCAATCCTAGCTCTTCCATCAGCCATTTCCAGCGCTATCCTAGCCCCTCTATCAGCCCATTTGCAGTCCTATACTAGCCCCCCCCATCAGCCCTCACCAAGCACCTGCCAATCAGTCCATTTACAGTTCTAGCCCCCCCATCAGCCCTTTCCAGTTCTATCGTAGGCCCCCATCAGCCCATTTCAAGTCCCAGCACCCCCCCTTCAGCCCATTTCCAGTCCTAGCCCTCCCATCAGCCATTTCCAGTACTATCCTAGTCTGCCCATCAGCCCATTTCCAATCCTAGTCCCCCCATCAGCCATTTCCAGTCCTATCCTAGTCCCTCCATCAGCCCATTTCCAGTCCTAGCCCCACCCCATCATCCATTTCCAGTCCTAATCCCCGTCCCCCCAAAGAGCCCCATGCCTGTCTGATCACCTCCAGAGGGAGCCAGAGTGAAGAGTGGCGTTTTCCTTCACTCTGGCACTTGTGTTCTTGTGTATCCCACTAACGCGCTGAATACCAGGAAACAGGAAATGCCCTTTAACCTTCGGTGCGCCAGCGGGCCACAAGAGAACATAGCTGCTGGAGTGAAGGAAAACATTGCTTTTCACTCCAGCAGCTGTGCAGAGGTGAGCTGTGGATTCGGGCCTCCCCGCTTCACTCTGAAGCCGGCCCTGCCGGGAGCCGAATAGCTGGTCACCGAACAGTATGTGTGGGATGAAGTTGGCACAGGGCCCTATGCAAACAACATTCTCACACAATGGATGGGCCAGCCCTGGACCCAAGGGCACTGCATCAGAAGAACAGAGCAATACAGTCTCAGGGGCGGGCCCTGGACTAGTCTAGCAGGACTCAAGGAAAGGACATTAACTAGTAAGTAAAATGTCACCTTCCATATCATCCTGATAGACCAATCCAGAAAAGTGGAATGCACCAAAGCTACAACTCCACTGGGCGGGAAGAAGACACAGCAGCTTGTAAAACCCTTGAGCTAAAGGCCATGTCCATCCATGCATGGATATCCAAGCAGAAATGCCCCACAAAAGTGGAAAGCTATGACCACGCTGCTGCTTGACAAATGTCTGCAGGGGCTAACAAGCTCCGCTGGGCCCATGGTGATGCCTGTGCTCAGGTAGAATGGGCACGCAAACCCTTCAGAACCAGCCGGTTATGTTTATGTTTACTAGGCTTCTTGATATACCGCTCTTTATTAAACCAGGGTGGTTTACATGATAACAAAAAACACATACGCCACGGAAATGGCCTCCTTAATCCAGCACCCCAAAGTTGACTTAGCTGTCGCATCACTCTTGCGCGGGTCAGCTAACAGCACAAAAAGATGGTCGGAATTACGAAAGGAATTCGTAATCTCCAAATACTGGAGAGGCACCCTTCAGACATCCACAAGGCAAAGATCCTTATCCTTCCCCCTGTT
The DNA here is from genome assembly GCA_033557465.1 of Ichthyophis bannanicus. NCBI lineage: Eukaryota > Metazoa > Chordata > Amphibia > Gymnophiona > Ichthyophiidae > Ichthyophis > Ichthyophis bannanicus. The sequence goes on along the minus strand of CM066032.1, from coordinate 1,510,046,834 downwards.
CCTTAGAGAAGGAGGGTAGGGAGACCACCTGGTTCATATGAAAGGGAGGAAGAACCTTAGGCAAGAAGGAAGGCACACTACGAATGGAAACAGCCTCCTTTGAAAAGGACAGATAAGGATCTGACAAAATAGAGCATGCAGCTTGGAAATCCATCTTGGGAACAAATTGTGACCATGAAGTCCGTCTTGAGCATCAAATCCTTCAAAGTAGCACGCTTCAATGACTCAAAGGACGCAGATATTAGGGCCTTGAGCATCAGACCCAGATCTCAGGAAGGGACTACAGACTGGAGGGAAGGACGCAGACGTCAAACCCCTGGAGAAAGTGCTAGATGTCTGTGTGCAAGGCTAGAGACTTACCAGCCACCAGGCCTTGGAAACAAGCCTAAGCTGCAAACTGAACTTTCAGGCAGCTAAGGAAAAGTATAAAGACCAACTGAGATGGCACCTTGACCACTTCAGGAGCCAACTGCCGAATGCCACACCATTGCTCAAAGAGGCACCAGATCCACATGTCTATTAGCTTGGTAGACCTCCTCCGGGCTCTGAGCAGAGTGGAGACCACTGCCAGAGAGCAGCCCTTGCGCGTTAGCTATCTCCTTTCAAGAGCCAAACTGTATGCAAGAAGGGAACCGGGTTGTCCAGGACGATCAGTCCCTGCTGCAAAAGATGCTAAGATGGAGGCAACCGAAAAGGAGGCACCTGCAGGAGCTGCATCAGGACTCAGAACCATGCTCTCCTTGGCCAATCCGGCACCACTAGAACAATCCTGCCTAGGTGACGTTCTATGTGCCAAATCAAATGCCCCACTGGGAACCACGGAGGAAACACATACTGCAGGTGCTGACATAGCCAAGGCTGGGTCAGGGCGCCTGTGCCTTTGGACCCATCTTCATGTGGCGACTGAAGAGGCGGCAAACTGGCATTGATGTGGGTCACCATCAGATCCATTTTGGGGCGACCCCAGTGGCACAGAAGCAACTGAAACGCCTCTGACTCAACTCCTACTCTCCAGGATCCAAAGATACCAGCTGAAGAAGTCCGCTTCCACTTTGTCCACCCCAGCAATGTATTGAGCCAACAAGTCTTAGAGGTTCTTCTCCGCCCAGGTAAACAGGAGAGCCATCTCCAGAGCTAGCCTGGTACTCCTGTCACCTCGCCGATTGACGTAAACCACCACCATGGCATTGTCTGGAATATTCAAACAGCTCTGTCCTTGACCAGGGGCTGGAAATGCAGAACAGCCAATCCGATGGCCCTCGAATCAAGACAGTTGATGGACCATACTGATAATTTGCAGTTCCAATAGCCCTGGGTCGAACGGCAATGGGCTCCCCAGCTTGAGAGACTGGCATCAGTCGTCAGTGATTCTGTCCTGATGAACCAACTCCATACACCTGGCATCAATCTATTTCATTGCCCCAGAGCGGACCAAAAAGGAGGAGGAGTGCTTATCCTAGTTACACATCTACACTGATGCCAAATCAATGCATACTCATCACATAATCTAGATAGCGTAGTTTACTCACCTGTAAGGTGTTCTCCGGGGACAGCACGAATCAGTTCTCATATATGGGTGTCATCGGCACTAATGGAGCCTGCACAGATTCACTCCCCAGCTTTCAAAGAAAGCCTTTGGGATTTAGACCGCGCATGCACAGTCACCTTCCTGCCCAAGGGTACCATCTTACCTCAGTATGATGACATAGCTTAATCAAGTATAAAAAAGGAAAAACAACTCCATGGGGAGGAGGGAGGATTATGAGGACAGATTCCTGCTGTCCTGGAGAACACCTGTTACAGGTGAGTAACTACGCTTTCTCCGGGAACAAGCAGGAAGTAAGTCCTCACATATGGGACTCCCTAGCTACAGGCTACCGAAAAAAATCGACTTTTCTGGAGTCGTCAGAGCCTCCTACAGAAGTGAAGCGAGTGGGACAGTAAGGAGCACAAATGGTTCAAAGGCCAAGGGCACAGCTGCAATACTGAGCAAGAGATCACCTCATCGGTAGCCAGGAACAACAGGCTGGAGGGAAGGAGTTGTACTATCACCCAAAGAGGTGACAAAGTTCTGCCTGGCCAAAGATGCTGTCATGCCGTGAGCTTTCTTCCAAGCAGTAATCCGCAGCGAAGTATAGCCGGAAGACCAGGTGGTAGTCCTGCAGATGTCCAGCAGAGGAACCAAGCGCAGGTTTGCCACCAAGGCAGCCATGGCATACACATTGTGTGTGATAACGTGATGCTCCAGGGAGAGTCCAGCTTGCTTGTAGATGAAGGAGATGCAGTCAGCCACCCAGGTGACAAGGTCTGCTTGGAGACCGTGACTCCAAGCCTGTTAACGTCATAAGAGATGAACAGCTGTGATGAGCGGCAATGGGGCTGTGTATTTTGAAGAAAGGAGGACAGTGCTTTCTTGCAATCTAGGGTGTGTAAAGAGGCTTCCGCCCAGGAGGTATGAGACCTGGAAAAAAAAGGGGGGGAAGAACCACTTCCTGGTTCATATGAAAGGTGGACACCACCTTGAGTAAGAACTTGTTTCTATGGAACTTGGTGTAGGCGGCGGGAGTCACCAGCACTTGCAGCTCACTACCTCACCTGGCAGAAGTGAGCCAACCAGGAACACTACTTTTCATAATAAGGATTTCAGATGGCATGTAGCCAGAGGTTCAAACAAGGGAGCAATCAGCTTCCCCAGAACAACATTTAGTTCCCATGCCACCTGAGGTGGGTGGATAGGGGCCGGGAGAGGAAGAGCCCTCTCATGAAGTGGCTGCCTAGTGGGTGCACAGAGACGGACTGGCCATCAACAAGGTGATGGTGCGCCCTTATAACGCAAAGGTGCACCTGGACAAAACTCAACTTTAGCCCAGTTTGAGAAAGGTGCAGGAGGTATTGCAGGATGTCCTGCACCGAGCAGGAGAAAGGGTTGAGATTCTTGTCAGAGCACCAGACAGAGAATCGGTGCCACTTGAAGGCATACACCCGGTGCATAGAGTCCTTGCGGGAATCCAGGAGGACATCTTCCACCTCCCTGAAGAGGCGGAGGTGCTCAATGGCTAGCCTCTCAGCAGCCAGGCCGTCAGGGTGAGGGACCAGAGACTGGGATGGAGAAGGGTCCTGTTTTCCTGCAGGGGTAGCAGCAGGAGGAACCACAGCTGTCGGGGCCACCTGCAATTAAGATTACTGAGGACCCGTCTGACTGGACCTTGAGCAAGGTTTTGGGAACCAGGGGAGTCAGCGGTTAGGCATACAGGAGGCTCCCAGACAAGTGCAGGAGAAAAACATCCGCCGCCACTCGGCCCTTGGCCGGCCTCAGTAGCAGAAACATGGCAGCTGCGCATTCTTGGGGCTCACGAAGGGGTCCAACATTGGGTTCCCTCAGTGTTGGAAGATCGAGTTGGCAACCCCCAAATGGAGTCTCCAGTCGTGGGGTTGAAGGACCCTGCTGAGCCGGTCTGCACACAGATTGCCCTGACCCAGCAAGTAGATGCCTGGAGGGTTATGCCATTCTCCATGGCAAAATTCCACAGGCAGACTGCCTACAGGCAGAGGAGGTAGGTGCCTCTTCCTCCCTGCTTGTTGATGTAGAACATACCTACCTGGTTGTCCATTTGGACAAGCACCACTTGACCCACTATGTGGGTGTGGAATACTCTGAGGGTGTTTGTCACAGCTCGGAGCTCCGGGAGATTGATCTGGAGGGCACGCTCCTCTCGAGTCCAGGCACCCTGCAATTGCAGTCAGTCAGTGTGCTACCCAGCCTAGCTTGGAAGAGTCCATCATGAGGATGCAGCATGTCATAGGGGCTTGGAAGGGTAGGCTGGCCATGAGGTTCGGCAGGCTCTACCACCAGGCAAGAGAGATTACAAGTGGCCGAGTAATCCTGACCCGATCCTCCAGGAGGCCCATAGCCCGAGTCCACTGAGAGCTCAGGGTCCACTGGGCCTGTTGCATCCGAGTTACGTGGACCGTCGAGGCTATGTGCCCCAGGAGACGTAGCAGAAGCAGTGCTGACGCTGTTGAGCAGGACTGTACCTCCCCCGCCAGATTCACAAGGCACTGCACTGCACTCTGTCCGCGTCAAATCCAGAAGGGCTCCGATGAACTCCTGGTGCTGAGTCGGGAGCAGGTGCGACTTGGGGTAATTGATTACAAACCCCAGAGTCTGCAGCACCTTGATAGTATGGCACGCCGCTAAGCTTGCCTCCTCTGGCGAGATGGCCTTTATAAGCCAGTGGTCCAGGTAGAGGAAGACGAACACTCCCAGCAAACGGAGATGGGCGGCGATGACTGCCAGGCATTTGAGGCCAAAGGGGAGCACCCTATATTGGTAGTGACTCCCTCTGATAGTGAAGTGGAGGTACTGGGGTGCCAGGGGTGGATTAGGATGTAAGTGTAGGCATCTTTGAGATCCAAGGAGCATAGCCAATCTTCCCGTAGGAGGTAGGGCAGTAATGTTCCAAGGGAGAGCATCTTGAACTTTTCCTTAACTAGAAAGAGGTTGAGGTTCTGCAGGTCTAGAATGGGTGATAACCACCTATACTTTTTTGTGACAAGAAGTATCTAGAGTAGAACCCCCTGCCTCAAAGGGGCGGAGACACCAACTCCACAGTCCAGTCCTCGAGTAGGAACTCAAGTTCGCTCTGCAGGGACTCTGTGCAAGGAGGTCATGGGAAGCTCCCCTGGGAAGTAGGGAGAAGAAGTCTGGTGGAAGTGGAGGAGAATCACCTGCAGCACCCAGGCATCGGAGGTGATGCCTGGCCAGAGATGAGCGAAATGCACCAGATGTCCTCCCATGTGCTTTGGGCCCTCGGATGGAATAGAGCCTATGCTCAAGGAGTTAAACACCCCCCCCCCACCAGGCTGCAGCTGGGGCGCTGTTTGGGCCTTGGGGGCTTTCGGCTTACGTGGGCCGTGCCCCTGGCTCTTGGCCTGCTGACCCTGTTGGGGAGCTTGGTAAGTCTTCTGTCGGGAAGGGTCAGCAGTCTTTCCGGACAGCCTAGAAATTGTCAACCCAGCTTGGCCGCCTTGTCCATCATGGGTTTGGCCTTAGAGGTTCTATCCCCAGCATGGGACATCGGCCAGCTTGTCCTGTACCCACTGCTCTAAGTCCAAGGATTGTTTCTACAATAGCGGTTTATCAAATGTTGAATAAAGATGAAGATAAAGATTGTACCCAGGCCAGGAAGCAGGCACTAATGCCCACCACAGCCACATGGGCCATGGACTCAAAGCAGTCGAAGGCTGACCAAGTCTGAAACTTGAAGCATTCCTTGACCATGGAGACCAGGGTCCAGAAGTGTTTGAAGGGTTTTCCTACCAGACCAGCTGAGAACCCAGCAAGCTCCTTAGCCAGGAACTGGAGGTACATGTACATGTACAGCTGGTATTCCTGGATCCGGACAGTGACATCGAGCCCTGGTAGCACCACCTGCCAAAGCCATCCATGGTGTGGATGGCACCATAGCACTGAGGAATACGCCTTCTGGCTCTTGATTTGATGCATGGCCGACTCCACCACCATGGAGCTGTGAGGTGGTTGTGCTTTCTGGAATCCAGGTCTCTTGCTGACTCGATACTGGGAATTGAGTCGGCGGTTCACCATGGGCACCATCACCGGGCTCTCCCACATCCTAAACAACAAGGGTTCGAGGATGAGGGAAATCGGCACCATCAATGCCTCCTTTAGAGGGGCCTCGTACTGGAGGATCTCCAGGTCCTGAGCACAAGGCTCGTCCTCCAGCTCAACCATGAAGGCCAGGGTCTGCACCATCCCTCGGAGAAAACCGAAGAACACTAAGTACTTGGGTGGGAACCGCCGGTGCTCCTGTGGGGGAGACAGCTCCGAGGGCACAACTATGTGAAGAAAAGCATCGGGTGTCTCATCGGTCTCTCATTCTGATGTGGAGTTAGAAGAAACCTTAAGTGGTCATCGAGCCTGTGGGCCAGCATCATCGAGGAGCGCAGTGTCCAATGCACCAACCCCGATGCACTCGGGGGCAAACCGTGCCTCGGGTGTGAAGACGACGGCCTTGACTCTGAGCCATAGAATTGCTCCAAAATACGCTGGACTTCCTCCAGAGAGGTTCGAGCCATGAGGGTCCCAAGGTCTGCGCCGGTGACCCGGAGGTACCGGATGTCAGACCATGCTGCGCCTCAAGGAAAACAGCCAGGCTGCGCTCCAGGGCTGCCAACCTGACCTTAAGGTCAGTCAGCTCTACAGCCACCAGCTTGGGTCTTGAGGTCATTGAGCCAGAGCTGGGTCCCTCAGAGGGGAATCACGTATAGTGGTAATGTCGGAGGACCGAGCCCAATCCCCTGACGCTGTGGGAGTCTCCTCCTGCTGGGGCAGTTTGCGGGCTGCTCCCGGCCATCTCCCTTGGTGTCGGGATAAGGGCTCTGAGCCTGGGTACCTGAGGACTTACTCCTGCACTGGGGTCAGACTGTCTTTGACTACGACTGGGGGGACGACTTGAGACTGCAAGGGAGGTCCTCGGAGGATGATCCCTGATCCATGACTCCGTGACCTCGGGGCTCAGAATAAACTCACCCGCACAACACTGAGGCATCGAGCGTGGACCCCGAGGGCAGCGTGCAACTCCATAGTTGAGGACAGTCCCGCAGCTAAGGTCTTCGAGGCAATTGTGCCCTTACGCTGCTGATCCCGCTTCTTCCAGCTCTTGGATGATATCTGCAGGCATAGCAGGCAGGAGTCGTCATCGTGGTCAAGCCCCAAGAAGCGAAGGCAGCAACTGTGGCAGTCGGTGATGGACAAAGTGCTGGAATCCACTGACCACAGACATAACGGGGAACATGGCGCCCGCGAGGTCAAACTCACACGTCTCGATCAGGGAGGGTACAAGGAAATCCTGCGCCCAGAAAAAGAAAAAAGTATCCGAAAAAATGCAATGCCGAGGCGAGGGTGCAATTGGGCAACGGGAAGGTGATCGAGGAACTGAACCAGCAAAAAAGGCATGAAAAAATGCACGAACAAGCTTAGAGGGCCAGACGTCCCCCTGTGGGCTGCTGGTCTCCTTGGGTCAGAGAGGTTATGCTCAAGGAGACAAAAGCTCCCCCTGGCTGGGCCAGGGCTGGGGCCGGTGCCTGGGATTTTGGAGCCTTCTGCTTACGCAGGCTTTGCCCATATCCCTTGGCCTGCTGTCCCTGTTGGGGAGTCGGGGAGGCCTGATAAGGTGGGTAGTTTCGGTAAGCAGCTCCCTTCCTCAGGTAAAAGGACTTTTTACCAGAGCTCTTCCATCAGGGAGAGGCAGTAGTCTTTTTAAAGAGCCTGGTCCTCGTCATGACCTCGGTCTCCAGCTCGGCAGCCTTGTCGGTCATGAGTTTGCCAAAGAGGTTCTCTCCTTGGCAGGGGACATCGACTAATTTGTCCTAAACTCACTGCTCAAGGTCGGACGACTGTAACCAAGCTTGGTGGCATGCACCGATGCCCGCCGCGGCTACTCAGGCCACTTACTCAAACCCGTCACAGGTCGCTCAAGACATGAATTTGGAGCACTCAGGGACTGCCTTAGCCAGGTTCTTTAACTGCTGCAAGGGTTCCTCAGAGAGACCAGCTGAGAACCCCGCGAGTTCCTTCGCCAGAACTCTCTCAGGTACATTCCCATCTACAGTTGGTAGGCCTGGACGCAGCAGATGAGCACTGAGCCCTGGTAGCACTTTCTGCTGAGGACGTCCAAGGTCTGGGCCTCCCTACCATGGGGAACCGAGGAGTACATCATCTGGCTTTTCAGCCGATGCATGGCTGACTCCACCACCATGGAGTTATGTGGCAGCTGTGAGTTTTGGAAGCCCGGGCTCCAAAGGACTCGATACATAGAGTCAAAATGTTTGCTCACCACGGGCACTGAAGCCAATGTCTTCCACATTCGGAGCATTAGCCATTCCAGGATGGGAGGGATGGGCACCGTGAGCGATTCCCACAGAGGGGCCTCGTACTGGAGGATTTCCAACTCATCCGCCCAAGGGTCCTCCTCCGACTCGGTCAGGAATGCCAGGGCCTTAGACATGCCCTTGACAAAATCAAGGAAGCCCATATCCTCAGGCAGGGACCACTTTTGAGGCTCCGAGACGGGACAGTCAGAAGGGACGTTACGGTGGCAACAGGTATCGGGGGACTCCTCGTCCTTTGTCTCCCACTCGGAGTAGTCCATGGAGGATTTGTAGGAGGGCTGCTCTGCGGGCGTTGGGGCCCCCGATGCCCTGCAGCCAGTGCCCGGCAAACTTGCCAGGGATGACCAAAGTCCCATCGAGCAGGACTCAGATCGCAACTTTGGCCGAGGATCGGCTCAGCCTCCGGGGACACCTTGGATGTCGAAGGCCTGGTGATTGGGGAGGATGAACTGGTCGTGCTGGACAACAGCGCCCACTGCTGGTCATGAAGGCAGACAAACTGCGCTCTAGGGGATGCCATTCTGTACTCCAGACCAGAAGGCTCCGTAGCCTTCGGTGCGGGCACTGAGGGACTTGGGCCCGACACCAGCTCCCCCAAAGGGGAATCCTCGACGAGGATGTTTTCTAGGGACCGAGGCCGATCTGCAGATGGATACTTCCGGTGGACCTTCGCAGGCTGCTCCTTCTGACACCAAGGGTTTCTTCTTCTTCCTGGAGAGACACCCCCTTTCTGAGGACCCATGATTTGGAGGGTTCCGTCCGAGATGTTGGGGCCTCAGACGAGGTCCTGGCCTTTTGTAGGCACAGGGGACTTGGGGAAAAACTTATCGTGCTGCTGCTGGCGGCTCTTGAGGGCCTTGCTGGACATCCTCTTGCAGAGACCGCAGGCTGCCAGGTCATGGTCTGGCCCAAGGCAGCGGAGACAACAGTCATGAGTGTCGGTCAAAGATAATTTTAGAGAACCGATCACACTTCTTAAAGCCACTGGTAGCCTTGGGGGAAAAAAGTACCCCTGCGAAGTCGAAGACTCTCTGGGCTGCCAGTGGGAGAAAAAGGCACGAAGACGCCAGAAAAAGAAAAGAATGAAAAAGACTACAAAAAAAATAGACCGAACCAGATGCCAAGGCACCGACGTCGGTAGGTGGGAAGAGTAAGATGGCACACTTGGGCGGGAAGGGGACCACACATGTGTGGAGGCATCTCCCAAAGGCTTTCTTTGAAAGCTGGGGGGATGCTTCCGCGAGGGCTCCGTCGGTGCCGACGTCACCTGTTTGTGAGGACTGACTTCCTGCTTGTACCCAGAGAAAGACCACATGGCCTATCTAGTCTGCCCTTCCATATCAACTACAATAGTCCCCTTTTTACCTTTAGAAATCCCCTGTGTTTGTCCCATGCTTTTTCGAACTCAGATACTGTCCTTGTGTCCACCACATCCACTGGGAGACTATTCCACGCATCTACCACTCTTTCTGTAAAGAAATATTTTCGCATATTACTCCTGAGTCTATCCCCTTTCACTCTCATCCTATGTCCCCTCGTAGTAGAGCTTGCCTTCAATTGAAAGAGACTCTTCTGTGTATTTATGCCACGGAGGTATTTAAATGTCTCTATCATATCGCCCCTATCCCGCCTTTCCTCTAAAGTATACACATTAAGATCTTTAAGTCTGTCCTCATATGCTTCATAACAAAGAAGAATGAGAAGAGGGCTCCTCTGGGATTTGAACCTAGGATTTTTCACACCCAAAGTGAGAACCATACCCTAGACCAACTAGGCACTCCAAGGATTATTCCGACCGAGAAATATACATGAATGTGTTATCTGAATACCAGAATCAATGAAGCCAAAAGAGAATATCATATGAAACTCAACCTAGTCTCAAATCAACCACCTAGGGAACTCTTTTTAGCATCATAAAATCTGCGATTCAAACCCCTACAAAAGACCTTGCACTAAACACTCCAACAACACATGCTCTTGCCTTGCACTTTCAAAACAAAGTTACAAATATAAATAACACACAGCATGCAATATCACAGCCCGTAATTGACTGTGCCTAACCAACACCCCTGGAAGGAATTTAACTTAACCTCACAAGACCAAATGGAAAGCATTATAGCCAACCTAAACACGACAACCTCACAATTAGATCCATGCCCAATGAGCTGAATCAAGATTACACACTCTGAACTTGCACCCATTATAAGAATCAAATCATTCAAGGCTACCTGCCACCTCTCCTGAAATATGCCTCCATATGACCAATTCTCAAAAACTCAATCTAAACCCAACACTACCAAGCTCATACCGCCCTATCTCCAGCCTACAATTCCTGGCTAAGATAATAGAAAAAAAAATGGTATGGCTTTAACTTCAGGACCATGTAGACTCACATGCCCACCTCGATCTTCAACAATACAGTTCTAGAGCCAACCATGGTATAGATTCTCTCGTTACTGCCCTAGGAGACAAGCTAATATTGGGCATCCAAGAAACACACCAAGGATTCGTCCTCCTTTTTCTAGGTATAAACACAGCACCTGAATCCTAACCGGTACCCCAAAACATGAACATATTGCACTCATACTCAAAAACCTCCACTGGCTCCCCATAAAATCCCACTGCAAATACAAAACATTAATCACTGTGTTCAAAGCACCCCATCAACTTTCATCAATATTCTTGCAATCCTTGATATAAAGACCACAGGAAATCTGATCCAGAAGAGCAAGCAACCAATCCACACTTGTGTTATTCCACGTAGCAACAAAAAGAGCACTCAAACAACATCTAACAGAGCATACTCCTCTCTTTGCACCAAAGCTCTGGAATGCTCTGCCAGATGAAATCCACACAATAAATGACATGGCTGATTTCTGCAAGAAAATAAAAACATACCTGTTCATGGAATACTTCAGCAAGCCTCCAGACTAAACGATGTCCCACTGCCAATATTCATTGGATAAAAAAAGTTTACTATACTGATGCTAAATGTTAATTTTCTGCAACTTGAACTCTTATTTTCCCCTCCTCCCTTCTAATTCATACCCAATTTACTAGGCATTTCAAAATTGCAATCTATATATAGTTATTTAATTGTATTATTCAATACTGTTTCTTCAGACACAGTTATTTGCTGCTGCTCCCAGTACCTTAAGTTCAACTGTTCCACGCCTGTTTAGCGTACTCTTATTTTATTTATTTAATATGCTCTTATATACCGCCCCTTTCAGAGATCAAGGGTGGTTTACATTGAACTCAATAATAAACAAACTTTACATTGAACTTCCAAACTTATGTACAATGAACTAACTTACAACTAGATACAATGTTATGGCAACTATATACAGAACTGCATAGTGATACAAGGTTCTGGCAAATATAAACAGTTTGTAGTGGAAGTGGGTTCAGATCTCTCATTGTTTCTGTGCACTCATGTATGATGGGCAGGGATTATGGGAATTTTTAAGCAGGTTGATCTTTGGGTGAATCCCGGAGATCCCACAGTACTCAGTAAACAAATGTGTCTTTAGTTCCTTGTGGAACTGAATTAAGTCTTTCAGTGCTCTTAGATTGTCAGGGGGGGCATTCCATAGCATTGGCGCAACGTATGAAAAAGCCCTTGTGCTAGTATGTTGGGTAGTATTACGAATATGGTTAGGAATGGTGTAGGTATTTTGAGAGCAGTGCCTTCGTAATCTACAATTTGTTGGAATGCTGAGAAGAGAAAATAAGGGAGTTGTGGCTATTTTATTGTGGTGTTTGAATATTTTCATCGAGTATTTGTATTTTATTCTTGAGGCAACTGGAAGCCAATGGAGGTTGAAGAGAATTGGGGTGATGTGATCTATGTGTTGTGCCTTGTATAGAATGCGTGTTGCTAGATTCTGGGCAAGCTGTAATTGGTGAATGGTTTTCTTTGGTAGGCCCTGTAGGATGCTGTTGCAATATGTGTGGTGTTATTAGGGCTTGTAGTACTGTTCTAAAGTCATGGTCTTCTAATAAGGGTCTGAGGTGTTGGGTCATGCGTATTTTGAAGTATATGATCCTAGTGAGTGATTTGATATGAGCAACCATATTCAGAGACTGGTTGAGTATTACTCCAAGATATTTCACCTCCTTGCTGACTTGAAGTTCTGTTTCTTGAATCTTGAATGTGTAGAGGGGAGAGCAGCATGGGTTTCCAGATACATACAGCACTTCAGTTTTATTAATATTTATTTTTAGATTGTGTGATTTCAGCCAATCTGTTATATCTCCCAGGCATGAGATTATCGAAGAGTTATCAGGATCTATGATATCTATGGGATGATATAACATTATATCATCGGCATAGAGATGATAGTTTATTACGTGCCTTCTAAAGATATTATATATTAGCTGTATGTACAGGTTAAATAGAAGGGAGAATAAAGAGGAGTCTTATGGAATCCCTTGTTATAAGGTTCATCTATTATTTGTTTCTTGCAAAATGTTGCATTACTGCATGCTCTTTTGTTCGATGTAAACCGCCTTAACATTCTTGAAAGGCGGTATATAAATACAGCTAAATACATAAATCGTCCAGCAGCATGCCCTTCCTCAGATGACATGGCTGCTGCTACCATCACAGGCTGGCCTTCACCATCATCAGAAGCAGGAGCCTGCGCTCAAACTCCTGAGAATTCTAGGACCATCACATCAAGGAGGACTGCTAGAGAGGCCCACATGTTAACATGAGCTCATGGAACCATCTCTATGGTTGCCGCCATCAATCCGAGGAGCTGAAGATAAAGCATAGTTACTCACCTATAACAGGTGATCTCCAGGAACAGCAGGAATTTAGTCTTCACATATGGGTATCGTCAGAACCGACGGAGCCTGCGCGGGAACGCTCCCCAGCGTCCAATTAGAAAGCTTTTGGGAGCATCCCACAGAGCCTGCGTGCTGCCTTTCCCAACTGCCTCTCTCCAGTTGAGTTTTAAAGCTGAGACAAAGAGAGAGGGAAAGAAAAGAAAAGAGAGATACAACTCCTAGGGGAGGTGGGTGGGTTGTGAAGACTAAATTCCTGCTGTTCCCGGAGATCACCTGTTACAGGTGAGTAACTATGCTATCTCCAGGAACAAGCAGGAATGTAGTCTTCACATATGGGGACTCCCTAGCTTTAGATGCCAGGGAGAGAACCCCAGAGGTTGTGTGTCCCTGTGAAAGGGCTCCACTTCCCCCCCATGAATCTCCAGCATCCTACCAGGGATGGTGGGTAGGAGTTGATTAGGTATGGAACAGGTGTTGGAGAACAGCCTGACCAAACAAGGCATCCCAGCAGGAGTCCTTGTCCAAGCAGTAATGGGCTGTGAAGGTATGAACCGAGGCCCAAGTGGCTGCTCGACAGATGTCGTCGATAGACACAGAGTGCAGATGAGCCATTGAAACTGCCATGGTTCTCACATTGTGAGCTGTGACATGGCCCTCCAGAGGAAGGTTCTTACTCTGATAGGCAAAGGAAATACACTGTGCAATCCAGCTGGACAGTGTTCTCTTGGAGACTGGAAGTCCCAAATGAGAAGGATCAAAAGCAACAAAAAGTTGAGAGGACTTTCTATGTTGCTGTGTTCTTTGTAAGTAAAAGGCTAAAGCTCTTTTACAGTCCAAAGTATGAAGATTCCTTTCTGCATTTGATGCATGAGGCCTTGGAAAAAACACAGGCAGTTAGACCACTTGGTTGAGATGAAAAGGCGAGGCCACCTTTGGCATAAAGTGTGGATGAGTCCTAAGGACTACCTTGTCATGATGAAACCTTGTATAAGGAGGATCAGCCACTAGTGCCTGCAACTCACTGATGTGACGTGCTGATGTGATTGCAATGAGAAAGATAACTTTCCAGGAAAGGAATTTCAATAAGGTACTAGCTAAGAGTTTGAAAGGTGGCTTCATGAGCTGGCCAAGAACCAGGTTTAAGTCCCATGCCACCGGTGGTGGCCTAATGGGAGGCTTAGCTAGAAGAAGGCCTCTCATAAATCTTGCTATAAGAGGATGGGAGGAAATAGGTTGTCCATTTAAAGGCTTGAAAGAAGCTGCGATAGCACTCAAATGGACTCTTACTGAGTTAGTCTTAAGTCCTGCATTTGATAAATGAAGGAGATACTCCAGTAATGATTCCAGAGGTATCGCAAGGGGGCTAAGACCATTCTGCGAGCACCATATGGTAAACCTTTTCCACTTGAAAGCATAAGAGCGTCTTGTGGAAGGTTTTCTGGAAGCATAAAGGATATCCTTTACTTGCTGAGAAAGATTAAGATCATGAAGATCTAGGCCTTCAGCAACCAAGCCCTGAGATGCAGAGATTGGGGATTGGGATGCCATAACATTCCGTCCTCCTGGGACAGGAGATCTGGAGCACACCCTAACTCCAGAGAGGGAGCTTGAGAGAGATGTAGAAGGAGAGGGTACCACACTTGTCGTGGCCAATGTGGAGCTATGAGAATCATACGGCCTCTGTCTCTCTGAAGCTTGAACAGGGTTTTGGGAATTAGGGAAATGGGTGGAAAGGCATAAAAGGAAGTCTTGACCCCAATGAAGGAGGAAAGCATCCCTGGCCTGAGAGCCCTGAGCGGGAATTCTGGAACAGAACCGGGGAAGTTTGGCATTCCACGGACTTGGAAAGAGGTCTATGTCCGGGGTTCCCCAAATTTGAAAAATCTTGGCCACCTGGTCTGCATGTAGAGACCATTCGTGTGGAAGCAGAACTCGACTGAGTCTGTCTGCCCAAGAGCTTTGGATACCTGGAAGATACACTGCCAGGAGATGAATCTGATGTTCTCTGGTGAGGGCCCATAGTCGCAAAGCTTCGTTGCAAAGCGACAGAGAGCCTGTTCCTCCCTGCTTGTTCACGTAGAACATGGCTACTTGATTGTCCGTATGAATGAGGACTGTCTTGTAGCTGAGCAGGGAGTGGAACACTCGAAGAGCAAGGAAGATTGCTCTGAGCTCTAAGAGACTGATGTGTAGGTGAGTCTCCTGTGGAGTCCAAGTGCCTTGGGTGGAGAGGTCCTGCAGATGAGCTCCCAAACCCATTGGTGAAGCATCTGTTATGAGAGTTGCCTGGGGTAAAGGTTGTTGAAATGGGGACCCCACCAACAGGTTTTGAATGGACTGCCACCATTGGAGGGACAAAATAAGGCGATTTGTGTTTGCTATTTTGTCCGACAGGCACCCTGATGCCTGGGTCCAATGAGTAGATAAAGTCCACTGGGCTGCTCTCATATGGAGGCGAGCATAAGGAACCACATGCACGGTAAATGCTATATGGCCTAGTAGTTGTAACACTTCTCGAGAAGTGAGAAGAGGCTTTAGCACTGCTTGAGAAGCTAACTGCACCATGCGAAGGCAATGGGTCTGGGGAAGATAGGCCCTTGCTTTTCTGGTATCCAGCAAAGCTCCTATGAACTCTAGAGACTGAGTGGGAGTTAGGCTGGATTTTGGGATGTTTATGACCAGACCCAAATACTGAAGGATATGCATTGTGCAAGATAGAGAAAACCTGGCCTCTGACTCTGATGGGGCTCGAATGAGCCAGTCGCCTAAGTAGGGGAAGACGAATATTCCTAGAGTGCGGAGAAATGCTGCTACCACAGCCATGCATTTCATAAACACCCTTGGAGCTGAGGCCAGGCCAAAAAGAAGCACCCTGTATTGGTAGTGCTTTCCTTGAAAAAGGAACCGAAGGAACTTTCTGTGAGTTGGATGGATGAGAACATGTGTACGCATCCTTGAGATCTAGAGAACAAAGCCAATCCTGACTCTGAAGGTATGGCAGCAGCGTTCCCAGAGAAATCTTGAATTTCTCTTTGAACAGGAATTTGTTCAATTCTCTGAGGTCTAAAATAGGTCTGTGTCCCCCTGTTTTCTTTGGAATAAGGAAATAGGGGGAGTAAAATCCTGTACCCTGTTGAGGAATGGGTACCTCTTCTATTGCCTCTTGGGCAAGAAGCATAGTGACCTCTTGATCTAACAGGTTGGTGAGAGAGGTCTGAGAATTGAACTGTCTTACCATTGTGGGAGGGGGCATGCAGAGAAAGTGAAGCTTGTACCCCTCTTTTATAATGGAGAGAGTCCAATGTTCTGCTGTTATCTGCCCCCATTTGGGGGCAAAGTGACACAACCTTCCTGGAATGGTGGAAGGTTCTGGTCCGTTGAGGGCCAGGAAGGCTAAGTTCTCTAGATGGAAGTCAAAGGCCTTGTAGAGGCTGAGACTGCTGAGACGGTTGAGGCTTAGCAGTCTTTGCTTTCCTTTGTTTAGGTGGTTGCTGACTCTTTCGGGCAGGCTGACCTGCAGAACGTCCCTGCTGAGAATAAGAGGGATAAAACCTCTTCTTTTTGGAGAATAATGGTTTCTTGAAAAATTTCTTCCTTGCAGGATCAACTGTGGCTTTGGATAATCTATCCAAAGTGGAGTTGTCAGCATCCAAATCATTGGCTCTCTCTTGCCAATTTTTGCCGAATAGATTCTCACCTGTACAAGGGATATTGCCCAGTTTGTCCTGCACCCAGAGCTCCAAATCGGATGCCTGGAGCCAGGCAATTCTAGGTGCACCTATGGCAATGGCAGAAGTTCTGCTTATGCACTCAAAACAGTCAAAACCTGCATGATTGACAAACTTAGAAACATCCTGGGCATGCTTAACCAGTGTGAGAAAGTCCTGCCTCTTATCAGGCTCAAAATCTCTAAATCTCCTGTGATTTCCTTAAGGAACATTCCCATATATAAAATATAGGAACTGATCCTGGCAGAAAGCATGGAAGCCTGGAAAGTATGACGTCCAAAGGCATCCAAAGTTCGACACTCACGTCCTGGAGGATTAGAAGCATGCCTCTTTGCACTCTGATCCTTCTCATAGCTGATTCCACTACAATAGAGTGGTGAGGAAGCTGAGTCTTCTGGAAGCCAGGACACGGAGGTACTCAATACATGGTATCCAGTCTACGAGAGTGAGAAGAGGTGGTAAGAGGCGTTTCCCACATTCTTAACATGAGATCATGCAAGATCTCATGGATAGGCAAAGTAGCTGCCTCCTTAGAAGCCTTGGGATATTGTATAATCTCCAACTCCTTTGCCCTGGGCTCTGCTTCAGGAGCCACAGTAATGGAAAGACTTCGAGCCACCTCCCTGATAAAATCCTGAAAGGAGATATCTTCTGGAGGAGACATCCTACGTTTAGGAGAGGAAGGCTCCTCCGGGACAAGTACTCCGGTACCGACAGTGCTGTCAGAAACCTCAGACTCCTCCGAGGATTCGAAGTACCTTCTGTCCGGATGCTCTTGTAGATTACGATACCCGTACCGACCGAAGTCGGTGCTGGGGGGAATCAGTACCAGTGTATCGGTACCGGAAGGCATAACATGACTGGGTGCCGGCAATGCAGACACCGATGTCGATGCTGTCGGTACCAGTACCGATACCGGTGCCAGAGTTGGTACCGGTACCAGTTGGACTGTCTGACGCAGTTCCGAGGGTGTCGATGCCGCAAAGAGAGCCGCCAGACTGCGTTCAATAGCCAGAAACCTCTGGTCTATTGACGCTGCCGATGCCTGGGTGTCGATACTGGAGAAAGCAGCTGGTACCCCAGAGCATGGCACCAGTAGTTCTGCCGAGGTTGAGGCCTCGAGAACATCCTGGAGCCCCGATAATGCTTTGGAAGCCGAAGCCTCCCGCCGGGGCAATTTTGCCGGTACAGAACCCTCAAGGGCAACGCCAGAGGCATCTCGATGCTTGGAAGGAGATCTACCCTTTTGAGGATCAGCCAGATTTATGTTTAGTTACCTGAGATCCATAGGAGGAAGACAAAGCCATGGAAGACGTCGATGCCAGAGTCTGCATCGGAGGGAAAAAGGGTGCTGAGCTTAGCAGCTCCGTTTTGTCAACCCCTCTTGGACATCATGGCACAGGCCATACACTCCGAAATGGAGTGGTCAGGACCTAAACATTTAAGGCAGCACTCATGGGTGTCGGTGACGGAGATGGTACCGCCACACTTGGTGCACTTCTTGAAACCCGAAGCGGGTTTTTCCATAGTAAAGGAAATTTTGGGCCTAAGGCCCAAAATGGCACGAGCACCTGAAGAGGAAAGGTTTGGAAAAAAATATATTTTTTTTTTTTTAAAGAAAGAAAGAACGAACCAGTGGTACTGGTATAGCATCGAAGGAAGGCAGACGCGACCACAAAAAATAAGGAGAATAGGAAAAATTTTCTGCGGTGACAGGAAAACGACCTGCTGGCTCCGCGGAAAACGAAGAACTGGAGAGAGGCAGTTGGGAAAGGCGGGAAGGCAGCACGCAGGCGCTGTGGGATGCTCCCAAAAGCTTTCTAATTGGACGCTGGGGAGCGTTCCCACACAGGCTCCATCGGTACCGACGATACCCATATGTGAAGACTACATTCCTGCTTGTTCCTGGAGATTCACAGACTCTAGGAGCCTGCTGAGGACAGAACAGCGCCAGGCAATCCAACAGTCTTTTGATCTTCTCCTCTGGCAGGAAAACTCTGCCCATTTGAGTGTCAAAACATGCTCCCATAAACTCCAGTCTCTAGGAAGACAGCAGCTGGAACTTTCCCCAATTGATCATACAACCAAGGCTTTCACTCGGGACGCCACCAAGATGCTTCTGAAAGGGAAGGGGCTAGGATGAGCCAGTCATCCAGATATTGATGGATACAGATTCCTTGGTGCTGCAGCTGCCACCACCATGACCTTAGATTGCATCCTTGGTGTGGCAGATAGCCCAAAAGGGAGGGCTGCAAACTGATAGTGAGTGCCAAGCACAGCAAAAAAGCAGATTCTTTTGCTGATCTGCCTGGATCAGGATATGTAAATATGCCTTGCCCAGATACAGAGAAACCAAGAATTCCCCTCGGCACACTGCTTGAATCATGGAATGCAAGTGCTTGTTGACCCCATTGAGGTCCAGAATGGGCCACCAGGAAACATTTTTTTGGGCACCACAAAATAGATGGGGTATCTGCCCTGCCCCGTTCATGTGGGGGAAAAGGCACCATCGCCTTTAGGCATAGCAACTTGTCCAAGGTGGCCCGTACAGCGGCACATTTGATCACAGACCCACAAGGGGAGATGTGAAAGCATCCAGAATCAGCTCTTTGCATTCAAGGACATAGTTGAACTGAATGATGTCTAGCACCCAGTGATCCTTGGTAACCCAGGCCCATTCCTGAAAGAAAAGGCAAAGCCTGCCTCCCACTGGAGGAACCAGGGAATGGGCCCCAAACCTTCATAGTGCAGCCTGGGAGGGTCTTCCTATGGAAGGGACCGAGTTCCTGGGCCCAAGCACTTCACGAAAGGACTGAGAACGAGCCCAAAGCCCGGAAGCACACAAGAAGTAAGGTTTTCCAAGTCAGTAATGACTAAAGTCCCATGACTCCTGGGATTCCGGCCAGCAAGCCCTCTGTGAACGGGCAGACAATGACAAGAAAGGGGCACCAGCATGCTTCACAGGCCCCCTGGACCTGTCTTCTGGAAGGTGATAAGATTTCGTCTCACCCAGGTCTTTCACCAGCTTCTCCAAATTGGCTCTAAAAAGAAGATTCCCCTTAAAAAACAGTTGGGCCAACTGGGCTTTGGGAAGGGGAGTACACTGCTCAGTGCCAGAGCCAAATCCAATGCAGGGACACCGTCTTTAGGGCATCACCCCTGGCCACCAATGCACCAGGTCATACATGGCATCAGAAAGGAAAGCCATAGCTGAATCCAAAAGAGGGGTAGTATCATCCGGTGGAAGAGACTGAATACACCGAAGCAGGACTCAAGACATCAGACTGGCACATACCGCCAGCTGAAAAATAGCAGCCACTACGGCAAACTGGCTCTTCAATGATGAATCCATCTTACGGTCCAGAAAATCCTTTAATGCCGAACCGCCTTCCACAGGAATGATGGTCTGTCTGGTAACTGACCTGCGCATCTACTGGGAAATACCAAATCACTCAAACAAACTCCTTCTCGAGGAGTGCATAGATCTTCTTATACACTCTTGACCCTTTAGGTGGGGAGTCGGGAGAGTCCCACTCTCTGGGAACAGGAAGGCAGTAGTGGATTTCCGCCCTCCTTGAAGGAATGGGTGTACCTTCAACTCCTGCTTCATGCCGGACGCATCAGTCACATTCAAGGCGGATGAGACCCCAGCAATCAATGCCATCAGATCCTCCTTAGGGAATAGGTGGATCACTCCAGCTTCTTCACAAGCTTCTGAAGGCGAGAGTATTTCTTCATCCACGTCAGAGCCCAGTACTGAGCCATCTGAATCCAAGTCATAGTCAAATTCTTGAACAGCTTCCAGCTGTTCCTCATCTCCAGGGCACATCCCTTGCTGGAGGCACTTAGCCAAAAGCAATCCAACAGGGTTTCCAATCTTAAACTGCCCCGCATGAGGCTGCAAGGTCCGAAATTTCCATGCCAGGACCAGGCCCTACTGCAAAAAGAAAAGAATTCCGGTGAGGACAATCCAGAGTCCAGAAGCTCTTCTCATGGAAATGACCCTCCAACACCAGGAGACACAGGTGTCACAGACCCCATAGAAGATGAGGAACGGCTCACAGAACGGTCACTGGACCCTCTGGCCGGATGAATATTCTTACCCATATTGCCATCCGTCACCTCCTGCTATGAGACAGGAAAGGCTGGACAAACTTTATCCCCCGGCTGAGAGAGGGTGAGCAGGCTCTCCAGGGGCGATTCAGAAGCTGCCATGCAAGAATAGCAGAGTCCAGAATCCAGAGAAGAGGCACCTCGCTTGCCACAGGTCAAACAGTTTCCATGAAGAAGACAGAGTTAAGGCAACTCACAACAGCACGTGCTAAGGCCATGGTGGCCCGAAGGTGTGAGTTAACTACGCTTTTACTGCGGCACATGTTAACTGCACTTGCACTGCAATGCACTAGGGTAGGAAGGGGCATTGGAGCTGCTTGGGTGGAATACACATACAAACCACATGGCTTCCAGGTGCACAATAGGAGAAAATGCTACTAACGTGTGCAGAAAATGGCAGGAAACCCTCATACCGCCCAACGATTGCCAGCAGTCTACCCCGAATTGTGTCCCAGGAAGACAGAATCGGAAGCCCCCAACAAGGACAATGATGAGATCAAGCCTTGGTATTCACCCCGAGAGCCCTAGGCAGAGAACCTGTGCCAGGCTCAGTTATACTCCCCTGAAACTGTTTTATTGGCTTTTTCAGCACTATGTTTAAGGTGGCCGGCAGGTAGATCTCTCTGAGAGCCTTCTGCAATCTTCAGGAGAGAGCAGGGAGAAAGAGAGGAGGAGGGCGGGGGCACTGAGGTTGTATGAGGCTGCTGCACTCTTCCAGATCCTTTCAATTTCTGGCTGTTCAACAGGCTCTTATCATGATAAGAGCACGGAGCTGAACCAAATTTTCCCTCCTCCTATGGCTACCAAAAAGATTACAGTCTAGTGGAGCCTCCCACGTCATGCTCAAGTAAGAGAGTACCCGCAAGACATTCGTTCACAAGCGTTTAATCAATTTTTTCCTTTCAATCTTGAGATTTTCTTCAGAGAGGAGAAAATCCATTCACCATCTGCTGGAGACAAAGAAATACTGAAGAGACTTCTGGTGGCTGAGGCGAATAGAGGCACAGGAGTGATGTTATTGAAACCTGGGCTTTTCATTGGTTCTTTGTCTCCACCAATTTGCTGGTAGGGGAACATAATCCACTTGTCTGTACTGGTCTAGCAGGACAACATGGAATAAATAATAGAGAAAGAAAGGGAAACTAGCAAACAAGCAGACAGGAGACCAAGAGAGAAGGGGGGCCTGGACTCTGACTTGCTACTTCACCCCCCCCCCCCCTCAGGGACCCCATAGGGTCCTCCTTTCCACTCTCTGGGTCCACCAGGGCTGGAACCTGTGGGGAGCAGTACTGGACATAGGGCAGCTGTTGGCTCAAGAAGAAAAAGGTGTACCTGAGCTCCAAGCACATGATGGGCCTAGAGGTCTCAATTTCACAGGACAATCATCTGGGCCAGGGGAGACAAGCCTATCTACACTGCTGCACCAGTTCAAATACCTTACCACCTGCTAGAGACAGACAAATACTACTTCTCTCAGTGCTGCATCAATTGATACATTACTGAAAGTTGCTCTAATCTGCCTCCACTTGCAGGCTGGGGAGCATAACCCACTCCTTGGGACTGGTCTAATAGAATAAGAAAAAACAATTTGGTTGAGATATACTGTTCAAGCTGAAGTATAATTTCTTTCATGTACACAACATAAGGGGGAAATTTTATAAAATATTTTTACACAAAAACTATTTTATACATGTAAAAAGTCTTTTATAAAATTACCCCACAGGTGGGGGACGTGTCTAAGATGGTGCTGTAGCAGCACAAGCACATGTCAGATCTTACCTGGATGGCCCAGAGAAAGAGGAAAAAGAAGGCTACATCCCTGACCGTAGACCCTGCCGGAAAAGTGCCAAGCCTAGTGAAAACCAGTCACATGCATACCTATGTGTTGTGTGGATCCTCCACCTCAAACCCCATCACAAGCTCACTAGAAATGACAAGTTCAGACAGATGCCTATCACCTTCCTTAGTGGAAATTAATTTATCTTTCAGCGGGCCTGAGGCACCAAAATGAACGAAGTGTTTGGAACAGCAGTTGGCGATGTCTGATGACTATGTGCTGGTTGGCACAGGAGCCCAGATGGAGCCCCAGCATGACGCCTTCAGAGCGTCAAACCAACAAACAATGGAGCAGTGCTTCGAGCATGAAGCTGTGGGTAGTGTGAATGTGGAGGAACAGCAGAAACCACCCCAGAAATTTGACGAGTCAAGTTGTGAGTGCATTACCACAATTACATTCTTTTTCCTCTGATTTTCAGCGCCCTGCAATAGATAATCATGATGCGCTATCGGACGCCATTTCAACCATGCAGAGGTTTCTTTCATTTCAAATACAGGGTTTATCTTACATTTTCAACAAGCTTCTAGTGATTGTCAACATTGTAAATAGCAATTGGGAATGCATGAAAATAATGTATCTGGTTTAGAGCAGAGTCTTGAAGCTTGAAAACAGTGAAGCTTTCATGATAAAGGATAATTTAAGTAAGACTAGAAAATCTGAATTTCAGCCACATGAATTTTGCCATATA
The DNA here is from genome assembly GCA_033557465.1 of Ichthyophis bannanicus. NCBI lineage: Eukaryota > Metazoa > Chordata > Amphibia > Gymnophiona > Ichthyophiidae > Ichthyophis > Ichthyophis bannanicus. The sequence goes on along the minus strand of CM066032.1, from coordinate 1,510,023,763 downwards.
CAGTATGTTCAAGAAATAACTGACTGAAATCTTGAAAGATTCAAAATCTTCTTCTCTTCCTATTACTAAGATTTAGTACCTTCTTCAGATTAGGAAGCATGAAGCGTGTGAAAGTCAGACCCCAGATCTTTAAGTTTTATAGCCTTGAATTGACTGATTTACTCAGAAATACTCTTCTTCCGTTTGCCCTGAACCAAGGTTAATTTTTTCAAGCATTGTCATAAAAAGTCTATGGGATGTAAAATAAAGATATTCCCAGACATTTCACGTAAAATCCAGAACAGGAGATACCAATTCCTAATTGACAAAAATTACCCAGTTGGGGGCTACAATATCAGTGTAAAATGTTTTATTGTTTTTGAGCCCTCTCAAATTTCTGTGCTTATTTCAAAGTAAGGTTGTTTTGCCTGTTTCACTGCCACCAAGATAGGATCTCGGGCTTGGACTATACTAGACAAAGGATTGCTGCCCTCCGCCATCTTTCTTTTCCTTTTTTCTTTTCTTCATGATAATCCAACATTTCTGTACCCCCTATAATTTGTGGGCTGATTCTGATAAAATTCCTTTTTTATTATACTTTTTATTTCCTTTTCTGAAATTGATAATTACTGCTGTATTTATGAACAAGTGCCAAAAGGTACAAGTGTAAAATTACACATGGTGAGAAAATGTGAGATGTGTTCTTGTGCACAGCATAGGTGGAGTCGCAAAGTACATAGATTCTTTATAAAATACGTGCAGTCACACAGATCATATATGCATGTACATTTACACTAGTTCCCGAACTGCTGTAAATCTCTATGGCTTCAATCTAGCCAAAATTTATATTGGTTTACCCTTAGTATTTTATAGTCATAATGTCTCTTACTCTCTTAATCTTGGTGACTTGTTATAAAATTCCCCCCAAATCTTTTCATCTAAAGTTAATGTTATTGAATGAGACCTTTAATATAAGCATATACATAAATGAAAAAGAACCAGAATTCCTTGCAACTGTGTTTAAATGTTGAACCTTGAAAGAAGGACTACTTACCTAAAGGATAACAGTTTCTTTGTGCAGGTTTTAACATAGGGGGCAAAAATACATTTCATCCCACAGAAAGAAAGGTATGTATTGAGTTTATATTTTAAAGTATTTTTGCCTCAGTAAAATATTTATAAACATATATACTTACTATTGATGGGCATGGGTAAAGACCACTATCAAGTAATATGTTTTCAAGAAGGTCTTGATCTGCAATAGAACAAAAACAATTAAGCTTCCTTAAAACAGATCAAAGCAAATTATAGCAAATCTCTGCCAACAATACAAAATTTTAACTGATCCCAAAAGTTATTAAACTGTGAGCCAGACTTTGTCAGAATAAAAAGGCAAATTCATAGTGCAACTAAGGATATTGTGAGGCCAAGTGGAAATTATTTTAAATAAAACTAACCAAATGAGCAAAACCACTATAGAAGTGAGATCTGAAAACTAAGCCCTAAAGACAGATGGGCAATCAAAATATTTGATATCTGCTCAAAAGTATTTCTTTACACCATCATACCTTCTTACCGTGGCAATTTCCCCAAATGGGCTAGTTTTGCGCAAACCATGAGTCATGAACCTCATTTCTAAGCGAGGATACGTGGAGTATGATCTCAGTCTCTCAAATTTACTGCTAATTCTCGGCATAGTACTTGCATCATGCCAGAGAGAGCCTCCTTCTGGAGTTTGTAAGATGTAACATGTATGGATACTTTATCAAGGTGTGTTTAGAAATGCTTCTTAATCAAGCCTGTGGCACCCAACCCAGTTACAGCATGCTCTTGCTCTATCAACACACCGATGTAGTTATTGGAAACACTTCTACTTAAGTAGACAAACTCCAAAGATTCTGTGGCAGTGCATTGGAAATGGACTTTAGAATACTGCATTTTCTAGTGGTTCAGACAACTTCCAATTTAATAAGGATAACAAAAGCCAAGAGTTAAATAAATAAATAAATAAATAATAAAATGTTGCTCACTTCTAACAGATGTTTCTGTAGACAGCAGGACTGATAAGGCACACAAGAAGGTAATGTCATCCGATGGAACTGCTCTCCCACAGTTCAGAACTCAGTGTAAAGTTCTAAAGTTTTTTGCTGATGATATCCAATTCATTGCATTTTTTGATCCCCCCTCTTTAGATATGCAGCCACGGAATTGTTCTTTAGCAGCTGTTTTGCACTGGCTCAAGTCGAATTGATTAAAACTAAATTTTAAAAAGTGCAAGGCCATGTGGCTTTCTGGACGGACGGATCCAATCACGTCAGATTCGACTTTGGAGGGCTCCACTTTACTGCTGTTTTCTTCACTAAAGACTTTAGGTTGTGTTTTTGATTCACGATTAACTTTTATTCCTCAAATATACGACACAGTGAAAGGTGTTTTTCTGTTTTTTTGTACAATTGGAGCTTTTCATTCAGCTTTGGATAAACCAGCCCTTACTACTTTGATACTCTCGTTGGTAGTTAGTAAGTTAGATTATGGTAACTCTCCTTAAAATGGTCTTCCTATGTAATCCATCCGTCTGCAAACAGTTCAAAATGTGGCTATCAAGCTATTTATATGCTCTAAACCATTTGACTATATTACCACCCCTCTTCAGTCTCATCACTGGCTGCCAATAGCTTTTCATACTAAATTTAAAGTTTTGTTAATAATCCATAAAATTTTCATTCAGGTTTTCTGCTTTATCTTTCAGATGTACTTATCCCCTATACACCTACAAGATCATTGTGTTTACATCATAATCCATTTGTGGTACCCTCTAACAATTGTGTGCGATGGGAATCTACACGATGGGAATCTACACGTCTGTCTGCATTTTTATTTCTTGCTCCCACTTTATGGAATTCAATTACTCTTTATACATGTCAAGACGCCTCTGAAGTCTTTCAAGAAGAATATTAAAGACTATTTTTTTTTTTTTAAACAAGCCTGAGGGGTGAGGGGCATCAATTACTGGGCTGCACCAAACTGTTTCCTTTCTTCCCCCTTTTAATATATTTTAAATATTTTGTTTTGAATTGTTTTTGTTTGAATTGCAAATGTCTTCATTTCTGTGCGCTAAAAGCGGTATATCATCAAGTGGAAACTAAACTAACCTAAGCATGCACAATGGTCTCCTTAGCATCTTGGTTAGTTCCAAAGCGCAAGAATGTAGGCAACTCTCAGGAAGATGAGCAGGACGACTGCTGAGAGAGGAGCTGCTACTGCTGGGAAGAAAGCAGCACCTGTAAGCATTTACATAATAAAAAATTTGCAAAATCTTGGAGAAAAGGAAATTCTTTGAGTTAAGCTAATAAAATCTGTGTCTATTTTAAAGTTCTGTTCTTTATTAAGACAGGGCATAGTGTAACAGGCAAACTTTCAGTTAGTGTTCTTTCCCATCTGCCCACCCCCCAGCTCCCAGCCACAAGCTTTCATTTATAGGCTCTTAAACCAGTGAAGAGGAAAGGAGGGAACTTTTTCACTTTCAGGTTTAACTATCTTCATCAACAAGTTATTGGGCCTTAGGAATAGATTAATTCTAGGTCCTTGCAGTTCATCTTGAGGTGAACATTCAACAAAGTCCCTAATGTATGATTATCTCCCAGATTGTGAGAAGTTTTATGTCTGCACTATGTGTAAACAGGAGTGGAGGAGTAGCCTAGTGGTTACAGCAGCTGCATAGTACCCAGAAGATCAAGGGTTTGCTTCCCACTGGCACTTCTTGTGACCTATGGCAAGTCACTTTACCCCCCACTGGCACTTCTTGTGACCTAGGGCAAGTCACTTTACCCTCCATTGTCTCGGAAGAAAAGGCTGGCAATCTACTTCTGGTGATACATTGCCAAGAAAACCCAGAGGTAGCTGGGTTGCTATGAGTCAACACTGACTTAATGGCACTAAAAAAAAAATATGTAAACAGCTTGTTGCTCTCAGGGAACAAGTCCGATCTCTGGGGATTAGAGTAGCCGACTTGGAGGAGTGGAGGTAGACAGAGTGGTATATAGATGAGACGTTCAGGGACATAGGGTAGAAATTAGACCTTGCCTGCTAATTTTCTTTCCTCGAGTCCCTTCAGTCCTGTCTAGATGTGTGGGTTATGCTCTTTCACCAGCAGATGGAGACTGAGAACCACTGGTTTGATGATGTCACCCTATAAGGAACTGTGCAACTCTATTCATACCAATATTTCTCAGACTCCAGCAGATGGAGGTGGGCTTTTTGTGCAGTCTGGACTCTATTGTAGATTGGGGAGGGGGAAAGAGAGAAAGGAATGTGAGTCGGCTCAGCTCCGCAGAAGGCCCAGTGCTAGGGAATCTGGCATTTAGTTAGCCCTGGAGTGTACAACATGGCGTTCTGGATCTCTCCCCCTTAAACCTCCACCTTTCCAGTTTAGGATGACCTTTTTTGGGACCCAGTTTAGGATGACCTTCCCTAGGACCCTGCTCCTTCTCCCAAACCTTTGGGAGAGGTCCCAGGGAAGAGTTCTGTGGCAGTGTGCTGGCCCTTTAAGTTTAAACTAATAGAAAAAAAAAGTTCAACAGAACTGCGACAACAAGGGAACACTGGCAGCACTTTTCCAGAGCAGCGTAGCTGGCCGACATTGTTGAATGGGCTGCGCTGGTACAGGTGAAGGGGCCAGACCAGATTACTGTGAAACAGGTCCTGTAAAGGAGCGGCTTCTCATGCTAGTGGGCCATATGGCATTTGCAGCCTGCGGCAGCTGCTAGAGTCAACTCTCGGTCACCAATTTCTGCCGTGGCTATAGAGCATGAAGGCTGAGCAGTAGAGAAGCAGCTCTGGAGATGCCAAAAGGAAGATCCATGGTCCCCAAGAAGCAAATTGGTGCTGTGGCAGAGTTCCCCTCAGCCGTAGCAGACCATAGTTTTGTTGGGACGCATTGCTATGTTGACAGAGGCCACAGCTGGATTGGGGGAGCCATCTGGAGACCCGATTCCACCCCGGAAGACCCAATGCCTTGGCGGACAAGGTCGATTACACCCAGTGGGGGATCACTGGGGATCAAGGGGTGCTTGTTCCCACTAATTTGTTCTCCTATTGCACCAGGCCTTCTGCATGAAGCAATGCCTGGTGCAGGGGTCTCCTCAGTTCACAGCTTTTGGAGTGAGGCGGAAGAGCTGTGGACCATGGCAGGAGGGCCATCCAAGCCTGTCTTCAAACACCAGTTAAAGTGGGACGAGGATTGGGGAGGAGCATTGTTCTGTTCTCTCGGGAGTAACAGAAGATCTCTGGAGGGGCCATCTAATTAGTGGGATAGCCTCTCAGGGGATGAGCTCAAGGAATTTGAGTTTCTGACTAAGTGGGAGGGGATCCTATGACTATCCGGGTTTTCCACAGAGAGGAATTGACAGTGCTCATCTCTCAGATGTTGCTCTTAATATCTCTAAGGTTTCCCCTGCAGGGGGACCGGTGAAGGATCCATTGCTGGAAGGTATCTGTAAATCACATAAATCCTTCCCGCATCATAGGATCATAAAGGATATGATTTCGACTGAGTGGGAGTCACCAGAGGCTGGCCTGCAGGTCAACCGCTCCATTGAGCATTTGTACCCCATTCCTCCAGAGGAGAAAAAACTTTTGCGGCTTCCAAAAGTGGATGTGCTGGTTTTGGCAGTTACCAAAACAAAAATAGTGGTGGAAGGAAGAGCAGCACTGAAGGACACCCAGGACTGCAAAGTACAGACCTTGTTGAAACAGTCCTTCGAGGTTTCCACTTTGGCCTTATAGGCATCTACTTGTGGTGCCTATATAGCTCGGCCATGTTTGAGGTGGGCTCTGACGTTGCCCATGGACAAGCAGGAAAAAAAATCCTTACAGTGGGTATGGAGATGACAGACCCTAACTTTACTGGGTCATAAGAAACCAAAAGCTGGATGAACTTTCTAAGGGGTTTTATCCACTCCAAATAATAAGCTAAGACTCTTTTACAGCCAAACATGTGCGGCACAGCTGTCTCTTTGTGAAAATGGGGTATTATGAAAAAATGTTGGGAGGATGACTGACTGATTAAGATGGAAGTCCAACACCACTTTTGAAAGGACATGGGATGGGCAATCTTGTATAAAGTGGATGAACTACTAAAGTCTGAAGCTCACTCTGTGAGCTGAAGAGACTGCCACCAGAAATAAGACCTTCTAGGTCAAAAATCTCAAACAGGAATTGAGCAGCTTGAAAGGAGCTGTCATTAGCTGTGTTAAAACCACACTGAGGTCTCAAGACACTGAGGTGGCTTACAGGGAGGGAATGAGAAGATGCAAGCTCTGCATGAAGCCAATAACCAAGGGTTGTACAGAGATGAATTTACCTTCTACCCGATGATGGTAAGCTCCAATTATGCAGGAGTGAACCCTTACAGAGTTGGCCTTTCCAGACTCAGACAGATGTAGAAGATATTCAAGCAGTGTTTGTGTGGAACAGGCGAAAAAAATCTATAGACCGTTCCACACACCAGATGGAGTGGAGGAGTGGCCTAGTGGTTGGGACAAGGTACTTCGGGCCGGAAGGTCGGTGGTTCAAATCCCACTAGAGGACAGCAACCTTGGGCCGGAAGGACTGGGGTTTCTACTCCCACAGGTTCTCCTTGTGGTCTTGGGCAAGCCACTTAACCCTCCATAGCCCATGTTCCCTGTAAAATAGTTATCTCCAAGTTATAATGCCCTGTTCAATGTAATTTCAGTTTGTTCAATGTAAACCGCACTGATGCAGAATAGCGCGGTATATAAGAGAATTAAATAAATAAAATAAAATAGCAAACGTCTTCCACTTGAAAGCTTAAGACCTTCTGATTGAGGTCCTTCTGAACACCAAAAGGACACTGGTGACACCAACTGGCAAATCGAGAGCAGGCAAAATTAACCTCTCTATACCCAGGCTGTGAAGTCTAGGGACTTGATGTTGGGATATAACATTGCCCCATTCTCCTGCGATATCAGATCTGGTGCTTGCTCTAGCTATATTGGATCCTGGATGGAGAGTTCCAAAAGTAGAGGGAATCATGGTTGGCGGGGCCAATAAGGAGCAATGAGAATCATTGTTCCTGAATGTTTTGAGTTTCAGGAGGATCTTGGCAACAAGAAATTTTGGAGGATATGCATACAGAAGACCCTCCCCACAATAGAGGAGGAAAGCATCCAAGCCTAATTTGCTGTGTGACCCTACCCTGAAGCAGAACTAGGCACCTGGGCATTCTGGGGAGTGGCAAAGAGATCTATTGAGGGGGTGCCATTTGTGAAATTGAATACTCTTCCAGAGTATTCTGTTTGCCAGGTAAATAAGTGGCTCTCAGCTCCATCCTGTGACAGATGGCAAAGTTCCACAATCTGACCATTTCCCAACATAAAAGGTATGACTCCATTCCTCCCTGCTTGTTGATGTAGAACATGGTGACCTAATTGTTGGTCTGAATTAGAACAATTTGGTTTGGAAACCAATCTTGGAAAGCCCTCCGAGTATTTGCTATTGCTCTTAATTTCAAGACGTGGATCTGATAGAGACTTTCTTGGAGGGACCAATTCCCCCGAGTGTGGAAGCCATCGAGATGAGCTTCCCATCCCAATTTGGATGTATCTATTAGATGTTTTTGATGGGGAAGGATTTGAAAGGCCAGACCTTTGGCCAAATTGTCTTGGATAGTCCACCAGGTTAGAGACTAAACTAGTGGATGAGTAGTAGACAGAAAGTCATTGAGCTTCTGATGGCTTGAGTTCACTGAGTGCTGAAGGTCCATTGAGCCTGTCTCATATGACGATGTGCCAAGGGCATTATATGAACAGTTCAGGCCAATAGCCTCACCGTCTCAGCATGGCACAAGCTGCCGTCTGCTGATTCTTTTGAAGCTCTTGCACTATTGCTACCAATTTAAATAATCTGTTGTGTGGGAAGAAAGCCTTTGCTTGAGTCATGTTGAGCAGAGCTCCGATAAATTCCAAGTGTTGGGAGGGACAAAGGTGAAATTTTGGATTGATCTGAAACCCCAGAGTTCCTTCTGGGCTGGTGCTCTTGAGCAGCCAATTGTCCAAGTAGGGAAAACCATGCACTCCCAGCCTGTGTAGAAATGCTGCTACTATGGTGAGGTATTTTGTGAAAACCAAGGAGCTGACATGAGTCTAAAGGCAGTACAAGGCACTTACTGAAAGTGTCACTTTAATACAACAAATCTGAAATACTTCCTGTATTTGGATGTGGGAATATGCATCCTTGAGATCCAGAGAGCATAGTCAATCTCCTTTTTTGTAAATAGAGAAGTAGGGTGGCTAAAGAAAAGACTAAACTTTTCCTTGACCAAATGGTTGTTCAGATCTTAGTTCTAGGATGGGATGGAATCTTCTCATCTTTTTGGTGACCAAGAAGTACCTTGAATAAAATCCTCATTCTTCTTGCCCTGATGGAACAGACTCAATTGCATATTTGTTGTGAAGGGTAGAAATGTATTCAAGAAGCAGTTACTGATGCTGGGGGTTTAAGAGATGGAACCCTCAGGAGAGAAGGGAGGAAATACGTTGGGAGTTTGAATAGATATAACTTGTAGCCTTTCTGGATAATTTGCAAAAACAAGAGTCAGAGGTTAAGGGGCCACCTCTGAGCAAAGAGAGTGAGTCTTCCACCAACAGGTAAGTTCTCCTCCAAAATTACACGTAGCGAGGCAACGCTCTGCAGGAAACAGTGAAAACCCCGCCCCCGGTCCTTGCTTGGATGCAGGGATTCTGTCCTGTCTTGGTTTTCTTCCTATGTCTCTCAACGCACTTTTAATGTTTGTGCTGGTGGATCCTCCTCTATTGCTATCCCCCTTTCAGTCAGTGCACCCCAGGGCTCTGTCTTGGACCTCTCCTTGTCTTTCTCTACACGCAATCCCTTGGTGCACTCATCTCTTCCCATGGCTTTCAGTACCATCTCTATGTTGATGGCTCTATCATCTACCTCTCTGCAGCTGAAATCTCTCTAAGAATCCAGGTCCGGATCTCTGCCTGCTTATCTGACATTCCTGCCTGGATGTCTCACTACCATCTGAACCTAAACATGGCCAAAACTGAGCTCCTTATCTTTACCCCTAAGCCCACCTCCCTATTTCTGTGGATAAAGTATAGTTACTCACCTGTACCAGGTGATCTCCGGGAACAGCAGGAATTTAACCTTCACATATGGGTATCGTCGGTACCGACGGAGCCTGCGTGGGAACACGCCCAAGCTTCCAATAGGAAAGCTTTTGGGAGCATCCCACAGTGCCTGCATGCTGTCTTCCCGCCTTTCCCAACTGTCCCTCTCCAGTTGAGTTTAAAGCTGAGGGAAAGAGAGAGATAGAGAGATACAACTCCTAGGGGAGGTGGGTGGGTTGTGAAAACTAAATTCCTGCTGTTCCCGGAGATCACCTGTTACAGGTGAGTAACTATGCTATCTCCAGGAACAAGCAGGAATGTAGTCTTCACATATGGGGACTCCTCAGCTGCAGATGCCAGGGAGAAACCCCAGAAGTTGTGTGCCCTTGTGAAAGGGCTCCACTTCCCCACATGGATCTCTGGCATCCTACCAGGGATGGTAGGTTGGAGTTGATTAAGTATGGAACAGGTGTTAAAGAACAGCCTGACCAAACAAGGCATCCCGGCGGGAGTCCTTGTCTAAGCAGTAATGGGCTGTGAAGGTATGAACCGAGGCTCAAGTAGCTGCTCGACAGATGTCGTCAATAGACACAAAATGAAGATGAGCCATAGAGGTTGCCATGGCTCTAACATTCTGAGCTGTGACATGGCCTTCAAGAGGAAGGTTCTTACTCTCATAGGCAAAAGAAATACACTGTGCAATCCAGTTGGACAGTGTTCCTTTGGAGACTGGAAGTCCCAAATGACCAGGATCAAAAGCAACAAAGAGTTGAGTGGACTTTCTATGTTGCTGTGTCCTTTGCAAGTAAAAGGCCAAAGCCCTTTTACGGTCCAAAGTATGAAGATTCCTTTCTGCATTTGAGGCATGAGGCCTTGGGAAAAATACAGGAAGGCAAACAGCTTGGTTTAAATGAAAAGGTGATACCACCTTTGGCATAAAGTGTGGATGAGTCCTAAGGACTACCTTATGATGGAACCTTGTATAAGGAGGATCAGCCACCAATGCTTGCAATTCACTGATGCGATGTGTTGATGTGATTGCAATAAGAAAGATGACCTTCCACGAAAGGAATTTCAAAGAGGTAGTAGCTAATGGTTCAAAAGGCGGCTTCATGAGCTGCCCAAGAACCAGATTTAAGTCCCATGCCACCGGTGGTGGCTTAATGGGAGGCTTAGTTAAAAGAAGGCCTCTCATAAATCTCGCTATGAGAGGATGAGAGGAAATAGGTTGTCCATTTAGAGGCTTGAAAGAAGCTGCAAAAGCACTCAAATGAACTCTCACTGAACTGGTCTTAAGCACTGTATTAGACAAATGAAGGAGATACTCCAGTAATGATTCCAGAGGTATCGCAAGAGGGTCAAGACCCTTCTGCGAGCACCATATGGTAAAACTTTTCCACTTGAAAGCATAAGAGTGTCTTGTGGAAGGTTTCCTGGAAGCATAAAGGATATCCTTTACCTGCTGAGAAAGGTTAAGACCATGAAGTTCTAGGCTTTCAGCAACCAGGCCCCGAGATGGAGAGACTGGGGATTAAGGATGCCACAGCATCCCGTCCTCCTGAGAAAGGAGATCTGGAGCAGATCCTAACTCCAGAGGCGGAGCTTGAGAGAGATGTAGGAGCAGAGGGTACCATATTTGCCATGGCCAATGTGGAACTATGAGAATCATATGACCTCTGTCTCTCTGAAGCTTGAACAGGGTTTTGGGAATTAGGGGAATGGGTGGAAAGGCATACAGGAAGTCCTGGCCCCAATGGAGGAGGAAAGCATCCCTGGCCTGACAACCCTGAACCGGAATTCTGGAACAGAACCGGGGAAGTATGGGATTCAGTGGACTTGCAAAGAGGTCTATGTCCGGGGTTCACCAAATCTGAAATCTTTTGGACACTTGGGTCTGCATGGAGAGACCATTCGTGTGGAAGCAGAACTCGACTGAGTCTGTCTGCCCAAGAGTTTTGAATGCCTGGAAGATACACCACAAGGAGATGAATCTGATGCTCTCTGGCGAGGGCCCATAGTCGCAAAGCTTCATTGCAGAGCGACAGAAAGCCTGTTCCGCCCTGCTTGTTCACATAGAACATGGCTACCTGATTGTCCGTTTGAACTAGAACTGTCTTGTAGCTGAGCTGGGTGTGGAATACTCGAAGAGCAAGGAAGATTGCTCTGAGTTCCAGGAGACTGATGTGTAGATAGGTCTCCTGTGGAGTCCAGGTACCCTGGGTAGAGAGGCCTTGCAGGTGGGCTCTCCAACCCACCTGTGAGGCATCTGTTGTCAAAGTGACTTGGGGTGGGGGTTGTTGGAAAGGGAACCCCACCCTACCCACACGATCTAATAACTAGACTCAGCAGAAGTGTACATGTCTATGTCCACCCAAATCATTAATTGTTGTCCCTGGTGATGGCCCCACCCTGTAAAATACTACCCCCCCCCCCCCCCTCATGTTATGTGTTACACCGCTTTGACCCGGTGAAAAGCGGTATATAAATGCAGTTAAATAAAATAAAAATAAATAAAAACCCCACCAAAAGGTTTTGGGGAGACTGCCACCATTGGAGGGACAAAATAAGACGATCTGAGTTTGTTATTTTGTCTGACAGGCAACCTGATGCCTGAGTCCATTGAGTGAATAAAGTCCACTGGGCCGCCCTCATATGGAGGCGAGCATAAGGATCCACATGCACGGTGGATGCCATGTGGCCTAGCAACTGTAACATTTCCCGAGCAGTGAGGTGAGGCTTTAGCACTGCTTGGGAAGCTAACTGCACAATGCAAAAGCAGCGGGGCTGTGGAAGATAGGCCCTTGTCTGTCTGGTATCCAGCAGAGCTCCTATAAACTCTAGAGACTGAGTGGGAGCAAGGTTGGATTTTGGAAAGTTTATGACAAGTCCCAAATACTGAAGGATGCGCATTGTGCGAGAGAGAGAAATCCTGGCTTCTGGCTCTGAAGGGGCTCGAATGAGCCAGTCGTCTAAGTAAGGGAAGACAAATATTCCCAGGGTGCGAAGAAATGCTGCCACCACAGCCATGCATTTTGTGAACACTCTTGGTGCCGAGGCCAGGCCAAAAGGAAAAAAACCCTGTATTGGTAGTGCTTCCCTTGAAATAGAAAGCGAAGGAACTTTCGATGAGTTGGATGGATGAGAACATGAGTGTACTCATCCTTGATATCTAGAGAACAAAGCCAATCCTGACTCTGAAGGTATGGCAGCAGAGTTCTTAGAGAAATCATTTTGAACTTCTTTGAACAGGAATTTGTTTAATTCTCTGAGGTCCAAAATGGGTCTGTGTCCTCCTGTTTTCTTTGGAATAAGGAAATAGGGGGAGTAGAACCCTGTACCCTGTTGGAGAATGCTTCTTGCCCAGGGGGCAATAGAAGAGGTACCCAAAGTGACCTCTTAACCTAACTGGGCGTTGAGAGAGGTCTGAGAATTGAACTGTCTTACCATTGTAGGAGGGGGCATGCTGAGGAAATGAAGCTTGTACCCCTCTCTTACAATGGACAGAGTACAATTTTCTGCTGTTATCTGCCCCCATCTGGGAGCAAAATGACATAACCTTCCTAGAATGGTGGAAGGCTCTGGGCCGTTCAGGGCCAGGAAGGCAAAGTTCTCTAAATAGGAGTCAAAGCTCCTGTGGAGGCTGAGTCTGCTGAGCCGGCTGAGGCTTAGCAGCTTTTGTTTTTCTTTGCCTAGGTTGTTGCTGCTGTCCCTTTTGGGCAGGCTGACCTAAACGATGCCCCTGCTGGGTATAGGTGGGGTAAAACTTCTTATTGAAGAATGGTTTCTTGTAGGATTTTTTCCTTGCAGGATCAGCTGTAGATTTAGACAATCTATCCAAGGTGATATTGTCAGCATCTATCTCATTAGCTTTTTCCTGCCAATTCTTGCCAAAGAGATTCTCTCCTGTGCAAGGAATATTCCCCAGTTTATCCTGTACCCAAAGTTCCAAGTCACATGCCTGGAGCCAGGCAATCCTACGAGCGCCTATGGCAATAGCAGAGGTTCTGCTTATGCACTCAAAGCAGTCAAAGGCTGCACGATTTTCCTACTTGGAAACATCCTAAGCATGTTTGACAAGGGCAAGGTAATCCTGCCTCTTATCATCAGGAAGGAGAGGGCTCATAAGCTCTAAATCTCCCATGACCTCCTTAAGGAACATTCCCATATATAATATATAGGAACTGATCCTAGCAGAAAGCATGGAAACCTGGAAGGTTCAACGTCCAAAGGTGTCAAGAGTCCTACACTCACGTCCTGGAGGATTAGATGCATGTCTTTTTGCACTCTTGATCCTTCTCATAGCTGATTCCACCACCATGGAATGGTGCGGTAGCTGAATCTTCTGAAACCCAGGACAAGGAGGAACTCGATACATGGTGTCGAGCCTTAGAGAGTGAGGAGAAGTAGTTAGAGGTATTTCCCACATCCTTAACATGAGGTCATGCAAGATCTCATGAATAGGTAAGGTAGCTGCCTCCTTGGGAGCTTTAGGGTATTGCAGGATTTCCAATTCCTTTGCCCTAGGCTCTTTTTCAGGAGCCACTGTGATGGAAAGACCTCGAGCCACATCTCAGATAAAATCCTGAAAGGACATATCCTCTGGAGGAGACATCCTACGCTGAGGAAAAGAAGAATCCTCAGGAAGAAGTACTCTGAAGACTCTGAAAACTCTGCCGATAGCAAAGTATCTCCGATTCGGGTGATCGTGCAAGGCACGGTACCGGAACCGATCGAAGTCAGCATCGGAGGGGTCTGGTACTGACTTGTCGATACCGGATGGATAAGCATGACTCGGTCCCGGTAGAATAACTGCCAATGTCGATGCAGTCGGCACCGGTACCGAAGTCGGTGTCAGTACTGGTTGAATTGTCTGAAGCGGATACAGGGGCATCGAGGCTGTGAGAAGAGCCGCCAGACTGCATTCAATAGCCAAGAATCTCTGGTCTATCGACACTGCCGATGCTTGGGTATCGGTACCGGATGACGCAGCCGGTACCCCAGAGCATGGCACCAGTAGTTCTGCTGAGGCTGAGGCCTCAAGAACACCCTGGAGCCCCGTTAGTGCTTTGGAAGCCGAAGCCTCCCACTGGGGCAATTTTGCCGGTACAAGTCCCTCAAGGGCAACGCCAGAGGCATCTCGATGCTTAGAAGGAGATCTACCCTTTGAGGACCGGCCAGATTTATGTTTAGTTACCTGAGATCCATGGGAGGAAGACGAAGCCCTGGAAGACGTTGATGCCACAGACGCTGCATCAGAGGGAAAAAGGGTTCTAAGTTTAGCAGCTCGGTTTTGCCGGCCCCTCTTCGACATCATCCCACAGGCAACACTCCAAAATAGAGTGGTCAGGACCTAAACATTTGAGGCACCACTCATGGGTGTCGGTGACGGAGATGGTACCGCCACACTTGGAATACTTTTTAAAACCCGAAGCGGGTTTTTCTATTTTAAAGGAAAAGTTGGGCCTAGTGCCCAAAATGGCGCGTGGCACCTGAGGAAAGAATACCTGGAAAAGACTCCAAAGGTGGTTTTTTTTTTTTAAGAAAAAAGAAAGAAGAACCGGCAGTACTGGTGTAGCGTCGAGGGAAGGCAGACACAACCACAAAAAAGAATAAAAGGGAATATTTTCTGCAGTGACAGGATGTGCGACCTGTCGGCTCCGCGGAAAAAGAACTGGAAAGGGACAGTTGGGAAAGGCGGGACGGCAGCACGCAGGCGCTGTGGGATGCGCCCAAAAGCTTTCCTATTGGACGCTGGGGAGCGTTCCCGCACAGGCTCCGTCGGTACCGACGATACCCATATGTGAAGACTACATTCCTGCTTGTTCCTGGAGATTACTTTACTCCTCCTTATTCCTAGACTCACAACCTTGGGGTTATCTTTGACTCCTCCCTCTCCTTTTCCACATATATACAAAAGATAGCTAAAACCTGTCATTTCTCTCTCTATAACACTGGCAAAATTCATTCATTCCTTTCTGAACACACTACAAAGACTCTCACCAATTCTCTAGTTGCCTCGCGTCTAGGCTATTACAACCTCCTCTTTGCTAGTCTTCCTCTGAATCATCTCTCCCCTCGTCAATCTGTTCAAAACTCAGCTGCACAACTAATCTTCCACTAGTGTTGCTATGCTCATGCCACCCCTCTTCTCAAATCACTTCATTGGCTCCCTATCTGTTTCTGAAGTCAGTTCAAACTTCTACTACTAACCTATAAGTACTTTAAATCGGCTGCTCCTCACTACCTTTCCTCTTTTGTCCCCTCCTCAGGAACCTTGCTCTTCTGGTAGATCCTTTCTATCTGTGCCCTTTTCTTCCACTGCCAACTCCAGACTTCTATCTTCTACCTTCCTGCTTCTTATGCCTGGAACTACCTGACTCAGAATGCTAGGCTCCATTTTTGTCTCTCTTCAAATCCAGGCTAAAAACTCACTTCTTTGAGACTGCTTTTGGATCCTGATCCTCCTGATTCCCCTAGACTCCTGTTCACGTCCTATGTGTTTCCTTACCATTCCCCTAGATGCATCCTAGTCCACAGTTGTGTTGTCTGTCTTGATTGTTGTGTGTCTATTGTGTTGCCTGTTCCCGCCCACCTGGAAGTGATGCAGTCGCGTTCTCTAATGGTAACCTCACTATCTATTTTAAGATTACCTCAGCAGCGTTCCACACCAAAGGAGTACACTCCAGGAGCAGGACAGATTTTGCATAACGCCAATTTTGCTAATCCGCCACCGACATCCTCCTCCAGTTTGTCCACGTTTCGCTACGGTTCCCTAACTTCTTGGGTCCTCACATCTTTGGTAGTATCACGGGTCTCTCACTCTCCTCTCCCTCTGGCTATTTGGTACCTTTTTCCTTTTTTGGCTAGCAATGCCCTCAAAACTAGTTAACTGGGGTTAGTGCCCCATGCGGTTTCTCTTTCCCATCCCTGGGCACCTCTCACGAGCTCCCAGCAATCTTCTACCTTGTCGCTCCTCACCCACTTCTTCTCTTTACTGTCCATTGGCCCCTTTCCTATCCTTCTACTCAGTCTGGCCTTGGTCAATTGCAGAACCCTCCGGTCAAAATCTGTCCTGGTCTATGATCTCGTTATGCAACACTCCCTGGATATGTTGTTTCTAACCGAAACCTGCTTTTGTGAGGGCTGTCTTCCCCCTGGATTTGCTGCTTACTCTACACCACGTTTGGGCCACTGCGGAGCGGTGGCTACCCTCTTTCGCTCAACCCTCTCTCTCTGAATGAGGGTAATACTAATCTGTTATGTTTTTTTGAAGGAGTGATCCTGGAGATTAATGCATGGCTGCGTGGATGGTGTCTTCGAGAGTGTTTTGGTTTCCTAGACCATGGGATGCTGTTCCAAGGGTTGCAGAGCAGAGATGGCATCCATCTGTCCAAGAAAGGTCAACACATCTTTGGTAGTAGACTGGATAATCTACTGAAGAGGGCTTTAAACTAGATTCGTTGGGGATGGGTGAAGAAAGCCCCCAGGTAAGTGATACATTAAATACCTTTATGGAAATGGGTAACAGGGGTAACATATGGAAAGCAGTGTGTATTAATGCCCGTAGCATGGGAAATAAGATCTCTGAAGTTGAAGCTTTGGTGGGAGTGGCTGACTTAGATTTAGTGGCAGTTACAGAAACATGGTTCACAGAAAACCATGACTGGGATGTAACTATACCTGGCTATACTTTATTCAGAAAGGACAGGGTAGGAAGAAGGGGAGGAGGAGTAGCACTATATGTAAAAACTACTATTAAAGCTTTGGAATTACAGAGCTTAAAAGGGAGAGAGGAGGCATTGTGGGTTAAACTAGAAAGAGGGAAAGAGAAATCTATTTGCATTGGTGTGATATACAGACCTCCCTCACAAGAGGAAGAGGTGGACAGAGAGTTAATTGAAGACATACGCAGCATTGCTAGGAAAGGGGAAGTGCTACTGCTAGGAGATTTCAATATGCCAGATGTTGATTGGCACATTCCTGCTGCAGTATCATCTAGGAGTAAGGAGATCCTGGATTCTCTACAGGGTGAACTATTCAGGCAATTGGTAACAGACCCCACACGTGAAGGGGCCATACTGGACTTGGTGCTTACCAATGGTGAAAGTGTTTCTGATGTTGTAGTGGGAGATCATTTTGCATCCAGTGATCAACAGATGGTGTGGTTCAGTATTAGGACTAGGGCTGTTAGAATCCATTCCAAGGTGAAGATCTTAGACTTTAGGAAGACTAACTTTGCGAAGATGGGCCAATACCTCAGGGAGTCATTAGTGGGATGGGAACAGCTGGGGGATGTAGAACAACAGTGGGCAAAACTGAAAGGGGGTATTTTAAAGGCAACCAACCTTTTTGTTAAAATGGTAAATAAAGGCAAAAGGAACAGGAGACCGCTATGGTTTTCGAAGGAAGTAGCTGAAAAAGTGAAGAAAAAGAGGGAGGCCTTCATGAAATACAAGAGATCACAGAGAGAGGAAGACAGGCATCTGTATTTGGAAAAACTTAGAGAAGCTAGCAAAGTAGTCAAGAAGGCAAAGATTCAAAAGGAGGAGGAAATAGCCAATGCAATAAAATGGGGAGATAAGACATTTTTCAGATATATTAGTGAGAAGAGGAAGGGCAAAAGTGGTATTGTCAGACTCAAGGGTACAGGGGGGAATATGTAGAAGCTGATAAGGATAAAGCGGAATTGCTTAACAAATATTTTTGTTCTGTGTTCACAGATGAAGAACCAGGAGCAGAACCTCAGAAAACACCCACAAATAAGAACAGAAGCGAGGGACATCTTGAACAATTTTCAGAAGACTGTGTTCGTGAGAAACTAGCTCAACTTAAAGTAGACAAAGCGATGGGACCGGATGGGATACACCCTAGAATACTGAGGGAACTTGGGGACGTTCTAGCAACTCCACTGACTGACCTTTTCAATGCCTCGTTGGAGTCGGGAGTGGTGCCAAAGGACTGGAGAGAGGCTCATGTGGTGCCTTTACACAAAAGCGGAAGTAAGGATGTGGTTGAAAACTACAGGCCGGTTAGTTTAACTTCAGTGGTGAGTAAATTAATGGAAACGCTGTTGAAAGAGAAAATAGTGAGGTTTCTGGAGTCCAGCGGATTACAGGATCCGAGGCAGCATGGATTCACCAGAGGCAGGTCTTGTCAGACAAATTTGATTGATTTCTTTGACTGGGTGACCAGGGAGTTGGACCGAGGGAGAGCTCTAGATGTGGTGTATTTAGATTTCAGTAAAGCCTTTGACACTGTTCCTCACAGGCGACTTATAAACAAACTGAGCACCCTAGGGATGGACCCTAAAGTTACTGCTTGGGTTAGAAATTGGTTGGGTGGGAGGCGACAAAGAGTACAAGTAAATGGAGCTCACTCTGAGGAGAAGGATGTTACCAGTGGTGTGCCCCAGGGATCTGTCCTTGGTCCGATTCTTTTTAACATCTTTGTTAGTGATATAGCGGAAGGGCTGTCGGGTAAGGTTTGCCTCTTTGCGGATGATACCAAAATCTGCAATAAAGTAGACACCCAGGAAGGTGTAGATAACATGAGGAGGGATCTAGCTAAGCTTGAAGAATGGTCTAGAATTTGGCAGCTGGGATTTAATGTTAAAAAATGTAAGGTCATGCATTTGGGCTGCAGCAATCCAAGGGAGCAATACAGCATAGGAGGTGAAGTACTTTTGTCCACTAAAGAAGAGCGGGACCTAGGCGTAGTTGTGTCCGATGATCTTAAAGTAGCTAAACAGGTAGAAAAGGCGACGGCAAAAGCTAGAAGGATGCTTGGGTGCATACGGAGAGGAATGGCTAGCAGAAAAAAGGAGGTGATAATGCCTCTGTATAAGTCTTTGGTGCGACCTCATTTGGAGTATGGTATGCAATTCTGGAGACCGCACCTTCAAAAGGATGTGAACAGGATGGAGTCGGTGCAGAGGGTTGCTACTAAGATGATTAGTAGTCTTCATTATAAAGCATATGAGGACAGACTTAAGGATCTTAATATGTACACCTTAGAGGAAAGGCGGGATAGAGGTGATATGATTGAGATGTTTAAATACCTCCGTGGCATAAATGTTCAGGGAGAGAGCCTCTTTCAATTGAAAGCAAGTTCTGCGACGAGGGGACATGGGATGAGGGTGAAGGGAGATAGATTCAGGAGTGATATGCGGAAATATTTCTTTACGGAAAGAGTAGTGGATCCGTGGAATAGTCTCCCAGTGGAGGTGGTAGAGATGAGGACAGTAACTGAATTCAAAAAAGCATGGGACCAACACAGAGGATCTCTAAAGGTAAAAAGTGGACTGTTGTAGTTGTTGTTATGGAAGGACAGACTAGATGGGCCTTGTGGTCTTTTTCTGTCATCATGTTTCTATGTTTCTATAAACAGGTGGACAAAGGTGAGTCGGTTGATATTGTGTATCTGGACTTTCAGAAAGCCTTTGACAAGGTCCCTCATCAGAGACTTTTGGCAAAACTAAAGAGTCATGGGATAGGAGGCAGTGTACTATTGTGGATCAGGAACTGGTTAAAAGATAGAAAGCAGAGGGTAGGGCTTAATGGCCAATTTTCCCAATGGAGAAAAGTGAATAGTGGTGTACCCCAGGGATCTGTGCTGTGTCCGCTGCTTTCTGACATATTCATAAATGACCTGGAAAGTGGAATAACGAGTGAGGTTATCAAATTTGCAGATGACACAAAACTATTCAAAGTTGTTAAAACCCAAGAGGATTGTGAAAAATTGCAAGAGGATCTTGATAAATTGGAAGACTGGGCATCAAAATGGCAGATGAAATTTAATGTGGACAAGTGCAAGGTTATGCACCTAGGGAAGAACAACCCAGACTATGGTTCCACGATGCAAGGTTCCACATTAGGAACCACCACCCAGGAAAAAGATTTAGGCGTCATTGTGGATACCATGTTAAAGTAAACATTATGTTAAATATAACTCAGTGCATCTAAAATTTCATGTATATAATCCAACCCTGTTATTTAAGTGACCCCTCATGTATATAGTTTAACCCCATTATCCAAGTTGTTATTCCTGTTCTATGTAAAACCAAACAAATTGTGTTTAGGTTGTTTTTGTTATACTGTAAACCGCGCTGATACCGAATAGTGCGGTATATAAGCAACTGTAATAAATAAATAAATAAATAATAAATAAATAAAACCCTCGGCCCAGTGTGCAGCGGCAGCCAAGAGAGCAAATAGAATGCTAGGTATGATAAGGAAAGGAATGGAAAATAAAACAAAAGATATTATAATGCCTCTATATCATTACATGGTGAGACCGCACCTTGAATATTGTGTGCAATTCTGGTCGCCGTATCTTAAAAAGGATATAGCGATTTTAGAAAAGGTTCAGAGAAGAGCCACCAAAATGGTAAAGGGGATGGAAGGATACTCCTATGAGGAAAGGCTAAAAAGGTTAGGGCTCTTTAACCTGGAAAAGAGACGGCTGAGGGGAGATATGATAGAAGTCTATAAATTAATGAACGGAGTGGAACGGGTAAACGTAGATCGATTGTTTACGTTATCAGAATATAGAAAGACTAGGGGACATGCAATGAAGCTACAGGGTAAACTATTTAAGACTAATAAAAGAAAATATTTTTTCACTCAACGTGTAATCAAACTCTGGAATTTGTTACCGGAGGATGTAGTAAAGGCTGTTAGTGTAGCTGGGTTTAAAAAAGGTTTGGACAAGTTCCTGGAGGAAAGGTCCATAAACCATTATTAAGAAGTGACCGAAGATATCAATGCTTGACCCAGTACAAGCATTGTGGAACTTGTCTCTCTTGGGGAAACTGCTAGGTACATATGACCTAGATTGGCCACTGTTGGAAACAGAATACTGGGCTTGATGGACCTTGGTCTGACCCAGTATGGCATATTTTATGTTCTTATGCCCAAACACCTGCACTTCACTACCCAGAGGCACTCCTCCTCCAGTTGGATTCCTTCCCCCCTTTTTATTTTCTCCTTCTCTACATTCCTCCATCTTTTCGCTCCCACCTTTGGGACTCTCTGCTCCTGACCCTCTTTGAAATTTCCCTTCTCTATCCACATCTGGTGATTCTTGGAGACTTCAACATGCACCCTGACCACCCCCAAGACCCCATGACAAGGTCTTTCTGGCCCATCTTGATGATCTTTCACTTTCTCAATATGTAGTCTGTTCCACCCATGCAGCTGGCCACACACTTGATCTTATTCTCAGCCCCGCCGGTTCATGCCCCATCCCCACCTTTCTCTACCTTGGTCAGACCATCTGTATGTCTTCTTCTCATTACAACTCCACTCAGTC
The DNA here is from genome assembly GCA_033557465.1 of Ichthyophis bannanicus. Lineage (NCBI taxonomy): Eukaryota > Metazoa > Chordata > Amphibia > Gymnophiona > Ichthyophiidae > Ichthyophis > Ichthyophis bannanicus. The sequence continues at coordinate 1,510,002,326 of CM066032.1, read as the reverse complement.
TTCCGTTCTCAAGCTGATCAGCCTTCCTCCACGGCCCTCACTTGGCTGTCCTGACACATCATTCCATCTACCCTCAAGCATTCCCCCCCCCCCCCCCATCTGACTCAATCCTACCGACCGACTTCGCCTCTCTCTCCTCTGACACTCAGGTTCTTACCTGGAATGCCACTTTAACTGCCACTCTTGATCAAATCGGCCCTCTCTGCCCAGTTCCACTTCACCGTCACTCTAACCATCATCCCTGGTATCATCCCGGCATCCGTTTACATCGCTCCTATCTCTGCCAAGCCGAAAGTCTCTGGCGGAAGCATCCTTCCCCCAAGTCCACTTTTTCACTTCTACCACTGCCATCACCACTACCCCTCGCTGATTTATCATGCCAAACATACATGGATCTCATCTCTTCTTCCAATTCATCCCACCAGCTTTACTCTGCCCTCTGATCCCTCTCAGCCCTCCCCCCCCCCCCCCATACTTCACAACCTGCAGCTACTCCCTCCACCACCTGGATCTGGCCTAACTTGCCGCTTTCTTTTATGATAAAATCCAGTCTCTTCGCTCTACCTTCCTTACCTGTCCCTGCCACTGAATCCTCCTCGCTCTCTGGTCCCCTCATCGCTATCCCTTTCCCACAGTTGGTCATCTTGCCATCCTACCGTATCCCATTAGCCAAACTGACTAGCGCTCTATCTTCCTCCTGCAAGACCACATGCCGTTCTGACCCCATTCCTTCACATTGGTTGTCTGAACCTTCCCTGCCTTCCTCCCCCGTATATTCACCATGATCAACACCAGTCTCTCTTCTGGAATGTTCCCTTCTCCCTGGAAACATGCACTGATCCATCCCCTTCTCAAAAAGCCCACCCTGGACCACTAACCTAGCACATTGGCATTCTGTCTCAAAACTCCCCTTCTTATCTAAAGTACTAGAAAAACTGGTATTCGGTCAACTTTCTTCTTACCTTGCCTCTATTCATGTCCTTCACCCGCATCAGTCTGGCGTTCGTCTTGGTTATAGTACCAAAATTTTCCTCCTCTCTTTACTTAAAGAACTGCACACTTTCCATGACTGCGGTGACATCTCTTTGGCTGTTTCTTTAGAGCTCTCTTCTGCTTTTGATTTGGTTGAACACACTACTCTCCTTTCTCGCCTTTACAATTCTGGTGCCAAAGGGACGGTTCTGTGCAGTTCCACTCTTTCCTTTCCTTCAGGTATTTCTCTGTTCTTTCCGGTGTTTCTTCTTCATTTCCCCCCACTCCTCTTCCATGTGGTGTTCCCCAAGGCTCTGCCCTGGCCTCTCTCCTCTTCAATGTCTTTCTGGCCCCCCTGACATTACTTATTCAGTAACATGGCATTTTGGCATATTATTATTCAGACAAATTTATTTACTTATTAGCATTTATATACCGCTTTTTTCAATAGATCAAAGGCGGTTTACATAAAACAAAGGTCAGATACATATAACAGTTTAAACTATGTACAGTAAACATTGAATATAACTTAATCATAGAAACATAGAAATATGACGACAGAAAGAGACCACATGGCCTATCTAGTCTGTCCTTCCATATCAACAACTACAACAGTCCCCTTTTTACCTTTAGAGGTCCTCTGTGTTTGTCCCATGCTTTTTTGAATTCAGTTGTCCTCATCTCTACCACCTCCACTGGGAGTATTCCACAGATCCACTACTCTTTCCGTAAAGAAATAGCTCTGCATATCACTCCTGAATCATCTCCCTTCACCCTCATCCCATGTCCCCACGTAGCAGAACTTGCTTTCAGTTGAAAGAGGCTCTCTCCCTGAACCTTTATGCCATGGAGGTATTTAAACATCTCAATCATATCACCTCTAACCCGCCTTTCCTCTAAGGTGTACATATTAAGATCCTTAAGTCTGTCCTCATATGCTTTATAATGAAGACCACTAATCATTTTAGTAGCCACCCTCTGCACCGACTCCATCCTGTTCACATCCCTTTGAAAGTGCGGTCTCCAGAATTGCACACTACACTCCAAATGAGGTTGCACCAAAGACTTATACAGAGGCATTATCACCTCCTTGTTCTGCTAGCCATTCCTCTCCGTATGGGCCCAAGCATCCTTCTAGATTTTGCCGTCGCCTTCTCTACCTTTTTAGCTACTTTAAGATCATCAGATACAACCACGCCTAGGTCCCGCTCTTCTTTAGTGGACAAAAGTACGTCACCCCCTATACTATATTGCTCCCTTGGATTGCTGCAGCCCAAATGCATGAGCTTACATTTTTTAACATTAAATCCCAGCTGCCAAATTCTAGACCATTCTTCAAGCTTAGCTATATCCCTCCTCATGTTATCTACACCTTCCTGGATGTCTACTCTATTGCAGATTTTGGTATCATCCTCAAAGAGGCAAACCTTACCCGACAGCCCTTCCACTATATCACTAACAAAGATGTTAAAAAGAATCGGACCAAGGACAGACCCCTGGGGCACACCACTGGTAACATTCTTCTCCTCAGAGTGAGCTCCATTTACTTGTACTCTGTCGCCTCCCACCCAACCAATTTCTAACGCAAGCAGTAACTTTAGGGTCCATCCCTAGGGTGCTCAGTTTGTTTATAAGTCGCCTGGGAGGAACAGTGTCAAAGACTTTACTGAAATCTAAATACACCACATCTAGGGCTCTCCCTAGGTCCAGCTCCCTGGTCACCCAGTCAAAGAAATCAATCAGATTTGTCTGACAAGACCTGCCTCTGGTGAATCCATGCTGCTTCGGATCCTCTAATCCGCTGCACTCCAGAAATCTCACTATTTTCTCTTTCAGCAACGTTTTCAATAATTTACTCACCACCGAAGTTAAACTAACCGGCCTATAGTTTTCAACCACATCCTTACTTCCGCTTTTGTGTAAAGGCACCAAATGAGCCTCTCTCCAGTCCTTTGGCACCACTCCCGACTCCAACGAGGCATTGAAAAGGTCAGTCAGTGGAGCTGCTAGAACGTCCCCAAGTTCCCTCAGTATTCTCGGGTGTATCCCATCCGATCCCATCGCTTTGTCTACTTTAGGTTGAGTTAGTTTCTCACCAACAGTCTTCTGAAAATTGTTCAAGATATCCCTCGCTGCTGTTCCTGTTTGTGGGTGTTTTCCGAGACCCTGCTCCTGGTTCTTCATTTGTGAACACAGAACAGAAATATTTGTTAAGCAATTCCGCTTTATCCTTATCAGCTTTTACATATTTCTCCCCTGCATCCTTGAGTTTGACAATACCACTTTTGCCCTTCCTCTTCTCACTAACATATCTGAAAAATGTCTTATCCCCCTATTTTATTGCACTGGCTATTTCCTCCTCCTTTTGAATCTTTGCCTTCCTGACTACTTTGCTAGCTTCTCTAAGTTTTTCCAAATACAGATGCCTGTCTTCCTCTCTCTGTGATCTCTTGTATTTCATGAAGGCCTCCCTCTTTTTCTTCACCTTTTCAGCTACTTCTTTCGAAAGCCATAGCGGTCTCCTTTTCCTTTTACCTTTAACATTTTAACAAAAAGGTTGGTTGCCCTTAAAATATCCCCTTTCAGTTTTGCCCACTGTTTTTCTACATCCCCCAGCTGTTCCCATCCTACTAACGACTCCCTGAGGTATTGGCCCATCTTGGCAAAGTTAGTCTTCCTAAAGTCTAAGACCCTCACCTTTGACTGGATTCTAACAGCCCTAGTCCTACATAAGTAGCGATTAATCACTATGTTCAGTAGGTAGTGCCCCAGAGTATAATTATAGATCCGGGGTGATGGGAAGGTAAGGAAGTAAATTTTATTTATTTTAATTTTATTTATCCAGATTTGTATACCACTTTTTCCTTCAAAGTGGTTGGTTACACAAGTTGGGTCTACAGTGAACAGGGGCGACACAACATACAAACAGACTATATTGGATGGGATTATCTTTACATTCAAGCATGGTTATGGGGTCTTTAGGCTGCTTGGTCATATAATTCCATGAATAGGAAGGTTCTGAGGGATTTGCTGAAATCCTTGAGATTATTTATCGCCCGCAGTTCATCCGGGAGGGAATTCCAGAGGGCCGGTGCTGAGAGGAATATGGCTCTGTTGGAAGTAACTTGTTTTGTTTTATGGTATCCAGCGGGTGTGCAGAGTCTATTGCTACTGTTAGTACATCTGGGTCAGTTGGTTGTGTCCCTGGTTATCAAACTGTGGAGGACATCTGCTGTGCATAGATGTATGATCTTGAATATGTTTATAGTCGTTTTGAATCTTGCCGGTACAGTTATTGGTAGCCAATGCAGTTGCTGAAATATAGGTGTAATGTGCTCGTTCTTGGTTTTTCCGGTTATGATGCGGGCTGCAGTGTTCTGCACTAGTTGAATTGGATGGGTAGCCTGCTTAGGCAGTCCTTGATATAGGGAGTTTCCGTAGTCCAGTATTGGGGTGATGACTGCCTGGCATACGGTGCGGAAATGGTCCTGGCTGAGGATCCGGATGAGCTTCAATCATTGGTATGCTTTTGCAGCGGTTTTGCTTATATGTGATTGAAGGTTTAAATTCCTGACCAGGGTGACACCCAAGTATTTCACCTCGTCCTTTATTGGTATGGTTCGGTTCAGGATGCTGATGACTTGAGGTGGGTTAAAATTGGGATTTCTGGATATGATCATTGCTTCTGTTTTGTCAAAGTTGACTTTCAGGTTGTTATCTGCGAGCCAGTTGTTCATGTCCTCGAGGCAATGAGTCATGGAGGCCATGTCTGGAACGAGTGTCTCTATTGGAGCATACACCATAATGTCATCGGCATAATTGTGATATTGTAACATGTGGCGTTTGATAATGCCACAGATCGGTTGGATGTAGATGTTGAATAGTATGGATGAAAGAGCTGATCCTTGTGGTATTCCTTGGTTGATAGGGAACTGTGAGGATTTTTCTTGGCCGCATTTGACTTGCTGCATTCTGTTACTTAAATAGGATGTGAACCATTTTATTGTATTGTTGCATAGCCCGATCTCCTGTAATCAGTTTAGCATTATTGAGTGGGAGACTGTGTCGAATGCTGCTGAGATGTCTAGGAATACTAGTAGAAATCCATTTTTTTTATTGTCTAGACCCTTCAGCAAGCTGTTAAAAAGGGATGTGAGTGTTTCTACGTTGTGCTGTGGCTTGAATCCATGCTGCTGAGGGTCTAATGTAGCTTGCAGTTCGATGTAGTCTTGTAGTTGCCTTTGTGTCACCTTTTCGATAACTTTTGATATGAATGGTAGACTCGATATGGGTCGGTATGATTTTGGATCCATAGTGTTCAGCCTTGCACCCCTAAAGATGGGTCATATCATGGCTTGTTTGAGTGCCTGTGGCATGTGCCCTTGTTGCAGGGACTCTTTTACAATTTTGTGGATGTGCTGGGATAGCTGGTCTTTGGCGTTTTTGATCCATTCCACTGGGCATGGATCTGATGGGGACGTGGTTGTATTCAGGGCATTCACAATGTCTTCTATGTGCTGTACTGTTGGTATGGTGACGTTTTTCCAGGTTTGTTGAGTGTCAGCCCAATTTTGGTTGTATGTCACTGTGGTGCTTGCCGATGCTTGCACGTTGTTCTTTTTCATTAGGTAGTTTGCGTAATCTTGGGGGTCGATTTGATGGGTGTCATGCCCAGCATGCCCAGAGTTGTCTTTAGTGAGTTTTTACACAATGCTAAAGAGTTCCCTTGGCTTATTTGCCGCTCTCATAATGAGGTTAGTATGGTGGTGGTGTTTGTTGATCAGGTTGTTGTAATTTTGTTGTTCAGTTCTGTACTGGTGCAGAGTGTATGGCGATTTGCTTTGTCTCCATTTCCTTTCTATTCATCTGAGGGAGTGTTTTGCTTCTCTGATTGTGCTGGAGTACCAGGGGCATTGGTTCTCCTGTGGGTAGATGGGTTATCCTTGCTTGGTGCAGATGCGGCTTGGATATACTGTGGTTCCATTTATCTAAGCTGTTGCGTTCTTGTTGAATGTGCGGCATTATTTCCTTCAGGAAGACTTTTGTTGTAGGCTTTGAATCTTCTTGGTGTGTTTTTCTCGTCGTAGAGGTGGGTTGGGGCCTCTAGATGCAAGGTGAATGTGAGGACATGATGATCTGACCAGGGAACTAGCATGGGTGTTGGGTTCGTGAATTGGTTCAGCTTGGACAGTTGAGTTGGTATGAAGAGGAGGTCCAGTGTAGTCCTATGTTGGTGTGAGGATGCATTGACCATCTATGTGTATCTTCTATAAAACTGACTAGTGGGGGGGGGGGGTTCATTAGATTACCAAAATGTTGCTTGAAAAGATGGGATTTTATGGAATGTAGTAAGATCAGTGGTTTCTCTTGTCAATCGGTAGGGCATTCCAGATCATGGGCGCGTAGTGAGAAAATGCTCTAATATCTGTGCTTTTATTGGATTTGCGGAAGTCTGGAGGGGTCATTAGTTTATTTTTATTACATCCTAGCTTTGATCGTGTCTCTTCATGTATACTGTGATGGAGCTGAAGCCATTGAAGCAATGGATATAGAAAAAAACTCTTATGAAGCAACTGAGTTACAGAGGGTGCAATTACCTAGAAGTGCAGCTAGAGGGAGCAGGCACGAGGCTGCAGAAGTTAAGCTGACACACCCAGGTTGTAGCAATGCAGTAGCTAATCAAAGGCACCTGAGCAGAAAGCCAGGAAACTCAGTTGGGGAACGCCTTTTTAAGCAGTGCTCACAAGGAAGCAGACAGAAAGGATCTAAGAAGGAACTTGAGAAGGAACTCGAGAGAGGATCTAAGAAGGAACTCGAGGGAGGACCTTTGGGAGAGAGAAAGAAAGGATCTATGAAGGAAGGACCTGAGGAAGGAACCTCATACATTGCAAGGCAGAGAAGCTTGGATACATGGAAAAGCAGAGCTAAGTTGCAGGGAGAACAAGCCCAGCTTAGAAAGCTCCAGAAGCCAGTCTTCAAGGAAGACGGTGACAAAGGGAGAGTCTCTGGTGGAGAGAACACCAGCAGCAAACGCTACAGAGATCCAAGGTACAGTGATACTTCATTTATTAAATGGATGCCAGGTCCTAGGAAGGCTGATAACTTAAAAAGCCATCCTGAGAAGAAACAAAGCTGGAGGAAGTTTCGCAACCCTGTACAGAGAGGTATAGGGAAAAGCACTAACAGTTATTTGCTAAACCCAGGCCAGCAGGGCTGGAAAGTGGGGGAAAGAAATACTGAACTGCAACCTGTGTTAACCAGGGAAAGCTCAGGATTAGAAGACACCACGAGTGAGCTAGAACCCATGCAAATTGAGTTTGCAGAACCAGAACCGTTGATGCTTGAACCAATGGACTGTTCTCTGTGTATTACCAAGAGCCTGGAATCTCTTACCGAGATATAACAGCAGCACATGTTTTAAAGTACCTTTTGCTTCTGTTAAAACTGAAGGAAGAAGTTTTGTTTTGTTTTTCTTGCTGTTTGAGAAACTTGCTTGGATACAGAGAACTGTGAAGCATTTGTAACAGTTGCTGACCTTTTGTAAATATTCTTGGCACTAAACCTGAAGTAAGGTAAATTCTACTTAGTTTCCTGAAGAACCTTTTGCGTAACAAGGGAATAAAAACCTTTTTGTTTCACCCTGCTCAAGGCTCACACACCTTTTTCTTTGTGAAGAGGGACTACAAGGACCAGAATGCACTTGGTCTAAAAGATTTTCTTTCTTCAACAAAATTAAAATGTCCGCCCTGACTCTTTCGCACACTGCCACTAGGAGGGGCTGTGACAATACTGATTACAGAGGAGAGGTGTGATGGGGCTATCTGTCTTAGGAACTTGAATGATGACATTAGTGTTCAGCAGTGTGTTCGGCTTTGAACTGGGAGCAAGTGTAATTCATATAAAGAGTAGTTACTCACCTGTAACAGGTGTTCTCCAGGAGCAGCAGGAATCAGTCCTCAAATATGGGTGATGTCGGCGCCGACAGAGCCCCCGTGCAGAGCATTTCCCCAGCTTTCAAGGAAAGTCTTTGGGAATGCAGCACGCCTGCGCGGTCCCCTTCCCGCCCAAGGGCGCCATCTTGCAAAGTCTGATGACATAGCTAAAAGACAGCAAAAATCAAAAATAAAGTATAGGACTATAACTCCAGGGGAGGAGGGAGGGTCGTGAGGACTGATTCCTTCTGCTCCTGGAGAAAACCCGTTACAGGTGAGTAACTACTCTTTCTCCAGGACCAAGCAGGAAGTCAGTCCTCACATATGGGACTCCCCAGCTCTAGGCTACCGGGAACCCAAGCTGAAAAAATGGCTCCCTCTGCAGAGCCTCAGCATCCGTGATAAGAATATCCTCTGAGAACGCCCCCGTACGGTAACCCAACACAAGGGCTGGAGGGTAGGAGTTGCCTAAACCTCAAAGAGATTACGGAGTACCGCCTGTCTGAAAGCATTATCCCTTCGGGACTCCCTCTTGAGGCAGTAGTGGGCTTCAAAAGTCTGGCATGAAGACCAAGTAGCGGCCCTGCAGATGTCTGCCAATGGAACAGAGCGGAGATGAGCTACTGACGCGGCTTTCGCCCTGACACGGATGGCCGTGACCCGACCCTGCAAGGGGAGGTCGGCTGCCCTGTACGCCCAGGCGATACAATCTGCTACCCAAGTGGACAACGTATGCTTGGAGACAGGTAACCCCAACTTATTAGAGTCAAAGGATACAAAGAGCTGAGTAGCCCTTCGATGCCCCTTTGTACGCTCTATGTAAAAGGACAACGCCCTCTTACAGTCCAGAGTATGCAAGACTGTCTCAGCCCGGCTGCTATGCGGCCTGGGAAAGAATGTCGGAAGAACCACCTCCTGGTTGAGGTGGAAAGAGGAGACAACTTTTGGAAGGAACTTTGGATGAGTCCTAAGGACCACCCTATTCCTATAGAACCGTGTGTACGGTCCATCAGAAACCAGAGCTTGTAGTTCACTCACATGTCTGGCCGAGGTAAGAGCTACCAGGAAGAGCGCCTTCCAAGAAAGGAAGCGTAAATGGCAAGTAGCCATCGGCTCAAACGGTGGGCGAGTAAGTTTCTGCAAGACCACGTTCAAATCCCACTCAGTGGCTGGTGGACGAACCGGAGGCTTGAGAAGAAGCAGACCTCTGAGGAAGCGGGACGCCAAGGGGTGAACCGACAGACTGTCCATCCACCGGTGAGTGGTGCACTGATAGAGCACTGAGGTGGACCCAAACAGAGTTAGACTTAAGGCCTAGGTCTGACAGGTGAAGTAGATACTGCAGTACTACTGGCACAAGGAAGGAGAAAGGATCTTCATTGCGCTGAGCACACCACATTGTGAACCTACGCCACTTGAGGGCATAGGACTTCCTGGTGGATTGCCTCCTAGAGGCCAAAACCACCTCTTCAACCTCCTTAGGTAGAAGCAAGGGAGCCAGCACTATCCTTTCAGCAGCCAGGCCATCAGATTGAGGGATCTGAGATTGGGGTGCAGAAGGGAACCCTGATCCTGAGACAGGAGATCGGGTTGCAACCCCAGAGGGAATTGAGTTTCCACTGCCAACTGCAGAAGAAGTGGAAACCACGGTTGCCTCGGCCATCTGGGAGCTACCAGAATGACCGAGGCCTTGTCTTGTAGAATCTTGAACAGAGTTCGGGCCACCAGGGGCGTGGGAGGAAACGCATACAGGAGGACCGTCGACCAAGAGATCAGAAAAGCATGGCTGTCTGGAGCAAAACCTGGGCAGCTGACGGTTCAGTGGACTGGCAAAGAGATCAATGGATGGAAGTCCCCATCGTAGAAAGAGCTGCTGAACCACCAGTGGATTCAACTGCCATTCATGAGGCTGGAGAATTCTGCTCAGTTTGTCTGCCAAGAAGTTCTCCTGACCAGGTAGATAAACTGCTCTGAGAAACATGCCTTGTTTGACTGCAAAGGAGCAAAGAGCCTGCGCCTCCTGACGCAGGAGTCGGGACCCTGTGCCCCCTTGCTTGTTCACATAGAACATTGCTACCTGATTGTCTGAACTAGGACAGACTGATGAGAGAGGGCATGAGAAAAAGTCTGTAGAGCCAAGCGGATTGCTCGCAGCTCCAAGAGATTGATTTGGTGTGTGGCCTCCCGAGGAGACCAGAGGCCTTGAGTGCACGTATCCTGACAATGTGCACCCCAGCCCTTTAAAGAAGCATCTGTCGTCAGCACCCTTGTGTGCTGGGGCCTGAAAGGGTAGCCCCCCCCCCCCCCCCGAGAAGGTTTGTGAGATGTAGCCACCACTGCAAGGAGCCCAAGAGTGGTTTGGACACCCTTACTCTGTCTCGGAGGTCGCCTGTGGCCTGCGCCCACTGAACTCTGAGGCACCACTGAGCCACCCGCATGTGCAGATGGGCATTCGGGATCACATGTACCGTGGATGCCATGTGGCCCAGGAGCCGCAGGAAGTGTTTGGCGGGGACCTGAGAATTGCTTAGGAACTGGTTGGCCAAGTCCATCAGTCTGTGGGCCCTGTCCTCGGGCAAGTAAGCCCTTGCCTGCAGAGTGTCTAATCTTGCCCCTATAAACTCTAGGTTCTGTGAGGGGAGCAAAGTGGACTTTGCGTAGTTTATGACAAAGCCCAGATGATGAAGAGAGACAGTGCGAAGAGTGGCTTGTCTGGCCTTCTGAAGAGACTGACCCCTGATGAGCCAGTCATCCAGGTATGGGAAGACAAAAATCCCCTGATTTCTGAGATAGGCTGCCACCACCGCCAGGCATTTGGTGAAAACCCTGGGGGCGGAAGTTAGGCCAAAGGGAAGTACTCTGTACTGAAAATGGTTTCCTCCCACCATAAATCTGAGGTATTGCCTGTGGTCTGGATGAATGAGGATGTGAGTATAAGCATCCTTTAGGTCTAAGGAGCATAGCCAGTCTCCCTGCTGGAGGTAGGGCAGCAGTATCCCAAAGGTAAGCATCTTGAACTTTTCCCTCTCCAGAAACTTGTTTAGGTTTCGCAAGTCTAGGATAGGCCGGAGGCCTCCTGTCCTTTTTGGTACCAGAAAGTACCTGGAGTAAAAGCCTTGCCCTTTCAGGTGGTGAGGCACCGGTTCCACCGCCTGTTCCTTTAGAAGACTTGCCAACTCCTGAAGGAGGCGGTTTCTGTGCAAAGGGAGTCTTGGAGGCTCCCCTGGGAAGTAGGAGGGGGGTATCTGGTGGAAGTGGAGCATGTAGCCTTGTTGGACTATGCTGAGGACCCAGGTATCCCCTGTGATGGCTGGCCACCTGTAGGCGTACAGGGTCAGCCAACCTCCTGTGCTGAGTGGAGCCAGCTGTGGAGAAGAGGCTATGCTGTGGGAGTCAAAATCCCGCTCCCTGCTGTGCAGGAGCCGGAGCTGGCGGCTTGGGGGTCTTCTGCCTACGGGGCCCATGCCCCTGCCCCTTGGCCTGCTGGCCCTGTTGGGGAGCTGGAGAGGCCTGATAGTGAGGGCAGGATTTGTAGGCAGCACCCTTCCTCGGGAAAAAGGACTTTTTCCAAGAGCCCTTCTTTTTCTGAGAAGGAGCAGAAGTTTTCCTGGACAGCCTTGTCCTGGTGAGAGTCTCAGTCTCGATTTCTGCAGCTTTTTCAGCCATGGGTTTACCAAAAAGTTTTTCACCTCGGCAAGGGACATCGACCAACTTGTCCTGCATCCATGGCTCCAGGTCCAACAACTGTAGCCAGGCCTGACGGCGTGCACCGATGCCGGCCGCAGCTACCCGAGCCGAAGCCATCATAGGCTGCTCGAGAGAAAAACTTCGAGCACTCTCGGATCCCTATTGACAAAGCCTTGAACCTCTGCAAAGGTTCCTCGGAGAGGCCAGCTGAGAACCCGTCAATCTCCTTTGCCAGGTCTCTTAAGTACATGCCCATGTACAGCTGGTAGGTCTGGACACGGCAAGATAGCATAGAGCCCTGGAAGCACTTTCTACTGAGGGCATCCAGGTTCCGGGCCTCCCGGCGGGGGGCACCGAGGAGTGCATCTTCTGACTCTTCAGACGGTGCATGGCTGATTCCACAACCATGGAGTGGTGCGGTAGCTGTGCCTTTTGGAACCCAGGGCTCTTACGGACTCGATAAATAGAACCGACCCGTTTGCTAAGAACCGGTGCTGAGGCCGGTGCCTCCCACATACGGAAAAGCAGCCGTTCCAGCATCGGAGGAACTGGTACAGTAAAGGCTTCCTTCAGAGGAAAGTCATACTAGAGAGCATCGAGCTCCTCGGCTCGAGGCTCCTCCTCAGCATCTGCAGGGAAGGCCAGGACCTTGGCCATGTCTCTCACGAAGTCCAAGAACCGGGTATCCTCCGGGGGGACCTTCTCCAAGGCTCGGACTCTGGTGAGTCTGAAGGGACGCACCGGGTCCAGAAGGTGTCCGGGGACTCCTCGTCCTCCGTCTCCCACTCTGACTCCCCCGAGGAGGAGTCAATTGGCTCCGGCCGTGCGGGCCTCAGTGCCACCCGCCCCGATGCCGAGGGTATCGGCGTCGATGACCTCGGCCCCGCACAAGAGGTCGAGGGGGACCATGACCGAGGATCGACTCGAGACTTCATCGACTCGGTCTCCGGGGTCGAGGTCCTGGTGGTCGGGGCAGATGCACCGGTCAGACCGGCGATCAGCACCCGCTGCTGTTCCATGAAGGCAGCCAAGCTGTTCTCCAAGGCTGTCAACCTGAGTCCAAGCTCAGGAGACTCAGCAGCCCCCGACTCGGGCCGCAACGGCGTCGGGCGCAATGTCGGCTCCCCAGGAGGATAGTCCATGAGTCGGGGACTTATGTGACTCGGGGACTCAGACTCCACACGCGGTAGCTTGGAAGGCCTCTCCAACTCCGAGAGCTCGGGGCGGTGGTCAGGGCTACGCGACCTGCCCCTCGAGGAACCAGGAGCCTCCACCAACGCCGCCCTCACAAGCTTCTTCTTCCTTCAGTGCTCCCGTGAGGGAGACTCCCTTTCAGAGGACCCCCGACGGCACTCGGGGTCGGACTCCCCAGATGTCGAGGCCTCTGACGAAGTCCGGGCCCAGCCAGACACGGAATCAGAGAATATTTTCTCACGCTGATGCTGACGGCTCCGAAGCACCTTTGACGACAGGGTGCATGCTTGAGGGTGGGGGGCATTTGGCCTTGTTAGAGGAGGAGTTAATGATTGGAAGCATGTATGGGGAAAGTTCTAATTTAGTGGACTTTATCCAGCTGACCGGACAGGGATTGAGGCTGGAAGTAGTTGTGTTTATTTTGGATAAGATGTTGTTAAGCGTATCTTTCTTAGTAAGGAAAAAGGCTGACCATGAGACAGTAGGTGCGGAAATGGTTTTAAGTATGGGGGTTGGATCAATCGTTTGCAGTTTTAGTTTTTCCTTATAGAAATTGGCTAGAATTTGGGGGTCAATGGTAGGAATTAGGGATTAATTGGTCATCATTGGTGGTGTTATGGGTTAGGGACTTTACAATTTGAAAAAGTTCCCGGGGCAGTTAAGTGATTTGGTAGTATATTGGAGTGGAACTCTTTTTCTTGATACTGATAGTATCTTTGTAAATTTGTAGCTTGTTCATGTATAGTAATTGTAGGTGATTGGATTTAGAGTTTCTCCATTTACGTTCAATTCTGGCCAGTGAGATTTTTATCTTTTTTAGATCCTGACAGTACCATGCTGCGTGTTGCTTTTTTCTGTTGGTTGGGCATGATGTTCTGGTAGTGGCCACATTGGATATGGTTTCATTCCAGTTTAATTTTTCATCAAAGTTTGTTGGATCAGGGTCTAAACGCTGGAGAATTTGGTCCAAAAATCTCTCCTTTTCAAACTTCTTATATCTTTTGGGTGGCATGTTGCTTGGGGTAATTGGTGTAGAAGGGATGAGGGATGGTAGAAGAAATTTAATTAAATAATGGTCGGACCAAGGTACCAATTGTGACTGTGGTTTGGTAGTCTGTAGAGAGTAATAAATTTCACTGGGTATGGATGCTAAATCTAATATGTTGCCTTTGCTATGGGTGGAGACGTCAATTACATGGTGGTAGCCCATGTCGGACATTAAGTTGAAGAATACTGTGGCATGGATCTCAGCTCCTCGGATCGATTACACAGGTACACTACCAAAAAACTGCCTCCAGTTTTGCAACGGATTCCTATAGATTTTGGGGTGCTGAATCCAGGAAAAATAGCCAAAATGTTCCATCACGTCACGTTTTCTTGCAAAATTAGATTTCTTACCCATATAAGGAATGTTCACATAATTTCTTTTTAGCCGACTGCAGTTTATTTTCTTGACCCAAAATAGAGGTTGTAATGGTTAACTAGAAACACTCCCTCATGATATTTTAGAGTGTTTTGTATTCATTTTATACATTAACAGGACAATTGGGAGGCGGGGGGCTAAATCCAGTACTCGCGCTGGCGCATGTTCTTTCCTGTTCGCCTCGCCTCGTTCGCTCGCTCGCTCAAACACGGTGGTTGCGACATGAACGTTCCTGTCAAATTTCAGTTTCTTGCAAGTTCATTATTACCTTTGTTTGCTCAGTCGTAATCCAGCTTTATTCCGAAGTGGTTCACTACAGTTGTAGTTTGCAGTGCTGTGTATTTGTGATGGCTCACAGAGCCAGAGGTTGCGTCAACTCTCCGGACAGTTTTTGTTTTATTTGTGGGGAATATACCATGAAAAAGCGGCAGAGGAACATTTCTGCATTTATTAAAAAAGTATATTTCGCCTATTTCGGTTTGAAGTTAGGCGATCAAGACAAACCGTGGGCTCCTCACAAAGTGTGCAAGACATGTGAGGAAGATCTACGCTTATGGATGAAAGGTAAAAACAAGCATTTCGTTTCGGAATACCTATGATGTGGCGTGAACAAAGAGACCACAGCAGTGACTGCTATTTTTACTCTTGCATTGTGAAGGGATACAACTTAAAAAATAAGAACGTAATAAGTTACCCCAACCTTCCCTCAGCAATTAGGCCTATGCCTCATAGCAACGAAGTACCTGTGCCTGAACCACCAAAATCTTTGGATCATATTTGTGTGGATGGTTCTGATCATGATGAGACTCATCAGATGGCTTTTCCCGATGAGCCTAGTACTTCCGAGTTTGAAACTGAACCAGATCCGAAACCTGAACTTTTCTCTCAAGCTGAATTGAATGATTTAGTCCGGGATTTAGGACTCCCAAAAGATGCTACCCAACTGCTAGGTTCTCGGCTTAAACAGAAAAATCTATTTTCACCAGGAACAACTTTTTATTGGTACCGCAACCGCGAGACACAATTTTTGAAGTATTTCAGCAAAGAGGAAGATTTGGTATTTTGCAACGATATATACGGAGTGATGGAAAAGTTTAAACTCAAGTATGATCCTGCTGAATGGCGGCTGTTCATTGATTCGTCAAAAGACAGCATAAAAGGTGTTCTTCATAATGGCAACACATTTGCTTCAGTTCCTATTGCTCACTCTGTTATTCTCCAAGAAAAATACGAGAATTTGGCCCTGATTCTTCAGAAGATTCGTTATGATGAGCATAAGTGGATGATTTGTGGAGACTTTAAAATTCTATCCATGCTATTAGGGCAGCAATCCGGTTTCACCAAATATCCCTGCTTCCTTTGCTTGTGGGATAGCCGGGCCCGCGACCTACACTGGGGGAAAAAAGACTGGCCAATTCGGGAGTATTTGAGACCCGGTGAGAAAAATGTTCTTCATGAGAGCTTGGTACCTCGTGATAAAATTCTATTACCACCTCTCCACATTAAGTTGGGTCTCATTAAGCAATTCATCAAGTCCCTTCCAAAAGATGGTGAGTGCTTTCGGTACCTTTGCTCAAAGTTCCCCCGACTTTCTGAAGCAAAGCTAAAGGAAGGAGTTTTTTTTGGCCCTGATATAAGGAAACTCATTTCAGATGGAGCATTCGCTGAAACGATGTCTGAGAAGGAAAAAGAAGCCTGGGATTCCTTCAAGGATGTTGTTCTCAAATTCTTGGAGAACAGGCGGGATGAGAACTATAAGGATATTGTTGCCAGGATGCTCAATGCCTTCAAAGAACAAGGCTGTAACATGAGCCTGAAAGTCCATTTCTTGCACTCCCATGTGAACTACTTTCCCGAAAACTTGGGGGCGTACAGTGAAGAACAAGGTGAAAGGTTTCACCAAGACATCAAGGACGCAGAGAGAAGGTACCAAGGAAGATGGAACACCACTATGATGGCTGATTTCTGCTGGTTGCTGCTGCGGGAAACCCCAGATGAAAAATACGCCAAGCAGCGCACCAAGAGAAGCATTCGGGGGAAGAAGAAACGGGCCCACCAGGAGATTGATTGACCCAAGAATGACTTTAAAACTAAACTGTGTTGACAAATATCGTGTTTTTACTAAACTTTGAAATAAAAATTTGCTAGTTATTACCACAGTGTCGGATCTCATTTATTAGAATTTTATTTTCACACCATCGGGTGTTTGTTTTCATGTATTGCAATGGTGCGGTTTGCGTTTTCTATTCTTACATACATACCTGTACAACATTTTTTGCACATTTCTTTGCTTTGCTTTGTGTCTAACCTCGCTCTTATATGCTCAATGTTTGTGCACATGTATGTGGCTGTTTTAAGTGCAGACAATTTTGCTACCATCACAGTGTGTTTTGTTGACATTACTCTATTCTTATGTGCTGCCTTGTTACAATTTTCTTTATTCTTATTTGAATAACTACTAAACAATTAGTATAAAGAATTCATCCAAGAAACTTTTATCTCGATCGCACTCAATCTGAAACGTTCACCTCAAACTGCTAACCCAATGTAGCAAAAAATCTGTACGTGATGGAGCAAATTGGTTACCAGATTTGGATTCAGCGCACCAAAAAAATGTAAAAATCAATCGAAACATTAGAGGCAGTTTAAAAAAAAATATTTTTAGTGTACCTGTGTTATTCTGCACTGCTAGGGTCACCCCAAAATGGATCTGATGGTGAACACTCCATTACCAAAGTTTGAGGCTTCTTCAGTCGCCTCACAGAGATGGGTCCAAGGCATTAACTCCCTGGCCCAGCCTTGGCTAAGCTTGCACCTGCTGTACACGTCTTCTCCATGGTCCCTAGTGAGGCATGTGATTTGATGTAAAGAACACCACCAGGGCAGAATTAATAGAGTGGAACGGGTAAACATAGATCAATTCTTTATGCCATCAAAAAGTAGAAAGACTAGGGGAAGGCAAGAAAGCTACAGTGTAACCCATTTAAGACCAATAAGAGAAAATATTTTTTCACTCAACACGTAATCAAACTCTGGTATTCGTTATCGGAGAGTGCAGTAAAAGCTGTTAGTGTAGCTGGGTTTAAAAAAGATTTGGACAAGTACCTGAAGGAAAGGTCCATAACCATTATTAAAGAGGTCCCAGGTAATCCACTGCTTGCCCTAATACAAGCATTATGGAACTCGTGTGTCTTTTTGGGAAACTGCTAGGTACTTGTGACCTGAATTGGCCACGGTTGGAAACAGGATACTGAGCTTAATGGACCTCAGTCTGACCCAGTATGGCATTTCATATGTTCTTATATGTTCTTAACATGGTATGCTGAAGTAACTGCCACCGGGAACAAGACCTTCCTGGTCAAGAACTTCAAAGGGCAGGAGTCAAGCGGCTCAAGGAAAGCCAACATGAGCTGCGCCAGAACCACACTGAGGTCCCAAGCCACCGCTGGAGGCTTGAAAGGAGGTCTCAAGTGAAGCAAGCTTCAAAATGAAGCAAACCACTAAAGGCTGATTCAATATGGGCTTTCCCTCCAAACCGCAATGGTAGGCCCCAATAGCACTGAGGTTGACTCTGACAGAGCTGGATTTTAGACCCGACTCCGAGAGGTGAAGGATGTACTCAAGAAGCCTGTTGATGGGACAAATGAAGGGATCCAGCGCTTGCGCTGCGAACCAGGCAGAAAATCTCTTCCATTTGAAAGCATAAGACCTTCTCATTGAGACCCTCATAGACGCCAACAGAACATCTGTTATACCCTGTGCTCTCCTCCTGCTCCAGTGAAAATGGGATGGCCTTTGTCATATCCATCAAGAAATCCTGATAGGACATGTCCACTGTTCCCTCTAAGCTGTGCGCGTGTGCGCACGCACACACCTCGCCGAGCGCGCGCACATATTTTAGAACAGAGCGCACAAAAATTTCGGCTCTGATTCTGATAGAAAACAACACAGACGTCTTAAAATTTAAAAGTTATGATTGTAATTACTAGAAATTTCCTGCTTCATTTAGTAATCGTCTATTTTCATTTAATTTGATTAAAATCAATGTGGTGTACATACTGAATTCTGACGTGTAGTCAAATTTTAAAGTATATAACTCCGAGTGTCGTTATGTGGCACACAAAAATTTAACCTTCCTTCAAAAGCTGCACACAGCTGATATTTTATGCGCACACAGCCTACAGAAAATTAGAGGGAACATTGGACATGTCCTCTGGAAAAGACTTCTGCCGTTCGTGTTGAGGGGAAGGGTCTGATGGAAGCTCAAGTGGCTTAGCATCTGACAGGTTCTCTGATTCCATATCAGTAACCCAGCCAGCAGAACCAAACTCCGAGAGGAAGTCAAAGTACCTCTGAGATGTGTTTGAAGCTCCCTCCGGCTTTGAGGGGAGTAAGGGCATTGATGGGATCGATGATGAATCAAGTGCTTTTGGGGCTTTGTTGGGACATCGAAGCCCAATATACTGAAGAGAGAGAGATGGCCCCACCGGATCGGCATCGGGTCTCTGCGAATCCCCCATGTTGAGGCCTCCACAGGCAGAACATGCATTTCGAGGATCAGCTGCACAACTGTCGATGACAATGTCCTGGGCTCCAGCATCAATGTGATGCAGGCCTTGAGCGCCTGAAGGCATTCCTCAATGTCTGTCAATTCTAAAGGCCTTAAGAAACATAGAAACATGATGGCAGAAAAAGACCACACGGCTTATCTAGTCTGCCCTTCCATATCAACTACAATAGTCCCCTTTTTCTTTTAGAGATCCTCTGTATTTGTCCCATGCTTTTTTGAATTCAGATACTGTCCTCATGTCCACCACCTCCACTAGGAGAATATTGCACACATCCACTATTCTTTCCATAAAGAAATATTTCCGCATATTACTCCTGAGTATATCCCCTTTCACTCTTATCCTATGTCCCCTCGTAGTAGAGCTTGCCTTCAATTGAAAGAGACCCCATGGAGGTATTTAAATGTTTCTATCATATCGCCCCTATCCCACCTTTCCTCTAAAGTATACATATTAAGATCTTTGAGTCTGTCCTCATATGCTTCATAACGAAGACCACTAACCATTTTAGTAGCTACCCTCTGAACCGACTCCAACCTGCCTATATCCTTCTGAAGGTGCGGTCTTCAGAATTGCACACTATACTCCAAATAAGGGCGCACCAGAAACTTATACTTTTTTCTGCTGGTCATTCCTTTCCTTCTACACCCAATCATCCTTCTGACTTTTGCAATCGCCTTTTCTACCAGTTTAGCTACTTTAAGATTGTCAGACACAATTACGCCCAGGCCCCGCTCTTCTTTTGTGGACAGAAGTACCTCGCCCCCTACATTGTACAGCAACTTTGGATTTTTGCAGCCTAAATGCATGACCTTGCATTTTTTAGCATTAAATTTCAGCTGTCATATTCTAGACCATTTTTCAAGTTTAGTTAGATCTCTCCTCATGTTGTCTCCTTTCTGTGTCTACTCTATTGCAGATTTTGATATCTGCAAACAAGCAAACCTTACCAGACAGTCCTTCCACAATATCACTAACAAAGATGTCAAACAGAATTTGACCAAGGACAGATCCCAATCAGTAACCTCAGGGTCCATCCCTAGGGTGCTCAGTTTGCTTATAAGTCGCCTGTGTGGAATGGTGTCAAAGACCTTACTGAAATCCAAATACACCACATCTAGGGCCTCAGTCCAACTCCCTGGTCACCCAGTCAAAGAAATCTATCAGATTTGTCTGACTAGACCTTTCCCCTGGTGAATCCATGCTGCCTCAGATCCTGCAATCCATTGGACTACAGAAACCTCACTATTTTCTTCTTTAGTAGCCGTTCCAATAATTTACAAACACAGAGAGCGTGTAGTTCTCAATGTCATCCTTACATCCGCTTTTGTATAAAAGAACCACATGTGCCTCTCTCCAGTCCTCTGGCACAATCCCAACTCCAAAGAGACATTGAAAGGTCAGACAGTGGAACTGCTAGAACGTCCTCAAGTTCCCTCAGTATTCTTGGATGTATCCCATCTGGACCCATGGCTTTGTTTACTTTTAGTTTAGTTAGTTCCTCTCGAACACAGTCTTCTTAAAATCATTTGAGATTCCCATCGCTTCTGTTGCTATTTGTGGGTGTTTTCTGAGGTCCTGCTCCAGGCACTTTATCTGTAAACACAGAACAGAAATATCTGTTAAGCAATTCTGCTTTATCTTCATCAGTTTTTGCATATTCCTCCCCTGCACCCCTGAGTCTTGGGACCTCCATGTGGTTCTTGTGCAGCTCATGAAAGCTCCTTTTGAGCCACTCAATTCCTGTCCTCTGAAGTTCTTGACCTGGAAGTTACTGTTTCTGGTGGCGGTCACTTCACGCAGAGTGAGCGAGCTTCAGGCTCTAAATCCACCTTACACCAAAATTCCACCATAATAGAGTGGTTCTTCGTACTCATCCTAAATTCTTTCCAAAAGTGGTATCAGATTTCCACCTTAATCAGTACTTCCAACATTTTTCCCCGAGATCTCATTCACACAGAGAGGAAGCTAAGTTGCTCATATTGGACTGCAAGTGAGCCTTAGCCTTCTACTTGAAGCAGACAAAAGCCCATGGAAAGTCCATTCAACCTTTTGTTTCTTTTGACCCCAGCAAGCTAGAGGCTGCCATTCCCCAATGCTCTCTTTCAGTTTAACTGCATCTCTTTCACTTATGCCAAGGCAAGCCTACACCTTGATGGTCATGTTGCTGCTTATAATTTCAGAACTATGGCTGCATCAGTGGCCAACTTGTGCTCGGTCTCCATGGAAGAGATCTGCAGGGCTGCAATGTGGTCTTCAGTCCACACATTCACATCTCACTACTGCCTAGATGGGGATTCTCGATGCGACAGCAACTTCAGCCTACCTGTACTCAGGAATCTGTTTGGGGATTACAATCCATCCCCCCTAGACCCATTCTCTTCTGTCCAGGCTATGAAAAAAAAGGAAGAGAAAATCACTGCTATTCTATATAGTTGGCCATCCAGCATGATGCCATACTACAGTTCAGTATTGTCCCTATTGGGCTTCTCTGTGGTCTCCTCATTTTTCAGTAAGCTGTAGCTTGGGAGTGTCATATGTGAGGACTCATTCCTGCTTGTACATGGGGGAAAAGGTGGTTACTGACCTGTAGCAGATGTTCTCTGTGGACAGCAGAAATTAATCCTCACAACTCTCCCAACTCCCTGAGTTGTTTGTTCTGCTACAACTATGTTATCAGATTGAATCAAGGTGATGCCGCGACGGCAAATGGGAAGGATGCACAGTGAAGCCTCCCAAAAGTTTCCAATAGAAGCTGGGGAGCGTTCCCGCACGGGACTCCATTGGGGACGTCACCCCATATGTGAGGGCTAATTCCTGCTTTCTACGGAGAACATCTGCTACAAGTGAGTAACTACCTTATACCTGAACAGAACTCAGGATGCTAAGAGTTTTCCTCAATGTTTCATAACTGATTTCGCAGTATTGTAGTAGTAACCAGACCTCGCTAATGTAAAAGAACAGAAAGCTGTTTTTGCTTATTCTTACCAGGCTAGCAATTAGCTGTAGTTCAAGAACAGCTGTTTTCATCCCCCCTCCCCCTGCCTTGATATGAATGCATTAAAGCGTAGTTACTCACCTGTAACAGGTGTTTTCCAGGGACATCAGGAATCAGCCCTCATTTATAGGGTGACATCGGCACCTACGAAGCCCGTGCGGAGCAATTCCCCAGCTTTCAAAGAAAGCCTTTGGGCCCGCTGCCATGCATACGTGGTCCTCTTGCTGCCCAAGGGTGCCATCTTGCTCAGTCAGGTCCCTTAGCTCAAGTCCTACCAAGCAGATGGTAAGGGAAGGACAAAAATTCAGCAACTCATCAGGGGAGGTGGGAGGATAGTTAGGACTGATACCTGCTGTACCTGGAGAACACCTGTTACAGGTGAGTAACTACGCTTTCTCCAGGAACTAGCAGGAAGTCAGTCCTCACTTATGGGACTCCCTAACTACAGGCTACGGAACCTGTAACCAAAAAACGCCTACGCGAGGCCGTGAGCTGAAGCCGAAGCCCGAAGGAGCCCGAGTACACGAGTCCTTGGGGTGAAGCCCTCAGTAGCCGTGAAGAAGGGTCGGAGGGCAGGAGTTGCTTATACCCTGAACACATGATGGAGTACAGCCTGGCCGAAGGCGCTGTCCTGGCAGGACTCCCTCTCCAGGCAGTAGTGGGCAGCAAAGGTATTCGCGGAAGACCAGGTCGCCGCCCGGCATAAGGCCATCAGGGGCACGGAGCGCAGCGAGGCCACCGAGGCCGCTTTGGCCCAGACCCAGTGTGCGGTGATTCGATGATCTAGTGAGAGGCCCGCCTTTGCATGGGCAAAAGTGATGCAGATGCATGGTGACTGCCTGCCCCGATCTATTGGGATCATAGGTCACGAAAAGTCGGTCAGACTTGCGATGAGTCTGGGTATGCTACAAATAAAAGGCGAGGGCTCGTTTGCAGTTGAGGGTGTGAAGAGCCCCCGACGCCTGGTCGGCATGGGGCCTCGGAAAGAAGGTCGGCAGAACTATTTCTTGGTGGAGATGGAAGTCCGAAACTACCTTAGGCAGGAATTTAGAGTGGGTACAGAGGATCACCCTGTTCCGATAAAACCTGGTGTAAGAGGCGCCAGCTATGACAGCCTGGAGCTCACCGACTTGGCAGGCCGAGGTCAGAGCCACCAGGAAGGTTACCTTCCAAGACAGATGCCGGAGCGAACATGTCATCATTGGCTCGAAGGGTGGACAGGTAAGCTGCACGAGTACCACGTTCAGATCCCATTCCGCCGGAGGGGGAAGGATGGGCGGCTTGGAAAGCAGAAGACCCCACAAAAAGCGGGAGACTAACGGCTGCTCCGCGAGTGGCTTTCCCTTGATGGGAAGGTGATTAGCTGAGATGGCGCTCAAATGAACCCTGACAGAGGTCGATTTCAGCCCTTCCCTCGAGAGATGGAGGAGGTACTGGAGCACCAGACGGAGAAGCACCTCCACTTAAAGGTGTAGGCTCGCCTAGTGGAGTCCTTCCTTGAGGTGAGGAGGACTTCCTCAACCTCCTCCAGACAGGCCAGAGAGGCTAGGGAGACCCAATCAGCTGCCAGGCTGTGAGGGATAGGAAGGTTAGATTCGGGTGCAGCATCCGACCCTCCTCCTGCATCAGCAGACCCCGGGCAGAGCCCAGGGGAACCGGAGGCTCCACCGACAGCCAGAGCAAGAGCAGAAACCAAGACTGCCAAGGCCACGAGGGGGCCACGAGAATCAACGATGCCCCGTCCCGCTGAGCTTTGAAAAAAAAAAAGAGTCCTCAGAATGAGGGGGGAAGGAGGGAATGTATAGAGAAGGCTAGACGACCAGTCCAGGAGAAATGCATCAGGGCCCTCCCTGCTCGGGTGCGGTACCGGCCCGCAAAAGCAGGGGAGCTGCGTGTTCTGGGGACTGGCGAAGAGATCTATCGCCGGCGTCCCCCATCAGAGAAACAGCCAGTCTGTTTCTCTGGGATCCAGTCACCATTTGTGGGGCGAAGGATTCTGCTGAGTCTGTTCGCCAAGCCATTCTCCTGACCCAGGAGGTACGTCACCTTGAGGAACATCCTTCGCCAGACAGCTAAAGAGCAGATGAGGGCCGCTTCCAGGCAGAGGGAGCACAATCCCATGCCTCCCTCCTTGTTGATGTAGAACATCGCTACATGGTTGTCGGTCTGCACGAGAACCGACTTCCCGCTGAGGTGTACCTCGAAGGCCCTCAGGGCCCACCAAATTGCCCAGAGTTTGAGCAGGTTTATTTGCTGCTGAGACTCCTCAGGCGACCATTGCCACTGCGTGCAGAGTGGTCCGCAGTGGGCTCCCCACCCTAACAGGGAAGCATCCGTCGTCAGCACCGCATCGTGCTGCGGGGCCTGGTCGTGATTGTGATTCTTTTGCCATTGAACAACTGCGATTGAAGACCTGTGATTCTTTTGAGCATCAACGGTCAATGAACTGATGAACAATTTGGAAGGATCTTCTCGTTTACGTGGGGATTCATTACAGATAAGTTTCATATAGTTGGTTCCTAAAGTGTCTGTTACAGAATTTTACACTAGTGTGGAACTATAGTCAGTGGAGGTGTTGTCACAAACTAATCGCTGAAATATTTTGTGTGTATTTGGTGTAGGGCACACTAACTTATGGTGTTTTTCCTACCATTTTTAGAGGAGCTCCAGTGGGGCTTTGAAAATTGAGAAAAACGGAAGTATAACCACGAGAGGTGTGTATTCTCCTCACGGTATTCCTTCCCACAAAAATATATTTATATGCACACATTTTAGCTCATGCCTTTAGTTTGCATGCTTTATTTTTGTTTGATAGGTACATTTACATTGAGTATTTAGTTATTTTGGTTTTTGGCAGGGCCTGGAAGGGCAATCCCCGCAGGAGGTTGCGGGGATTTTGCCACCAGCTCAGGGACAAGCGGAGGTCGGGAAGAAGCCTGACGGGGTCCCTGGAGTGACCAAGCGACTGGCTCCATTGGGCACTGAGGCCCCACTGAGCTATTCACATGTGCAACCACATGCACGGTTGAGGCCATGTGGCCCAGGAGACGTAGCATGGTCTGAGTGGTGACCTGGGGAGTGCCTTGGACATGAGCCACAAGAGCTCAGAGGCAGATGGCGCAATCCAACAGCAAGAAAGCGGTAGCCCATCGAGTATCGCAATGCGTGCCAATAAACTTGAGAGCATGCACAGGCTCAAGGTGAGACTTTTGGTTGTTGACTAAGAACACCAAGCTCTCCAGGAGGACAGCACGCGACATCGCTCACAGAGCCCCTTCGACCGAGGAGCCCGTAACGAGCCAGTCATCGAGGTAGGGAAAGACCGGCATGCCCTGGGGCTTAAGGCAAGCGGCGATCACGACGAGGCACTTGTGAAGACTCGTGGGGCAGACGCGAGGCTGAAGGGAAGCGCCCTGTACTGGAAGTGCTCTCCCTGCACCTTGAAACACAGATTCTGCCTGTGTTGGGGTGGATCAAGATGCCAGCATAAGCGTCGTTTAGATCCAAGGAGCAGCCTGTTGCCCTGCCGGAGGAAGGGCAGCAGAACACCAAGAGATAACATCTTGAATTGCTCCTGCACCAGGAACTTGTTTAGCCTTTGGAGGCCGAGGATGGGCAGAAGACGCCCCCAGTCTTCTTTGGGATGAGGAAGTACCGGGAATAGAAGCCCCGACCTCGAAAGTGGGGAGTGACCTTCTTGACTGCCCCGTTGGGCGAGGAGTGTGTAATTCCCGTTGCAGCAGAAACTGGTGTGCGGGGAGTTGAGGAGGCTCCGCCGGGGAGAAAGGGGATGGAAGCCTGTTGAAGTGGAGGCGGTAGCCCTCTCGGTCGACTTGGAGGGCCCAAATGTCCGAGGTGATGGAAGCCCATGCTGGTGCGAAGTGGGACAGGCGTCCCCCCACTAACTGCTGCGTCGCCGGAGGGCAAGGGGCCATGCCAATGGCATGAAAACCCCTGAGTGGGTTGTGGGGGGGCCGGCATCTGGACCTTTGGTCCCTTTGGCTTACAATGCGCCTGGTCAGATTTTCCCTGTGTCAGAGTGGTCGGCGTGGGGGTAGCTGGATATGGCGGGTAGCCCCGATACGGGAGACCCTTTCTAGGGAAGAAGGGCTTCTTGGATGGCTGCTTCTTCCGAGGCAGGGTGGAGGTTTTGTGGGAGAGACGGGTTCTCGTGACGAACTCTGAATTTCAGCGGCCTTCTCCTCCATCGGCTTGCCAAAGAGCTGCTCACCGAGACAGGGCACATCCAGGAGCCTCTCCTGCACCCACTGCTCTAAATCCGAGGATTGGAGCTATACCTGGCGGTGGGCACCAATGCCCGTGGCCGCCACCCGAGCCGATGTCTCGAAGCCATTATGGAAGGCTCGGGAGAGGTACTTAGAGCAATCCGCAACAGACTTTAGCATGGTGCGGAACCTATTGAGGGGCTCTCCCTCGAGGCCCGCGGAGAAACCCCCGAGTTCCTTAGCCAAATTGCTTAGGAACATACTAATGTACAGTTGATATGCCTGGATGCAACAAGAAAGCATGGAGCAGAGCATCAAGGGCCCAGAGCATCAAGGGCCCTCGACTCTCGGCCAGGTAGTACCGACGAGTGCGATTTTTGGCTCTTTTGCTTCCTCATGGCGGTTTCCACCACCATCGAGGTGTGTGGGAGCTGGGTCTTTCGGAATCCTGGTCCATGTTGTACCTTGTACATTGTGTCAAGGTGCTTGCTCGTGATGGGGACGACAGAGGCCGGGGCCTCCCACATGCGGAGCAGCAACCGAGATAGAATAGGAGGTACAGGCACAGTGAGGGATTCCCTGGGTGGGGACTCGTACTGAAGAATTCGAGTTCTTCAGCACGAGAGTCCTCCTCAGTCTGGGTGGCCAGGTTAAGGGCCCGTGCCATGTCCTGAATGAACACCAGGAAGGAGGTGTCTTCGGGTGGCGAGCTCCAGTGGAACGCGGGTGGTGAGGGATCCGACGGATAATCCCGGTGGGTACATGTTTCCGGGGTGGTGTCTCCATTGGACTCCCAGACCGAGAAATTGGTCGAGGAGTCCAAGCCGAGCAGATCGCCCTGTCCAATGGCTGGTAGTCTGGTGCCGGAGGCCCTTGACGATCACGCCTCTGCGGAACGGGAGGGTGAGCGAGACTGACATCAAGGACCCTCACAAGGCCCATGGCTCTTGAGAGTTTCCTAGACGGATTGGGATGTCCCACACGAGGGACCCGCGGTCTCTGGCCGCGAGTCAGCAAAGCTGGCCATAAGGACCTGCTGGGAAGCAATGAACACAGAAACCCTGCATTCCAGCGCCAGCATGCGGGACTCCCACGCGGGCGTGGGGCCCTGCGACGCTGATCGCGGGGTCACCTGGTTGGGCATTGAGGAGGAGAGGGGTCCTCACCAGGACAGCCCTCAGGAGATCGGGCGCCTTTGCAGGAGGCCTCCGCTTCCGTGCAGTGTACCTTGCAGGTCCGCTCCTTATCCGAGTCTCGGGAATGCCGAAGGGGTCTAAGCGACTGGGTGCAACCCCGGACAGCAACGTCGAGGCCTTCTTTTTGTGCCGCTCCACCTCGGGGGACCCCTGGTCGGAGTGCCGCCGAGGACGCAGGGCAGTAGGGGGAGAACCCACCGGAGGAGAGACGACCGAGGGCGTCACCAGGGACTCGGAAAATGTCTTCAGACTTCTGCTAAACAGCACAGATCCATGTGCTATGTAGAACCCGGTAACAAACGTGGACAGCAATAAGGAAGGAAATTCTTTTATTGGTCACCTTTAGCCTAAGGCCCGACACAGGCCGTGTTTCACTACCTTCTTAAAGGGCAGGCTAAACTAAAAACATAATAAATCATAAATGAATGTCATCATAATTAAAAACATAAATAAATAACCATAAAAACATCACACCAAGAGCTAACCTAAATTACTCCACATAGAAATAAATAAACATGCCAAATCAATACTACATATCTATATTAATACATAAATATAAATATAAAAGTATAAAAGATTTTTCCTCAATAAACTCATAACTAGCACAGCCAATGACAGGTAACAATAAATAAATAAATACATCACTCAAAAAATTATCACTCAAAATATTATACATTATTATAAGTATAAAACGTATAATGAAAGAATCTGATGGTAAACATATAAAAACATAGATAAAAGATCAAACACATAAAATCATGTAAGAATACTTTAAAAGGGGCTTAAAGGAATGGTATGGTATGTATTCATGTACATAACCGAAAATACATATATATAATTCCAAGGATGAGTAAAAATGCATAAATGGAATCAGTGGGATCAGGGGAGGCAAAAAGACATCTCTCTCAACAAAAACGTATCACATGGGAGGTTTCAAAAAATGATTCATCTACCTGTAAGTTGTAATTTCAATCTTCCAACTTATAGATCCTTTAAATGCCGATTCTAATAGCAACATAAATAAAGAAATACAGACCTACATTCAGGACATATTGAATCATATGCATTCACGTATCATAGTCACCAACAACCGCCTAATATAAGAATGTATATTTATGGACTCAATGTTAATTATTTGCAAACACTAACACCGGGTGAAGTACTTCTCCAGGGGATCAACATGGACTTCAAGAACCCCCCGCGGTTTGAAAATCACCCTACACTGCCATTGTTCTATTCATGCTCCAAATTGTCAGTGGTGAAAACATTTGAAAAATGAAAAAAATATATATTATGAACTTAATATTAATTATTTCCAATTCCTCTGACAACGGGTAATCTATCTCTACGGGGGATCATGTAATCTTCAAAACCCTCGGTAGTTTTAAATTTGTGCTCAAACGTTCGTCAGTGGTGGGACAAATAAAAAAACAAAAAACAAAAAGTAATCCAGTTCCTGCCCTAGCGGAATTATGGATCAACCACCTAGCATAAACCCGAGGTTATAAAAAAAACTTACAGAATAAGTCAAAGTGTTCAGTGTAAGCGTCTCAGCATTCCCGCCGGCACACCACATAGAACGCCGGCGCTTGCACTCTATAGACCGCACTATTCTCGCGGGACACATGCACATTTGACATTTTTAAACTACCTCATACATATTTAAATTTTTAAATTTTAAGGCACGGGGGAAACAACCCTACTCCCATTTTACTTTAAACCAGACTGATGAATTGCTACTACAAATTAATCAATAGCGTCTGCACCATGCTACGGACTGGTCTAATGATTGAGACCCATATTTATTATTCCTAGGTTCAACACTATTGCCATGGGTAGGTAGACTAACCTATCAATACAATCTATGCTCAATTTACCCACTAATAATGCTAGGTGGTTCATAAACAATTCTTACAAATAAATTTTATCACATCAGAGACAAACTTAAAGTCTAAAATCATGTAAAACTAAAACTGAATAAATCAAGAGGATAAATGATTATGTTTAATAAAACCACAAAGTTACACTATCAAAGGAGACACTTATAAAAAAACAGATAGGTCTTTATCCATATTCAACCCTTCAGGATGCAAACTATCCAGTGCAAAGATATATCGTTCTTCCAATCTACAGATGGTTCTCTCAACATCTCCTCCTCTCCAATTCTTTTTAACCTTCTTAATCACAAAGAATTTTAAATCTGAGATTTTATGTTTTAATTCCTGCCAATGATTGACAAGGGGTTTATCAACCACCCCTCTTTTAAGGCAACTCCTATGCTCTATGATTCTGATGCGAACCGGGCCAGTAGTCATGCCCACATACAGTTTGTTACATGGGCACTGTATTACGTAAATAACGTGACTCGTACTACAATTGGAAAAATCATCCAAGAAAAATTTTTGACCATTTGTAGGATGGATAAATTTACTCTTTTTTTTTAAAGTTTATTTATAACCATCAATACAAACAAAAAAATATAACAGTCAACATACTCCTCCTGGGGTGGACTCTGATCCCCAGGAGGGAACAGTGATGGTGATACATTTTTCATATTACCTCGCCCCCCTCCCTCAACCCCATCCCCCCCTCACCCCCCCCCCCTCCATCACACCCATGATCATAATAAGTCCAGTCCCTCTGGCAGGACTACTTGTACCTGCCATTGGGAACTACTCATACTTAAGACTACGAATTAGCTGCCCGTTTGGAGGAATACGTTGCGGCACCGGGAGCTCAACTGGTTAATATACGGATCCCATAGTAGGAGAAAGGCGAACCATCGCTTGGCATCATTCTTGGCGCCCCTACGCTCCAGAAGCATCAGTTGATGAAAGGAATTTCGCCACTCCCAAATAGAGGGAGGGCGGCTTTCCCGCCATCGACGTAGGATGGGTCCCTTACCCACCAGACCTGCCTTCCGCACTAAACCTCGGCCCCATTTCCCTTTCGGGGAGTTACAACTTAATAAATCTAAAGTGACCAGGGCGGCATCCCAGAATACCTGTTGTCCCAGAAGGCTCGTCATGAAAGCACATATGCACCTCCAATAGGGGCAGATCAACTGACACCCCCACCACATATGCAGTAGGGTGGCTTGAGGCTCCCCAACATCGTGGGCAACTCCCATCCGTAGTGAAGTGACATCGAAGAGCCCTTCTCGGGGAGAAATGAACCCTCGTCAAACATTTAACGTGTACTTCTCTCCAACTGACTCCTGCAGCCAGAGTCCCTGTTCGTCGAAGGGCTTCAAGAACTGTTCCCGGGGGAATCTCCCACCCCATCTCAGCCCCCCAATGCCTGCTCAACACTGCGGAAGTCCGGGCAATTCCGATACTGTTCCAGCCTGGCCCTGAACGCCCGTACCGAAGGTTTCCCCTCCCCCCCTAGGTCAAAGAACTCCAAGATCTGTGCAGAACGATCTGCATGTAGCTCCGCCCCCGGGAGAGAGCCTATATAATGGGCAATTTGCATGTACGCGAAAGCATGCCTCGGCCCCAATTCATATTCTTGACATAGGAACTGAAAGGATTTAGATTTCCCAGCAGGGTCCACCACATGTCCCAGGTTTCGTATGCCCTTTTCTACCCAAGTATGAAATAATACGCCGTCAGTACCCGGAGTAAAACTAACATTGCCCCGAATTGGTAACCAACTCGACAACTGCCACTTGCGCCCCCAGTACAGATTAAGCTGCCTCCATGTCCGCCACACTGGCGCCAATAAAACACTTTCGGCCAGGTGAGTCGGCAGAACCCAGTTTTCCGAATGCAATATGGCCTGAAGGGAGTGGGGAGCCACATAGGCCTCCTCCAATGCTCTAGGCGTATAAAGCTCCGTAACACCCAGTCAATCCCCCAGATGTCGGGCCTGACATGCCAATGCATAGGCGCCCAAGTCCGGGAGCCCCCATCCCCCACACCTCCCGCTCCCCACCAAGCGACTATAAGGGATGCGCGCTTTCACGCCTCTCCACAGAAACCGCCGAAATTCCGCCTCAAAACGCTGTATGTCCCGTTGCAATAGCCAGACCGGAAGAGTCTGCATCCAATACAATAATCGCGGCAAGATTATCATTTTAGTTCAAATCATTTTTATTGACTTTTCAAATAACGGGAACAAACAACTGCATGAACAATTGCAGACAATTACAGAGCTAACCATGTATCAAGAAAAGAACAAAAGTGCTGCCGTCTGGCACAAAGGAACCAAACACCCACCTCAATTTAGGCATCCATAGTGCCTCAGTATAACAATCCCGGTTCTTAGGCACTCACAACCCCACTCCCACCCCCCCTAACCCTCCCCCCCCCACCCACCCAGCAAGCACACAGGGGATACAGGGAGCATGGGGAGTACAAAAGATGGGTAAATCACAGGGGCAGAGATACAAAGTGAGAACGATGAATACAAGACGTCACAGTCCTAGGGAGGGGAAACCACCATCCCAGATCAATTTGCACACCCTACCACCTCAGGTGCACACCCTACCACCTCAGGTGCCCCCCTACAAGAGTCGCGTTAGACATTCAGTACCACACTGCGCTCTCTCGGTGCAAGGCTATGGATGACAGGAGACCATAAATCTAGGTACATATCCCAGTGCTGGCCCCCTTGCTGCTTCGCTGTTAACTTTTCCATGTACATCAACTCCACCAAGGCCCGCTCCCACACCAACGCGCCTGGAGGTGCAGGTTCCATCCAGCGGCTCAATAAGGCCTTCTTAACCAGCATAAAGCCCCTTTCCAAGAGTCTCCGCTGGACCGGGGTCAGGAGGAGGGTGGAAAAGCTCCACTCATGAAATAAACACACCGTCCGCTTCCAGACTCCCTTTATGCCCAACCAGCCCTCCATCTTTGCACAAGCTTGGGCCCAGAGAGTGCGCACTGAGGGGCATTCCCAAAAGCGATGCAAGAGGGTACCTACTTCCCTCTGACACCACACACACAGGGGGGATGGCTGTATGCCTAATTGGTGAGCCCGTTTATCAGTAATGTAAGCTCTCCAGAGAAATTTATATTGCATTTCCTGTAGATAAATCCAGAGGGAGCCCTGTTTAATCCGCCCAAACTCATCCTTCAAACGGTCCTCTGTCAGCTCTTCCACCCCATCGCTGCGCCAGCGACTCACCAGTGCCACGAGAGGGGAGTCATCAACCCTCGGGTAAATGAGCTGCCAGTACTCCTGCCTCCCCCTGTCTCTCTCCAGCAGGATCTGCAAGGATTCCCGAGGGGTCCCAACTGCGGCTCCCAGCTCAGCCAGCTCAAGCCCCCATAGACTACTGAAATAATGTCACACCTGCAAGTATCCATAGAACTGGTGTTTGGGAAGCTGATAGCGTATTGACAAGGCCTGGAAACTGTCAAGAGACGACTTCCCCGGAATGCACAGGTCCCCCAAGCACAGCAACCCACGGTCCGCCCAAAATCGAAATACATTATGCTCAGTCCACCCCGGGAGGAAGTCAGGATTCCCCGCCAGGCGGAGCATAAGCGACCTCTTCGAATTCCAGCCCAGGTGAGAACATAACGCTCGCCAAGCTACCCGAAGGGCATCCATATACACCCCCCCTCCACTCATTCGTAACCCGGACAGGCATTCCATATGTAACATATAAAGACTGTGATAGGGAGCACAAAGCCAAGCCAACTGTCGTACCGGGGCGCACCCCCCACTTTCCCCTAAAAGACCCCAGAGGTGACGAAGCATGTACCGGAGATTAAATTGTTGGAGGGATGGAAATCCTAACCCCCCTTCACCCACCCGCCACCAAAGAACTTTGAGCGGGATCCGCGCACGTCTACCACCCCATAAGAAGCCCCGGAGATGGCCCTCCAATCGCTTCCAATCTCGAGCGAGTACCCAGATAGGCAGCATCCGTAGTACATACAACCATCTGGGGAACTCAACCATAGTAAATAAGGCTACCCTCCCCTTCAGGGATAGGGGCAACCCCCGCCAGTTCCCGAGCACTTCTTTGGATCTATCAAGCATTCTAGGGATATTGGCCTGGTAGAGGTTTTCGGGTCGATCAGGCAACCAGATTCCCAAGTATTTTAATGAACCTTCAGCCCACACCAGCGGGAAGGCTCCATTCCAAGACGGCCTTACACGTCCGCCCACATCCAGTACCAGTGACTTGGAAGTGTTAATCTTGAGGCCCGAAAAACTGCCAAAGTCTTCTATGACCTGCAGCCCACGCGCCAGGGAATGCTGCGGTTGAGTCAGACATAAAAGCATATCATCCGCAAAGGCACTGACTTTGAGAGCATCCCCCCCCCATGTCGACCCCGCCAATCTGCGAGTCGCTCTGAATTGCCCGTAAGAGAGGTTCCAGGGCCAACACAAACAAAAGGGGAGATAGGGGGCACCCCTGACGCGTACCTCTCTCCAACACAAAGGTTTCAGAGAAAACACCATTTACACCTACCCGAGTCATGGGGTAAGCATACAAGACTTGAAGCCACTGCAGAAACTCCCCATTGAATCCGAAGCCGCGCAGCACATCCCACAAGAAAATCCATGCACTCTGTCGAATGCCTTTTCCACGTCTAGACTCACCAAAAGTAGGTCTGTTCCCTTGTGCAAGCAGTACTCCATCCCCAGAAGTAACTTAGCAATATTTGTGACCGCCTCCCTTCCTGGCACAAAGCCCACCTGCCGAGGATCGATAAGCAGCGGTAGTATGGGATTGAGCCTCGCCGCCAAAACCGATGCCAAGATCTTCATATCACAATTGATAAGAGAAATCGGTCGGTACGAGGCCAGATCTGTCAGGTCCTTCCCCGGCTTCGGGAGCACCGTAATGTTGGCACACCGCATATCTCTAGGAAATTCACCCAGCTTCCGGACCTCAAACATGACTACCATAGAGGGGGCAAGCCGAGCGGTCAAAATCTTATAATACTCATAACTGAACCCATCAGGGCCCGGGGCCTTATGAGTCTTCCCTCGTTTAATCACCTGCTGAATTTCTTTCACCGTCAACGGCGCATTCAACCGCCGCAAGTCCTCCTCCGCCAAAGCGGGAAGAGGCAGCGAGTCCAGGAAGGCGCATCCGCTCGCGTAGTCCCACGGCTCCTCAGCGTATAGACCAGCGTAAAACTGACGAAAAAGTTGCGCTATCTGCGCTGGCTGATGGTGGATAGCGCCCTGAGCATCCCGAAGAACAGGAATGAAACGCGTGCCTCCTGGATCCTTAATCAACTTAGCCAGAAATCTGCCAGAACGATTACCATACCGAAAGAATAGGTGCCGGTAGCAGTGTTGGGAATACACCGCTCGCCTCTGAAGTAACTCATTTAGCGCCGCCTGGGCCCCAACACACTAACTGTAACTTCCTATCCGCCGTCCTGCTCGACCTGCGTTGTAAGTCCCGCACTCTACGCTCCAACAGCAACAAGCTACGGTCTAAGTGTTTACGCCGCTTCACACAGTAAGAAATAATGGCCCCCCTCATGACCGCCTTGCTGGTTTCCCACAGAAGAACCGGCGGGCACTGGGGCGTATCATTGAAAGAGAGGAATTCATCCCATTGATCCGCTAGGTATTTCTGAAAGTCTAAATCTTCCCACAAGTAGGCCGGGAATCTCCACTGCCTACACGAGGCCCCTTGACCTTCCCAAGTAATCCACACCAACCCATGGTCTGAGATCACCACAGGGGCAGGCTAAACTAAAAACATAATAAATCATAAATGAATGTCATCATAATTAAAAACATAAATAAACAACCATAAAAACATCACACCAAGAGTTAACCTAAATTACTCCACATAGAAATAAATAAACATGCCAAATCAATACTACATATCTATATTAATACATAAATATAAATATAAAAGTATAAAAGATTTTTCCTCAATAAACTCATAACTAGCACAGCCAATGACAGGTAACAATAAATAAATAAATACATCACTCAAAAAATTATACATTATTATAAGTATAAAACGTATAATGAAAGAATCTGATGGTAAACATATAAAATATAGATAAAAGATCAAACACATAAAATCATGTAAGAATACTTTAAAAGGGGCTTAAAGGAATGGTATGGTATGTATTCATGTGCATAACCGAAAATACATATATATAATTCCAAGGATGAGTAAAAATGCATAAACTTCGAGAACCCCCCGTGCCTTAAAATTTAAAAATGTATGAGGTAGTTTAAAAACGTCAAATGTACATGTGTCCCGCGAGAATAGTGCGGTCTATAGAGCGCAAGCGCTGGCGTTCTATGTGGTGTGCTGGCGGGAATGCTGAGACGCTTACACTGAACACTGACTTATTCTGTAAGGTTTTTTTTATAACCTCAGGTTTATGCTAGGTGGTTGATCCATAATTCCGCTAGGGCAGGAACTGGATTACTTTTGGTTTTTTGGTTTTTATTTGTCCCACCACTGACGGACTTTTGAGCACGAATTTAAAACTACCGAGGGTTTTGAAGATTACGTGATCCCCCGCAGAGATAGATTACCCGTTGTCAGAGGAATTGGAAATAAATATTAAGTTCATAATATATATATTTTTCATTTTTCAAATGTTTTCACCACTGACAATTTGGAGCATGAATAGAACAATGGCAGTGTAGGGTGATTTTCAAACCGCGGGGGGGTTCTCGAAGTCCATGTTGATCCCCTGGAGAAGTACTTCACCCGGTGTTAGTGTTTGCAAATAATTAACATTGAGTCCATAAATATACATTCTTATATTAGGCGGTTGTTGGTGACTATGATACGTGAATGCATATGATTCAATATGTCCTGAATGTAGGTCTGTATTTCTTTATTTATGTTTAGAATCGGCATTTAAAGGATCTATAAGTTGGAAGATTGAAATTACAACTTACGGGTAGATGAATCATTTTTTGAAACCTCCCTTGTGATACGTTTTTGTTGAGAGAGATGTCTTTTTGCCTCCCCTGATCCCACTGATTCCATTTATGCATTTTTACTCATCCTTGGAATTATATATATGTATTTTCGGTTATGCACATGAATACATACCATACCATTCCTTTAAGCCCCTTTTAAAGTATTCTTACATGATTTTATGTTTTTGATCTTTTATCTATGTTTTTATATGTTTACCATCAGATTCTTTCATTATACGTTTTATACTTATAATAATGTATAATTTTTTGAGTGATAATTTTTTGAGTGATGTATTTATTGTTACCTTTCATTGGCTGTGCTAGTTATGAGTTTATTGAGGAAAAATCTTTTATACCTTTATATTTATGTATTAATATAGATATGTAGTATTGATTTGGCATGTTTATTTATTTATTTCTATGTGGAGTAATTTAGGTTAACTCTTGGTGTGATGTTTTTATGGTTATTTATTTATGTTTTTAATTATGATGACATTCATTTATGATTTATTATGTTTTTAGTTTAGCCTGCCCCTGAAGAAGGTAGCGAAACACGGCCTGTGTCGGGCCTTAGGCTAAAGGTGACCAATAAAAGAATTTCCTTCCTTACTGCTGTCCACGTTTGTTACTGGGTTCAGACTTCTGCTTACAGCTGAGCAGGGCCTTAGAGGACATTTTTTTGCAGAGCGAACAGAGCTCTGGATCATGGTCGGCTCTGAGGCACCACCGACAACAGTCATGAGTGTCCGTAAGCGACATGTTCCTAGAGCATCTATCGCATTTTTTAAATCCGGTGACCATGGGGGCAAAAATGGCCCCTGCGAGGTAGAAGACCCACGCGGCCAGCGGTTAGGAAAGAAAAAGAGGCGTGAAGCCCGTAACGAAAAATGAAAAGAAAAGGAGTATCCCCAATAGCTCCAGAAAATAGAGCAGGGGAAGGACAAGTAGAGGACCGGTGCAACTGGAAAATAGAGAGCCTGTTAAGGAGAAAAAAACGAAACTTTTTCAGAGGGACGAGGACGTGCATCCAAAGGGCTCTGCGGAAAAAGGGACACTGAGCAAGATGGCACCCTTGGGCGGGAAGAGGACCACGCATGCGTGGCAGCAATCCCAAAGGCTTTCTTTGAAAGCTGGGGAATTGCCCCACGTGGGCTCAGTCAGTGCAGACGTCACCCATAAGTGAGGACTGACTTCCTGCTTGTTCCTGGAGAAATCTTGTGTCATTATCAGAACAAGAAGAAAACAAAGTTTAAATATGTGTCTGTGATAAGTTTACTAAGCCAGGCTAATGGTTAAGGCAATGTTATTTGTAACAAGGCCCCATTGAATACCATTAGTTCCAGTTACAAATAGCACACCTTAATCATTAGCCTGGCTTAGTAAACATACTCCTTGCAGTATATTTGTTGCCAATTTAGTTTTTGCTGTGCATTTCTTCTACTATACGTTTTAATTTTTCCAACCCAGCAGATGCTGGAAATAAATTACACATAAGTTGTTGAGAACGTCTGCGTGTCTTTCTGGAGCAAAATGTCTCTGAAAAGCTAATGGAATTTGCAGGGCTGGTGCAAGACTACTGAGCATCCTAGGCAAACCTTCAGCCTTATCTTCCTCCCCCTTCAAGATTTGATAATTGCACTAAAAATTCACCATCACTGAAATACCACACAACAATGTTGTAAAAATGCATAATTAGACATCATGCTTTTAAATATTAAACTTCCATATCATCCTGCTAGATCAGTCCAAACAAGTGGGTTGTGTTCCCTTACCCAGGTCTGGCCCGTCCACTGGGCAGGCTAGGCAGCTGCCTAGGGCAGCAGATCTCTGTAGGCAGGCCACGTGCTTCGGCACACATGGCCTGCCGCCCCACCCCATGCGCCAAGCTGCACTGCTCTTCCCCCACCTTGTGCTGAGCCGCCCCCCCCCCCCACCGCTGATTCCAGTGGTAGGGGAGACGGCTTTGGCACACATAGCCTGCCACTTCTGAACCCCCGAAGTTGTGTTGGAGAGGGGTCAGAAGAAGCAGGCCATATGTGATGAAGAACTTGGCCCACTGCCAAGCTGCGTCCCCCGATGGAATCAGCGGTAGCCCAGCTCAGCATGGAGGAGCGTGGCTTGGCATCTGGGAAGGTACGGCGGCATGACTCGGGGGGGGGGGGCGCGGCATACCAGGGCTTCTGCTAGGGTGGCAGAAACCCTTGGCCGGCCCTGTTCCTACCAGCAGAGTTGGAGACAGAAGAAAAATCACGAGGTTTCTTATGATTTCATCCTGCTATTTTAGCTGATGCAGCTAGGGGCACACTCCACTATATCTCTGTCTCAGCAGATGTTGGATGCAATCTGATGCAGCTCTTTGTAAAATCCATGGAAATTTTGATTTAGCTTGTGAGTAACTGCTCTCTGGGGCGACTTCCTTACTTGAGCTCAATGAGAGAGGGCTCCCGAAGGGTTACCCTTAAAACTAGTACTCTCCTAGGAATAGCCCACAGGGAGGAGTATTGTTTCAGTTCCCCATCTTTATCTTGTTAAGGGACATTTGAACAGCCAGGATTGCTTAATCAGGACCCCTTGCCTAGCATAGCCCAAATGCCCCCTTCCCCTCCTCTTCCCCTGGCTCTCTCCCAAAGATTTGGATGAAGGTCTTCAGAGGTCTATGCCTGCAGGCCTTGGCAGCAGAGGAGTAGCAATGAGGCCAGCAATGTTGCTGTTTGAGGCTCCTTGGGGGTGAATACCAGATTTGAGCACCAGATTTATGTTGTTTCTTCTCAACTAAAATGTCTTTGGGAGCATTCTGACCTTGTCCGCTGGGCGGTTCGACCATTGGGTTTGGGCTATTTCAGAAGAACTGTTGGTAAGGTGCACTTTTTTGTTCCACCAGTTCCCACCTCATGCTAGTGCTGTTTGTGTGTATTGCCAGTGTTTGACTGTATGTTAACCTGCATAAGGTGCTACGCATGGGTACCTCCACATGTGTTCAGTGTGTGGTGTTAGCGCATTCTGTTAGGGGCACTTACTTCCTCAGGGTGTAGTGCTGTCCATGCTTCCAGTGTGTACGTGCTCTGGGTGTGGCCTTTTCTAGAATGCTTTGGCTGAATCTGCTTAGAAGAATTATAGTAACATAGTAAATGACGGCAGATAAGGACCAGCATGGTCCATCTAGTCTGCCCAGCACGATGGCAAGAGTAGGTGCACCTGTCGTTCCATGCAGGCCACCCCTCCCCATGTCCCTGTTTAGGGGTGAACCCACCATTCCATGCAGGACACCCTTATCTGTTGAGAAATTAGATGGTTCAGTTTATTTTGATTTTATCCCGTTGCTGTAAAGGGATCCACTGTGTCTGTCCCATGCCATTTTGAATTCCGTCACTGTGTTTGCCCCCACCACTTCCATCAGGAGGGCATTCCAAGCATCCACCACCCTTTCCGTGAAAATGTATTTCCTGACATTGCCTTTCAATTTACCACCTTGCAGCTTCCTGTTGTGCCATCTAGTTTTACAGCTTCTCCGTCTTTGGAAGAGGTTTGTTTGTTCATTATATCCCTTTAAGTATTTAAAGGTCTGAATCATATCTCCCCTGTCCCTCCTCTCCTCCAAAGTGTACATGTTTAGGTCTTCAAGTCTCTTCTCATGAGGCTTCTGACGTAGGCTCCAAATCATTTTGGTCGCCTTCCTCTGAACAGCTTCCAGTCTTTTTACATCCTTTGCAAGATATGGTCTCCAAAACTGAACACAGTATTCCAAGTGAGGCCTCATCAGTGACTTGTACAGTGGCATAAGTACCTCTTCCTTTCTGCTGGTGATTCCTCTTTGTATGCAGCCCAACATCCTCCTGGCTTTTGCCACCGCCTTGTCGCACTGTTTTGCCACCTTAAGATCTTCAGAAATAATCACACCGAGGTCTTTCTCCTGATCTGTGCACACCAACCTCTCGCCCCCTATTGCGTACATTTCCCTTGGATTTTTGCTACCCAAGTGCATGACTCTGCACTTCTTCACATTAAATCTTAATTGCCAAGCATTTGACCATTCTTCCAGCTTTTGCAGATCTTTCCTCATGTTAACCACTCCCTCGGGGGAGTCTACTCTGTTGCAAATTTTCGTGTCATCTGCAAAAAGACAGACTTTTCCATTCAGTCCTTCAGCAATATCACTCACAAATACATTGAACATTGCTGAACCATGGAGGCCTCTCTGCTTGAGGCAGGTGCATGTCATCTAAGAGGAGATACTACCTTATCTATGGCAAATGTAGAGAGTTCAATGAAGTAACTCTACAAGTTTTGCATGGAGGCTTTGGCTCACCCCTCGGAAATGTCTCCCTCGCAGTTGGTAGAAAAGAACCTCTTTCCTCATCACCAATTCAGCAAGCAACAATGGGGGCAGCTGAAGGGAAAAACAGCGCCCCAATTTGGATTCCTCTTCTCACTCCACTAGCCTCTGCCCTCCTCTTCTTGAAGCTTCTCAGTGGGGTTCTGTAACTGCCAGTCAACCCCCCCCCCCCACCTCTCGTTGATGGGGGGAACAAAGGTTGGCAGGGAGCTTCCAGTTTGTCCTCTTGAATTTGTTTCCTTTTCACAGCAAGCATAATCTTTCTGATGAGGCAACTCCGATCAAAAGGCCTCAGAACCCTCCCATTCTCTCTCCTCGGTCAGAGGAGGCTCCTGCTTCACAGAGTGTGATAATTCCTGTGTCATCTGTTGGTTTCGGGGGTAAGAGCTGGCGGCATAGTTTGATAAAGTGCCCTCTGCCCTGCGGCTGTCAGATCTTCTGGCAGTGGAGCAGGTGCCACAAGTGCATCCCAACTTGCAGGGGGATTGGAAGCTCTCCAGGGCGTTTCCCTTCCTGGTGGTTCTCATGAGCATGGTGCGCATGGAATGGCACCTGTCCAACTCCACAATGAAAGGGGTCAGGGTCACGGGCAAGCTTTACACTCTCTCTGTCAGGACGATTTCAATGCCTGGCTACATTTGCTCCAGGTGGGCATGTAAGGGATAGCTCACAAAGTGCACCACTATCCTGGTGAAGGGTGGTGCAGCTTTCAAGGATCGCAAGGTGGAGGCTATCCTGAAGAGCCAGTTTTCAGCCTTCTCCCTAATTCTCCAGACCATGATTTGTGGAGGGCTTTCAGCTTATGCCCTTCTCCAATGGATCCAGTTGCTCCCTCAGGACATGACACTTTGGTCCTTCTGGAGTCTGCAGTAGCCTTCTTGTCAGATGCCATTTATGATCTAGTCTACCTAGCAGCCAAAGATATTGCATTTGCTGTGGTGGCATGTTGCCGGCTTTGGCTTCACCATTGGGCAGCAGACATGGCCTCTAAGTCCTGGCTATCTACTCTTCCCTTTAAGGGGAAGCTCATGTTTGGGGAGGACTTGGATACTGGTTGAGGAGTTTGGAAAATCCAAACCTTGTTGTCTTCTGGAGGACAGACCCAAAGGGCCTTGGAAGTGTTCTAGCCTGTCCTCTTCCTCTGCATCCTCATGCTATCCTCACTCCTGGTACCAGATATCTGTCCCCATCATGTGTGGGTTCTGTTACCATGTGCCGGAATAGCTCTCCCTGTAGA
The DNA here is from genome assembly GCA_033557465.1 of Ichthyophis bannanicus. Classification (NCBI taxonomy): domain Eukaryota; kingdom Metazoa; phylum Chordata; class Amphibia; order Gymnophiona; family Ichthyophiidae; genus Ichthyophis; species Ichthyophis bannanicus. The sequence goes on along the minus strand of CM066032.1, from coordinate 1,509,960,683 downwards.
GCAGCGGTTCTCAACCTGTGGGTCGGGACCCCCACGGGGGTTCCCTCAGGATTTACCAGGGGTCGCCTGACAAATCCCGGGAATTATTTCTTTTCAAATTTATTGTTCTAATTTGATTGCAAAGCCTAAAATGCCAAATACTTTGAATTTAATCAATTTATATATTACTTAGGCTATCCTTACTTACTTTTTTACCTGTTCGCCAGAAACGATGCACCTCGAGACGTTATTTAGATCACTTCCAGTTTTGTAATGGCGGACATGGGTCCTACTAAAATTAAATTTTCTATGTAATATTATATAACACCAGCGACTCCATTGAAAATGAATGACAGAGAGAATAATACCAAGAAAAGAAAATATTGCGATGACTTTTTAAGGTATGGTTTCACCTCCATATTTTCAGCAGGGATTGAGAAACCACAATGCATTATCTGTAACGAGGTTCTATCAGCGGAATCCATGAAGCCTAACAAACTGAAACGGCATTTTGACAGTAAGCATCCCACCTTTGTAGGCAAGGATATTTGGTATTTTAAGAACAAGCTGATGGAATCAAGAAAAGCAGACTTGATATTGGCGGAAACTCCACCAGCAAAACATAGCTGCTGTTGAAGCTTCATATATGGTGGCTCTCAGAATCGCCAAAGCCAAGAAAGCTCACACCATTGCCCTTCATCAGTCTTTTTGAATAAAGCATACTAAAACCGTTGACTACAAAATCATAATAATTTCAAAATCAAATATTGTTACTTGTTATTGTGATTAATTATTGTGGTTTAAATAAGTACATTTTATAAATAAAAACATTTCAAAGGCCTATAATATATTAATAATTCAACAAATAATTACAGCGACAATGCAGGAGAGAGCAGAGGTAAGCAACCAGGGAGGCAGAGGTCACAGAGGGAGAAACCTGCTGAACAGAGGAAGCACTGGGCGTGTCACTGGAACAGGAAGCAGCAGAGGCAAGGCTTCAGAGGAACGTGGCAGGGGAAGTGCTCAGACTGCCGGTAGCTGGAGGTCCTACGAGGAACCTGTTTACAGCCCAGGGAGAGAAGCCAGTGCTCCAGAGAGAAGGCACAACCTGGGGCTAGGAGGCTGCCTAGACCGAGTGAGCAGGAAAGTCCCCAGTCCTCACTGCCAGAGGAAAGACCTCAACAGTTATACAGGTGGGAGCCTAGCACTGTGAGAGGGAAAGCTAGAAGCTCCATTCGGAACGGAGGGTCAGAGCAATGCTCCAGACCAGAAATATATGCAGGAAGCTATAAAACAATCCCTAACAACTGGAGGGTGGAAAAGGAGAGCTGGAGAGGCAACCCTACAGATACAGGTACTCAAACATACTTGCACAGAACTGTGTCCCTGTACGCTATCTGAACTTTCAGAGAGGGGTTTTCATAAAAACAGCTGTGAAGGTTTAAACCCAAGCACAACGTATGCTGAATGTGAGGAGATGCAATGGGAAAGTAACACCAGGGTTCCAGAACAGGCTCCTATGGATTGTACATTATGTCTTGCGGATGATATTGAGTCTTTGTGCTGAAGCCCTGTAAAAAGAGCAAAGAAAAAGAAGATATTTTTCTTTGAGAGAAACTGTTTTGTTTTCCCTGTTTTTGGTTATGCACATGATATTCTTGGGGGAAGGGGAATAAAGCCCTTGTTTTGTTTTGCCTTAACCACTCGACTTGAGACTATTTTTGACTACTAGATGATAGCAAGGCAACTCCAACCTCGGGGCCCTAGGCGAAGGCCTTCAGCCCCGTGACAATACATATATATTGTGATACAGTGGATAAAACAGAGCGTATGCAAGTTCAGGAAAGTGAAGAGTTTACCTCTGATTCAGCTGTAGGAATGAATACAGGGCATAGGAAAACAGCTGAGCAGAAAACGCCGTTACTACAAGAAAAGCCAAAAGCTCATCAAGAGCACCTGTCCCCTAGTTCTGACGTTACGTGCAGGGCTAGGAACCATAAAAGGGAGAGTTTCAGGCAGGGTAGGAGGAGCTACCAGAGGTGCTACCAGGGGAACTGCCAGGACACCTGCAAAGGAAGTTGCAGAGGACAGCTGGGAAAGGAAGCTGAAGTCCAGGAGCCAGGAAGTGGCAGCAGTTCAGGAAGACGCTATCCACAGTCACAGAACACAGGTCAGCTCAGAGGGAGTTTACCCAGAGGAGGGAACCTCAGATGTAGCTGTAAGATAAAGAACAGCTGGGAGCCTGACATAGAGTTTCTCAACTCACAGCCTGACTGGGAAGCCGGGGAAAGGAGCTACTACAACCCCCGAGCTAAGCATAGCACCAAGGTACAGAGAAGAGAACCTTCTGCTTTTAAAGAGAGGTTTAAAGCACATGGCTATTGTAAAGGGCGTAGCCCAGTGAATAATGCTGTAAGGGAGAGATATCTTAAATCCCCACTTTATGAAGAGGATCAGCAGAGAGCTTTCCTCAGACCAGGGGATTACAACCCTGGGTTTATAGAAGCTTATGCAGGAAGCAACAGTGATCTCTTGCAAGAGGTTGGGCCAGACTCCTATATAGGGGAAGAAGCTAACTCTGACGGTTTGGGAAGTGAGTCTGAAGGGATGGTCTGGGAGAGTAGCAGCCACCTTTCAGAGCCCATTCCAATGGACTGTAATGTATGCTGCAAGAATAACCACATTGCTTTGTGTTAACCTTTTTGGAAGAGAAATACTTTGTGAAGAATAACAAAGAAAGAAAGTTTTGTTACCCTTTTTGTGCACTGCTGTGTTTAAAAGTTTTGTCCTTGATGAATGTCCGTGCGGGACAGGGAATAAAACCCATGCTTTATTTTCCTTACCACTGACCACAAGACACTGTTTTTCATTGCAAGAGCAGGGTAAAATTTCTACAACCCTAGGCAACTGCCTAATTAGGGTTTAAAGGGCTCCGACATACGGGCCCCATCACAATATATAGTGCAACTCTTCCTCCTCCCTTTCTTCCTACCCTTCCTAATAAAGTATAGGCCGTTCATGGTTGTTCATGACTTATGTCTCCGTACCACCACTAAATATCTAAGTCAGCCTCTTCCATTAAAACCTCAAAATCTGGAATCTTATTTCCCATACTGTAGGTATTAATGCATACTGCTTCCAGATGTTGCCCCTTTTACCCATTTCTACAGAGGTATTTAATGTTTTACTTACCTGAAATCTTTCTTCAACCATCCCCAACAAATCTAGTTTTTAAAGCCCTCTTCAGTAGATTAGCCAGTCTGTGGCAGAAGACACTTTGATCCTTCTTGGATAGATGGACACCATCTCTGCTCAGAACCCCTTGGAAGATCATCCCATGGTCCAGGAAACCAGAATGCTCTTGATGAGTCTATCTACAAAGCCATGTATTCATCTCCAGGATGAGAGCTTAGCCTCGGCCTTTACCCTCAACAGAGAGGACTGAAGAGAATACCACCTGCACACCTATTTTCTTCACTCTCTCGCCCAGAAACAAGTAGTCACTCTTGATATGCTCAGAAGGATACCTAGCAGTATTGTTTGTGTCAATAGAGATGAGCATCATTGGCTAATAGTCAATAGGCTTGATGAGTTTTGGGAAACTCTCCATAATATCTCAGATTTTGGAACCTGAAAGACAGCACACCTTCCCTGATATTAAGTCTTGTCAGCTGATGGATGCCTCAGTATCCCTCAGAAGAGAGTCACCAACCACCACTTGGTTGGGTGATCAGCTAAAGCAAGAGCCATCTAGAGCCTGCCCAGTCGCTAAAGTACCTTGGGATACGGTATAACATCAGCACTGGCAGAGACTTCCTAACTGGGACGAGAGTAGACAAGCTACTCTCTTAGAGATGGTCCCTTGGGAGAGGGCTCACATGAGGCTGCTGCAAAGATCCTTATTGTCTCACTGGCTTCTTTGCTCTCATGACTTCGAGATCAGGCTTCCCCTTCCCCCGTTGGTGTGGGCCAGCCTGTATTGGTGGGCACAGTCCATCCATCTGTTGAAAAGCCCGCCCCTGGATGATCCCCAGTGGCTTCTCCTATTTACAAATGCCAGCTTGTTCAGCTGGGAAGTCCATTATAAAGAGAAGGCAGCTCAGGACCGCTGGAACAGTTGAAGCGGTGTGACCCATCTGCCGGATCATGGTGAGGGCTATTTGGCCCTCTTGCGTCTCTGGACCATGGTCCAGGGCAAAGCAGTCTGGATCTTCTCAGACAATGCCACAACTGTGTTATGTTAACAGACAAGAAGGCAAGAAGAGATCCGAGGTGGCCCTGGAAATGGCCCGCTTGCTTTCCTGGATGGAGAGTAACCTCCTAGCCCTCTCAGCACAGTAGATTAAAGTTGAGAAAGGATTAAAGTTTTGCAGGAAACAAAATTTGCTGTAGAATCTCTATGGATTGAAATTCCATGTATGAAGGGGAAGGTGATGGCAGTGGGGGTGTACTATCGACCACCTGGCCAGAATGAACAAATGGATGATGAAATACTCAAAGAAATCAAGAAAGCTAACAAAAGTCACAGCAGAGTAGTAATAATGGGTGATTTCAATTACCCCAGTATTGACTGGGTCAGTGTCACGGCAGGACATGCTAGGGAGATAAAGTTTCTAGATGAAATAAATGACTGCTTCTTGGAGCAGCTGGTTCATGAACCGACCAGAGGGGAAGCCATACTGGACCTAGTCCTTAGTGGAACACCAGATCTGGTGCAAGAAATAAGGGTGTTGGGACCACTTGGCAATAGTGATCATAGCATGATCGTGTTTGATTTAATTAGTGGAGGAGGAATAGTAAAGAAAGCCACAGTTCTACCTTTTAACTTTCGAAAGGGAGACTATGATAAAATGAGGAATATAGTTAAGAAAAAACTAAAAGGAGCGGTTGCAAAGGTTAAAGACTTGTAAAGCTTGGGTGTTTAAAAATACTATCCTGGAAGCCCAGACCAGCTGTATTCCACGCATTAAGAAAAGTGGAAGAAAGTCCAAAAAACTGCCAGCATGGTTTAAAGGTGAGGTCAGAGAGGCTGTTGCTGCCAAAAAAGCATCTTTCAGGAAATGGAAATAAGAGCCAAACGACGAAAACTGGAAACAGCACAAGCACTGGCAAGTTAAATGCAAAGCATTGATAAGGCGGGCAAAGCGAGAGTTTGAGAAGGAACTTGCTACGGAAGCAAAAACACGAAATAAAGACTTTTTCAAGTACATTCGTAGCAAAAGGTCTGTGAGAGAGTCAATTGGACCATTAGATGATAGAGGGGTAAAAGGGGCAGTAAGAGGAGACAAGGCTATAGCGGAGAGACTGAATGAATTGTTTGCTTCGGTCTTTACTGAGGAAGATGTAGGGATGTTATCCAAGACTGAAGTGGTATTTAAAAGTGATACTGCAGAGGAATTGAGAGAAATATTGCTATACCGGGAAGATGTATTACAACTATTTGATAAACTGAATAGTAGCAAATCACCTGGTCCAGATGGTATACATCCAAGAGTGTTGAAAGAACTGAAATATGAGATTGCAGACCTGATATTAGTATTCTGTAAACTTTCATTAAAATCATCTGTAATACCTGAAGATTGGAGGGTCGCCAATGTAACGCCAATTTTTAAAAAGGGTTCCAGGAGTGATCTGGGAAATTACATACCAGTGAGCCTGACGTCAGTACCGTGGAAAATGGTAGAAACCATCATAAAGAACAAAATTACACAGCATGTAGATAGTCATGGCCTAATGGGAGACAGCCAACATGGCTTTAGACAAGGAAGATTTTGTCTTACTAATCTGATATGTTTTTTTGAAGGTGTGAATAAACAGGTAGACAAAGGTGAGTCGGTTGATATAGTGTATCTGGACTTTCAGAAAGCCTCTGACAAGATCCCTCAGAGACTTTTGGCAAAACTAAAAAGTCATGGGATAGGAGGCAGTGTACTATTGTGGATCGGGAACTGGTTAAAAGATAGAAAGCAGAGGGTAGGGCTAAATGGCCAATTTTCCCAATGGAAAAAGGTAAATAGTGGAGTACCCCAGGGATCTGTACTGGGTCCGCTACTTTGACATATTCATAAATGACCTGGAAAAGGGAATAACTAGTGAGGTTATCAAATTTGCAGATGACACAAAACTGTTTTAAGTTGTTAAAACCCAAGAGGACCGTGGAAAACTGCAGGAGGATCTGGATAAATTGGAAGACTGGGCATCCAAATGGCAGATGAAATTTAATGTGGACAAGTGCAGTTATGCACCTAGGAAAGAACAACCCACACTATGGTTACACGATGCAAGGTTCCACATTGGGAACAACCACCCATGAAAAAGATTTAGGAGTCATCGTGGATAACATGTTAAAACCCTCCGCCCAGTGTGCAGCGGCAGCCAAGAAAGCAAATAGAATGCTAGGTATCATAAGGAAAGGAATGGAAAATAAAACAAAGGATATTATAATGCCTCTGTATCGTTCCATGGTATGACCGCACCTTGAATATTGTGTGCAATTCTGGTCGCCGTATCTTAAAAAGGATATAGCGTTATTAGAAAAGGTACAGAGAAGAGCCACCAAAATGATAAAGGGGATGGAAGGCTACTCCTATGAAGAGAGGCTACAAAGGTTAGGGCTCTTCAACCTAGAAAAGAGATGGCTGAGAGGAGATATAATAGAGGTCTATAAATTAATGAACGGAGTGGAACGGGTAAACGTAGATCGATTGTTTACGCTATCAGAATATAGAAAGACTAGGGGACATGCAATGAAGCTACAGGGTAAACTATTTAAGACAAATAAGAGAAAATATTTTTTTACTCAACGTGTAATCAAACTCTGGAATTTGTTACCGGAGGATGTAGTAAAGGCTGTTAGTGTAGCTGGGTTTAAAAAAGGTTTGGACAAGTTTCTGGAGTTAAGGTCCATAAACTATTATTAAAAAGGGACCCAGGATATCAATGCTTGACCCAATACAAGCATTGTGGAACCTGTGTCTTTTGGGGATACTGCTAGGTACGTATGACCTAGATTGGCCACTGCTGGAAACAGGATACTGGACTTGATGGACCTTGGTCTGACCCAATATGGCATAGCTTATGTTCTTAGATTGTGGGAGTGAACAACATGGAATTATACTAAGTTGCCACTCCCTTGACCCTGGAGAGTGGGAATTGAGCCAGATGGCATTCCAGAGTATTCTGGACAGTCACCTCGCATTGGATCTGATGGTGACCCGGGTCAATGCAAAATTGTGAAGGTTCTTCAGTTGCCGCAGAGGCAGGCACCAAGGGTATGGATGCCCTGGTTCTTCTTTGGCCAAGGCAGATTCTGCTGTATGTATGTGTTTCCTCCATGGCCTCTCCTAGGATGTGTGCTTTTTCGCATACAGCCCTGTCAGGGTCCGGTGGTTCTGCAACAAAAAGGTATATATGCGTACTGCACTTTGCTGGTTTAAATCTTACTTATCTGACAGATCTCAGCAAGTCAAAATTCACCAACAAACGTCTGAGGTCTACAAACAGCAAAAAGGCTTACCCCAAGGCTCAGCCCTTTCTGCCTTATTATTCAATATCTATCTCCAGCCCCTATGCAATATTATTAAAAAATATTGTCAGCATAAATGGAATAGTCTACTTGATGTCATGTTATACCTACCTTTTGACGTAACAAATCCTAGCTTTGATGCTATGATATCCTGCTTCAATGAAATCTCTCAACAGTTAAAATCCCATAACCTACACATAAACTATATAAAAAAAAACTGAGGTACTTTTTATTACCAGGAAATGAGAATTACACTTACCTGGTAATTGATGTTCCTTTAGGGATGACAGTTCAGTCCTCCACCGTCAGGTTGTGCACCCCCTCCTGCAGCATGGAGACTGGACCAATCAAATTCTTGATAGCTCTGGATACCCTCTGCTGGTCTTCCCATCAGCCCCCCAGTGAACCATTGACAAAGCACACTTCCAAGGAGCAACAAATAAGTAGCCAATAACATAGAACAAAAAACGCTAACTGGATATCAAAATGTAAATCTCAACACTGAAGTAACATATACCCCCCTTGATTACCCAGGGGAACAGAACCAAGACCACCCCCAACTCGCCACCCCCTCTGCCACCGAACCGCTTCTGAGAAAAAAAGGGTAGAGGCAGTGAAAGAGAGAGAAAGGGAGCGAAAGATCAAAGCAGAAGACAATTCCAGGCCATATAAGTTAAAATCTTCCTACCTGAAATCATGTCAGCTGCCAACCAATCCCCTGTCGGATCCAGACACACCGGGCAGGAAGGAGGACTGAATTGTCGTCCCTAAAGGAACATCAATTACCAGGTAAGTGTAATTCTCATTTCCTTAGTGGTCCTCCAGTTCAGTCCTCCACCATCGGGACGTAGCAGAGCAGTACTCAATGGGGGGACCCTTGCAGCCTGACCGCAACACCGCCGCTCCAAAGCATGCATCACTCGCCGCCAGCACATACAGACGGTAGTGCTTACTAAAAGTGTGCAGCGACGACCAAGTCACTGCCCTGCAAATCTCAACAGGTGGAACTAAACAGTGCTCCGCCCAGGATGCCGCCTGCGCTCTAGCAGAATGCACATGAAGGCCTTCCGGTACCGACCGGTTCTGCAAAATGTAAGCGGACACAATAGCCTCTTTAAGCCACCTGGAAATGGAGGCTTTTGCTGCCGCTTCTCTCTTACGAGCACCACCAAACAGAACAAAGAGGCGGTCCATCTTGCGAAACGCGCTTGACACCTTTAAGTATCGCCGCAAAATCCTCCGTACATCCAGACGCAGGGTACTATCTGACTCCAACCCCGCCGACTCCGGAAGCGCCGGCAAGGAAACCGACTGATTCAAGTGAAACGGAGAGACAATCTTCGGCAGAAAAGACTGCACCGGCCTTAGCACCACCTTCTCCCTGGAAAAAGACAGGGAAGGTTCCCGACACGACAACGCCTGCAACTCCGAGACTCGTCTCGCCGAGCAGATGGCCACCAAAAATACTGTCTTGAGCGTTAAATCCTTAACCGATGCCTGACTCAAGGGTTCAAACGGCTTCCTGGACAACGCCCCTAACACCAAGTTGAGATCCAAAGGCGGAACGAAACACCTGCGCGACGGCCGAAGCCGAAACACCGCTTTGAGAAATCGCTGCATGTAACCGTGAGCCCCTAAAGCCACCCCGTTCACCTTGCCTCTATAACAGGCTAGGGCAGCCACCTGAACCTTCAGCGAGCTGGCTGCTAAACCTCTATCGAATCCGTCCTGTAAGAAGTTAAGCACCACGGGAACCGATACAGTCGCCGCCTGTATCCGATGATGCAAGCACCAGTCTTCAAATATCCGCCAGATGCGCACCTAAGCAAGGGAGGTGGAACGCTTTCTAGCCCGCAGCATCGTAGCGATAACCGTCATGGAATAACCTTTCTTCCTCAACCTTGCCCTCTCAATGGCCATACCATAAGCGAGAACTGAGCCATCTGCGGCATTCGAAGAGGTCCCTGGAGTAAGAGATCCTCCGAAATCGGTAACTTCCAAGGAGTCCCGTCCAGAAGACGAATCAGATCCGCGTACCATGGACGTCTTGGCCAGTCTGGCGCCACGAGCAACACCCTGCCGTGGTGCACCTCGATGCGCTGAACCACTTGACCTATGAGCGCCCACGGAGGAAAGACATACAGCAGACCAGACATCGGCCACGGCTGAATCAGGGCATCGATGCCCTCTGACATTCTCTTCCGACGCCTGCTGAAGAATCGGAACACTTTTGCGGACTGGAACGTCGCCATGAGATCCATCACCAGCGTCTCCCATCTGCGAACAATCTGAGCGAACACTGCCGGATGAAGCTCCCATTCCCCGGCATCTACTTGGGCTCTGCTGAGAAAGTCCGCCATCACATTGTCCTTCCCCGCAATGTGCGCCGCCGAGATGGCCGTCAGCCGTGACTCTATCCAGGAGAACAGAACCTCCACCTCTTCCTCCATGGCCACACTGCTTGTTCCCCCCTACCGGTTGATGTAGGCCACCGTTGCCGAATTGTCTGACAGCACTCGCACTGCTCGGCCCCTCACAGCGCTCTCGAACACTTGAAGCGCCAGGAACACCGCCCGAAGCTCGAGTCGATTGATGGACCAAGCCCTTTCCTGACCGGACCATACTCCCTGCGCGAAGAGCCCCTCGCAGTGAGCTCCCCACCCCACGAGACTGATGTCTGTCAACAGGGGTAACCAAAGTGGCTGCTCCAGAGGCATGCCCGCTTTCAGGGACTCCAGAGCCAACCACCACTGCAGATCCTGTTTCACCTGCAGAGAACAAGGAAGCAGTCTGCAAAGCGCATGCGCCTGCGGAGACCAGCGACGCAACAGCGCCCTTTGTAAGGCCTGCATATGGAACCTGGACCACGGCACAACTTCCAGGGTCGCCGCCATGGTGCCCAATATCCACAGGTACCACCAGGCAGACGGAGCCGGAGTGTTTAAGAAGGTGCGCACCAGTCCGCGAAGCAGGAGCGCCCGTCGATCCGGAAGAAACACTGCTCCTCTCGCAGTATCCAAGCAAACTCCTAGATACTTGAGGCTCTGAGTGGGCACTATGACTCTTTGCCTCATTGACTATCCAGCCGAGGCTTTGAAGCAGTTGCACCACTCTGTCTGTTGCCCGCAGACTCTCCTCCTTGGACTTTGCTCGGATCAACCAGTCGTCGAGGTAAGGGTGAACTAAAACGCCCTCCTTTCGCAATGCCGCCACCACCATGATCTTGGTGAATGTGCGTGGCGCCGTCGCCAAGCCAAAGGGCAGTGCTTGGAATTGGTAATGGCCCCAAGGAAAGGCGAACCGAAGAAACTGCTGATGGGCCTCCCGTATTGGAATGTGCAAGTAAGCTTCCGTGAGGTCGAGAGATGTCAAAAACTCCCCTTGCCGAACTGCCACCATAACGGATCTTAGCGTTTCCATTCGAAAGTAGGGAACACGAAGACAGCAGTTTACGCCTTTGAGGTCCAGAATCGGCCGAAGAGATCTGTCTTTCTTTGGCACCACGAAATAAATGGAGTACCGACCTATCCCGCATTCCGATGCTGGAACAGGCACCACCGCCCCCAGCTGAAGGAGACGGTCTAACGTCTGATGGATCGCCGCCGTCTTTTGAAGCCCCTTGCCGGGAGACATTACAAAGGAGTCCCGCACCGGACACGCCAACTCCAGCGCATAACCTTCGCAGATGATCTCCAGCACCCACTGATCGGACGTGATTTGGACCCAGGCAGGAAGGAATTCCCAAAGCCACCCCCCAATCGAGAGACTTCCCGCCGGGGCCCGCCTCGCTTCATTGGATCTTTCAACCAGCCGAGGAAGAGGCGACGGAAGAGAAACCTCTGCCAGCCCCTCGAAAGCCATGAAACCCCTGAGTTCGAGGAGCAAACCTTCCCTGGGGAGAGCCACCAAAACGAGACGTTCGAAACCTCTTGAAGTCTCTAAACTGACTCTGGGTGGACGGCACAGCCTTCCCCTGTCGGGGCTTATCCTCCGGAAGCCTGCCACCTTTGGAATCCCCAAGCTCCTTAACCAACTTGTCTAGATCTTCACCAAATAATAATCTGCCCTTGAAAGGAAGCTTACTGAGCCGAGACTTAGAGGAACCGTCGGCCGCCCAATTCCACAGCCAGATGTAATGCCTAGCGGCCACTACCGACACCATGCTATTAGCTAATGCCCTGATAAGATCATAGTGTACATCCGCCAAATACGCCACCGCTGATTCAAGGCGGGTCACCTCCATCACGCTCTGCTGGTCCAGCTTCTCCACTCGTCGTAAGTGCTGAGACCAACGCAGGCATGTGCACGCAATCCAGGCCCCACAAATCGAAGCCTGCAGCGACAGGGCGCTAGCTTCAAACGTCTGCTTTAATAACCCATCAACTTTCCTGTCCTGTGCATCTTTCAAAGCTGCACTACCTTCCACGGGAATCATCATCTTCTTCGTGACCGCCAACATTGCCGCATCCACCCGCGGCACACGAAACTTCTCCTTGTCTTTATCTGCCAGAGGATAGAGCCTGTTCATGGTCTTGATGCCCTTGAGACCCGCCTCCGGCAGATCCCATTCATTCTGGATCATCCTATCCAACACCCGGTGAACCGGAAACACCGTCTGAGACTCCCTAACCGCCTGTATGAGGGGATCCTCCAAACCCTCCTCCTCCGCCGGCTGCACTGCGGAGAGGTTGAGAGTCCTGAGAGCCTCTGTAATGAGCGGCAACAGTTCCTCTTTGCAAAATACGCGAATAATTCTCGCCTGATCTTCAGGTTCTGGAATTTCCCCGTCTTCCAATTCCTCAAGACCCGACTCCAGGTCCGGCTCCGGCTCAGGCTCCTCCAGCTCCAGCCAGTCTACCTCAGAGGAGACTACACCGGAACACCGAGGCCTCTTAGCTGGTGGCAGAAAGAACCCACTCGCCCCCTCCACTCGGGGCGAGGAAAGCCCTGATGGCCCCACTATAGCTTCCGGCAGCTTGCCTAGGCGCCCCAAGCGGAAAGCCTGATGCATAATAAGAACAAAGTCTGGGGAGAAGTCTCCTAACGACGGTTCGGCCCCCGGAGCTGAAGATGCCCCCGTGGACCCCCCCCAGAACCTCTGAAGCCACTCCTGGCGAGGCGATCACTATGGGCTCCCCCTCCCCTCCAAATGGGAGCACCGGAGAGTCCGGGACCCCCTTGCCTTCCATCTGTTGCTCCACCGAGGTAGAAACAGATGCACAGCCACGGCATATGCCAGAATCTGCTACCGTGCCCCGCCGCGTGCCACAAACCATGCACTGCGGACGGGCAGCCATGGAATAGGCTCCTCAAATACCAGCTAGGTATACCCTGAGCCTTTCTCCTGCCAACCAAGTGCCTCTACAACTTCCTAGTAATATATATACTCTTATGATCCTGAGTCCTCCTAAAAGTACTGTTTTCCTTTTTCTTTTTATTATTTTTTTTGTTTTGTTTTTTGTATTATATGAATTCACAGCAAAACCAACTAATGGACCAAAATCCCGAACGCTTCACCAGCAGCGCTGCCGAAAAGAAACCACGCACTGCCCAAAACCTAACTCAGCGCTTCTTACCCAATGCAGCCACACGCAGTCCTGACAGCCCCACGCGACTCCTGCAGCGCGGGAAAAAATAAAAATTGCTGCTGCGGCTCACTGCTTTGGCGGGAAACCCCAGTACCGCTTCAGAAGCTCTGCGCCGAAGATAATAGGACCGCCCACGCTAACCCCGAACCCGGCGCTTACCTCTACTGCAGTGCCCTTCGAACTGCGATGTCGCTCAGCTCATCAAGAGCGACGTTCGCGGCGAGGGCTAACTCGCCGGTCAGCAGCCCCGCTCACACGCTGAGGCACTGACAGCCTCTTTCCTCACCGGGAGCTCCCGAAGCTGAGTCGAGCTACGGTGCTGCACAGGGCTCTCTCCCGAGCAGTCCAGAGAGAGAGCTGCAAGACTTCCCCAAAGACAGAAGGAAGCAGCAAAACAAGCGATCTGGTACAGCTTTTCTCCTTTTGCTTTTTTTTTTTTTTTTTTTTTTTAACGGGACAGATCACGCCAAAGAAAAATCAACCAAAGAAGGGGAATAAAACAATAGAAATCCTAAAACCCTAGGCTAAAAGAGCTCCTTATGAGTTCCTCCAGTGAGCCCAGCACCGGCTCACTAAGTCCTCCTGCTGCATGGAGACTGGACACACTGGGGGGCTGATGGGAAGACCAGCAGAGGGTATTCAGAGCTATCAAGGATTTGATTGGTCCAGTCTCCATGCTGCAGGAGGATGTGCACAACCCGATGGTGGAGGACTGAACTGGAGGACCGCTAAGGAACCAAGGTTTCATTCCTCCACTCTTTATCTTTATTCAAACATTTGCTATACTGCTTAAAATCAAAGGACATATAGCGGTGTACAATACAAAAGTGAAATGACTGCTGGGGTAAAGGCAGAAAGGAACACCAATAATTGATAAGAAAGGACAGAAGAGCAAAGGGAGAAGAGAATGGAGAAGGGGGAATGAAAGATATAAAGTCACTGAGGAGCGTGAGGGAGATTGAGGACGCATTGGAACAGATGGGTCTTTAGTGCAGATTTGAAGCGAGTGAAAGAGGGCTCAGAACAAAGTTCTAGGGGAAGGGAGTTCTAGAAGGAAGGTGCCTACCCTGGAAGTAAAAATAAATATATAAATAAAAGTAAAATATCTAGGTATTACCATTGACCAAGCTCTCAGTCTAACATCCCACATAAAACGAACCACAAGAACTATTTACAATAAGTTAAGAATGATTCAACAGTTGTGACTACTACTAACAGACGTAGATTATTGTAACGGTATACTCCATGGACTTCCTAAACAAACCCTGCACAGCCTTCAGATAGCACAAAATACGGTGGCACGTATAATCCAAAAAGCACATATATCGGGGAACATAGCCACAATACTTTTCAATCTCCACTGGTTTCCAATACAAAACAGAGTTAAATATAAACTGCATACTGGTTCGTCAATTTCGTCGATGCTTAGTGACTTTCCTCCGATCCCGGTATCAGTTTGATGACTTACTCTTATGTTTTGACTTGTAAGAGACCCAAGATCCACGAGAGGAGGTTGATGTCCTCAGAGATGTGAAAGCCATTGAAATCGAGTCCGGGACGAACAGCGATCCATACTGTCTGGCTCTGTTCTTTAGGTCTCTCTGTCATTTGTTGGTACAAAGAACAAGGATTTGGGACTAGCACATTTGGTACTTTTTTTTTTTTTTAAAACCACTAGTTGGTTTTCCCCATTTCAGAAAAATATCCCTGAAGGCCTAGTTAGTGGTTAACCAACAAGAAAAGAAATAGAAAATTTTATAACTGAAAAAGAAAAATTTTATTGGGACTAGTGTCGATTCTGACGGAACCGGCGTTAACAGAAAGGCAGAGCACGGTATTACACCAAAAAAAAAAAAAAAAAAAAAAGGTTTTCGGCAGTGACAGGATTTTGCAACCTGCTGGCTCAACAGAAAATGAAGAACTAAGGAAAGGAGTTGGGAAGGCAGATGTGCAGGCGCAGTGGAGGGCTCCCAAAGGCTTTCCTACTGGACACTGGGGAGCATTCCCGTGCAGGCTCCATCAGTGCCAACATCGCCTATATGTGAAGACTGCATTCCTGTTTGTTCCTGGAGATCTATATAATCAAACTAAACAGAAATCTGGATATAAAATGGGCTGCCAATTTCTGCATGGAAATTAGCTACCCACTAAGTTTGAGGACATGGGGGGGGGGGGGGCATTGAGAGGTGGTCCCTTCAGAGCCTGAGGACTGATGTCAACTGTCAACCCACAGTTCTTTCATTACTTGGGTTCCAAGCATTTTCCTCTTAGACTATTTCAGACAAAGGTATTATACCAACCATGCTCACACACCCCCTCCAACAGTATTCTCATAGTGTTTTGCTCTGTTATAACTAAAGCCTCTCTAATACATACACACGCACTAAAAATAAACAAACAATATCCTTCTCACACTCATACATACACGTTTCTCTCTCTTTCTCTTCTATGTCTTCCTCAACTTTCCAAGTCTGCCTTCTACAGACAGCCCAAAGTTGGATTATAGACATCAAGGAGACAGGGATGATGCAAAACAAAATTTAGTGTACAACATTCCTCATCCCAACTGACACAGCAGTTATAAAAAGAGTAGACAATGCCAATACCAGGAGATGAATGTTATAGCTAAAAAAATGTCTCATATTGTACTGCTCTTGCTTCTCTATTTTTCTCTGCTAGCTTTTTTTGACTTTCCACGTTTCTTTGTGTCTTACACTTCCCTTCTATTAGTCTCTTCTTTCTCCAGCTGTCCCCATCAGCTGGCATAGTTTTCCTTCTCCCTTTTACACCTTTTCCATCCATCCATCCGCTTATACTTCTCCTAGTGTATTTCATCTATTTTGTTTATGGCTTACTCCTTATCTCCTCTGCTTTCTTATTTTTCTATCATTACATTGCAGTCTACATTCTCTGTGTTTTTTTTACAACCAGCAAGCTTCCCTTTGCTTCCCCGCTCAAGTTGACTTTCTCCTCCTTTTCTTTAACATCTCCCAGCCTTTCATTTGTCTCCCTTGTACTTCCTGTCGCTCAATATGCCCCTCTTTATCTCCTCTACTTTCTCTGTGCCTCCTCTTCTGTGCTACCTCCTGTTCCTAGCTCCCTCCCCTCCCATGCCCTCCTGTGTCTCCTCCCGTCCCTCCCCTGGTTCTTTCCTTTCGCAGGGAAGGAAGGTGGGCACTGCTGTTGGAAGTCTTCCAGAGACAGCCTGGAACTGTGCTGCACCCCACCTTCCATTCCCCATGATATCCAATTAGGGCATGGGAGAAGTGGAGGTACAGAGCCACAGGGACACAGCTCACGGAGGCAGGTGGGCCTCAAAGAACTTTGGAGCAATACTGCAGGGCAGTGCTGCATCCCCATATCTTCTTCCCATGATACTCAAGCATGGAAGAAGAGATAGGGGCAAGGCCACAACAAAGCTGAAGGCCTCCCCTGCTCTTCCTCCCTCCTTCTATCCTATCAGTTTGCCTAAGAGAGGAAGAACGGACCATCACAATCATCCTTCTGCACAAACCAGAGACTTTGAACATTCAGTCGGTATTTCTAAGCAGATACTGCACAGAAAGGATAAAAACTGGGCATGCCACTCTTGGTAGTTGGCAAACCTAGCTGAAAAAATATAGCAACGTAGTGAGTTAGGACAAGAGTCTTAATAAATAATCTTCCCCCACTTAAACATTAATAAGGTGATTTATTAAGTATTACGCATTTTATTGCTATTCTTCAAGTACTTTATACTCACATTTTAGAGCACTGAATGCTAATTCATATGACCAGCGCTGAGATTTTTCATCTTTGAAATTCGGCAAGGTCAATCCACTACCATTTCCATACTTTACTACAATTTTATCTGGCGGTTTTTCCACATGAATATTCTGAAAAATCTGGGCTGCATTCATAAAGATCTGATCAGGATAGCTGATCTTTTCAGGGAAAAATGTTGCATTTTTTGCAATGGGTTCTGCGCTGCTTGAAACTGTTAAGTCATTCCGTTTTGAGATTTCACTTGCATCTGTTGTACTTGAATTCTCCAAGTCCACATTACTTTTAACATTGAGCATGTCTTCCCCTGCAGACGTCTTAGGAAAAGGATACTGAACAGGCCAGGATCCTGCTGTCTCTATAAAAAATAAAAAAAATATGATGTTAAAAATCATTCTTTGCATGATTGTTAAATACAGTACAGATTCTGAAGACCCTACTTTCCAGGAACTCTTAACAAACACATACTCAGAAAAACAATTTACTATCTTATGTCAAGTTATATTACGTAAACCTTACCGGATAGAAGGTTACATTTTATTTACCAAATAATGTCTTTTCCTTAAATCCAGCTAGATCAGTTCAGAGAAGTGGACTGTGTACCCTACCAGAGTTATAGAGAAAGAGAAACATTCCAGAGGATTCTTATGACCTCATCCTGCTGTAAAGCACAGTTACTTACCTGTAACAGGTGATCTCTGGGAACAGCAGGAATTAGTCCTCACATATGGGTACGTCGGTACCGACGGAGCCTGCGCGGGAAAGCTCCCCAGCCTTTCAGATGAAAGGCTTTTGGGGCCTCCCACTGCACATGCGCGCTGCCTTCCCGCCTTCCTGACCAGCTCTCTTCAGTTCGAGTTTAAAGCTGAGACAATAGAGAGAGGAAAGGAAGATAGATAGAGATACAACTCCTAGGGGAGGTGGGTGGGTTGTGAGGACTAATTCCTGCTGTTCCCAGAGATCACCTGTTACAGGTAAGTAACTGTGCTATCTCCAGGAACAAGCAGGAATAAGTCCTCACATATGGGGACTCCCTAGCTAAGATGCCTGGGAGATCCCCCTCCAAGGGTAAACCATCTTCGTATGGATCTCAGGCATCCATCCAGGGAAGGTGGGCAGGAGTTGTTTAAGTATGGAACAGGTGTTTGAGGACAGCCTGACCAAACAAGGCATCCCGGCGGGAGTCCTTGTCCAAGCAGTAATGGGCTGTGAAGGTATGAACCGAGGCCCAAGTGGCTGCTCGACAGATCTGATCTATGGACACAGAGTGAAGATGAGCCATAGAAGTAGCCATGGCTCTCACATTGTGAGCTGTGACATGGCCTTCCAGAGAAATGTTCTTACTCTGGTAAGCAAAAGAAATACACTGAGCAATCCAATTGGAAAGTGTACGTTTGGTGACTGGAAGTCCCAAATGAGAAGGATCAAAAGCCACGAAAAGTTGGGAAGACTTTCGATGTGGCTGAGTCCTGTTGAGGTAAAAGGCGAGAGCTCTTTTACAGTCAAGAGTATGAAGGTTCCTCTCTGCACTGGATGCATGAGGAGCCGGGAAAAAAAACAGGTAGATATACCTCTTGATTAAGATGAAAAGGCGAGACCACTTTAGGCATAAAGTGGGGATTCGTCCTAAGGACCACCTTATCATGATGAAATCTGGTATAAGGTGGATTAGCCACCAAAGCCTGCAGTTCACTGATGCGGCGAGCCGAAGTGACTGCAATAAGGAAAAGAACCTTCCAGGAAAGAAATTTCAGGGAGGTAGATACCAACGGTTCAAAAGGTGGCTTCATAAGTTGACCCAGAACTAGATTCAAGTCCCATGCTACCGGAGGAGGTCGGATGGGAGGCTTAGTGAGGGTCAGGCCTCTCATGAACCTTGCAATAAGAGGATGAGAGGAGACAGGTTGTCCATTTATAGGTTATAAGGATGCTGCAATAGCACTTAAATGGACTCGTACTGAATTCGTCTTGAGGCCTGCATTGGAAAGATGCAGAAGATAGTCCAGTAGAGAATTCAAAGGAAGTGCTAGAGGGTCAAGACCCTGTTGCGCACACCAAATGGAAAAACGTTTCCATTTGAAAGCATAGGAACGCCTAGTAAAGGGTTTCCTAGAGGCATGAAGGATATCTTTCACTGGTTGGGAAAGATTAAACTCATGAAGGCTTAAGCCTTCAGTAACCAAGCTCGGAGATGTAGGGACTTGGGGTTTGGATGCCACAAAGTCCCCTGCTCCTGAGACAGAAGGTCTGGTGCAGCTCCCAGGTCCAGGGAGGAGCTCTGGGAGAGCTGTAGAAGGAGAGGGAACCACACTTGGCGTGGCCAGCGTGGAGCAATGAGGATCATGGATCCGTGATCCCTCTGAAGTTTGAACAGAGTCTTGGGAATCAAAGGAATGGGTGGAAAAGTGTACAGGAATTCCTGACCCCAATGTAGGAGAAAGGCATCGTTGGCCTGAGCTCCCTGACACGGAGTCCTGGAACAGAACCGGGGAAGTTTGGCATTCCACGGACTTGCAAAGAGGTCTATGTCCGGGGTCCCCCATTCCTGAAAGATTCTGCGTATCTGGTCCATATGCAGGGACCATTCGTGTGGGAGCAGAACTCGGCTGAGTTTGTCTGCCCGAGAGTTTTGAACTCCTGGAAGATATACTGCCAGAAGATGAATTTGATGCTCTCTGGCGAAGGCCCATAATCTGAGAGCTTCGTTGCAAAGCGACAGAGAGCCCGTCCCTCCTTGTTTGTTGACATAGAACATGGCTACCTGATTGTCTGTTTGGACTAGGACAGTCAGGTTGACAAGGAGGGTGTGGAAGACTGTGAGGGCAAGGAAGATTGCTCGCAGTTCCAGAAGGTTGATGTGAAGGGTGGTCTCCTGAGGAGACCAGGTGCACTGAGTGGAGAGGTGTTGGAGATGAGCTCCCCACCCTGTTTGGGAGGCATCTGTCGTGAGGGTTGCTTGGGGCAACGAAGGTTGGAAGGGGATCCCCAACAACAGATTTTTGGAGGATGTCCACCACTGGAGAGACCAAAACAGTCGTTTTGAGGTGAGTATTTGGTCTGAGAGCAGTCCTGATGCTTGAGACCACTGGGTGGCCAAGGTCCATTGAGCTGCTCTCATATGAAGACGAGCGTAGGGCACCACGTGTACCGTGGAGGCCATGTGGCCCAGAAGTTGCAGCATTTCTCTGGCTGACAAGTGACTTCTGGACTGAGCCTGGGAGGCCAAGCTTATTAGTCTTTGGCCTCGGACCAGAGGGAGGTAGGCCCTTGCAGTGGTGGAGTCCAATTGGGCCCCTATGAATTCCAGAGACTGAGTAGGGATGAGTTGGGATTTGGGAATGTTTACCACAAGTCCCAGATATTGAAGAATACGCCTTGTGCGGTCCAGAGAAATCTGGGCTTCTGACTGAGATGGAGCTTGGATGAGCCAGTCGTCCAGATATGGGAAGACAAAGATTCCCATGCCTCTGAGAAATGCGACTACGACTGCCATGCATTTTGTGAAGACTCTTGGAGCAGAGGCCAGACCGAAGGGTAGTACTCTGTACTGGAAATGTTTTCCCTGGAACAGAAATCTTAGATATTTTCTGTGGGATGGGTGGATGAGTATATGAGTGTACGCATCCTTGAGATCTAGAGAACAAAGCCAATCCTGACTCTGAAGGTATGGAAGGAGAAGGCCCAGAGAGAGCATTTTGAATTTCTCCTTGAATAGAAACCTGTTCAATTCTCTCAGATCTAGGTAGGATAGGTCTGAAACCCCCTGTCTTCTTTGTTATGAGAAAGTAAGGGGAGTAGAAACCTAACCCCTGTTGTGGAGGAGGAACCTCCTCTATTGCCCCTTGGGCAAGGAGAGAAGAGACTTCCTGACCCAACAGGGTCAGAAGAGATGGGGGAGAACTGAATTGCCTCACCATGGTATGGGGAGGAAGGCTGGAGAAATGAAGTTTGTAGCCCTCCCTGATAATAGAGAGGGTCCATTGCTCTGATGTGATTTGTTCCCATCTGGGAGCAAAATGAGCTAGCCTTCCAGGAATGGTGAGGGGCTCTGGTTGTTCTAGAGCCAGAAACGGCAAGTTCTCTAGAGGCAAGTCAAAACCCCTGAGGGGGTTGAGCCTGCTGGGGTGTAGCAGACACTGCAGGCTTTGACTTTACCTGCTTAGATTGTGGACGCTTAGCCGCAAAGCGAGGCTGAGCAGATTGCTGGCCAGTATTTGTGGGAAATCTGGCCTTCTTATAGTAAGGCCTTTTAAAAGACTTCTTTTTGGCAGGGGTAGAAGTAGACTTGGAAAGTCTATCTAGAGTGGCATTTTCTGCATCCATTTGAGCAGCTTTAATTTGCCAGTCTTCCCCCCAAATAAGTTCTCACCGGTACAGGGCAGATTCCTGAGGCCATCTACAACCCAGGGTTCTAGGTCAGAAGCCTGGAGCCAAGCGAGACGTCGGGCTGCAATAGCAATTCCCGAAGCTCTGCCTGCAACCTCAAAAGAATCAAAGGCTGCCCTGTTGGAGAACTTGGAGACCTCTGAAAGTTGTGTCACCATAGAAAAGAAGTCCGCCCTTTGATCATCAGGGATAAAGGGGGCAAAATTCTGTATCTTTAGGGCAAGTTGTCCAAGAAACATGCCCATATAAAGGCTATAAGAATTGATCCTGGCTATAAGCATACTAGCCTGGAACATCTTTCTTCCAAAAGAGTCCAGGGTCTTACATTCTCGCCCTGGAGGGGTAGAAGAATGCCTTTTAGGACTCTTTATTTTCTTCATGGCAGACTTCACCACAATAGAGTGGTGAGGCAGCTGAGTTTTCTGGAACCCAGGAGAAGGAGGGACCCGATACATGGTGTCCAACCTACGGGAATGGGGAGACAGTGTTAAAGGAGTCTCCCACAAATCCATCAAGTGTTCTTGAAGGATTTCATGGATAGGCAGAGTGACTGCCTCTTTAGGAGCTTTAGAATATCCTAAAATATCCAATTTTTTTGATCTGGGTTCTTTTTCAGAAGATGTAGCAATAGAAAGTGCTTCAGCTACATCAACAATGAAATCCTGAAAGGATAAATCCTCTGGAGGAGACATCCTCCTCTTTGGAGAAGAGGGCTCCTCAGGAAGAGTAAGCTCAGCAGAGTCATCAGAGGAATTGAATTCATCAGAAGAATCTGAGTATTCCTTCTGTGCTTCCAATGTACGATACGCATACCGATCGGGCATCGACATCGGGCGTATCGGGCATGGGATCGGTACCGGGCGAAAGCCTGAATCCGGCATGCGGAACCGATCGACGCTTGGAAGTCGATGGTCTCGGTTCCGGTGTGGATACCGGAACCGGGGCCAGTACCGATGGAATCGGTACCGAGGGCGTCACAGCCTTAATGAATGCCAGAACGGCCTGCTGCATGGTCTGGACAGTATTGCCCATAGACGCCACTACTGCCTGGATGTCGGTACCGGTATGGGCCGGTACCCCAGAGCAGTCCAACCTGTGACCCCATGATTGCTTTGGAGGCCGGAACCTCCCGCCGGGGTTTTTTGGCCTGGGCAGAATCCTCGAACTCAAAATTGAGAGCCTCTCGATCTTTAGAAAGAGATTTGCTTTTAGAGGATTTGTCCACAGAAGTTTTGGTTACCTGAGATCCATCCGGAGAGGAAGACCTGGATGACTGTGATGCTTCTGAAGGAAACAGCACATGGAGCTTGTTGGCCCGGTTCTGCAAACCACGTTTAGACATCTGGGTGCAGGATGGGCAGTCCGGTATGGAGTGGTCAGGTCCCAAACATTTGAGACACCATTCATGGGTGTCTGTGACAGAAATGACAGCACTGCATTTGGTACATTTTTTAAAACCAGGGACTGGCTTCTCCATGAGGAGAATTTGTGTAGGCCTTAAGGCCTAACAACAGATACCAAGCTGTGCTGAAGAAAATAAAAAAGTCTTTTTTTTTTTTTTTTTTTATAAAGAAACAAAGAGAGACCGGCGGTACCGGTTTCGGTATGGGCAAGGCAGGTACGCGGTCTAAAGAAAACAAACAAATTTCACAATTTCTTCAGCGGTGACAGGAACACGACCTGCTGGCTCCGCGGAAAAAGAGAAACTGAAGAGAGCTGGTCAGGAAGGCGGGAAGGCAGCGCGCATGTGCAGTGGGAGGCCCCAAAAGCCTTTCATCTGAAAGGCTGGGGAGCTTTCCCGCGCAGGCTCCGTCGGTACCGACGTACCCATATGTGAGGACTTATTCCTGCTTGTTCCTGGAGATCAGGTGTTCTCTGGGGACAGCAGGAATCAGTCCTCACATATGGATGACGATGGAGCCCTCGTGGAAGCATCCCCCCAGCTTTCAAAAAAAGCCTTTGGGAGATGCCACCATGCATGCATGGTCCTCTTCCCGCCCAAGGGTGCCATCTTGCTCAGTCAAATGACATAGCTAAAAGACGGCAAAAATAAAAGATGGTAAAGGAGCAACTCCAAGGGGAGGAGGGAGAGTTATGAAGACTGATTCATGCTGTCCCTGGAGAACACATGCTACAGGTGAGTAACTACGCTTTCTCCAGGAACAAGCAGGAAGCCAGTCCTCACATATCAGACTCCCCAGCTACAGGCTATCGAAAGCCCATAGCAAAAGAAGGGTCCCCTCCTGGGGAGCCGCAAGCAGCACAGTAGGACCCCTATATGCGATGAAACTAGCACTCCAGTAGCCTGAACAGAGAAGGGTCGGAGGGTAGGAGTTGCCCAGACCACGAAAAAGTATGGAGCACAGCCTGGCCAAAGGTACAATCCCATCAGGACTTTCTTTCCAGGCAGTAATGGGCTGAGAAGGTATGGACTGAAGACCAGGTGGCGGCCCGGCAGATGTCCACCATCAGGACAGAGGTGCAAGTTTGCCACTGAGGCTGCCATGGCCCTGACACGGTGCGCTGTGATGCGGCCTTCCAGCGGGAGCCTCGCCTGCTCATAAGCGAGGGCAATACAGTTTGTCACCCAGGTGGAGAGCGTACGCTTGGTCACCGCCTCCCCCAGTCTACCGAGGTCATAGGAGATGAAAAGCTGAGAAGTTTTGCGGTGGCCCCGAGTGCGCTTGGATATAGCCCTCTTACAATCCAAGGTGTGAAAGACTGTCTCCGCCCGACTGATGGAAGGGTGACACTACCTTTAACAGGAACTTGGGGTGCGTGCAAAGCACCACTCTGTTCTTGTAGAACCTGGTATAGGGCACTTTTGCCGCAAGGGCCTGAAGCTAGCTAATTCTGAGCGGAGGAAAGCACAACCTGGAAAGCCACCTTCCAAGAGAGGTAGCAAAGGTAGCAGGTAGCCAGTGGGTCGAACAGTGGGCGAATGAGATGCCCCAGTGATCAGTGGCATAGGAGGAAGGCATACATGAGGCCTTCCGACTATGAGACCAGGAATGCGTCCGCTGCCACCCTGGAAGGGTGGGCTTGCCTGGAGCAGAAGGGGGGCAACTGAAAGTTGTCCAGGCTGGTGAATAGGTCCATTATGGGTTTCCCCCCCCAGAGCCGGAAAAGCCGACTGGCTACCCTGGGGTCCAGCTGCCACTCATGTGGCTAGAGAACTCTGCTGAGTGTCAGCCAGCAGGTTGTCTTGGCCTGGTAGGTACACTGCCTGCAGGATACCCTGTTGGATTGCATACGAGCAGAGGACCAATGCCTCCTGACAAAGGGTACGAGACTCCATGTCCCCCTGTTTATTCACGTAGAACATTGCCACCTGGTTGTCCATCTGGACCAGAAGACCCTCAGGGTTAGGCGTATGGCTCGGAGATCCAGGAGGTTGATCTGCTTGGCACTCTCATCTCGTGACCAGTTGCCCTGAGTGCAGAGATCTCCACAGTGGGCACTCCAGCCAAGCAAGGAGGCGTCCGTGGTGAGGACCCTTGAGGGGCTTGGGGCCTGAAAAGGCATGCCTGCCTCAAGATGCTGGGGAGACTCCCACCAGACCAGAGAATCCACCAGTTGGCGGGTCACAGAAACTCTGTCTTGGAGGCAGCCCGTGGCCTGAGACCACTGGTCACGGAGACAACACTGCACCGCCCTCATGTGAGAGGCGAGCGTTGGGGGTGACGTGGACCGTGGAGGCCATGTGCCCCAAGAGGCACAGGAGAAGCTAAGCGGACACCGAGGGACAGGACTATATGTCCCGAGCCAGAGCCCTGAAATGACTGGCTCGGTCCCTGGACAAGAAAGCCTTCGACTAGAGTGTCGATCTTTGCCCCAATGAACGCCAGACACTGTGTTGAGAGGAGGTGAGCCTTGGGATAGTTTATGACAAATCCCAAGTGCTGCAGAACTTGGGTGGTGTGTGCGGTGGCCCATTGCACCTCGGAGGCCGTGCCTCCCTTTATAAGCCAGTCGGTCCAGGTAGGGAAAGACGAAGACCCCCCTGGAGCCGGAGGAAGGCAGCCATGACTGACAGGCATTTTGTGAAGACTCTTTGGGCAGAGGCTAGACCGAAGAGTTGCACCCTGTACTGAAAATGCCTGCCCCCCACTATGAACCACAGGTACTGCCTGTGGTTGGGATGGATGAGGATGTGGGTATAAGCATCCTTGAGATCTAAGGAGCATAGCCAGTCTCCCTGCTGGAGGTAGGGCAGCAATGTTCCAAGGGAGAGCATCTTGAACTTCTCCCTCACCAGGAATTTGTTGAGGTTGCGCAGCTCAAGGATGGGCCTGAAGCCCCCCCCCCCCCCCGTCCTTTTTGGCACGAGGAAGAACCTGGAGTAGAACTCCTTGCCCTTGAGATGGTGGGGTCCACCGCCTTGTCCTCAAGAAGATATGCCAACTCCTTCAGAAGAAGGTCCCGGTGGAAAGGAGACCTGAGGGGCGCTCCCGGGAAATAATGGGGAGGTGTCCTTCCCTGACCACCCTTGGTGCCCAGGAAATGGTGGTGATGGTCACCCACCTGTGGACAGAGGGCCAGATGTCCCCCTGTGGGCTGCTGATCTCCTTGGGGTAGAGAGGCTATGCTCAAAGAGTCAAAAACTCCCCCCTGGCTAGGCCTGAGCCGGTGCCTGGGGTTTGTGTGTGTATATATATAGATAGATATATATAGATAGATATATAGATAGATATATACATACATACAGCGCTTTATAAGTCTTATATATATCTTTTACAGACTTATAAAGCGCCGTGTGTGTGTATATATATATATATATATATAAGACTTATAAAGTGCCGCAACATACGAAGCGCTGTAAAAACATAGAAGTGAGACAGTCCCTGCTCAGAGCTCACAATCTAATAAGGCAGAAAACAAAATAAGTTACATAACACAAATAACAAATATTTACAGGACAAAGTAAGCAAATGTTGATAGAGAAATCAAGATAGGGTAAGACAGGAACGGAAAGCAATAGTGAAGAGGTGCGATTTTAGTCTGGACTTGAAAATGGCCAGGGAAGACGCCTGGTGCACAGAGATAGGAAGACTATTCCAAGCAAAGGGTGCTGCCAGTTGGAAGGAGCGAAGTCTGGAATTGGCAGTACGAGTAAAGGGCACAGATAAAGGAAGACTGTTAGAAGAGCAAAGCAACCAAGAGGGGGTGTAAGGAGAGATGAGAGATGAAAGGTACTGGGGGGCAGAAGAGTGAATACATTTATAGGTCAGGAGGAGAAGTTTAAATTGGATACGGAGACGGATGGGAAGCCAATGAAGCGACATGAGGAGAGGAGTGATGTGGGAAAAACAAGACTGGCGGAAAATGAGTCGAGCAGCGGAGTGTTAATTGACTGAAGAGGAAAGAGGTGGCTTGCAGGGAAGCCGGCAAGGAGAACGTTACAATAATCAAGACAGGAGATGATTAAGGAGGGGACAATCAATTTAGTGGTGTCAGAGAGGAAGGGGCGAATTTTGGAAATATTGTATAGAAAGAAATGACAAGTTTTAGCAATGAGCTAGATATGTGAAGAGAAAGAGAGAGAAATCGAAGATAACACCAAGGTTACGTGCTGAAGAAACAGGGAGGAGTACAGAGTTATCAACAGAGAGAGAGAAAGGGAAAAGAGAAGGGGAAGCATTCGGGAGAAAGATAAGAAGCTCAGTTTTGGCCATGTTCAGTTTTAAGCGGCGGTGGGACATCCAGGCAGCAATGTCAGAGAGGCAGAGTGAGATCTTAGACTGGATATCAGGAGAGATAACAGGTGCAGAAAGATAGATTTGAGAGTTGTCAGTTTTGGAGCCTTCTGCTTATGTGGGCCATGCCCATGTCCCTTGGCCCGCTGACACTGTTGGGGAGCTGGGGAGGCCTGATAAGGTGGGTAGTTTCTGTAAGCAGCTCCCTTCCTCGGGTAAAAGGACTTTATACCTGAGCCCTTCCGTTGTGGATGGGCGGCGGTATTCTTGGAGAGTCATGAACTCAGTCTCCAGCTCGGCAGCCTTCTTTTGCCAAAGAGGTTCTCTTTTTGGCAGGAGACATCGACCAATTTGTCCTGAACCCACTGCTTGAGATCGGACGACTGTAGTCAAGTATGGCGGTATGCAGCGATGCCCTCCGTCTCTGCTCGAGTCGCTGACTCGAACCTGTCATAGGCTGCCTGAGACATGAATTTGGAGCATTCATGGACAGCTTTGGCCAGGTTCTTGAACTGCTGCAAAAGGTTCCTCGGAGAGACCAGCTGAGAACCCGGCGAGTTCCTTCACCAGGTCTCTCAGGTACATGCCCATGTACAGCTGGTAGGCCTGGATGCGGCCGATGAGCATTGAGCCCTGGTAGCAATTTCTGCCGAGGGCATCCAGGGTGCTGACCTCCCTGCCGGGGGGGCACCGAGTCCTCTGGCTTTTCAGCTGACGCATGGCCGACTCCACCACTATGGAGTTATGCGGCAGCTGTGACTTTTGGAAACCCAGGCTCTGGTGGACTTGATACATCGAGTTGAGCCGTTTGCTCACCACCGGCACTGAAGCCGGTGTCTCCCACATTCGGAGCATCAGCCGTTCCAGGATGGGAGGGATAGGCACCAAGAGCGATTCCCGCGGAAGGGCCTCATACTGGAGGATTTCCAACTCATCCGCCTGAGGGTCCTCCTCCGACTCAGTCGGGAACGCCAGGGCCTTAGACATGTCCTTGACAAAATCAAGGAAGCCCATGTCCTCGGGTGGGGACCACCATTTGAGGCTCGAAGACAAGAGAGTCCGACGGGACATCGCAGTAGCGACGGGTATCAAGGGACACCTCGTCTTCTATCTCCCACTCAGAGTAGTCCATAGAGGACTCATAGGACAGCTGCTCCACGAGCCTCAGGGCCACAGATGCCCCATGGCCGGTGCCTGGCAAACTTGCCAGTGATGACCACGGTCCCGTTGAGCGGGACTCAGATCGTGACTTCGGCCGAGGATCGGCTTGGACGTCGAGGGCCCGGTGGTCGGGGCAGATGAACCAGTCATGCCCAACAACAGCACCTGCTGCTGCTCCATAAAGGCAGACAAACTGCGCTCCAGGGCCACCATTCTGGACTCCAGGCCAGAAGGCTCCGCAGCCTTCAGCGCAGGCACCAAGGGACTCGGGCCAGACGCCAGCTCCCCCGAAGGGGAATCCTCAGCGAGAATAGTGTCTGAGGACCGAGGCTGGTCCGCAGTTGGATCCTTCCAGGGGACCTTCGCAGGCCGCTCCGTCTCAGACGCCTCAAACGAACATCTCAGACTGCAGGACCAGGCCCAGGGAGCACCCAGCCAGTCGGAACCATCCAAAGATGCCGCCTTCAAGGGTTTCTTCTTCTTCCTGGGTTCTCTCGAGGGAGACATCCTTTCTGAGGACCCACAACGAGGCTCAGGCTCGGAAGGTTCCACCTGAGATATCAGGGCCTCGGCGGCACTGGGGACTCAAGGAAAAATTTATCATGCTGCTGCTGGCGGCTCTTGAGGGCCTTACTGGACTTCTTCTTACAGAGACCGGGTCGTGGTCTGGCCCGAGACAGCAGTCGCGTGTGTCGGTCAAAGACATAATTTTAGAGCACCGATCACAATTCTTAAAGCCACTGGTAGCCATGGGGGAAAAAAGTACCCCTGCGAGGTCAAAGACTCTCTGGGCTTCCAGTGGAGAAAAAAGGTGCGAAGACGCCAGGAAAAGAAAAGAACAAAAACTAAAAAAAGAGACCGAATTCGATGCAGAGGCAACAAGGTCGGTAGGCGGGAAGAGTACCGGTGCAATGCCAGAGAAGAGTATGAAACTTGGAGAGAAAAATCAGCTTTTTACGGGGACAAGCCAGACAATGTCTGAAGGGCTCCGTGGAAAAAAGGAGTCTGAGCAAGATGGCACCCTTGGGCGGGAAGGGGACCACTCATGCATGGTGGCATCTCCCAAAGGCTTTCTTTGAATGCTGGAGGGATGCTTCCGCAAGGGCTCCGTCAGTGCCGACGTCTCCAATATGTGAGGACTGACTTCCTGCTTGTTCCTGGAGAACAGCTATTCAGTATTTGTACCCAAAACATGTTCAAGTATCCCTAACCACACATAACCTCAATGAAGACAACAAGGTTCAACAGCAGAAGAACCATAACTATATACAGGATAAGCTATAGAAAGAAGGCTTGTCAAAGGGTGTGAGCCCACAGGACCTACCACAGAGAACACAGAGACTAAAAACAGGTCCCAAGGGTGGGTCATGGAAAAGGACATTATCTGGTAAGTAAAATGTCACCTTCCATATCATCCTGCTAGACCAGCACAGACAAGAGGGATGTACCAAAGCTACAACTCCATTGGGCGGGAAGAAGATCTCTAAGTCAAAGGCCATGTCCACCCGAGTGTAGACATCCAAGAGGTAATGCTTGACAAAAACGTAAAGAGATGCCCCCCACTGCCACCGGACATATGTCTGAGGGGGTGATTAAGCTGCGCTCTGTCCATAAGGATGCCTGCACCCGAGTGAAATGTGCATGCAAAACCTCAGGAACTGGCTGGTTCCGCAACATACACCCAGTCCAAAATACGTGGTTGGCAGGAAGAATTACTTTATTGAGAATTAATGGTACTTGACATCAAAAAGTCTAAATGGCCCGACACAGGCAGTGTTTCGAATTCACTTCATCAGGGGATTCAGGCGTACTACATTCATAAATACACAAACATAAATATCATAAAAAAACAATCATACAAATAAATGAATATAAAGCTCCAATTATACAATTATATCAACATATTTGCACATAAAGAATAAATCTTTAAGCCATATACAAAAAATTATAAAAACATGTGAACTATAAAAATATGAACCATTAAAGCAAACATGTGCCTTAAAAATGAATTGTAAATATACAATATCATTAACATTTATATCCACTATTAATAAATAATAAAAAGGTAATTGAACATGACGTATGAAAGGGTGAGTAACCATATATTCTCTGCATCTATACCTTAGTTGTTAGATAAGTTCAATTTGATTGTTCTGTGTACTAAAAAAGATGATATTGTATATTTACAATTCATTTTTAAGGCACATGTTTGCTTTAATGGTTCATATTTTTATAGTTCATATGTTTTCCACCTTTGTGAATCCCTTGTCTCCGGGTTTCCAATCACCTTTCACAGCTGTGTGGATAGGTGCCTCAATACTATCCTCTGCCTCTACCTTCTGTGCTCCATTAGTTACTTCATAGGCCCTATGTCTTGCATCCCAGTCCACTGGGGCTGGCGGTCTTCCTCCCCCTTTCCCCCTTTTTTTAGGGCTTAATGCTTCAGCCAGGAATCCTTCCAACCTCACCACTGTTGTCCCCAGTCTCCCCCCTCTGTTTCTTCGCCTTTTCCTGATCCTCTGCATATAATCCCCCCCATTGCTCCCTCCTCTCTCTCTTGCTTTTCTTAACTGCCGATCACTGCGTGCTAAAAGCGTTTTGGTTCACGACTTCCTTCTTTTGCATGCCCTTGATGTCCTCTACCTCACGGAGACCTGGCTTTGTGAGGGTGAAGAGCCCCTCCTGAACCGGTGCCTTCCCCCAGCCTATTTCAGTCTGTGTTTCTAGTCGAGGCCGTAGCGATGAGGGTGTCTCAGTCCTCTATTTCTCCTCTCTCCTTTACTGAAATCTCCTTTCTTCCCTTCATTACCCTGAGGCCCTTCTTCTCCGTTTGGATCTTACATCACCCCTCTTTTTCCTCCTTATCTATGACCCCCCCATCCCTCTCAGTCAATCTTTGGGATTCTCTTCTCACCATTTCTGAATGTTCGCAACTGTTTCCCCGTCTCTTGATTCTTGGTGATTTCAATCTTCATCTGGATTCTCCCTTGCAGCCCTGCGAGGTCTCTTTCCTCACTCTTCTTGCAGATCTTTCTCTTCTCTAACACATATGCTCTTCTACGCACTCTGCTGGACATACACTTGATCTTATTTCAGCTGCTAACCTTCCTGCTCTTCTCCCTTCTAGCCTCTGCACGTCTCCGGTCCCCTGGTGCGATCATTTCCCGATTCTTTTCTCACTAATCTGTCCAGCCCCACTCCCTCCTCTCACCAGCCTGTCCAGCCCCCTTTACGTAGACGTATATGCCCCTCAACTCTTCAACAGTTTCCTTCCTCTGATCAACTCTTTAATGCTGACTTTGCTTCCCTTCTCCTTGATCTGCAAGTTCAGAACTGGAAGTCTGCTATATCCACTGCCCTTGATGCACTTGCCCCCCTCTTTATCCTTTCTTTCTCTCATCCGCCTTCATCTTGTCCCCGTCACCCTTGGTATCACTCCTGACTTTACCTTAATCAAACCCATCTATATTGAGCCTAGCACCTTTGGTGCAAACACCCCTCTTCTGACTCTTTAGCCCACTTCTGCTACTGTCACTCCCAGTACCGCTCCCTTATTCATGCTGCCAAGCTCTCTTACTAGTCTAACATGGTCTCCTCCTCATCCAACTCGTCCTGTCAGCTGTATTCTGTTCGTCACTCCCTATCGCCCCTTCACTCCTCCTGCTCTCCTGTTACCCCCTCCTGTGTTTCTGGACCCCTCTTTGCTCGCCGCCCACTTTTCTGATAAAATTCTTACCCTCCATCGTTCTTTCCCCACCTGTCCTCCCCCTCTAGCCCCCCACCCCTTCTCCTCTTTCCCCACCTTCCTCTCCTCTTTCCCCTCCTTCCTCTGCTCTGTCCCATTCATGGTCGTCCTTTCATCCTATTACTCCTGCTGAGCTTCTCAAAACCCTTTCTTCCTCTCGTAAGGCCACCAGTCCCTTTGATCCCATTCCTTCCTCTTGGCTTCTGGAACCTTCCCTGGCTCTCTTACCATTTATCCTCACTATTTTCAACTCTAGATTTGCTTTCAGCTCCTTTGGAAACATGTCATCTGCCCCATTCTCAAAGAAGCCTCTCTTGACCCTGCCTTTCTTCCCAACTGGCGTCCCATCTCCACCCTTCCCTTTCTCACTAAAGCCCTTGAAAAGCTGGTTTTCGCCAAATTATCCTCCCACCTTGACACTACCCGTGCACTTCACCCTCATCAGTCCGGTTTCCACTTGGGGTCACAGCACCGAAACTATTGCACTTTCCCTCCTCAATGAGCTCCACACTTCCCACGATCATGACGACATTACCTTGGCTGTGTCTCTAGATCTTTCTTCTGCCTTTGACTTAGTAGATCATCATTCCCTTCTATCCCACTTGCATGACTTTGGGATTGTTGGCTCTGTCCTCCACTGATTCCATTCCTATCTATCATCCCGGACTTTCTCTGTTCATATTGGCTCGTCTTCTTCAGTCACTCCCCTCCTTTGTGGTGTTCCCCAGGGTTCTGTTCTTGCCCCCTCCCCCCCCCCTTCTCTTTAATGTCTTTGTGGCCCCGCTTGCAATTCTTATTCAGCAGCACGGAATTTTTTCCTATTACTACGCTAATGGCATTCTTCTTCACCACACTAGTCCCTCTGTTCCTGAGCTGGCAACTCTGAATGCTTCTCTCTCCTCAGTTGCTGCTTGGCTATCATCTAATTTTATTCATCTTAATTCATCTAAAATTTCTACTATATGGTTCTCTTTCCTTTACAGTCCTTTCCTTAGCCCTGTCTCTGTCATCCTCTCCTATATCCTTGGTTTCTTCCCTTCGCTACTTAGGCATTACTCTTGACTCTACTTTATCTTTCCGTGACCACATATCCTCTATTGTCCAGCGCTCTTTTTATACTTTGTGCCAAATTTACTCTGTTTGCCCATTTCTCTCCCCCTCCTCTCTGACAACACTCCTACGTTCCTTGGTTATGACCCGCATTGACTACTGCAATGTAGTCCTTGCGGGAATTCTTCAGTACCAACTTCATAGGTTACAACTTCTCCATAACACTGCCACCAGTATATTATCTCACTCCTCCCTCTCACTCCAATATTACTCCCCTACTTGTTCGCTTACACCGGTTGCCTATTAAATTCCGCATTCACTACAAAATTCTTATTATGGTTCATCATGTCATCCATTCCAGCACTCCTCAATACCTTGCTGATTTAATCCATATTCACTCCTCCCATCGTTCCCTTCGATGGATCCATTTAATCGGCTTTTTCTAACCCCTCCTACACATGCCCAACTGGAAGCTACCCATGCCTCTGCCTTCTTTTTCCTCAGTCCTCTCCTTTGGAACTCTTCCACCTGACCTCCGCCTGGAACTTTCTTTCCCCCCCATTTCAAATCTCTATTGAAGACCCATCTATTTTCTACTGATTTTGACCTTCCACCCACCACCCTCTGTCTGGCTTTTCTTACCTCTCCCTCTTCTCTGTCAGACATTCTGTCCTTTTCCTCTTTTAGTCTATCCTTTCCTGTCATTTAATGGCATTCTTTTTTTCTTTACACCTCTCGTGGTATGCAACATTTATTGTAAATGTTAAGGAGAAGGAGGTTACCAGTGGAGTGCCACAGGGATCTGTCCTTGGTCTGATTTTTTCTTAACATCTTTGTTAGTGATATTGCGGAAGGGCTGTCGGGTAAAGTTTGCCTCTTTGCTGATGATACCAAAATCTACAACAGAGTAGACACCCAGGAAGATGTAGATAACACAAGGAGGAATCTAGCTAAGCTTGAAGAATGGTCCAGAATTTGGCAGCTGAGATTTAATGCTAGAAAATGTAGGGTCAAGCTTTTGGGCTGCAACAATCCAAGGGAGCAGTACAGTACAGAAGGTTATATACCTCAGTCCGCGAAAGAAGAACGGGACCTAGATGCGACTGTCTCCGATGATCTCAAAGTAGCTAAACAGGTAGAAAAGGCGACAGCAAAAGCTAGAAGGATGCCTGGGTGCATAGGGAGAGGAATGGCCAGCAGAAGAAAGGAGGTGATAGTGCCTCTGTATAAGTCTTTGGTGCAACCTTATTTGGAGTATTGTGTGCAATTTTGGAGACTGCACCTTCAAAAGAATATAAACAGGTTAGAATCGACACCGATGGAGCCCTCATGGAAGCATCTCCCCAGCTTTCAAAGAAAGCCTTTGGGAGATGCCAGCACGCATGTGTGGTCCCCTTCCCACCCAAGAGTGCCATCTTGGTCAGTCAGATGACATAGCTAGAGCCGATAAAGAAAAGATGGCCAAAATGAAGAGCAACTCCAAGTGGAAGAGGGATGGTAGTGAAGACCCATTTCTGTTGTCCCTAGAGAACACCTGTTACAGGTGAGTAACTACGCTTTCTCCAGGAACAGGCAGGAAGTCAATCCTCACATTTGGGACTTCCTAGCTCCAGGCTACCGAGGACTGGTAGAAAAAGCACGGCCTAGCCATGAGCAACCACAACTGCATCTGAGGACAGACATGGAGGACCCCAGTGTCCAGGGAGAAACATGGCTCCAGTAGCCTGAACAAGAAGGGTCGGAGGACAGGAGTTGCCTAAACTCCAAACAGATTACGGAGTACAACCTGGCCGAAGGCACTGTCCCATCGGGACTGCCTCTCCAGGAAGTAGTGAGCAGCAAAAGTGTGGATCGAAGACCAGGTGGCGGCCCGGCAGGATGTCCATCATGGGAAACAAAGCGGAGGCTGGCAACCAAGGTTGCCATGGCTCTGACATTCTGTGCTGAGACCCGGCACTCCAGCGGCAGTCCAGCCTGGTTGTAGGCGAAAGTGATGCAGTCCACCACCCAGATGGGGACAGGGTCCGCTTGAGGACAGCCTCCCCCAGACGACTGGGGTCATATGAGACAAAACACTGTGAGGCTTTGCGGTGGCTCTGAGTGCGCTGTAGATACTTTGGACTGCAAAAGGGCCCTGTCCTTTTAAGGAGAACAGCAGATGCCTTGTCGATGTGGGGCTGTGGAAAGAAGGTAGGAAATACCACCTCCTGATTGAGGTGGAAATCTGATACCACCTTTGGAAGAAACTTTGGGCAAGTGCAGAGCACAATCCTGTTCTTGTAGAACCTGCTGTAGGGTGGCTCGGCCACCAGAGCCTGGAGATCACTGACTCGGCGTGCAGAGATGAGTGCCAAAAGGAAGTCCACCTTCCAGGATAGGTATCGGAGGTGGCAGGTAGCCAATGGCACGAAGGGCGGCTTAGTAAGCTGCACCAGAACCACATTGAGGATCCCATTCCACCATGGGGGGTTTCGAGAGCAGTAAGCCCCTCATAAATCGAATGATGAGAGGCTGCACAGAAAGAGGTTTGCCCTCTATGGAGTGGTGGTTCACAGACAGTGCGCTCAGGCGCACTCTCACGGAGCTGGATTTGAGCCCAGATTGGAAAAGGTGGAGCAGGTATTGCACTACCGCCTGTACCAGGCAGGAGAACAGATTCACCTGTTGCTCCGTGCACCATAAGGAGAACCGGCACCGCTTGAAGGGATAGGCCTGCCTCATGGAGTCCTTGCGGAAGGCAAGGAGGATCTCCTCCACCTCTTTGAGAAGGTTGAGGGGCGCTAGGGCTACCCGTTCAGCAGCCACGCTGTGAGGGACAAGGAACCCAAATTGGGGTGGAGGATTGAGGCTGCCTGGGCCATCTCAGGGCCACCAGAATC
The DNA here is from genome assembly GCA_033557465.1 of Ichthyophis bannanicus. Classification (NCBI taxonomy): domain Eukaryota; kingdom Metazoa; phylum Chordata; class Amphibia; order Gymnophiona; family Ichthyophiidae; genus Ichthyophis; species Ichthyophis bannanicus. Next base: position 1,509,924,912 of record CM066032.1, on the reverse strand, counting down.
AGGGAAGTCTTGTCTCGCTGGGCCTTGAAGAGGGTCTGTGCTATCAGAGGCGTGGGAGGGAAGGCATACAACAGGCCCTCCAACCACGAGATGAGTAAGGCATCCGGTGCCACTCGGGCTGGATGTGGCTGTGAGCCGCAGAAATGCCGCAGCTGAGCGTTGGTCAGGATGGCAAAGAGGTCGAGGCTCAGGGTGCCCCATAACCTGAAGAGCCGCTGTGCCACCCCGGGTCTAGGCACCACTCATGCAGTTGGAGGACCCTGCTCAATCTGTCCGCCAGGGCATTGTCCTGGTCCAGGAGGTACACCGCCAGGAGGAGCATCCCCTGTCTGGTCGCATACGAACAGAGGGCTACTGCCTCCTAGCAAAGGCGGTAGGAGCCTGTGCCCCCCTGTTTGTTCAGGTAGACCCATCGTGACCTGGTTGTCTGTTTGAGCAAGCACTGACTGATGCTGCAGGCGGTGCTGGAAAGCCTTGAGCGCAAGAAAAATGGCCCTGAGTTCCTGCAGGTTGATATGCTGCAGGCTCTCTTCAAAGGACCAGATGCCCTGGGTGTGCAATTCCTCACAATGGGCACCCCAGCCCAGTAGGGAAGAGTCTGTCGTGAGGACCCTCTGGGGCCTTGGGAGTTGGAAGGGCATGCCCCTCCGCAGGATATGCAGAACCTGCCACTGAGGGACTCTGCCAGCTGACGGGACACCGAGGCCCTGTCCTGGAGCCTGCTTGTGGCCTGAGTCCATTGTGAGCAGAAACACCACTGAGCTGCCCGCATGTGGAGATGGGCGGCGGGGATGCCATGTGGCCGAGGAGGTAAAGCATAGACCATGCTGATATGGTGCACAGAGATAGGAAGACTATTCCAAGCAAAGGGTGCTGCCAGTTGGAAGGAGTGAAGTCTGGAATTGGCAGTACGAGTAAAGGGCACAAATAAACGAAGACTGTTGGAAGAGCGAAGCAAAAAGAGGGGGTGTAAGGAGAGATGAAAGGTACTGGGGGGCAGAACAGTGAAAGCACAGTTACTTACCTGTAACAGGTGATCTCAGGGAACAGCAGGAAGAGTAAATTAGACTTACCTGCTAATTGTTGTTCCTTAAGGAACTCTAGTTCAGTCCCGGAACCATAGAGTTGTGAACCTCCACCAGCAGCTTTGGAGACTGAAAGATTTCATCACTTTGATGTCACCGGTATAAGTAGGCAGGAACCGCCCCCAATCACCAGTACCTATTGACAAAGCAGACTCAGCAGAGCAACAAATAAGTAGAAACAGGTATAATAAAGTAATCAGGCCAGAGACCCGAACAAAGAACAAAACCACCGAAGAAGCAGCATTCGCCACCAATAAACCAATACCGCCTCTTCTCCAGCCAAATAGGAACATGTTCCTACTGTGTGTCTCTTTTGTTTTTCTTTTTTTTTTTTTTTTGTGTGGTCACCCAAAGGTAAAGAAAAACCGCCAGCCCCAGAAAGAGAAGAAAACACTCCCCGGAGCCCTCGAGGCTCTGTAGCGCCAAAAAGATGTCCCTTCTTTTCTCTTACCTCAGCACCACTAACCCTCTCCTGCAGCCGCTTAGGCATAGGATCTGCACTTTTACTTCTGAACTAAAACAACTGCAGGCTGAATGCCGAGCCCACCAACGGGAGGGATCCGGGACTGGACTAGAGTTCCTTAAGGAACAACAATTAGCAGGTAAGTCTAATTTACTCTTCCTTTGCGTCCCTCTAGTCCAGTCCCGGAACCATAGAGGATGTAACAGAGCAGTGAAAATCAACGGGAGGGACCGGCGAGGCCAGCCTGAAGAACCACTGAACCAAAACGCACATCACTCTGCGCCTGAACATCCAGTCGATAGTGTCTGGCAAAAGAATGCAACGAGGACCAAGTTGCCGCCCTACAAATGTCCGCCACCGGTACCAAGCTAATCTCCGCCCACGACGACGCCTGCGCTCTAGTAGAATGCGCCTGCAGGCCACTAGGCGCCTCCCTGCCACGCAGCAGGTAAGCCGACGAAATAGCCTCCTTCAACCAGCGCGAAATGGACGACTTCGCTGCCGCTTCCCCTTTCCGCGGACCGCCAAACGCAACAAACAACCTATCCGATCTCCTGAAAGATACCGTCCTGCGGAGGTACATCTTGAGCACCCGACGTACGTCGAGACGATGAAGCGGACCGTCGGACTGCCCAGACCGCCCCGCCGAAAACACCGGAAGGGACACTACCTGGTTAACATGGAACGGCGAGACCACCTTCGGCAAAAAGGCTGGGACCGTGCGTAAAACCACCTTGTGGCGAGAAAAGGTCAAATACGGCTCTCTACAAGACAACGCCTGCAACTCTGAAATCCTGCGGGCGGAACAAATGGCCACCAGAAAGACAGTCTTCAACGTCAAATCCTTAAGCGACGCCTCTCGCAAGGGCTCAAAAGGCGCCGCAATCAAGGCCTCCAAGACCAAATTGAGATCCCAGGAAGGCAGCGAGTCGTGCCGCGGAGGGCGCAACAACAACACCGCCCGCAGGAACCGCCGGACATCGACATGGGACCCAAGTACCTGACCCTGGACCTTCCCCCGATAACAGGAAAGCGCCGCCAGCTGTACTCGCAAGGAACTAGCCGCGAGACCCTTCTCAACCCCGTCCTGCAAAAAGGCTAGGATCTGCGGCACGGAAGCCCGAAGAGGCGGGAGAGCGCGATCCGCGCACCATGCCTCAAAAACGTGCCAAACCCGGATGTACGCTAAGGAAGTAGACCGCCTACGCAAGCCCAACAAGGTAGCAACGACTGCTGAAGAGTATCCTTTAGCCGTTAGCCGCGACCGCTCAAGAGCCATGCCGTAAGCGAGAACCGACCCACCTGCGGCATGCGAAGCGGCCCCTGAAGCAAGAGATCCTCCCGACGAGGAAGCCTCCATGGCTTGTCCACCAGCAGCCGCATCAAATCGGCATACCACGGCCTTCGAGGCCAATCGGGCGCCACCAGCACCACCTGACCCTGGTGCTGATCTATGCGCTGAATCACCCTGCCGATCAGCACCCAAGGAGGAAAAACATAGAGGAGCCCCTCCATCGGCCACCTCTGCGCCAGCGCATCCAAGCCTTCCGACATCCGCTCTCTCCTCCTGCTGAAGAACCGCTCGACTCAGGCGGATTCGAAGGTGGCCATGAGATCCATCACCGGCAGACCCCATCGGCACACCAGGAGTGTGAAAATTTCTGGATACAGGACCCACTCCCCCGGGTCTACCCTGCGCCGACTCAGAAAATCCGCCTGGACATTGTCGGTGCCGGCCATGTGCTGAGCCGACAACGCGCTGAGATTTCCCTCGGCCCAGCTCAACAGCTGAGACGCCTCCTCCTCCAAGGACGGACTCCCCGTGCCGCCCTGACGATTTATATAGGCCACCGTCGTCGCATTGTCGGACAGCATCCTTACCGCTTTTTGGTGCACGAGCCCCCGAAACTCTAGAAGAGCCAGAAACACTGCTCGCATCTCCAACTGGGCTCTGCCCAGTTGGAGGACAGATGGACCACTGCCGCTCTGTTTGCGACCACGGCCCCTGGGCCATCCGGCCTTCGTAGTGCACTCCCCATCCTGTGAGACTGGCATCAGTCGTCACCAGCACCCAGGACGGAGTCTCCAGGGACATGCCGCCCTCGAGATTGCTGGGCTGCAACCACCAAAGAAGGTCCTGCTGGACCTCCGGAGGACACACCAGCCGCCGAGACAACGCATCCGTCTGATGTGACCAACGCCTGAGCAGGGCGCTCTGGAGAGGGCGCATGTGAAACCTGGCCCACCTGACTACCTCTATGGTCGCTGCCATGGTACCCAGCAGCTGCAGATATTGCCACGCCATTGGAGCTGGCTGCTCCCAAAAGTTCCGTACGAGATCCTGTAAGACCTTTGCTCTGCTTCTGGGCAGGAAGACCGCGCCCCGTCGAGTCTCGAAACGCGCTCCCAGGTACTCCAGAGTCTGAGAGGGCACCTTCTTGCTCTTCGCAAAGTTGATCACCCAACCTAGGCTCTCCAAAAACTCTTATCACCCGAGCGGTGGCCTTTGCACTTTCCTGCTCGAACTTCGCTCAAATCAACCAATCGTCCAAATACGGATGCATGAGAATCCCTTCTTTGCGTAGCGCCGCCGCGACAACCACCATAATCTTGGTGAATGTCCGAGGAGCCGTTGCGAGCCCGAATGGCAACGCCTGAAACTGGAAATGCCCCATCGGCACTGCAAACCGGGAATGTGGAGATAGGCCTCCGTCAGGTCTAAGGCTGTCAAGAACTCCCCCATCCTGACTGCCGCAATGACGGAACGCAAGGTCTCCATCCGGAAATGGGTAATACGAAGACAGCGATTTACCCTTTTTAAGTCCAAAATCGGCCGATAGGTGCCTTCTTTTTTCGGAACTACAAAATAGATCGAGTATCGACCGCACCCGCGTTGGCCTGCCGGGACGGGAACCACCGCCTCGAGCTGCAGCAGCCGCCGCAACGTGTCCTCGACTGCGCGAAGCCTCTTCGAAGACCCGCACCGAGACAGGACAAAGGAGTCCAGCACGGGCCGCTGAAATTCCAGAGCGCAGCCGTCCCGAATGACCTCCAACACCCACCGGTCCGAGGTGATTTGGACCCAGGCAGGGAGAAACTCCCGCAACCTTCCTCCCACGGGCACCTCCGCCACCTGGGTCCGCCTTATCTCATTGGGACTTCTTACCGTTTGAGGATTGAAAGGAGGCAAAACCTCTGCCCGCCCCCCTGAACCCTCGAAATGTCTGACCCCTAGCCGGGAACCTCCCCCGCTGGGGCAGGGGAACGCGCGAGGATCTGAACCTACGAAAAGACCCCAAGAGACCCCTGGCCCCTGATGTACCACGGCTCTGCTTGACCTATCCTCCGGGAGGCGCCCCCCCTTGGACTCCCCCAGATCCTTGACTAATTTCTCCAAATCCTCACCAAACAAAAGTTTTCCCCGAAAAGGCAGTTTACTAAGCCTAGCCTTGGAGGCACCATCCGCCGACCAGTTCCGTAGCCAAAGATATCGGTGAGCGGCCACCACCAAAGCCATAGTCTTAGCCAGTCCTCTAATAAGATCATAGTGGATATCGGACAGATACGCTGAACCCGATTCCAGGCGCGCCCCGTCCTCCGCCTGACCCTCCAGCGGATCCCCCTGCAATCGCTGGGACCATCGCAAACAGCCTCTCGCCACCCACGCCCCCGCTATCGAGGCCTGTAAGGACAGGTCCGACAAGTCAAACACCTGCTTTAACAAGGTATCCAACCTCCTATCCTGTACGTCCTTCAATGCCGCGGCGCCTTCCACCGGAATTATGGTTTTCTTCGTGACTGCTGACACTGCCGCATCCACTTTCGGAGAACAAAAAAGCTCTCTATCTTGGTCCGAAAGCGGATACAAGCGGGCCAGATTCCTGGTCCCCCTCAAAGAGGACTCAGGCGAGTCCCATTCCTCCTGAATCATAGCCCGAAACACTCGATGTACCGAGAAGACCCGCTGAGGGATCCGCACCTCCTGTAATAACGGGTCTTCCAACGCGTCCTCCGCTGCAGGAACGCTCATAGGCATGTTCAACGCTTTTAAGGTTTCCGCAATCAAAGCCGGCAACTCTTCCCTCCGAAACACCCGGACCACTCTAGTCCGCTGCTCCTCGTCCGGTAACTCTCCGTCCTCTAACTCCTCCTCGGAGGGAACCTCAAGATCCATCTCCTGTCCTGTCTCCTCACCTCCCACTCCAAAAGGAGGAAGAAGAAGAACCTTCATCAGCTCCCTTCCGAAGTCTCTTGAGAGGAACCACCTCCTCATCCAGGGGAACCCTGAGCCCTGTCCGCTTCTGCCCCTGTGGACTTTGGACCCTTGTCCCCGCAGCCGGTTGCAGTAAGGCAAACGCCTTCTGCATCAGGGAGAAGAAGTCCGGAGGGATTTCCACCCTTCCGGCTGACCGGTGGTCGTCCGCTCCTGGAGGACTGAGCCCCGATGTGCCCGGCCCCTCCGGAGCCCCAAGAGAAGGCGGCCCAACCTCCCCTGCCGCTTGGGAAACAGGTGCCTGCTTCCCCAGCAACCTCCCCCAAAGGCCTTTCCAGACTGGCAGCTTCCACTGAGCAGGGCTTACACACCCCTGTCTCCATCACCTCTGTGCGCTTCACCCCACACACGAGGCAGCAGGGCCTAGCTGGCATAGTAAGGCAACCCTCCAAGCAAAAAATCCGCTTGATTTTCTTTTTTTTTTTTTTTCTTTTTTTTTTTAACACCAACCGCTCAGGAAGGGCCCCACTAGAAGAATCCTGCCAAATGGAACCAAAAACGAAGCTCCTAAGAGCCGCAGGAAACAAAAGAAAAAGAACCGATGAAAAGGAAAAAACCGCGGCTCTCAAAATGGCTGCCGGCAATTTTCCCGCCGCTGAAAAGACGCGGCAAGAAGCCCCGTGCCTGCAGTTACCCCCCAAAAAGGGACGTCATGCAAGGACTGCACCCCTCCAAGGCCCCAGGGAACTGGCTGTACTCACCCTGTCCAGGCACCTCCGACCGTGTAGGAAGGAAGGGGGGGGGAGAAGGGAGACACAGTGCACCTCGCAGCTCAGCCCTTACACGGCTTCGGCTGCGGTGCTAAGAATGCTCAGTGAAGCAGGCCAATCTCGCAGGGCCTGTCAACCGGCGTCTCCCCTGCTGCTACCTGTTTCTGCCTACCACCTGCTCCTCACCCCTTCAAAACGGGTTCGGGAGCAGGGAGGCTAAGCTAGAATGCTTGTTTAAACGGTGGGGCTCTGAAAATAAAAAACCACTTGTTCCGGTGCAGAAGGAGGGGGAGGGAAGGAAGGGAGGGGAGCCAAAGAAAGGGAAAAGAAAAAAGGGACCTTGGCAGCAGCAGATCTAGAATAAAGAAAAAAAAAATAAGTATCAGATATAGTAGCAGAAACGAAACCCCAAAGGATAAAAAATAAGTCTGCTTATTTGCTCTCTCTCTGAGCCCAAGTCCCGGGCTCAGAACCTCCAAGCTGCTTGGAGACTGAAAGTACTGGTGATTGGGGGCGGTTCCTGCCTACTTATACCGGTGACATCAAAGTGATGAAATCTTTCAGTCTCCAAAGCTGCTGGTGGAGGTTCACAACTCTATGGTTCCGGGACTGGACTAGAGGGACGCAAAGGAATAAGTCTTCACATATGGGTATCGTCGGTACCGACGGAGCCTGAGCGGGAACGCTCCCCAGCGTCCAGAAAGAAAGCTTTTGGGAGCATCCCACAGCGCCTGCGTGCTGCCTTCCCGCCTTTCCCAACCGCCTCTCTCCAGTTTGAGTTTTAAGCCGAGACAAAGAGAGAGAGAGGAAAGAAAAGATAGAGAGAGAGATAAAACTCCAAGGGGAGGTGGGTGGGTTGTGAAGACTTATTCCTGCTGTTCCCAGAGATCACCTGTTACAGGTAAGTAACTGCTATCTCCAGGAAAAAGCAGGAATGAGTCTTCACATATGGGGACTCCCCAGCTAGAGATGCCAGGGAGATCTCCAAGGTTGTGAGTCCCTGAGAAGGGCTCTACCTGCCCCCATGGATCTCGGGCATCCAACCAGGGATGTGGGGTAGGAGTTGATTAGGTATGAACAGGTGTTTGAGAACAGCCTGACCAGACAAGGCATCCCGGCGGGAGTCCTTGTCCAAGCAGTAATGGGCTGTAAAGGTATGAACCGAGGCCCAGGTGGCCGCTCGACAGATTTGGTCGATGGACACAGAGTTCAGATGAGCCATAGAGGCTGCCATAGCCCTCACATTGTGAGCTGTGACATGGCCCTCCAGAGAAAGGTTCTTACTCTGGTAGGCGAAAGAAATACACTGAGCAATCCAATTGGACAGAGTTCTCTTAGAGGCTGGAAGTCCCAAATGAGAGCGATCAAAAGCAACAAAGAGTTGAGAGGACTTTCTATGTTGCTGTGTCCTTTGTAAGTAAAAAGCGAGCGCTCTCTTACAATCCAGGGTATGGAGATTCCTCTCTGCACTTGATGCATGAGGTCCTGGAAAAAAGACAGGTAAATACACCTCCTGGTTCAGATGAAAAGGTGAGACCACTTTAGGCATAAAGTGTGGATTAGTCCTGAGGACTACCTTGTCATGATGGAACCTTGTATAAGGAGGATCAGCCACCAAGGCCTGCAGCTCACTGATGCAGCGAGCTGAGGTGACTGCCATGAGAAAAGTAACCTTCCACGAAAGAAATTTCAAGGAGGTAGTGGCTAAGGGTTCAAAGGGTGGCTTCATAAGCTGGCCAAGAACCAAATTCAAGTCCCATGCCACTGGAGGTGGTCTAATGGGAGATTTAGTTAAAAGAAGGCCTCTCATGAATCTTGCAATAAGAGGATGAGAGGAAATAGGCTGTCCACTGAGAGGCTTAAGGGATGCTGCAATAGCACTCAAATGGACTCTTACTGAATTCGTTTTAAGGCCTGCATGGGATAAATGCAGCAAATACTCTAGTAAAGAATTCAGAGGTATTGCAAGGGGGTTAAGACCCTTCTGTGCACACCAAATGGTAAATCTTTTCCATTTAAAAGCATAGGAACGTCTAGTGGAAGGCTTTCTGGAAGCATGAAGGATATCCTTCACCTGCTGAGAAAGATGCAAATCTTGAAGGTCTAGGCCTTCAGCAACCAGGCTCTGAGATGAAGAGACTGGGGATTTGGGTGCCACAACGTTCCCTCCTCCTGGGACAGGAGGTCTGGAGCAGATCCCAAGCCCAGGAAGGGAGCTTGAGAGAGATGCAGAAGTAGAAGGTACCACACCTGGCGTGGCCAATGTGGTGCTATGAGGATCATAGACCCCTTGTGTCTCTGAAGTTTGAACAGTGTCTTGGGAATTAGGGGAATGGGTGGAAAGGCATAGAGGAAGTCTTGCCCCCAATGGAGGTGGAAAGCATCCCTGGCCTGAACTCCTTGACACGGAATCCTGGAATAGAACCAGGGAAGTTTGGCATTCCACGGACTTGCAAACAGGTCTATGTCCGGGGTTCCCCAAATTCGGAAGATCCTGGCTATCTGGTCCCCATGGAGGGACCATTCGTGTGGAAGCAGAACTCGACTGAGTCTGTCTGCCCAAGAGTTTTGAACCCCTGGAAGATACACTGCCACGAGATGAATTTGATGCTCTCTGGCGAAGGCCCACAATCTCAAAGCTTCGTTGCAAAGCGACAGAGAGCCAGTCCCGCCCTGCTTGTTCACGTAGAACATGGCTACTTGGTTGTCCGTGTGGATGAGGACTGTCTTGTAGCTGAGCAGGGTGTGGAAGACTCAGAGCTAGAAGACTTGCTCTGAGCTCCAAGAGGCTGATATGTAGAGATGTCTCTTGTGGAGACCAGATGCCCTGGGTGGAGAGATCCTGTAGATGAGCTCCGCAACCCCTTGGAGAGGCATCTGTTGTAAGGGTTGCTTGGGGTAGCGACTGTTGAAAGGGGGACCCCAGCAACAGATTTTGAGTGGACTTCCACACTGCAGAGACCAGAAGAGGCGACTGGAGGTTGCTATTTTGTCTGACAGGCACCCTGATGCCTGAGTCCACTGGGTGGACAGAGTCCACTGAGCTGCCCTCATGTGAAGGCGAGCGTAAGGAACCACATGCACGGTGGATGCCATGTGGCCTAACAGTTGTAACATTTCTCGAGCAGTTAAATGGGACTTTAACTGAATTTGTGAGGCTAACTGCACCAAGCGTAGGCAACGGGCCTGGGGAAGATAGGCCCTTGCAGTTGTGGTATCCAGCAAGGCCCCTATGAACTCTAATGACTGAGTAGGGGTGAGATGGGATTTTGGGATGTTTATTACAAGTCCCAGATACTGAAGAACACGCCTTGTGCAGGCTAGGGAAGTCTGGGCCTCTGACTGGGACGGAGCTCGGATGAGCCAGTCGTCCAGATATGGGAATACAAATATTCCTGGAGTGCGTAGAAATGCAACAACTACTGCCATGCATTTTGTGAATACTCTTGGAGCAGAGGCCAGACCGAAAGGAAGCACTCTGTATTGGTAGTGCTTTCCTTGATAAAGGAACCGAAGGAACGTTCTGTGTGTTGGATGGATGAGGATATGGGTGTACGCATCCTTGAGATCTAGAGAACAAAGCCAATCCTGACTCTGAAGGTATGGAAGGAGAGCATCGAGAGAAATCATCTTGAATTTCTCCTTGCACAGAAACTTGTTCAATTCTCCGAGATCTAATATGGGTCTGTAGCCCCCTGTTTTCTTTGGGATAAGAAAATAGGGGGAGTAGAACCCTGAGCCCTGTTGAATAAGGCGTATTTCTTCTATTGCCCTTTGGGCAAGAAGGGTAGCAATCTCCTGACCCAGAAGGTTGAGGAGAGATGTTGGAGAATTGAACTGTCTCACCATGGTGTGAGGAAGAAGGTTTGAGAAATGAAGCTTTTACCCCTCCCATATGATGGAGAGGGTCCATTGCTCTGCCGTGACTTGTTCCCATCTGGGAGCAAAGTGGGCTAACCTTCCTGGAATGGTGAGAGGCTCTGGTTCTTCTAGAGCCAGAAAGGCTAAGTTCTCTAGATGTAAGTCAAAGGCCCTGAGGAGGCTGAGGCTGTTTATGTTAATTTTATTTGATAAACCGCCTTTCTGAAACAAGCAAGGCGGTGCACAATATACAAGCAAACAGGAAAGGCTCAAAGGCCAGTGAAATGGAAAGGAAATTTTACAATGGTTACAGGAGAGAAGAGAGGAGAAAGAGAGGACAGGACAAGGAAGGGACAGTCTCAGGGAGGAGATAGAGCTTAAGGCGGGTCACACAGAGGGGAGGGAAGTTCGAAGGCTGTGGAGAAGAGGTGAGTTTTCAGGTCTTTTTTGAAGGTGTTGTGATTGGACTCCAGGCGAAGGGATGAGGAAAGGGAATTCCATAGGGCAGGTCCTATGAAAAAGAAGGCGGAGGAACGCGTGGATTGCAGATGGGCAAGGGAGGGCGAGGGAAGAGTGAGACGATTGAGGTGAAAAGAGCGGGGAGTGTGCCTGGGAGAGTGGAAAGAAATGAGATCTGCTAGATACTGAGGAGTATTAGTGTGGAGAATTTTATGTACAAGAGAAAGCAGCTTATACTGGGTGCGGAAAGAGACAGGTAGCCAGTGAAGGTGGAGGAGCAGAGGTGTTATGTGGTCCTGGGGGGAAGAGTGAGTGAGAAGGCGGGCAGCGGTGTTTTGGATCCTCTGGAGACGGGTTAGATGGAATTTAGATAGACCTATGAGAACTGAATTGGAGAAGTCCACCCGTGACATGACCAGGGACAGTAATAAGGTAGTGAGGGCCGATGGGGAGAGGAAGGGGCGTATTGCTCGGATTTGGCGGAGAAAGAAGAAGGATGTCTTGGTGAGGTGAGAGACATGGGCTTGGAAGGAAAGATCAGAATCGAAGTGTACTCCTAGATACCGAAAAGTAGAGACTACGGGGACAGGGGTGCCAGAGAAAGAAGGGGGTGGATTGCCATAGGAGAACCAAATTGCAATGGTTTTGGTGAGATTGAGATGAAGGCAGTTCTGTGTCAACCAGTCCTTGCAGCCTTAGGCTTGGCTTGTTTAGGTTGTTGCTGACGCTTTGCAGCAAAACGACCTGCAGAAGATGCCTGCTGACCATAAACAGGATAATATTTCCCATTTTTGTGAAAGAAAGCCTTTTGAACAACCTTTTTCTAACAGGAGCAGAAGTAGACTTTCAAAGTCTAGCTAAGGCAGAATTCTCAGCATCCATCTGAGTGGCCTTCGCTTGCCAAAAAGGTTTTCACCTGTACAAGGAAGATTTCCTAATCCATCCTGGACCCAGGGTTCCAAATAAGAAGCTTGTAACCAAGCAACTCTGCGTGCACCTATGGCAATAGCCGAGGCTCCGCTACCACACTCAAAAGAGTCAAAGGCTGCACGGTTGGAAAATTTTGGAAACATCCTGGGCATGTTTAAGCCAGGTGAGAAACTCCTCCCTTTTATCTTCTGAGATAAAAGGAGATAAAGTTTGCAGATGATCTGTAACTTCCTTTAGAAACATCCCCATATAGAGACTATAGGAGTTGATTCTGGCAGCAAGCATATTGGCCTGGAAAATTCTCCGGCCAAAGCAACCAAGGTTCTGCATTCTCTTCCTGGAGGATTAGATGAACATAAGAACATAAGATATGCCATACTGGGTCAGACCAAGGTCCATCAAACCCAGTATTCTGTTTCCAACAGTGGCCAATCTAGGTCATATGTACCTAGCAGTTTCCCCAAGAGACAAGTTCCACAATGCTTGTACAGGGTCAAGCATTGATATCTTCGGTCACTTCTTAATAATGGTTTATGGACCTTTCCTCCAGGAACTTGTCCAAACCTTTTTTAAACCCAGCTACACTAACAGCCTTTACTACATCCTCTGGTAACAAATTCCAGAGTTTGATTACACGTTGAGTGAAAAAATATTTTCTTTTATTAGTCTTAAATAGTTTACCCTGTAGCTTCATTGCATGTCCCCTAGTCTTTCTATATTCTGATAACGTAAACAATCGATCTACGTTTACCCGTTCCACTCCGTTCATTAATTTATAGACTTCTATCATATCTCCCCTCAGCCGTCTCTTTTCCAGGTTAAAGAGCCCTAACCTTTTTAGCCTTTCTTCATAGGAGTATCCTTCCATCCCCTTTACCATTTTGGTGGCTCTTCTCTGAACCTTTTCTAAAATCGCTATATCCTTTTTAAGATACAGCGACCAGAATTGCACACAATATTCAAGGTGCGGTCTCACCATGGAACGATATAGAGGCATTATAATATCTTTCGTTTTATTTTCCATTCCTTTCCTTATCATACCTAGCATTCTATTTGCTCTCTTGGCCGCCGCTGCACACTGGGCCGAGGGTTTTAACATGGTATCCACAATGACTCCTAAATCTTTTTCCTGGGTGGTGGTTCCTAATGTGGAACCTTGCATCGTGTAACCATAGTTTGGGTTGTTCTTCCCTAGGTGCATAACCTTGCACTTGTCCACATTAAATTTCATCTGCCATTTTGATGCCCAGTCTTCCAATTTATCAAGATCCTCTTGCAATTTTTCACAATCCTCTTGGGTTTTAACAACTTTAAATAGTTTTGTCTCATCTGCAAGTTTGATAACCTCACTCGTTATTCCACTTTCCAGGTCATTTATGAATATGTCAAAAAGCAGCGGACCCAGCACAGATCCCTGGGGTACACCACTATTCACCTTTCTCCATTGGGAAAATTGGCCATTTAGCCCTACCCTCTGCTTTCTATCTTTTAACCAGTTCCTGATCCACAATAGTACACTGCCTCCTATCCCATGACTCTTTAGTTTTGCCAAAAGTCTCTGATGAGGGACCTTGTCAAAGGCTTTCTGAAAGTCCAGATACACAATATCAACCAACTCACCTTTGTCCACCTGTTTATTCACTCCTTCAAAAAACATAACAGATTAGTAAGACAAGATCTTCCTTGTCTAAAGCCATGTTGGCTGTCTCCCATTAGGTCGTGACTATCTACATGCTGAGTAATTTTATTCTTTATGATGGTTTCTACCATTTTTCCCGGTACTGACGTCAGGCTCACCGGTCTGTAGTTTCCCGGATCACCCCTGGAACCCTTTTTAAAAATTGGTGTTACATTGGCGATCCTCCAATCTTCAGGTATTAGAGATGATTTTAATGATAGCAGACCTGCTATTAGTAATCTGAACTATCTCATATTTCAGTTCTTTCAACACCCTTGGATGTATACCATCCGGCCCAGGTGATTTGCTACTCTTCAGTTTATCTAATAGTTGTAATACATCTTCCCGATGTATCGATATTTCCTTCACTTCTTCCGCATCTTTAAATACCACTTCAGTCATGGGTAACATCCCTACATCTTCCTCAGTAAAGACCGAAGCAAAGAATTCATTCAGTCTCTCCGCTATCGCCTTGTCGCCTCTTAGTGCTCCTTTAACCCCTTTATCATCTAATGGACCAACTGACTCTCTCACAGGTTTTTTGCTACGAATGTACTTGAAAAGGTCTTTATTTCACGTTTTTGCTCCGGCAGCAAGCTTCTTCTCAAATTCTCTCTTTGCCTGCCTTATCAATGCCTTGCATTTGACTTGCCAGTGCTTGTGTTGTTTCCAGGTTTCGTCGTTTTCACTCTTTATCTTCTTCATAGCAGACTCCACCACAATAGAGTGGTGAGGAAGCTGAGTCTTATGAAAGCCAGGACAAGGAGGAACACAGTACATGGTGTCCAACCTACGAGAATGAGGGGAGATAGTGAGAGGTGTCTCCCATATGCCCAACATGTGATCATAAAGGATCTCATGAATTGGTAAAGTAGCTGCCTCTTTAGGAGCCTTAGGATATTGTAAAACATCCAATTTCTTGGCTCTAGGCTCTGATTCAGGGGCCACTGAAATGGAGAGGCCCCTGGCTACTTCCCTAATGAAGTCTTGAAAAGACAAGTCTTCTGGAGGAGACATTCTTCTTTTTGGAGAAGAGGGCTCCTGAGGAAGGAGTACCGATGCTTCGACAGAAGCCTCTGATTCATCAGAGTCTTCGGAGGAATCGAAGTATCGCCTGTCTGGATGCTCCTGCAGAGCCCGATACGCGTACCGAATGGTATCGACATCGGGAGTGATCGGTACCGATGGGCATCACAGAACAGGGTACCGCTGCAGTCGACACCGAAGCCGATGTTGATGCAATCGGTACCGGCGCCGGAACCGGTACCGACAACGGAGTTTGTTGCGGTACCGGAGGCATCGCAGCTTGTATGAATGCCGTAATGGCACGCTGCATGGTCAGAATATTCTGATCCATCGACGCAACCAATGTCTGGATGTCGGTACCAGTGGAAACCACCGGTACTCCAGAACATGGCAACAGGTGATCGGTCGAGGCCGAGCCATCGATGTCAACCTGTGACCCCATAGATAAAGCTTTGGAGGCCGGAGCTTCCCGCCGGGGTAATTTTGCCAGTGCGGGATCCTCGAGAGCAAACCCGGAGGTATCTCGATACTTAGAGGGAGATCTACCCTTCGAGGACCGGCTGGATTTATGTTTGGTTACCTGAGATCCATGGGAGGAAGAAGCCCTGGAAGATGTCGATGCCACCGAAGCTGCATCAGAGGGAAACAGGGTACTGAGCTTGGCCGCTCGATTCTGTCGACCTCTTTTAGACATCATGGAACAGGATTCACAATCGGTGATGGAGTGGTCAGGACCCAAACATTTTAGACACCAGTCATGGGTGTCGGTGATAGAAAGAGTACCGCTGCACTTCGTGCACTTTTTAAACCCGGAAGCGGGCTTTTCCATGGGGAAAATTTTTCTAGGCCTAAGGCCCAAAATGAGAAACAAAAATGCACAGAAGTGGGAAATGGTAGTTGTTTTTTTTTGTTTTTTTAGAGAAGAAAGAAGAAAAGACCGGCGGTACCGGTCAGATGTCGAAGAAGGCAGACGCGCGACCAAAGAAATAAAGAAATATAAAGAACTTCTTCAGCGGTGACAGGAACACGACCTGCTGGCTCCGCGGAAAAGAAGAACTGGAGAGAGGCGGTTGGGAAAGGCGGGAAGGCAGCGCGCAGGCGCTGTGGGATGCTCCCAAAAGCTTTCTTTCTGGACGCTGGGGAGCGTTCCCGCGCAGGCTCCGTCAGTACCGACGATACCCATATGTGAAGACTCATTCCTGCTTGTTCCTGGAGATTACATTTATAGGTCAGGAGGAGAAGTTTAAATTGGATACGGAGACGGATGGGAAGCCAATGAAGCGACATGAGGAGAGGAGTGATGTGGGAAAAACAAGACTGGCGGAAAATGAGTCAAGCAGCGGAGTGTTGAATTGACTGAAGAGGAAAGAGGTGGCTTGCAGGGAGGCCGGCAAGGAGAACCTTACAATAATCAAGACGGGAAGTAATTAAGGAGTGGACAATCAATTTAGTGGTGTCAGAGAGGAAGGGGCGAATTTTGGAAATATTGTATAGAAAGAAATGACAAGTTTTAGCAATGAGCTAGATATGTGAAAAGAAAGAGAGAGGAATCGAAGATAACACCAAGGTTACGTGCTGAAGAAACAGGGAGGAGTACAGAGTTATCAACAGAGAGAGAGAAAGGGGAAAGGAGGGGAAGCATTCGGGGGAAAGATAAGAAGCTCAGTTTTGGCCATGTTCAGTTTTAAGCAGCGGTGGGACATCCAGCAGCAATGTCAGAGAGGCAGAGTGAGATCTTAGACTAGATATCAGGAGAGATAACAGGTGCAGAAAGATAGATTTGAGAGTCGTCGGCATAGAGATGATAGTGAAAGCCATGGGAAGAGATAAGGGTGCCAAGGGATTGGGTATAGAGAGAGAAGAGGAGTGGACCTAAGACGGAATCCTGAGGAACTCCTACAGGTAGTGGGGTTGAAGAGAAGGAGGAGCCATCGAAGCACACAGTGAAAGAGCAATGGGATAGACAGGAAGAGAACCAAGATAGTACAGAGTCTTTGAATCCAAGTGAGGATAGGGTGATAAGAAGAAGGTTATGGTCAACAGTGTCGAAGGCAGCAGAGAGCCTTTGGCCCACTTTCTTTGTTATCTTCGGAACTGCTCCACAATATCTGAATATCTGATTATAAACTATGTTCACAAAGTCTTGAAGACTCTTTCTTAGCCCGTGGTTACCCGTTTCATCTGGTCTGCAAAGCTCGGACTCATGCACGATACAATGATCGTACATGGCTACTTATCACACCCCCCCCCCCCCCGTGATCACTCTTTGTCTTTTGACACTGGCTTTGTTCATCATGTTTCCTGTTTCAATCCACTGAGTTATCAGCTTTCTAAGATCATCCATCGTCATTCACATATTATTCGTTTAATTCCCAGTTTATGGCATCTACAGATTAGATCTGTATATACTAAAAATCATAATCTGAGTGACATTTTGTGCCCTTCTTCTTACACTAGTGTGGCACCGTTGAGTCTAACAACCCATGGGTACAGTAGTTGCGGGGACTGTTCAGTTTGCTTCATGATGGAGACTTGTCAATCTTTTCAGTATAATCAGACATATAGCTTACGTCACACTACCACTTGTAATAGTATGGGGGTGGTATATTTGATTTTATGCCCTTATGGCTTGGGTTACACATTGGGAAGACAAAACAAGCATTACGGATACGTTTCGTGGAACATAGAAGTAGACTGACATCTGAATGAAGGCGCTCCTTTGGTTAAACACTGTCAATTACTCCATCATTACTCAATGCTTACCTTCAATGTATGGTGGTAATCCGTATAGGACTTTAATTCGTTTGGAACAGCGCTGTATTTTTCGTCTTAATACAGTGACACCAGGAGGCTTGAATAATTCTATAGAATGGAGAACTTGCTTCTGATTCAGACATCTCTGCTGTTTGGGTGGGTGGGCTGGGTGGTTATTTTTTGCTTTTCCGTTTTTGGATTTCTGAAGGTTTTGGATCAGTATTTTTTGATTGGCTGACTCACTGCTCGTTTGTCTGTCGAGTGCACGGGGATTCCCTTGATGTCATCTGGGATGCCTTCCTGCACCGCGCATGTTCGGCGTTCTTTGCCCTTTGTGCTGGCGGTTCCTGCAGTGGGCTTAGTGTTTTAGTTTGTATGAATTTCATTTCTTCTGATTGGCTGGTTTATGGCCCATCTGCCTGCTGGGAGTTTGGGGGTTCCCTTTATTGTCATCTGGGAGGCCTTTAACAGCACATTCTCGGCGTTTCTGCCTCTTTTGTCGGCAGTTCCTGTAGCGAGTTCAGCATCGTCACTTCCTTTGCCTTTTTTCTGCTTTGGGTGAGTTTTTTGTTTTCTTTTCTTTTCTTTTGTTTTTTTCAGTTTGTTTTTTCAGACTAGTGTGTGAGAGCACTTCATTCTATGTATTTCAGAACTAGCAACACCATTTATAGAGCTCCCTGAAGAAGCCGTTTGGCGAAATACCCGGTGTCGGGCTCCGGATAGTTGCCATGACTGCTGCAGATTTAATGACGTCTGTTCTGCTATGCTGCCATGTTGAACTTGCTGTTTCAAAGTTAAGTTTCTTCAGTGTTCTTTTTTGATTGGCACTCTTGATAGCCATAGTTGCTAATGATATTTGAATGTAATTACCACTTTGAGCTCTTCTTGGGGTTTCATTTGGGCATTTTTTGTTTTTGCCCTGTTCCCCATTAGAGAGGTTTTTTTTCTGACCACTGATGTCTTGAGCAGATTTCGATTGTTGTGGCACCATTTGGGCATTGTTTGTTTG
Source organism: Ichthyophis bannanicus (assembly GCA_033557465.1). Classification (NCBI taxonomy): domain Eukaryota; kingdom Metazoa; phylum Chordata; class Amphibia; order Gymnophiona; family Ichthyophiidae; genus Ichthyophis; species Ichthyophis bannanicus. Next base: position 1,509,906,664 of record CM066032.1, on the reverse strand, counting down.
GTTTGCCCTTCGACTGGCTTATCCTTTCTGACTATGTTGGCAGGAGGGTTGGCTGAGGTCTTTTTTCTTCTATAATATTTTTTTAGCTTCAAACTGGTACTTACTTGGTGACTCTCGCATTCTGTTTGGTTTTTTGCTTTTCATTTGTTTTTTGGGGTTTTTTTGCCTAGTTTGGAGTTCTTTTTCTCAAGGATATACTATAGACATTCCTCCAGTAGCATGCTAGGGCCACTACCTGAACCTTGAGAAAGTTCAAAGCCAAACTCTGGTCCTAGCCAGACTGTAAGAAAGACAACTAAGTAGGCAAGCCCACCTTCCTGGCCTCTAGAACTCGAGTGGAACACTACTTCTCAAAAACTCTTCACATCCTCGCATAAGCTAAGAAAGTAAAAGCCCTACGGGCTTTGAGAAGGGTATCACTACAGCACCTAAGTAGTCTTTCATAGAAAGCCGTCATCTTTCCACAGCCAGGATATAAGCGAGAAGAGAATGGGATCCTCTACCACCACTAATCTCATTTTTTTTGAAGGTGTGAATAAGCAAGTAGATATAAGGTGAGCCAGTTGATATAGTATATCTGGATTTTCAGAAAGTCTTTGACAAAGTCCCCCATGAGAGACACTTGGGGAAATTAAAAAGTCAGAGGATAGGAGGCAATGTTCTATTGTGGATTAGAAACTGGTTAAAAGATAGAAAACAGAGAATAGGGCTAAATGGCCAAAGTTCTCAATGGAGAAAGGTGAATAGTGGAGTATCATAGGGATTTGTGCTCTACCTACTGTTTAACATATTTATAAATAGGACTAATGAGTGAGGCGATCAAATTTGCAGATGACACAAAATTCAAAGTTGTTAAAACACAAGACTATTGTGAAAAATTGCAAGGGCACCTTGAAAACTTGGAAGACTGATCATTCAAATGGCAGATGAAATTTAATGTGGACAAGTGCTAAGTTATGCACTTAGGGAAGAAAGCACAGTTACTTACCTGTAACAGGTGATCTCTGGGAACAGCAGGAATAAGTCTTCACATATGGGTACGTCGGTACCGATGGAGCCTGCGTGGGAACGCTCCCCAGCTTCCCAAAAAAGGAAAGCTTTTGAGAGCATCTCACAGCGCCTGCACGCTGCCTTCCCGCCTTTCCTAACCGCCTCTCCCCAGTTCGAGTTTTAAAGCTGAGACAAAGAGAGAGAGGAAAGGAAGATAGATAGAGAGATACAACTCCTAGGGGAGGTGGGTGGGTTGTGAAGACTTATTCCTGCTGTTCCCAGAGATCACCTGTTACAGGTAAGTAACTGTGCTATCTCCAGGAACAAGCAGGAATGAGTCTTCACATATGGGGACTCCCTAGCTAGAGATGCCTGGGAGATCCCCAAGGTTATGAGACCCTGGGAAGGGCTCTATCTCCTCCTATGGATCTCAGGTATCCATCCAGGAAGGAGGGCAGGAGTTGATTAAGCATGGAACAGGTGTTTGCGAACAGCCTGACCAAACAAGGCATCCCGGCGGGAGTCCTTGTCCAAACAGTAATGGGCTGTGAAGGTATGAACCGAGGCCCAGGTGGCCACTCGACAGATCTGGTCAATGGACACAGAATTTAGATGAGCCATAGAGGTGGCCATGGCCCTTACATTATGATCTGTGACATGGCCCTCCAGAGAAAGGTTCTTACTCTGGTAGGCGAAAGAAATATACTGAGCAATCCAATTGGACAGTGTCCTCTTAGAGACTGGAAGTCCCAAATGAGAGGGATCAAAAGCAACAAAGAGTTGAGAAGACTTTCTATGTTGCTGTGTCCTTTGTAAGTAAAAGGCAAGAGCTCTCTTACAATCCAGGGTATGAAGATTCCTCTCTGCACTTGATGCATGAGGACCTGGAAAAAAGACAGGTAAATACACCTCTTGATTAAGATGAAAAGGTGAGACCACTTTAGGCATAAAGTGTGGATTGGTCCTAAGGACTACCCTATCATGATGGAACCTTGTATAACGTGGATTAGCCACTAAGGCCTGCAGTTCACTGATGCGGCGAGCTGAGGTGACTGCAATGAGGAAAATAACCTTCCAGGAAAGAAATTTCAAGGAGGTGGTGGCTAAGGGTTCAAAAGGTGGCTTCATAAGCTGACCAAGAACCAGATTTAAGTCCCATGCCACCGGAGGAGGCCTAATGGGAGGTTTAGTTAAAGTTAGGCCTCTCATGAATCTTGCAATAAGAGGATGAAAGGAAATAGGCTGTCCATTGATAGGCTTAAGGGATGCTGCAATAGCACTCAAATGGACCCTTACTGAATTCGTCTTAAGGCCTGCATTGGAGAGATGCAGGAGATATTCCAATAGAGAATTCAAAGGTAGTGCTAGAGGGTCAAGACCCTTCTCAGTACACCAAATGGAAAACCTTTTCCATTTAAAAGCATAGGAACGTCTAGTAGGTGGTTTTCTGGAAGCATGGAGAATATCCTTCACCTGCTGAGAAAGATTCCAACCTTGAAGGTCTAGGCCTTCAGCAACCAAGCTCTGAGGTGAAGGGACTTGGGTTTGGGTGCCACAAAGTCCCCTCCTCCTGGGACAGAAGGTCTGGAGCAGCTCCCAAGTCTAGGGAGGGAGCTTGAGAGAGATGCAGAAGTAGAGGGTACCACACCTGGCGTGGCCAGCGTGGAGCTATGAGGATCATAGATCCTTGATCCCTCTGGAGCTTGAACAAAGTCTTGGGAATTAAGGGAATGGGTGGAAAGGCATACAGGAAGTCTTGACCCCAGTGAAGGAGGAAGGCATCCTTGGCATGAACTCCCTGACACGGAATTCTGGAACAGAACCGGGGAAGTTTGGCATTCCACGGACTTGCAAAGAGGTCTATGTCCGGGGTTCCCCACTCTTGAAAGATTCTGAGTACTTGGTCCATGTGCAGGGACCATTCGTGTGGAAGCAGAACTCGACTGAGTCTGTCTGCCCAGGAGTTTTGGATTCCTGGAAGGTATACGGCCAGGAGATGGATTTGATGCTCTGACGAAGGCCCACAATCTTAAAGCTTCGTTGCAAAGCGACAGAGCCAGTTCCTCCTTGCTTGTTTATGTAAAACATGGCTACCTGATTGTCCGTATGAATGAGGACTGTCTTGTAGCTGAGCAGGGTATGGAAGACCTTGAGAGCTAGAAAAACTGCTCGGAGCTCCAAGTGGTTGATATGTAGAGAGGTCTCCTGTGGAGACCAAGTGCCCTGAGTGGAGAGGTCTTGCAGATGAGCTCCCCAACCTGTTGGGAGGCATCTGTTGTGAGGGTTGCCTGGGGCAACAACTGTTGGAAGGGGGACCCCAGCAACAGATTTTGGGTGGACCTCCACCACTGGAGAGACCAAAAGAGGCGCCTGGAGGTTGCTATTTTGTCTGACAGAGCCCCTGATGCTTGAGTCCACTGGGTGTACAAAGTCCATTGAGCTGCTCTCATGTGAAGGCGAGCATAGGGTACCACATGCACTGTGGATGCCATGTGGCCTAGCAGTTGTAGCATCTCCCGGGCAGTTAAATGGCTCTTTGACTGAATCTGGGAGGCTAACTGCACTAGGCGTAGGCAACGGGCCTGAGGAAGATAGGCCCCTATGAACTCTAGGGACTGAGTAGGGGTGAGCTGGGACTTTGGGAGGTTTACCACAAGTCCCAGATAGTGCAGAATGCGCCTTGTGCAGTCCAGGGAAGTCTGGGCCTCTGACTGAGATGGAGCTCGGATGAGCCAGTCGTCCAGGTATGGGAATACAAATATTCCCAGAGTGCGTAGAAATGCAGCTACTACTGCCATGCATTTGGTGAACACTCTTGGAGCAGAGGCCAGACCAAAAAGAAGCACCCTGTATTGGTAATGCTTTCCTTGGAAAAGAAAACGGAGGAACCTTCTGTGAGATGGATGGATGAGGACATGTGTGTACGCATCCTTGAGATCTAGAGAACAAAGCCAATCCTGACTCTGAAGGTATGGAAGGAGAGTGCCCAGAGAAAGCATCTTGAATTTCTCCTTGCATAGAAATTTGTTCAATTCTCTGAGATCTAATATGGGTCTGTAGCCCCCTGTTTTCTTTGGGATTAGAAAGTAGGGGGAGTAAAACCCTGACCCTTGTTGAAGAGGAGGTACTTCTTCTATTGCCCCTTGGGCAAGAAGGGCAGCCACCTCCTGACCTAGAAGGTCGAGGAGAGATGTTGGAGAATTGAAATGTCTCACCATGGTGTGAGGAGGAAGGTTTGAGAAATGAAGTTTGTAGCCCTCCCTTATGATGGAGAGGGTCCACTGCTCTGCTGTAATTTGCTCCCATCTGGGAGCAAAATGAGCTAACCTTCCTGGAATGGTGAGAGGCTCTGGTTGTTCCAGAGCCAGAAAAGCTAAGTTCTCTAGCATCAAGTCAAAAGCCCTGAGGAGACTGGGTCTGCTGAGTAAATAAATAATAAATAAATAAATAAATAAATAAAAGCTGCACATAGCTGATATTTTATGCGCACACAGCCTACAGAAAATTAGAGGGAACATTGCTTGAGTATGCTTAAGCCAAATAAGAAATTCTTCCCTTTTATCCTCTGGAAGAAAAGGGAGGAAAGTGTGCAGCTTATCTGCAACTTCTTTCAGAAACATACCCATATAAAGACTATAGGAGTTGATTCTGGCAATGAGCATACTGGCTTGGAAGATTTTCCTACCAAAAGCATCCAAGGTCCTGCATTCTCTTCCTGGAGGAGCAGAGGAGTGTCTTTTTGCACTCTTATCTTTTTCATAGCTGACTCCACCACAATAGAATGGTGAGGAAGCTGTGTTTTATGAAAACCAGGACAAGGAGGGACATGGTACATAGTGTCCAACCTACGAGAATGAGGAGAGATAGTGAGAGGAGTCTCCCATAAGTCAATCATGTGATCATAAAGAATCTCATGAATTGGCAAGGTGACTGCCTCCTTAGGAGCCTTAGCATAACCTAAAATATCCAATTTTTTAGCTCTAGGCTCTGATTCAGAGGTTACTGAAATAGAAAGCCCTTTAGCCACTTCTCTTATGAAGTCTTGAAAGGACAAGTCTTCTGGAGGAGACATTCTTCTTTTTGGAGAAGAAGGCTCCTCAGGAAGGGCTATGGATACTTCAGCAGATGCCTCTGATGCATCAGAATCTTCGGAGGAATCAAAGTATCGACTGTCAGGGTGCTCTTTCAAAGCTCAATACGCGTACCGAGCCGTATCGACATCGGGCGTTATCGGTACCGGTTCGGTACCGATAGGCATCCCTAGACAGGGAACCGCTGCAGACAACACCATGGCCGATGTCGATGCAGTCGGTACCGGTATTGCTGCCGGTACCTGGGCTGATACCAACAACGGGGTTTGTTGTGGTATCAGCGGCGTCGCAGCTTGAATGAAGGCTGTGATAGCCTGCTGCATGGATAGAACATTCTGATCCATCGACGCCATGAATGCCTGGAACTCGGTACCGGAAGGTTGTGCCGGTACCCCAGAGCATTCTAACAGGTGATTGTCGAGGCCGTGCCATCGATGTCAACCTGTAACCCCATAGGTGGAGCTTTGGAAGCCGGAGCTTCCCGCCAGGGTAGTTTTGCCGATGCAGGATCCTCGAGGGCAAGCCCGGAGGCATCTCGATGCTTAGAAGGAGATCTACCCTTCGAGGGCCGGCTGGATTTATGTTTGGTTACCTGAGATCCATGGGAGGAAGAAGCAGCCCTGGAAGACGTCGATGCTACTGAAGCTGCATCAGAGGGAAACAGCACATGGAGCTTGGCTGCTCGGTTCTGTAAACCTCGTTTGGACATCAAGGAGCAGGAAGAACAATCCAAAATGGAGTGGTCAGGACCCAAACATTTAAGACACCATTCATGGGTGTCGGTAACAGAAATAGTACCGCTGCACTTAGTGCATTTTTTAAACCCGGAGGCTGGTTTTTCCATGAGGAAAATTTCCCGTGAGGCCTAAGGCCCAAAAGAGGAAAAACACACTAAGTGAGGGAAAAATAGTTTTTGGGTTTTTTTTATAAGAAAAGAAAGAAAGACCGGCGGTACCGGTCCGACGTCGAGGAAGGCAGACGCGCGACCAAAGAAAAAAAATAAAACAAATTACTTCTTCAGCGGTGACAGGAACACGACCTGCTGGCTCCGCGGAAAAGAAGAACTGGGGAGAGGCGGTTAGGAAAGGTGGGAAGGCAGCATGCAGGCGCTGTGGGATGCTCCCAAAAGCTTTCCTTTTTTGGGAAGCTGTGGAGCGTTCCCGCGCAGGCTTCGTCGGTACCGACGTATCCATATGTGAAGACTCATTCCTGCTTGTTCCTGGAGATCAAACCATGGTTACATGATGCAAGATTCCACATTAGAAATCACCACGCAAGAAAAGGTGCCGAGCATCTTCATATATAATACACTGAAACCCTCTGCCCAGTGTGCAGCCGTGGCCAAGAAAGGAATGCTAGGAATCATAAAGAAATAAGTGGAGAATAAAACAAAGGATATTATAATGTCTATATTGCTTCATGGTGCAATCGCACCTTGAACATTGTGTGAAATTCTGGTCGTCATATCTTAAAATGAATACAGCAGAATTAGAAAAGGTAAAGGGAATGAAGGATATCCCTAAGAGGAAAAGCTTAAAAGATTAGGGCTCTTCAACTTGGAGAAAAGATGGCTGAGGGGAGATATGATAAAGGTCTAAGTATAGATTGTTTCTTTACTCCTTCAAAAAGTAGAAAGACTAGGGGACACTCAATGAAGCTACAATGTAGCACATTTAAGACTAATCGGAGAAAGCATAGTTACTCACCTGTAACAGGTGATCTCCGGGAACAGCAGGAATTTAGTCCTCACATATGGGTATTGTCGGTACCGACGGAGCCTGCGCGGGAACGCTCCCCAGCGTCCAATCAGAAAGCTTTTGGGAGCATCCCACAGTGCCTGCGTGCTGCCTTCCCGCCTTTCCCAACTGCCTCTCTCCAGTTGAGTTTTAAAATTGAGAGAAAGAGAGAGAGAGGGAAAGGAAAGAAATAGATAGATACAACTCCTAGGGGAGGTGGGTGGGTTGTGAGGACTAAATTCCTGCTGTTCCCGGAGATCACCTGTTACAGGTGAGTAACTATGCTATCTCCAGGAACAAGCAGGAACGTAATCATCACATATGGGGACTCCTTAGCTTTAGGTGCCAGGGAGAGACCCCAGAAGTTGTGTGTCCCTGAACAGGGCTCCACTTCCCCCCATGGATCTCTGGCATCCTACCAGGGATGGTGGGTAGGAGTTGATTAGGTATGGAACAGGTGTTGGAGAACAGCTTGACCAAACAAGGCATCCCGGCGGTAGTCCTTGTCCAAGCAGTAATGGGCTGTAAAGGTATGAACCGAGGCCCAAGTGGCTGCTCGACAGATATCGTCTATAGACACAGAGTACAGATGAGCCATTGAGGCTGCCATGGCTCTCACATTGTGAGCTGTGGCATGGCCTTCCAGAGAGATTCTTACTCTGATAGGCGAAGGAAATACACTGAGCAAACCAGTTAGACAGTGTTCTCTTGGAGACTGGAAGTCCCAAATGAGAAGGATCAAAAGCAACAAAGAGTTGAGAGGATTTTCTATGTTGCTGTGTTCTTTGTAAGTAAAAGGCTAAAGCTCTTTTACAGTCCAAGGTATGAAGATTCCTCTCTGCATTTGATGCACGAGGCCTTGGAAAAAACACAGGTAGGTGGACCGCTTGGTTCAGATGAAAAGGCGAGACCACCTTTGGCATAAAGTGTGGATGAGTCCTAAGGACTACCTTGTCATGATGGAACCTTGTATAAGGTGGATCAGCTACTAGCGCTTGCAACTCACTAATGCGGCGTGCCGATGTGATGGCAATGAGAAATATAACCTTCCAAGAAAGGAATTTCAAGGAGGTAGTAGTTAAAGTTTCAAAAGGTGGCTTCATGAGCTGCCCAAGAACCAGATTTAAGTCCCATGCCACCGGTGGTGGTCTAATGGGAGGCTTAGTTAAAAGAAGGCCTCTCATAAATCTTGCTATAAGAGGATTAGAGGAAGTAGGTTGTCCATTTAGAGGCTTAAAGGAAGCTGCAATGGACTCTTACTGAATTAGTCTTAAGACCTGCATTGGATAAATGAAGGAGATACTCCAGCAATGATTCCAGAGGTATTGCAAGGGGGTTAAGAGCCTTTTGCGAACACCATATGGTAAACCTTTTCCACTTGAAAGCATAAGAGCGTCTTGTGGAAGGTTTCCTGGAAGCAGGAAGAATATCTTTTACTTGCTGAGGGATATTAAGATCATGGAGATCTAGGCCTTCAGCAACCAAGCCCTGAGATGCAGAGACTGGGGATTGGGATGTCATAACATTCCGTCCTACTGGGATAAGAGATCTGGAGCAGACACTAACTCCAGGGAGGGAGCTTGAGAGAGATGTGGCCAATGTGAAGCAATGAGAATCATATGGCCTCTGTCTCTCTGAAGCTTGAACAGGGTTTTGAGAATTAGGGGAATGGGTGGAAAGGCATACAGGAAGTCTTGACCCCAGTAAAGGAGGAAAGCATCCCTGACCTGAGCGGGAATTCTGGAACAGAACCGGGGAAGTTTGGCATTCCACGGACTTGCAAAGAAGTCTATGTCCGGGGTTCCCCAAAGTTGAAATATCCTGGTCACCTGGTCTGCATGCAGAGACCACTCATGTGGAAGCAGAACTCGACTGAGTCTGTCTGCCCAAGAGTTTTGAATGCCTGGAAGATACACTGCCAGAAGATGAATCTGATGCTCTCTGGCGAGGGCCCATAGTCGCAAAGCTTTGTTGCAAAGCAACAGAGAGCCTGTTCCCCCCTGCTAGTTCACATAGAACATGGCTACTTGATTGTCCGTATGAATGAGGACTGTCTTGCACTCGCAGAGCAAGAAAGATTGCTCTGAGCTCCAAGAGATTGATATGTAGATAACTCTCCTGTGGAGACCAGGTGCCCTGGGTGGAGAGGTCTTGCAGATGAGCTCCACAACCCAATGGAGAAGCATTTGTTGTGAGTTGCTTGGGGTAAAGGTTGTTGAAAAGGGGACCCCAGCAACAGGTTTTGAGTGGACTTCCACCACTGGAGGGACAAAATAAGGCAACTTGTGTTTGCTATTTTGTCTGAAAGGCATCCTGATGCCTGGGTCCATTGGGTGGATAAAGCCCACTGAGCTGCCCTCATATGGAGGCGAGTATAGGGAACCACATGCACGGTGGATGCCATGTGGCCTAGTAGTTTTAACATTTCTCGAGCAGTTAGATGAGGTTTTAGCACTGCTTGAGAAGCTAACTGCACCAAGCGAAGGCAACGGGCCTGGAGGAGATAGGCCCTTGCCTTTGTGGTATCCAGGAAAGCTCCTATGAACTCTAAAGACTGAGTGGCAGCCAGACTGGATTTTGGGATGTTTATTACCAGCCCTAAATACTGAAGAATACGCATTGTGCAGGATAGAGAAGTCCTGGCCTCTGACTCTGTTGGGGCTCGAATGAGCCAGTCGTCTAAGTAGGGGAAGACAAATATCCCTAGAGTGCGGAGAAATGCTGCTACAACAGTCATGTATTTCGTGAACACCTTTGGTGCTGAGGCCAGGCCAAAAGGAAGCACCCTGTATTGGTGGTGCTTTCCCTGAAAAAGGAACCGAAGGAACCTTCTGTGAGTTGGATGGATGAGAACATGGGTGTACGCATCCTTGAGATCTAGAGAACAAAGCCAATCCTGACTCTGAAGGTATGGCAGCAGAGATCCGAGAGAAATCATTTTGAATTTCTCCTTGACAAGGAATTTGTTCAATTCTCTGAGGTCTAAGATAGGTCTGTAATCCCCTGTTTTCTTTCGAATAAGAAAATAAGGGGAATAGAACCCTGTACCTTGTTGATAAAGGGGTACTTCTTCTATTGCCCCTTGGGCAAGAAGGATAGCGACCTCCTGACCTAACAGGTTGATGAGAGAGGTCGGAGAATTGAACTGCTTTACTATTGTGTGAGGGGGCATGCTTGAAAAATGAAGCTTGTACCCCTCCTTTATGATGGAGTACCCCTCCTTTACGATGGAGAGTGTCCAATGCTCTGCTGTTATTTGCCCCCATCTGGGGGCAAAATGACATAGCCTTCCTGGTTCTCGGGGGACCAGAACCTTCCACCATTCCAGGAAGGTTCTGGTCCCCCGAGAACCAGGAAGCCTAAGTTCTCTAGATGAGAGTCAAAGGCCCTGTGGAGGCTGAGCCTTTTGGGCCGGTGGAGGCCTAGAAGCCTTTACTTTCTTCTGTTTGGGTGGTTGCTGACCTTTCCTGGCAAGCTGACCTGCAGAACGTCCCTGCTGAACATAAGCAGGATAAAAATTTTTCTTTTTAGAAAAGAATGGTTTCTTGAACTATTTTCTTCTAGCAGGATCAGCAGTGGACTTGGATAATCTATCCAAGGTGGAATTTTCAGTATCCATTTCATTGGCCTTTTCCTGCCAATCTTTACCAAACAGGTTTTCACCAGTACAAGGGATATTTCCCAATTTGTCTTGTACCCAGAGCTCTAAATCAGATGCCTGGAGCCAAGCAATTCTACGTGCACCTATGGCCATAGCCGAGGTTCTGCTTATGCACTCAAAGCAGTCAAAGGCTGCATGGTTGGAAAATTTAGAAACATCTTGGGCATGTTTGACCAAAGTGAGAAAAGCCTGTCTTATCCTCAGGAAGAAAAGGACTTAAAGCCTCTAAATCATCTGTGACCTCCTTCAGGGACATTCCCATATAGAGACTATAGGAACTGATCCTGGCAGAAAGCATGGAAGCTTGGAAGACCCGACGTCCAAAAGCATCCAGGGTTCTGCATTCACGTCCTGGAGGATTAGAGGCATGTCTTTTTGCACTCTTGATCCTTCTCATAGCTGACTCCACTACAATAGAGTGGTGAGGAAGCTGAGTCTTATGGAACCCAGGACAAGGAGGGACGCGATACATAGTATCCAGTCTACGAGAATGAGGAGAGGTGGTAAGAGGCGTTTCCCACATCCTTAACATGAGATCATATAAAATCTCATGAATGGGCAAGGTAGCTGCCTCCTTAGGAGTTTTAGGATATTGTAGAATTTCCAACTCCTTGGCCCTTGAATCTGTTTCAGGGGCCACAGTAATGGACAGGCCCCGAGCCACCTCTCTGATAAAATCCTGGAAGGAAATATCCTCTGGAGGAGACATCCTGCGTTTAGGGGAGGAGGGCTCCTCTGGGAGAAGCATTGCTGCATCAACAGAACTGTCAGAATCCTCAGATTCTTCTGAGAACTCGAAGTATCGTCTGTCCGGATGCTCTTGAAGAGCCCGATACCCGTACCGACCAAAGTCGGTACCGGGAGTAACTGGTACCGGGGTATCGGTACCGGAGTTCATCAGATGACTGGGTACCGGCAAAGCAGACACCGAAGCCGATGCTATCAGTACCGGTACCGATACCGAGGCCGGTACCGGTGGAATTGTCTGTCGCGGTTCCGAGGGCGTCGATGCCGCAAGGAAAGCCGCCAGACTGCGTTCCATAGCCAGAACTCTCTGGTCTATCGACGCTGCCAATGTCTGGATGTCGGTACTGGAGGAGACCGCCAGTACCCCAGAGCATAGCACCAGTAGTTCTGCCGAGGTCGAGGCCTCGAGAACATCCTGGAACCCCGATAATGCTTTGGAAGCCGAAGCCTCCCGCTGGGGTAATTTTGCCGGTGCAGAATCCTCAAGGGCAACGCCAGAGGCATTTCGATGCTTAGAAGGAGATCTACCCTTTGAGGACCGGCTGGATTTATGTTTAGTTACCTGAGATCCACGGGAGGAAGAAGCAGCCCTGGAAGACGTCGATGCCACCGAAGCTGCATCAGAGGGAAACAGGGTACTGAGCTTAGCAGCTCAGTTCTGTCGACCTCTTTTAGACATCATGGCGCAGGACATACAATCCGTGATGGAGTGGTCAGGCCCTAAACATTTTAGACACCATTCATGGGTGTCAGTGACGGAAATGGTACCGCCACACTTGGTGCACTTTTTGAAACCTGAGGCAGGTTTCTCCATGATAAGGAAATGTTTTGGGGCCTAAGGCCCAAAAAGGCGCGTGCACCTGAAGAAAAACAAAAAAGAATATATATATAATTTTTTTTTTTTTTTTTTACAGAAATAAGAAGAGAAAGAAACCGGCGGTACCGGTAGAATGTCGAGGAATGCAGACGTGACCACAAAAAAGAAAGAAAGAAAAAAGAATTCTTCTGCGGTGACAGGAACACGACCTGCTGGCTCCGTGGAAAAAGAAGAACTGGAGAGAGGCAGTTGGGAAAGGCAGGAAGGCAGCACGCAGGCGCTGTGGGATGCTCCCAAAAGCTTTCTGATTGGACGCTGGGGAGCGTTCCCGTGCAGGCTCCGTCGGTACCGACAATACCCATATGTGATGACTACATTCCTGCTTGTTCCTGGAGATTATCTTTTCACTCAACCAGTAATCAAACCCTGGAATTCGTTACCAGAGACCATAGTAAAAGCTGTTAGTGTAGCTGGATTTAAAAGTAGTTTGGATGAGTTCCTGGAGGAGGTTACATGTGCATTCTAGTCCAAGGGGCTAGTTCCAGGGTCAATGTCATGGACACTAGAAGTTAAGAGGTAGTCCTAGGACTAGGTAGCCAGCAGAGCACAAAACTCCCCAAGTTGATTCTGCAGCTTGAGGTACTCTCCAGCATAAGGAAAACCCAAACAAGAAGCATGTTGAACTGGCCTCAAATATTCCATGTCCTAGGAAGGCATCAAGCTGCTCTTGGCATAATCAATCACATACTAACTGATAAATCACCAGAGCTGTATCCTCTGTGGGACCCTAGCCTGGGCCTAAGGCTTACAGCTATGGGCTGCCTTTTATCTGTCCTTAAATGCAACTTTATTCTTTGTCGCCAGCAATGCACCCTGGGACTTGTAGTTGATAATTCACATTCAAAGACAAACTGTAGTTGTGCAACCGTTGGTTGAGGCAAACAAGAATATTTATTTTGTGGATTTCCAAACGCATTAAAGTTCAAGCACACAAACACAATGGATACTTCTCCAATAACACAAGAGTAAAGTAAGGAAACTGGAACTGAAGGTAAACTGAGCACAAGTCTCTTTAACAAAAACTGTTATCGTCAATAAAGCAAAACACAGCACAGCCTTATAAGCAATTTCAGCAAAGGTAATTTTCTTCTTTTTCAAGACCTTCTTTTAACCCTGCTTACAGGTTTTTCAAGCTTCTTTAAAGCAAAGAGAGCAATCCATTAGAGAGTCCTCTGGAATGGATTGTGACTCACAGCAATCAATCTGCATGGGTTCTGGTACTACGGCTGGCTTCTCTGGACTCAACAGCTTCTTCAAAACTTCTGGCTTGCAGGAATTCATAAAACTCATTCCATAACTTCTGTTTCTGGTCATGAACATTTACATTCGAGGAGTAAGCTTTCCCTCCCTCTAATGCTTGCTTTAAAGTCTCTACTGTGTCCACATTTACTGCCCTGCTTGTGGCTGGGTTATGGTTCTTTCCCCAAAGGAACGTATCCACCCACCTTCTAGCAGTTGGACCTTTCAGCATAAGGTCCTGGATATTGGACAGAGGTACTTGTTCCAGCTGGTTTGTAGCCTTTCCAACTAACCGTCTGCTGGCTTTAGGTCTGGGAGTTTTTCTCAGATATGGAGTGCTTCCTTCTCTGTTTTCAGGCTTCAACAACTGGAAGTCAGCCTTCTCGTGGCTCTCAGCTCTCCTTACTCTGAGCTCCTTCCTCCTGGGAACTTTCTTCCCCCTGGGAACTCTTCCTCCTGGGAACTCCTCCTTGCACGCTGAGAACTCCTATGTGAACTCTGTAAGCTCCGTGTGCTCTCTCTCCTCTTCTCCCCTGTGCTCTGTTTGGAGACGGGTTTAAAAACCTGTTTCTTTCCTGCCACACCTTTCTCTTTGCATGTGTGCTCGTAATCAGTAAGCAAGCCTGCCTCCTCGTCAGAGCTAGGGCGTGGCTTGGCTTGACTTTTTTTCAAAGTAGTTTCTCTACCTCTGTGCAAAGCTTGGCTGTCAGTAGTTTTAAAGGCACAAGTACCATTTTCTTCTATTTCCATTCTTTCCTGGTCACTCTCATCACCACACCTCTCTGGACTGCTCCAAGGAATCTGGGTGAATTGGCTAGTCATCACGGTACGAGTGTAGGGAAGCAGCTACCATCACCACCATTACCTTCAGAAAGGTACAAGGAGCCACAGCCAGACCAAAAGGACAGAATTCCTAATTGGAAATAGTGGCCCAGAATACAAAAAGAGCAGCCATTGGTGCTGCTCGTGGGTAGAAATATGAAAAATAAGCCTTGACAGTATCTAGGGAAGTAAAAATCTCCCCTTGCAGAAGTGCCGCAGTGACTTAGCTGATAAGACATCTCCATGCAGAATAAAGAACTTGGAGTTTGGCACTGATTGCTTTCAGGTCCACAATAGGCTAAATGGAGTAACACCCCTGACCCTGTTTTGTGAAGGGCAAAGGTAGAATAGCCTGCAATTGCAGAAGGTTCGGTAGAGTTTCTTCGACTGCCACCTGCTTCAGCAGGAAGCCACAGAGAGATTCCACAAAGGCATCCTGCAAATTCCAGCATATATCCTGCTTAGGGCCTTAATGACCCATTGGTCTGATGTTATTTGTGTCCATTCCGAGAGAAACAGCTGGAGCTATCCCTCAACCAGCTGTACTTTGGAAGGGAGCCATGTCTGTGTCTCAAAAACACAGAGTTCCAAAAGGGCTGAATCTTCTTAGATCTAGCACCATAGGCTGAAAAGACCCTACCCGGATTACTAGCAATTTGAGAGTGTCTCCAGGCTCCACATAAGGCCTTACGGGGTGCACTCCTGTCAGATCTAGGCCTGTCTTCAGGAAGTCTTTGAGGACGAGCCTCTCCATAGTCTTATGACAATTTTTCCAGATCCTCACCAAAGAGGAACCTGCCCCTAAATAAAAGTTTGCTCAGATGCAGCTTGGAGACTGATCAGTAGACAAGCCTTAGAGCCACAGCCACAACTGCTGCCAAGGACTTGGAGACATGCACAGTGCTTCCTCCAAAGTGGCAATTGATGAACCCAGCGCAAAAGAGCTCAGGTGTTAAGACCCACGCATGGTGCCCCCTGAGAGCCCAAAGGAGAGGCCACAAGGCATTCTTAGGGAGGGCTTCTATCCTACTATCATGAGATTCCTTGAGCGCAGCTCCCCCTTCTAGCAAGATGATTGTGCAGTTTGTCACTGCCATGACCAGGGCATCCACCCATTGAAGCCCAAAAATCTTATCTTTAATCTTTAATTACACTTGATAGACCGCTTTGTCGAAACATTAAGCGGTGTACAATAAAATAAAAGGAACGCACTGCAAATTATAAGAAAAAGAACGCCATAAAAAAAATAGGAAAGAGCGAGCAGGACAGAACACACATAATAAATACTAAAATACAATAAAATAGTAAAACGCTCCTACAGACCGGAGGTTCAAATAAAACTAACACAAAGACAGGGGCAAAGGCAAACAGTGGAGAGGCAAAACAAACCCGGCTGGCAGCGGAACAAATATAGCAGCTTTAGGTGGGGGCATCAGGGGAAAGATCGAAGGCTTGCTGAAACAAGTGTGTCTTGAGTAATGTCTTAAATTGGGTATAAGGAGGTTCTAACCGAAGAGTTGGAGGTAATGCATTCCATAACACAGGGGCAAGAAAAAAGAAAGCCGAATTGCGAGTCTGCTCCAGATGAGCCTGTGATGGAGCAGGTAGGGATAGACGATTAACATAGAAAGAACGGGACTGGTGATAAGGAGTATGAAAAGAAATATGATCCGCAAGATACAGGGGGTTATTAGTATAGATAGCGCGGTGGGCTAAAATAAGAAATTTATATCTAAAATGATAACGGAGAGGCAGCCAGTGTAGATGAAAAAGAATGGGAGTTATATGGTCAAACCGGAGGGAGAACGTAATAAGACGAGCCGCAGTATTTTGGATAAGCTGTAAACGTTGTAATTGAAAACCAGGAAGATTGGCCAGAAAAACATTACAGTAATCTAACCTGCTGATGACTAAAGCTAACACAAGAATGACTAGAGAACCAGAGGGAAGCAAGGAACGGACAGCCTTGATTTGACGCAGGGCAGCAAATGAACGGCGTGTAACAGAAGAAATATGGCAGTGAAAAGAGAGTGAAGAGTCCAGAATTACTCCCAAATAACAGAAGGAAGAGGTGAGCGGAATGGAAGTTGAACCGATCATAGGGGCAACAATGGGGCAAGGGCCACTCAGAGAAACCCACATAGCTGAAGACTTAGATGGGTTGAGGTGCAGAAAGTTCTGAGAGAGCCAGGAAGCAATGTGGGAAAGACAATGGTTAAACTGAGAAATATCCAGAGTTAGCGGCGAAGTATGAAAAAGAAGAATGATATCATCAGCATACAAGTAGGTAGAAACTGGATACTGTTGAATCAGCAGGGGTAACGGTGAGAGAAAAATATTAAACAAAGGAGAAAGCACAGAACCCTGGGGACCACCACAAGTGAGAGGGAGAGCAGCGGATGACTGACCATTAGAGAACACAGAGAAAGAGCGAGCCACAAGGAAGGAATAAAACCACTGCAAAACTGTGCCACGCAGCCCAATATCCGACAGACGTGAAAGTAAAGTGGGATGGTCAATCAAGTCAAACGCTGCGGAGAGATCGAGGGAGACTATGAGAGTAATATCCCCGCGATCATGAGCAACGTGTAATTCATTCAAAAGTGCCAGGAGAACAGTTTCAGTACTGTGACCATGTCGGAAACCAGCTTGGCGGGGATGAAGGAAATTAGTGGTTTCTGCGTGAGAATTTAGCTGTTCGAAGACAAAACGTTCTAAGAGTTTAGCTAAGAAGGGCAAATTAGAGACAGGTCGCCAGTGAGACAAAACAGACTGATCAAGGGAAGGCTGCTTCAAAAGAGGATGAACAACAGCCAACTTACAGAGAGGGGAATTGACCAGATGATAGGCTACCATTAATAATGGAGGTAATGATGGGTATGAATTGGAGAGAAGGCTCAGTCAACCAACGAGATGGAATTGGGTCGAGTGAGCAGGTAGTCTTTCTGGACTTAACCAGCATCTGAAGTACTTCAGCAGAGATAACAGTGCGAAAAGAAGACCAAGTATGAGCAAGGGCTTGTTTCGGCGGCAAGGAAGGTAAGGAGAAATGGGCAGCAGTTATCGATGCAGACGGGAGAGCAGAGGACAATGGTGAACCAGGCGGGGAAAGCGGGGGAGGGGGAGGGGGGTTTGAAAACGAAGAGCGTAAATTCTGAATTTTTTTGGCAAAAAAAGTAGCTAGAAGTTGAGGAACTGGAATGATAGTCAATCGTTTACAATTCAAACCTGTAGAAGAAAGCTTATGCAAGATAGAGAACAACTGTCTAGAGGAATTCACAGCTTCAGAGATTTCAGCAACATAAAGACACGTTTGGCAGACTGAACAGCCAAGCGGTAATCAGTAGATAACTGCTTAAAACGGAGGTACAACTCAGAAGAAGGGTGACGAGACCACTGGCGTTGTACCTGCCGAAGCTGGGACCACTGGAGGCGTAATGCAGGATGATACCACAAAGAATGAGCAGAAAGAGAGGACCTGGAGCAAGGACCAAGTGGCACCAGGTGATCTAGAGCGTCGGCAAGAAGGGAGTTCCAGAGAGAAACCTGAGTATTTTGGGAGAGCAAAGCAAAATCTGACGGGAAAACAGAAGAGGCAGGGGGAAAAGCACTAAGGGTTTCATGTGTAATACGACGACTAAGCAAAGGAGGGGAGGAGCAAGTAGGAGGGTCTACAACTCCCAGAGGAGGAAAAGAAAGTGAGAAAAGAACACAAGAATGGTCTGACCAGGGAATGCCAAACGTCGTAGGGGGGGAAAATCACAGGTAATAACGTAGAGGGTGAGAGAACCAAATCTAACATATGCCCTGCCGTATGAGTAGGGCCAGATACGTGTTGCCGTAGAGGAATGTCACTCTGAAGATTCAAAAATGAAAGATCTTTCTGGCGACTAGGATTATCCACATGGATATTAAAGTCACCTAAGATAAGATTAGGAAAATGTAAAGCTATACCTGAAACAGTCTGCAAAGCTGCTTCCCAGAGCGCAGTAGTAAGAGAAGGAGGAAGATAAAGAATAAGAAAGTACAACAGGGGTGTAGAGTGAAACCAAAGAAGAAGGGATTCCAAGAATAAAACGAAGGGGGAGGGAACTTCAATATATACCGAGTTACGATGAAGCAGGGCCACCCCCCCCCCCCCTCACCTCTACCCACCTGGGGAGAAGAGATTGCTGCAAAACCGGGCGGAAGGGAACTAGCGAGGATGGGATCATCACCTTCCTTGAGCCAAGTTTCAGTGGGGTAGCTTGCAATGGGCTAGAGTCTATAAAGCGTAGTTACTCACCTGTAACAGATGATCTCCAGGAACAGCAGGAATCAGTCTTCACATATGGGTGACGTCAGCATCGACGGAGCCCGCAAGGGAACACTCCCCAGCATCCAATAGGAATGCTTTTGGGAGAATCGCTCCACACATGCGTGTCTGCCTTCCCAGTAATTCTCCTCAGTCAGGTATATAGTGGAAAGCAAAAACTATCATAACAGAAAAGGTAAATAAAGCATAGTTACTCACCTGTAACAGGTGATCTCCGGGAACAGCAGGAATTTAGTCCTCACATATGGGTATCGTCGGTACCGACGGAGCCTGCGCGGGAACGCTCCCCAGCGTCCAATCAGAAAGCTTTTGGGAGCATCCCACAGCGCCTGCGTGCTGCCTTCCCACCTTTCCCAACTGCCTCTCTCCAGTTGAGTTTTAAAGCTGAGACAAAGAGAGAGAGAGGGAAAGGAAGGAGATAGAGAGATACAACTCCTAGGGGAGGTGGGTGGGTTGTGAGGACTAAATTCCTGCTGTTCCTGGAGATCACCTGTTACAGGTGAGTAACTATGCTATCTCCAGGAACAAGCAGAAATGTAGTCATCACATATGGGGACTCCCTAGCTTTAGGTGCCAGGGAGAAACCCCAGAAGTTGTGTGTCCCTGAACAGGGCTCCACTTCCCCCCATGGATCTCTGGCATCCTACCAGGGATGGTGGGTAGGAGTTGATTAGGTATGGAACAGGTGTCGGAGAACAGCCTGACCAAACAAGGCATCCCGGCGGGAGTCCTTGTCCAAGCAGTAATGGGCTGTAAAGGTATGAACCGAGGCCCAAGTGGCTGCTCGACAGATGTCGTCGAAAGACACAGAGTGCAGATGAGCCATTGAGGCTGCCATGGCTCTCACATTGTGAGCTGTGACATGGCCCTCCAGAAAAAGATTCTTACTCTGATAGGCGAAGGAAATACACTGAGCAATCCAGTTAGACAGTGTTCTCTTGGAGACTGGAAGTCCCAAATGAGAAGGATCAAAAGAAAAAAAAGAGTTGAGAGGACTTTCTATGTTGCTGTGTTCTTTGTAAGTAAGTAAAAGGCTAAAGCTCTTTTACAGTCCAAGGTATGAAAATTTCTCTGCATTTGATGCATAAGGCCTTGGAAAAAACACAGGTAGGTAGACCGCTTGGTTCAGATGAAAAGGCGAGACCACCTTTGGCATAAAGTGTGGATGAGTCCTAAGGACTACCTTGTCATGATGGAACCTTGTATAAGGTGGATCAGCTACTAGCGCTTGCAACTCACTAATGCAGCGTGCCGATGTGATTGCAATGAGAAAGATAATCTTCCAAGAAAGGAATTTCAAGGAGGTAGTAGCTAAAGGTTCAAAAGGTGGCTTCATGAGCTGCCCAAGAACCAGGTTTAAGTCCCATGCCACCGGTGGTGGTCTAATGGGAGGCTTAGTTAAAAGAAGGCCTCTCATAAATCTTGCTATAAGAGGATGAGAGGAAATAGGTTGTCCATTTAGAGGCTTAAAGGAAGCTGCAATAGCATTCAAATGGACTCTTATTGAAATAGTCTTAAGACCTGCATTGGATAAATGAAGGAGATACTCGAGCAATGATTCAAGAGGTATCGCAAGGGGGTTAAGAGCCTTTTGCGAACACCATATGGTAAACCTTTTCCACTTGAAAGCATAAGAGCGTCTTGTGGAAGGTTTCCTGGAAGCAAGAAGAATATCTGTTACTTGCTGAGGGATATTAAGATCATGGAGCTCTAGGCCTTCAGCAACCAAGCCCTGAGATGCAGAGACTGGGGATTGGGATGCCATAACATTCCGTCCTCCTGGGATAGGAGATCTGGAGCAGACCCTAACTCCAGGGAGGGAGCTTGAGAGAGATGTAGAAGCAGAGGGTACCACACTTGCCGTGGCCAATGTGAAGCTATGAGAATATGGCCTCTGTCTCTCTGAAGCTTGAACAGGGTTTTGGGAATTAGGGGAAAGTGTGGAAAGGCATACACGAAGTCTTGACCCCAGTAAAGGAGGACAGCATCCCTAGCCTGAGCCCCCTGAGCCGGAATTCTGGAACAGAACCGGGGAAGTTTGGCATTCCACGGACTTGCAAAGAGGTCTATGTCCGGGGTTCCCCAAAGTTGAAATATCCTGGTCACCTTGTCTGCATACAGAGACCACTCGTGTGGAAGCAGAACTCGACTGAGTTTGTCTGCCCAAGAGTTTTGAATGCCTGGAAGATACACTGCCAGAAGATGAATCTGATGCTCTCTGGCGAGGGCCCATAGTCGCAAAGCTTCATTGCAAAGCGACAGAGAGTCTGTTCCCCCCTGCTTGTTCACATAGAACATGGCTACTTGATTGTCCGTATGAATGAGGACCGTCTTGTAGCTGAGCAGGGTGTGGAACACTCGCAGAGCACGAAAGATTGCTCTGAGCTCCAAGAGATTGATATGTACGAGGGGGTACCCAAAAAAAACCAGGAATTTTTTAAAAGCTATTTATTTCAAATTCTTTACAAAACAACCTTATCCCCTTCAAAATACTCTCCATTACAACTGATACATTTGTCCCACCGGTGCTTCCACTGTTCGAAACATTTTTTGTAGTCATCTTTAGAAACGGCTGACAGCTCCTCCCTCCTTTTTTTATTGACTTCTTCAATGTTGTCAAATCGGTGTCCTTTCATACCCCTTTTCATGCGTGGAAATAAGAAAGTCGCACGGCGCCAGGTCAGGCGAGTAAGGTGCGTGGGGCAGCGGAACCATGCCATTTTTAGCCAAAAACTGTCTAACAGAGATGGCTGTGTGTGCAGGTGCATTGTCGTGGTGGAAGAACCAGTCTCCTGTCTGCCACAAATCGGGTCTTTTTTGACGAACACTGTTGCGCAATCTTCTTAAAACTTCCAAATAAAAGGTTTGATTGACGGTCTGACCTGGGGGAACAAACTCTGAATGAACTACCCCCTTGGTATCAAAAAAGCAAATCAGCATTGTTTTGATGTTTGATTTGACTTGACATTTTTTTGGACGGGGTGACGACGACGTCTTCCATTGGCTTGACTGTTGCTTTGTTTCTGGGTCGTAACCATAGCACCATGACTCATCACCTGTAATGACCTTTGACAGAAAATCTGGATCAGTTTCAAGCTGTTGTTTCAAAACACGACATGTTTCAACTCAATGTTCCTTTTGATTGTCAGTCAAAACCCAAGGAACAAACTTGGCAGCAACCCTTTTCATTCCCAAATCTTCCATTAAAATTCGCTGAACCGAGCTCCAAGATAACCCACTAATCTCTGACAGTTGATCAATTGTCTGTCGACGGTCTGTGAGCACAAGCTCTCTAATTTTTTCAATATTTTCGTCGATTCGGGCAGTTGATGGACGCCCAGAACGAGGTTTGTCATCAATCGACATGTCGCCATTTTTAAACCGAGCAAACCACTGGTACACTTGACTTTTTCCCATAGCGTCATCTTGATAAGCTGTTTTCAACATTAAAACAGTTTCAGCAGCATTTTTACCGAGTAGAAAACAAAATTTCACAGCTGCACGTTGTTCACTTAAACTTGTCATCATCAAAAAAGAAAGAAGAACAAAACAGCGCTAGCAAAAACAATCACTGCAGATGAACAGAACAAGCCAGGTCGACAACACAGGCGGCACTGAACTGACAATGAGTTGCACTATACACGCCTAGCGGCAGAAGTGCGTACTACACAAGCTCCGCCCATGGCAATGTTATTCCTGTTTTTTTTGGGTACCCCCTCGTAGATAACTCTCCTGTGGAGACCAGGTGCCCTGGGTGGAGAGGTCTTGCAGATGACCCCCAACCCACTGGAGAAGCATCTGTTGTGAGAGTTGCTTGGGGTAAGGGCTGTTGAAAAGGGGACCCCAGCAACAGGTTTTGAGTGGACTTCCACCACTGGAGGGACAAAATAAGGTGACTTGTGTTTGCTATTTTGTCTGAAAGGCATCCTGATGCCTGGGTCCATTGGGTGGATAAAGCCCACTGAGCTGCCCTCATATGGAGGCGAGCATAGGGAACTACATGCACGGTGGATGCCATGTGGCCTAGTAGTTTTAACATTTCTCGAGCAGTTAGATGAGGCTTTAGCACTGCTTGAGAAGCTATCTGCACCAAGCGAAGGCAACGGGCCTGGGGGAGATAGGCCCTTGCCTTTGTGGTATCCAGGAAAGCTCCTATGAACTCTAAAGACTGAGTGGGAATCAGACTGGATTTTGGGATGTTTATTTCCAGCCCTAAATACTGAAGGATACGCATTGTGCAGGATAGAGAAGTCCTGGCCTCTGACTCTGTTGGGGCTGGAATGAGCCAGTTGTCTAAGTAGGGGAAGACGAATATCCCTAGAGTGCAAAGAAATGCTGCTAAAACAGCCATGCATTTCGTGAACACCCTTCGTGCTGAGGCCAGGCCAAAAGGAAGCACACTGTATTGGTAGTGCTTTCCCTGAAAAAGGAACTGAAGGAACCTTCTGTGAGTTGGATGGATGAGAACATGGGTGTACGCATCCTTGAGATCTAGAGAACAAAGCCAATCCTGACTCTGAAGGTATGGCAGCAGAGATCCGAGAGAAATCATTTTGAATTTCTCCTTGACAAGGAATTTGTTCAATTCTCTGAGGTCTAAGATAGGTCGGTAACCCTCTGTTTTCTTTCGAATAAGAAAATAAGAGGAATAGAACCCTGTACCCTGTTGATGAAGGGGTACTTCTTCTATTGCCCCTTGGGCAAGAAGGATAGCGACCTCCTGACCTAACAGGTTGATGAGAGAGGTCGGAGAATTGAACTTCTTTAATATTGTGTGAGGGGGCATGCTTGAAAAATGAAGCTTGTACCCCTCCTTTATGATGGAGTGTCCAATGCTCTGCTGTTATTTGCCCCCATCTGGAGGCAAAATGACAAACTTCCTGGAATGGTGGAATTTTCTGGTCCCCCGAGAACCAGGAAGGCTAAGTTCTCTAGATGAGAGTCAAAGGCCCTGTGGAGGCTGAGTCTGCTGGGCCAGTTGAGGCCTAGCCGCCTTTACTTTCTTCTGTTTGGGTGGTTGTTGACCTTTCCTGGCAAGCTGACCTGCAGAACGTCCCTGCTGAACATAAGCAGGATAATTTTTTTTCTTTTTAGAAAAGAATGGTTTCTTGAACAATTTTCTTCTAGCAGGATCAGCAGTGTACTTGGATAATCTATCCAAGGTGGAATTTTCAGCATCCATTTCATTGGCCTTTTCCTGCCAATCTTTACCAAACAGGTTCTCACCAGTACAAGGGATATTTCCCAATTTGTCTTGTACCCAGAGCTCTAAATCAGATGTCTGGAGCCAAGCAATTCTATGTGCACCTATGGCCATAGCCGAGGTTCTGCTTATGTACTCAAAGCAGTCAAAGGCTGCACGGTTGGAAAATTTAGAAACATCTTGGGCATGTTTGACCAAAGTGAGAAAAGCCTTCTTTTATTCTCAGGAAGAAAAGGACTTAAAGCCTCTAAATCATCTGTGACCTCCTTCAGGAACATTCCTATATAGAGACTATAGGAACTGATCCTGGCAGAAAGCATGGAAGCTTGGAAGACCCGACGTCCAAAAGCATCCAGGGTTCTGCACTCACGTCCTGGAGGATTAGAGGCATGTCTTTTTGCACTCTTGATCCTTCTCATAGCTGACTCCACTACAATAGAGTGGTGAGGAAGCTGAGTCTTATGGAACCCAGGACAAGGAGGGACTCGATACATAGTATCCAGTCTACGAGAATGAGGAGAGATGGTAAGAGGTGTTTCCCACATCCTTAACATGAGATCATATAAAATCTCATGAATGGGCAAGGTAGCTGCCTCCTTAGGAGTTTTAGGATATTGTAGAATTTCCAACTCCTTGGCCCTTGAATCTGTTTCAGGGGCCACAGTAATGGACAGGCCCCGAGCCACCTCCCTGATAAAATCCTGGAAGGAAATATCCTCTGGAGGGGACATCCTGCGTTTAGGGGAGGAGGACTCCTCTGGGAGAAGCATCGCTGCATCGACAGAACTGTCAGAATCCTCAGATTCTTCTGAGGACTCGAAGTATCGTCTGTCTGGATGTTCTTGAAGAGCCCGATACCTGTACTGACCAAAGTCGGTACCGGGAGTAACCGGTACCGGGCTATTGGTACCGGAGGTCATCGGATGACTGGGTACCGGCAAAGCAGACACCGATGCCAATGTCGATGTTATCGGTACCGGTACCGATACCGAGGCCGGTGGAATTGTCTGTCGCGGTTCCGAGGGCGTCGATGCCGCAAGGAAAGCCACCAGACTGCGTTCCATAGCCAGAACTCTCTGGTCTATCGACGCTGCCAATGCCTGGATGTCGGTACCGGAGGAAACCACCGGTACCCCAGAGCATGGCACGAGCAGTTCTGCCAAGGTCGAGGCCTCGAGAACATCCTGGAACCCCGATAATGCTTTGGAAGCTGAAGCCTCCCGCCGGGGTAATTTTGCCGGTGCAGAATCCTCGAGGGCAACGCCAGAGGCATCTCGATGCTTAGAAGGAGATCTACCCTTTGAGGACCGGCTGGATTTATGTTTAGTTACCTGAGATCCACGGGAGGAAGAAGCAGCCCTGGAAGACGTCGATGCCACCGAAGCTGCATCAGAGGGAAACAGGGTACTGAGCTTAGCAGCTCGGTTCTGCTGACCTCTTTTAGACATCATGGCGCAGGACATACAATCCGTGATGGAGTGGTCAGGCCCTAAACATTTTAGACACCATTCATGGGTGTCGGTGACAGAAATGGTACCGCCACACTTGGTGCACCTTATGAAACCTGAGGCAGGTTTCTCCATAGTAAGGAAATGTTTTTGGGTCTAAGGCCCAAAAATGCGCATGCACCTGAAGAAAAAGAAAAAAATATATATATATAATTTTTTTTTTTTTACAGAAATAAGAAGAGAAAGAAACCGGCGGTACCGGTAGAGCGTCGAGGAAGGCAGACGCGACCACAAAAAAGAAAGAAATAAAAAAAGAATTCTTCTGCGGTGACAGGAACACGACCTGCTGGCTCCGCGGAAAAAGAAGAACTGGAGAGAAGCAGTTGGGAAAGGCGGGAAGGCAGCACGCAGGCACTGTGGGATGCTCCCAAAAGCTTTCTGATTGGACGCTGGGGAGCGTTCCCGCGCAGGCTCCATCGGTACAGACGATACCCATATGTGATGACTACATTCCTGCTTGTTCCTGGAGATCAAAGTGTGTATGGACAACTCAGAGGAGGTGGGTGGGTAGTGAAGACTGATTCCTGCTGTTCCTGGTGATCATCTTTTACAGGTGAGTAACTACACTATCTCCAGGAACAAGCAGGAATGCAGTCTTCACATATGGGACACCCTAACCCACGACTACCCAGCAGGAAGGAGGAGACCAGAACTACAAACTGGGTAAAGCAGGGATCTGTCAGACTCAGTCCTTTAGGCACACTCCTCTCGGGGTAGTCACAGATGGACGGTGGGCAGAGTTGCTCTAAACCTGAAAAAGGTTCCTTAAAACCTCTTGTCCGAATTGTGCATCTCAACCAGAGTCCCAGGACAATTAAAATCATTTCTTTCCTGTCCAACTGTAACTTGAAGCGTGTTTTCAGAATGAGAGAAATTGGCAGAAATACATATAGCAGACTCCAATAAAGGAGGAAAGCATCACAGCTCTCGCTGCTTGGAGACGGTATCCTTGAACAGAGCAGAGGCAGCTGGGCATTCACTGGAAAAGCGAAAAGGTTGACTATGTGTGTCCCCCCATAAGTGGAATAAGCGTTGTGCCATCCGGTGATAGAGGATCCACTTGTGAGAACGAAGGCTGAGGCTGAGCTTGTCAGCTAACTGATTCTCCTCTCCCGGGAGATAAACAGCTTGGAGATTAATGTGATGTACTATCACAAAACCCCCTCATTGTAGAGGAGGCAAGAGCCCATACCACCTTGTTTGTTGACATAGAACATGGCAACTTGATTGTCGGTTTGAACTAGCACAATTTGTCCCGATAGCTAGGGAAAGAAGACTCTGGCATTTGCAATTGCCTCAAGTTCCAAGAAATGTATGTGATGAGAAGCCTCTCAAGGGGTCCATTGGTCCTATGTGTTGACGTTGCGGAGATGTGCACCCCAGCCATGTTTGGATGCATCGGTGGTCAGTATAGACCTTTGAAAAGGTAACTTGATGAGAAGGTTTTGGGCTGTGCGCCACCACTTGAGGGAGTTCACCAGTTGAAATGAGATGGTGATCCTGTCTGAAAGACGACCTGTAAACTGTCCACTGCTCTAAGAGGGTCCATTGTCCTTTGCGCATGTTGAGACGAGCCAAGAGAGCAAATAGAATGCTAGGTATCATAAGGAAAGGAATGGAAAATAAAACAAATGATATTATAATGCCTCTGTATCGTTCCATGGTGCGACTGCAACTTGAACATTGTGTGCAATTCTGGTCGCCGTTTCTTAAAAAGGATATAGCATTATTAGAAAAGGTACAGAGTAGAGCCACCAAAATGGTAAAGGGGATGGAAGGATACCCCTATGAAGAGGCTAAAAAGGTTAGGGCTCCAACCTGGAAATGAGACAGATGAGGGGAGATATGATAGAGGTCTATAAATTAATGAATGGAGTGGAACGGGTAAATGTAAATGGATTGTTTACGTCATCAGAATATAGAAAGACTAGGGGACATGCAAAGAAGCTACAGGGTAACCTAGTTAAGACTAATAAGAGAAAATATTTTTTCACTCAACATGTAATCAAACTCTGGAATTTGGGTTTAAAAAAAGGTTTGGACAAGTTCCTGGAGGAAAAGTTCATAAACCAAAGGAACCCGGGATATCACTACTTGACCCAATACAAGCATTAAGGAACCTGTGTCTTTTGGGGAAACTGCTAGGTACTTTTGACCTAGATTGGCCACTGTTGGAAAACAGGATACTGGGCTTAATGGAACTTGGTCTGACCCAATATGGCATATCTTATGTTTTTATATGGAACAACATGAACTGTAGATGCCATGTAGCTAAGGAGACGTAGCATGTCTCAAGGAGTGAGGGTTGTTTGTTACTGACAGTGGGTTGCAAGGGAGATGAGACGGTGAAGGCATTCTTCCGGCAAATAGGTCCGAGCTCTTGTTGTGTCTAGATGAGCTCTTATGAACTCTAGATTTTGAGTTGGAGTTAAGTGTGATTTTGGATAATTTACCACAAACTCCAAGATGTTGCAGAACCAAGATGGTATGATGAAGTGATGTGGCTACTAGTTGAGGGGTATCTTCCTTGATGAGCTAGTCTTCTAAGTAAGGGAAGACAAAGATTCCCAAGGTGCGCAGGTAGGCTGCTAAGACTGCCAGACAGTTCACGAAGACCCTTGTAGCAGAGGCCAGTCAGAAGGGGAGAACACAATATTGATAAAGGTGCCCTTAGAAGACAAATATGAAATATTTTCTATACAAGGGGTGGATGAGGATGTGTGTGTAAGCAGAGAGCAGAGCCAGTCATTTTCTTGAAGGTAGGGGAGAAGCGTGCCAAGTGAAATCATTTTGAACTTTTACCCGACTAGGTATTTGTTGAGATTTCTCAGGTAGAGGATAGGTCTGAAACCTCCTGTCATTTTTGGAATAAGGAAGTAACGTGAATAGAACCCTAGGCCTTGCTGAGGTGGAGGGACTTCCTCGACAGCTCCTTAAGATGAAAGAATCATGATCTCCTGTTATAGTAGAGAGGAGTGTTGGAGATTCATATGGGCCTCACCCACAAAGAAAGTGTGTGTGGGGAGGGTAGAGCCTTGAAATTGAGTTGATAGCCCACACTCACCAGTTGCAAGGTCCAGGGTTCTGAAGTTATTAGGAAACATCTGTGGGCAAAGAGAGTCAATCTTCTTGGAATGTGTGAGGAGAAGGGAGGTTTGAGAGGCCGACTGGCTATGCCCCCAGGAAGGAGTCAAAAACTTGCCGGAGGTTCAGCTGTGGAGTTGGCTGGGCCTTAGGCTTCCTGGGCTGATGAGTACCCTATTGTTTTTGCTGTGACTGCTGAGTGTGATAGGAAGAGTAGGAGGGGCAATATAGATAATACCTCCTCTTTTTGGGGTGGAAGGGGTTCTTTGCAGAATTCTTACTTTAGGTCTGATCAGCTGTCTTTCTGGACAAGTGCTTCATGGTGAGATCATCCATTTCAATTTACAGAATAACATAGTATATGATGGCAGATAAAAACCAGTATGGTCTATCTAGTCTGCGCAGCAAGGCGGAAAGAGTAGGTACACCTGCCGCTCCGTGCAGGTCACCTCTCCCCATGCCTTTGTTTAGGGGTGTACCCACCGCTCCATGTAGGTCACCCCTATTTGTTCAGATATAAAAGAGATAGTTATGTTTATTTTGATTTTATCCTGTTGCTATAAAGGGATCCACTGTGTCTGTTCCAAACCATTTTGAATTCTGTCACTGTGTTTTCCCCAACCACTTCCATCGGGAGGGCATTCCAAGCATCCACCACTCTTTCAATGAAAAAGTATTTCCTGACATTGCCTTTCAGTTTACCCCCTTGCAGCTTCATATTATGTCCTCTAGTTTTACAGATTCCCAGTCTTTGGAAGAGGTTTGTTTGTTCATTAACACTCTTTTTAAGTATTTAAAGGTCTAAACCATATCTCCCCTGTCCCTCCTCTCCTCCAAAGTGTACATATTTAGGTCTTAAAGTCTCTTCTTATAAGTCTTCTGATGCAGGCTCCAAATCATTTTGGTCGACTTCCTCTGCACCATTTCCAGTCTTTTTATATCCTTTGCAAGATATGGTCTCCAAAACTGAACACAATATTCCAAGTGAGGCCTCATCAGTGACTTGGTACAGTGGAATTAGTACCTCTTCCTTTCTGCTGGTAATTCCTCTCTGTATGCAACCCAGCATCCTTCTGGCTTTTGCCACCGCCTTATCACACTGTTTTGCCACCTTGAGATCATTAGAAACAATCACTCCGAGGTCCTTCTCCTGGTCCATGCACACCAATCTCTCACCCTCTATCGCATACAATTTTCCCTTGGATTTCTGCTTCCCAAGTGCATGACACTGCACTTCTTCACATTAAATCTTAACTGTCAAGCATTAGACCATCCTTCCAGCTTTTGTAGATCTTTCCTCATGTTCTCCACCCCCTCAGGGGAGTCCACTCTTGCAAATTTTGGTGTCATCTGCAAAGAGACAGAATTTTCCATTCAGTCCTTCAGCAATATCACTCACAAATACATTGAACAGTACCAGTCCCAGAACCAAACCCTGGGGCACACTGCTATAATCACTTTCCTTTCATCCGAGTGAGTTCTGTTTACCATCACCTTCTGTCATCTGTCAGTCAACCAATTTCTGATCCAGTTCACCATCTTGGGACCAATCCCCAAGCTGCTGAGTTTATTGATAAGCCTCCTACGAGGAATAAATGTCAAAGGCTTTGCTGAAATCTAGGTAGATCACATCCATCACATGCCCTTGATCTTGTTCTCTAGTCACCCAGTCAAAGAACTCAATCAGATTTGTTTGGCAAGATCATCCTTTGGTTAAACCATGTTGCTTTAGGTCATGCAATCTGTTGGTTTCGAGGAAGTCAACTATTTGTTCTTTCAGAAGTGCCTCCATTACTTTTCCCGCCATAGACGTACGGCTTACTGGCCTGTAGTTTGCCTCTTCTTCCCAGCTACCACTGCCTTTTCAAATCAGCCCTTCCCAAAGAGATTTTCTCCATTTCAAAGGATGTTGATACGCTTATCTTGCACCCACTGCTCAAGATCAGAGGCCTGAAGCCATGTTGCCCTCCTTGCTCCAATATAGGCTGCTGCTGTCCTGCTGGTAGTCTCAAAGGCATCAAAAGCTGCCCTAGTCACGAGAAGGGGCCACGAGAAGGGGTCGATCTGGCGCTCCGAGCACCAGACGGAGAAGCGTCTCCACTTAAAAGTGTAGGCTCGCCTAGTGGAGTCCTTCCTCGAGGTGAGGAGGACTTCCTCAACCTCCTCTGGAAGGGCCAGAGAGGCTAAGGAGACCCGTTCAGCCGCCAGACCATGAGGGATAGAGAGGTTAGGTTCGGGTGCAGCACCCGACCCTCCACCTGTGTCAGCAGACCCGGGGCAGAGCCCAGGGGAACAGGAGGCTCCGTCAACCGCCGGAGCAGGAGCGGGAACCAAGGCTGTCGAGGCCACGAGAATCAACGATGCCCTGTCCCGCTGAGCCTTGAAAAGGGTCCTCGCAATGAGGGGGAAGGGAGGGAATGCATAGAGTAGGCTGGATGACCAGTCCAGGGGAAATGTATTTGGGCCCTTCCTGCTCGGATGCAGCACTGGCCCACAAAAGCAGGGGAGCTGCGCGTTCTGGGGACTGGCGAAGAGGTCTATCGCCGGTGTCCCCAGCGGAAAAGCAGCCAGTCTGCTACTCTGGGATCCAGCCGCCATTCGTGGGGGCAAAGGATTCTGCTGAGTCTGTCCGCCAGGCCATTCTCCTGACCCAGGTGGTATGTCGCCTTGAGGGACATCCTCCGTCGGACAGTGAAAGAGCAGATGAGGACCGCTTCTCAGCAGAGGGAGCACAATCCCATGCTTCCCTCCTTGTTGATGTAGAACATCGCCACATGGTTGTCAGTCTGCATGAGAAACGACCTCCTGCTGAGGTGTTCCTCGAAGGCCCTCAGGGTCCACCGAATCGCCCGGAGTTCGAACAAGTTTATTTGCTGATGAGACTCCTCGGGTGACTATTACCCCTGCGTGCATAGTGGCCCGCAGTAGGCTCCCCACTCTAACAGGGAAGCGTCTGTTGTCAGCACCACATCGTGCTGCGGAGCCTGGAAGGGCAATCCCCACAGGAGGTTGTGGGGATTTTGCCACCAGGGGTCCCTGAGGTGTTCAAGGAACTGGCTCCATTGGGCACTGAGACACCACTGAGCCGTCTGCATGTGCAGGTGGGTGTGGGGGAACACATGCATGGTCGAGGCCATGTGGCCCAGGAGACGTACCATGGTCTGAGCGGTGACCTGTGGAGCACTTTGGACGCGATCCGCCAGAGCTTGGAGGTGGATGGCACGATCCACCGGTAAGAAGCCTGCTGAGTATCGAGACACGCCCCAATAACTCGATAGCCTGCACCAGCTCAAGATGAGACTTCGGGAAATTGACCAAGAACCCCAAGCTCTCCAAGAGGAGGATAGTGTGTGACATTGCTCGTCGAGCCTCTTCGACCGAGGAGCCCGTAATGAGCCATTCGTCGAGGTAGGGACAGACTGGCACGCCCTGACGCCGAAGGTAAGCGGAGACCACGATAAGGCACTTTGGCAGGGCAGACATGAGGCCAAAGGGGAGCACCTTGTACTGGAAGTGCTCTCCCTGCACCCTGATGCGCAGATACTGCCTGTGCTGGGGGTGGATTAAGATGTGGGTGTAAGCATCCTTTAGATCCAAGGAACATAGCCAGTCGCCCTGCTGGAGGAAGGGCAGCAGAACACCAAGAGATAACATCTTGAATTTCTCCCACACCAGAAACTTGTTTAACCTGCGGAGATCGAGCATGGGCCGCAGACCGACACCCCCCCCCCCTGTCTTTTTCGGGACGAGGACGTACCGGGAATAGAAGCCCCGACCTTGAAGGTGCAGAGGGACCTTCTTGACTGCCCGTTGGGCAAGGAGAGAGTGTAATTCCTGCTGCAGCAGAAGCTGGTGTGCGGGGAGTCAAGGAGGCTCCGCCGGGGAGAAAGGAGGTGGAAGCCTGTCGAAGCAAAGGCGATAGCCATCTCGGGTGACTTGGAGAACCCAGGTGTCCGAGATGATGGAAGCCCACAATGGGGCGAAGTGGGACAGGCATCCCCCAACTGACTGCTGCATTGCCGGAGGGCAAGGGGCTATGCTGATGGCGTCAAAGCCCCTGAGTGGGTTGTGGGGAAGCCAGTGTCTGGGCCTTCAGCACTTTCGGCTTACAATGCCCTTGACCAGATTTTCCTTGCGCCGGAGTGGTAGGCGTGGGGATAGCTGGATATGGCAGATTGCCTCGAAAGAAGCAGCCAACCAAGAAGGGCTTCCAGTACCGGGGCTGAGTGGAGGTTTTGCGTGAGAGACGGGTTCTGGTGACGGACTCAGTCTCTATCTCCGCGGCCTTATCCTCCATCGGCTTGCCGAAGAGCTGCTCACCAAGGCAGGACACATCCAGGAGTTTCTCCTGCACCCATTGCTCCACCCGCGGCCGCCACCCAAGCCGATGTCTCAAACCCATCATAGGAGGCTTGGGAGAGGTACTTAGACCAGTCTGCGACGGACTTTAACAGAGTGCCGAACCTATTGAGGGGCTCTCCCTCAAGGCCCGCGGAGAAACCCCTGAGCTACTTAGCCAAATCGCACAGGAACATACCAATGTACAGTTGGCATGCCTGGATGTGACGAGAGCATGGAGCCTTGGTAGGCCTTGCGGCCCAGGGCATCAAGGGCTCGCAACTCGCGGCCGGGTGGTACTGACGAGTGCGTTTCCGTCTCTTTTGCTTCCTCATGGCCAATTCCACCACCAACGAGGTGTGTGGGACTTGGGTCTTTCGGAAGCCTGGCCTACATTGTACCTTGTACATTGTGTCAAGGCG
Organism: Ichthyophis bannanicus; assembly: GCA_033557465.1. NCBI lineage: Eukaryota > Metazoa > Chordata > Amphibia > Gymnophiona > Ichthyophiidae > Ichthyophis > Ichthyophis bannanicus. Next base: position 1,509,873,631 of record CM066032.1, on the reverse strand, counting down.
CTTGCTTACAATGGTGACCGAGGCGGGGGCCTCCCACATGCGGAGCAGCAGCCGAGATAGAATAAGAGGTACGGGCACAGTGAGGGATTCCCTGGGTGGGGACTCGTAATGGAGAATGTTGAGTTCTTCAGCATGATGGTCCTCCTCAGCCTGGGTGGCCAGTTTAAGGGCACGTGCCATGTACCGAATGAACACCAGGAAGGAGGTGTCCTCTGGTGGCGAGCGCCACTGGAATGCGGGCGGTGAGGGGTCCGACGGAAGATCCCGGTGGGTACAGGTTTCCGGGGAGGTGTCCCCATCGGACTCCCACTCTGAAAAATCGCTCAAGAAGTCCGAGCCAGGCAGATCGCCCTCTCCAATCGCCAGTGCCCGCTTGTAGCCGGAGACCCTGGACGACCTCACCTCCGAGGAACGGGAGGGCAAGCGAGACCAACATCGAGGACCCTCATGAGGCCTGCGGCTCTCAGGGGTCTGCCTGATAGATTTCGGTGTCCCACGCAAGGGACCCACAGTCTCTGGGCGCGAGTCAGCAAAGCTGGCTGTAAGCGCCTGCTGGGAAACAATGAACGCAGAAACGCTGCATTCCAGCGCCAGCATACGGGACTCCCACGTGGGCATGGGGCCCTGCGACGCCAATCCCAGGGTCACCGGGTCGGGCGTCGAGGAGGAGAGGGGGGTCCTCACTGGGACGACCCTCAGGAGACCGGGTGGCTTCACCGGAGGCTTCCACTTCCGTGCATGGTACCTGGCGGGGCTGCTCCCTGTCCGACTCTCAGGAACGCCAAAGGGAGCTCCCGACAGCAACTTCGAGGCCGCCTTCTTTTTGCGCCATTCCAACTCAGGGGACCCCTGGTCAGAGTGCTGCCAAGAACGTGGGGCCGCAGGGGGGGGACCCCACCAGGGGAGAAACAACTGAGGGTGCCACTGGGGACTCTGAGGCGACCTTTCAGAAAATGTCTCCGCTCTTCTGCTTACGGCTGAGCAGTGGCTGAGAGGACATTTTCTTGCAGAGTGAACAGAGCTCTGGATCATGGTCGGCTCAGAGGCACCGAAGACAACAGTCACGAGTGTCCGTAAGCGACATGTTCCTAGAATATCTCTCGCGTTTTTTGAATCCGGTGGCCATGGGGGCAAAAATGGCACCTGTGAGGTCGAAAACACACGCGGCAATCGGTTAGAGAAAGAAAAAGGGCACTAAGCCCATAATGAAAAAATGAGAAGAAAAGAGTATCCCCAATAGCTCTAAGAAAGTAGAGCGGAGGGAAGGACAGGTAGAGGACCGGTGCAACCGGAAAATAGAAAAGCCTGTCAGGCAAAAAAACGAAACTTTTTCCGAGGGATGAGGACGTGCGTCCTACGGGCTCCGTGGAAAAAGGGAGACCGAACAAGATGGCACCTTTGGGCTGGAAGACGACCACGCATGCGTGGCAACAATCCCAAAGGCTTTCTTTGAAAGCTGGAGAATTGCTCTGCGCGGGCTTCGTCGGTGCCGACGTCACCCATAAGTGAGGACTGACCTGCTTGTTCCTAGAGAACAACCGACTCGCCTTTGTCTACCTGTTTATTCAAACCTTCAAAAAAATATAACAGATTAGTAAGACAAGATCTTCCTTGTAACCCTTTCAAGGCCTACTTTAAAATTTTTAATCCACATTCTGTAGCCGGGTTAATTTTTGCATATTTCAAGAAAATTGCACCCGTCTTATTCAATATGTTCTAATAGTGATTTTCCTTCTGCTATGGTCATGTATTATATACCATTTGATAGGAATATTTAGTCAGAATTTTGGATCCCAAGAGTTTTGGGCTCGGCCTGGAAAGGGTTTTAAAGCCATGTTGGCTGTCTCCCATTAAGCCATGACTATCTACATGATGCTCCATCCCCAACTTTGAATGTTGATGCCCATGGCGTGCAGCATTGAAACCAGAATGCGCGGTGTGTGATGCTCCCGACTGAATTGGTGTTGGAGGTTCCAAGCATGGCAGGATTGGTGCATCGAGCAGCCCTCCAGAAGCACTGGGCACATCATCGAGGGATGGTATTGGAGCAGTTAGCTCAGAGGTGAAACCCGAGGGCCTCGAAGGTCCCAGCACAACGGCTGCCAGGATCATGACCAGACTCTGCTCAATGGCTTGCACATGCTTATCAAGGATGACTGGAGAGGACTGGATGACTTCGGGCCCAGAGGCCTGAACTGCCGTCCCTGAGCAAGATATCGGGGGCTCCACAGAGGACATGGTCCTGGGGGTATCCCCGAGCCCCTCTGTGGTTTTGGAGGGTTATCTTCCTGCCGGGGCTGTTTGGAAGGTCAGCCTAAGTCTGGATCCGCAGATAAGGGTCGGTGCCAATGTCAAGCATCGAAGTCTGAGGCCAACGCCAAGGATCAGGAGCCCTTCAATGACGATGCCTTTGATATCTTATCTGCCAGAGACTACGAATGATGCTTCTTTTTATGCTTATTAGTAGAAGATGAATGTGAAGCATGCAACAACTTCAATGGCGTGGAGACTCCCAAGGAGTGGGCCAAAGGGGCTGTGTCTGACCAAAACAGCTTAATCCGCTGCTGTTCTTGGTTCTTAAGCCCCTGTACCGTCATGTGTTTACAATGGGCAAACAAAGAAACATTGTGGTCGGGCCTAAACATTTTAAACACCAGTCATGCTGGTCAGTGGCCAAGGTGGTACTATGGCACTTAGTACATTTCTTAAACCCATTGTGGGGTTTCTCCCTTTGTAAAAAAGAATGAAGGCCAAATCAAATTGGGCAATGGTGGCCTAACGTGAAAAACATTTAGAAAAAAGTAAGAAAAAATAGAAAAAGAAAAAAGGAAGGGTACCAGAATGATGCTGGACAGCTACAGATGATGGGAAGGCAAATAGCAAGCACCGAGAAGGTACAGAGAAAAGCTTGAAGTCGTCTCTTCATGGTGGGACTAGGACAAGGTCCCGATGCCTCTGCGGAAAAAATGATGACCGAGGCGAATTACTGGAAAGGTGGGAAGGCAGACACACATGCGTGGAGCAATGCTCCCAAAACCATTCATATTGGATGCTGGGGAGTGTTCCCACGCCGGCCTCCGCTGATGCCAACGTCACCCATATGTGAAGACAGCACAGTTACTTACCTGTAACAGGTGATCTCTGGGAACAGCAGGAATAAGTCTTCACATATGGGGTATCGTCGGTACCGACGGAGCCTGCGTGGGAACGCTCCCCAGCGTCCAGTAAGAAAGCTTTTGGGAGCATCCCACAGCGCGTGCGCGCTGCCTTCCCACTTTTCCCAACCGCCTCTCTCCAGTTCGAGTTTTAAACCTGAGACAAAGAGAAAGAGGAAAGGAAAGATAGAGAGATACAACTCCTAGGGGAGGTGGGTGGGTTGTGAAGACTTATTCCTGCTGTTCCCAGAGATCACCTGTTACAGGTAAGTAACTGTGCTATCTCCAGGAACAAGCAGAAATGAGTCTTTACATATGGGGACTCCCTAGCTGCAGATGCCAGGGAGAGACCCCATGGTTGTGTGCCCTTGCAGAGGGCTCCACTTCCCCCCATGGATCTCTGGCATCCGACCAGGGTAGGTGGGTAGGAGTTGATTAGGAATGGAACAGGTGTTTGAGAACAGCCTGAACAAACAAGGCATCCCAGCGGGAGTCCTTGTCCAAACAGTAATGGGCTGTGAAGGTATGAACCGAGGCCCAGGTGGCCGCTCGACAGATTTGGTCGATGGACACAGAGTTTAGATGAGCCACTGAGGCTGCCATGGCTCTCACATTGTGAGCTGTGACATGGCCCTCCAGAGAAATGTTCCTACTCTGGTAGGCGAAAGAAATACACTGAGCAATCCAGTTGGACAGTGTTCTCTTAGAGACTGGAAGTCATAAGAACATAAGAACATAAGATATGCCATACTAGGTCAGACCAAGGTCCATCAAGCCCAGTATTCTGTTTCCAACAGTGGCCAATCCAGGTCATACGTACCTAGCAGTTTCCCCAAGGGACACAGGTTCCACAATGCTTGTACTGGTTCAAGCATTAATATCCTGGGTCCCTTCTTAATAACACAGGTACACTAAAAGAAATTTTTTTTAAACTCCCTCTAATGTTTCGATTGATTTTTACGTTTTTTGGTGCGCTGAATCCAAATCTGGTAACCAATTTGCTCCATCACGTACAGATTTTTTGCTACATTGGGTTAGCAGTTTGAGGTGAACGTTTCAGATTGAGGGCGATCGAGATAAAAGGTTCTTGGATGAATTCTTTATACTAATTGTTTAGTAGTTATTCAAATAAGAATAAAGAAAATTGTAACAAGGCAGCACATAAGAATAGAGTAATGTCAACAAAACACACTGCGATGGTAGCAAAATTGTCTGCACTTAAAACAGCCACATACATGTGCACAAACATTGAGCATATAAGAGCGAGGTTAGACACAAAGCAAAGCAAAGAAATGTGCAAAAAATGTTGTACAGGTATGTAAGTAAGAATAGAAAACGCAAACCGCACCATTGCAATACATGAAGACAAACACCCGATGGTGTGAAAATAAAATTCTAATAAATGAGATCCGACACTGTGGTAATAACTAGCAAATTTTTATTTCAAAGTTTAGTAAAAACACGATATTTGTCAACACAGTTTAGATTTTAAAGTCATTCTTGGGTCAATCAATCTCCTGGTGGGCCCGTTTCTTCTTCCCCCGAATGCTTCTCTTGGTGCGCTGCTTGGAGTATTTTTCATCTAGGGTTTCCCGCAGCAGCAACCAGCAGAAATCAGCCATCATAGTGGTGTTCCATCTTCCTTGGTACCTTCTCTCTGCGTCCTTGATGTCCTGGTGAAACCTTTCACCTTGTTCTTCACTGTACGCCCCCAAGTTTTCGGGAAAGTAGTTCACATGGGAGTGCAAGAAATGGACTTTCAGGCTCATGTTACAGCCTTGTTCTTTGAAGGCATTGAGCATCCTGGCAACAATATCCTTATAGTTCTCATCCCGCCTGTTCCCCAAGAATTTGAGAACAACATCCTTGAAGGAATCCCAGGCTTCTTTTTCCTTCTCAGACATCGTTTCAGCGAATGCTCCATCTGAAATGAGTTTCCTTATATCAGGGCCAACAAACACTCCTTCCTTTAGCTTTGCTTCAGAAAGTCGGGGGAACTTTGAGCAAAGGTACCGAAAGCACTCACCATCTTTTGGAAGGGACTTGATGAATTGCTTAATGAGACCCAACTTAATGTGGAGAGGTGGTAATAGAATTTTATCACGAGGTACCAAGCTCTCATGAAGAACATTTTTCTCACCGGGTCTCAAATACTCCCGAATTGGCCAGTCTTTTTTCCCCCCAGTGTAGGTCGCGGGCCCGGCTATCCCACAAGCAAAGGAAGCAGGGATATTTGGTGAAACCGGATTGCTGCCCTAATAGCATGGATAGAATTTTAAAGTCTCCACAAATCATCCACTTATGCTCATCATAACGAATCTTCTGAAGAATCAGGGCCAAATTCTCGCATTTTTCTTGGAGAATAACAGAGTGAGCAATAGGAACTGAAGCGAATGTGTTTCCATTATGAAGAACACCTTTTATGCTGTCTTTTGACGAATCAATGAACAGCCGCCATTCAGCAGGATCATACTTGAGTTTAAACTTTTCCATCACTCCGTATATATCGTTGCAAAATACCAAATCTTCCTCTTTGCTGAAATACTTCAAAAATTGTGCCTCGCGGTTGCGGTACCAATAAAAAGTTGTTCCTGGTGACAATAGATTTTTCTGTTTAAGCCGAGAACCTAGCAGTTGGGCAGCATCTTTTGGGAGTCCTAAATCCCGGACTAAATCATTCAATTCAGCTTGAGAGAAAAGTTCAGGTTTCGGATCTGGTTCAGTTTCAAACTCGGAAGTACTGGACTCATCGGGAAAAGCCATCTGATGAGTCTCATCATGATCAGAACCGTCCACACAAATATGATCCAAAGATTTTGGTGGTTCAGGCACAGGTACTTCGTTGCTATGAGGCATAGGCCTAATTGCTGAGGGAAGGTTGGGGTAACTTATTACGTTCTTATTTTTTATGTTGTATCCCTTCACAATGCAAGAGCAAAAATAGCAGTCACTGCTGTGGTCTCTTTGTTCACACCACATCATAGGTATTCCGAAACGAAATGCTTGTTTTTTTTACCTTTCATCCATAAGCGTAGATCTTCCTCACATGTCTTGCACACTTTGTGAGGAGCCCACGGTTTGTCTTGATCGCCTAACTTCAAACCGAAATAGGCGAAATATACTTTTTAAATAAATGCAGAAATGTTCCTCTGCCGCTTTTTCACGGTATATTCCCCACAAATAAAACAAAAACTGTCCGGAGAGTTGACGCAACCTCTGGCTCTGTGAGCCATCACAAATACACAGCACTGCAAACTACAACTGTAGTGAACCACTTCGGAATAAAGCTGGATTACGACTGAGCAAACAAAAGGTAATAATGAACTTGCAAGAAACTGAAATTTGACAGAAACGTTCATGTCGCAACCACCGTGTTTGAGCGAGCGCGCGAACGAGGCGAGGCGAACAGGAAAGAACATGCGCCAGCGCGAGTACTGGATTTAGCCCCCCGCCTCCCAATTGTCCTGTTAATGTATAAAATGAATACAAAACACTCTAAAATATCATGAGGGAGTGTTTCTAGTTAGTTAACCATTACAACCTCTATTTTGGGCCAAGAAAATAAACTGCAGTCGGCTAAAAAGAAATTATGTGAACATTCCTTATATGGGTAAGAAATCTAATTTTGCAAGAAAACATGACGTGATGGAACATTTTGGCTATTTTTCCTGGATTCAGCACCCCAAAATCTATAGGAATCAGTTGCAAAACTGGAGGCAGTTTTTTGGTAGTGTACCTGTGTAATGGTTTATGGACCTTTCCTCCAGGAACTTGTCCAAACCTTTTTTAAACCCAGCTACACTAACAGCCTTTACTACATCCTCCGGTAACAAATTCCAGAGTTTGATTACACGTTGAGTGAAAAAATATTTTCTTTTATTAGTCTTAAATAGTTTACCCTGTAGCTTCATTGCATGTCCCCTAGTCTTTCTATATTCTGATAAGGTAAACAATCGATCTACGTTTACCCGTTCCACTCCGTTCATTAATTTATAGACTTCTATCATATCTCCCCCTCAGCCGTCTCTTTTCCAGGTTAAAGAGCCCCAACCTTTTTAGCCTTTCTTCATAGGAGTATCCTTCCATCCCCTTTACCATTTTGGTGGCTCTTCTCTGAACCTTTTCTAAAATCGCTATATCCTTTTTAAGATACGGCGACCAGAATTGCACACAATATTCAAGGTGCGGTCTCACCATGGAACGATATAGAGGCATTATAATATCTTTTGTTTTATTTTCCATTCCTTTCCTTATCATACCTAGCATTCTATTTGCTCTCTTGGCTGCCGCTGCACACTAGGCCGAGGGTTTTAACATGGTATCCTAAATGAGAAGGATCAAAAGCAACAAAGTTGAGAAGACTTTCTATGTTGCTGTGTTCTTTTTAAGTAGAAAGCGAGAGCTCTCTTACAATCCAAGGTATGAAGATTTCTCTCTGCATTTGATGCATGAGGTCTTGGAAAAAGACAGGTAAATATACCTCCTGGTTCAGATGAAAAGGCGAGACCACTTTAGGCATAAAGTGTGGCTTGGTCCCGAGGACTACCTTATCATGATGGAACCTTAGAAACATAGAAACATGATGACAGAAAAAGACCACATGGCCTAACTAGTCTGTTCTTCCATAACTACAACAGTCCACTTTTTACCTTTAGAGATCCTCTGTGTTGGTCCCATGCTTTTTTGAATTCAGTTACTGTCCTCATCTCTACCACCTCCACTGGGAGACTATTCCATGGATCCACTACTCTTTCTGTAAAGAAATATTTCCGCATATCACTCCTGAATCTATCTCCCTTCACCCTCATCCCATGTCACCTCATAGCAGAACTTGCTTTCAATTGAAAGAGGCTCTCTCCCTGAACATTTATGCCACGGAGGTATTTAAACATCTCAATCATATCACCTCTATCCCGCCTTTCCTCTAAGGTGAACATATTAAGATCCTTAAGTCTGTCCTCATATGCTTTATAATGAAGCCCATTAATCATTTTAGTAGCAACCCTTTGCACCGACTCCATCCTGTTCACATCCTTTTGAAGGTGCGGTCTCCAGAATTGCACACCATACTCCAAATGAGGTCGTACCAAAGACTTATACAGAGGCATTATCACCTCCTTTTTTCTGCTAGCCATTCCTCTCTGTATGCACCCAAGCATCCTTCTAGCTTTTGCCGCCGCCTTTTCTACCTGTTTAGCTACTTTAAGATCATCAGACACAACCACGCCTAGGTCCCGCTCTTCTTTAGTGGACAAAAGTACTTCACCTCCTATACTGTATTGCTCCCTTGGATTGCTGCAGCCCAAATGCATGACCTTACATTTTTTAACATTAAATCATTCTTCAAGCTTAGCTAGATCCCTCCTCATGTTATCTACACCCTCCTGGGTGTCTACTCTATTGCAGATTTTGGTATCATCTGCAAAGAGGCAAACCTTACCCGACAGCCCTTCCGCTATATCACTAACAAAGATGTTAAAAAGAATCGGACCAAGGACAGATCCCTGGGGCACACCACTGGTAACATCCTTCTCCTCAGCGTGAGCTCCATTTACTTGTACTCTTTGTCGCCTCCCACCCAACCAATTTCTAACCCAAGCAGTAACTTTAGGGTCCATCCCTAGGGTGCTCAGTTTGTTTATAAGTCACCTGTGAGGAACAGTGTCAAAGGCTTTACTGAAATCTAAATACACCACATCTAGAGCTCTCCCTCGGTCCAACTCCCTGGTCACCCAGTCAAAGAAATCAATCAGATTTGTCTGACAAGACCTGCCTCTGGTGAATCCATGCTGCCTCGGATCCTGTAATCCGCTGGACTCCAGAAACCTCACTATTTTCTCTTTCAGCAGCGTTTCCAATAATTTACTCACCACCGAAGTTAAATTAACTGGCCTGTAGTTTTCAACCACATCCTTACTTCTGCTTTTGTGTAAAGGCACCACATGAGCCTCTCTCCAGTCCTTTGGCACCACTCCCGACTCCAACGAGGCATTTAAAAGGTCAGTCAGTGGAGTTGCTAGAACGTCCCCAAGTTCCCTCAGTATTCTAGGGTGTATCCCATCCGGTCCCATCGCTTTGTCTACTTTAAGTTGAGCTAGTTTCTCACGAACACAGTCTTCTGAAAATTGTTCAAGATGTCCCTCGCTTCTGTTCCTATTTGTGGGTGTTTTCTGAGGTTCTGCTCCTGGTTCTTCATCTGTGAACACAGAACAAAAATATTTGTTAAGCAATTCCGCTTTATCCTTATCAGCTTCTACATATTCCCCCCCTGCACCCTTGAGTCTGACAATATCACTTTTGCCCTTCCTCTTCTCACTAATATATCTGAAAAATGTCTTATCCCCCCATTTTATTGCATTGGTTATTTCCTCCTCCTTTTGAATCTTTGCCTTCTTGACTACTTTGCTAGCTTCTCTAATTTTTTCCAAATACAGATGCCTGTCTTCCTCTCTGTGATCTCTTGTATTTCATGAAGGCCTCCCTCTTTCTTCACTTTTTCAGCTACTTCCTTCGAAAACCATAGCGGTCTCCTGTTCCTTTTGCCTTTATTTACCATTTTAAAAAGAAGGTTGGTTGCCCTTAAAATACCCCCTTTCAGTTTTGCCCACTGTTTTTCTACATCCCCCAGCTGTTCCCATCCCACTAACGACTCCCTGAGGTATTGGCCCATCTTCGCAAAGTTAGTCTTCCTAAAGTCTAAGATCCTCACCTTGGAACGGATTCTAACAGCCCTAGTCCTAATATAAGGTATAAATGGTAAATCATTTCCATTTGAAAGCATAGGAACGCCTAGTAGAAGGCTTTCTAGAGGCATGAACAACATCTCTGACTTGCTGAGAGAGATGAAAATCTTGAAGGTCTAGGCCCTCAACAACCAAGCCCTGAGATGGAGTGACTGGGGGTTTGTGTGCCACAATGTTCCCCCTTCCTGGGACAGAAGGTCTGGTGCAGAGCCCAAGTCCTGGGAAGGAGCTTGAGAGAGATGCAGAAGTAGAGGGTACCACAATTGGCGTGGCCAATGTGGAGCTATGAGGATCATGGTCCCTCGATCTCTCTGAAGCTTGAATAGTGTTTTGGGAATTAGGGAAATTGGTGGAAAGGCATAAAGGAAGTCTTGACCCCAGTGAAGGAGGAAGGCATCCTTGGCCTGTACTCCCTGACACGGAATTCTGGAACAGAACCGGGGACGTTTGGCATTCCACGGACTTGCAAAGAGGTCTATGTCCGGGGTTCCCCAAATTCGAAAAATCCTGGCTACCTGGTCCATGTGGAGGGACCACTCGTGTGGGAGCAGAACTCGACTGAGTCTGTCCGCCCAAGAGTTTTGAATGCCTGGAAGATATACTGCCAGAAGATGGATGTGATGCTCTCTGGCGAAGACCCACAGTCACAAAGCTTCGTTGCAAAGCGACAGAGAGCCAGTCCCTCCCTGCTTGTTTACATAGAACATAGCTACTTAGTTGTCTGTATGGATGAGGACTGTCCTGTAGATGAGCAGGGAATGGAACACAGAGCTAAGAATATTGCTCTGAGTTCCAAGAGATTGATATGCAGAGACGTCTCCTGTGGAGACCAGATACCCTGGGTAGAGAGATCCTGCAAATGAGCTCCCCAACCCATTGGAGAAGCATCTGCTCTCAGAGTTGCTTGGGGTAGCGACTGCCGAAAAGGGGACCCCAGCAACATATTTGGAGGGGACTTCCACCACTGGAGAGACCAAAATAGGCGACTGGAGTTTGCTATTTTGTCTGACAGGCAACCTGATGCCTGAGTCCAGTGGGTGGACAAAGTCCATTGAGCTGCCCTCATGTGAAGGCGAGCATATGGAACCACATGAACGGTGGATGCCATGTGGCCTAATAGTTTTAACATCTCTCGAGCAGTTAAATGGGACTTTAACTGTATCTGGGAGGCTAACTGCACCAAGCGTAGGCAACGGGCCTGAGGAAGATAGGCCCTTGCAGTTGTGGTATCCAGCAAGGCCCCTATAAACTCCAGGAACTGAGTAGGGGTGAGATGGGATTTTGGAATGTTTGTTACCAGTCCCAAATACTGAAGGATACGCATTGTGCAGGTTAGACAAATCTGGGCCTCTGACTGGGATGGAGCTCGAATGAGCCAGTCGTCCAGATATGGGATAACGAATATTCCTAGAGTGCGCAGAAATGCAGCTACTACTGCCATGCATTTTGTGAACACCCTTGGTGCAGAGGCCAGTCCGAAAGGAAGCACCCTGTATTGGTAGTGCTTTCCTTGACAAAGGAACCGAAGGAACCTTCTGTGTGTTGGATGGATGAGGACATGGGTGTACGCATCCTTGAGATCTAGAGAACAAAGCCAATCCTGACTCTGAAGGTATGGCAGCAGAGTACCGAGAGAAATCATCTTGAATTTCTCTTTGAATAGAAACTTGTTCAATTCTCTGAGATCTGAAATGGGTCTGTAGCCCCCTGTTTTCTTTGGAATAAGAAAATAAGGGGAGTAGAACCCTGAGCCCTGTTGAAGAAGGGGTACTTCTTCTATTGCCCCTTGGGCAAGAAGGGTAGCAATCTCCTGACCCAGAAGGTTGAGGAGAGATGTTGGAGAATTGAACTGTTTCACCATGGTGTGGGGAGGAAGGATTAAGAAATGAAGCTTGTACCCTTCCTTTATAATGGAGAGGGTCCATTGCTCTGCTGTGATTTGCTCCCATCTGGGAGCAAAGTAAGCTAACCTTCCTGGAATGGTGAGGGGCTCTGGTTCTTCCAAAGCCAGAAAGGCTAAGTTCTCTAGTTGCAAGTCAAAGGCACTGAGGAGGCTGAGGCTGCTGGGCCGTGGGAGGCCTGGCAGCCTTTGACTTGGCCTGTTTAGGTGGTTGCTGACGCTTTGCAGCAAAACGACCTGTAGAAGATGCCTGCTGACCATAAGCAGGATAGTTATCTTCCCTTTTTAGAAAAGGGTGTCTTTTTGAACAATCTTTTCTTAGCAGGAGCAGAGGTAGACTTTGAAAGTCGATCCAAAGCAGAGTTCTCAGCATCCATCCGAGTGGCCTTTGCTTTCCAATCCCTGCCAAAAAGGTTTTCACCTGTACAAGGAAGATTTCCCAGTTCATCTTGGACCCAGAGTTCCAAATCAGATGCTTGTAACCAAGCAATTCTGCGTGCACCTATGGCAATAGACGAGGCTCTGCTTACACACTCAAAAGAGTCAAAGGCTGCACGGTTAGAAAATTTGGAAACATCTTGGGCACGTTTAAGCCAAGTGAGAAATTCCTGCCTTGTATCTTCTGAAATAAAAGGGGCTAAAGTCTGCAGGTGATCTGTGACTTCCTTTAGAAACATCCCCATATAGAGACTATAGGAGTTGATTCTGGCAGCAAGCATATTAGCTTGGAAAACCCTTCTGCCAAAAGCATCAAGGGTTCTGCATTCACGTCCTGGAGATTAGAGGAGTGTCTCTTTGCACTCTTTATTTTCCTCATGGCAAACTCTACCACAATAGAATGGTGAGGAAGCTGAGACTTATGAAAGCCAGGACAAGGAGGGACACGGTACATGGTGTCTAACCTACGAGAATGAGGAGAGGTAGTAAGAGGAGTCTCCCACATGCTCAACATGAGATCATAGAGAATCTCATGAATAGGTAAGGTGGCTGCTTCTTTAGGAGCCTTAGGGTATTGCAAAATATCTAATTGCTTGGCTCTAGGCTCTGACTCAGGGGCCACTGTAATGGAGAGGCCCCTAGCCACTTCCCTGATGAAGTCTTGAAAAGACAAGTCTTCTGGAGGAGACATTCTTCATTTTGGAGAATCAGACTCCTGAGGAAGAAGTACCGGTGCCTCGACAGAAGCCTCCGACTCAGTCTTCGGAGGAATCTAAGTATCGCCTGTCTGGATGCTCCTGTAAAGCCCGATACGCGTACCGAGTGGGATCGACATTGGGAGTAAGCGGTACCGGTTCGGTACCGATGGGCATCATAGGACAGGGTACCTTTGCAGTCGACACCGAAGCCGATGTCGATGCAATCCGTACCGGCACCGGAAACAATGCCGGTGCCGGTACTGGCAATGGAGAGTGTTGTGGTACCGAAGGCGTCGAAGCCTGTATAAACGCCGTTAGGGTGCGCTGCATGGACAGAATCTTCTGATCCATCGATGCCACCAGAGTCTGGATGTCGGTACCGGTGGCCACCGGTACCCCAGAACACGGCAACAGGCTGAGCCATCAATGTCAACATGTGACCCCATAGATAATGCTTTGGAAGCCGGAACTTCCCGCTGGGGTAATTTTGCCGGTGCGGATTCCTCGAGGACAAGCCCAGAGGCATCTCGATGCTTAGAGGGAGATTTGCCCTTCGAGGACCGGCTAGATTTATGTTTGGTTACCTGAGATCCATGGGAGGAAGAAGCAGCCCTGGAAGACGTCGATGCTACCGAGGCTGCATCAGAGGGAAACAGGGTACTGAGCTTGGCTGCTCGGTTCTGCCGACCTCTTTTAGACATCATGGTATAGGACACACATTCCATGATGGAATGGTCAGGACCCAAACATTTTAGACACCAATCATGGATGTCGGTGACAGAAATAGTACCGCCACACTTTGTGCACTTTTTAAACCCGGAAGCGGGCTTCTCCAGGAGGAGAAAAATGTTCAGGCCCAAGGCCCAAACCGCAAATGCACAGTTGAAGAAAATATTAATTACACTTACCTGGTAATTGTAGTTCCTTTAGTGACGACAGTGCAGTCCTCTACGTCTGGGTAGTCAACCTCATCCTGCAGCTAGGAGACTGGCATGTCCAAATTCGTGACATCACTGGTATATCCTGGCACCATCAGCCCTCCTACTTCCAGTGTGAACTACTAACAAAGCAGACTCAAAGGAGCAAGAAATAAGTAGCAATGTAACAATGTCAACTGAACAATGTGTTTTCCCCTGTCTGTTTCCTTTTTTTTTTTTTTTTTTTTTACAACTAGGTACAGAAGTGGGAATGGATTCTGTTATGTACTGCACTTTTAAATGCCATAGAAAATCTATGACCCAGGTTCTGCTTCCTATCCCTACGCCCCGAGCAGCGGAAGCAATAGGACAACTTAGAAAGCAATAGACAGGAAAAGATTGGAGCCGGCTCACCTGTAAGACTCTTTGACCCGTACTCCACACCGGAAACCTGGAAAGATCATGAGTAGGGCGGGATGGAGGACTGCACTGTCGTCACTAAAGGAACTACAATTACCAGGTAAGTGTAATTAATATTTCCTTAGCGTTCCTCCAGTGCAGTCCTCTACGTCTGGGATGTACCAGAGTAGTACTTAACGGGTGGGATCTTTCCGGCCGGCCGACAAAACTGCCGATCCGAAACGGGTATCCGCTGCCGCCGCCACATTCAGGCGGTAATGCTTACTGAAGGTATGCAAGGACGACCAAGTAGCCGCCCTGCAAATATCTCCTGGCGGAACTAACCGATGCTCCGCCCACGAACAAGCCTGCGCCCTAGTGGAATGCGCACGCAAGCCCGAAGGCGCCGAGCGGCCCTGAAGCAGATAAGCCGAAGCAATCGCCTCCTTAATCCATCGGGCAATGGAAGCTTTAGCAGCGGCCTCCCCCTTACGTACGCCCCCAAAAAGGACAAATAAACGATCCGACTTACGAAAAGATTCGGTAACCCGCAAATAGTGACGCAATACCCGCTGCACATCCAAGCGGCGCAAGTCGCTATCGGAACCGCCGAGAACGGGGAGTGAAACCACCTGATTCATGAGAAAGGGCGAAACCACTTTAGGGAGAAAAGAAGGAACGGTCCGCAACACCACCTTGTCGTCCGAGAAGGACAGAAACGGTTCCCGAGAGGACAAGGCCTGCAACTCAGAGATGCATCTGGCCGAGCAGATCGCCACCAAGAACACCACCTTCAAAGTTAAATCCTTCAGGGAGGCGTGTTTCAACGGCTCAAAGGGAGACCGGGACAAAGCTCCGAGGACGAGATTAAGATCCCAAGGCGGAACACCAGACCTAAGGGAAGGGCGCAGCTTAGAAACTGCTGACAAGAACCGCCGAATGTCCGGGTGAGAACCCAACGAAAGGCCGTTGACCTTGCCCCGATAACAGGCCAGCGCCACCAGCTGAACCCGCAATGAGCTGGTCGCCAGACCTTTGCTTAAACCATCCTGTAAAAAATCTAGAATTATGGGCACGGCCACGGTGGCCGCTCATATCCAGCGCCGAGAACACCAATCCTCAAACACGCGCCAGACGCGGACATAGGCAAGGGAGGTAGAACGCTTTCGAGACGCAAGCAGCGTGGAAATCACCGCTGCCGAGTAACCCCGCTTACGCAAACGCGCCCGCTCAATGGCCAAACCGTAAGCGAGAACCGATCCACCTGCGGCATAAGGAGAGGACCCTGAATCAGGAGATCCGAAAGAGCCGGGAGACGCCAAGGACGACCGTCGAGGAGACGAATCAAGTCCACATACCATGGACGTCGGGGCCAATCGGGAGCTACGAGAAGAACTCTCCCCGGATGTCGCCCTATCTTCTGCACGACTCGACCTATGAGCGCCCACGGGGGAAACACATACAGAAGACCTTCCCCCGGCCAAACCTGCAGCAGCGCATCTATTCCCTCTGACATTCTTTCCCGTCTTCTGCTGTAAAAACGAAGAACCTTTGCGGAGAGAAAGGTCGCCATCAGATCCATCACCGG
The DNA here is from genome assembly GCA_033557465.1 of Ichthyophis bannanicus. Taxonomy (NCBI): domain Eukaryota; kingdom Metazoa; phylum Chordata; class Amphibia; order Gymnophiona; family Ichthyophiidae; genus Ichthyophis; species Ichthyophis bannanicus. The sequence goes on along the minus strand of CM066032.1, from coordinate 1,509,857,793 downwards.
TGTCCCCCAGCGCTGCACTACCTGAGCGAACACGTCGGGATGCAGCTGCCACTCTCCGGCATCCACTCGCACTCGGCTGAGATAAATCGGCTGTCACATTGTCCTTTCCGGCAATGTGAGCTGCCGAAATCGCCACCAATCGCGTCTCCACCCACGTGAACAGCTGATCCGCTTCCTCTTCCATGGGGGCGCTGCCCGTGCCGCCCTGCCGATTGATGTAGGCGACGGTCGCCGAGTTGTCGGAAAGAACTCGCACCGCACGACCCAGAACTAAGGACTGGAAAGCCTGAAGAGCGAGGAACACGGCCCGGAGCTCCAGACGATTGATTGACCATGAGGTTTCTGGAGGAGACCAGCGACCCTGCGCAAAGGCCCCCTGGCAATGAGCTCCCCACCCCCCCAGACTGGCATCCGTCAAAAGATGTATCCAATCGGGTTGTTCCAGCGGCATCCCGACCGCTAAGGATTGCGGAAGAATCCACCACTGGAGAGACTTGCGAACCGACAGAGGGCAAGGCAAACGTTTGCTGAGAGGATCCGCCTGATGCGACCAGCGCCGGAGTAGAGACCGTTGTAACGGGCGCATGTGCACCTTTGCCCACAGCACCGCTTCCAGGGTCGCCGCCATGGTACCTAAGACCCTCAGATAGTCCCAAGCCGGAGGGGCCGGAGTGGACCTGAACTTCCGAACGAGAACTCGCAAGGAGGTGGCCCGCCTGGCAGGGAGAAACACGTGACCCGAGCACGTATTGAAGCGCACGCCCAGGTACTCCAGGTTCTGAGAGGGTTCCAGATGACTCTTTCCGAAATTGATCACCCAACCCAGACTCTGCAGAAAAGATACCACTTTGCTCGTGACCTGAATGCTTTCCTCCGTGGACTTGGCCCGAATCAACAAGTCATCGAGATATGGATGAACCAAAATCCCTTCGCGCCTCAATGCCGCCGCCACGACCACCATAATCTTTGTAAAGGTCCGAGGCGCGGTCGCGAGACCGAAGGGAAGAGCCTGGAACTGGTAATGTCCCCACGGCAGCGCAAAGCGCAGGAACTTCTGGTGAGCCTGTAGAATGGGCACATGCAAGTACGCCTCGGTTAGATCTAGAGACGTCAAAAACTCCCCTTGGCGGACCGCGACGATCACCGACCGCAAGGTCTCCATGCGGAAATGCAGCACTCTCAGACAACGGTTGAGCGCCTTTAGATCCAAAATAGGGCGAAAAGTCCCCTCCTTTTTGGGAACCACGAAATAGATGGAATATCGACCCATACCGTAGTCGCGTTTGGGAACCTCGGTCACTGCCCCCAACTGCAACAATCGGTGCAGGGTGGAGGCTACTGCCGCCGCCTTGACCGCTCCCCGGCACGGCGACCGCACGAAGGAATCCCGAACGGAACAGGCAAACTCGAGAGCGTAACCGTGTTGAATGATATCGAGCACCCATTGGTCCGTGGTAATGAGGGTCTAAGCGGGGAGAAACTCCCGGAGGCGGCCGCCCACCGAAATATCCACCGCCGGGACCCGCCGTATCTCATTGCGGTTTCCTAGCCACGGAGGAGGCGGCCGCAGAGAAGCCTCGGCCGCCGCCTCAGTAGCCCCGAAACCCTTGTGGACGGGACTGGAAGCGGCCCCTTTGAAATCCTCCATAGCGGGAGGACCGAAACCGCCGAGAATCCCGAGGCTGTCCCCGAGGGTACGGAGTCGAACGAAGCGGCTTAGGCTTATCCTCGGGAAGCCGACCGGCCTTGGACTCCCCGAGATCCTTAACAAGCTTATCCAAATCATCCCCAAAGAGTAAGCCGCCCTTAAAGGGAAGCTTGCTAAGATGGGATTTAGAGGGACCATCCGCCGCCCAGTTCCGGAGCCACACAGAACGCCTGGCCGCCACTACCGAAGCCGTACTGTTGGCCAAGGCCCGAATTAAGTCGTAATGCAGATCTGCCAGATATGCTGCTCCGGATTCCAAACGATCCAGCTCCTTGACATCCGCCTCCTCCAACCGCGGGGAAAGGCGGAGACGCTGAGCCCAGCGCAAGCACGCCCGGGCCACCCAAGCGCCACACAGCGACGCCTGCAAGGAGATGGAATCAGCGTCAAACGTCTGCCGCAGCAGATTATCCACCTTCCGATCTTGGGCATCTTTCAATGCTGCACCACCCTCTACAGGGATGGTAGTCTTCTTAGTAACCGCCGAGACCACCGCGTCTACCCGCGGAACTCGAAAACGCTCCTTATCCTTATCTGTTAAGGGATAAAGTCTACTGAGAGTACGAACCCCCCTCAAGGCCGATTCCGGCCGGGTCCATTCGTCCGTAATCATCTTATCCACCACGCGATGCAAAGGAAAAACAACCTGCGACTGACGTTCCGCCTCAATAACCGGATCCTCGATCGCCACATCCGGAACTACCGGAGCCGCCATATTCAAAATTTGCAGCGACTCCGAAATGAGAGAAGGCAACTCCTCCCTGCGGAACACTCTGATGATCTTGGCTTGGTCCTCGGGCTCTGGAATTTCCCCTTCTTCCAGATCCTGAGGCTCCTCTGCAGGGTTCCAGACGTCCGCAGACTCCGGGGGCCATTCCCCCTCGGCGTCAGAGTCCGGCGCCGTCCTAGCCTGCTTTGCCACCGGCGGAGGAAGAGACGCTGCCGCGGCAGAATCTCGCTGGCCCTCCAGGGACGCCAAAGGTCCGGATGCCTGAAAGGTACCCTGCTGACGCAAGCAAAACGCTTGATGCAGCATTAAGACAAACTCGGGGGGAAAAGGACCCAAGAGCAGTTGAGGACCCCCCAGTCAGGGCCCCAGAGGGTCCCGCGACGCTCTCCGACCGTGGGTCGGCCACTACGGAGCGTGCTGCAACCGCCTCGTCTAATACGGGAGGCTCAGACACCTCTGCGGGCTCAAGCACCTCCATACGCTGCTCCATTAGAGCGGAGAGGGTGGCACAGCCCCGACACACTCCTAACACTGACACCGGCCCTCTGTGGGTACCACAAATTAGACAGAGGCCTCTGAGGCATTGGCCAAGCAGGAAAACCAAGGGGACCGCGCTGGAAGCACTACCGGCTCCCCCCCCCCCCCCCCAGAAATGCCCTGGAAGGAAAGGGAAGAATCAGCTCTAATAGAAAAATAAAATAAAATAAAAGAAGATATAAAAGAAATAAACCCCAAAAAAAACCTGAAAGGAAGGGTCACTAAGTCCCCCAATGGTAAAATGAAGCACTCACCACGTGCTAGCAAAAACTCCTCATGTGCTTGGCTGCCTGCAGTGTAAAACTGCAGTCAAAATGGCCGCCGAGGCAAAAACCCCTGAGGCTAAAAAGGGCGCCAAACAGAACTGCTTAAGAAATGCCTGCAAATGCCTGCCACAGGCTCTCTTCAACAAGAAAATACTTAAAAACCACTTACCCCGGCTCCAAAGGCACTCACCACGGGGAAACAGCTGATTGAAACTCAACAGGAAATCCCCAGCACAGCAGGGAATCCCGGAGCTACAGGCAAGTGAAGGGCTCGGCTCCGTAATGTCTGGGAGCAGAGAACTTCAGTACTAACAGAGACAGCCTGCTAATAATCTCCAGACCGCAACTTACAAGAAAGGGAGAGGAGAAAAAAGGAAAATAAAGGAAATGGAAAATAATGGCAAAGAAGCAGGGCTGCCACGGAGGAGAGACAGGAGGCTCCCTCAGGGCTGAGCACTGACCCCTCCTCCCTGCAGAAACTCTAAAATTTAAAGTAACAGGCACCCAAAGAAAGGGAAATTCTCCAATCCCCTAAATAACTATCTAGAAATAAAAGTAAGCAATAAAATGAAATGAAACTAAGCTCCTTATTTTTTTCTCACAGTGAGCCCCCACATCCAGGGCTCCACAAGTCCTCCTGCTGCAAGGAGACTGGTCACACTGGAAGTAGGAGGGCTGATGGTGCCAGGATATACCAGTGATGTCACGAATTTGGACATGCCAGTCTCCTAGCTGCAGGACGAGGTTGACTACCCAGACGTAGAGGACTGCACTGGAGGAACGCTAAGGAAGAAAAGGTTTTTGTTTTGTTTTTTGTATAAGAAAGAAAAGAAAAGACCGGCGGTACCGGTCTGACGTCGAAGAAGGCAGACGCGACACAGAAAAATAAAGAAAAAAATAAAGAATTCTTCTGCGGTGACAGGAACACGACCTGCTGGCTCCGCGGAAAAGAAGAACTGGAGAGAGGCGGTTGGGAAAGGCGGGAAGGCAGCGCGCAGGCGCTGTGGGATGCTCCCAAAAGATTCTTACTGGACGCTGGGGAGCATTCCCGCGCAGGCTCCGTCGGTACCGACGATACCCCATATGTGAAGACTCATGCCTGCTTGTTCCTGGAGATTGCATTACTGCTTGTTCGTAGAGATCAGACAGCTCAGGAGTCCCACTAGGGGATAAGAGTTAATGCATGAGCTCAGAGAGAGGGAAAAAATCCAGAACATCGGACACCCTCCAGAATGAACTCAGCTCTGGTTCAAGTTTTGCAAGCAAGCAAAGAGATATCCAGAGCCACCATCACATTCTGAATCAGCAAAAAAGACGTCCTTCCTGTGAAATAGGAAGCTCACAGATGGATTATCACCTTGCATGACAGGAAGCTCCCCTTCTTCCTCAGACTCACCTTAAGAGAAGGATTCCTTTTCATCATCCTAGACATCCTCTTGGGGAAATAAGGTTGAGCATCAAGAGGAACAGGCATGTGACGGGCTAGGTCTAATCCCCCTAACATTAGTGGAGGAGATCAGGGCCGGCCTGTCCATTGAGCAAGAATGTTTTTTGCACAGGGCCCCGCGTTTCAGGGGGCCCCGTGCAAAGAACATTCTGCTTTTTTAAAAATAAAATTTAAAAAAAAAAAAGCTGGCTGCTGCCGCTGCCACCGCAGCAGCGGCAGAATGGAGTGTCCCGCGGGGCCCCCTCTGCCCGGCTGAGCTCTCCCTACCCGGCTGAGCCCCTCTGCGCTGGCTTTCAGATACACGAAGGGAGAGTGTCTCCCTCGCATCTGTTAAGCCCCCAGGGGCTGATGGGAAGCAGGGGCTGATGGGAAATTTCCCATCTGCCTCTGCGGGCTTAACAGAGACGCGAGGGAGACACTCTCCCTTTGCGTATCTGAAAGCCGGCACAGAGGGGCTCAGCTGGGCCGGGAGAGCTCAGCCGGGCAGAGGGGGCCCCGCGGAACACTCCATTCTGCCGCTGCCGCAGCGGCAGCAGCAGCAGCAGCAGCCGCCAGCTTCTTTTTTTTTTTTTTAATTTTCCTTGAGCCGATGGGGGGAGGGGGGTTAGGACTGGTAATGGGCTATGGAGGGGTTAAGACTGGTAATGGGCTGTGGGCTGATGGGGGCTGTCTGGAAATGGGGTGATGGGGGTTAAGACTGGTAATGGGCTGTGGGCTGATGGGGGCTGTCTGGAAATGGGGTGATGGGGGGTTAGGACTGGTAATGAGCTATGGGGGGGGGGGTTAGGACTGATAATGGGCTGATGGGGAGGGGTTAGGACTGAGGTGGGCTGATGGGGTTAGGACTGGTAATGGGCTGTGGGCTGATGGGGGCTGTCTGGAAATGGGGTGATGGGGGTTAGGACTGGTAATGGGTGATGGGGGTTAGGACTGGTAATGGGCTATGGGGGGCTAGGACAGGAAATGGGCTGATGGGGTTAGGACTGGAAGTGGGCTGATGGGGGGGGTTAGGACTGGTAATGGGTTGGGGGGTTGCTAGGACTGGAAAAGGGCTGAGTGGAAGGGGAGGCTTGAACTGCAAATAGCTGATGGGGAGGGGGCTTGGAATGGAAATGGGCTGTGAGGGAAGGGAGCTAGGACTGAAAATGGGCTGATGGAGCAGCTAAGATAGGACTGGAAATGGGCTGTTGGGGGAGCTAAGATTGGAAATGGGCTGTGGTGGGGGCTTGAATTGAAATGGACTCATGGAGGGGCTAGAACTGGAAGTAGGCTCATGGGGGGGCTTGGACTGGAATTGGGCTGAGTGGAGGGGAGCTAGGATATGACTAGAAATGGGCTGATGGGGGCTAGGATTTGGAAATGAGCTGATGAAGGGACTCGGACTGGAAATGGATGGGGGAGCTAGGACTGGAAATGGGCTGATGGGGGGCTAGGACTGGAAATGGGCTGACGCAGGGACTAGAAGGGAGGGGGATGCTGGGTGGGGCTGGACCTAGAAGGGAGCTGATGTTGGGGGAGGATTAGAATGGGATGGGGCTGGAAGAGTAAAATGGAGAAGGGAAAAATATTGTGTGGGAGGGATGAAAAATCTACAATTGGCCAGGTATTGGGAGAGTAAGTGGGGATTGAGGATGGAGGAGTAAAATTTGTGTGGATGAAATAGGAATGAGGAAAGAGCAAAAGGAGAAAGATTAGTATGTTAAAGCAGATGTAGAGAGAGAGAATGGAAAAAAAACTAGGAGAGAAGAAAGGACAAATGGACAGCAGACGATGGAGAGTTAGCAGAAAACATGAAGAAACCAGAAGAAAGTGGCTGGAGCAACTGCAACTGAAAAAAAATGCACAAAAAGGTAGAAAGATCTCTCTTTATTTTGAATTTATTAACTGGAATATGAAAGCTCTGGGAAATGTGCAGCATTAACGTCTGCGCTTTGTTTGGTACAAGAGGAAATTAATTTATAGTTTTATTTCTACAGTGTTGTTGTACATTCCAAGTTTGACTTTTGGGGTTCCCAGTTTAATTATTGCCTTCCTGTTTCTAAATTGTGATTCCTTGTTTGGTGATGGTCTATGTTCTGCATGTGTAACTGAGATGAGGTATTCTGTTTATGTAATTCCTATTTGACATTGCCACTTCTTCTCTTTCCCCAGTATTCTCTGAAATGTATTGGTTTAATATTTGCAGTGTTGCCTTGATAGGGTATGGTGCTTTGTGAGTCCTGGTAATGCTGTCAGGATACGGCGGGTTTGCTATGGGTTCTAAATGGGCAGCGTTTGTAGTAGTTCCTAATGTGCCTGGCGGTTGGCACTGGATTATAGTAATGTAGAAATCTTTTAGTCTTTCTTTATCCATACACTCATTAAGAGACATGTTTACTAAAAGTTAGTGTATGGTAACATTATGCAAATAAGGCCACTTATGCAAATGAGGCCCCGCACCGAGTCTCCGCACATGGCCCCGCACCCCCCTTGGACCGCTCCTGGAGGAGATGCTTAATGGCCCTGGAAGCTCTGTAGCAGAGGTCTGCCCCCTGGCTTCCAAAGAGCAGGCCGCTAAGCAACTAGAATGGACTGAAAGGTGGCCCTGAGCAGCTTCAAAAGCTGCTGCTCAAAGCCAGTGGATAAAGGATCCAGTGGCCTCAAGAGGCCCAAGGGGAGGACTGCTAGCTAAAGCCTACGTCTTGCTCACTACCATCCCGCCCTGCAGAGAACATGCAGGAATTCAAAATGGCTGCAGGTGTCACACACGGGAAAACCATGAGAGAAGCTGTGGTGGCATACACATACATATCCATTCGCTCCATGACACACACACATCCACTCACCCCATCACACACACACATACACCCCCCCAACACACACACATCCACACCCCCAACACACACACATCCACTCCCCCATGAGACAAACATCTATCCCAACACACACACATCCACGCCCCCATAACAGACATACATCCACTCCCCATGACATACGCATATCCTTCCCCCATGACACACACCCCCAAATCCACTCTCACAATCACACACACACTTACCAAATGCCACACATACACATCCACTCACCCCATAACACACTCACATGCATCCACTCACGCCATGACACACCTGCTCCCCCCATGATACACACACACACACACACACATATCCACTCGCCCCATGAAACACACATCACCATGACACACACTAAACTCATGACAAACACACACATCCACATCCACTCACTCCATGATACACACAACCAAATCCATTACTGCATATTTCACACACACACATCCATCCACTCAACCCATCACACACACACACACACACACACACACTTCCACTCACTCTAGGACACACAGACATACACAAACATTCACTCACCCAATCACATGCACACACACTCTTTCATGACAAACACAAGCTCTCGCCATGACACACACACTAAGCTCATGACACACACACACACACACATCCACTCCCCCATGATACACACATACACATACTCCATGATACACGCAGCCACATCCATTACAGCGTAGTTACTCACAGGTGTTCTCCAGGGACAGCAGGAATCAGTCCTCACATATGGGTGACGTCAACGTCAACGGAGACCCCATGCGGAGCAAATCCCCAGCTTTCGAAGAAAGCCTTTGGGAATGCATCAGGCATGCGCGGTCCCCTTCCCAACCAAGGGTGCCATCTTGCTCAAATGACATAGCTAAAAAGACGGCAAAAAGAAAACATTTTTAATCAAGAACTGCAACTCCAGGGAAGGAGGGAGGGTCGTGAGGACTGATTCCTGCTGTCCCTGGAGAACACCTGTTACAGGTGAGTAACTACGCTTTCTCCAAGAACAAGCAGGAAGTCAGTCCTCACATATGGGACTCCCTAGCTATAGGCTACTGAGAACCCATAACTGAAAAGCGTAGTTACTCACCTGTAACAGGTGATCTCCGGGAACAGCAGGAATTTAGTCTTCACATATGGGTATCGTCGGTACTGACGGAGCCTGCACGGGAACGCTCCCCAGCGTCCAATAGGAACGCTTTTAGAAGCCTCCCTCAGCACATGCGCGTTGCCTTCCCACCTTTCCAACTGACCCTCTTCAGTTAAGTTTGTAGCTCAATGAAAGGACAGAGGGAGAGAGGAAAGAGACAGAGAGAGACAACTCTAGGGGAGGTGGGTGGGTTGTGAAGACTAAATTCCTGCTGTTCCCGGAGATCACCTGTTACAGGTGAGTAACTATGCTATCTCCAGGAACAAGCAGGAATGTAGTCTTCACATATGGGGACTCCCTAGCTGAAGATGCCAGGGAGATCGCCCCAGGAAGCTGCCACCTATAGTAAGGTGGGCCATGCTTCCTCCCATGGATCTCTGGCATCCCACCAGGGTTAGTGGCTAGGAGTTGAATTAGGTCTGAAAGAGATTTTGAAGAACAGCTTGGCCAAAGAAGGCCTCCCGACAGGAGGCTTTATCTAGGCAGTAGTGGGCTGTAAAGGTGTGTACCCCTGCTCGACAAATGTCATCAATAGAGACAGAGTGAAGGCTAGCCACAGAGGTTGCCATGGCTCTCACATTATGAGCTGTGACATGGCCATGAAGAAGAAGACTCTTACTCTCATAAGCAAAGGATATACATTGTGCAATCCATTTGGATAGAGTTCTCTTGGAGACTGGAAGTCCCAAATGACTAGAATCAAAACAATAAAAAGTTGAGAAGACTTTCTATGTTGCTGTGTTCTTTGTAGGTAAAAAGCCAAGGCTCTTTTACAATCCAAAGTATGAAGGTTCCTTTCTGCATTAGAGGCATGAGGCCTCGGAAAGAATACAGGAAGATAAATTGATTGATTTAAATGAAAGGCAAAACCACCTTTGGCATAAAGTGTGGATGAGTTCTGAGAACAACCTAGTGTAAGGAGAAACCTAGTGTAAGGAGGATCAGCCACTAAAGCTTGCAATTCACTAATGCGACGTGCAGAAGTGATTGCAATTAGGAAGATGACCTTCCAGGACAAGAGCTTTAGGGTTGTAGTGGCTAAAGGTTCAAAAGGCGGTTTCATGAGCTGCCCGAGAACTAGGTTTAAATCCCATGCTACCGGTGGTGGCTTGATGGGAGGCTTTGTTAATAGAAGAGCTCTCATAAATCTTGCTATGAGTGGATGAGAGAAAATTGGTTGCCCATTTAGAGACTTATAGGAAGATGGACTCTTACTGAATTGGTCTTTAGACCAGAATTTGATAAAATTAATTTTATTTATTTAACCAGTTTTGTATACCACCTTATCCTTCAATCAAAGTGGTTGACAAGACAACAAAGGACTTACATGTTGAGGGCATGGGAAGATCAAATAAAATACATTACAATATAAATACAGTACAAAACAGTAAATTATAATATTATCTCCTAGTGAAATTGGATATATAAGTTGATCAATTTAAGTTATTTGACCAAATGATTCTATGAATAAATAAGTCTTTAAAGATATGTGAAAGTCTTTGATGTCTTCCTGAGCTCTTAATTCTTCAGGAATAGAATTCCATACCTCTGGTGCCATGAAGGAAAATGCTCTTTTAAATAAATGAAGTAGATTCTCTAGTATCGATTCCAAAGGTATCATAAGGGGGTTTAACCCCTTCTGTGAACACCATATACTAAAACATTTCCACTTGAAGACGTAAGAACGTCATGTGGAAGGTTTTCTAGAAGCCTGAAGGACATCCTTTACCTTTTGGGAAAGGTTAAGATCCTGCAGGTCAAGGCTTTCAGCAACCAGGCCCTGAGATGCAGGGACTGGGGATTCGGGTGCCATAGCATCCCGTTCTCTTGGGAGAGAAAGTCTGGAGCACACCCTAACTCCAGAGGTGCAGTTTGAGAAAGATGTAGAAGCAAGGGATACCACGTTTGGCGTGGCTACCGTGGCGCTATGAGGATCATACGACCTCTGTCTCTCTGAAGCTTGAAGAGTGTTTTGGGGATGAGGGGAATGGGTGGGAAGGCATAGAGGAAGTCCTGACCTCAGTGAAGGAGGAAGGCGTCCCTTGCCTGGCAATTGTGAGCCGGAATTCTGGAACAGAACCGGGGAAGTTTGGCATTCAGTGGACTTGCAAAGAGGTCTATGTCTGGGGTTCCCCATATGTGAAATATCTTTATCACCTGGTCTAGGTGGAGAGACCATTCATGAGGCAGCAGTACTCGGCTGAGTTTGTCTGCCCAAAGGTTTTGAATGCCTGGAAGATATACCACGAGCAGGTGAATTTGATGCTCTTTGGCGAGGGCCCATAGTCGTAAAGCTTCATTGCTTAACGACAGAGAGCCTGTTCCGCCCTGCTTATTCACATAGAACATGGCTACTTGATTGTCCGTTTGGACTAGGACTGTCTTGTTGCTGAGCTGGGCATGGAATACTCAAAGAGCTAGATAGATTGCTCTGAGTTTTAGGAGGTTTATGTGAAGACAAGCCTCCTGTGGAGTCCAGGTACCCTGGGTGGAGAGATGGTGCAGGTGTTCTCCCCATCCCACCTGTGATGCATCTGTTGTTAGGGTGGCCTGGAATGGGGGTTGTTGGAAAGGAGACCGCACTAAAAGATTCTCCAGTGATTGCCACCATTGTAGGGACAAGATCAGTCATTGTGAGTTTGATATCTTGTCCGACAGACGTCCTGTGGCCTGTGTCCACTGTGTGGATAGGGTCCACTGGGCTGCTCGCATGTGGAGGCTAGCATAGGGAACTACATGAACTGTGGATGTCATATGTCCCGGTAATTGCAGCAGTTCGAGCAGTTAGGGAGGATTTTCCCGCTGCTTGAGAAGCTAGTTGCACTATGCAAAGACAGCGGGGCTGTGGGAGGAAAGCCCTTAACTGTCTGGTATCTAAACAAGCTCCTATGGGCTCCAGGGTCTGAGAAGGAACAAGTTGGGATTTTGGGAAGTTTATGACCAATCCCATGTACTGGAGAATTTGCATTGTGCGAGACAGTGCAGAGCTGGCTTCTGGAATAGTGGGGGCTTGAATGAGCCAGTTGTCCAAGTAAGGGAAGACGAATATCCCTAGGGTTCGCAGGAATGCAGCTACTACTGCCATGCATTTCGTGAATACTCTTGGTGCCAAAGCCAGACCAAAAGGAAGAACCCTGTATTGGAGGTGTTTTCTCTTGAAAAGGAATCATAAGAATTTCCTGTGATCTGGATGGATCAGAATATGAGTATATGCATCCTTTAGAACTAGAGAGCAAAGTCAATCCTGACTTTGAAGGTATGGCAGAAGAGTTCCCAGAGAAATCATTTTGAACTTTTCTTGGAACAGATATTTGTTCAATTCTCTGAGGTCCAGAATGGATCTGTGTCCTCCTGTTTTCTTTGGAATAAGAAAATAGGGGGAGTAGAACCCTGTACCCTGTTGGAGAATGAGTACTTCCTCTATTGCTTCCTGAGCAAGGAGTTTTGAGACCTCTTGATCCGGTAGATTGTTTGGAGAGGTTTGGGAATTGAACTGTCTTAAGATTGTAGGAGGGGGCATGCTGTGAAAATGAAGCTTGTATCCCTCCCCTACAATGGACAGAGTCCAATTTTCTGCTGTTATTTGGTGCCATCTGTTAAAAAAATGACACAACCTGCCTGGAATGTTTAGGAGTTCTGGACCCTTCAGAGGCAGGAAAGCTAAGCTCTCTAGGAAGGAGTCAAAGCCCTTGAGGGGGAGCTGAGCCGAGCCTGTGGAGCTGGTTGAGCTCTCGGGCCTTCTGGCTTCTTTTGTTGTCTGGATTGTTGCTGTCGTCCCTTTTGGGCAACTTGACCCTGAGCTTGCCCTTGCTGGGTATAGGATGGATAAAACTTCCTCTTTTTGCTGAAAAAGGTTTTTTTATAGGGTTTCTTTTTGGCTGGAGTGGCTGTAGATTTTGACAATCTGTCTAAAGTGAGATTGTCAGTATCTATCTCATTAGCCTTTTCCTGCCAATTCTTACCAAAGAGGTTTTCTCCTGTGCAAGGAATGTTTCCTAATTTGTCCTGTACCCAAGTCTCCAAGTCTGATGCCTGAAGCCAGGCAATCTGCCGTGCACCAATGGCAATAGCAGAAGTTCTGCTGATGCATTCAAAGCAGTCAAAGGCTGCACGATTTACAAACTTCGAAATGTCTTGAGCATGCTTGACAAGAGTAAGGAAGTCTTGTCATTTTTCATCAGGGAGAAGGGGGCTCAAAAGCTCCAAGTCTTCTGTGACTTCTTTGAGGAACATTCCCATATATAAAATATGAGCTGATCCTAGCTGAAAGCATGGAAGCCTGAAATGTTCGATGCCCAAAGGCGTCAAGAGTCCTGCATTCACAACCTGAAGGACTGGATGCATGTCTTTTTGCACTTTTCATCCTACACATGGCTGATTCCACTACCATTGAATGGTGTGGCAGCTGAGTCTTTTGAAAACCAGGACATGGTGGAACTCAATACATGGTATCGAGTCTCCTAGAATGAGGAGATGTGGTTAGAGGTGTTTCCCACATTCTGAGCATCAAAGCATGAAGAATTTCATGAATGGGCAGGGTAGCTGCCTCTTTGGGAGCCTTAGGATATTGGAGTATTTCCTATTCCTTTGCTCTAGGTTCTTTTTCAGGAGCTACTGTGATTGATAGGCCTCAGGCCACATCACGAATAAAATCCTGAAAAGACATGTCCTCAGGAGGAGACATTCTGCATTGAATAGAAGAGGAGTCTTCCGGAAGAAGTACTCTGGTACCGACTGAGTTATCCGAGTCATCAGAATCGTAAGATTCGAAGCATCTCTGATCCCGATGTTCATGCAAAGCACGGTATCGGTATCGATCAAAGTTGGCACCGAGTTGGTCCGGTACCGATCTGTCGATGCCCGAAAAAGTCGGCATGGGCAGAATTCCTGTCGGTGCCGGTATCGGTGCTGGTACCAGCATCGGTACCGGTGCCCGTTGAACCGTCGGTAGCGGTGTCAACAGTACTGCAGCTGTAAGGAGAGCTGCAAGACTGCATTTGATAGCGAGGAATCTCTGGTCTATCGACGCTGCCGATGCCTGGGAGTCGGTACCGGTAGAAGCGGCTGGAACCCCTGAGCATAGCACCAGCAGTTCTGCCGAGGTCGAGGCCTCAAGAACATCCTGGAGCCCCGTTAGTGCTTTGGAGGCCAAAGCCTCCTGCCGGGGCTGTTTTGCCAGTATAGTTTCCTCAAGGGTAATGCCAATGGCTTCTCGATGCTTAGGAGATCTACCCTTTGAGGACCGGCTCTTATGTTTAGTTACCTGAGATCCATGGGAGGAAGACGAGGCTCTGGAAGATGTCGATGCAATGGACATCGCATCTGAAGAAAAGAGGGTACCGAGCTTTGCAGCCCGGTTCTGTCTTCCCCTTTTAGTCACCCCCACACAAGAGGAACACTCCAATGGAGAATTGTCAGAGCCTAAACATTTGAGACACCAGTCATGGGTGTCGGTGACGGAAATGGTACCGCCACACTTAGTACATTTTTTTTTTTTTAAACCACTAGCTGTTTTTCCATTTTTCAGGAAAAATGGGGCCTAATGCCCAAAACGGCGCCTAGAACCAAAAAGAAAATGTTTCTGAAAAGAAACACTTCAGAAGTTTTTTTGTTTTTTTTTTGTTTTTTTTTTGTTTTGTTTTTTTAAAGAAAAGAGAACCGGCGGTACCGCTAGGCATCGAGCTGAGGCAGGCCCGACAAGAAAAACAGATTAAAGAAGAAATTTTCTGCAGTGGCAGGGTATGTGACCTGTCGGCTTCGCAGAAAACGAAGAACTGAAGAGGGACAGTTGGAAAGGCGGGAAGGCAGCACGCATGTGCTGAGGGATGCTCCCAAAAGCGTTCCTATTGGACGCTGGCGAGCGTTCCCGCGCAGGCTCTGTTGGTACCGACGATACCCATATGTGAAGACTACATTCCTGCTTGATGGAGATAACAGGCTCCCTCTAGAAAAGCCGCAGCAGCCTTGATAGGAGTTCACCTGAGAACGTAACACCAAAAGGTCAGAGGGTAGGAGTTGCCTAAACCTCGAACAGATTACGGAGTACAGCCTGGCCGAAAGCACTGGGACTCCCTATCAAGGCAGTAATGGGCTGCAAAGGTCTGGCTTGAAGACCAGGTTGCAGCCCAGCAGATGTCTGCCAGCAGCACAGAGCGGAAGTGAGCCACTGATGCAGCTTTAGCCCTGACCCGGTGGGCCGTGATTCGACCCTGCAACAGGAGATCGGCCGCCCTGTATGCCCAGGCGATGCAATCCGCCACCCAGGTGGACAGCATACGCTTGGAGACAGGCATTCTCAGCTTACTGGGGTCATAAGAGACGAAGAGCTGAGGGGCTCTTTGATGTCCCCACGTACGCTCCAAGTAAAAGGCCAATGCCCTTTTACAGTCCAGGGTATGCAGAACTGCTTCTGCCCGACTGGCATGGGGCCTGGGAAAGAAGGTTGGAAGCACCACCTCCTGGTTGAGGTGGAAAGAGGAGACCACTTTTGGCAAGAACTTGGGGTGTGTACGAAGTACCACCCTGTTCCTATAGAACCATGTGAACGGTCTATTGGACACCAGAGCTTGCAGCTCACTCACTCGTCTAGCTGACGTGAGTGCTACCAAGAAAAGAGTCTTCCAAGAAAGGAAGCGCAGATGGCAAGTAGCCATCAGCTCAAAAGGTGGGTGAGTAAGCTGCTGCAAAACCACATTTAGATCCCATTCGGTCACACAAATCTACTCCTCCACACACTCATCCACTCCCCCATAACACACATACATCCACTCTTCCATCACACACCCAAACATTCCCATGCCATCACACACACACACATATATATACTGTGATGGAGAAGGTCCCTCTGACCCCTTAGAGAGAGATAAAACACAGGATCCAGCTTCAGGCTGGGAAAGAAAACAAATGCACATGGCTCCTGGTTTCCCAGGAGGGAACACACGGAGCAAGAGTATTGATGACATGGGCGCTTTTATTGGAATCCCCAACGCGTTTCGGCAAGTTGCCTTCCTCAGGGGGTTATAAAAACTTGCAAACATAAAATAAATACAATATATTAAAAACAATATATACAAAATTTATCAAAGAAACATAAAAGTGGTAATGATATTGATAATAGTTATGATAATAAAAACCACCAAATTAGAGCTGACCGGGCATGGTGAGAACAGGGATGATAATAATGATAATAATGACATGTCTAAATCTTATAATGTTCAAGATAAATAAATAAATAAATGAATAATTAAAAAATGATAAAATGATAAATAGCTAAAAGATATATGGTCTTGCTGTTGTGTGTGTGCTGAGTGAGTACGACCATGAGTCTTGTTTTACTTTACCCAGCTTTCTTTTAAATGGATTAGATTATATAGTTCATCTAATCAATTACAGGTTTTATTTCTGTTTTTGCCCTGCGATGTTCATAATATTGTTTTAATATGTTCGTGTACCACAATTATACATGTTTTACATGTCCTTATCAGTATGTTTTAATTATCTTATATTTACGTTTGTTTAGTGATTATACTATAATGTTAATAGAATTGATTATTAACCTATTTGTATATATGTTTCTAATTATTTATTATTTTACCATATATCTTTTAGCTATTTATCATTTTATCATTTTTTAATTTTTTATTTATTTATTTATCTTGAACATTATAAGATTTAGACATGTCATTATTATCATTATTATCATCCCTGTTCTCACCATGCCCGGTCAGCTCTAATTTGGTTGTTATTATTGTTTTTATTATTATCATAACTATTATCAATATCATTACCATTTTTATGTTTCTTTGATAAATTTTGTATATATTGTTTTTAATATATTGTATTTATTTTATGTTTGCAAGTTTTTATAACCCCCTGAGGAAGGCAACTTGCCGAAACGCGTTGGGGATTCCAATAAAAGCGCCCGTGTCATCAATACTCTTGCTCCGTGTGTTTCCTGCTTGGTTCTGCAAGAGCAGCTGCTCTTTTTGTGCCTGACCTTGGTGTTGAGCCATGTTTTCCCCCTGGAGGGATGTCCTCAGCTTCAAAGAAGATGAACTTAAATCTCTATTACCTGAAGATCCTTTCTTCACTGAAGATGAAGCGACTCCAGATTTGGAAGAAGAGTGGGGGAATCTTATACGTATGACACAGCGCTATATTAGAGAGGAGTTACACACTGCATCCTTGTTAGAATATTGTCGTAAGAAAATTATTCCTAGAGGACTCCAAGTACAAAAAGCTCCGGGCATGTTTAGAAATGATAACAATTTTATGACAGATTGGATTAAGATTCTCAACAAATGTTCCTTAGATTTAAAGATTTTAATTATTAACACATCTAGGCGTAGGGCAGAAGTTTTAAAATCTTTAATTGATTCTTCAGTAGACAAATTGAAAAAAAGAGGATTCTCAATTTGAGTCTGAAAAAAAGTAGTTTGATAAAAATACCATGGAATACAGGAAGGAGATTAAAGACATGAAAATCAATAAATTCAAACGAGATGAGGAAGATTACAAATTGAACACGGTTTATTACTGGACCCACGATGGCACTGATTTTAAGAATAGACAAAGGAATACCTCATATAGGAGGCCTCCCTTTTCTCCAAGGTCTCAACCTAGGAATCATTCTAGGAATCAGGATAGATCTAGAGGAAGGTCTCCCTCCATTTCACCCAGACAAGAGAGAAGCCATAAGAGGAGCAGGCGTCACTTGGGTGATGTTACGATTGATCCCTCAGGCTCACTTTTCTCAGAAGCCCCCCAGCCTGCCCGTCGGCAGCCCCCCAGCCCCCGGCGGGGTTTTCAGATGGACAACTTATGGAAGGGAGGGGGACGGGACCATTTTCAACACCACAAATCACGAGCCGAACACAGAGATCTCCAGCCATACCCACAACGAGGGAGGGGGAGAGGATGCGGATTAATGACAAAGAGACGCCTGGATTGGGACCTATAAGCGGCATCATTAATCTTTCGGATCACTCCCTTACCAATACAGAGTTGCGTGTTTTGGAAAAAGGTTTGTCCTTCGTCCCGACTAAAAAACATGACAAGTTCACTACCCGAGTGGAATTATTTAAATTCTTTCGGAAATTCAGAATTATGATTACTTTCATAATGTACAGGTAACATACCTGATCCCTCAGTTATTAAGAAATCCTCATCCTGGATACCTCCATCCAATGTTAATCCACTGCTCATAGCATATGAGAAGGTGGTATTATCTAAAGTTGATCAGCTATACCATAAGAAGAGCAGAGTTTATTACAATTTTACAAAGGAGGAGAAATCCGCTATTCAGGACCTTCGTGGTAATAATTCCATCATAATCAAGCCAGCAGACAAGGGCGGAGCGTTAGTTATACAGAACCGTGCATCATATGTTACTGAGGTCTTACATCAACTTAATGATACTCAATTTTATCAAAAAATCTATGATGATCCCACGCACACCATACAACAACGGATAGACACACTTCTCTACATAGGACAGGAAGCAGGTTACTTAACACCTAAAGAGAAAGCTTTCTTAACAGTTTCGCATCCTATCATTCCCACAATATATATGATCCCCAAGATTCATAAGTCCTTACAAAATCCACCAGGACGTCCGATAGTTTCCGCTCTTGGGTCACTTCTTGAACCTATTTCTAAATTCCTCGATGTTTACCTGAGACCCTTTGTCATTAACATTGACTCATATGTTCAAGATTCCACGCATATCATCAATATCTTACATGATTTCCCACATTATCACAATCAATTATTGTTAGTAATCTTAGACATCAACTCCCTGTATACCAATATTCCCCAAAAAGCGGCTTTGGATGTTCTAGCAGATACTCTCATTCAGAGACCAAAACCCATCCGTACACCCACATTTTTTTTGACACAGCTGGCAACCATAGCAATGACTGAGAACTATTTTGCTTTTAAGGGCATTTTTTATAAACAGATCAAGGGGGTGGCCATGGGGTCTTCCATGGCCCCAGATGTCGCCAATTTATACGTGGCAGATTTTGAAAGTAAGTATCTAAAAACACATCCATTTCAATCTAACATCCGTCTCTGGAGGAGGTATATTGATGATATCCTGGTAATATGGGAGGGCACTGAACAAATGCTTTTAGACTTTTTTTTTGAGTGGCTTAACTCATTAGACTCTAACCTTCAATTTGATGGTACATTTAGCAATAAAGCACAGTTACTTACCTGTAACAGGTGATCTCTGGGAACAGCAGGAATTAGTCCTCACATATGGGTACGTCAGAACCGACGGAGCCTGCGCGGGAAAGCTCCCCAGCTTCCCAGAAAGGAAGCTTTTGGGGCCTCCCCACAGCGCATGCGCACTGCCTTCCCGCCTTCCTGACCAACTCTCTTCAGTTCGAGTTTAAAGCTGAGACAATAGAGAGAGGAAAGGAAAGAGAGAGAGAGATACAACTCCTAGGGGAGGTGGGTGGGTTGTGAGGACTAATTCCTGCTGTTCCCAGAGATCACCTGTTACAGGTAAGTAACTGTGCTATCTCCAGGAACAAGCAGGACTGAGTCCTCACATATGGGGACTCCCTAGCTAAGATGCCGGGGAGATCCCCCCCCCCCCCAAGGGTTCCTCATCTTCCTATGGATCTCAGGCATCCATTCAGGAAAGGTGGGCAGGAGTTGTTTAAGAATGGAACAGGTGTCTGAGGACAGCCTGACCAAACAAGGCATCCCGGCGGGAGTCCTTGTCCAAGCAGTAATGGGCTGTGAAGGTATGAACCGAGGCCCAGGTGGCTGCTCGACAGATCTGATCAATGGATACAGAATGAAGATGAGCCATAGAAGTGGTGACATGGCCCTCCAGAGAAAGGTTCTTACTCTGGTAAGCAAAAGAAATACACTGAGCAATCCAATTGGACAGTGTTCTTTTTGAGACTGGAAGTCCTAAATGAGAAGGATCAAAAGCAACAAAAAGTTGAGAAGACTTTCGATGTTGCTGTGTCCTGTGGAGGTAAAAGGCAAGAGCTCTTTTACAGTCTAGAGCAGCGATGGCGAACCTATGGCACGCGTGCCAGCTGTGGCACGCGAAGGCCTTGCAGCTGGCACGCGGGAAGGTCCGCAATCGAAAAACAACCCTGTCTGCTGCCGTTGTCGGGGCCGCCGCGGCAGAATCGAGCGTGCCGCGGGGCCCCCCTGTACCCGGCAGATCCTGCCCTCCCCGTAGCAGCTCTCTCTTTGGAGCTACAGTCAGACGCGCCGGCTTGCAGAGCGCGAAGGGAAGAGTTTCCCTTTCGCGACTCTGTTAAGCCCGCGGGGGCTGATGGGACTTCCCATCAGCCCCGCGGGCTTAACAGAGCAGCGAGGGAACTCTTCCCTCGCGCTCTGCAAGCCGGCGCGTCTGACTGCAGCTCCAAAGAGAGAGCTGCAACGGGGAGCACCGGCTCTGCCGGGTGGGTACAGGGGGGCCCCGCGGCACGCTCGATTCTGCCGCGGCGGCCCCGACAACGGCAGCAGACAGGGTTGTTTTTTTTATTAATTTTCCCTGGGCTGGGCTGGGCTGGGCTGGGGGGGGTGGGGGTTAGGAGTGGTGATGGGCTGGGCTGGGCTGGGCTGGGGGGGGGTTAGGAGTTGTGATGTGCTGGGCTGGGGTGTGTAGTAGTGGTGATGGGCTGGGCTGGGCTGGGCTGGGCTGGGGGGGGTTAAGAGTAGTGATGGGCTGGGCTGGGCTGGGCTGGGGGGTGTTAGGAGTAGTGATGGGCTGGGGTGGGGTGGGGGGAGTTAGGAGTGGTGATGGGCACTGGGCTGGGGAGGGGGTTAGGAGTGGTGATGGACACTGGGCTGGCTGGGGGGTTAGGAGTGGTGATGGGCGCTGGGCTGGGGGGGGTAGGAGTGGTGATGGGCGCTGGGGGGTTAGGAGTGGTGATTGGCTGGGCTGGGCTGGGGGGTGTTAGGAGTAGTGATGGGCTGGGTGGGGGGTTAGGAGTGGTGATGGGCACTGGGCTGGGGGGGTTAGGAGTGGTGATGGACACTGGGCTGGCTGGGGTGGTTAGGAGGGGTGAGGTGCGCTGGGCTGGGTGGGTAGGAGTGGTGATGGGCGCTGGGTGGGGGGTTAGGGGTGGGGATGGGCACGGGGCGGGGGGGGTAGGAGTGGTGATAGGCGCTGGGGGGGCTTAAACTAAAAAGTGAGGGATGGGGGATTAGGACTGGGAGTGGGCTGATGGGGAGGTTAGGACTGGAAATGGGCTGGTGGGATTAGGACTGGGAGTGGGCTATGGGGGGCTAGGACTGGTAATGGGTTGGGGGATTGCTAGGACTGGAAATGGGCTGAGTGGAAGGGGGCTTGAACTGCAAATAGCTGTTGGGGATGGGGCTTGGAATGGAAATGGGCTGAGGGGAAGTGGGGGGCTTGAACTGCAAATAGCTGATGGGGACGGGGCTTGGAATGGAAATGGGCTGAGGGGACGTGGGGGGCTTGAAGAAGGGAATGGATGCTGGGTGAGACTGGAACTAGAAGGGAGCTGATGTTGGGGGAGGATTAGAATGGGATGGGGCTGGGAGAGTAAAATGGAGAGGGGAAAAATATTTTGTGTAGGAGGGATGAAAAATCTACAATTGGCCAGGTATTGGGAGAGTAATTGGGGATTGAGGATGGAGGGGTAAAATTTGTGTGGATGAAATAGGAATGAGGAAAGAGCAAAAGGAGAAAGATTAGTATGTTAAAGCAGATGTAGAGAGAGAGAGAATGGAAAAAAAACTAGAAGAGAGAAGAAGGACAAATGGACAGCAGACGATGGAGAGTTAGCAGAAAACATGAAGAAACCAGAAGAAAATGGCTGGACCAATTGCAACTGAAAAAAAATGCACAAAAGGTAGAACGATATCTCTTTATTTTGAATTTATTAACTGGAATATGTCAGCTCTGGGAAATGTGCATCATTAACATCTGCGCTTTGTTTGGTACAAGAGGAAATTCCTATTTGACGTTGCCACTTGTTCTCTTTCCCCAGTATTCACTGAAATGTATTGGTTTAATATTTGCAGTGTTGCCTTTTGATAGGTAGGGTATGGTGCTTTGTGAGTCCTGGTAATGCTGTCAGGATACGGCGGGTTTGCTATGGGTTCTAAATGGGCAGCGTTTGTAGTAGTTCCTAATGTGCCTGGCGGTTGGCACTGGATTATAGTAATGTAGAAATCTTTTAGTCTTTCTTTATCCATACACTCATTAAGAGACATGTTTACTAAAAGTTAGTGTATGGTAACATTATGCAGATATTTATGCAAATAAGACCACTTATGCAAATGACGTGCTGGCACTTTGAGGAAATTCTTTGGTTTTGTGCGGCAGTTTGGGCACTCGGGCTCAAAAAGGTTAGCCATCACTGGTCTAGAGTATGAAGGTTCCGCTCTGCATTGGATGGATGAGGAGCTGGAAAAAAGACAGGTAAATATACCTCTTGATTAAGATGAAAAGGTGAGACCACTTTAGGCATAAAGTGGGGATTTGTCCTAAGGACTACCTTATCATGATGGAACCTTGTATAAGGTGGATTAGCCACTAAAGCCTGCAGTTCACTGATGCGGCGAGCAGAAGTGATTGCAATAAGGAAAATGACTTTCCAGGAAAGGAATTTCAAGGAGGTAGTGGCTAAGGGTTCAAAGGGTGGCTTCATAAGCTGACCAAGAACCACGTTTAAGTCCCATGCCACCGGAGGAGGCCGAATGGGAGGCTTAGTTAAAGTTAGACCTCTCATGAATCTTGCAATAAGAGGATGAGAGGAAACAGATTGTCCATTGATAGGCTGAAGAGATGCTGCAATAGCACTCAAATGGACCCTTACAGAATTGGTTTTAAGTCCTGCATTGGAAAGATGCAGGAGATATTAGAGTAAAGAATTTAAAGGTAGTGTTAGAGGGTTAAGACCCTTTTCAGCACACCAGATGGAAAATCTTTTCCATTTAAAAGCATAAGAACGCCTGGTGGAAGGTTTCCTAGATGCATGGAGGATATCCTGCACTTGTTGAGAAAGATTGAAGTCTAGGCCTTCAGTAACCAAGCTCTGAGGTGAAGGGATTTGGGGTTTGGGTGCCACAAAGTCCCCTCCTCTTGAGACAGAAGGTCTGGAGCAGCTCCCAGATCCAGGGAGGGTGCCTGGGAGAGATGCAGAAGTAGAGGGTACCACACTTGGCGTGGCCAGCGTGGAGCTAAGAGGATCATAGATCCTTGATCCCTCTGAAGTTTGAATAGAGTCTTGGGAATCAAGGGAATGGGTGGAAAGGCATATAGGAAGGCCTGACCCCAATGAAGGAGGAAGGCATCCTTGGCCTGAGCTCCCTGACACAGAATCCTGGAACAGAACCGGGGAAGTTTGGCATTGTACGGACATGCAAAGAGGTCTATTCCTGAAAGATTCTGAGTACCTGATCCATGTGCAGGGACCATTCGTGTGGAAGCAGAACTCGACTGAGTCTGTCTGCCCAAGAGTTTTGGATTCCTGGGAGGTACACTGCCAGGAGATGGATCTGAAGCTCTCTGGCGAAGGCCCACAGTTTTAGAGCTTCGTTGCAAAGCGACAGAGAGCCAGTCCCTCCCTGTTTGTTTATGTAGAACATGGCTACTTGATTGTCGGTATGAACAAGGACTGTCATGTTGATGAGGAGGGTATGAAAGACCTTGAGAGCAAGGAAAATTGCTCGCAGCTCCAAAAGGTTGATATGAAGGGTGGTCTCCTGTGGAGACCAAGTGCCCTGAGTGGAGAGGTTTTGGAGATGAGCTCCCCAACCTGCTTGGGAGGCATCTGTAGTGAGAGTTGCTTGGGGTAACAAAGGTTGGAAGGGGGCCCCCAACAACAGATTTTGAGTGGATATCCACCATTGGAGAGACAAAAAAAAGACGTTTTGAGGTTGCTATTTGGTCTGAGAGAGCTCCTGATGCTTGTGTCCACTGGGTGGACAGAGTCCATTGAGTTGCTCTCATATGTAGGCGTGCATAAGGCACCACATGAACTGTGGATGCCATGTGGCCTAGCAGTTGTAGCATCCCTGGCCGTCAAGTGGCTTTTGGACTGAACTTGAGAGGCCAAGTGCACTAGACGGTGGCAACGGGCCTGAGGAAGATAGGCCCTTGCAGTGGTGGTATCTAGCCAGGCCCCTATGAATTCTAGGGACCGAGTAGGGGTGAGTTGAGACTTTGGCAGATTGATGACAAGTCCCAGATACTGCAGTATGCGTCTGGTGTGGTCCAGGGAAGTCTGAGCCTCGGACTGAGATGGAGCTCGGATGAGCCAGTCGTCCAGGTATGGGAAGACAAAGATTCCCAGAGTGCATAGAAATGCAGCTACTATTGCCATGCATTTGGTAAATACCCTTGGAGCAGAGGCTAGACCGAAGGGAAGGACTCTGTATTGGAAATGTTTTCCCTGGAACAGAAACCGTAGGAATTTTCTGTGGGATGGATGGATGAGTATATGTGTACACGCATCCTTGAGATCTAGAGAACAAAGCCAGTCCCGACTCTGTAGGTATGGAAGGAGAGTGCCTAGAGAAAGCATCTTGAATTTCTCCTTGTATAGGAATTTGTTCAATTCTCTGAGATCCAGAATGGGTCTGTACCCTCCTGTTTTCTTGGGAATGAGAAAATAAGGGGAGTAAAAACCTGACCCTTGTTGAGGAAGAGGAACCTCTTCTATTGCCTTTTGGGCAAGAAGAGTGGTCACCTCCTGGCCCAACAGGTACAGGAGAGAAGGGGGAGAATTGAATTGTCTCACCATGAAATGGGGAGGAAGGCTGGAGAAATGTAGTTTGTAGCCCTCTTTGATGATAGAGAGGGTCCACGGTTCTGATGTGATTTGTTCCCATCTGGGAGCAAAATGAGTTAACCTTCCTGGAATGGTGAGAGGTTCTGGTTGTTGCAGAGCCAGAAAGGTTAAGTTCTCTAGAATCAAGTCAAAAACCCTGAGGGGGTTGGGACTGCTGGATTGTAGCAGCCCCTGTAGACTTTGTTCTGGCCTGTTTAGTTTGCTGACGCTTAGGAGCAAAGCGAACTTGGGAAGATTGCTGGCCAGTATTTGTGGAAAATCTGGTCTTTTTATAGAAAGGTTTCTTAAAAGGTTTTTTCTTGGCAGGGGTAGAGGTAGACTTAGAAAGTCTATCTAATGCAGCATTCTCTGCATCCATTTGAGTGGCTTTGATTTGCCACTCCCTGCCAAACAGATTTTCACCTGTACAGGGCAGATTGCCCAAGCCTTCTTGTACCCAGGGTTCCAAATCAGAGGCCTGGAGCCAAGCCAGTCTGCGAGCAGCTATGGCAATGCCAGAGGCTCTGCTTGCCCCCTCAAAAGAGTCAAAGGCTGCTCTGTTGGAGAACTTTGAAACATCTTGAGTTTGCTTTAGCAAAAGAAGGAACTCCTCTTGCTTATCCTCTGGGATAAAGGGGAGAAACTGATGTATCTTTAATGCAATCTCTTTCAAAAACATGCCCATATAGAGGCTGTATGAATTGATTCTGGCAATAAGCATGCTAGCTTGGAAGATTTTTCTCCCAAAAGCATCCAGAGTCCTACATTCTCTTCCTGGAGGGGTAGAAGAGTGCCTTTTGGTACTCTTTATCTTTTTCATAGCAGACTTCACCACAATAGAGTGGTGAGGAAGCTGAGTCTTTTGAAAACCAGGAGAAGGAGGAACCCGATACATGATGTCGAGAATGTGGAGATAGGGTGAGAGGAGCCTCCCACAAGTCCATCATATGTTCTTGAAGAATTTCATGTATGGGTAAGGTGGCTGCCTCTTTGGGAACCTTAGAGTATCCTAAAATATCCAATTTTTTTGCTCTAGGTTCCTTTTCAGAGGATACAGATATGGAAAGTCCTTTAGCTACTTCAATGATGAAGTCTTGAAAGGACAAATCCTCTGGAGGAGACATTCTCCTTTTTGGAGAAGAGGGCTCCTCAGGAAGAGTAAAAGAGACGTCAGCAGAATCATCTGATGTATCAGAATCTTCAGAGGATTCAAAGTATCGCCTATTTGCTTCCAGAGATCGATACGCGTACCGATCGGTATCAACAATCGGGCGTACCGGGAATCGGAGCGGTATCGAGGAAATCTCCAGAACCGGAGACCGGAACCGGCATGCTACTGGAAGTAGATGCTCTGGGTACCGGTATCGGTTGCGGTACCGGAATCGGAGTCGGAACCGATTGTTGCGGTACCGATGGCGTTGCAGCATTAATGAAAGCCAGTAAGGCCTGCTGCATGGATTGTACCGTAGTACCCATAGTCGCCACAACTTCCTGGATGTCGGTACCGGTGTTAGCCGGTACCCCAGAGCAGTCTAACAGGAGATCGGTCGAGGCCGTGCCATCGATGTCTACCTGTAACCCAATAGGAGCAGCTTTGGAAGCCGGAGCTTCCTGCCGGGGTTGTTTGGCTGGGGCAGGGTCCTCAGAGTCAAATGCAAGGGCCTCTCGCTGCTTAGAGGGAGATTTGCCTTTTGAGGACTTGCCTGAAGAATGTTTGGTTACCTGAGATCCGTCAGGAGAAGAAGACCTGGAGGATGTTGATGCTGGAGTATCGGTAGAAAACAGCATATGAAACTTAGCTGCTCTGTTCTGTAAGCCCCTTTTGGACATCAGAGAGCAGGATGGACAATCCGGAATGGAATGGTCAGGCCCCAAACATTTAAGACACCACTCATGGGTATCTGTGACTGAAATAGTACCGGTACACTTGGTGCATTTTTTAAAACCAGAAGCTGGTTTTTCCATGAGGGAGACCTGAGAAGGCCTAGAGGCCTCACAGAAAAAATACACCAAGTGAAGAAAAAGTAATTATTATTATTTTTTTTTTTTAAATAAACGAAAAAAGACCGGCTGTACCGGTCCAGAATCGGGGAAGGCAGACACGCAGTCAAAGAAACAAATTAAAATAACAATTTCTTCAGCAGTGACAGGAACACGACCTGCTGGCTCCGCGGAAAAAGAAGAACTGAAGAGAGTTGGTCAGGAAGGCGGGAAGGCAGCGCGCATGCGCTGTGGGAGGCCCCAAAAGCTTCCTTTCTGGGAAGCTGGGGAGCTTTCCCGCGCAGGCTCCGTTGGTTCCGACGTACCCATATGTGAGGACTCATTCCTGCTTGTTCCTGGAGATCCAGATATCATATTTGGATGTTAAAATAAAAAAAGGTGAAACAGGATTCCTCACGGAACTTTATCGGAAACCTACGGACAGAAACACATTGTTACAGTACAATAGCTTCCACAATGCGTCCCTGAAAAATAACTTGCCAATAAGTCAATTCCTCAGAGTCAGGAGACTCTGTACCATGGAAGAAGATTTCAAGAAACATGCAATAGATATGCAACATAGGATTTCAACAGCGCGGCTATCCTAAACGTTATATTAGGGAGGCTTACCATAGGGCGCGCACCACAGATAGGGCATCACTGTTACATAAAAAGGAACGTGCAAAACAAGATAGAATTGTATGTTCTTTGACCTTTACCAATTATACAAAAGATATAACCAACATCCTAAGGCAACAGTGGGATCTACTTTCACCTCTATTACCCTTTGTAAACAAGAGTGTCATGGTGGCACACAAACGAAACCCAAACCTGTCTGATTTGTTAGTATCATCTGCCCTTCCGCTGCGTAAACCAACTCCGACATTAAGGGGTCATTTTAAGTGCGGCGGGTGTTCAGTCTGCACTCATGTCTTTACAACCAAAGAGGTATTTACTCATCCTGTCACATCATAAAATATATTTACAGTCTTTTTCTAACTGCAAAACGGAGCACGTCATCTAAGTAATAATATGTCCCTGTAATCTACTTTATATAGGGAAGACCAAAAGACAGGTGCGTACTAGAATAGTGGAACACAGGAGTTGTATTCATAGAGGAACACCTGATAAGCCCCTGGTAGCTCATTGGAAAGAAAAGAACCATACCATTAGTGATTTAAAATATTCAGTGCTGAAAGTAGTAACGCCAAATTGGAGAGGAGGAGATATCGATAAAGTATTACTAAAATTGGAACGGTACATTTTTGAATTAGACAGTTTGGAGCCCAAGGGGTTAAATCAGGAATTCGATCTCTGTTTTTTTGTAATTATGTTTTTTGTGATTATATATTTTTTGTAATTATGGTTGTCTCAAATATTTCCCCTTCAAGACCACCTAATTAGTTGGTTCTACACATCATGTGGTTATCATCCAATTTTCATTTTCAGTTTATTGCTTACCAAATAGTCTGCTTGGCAACCACTCCATACCACTGGTTTGACTTTATATTTAACTCTTAGGTTAGATTTCTTTGTAACATGGTTTATACATTGTGTCCAATATCCACACACATGGCCTCTGTGAAGGCAGCTTTGCCTTGTGATTCTTGCCACGCCCCCTTTTTTGGGCACGAGTTTCAGCGTCTTGAAATTCTCAAGTCTCAATCTTAGCTGAGCATTTGCAAATTTTCTCGGAGTTAGTGCAGTTCTCACACTCGCTCTTTTTGGTAAGCATCCATTTTCTTTGGTTCAGTCTGTCTTTTTCAAAGCACTTGATTTAAGTACATTTCGGTAAAACCTCCTTTTTACCTGTCTCACTATCACTTCGTTTTTTATATTGTACAATTGCCTTAAGAAATTGTAGATACCCACCATGTCTTTGAAATAGCGACAAAAAAATTTTTCCTGGACCCTTTGAGTTACCACGTTTGCCTGGAAATGTGGGGATTTAATGTTTGTAAACAGCCTTATCGCAAATCCTCATTGGTTCAGATGGGGATTTGCAAGAATAATTTGTTTATCACAGTAGGCTCTATGTCTTCATTTTATCCGCACGGTTTTTTAACATAGGGGATGTGGACCCGTTCTTCACAGGTCTCTTGCACTGAAGGGCTCGCTATATCTTTTTTCATGAACACAGTACATTCTTTAAAATTAGGAGAGGTCATCTTTTTTCACTGTTTTTTATCATTGTTATTCTCCCTTGCTAGCTACATTGGATTTTACTGTATCGTCATTTCAACGCTGCAATCCTGGTTGTAGGATCGTGACTATTATACAAAAGATTCAACTCGGGGCTGTGAGTAGCATCTTAAGTAATTATTCATGAGTAATCAATCTGGGAGGTTGGTTTTTCAGCTAAGCAGCAAGTATTTTGAGTTCTAGTTTCACTTATTCCTCAACCCTGTTCGTTTTAGTGTATTAATCACGGTGTCAGCACACTATTTCTATATATTTTACAGTACACATACTGACTCTAATCCCATCGGGACTTCAATATTATGGCAGCAGTTAGTTTTTTACGCTCCACAGTCGCTGTGTTCCCGCCCTTTTTTACGGCTTTCTAAGTCTGCATTGGGATTGATCTTCTCCTCATTCTTAGTTTAATCTATTGTATTTTCATCTGGGATTTCCACAGTTGACGCTCTGGCCATCTGCCCCTCTCAATTTTATCAGTTGAAGACTTGCTGTTGTGTGCGCGCTGAGTGAGTACGACCATGAGTCTTGTTTTACTTTACACAGCTTTCTTTTAAATGGATTAGATTATATAGTTCATCTAATCAATTACAGGTTTTATTTCTGCTTTTGCCCTGCGATGTTCATAATATTGTTTTAATATGTTCGTGTACCACAATTATTATACATGTTTTACATGTCCTTATCAGTATGTTTTAATTACACAGGTACACTACCAAAAAACTGCCTCCAGTTTTGCAACTGATTCCTATAGATTTTGGGGTGCTGAATCCAGGAAAAATAGCCAAAATGATCCATCACGTCACGTTTTCTTGCAAAATTAGATTTCTTACCCATATAAGGAATGTTCACATAATTTCTTTTTAGCCGACTGCAGTTTATTTTCTTGGCCCAAAATAGAGGTTGTAATGGTTAACTAACTAGAAACACTCCCTTCATGATATTTTAGAGTGTTTTGTATTCATTTTATACATTAACAGGACAATTGGGAGGCGGGGGGCTAAATCCAGTACTCGCGCTGGCGCATGTTCTTTCCTGTTCGCCTCGCCTCGTTCGCTCGCTCAAACACAGTGGTTGCGACATGAACGTTCCTGTCAAATTTCAGTTTCTTGCAAATTCATTATTACCTTTTGTTTGCTCAGTCGTAATCCAGCTTTATTCCGAAGTGGTTCACTACAGTTGTAGTTTGCAGTGCTGTGTATTTGTGATGGCTCACAGAGCCAGAGGTTGCATCAACTCTCCGGACAGTTTTTGTTTTATTTGTGGGGAATATACCGTGAAAAAGCGGCAGAGGAACATTTCTGCATTTATTAAAAAAGCATATTTTGCCTATTTCGGTTTGAAGTTAGGCGATCAAGACAAACCGTGGGCTCCTCACAAAGTGTGCAAGACATGTGAGGAAGATCTACGCTTATGGATGAAAGGTAAAAAACAAGCATTTTGTTTCGGAATACCTATGATGTGGCGTGAACAAAGAGACCACAGCAGTGACTGCTATTTTTGCTCTTGCATTGTGAAGGGATACAACTTAAAAAATAAGAACGTAATAAGTTACCCCAACCTTCCTCAGCAATTAGGCCTATGCCTCATAGCAACGAAGTACCTGTGCCTGAACCACCAAAATCTTTGGATCATATTTGTGTGGACGGTTCTGATCATGATGAGACTCATCAGATGGCTTTTCCCGATGAGTCCAGTACTTCCGAGTTTGAAACCGAACCAGATCCGAAACCTGAACTTTTCTCTCAAGCTGAATTGAATGATTTAGTCCGGGATTTAGGACTCCCAAAAGATGCTGCCCAACTGCTAGGTTCTCGGCTTAAACAGAAAAATCTATTGTCACCAGGAACAACTTTTTATTGGTACCGCAACCGCGAGGCACAATTTTTGAAGTATTTCAGCAAAGAGGAAGATTTGGTATTTTGCAACGATATATACGGAGTGATGGAAAAGTTTAAACTCAAGTATGATCCTGCTGAATGGCGGCTGTTCATTGATTCGTCAAAAGACAGCATAAAAGGTGTTCTTCTTCATAATGGCAACACATTCGCTTCAGTTCCTATTGCTCACTCTGTTATTCTCCAAGAAAAATACGAGAATTTGGCCCTGATTCTTCAGAAGATTCGTTATGATGAGCATAAGTGGATGATTTGTGGAGACTTTAAAATTCTATCCATGCTATTAGGGCAGCAATCCAGTTTCACCAAATATCCCTGCTTCCTTTGCTTGTGGGATAGCCGGGCCCGCGACCTACACTGGGGGAAAAAAGACTGGCCAATTCGGGAGTATTTGAGACCCGGTGAGAAAAATGTTCTTCATGAGAGCTTGGTACCTCGTGATAAAATTCTATTACCACCTCTCCACATTAAGTTGGGTCTCATTAAGCAATTCATCAAGTCCCTTCCAAAAGATGGTGAGTGCTTTCGGTACCTTTGCTCAAAGTTCCCCCGACTTTCTGAAGCAAAGCTAAAGGAAGGAGTGTTTGTTGGCCCTGATATAAGGAAACTCATTTCAGATGGAGCATTCGCTGAAACGATGTCTGAGAAGGAAAAAGAAGCCTGGGATTCCTTCAAGGATGTTGTTCTCAAATTCTTGGGGAACAGGCGGGATGAGAACTATAAGGATATTGTTGCCAGGATGCTCAATGCCTTCAAAGAACAAGGCTGTAACATGAGCCTGAAAGTCCATTTCTTGCACTCCCATGTGAACTACTTTCCCGAAAACTTGGGGGCGTACAGTGAAGAACAAGGTGAAAGGTTTCACCAGGACATCAAGGACGCAGAGAGAAGGTACCAAGGAAGATGGAACACCACTATGATGGCTGATTTCTGCTGGTTGCTGCTGCAGGAAACCCCAGATGAAAAATACACCAAGCAGCGCACCAAGAGAAGCATTCGGGGGAAGAAGAAACGGGCCCACCAGGAGATTGGTTGACCCAAGAATGACTTTAAAATCTAAACTGTGTTGACAAATATCGTGTTTTTACTAAACTTTGAAATAAAAATTTGCTAATTACCACCACAGTGTCGGATCTCATTTATTAGAATTTTATTTTCACACCATCGGGTGTTTGTCTTCATGTATTGCAATGGTGCGGTTTGCGTTTTCTATTCTTACATACATACCTGTACAACATTTCTTGCACATTTCTTTGCTTTGCTTTGTGTCTAACCTCGCTCTTATATGCTCAATGTTTGTGCACATGTATGTGGCTGTTTAAGTGCAGACAATTTTGCTACCATCACAGTGTGTTTTGTTGACATTTCTATATTCTTATGTGCTGCATTGTTACATTTTTATTTATTCTTATTTGAATATCTAATAAACAATTAGTATAAAGAATTCATCCAAGAAACTTTTATCTCGATCGCACTCAATCTGAAACGTTCACCTCAAACTGCTAACCCAATGTAGCAAAAATCTGTACGTGATGGAGCAAATTGGTTACCAGATTTGGATTCAGCGCACCAAAAAACGTAAAAATCAATCGAAACATTAGAGGCAGTTTAAAAAAAATTTTTTTTAGTGTACCTGTGTTATCTTATATTTACGTTTGTTTAGTGATTATACTATAATGTTAATAGAATTGATTATTAACCTATTTGTATATATGTTTCTAATTATTTATTATTTTACCATATATCTTTTGGCTATTTATCATTTTATCATTTTTTAATTATTTATTTATTTATTTATTTATCTTGAACATTATAAGATTTAGACATGTCATTATTATCATCCCTGTTCTCACCATGACCGGTCAGCTCTAATTTGGTTGTTATTATTGTTTTTATTATTATCATAACTATTATCAATATCATTACCATTTTTATGTTTCTTTGATAAATTTTGTATATATTGTTTTTAATATATTGTATTTATTTTATGTTTGCAAGTTTTTATAACCCCCTGAGGAAGGCAACTTGCCGAAACGCGTTGGGGATTCCAATAAAAGCGCCCGTGTCATCAATACTCTTGCTCCGTGTGTTTCCTGCTTGGTTCTGCAAGAGCAGCTGCTCTTTTTGTGCCTGTCCTGGTTTCCCAGGCAACCATAAACAGAGCAGGTCAGAAGAAGGGAAAACACGCCCCTGCTGTTGTTCAGTGCAGCAGTCACGAGTTAAGCCAGAACACCTGTTGGTGGGAGGAGCCAGGGTAAACCCAGGAAACCAGAGATTTAAGGGAAGCTCATTAGGAGAAGAGAGGAGGCAGTTGGGAAGAAGGCAGCTGGGAAGGACGCAGCTGGGAGGAGCACAGTCGGTAGCTCAGAGAAGAGCTCAGCCAAGAGCATGGCTGAGAACACAGCTCTTAGAACCGTCACGAGAAACAGAGGATTGCCTTAGGAATGAAGACTCAGAGGAATCTATGGTAATTGAGGATTCTCTGATCTTTGACTCAGAAGAGGAATTCAGCAGAGGAAACAAGCAGGGAGTTGGTGCCAAGGAGCCAGGTACAAGTAACCCGGGTTTGGTGCTGGGAGTAAAAGGCAACCAAAAAGGAAACGTACTGGGAAGGCAGACTTGTATGCACAGAGAAACTCCAAGGCTCACGTTTGCAGCTGATCCTAGAGGACAAAAGGAAACTCTCATAAGGAAGCCAAGAGGTAGGATAAGTGACCGGTATAAACAGAAAGCTGTCTAAGTGCTCTGATCTTAACCCAGAAGGGTGGGGCTCCACATGCTGGGAATACTGTGGCAATTCACAACCGTGTATATCAAAAGGCTGTGAGGAAAAGTGCAATGCTGAAAAGATAGATGTGTGTTTGGAAACACCCTGTAGCAACTTGCAAACATTTCCAGCTGGGGTTCAGGTTGAACCAATGGACACTGAACTACCTTTAGAATGTCAGCCTAGTGAACCAGTGGACTGTACGATATCTGTATCTGAGAAGATAAGTCCTGTGAAATAGAATTAAGCTGTGCAGAGAAAGAGAGAGTGCTGCAGATAGAAGCTGACCAGAAAAGCACAAAAGGGTTTTGAAAGAGAAAAGTGTTTTTCATTTGGATTGCAGTGATGCTGAGATAAGAAGCTTGAATTTCTCTTATATAATTTAGTGCCAGAAGTGTATGGCCAATGTTCCTTTTGTTCTACATGTGAAACCACTTGGGAAGGGAAATTAAAAATCCTGTTTTGCCTGAAACACTCGAGTCCACAACTCTCTTTATTTGGATAGTGAAAACTTCAACTCCCAGAAGGCAGTGCTTTTCCCAAGCACCAGTAACTTCCTGAATAGAGAATCAGGCCGTCCATCTCCACAAGCTCAGGCTGTGGAGGTAACAGCGACATCACAATACCCATACCATCACACACACATACACACATACACTCCCCCATCACACACACACACACACACACACATCCACTCCATCACACACCCAAACATTCCCATGCCATCATCACACACACACACTCCCCCACACATACATCCACTCTCCCATCACAAACTCACACAAATCTACTCCTCCACACACTCATCCACTACCCCATGACACACCACATCCACTTCATCACACACACATACATACCCATGCCATCACACACACATCTACTCCATCACAAACATATCCACTCCCCCTTCACACACACACACGCCCCATCACACACACATACACACATCCCCACCCCCCATCAAACACATCCCCTCCCTCATCATACACACACACACACTCCCATCACATACACACACATTCCATCACACACACATCCACTCC
The DNA here is from genome assembly GCA_033557465.1 of Ichthyophis bannanicus. NCBI lineage: Eukaryota > Metazoa > Chordata > Amphibia > Gymnophiona > Ichthyophiidae > Ichthyophis > Ichthyophis bannanicus. Next base: position 1,509,823,464 of record CM066032.1, on the reverse strand, counting down.
CCCATAACACATACAGATCAACTCCCGCATCACATGCACACAATCCACACCTTCACACACACACACAAATCATCCCCCTCCACATATATTCCACCATCAGACACAGATACACAATCCACTCCCTCACACACATTCCCCAATCACAAACACATCCAGTCTCCACATGACACACACACACACACACACACTCCCCCAATAATACACATACACAGGCTCCAACACACACATCCACACCCGCATCACACACATACATCTACTCCATCACAAAAATCCACTCCCCCACGCACACACACATCCAATCCCCCATCACACACACACACACACCCCTACTCTCCCGTCACACACACATCCATCACACACACAAACACGAAAAAAGAGACACACATACACTCTATCAAGCACACATTTACATACGAACTCCCATCTCTCACACACACACACACACACACACATCCACTCCTCCATCATACACACATAGCGTATTTTCTCACCTGTAACAGGTGTTCTCCGGGGCAGCAGGAATCAGTCCTCACAAATGGGTGACGTCGACAAAGCCCGCGTGGAGAGCACAGTTACTTACCTGTAACAGGTGATCTCTGGGAACAGCAGGAATAAGTCTTCACATATGGGTACGTCGGTACCGACAGAGTCTGCGCGGGAACGCTTCCCAGCGTCCAATCAAAGAGCTTTTGGAAGCATCCCACCACGTGCTGCCTTCCCACCTTTCCCAACTGCCTCTCCTCAGTTAAGTTTTAAAGCTGAGACAAAGAGAGAGAGAGGAAAGGAAATATAGATAGAGAAACAACTCCTGGAGAGGTGGGTGGGTTGTGAAGACTTATTCCTGCTGTTCCCAGAGATCACCTGTTACAGGTAAGTAACTGTGCTATCTCCAGGAACAAGCAGAAATGAGTCTTCACATATGGGGACTCCCAAGCTGAGATGCCTGGAGTCCCAGCATGTCATAGGTTGGAACATGCTATCCCCCACAACACCAGGCATCCTGAGGATGGAGGGAAGGAGTTGAAGAGAGAAAGGTGCTGTGGAACAGTTAACCTAGCATAGGATTGCAGACAAGGAGTCCATGTGTGGATGATAATTGTCAATGATATTGCAAAGAAAAAAATATTGCAATATGGACCTCCCCTAACAGGACTTCAGAGAAGTATGGAGGTTCATGGGATCTACTGGGGAACCCAGTAGAGGAACCTCGAGAAGGACCTCACTGTAAGTGGAGGTAGTAACCCTGTAGGAAAAGCAATGGAGGTCAGAATCCTGAAAGGTAACAGGTAACCTCAGTAGGAAAAACTGGGGTAGTACAAAAATGGTGGGCGTTCAGCGGAAGGCTTTATGATAAAAGCCGAACTCTTTTGCAGCAGAGTGGCTCACTCTTAGGAACAAAAAGAGAGAGGCTAACCGATTTGGACAAACAGGCCCAGTCCTTGTGGGGAGAAAGGGTATGGGAACCCCTTGTATCCCAAAAGAAAGGACAACGCCGGAGGCGTTAGAGCCTGTGATTAGCTGAAGATCCGCAATGTCTCTCCTATCTGAGGTCAGCTGGGAGAGATATTGGAACATGGAGAGCTTCAGGGGTACCTAACCTTAAGGTTATGGTAGGTGTTAACCACCACGAAAGTGGTTGTGAGTGTAGGACCCTAAAACATGCTGGATAGCATAAGTATGGGTAAAGCCCATCTGTCAGAATCATATAGCTATATGAGCCTTGACAGACAGATACATATAGATATAGATATAGACATAAAACCTATAGATATATGAGAATATATCTATAGTGAGATATGAAGGGCATAAAACACACACAAATGATAGACATCTGTAAGATGTGTGCTATAGGTATGAATATATAGGCCTCTATATGGAAGTCTGCAAAGAAGCAGACAGATATGCCTACAAAAAGGTATTCACATCGGAAAATGTGGAGAGGAAAGATTCATCTAAACAAGAAGGTGGAACCTACTTGAGAAGATATATAGAGAATCAATTCCCACTGGTTATGGCTACAGGGATGCTAGGTAGTAGAATAACCAGGATGGTTACATGAAAAGCAGAGGATGATATCAGTCTGCGGCCAGCAAGTCCAGAGTATTCTAGAACTCTAGCATGGTAAGTGAACAGAAGACGGATAGGAATGAGATACCATGCTGACCTGTTTAAGGGCAAAAAGGTATCATGCGTTCTTACCATGAGGACGAGCTGAAGGAGAAAACATATTCCCTATTGGAAATACTATGGACCAAAGCAGGGAATTAGCAACTCCTTAAGCTTTCACGTAAGAGGAGGCCTATGTCCTTTATATTAAAAAGGAGAACTTTTCTAGTCATGGGAGACATGACTGAAAAAGCCTTTTTCAACCATCTAGTATAGCTGTTGGAGAAAAAGCCTCCCCATGCTCTCTAGCAAGGGCCCATAGTGGAGAGCTTCTCTGTAGAATTGCAGAGAGCATGATGCAGGAGAATGAGGAGATAGAACTGGCTGCAGGAGAGCCAGTACCTATGTCAACTATGCTGCCAAACCCAGGGGAATGGAGATGGCAGAAAGAGAAGACAATCCAACAAGCTTGTAGTGAAAAAATTCCCAAGACAGATGACAGCACTGACTTGGAGCCACTACTAAGACCAGAGAGAATGTTAGTGGAGGACAAATCTGGTTGCTGGTGGACAAGAACCAGTGGTCCAAACATTAAGGCTCCTGCATTGGCAGCTGCTAGCCAGACATCAAAAGAATGGTACTGTTTAAAAACAGAAAGAACAGACAAAACAAGAGTAGAAAACTCTGGACATGTCTGATGAACTGCTTCAAAGATTGAAAAAAAAGAGGAGTCAACTCAGGGAAGAGAACTCCGCACTGGAAAAGTAAGAAAACTAGAGAGGCTGAAGAAAAAGCCCTCCAGTGAAGCAATACCGCCCTTACAGAGGAAAAAACCTGGTAAGAGGGTAAAGAGAATGGAGCTGAAGAAAACTTACAAAGTAGTACGTTTATAGAAAGGAAAAAAAGACATGCTGGCACAGGAAACTATCATTTGATAGTGGATAGACCTCTTTCCCTAGCAGGAAAAGAGGAGAACCCTGTGACCTAGAAGCATGAACATCCTGACAGCTCATATAACATAGAAAGAATGGATGTCTTTCGGGAAGAAATCCATGTTTAGGATTTAGAATGACAGCAGTGGATTGCCTCTATTGAGAAGAAGCAACTGCAGATTCTAATCCCAAGAGTCACAAGCATCTGATGGATTGATCAGAAACCCTGTGGTTGCTGGGTTTGCTGAGCCTGGTGAGAGGTTGAACTCTGCAGACCAGGACGATGCTTCCCCTGTTTGGGAACATCTGTATGATGGACAGATGATGCATAAAACCTTCTTCTCCTATGGGAAGAAAGTTTGGCAAGACATTTCCTACCTACTGGGACAGAAGAAGGTGCAGAACAGCCCCTAGGAACAGGTAAGTCAGTGGAGAACTGAGTAACCTGACGTAAAGACTCCTTGTTGAAAAGATTGTCTCCAGTGCAAGGAGTATGTCCCAGTCTGTGCTGTGCCCATTTGTCCAAGTCTGAAGCTTGGAGCCAGGCTCTACGTCGTGCCCCTATAGTTATAGCAGAAGTCCTGCTAACAGACTCAAAAGAGTCTAGGGAAGCACGAGTAAGAAACCAAGAGATATTCTGGAGATGCTTGAGCAGTGAAGAATAGTGTGCACTCTTGGACTCTGGAAGGGAAGGAGTCAAAAGATGTAATTGCTTTGTGACCTCCTCAAGAAATAGACTCATATAGAAAATATATGAGAGAATTCTTGCAGAAAGCATAGATGTCTGGAAGGTTTGACGTCCAAAGGCATCAAGTGTCTTAGACTCACGACCTGGCGGATAAGAAGAGTACTTTTTCTTGCTCTTTACCCGCCTCATTGCTGATTCCACAACTATGGAATGATGAGGAAGTTGAGTCTTTTGAAACCCTGGAGAGGGGAGCACCTGATATAAGAGATCAGTTGCTCTGGAAGGTGGGGGTATACCCTTAAAAGGTGTTTCCCACATTCCTAGAAGGAGATCCTGCAAGGAATTATGCAAAGGAAGCATTATGTTCTCCTTTGCTTTGGTAGAAAGAGAGTCCTGTGCAGGATCATAGTTTAATAATAATAGTTTAATAATGTTTCTGTTATATTGTAATACATTAATCTGTTCCATTCAATTCATGTTATAATGTAATATAGTTTATAATGTTCTATGTATCTGTTTTGACTTTTGTTGTAATGTAAACCGTTGCTGATCCTTGGAAGCAGCGGTATATAAAAGCTGTTCAAATAAATAAATAAATAAAATCATGTCCTGGGATAGGAATGACAAGAGATCTTGCTATATCCAGGAGGAAACTCTGAAAAGAGGGTTCCCCAACAGGAATTTCCCTTGGACAGGTTAGATCTGAAGAACTAGCCTGAGCAGCGACAGAGCTATGCAGATATATAGGAATAGAAGATCCTGCACAGTGCAGTGTGGAATGCTTTTATTTATTTATTTATTTACAGTTTCTTTTATACCGCGCTATTCGTCGTCAGTGCGGTTTACAATGAACATAAAAACTACACGTCTCAAATAATTGATCTGTGCTTACAATGAACAGGACAATAAACTTGGTATACATTAAACAGGTTTCATGAACAGTGAAACAGAGAACGTGAGAACTATGTACAAAGCAACTAAATGCAGCTATATGTAGAGCTACATGCTTAAAGGATGGCCGCCGGTACTGGCTGTCAGGAGCAGCGACCGTCATTACCACATTGTCCATGCCAGGTATCGACTCCAAGCTTGGCATAGAAGAGAGCGATCCTGTTGAAAAAAGCATGGTAGGAGTTGGCCACGAGGCTACTGTGGATACCGGTAGCAATGCCAATACCGGTACCGATGTCAGAGTCGAGCCCGACAAAGACATCGGAGCAGTCATCGGTGACAGTTCAATCGGTACCGAGGTAACCGAAAACCTCCAGGTGCTATCCTCGGTACCGAGCCACCGGTATCGATCAGTGTCGGTACCAAAGTGTATTGGTACCGAGTTTTCCAGACTAGAGAGCGATTCTAAACTCGGCATCGACAAGCGAAGCATGGAAGGCACAGACCGTAAGGGTAATGAGGACATCGGTACCGACTTCGGTACCGTGTCTGATACCGGTGAATGAAGGTCAGCTAGTGGCAACTCAATCAGCCTCGGGGGAACCGAGAGTTGCGGATCCGAATCATCGGAACCGAGCCTTCGGTACCACCGAGAGCCAGTACCAAGGCGAGTCGGTACCCAGTCCTCCAGACTGGAGAGCGATTCCAGACTCGGCATCGAAGGAAGCGAGGCTATCGATGCACGTCTGGAGGGTACCGACGTCGGTGGTAGTATCGGTGCTGGTACCGATAATGGAAAGTCAGTCTGGAGTGTATCCACCAGTCCCGAAGGCACCGAGGACGCCAGATGACCATCCCTGGTGAGGAGTGTTTCATCCAACACCAGTGCCGATGTTGGGGTATCGGTACCGCTCGAAGCGGATGCCACCACCGAACACGGCTCAGGTATGTTCTGTGAGGGGTGAACCCCAGGAACAACCTGAAACCCCTTATACGCTTTGGAGACCGAAGACTCCCGCCGGGGTTTTGAAGTCAGTGGGCCCTCGAGGGCAAGGCCGGAGCCGTCTACATGCTGTGCATGAGACCTACCACTCGAGGGCTGGCTAGTCTTAACAGACTGTGGGTTACCTGATCCTGTGTAGAAGAAGGGGACGGTGCCCCGAAGCTGGAGGGAAACCGTGTATCGAGGGAACCTCGATATTGAAGACCTCTTCTCACCAAACTTTTGTCAGGACCCAAGCAGGTTAGACACCGACTTCGAGGGTCTAAAAATAAAGTTGTACCGCCACAGTTTGAACATTTCTTGGAGAAAGTGGCTGGCGGTTCCATGAAGGAAAAAGAAGAAAAAATATTCCTTGAACAAGGAAGATTTTACAAGAAAAGAAAATAAAACACCGGCGGTACTGGTGGCGTCGGGAGACAGCCGCGACCACAAGAAAACTAAAGAAATAAAACAAGAATTTTCTGCGGTGACAGGAGGACGTCCTGTCGGCTCCGCGGAAAAATGAAAACTGAGGAGAGGCAGTTGGGAAAGGCGGGAAGGCAGCAGGCAGGCGTGGTGGGATGCTTCCAAAAGCTCTTTGATTGGACGCTGGGAAGCGTTCCTGTGCAGACTCCGTCGGTACCAACGTACCCATATGTGAAGACTCATTCCTGCTTGTTCCTGGAGATAAAGCCTTTGGGAGTTGCTACCACGCATGCGTGGTCCCCTTCTCGCCCAAAGGAGTCATCTTGCTCAGTCAAATGACATAGCTAAAGATGGCAAAAAAAAAAAAGAAAAAACAGTAAATGTAGGAGGACTGCAACTTCAAGGGGAGGAGGGAGGGTTGTGAAGACTGATTCCTGCTGTCCCCAGAGAACACCTGTTACATGTGAGTAACTACGCTTTCTCCGGGAACAAGCAGAAAGTCAGTCCACACATATGGGATTCCCCAGCTAAAGGTTACCATGAATCCATAGCCAAAAAAGGCTCCCTCATCGAGAGCTGCAAGCAGCCACAATGAAAACCTCTGCGTCCAAGGAATTAGCACTCCGATAGCCTGAACACAGAAGTGTCAGAGGGCAGGAGTTGCCTAGACCTCAAAAAGGTTACGGAGTACAGCCTGGCCAAAGGCAGTAATGGGCTGTGAAGGTTTGAACTGAAGACCAGGTGGCGTCCCGGCAGATGTCTGCCAGAGGAACGGAGCACAGATGAGCCACTGAGGTTGCCATGGCCCTGACCTTGTGAGCCATGACACGGCCCTCCAAAGGAAGCTTCGCCTCCTCAAAGGCCCAGGCGATACAATCCACCACCCATGTGGACAGCATATACTTGGTCACTGCATGCCCCAGCTTACTGGGGTCGTAGGAAACAAAAAGCTGAGATGCTTTCCGGTGGCCTTGCGTGCATTGAATGTAGAAAGGTAAGGTCCTCCTATAGTCTATGGTATGGAAGGCAGCCTCAGCGCGACCGGCATGCGGTCTGGGAAAGAAGGTAGGGAGGACCACCTCCTGGTTGAGGTGGAATGAGGACACCACCTTCGGAAGAAGCTTGGGGTGTGTGCGAAGCACCACCCTATTCTTGTAGAACCTGGTATAAGACCTCTCCGCCACAAGGGCCTGGAGCTCGTTCACCCTTCGGGTGGAAGTGAGAGCGACAAGGAACACCACCTTCCAGGAGAGATAGCGGAGATGGCATGTAGCCTTCGGTTCGAAAGGCAGTAGGGTGAGCCGCCCCAACACTACATTGAGATACCATTCGGCTGCTGGGGGGCAGACCGGGGACTTAGATAGGAGTAGGCCCTTAAGGAACTGGGACACCATTAGGTGAGCCAAGAGAGGCTTCCCATCCACTGGATGGTGGTTCGCCGCTAGGGCACTGAGATGTACCCTGACGGAGTTGGACTTGCGTCCCGTGTTGAAGAGGTAGAGAAAGTATTGCAACACCATAACCACCAGGCAGGAAAAGGGGTAGAGCACAAACCTGTGCCACTTAAAGGCATAAACACGTCTGGTAGATGTTCTGCATGAAGCCAGCAGAAAATCCTCCACTTCCTTCGGAAGTAGGAGCGGAGCTAGTGACACCCTCTCAGCAGCCATGCCGTCAGCGAAAGGGAGCTGGGGTTGGGGTGCAGGAGAGAGCTCCCCTCCTGAGAGAGAAGCCATGGGTCTGTCCCCAAGGGGGTGGGCGTCTCCACCGCCAACTGCAGAAGGAGTGGGAGCCACGGTTGCCGAGGTCACCGTGGGGCTATCAGAATGACTGAAGCTCTGTCACGAAGAATCTTGAACAAGGTCTTGGCTATCAGAGGCATACAGAAGACCCCCGGACCATGAAATTAGAAAGGCATCAGCAGCCACCCTGGCAGGGTGTGGTTGCCGGGAACAGAAGTGGGGCAACTGATGGTTGTCCGGGCTGACGAAAAGGTCCATCATCGGTTCCCCCCAGATCTGGAAGAGCCCGCAGGCCACCTTCGGATTCAGCTGCCACTCGTGCGGCTGGAGCAGTCTGCTGAATCTGTCGGCCAGCCAACTGTCCTGGCCTGGCAGGTACACTGCCCTGAGGAGAATGCCCTGTTGGGCTGCGAATGAGCACAAGTCCAGGGCCTCCCGGCGGAGGATGCGGGACCCCGTGCCCCCTTGCTTGTTTACATAACACATGGCGACCTGGTTGTCCATCTGGACCAGGATGGACCTGTGGCTCAGGGGCCGCCGGAACGCCTTTAGGGCGAGGCGGATCGCACGCAGTTCCAACAGGTTGATCTGTTGGGCGCTCTTGTCCGGAGACCAATCACCCTGGGTGCGGTACCCCTGGCAATGGGCTCCCCAGCCCAGCAGGGAGACATCTGTAGTGAGGATCCTCGAGTGATGAGGAGCCTGAAAAGGCATCCTCGCTTGCAAGTGGTGGGGCGACTGCCACCAGTTCAGGGACTGAGTCTGGCACCTGGTGACTTTGACTCTGTCCTGGAGATGGCTCATGGCCTGGGACCACTGGTCCTTGAGGCACCAAAGTGCAATTCGTATATGGAGGCGGGCATCTGGTATGACATGGACCGTGGAGGCCATGTGCCTGAGGAGGCACAACAGGTGTCTTGCTGGCACTGAGGGACAGCACTGTATGTTTCTGGCCAGTGCCATGAGCCTGCCGACCCTGTCTGCAGGTAGGAAGGCCTTGGTGTGAAGGGTGTTGATCCTTGCCCCGATAAAATTCCAGCTCTTGAGCCGGGCACAGGCTGGACTTGGGATAATTGATAACTAAGCCCAAGTGCTGAAGGACCTGAATAGTGCCTGCCATGGCCTGCTGCACCTCGGGGGCCGTGGTGCCCCTGATGAGCCAGTTGTCAAGACAGGGGAAGACAAAGATCCCTTGAAGCCTGAGAAAGGCGACGACCACCACTAGGCACTTCGTGAATATCCTGGGGGCTGAGGCGAGGCCAAAGGGCAGCAACCTATATTGAAAATGATGCCCCCCCCATCGCAAAGCATAGGTATTGCCTGTGGTTTGGGTGGATTAGGATGTGTGTATAAGCATCCTTTAGGTCTAAAGAGCATAGACAGTCTCCCTGGTGGAGGTAAGGCAGCAATGTTCCAAGGGAGAGCATCTTGAACTTCTCCCGCACCAGAAATCTGTTGAGGTTGCACAGGTCGAGGATGGGCCTTAGTCCCCCTGTCATCTTGGGATGAGAAAATACCTGGAGTAGAACCCCTTGCCCTTGAGATGGTGGGGCACTGGTTCCACCGCTTGGTCCTTGAGAAGGCCTGCCAACTCCTTCAACAGAAGGTCCCAGTGAAGGGGAGGCCGAAGGGGCTCTCTGGGAAAATAATGTGGAGGTACTTTGGCTAGGCGGAGGAGGTAACCCTCCTTGACCACCTGTAATACCCATGCATCGGTGGTGATAGCTCTCCACCTGTGGGCATACAGGGTGAGTCGACCTCCTGTGGGCTGCCCAGCCTCGATTGGGAGAGGGGTCATGCTGCAGGAGTCAAAAACTCCCCCCGGGCTGGGCTGGGGTCAAAGCTTGAGGCTTGGGAGCCTTCTGCTTACGCGGGTCATGCCCTTACCCCTTGGCCTGCTGCCCCTGCTGGGGCGCTGGGAAGGCCTGATAAGGGGGGTAACTTTGGTAAGCAGTGGACTTCCTCGGGTAGAAGGGCTTCTTCCCCGAGCCCTTCTTTCGGGAAGGGGCCGAGGTCTTCTTAAGAGAGCCTAGTCCTAGTCATGAACTCTGTCTCCAGTTCAGCGGCCTTCTTGGTTATGGGTTTGCCAAATAGGTTCTCCCCACAGCATGGGACATCGACTGATTTGTCTTGTACCCTTTGTTCGAGGTCTGATGACTGTAGCCAGGCTTGGCGGCGTACACTAATGCCCACCGCAGCTACCCTGGCCGCCGACTCGAACCTGTCGTAGGTCACTCGAAACATGAATTTGGAGCATTCACCGATGGCTCTGGATAGGCCATTGAAGCGCTGCAAAGACTCCTCGGAGACACCAACTGAGAACCTAGCGATCTCCTTTGCCAGGTCTCTCAGGTACATGCCCATGTATAGCTGGTAGGCCTGAATCCGGCAATTCAACATCACGCCCTGGCAACATTTTCTGCCGAGAGCATCCAAAGTGCAGGCCTCTCTGCCAGGTGGCACCGAGGAGTGCGTTTTCTGACATTTTTAGTCGACGCATGGCCGATTCCACAACCATGGAATTATGCGGCAGTTGTGACTTTTGAAACCCGGGGCTCCTGCGGACCCGATACATCGAGTCCAGCTGCTTGCTGATCACCTGCGTCGATGAAGGTGTCTCCCACATGCGGAGCATGAGGCATTCCAGGATAGGAGGGATGGGCATCGTGAGGGTTTCCTAAGGAGGGGCTTTGTACTGGAAGATTTCGAGTTCATCTGCTCGAGGGTCCTCCTCAGACTCCGTTGGGAAAGCCAAGGCTTTGGACATGTCTCGAACGAAATCCCAAAAATCCATGTCCTCCGGAGGGGATCTTCTCCGAGGCTCCAATACTGGGGAATCGGATGGAACATCTCGGTGAAGGCGAGTGTCCGGTGACACCTCGTCTTTGGACTCCCAAGCAGAGGCCTCCGAGGAAGACAGGTGGCATTCCTCGGGCCCCGAGGGGTCTGGCCGCTCCGGTGCTCGCTGGCTTGCCGGCCCCAAGGAATGGGAGACCGAGCGGGACTGCAGCCAAGGATCTAGTCAGGCCCGTAGGGCTTCAAGGATTGGCTCGGCCTCCGGGGTCGACTTCGACATCAAACCTCAGGTGGTCTGGGCAGAGGAATTGGACATGCCGGATACCAGTGCCTGCTGCTGCTTCAGGAAGGTAGCGATTCTGCGTTCCAAGGACACCATCATGGACATGAGTTCCGGAGGTTCCATAGCCTCCGGCTCGGGCACTGATGTACTTGGGCCCGAAGACGGCTCCCCCGGAGGGGAGTCCTCGACTAGGATAGGATGTGCTTGCCAGGGCCGGTCCGTGGCTAGATCTTCCAGGTAAGCTTGACTGGGTGCTCCTTCCCTGACGCCTCGGGGATCTGTGACCGCCCCCTCGAGGGGCCTGGCCATTCTGAACCAGAGATGCAGCTGTTGAGGATTTTATCCTTCTTTTCCGTTCCCTCGAAGGGGACCCCCCTCTCTGAGGTCCCCCAACGACGCTCGGGTTCAGAGTGTTCCTCCTGAGGCGTGGAGGCCTCAGACGAGGTCCTGGCTTTTGGAGGCATAGGGGAATCGGGAACATTTTTTCCATGATACTGATGTCCTCGAAGGCCTTGAGAAGCCGCCATCAGTTTACAAAGGCCACAAACAACTGGGGTGTGGTCCGGGTCGAGGCAGTGGAGGAAGCAGTCATGCTTATCAGTGAGGGACAATTTTTCCACACCCGTCGCACTTTTTAAACCCACTGGTAGCCATGGGGGAAGAAAGGGCCCCAACAAGGTCAAAGACCCTTCAGGCTGCCAGCGAGGGAAAAACAGGGGCGGAGATGCCCAAAATGAAAAAGGAGAAAAGAAAAAGAAGGCCAACCCGATACTGGGGTACCGGGGGCGGGAGGGAAAGGTACCAGTGCTAGCCGTAAAGAAAACAAATCACTTTTTCCGGGACAAAAACAGACTATGTCTGAAGGGCTCCGTGGACAAAAGGAGACTGAGCAAGATGGCTCCTTTCTGCGGGAAGGGGACCACGCATGCGTGGTAGCAATTCCCAAAGGCTTTCTTTGAAAGCTGGGGATTTGCTCTGCACGGGCTCCGTCGGCATAGACGTCACCCATATGTGAGGACTGACTTCCTGCTTATTCCCGGAGAAACATCCGATACTCCAGCACACACATCTACTCCATCACACACACACAACCACACCATCAAAAACACATTCAGTTTCCACATGACACCCACCCACACATATCCACTCCCCCCATAATACACACACACACACAATCCACTACTTCACCACTCACACACACACACACGCACATATCCACTCCCCCATCACACATATCCACTATCCCATGAAACATACACATATCCACTCTCCCATCATAATCACACACACACACTGTCCCCATGACACACAAACCCATCCACACATATATCCACTCCCCATTATACACATCCACATAACACCTACCCCATCTCTCACACACATACACGCACATCCACTCCCCCCATGACACACACACACATAACCCCTACCCCAACTCACACACACATCCACTCCCCGCATGACACATACATCTGCCCCATGACACACACACACACATCCACACCCACTCCCCATCACACACAAACACACACATCTACTCCATCAAACACAAATCCACTCCCCCTTCACACACACACACACACTCCCCATCACACACCACACCCTCTCCTTCAGACACACTCATCTACTCCCCCATAACACACACACACAGCCATTACACACACACACTTACCCCATGCCATCACACACACACACATCCACTCCCCCACCACACACATACACTACCCCATCATACACGCACACACATCTACTCCATCACAAACACATATCCGATTCCCCTTCACACACACAGTCTCCCATCAGATACACACACACTCCATTATACACACACATCCATGCCATTACACATCCACTCTCCCATCACATAGACACACACACATCCACTCCCCCACACATCCCCTCCATCACACACACACACCATTCCCACCCCACCCCATCACACACACACACACACACACACACATCCACTCCCTCATCACACACACACATCCACTCCCTCATCACACACACACACCACACCCCCCCATTAAAAACACATTCAGTTTCCACATGACACGCACTCCCACACATCACTCCCCCCATAACACACAATCCACTACTTCACCACTGACACACACAATCCACTCCTTCACACACACACACACATCCACTCCCCCATCACACATACATCCACTATCCCATGACACACACACAAATATATCCACTCCATCACACACACACTGTCCCCATGACACAAACCCATCCACACATATATCCACTCACCCATCACACAAATCCACATAACCACCACCCCATGTCTCTCACACACATATCCACTTCCCCCCATGAAACACATACATCTGCTCCCCCATGACAAACACAAATCCACTCCCCCTTCACACCCAAACACACATCCTCTCCTTCAGCAACACAAACACATCCACTCCCATCACAAACTCACACACACATCTGCTCCCCCAACACACACACACACACACACTGCCATTCCATCACACACACACACAATCCACTCCCCCATCACAAACACATATCCAATCACCCTTCATACACACACATCCCCTCCCCCATCACACACACATCCAAACTCATGAAAAATACATACATCCACTACTGCATCACATACACACAATTCCACTCCCCAATCACACACACATCCACACTTCCATTCCAAAATCATACACACATCCACTCACATCACACACACACCCTCGCACCTATTACAAACACATCCCTTCTCCACATGACACACACATCCACTCTCCCAATAACACACACAGACTCTCCCATCACACACACATCCATTCTCCCCATGACAAATACATACATCCACTCCTCCATAACATACACACACAAACATACACATTGACTCCCCCATCACACACATCCACTGCATCAGACACCCATATCTACTCCCCCATGACACACACACACACACACACACATCCACTCCCGAATCTCTCACACAAATTCATTCCGCAATCACACACACTCCCCCATCACACACAAACCCAATCCCACATAACATATACACACCCACAAATCCCTCATCACATACACACACACACACATTCACTTCCCCATCATACACACAGATCCACTCTCCCATCACATACATGCATCCACTCTCCCATCACATACACAAATCCACTCCCCCATCTCCTCCCATGACAAAAACATACGTCTGCTCTGCCGATGACACACACACACTCCATCACACACACACATCCATCCACTCCCCCAATAACACACACATATCCTCTCCCCATGACACACCCACACATTCACTCCCTATCACACACAAATCCAATCCCCCTTAACACATACACACCCACAGATCCTCATCACACACATCAATTCCCCATTACACATACACACACAAATACTCCCCCTCCTCACATATCCATTCCCCTATCACACACACACATACACACATCCACTCCCCATCACACACAAATCATTCCCCCATAAAGCGTAGTTACTCACCTGTAACAGGTGATCTCCGGGAACAGCAGGAATTTAGTCTTCACATATGGGTATCGTCGGTACCAACGGAGTCTGCATGGGAACGCTCCCCAGCGTCCAATAGGAACGCTTTTGGGAGCATCCCTCAGCACAGGCACGCTGCCTTCCCACCTTTCCAAATGTCCCTCTTCAGTTAAGTTTGTAACTGAGTGAAAGGATAGAGGGATAGAGGAAAGAGACAAAGAGATAGAGAGACAACTCCTAGGGGAGGTGGGTGGGTTGTGAAGACTAAATTCCTGTTGTTCCCGGAGATCACCTGTCACAAGTGAGTAACTACGCTATCTCCAGGAACAAGCAGGAATGTAGTCTTCACATATGGGGACTCCCTAGCTGAAGATGCCAGGGAGATAGCCCCAGGAAGGTGCCACCCTAGAAGGTGGGAATCCCTCCTCCCATGGATCTCTGGCATTCCACCAGGGTTGGTGGTTAGGAGTTGATTTAGGTCTGAAAGAGATTTTGAAGAACAGCTTGGCCAAAGAAGGCATACCGACAGGAGGCTTTATCCAGGCAGTGGTGGGCTTTGAAGGTGTGTACCGAAGCCCAGGTGGCTGCTCGACAAATGTCATCGATAGACACAGAGTGGAGATTAGCCACAGAAGCTGCCATGGCTCTCACATTATGAGCTGTGACATGGTCCTGAAGAGGAAGACCCTTACTCTCATAAGCAAAGGATATGCATTGGGCAATCCATTTAGATAAAGTTCTTTTGGAGACTGGAAGTCCCAAATGACTAGGGTCAAAAGCTATAAAAAGTTGCAAGGACTTTCTATGTTGCTGTGTTCTTTGTATGTAAAAGGCTAAGGCCATTTTACAATCCAAAGTATGAAGATTTTTCTGCATTAGAGGCGTGAGGCCTCGGAAAAAATACAGGAAGATAAATTGATTGATTTAAATGAAAAGGCGAAACCACCTTTGGCATAAAGTGTGGGTGAGTTCGAAGAACAACCTTATCATGATGAAACCTATTATAAGGAGGATCAGCCACTAAAGCTTGCAATTCACTAATGCGACGGGCAGAGATGATTGCAATTAGGAAGATGACCTTCCACGTCAATCTTAAGGGCTGTAGTGGCCAAAGGTTCAAAAGGCGGCTTCATGAGCTGCCCGAAAACTAGATTTAGATCCCATGACACCGGTGGTGGCTTGATGGGAGGTTTAGTTAATAAAAGGCCTCTCATAAATCTTGATATGAGTGGATGAGAGGAAATTGGTGGTCCATAAGCTGCAACTGCACTAAGATGGACTCTTATCGAATTGGTCTTTAGACCAGAATTCGATAAGTGAAGGAGATACTATAGTATCGATTCTAAGGGCATGACCAGGGGGTTTAATCCCTTCTTGGAGCACCATATAGTAAAACGTTTCCACTTGAAGGCATAAGATCTTCTTGTGGAAAGTTCCCTAGAAGCCTGAAGGATATCTTTTACCTGTTGGGACATGTTGAAATCTTGGAGGTCTAAGCCTTCAGCAACTAGGCCGTGAGGTGCAGGGACTGGGGATTCGGGTGCCATAGCGTCCCGTTCTCCTGGGAAAGGATATCTGGAGCATGCCCTAACTCCAGAGGTGCTGCTTGAGAGAGATGTAGAAGCAGGGAATACCACGTTTGGCGTGGCCATCGTGGTGGTATGAGAATCATGCGACCCTGTCTCTCTGAAGCTTGAAGAGTGTTTTGGGGATGAGGAGAATGAGTGGGAAGGCATAAAGGAAGTCCTGACCCCAGTGAAAGAGGAAGGCATCCCTTGCTTGATAGTTGTGAGCCGGAATCCTGGAACAGAACCGGGGAAGTTTGGCATTCAGTGGACTTGCAAAGAGGTCTATGTCTGGAGTGCCCCAGAGATGAAATATCTTTGCCACCTGGTCTAGGTGGAGGGACCACACGTGAGGAAGCAGTACTTGACTGAGTTTGTCTGCCCAAAGGTTTTGAATGCCTGGAAGATATACCACTAGAAGGTGAATTTGATGCTCTCTGGCGAGGGCCCACAGTCGCAAAGCTTCGTTGCATAACGACAGAGAGCCTGTTCCGCCCTGTTTGTTCACATAGAACATGGCTACTTGATTGTCCGTCTGGACTAGAACTGTCTTGTAGCTGAGCTGGGCGTGGAATACTCGAAGAGCTAAATAGATTGCTCTTAATTCCAGGAGGTTTATATGTAAACCAACCTCCTGTGAAGTCCAGGTGCCCTGGGTAGAGAGATGATTTAGGTATGGCTCCCCAACCCACCTGTGATGCATCTGTGTTAGGGTGACCTGAAAGAGGGGTTGATGGAAAGGAGACCCCACTGTCAGATTTTCTAGCAATTACCACCATTGGAGGGATAAAATTAGTCGTTGAGAGATTATTATTTTGTCCGACAAATGATCTGTGGCCTGTGTCCACTGTGTGGAGAGGATCCACTGAGCTGCTCGCATGTGGAGGCGAGCATATGGGACTACATAAACTGTGGATGCCATATGTCCCAGTAACTGCAGTAGCTCTCGAGCAGTGAGAGAGGATTTGCCTGCTGCTTGAGAAGCCAGTTGCATTATGCGAAGATACCGGGCTTGTGGAAGGAAAGCCCTTGCCTGTCTGGTATCTAGACAGGCTCCTATGAATTCTAGGCATTGGGAAGGAACTAGTTGAGATTTTGGGACGTTTATTACCAATCCCAAGTATTGGAGGATTGGCATTGTATGGGACAGTGCAGTGCTGGCCTCTGCAGCTGTAGGGGCTCGAATGAGCCAGTCATCGTAAGGGAGGACGAAAATCCCCAGGGTTCGTAGAAATGCAGCTACTACTGCCATGCATTTCGTGAATACCCTTGGCGCTGAAGCCAGACCAAAGGGAAGAACCCTGTACTGGACATGTTTTTCTCTGAAAAGGAAATGTAAGAATTTCCTGTGATCTGGATGGATGAGAATGTGAATGTATGCATCCTTTAAGTCTAGAGAGCTAAGCCAATCCTGGCTTTGAAGGTATAGCAGAAGAGTTCCTAGAGAAATCATTTTGAATTTCTCTCAAAACAGATATTTGTTCAATTCTCTGAGGTCCAGAATGGGTCTGTGTCCTCCTGTTTTCTTTGGAATAAGAAAATAGGGGGAGTAGAACCCTGCACCCCGTTGAAGAATGGGTACTTCCTCTATTGCCCCTTGGGCAAGAAGTGTGGAGACCTTGTGATCTAGCAGATTGTCTGCAGAGGTTTGAGAATTGAATTGCTTTAGAATTGTAGGAGGGGGCATGCTATGAAAATGAAGCTTGTACCCTTCTCCTACAATTGACAGAGTCCAATCTTCTGCTGTTATCTGATGCCATCTGTTGGCAAAGTGGCATAACCTACCCGGAATATTGGGGGGTTGGGGACCCCTCAGAAGCAGGAAGGCAAAGCTCTCTAGGAAGGAGTCAAAGCCCATGAGGGGGCTGAACCTGGAGAGCTGGTTGGGCTCTCGGGCCTTTTGGCTTCTTTTGCTGTCTAGTTTGTCCCTTCTGGGTAACCTGACCTGACGTCTGACTGTGCTGGCTATAGGAAGGATAAAACTTCCTCTTTTTGCTAAAAGAGGGTTTTTATAAGGCTTCCTTTTGGCTGGAGTGGCTGTAGACTTTGATAATCTAAGGTAGAATTGTCAGCAACTAACTCGTTAGCCTTTTCCTGCCAGTTCTTGCCGAAGAGATTCTCCCCGTGCAAGGAATGTTGCCTAACTTGTCCGGTACCCAAGTCTCCACGTCTGATGCCTGTAGCCGGGCAATCCGTCGTGCGCCAATGGCAATGGCAGAGGTTCTGCTGATGCATTCGAAGCAGTCAAAGGCTGCACGATTAACAAACTTGGAGACATCTTGAGCATGCTTACCTAGAGCAAGAAAATCTTGTCTCTTGTCATCTGGGAGAAATGGGCTCATAAGTTCCAAGTCTCCTGTGACATCCTTGAGGAACATTCCCATATACAGGATATATGAACTGATCCTAGCTGAAAGCATGGAAGCTTGAAAAGTTCTGCGTCCAAAAGCATCCAGAGTCCTGAATGCATGCCTCTTTGCACTTTTCATCCTACGCATGGCTGATTCCACTACCACTGAATGGTGTGGCAGCTGAGTTTTCTGAAATCCAGGACATGGCGGAACTCGATACATAGTATCAAGTCTCCTAGAGTGAGGAGAAGTAGTCAGAGGTGTCTCCCACATTCTGAGCATCAAGCAATGCAGAATTTCATGGATAGGCAGAGTGGCTGCCTCCTTAGGAGCTTTAGGATATTGGAGAATTTCCAATTCCTTTGTTCTGGGTTCCTATTCAGGAGCTACTGTGATTGAAAGACCTTTGGCCATATCATGGATGAAATCCTGAAATGACATGTCCTCTGGAGGTGACATTCTGCATTGGGGAGAAGAGGGATCCTCTACTGCCAGCAGAATTGTCAGAGTCTTCGGAATCGGAAATTCGAAGTATTCCGGACCACGATGCTCTTGCAATGCATGATACCAGTACCAATCGAAGTCGGTACCGAGTTGACCCGGTACCACTTTGTCAATTCCAGCCAGAGATGGCATGGGAAGAGTTCCCACCGGGGCCGGTACCATCGGTACCGGTATCGTCGGTGTCGGTACCAATGTTGGTATCGGCATCGGTGTCGATGTCGGTACCGGTGCCCGTGGGACCACCAGTACCGCAGCTGAAAGAAGAGCTGCGATGCTGCGCTCAATAGCGAGGAACCTCTGGTCTATCGACGCTGCTGATGCCTGGGTGTCAGTAGCGGTAAGGACGGCCGGACCCCCTGAGCATGGCACAGGTAGTTCTTGCGAGGTTGAGGTCTCGAGAACATCCTGAAGCCCCATCGATGCTTTGGAAGCCAAAGCCTCCCGCCGGGGCTGTTTTGCCAGTGTGGTTCCCTCCAGGGCAATGCCAATGGCCTCTCGATACTTAGCAGGAAAGCTACCCTTTGAGGACCGGCTTTTATGTTTAGTTACCTGAGATCCATGGGAGGAAGAAGAGGCCCTTGACGATGTCGATGCAATGGATCTGGCATCTGAAGAAAAGAGTACCGAGCTTTGCAGCCCGGTTTTGTCTTCCTCTTTTAGTCATCCCCATACAGGAGAGACATTCAGTTGGAGAATGTTCAGGTCCTAAACATGTCAGACACCAATCATGGGTGTGACGGAAATGGTACCGCCACACTTAGTACATTTTTTAAAACCACTAGTTGGCTTTTCCATGTTTTAGGAATATGGGGCCTAGTGCCCAAAATGGCGCCTAGCACCAAAGAGAAAAGTTTCTGAAAAGAAACAAACAGTCTAAAGCCCAAGGGGGTTTTTTGTATGAAAAGAAAAGAAAAGAACCGGCAGTACCGGTAGGCATTGTGCGGTAGGCAAACGCGACCACAAGAAAAGAAATTTAAAGACGGAACTTTCTGCGGTGACAGGTAATAGATCCCGTCGGCTCCACGGAAAACGAAGAACTGAAGAGGGACAGTTGGAAAGGCGGGAAGGCAGCGCGCATGTGCTGAGGGATGGTCCCAAAAGCGTTCCTATTGGATGCTGGGGAGCGTTCCCGTGCAGGCTCCGTCGGTACTGACAATACCCATATGTGAAGACTACATTCCTGCTTGTTCCTGGAGATCACATGCACACCCACTCCATCACACAAACACACATCCACTCCCCCACACATCCTTTTCCCCATCACACACACATCCACTCCCCGATCATGCACACACACATCTACTGCATCAGACACCCACATTACTCCCCCATCACACACATCCATTAAGCAATCACACACACGCTCCCACATCACACACACAAATCCACTACCCATCACACACATCTACTCCCCATGACAAAAACATACATCTGCTCCCCCGATCACACACACACACACCCCGACACCCCCATCACACACACATCCACTATCCCAATGACACACACATACATACACTCCCGACACACACACAAACATCCACTCCATCACACACACAAACATACACATCCACTCCCCCATCACGCACAAAACACACACACACAAATCCACTCACCCCATCACACACACACACATCCACTCAACCCATTACACACACAAATCCACTCAACCCATCATACACACAAATCCACTCAACCCATTACACACACACATCCAGTCCATCACTCAAACATATCCACTTCCTCCACATACATCCACTTCCCCCATCACACACACACATCCACTCTCAGCATCACACATACATCTTCCCCCCGATGATACACACATACACACATCCACATCCAGTCTCCACATGACACACACATACATCCAATCCCCCATGCACTACCCAGAGGTTCGGGACTGGACTGGAGGGACAATAAGGAACACACACACACACACACACACACATATATATACTCTTCCAATGAATATACATACATCCACTCCACCATCACAAACACACACATCCATTCCCCCCTCACATACACATCCACTCCCCCATGACACAAATCTACTCTCCCAATAACACAAACATACACCTACTCCCCTGACACACACACACATATCCATTCCCCCATCACACACACACAACCACTCCATCACACAAACATACACACATCCACTCCCCCACATATCCTATCCCCCAAACACACACACATCCACCGCACCATCACATACACACACAACTACTGCATCAGACACCCACATCTATTCCCCTATCACGCACACACAGACACACATCCATTACGCAATCACACACACACACAAATCCCTCATCACAAACACATACGCACTCCCTCATCACACACACATACACCGATTCCCCCTCACACACTCACATCCACTCCCCCATCACACCCCCACACAGACACGTATACTCCTTCTCCCCACATATCCATTCCCCCATCACACACACACTCCCCCCCATGACACAAGCACACATCCACTCCCATCACACACACACACAAAAACACACCCCCACTCCATCACTCACACACACCCATAACCGTGACACACACACACACACAAATATCAACTACCCCATCACATACACACACTGTGATGGCCAAAATGTTCCCGAGCCCTTAGAAGTAGGAAAAAAGCACACTTTTACCTTGAGGGAGAGAAGCAGGAGGCGGGGATGTGAAACACAAAATGTTCTTGAACAGGAAAAAACTCATCTAGTGCCTAGCTACAAGCCACGCCCTTGCTCAGGAACAAGCTGTAGGGCTAACGAAGGCCAGCTGAGGAAGCAGCACGTGGTTACAGCTCAAACTCGTGCAGGGAGAGTCCCTAGGGGATTACAAAAGGAAGAGGGCAGTAACAGGAGATATGTTGATGCTAATGCTGATGCTTATGCTAATGCTGAGCAGGATCCTGACGCTGATGCAGAGGCCGAGGTTAAGGGGCAGCATCACAGGAGGAAGGGAGTTCCCAGGGGAGGAGCTACCTGAGACTCAGAACACAGCAGAAGTCCTAACGTGCTGGAAGGAAGAAGAAGCTCCCGGGCAGCTAGAGTGAAAGGTATTTCCCAGGACAGCACAGGGGAGGAGAAGGAACTGCTGAGACAGACTTCTAAGAGAAGCCCAGCCTTAGAGGACACTGTAGAATCTGCTGGAACACTCAGGGGGAAAAGCCATAAGCCAGGGAGGAATCCAGAATGCAGGAGAGTTGCTTTGGAGCCTGGAGGCAGATTTCCTTCTGAGGGAGCCTTAAATGAGGACACTTTTACCGCAAGCCAAAGGCTTGGTGAAAGCTTATCTGATACAAGGAGAACCGTGAGTAACCCTGTGTCAAACAGCAAGTTAAGCCAGCTGCAGACAATAAGCCAGTTAATGAGAGAGAGAGAGAGAGAGAGAATTGCCAGTATATGCTGAGAATTCTAGAGGCAAAGGAAAGTCTTGCTGGAAGAAAATTCTTGAGCTGTTAGAAAGGGCAGAGCCTGGGTTTACCCGGAGAAGTTTAAACCACGATACACAAGAGTCAGATATTGAGGAAATGGAGACAGGAAGCTATCCTTCTGATATTGACTCTGAATGTTCTGCAATGGAATGTGCTCTGTGTCACAAGACAAGTTAAGTGTTTGAGCACTATAGAGTGTGAAGCTCAAACAACTGCATTAGCCAGTAGAGAAAAAAAGAAACAGGCTGGACAGTGTTTTAAAGCCCTGTTTGCTTTTAGAAGTGTTTCCTTGAATGAAGCCAGAAAGTTGTTTGAATGTTGGGAAGTTTCAAGAAGTGCAAACTGGCATTTATGTTTAAAGGCTAGATGAAGTAATGAAGCCTGTTTTGTGAATTCTGGAAGTGACAGAAGCTAATTGTGTTAGGAGAAGAAATCCTATTTTTTTTCTTTCTTCTTGCCCTTGCGCTGAGTTTCTAAAAGCTCTGTATGGAGTAGTAGTAAAAATCAATAAATTTTCCTGTGTTAGCCTTAAGCCTCTCGGACTTCAATTTATTTGAAACACACAACTACAGAAAGAGTGCTCGCCCTACCTTAGGCAACCGCCTAGGGTGGCAACAAAAGGCAACAACACACACACATATATCCATTCCCCCATGACACACACACACACACACACACACATCCACTCCATCTCACACACACTCCCATCACACACACATCCACCCACTCTTATCATATGCGCACACATCCAGTCCATCACACAAACACATTCACTTCCCCCATAACACACACACATCCACTCTCAGCATCACATACACACAGAAATCCACTCCCCAAATCACACACATCTACTCCCCCATGACACAAACATAGAACTGCTCCCCCCGATGAAACATACACACACATATCCACTCTCCATATGAAACATACATGCGCTCCCCGCATCACACACAAAACACTCCCCCCCATACACCCACATCCTCGCCCCATCACAGTCACTACATCACACACACACACACACACACACACATACCCCCTCCTCACATATCAATTCCGCCATCACACACACATCCACCCCATCCATTACAAACACACACATCCACTTCCCGGACAACTACATCTACTCCCCCACACATCATATCCCATCACACACACACACATCCACCCCATCACACAAATAATCCACTCACCCATGACACACAGAAACCCACTCACCAATCACACACCCACATCCACTTCCCTATCACACTCACACACAGACACTCACCCATACACTCCATCACACATACATATACAAACGCAGACATACATGCACTCCCCCATGACACACACACACGCACACACATCCACTCCCCAATCTCACACATGCACTCTGCCATCACATACACACACATCCACTCCCCAGACAACCACATCTACTCCCCCACATATTATATCCATCACACACACACACATCCACTCCATCACACACAAAAATCCACTCCCCCATGACACACAGAAACCCATTCCCCCATGACACACACAAACACACATCCACCCATTCCATCACAAACACATCCACCCATTCCATCACAAACACATCCAATCCATCACACAGACATCCACTTGCCAGATCACACACACACCACACACACATCCACTCCCCCACACACAAAACTCCACTCCATCACATACCCACAGACTCCCCCCATGAGAGAGACACAAAAACACATATCAACTCCATCACACATATACGCAGACATATATCCACTCCCATGACACGCACACACATCCACATCCTCCTCACGTATCCATGACACGCACACACATCCACATCCTCCTCACGTATCCATGACACACACACACATCCACTCCCCAGATCACTCACACACATCACACATCCACTCCCCATCACACACACACACGCAGACATACATCCACTCCCCCCATGACACACACCACCACACACACATCCAGTCCCCCCATCACACACACATCCACTATCACACGCACACACATATATCCTCATCTTCCTCACATATCCATGCCATCACACACATACATCCACTTCTCCATGACACACACACACACAATCCACTCCTTCACACAGACATATGTCCTCCCCCTCCATGTATATCCATTCCCCCATCAGACACATACATCCACTCCCCCATGACACACACACTTCCATGTTCCCATCACAAATCCATCCACTCCTCCATCACACATACACATACACACACACGCAGACGTACATCCACTCCCCATCACACACAAACATCCACCCCATCACACACACACACAAACATCCACTCCATCACACACCCACCCAAGTCCACCTTCCCCATCACACACACACACACAGCGTAGTTACTCACCTGTAAACAAGTGTTCTCCAGGAACAGCAGAAATCAGTCCTCACTTATGGGTGACATCGGCAATGACGGAGCCCGCGCAGAGCAATTCCCCAGGTTTCAAAGGAGATTAGGCCTTACCTGCTAATTGTCTTTCCTTGAGTTCTCTCCGGGCCAGTCCAGGGTACCATTGGGTGTTGTCAATCCCCTTCAGCAGCTGAGGACTGAACTCCAAGTTCTTGCTGACAGGGCATAGCCACTCCCCCCTGTGACAGCTCTCCAGTCCTTTCTAGCCAAGCAGTATAACCGGAGGACCGCAAAATGACTACCGAAGAAAATAGAAAACCCACAAAAACCAACAAGAAAAAAAAAAAAAACACTTAACTTTGGGAAGAACTCCCCTATCAAATGCACCTCCCGCGCTAACGCCACTGCGCCCGGCGGGAGAGAACCCAGCTCTTCCTCTGTATTTTGCATTATCTCAGCCCAAAAAGTTTGACAAAGTGACCTTGTTAGGATCACTTATTTATTCTTTTTTTTTTCCTTTTTTCCAAAAAGGAGCCCCCCAAATAGCCCAAAAGGAGCCCCAAACACCACATCCACCAGAGTAAAGCTAGTCTCTTCGAACCTACGGATGCGGCACCACCAAGACGACAGTCTGCGAACCCTGCGAAAAAACAAAACTGGGTGGGCCCTGGACTGGCCCGGAGAGAACGCAAGGAAAGACAATTAGCAAGTAAGGCCTAATTTCTCCTTCCTATTCGTCTCTCCGGGCCAGTCCAGGGTACCATTGGGCAGTACCAAAGCAGTGCCTAAATTCGGGAAGGACCCACAAGCCCCGCTACAACAGCAGAGGCCCCTACTCTCGCATCCTTCCTGGCCTGAACATCCAACCTATAATGCTTCGTGAACGTATGCAGCAACGACCACGTCGCGGCCCTGCAAATATCCACCGGCGGAACCAAGGCCAATTCTGCCCAAGAAGCCGCTTGTCCCCGCGTAGAATGAGCCTTGAGGCCAACGGGAGGTGATTTACCTTCCGCTTCATAAGCGGCTACCACCGCCTGCTTCACCCACCGGGCAATCGACGCTTTAGTAGCCGCGTGCCACTTCCGAGGACCTCCAAACAGAACAAACAACCTGTCCAACTTCCTAAAAGATCGCGTGGCTGTAAGGTACCTCTTCAAGACTCACCTCAGATCCAACTTCCGCAAAGATCTATCCATCCGCGACCCTGACAGATCAGTGAAGGTGGGAAGAGCCACTGACTGATTAAGGTGGAATGAAGAAACCACCTTGGGTAAAAAACAAACAAAGGCACCGGCCGTAGGAGCACTCTGTCGAAAATTGAAGGTATGGCTCCCTGCAAGAAAGAGCCTGCAGATCGGAAATCCTCCGCGCCAAACACAAAGCCACCAGAAAGGCGGTTTTCCACAACAACTCTCTCAAACCGCCCGGCGAGCCTGCTTCAAAAGGAGGTAGAGTTAGAGCCTCCAACACCAGATTCAAATCCCAAGCCGGAACCACCGAACGCACCGGCGGACTGAGAAGCTTCACCGCTCTGAGAAAAACGTACTACGTCCGAATGTGATGACAATCTCCTGCCTTGCACTGCTCCTCTATAGCACGCTAAGGCCGCTACCTGAACCCTTAAGGTACTAAGAGCCAACCCTTTCTGCAAGCCCTCCTGAAGAAAGGACAAAATCTCGGGCAAGGCCGCCGAAAACGGAGGAGCGCCACGTGGCATACACCAAGATTCAAACACGCGCCATATGCGAACAAACGCTAACGACGTCGATGATCTCCTTGACTGCAACATCGTGTCCACCACCGCTGACAAATATCCCTTGCGTCTCAGCCATGCCCTTTCAAGAGCCAAGCCGTAAGCAAGAAGCGTTCCACCTGCGGCATGAGAACGGGACACTGACTCAGCAGATTGCACTGAGCCGGCAATCTCCAAGGGGAATCTACTAGAAGTCGCTTCAGATCCGCATACCAAGGCCTTCTGGGCCAATCCGGTGCAATGAGAATCACCTTCCCCCTGTGGCCCGCAATTCGTTGAACGATCCGACCGATCATCGGCCACGGCGGAAAAACATACAGAACCTTGCCCAACGGCCAAGGCTGCACCAGACCATCCAGACCCTCGGACATGTGTTCTCTGCGTCTGCTCAAAAACCTCGACGCTTTGGCATTGTTGCGCATGGCCATGAGATCCACCACCATCCACCCCCAGCGTAAGGTGATGTCGTGAAAAATCGCTGTGTTCAACTCCCACTCTCCGGGATCGAGAAGATTGCGACTGAGATAGTCGGCCTGAACATTGTCCTGTCCGGCTACATGAGCTGCTGACAAAGCTGCGAGATGGTCTTCCGCCCAGAGCATTAACAACTGACTCTCCGCCAGCAACAGAGCACCGCCCGTGCCCCCCTGGCGATTGATGTACGAGACCACCACCGCATTGTCGGAGAAGACCCGTACCGCTCTCCCTGCGAGGAACAGAGCGAATGCGAGAAGAGCCAGTCGAACCGCTCTGAGCTCCAACAGGTTGATTGAAAATGCCGCCTCCTCCTGGGTCCAGAGCCCTTGAGTTACTTGAGCTTGACAATGAGCTCCCCAGCCTGATAAACTGGTGTCCGTCATCACTAACATCCAATCCGGAAGCTCCAACGGAGCTCCTGCCTGGGGATGTCTCGGATCTCGCCACCAACTGAGACTGTCGCGCACCACATCCGGGCGGAACAGCTTGCTCGATAAGGGATGAAGCTGCTGAGACCACCTGGACAGCAAGGCCTGCTGCAAGGGCCGCATGTGTGCCCTTGCCCAGGGCACCAGGTCCAAGGCCACCGCCATGGACCCCAAGAGCTGCAAATACCTCCACGCCGAGGGGGCCTGGAGCCACAGAAATGCCTTCACTTGAGCCAATATCTTTAGCACTCTTCTCTCCGGCAAGAAGACCAATCCGCGCTCTGTGTCGAACTCTGCTCTGAGATACACCAGCCGGGACTGCGGCTGCAGCTGACTCTTCGTACGGTTGATTATCCAACCGAGCTGTTCCAGGGGCTGCACTACTCGGGAGGTAGCCTCGACCGACTCCTGCCGAGAACTTGCCCTGATCAACCAATCGTCTAGATAAGGGTGAACCTGAATCCCTTCCATCCGCAAGGCTGCGGTGACGACCACCATCACCTTCGTAAATGTCCGCAGAGCTGTCGCCAAGCCGAAAGGCAACGCTCGGAACTGAAAATGGCCGGAGGGGATTGCAAATCTTAAAAAAACGCTGATGATCCAGCCTGATCGGGATATGCAGATAAGCTTCCGTGAGATCTATCGAAGAGAGCATCTCCCCAGGGCGTACCGAACGAATTACTGACCTGAGTTTTTCCATTCGAAAATGAGGAACTCTCAAAGCCCGGTTCACGTATGAGGTCCAGAACAGGCCGAAAGGATCCCTCCTTTTTGGGAACTACAAAATAAATCGAGTATCGACCTGACCCTAACTGGTCTGGAGGAACCGGAACAACCGCCTGCAGTTGCACTAAACGCAGCAGCATGTCCTCCACCGCCTGCCTTTTGGTTCCGAGCCCACAAGGGGACACTAAGAAGGTGTCGTGAAGTGGCCGCGCAAACTCCAGCGCGTAACCGTCTCGGATAATCTCCAGCACCCATTGGTCGGAAGTTATTGCGGTCCAGGCAGAGAGAAACCCCTGTAAGCGACCCCCCTACCGGTATCTCCACCTGGACCAGCTGACCTTCATTGCGGCTTTTTTGCCGAGGCTTGCTGGGCATTGAAAAAAAAAACCTCTACCAAAACCTCTGGTCCCTCGAAAGGGTTGAGCCCTAGAAACAAAACTACCTCTGGGATAGGGAGAAAAACGCGCTCCTCTAAATCTACGAAAATCCTTTCCTTGCCCCCACTGCGTGGAGGATTGTCTAAAAGCCTTGGGTCGATCCTCCGGCAACCGACCTCCTTTGGAATCTCCAAATTCCTTTACAATTTTCTCCAAGGCCTCCCAAAGAGCAGCTTGCCCTTTATAAGGGAGCTTACTGAGCCTGGCTTTGGACGATGCATCGGCCGACCAGTTCCTTAGCCAAAGGAACCATCGAGCCCCAATCAAGGATGCCATGGACTTCGCCGAGATACGAACCAAGTCATAAAATGCGTCCGCCATATAGGCTGCCGCCGATTCCAAATTCACTCCCTCTGCGGAAGACTCTTCTGAAGTATCTGAAGGCGACTCTCCCTGGAGCCAACGGATCGAAGCCCTAGACACATATGCTCCACAAATGGAAGCCCATAGAGCTAGCGCACAAAAATCAAAGGCTTGTTTAATCAGCCCTTCCAGCTTACGATCCTGCAGATCTTTAAGCGCTGCACCGCCCTCCACCGGAATCGTGGTCTTCTTCGTCACTGCCGAAACCAGGGCATCCACCTTAGGCATCTTCAACAAATTCGTCTCTTCTTGGGGAACTGGATAAAGGCGACCCAGAGCGCGACCGCCCCTCAGAGTAGCCTCCGGGCACTCCCACTCCAACTATCATCTGCTTTATCACCCGGTGGACCGGGAAACAACGTTGCTCAGTCTTAAACCCTTGCAACAAGGGGTCCTCCAGCGGCTCCTGTTCCACCGCAGGTAGGAGAATATTCAAGGCAGCCAAAGATTGGTCAATGAGCGCCCCAATTCTTCTTTTTGGAAGACCCGAAAGAGATTGGGACCCTCGCCCGGAGCCAGCTCTCCATCCTCCAGCTCACCCGACCAAGGATCAAAACTCGACTCAGAAAAAAACTCAGTCTCATCCCTCTTATGAGATGCAGGCAGCTGCTGTCCTAAGCTCTCCAAGACAGTCGCAGTGCCTGCCCCTGAATGAGAGGTAACCTCTCCCGGATCCAAAGTAGATTCTGCTAGCTTGACCCCTTCCCCAAGGCTAGGGGGCAAGGGAGCCCTGTTGGCCTCGGAAACGTTTAGTGTATAAGCCCTATGCAGAGCTAAAATAAAATCCAGGGAAAATAAAGCAGCTAAAAAGACTCCTGAGCTTCAGGAGACTTGCGCTGTTCCTTTAAAATCAGAGGGATTTTCTTTAACCAATTTAATTTTCCTCTTCCCCTGCTTATGCTGCCTGGCACGAGAAACGGTGCTTTCCCCTAAAATGGCCGCCGTTCCCGCCTATTCATCCATGCTTTGAGGCTTCAGAGACTCCATCTTGGCTTCCATATCTGCCGCAGACAACGCCGCGCTGAAAACTGCACCCGACGACTCAAACCGCCGTCCGAGAACCCCAACAAACAACTGCTAAAAACAACTACCTACACCGGCACACACATGCCGCAGCGACTCCAGCTGCTAAAACAAAGAAGAAACTGACCTGAGAGCAGCTCTGGCAGCACCGATCCCCCGGATCCCGCTGCTAGCGGGAAACGCAGAATCTCACTTGCAGACCATAAGGTGGGTGAAACCTGGGTCTCCCAGGCACAATCCCCCTGCAAGAACGGCTCCGGTCACTTCTGGAGACAGGCTCTGCCCCTGTGACCGCTGCCAAAACCGGCAGCCCCGGACCTGCTTTGTCTTTCGTGTGTCTTTTTTTTTTTTTTTTCCAATTAGCTTAATTGAAAATAGGCGCAAGGGAAAAGATAAATAATAATACAGAAGAGAGGCTACAGCCCTGCTAGGACCAATTCTCTTCAGAAAGTCTGCTAAATAAGCGTTCAGCTGCACTGTTGAGGGACCCTGTCAGCTTTCCATGTCCTGTTCAGCTGCTGAGGACTGAAGACTGGAGAGCTGTCACAGGGGGGAGTGGCTATGCCCTGTCAGCAAGAACTTGGAGTTCAGTCCTCAGCTGCTGAAGGGGATTGACAACACCCAATGGTACCCTGGACTGGCCAGGAGAGACGGATAGGAAGAAAGCTTTTGGGATTGCTACCATACATGCGTGGTCCTCTTCCCACCCAAGGGTGCCATCTTGCTCAGTCAGGTCCCTTAGCTCGAACCCTACCAAGCAGATGGCAAGGGAAGGACAAAAATTCAGCAACTCATCAGGGGAGGCAGGAGGGTAGTGAAGACCGATTCCTGCTGTCCCTGGAGAAAACCTGTCATAAGTGAGTAACTACGCTTTCTCAAGGAACAAGCAGGAAGTCAGTCTTCAATTATGGGACTCCCTAGCTGCAGGCTACTGAACCTGTAACTAAAAAACGCCTCTGCGAGGCTGTAAGCAGAAGCCGAAGCCTGAAGGAGCCTGAGTCCTCGGGGTGAAACCCTCAGAAGCCATGAGAAGGGTCGGAGGGCAGGAGTTGCTTATATCCCGAACAGATTACAGAGTACAGCCTGGCCGAAGGCGCTGTCCCAGCGGGACTCCCTCTCCAGGCAGTAGTGGGCGGCGAAGGTATTCGTAGAAGACCAGGTTGCCGCCCGGCAGATGTCCATCATGGGTACGGAGCGCAGCGAGGCCACCGAGGCCGCTTTGGCTCGGACCCCATGTGCAGTGACTCGACGATCCAGAGGGACGCCCGCCTTTGCATAGGCGAACACGATGCAGTCCACCACCCAAACAGAGAGGGTGCGCTTGGTGACTGCTTGCCCCTGCCTATTGGGATAGTAGGTCACGAAGAGCTGCTCCATTACACACACACACACACACACACATCCACACCCCATCACAGACTCACATCCACTCCCCGCATCACACACACAGACAGCGTAGTTACTCACCTGTAACAGGTGATCTCTCGGGAACAGCAGGAATTGAATCTTCACATATGGGGTATTGTCGGCACCGACGGATTCCGCATGGGAACGCTCGCCAGTGTCCTATAGGTAAGCTTTTGGGAGCATCCCGCTGCACCTGTGCCACTGCCTTCCCGCCTTTCCAACGCTCCCTCTTCAGTTGAGTTTATAGCTGAGACAAAAGGAGAGAAGGAGACAGAGATACAACTCCCAGGGGAGGTGGGTGGGTTGTGAGGACTCAATGCCTGCTGTTCCCGGAGATCACCTGTTACAGGTGAGTAACTATGCTATCTGCAGGAACAAACAGGAATGTAGTCTTTACATATGGGGACTCCCAAGCTTAGAGATGCCAGGGAGATGACCCCATAAAGCAGCTAAACCCAGGCTGAGGTGGATCATGATTCCTCCCAAGTATTTCTGGTATCCAAACCCGGGACTGGGGGTAGGAGTTGTTCTAAGTCTGAAAGAGATGCTGGAGAACAGCCTGACTAAACGAGGCATCCCGACAGGAGTCCTTGTCTAAGCAGTAAGAGGGCCGCAAAAGGTATGAACCAAGGACCAAGTGGCTGCTTTGCAAATGTTGTCGATGGACACTGAGCGAAGGTTGGCCATAGAGGCAGCCATTGCTCTAACATTGTGAGCTGTGACATGACCTTCCAGAGAAAGTCCCTTACTCTCATAGGTAAAGGATATGTAGTCTGCAATCCACCTGGAGACTGGTAACCCCAGGTGGCTAGAATCAAAGGCAACAAAAAGCTGAGAAGCCTTTCTATGCTGCCTAGTTCTCTGAAGGTAAAAGGCTAAAGCTCTTTTACAATCTAGATTGTGAAGATCCTTTCTGCATTCGAGGTATGAGGCCTAGGGAAGAAGACAGGAAGATGAACCAACTGGTTTAAATGAAAAGGCGAAACCACCTTTGACATAAAGTGAGGATGAGTCCTAAGTTCTATTTTATCATGGTGGAACCTTGTGTAAGGAGGATCAGCCACTAAAGCTTGTAGCTCACTGATGCGTCTTGCAGAAGTGAGGGCAATTAGGAAGATTACCTTCCAGGAAAGAAGCTTTAGGGATGTAGTGGC
This sequence comes from Ichthyophis bannanicus, assembly GCA_033557465.1. Taxonomy (NCBI): domain Eukaryota; kingdom Metazoa; phylum Chordata; class Amphibia; order Gymnophiona; family Ichthyophiidae; genus Ichthyophis; species Ichthyophis bannanicus. The sequence goes on along the minus strand of CM066032.1, from coordinate 1,509,791,139 downwards.
TAAGGGCTCGAACGGCAGCTTCATGAGCTGTCCAAGGACGAGATTTAAGTCCCATGCCATGGGTGGTGGCTTAATGGGAGGCTTAATTAAGAGTAGATCTCTCATAAATCGCGCTACAAGCGGCTGAGAGGAGACAGGTTGTCCATCAAAGGGCTTATGGAAAGTCGCAATGACACTATGGTGGACTCTTACTGAATTGGTCTTGAGACCAGAGGGTGAAAGATGGAGGAGATACTCCAGTAACGCCTCTACGGGAACTGAAAAAGGATTAAGTTCCTTCTTTGAACACCAGATAGAGAACCTTTTCCACTTGAAGGCATAAGCTTGCCTTGAGGAAGGTTTCCTTGAGGCCAAAATAATATCTTTAACCTGTTGAGAGAGGTTGATATCCTGGAATTCTAAGCTCTCAGCAACCATGCCATCATGTGCAAAGACTGAGGATTCGGGTGCAAAAGCATCCTGTCCTCCTGGGATAGAAGATCTGGAGCACATCCCAAGTCCAAAGGCCTGGCTTGATAGAGACGTAGAAGCAGTGGATACCATGTCTGTCGTGGCCAGAGTGGGGCTATGACGATCATATGGCCCCTGTCTCTGGAGTTTAAACAGAGTCTTGGGAATGAGGGGAATGGGTGGGTAGTCCTGACCCCAGTGGAGGTGGGAAGCATCCCTTGTCTGACTGTTCCGAGCCGGAATTCTGGAACAGAATCGGGGAAGTTTGGCATTCTGAGGACTTGCAAATAGGTATATATCTGGGGTTCCCCAGATTAGAAAAATTTGAGCAATCTGTTCTGAATGAAGAGACCACTCGTGTGGCAGCAGCACTCGACCGAGTTTGTCTGCCAGGAGATTCTGTGTGCCTGGGAGATACACCGCCAGTAAGTGAATCTGAAGGCCTCTTGCGAAGGACCAGAGGTGTAGAGCTTCGTTGCACAATGCCTACGAGCCTGTTCCACCCTGTTTGTTTATGCAGAACATGGCTACCTGATTGTCCATCTGGACAAGGATGGTCCTGTAGCACAGATGGTCCTGAAAAACTCGAAGAGTGTAGAAGATGACTCTGAGTTCCAGTAGATTTATGTGAAGACAAGTCTCCTATTTGGTCCAGAGACCTTGAGTGGAGAGATAGTCCATATGAGCCCTCCAACCTGACTTGGACACATCCGTTATCAAGATAGCTTGGTGCAGTGGCTGCTGAAAAGGTGACCCTAAGAGAAGGTTTTCCAGTGTTTGCCACCACTGAAGGGATGAGATAGGCATGCAGAGTTTCTGATTTTGTCCCTCAGATGACCTGACACCTTTGTCCACTGAGAGGATAGGGTCCACTAAGCTGCTCGCATGTGTAGGCGGGCATAGGGGACTACATGTACAGTGGACACCATATGCCCCAGCAACTGAAGCATTTCTTGAGCAGTCAGGAAAGTTTTAATAGCCACTTGAGACGCCAGTTGAACTATTCGAGCGCAGCAGAGTTGTGGCAGGGAAGCCTTTGACTGCCTTGTGGCTAGAAGATCCCCTATGAACTCTAGAGACTGAGAAGGGGTGAGACTTATGACCAATCCCAGATATTGCAGGATTTGCATCGTGCAGAAAAGAGCTAAGCTGGCTTCTGGACCCGTTGGTGCTCAGATTAGCCAGTCGTCTAAGTAGGGGAAGACGAATATCCCTAGAGTCCTTAAAAATGCTGCTACCACTGCCATGCATTTTGTGAAGACTCTTGGGGCTGAAGCCTGGCCAAAGGGTAGAACTCTGTACTGGTAATATCTTCCCTTTAAGAGGAATCAAAGAAATCTCCTGTGCTCTGCATGAATAAGGATATGTGTATAAGCGTCTTTTAGGTCTAGAGAACATAGTCAATCTTGACTCTGAATGTAAGGGAGGAGTGTTCCGAGAGAGATCATTTTGAATTTCTCAGAAAAGGTACTTGTTTAACTCCCTGAGGTCTAGTATGGGCCTGTACCCTCCTGTTTTCTTTGGAATAAGGAAGTAGGGGGGAGTAGAAACCCAGGCCTTGTTGAGAAAAAGGCACCTACTCTATAGCTCCCTGAGCAAGGAGTGAGGTGACCTCTTGATACAAGAGAGTGGTGAGGGGGGGCCAAGAACTGAACGCTCTCGGAGTAGAGAGAGGGGGCATACTGTGGAAGTGAAGTTTGTAACCCTCTGTCACTATGGAGAGAGTCCATTGTTCTGATGTTATCTGTTGCCACCTCTTGGCAAAGTAACAGTCTGCTTGGAATGTTGAGAGGTTCTGGTATTTCTAGTGGAAGGATGACTAGGTTCTCTAGAGGAAGGAGTCAAAGTCCTTGCAGAGGCTGTGACTGCTGGGCTGGTTGAGCTCTTGGGACCTGAGCCTTCCTTTGTTGTTTCAGCTGCTGCTGTCCCTTCTGGGGAGCATGGACTGAACAGTGGCCAGCTTGGGTGTAAGACGGATAGAATTTCTTTTTCTTGTTGAAAAAGGGTTTAACTGTCTTTCTTAGCTGGATTGGCAGTGGTCCTGGATAATCTATTTAAAGTAGTGTTCTCGGACTCAAGCTGAGAAGCTTTATCCTGCCAGTCCTTGCCAAAAAGGTTTTCTCCTGTGCAAGGAATATTTCCCAGCTTATCTTGCACCCATTGCTCTAAATTGGATGCCTGTAGCCAAGCAATCCGACGTGCACCGATAGAAATAGCAGAGGTTCTGCTAATGCATTCAAAACAATCAAAGGTTGCCCTGTTCATGAACTTAGAGACATTTTGGGCATGCTTAACAAGAGTAAGAAAATCAGCCCTCTTGTCATCGGGGAGAAGAGGAACCATGAGTTCCAAATCCTTAGTAACTTCTTGAAGAAACATACCCATGTAGAGTATGTAAGAACTTATTCCGGCTGACAGCATAGAGGCCTGAAAACATCGACAATCAAAGGCATAGAGAGTCCTCACCTCACGCCCGGAGGATTAGAGGAATGTGTCTTAGAAATTTTGATCCAGCGCATCGCTAATTCCACGACCATAGAATAGTGTAGTAACTGCGTTTCTTGGAACCCGGGACACTACAGTACCCGGTACATTGTATCGAGTCTTCGGGAATGTGGAGACACCGTTAAGGGTGTTTCCCACATTGGAAGCATGAGATTATGCAGAATTCGGTGTATGGGAAGGGTTGCAGCCTCCTTGGGGGCTGTCGGATACTGAAGAATTTCAAGTTCTCCAGCTCTCAATACCTTTTCAGGGGTCACGATGATGGAGAGGCCCTGAGCCATAACCTGTATAAAGTCTTTAAAAAAACATGTCCTCCAGAGGAGACATCCGCCATTGTGGCAAAGGAGAGGGATCCTCCGGAAGAACCGCTCCGGTATTGATAGATTCATCAGAATCATCGGATTCGGAAGACTCAAAGTATCGACGGGCCAGGTGCTCCCATACTGCCTGTCGCCAGTACTGATCAAAGTCAGCATCGCAATGCCTCAATACCGGACCCTTTATGCCAGACATCGATTTTAGGGCTGGCATGGGTGGTAGCATGGAGAGTGGCGGAACAGTTGTTGGTACCGGCGTAGCAGGCCACGACCCCAGAACATAGCACAAAGAGCTCTCGGGAGGTGGATGCCTCTGGAACATCTTGGGACCCCGTTAATGCTTTGGAGGCAAGGACCCCCCGCTGGGGTTGTTTGGCCGGTTTATTCTCCTCAAGGGCAATGCTGGAAGCATCTTGATGCTTAGAAGGAGGAGATCTATCTTTTGAGGACCGACTGTTCTTCGAAGACCTGGGTTTGGTTCCCTGAGATCCATGGGAGGAAGATGAAGCCCTGGATGACGTTGATGCCACGGACATTGCATCTGAGGCAAAAAGGGTGCAGAGTTTGAGAGCTCTATTTTGCAGGCCCCTCTTAGTCACCTTTCTGCAGAGGAGACACTCCAATGGAGAATGGTCTGGGCCCAAACATATAAGACACCAGTCATGGGTGTCGGTAACAGAAATGGTACCGCCACATTTTGAACATATTTTGAAACCACTAGATGGTTTCTCCATTTTGAGAAAAAACAGGGTCTAGTGCCCAAAATGGCGCTGAAGCAACAAGAGTGGACAGACCTTCAAGAAAGATTTTTTTTTTTTTTTTTTTAAAGAAAAAGAGTAGAGTAGTTACTCACCTGTAACAGGTGTTCTCCAGGAGCAGCAGGAATCAGTCCTCACATATGGGTGACATCAACGTTGATGGAGCCCTGCGGAGCATTTCCCCAGCTTTCCATGAAAGCCTTTGGGAATGCAGGCACGCATGCGCGGTCCCCTTCCCGCCTAAAGGTGACATCTTGCTCAGTCAAATGACATAGCTAAGAAACAGCACACAAAAAATGAAAAAAATTTAACTATGTACAACTGCAACTCCCAGGGGAGGAGGGAGGGAGGGTTGTGAGGACTGATTCCTGCTGCTCCTGGAGAACACCTGTTACAGGTGAGTAAGTACTCTTTCTCCAGGACCAAGCAGGAAGTCAGTCGTCACATATGGGTGACTCCCTAGCTCTGGGCTACCAAGAACCCAGGCTGAACAAGAGAACTCCCTCTAGTCCCAGCATCAAAGAAAGGCTTTTCACTGAAAGAACCTCCACCGGTAGCCCAACGGAGGGCTGGAGAGCAGGAGTTGCCTAAACCTCAAAGAGTTTGCTGAGTACTGCCTGGCCAAAAGCACTGTCCCTACGGGACTCCCTCTCCAGACAGTAATGGGCCGCAAAAGTCTGGCTGGAAGACCAAGTTGCAGCCCTGCAGATGTCTACCAGCGGTACAGAGCGGAGATGAGCCACTGAGGCAGCCATTGCCCTGACACGATGGGCCGTAACCCGACCCTGCAAAGGAAGGTCAGCCGCCCTGTAAGCCCAGGTGATACAGTCAGCCACCCATATGGACAAGGTACGCTTGGACACAGCTAACCCCAAATTATTAGGGTCAAAAGATATGAAGAGCTGAGTAGCCCTTCTATGTCCCTGCATACGGTCAAGGTAGAAGGATAAGGCCCTTCTACAGTCCAGGGTATGCAGGACTGCTTCAGCCTGGCTTGCATGAGGCCTAGGGAAGAATGTTGGAAGAACCACCTCCTGGTTGAGGTGGAAAGAGGAGACAACCTTAGGTAGTAACTTTGGATGAGTCCTAAGGACTACCCGGTTTCTATAGAAGCGGGTGTAAGGCCCGTCACAGACTAGGGCCTGAAGCTCACTTACTCTCCTGGCCGAGGTTAGGGCTACCAAGAAGAGTGCCTTCCAGGACAGGAAGCGGAGAGGACAAGTAGCCATCGGCTCAAAGGGTGGGCGAGTCAGTTGCTGCAAGACCACATTCAACTCCCACTCAGGAGCTGGAGGACGGATTGGAGGCTTTAGCAAGAGCAAGCCTCTAAGAAATCTGGACACCAAGGGGTGAACCGACAGAGAATGTCCCTCCACCAGTGAGTGGGGATCTGCTAGAGCTGAGAGGTGGACCCGAACAGAATTGGACTTAAGTCCCTGATTGGATAAGTGCAGCAGGTACTGAAGCACTACTGGTACAGCACAGGAGAAAGGATCCTCTGTACGTAGCTGACACCACACAGAAAACCTTTTCCACTTCAGGGCATAGGTTTTTCTAGTGGACTGCTTCCTAGAGGCTAGGACGACCTCTTCAACTTCCTGAGGTAGGCCCCAGGGAGCCAAAACTACCCTTGCAGCCTCCATGCCATCAAATTGAGAGCTCTGAGATGTCGGTGCAGAAGGGACCCCTGATCCTGAGAGAGGAGGTCGGGCTGCAACCCCAGAGGCAGTGGGGGATCCACTGCCAGCTGAAGCAGAAGTGGAAACCAAGGCTGTCTCGGCCATCTGGGAGCTACCAGCAGGACCGAGGCCTTGTCCTGAAGAATTTTGAACAGGGTTCGGGCCACCAGGGGCGTGGGAGGAAACGCATACAGGAGGCCCTGGGACCAGGAAATCAGAAAAGCATCTGCTGCCAGTCGCAGAGGATGCGGTTGCCTGGAGCAGAACCTTCAACAAAAAAATCAGATCACATACTAGGACAAACAACCATAGAACAGATATATACTATTAAATGTAGGAACATCCGTCAGGTCAGGGGACAAGAAACCCCTTCGAATGAACGGACTTCTCCCTTTAATCTTTTTTATTAATACTCGTGCAACAGTCTTAATAACACTAAAAACAAAGCAGACCCAAAAAAGCCACAGTGCTAAGAATATAAATTCGTAATGACATAATAAATCAAAGTCAGACTTAGCTGGCAGTTGGGTCCTGCAGTTCTTTTCGGAAGGAAGCAATCCCGATGGAAAAAGTCTCTACTTAAACAGCAGTTCTTCGTTAAGGAAACATTCTTCTTGCCAGTCTTCGAAACATAATTCACTGAGAAAAACATTCTTCAAAACTCCATAACCCAGCGCTGTGTTTCGGATCCTCTGATCCTGCTTCAGATGGTATTAAAATAATCGTATTATATCTTGGGATGTCTCAAGTAATTTTGCCACGAACCGTTGCTCACTCAAAGAGCGTCCTTTCGGAGAATGGCGTCTGACGTCAGTCCCAGCAGTCAGCTGTTATATACCCGAATCTAGTATCCAGGACAAACAATCCCGCCCTATCAGGTGGGTAAAATACTCCACCAGTCTAGTTCTTGATTAAGTCCATTTGGGGTAACCGATCAACAAAAAAATCCAACGTTGTTCCAGGATTTGTAGAACTTGTTCCCGATCTCCCCTCCGAGGGCCATCAGGTACATGATCCAAGATACACCAGGAAAAATCTGTAAAGACATGATTAATTTGAAGACAATGAGCTACTAAAGGAGCTGTAAGCATTTTCGTATGAATCCGGGATTTATGCTCTGATAGACTTTTTTTTATGGGACGTATCGTGCGTCCTATGTAATGAAGTCCACAAGGGCATGTAAGGATATACACCACATAAGATGAAGTACAATCAGTATGCCATTTTAAATGAAATATTTGCCCAGTAGAATGTGTCCACATGGTGCCAGTTTGCGACTGTAAACCATATTGACAGCGGGAAGAAAGACAAGAGAAATGTCCCACATTTGCCCAGGATTCCCCTTGATGTTTAATATCTACCATGGAATGCACCACCAAATCCCTTATATTGGCACCCCTTTGGTAAGCAATCATAAAATCCTGTTGAAAAATAGGGTCAAGGTGAAAAAATACCAATATTTACGTAAAATAGCCACTACTTGTGAGGATCCAATCATATATGGTAGAACTCCTATAATTTTCATACCGTTGTCAGCAGTTTTATTGAATGTATCTAACGTAAAGGACAGACCAGAGGCTTGAACCCCTCCAGTAGATGGAACATCCTTCCGGGTAGCAGAATGTAATAACCAATCATGGTGTGCATATTTAGCTATTTTATAAGCTCTATTAATAACTTGTGCAGGGTAACCTTGATGTGATAAGCGGTAACATAAATCTTTTGCATGTTTCATGAATTCCTCCTTAGTGGTGCAATTTCGTTTGATACGAAAAAATTGTCCAAGTGGAAGAGCTCTTCTAAGGGGGCCCGGATGAAAACTTTGAAACTGTAATAAAGTATTCCGTTGCACTGGTTTACGATACAACGTAGAGCAAATAGTAGGGCCCGATTTATACAAACGGACATCCAAAAAATCTATAGTTTTATAATCATACTTTGCTGTGAAACAAATATTGGTCTTCCTATTATTAAGCCATTCTATAAACAATAACAGTGATGGCTTATCTGCTGTCCAAACGAAAAAAATGTCATCTAGGAAACAAACCCAGAATGGTATATTCTTAAACCAATCAGAAGTATAAAGAAATTCTTCCTCAAATGCTGCTAAGTAAATATTTGCAATGGAAGGGGCAACTGTAACGCCCATTGCTACGCCGTAAATTTGTTGATAAAACTGTTTATCATATAAAAAGTAATTATTAGTAAGCACCAAGGAAAGGAATTCCAAAAATAATATTTTGGGAATCCGATCCGGTAATGTCAATGAAAATGATTCTATGATATGTAATGCTTCAATCTGTTCTATATTAGTATAAAGAGCTGTCACATCTATCGTGAACAGCCAAACTGGAGAAAAAGAAAACGTGCATTGAGATAACAAGGTCAAAAAATGTGAAGTGTCACGTAAGTATGATCTCACTAAACATGCAGACTTCTGTAAAAATCTGTCACAAAACTTGGATAGGGGTTCCAGAACTGAATCCAGACATGAAACTATAGGTCTGCACGGAGGAGCTACAATAGATTTATGTACCTTAGGGACCATATAAAACACTGGTGTTTTTGGGTGCTTAGGTGTCAAAAATTTAGCTTCTTTGACAGTTAATTGTCCCATGTCCTTGGCTTGTGTCACCAATCGCATAATTTTCATTTGCAAATCTTTCAAGGGATCCTGAGCCAACGGCTGACAATATTGTTTACAGTCGCAAACTGGCACCAGTGGACACATTCTACTGGGTGAATATTTCATTTAAAATGGCATACTGATTGTACTTCATCTTATGTGGTGTATGTCCTTACATGCCCTTGTGGACTTCATTACATAGGACGCACGATACGTCCCATAAAAAAACGTCTATCAGAGCATAAATCGCGGATTCATACGAAAACGCTTACAGCTCCTTTAGTAGCTCATTGTCTTCAAATTAATCATGTCTTTACAGATTTTTCCTGGTGTATCTTGGATCATGTACCTGATGGCCCTCGGAGGGGAGATCGGGAACAAGTTCTACAAATCCTGGAACAACGTTGGATTTTTTTGTTGAGATCGGTTACCCCAAATGGATTTAATCAAGAACTAGACTGGTGGAGTATTTTACCCACCTGATAGGGCAGGATTGTTTGTCCTGGATACTAGATTCGGGTATATAACAGCTGACTGCTGGGACTGACGTCAGACGCCATTCTCCGAAAGGACGCTCTTTGAGTGAGCAACGGTTCGTGGCAAAATTACTTGAGAGACATTCTCAAGATATAATACGATTATTTTAATACCATCTGAAGCAGGATCGGAGGATCCGAAACACAGCGCTGGGCTATGGAGTTTTGAAGAATGTTTTTCTCAGTGAATTATGTTTCGAAGACTGGAAAGGAGAATGTTTCCTTAACGAAGAACTGCTGTTTTAAGTAGAGACTTTTTCCATCGGGATTGCCTCCTTCCGAAAAGAACTGCAGGACCCAACTGCCAGCTAAGTTTGATTTTGATTTATTACGTCATTACGAATTTATATTCTTAGCACTGTGGCTTTTTGGATCTGCTTTGTTTTTACTGTTAAGACTGTTGCACGAGTATTAATAAAAAAGATTAAAGGGAGAAGTCCGTTCATTCGAAGGGGTTTCTTGTCCCCTGACCTGACGGATGTTCCTACATTTAATAGTATATATCTGTTCTATGGTTGTTTGTCCTAGTATGCGATCTGATTTTTTTGTTGGATTTAATTATACAGATCTACGATTTGGCAATTGTGTTTTTATTTTTGGAGCAGAACCTTGGCAGTTGTCTGTTCGATGGACTGGCAAACAGATCTATGGTTGGAAGTCCCCATTTCAGGAAAATCTTCTGAACTACTAAGGGATGGAGCTGCCATTCGTGGGGCTGCAGAATCCTGCTCAACCTGTCTGTCAGGTAGTTTTCCTGGCCAGATAGATACACAGCCTTGAGGAGCATGTTGTGTCTGAGAGCAAACAAGCAAAGGTCCTGTGCCTCCTGACAAAGGAGCCTGGACCCAGTTCCGCCCTGCTTGTTCACATAAAACATGGCTACCTGATTGTCTGTTTGAACTAGGACAGACAGATGAGCCAGTGTTTGAAAGAAAGTCTTGAGGGCTAAACGAATAGCCCTGAGTTCAAGTAGATTGATCTGCTGTGCGGCCTCTCAGGGAGACCATAGGCCCTGGGTGCACTTGCCCAGACAATGAGCCCCCCAGCCTTGCAGGGAGGCATCCGTGGTCAGCACCATTGTGAACCCAGGCATCTGAAAAGGCACCCCTTGCAGTAGATTGGGTGGGTGCAGCCACCAGCAGAGGGAGTTCAGAAATGGTCTGGACACCCTTACTCTGTCTCTGAGGCTGCCTGTGGCCTGTGTCCACTGAGATCTGAGGCACCACTGTGCAGTCCTCATATGGAGCTGGGCATTGGGGGTCACACGTACTATCGAAGCCATGTGGTCAAAAAGCCTCAGGCAGAGTCTGGCAGAGACCAGTGACCTGCTGAGAAACTGGTTTGCCAAGTTTATCCGTCTTTGGGCTCTGTCTTCTGGCAAGAATGCCTTTGCCAGAAGAGAGTCCAGCCTTGCCCCTATGAACTCCAAGTTCTGGGAGGGGAGCAAAGTGGACTTTGCGAAGTTTATGACAAAACCCAGGTTTTGAAGAAGAGCAATAGTTCGGAGGGTGGCTTGCCTGGCCTCCTGGCACGTCTGACCCCTGATGAGCCAGTCGTCCAGATAGGGGAAGACAAAGATACCCTGATTTCTCAGGAAGGCAGTACTCTGTACTGATAATGGTTTCCTCCCACAATGAGCCTGAGGTACTTTGTGGTCTGGATGAATGAGGATGTGAGTGTACGCATCCTTTAAATCTAAGGAGCATAGCCAATCTCCCTGCTGGAGGTAGGGCAGCAGTGTTCCAAGAGTAAGCATCTTGAATTTCTCTCTCTAGGAACTTGAGATTTCTGAGGTCGAATAGGCCGGAGGCCACCGGTTCTTTTTGGTACGAGAAAGTACCTGGAGTAGAATCCCTGACCTTGGAGATTAGGTGGCACAGACTCCACCGCTTTGTCCCGCAACAGACCTTGAAGCTCCTGAAGGAGAAGATCTGTGTGCAGGGGAGGCCTTGGAGGCTCCCCTGGAAAGTATGGAGGAGGCAGCTGTTGGAAGTGTAGTATATAGCCCTGGTGAACGATGCTTAATACCCAACTGTCTCCAGTGATGAGTGGCCACCTGTGGGCAAACAGGGTAAGTCGACCTCCTGTGCAGGGTTGGGAGAGCAGGGACGGAGAGGCTATGCCTAAGGAGTCAAAAACCCCCACCCTGCTGAGTGGGAGCAGGGGCCGGAGGCTTGGGGGGGGGGGGTCCTCTGCCTACGGGGCCCATTTCCCTGCCCCTTGGCCTGCTGACCCTGTGGGGGAGCTTGGGAGGCCTGGTACTGGGGGTACTGTTTGTAGGCAGTGCCCTTCATCGGGTAAAAGGGCTTTTTACCCGAGCCTTTCTTCTTGTGAGAAGGGGCAGAAGTCTTTCTAGACAGCCTTGTCCTCGTGAGGTGCTCGGTTTCGAGCTGTGCGGCCTTCTCGGTCATGGGCTTGCCAAAAAGGTTCTCACCTCGGCAAGGTACATCGACCAACTTGTCCTGAACCCATAGCTCGAGGTCCGATGACTGCAACCACACCTGACGTCGAGCCAAGATGCCAGCGGCCACAACACGGGCCGAAGCCTCGAAGCCATCGTAGGCAATGCGGGACATAAACTTGGAGCATTCCTGTATCCCCGAAGACAAGGACTTGAACCTCTGCAAGGGTTCCCCGGAGAGACCAGCAGAGAACCTGGCCAGCTCCTTGGCCAGGTCCCGCAAGTACATGCCCATGTACAGCTGGGTAAGCCTGGACACGGCAAGCAAGCATCGAGCCCTGGAAGCACTTTCTACCAAAACCATCCAGGTTCCGGGCCTCCCTGCCAGGGGGCACCGCGGAGTGCATCTTCTGACTTTTCAGACAATGCATGGTCGATTCTACCACCATGGAATGGTGTGGTAGCTGTGCCTTTTGAAATCCAGGGCTCTTGCGGAGTCGATAAATGGAATCGACCCGCTTGCTTAGAACCGGCACCGAGGCCGGTGCCTCCCACATCCGGAAGAGGAGCCGTTCCAGCATCGGAGGAACTGGAACTGTAAAGGCCTCCTTCGGAGGAGAGTCATACTGGAGGGCCTCGAGCTCTTCGGCTCAAGGCTCCTCCTCGGGATCCGCAGGGATAGCCAACGCCGTGGCCATATCCCGAACGAACTCCGAGAACCGGGTATCCTCGGGGGGGGGGGGGGGAAATCTACTCCGGGGCTCGGACTGCAGTGAGTCCGACGGGACGCACTGAGTCCGGAAGATGTCGGGGGACTCCTCGTCCTCCGTCTCCCAGGCGGACTCATCCGATGAGGAATCGGGGTCAGACCGCACGGGGCCTGTGAGCACCCGCCCTGACGCCGAAAGCACCGGCGTCGACGCCCTCGGTACCCAAACGGGAGGTCGAAGGTGACCGCGACCAAGGTCGACCTCGAGCCTTCATGGTCTCGAGTATCGGCTCGGTCTCCTGGGTCGACTTCGACGTCGATGTCCCGGTGGTCGGGGCAGATGTGCCAGACAGGCTGGCCATCAGCGCCCGCTGCTGTTCCATGAAGGCAGACAATCTGCACTCCAAGGCTGTCAGCCTGAGACCCAGCTCAGGAGACTCAGCAGCCACCGACTCGGGCCCCGGCGGCGGCTCTCTGGGAGGAGAGTCCACAAAGACTACAGGACTTACGTGTCCAGCAGACTCCGGCTCCACACGAGGTACTTTTGGTATCTTCTCCTGTTCCACGGGCCCGGGACGGCGATTGGGGGTCCGAGACCTAGCTCTCGAGGAACCAGGGACCTCCTCCGACGCCACCCTCGCAAGCCGCTTCTTCCTCTTTCGTTCCCGGTCGGGGGACCCCCTGTCCGAGGAGCCCCGACGGTGCTCGGGATCAGATTCCCGAGATGTCGAGGCCTCAGACGAGGTTCGGACCCGGCCGGAGGCCGAGTCGGAGAAAAGCTTTTCCTTTTGGTGCTGACGACTTTGAAGCGCCTTGGTGGACATTTCTAGGTCTCAGGATTGTGGTCCGGACCGAGGCACTGAAGACAGCAGTTGTGTGTGTCGGTGAGAGACATTAGTTTCTTGCACCGATCACACTTCTTGAAACCACTGGAAGCTATCGGGGGAAAAAGAGTCCCCGCGAGGTCAAAGGACCGGCCTTCCAGGGAAAAAGAAAAAAAGGGCGCGAATGCCAGCCACGAAGGGCAAAAAACCGAAAAAAAAGAAGATCGGGCTCGATACTGGCATACCGAACCCAGCTGGAGGGGAAGCGGCGTTGAACCGGAGAAAAAAAACAGCTCAGGAATCACCAAAAAATCGAACTATTTTCCGGGAGGACTAGGACAGACGTCCGACGGGCTTCACGGAAAAAGAGAGACTGAGCAAGATGGCACCTTCAGGCGGGAAGGGGACCGCGCATGCGTGCCTGCATTCCCAAAGGCTTTCATGGAAAGCTGGGGAAATGCTCCGCAGGGCTCCATCGACGTTGATGTCACCCATATGTGAGGACTGACTTCCTGCTTGGTCCTGGAGAATAAAGAAGACACCGGTGGAACCGGCAAGGGCGTCGACAGGAAGGCAGATGCGACCACAAAAAAGAAAATGTTCTGCGGCGGCTCCGCGGAAAACGAAAAACTGAAGAGGGAGAGTTGGAAAGGCAGGAATGCAGGCGCAGTGGGATGCTCCCAAAGATTTCCTATAGGACACTGGGGAGCGTTCCCACGCGGGCTCCATCGGTGTCGATACCCCATATGTGAAGACTACATTCCTGCTTGTTCCTGGAGACATACACACACACACCCCCCCCACACACACTCACACACACACTCCCCCCCCACACACACTCACACACACACTCCACCCCCATACACTCCCCCCCGCACCCCTCCACACTCCCCACACACGCACACCCTCCCCCACCACCACACCCTCCACACACACCCCCTACACACTCACCCCCCCCACACATACACACACACACTCACTCACCCCATCACACACACAAAACACACCCATATCAACTCCCCCATCATACACACACTCCCCATCAGACATGCATCCACTCCATCACATACACACAAACACATCCACTCCAGCATCACACGCACACTCCCCATCTCACACGCACATCCACAGCCCCATCGCGCGCGCACACACACATCCACAACCCATCACACACACACATCTCCTCCATCTCACACACACGCAAACACTCCCCGATCTCATACATGCACACACACATCCACTCCCTCTTCACAGTTATCCACTCCATCACACACACACCCGCACACACACACACACACACACACACATCCACTCCATCACAGACACATCCACTCCCACATCACACACTCCATTTCACACACACACTCACCCATCACACACACAAATGCAAATCTACACCCCATCACACATACACCCCCACCCACTCCCCACTCCATCACATGCACATCACTCCATCTCACAAACACACTCCCCATCACACCCACCCACACCCACTTCCGTCACACACACGCACTCCCCATCTCACACCCCCACCTACACCCACTCTGCCATCTCACACACACACACACTCCCCCATCACAAAGACACACACAAACACCCTATCCCCATCACACACATACACACACACTCCCTCCCCATCACACACAAACACCCTATCCCCATCACACACATACACACACACTCCCTCCCCATCACACACACCCACTCCCTCCCCACACACACCCTCATCCATCTCACACACACGCTCCCTCCCCATCACGCACACACGAACATCCACTCCCCATCACACACCCAGACACACACTCCCCACCACACACACACGCTCCCCCTACCCCATCACACACCCACCCACTCCCCATCACACACACACACACACCCACCCATACCATCACCCCATCACACACAAAACATCCACACCCCACACACATCCGCTCCACATCACACAAGCACACACACATACACACTCACTCCATCACACATACACACACTCCCCCATCTCACACACACACACACTCCATCTCACACACCATCACACAAACACATTCACACCCCCTTCACACACATCCCATCACACACACATCCACACCGCATCATACACACACATATCCACGCCCCCATCTCAAACACACAAATCCATACACATTTTCCCTATAACAAACCTAATCAACATATATATCCACTCCCCTATCACACACCCACACACATCCACTGCCCCTATAACCCACACACCCCCATATTAACTCCCCCATCTCACACACACACACACACATCCACATCCACTCCCCCATCACACACGCCACAAACAAACATCCACTCCCCCATCACAGACACACATACACTCCATCACATACACACTCCCCCATTTCACACACGGACACACATACACACTCACTCACTCCATCACACAAACACATCCATACCCCATCACACACACACATACACACACACTCCCCCATCCCCATCACACATACACACATCCCCTCACCCCTCACCCACACATCCCCTCACCCACACACACACATCCACTCCCCATCGCACAAACATGCACACACACATACTCACTCGCTCCCCCATCACACACACTCCCCCACCATCACACACACACACACACACATCCTCTCACCCACACACATCCACACCCACTCCCCTATCACCCACCCACCACACGCACTCCATCTCACCCACACACTCCAACATCACACAAACACACCCTCTCCATCATCACCCACACATCCACTCCCACACCATCACACACACACATCCACTCCCACACCATCACACACACACATCCACTCCCACACCATCACACACACACATCCACTCCCCATCACATACACGCACACACCCACACTCACTCCCCCATTTCACACACGGACACACATACACACTCACTCCATCACACACACACACCCTCTCCATTAACACCCACACACACACACACACATCCACTCCCACACCATCACACACTCACTCCCCCATCAAACACACAGAGATATCCACTCCCCATCAGACACACGCACAAACTCACTCTCCCATCACACACACACACAAACATCCACTCACCCCATCACAGACATGCATCCACTCCATCACATACACACAAACACATCCATTCCCGCATCACATACACACACCCTCCCCCATCACCCACCCACCCACATCCACTCCCCCACGACATCCACTCACCCATCTCACACACCCACCCCGCCATCTCACACACCCACCCCCAAACACACCGTCTCCCACATCTCCATCACCCACATATCCACACTCCCTCACACACACATGCACACCCTCTCCACCATCACCCACACACACATATCCACTCCCACACCAATCCACACATCCACTCCCCTATATATACACGCACGCACACACACACATATCCACTCCCCATCACATACACAAACATCCACTCACCCCATCAGACACGCATCCACGCCATCACAAACACATCCACTCCCCTATCACACCCCCACCCACTCCATCTTACGCACCCACCCACATCGCCATCTCTCACACACACACACACACCCTCTCCCCATCACACACACGCACGCACATCCACTTCCCATCACATACACACCTATCTCACACACATGCCCACAAACACTCACTCACTCCCCCATCTCACAGACACACCCCATCTCACTCAGACATACTGCCCCATCACACACACAAACATCCACTCCATCACACACACACACACACACTCCCCCGTCACATACATACACTTTCCCATTCCACACACACTACCCCCCATCTCTCTCACACACACCCCACTCCCCTATCACACACACACACACACACACACACATTCGCTTCCCCCATCACAGACACGTATCCACTCCATCACATACACAAACACATCCACTCCCCATCACACACACACAAGCATCCACCCCATCACACACTTATGCGCACACACACACTCGCCACAGACACACACATATCCCCTCACCCATCACACACACACACACATCCCCTCACCCATCACACACACACACCTCTTCACACATTCTCCCCATAACACAAACCCAAACATATATATATCCACTCCCCATCACACACCCCTATCCACTCCATCACACACATACACTCCCCCAACACATTCACACACCCATATCAACTCTTCCACATCAACTCACACACCTCAACTCCACATCTATTCCCCTTCCACACACACATCCCCTCCCCACACGCACACACTCCGCCACACATGCACACCCACATACATTTTCCCCATATCACACAAACCTAATCAATATATATATAACCACTCCATCACTCACACATACACCCCTCACCCAGACACACACATCCCCTCCCCCACCTCACACACATATCCCTTCCACCACCTCATACACACACACATCCATACCCCATCACACACACACACACCCACATCACATATACACACACACATCCCCTCCACTACCTCACATACACACACACTCCTCCATTACACACACATCCACACCCCCATCATACATACACACATCCACTCCATCACACACACACACTCCCCCGTCACCCTCACCCCCACACTCTCCCATCACCCCCACCACACAATCACCCACACCTCCACCACACACATCCCCTCACCCATCACACACACACCCACTCCATCTCACCCCCCCCATCTCATCCACACCCATGCCAACTCCATCACACACACACACTCGCCCATCACACAAACACCTCTCCCATTACACACGCACATACATCCACTCCCCATCACATACACACACACACTCCCCTGTCTCACACACACACACACTCACTCCCCTGTCTCACACACACAAACATACACATCCCCTCACCCATCTCACACACATCCACTCCCACACTAACTCACTCCCCCATCACAAACACACATCCACTCCCACCCTCTCCCCATCACACACACCCTATCACAAACACACATCCACTCCCACACACACACACACACACACACACACACCCCTATCCACTCCTCCATCACACACACACACACACACACACACACACACACACATACCCATCTCAACTCCCCCACATCCACTCCCCCATCATACATGCCCCCACTCCATCACACACACACATCCACGCCCAGACATGCATCCACTCCCCATCACAGACACACACACACACACTCCATCTTACACACTGTCATGATGCAGGCATTGATAAAGTAGGTTTAAAGAAAAGAAATCCTGTTTCTTTTGAGGAACTAGGGGTGCAATTACCCCCAGGCACAGCTAGAGGGAGCAGGAACAGACATTCGGGAGTTAATGAGCCTAGGAACTCTGATGACTTGCAGCTGGAAGGGAATCAGGAAGTCATCCAAAACAGTTTGCTTTATAAGTCAGAGCAGAATGCTTCTAACAGGGTGAGAAGGAAGGCTGAGAGCCAAAGAGGGAAGGCTGAGAGCCAAACAGAGAAGGCTGAGAGCCAAGAGGACAAGCCTGGGAGCTACCGAGGAGACAAGCCTGAGGGTTGTGTAGGAAGCAAGGCTGGGAGCCATCAAGAAAGGACTGAGAAGAACTTGAGGAGAAACAGACTTCACAAGGTGGGGAGCCAGAAGGCCCAAACTGACCCTGTTGCACAAGGGGAGTTTGGTAGAGCTTGCCCTAAGGTGAGAGTGTCTGCCACGCCTAGTTCTTATACTCTGCCTGGATATAGAACAGAGAGACGGAAGCCAAGAACCAGGGAGAAGGGTTCTGAGAAGAGCTTACTATCTCTGGAGGATTATAGCCAAGTTTTACCAGGTCAGAGAGAAAAGCACCTTTATAATCAACAGGAGTTTTTACCCAGAGTGAGAGGTGAATCCAGGATAAGTTTTATTCCTCTGCCTAGAAGCACAGCTGTGTTCCACGCTGGTAGGCAGAAGTTCAGCTACCAAGGGAGAGGGGCTGGAAGGGAAAACACTGTGGATTTCAACTCAGCTAAACCAAGGTATGAGACATTAACCATTGACTGTAATTATTGTGCTCCTAAAGGCCCTGCTAAAACAAGTGTTCCTTCTGTGAGAAAAAAGAAACCAGATTGGTTTAGTAAACTACCAGCAGCCTTGAGAATCCCTGGCTATGGGAAACCAGACTCCCGAGTTTTAAATCACAAGGCTGAGATAGACAGGGACAGTGAATACTCCTCAACTGAGTACAGTGAAGGAGAGTCCATGGAACTTGATTATCCAAACACTGTTCCCTCACCTATGCCAGAACTCATGGAATGTGATTGGTGCACTGCCTCAGCTCCAGACTCTGTATGTTCCATATAATACAGAAGAATGAATGAAATGTAATTAATGTTTCTTGCACTGAATTCTACTATTTGACAGCCTGCTTAACTGTGAAGCAACAGTTAAGAATTCATTATAAATATTGGTACCTTTTGACACAAAGGACTTTCTGTTTCTTAATTTATCTCTTATGTTGGACCTTTGCGTTAACCAGGGAATAAAAGCCTTTATTTCCCTCCACCTGGTCTCTTTAATCAATAACGTCGTGACATAATGGCGTAATCTTTTTATTGTCCGGGGAACCCCCCCTGTGACAACACACATACGCCCCCTGTGACAACACACACCCCATCTCACACACACTCCCGATCTTACTTACACCCACACACACCCCACACACTCCCGATCTCACACTCACACACCCACTCTTCCATCTCACACACATATCCATTCCCCCATCTCATAGACACACTCACCCAACCCATCACACACCCACCCATATCCGCTCACCTGATGACACATGCACCTTCTCACATGACACACATGCAAACCCACATCCACTCACCCCATGACACACATCTACCCACCCACATTCACTCACACACACACATCCACTCACCCCGACACACACAAACATTTGTCACATAGCACCCCATAATACATACATATGCACCCCACCTCCACACCTCCCCTTGACACACACACTCTCATTCCCACCTCCCATACACCTCCCCAACTGACACACACACCCATCACACAAACCTACAGCCACACACCCCATCACACACACAATCATATAGCCACACCCCCATCACACACACATATATGTATTGCCACATCCCCATCACACATGCACCTATAGCCATACACACACATACCAATATACACACCACCCCCTCATACCTATAGCCACACCACACCATCACACACACACCCCTATAGAAATACCACATCACACACATACCCATACCAACCCATTACATACATACACACACACATCCCGACACCCCTCATGACACATACTCATACAGATGCATCCACTTCTATCAGAATTTAACACATACATCTCTGCAGACACCTCCCTGGCACACATACACTCTTTCCCTGACACCCTCACATCCCACATGCAAGCAACCTCAACACACTCCATCATACTCCAAATGTACCCCGACACCCTTCATGACATATACACATCCACTCCCCCCACAACACACACACACATCCACACCCCATGACACAAACACACATCCATTCACCCACCCACCTGACACACACACACCCATACCTCACTCACCTCACACCCACTCCTCCACGACATACCCACACTTCCCCCACGACACACCCACACATCCACATACCCATTCACTCTATGACATCCACCCACATCCATTCATTCCACAACACACACCCACATCCACTCACCTCATCACACACACACCCCAATCACATATAACCTCATAATAAACATACATACACACCCCATCTCCACACCACTCCATACCTCTGCAATTGACACAAACACATACTGTGACACAGTGGATAATACAGAGCCCATGGAGGTTAGTGAAAATGAGAAACTTACCTCAGATTTGGCTGAACAGGAAAGCTCAGTGCACGGAGAAACAGCTGGGCAGCAAAGGCCTCCAGCACAAGTAAAGCCAAAAGACATTGGAAGGTATTTTCCTCTAATAGTTGTGTGACGCAGGGAGAAACAGAAGGGCTCATCAGGAGCACCTGTGCCCAAAGTCCTACGTAACAGGCAGAGAAGGGAAGCATATAAATTCCTGGTTAGAACCAGGAAGAGGCAGTTCAGGAAGGAGTTCCAGGAGTTCGGGAGGAAGTTCTGCAGGAAGGAGTTCTGCAGGAGGCAGTTCTGAACAAGGTAGTCTGGGTGGAGGAAGTCCTGGAGAGGGCAGACTGGCAGAGGGCAGCCACTCAGGAGGACTGAGCAAACAGCCAATGAGCAGAGGTCATGCTGAAAGAAGTTTGCCGGTAGAAGGAAATTCTAAACGTGACTTCAATGCAAGGAACAGCTGGAGAGGTAACCAGGAACTTGCTAGCTCGGAGGGAGGCTGGAGAGCCCGAGAGAAAGTCCTCAATAACCCAGAAGCAAAAGCCA
Source organism: Ichthyophis bannanicus (assembly GCA_033557465.1). Taxonomy (NCBI): domain Eukaryota; kingdom Metazoa; phylum Chordata; class Amphibia; order Gymnophiona; family Ichthyophiidae; genus Ichthyophis; species Ichthyophis bannanicus. The sequence goes on along the minus strand of CM066032.1, from coordinate 1,509,769,992 downwards.
GGAACAAGGTGGAAAGGTGGGAGCCTTGTTTTTCCAAAGAAAAGCTATGTTTTAAAGGGCGTGACCCTGAACCTAACCATAAAGCTGAAAGATATCCAGTATTCTCACTAGGTGGGAAGGGACAGAAAACCCATCAAGAAGCCATTCGTATACCAGGCAGTTATAGCCCTGGGCTTAAAGAATACTTGGTAGGAAAAGGTATTCGTGTGCCACAGGAAAGTGTGTCAAAAGCCAGCACATGTAATGGGTGTGACTTTGGTAGTATCGGGAATGAACCTGAAGTAATGCAATGGGAAAATAACAGTGATTCTTCAGACCCAATTCCCATGGACTGTACGCTATGTTTTTCGGATGACATCATTTCTTTGTGTTAACCTTGAAGAAAATAACCTTGTGACATTAACAAAGGGATTAGAAGATATATTTTTCTCTATAACCGCTTTTGTTTGATGCTGTGTGTTGTGTTGGCATTCCTGAGAATATTCTGTTTCGGGAAAGGGAATAAAGCCCTGATTTATTTACTTTACCACTCGACTGAGAGACTCTGTTTTAATAGCAAAGCAGATTTAAAACTTAAAAACCCTAGGCAGACACCTAAATAGGGTTCACCGGGGTTCTATCACACAGGCCCCATCACAATACACACACTCCATCCCATCACACCCACGTCTCCCACCAACACACACACATACCTACAGCCACACCATTCCATCACATACAAACACACATGCACCGACACCCCTCATGACATATACTCATACACATGCGTGTGTGAAAGTCTGGTGGGGTGCATGCATCTCTGCAGACACCTCCCATGGCACACATGTACTCATTCCTTGACACCCCTCACAACTCACAAGCAAGCAACCTCAGCACACTCCATCACACTCAAATGTACCACCTGACACCCCTCATGACACACATACGCTTCCACTGACATCCCCTCTGACATACATATATGCACCCTTCACATGCCTGATTTTTCAAATGGGGAAAATGTACACTTGAAGTATGACACAATGGCGCACTTTCTAACTTACTGTTAATTAGGGAGCCTTCATTTATCTAACATAATCCCATTTCAAATGACCACGTAGGATGATAAATACAATAGCAGATCCACCACTCCCTTGCATTCTCTCATTCACTTCCTCCTTCCACTTATCCAAAATAATACAGTGATGCCTGCAGCTGCAGCAGCAGCAGTCATAGTAACAGTAGCAGCAGTCGGCCAGGACCTTGGTGTTAGTGTGTGGACTTCAGTTTAATAGGAAAAATGGGTGTAGACTGGCTAAATTGCAGGCTGACTGCTGACCACCTCTACTGGGCACACATCACAGCAGAAGTCCAGAAGGAGGTGGAACAGTCCTGTTTCTATGGCATAAGAACATAAGAAATGCCATACTGGGTCAGATCAACGTCCATCAAGTCTGGTATCTTCCAACAGTGATCAATCCAGGTCACAAGTACCTAGCAGGTTCCCAAAAAGACACACAGGTTCCACAATGCTTGTACTGGGGCAAGCAGTGGATTTCCAGGGTCATCTTAATAATGATTTATGGACCATTCCTCCAGAAACTTGTCCAAACCTTTTTCAAACCCTGTTAAACTAACAGCTTTTACTACATCCTCCGGTAACAATTTCCAAAGTTTGATTACGCGTTCTTAAACGGGTTACACTGTAGCTTCATTGCATGTCCCCTAGTCTTTCTACTTTTTGATAGCGTAAACAAATTGATCTACGTTTACCTGTTCCACTCCATTCATTAATTTATAAACCTCTATCATCTCACCTCAGCCTTCTCTTTTCCAGATTGAAGAGCCCTAACCTTTTAAGCCTCTCCTCATAAGGGTATCTTTCCATCTCCTTTACCATTTTGAAGGCTCTTCTCTGTACCTTTTCTAATTCCGCTATATCCTTTTTAAGATACAGTGACCAGAATTGCACACAATATTTAAGGTGCGGTCGAACAATGAAACAATACAGAGGCATTATAATATCCTTGGTTTTATTCTCCATTCCTTTCCTTATGATTCTTAAATTCTAAATTTGCCTTCTTGGCCACTGCTGCACACTGGGCAGAGGTTTCAGCGTGTTATCCTCTATGACATCTAAAACTTTTTCCTGAGTGGTGGTTCCTAATAATGTCACCTTGCATTGTGTAACCATATTTTGGGTTGTTCTTTCTTCCTAGATGCAAAACTTTGCAATTGTCCATTTGAACATCCAGTTTTCCAAAGTATCAAGGTTCTCTTGCAATTTTTCACAATCCTCTTGGTTTTAACAACTTTGAATAATTTTGTCTCATCTGCAAATTTGATTACCTCACTAGTTAATCTCATTTCCACGTCATTTATGAATATGTTAAAAAGCAGTGGACCCAGCACAGAACCCTGGGTAGTCCACTATTCACCTTTCTCCATTGGGAAAATTGGCCATTTAGCCCTACCCTCTGCTTTCTATTTTTTAACCAGTTCCTGATCCATAATAGTACACTGCTTCCTACCCCATGATTTTTTAATTTCATCAAGAGTATCTCATGAGCAACTTGTCAAAGGCCTTCTGAAAATCCAGACACACTATGTTGACCCCTTGTCTACCTGTTTATTCACACCTTCAAAAAAATATAACAAATTAGTAAGACAAGACCTTCCTTGGCTAAAGCCATGTTGGCTTTCTCCTATTAAACCATGACTATCTACATGTTCAATAATTTTGTTCTTTATAATGGTTTCTATCATTTTGCCCGGTACTGGCCTCAGGCTCACCGGTCTGTAGTTTCACGGATCACCCCTGGAACACTTTAAAAATTGGCGTTATATTGCCCATTTGCCAGTATTTAGGTGACCCCCCCCTCTACTGATGTGACCACACTTGGAGCCCTGGCCCACAATTTGGGAACCAGTGACTTAAATCCTCTCTTCTTCTTGTTAGTTTGTTTTCTTCTATAGCTATTTGTGAATTATAAATCAAGTTGGTGCTTTCCATAAAAGGCAGTCAATCAAATGAATAAACTAAACTTATTATACTTGGCGAGATTCTGCACAAAAGAATTTAAAATTCTGTGCAAATTAATTTAGAAAAGTCTGCATTCAGTATTTTAAAATTCTGCATGTTTTATTAGTACATTTTGTGCAGAATTTGTAATATTTTTGCAAAGTCCCCCAGCTGTAATATAGCTAGCACATTCTTTTGCATTTTGTCCAAATATATTTTAGCTTTTACACTTTTAATTTTTATTCTTTGAAATAAAAGTAATGCACATTTATTAAGTTTTTTTGCAGGCTGGAGCAAACAGTACTGATCCTGGCCGCAATTGCAGCTCTTCTGCCTGTGGGAGATGGGATCCCTGTGGGCAGCCAGCGCCTGGGATTTGTCAAGCCATGGACCCGTATGACTTACCTTCTTTGCAGATAATTGCAGGTCACTGGGTTCCTATGCCTTTAACCACCCTCCCTCCCCCCCCCCCCCCCCACCCTGCCTTGCATCAAGAATGCACAGAGTTTGAATCTTCTGGCTCTTCTGCTGTCAGTCACCAGTAATGGCTCCTCCTCCCCCCCTGACTTCAGCTACATGCCGGCATAGGAGGAGAAGCAGATGCTGCTGATTAACTTCTACTCCTCCCCTTACAGTTCCGGTGGAACCAGCTTCAAACTACTAGGGCAAGGCTGTCCCTAGCACCACAGTTCTTCCGGCGAGTTTGGCTGCATCAGAACCAGCGCTGTACCTAGGCCTGTGCAAACAGTGCAGCCACACAGGGTGCAAAACACATAGGGGTGTGTTTAGGGATGGTTTTCTGCTGACTGTCGGCTTCGGCACCCCCCTACGCTGCCTGCCCGTCCTGCCCTTGCCCCGCTGTCACTTTTCCTGTTCCCTTGGTGGTGGCAGACCTCCAATTTAAAAAGAAAACTGGGACTTTCCATCTCCACGTTTGCATGGCTGGTCTGGTCCCTCCCTCCTCTGACACAAGCATATGTCAGAGGAGGAGGGAGGGATCAAACTAGCCATGCAAGCACAGAGTCAGAAAGACCTGTGTTTTTTTTTTAAATTGGAGGCCTGCCGCCACCAAGGAAACAGGAAAAGCAGCAGTGGAGCAACAGTAGGCTGGGCAAGCAACACATTGGGGCTGGGAGCCAGCTGGACCTGATGAGGTGGGGTAAGATGGGGAGATGCTGGACAAAGGGTGATAGGGGCAGAAGGGCTATGCTGGGCATGGGGGGACAGGGGCAAATGACAAATGGTGAGTGGCTGCTACATGGGGGGAGGGCACCAGGTTTGCAAGTCACACAGGCATAGTTATGGCTTGGTACGTCCCTGATCAGAACTTTTCCTCCTGAGGGTTTGGGGATTCCTTCTTTCTCACCCATATTTTTCTGCGAGTGGGGGAATTCTGTGCAAATTCTGTATTTCGCAGTCGCGCAAATTTCCCCCAAGAGTAACTTGTCTCCACCATCTCAAATGGGAGCCTGTACCAGTCACTCACCATTCTTTCATAGAAACATGACAGTAAATAAAGACCATATGCACTAACCACTAAGCTCTACAGTCCTTTTTTTCCTTTAGAGATCCTCTACGTTTGTCCCATGCTTTTTTGAATTTAGATAAATATTTCTGTAAAGAAATCTTTCCTTAGATTACTTTTTAGTCTACCCACTTTCACTCTCATCCTATAAACTTCCTTGTTCCAGAGCCCTCTTTCTGTTGAAAGAGGCCCATCTCCAGTGTAGTTATACTCTGGAAATACTTAGAGATTTATCAACAGCAACTGCAAGATCACCTGGACAAAAACACACTGGACCCTCAGCAACACGGATTCAGTCCTTCTCATGGGGTCGAAACCCTCATGATATCTCTATTAAACACCCTAATCAAAGGAATACAGGCCAAACAGGCTGGATACGCCATGATCTTTCTGGATATATCAGCAACGTTCAACACCGTCTCATACAACACCCTCCTATGCAGACTACAGAAGATCAGCATTCAAGACAAAGTTCTACAATGGTTCCAGTCTTACCTAACCAACAGGTATCAACTAATCCGAACCAGCATGGCAACCTCCTCTCCATTTCAACAGACCCAAGGAATACTGCTATGCTCTTTAATATCTACCTCCAACCACTCTGCGCAATAATACGGTCTCACAATATCAACTACCACATATACACAGATGACATTATGCTTTATGGACCCATCACAACCTCAAATCCAATGAGCCCACATCTAACAGACAAACTGCTTCAATGATGTCTCCAGATGACTTCAAGAAAACCATAAACCTTAAAAAAAAAAAACCCAAAGCCTTATTTGTTACTAAGGATCAAACCTTCACCCCCCTTCCCCAACCACACCTCACCCTGGGAGCAATCCAAATAAGAGTTAAATCTTACATAAAATACCTGGGGATCATCCTTGATCAAACACTATCATTTAAGCAACAGATCACAAAAACTGCAGGATTGCAGACCTGCTATTAGTAATCTGTGAACTATCATTAAAATCATCTCTAATACCTGAAGATTGGAGGATCGCCAATGTAACACCAATTTTTAAAAAGGGTTCCAGGGGTGATCCGGGAAACTACAGACCGGTGAGCCTGACATCAGTACTGGGAAAAATGGTAGAAATCATAAAGAATAAAATTACTTAGCATGTAGATAGTCATGACCTAATGGGAGACAGCCAACATGGCTTTAGACAAGGAAGATCTTGTCTTACTAATCTGTTATGTTTTTTTGAAGGAGTGAATAATCAGGTGGACAAAGGTGAGTCGGTTGATATTGTGTATCTGGACTTTCAGAAAGCCTTTAACAAAGTCCCTCATCAGAGACTTTTGGCAAAACTAAAGAGTCATGGGATAGGAGGCAGTATACTATTGTGGATCAGGAACTGGTTAAAAGATAGAAAGCAGAGGGTAGGGCTAAATGGCCAATTTTCCCAATGGAAAAAGGTGAATAGTGGTGTACCCCAGGGATCTGTGCTGGGTCTGCTGCTTTTTGACATATTCATAAATGACCTGGAAAGTGGAATAACGAGTGAGGTTATCAAATTTGCAGATGACACAAAACTATTTAAAGTTGTTAAAACCCAAGAGGATTGTGGAAAATTGCAAGAGGATCTTGACAAATTGGAAGACTGGGCATCAAAATGGCAGATGAAATTTAATGTGGACAAGTGCAAGGTTATGCACCTAGGGAAGAACAACCCAAACTATGGTTACACGATGCAAGGTTCCACATTAGGAACCACCACCCAGGAAAAAGATTTAGGCGTCATTGTGGATACCATGTTAAAACCCTCGGCCCAGTGTGCAGCAGCGGCCAAGAGAGCAAATAGAATGCTAGGTATGATAAGGAAAGGCATGGAAAATAAAACGAAAGATATTATAATGCCTCTATATCGTTCCATGGTGAGACCGCACCTTGAATATTGTGTGCAATTCTGGTCGCCGTATCTTAAAAAGGATATAGCGATTTTAGAAAAGGTTCAGAGAAGAGCCACCAAAATGGTAAAGGGGATGGAAGGATACTCCTATGAAGAAAGGCTAAAAAGGTTAGGGCTCTTTAACCTGGAAAAGAGATGGCTGAGGGGAGATATGATAGAAGTCTATAAATTAATGAACGGAGTGGAACGGGTAAACGTAGATCGATTGTTTACCTTATCAGAATATAGAAAGACTAGGGGACATGCAATGAAGCTACAGGGTAAACTATTTAAGACTAATAAAAGTAAATATTTTTTCACTCAACGTGTAATCAAACTCTGGAATTTGTTACCGGAGGATGTAGTAAAGGCTGTTAGTGTAGCTGGGTTTAAAAAAGGTTTGGACAAGTTCCTGGAGGAAAGGTCCATAAACCATTATTAAGAAGGGACCCAGGATATCAATGCTTGAACCAATACAAGCATTGTGGAACCTGTGTCCCTTGGGGAAACTGCTAGGTACGTATGACCTAGATTGGCCACTGTTGGAAACAGAATACTGGGCTTGATGGACCTTGGTCTGACCCAGTATGGCATATCTTATGTTCTAATATTCTTCAAAGCAAAGATAGTACAACGCCTCAGACCACTCATTGACCCACAGTATTTCATAACGGTCATGCAAGCAATGACGATCCCTCACCTGGATTATTATAACAATATACCAAGGACGTCTGGTCACCTCCACCAACCCGCTATGGACAGCCCTCAACACAACAACAAGAATCATCCAAAGAGTGAAGAAACATGATCACATCACTCCGGTCTTCAGAGATCTCCACATCCTCCCACTAGAAGCACGGATCAAATATAAAACACTGGTGCTGATCCATAAAGTGCTTCACCAACAGCAAACATCTCATCTCCAAACCCTACTCCCCCAGCTGAACTCTGGAAGACTGACACGACAGACCGCAAACAATGCACTCACTGTGCCACATGAAAGGACAAAGTTCAGTCAACAAGTTTGTAAACGAGCATTTGATTTATACGCCCCCTCGCTTTGTAACTCTCTTCCGACCCAAATCCCAAGCAACAAGGACCTCTCCTCAATTAGAAAACAGTTGAAAACCCATCTATTCTGGGAGCACCTAGGATTGGAACAGGACAGCACCCACTAATGCCCTGTCCGTGATGATCACTAAGTAGACTGAGATTGAGTGAAAAACCAGAACTGTGAATAAGAAAGAAAAATCCTGATGCCCGCCAAGTCAGGAATGTAAATATGTCAAACCCCCATGGTGATGGTATACACCCCCCCACATAAATATGAATTGAACTGTTTAATATATCCCCTCTTGTTTATTGTAAACCGCTTTGACCCACTGAAAAGCAGTATATAAGCGCAGCTAAATAAATCATATTTTTTCTATCTTATCTCTCCTTGAGGTTATACATTTTTATATATTTAAGTCAAAAACCATTGATCATGTTAGTAGTTGTCCTCTGGACAAATTCTATCCAATTTATATCCTTTTGAAGGTGCAGCCTTCAGACTTGCATAAGTACTGCAAATGAGGACTCACGAGAGAATTTTATAGAGAAGCACTATCACCTCTTCTTTCCTGCAGACCATTTCTCTCCCTCTGTACACAAATATCCTTCTGGCTTTTGTTTCAAATCAAAAGGAACTGTATGACAATAATATTTTCCCCAAATCTGATATTTTGTTTAACAGTCATGAAAATATAAGATGTGGACATATTTTAGCTGATAGTGACTGTTTCAAATGACAGAACAGCGAACACTACAAAGGGCAAGCAGTGTGGTTTTTTAATGCGAGACACTGAGTGAAAAACAAAACCCTAGATATTCTGCACTAGTGTCCAAATAATGGCTGGCAATGAATATCTGGACTCAGCACTGACCACTGGCACTATATGTATAGCTGCAATATTAAACGTGCTATTCAGACAGCGAACCAAATAAATTTAGGACAGCCTGTCAGATAAGTTATCCAGATAAATTTACATTATCTGAACAGTGGTCAAATATCATTGCTATCCAGCTAAGTGCCGGCTCCACCCCCGGACCACCTCAGCACTATCCGGATAGTGCCAAGACGTTCAGAAGAAATATTCAGTGCACTATATGGATAGTGCTACATATCTTACTGGCTAACGCTTGTCCAGTTAGCAGGTGCTGCTAACCAAATAAGTGTTTTTGCATTTTAGCCCCTTAAAGCTCACAAGAAAGCACAACAAATATGTACGGGAGGGGGTGACTTCTTGTATACAGTTAAAGTTTTCTAATTACAAAATATTCCACAAAGACAACAGCAGATATTGAAATCCTCACTGATATATACAATGGGGGTCAAGTTGGAAGCCCTATTTGTGCTCCAGACGATTGAAAACAGGCACAGAGACATCTGAAGCACAGAGATGTCTCCAGAGCCATTCCACAAAATGTTTGAGGAAGAGGGAGATTTCTCCAGAGCCATTTTAGAAGCTGGCTCTGGGGATTTGCCCAAGGTGAAGACACCCAAATCTGAAAAGGAGCATGTGGAGGCATGGTCAGGGCATTCCCAGGAACCTGGACATCCCACCTGATTTCAGAAACATCATGGACGTCTGGCATCGCGACTAAGTTTAGACCTGCTCCAGGCATGAACAGGCATCTGAATAGTGCTCATTTTGGCAAAAAACATCCAGAGGGTGTAGAGAAGGCGGCACTCCATTATTCCCAGTACTCAGCACAACGTCTACAATAGCAGTGATGGGATTTGAACCCTGGCTGCCCTGTTCCACTACTCGAACCGTTAGGCTATCCTAGGGGCATGTTTACTAAACGGCAGTAGCGGACTCTGTACGATATTGAAATCAATGGGGCAGCGGCTCCGATATCGCACGGAGTCCGCTACCGCCGTTTAGTAAACAGACACCCTAGACATCCAGGTTCTAGGGAAGTCTATGCAGATGCCTCCCAGACGTCCATAGCGGGCATGTCCATGTTAGCGAAGTCATTTCTGCACACAGAGATGACTGCTTTTTTTTTTCCAGACGTTCTGGCTTAGACATCCCAGATTGCACTTGTGGAGGGGAATTTTAGAAGGGACGTCCCAAGTTCATGAGCAGCAATGGTGCCAGTTTACCCATGCTGCAATGTTCACAACTCAGGTCTTCTTGAAGACCACCTTATATTATTTACTAAGAAGTGCACCAATATAAAATTATTTCACATAAACCATGTGCACATGATTACAACTACCAATCACTGTACTGACTTGGGATAGTTATGAATATGTAATTATTAAATATCTGTATTCCTTTGCTAGTCCACTAGGTGCCTAGGTACAGCAAATGTTGAAACTTGAACTAGGTTATTAAGCTACCATCGGGAAACCAAATTTTGCACTCTTAACACCACCGTTTTAGCTCACACAATATAGCAGTGTTATTTATATTTGTTTTGTAGTTTGTTCTTTTTAGAAGCAGCAACTGCCTGCGATTCGTAAACTGTGGACAAAATTATGAGGGAAGGAGTTTCTAACAGTGATTGACGCAAAAAAATCTCTCACATCCATTCATTATAAATCTAAAACACCAGACATTTAATATCAAAAAGGTGGGGGGGGGGGGCAACAAGACTAAAAGAAAATCTATATTCCTACTCCACAAAAAAGTTGATCCCCGATTTGCATTTGTGAAGTAGGAGAGCATCTAAACAGTCTCCTGCAGAACTGGATTCATTCCTGAAGTGATTCATAAAAGCAGAGTAACTCACATTTACAAAAATAAAACACACGAACACGCAAAGTAGGAGCACCTTCCACACGACACTGCAACAAAACTCAAACAAACCCTCAGTCGGTGATATCTTACCGTGTGCTATTGTGCCTGCATTCGCCTGACACTGCCAGCAGCTCCGTGCGCAACGTGGAATTGAGCTCGAGCCGACAGGTGCCCAACTAGCGCCCCCCTCTGGCGACCTCAAGGAAGAGGGGAGCGCCGCCGCCGCCGCCGCAGCAGCCACCAGAGCCCGAGCCGCCTCCGTCCTCCCAGCCGTAGCTAAAACTAGTCTCCCAGAACTGTCAAAGGGTGATGAAGGTGGAGCGCACGGAAGACACGCCCGCGGCCTCTCAAGGTAGAAAGGAAAAGGGGCCTTAACCTGCAAGAGAGGTACCTCGGTTATGCGAGAAATGATTGGTGGTTTCCTGAGAGAGGCGGAGAGAAAGGCGGAGCTCTTAAAGCGCGGGTGGGAAATGATTGGTGGAAGGAAGGGAAAGGGCGGAGCTGTAGGTGGAGCTCGCGCCAGAGTTGGTTTCTTTTGAGAGCCGCCACAGGGAAGGGGAGAAGGGGAGACGATGAGGGAAAGGGGCGGGGCCGTTTCATTCAAATCTAGAATCAACCGCTGCTGTTTCTGTTCGAGAAGAGGGGAAAGGGGATGGGAGGTTGTGGTAGAATCTTTTTCCTCCGTAGCTTCATCGGACGAGCTCTGCGCAGCGGTTTGTAGTGTTATCAAACGGATGGTCAAAACCGCGGAGTGGTTGCGTCTGCGTGTTGGGTCACAAACCTTGGGGGGGCTTTTTTTTGTTTGTTTGAATGTTTCAGTCACTGACGCTTTGTCTGGGGCTTCCCTCTCCCCGACCTCCGCTGCGATAGTATCGTCCTGCTCTTCGGTTTCCAAGGCAACAGCGGTGAGCTTGTTTTCTTTTGTCTCTCAGGTTTAGAGCTTTTGGTTGCAGATTTTCTAAAGGAATCCGTGGAAAACTAAAACCCTTTCCAAAACTTACCTTTCACGCCTATATTTAAAATCATGTTTTATTCTTTTAAATGCCAAGTTTAATAGCAGATGGTTTTCCCCCTTGGTGTTCGTGGAATGGGGTTGTTAGGGAAGGACTCTAGAATTTAGCTCTCGCCTTTTTCAGTGGCAGTTCAAGCAAGTTACATTCAGGTACAGTAGGTATTTTTCCCTATTCCTGAGCTTGTGCCTGGGGCGATGTAAGTGTAAGTGACTTGCAAGCCCAAAGATCGCAAAGAACACTAGTTAGAGTTAACATCTGGCTTCCCTGGCTCTTAGCCCACAGCTCTAAACACTAGGCTAGTCCGCCATGTTTGTGACACATTTTATAGAAAGTATTGCTAGGATAGTTGCAAGCGACCTGGTTATAGGGTACCCTGTGGTTTAGAGTAATTGATCAAAAGGAAGGTGAGCCAGGGTTCAAATCCTGCTTCTCCCATTCATGCTCCTAATGATTTTAGGCAGGGCATCAGGTGTTATTTCCTCAGCTACAACGCTTAAAACGTCCTCTTCTTGAGGCTACACTCTTACCTACCTTCCTTAAGGTGAGTTAGTTATATATTTATAAATAGACTCCATTGAGAATGAGGCATATGTTAATTCGCATTAATGTGGATTAGTAGATGAGACTATTAAATGGTAAGCCCCCTTGGGAAGGGACATACCTAACCTACCTGTATAAAACTCACCTTGAGCTCGGGTTTGGAAAAGTGAGTAATCCAAATATGAAATCCAGATAACTGTGTTATTTGTGTAATGAGAAAGCCCTGTTTCATGTGTCTGCAAAGATTGTTCTGTATTTTATAGATAAACACTATTTGAGATGTAGTTGGGGCTAGACTCTGAACTTTCATGGTGGAGAATCTGCAAAAAGCAGTAGGATTACATTAAACCAAAAGAAAAAAACTGAGATGAGAATAGAGCATTCTTTCAAAATGTCTAAAACGTGAAAATGACATTGTGTTGTGTTGGGCTGTATTAAATAATTAGGAGTTGTCTATATGACTGAAAAATATGATTATGAACATATTGTAAAGTTATTGGGACCAAGTCCTAAAACTATGGTCATTTTTACAGCAGGCTGTGTATGGTTTGATCACTTTTGCATTTGCCTGAGTAATATATTTTCTTTTTCATAACTCTTTGCTTTCTTTCCAGGCTGTCCATTATATATTTGGACCCACTTTTCAGGTTCTGAAAATACTAATCTTTAACATCCAATGAAGATATCATGAAGACTCTTCCAATGAGAAGACAGCTTTAACAATCATTGCTGACACCATAATGTGCACAACATCACTGAGATTTATTTCAATTGAAGCAGATGAACACAATTGCCTATAAATGGATTTAAAGTTGATCCTTTAAATTTTAAAAGAAATCATGCATGTGTTGATCCTCTGTTTTTGTAAGAAGAGTAGCAATCCTTTGGGTATGTATTAAAGAATAGTGGTATTTTTAACAGACAAGCAAGCACCGTGTGTCCACCACGGTATGTCAACCTGCTGTAAAGGAGATATTTAAACTTGGAAAGTTGAATATTTAAACCTTTTTTTTATATTTCAAAGTTAATTGCCATTTGAGGCTGGACACAAGCTAAGAGGGCCCTGTCTTCCTTTCTGATCTTGATTCAAGGCCCTATAGAGCAAATTAGGGAGCAACTGCTTTGATTCTCCATGAAGAAATCCTCGCATATGGGTGATGTCCCCTGACAGAGCCCTGCATGGGAACGCTCCCCAGCTTCCACTGGAAGCCTTTGGGAGCCTCCATTGCATATGCACGTGCCTTCCGCGGCGCCATCTTATCCTCTGCTTTTTCCGTGGAGCCCCACAGATGTGTTTCTGACCAATGTCAGAAAAAAAATGTTCTTTCGGTGTTCTCTGTTTGTTTTCTGATAGTTTAATCACCTCTCGTTGGTGCTGGCGAGAGCCAATGTGCTGATTATCCTTTTCAGGAGTTTTTTCTCTTTATTTTTCACCTTTTTTGCTGGTCGGTACTGAGCCTTTTGATTTTTGCAGCAGCCGTTTTTCCAGTCATGTCAAAATACAGCCAGTGGCTTCAAAAGGTGCACCTGTGCATGCACCATTTCGGTCACAGACTGTCACAATTGGTGCATCCAGTACCTCTGCTCATATCACAAGCCTTCTTCCTTCAATCAGATGACCAGGAAGGGCCTTGAGGGCCAGGAGAAGCAATGTAAGTCCCTCGTATGGCCATTGGACTTGGTGTCATTGGTGCTGATGCCCTTACTGGCTTCGCCAAGGCCTTGGCATTGTTCAGTGCCCATGCTCATTTGGTGCCAGGGGGCCGTGGTAGACTGGAACGGAAGCTCTCCATTGTCACCCAGTAGAAGCCTCAGAAGAACTCATCTCTTGTAGGTACCAAAGTAGGAAGCCGGAGACCATGACAAGCATGAACATCGACGCCAGAGCCCTTCCTAGTGCGATGTTGAGGGCGATGGCTGGGGGCGACCTGCAAAGGTGCTCTGGAGAGAGGAATCTACTCCCAAGGCCCCAGAGGGCCACCAGCAATCTAACAATGTGTTTGACTATCATGGAGTCCCCAGGACAGGTGTCAAGAGTCAGTAGCCAAAGGTCGTCATACCGGCCCCGATGCCTCTGAGATCGCAGTGCTGACAGAGTGCCTTAGGACCCTCAAGGCACACATGGCTGCTCTTTTGGCTGCATGAGCTCCAGTGTCCTAGCCACCGGTTGTGCAGCCTAGTCTGGAGCACTGTTCCCTCTAAGCTGTGCGTGTGTGCGCGCGCACACACCTCGCCGAGTGAGCGCACATACTTTACAACAGAGCGCACAAAAATTATGGTTCTGATTCTGATAGAAAACAACACAGACGTCTTAAAATTTAAAAGTTGTTGTGTATTTATGGTTTTCACAAGTTCTACAATGTTTTCTAGTGCAATCAATGTGGTGTACATACTGTATTCTGACGTGTAGTCAAATTTTAAAGTATATAACTCCGAGTGTCGTTATGTGGCGCACACAAAAATTTAACCTTCCTTCAAAAGCTGCACAGCTGATATTTTATGCGCACACAGCCTACAGAAAATTAGAGGGAACATTGGTCTGGAGACCAGTGCCCTCCACTGAGCCAGGGGACATTAGGTCAGCAGTCAGAATCTACTCCGATTCCAACCGCTATCTCCCTTTCCACTGTCTTGGGCTCCAGTGCCCTAACACACAGGCGTCTGAGGGAGGACTATCATCGGTCATCGGCGCTGGCACTGGGAGGAGGCCAAAAGATACTTCAGCTTCCTCTCGGAGTCAGACTCCAGTAGCTGGGAGACAGAAGTTGTTGCTGGTCTCGGAGAAGGAGTCCTCCAACATCCCTTCAGAGTTCTCCCTGCTGTCCAAGAGATGCAGTCACCCCCAGAGGATGTCCTTCCATGACTTCATCTGGGACACAATGAAGGTGATTTCCTTTTCCCCCGAGGCAGAGGATGAGCCGAGAGCGGAAGAACTGGAGTTCCTCCAGTACCTCTCAATGCCGAAGGAAGCAGTTAGTGCCTATGCATCACATATTACAGCGGTTCCTGTTCTAGATTTGGGAGAACCCCACGACTGCCAAGAACAAAAGGCCCCTGGGTTTGAGAAGCATCAATTGCTGCACCACTCTCTGGTGGTGGAGTCTGCCATGCGGTGCATTAAGAGCTCAAACTCACTCCTTCTGTGCCCTGTAGCTGGCAACAGAGAACCCTCAAAAGACTTTGGAAGGCGGTGCTTCCAGAGCTCCATGCTGGTCACCCACAACCTATCCTACCAGCTCTACATGGGAATGGTCTTAAAGGACATCATGGGGTACCTCTGTGGCAAGACCATGGCGGAAAGGGCAGCAAAGCTAGACGGAGCAGATGACCATCTCCCGCCTCTCACGTAAGACAGCTGATCCTTCCAAGAAGCAGCACCAAGGGAAAAAGCCTTTCTACAGGCTGAAGCACCAGTATTACTAGAGCCCCCAGGGTGCTCAACCCAAGGCGCAGGCCCTGCACCAGTTGCAGCATGCCAAGCTGCAGAAGGCTCAGACTACACCTCAGCTGCAGTGGGTTTTTGATGCCTTCCTCAGGAGCATAGCCTATCACCTGCTCGCCAACAGGGTGCCCCCTCAGGTGGGCTGACAACTTGTCCACTTTGTGCACAAGTGGCCTCTTATAACTACAGACACCTGGGCACTACAGAGAATGTGGGATGGATATATGCTGAATTTTGCCAAGCTCCCACCTTGATTCTTCCTGAAGGAGTATCCTCTAGACCCACACCACCATGGTCTCCAGGCGGAGGTCACTGCCCTGTTGGCAGAGTTGACCATCAAGTCAGCACCCCTGGCTCAGATGGGGCGAGGGTTCTACTCCTGGTACTTCCTGTCCCCTAGAAGAGAGGGGGGGTTCTGGACCTCGGAGACCTGAACTGCTTTTGGTTCGATAAAAGTTCAAGATGGTATCCCTGGGTATATTGCTTCCATATCTTCTCATGGGCAATTGGCTATGCTCCTTGGATCTGAAGGATGTGTACACTTACAATCCTGATCCATCCCAGTCACAGAAAGTACCTGCGCTTTGCTTGGTGGCCAGCACTTCCAGTACCGAGTGCTTCCCTTTGGGCTGATGTTGGTCCTCAGGGTCTTCACAAATTGCCTAGCAGTCATTGCCACTTACCTCCAGACCCTGAGAGTCTTCGTCTTCCTCTACTTAGATGACTGGCTCATAAAGGCCTCCATGCTGAACAGTGTGTGGCACTCGGCCCACCTGACTATTCAGGTGCTCAAGCGACTGGGATTTGTCATGAGTCTTGGGGGTAGTTTTATCTCCAGCCATCACAGCAGCTCAAGTTCATTCGGGTTCTCCTGAATACCATCCAGGTCCAAGCCTTTCTCCCAAAGGAGTGCTTCCAGAGACTCACAGAGGTGGTCTCTGCCATCCATCAGAAACCGCACACAATGGCATGAGGGATGCTGGGCCACATGGCTTCTACAGTGCATGTGACCCCGCTGGCCCATCTCAGGATGCTCCAGGCTCAGTGGACTCTAAGCTCGCTGTGGCAGCAGGCCACAGTCCACCTCAGGGACCGGGTAATGGTTACTCTTCCCTCGTGGAGTGCCTGCAATGGTGTCTGGAACCACAACACTTTCTCCGGGGCCTCCCCTTTCAGTCGATGTCAGTTCATTGGACACTCGCCACTGATGTGTCCAAGTTGGGCTGGGGGGCACACGTAAATGGATTCTGGACGCAGGGCTGGTGGTCAGAGCAGAAGAGCCTGCACTAGATAAACTTCCTGGAACCATGGGCGATTGTGAATGCCCTTGAGGCATTCAGGCACTTCTGGCCAACCAGATGGACAATCGGGTGGCAATGTTCTGTGTCAACAAGCTGGGGGGGGGGGGCACAGGATCATACCTCCTGTGATGGGAGATGGTGTGCCTCTGGTGGTTTGCAGTTGCCCATGGCATGGAGCGGAGGGTGACTTACCTGCCTGGAGAGCTCAATACCCTGGCAGACCATCTCAACCAGGTCCTCCAACCCCACGAATGGACCCTCAACAAGATGGTGGAGCGCATCTTTCAGGAGCGGGGTACTCTGACAGTGGACCTCTTTGCCATACTACACAATGCCCAAGTGCATCACTTTTGCTCCCACATGGCTTCCAGGGACAGGCTGGTCTTGGATGCTTTCCTCCTGAGGGCGTGGGTCTGCTCTATTTATACCCTCTGATCCTGCTGGTGACTAAGACCTTACTCAAGCTCCAGGCGGACAGGGGGTCCATGATGCTCATTGCCTTGTACTGGTCCAGACAGCTGTGGTTCTCCTTGTTGCTTCATCTCATCAGGCGCCTCTTCAGTTAGGTTGTGACCCCAACCCCATCTCTCAGGTGGGCGGGATCCTGCTGCATGTCAGTGTCAGGTCCCTGGCCCTCATGGCTTGGATGCTGAATGGATAGTCTTGTTAGGGCTTAACCTGTCAGGAGAGGTGACAGACATCCTCCTGGCCTCTTTCAGGGCTTCGATGTGCCGCTCCTACGCCTTCAAGCAGTGCAGGTTCTCGCTTTGGTGTGCTGATGGCACTGGATCCCTTCTACTCGGTGGAAAACTTGCTGAAGTACCTCCTGCATCTCTCTAACTTGGGCCTGAAATGGGCGCGACTTGGAAGGGAGGTTCGTTGTAGCTCAAGCAGCTGGTGGCACGTTTCATACGGGGTCTGCTCTGTGTTGGGTATGAACTTAGTGTTGAGGAAGCTCCTGTTGGCACCTTTTGAGCTGCTGACAACCTACCTGCTACAATTTCTGACCTGGAAGGTAGTTTTTCTCATGTTTCGCAGCTCGACCTGCTGGGTTAGCAAGCTTCAGGTCTTAGTGGCTCATCCACCATACATGAGGTTCCATCACAACCAGGTGGTACTCTGTACTCATCCAAAATTCTTGCCCAAAGTGGTCTCAGCCTTCCACCTCAACCAATCAATGGTTTTGCCCACCTTTTTCCCCAGGCCTCATGCCATCAGGGCAGAGGCCTCGCTGCACACATTGGACTGTAAACATGCACTCATTTTCTACCTTGAGTGAACTAGTCCATATTGTCTTTCTAAACAACTTGTTGTATCCTTTGACCCCAGTAAGGGATCCTGCATGCTTTTGTATCCGTTGACTCCAGCAAGGGGTCATGCATGCTGTTCATCTGAGTGTCTGATTACATTTCCTTTGCCTATACTCGGGCAGGTCTCGGCCTCCAAGGGTTGTGTCACAGCCCACTATGTCTGGGCCATGGCCAATCTGTGGTCTCCACGGAGGAGATTTTTTGCAAGGCTACCACGTGGTCCTCTGTCCACGCCTTTACAGCCCACTACTGCCTTGATGGGGATTCCTGGCTTGGAGTATGGCTTGTCCAAATTTACTGTCATCTGTTTAGGACTTAGATTCAGCTCCTTCCCACCAACCTTTCTGTCCGTCCAGGCTACCGAAGAAGTTGTCTTGCTGTGGATGTCTGCAGTGGGCATTGAATCTGAGTCCCAAGGAGAGACTACGCATGCTAATTTTTCTGGTTCTTATTGCCCTGGTCAGGCTGTTTTTCGAGTTCAGTAGCTTGGGAGTCCCATATGTGAGGACTTCTTCCTGCTTTTTCACGAAGAAAGCATAGTTACTCACCTGTCATAGGTGTTGTCCATGAACATCAGGAATAAGTCCTCACAACCTTCCTGCCTCCCCGTGGAGTTGTTTTTGGCTACTAGCTTTTGTATTCTACTGAGGATAAGATGGCACCGCAGAGGCTTACAAAGGCTTCTGGTGGAAGCTGGGGAGCATTCCTGTGTGGGGCTCCATTGGAGGATGTTGCCCATACATGAGGACTTATTCCTGCTGTTCATGGAAAACACCTGCTACATGTGAGTAACTATACTCTCTTCTATGGAGCCTACTGAGCAGCTGTAGGACCTAAATGAAAATCCTCAACTTGTGAACAAAATAAGTAAGAAATTACATTACTTGGTGGAAAAAATTGCATTAGACAAAAACAGAGAAAGTCAAGTAAATTAAATTGAAGATTTCAGTCGTCCTTCTAAAAGAAATGAAGGACTATCATGGGAGTTGTAAGTTTAGTTTGTCTCCTTTCTGTAATCAACAAGTGGGGAAAGTATACAGAGCATGGCTCATGGAATGTGTGTGTGCATGCACACGCCAGTCTCTTGTGAATGTGGTGTCTTTACGAGTGTGAAAGTGTATGTGTGTATATCTGTTTTATATGCTTATCTTATTTTTTTTGTGTGTGCATCTCTTATTTTGATTTTGTGTATGCGGATATGTATCTTTGTGGATTGGTATGTCAATGCGTGTTTGTTGTTGCATATGTGCTTGTATGTATGGGTGCACGTGCGCATGTATATTTTCTGTGTATCTGTGACCGGGAGAGGAGATAAGACGGGAGGGCTGTTTTTGACATGCACAATTGCATAATTGCTATGTTACTGTGAATCAGTGTTAATATGCTGTAGCTATTGGAACTGCTTTTCTTAGAGAAATACATTGAGACATTGTGTGGTGGCTTCACTTCTTTTCCATCGATCACATGCAGAAACTAAACGTGTACAGCACAAGAACTTCTCCCTGCTCATCTCCTCCCTTTCTCCGTAGACAAGCAGGGGAATGCAGGCACACTTCTGTGGTGATGTAATCGCCCAAGCTCTTCCATAGTTTAGAGGAATCTTTTTGACTACTTGGAACATAGGCCATGCTCCTGGTGTTCTCTTCACCTGTCAGTCTACTTCATCTGTAGCAAGCAACAGCCATGACTCTGTCTCTCCTTGCCGCTACCAGTTATTTACAAAGACAAAATCAGTGCAACTTGCCATAGTCTGCCCATCTGAGCACAGCTAAATCACTATACCCAGCACAGTCACGGCACTGCTTCTCCATGGTTACCGCCTCTTTCCCCTGTCAGTTCTAAAAGTAAGTTCCCACATCATGACAATGTTACAGCAGCAAACATCTCAAGACCAGACAAGGCTCTTGGGGCGGGCGGGTGGGGGCGGGGGCGGGTGGGGCAGGCGGTGGAGGGGGGCGGGTGGGGGCGGCAGACAAGCAACTGCTCTGTAGGAAGCAGACTTCCTTTTGTGACAGCTGCTTCAGTAAGGGCACAGTTCCATGGAAATGAAACTGTTGCTCCACCTCTTCGCACAAGCTTTTCCCGCCCAGCAGAGACTCTCTGGAAAAACTGCTCTCCTCTTCAGCATTAAAACCTCCATCCACCAGAAACATCTCTAAAATCGGAGGTAAAAATAAAAAAAGTCTTCCTCACAAAACACGGCCCTGCCTCTAGCAACTCAGGCATCGCAAAATACTAGCTTCAGGCTCAATAATGGAAAAGAGCCTTTCACATACAGTTAATTTCCTTTCCTGGAATACTGCTAGACCAGTCCAGACAAACGGGTTATGCACCCCTGCCAGCAGATCTTGGAGACAGAGAATTCTACCAGAGCTCTGATAGGCTGGAGCCTGGTGATATAATCCTACCCCTAGGGGTCTCCCTCAGTTTTTCTCTGTCTCCAGCAGATCTGGATGCTTTATTTTTGCTCCTTCAAAAAATTTAAGATGCTTTATTTCTTTGTGATTTCTCTTGGAGAATATTATACCCTGTAGTTGCCAGTGTACTTATCTGAGCACCAGGATGAATTCCAGCTGAACTCCTGTGTCCTGTCACAGTAGAGATCGCTGATGTGCAGACTTCCCAGCACTAGTCAAGAAGACTATTTAGCTGGATGGTAAGCCTCCTAAAATCCAGTCCGTGGGGCTGATTTTAGTGGTGAGGCTGCTGGCAGTGGTCTCAGCAGCGGTCCGTGGCTTCTCTGCACTTTCGGTACTGTGAGTACAAAACCTGTCTGTCTTTCTCCCACTGCTGTCTGCAACTCTGTGGTGACTTGATTTATTTTTCTTGATTTTTCAGCGATTTTAGGCATTTCTCTCATGCCTGCAACCCTCCCACCTTGTCATTTGACTTTTTAAGTTAATTCCTTAGCTTTTGGGGGTTTTAATTCACACTCTTTGAGGTTTATTTTTGGCGGCGGCCATTTTGAATAGCTAATGAGCCCTGGTTTTTGGCAGGAAGCCAGATTCCTTCTCTCTTTGCTGGCTTCTAGCACCAAAAAAATTGCTGTTTAATTTTTTCCACAACACTTACTAGCTGTGAGTTGTGTAGGGGTTCTTTTTTTCTCTGCCTATGTATTAACATAATGAATAAAAAGTACGGAAGGCATGATTAGAGAACCGGATGCAATTCAGAGCCACAGTACAATGCTAAGACACTGACCACTGGTGCAGGGCTCATGGGTTCCATCCCCCACTGTGCCCAACAAAGAAGGCTGGCTGAGGCATTGCCTAGTATGGGGAATATTGTTAAATGCCTGTTCCTGCGGGGCAGAGTTTTTTTTTTTTGTTTTTTGTTTAGTTCTCCCTATGCCTTATTCAGGTCTACGCTGCATAGGCTGTCAGAAGACACACAGGGACCTCAAGAATCAACTGTGCTCTTCCCCCAGCGTCTTGATTCCCCAGATAAACTTGGGAACTCCTGAGCCTGGCTTCAGTGGAGCTCTCCATTGGCTTTACGCTGCGCTGAGTCTTTGCCACGAGGGTTTGAACATCCCCAGGAAGTTCAGGTATCAATTTCTGAAAGGAAACTGAGTAGCCTATTTTTTTCTTACTTGCCTCAGCTGCCCTCAGTTGATTTCAACTGCACCCGGACCGGCTGCCTCTGAGTTTTGAAGTTCCTACTTTAAAATTTTTAATCCACAAACTACAGCTGGGTTACTTTGTATGTCTTACTGGAATATTGTACCTGTCTTTTTCAATATACCATTTGATTGGAATTTTAAGTCAGTGTTTTGGATCCTGACTGTTTTGGGCTCTGCCTAATTAAGCATACTCACTGTCATCTTCCGTACAGCTGGATTTGAGCTTCTACATCCCTCCCCAGAAACACCTTTCAGCCCCTACCATGGAGGTCTGAGTGGCTGCGGAGGAATCAAACTCTAATTTCCCAACTTTCAGTCAATGTAATTGCCTTACCCTGACTTTGAAAGTTTCTCTGTACCAGCACAGTGAATGACTGACAGTTCCCTTCTCAGCTCAGTGACTACCTGACAGTTTTTCTGTGCCAGCGGCCATTTTGTTTTTTTCTCTTCAGTGTTTCTTTTTGGAGGGAACAGCTCTAGACAGCAGTTTCCACACATTTCAACATGCTGTGGAGGCACGGGGAGTTTCAAAATCCTTTTCTTTGAAGGGTCTAAGGTTTCCCTGAGCCTCCCTTGATTTTTGTTTTAAATGCTAAAACAAACAAAAAAAACAAAGAGGAAAGGTGGTTTAAGTCTCTACAATGCTTGTTTCTCTGGCTGTATTATATGTAATAAGTACTCAGCCGAATGGGGAATTAATAGATTGCTTGTGTTCCACCTGCACGCTGCATCCCGGAGACTCTTTCCCCATTCCCACTGCGCTGCTAGATGGGTTCATCAGCACCTTATCTCCTCCCTCCTCAGAGCCCCTGCTGCGGGATCTTCCTGCAGGAAACCATTCAGTCAGCTCCCATGTCGCTTCCACAGCCGCTGGGGCCACAGCAGCCTTGACTGACAGTGCCTTCCTCACACTCTTCCATCTGGCATGATGCCTGTGACTTTTGGAGTCTTTTGGAATATCTCCTACACCTGCCCAGTAGCAGGCAAGCATATGGCGTGGTCCCATAAGTCCTCAGACCTTAGAGCAGTACGTCCTCCTTGGAGCGTTGCATGTGCCTTGCGGGGTATGATGGATATTCAAGAAGACTTTAAATCTTCGGAGGTCAGCCCTGACTCGTTGGAGTACGGAGATGGGGAATATTCTCCGTCTGTTTTCTTCGCTGATGGTTCTCAGCCTTTTTCGGAAAGAGGAGTTGCCGGCTCTAATCGCACAGGTGATGGAGTCGCTCCCCCTAGCCGACACGCCTGATCCTCCGGATTCTCAAATCCGGTTGCAGCCGGATCCCATTTTCCAGGGCATTCGTACGGCACGTGGTATTGGTCAGTTATACCCATGGTCTCCCTTTCACTTGGACCGTTGGCTGACATACCCGACAGTTGATGCATTCTGACCAGGGTCATCAGGCATACCACACTTCCGGTTGAGGGCGGAGAGGCGCTCCGCGACCAGCAAGACCTAAAGAGTTGGGAGGCTGCTGAAGACGGGTTTTCCTTCGCCCGCTATTTCCTTCTTGCAGGGGTGTGCAGAGGTCTAGCAGCTCGGGCCTCCTTTCGATGGATTCAGCAGCTTCCAGGTGTTCCCGAGTTGGTTCATTTCGAATCCATCGCTGCATTCCGGGCAGAGGCATTCTGTGATCTCTTGCGGCTGTCAGCTCGCTTCCTAGCACCGGTGTCGGTAGCTCGGAGATGGCTCAGCCTGCGTCAATGGGCAGTGGATGTTGCTTCATTTAAAGGCTCCAGCGTTTAGATGCCATTCGTCCCAGTCCACCGTTGGAAGGAGGACTTGGCCGTTACTCTGTCTATTTTGGGATGCTTCAGGCCCTGGATTTTCTAGGGGCTGGGTGCGACACTCGTCGGGGGCGGGTGTTTCTACCTCAGGAACGTTTTCAGAAGATCTCTCTTCAGCTCCGCCGCTGCTTGGATCAAGCAGCACCTCGGCCTTGGGGGATACCTTCAACTCTTGGGGTCCTTGGCAGCAACGATAGCCCTCGTTCCGTGGGCAAGAGCGCACATGCGCTGCTTGCCGACGGCGCTTCTATCTCATTGGTCGCCAGTATCGGACAGTTATCTAATCCGGTTACCTTTGCTTCTGCCGGTGCACCGCAGCCTCCGCTGGTGGCTTCAGGCACACAATCTTCTACGGGGGGTCCCTCTGGAGTCTCTGCGCTGGATCTTGGTGACGCCAGTCTCCGACCTCTCCAGTTGGGGAGCGCCTTGCGGCTTGGCCTCGGCGCAGGGGAGTTGGTCACCTCACGCAGCCCAAGGGTTTATCAATCGTCTCGAGACGCGGAAAGTGCGCTTCGCTCTTCTTCAGTTTCAGCCTCTTCTACGGTGGCGTGCGGTTCGGATCCTGTCCGACGCCACGACGGTTGCTTACCTAAGCCGCCTAGGCGGCACGCAATGTCCGGATGTCTCACAGGAGAGGCGTTTGCTCCTCCCGTGGGCGGAGGAACCTCTTCAGGCTATCGGTGCAGCACATCGCAGGCGTGAACAATGTGTAAGCCAATTTTCTCAGCCGGCACTCTCTGGAACCCGGGGGCTGGGCTCTGCAGCCGGATGCGTTCCGGTCCATTGTTCACCTGTGGGGACTACCGACCATGGATCTAATGGCTATGGCGCAGACTGCCAAGGCTTCGCTGTACTTCGGCCATTGGACGGACGAGGGAGCGCACGGCATAGATGCTCTCTCTCAACCGTGGCCGACTCATCTTCTCCTGCGTGTTTTCCCTCCCTGATCCGTGATATGCATGGTTCTCCGGCGGCTCCGAGACCGTCGCGGCCCTGTACTCCTGCTGGCTCCGAATTGGGCTCGCGGACCATGGTATGCGGATCTCTTCCATCTGTCTGGGGCGTGGCTGCTCCGCCTCGAGGCGTTTCTCGGCCTTCTGATTCACGGACCGGTGGAGATGGCAGACCCGGCTCCTTACTCGCTTTCGGCCTGGCTATTAAACGCCGCCGGTTTGCTCGCTACGGCTCTTCGCCTAGCATGGTCGTGGCGCTTCTCACGGCGCGGCGGTCTTCCACGACGCTGACTTACGCTCGGGTTTGGTGTCTCTTGATGGTTGGTGTTCGCGAAATAACCTCTCACCCTGGCGTTGCGGTGTTCCGGACATCCTGTCCTTTTTACAGGCCGGAGTGGATAAGGGATTAGCGCTCGATTCCTTGCGAGTACAAATGGTCGCTTTTAACTTGTTTTCGGGGTCCTATACCGGGGCGATCGATAGCTTCGTATTCGGACGTGTCTCGGTTCCTCCGCGGAGTTAGGGCCTTCCGACCACCTCTGCGTTCGCCTGTGCCGGCGTGGGCTCTCGTGCTTGTCCTCTGTGCCCTCGTTGCTCCTCTCTTTGAGCCTCTGAGGGCCTGTTCTCTTCTAGATTGGATTCTGAAGGCAGTCTTCTTGGTGGCCATAACTTCGGCACGCCGTATTTCTGAGCTCCAGGCTCTCTGTGTCGAGATCCCTATCTCTCGTTTTTCCTCCGAAGGCGTTTCTCTGAGAACTGTCCCTTCCTTTTTTTTGCCCAAAGGGCTGACGCCGTTCGCTGTTGACCAGCCTCTTTTCTTTCCGTCTTTTCCAAAGACGCAGTGTGACAGTGGTCTGTCTGTCTCCGTTGCGGGCGGTGGACCTTAAGAAGGTTCTTTTTCGGTATCTGGGGGTCGCGAGACCCTTCCATATGACTGTTCCTCTTTTGTCTTGTTCGCGGGTTCTCGTCGGGGATCCGCAGCCTCCGAATCTACCATTTCTAGATGGGTTACGGAGACCATTGAGGCGGCGTACCTTCTTCAGGGAGAGCCAGCTCCACCGGGACTCCGTGCTCACTCCTCTCGGGCGCAAGCAACTTTGTAGCCCGGGAGGTCTCATGTAGTTCCTCTCGATATTCGCCGGGCGGCGACTTGGTCGTCGCTGTCCACCTTTGTCGGTCATTATAGGTTGGACGTTCATGCCCGTCAGGAGGTCCGTTTTGGAGTTGCTGAGCTGTCGGCGGCCTTGCCCCCCCTTGAATGCAGGTAGCTTGGGTACTGCCCGTTTGTCTGGACTGGTCTAGCAGTATGAACTGGAAGGAGAAATTTCACTTACCGTTAACTTCCTTTCCTGGAATACTGCTAGACCAGTCCAGGACCCGCCCTGCTGTTGGTTGGAGTGCCGCTGGTGCGATGCAGCCGCCGACCGTGGTTCTTCTCTTTGCCGGTATGCCTCGCCATGGGCAGTCCATGGGTTCGTAGGTGGATACTGTTTTCAGCTCTAGGGAGTTCTTCGGCTCCCTTGTATATAGTTCACTTGGGACCCTCTGGGGTGATGTTACAGTTCATGTTGCATTAGCTTGTGGATGTAACTGAGGGAGACCCCTAGGGGTAGGATTATATCACCAGGCTCCAGCCTATCAGAGCTCTGGTAGAATTCGCTGTCTCCAAGATCTGCTGGCAGGGGTGCATAACCCGTTTGTCTGGACTGGTCTAGCAGTATTCCAGGAAAGGAAATTAACGGTATGTGAAATTTTCTCCTTTTCCCTCAAAATCTTTAAAATTATTTAGAATCCCTTTGGGGACTGATATTTCCACTTGCCTGTTGCTGCCAGTATAGTTTCACTGTGCACCAGGGTGTTTGCAGCTGAGCTCCTGTTTCTGATATAGTAGAGCTCGCTGACAGGAAAAATCCCCAGCATCTGGCCATGAGGGCTTGTTAGCTGGACGAAGGCCTCCCTAAAATCAGGTTTCTCCTAGGACAAGCAGGATGTGTCAGCCACACCTGGTGTCGTCCCCCGACAGCGCCGTGACGGAAGTGCTCTATAGCTCAGAACTTCTGAGCATGTGTGAGGTGGTCCCACCTCCCCAGCCCGCCCCTAGCCAGCCAGTTTTTTCCTTCCGCCTTCGCCTCAAGACGGACTTTCAAGCTCTCTTCACAAATTTCAGCAAAAATGCCTAAACCAGGTTTCAAGAAGTGCCTTACCTGCAGCAGAAAGTTGAATATCTCTGACTCTCACCAGCATTGTATCAGATGCCTGGGGACGTCTCACCAAGTAGAAAACTGCGAGAGCTGCTGCCGGATGTCCCCCAGAGCTCAGAGACACCGCGAGCAATCTTTGAGAGACCTCCTCTCCCCTGCTGCAGCCACCACATCCCGGGACCCGGAGGACAACAGAAGCACTGAATCAAGATCAGCGAGTGATCGTTCGGGCCCGCCGAAGCTCCCCAGCGCTGCCTCCGCTGCCTCTGCGAAAACGACGAAGAGAAACAAAGCGCTTCCTTCTGACCTCCGCGCTGGTCTTCCTGCTCCCGGAGAGGCCTCTGCCGCTACGGTAAGCCCCTCTCCGGTTTGCAATCTTCCGGGCTCTTCCCACAGGCCATGCGGTCCTGCCGGCCAAGATGGCGCTGCCCTCGTGGCCCCGCCAGGCCCCGCCTCTAGAAACGCCTCCTCGGCTCCTATTGGCTCCCGCGGCTCTGACGTCAGCCGGCATCCTTCCCCCCCAGCCCAGCACGTCACTGCAAGGGGATCCTTGGAGCACGGCGCGGCAGCTTCAAGCCCGGACTTCTTCTCCACGCCGCGCCGGCTCTCCAGATCGTGCTGCTGATCAGCGCCGATGAGGGAGCCGCGATCCTGGGAGACGCGATCTCAGCGCCGACAGCAAGGGAATCCCCTGTCAGCGCCGCCACGGATCTTCTGACCGCGCTGAGCTTCAGCGCCGATGAGGGAGCCGCGAGCAACGCTCTCACAGCAGGGAATCCCCCTGTCAGCGCGCATGCAGTGAAAGGGGCAGGAAGAAGTCTGCAAAGCGCAGACATCGATCCCCCCCAGAGGCAAGCGATCCCCAGCGTGGGTCCCCAAGGGACAGCAGCAGATCCAGCTCACACCGCAGCAAGAGACGCAGAAGCAGCAGATCAGAGTCAACCTCTTCTGCCATTCTAAATCTGCTATCTCGTCTTGTGGAACAGACGGCCCCACTACGACCAGACCAGCAACGCAGGGCCATCAGTCCACAAGAGACTCGCTCAGAACGCGGACCGGCCTCACCATACCCCAAACTCTCACCTAGAGCGCGGACTCCCTCCCCTGCGCCTTCCAGAGCGCGATCTCCCTCACCAGCACACCTGGGCTCCGGGGGGAGCGACGCAGATGACTGGGGACCCTGCTCCGAGGTGGAAGAATCAGGTCCAGGCTCTGACAATTTCAAAAGCACTACGGACGAGGCAGAAGAGCCTCCACCTACAGTACCGGAGGACCTCACCTACCCTAAATTCCTCAGGAAAGTGGTCTCTAAACTAGGACTCGCCACAGAGGAGACTTCGGAGGAACAGGAACCAGAGGTCATGAAATACCTAAGCGGTCCCAAGCCAGCTATGGCTCTTCCCCTCCACCGCAGATTGAAGGACAAGCAGCTGACGCTCTGGCAGTCCCCAGCCTCCGGTCAAGCTTTCTCCAGGCGCTTGGACAGCAAGTACATTGTCCACACGGCGCCTGGGTTCAACAGAGCACAGTTACCCCACCAGTCTATCGTGGTGTCATCGGCTCTCAAGAGATCAAAGTCCACGCGCACCCAGACAAGCCACCCGCCAGGATGGGACCCCAAGCGCCTGGACGACGTTGGAAGAAAAGTGTTTCAAGGGGCCATGCTCAATGCGAAAATAGCAGCCCACCAGTTTCAGCACGTCCTCTTCCAGGACGCCCTCCTGGCGGACGTTAAGAAGCATCTACAAGACCTTCCCAAGGACGCGCGTACGATTGCTTCAACCCACATGCAGGAGTTAGCTGAATGCAGCAAACATCTGATGAGTACAGCCTTTGATACCGCCGTCCGGACAGCGGGCACGGCCATCTCGGCCCGTCGCTGGGCATGGCTTCGGGCCTCAGGACTCTCTGACAACACCCATGACCGAATTGCGGACGCACCTTGCTCAGGTGACTCCCTGTTCGGGGACAAGGTAGCAGACACCGTGAAAGACCTCAAAGAGGACTGCACCACATTGAAAACACTGGCAGCGGACGGACTCGAACGCCCCTCTTGGACTCATAAAGGGGGCTATTTCCGAAAGCCCTTCTCCAACTTAAAGCAGTTCTATGGCTCCAACCGTCATTGGCAGGCGCCAAAATTCAAACACACCTATCAGAAGGCGCCCTTTCAGCGACAGCAACCGCGACAACGAAAACAGAAGCAGTCCAACCCTTCCCACTCAGGGAAAGACACCTCCTCCTTCTGACTATACCCCGGTTGGGGGTCGTCTGTCTCGGTTCCTCTCTGCCTGACAAGAGATCACCACGGACAAATGGGTCCTGCAGATAGTCCAGTCGGGCTACCGCTTACCCTTCTCCTCCCCTCCACTCCAGCACAAGCGACCCACCAGCCAGCCTCCTCAACACCTGGAACAGCCGCTACAGGACCTCATACAGCAGCTCCTCCAGGCCAGAGTGATAGAACGGGTGCCACCGGACGAGGTCAACACTGGCTTCTACTCCCGGTACTTCCTTATTCCCAAGAAGTCAGGGGGCCTACGCCCTATCCTAGACCTCAGGAGACTGAACAACTTCTTAAAGAAAGAGAAATTCAGGATGTATTCGCTCAACTCCATCCTTCCCCTCATCAGAGCGGGAGATTGGCTAGCGACTCTGGACCTTCAGGACGCATACTCCCACATCCCAGTCCATCCCCCCCACAGGAAATTCCTCAGATTCACAGCACTGGGGTGCCACTACCAGTATCGAGTCGTGCCATTCGGCCTATCCCCAGCACCCAGAGTCTTCACAAAGTGTGTGGCGGTGGTAGCGGCGCACCTCCGCAAACAAGGAGTCGCCATCTTTCCCTACCTGGACGACTGGCTCCTGTCGGCGGATTCTGCCTCCGGCCTCCGCAGGGCAGTACGCCGGACGACGGGTCTGCTGATCAGGGTGGGTTTCCTCCTCAACAAAGAGAAGTCCAGATTGGAGCCGGTACAACGCACAGAATTCATCGGGGCGATTATCGATACCAAAGTGTGCAAGGCCTTTCTGCCCGAACTGCGGATCAACACCATCATCCGCCTGGCCCTGAAGATGTCAGCCGAGAAGCATACCTCCGCCCGCGCGATCCTCTGTCTGCTAGGTCACATGGCTGCAACGACTTCAGTCCTTCCATTGGCGAGGCTGTATATGCGCACACTGCAATGGCACCTACGGACGCACTGGAAGCAACTCTCCCAACCTCTCAACACTCGCATTCCAATATCTGCCCGTGTGGTCGAGGGCCTGCGCTGGTGGACGCAACCAGCCAACCTCGCGGTGGGCAAGTGCCTCCACCCACGTCTACACCAGCTCATCCTCACCACGGATGCCTCCTCCACGGGATGGGGGGCCCATCTACGGCACCTCAGCACACAGGGTGCATGGACCACGGCAGAACGAGCCCTCCACATCAATCACCTCGAGCTCAGGGCCGTCAGGTATGCCCTGCAAACTTTCATGCCCAAGCTGAAAGGGAAAGCAGTCTTGATACAGACGGACAACCAGGTCGCCATGTTCTATATAAACAAACAAGGGGGCACTCACTCCCACTCGCTATGCAAGGAAGCCCTCAACACGTGGGCCCTGGCACTGCACAACAACTGCACACTCCAGGCGACCTACCTTCCAGGGGATCAGAACGCCTTAGCAGACAGGCTCAGCAGACAGCTTCAACCTCACGAATGGATGCTCCACATGGAAGTGGCACGCAACCTTTTCCAGCGCTGGGGCAATCCCCAGATCGACCTCTTTGCGAACGAGGAGAACGCAAGATGCCCGTTGTTCTGCTCCAAGCACCCGTCACAGCGGAGGGTAGCCTCGGATGCATTCGCCATCCCCTGGGGAAATTGGGAGCTGGCATACGCCTTCCCCCCGACACCTCTCCTGACAAGCACGATACAGCGTATCATCAAGGAAAATGCACACGTGATTCTGGTCGCCCCCTATTGGCCACGACAGATGTGGTTCTCCCTGCTGTTGCAGCTCTCCCAAGAACCACCAATCCGATTACCTCTGAGACCAGACCTCCTAACCCAGAACGGGGGCTTAACCTGGCACCCCAATCTCCAGACGCTAGCTTTGACAGCCTGGAAGCTCAAAGGCTAACCTTCAACGGCTCACACCTTCCTCCGGAGGTGCAACAAATTGTCCTGGCTTCCCGGAGACCCTCTACCAGAAAGGCATACGGCCTCAAATGGAAACGCTTCACCTTCTGGTGCAAGGACCAAGGAGTCGACCCAGCCTCTTGCCCGATACCCACAATCCTACAGTACCTGGCCCTCCTCTGCAGATCGGGTTTAAAACCGCAGTCCATCAAGGTACACCTGGCGGCCATCGCCTCCCTACACGAGCGCATAGATGACACAACGTCGGGCTCCATCGCCACCCATCCCATCGTGACACGTTTCATGAGAGGGCTCCGAAATTTAAAGCCCCCGGTACAGAAACCGGTACCCTCCTGGGACCTCAACATCGTTCTACAACAGCTGATGCAAGAGCCATTCGAACCATTGGCCACAGCCGAAGGAAAGTATCTCGCCTGGAAGACCTTGTTCCTCGTCGCCATTACCTCTGCACGGAGGGTTAGCGAGCTGCAGGCGCTGGTGGCGCACCCGCCGTACACGCAACTCTATCACAACCGGGCATCCCTGCGGACAAACCCCAAATTCGTGCCCAAGGTTGCCTCCGCTTTTCACATCAATCAGGCGGTGGAGCTGCCATCCTTCTTCCCAGCACCACATTCATCACCCGAAGAGCAGCGTCTTCATTCTCTAGATTGCGTACGCGCACTGCGTACCTAAATCGCCAGGACATCTGCAACTCGTCGGGGGACACAGCTGTTTGTCTCCTTTGACCCGAACAAACCAGGAAGACCTGTTACCAAATGTACGCTGTCCCTCTGGATTTCAACCTGCGTTGCCTATTGTCTGCAGAAGGCTGGTGCACTCCCAGCGAACAGGGCTAGTGCGCACCAGCTCCACGCAATAGCCGCTTCCCTGGCTTGTGCTCAGGAAATTCCAGTGAGCGATATCTGCAAAGCCGCCACCTGGTCCTCGCACCTCCCTTTCCAGAAGCATTACTGC
The DNA here is from genome assembly GCA_033557465.1 of Ichthyophis bannanicus. Lineage (NCBI taxonomy): Eukaryota > Metazoa > Chordata > Amphibia > Gymnophiona > Ichthyophiidae > Ichthyophis > Ichthyophis bannanicus. The sequence goes on along the minus strand of CM066032.1, from coordinate 1,509,738,499 downwards.
CTCGACATTCATTCTGAGACCGACGGCTCGTTCGGCCGAGCCGTCCTATCCGCAGCCATGGCTCCAGAGAGTGCTTCACGAGACTGAACTGACAGCCTCCAGGTCATTGTCTTCCTGTTACTTCACACTTGCCCTGAATAGCCATTGCACTTGTTCTTGCACTATTGTTGTTTGCACTGTTCACAAGTTCTTGCACTATTGTTGTTTGCACTGTTCACAAGTTCGCACAGTTATGCCTTGTTCTTGCACTGTTGTTGTTGCACTGTCTTCACAATAAACCTTGAATTTACGATAAACCTTGAATTATGCATGCCTCCCTCATTCCCCTCAGCATGACAATAGCTCGGGAGACACCAGGTGTGGCTGACACATCCTGCTTGTCCTAGGAGAAAACAGAGTTACTTACCTGTAACGGAGTTCTCCGTGGACAGCAGGATAAGTCAGCCACACCATCCCGCCTGCCTCCCCTTCTCGAGGGTGGCCTGCGCACCGCACCTAGCCGCAACTGCATAGCTAGTCACCAACTGGCCGGCTAGGGGCGGGCTGGGGAGGTGGGACCACCTCACACATGCTCAGAAGTTCTGAGCTATAGAGCACTTCCGTCACGGCGCCGTCGAGGGACGACACCAGGTGTGGCTGACTTATCCTGCTGTCCACGGAGAACTCCGTTACAGGTAAGTAACTCTGTTTTCTCTGTATCTTAAGGCTCCTGGATGCACCCAGATTTCACAATAGGTGTTACTCTGGGTTTCCCAGCAACTTGATTCACCAGATAAACTTATGGAGCTCCTGGGCCTGGCTTCATTAGAGCTCTTGATTTTCTTTAAGCAGCGCTGAGTCTTTGCCACGAGAGCTTAGACAGCAGGAGGATCAGGTATCAATTTCTGAGAGAAACTGTAAGTAAACTGTTTTCTTACTTGCCTCAGCTGCCCTGGGTTTATTTCAACTGCATGGGGACCGGCTGTCTCTGACCTGATTCCTTCACTTCCGGTTTCATCAGGGTCTGTTCAACTGGGATTTGAAGTTCCTATTTTCCTTTCTTCATTTTTATTTCCTGGATGCACCCAGAGCACCCAAGAGCTGTTTCTCTGGGTTCCCCAGGCTTCCCTCCTTAATAGCTGTCTTTTCTGTAATCAGCAATACAGCAGGGTTTGAGCTTCTGATTTCACTGTCTGTGCAGCTCCCCTTTTCTCCAGAAACACCTTCCAGCCCCTGCCATGAGGGTCTAAGTGGCTGCAGAGGGATCAAACTCTAATTTCCCTACCTTTCAGTCACTGTAACTACCTTATGCTGACTTTGAAAGTTTCTCTTCTCCTCCATGGGGACCTCAGCTCCTCTGTACCAGCACAGTGAATAACTGACAGTTTCCTTCTCCCCTCCATTTCTGGTGATACAGGATTTGAATTTTTAAGTTGCTAGCAGCGCTCCTTGCCTCTTCCCCAGCTATTTTGCTGCATTTTTAAGGTTTTTAGAGCTTAGGAAACTTTTATTTTGCAGTTCTTCTGTGCCAGCGGCCATTTTGAAAATCAGGAGAGATTTCTCTTCAGTGTGGTTTTTTTTCCTTTTCCTTTTTTTTTTTGGAGGGAGAAGCTCTGGGCGGCCATTTCAAAACATTTAAACATGCTGTGAAGGCACAGGGAGTTTCAAAATCCCTTTTTCTTTGAAGAGTCTTCTGTTTCTCTAAGCCTATCTTGATTTTTGTTTACAAAAAAAAAAAAAGGGTTTAAGCCTCTGCAAAGCCTGTTTCTCTGCACAGCTGTATTATATGTAATAATAAAAAGGAGTTTATAGATTACTTGTGTTCCACCTGCATGCTGCATCCAGGAGAATCTTCTTCCTCCATTCCCACTGCACTGCCAGCTGGGGACATCAGCACCTTAACTCCTCCCTCCTTAGAGCCCCTGCAGCAGGATCTTCCTGTAGAAAGGACTCGGTCAGCTCCCATTTTGCGTCCACAGCTGCTGGAAGCTACGGCAGCCTTGGCTGACAGTGAGTTCCTGACGCTCTTCCACCAGGCATGGCACCTCTGGCTTTCTGAGTCTTTTGGTATACCTCCAGCACCCGCCTGGTAGCAGACAAGGATATGGTGGGGTCTCACAAGCAGTCCCAAAAGTCTTCAGACCTTAAAGCAGTACGTCCTTCCAGGAACGTTGCATGTGGCTTGCGGGACACTACGGATGTTCAAGAAGACTTTAAATTGTCGGAGGTGAGCCCTGACTCGTTGGAGAAAGAAAATGGGGAATATTCTCCGTCTGATTCTTCGCTGACTGTTCACGAGGGCTCTCAAGATATCAGACTTTTTCGGAAAGAGGAGTTGCCAGCCCTAATCACATAGGTGATGGAGTCGCTACGCCTAGCCGACACGCCTGATCCTCAGTGTTCTCAAACCCTGTTGAAGCCGGATCCCATTTTACAGGGCCTTCGTAAGCCGTCCAAAGCTTTTTCCTTTCCAGCCGAGTTACAGCATATGGTTTCTCGAGAGTGGGACTCTCCAGAGTCCTCTCTACATACGGCACGCGGTATTGGTCAGTTATACCCTTGGTCTCCCTCGGGCTTGGACCGTTGGCTGACATACCCGAAAGTTGATGTGTTAGTGACCGGGATCACCAAGCATACCACAATTCCTGTTGAGGGCGGAGCGGCACTCCGTGACTAGCAAGACCTAAAAAGTTGAGAGTCTGCTAAAGACGGGTTTTTCGTCGTCCGCTCTTTCCCTTCAAGGAGGGGTGTGCAGAGCTCTAGCAGCATGGGCCTCCCTTCGATGGATTCAGCAGCTTCCAGGTGATCCCGAGTTGGCTCGTTTAGAATCCATCGCTGCATTCCTGTCAGAGGCCTTCTCTGATCTCTTGCGGCTGTCAGCTCGCTCCGTAGCACCGGTGACAGTAGCTCGGAGATGGCTCTGGCTGCGTCAATGGGCAGCGGATGTTGTTTCGTTCAACGACTCCAGCGTTTAGATGCCATTCGTCCAGTTCCACTGTTGGAAAGAGGACTAGGCTGTTACTCTGTCTATTTCGTGGTGCCAAAAAAAAAAAAAAGACGGCTCCTTTCATCCTATCTTGGATCTCAAAGGCGTCAATCGCAGTCTGCGGGTACCACACTTTCGAATGGAGACTCTGTGATCCGTTATTCAAGCGGTACGCAAGGGGGAATTCTAGCTTCCCTCCATCTTGCGGAAGCATTCTTTCACATTCCCATTCGAGAGGGGCATCAGCGATTCGTTCGATTCGCGGTACTCGGTCAACATTTCCAATTTTGTGCGATGCCCTTCGGTCTAGCTTCGGCGCCTCAAACCTTTTCCAAGGTAATGGTGGTAGTAGCTGCGGACTTACGCAGCCGTGGCATCAGAGTTCATCCTTATCTGGACAACTGGCTCATTCGCGCAGACTCTCTCCCCGAGGCTTGCAGCACAGTCTCGGTGGTTGTTGCCTTTCTCGAAAGCCTCGGCTGGGTAATCAACCGCAACAAATGTTGTCTTCAGCCGTCCCAAGAGATCAAATTTTTGGGGGCTCGATTCGATACAGCCTTAGGTCGGGTCTTTTTGCCAATGCCTCGATTCCTCAAGTTAACTTCTCAAGTTCGCAGTCTCCTAGCACAGGTCTTGCCTCGAGCATGGTGTCAGAGGATTATCAAGTTCGGTTGCCTCTACTACCGGTGGTGAGATTTTGCCTCCGTTGGTGGCTCCGGCCCCGCAATCTCCTTTGAGGGGTTCCCTTGGAGACTCCACGCTGGGTGTTGGTAACAACAGACGCCAGTCTCTCCGATTGGGGAGCGCATTGCGGCTCACACTCGGCGCAGGGGATTTGGTCTCCTCGGGAGGCCCGGTGGTCCATCAAACACCTCGAGACGCGAGCGGTGCGCTTAGCCTTGCAAACGTTTCAGCCTCTTCTGCGGCGTCAGGCGGTTCGAATTCTGTCCGACAACGCTACGACAGTGGCATACCTCAACCGCCAAGGGGGCATGAAATGTCCAGGTGTATCGTAGGAAATGAGTCTTCTCCTTCCGTGGGTGGAGAGGCATCTGCAGACGATCTCGGCGCAACATATCGTGGGGGTAGACAATGTAAAAGCCGATTTCCTCAGCCGACATGCTCTGGATCCATGGGAGTGGGCTCTGGCACCAGTGTCCTTTCAGTCCATTGTTCGACGATGGGGTCTATCTCATGGCTACGGCGCAGAATACCAAGGCACCGATCTACTTCAGCCGTTGGAGGGACAACGGGTCGCACGGGATAGATGCACTGTCTCAAGCGTGGCCAACCCATCTCCTTATGTATGTCTTTCCTCCCTAGTCCATGATCGGCAAGATTCTCCAAAGAATCAGGGAGCATCGCGGCCCGGTGGTCCTGGTGGCACCGGATTGGCCTCGCAGACCGTGGTATGCAGATCTCGTCTGGCTGTCTCGGGCGTCTCCTCTATGCCTGGGGGCGTTCCCAGGGCTCCTGCTCCAAGGTCCAGTGGAAATGGAAAACCCGGCTCCTTATTCACTTACGGCCTGGCTCTTGAACGCCGCAGGTTAGTTCAGAAGGGATATTCGTCGAGTGTGGTGAAGACCACCGTGCCTTAAGCATTGTCACCGACGTCGCTGGCTTCCGCTCGTGTGTGGCGTCTCTTTGACACTTGGTGTTCGCTATGTCACATCTCGCCCTGGCATTGCAACATCCCGGATATTCTTTTCTTTCTGCAGGCCAGTCTAGATAAGGGTCTGGCGCTCGGGACCTTGTTCGTGCAGGTTGCCGTGGTTGTTTTCAAGGGCCGATAGCGGGGCGTGTTCTCGCCTCGCATGTGGCCGTTTCGCATTTTCTTAAAGGGGTTCAGACATTACGGCCCCCGGTACGTCCTTTAGTTCTTTCTTGGGATCTCGCTCTCGTTCTTCTTGCCCTTGTTGCTCCTCCCTTTTGAGCCCCTGAAGGCATGTTCCCTTAAGGATTTAACGCTAAAGACAGTTTTCCTAGTGGCCATAACCTCGGCACGTCGGACTTCCGAACTTCAGGATCTCTCTTGTCGAGACCCCTTTCTCTCTCTTGTTTTCTTCGGCGGGAGTTTCTCTTCGAACTGTTCCATCGTTTTTGCCTAAGGTGCTTACCCCGTTTCATGTCAACCAGCCTCTTTTCTTGCCTACCTTTGAAAAAGAGCAGTGTTCCTGTCGCTTTCGTCAGTTGTGTGATGTGGACCTGAAGAGAGTGCTTTATCGGTATCTTAAGATCACAAACACCTTCCGTAAGACCGATCATCTTTTTGTCCTGTTTGCGGGCCCTCGACGGGGGTCCGCAGCCTCCACATCCACCATTTCTAGATAGTTGCCAGGAGCTAGTGAGGCAGCTTCTATACTGCAAGGCAAGCAGGTTCCAGCAGGGCTCTGAGCTCACTCCACTTGGGCTCAGGCTTCGTCTTGGGCTGAGCGGTCTCAAGTAGCTCCTCTTGACATTTGCCGGGTGGCGACTTGGTGGTCGTCGTCCATGTCTGTCCGTCACTATAGATTGGACGTTCACGCTTGGCATGAGGGCCAGTTTGGAGCTGCATTGCTGTCGGCGGCATTGACCCCCCCCCCCCCCCCTTGAAAGCAGGTAGCTTGGGTACTGCCCGTTTGTCTGGACTGGTCTAGCAGTATGACTTGGAAGGAGAAATTTCACTTACCGTTAATTTCCTTTTCTAGAATACTGCTAGACCAGTCCAGGACCCACCCTGCTGTCAGTTACGGTGCTGCTAGTGTGGTGAAGCTGCCGGCCTCTGTTCGTTCCTTGTCAGTATGCCTCACCATGGGGTGCCGATGGCTGCGTTATCAGTCTTAGCAGCCTTCAGTTCTGGGGATACTTTCAGCTCCCTTGTACATAGTTGAAATCAGTGTCCACTAAGTGTGATCTTATGGTTAAGTTGCGTTACATGTTTTGGGTTCGCTTTACAGTCAATACTGAGGGAGACCCCTAGGCTGGAATCTGGTGATATGGTCCTACCCCTATCAGAGCTCTGGTAGAATTCTCTGTCTCCAAGATCTGCTGGCAGGGGGACACAACCCCGTTTGTCTGGACTAGTCTAGCAGTATTCTAGGAAAGGAAATTAACGGTAAGTGAACCTTCTCCTTCTCCACCCCCCTCCCCCCACCTCTCATCTTTGGAGATTCCACCGAGGACTGTGGCCTGTTCTTACCTGACATTCTTACAGAAGATTTTAAAGGCGCTTGTGCTCAGTGATTTCCAAACACTCAGCAATAGAGGACATTCAGTCATCTTCTGTGCTTGCAGTGCATGCAAAGAAGTCATAGGCCTTCCATTTCATCAGATCTTGCAAAATGTTCAGACTTCCATTTTAATACTTCCGTCTATTCCTCCCCCACCACCTTGAGATCCAAGCCCCTGGTCACGTCTTCCAGCAGCTTCCACACCCCTTGGTGGTGTTAGAAGCAGCAAAAGGGATCAGGGATGCAGGCTCATGCACTGGCAAGGAGCATTTATTTATTTATTTTATTTATTTAACTTTCCTATATACCGCGCTCTTTTGTATCAGTGCGGTTTACATCAAAACACAACTGTCCAGCACAGAGGATCTGCCCTGGATTTACAATATAACGTGGGTATATGTACAGATAACATGATTTACAATATAACAAGGGTATATGTACAGGTAATAAAACATTAGCATAGGTAATAAAACATTAGACTGGGGGGAAAAAGATCAATCATAGTAACATTTTGGTCCTGAAGAGCAGTGCACATCAGCTGCATATTTTTACTGCCATCGTGGTCTGTAGCAACTAGATGACTCCACATGCTCTCTGTCCTCCACGATGCAGCCCTGATACAGATTAACCTTCAGAAATCGGCTCTTCCATTTTATTTGCTTAATTTATGACACCAGAGTGGAGGAGTAGCCTAGTGGTTAGAGCAACTGCCTAGTACCCAGAAGATCAAGGATTTTGATTCCCACTGGCGCTCCTTGTGACCTTGGATAAGTCACTTTACCCTCCATTGCCTCTGAAGAAAAGGCCTGGCAATCTACTTCTGATGATTCATTGCCAAGAAAACCCAGCTGGATTGTTAGGAGTCAGCCCTGACTTGATGGCACTAAACAAAGTTGCTTTTTCCACCGCCAAGGCCATGAGTGCCAGAATAGTCTAATTCAGAGATTGTTCTCTGGTGACCTGCACTATCAACTAGTAGATGCTCCTTGCCAGGGCAACAATCTCTTTGGGGACAAAGTTAAGGAAACGATTTCCAAAAGTGAGAGACTATTCCTTGATGATCAGAGCTCTTGGTGCAGCCTGCAGAGCTGGAGATCTCTATTCTCTCTCTCAAAACAGACATGCCTATCACTGCCAGTACTTCCAACAATTTTACCCTTGACAAATATACCAGCCCGTATCACTGACTATCACTTCGGTGTCAAGCAGCTCAAATTTATACATGACAAGAGACCTTGAACAGAAGCAGCAGAACCCACTGTTTTGCTCTGACAACTAAACTGAGTCTTAGCTTTTGTCTATCTGCCAGTGGGAGGCAGAATTCTTCACTTCAGTGAGGGTTGGCAATCTGTAACCATGGATTGGGTCCCAACATCATATGATAGGGATACAAGATCAAATTCTCAATACCTCCAATTTACCCACCAAACAATCAGCATCTTCCACAGATTTACCACATCCTGATTCTTGAATAGGAAATCTTCTCCTTCATGTGCAGCAAAGCAATCAAACAAGTCTCTCAAGAACAAGTAAATCAGAGGTTCTACTCTAGATTCTTCCTCATTCCCAAGAAAACAGGAGGGCTGCAACAATTCTCAACCTTTCGCAGTCTCAATGTGTATGTCAAGAGAAGTTCAAAACAAACTCCTTATTCCAGTTCATACTGCTAGACCAGTCCAAACAAGCGGGTTATGTCCCCCTGCCAGCAGATGTTGGAGACAGAGAAAAAAACACTCCAGAGCTGTGATTTGTTGGGCTCTGGGTGACATAGGAGTGCCCCTAGAGGAACTAGTCAGTATTTTCTCTGTCTCTAGCAGATGAAGGTCTTAGACAAGTTTTGTCTAATTATTTTCTTTTCTTCATTTTGATTTCCTGGATGCACCCAGAGCACACAAGAGGTGTTTCTCTGGGTTTCCCAGGCTTCCCTCCTTAATGGGGAGGTGACTGTAATCAGCAATACAGCAGGGTTTGAGCTCCTGATTCACTGTCAGTGCAGCTCCCCTTCTCCCCATCCCTCTCCAGAAACGCCTTCCAGCCCCTGCCATGAGGGTCTAAGTGGCTGGAGAGGGAACAAACTCTAATTTCCCTACCTTTCAGTCGCTGCAATTACCTTACACTGACTTTTGAAAGTTTCTCTACTCCTCCTTGGGAACTCAGCTCCTCTGTACCAGCACAGTGAGTAACTGACAGTTTCCTTCTCATCTCCGTTTTTGGCAATTCGGGGTTCATCAGGCTTTGAATTTTTAAGTTACTGGCAGCACTCCTTACCTCTCCCCAACCAATTTCGCCACGTTTTTGACATTTTTAGAGTACAAGTTTTCTTTATTTTTCGTTTTAAAGTTGCCGGTGGCCATTTTGAAAATCAGGACCAACTTTTTTTTTTTTTCTTCAGTATTTTTAGCAGGAGCAGCTCTGGATGGTCTTTTTCTGTGGAATAGTCACCAGGGAGGCACTTGAGCCTTCCAGGAACCTTTCCAGGGGAGAGTGTTAAGCTCACTTTTGTTCCTTCAATCACATTGTGATTTCTTGGGGGGAAAAAACAAACAAAAAATAAAGTTACTTTTACCATGCCTGCTTCTCTGCACAGGAACAAGAAGCAGAAAGATTTAGTTAATCGCTTGTGCTCTTTGTGCATAATGCATCCAGGTGAGTCGTCTTCATTTCCACTGTGCTGCCGGCTGCGGACATCAGCACCTTGTCACCTTCTTTACTGGAAGTGCTGCAACCCAGTCCGCCTGCAGAGGGTTCCCATTCTGCTCCCATTTTGCCTCCACAACCTGTTGAAGTCGCTTCGGCCGACGGACAGTTCCTGGCACTCTCTCGCCAGGCATGGGACCTGTGGTGTTCGGAATCTTCCGGGATACCCTCCTTTCCTGGTTCTGTACCTAACAGGGATATTTTGGGATCTCACAAGCGGTCACATAAATCCACAGACTTTAAGGCTATGCGGTCTTCCAGAGACCTTTTGTGGGGCTTGTGGGATGCTTCTGATGCCCATGAGGACCGTAAATCTTTGGACGAGAGTCCTGATTCATCTGAACAGGAAGATGGGGAATATTTCCCCTCAGATTCTTCAGTCACAGCTCAGGAGGACTCTCCTTCGGAAAGAGGAATTGCCAGCCTTAATAGCACAGGTGATAGTCGCTACGCCTGGCCGAAACACCTGATCCGCAGAGTTCCCAGGCTCAGTTGAAGCCGGATTCTATTTTGCAAGGTATTCGTAAACCTTCCAAAGCTTTTACTTTTCCAGCAGAATTGCAGCAAATGGTATCTTGGGAATGGGACTCTCCGGATTCTTCTTTCCGCACCGCATGCCGTATTGGTCAGTTGTATCCTTGGTCTCCTACTGACATCAACCATTGGCTGACATACCCAAAAATGGATGCTCTGGTGACCGGGGTCACTAAGCATACAACTATTCTGGTTGAGGATGGAGCGGCACTCCGAGACCAACAAGACCGTAAGGTCGAGAGTCTACTTAGGACAGCTTTTTCATCCTCCTCTTTCCCTACAAGCTGCGGTCTATGGAGGTTTGGCGGCTCGAGCCTCCCTCCGATGGATTCAGCAGCTTACAGAGGAACCAGAGTTGATGCGTCTTGAATCAGTCGATGCATTCCTGGCAGATGCCTTTTATGATCTTCTGCGACTGTCGGCGTGTTCCATGGCGGCGGTCACAGTGGCTAGAAGATGGCTATGATTGCGTCAATGGGCAGTGGATATTGCTTCTAAGACTCACCTGTCTAAGTTGCCTTTTAAAGGGAGACTTCTTTTTGGCGAAGATCTTGATAAATTGATTAAAGATCTCGGGAAGGTGAAGCCGCAATGGTTACCTGAGGACAGGCCAAAGGCATCCTCTCGTCGTGGATCTCGTTCCCACGTTTTTTTGTGATTTTCTAAATCTCAGGACTCGTGAAGATACCGCGCTTTTAAGCCAGGTGCTGCTTCCACTTCGGCCCATCGCTTTGGACAGAGGGCTCAGTCCTTCCGAGGAGCCCGCAAAGATTTGGACTCCTACTCTGGCCCAGGGAAGTTCCCTGGAGCATCCCATCCTTCCCACTAGCATCCCATCCTTCCCGCTGACGGGATGCTCCGCCCACTCGAGATCCTTCTGCCTATAGGCAGACGTTTGACCCTTTTTTCTTGACAGTGGGCACTCATAACTTCAGATCGATGGGTCCGCGATATAGTTTTTCACAGATATTCTCTCGAATGTTACCAACCCATTCACGATGCTTTCCTGGTCTCTTCGGCGGAAAAACGAGTGGTCATTCAGTCTACCGTTCGGAAGCTCCTCACCTTAAAAGCCATTTGCCCAGTCCCTCCTTTGGAAAGAGAGCTAGGCCGTTATTCCATCCATTTTGTGGTGCCCAAGAAAGATGGCTCATTTTGTCCAATTTTGGACCTCAAAGGCATAAATCGCAGCCTTCGAGTACCACATTTCCGGATGGAGACCCTACGATCAGTCATTCACTCAGTATGCCGGGGAAAGTTTCTAGCATCCTTGGATCTCGCGGAAGCATATTTTCATATTCCCATTCGAGAAGACCACCAGCGCTTCCTGTGTTTTTCAGTCCTTGGCCAACATTTTCAGTTTCGGACAATGCCCTTTGGCTTAGCTTTGGCACCTCGAACCTTTTCAAAGGTGATGGTGATTGTGGCAGCAGCCTTACGTAAGCAAGCAGGGAATCAGAGTACAGCCTGTCAGACGGCTGCCTAGGGTGAGAACTTACACAATCTTGACGATGCATATATTCATATGATTCTTGCAAGGTATTGTGGGTATTGTAGTTCATTCACTCCCAAACACAGCTGATGACAATAATTTAAGTTGTGAAACCAAGTGGTAAGATCAATAAAATACTACTTTTATTGATGGGGTTTAATTCACCCAGCACATGTATGCTTGATAGCACTATAAATGAGGTTACTTGCTTGCAGTGTTTAAAATGTCACAAAGTAAACCAGAAAACAACCTTCAGCTTGTCAGGCAATTAGCTAATGTTTTCTTAGCAAGTAATTACCAAATACAAAGGCACAAAGTAAAGAATAAACTTTGCTGGTTAGGTTAACTTCTGCTTATTTTCCACGCCGATCTCAGCAGTGATTCTCCCTTGCTCACACACACAATCAGGTGCAGCCCTAATTACTATCAATGGACCAGCTGAAAGCCTTTAGCTGGCTGGCTGCTACTGTGTGAGCCCAAATCCTGCTTTAAGAGCTGTTTGCAGTGGAAATAAAGAACAAAGTTAGGTTTCTTTGTGATGGCTGATGTGTTTGCTCATAGAAAACTAGCAATAGCATTTAGATAAAGAACAGTCCATGTAAATAGTTTCATCTGCTGTATTTCCCCCTGCATCAACAATCATAGGGTCAATATCATACATTGGCACAGATGAGTCTTTCATTAAGGCACTATCATGAGAATGCTTATTCCCTTGCTGCCATTCTCTATTATAGATAGGGTCTGGATCAGTGTTCATACCTGAGCCTCTCCTGCTATCATTATTCCTCTCTGTATAGCCTGGCCAATATGTAATCCAATTCTGATGTCCAGCCTTCCAATCTTGATCCCTGGACGCTGGATCTTCTCTCACATACCTTCTGGCCTTGGTCTGAAAGTCCCTTCCACGTGCAGTCTTCTCTCTTCCAGGTAGCCACTGGTGATTCCTATCTCTGCCACTCCATTCCTCTGGCTGAATCCAGTCCAATGGACTCTGCTGGCTTTTGGAATATCTCCCAGTATGAGTACTGCCTTGGAATCTCCCAGACCTTCCAATGGCCTTTCTTCTCTTCCTTCCAGAGAGTTTCCTTCTCTCTCTATCTGCGTGGCTTTTGCTGAAGCTGTTTTTCCAACTCTCCCTGAAGCTGGGCTGGAGCTTGTAGTAACTGTTATCTGAAGAATAAGCTCTATTCTTATCCTGTTCTAATGTGTGCTGCTCCCTAACACAGTGCAGCTGTCTTGAATCAGGCCCTGCCCTTTGAGATGAGTGCTTAGGGATTACCTCATAGCTCTCTTGATTGCACACACATTTCCTCACTTCAGCTCCTCTCATGGCTGCTGGAAACCTGGTGCATTCTGGGACTGGTAGTCTTTTATGTGAAAATTCTGTTTTCTCACTTCTACCAGAACTGACAGGTTGCTTGTTCAGAGTCACATCATCTTTTCTATAGCTCCTACCTGAGCTATGATAAGCTTCCTTATCACAAGCCGTACTTGGACGATTTGCTCATTCGCGCGGACTCCCTTCCAGAGGCTTGCAAAACGGTTTCCACGGTAGTTGCCTTCCTTCAGCAGCTCGGCCGGGTAATCAACCGCACCAAAAATTGCCTCCATCCGTTTCAAGAGATCAAATTTCTCGGAGCACACTTCGATACCTGTCAAGGGCATGTATTCTTGACTCAAGCCCGTTTCCTAAAGCTGGCCTCTCAGATCCGAAGTTTTTTGGCCCAAAAAGCCCCCCGGACATGGGATTACCTCCAGGTTCTGGGATCCATGGCCACCACCATCGAGCTCGTGCCTTGGGAAAAGGCTCACATGTGCTGTCTGCAGGCTGCTTTGCTTTCCAAGTGGTCCCCGGTAGGAGACGGATCTGATAGTCTTCTGTTTATTACAGCTGCAGGTCCGGCGCAGTCTACAGTGGTGGCTTGCATCTCACAATCTCCTCAGGGGAGTACCCTTGGAAAACCCACGCTGGATCTTGCTGACAACCGATGCCAGTCTGTCCGGATGGGGAGCGCACTGTCACACTCAGCGCAAGGAACTTGGACGATGCGCGAAACACGCTGGATGATCAACAGGCTCGAGGCGAGAGCACCTTGATTCGCCTTACTGAAGTTTCAGTGGTTCCTACAGGGACAAGCAGTACGGATTCTGTGTGAGAATGCCACTGCAGTGTCCTACTTCAACCGCCAGGGCGGCACCAAGTGCGCAGGGGTATCGAAGAAGATGTCCCTTATCTTCCCTTGGGCAGAAAAGAACCTTAAAGCTCTTTCAGCACAACATATTGCGGGAACCAGCAACGTGAAGGCGGATTTTTTTAAGCCGACACTCTTGATCCCGGCGAATGGGAACTGGCCCGGAAAGCGTTCCAGACGATAGTTCAGAAGTGGGGGCAACCAAAAGTAGATCTTATGGCGTCAGCCATGAATGCGAAGGTTCTGATGTTCTTCAGTCGTTGGAGGGAACACAGCTCTCAAGGCATAGATGCCTTACCACAGCCATGGCCGAAACACCAGTTGCTCTATGTATTCCCACCTTGGCCAATGATCGGAAGAGTCTTGCAACGGATCAGGGAACACCAGGGTCCAGTAATCTTAGTGGCTCCAGACTGGCCACGAAGGCCATGGTATAACGATCTCATAAGACTATCTGAAGTCCCTCCTCTGAGGCTACAAACTCCTTTCGGACTTCTCAGGCAAGGTCCAATTTTGATGGAAGATCCAACTCACGGCTTGGCTCTTGAACACCGTAGATTAACCCTTAAGGGTTACTCTTCCAAAGTAGTGTTGACTCTCCCCAACGCTTGCCGTTTGTCTACTTCTTTAGTGTATGCTAGGGTGTGGCGAGTGTTTGTGTTCTGGTGTTCTCAACATCATCTTTCTCCTTGGAGTACAGAAATTCCAGACATTCTGGTCTTTCTTCAAGAGGGCCTCGACAAGGGCTTAGCTCTTGGCACTCTACAAGTACAGATTTCAGCACTGACGTGTTATAGGGGACCAATTCGTGGTTGTTCTCTTGCGTCCCACTCCGATGTGTCTCTTTTTCTTAAAGGAGTCAAGCTCCTACTCCCTCCAGTCTGTCCGCTTGTCCCTTCTTGGGATCTTGTCTTGGTACTACGGGCTCTGTTGTCTTCGCCCTTCGAGACGTTATAAGAAGTTTCCTTAACGGATTTGATACTTAAGACGGTTTTCTTAGTGTCAATAACTTTGGCTTGTTGCATTTTGGAACTGCAGGCCCTCTCTTGCAGGGATCCGTATTGTCATTCTCAACAGAGGGAGTTTCCCTTCGCACTGTTCCCTCATTCTTGCCTAAGGTGATTACTCCTTTTCATGTCAATCAGCCTGTTTTTGTTGCCTGCTTTTTTCTAAGGAACAATGGTCTGGACATTCCAAGAATCTCCAGGCGGTTGATCTCAAAAGGTTTCTCCTTTGCTATCTCAAAGTCACCATTTCTTTTCGCAAGACCAACCATCTTTTTGTGCTTTTTGCGGGACCGCACCGAGGTATGGCAGCTTCAAAATCTATCGCCAGATGGATATGCCGTACCATCGAATCGGCCTATATTCTGCAAGGCAAGCCAGTGCCTGCCGGTCTTCGCGCATATTCGACTCAAGCTCAAGTTACGTCTTAGGCCGAGCAATCACCATAGTCCCTCTTGATATTTGTCGAGCGGCAACCTGGTCTTCCTTGTCTACGTTTGTCCAGCATTATCGCCTGGATGTTCAGGCACGTGGGGACAGTCATTTTGGGGCAAGTGCACTGTCAGCAGCTCTCTGCCTACCCTGGGTTCATTAGCTTGGGTACTTCCCGCTTGTCTGGATTGGTCTAGCAGTATGAACTGGAAGGAGGAGTTTCACTTACCGTTAATTTTCTTTCCTAGAATACTGCTAGACCAGTCCAGAACCCACCCCATTGTCAGTGTCACGACTGCTGGTGCAGAGGAGCTGACCTTCTTCTTACTTCAGACACAAGAAATTACATATTCCGGAGAAAGTCCACGACAGTGGAGTCAGGTTTTTTTTCTCCAAGGAATCATGATTGATCCTTCTCTACCTTTCATGGTTCGAGTTGAGGGTTTTAATTGAATTAGTGATTACCTGTACATAGTTGAGTTGGTTAGTCAGGTTTTCTCCTTATGTTGGTGCTTGTTAAAAGAATACTGACTAGGTCCTCTAGGCTATGTCACTCAGAGCCAAACCAATCACAGCTCTGGAGTGGGTTTTTTTTTTTTCTCTGTCTCCAACATCTGCTGGCAGGGGGACATAACCCGCTTGTCTGGACTGGTCTAGCAGTATTCCAGGAAAGAAAACTAACAGTAAGTGAAATTTCTCCTTCATTGTACTCCCACTCTTAAGCCAGAAAAATTGGCTTGCCTCCCTGGATTTGAGGAATGCCTACATTCGCATACCTATTCTTTCTAGCATTTGACAGTCCTTCATTTCACGTTCCAAGGTTAACATTTCCAATACAAAGTGCTCATATTTGGTTTTGCATTGGCACCCATGGTGTTCGCAAAGTGCCTTTCAGTGGTTGCTCACCATCTGTGGTGCAGTAGCCACTGTGTCTGTTCCGACCTCTGACTGGCTATTTCCTTGTTCTTCTTACATGGCACTTCTTACACTATGCAGGAAAACATACACACACTGCAGAGCTTTCGTTTCATCATCAACAAAGACAAGTTGGCGCTCAATCCCCAGCAGATGACACATTTATAAGAGCACAAATAGATACTTAAACAGCAAAAGCTTATCTTCTGGGTGACAGAGCCAATGCTGTCAACAACAGGCCTGGTCACATGCCATCTGTGTCTACTCACAATGTCCTCCAAATTTCTAGGGCATAATGGTGGCCTCTTTCCACATTTGCACGGCTGCATATGAAGTGCTATTGCAATGGTCACAAGCTGAAATGGAACACACTCTCCAACTCCTGGACATAAACATTTTGTTAAGGGGGGTATTCATCTGCTATAACTCTCCCTGCAATGGTAGTGCAGCAAACTCAACATCGAGGGCTGTTCTTCCAGCCATTGCTCCATCAGTTAACCCTCACCACTAACACATCCATGCTCATTTTCTTTACATCCCCACGCGAGACATGCATTCTGCATCTTGAGGAGTAAAAGGTGCAAACTGCACCTCATCTAATGGTCCAGCTCTTCCCTCATGAGCTTTTTCTTCAAATGTACCTGAAAAAATTTTCATTGAGTTTTTTTGCTTCCATGATAAGCTTCTTGTCAAACTTCCTTTGCCTGCTTTATCAATGCTTTGTCTCTGACTTGCCAGTGCTTGAGCTGTTTCCTGTTTTCTTTATTTATAGCTAAAAAATATTTAAAGAAAAATGGAAAAAGGATCTAACAGCTTCTCTCATCTCGCCTTTAAACCATACTGGTAGTAGTTGGCCTTCCTGACACCTTTTTTTAAAACGTGGAATATTTATTAATTTTATTTAACAGTATTTATATACCACTTTTTCCTTTAAATCAAGGTGGTTTACAGTAAAACTCAATTTGTACCTTAAGGTGGTTTACAGTAAACTCTATCGCTGAACTCAAGTATTTACATTGTAACAAGGTGTTCTACAACTCTAACTTGAAGACATATGTCATAACATTGTGTCATAATGTTTTTGGGCTTTCAAGATTTTTTTTTTTTAAGCAATGTTTAACCTATTAAGAAAAATGAAATACTAACACAGCAGATTTCCTTGCTGTTCTCCATTTGTTTTAAATCATATTTTGTCATGTTATCACTATTGACGTAGTGGTCTTTTTTTGCTGGAGGGATATACCATTAAAACTGAAAAAACCTCCACATTACAACTTGAAAGCTGAAATCGTAACTAAATAGTGACATGCAAATGTCTCAGCATGGTTATACACTCTTCAAAAGCAATATTTCTTTAGAGATGTATTTTGTAGCAAGTAAAGGTCTCAGTTCTAATAGGAAGCCAATAGACTCAACTAAACGTCTAGTGGACTTATATCCTTATTCACATCAATGACCTTTTGCAGAAGAGTGTAAATCAAAATTCGTTCAAAAATTATTAATGAATAAAGTGCTTAACTTTCAGGAAAATTGAGCTTGCATTGTCCCGACGCTGACAGACGCGCCACTTTATGCGTTTCACCCTTGTGTAGGTTTCGTCAGGGGAACTTCATGAAGCACTAAAACAGATGAGAAACATGTTCATAGGTTACCAGCTTTCAGCAATACTTCATAAGAAAGCAACGAACACTATAAGAAGACCCATAACTCATTAGAATACTGCACCTCAAACCCAAAAGTCCATTCTTATTCAAAGACGGTGTTTGTGAGAATCGTTGAAACTCCGCGCATGCGAAGTACTTATATAGAACACATGTGATCATGTCATCCTATCAGCTGTAAGTTACAGACACACCTCCCATTCAATTCTGGCATTAAGCCCTTCAGGGATTATAGATTGTAATTTAAAGATCCAGCGTTGTTCATTAAAGAGCAGGGTCTGATCAAGAGACTTACCACCGTAAGCTGTTTGGATCTGCATAATGCAAAAACATCGTAAATCAGAAAATTGATGATGGTGTTGAAGACAATGGTCTACCATTGGCGCCTCTCTCCGTTGGCATTTAAGTTTGCTTTTATGTTCTAGCATGCGCGTTCTAAACATGCGATTAGTCTTCCCAACATACAACAGCGCGCAGGGGCACCGAACCGCATATACCACCTGTGTGGAGGTGCAAGAGGTAGCATCTCGCAATTTGTAAGTTGTACCGTGATAGTCAAACTCCGTCAGTTCTTGCGTAACTTCACAGATGGTGCAGGCCCCACATCTCCGATGTCCTGCAAGTAGAGGTATTTCTGATGTCTGTTCCCTTCTCAAAACCGTCGGGCATAAGATCTCCTTCAAATTCTGTTGTCTGGTCCAGACACAGCGAACCTGGTATTGCTCTAAACCCGGGATACTATTGAGAACATTCTTGTGACGTTTGAGGCTACGTTGCAGGTAATGACTATAGGGAGAAAAGGATGTGATCAGATTGATATGCCGCTCATCAAAAGCCCGGTTATGAACCAAAGGCGGGCGGAGCATCAGATCCCGATTACTATATAATGCTCTTTTGTAAGCCGAGGTAATGACCCTATCTGGGTAACCTCTCTGTTGAAACTGATCTTTCAAAATTTTAGCTTGTGTTTTGAAATCCCGTATATTAGAGCAATTTCGCCGATACCGGAAAAATTGTGACACTGGCAAGCTATTCCGCAAAGACAGAGGATGTGCCCGATTCAGGTGAAGGCACCCGCAGAAAGGATTTTCCCCAGGTGATACAAAAAGAAGAGAAAAAGAAAGAGGGAGAACGACAGCTACCACAACGAGGGGACAATTCTCGACGCAAAACGCCAGTTCCTTAGTTTTTAATATTTCTGGAATTGATATACCATCTGAACAACTTCTTCTTTTAGAGAAAGGCTTATCCTTTGTTCCCCATGTTCGCTTTGATGCGTTTCAGTTCCGATTGGATCTTGAACAACTGATTCGTAAACTTAATCTTAAAATGTTTTTTCATAATTATGATCACCTTTCGTCCGATCAATCTTTGGATACCAACACTCGAGCTCCGCTATTGTTTAAGTCTAATTGGATGCCTCCGGGTCCCTTACATCCTTCCTTGTCACTTTTTCGTGCTCTGGTCTTACAGGATATGCAGCGAGTAGAATCTGCCCATTCTAGTATTAAATACGTACTTAGTCAGACTGAGAGGAATGTGCTTCGGACATTGCGATCTCGACCAGATATTGTTATACGACGCGCTGATAAAGGTGGAGGAATAGTGATATTAAGTCGTGATCAGTATTATACAGAGGCTTTTCGTCAACTTACAGATATGGGAGTTTATGAAGTCCTGCAGATTGACCCAACCCCATGTCTGCAACAACAAATAAAAGCTCTAACTGATGCAGCACTTGCGACACGTCTTATCTCTAAAAAAGAACACATATATTTAAATTCACCGAATCGAACGTTAGCCAAATTTTATTTGGTTCCCAAAGTTCATAAAAATCTCATTAACCCACCAGGACGTCCAATTGTTTCCACGCGTAAATCAGTATTGGAACCGTTGTCTGTGTACCTCGACTCCTTTTTACGACCTCTAATGTCTTCCATACCAGCGTTTATTAAAGATACCACTCATTTTTTGTGTATCCTGGAAGATCATCAACAGTTGGTTACGTTACCTGATTTGATTCTAGTGACACTAGACATCACTTCACTTTATACAGTTATTCCGCAATCATCTGCTCGAACAATAGTAATGGAAGCATTGGAAGAGAGGGGTGATTTGTCTTGTGCACAATTGGATCTTTTATCAGCATTCACTGGACTTATCCTGAACCATAATTTTTTTCTTTTTGATCGAGAGCTTTATCATCAACTCACAGGGGTGGCGATGGGCGCCACCTGTGCGCCTTCCATCGCGAACCTTTATATGCAATGGTTCGAGAAAAAATGGTTAGCGGTTTCCCCTTTCAAAGATTCAGTAAAACTCTGGAAAAGATTTATTGACGACATTTTTGTTCTTTGGAGTGGATCTGAGATGCAGTTGCAATCTTTTTTTAAGTGGCTTAATGAGAGAGAGAACAATATTCAATTCACTCTTACTTATAATGCTCAGGAAGTTACTTTTTTGGACATGTCTATTCAGAAGACCCCAGCCGGATGGAATACCTCTGTTCATCGCAAATCGACAGCTAAAAATACCCTTTTGCACTACTCTAGTGCACATCCTCTGTCTTTGCGGAATAGCTTGCCAGTGTCACAATTTTTCCGGTATCGGCGAAATTGCTCTAATATACGGGATTTCAAAACACAAGCTAAAATTTTGAAAGATCAGTTTCAACAGAGAGGTTACCCAGATAGGGTCATTACCTCGGCTTACAAAAGAGCATTATAGTAATCGGGATCTGATGCTCCGCCCGCCTTTGGTTCATAACCGGGCTTTTGATGAGCGGCATATCAATCTGATCACATCCTTTTCTCCCTATAGTCATTACCTGCAACGTAGCCTCAAACGTCACAAGAATGTTCTCAATAGTATCCCGGGTTTAGAGCAATACCAGGTTCGCTGTGTCTGGACCAGACAACAGAATTTGAAGGAGATCTTATGCCCGACGGTTTTGAGAAGGGAACAGACATCAGAAATACCTCTACTTGCAGGACATCGGAGATGTGGGGCCTGCACCATCTGTGAAGTTACGCAAGAACTGACGGAGTTTGACTATCACGGTACAACTTACAAATTGCGAGATGCTACCTCTTGCACCTCCACACAGGTGGTATATGCGGTTCGGTGCCCCTGCGCGCTGTTGTATGTTGGGAAGACTAATCGCATGTTTAGAACGCGCATGCTAGAACATAAAAGCAAACTTAAATGCCAACGGAGAGAGGCGCCAATGGTAGACCATTGTCTTCAACACCATCATCAATTTTCTGATTTACGATGTTTTTGCATTATGCAGATCCAAACAGCTTACGGTGGTAAGTCTCTTGATCAGACCCTGCTCTTTAATGAACAACGCTGGATCTTTAAATTACAATCTATAATCCCTGAAGGGCTTAATGCCAGAGTTGAATGGGAGGTGTGTCTGTAACTTACAGCTGATAGGATGACATGATCACATGTGTTCTATATAAGTACTTCGCATGCGCGGAGTTTCAACGATTCTCACAAACACCGTCTTTGAATAAGAATGGACTTTTTGGGTTTGAGGTGCAGTATTCTAATGAGTTATGGGTCTTCTTATAGTGTTCGTTGCTTTCTTATGAAGTATTGCTGAAAGCTGGTAACCTATGAACATGTTTCTCATCTGTTTTAGTGCTTCATGAAGTTCCCCTGACGAAACCTACACAAGGGTGAAACGCATAAAGTGGCGCGTCTGTCAGCGTCGGGACAATGCAAGCTCAATTTTCCTGAAAGTTAAGCACTTTATTCATTAATAATTTTTGAACGAATTTTGATTTACACTCTTCTGCAAAAGGTCATTGATGTGAATAAGGATATAAGTCCACTAGACGTTTAGTTGAGTCTATTGGCTTCCTATTAGAACTGAGACCTTTACTTGCTACAAAATACATCTCTAAAGAAATATTGCTTTTGAAGAGTGTATAACCATGCTGAGACATTTGCATGTCACTATTTAGTTACGATTTCAGCTTTCAAGTTGTAATGTGGAGGTTTTTTCAGTTTTAATGTTATCACTATTGCCAAGTGGTCCCAACATTATCACCTTTCATACCAGATCCTGTGTTCCACTAAGGATTAGGTACAAAATAGATTCTCTTTGTTTCTGAACCAGCTGCTCCATAAAGTGTCAAGAGTGTGGTTTTGGTTTTGTTTTCTTGGACCATGGGATGATTTTCCAAAAGCTGTTGAGCAGAGATGGCATCTACTCACCCAAGAAGGGTCAAAGTGTCTTGTGAAGCAGACTGGCTAACCTACTGAAGAGGGCTTTAAACTAGATTTGTTGGGGATGAGTGATGAAAGCTCTCAGGTAGCAAATCAAATACCTTTGTAGAAATGGGTAAAAGGGGCAACATCTGGAAAGTAGTATGCATTAATGCTCTTAGTATAGGAAATAAGGTCCCAGATATTGAGGCTTTAATGAAAGAGGCTGACTAGGATTTAGTGTTGGTTACGGAGCCAAGGTTCATGGATAACCATGACTGGGATACTAGGCTAAACTTTATTCATGAAAAACAGGATAGAAAAAGGGAGGAGACGTGGCAGTATGGGCCCAATATTCGAAGGGCAGTTACACGGTTAGTGCTGCTGAATATCCCCCCTCCCTTGCACACCATGGTGCTAACTTCTTGGCATCGAAGCGTGTTGGGTACCTTCCGGAGAGGAGCAGAGGTGGAGACTACTGATAACCGGGCAGCAGCAATAGTGCATGCTTCCCATTTAACGACCTGTGCCTAAAAGATAGGCAAGGAAAAACCTTGCCTATCTTTTAGGTGCAGGTAGTTAACCAGGCAGCATGCAATATTGTTGCTTCCTGGTTAACTACTGCAGTTTCTGGTCATGTGTGACAAACCTGGATTTTCAGTACCGTGGCTGCATATGAGCCTGGCCTTGAATATCCAGAATCAGTGGGCATTGCTATGTACTGTAGTGGTGCTTAGCCTGCCCAATTGAAAATCGGGCCTTATATGTTTAAAAAAAAAATTAGTAAAAAAATCTTGAAAGCCCAAAAACATTATGAGAGAGGCATGGTGTGTTAAAGTGGAAAGAGAATGGAACATCCATTTGCATTGGTGCTTTATACAGATCTTTCACAGGCAGAAATGGACAAAAATCTAATGGAGGACCTTTGCTGTATTGCCATGAAAGGAGAAGTGCTACTGATAAGTGATTTCAGTATGCTGGATGTTGATTGGCACATCCCTGCTGCAGTGTCATCTAGAAGTAAGGAAATCCTTCATTCTCTACAGGGAGAACTATTCTGGTAACCGAACACACATGAGAGAGGACCATATAAGAAATGGTGCTCACCAATGGGTAAAGTGTTTTTGATGTGGCATCTGGTGTTCAATATTAGGACTAGAACTGAAAGTCTATTCAAAAGGGAGGGTCCTAGACTTTAAGAAAACTAATTGCCAAGACGGGCAATACCTCAAGGAGTCGTTAGTGGGATGGGAACAGCTGGATGATGTAGAAAAACAGTGGGTATACTGAGAGAGAATATTTTAAGGGCAACAAAGCCTTATTTGTTAAGAAATTTAAGAAAAAGGCGGCCACTATGGTTTTCAAAAGAAGTAGCTGAAAAGGTGAAGGAAAAAAGGTTGGCCTTCATAAAATATAAGAGATCACAGAAAGAGGAAGACAAGCAGTAATATTTGGAAAAGCTAGGAAAGTAGTCAGTAAAACAAAGATACAAATGGAAGAAAAAAAATGGCCAATGCAGTATATTCCGGGAGCCCTCACATATGGGTGATGTCTGCACCAATGGAGCCCTCGCAGAAGCATCCCCCCCAGCTTTCAAAGAAAGCCTTTGGGAGATGCCACCATGTAGTCCCCTTCCACCCAAGGGTGCCATCTTGCTCGGTCTCCTTTTTTCTGCAGAGCCCTTCAGACGTCTAGACGTCTGCTCTTCCCCCAGAAAAAATTGATTTTCTCGACCCGAGTTTCATACTCTCCTCCGGTAGTGTACCAGTTTTCCTGCTGGCAGCATTGAGTCTTGGGTTTGTAGTCCCCTTCCCTCCCCCCCTTCTTGGCGCCTTCACGCCTTTTTTTTTTCCAACTGGCAGCACCACAGGTCTTCGACCTTGTTGGAATATGTTGTATTTTTTTTTCTCCTGTGGCTACCAGTGGTGTTAAAGTGATTGGTGTGACAAAATAATGTCCCTGATCGACAAACATGTACCTGAGAGACCTGGCGAAAGAATTCGCCGGGTTCCCGGCTGGTCTTTCCGAGGAACCCCTGCAGCAGTTCAAGAATCTGGCCAAAGCCATCTGAGAGTGCTCCAAGATTTGTCTTGGGCAGCCTGACGGCTTTGAGTAGCGGTGGCAGGCATCAGTGCCTGATGCCAGGTTTGGCTACAGTCATCTGACCTCAAGCAATGGGTTCAGAACTGATTGGTCGACATCCCTTGCCAAGGAAAGAACCTCTTTGGCAAACCCATGACCGACACGGCTGTCGAGCTGGAGAGAGGTCATGACTAGGACCAGGCTCTCGAAAAAGACCGCTGCCCCTCCCCGACAGAAGGGCTCAGGTAAAAAGCCCTTCTACCCAAGGAAAGGGGCTGCTTACAGAAACTACCCACCTTTTTTGGGCCTCCCCAGCAGGGTCACTAGCCAAGGGACATGGGCATGGCCCTCGTAAGCAGAAAGCTCCCAAGTCCCAGGCGTCAGCCCCAGGCCAGCCAAGGGGAACTTTTGACTCCTTGGGCATAGCCTCTCTACCCAAGGAGGTCAGCAGCCCACAGGGGGACGTCTCATTCACTATGCCCAAAGGTGGCCAGTCATCACCACCGATTCTTGGGCACTCCAAGTGGTCAAGGAGGGCTACCTTCACCTGGCCCAGACACATCTCCCTTTTTTTTCTGGGAGAGCCTCACAGGTCTCCCCTTCACTAGGACCTTCTACTGAAGAAACTGGCAGGTCTTCTCAAGGTCAGAGTGGTAGAACCAGTTCCCCACCATCTCAGGGGCAAAGGGTTCTTCTCCAGGTACTTCCTCAAACCAAAAAGAACAGGGGGTCTAAGGACCATCCTTGACCTGTGCAATCTGAACAGATTCCTGATGAGGGAGAAGCTCAAGCTGCTCTCCCTTGGGACATTGCTGCCTTACCTCCAGCAGGGATATTGGTTATGCTCCTTGGATATGAAGAATGCCTACACACACATCCTTATTCACCTCAACCACAGGCAGTACTTGAGGTTCATGGTGGGGGGCAGCCATTACCAGTACAGTGTACTGCCCTGCAGCTTGGCTTTCATCACAAGAGTTTTCAGCCTGGCAGTTGTGACCGCCTTCCTCTGCCTCCGGGGGGGGGGGGGGGGGGGGTGTTTGTCTTTTCCTACCTGGATAGACTCATAAAGGGAGGCACGGCCTCGGAAGTGCAGCAGGCAACCGCACGTACCATCCAGGTCCTGCAAAATCTGGGTTTTGTGATAAAATGCCCCAAGTCCCACTTCCTCCTGACACACTGTCTGGAGTTCATAGGGGCAAGACTAGAACCCTCCAGGCAAGTGCCTTTCTTCCAGGGGTCTGAGCCGCCCAGCTCAGGGCTCTGGCCCTGGACGTACAAAACCATCCCTTGGTGTCTGCTCGGCTCCTGCTGCGCCTACTCGGACACATGGCCTCCACGGTCCATGTTGCCCTGGATGCCTGCCTCCACATGAGGGTTGCATAGTGATGCCTTTGGGACCAGTGGATGCAAGCCACAGGCTGTCTCTGTGACATTGTAGTGACCCTACATTTGGCAGAATCCCTGTCCTGGTGGCAAAATCCCCAGTACCTCGAGGCAGGGATACCCTTCCAGACTCCTTGCCCCTTAAGGGTTCTCACGATGGATGCCTCCCTGCTGGGATGGGGAGTCCACTTCTAGGAACTCCGCACCCAGGGCAGCTGGTCGCAGGGCGAGAGCAACCAGCAGATCAACCTCCTGGAATTATGGCTGATACACCTAGCCCTCCGAGCTTTTTGCCTCCGCCTATGGCACCAATCATTGTTGGTCCAAACAGACAACCAGGTGACTGTTTTTATGTGAACAATCAGGTGGGCTCAGGGTTCCATGCCCTCTGCTGCAAGGCAATGGTCCTCTGCTCCTAAACAGTCCAGCAGGCCAGGACAGCACACTGGCTGACAGATGCACAAGTGGCAGCTGGACCCCAGAGTGGCCAGCCAACCTTTCCATCTCTGGGGGCAACCATGGATATACCTTTTTGCCAGCCCGGACAACTACCAATTGCCCCGCTTCTGCTCTCGGCAAGCCCATCCTTCCCAGGTGGCAGCAGATGGGTTTCTCATCTTGTGGTCAGAAGATCTCATGTACACCTTCCCACCCACTCCACTAATTGCCAAAATGTTATTCAGGGCCCTCCACGACAAGGCCTTGTTGATTCTGATAGCTGTGCTTCCTGCTGCTACTCCAGCTGTCGGTGGAGACTCCCATCCCATTGGGGAGCTCCCCAGGGCTCCTGTCACAGGAGGGGGGGGGCGGCTCTCTTGTATCCCAATCTGGGGTCCCTGTCACTTTCAGTGTGGCTGCTGAAAAGATGACCCTAGCCCCTTTCAACCTTTCGGAAGAAGTGGAGAAGATGGGAGAGAGATTTGTGTGAGAGGGAGCTGCCGCGATTACACCTGTGCGGCTCGGGACTGTAGTACCCTGTGGAGGCTTGCAGTATCAGCGTGCAGGCAGGAGGAGGACGTGCCCTGCCTTGGAGGACCCTTCCCTGCTCGATAAAGCCTGGTGGGTTCTATACGGCCGCGTGTCGTGGCCCGTGTGGAGTGGCCTAAGGGGCGTAGCTCAAGGGGCAGGTAACGCCCCCCTTTGGTGCCCCTTAGGTGCACAGGAGGTGTACATGTTGTCGGTGAGGCCTACCTGCAGTTATGGGTAAGCGAAAAGTTAAGACTGGTTTAAAATCTGGAGAGGAAGTTGTAATAGGAAAAGTGGTTGGCCCCATGGATAAACATGTGCAGTCGCTACTACCTGAGGTTCAATCACCGGAGGGTGCTTCGTTGAGCCCTATACTCCGGTCTCCTCCTCCTCTGCCTATGCCGTCTCTCTCATCCACACCGTTGGAGTCTCCTCTTGGGGGTTTATCGTCTGATGTGCAGCCGGTGTTTTTGGCTAAGGCAGACTCAGGAACCTTTTCCTCCCCGGTGTGGGAAGTGACCTTAATGGACATTTGATCAGCTATACAGAATATTGATAAGCGATTGACCTCTTCTGTGTCCTCTGTGTATTTTCCCAACAGGTGGTGGATAAATTGCAGCATATGGATAAGCAAATTGATGATTGTACCAAGTTGGCTGCCCAGTCTGATCTCCGGCTCCAATCCTGTGTTGACGCAGATGTTTCCTTAACTAGAGAGCTTTTTTCAGTTTCTTACAGGACAGAAGCCTTGGAGAATCATTCACAAGCTTGCAACTTACGCTTTCTAAATTTTCCTTTTACACATTTGTTGTCTCCAGAGATTTTGTTGGGGAAATATGCTTTAGAAGTGTTGCATTTAGATGGGGATGTAGCAGCTGCTCATATGTATTACCTTCCGGTGGCTTCTGTTTCCACTAAGCAACCTGAGCGGGGCTTGTCCCCCTTGGGTTGTTCTGTGGAACAAAACTTAACCGCTTTTCTGGAGGATTCGTTAGAAGTGATTTCTCAGCGCTGCACTTTGGTTGTTAGGTTCAAATCTGAGCCCGCCAAACTGCGCGTTTTGAGAGCATACTTTAAGTTTAGAGATGCTCTCTTTTGTGGGCATAAACTTCAGATTTTTCCCGATGTCTGCCCAAGTACTCAGGCATGGCGGAAGCAGTTTTTACTTAAACCCCGTGTAGTGACATTGGGGGCTGTTGTTTTTTTTTTAAGTTCCCTTGCCGCTGCATTATTACCCTAGGGGGACGTACCTATGTATATACGGATGTGAAATCTTTACAGCAGTTTTTGGATGGGAAAGAGGCAGGTCAGAACCTGGTGGAAGAATTGACATAGTTTTATTCAGCTCCCTATTTTGGGGTTCATACTCCCTTTTTTCTTTTTCTGAGTTTCCTATATTGAGTATTACAGTATCTTTCTCTCTTGATGTGGTAGTGTATTATGATGCTTTGTTGATTTCGGATTGTAAATTGATTGTGCTAGAATATTTTCTTGTTTGTATATTATTTTGAATTTGAAAAATGCTTAAATAATTTAAAAAAAAAAAAAAGTGGAGAAGATTCTGCTGCCTTCCCATAAGTTCTCCACCAGGGAAGCATATGCCTTCAAGTGGTGCATATTTTCAGTCTGGTGCGCTGAGCACAGGATTAGTCCTTTCTGTCCTATGCAGCTGGTCCTTCAGTACTTTCTCCATCTCTCGCACTCTGGACTCAAATTGAACTCTGTCAGAGTGCACCTCAGTGCTCTGGCGGCACATCACCATCCAGTGGATGGCAAACCCCTCTTGGCCCAGCTATTGGTGACCCGCTTCATGAGGGGACTCCTTATATCTAAACCCCCGGTACGTCCTCTGGTGACAGAATGGGACCTCAATGTTGTATTGGCGCAGCTTACTCGCCTGCCTTTGGAGCCCCTGACTGCCTGCCACCTGCGATACCTTTCATGAAAGATGGTGTTCTGGTTGTGCTCACCTCCACTCGCAGGGTCAACGAGCGAGCTCCAAGCCTTGGTGGCGGAGACACCTTTACAAGAACAGGGTTGTGTTCTGCACATACCCCAAATTTCTTCTGAAAGTGATATTGCCCTTTCATCTCAACCAGGAGGTGGTGCTCCCCACCTTCTTCCTGAGGCCTCACACCAGTAGGGTGGAGACTGTCCTCCACACCTTGGACTGTAAGAGGGCCTTGTCCTTCTACACTCAATGTACTCAGTGCCACCGTAAAGCTCCAGCATTTGTCCCTTATGATCCTAGTAGACTGAGGGAAGTGGTGACCAAGCATACGCTATCTACCTGGGTGGCAGACTGTATCACCCTCACCTATGAGCAGGCGGGGCTTTTGCTGGATGGCTGGGTCACAGTGCACTGTGTCAGGGCCATGGTGGCCTCTGTGGCAAACCTGCACTCTGTCCCAATGGTGGACATTTGCCGGGCCGCCACCTGGTCTTCCTTCCATAGCTCATTATTGCCTGGAGAGGGAGTCCTGACAGGACAGCGCCTGTGGCCAGGCCATGCTCTGTAATCTTTTCGGGGTCTAAGCAACTCCTTCCATCTGGCCCTTCTGTGTTCATGCTACCGGAGTGCTGGTTCCCTTCGACACACGGGTCCTACTGCAGTCCACACTGGCGGACTCAATTGCTGCTGCTCGCGGCTTCCCCTGAGGGTAACACTTTTTTTTTTTTTTTTTTTCTTTTTTTTCTCTATAGGCTTTTGGTAGCCTGTAGCTAGGGAGTCCCATATGTGAGGACTGACTTCCTGCTTGTTCCCAGAAAAAACATAGTTGCTTACCTGTAACAGGTATTCTCCAGGGACAGCAAGAATCAATCTGCACAACTCTCTCTTCCCCTTGAAGTTGCTTCTTTACCATATTTTATTTTTGCTATCTCTTAGCTGTGTCATCTTTCTAAGCAAGATAGCACCCTTAGGTGGGAAGGGGACCATGCATGTGCAGGGCTGGCCCGGGGCCGTCCATTGTGCGAGAATGTTGTTCGCACAGGGCCCCATGCAAACTCCATTCTCACACAATGGACAGCTTCAGAGGAAGCTGGGAAAGCCTGCATGAGGCCCCAGCTCCCTCTGCACAGCCGCCAGCGTGAAGAGTTTTCCCTCACGCTAGCAGCTATTTCAGTGAAGTGCGTGAGTGCCGGGAAATGACCGTTAACCTTTCCTGGCACTCAGCGTGCTTCACTGAAACAGTGGGCTTCCCCAGCTCCCTCTGAAGTCTTTTAGATGGCCATGGGGCTCTTTGGTGGGAGGGAGGGCGGGCGGGCGGGCAGGCACTAGGATTAGAAATGGGCTGTGATGGTGGGGGCAGAAGGACTGCATATGGGCTGTGATGGGGGTGGGGGGGAAGCTGGGACTGGAAATGGATTGTGATTACTTATGTAAGTTAATCATTGTTCAATGTAAACTATCACTGATCTCTGGAAGAGACGGTTTATAAAAGCATTTAAATAGATACAGATGATGAAATGCTAATAGAAAATGTATGTTTATTCTATCAGTGGGCCATAGTACACCCCCTCTCTATTCCCTTCCCCTCACATTAAATTTCTATCCATAAAGATTCTACAGTTTATTTTATTTCCTGCAAAACCTTTATCCTCTTTGGTTAAATGCCTTCTAACTTAGGGTAGATCAAATTGGTGGTGGTGTGACACTATCATTTTGATATAATTTATACCCTAGTATCAGTGTCTCATTGGTTATCGTCCCACCGGGTCTCTGAGATGCTAATATTATCTACCTCCTTCATTCAGTGCAATGTAGTCAAACTCCCTCATCCTTAATTTTTAGACTCCTAGTATATTTATGAAATGTTTTTTGTTCATATTAGCAACCTACTTATCAGTTAACAGAGGTAACTTGGAATCTTTCAACTCAGTCTGTTTTAGTTAAGGGCATCTGTACTACGTTTTAGCTTTATTGCTACCTCTCGATCGGGATGCTCTAAGCTCCTGGGTGACTGTTTTCCCCCAATAGCTAGTTTAAAAGCTGCTCCGTCTCCTTTTTGAAGATTAGTGCCAGCAGTCCAGTTTCATGCTGGTTAAGGTGGAGCCCATACTCCTGGAAAAGGCCCCCTCTTACCTACAATGTTGCTCAGTTCCTGACAAATCTAAAGCCCTCTTCCTCACACTATCATCTCCTCCATGCATTAAAACTCTGGAGCTCCGTTTGCCTTTTGAGTTCTACACATAGAACAGGGGGAATTTCTGAGAATGCTACTGTGGCAATCCATTTTAACTTTCTACCTAAAAAGCCTAACTTTTGGTTTCTAGAACCTCTCCTTCACTTTCCTATGTGATTGATGCCCACATGTGCCAAGACAGCTGGTTCTTCCCCCAACACAGAAGTTAATCTAAAATCTCTAAAGCAAGCTGCGAACTAGTTTTTTCTTAAATCCACAAGCCCCTTCTATGCCAAGC
The DNA here is from genome assembly GCA_033557465.1 of Ichthyophis bannanicus. Lineage (NCBI taxonomy): Eukaryota > Metazoa > Chordata > Amphibia > Gymnophiona > Ichthyophiidae > Ichthyophis > Ichthyophis bannanicus. The sequence goes on along the minus strand of CM066032.1, from coordinate 1,509,708,324 downwards.
TTTGTCATCAAGTTTGCCATCAAACTAATAATCGCTTACCCACAGAGGCTTTGTCTGTTTTCAGTTTCTCTTAGGAAAAAAGATCTTGTCAATTTGTCAACCCTATATTCTGTTCTATCATAATCAATTTGGCCTTCAGACGCAAGTAAAATTCCTCTCAAAAGTGGTATCTGGATATCAACTTGTTATGTCAGTTAGGTCCACCATTACTAGCAGTCACACGCTGGATATGAATATATTTATTACTGTTGTCAGTAGCATGCCCTCAATTTATTACTGTTGCCAGTAGCACTCAATTTTTTACTATTGCATTCACTTATTACTGTTGCCAGTAACATTCAGTTATCATTGTTCCATCTCGATTTTTACTGTTGTCAGTAGCATTTAATTATCACCATTGTATTCAACCATTACTGTGGTCAGTAGCAGTCACTTATTACTATTGCCAGTAGCTCTCAATCATTTTAATGCTGAAGTTAGCCCAACTATGTAGTAGTGAATCCAAGTCCACAAGTGCATGCCAGCCTCCTGTAAATTAAGATATCTTATCTAAATATCTTAGTCACATTACTGCCCAGCTATTCCATACCATTGAATCACCCTGATAGTTGTTCACATCTCAACTGAGACCAATATCCCCCAAGATGTATGCACTCATACCACTGTCTATTTTCTTTCTCACTTTTGGACTCCCTAGTCAGGCATTTAATACATGTGCTAAACATATCCCAATCCATTACAGTAATAATAGGAGATGGTCAGAGAAAGTCCACCAAACTGCTCATAACACCTCCAACACTCCATATCAGCACCTGCTATACATTCCCCTACAAAACATAAAAAAAACCCACCCGGACAAACATCAGCAACATCATCTACTAAAATGTGCGCTTATAAACATGCCAAAAATGGCCAGCAATCACTGACCTTATAACATTCCACGACCTTGACATATTAATGATCACGGAGACATGGTTGTCAGACTGTGATAATGCGATTATCAATCAAATGACCCCAGCCGGTTTCTCACCATATACTTGTCACAGAGCAAAACAAAAAGGAGGAGGGGTACTCATCCTCGCAAAAGCAGAACTCAAATTCAAACTAAATGACGCATCTACCTCAGTGCACCTTGACACTATTACAATATCAAACGACCAATGCACTCTACAGAGCCCCAACATCTTCTTCTGATGACATACCAGCAATCATCAAGCTTGCATGCAACTCGAATAATCCACGATCATCAAACTGGCTAATAGGAGACTTCAACCTCCCCTCCTTACCTGAAGCACAAGCAAGAACCTTCCTCGAAGCTTTATATGACCTGGACTACAAGCAAATAGTACACTCCCCAACACATGCAAAGGGTGGTATCCTTGACCTTATTTTTGCCCCTCAGTTTATAGCTGACACCACTCCTCAGCTGTTGACTGCTATATCCCCAGTACCTTGGTCTGACCATAATCTCCTCAACTTCCACATACCAATCACATACCACCATAAGACCAGTGACAGGGCCAGCACCCCCCGACCCCGGAATACTAACAACACGATTTCGTCCACTCGACAAGGAAGATGTACTTATCAAGCTACTGCCACGCCTCGATGTTCCTATCCTTGACCCCGACGAACTTGTAGTGAATTGGAACAACAGTATTAGAGCTATAGCCTGTATCCCATCCACCAACAAGGTACCCAGGAAACGTGCGCATGCTCCCTGGTACTCTACTGACCTTCGAGCTTCCCTCTTACAACTACGTAAACTCGAAAGACGATGGCGCAGGAACCAGACTACAGTAGCCTACCACAATTATAACTCACATCTAGCACTGTACAGAAAATAAGTGAAAAAAGGAAACAACATCACTCAACCATTCTAAAACGGTCTTTGAATAAGACACATGACCTATTTAATATAGTAAAATCATTAACAGGGGACCCAGCACCAGTAAGCCCACTCATGCCCCAACCACAGGATTACTCGAACTACCTGCAATCAAAAATGATCCAATCCAACATGATTCCATCCACCTGTAACCCAACCATTGCAATAAGTACACCAAAGCCTACCCTACTACTCAATTTCTCTGCAGTATCTACTAAAGAAATTGAAGATACCATTACCTCCATTAATCTCACCACGGCCCCTAATGACCCTTGCCCAGCAAGTTGGATAAAGGAACTTTGACATGAACTAAGCCACACATTATGCAATATAACCAACCAATCATTACTAAGAGGCGTCTTCCCACAAAGTTTAAAGCATACATCAATTAGGCCCCTACTAAAAAATAGTCGCCTTGATACATCCAAAGTCAAATCCTACAGACCCATATCGAGTATTCCCCTGCTTGCCAAGATCATCGAGAAAATAGTCCAGCGACAGATCCAGCAACACGTTGACACTGAGTCACCTCTCGACCCAGCTCAACATGGCTTCAGAGAATCGCATGGGGTAGATACCATCTTAACTACCCTCTTCGACAAACTAATCACAGGAATTGATAATATACACCAAGGCTTCATCCTTATCTTTCTCGACATTGCAGCCGCCTTTGATTCTGTGAACCATAAGATACTATTACAACGTCTCCAAGAAAAAGGGTTACAGGATACTGCACTACAATGGTGCGAATCATACTTAACCAATAGATGGCAGCAAGTAAAAACAGGCAACACTTCCTCTGAGCCTTTCCTACAGAAGCAGGGAGTACCCCAGGGATCATCCCTGTCTGCTTTACTATTTAACATTTATATGCAGCCTATCTGCTCTCTGATCCGCTCCCTAAATGTAGAATGCCTGGTGTATGCTGACGACATACTACTATACATTCCATTCACTATTGAGCAGCCCGATTTCTCCCCTATCATCAGATGCTTTGATGCAGTTGCTGAATGGCTCCTCACACAAAACTTGAGGATCAATCATAGCAAGACCGATGTCCTCTTTATCACTAGGAACCAGAAGTTCGTCACACCTCCCTACCTGCAAGTTAAAAACGCTGAACTCAAAACAAGAGATACAATCCGATATCTAGGAATTACTCTAGATCGGCGTCTAGACATGACAACCCACGTAAAGACTGTTACAAGATCAGTTTACCACAAGATACGAACCCTCCGCCACCTCTGCCCACTACTCGATTTTTCAGACTATCGAACGATATTTCAGGCCCTAGTAATCCCACATCTTGATTTCGCAAACATCATCCTCCATGGCCTCCCACAGGCAACCCTCAGCCCGCTTTGGCTGGCCATGAACTCGGCTGCTAGGGTTCTAACAGGTGTATCAAAATTGGAACATATAACGCCAGTAATGAAAGAGTTACACTGGCTACCGCTACAAGCCCGAATTCAATACAAGGTACTAGTCATGACTTTCAAGGCACTGAACAACCAGTCTCCCACACCTATCAGCAATCTGATTAACAATATCCCTGAAAACAAAATAAGATGGCCTGCACTACTCAACATGCTAATAGTACCCAAATTTACCACAAGGTGCACAAAGACAACTACTAATAGAGCTTTCTCGATTTATGCTCCGACAGCCTGGAATGAACTTCCCACCTGGATTCGATCCATACCAAACCTCACCACATTCAGAAAAGAAATAAAACACCATCTGTTTCAAATCTACTATCCTAAAACCAGTCCCGAAAAACACAAGTCGCAGGCATTCACCCCCTGCTCTGACTATCCCAACACCCTAACCCAACATGAAAACGGTTAGCTGCCCCTCCCTCTATGGCTGTATCCTGTCCCCTACCCGAACTAGCTATGATCACATGAAGAGTTTAAGTATTAGTTGTATTTAACTCTATGTAAATTTTATGTGTATATATCTTATAAATAGTTTCCCCCGTTCTCCCCTTATGATTGTACCCCTGTTCTTTGTAAGCACATCGTGTTATGTAATACATTGTTGCATTGTTCAGTTATAATGTAAACCGCACTGATCTTAATAGCGCAGTATATAAGAAAAATAAATAAATAAATAAATAAAATCATGTAAATCAAGGAGATGGTGAAAGCAGGTGCACTGAGCAGCTTTTATTCCTAATAAAGCTGCTCAAACCCTACACTGTCTGGTGCTTTCACTGTCTCCTGCATCACCTGCGGGTTTGAGTGCTCTCTTTTAAATTTCTATTATGTAAATCAATACATTGTATTACTAGTCTTCTTTTTTGGACTGCACAACGCACCACTTGATCTCTATTCAGTTTGGTTTTCAAGATGTCCCTACTGAATATTCATGAGACATATTTGCATGCAGTGGGTGCAAATATACCTCATGAATATTTATTAGGGACATCCTGAAAATCAGGCTGGATTGTGGTGCACTAGGACTGGAGTTGGCCACTCCTGCATTAGTGTTGGAGAGCTGTTCTATATTTTCAAGTGATCAAGGACTTGCACAAAACTTTCCAGCTTAGTCACCTTCAATGCAAAGAAGCTGCCTTCAAAAGAACTGTTTCCACCTGGGTGTTGGATTATCTTTGTTTTGCTACATTTTTATTTATTTCACGCTGATATACAGCCTCCAGGCTGCAATGGCCCACCTCAGCTCCATGCCTGAGCAGCATCTATTGCCTGTCTCAGTGCAGTTCAAAGGACATCTGTAAAGCAGCCACATGGACTTCTTTTCAGATGTCCACCAAATACTGATGCTTAGATTGCCCATCAGGTCATGATTTGGCATTTAGGCAAGCAGTTCTCAAAACATTCTCTTTGCCTCATAACATTCCATTCCAATGAACTCCCATATCTACCACTGCCCAATAAATACCTGGACTGCCATGAAAATCACTTCAACATATGAGATGCCATACTGGGTCAGACCAAAGATCTATCAAACCCAGTGTCTTGTTTCCAATAGTGGCCAATCCAGGTCACAAGTACCTGTCAGGTTCCTTAAAGGTAGAAAGATTCCATGCTGCTTATCCCAGGGGTAAGCAGTGGATTCCCCAGTACAATTTAATAATAGTTTATTAACTTTTCCTCCCAAGAACTTGTCCAAGCCTCACTTAAATCCAGCTACACTAACAGCTTTTTACCACATCCTCTGGCAACGAATTAGAGTTTGATTAGATGTTGAATGAAAAACCTATTTTCTTGAATTAGTCTTAAATGTGCTGCATTGTAGTTTCATTACAGTTGCACCTGAATATTGTGTGCAGAGGCATTATAATATCCTTTATTTTATTCTCCATCCCTTTTTCTTATGGTTCATAGCATTCTCTTTGCTTTCTTGGTCACCACTGCACACGGAGCACAAGGTTTCAACATAGTAGTTACAATGACACTGAGATCCTTTTCCTGGGTGGTGATTCCTAATGTGGAACCTTGCTTTGTGTAATTGTAATTTGAGATGTTCTTCCCTAAGTGCATAACTTTGCATTTGTCCACATTAAATTCATCTGCCATTTGGATGCCCAGTCTTTCCCAATTTCTCAAGGTCCTCCTGCAATTTTTTATAGTTCTCTAGTGATTTAACAACTTAGAATAATTTTATGTCATCCACAAATTTGATGATCATACTCATAACTCTGGGGCATTGGGAGTACTGGTACATACTCAGAGTCCTCAAAAAGATTCAAATTCTAAACAAACTGTAATGTTCTTCTCATTGGCCTCCTCCAGTATTCCCTCTCCTGTTTACAGTTGGTTCAGAACACTGCTGCTTGGATTCTTCTATGCTCTTCGCATTTCGACCATGTTACTCCCCTCTTGATTCAGCTTCATTGGTTTCCCATTAGATACCGCACACAATACAGGCTCCTGACATTAATCCATCAAGCCATACTGGTATTCCAACATAATTAGCTGACGCTCTCCATATTTATGCCCCCCCCTTAGGTTCTTTACATGCCAATTGTCTTCACTTGCCATCTCCCTCACTTGTGCATCTGGATCCCACTTATTCCTCTGCCCTTTATTACCTTGGCCCTCTGTTGTGGAACTCATTACCTGCTGACCTGCGCTTGGAACCCTCCTATACCTGCTTTAAAGCCATGTTCGAGACACACCTGTTCTGCCTTGCTTTTGACCTCCCTTGTCATTATGATTAGTTTATGCTCTCTTTTCCCCCCCCCCCCTTCCTCTTTTACGTATGCTTGCTTTGCTGTCTATAAATAGCTAGTAGAAGGTGCAGTATATCAAGTAACTAATAAACCATAATTACCTATGTTCTGTTTTTTTATTAAAGAAAAACCTGGAGAAGGACCACCTGTGATTGACAAATATACAAATGGGAATGAGGTAGTTACTACACCATTCACAGAAGATGTGTTTGAACAGCTTTCAAAACTGAAAGTGGACAAGGCCATGGGACTGGATGGGATAAATCACAGAATACTGAAAGAGCTCAGACCAGGGGAAGAAACTTGGGGTGATTTTTTTTCTGAGGATCTCAAGGTGATGAAATGGTATGACAAGGCGGTGGCCAAAGCCAGAAGGATGCTGGCTTGCGTACAAAAAGGAATTGCCAGCAAAAAGGAGGTACTAATACCAGTGTACAAGTCGCTGGTAAGGCCTCACTTGTAATATTGTGTTCAGTTTTGGAGACCATATCTCACAAAGGATATAAAATGACTGGAAACGGTTCAGAAGAAGGCGACCAACAGGATTTGGAGCCTGTGCCAGAAGACATATGAGAAGAGACTTGAAGACCTCAATATGTATACGCTAGAGGAGAGGATGGACAGGGGAGATTTGATACAGACCTTTACGTGCTTAGAGTATTTATGAAAGGTTTGTTTTGTTTGTTTGACGGGGAAGCTGTAAAACTAGAGAGCATAACATGAAACTGAAAGAGGGTAAACTGAAAGGCAACATCAGGAAATACTTTTTCATTGAAAGGGTGGTGGATGCTTGGAATGCCCTGCTGATGGAAGTGGTGGAGGCAAATACAATGACAGAATTCAAAATGGCATGGGACAGACATAGTGTATCCTTTTTTATATTAACAGGATAAAATCAAAATAAACTTAACTATCTCTTATATCTCAACAAATAGGGGTGATCTGCATGGAGCAGTGGGTACACCCCTAAACAAAGGCATGGGGAAGGGTGACTGCACAGAGCGGCATATGCACCTACTCTTGCCATCTTGCTGGGCAGACTAGATGGATCATGCTGGTCTTTGTCTGCTGTCATGTACTATGTTACTATGAACTAGGGGAGAGCTCTGGCACAAAGGTGTAGTTTGACTGCTTCATTTGGGTGGAGGGCAATGGGGGGGGTGATATTTGCATATTTATTTGTATCTTCATTATAGTTATCTTAAGAAAAATGCTAGATAGGAAGCCAGTTTATCAAAAAGGCAAGGGTTGAGCTGGCACCCCCAAGATACTCAGAGGGAGCAGAGGTTCTCATTCAGTGGTTTTGCCAAAAAAAAAAAAGGAAAGCAACATTTCAACATTTCCAGGCTATATAACTAAAATGCAGCAAAAATTGTACAGTAGCTGTTTAATTATTTAGCCTGACACTCTAAGATTAAAAAAATACTGACACTTTTAAATATATATTATGCAAAAACTGTGGAGATGTAAGGTACTCGCATGCCAGGGGACAAAAAGAGAACCACAGCACAGTTTCTAATACCAAAATTTAATTAGAACACATTTTATTTTGGTGTTGGAGAAAAGATGAAACCCCTCTTCCAACAGTAGGTGCAGGGCAGAACTGGGACATTTCACCATAGAACCCAACATAATAAAAAAAAAATCTGATTCCGGTGTGATCTCAATAAGCCTCTCCAATACCAGGCAGCTTGTGAACTAACATAAAACCCTAAAAAAGTCACTGAAGACCTAAAATGCAAATCTACCATACCATAATGACACCAGCTTCTAAAATTAACACAATAAGGAGCCTACCCCCCCAAAAAAAGCAGCACTGTAAATATTGCAGTGGGCTTAGAACATCCTTACACCTATTCAGAAAATGGAACAAGCCATATTACTACAGATCCTACATAGAAACACCATATTAACAGAACACTTGGTCTTGGTCACACAACAAAACACAGACCCTCACCAAATACAGAATAAATTTATAACAAACTCGGAGTAGAAATATGTAGATGCATAGGCCTTTCTGATCCCACATGCAGGTGGCGCAGCCTCTCCCACAGTTTTCCCCTCCATCAATCTTGGTGCCTCTTACTCTGGCTGTGCCTGCATTTGGGGTGTGAGAACTATGCCTCATGTTACTACTCAGCAAATGAAAAGTAGCAGCTAGCAGAGAAGGTGCACATAGTGATTGGACTTTATTTGCATACCTGTGCAACCTATAGCTGGTGCCAAAATTCCAAATATGCTATATCTCTATTGCAGGCCTCATCAAATCTTGTGTGTGTTTAGGAGCCAGGCCAAAACATTAGGAGCCAGTGCTTGTGGCCTTCTTGTGCCCCCCTCCCCCATTGCCTCTCGCACTGGTCTCATGTTCTCAAGTCTCACGAGATCAGCACCAGCATTCCTCTACCACGTTGCATCTTTAGACAGAAATACAGATAATAGGTCTCTGTGAACAAGCAGGAATGAGCCATGGGTGAAGTCCCCAGTGGCAGATTTATGGGACATCTTCCCAGCTGCTATTGGAATCCTTTTGGAAGGCTCCACTGTGCCTGCACACCTTCTTCCTGCCTGCTGCTGCAGCACCATCTTGATTCAGTCTTTCTTTTTCCGCAAAGCCCCACGGACACGTTCCAGTTATCTTCCACTTGGTAAACATTTCTTTCTCCCCTGCAGGGTTTTTTTTGCACTTTGGATTTTTTACCTAGCCGCTTGCCATCGCAGTTCTTTTTTTTCCTTTTGAGATTTTTCTCCCTCAGTTGTTAGAGGTACCATGACAAAGAATAAAACTATCTCTCCAGCACCAGCACTCCGATTGGGCCTTACCACTCCAACATCGAGCCATTTGATTTTGCCACGACTATTTTCCTGGATGACATGTCCCATAAATCTGCCAGTGGGTTCAAAAAATGTTCCCAGGGTGCTAGGACCATATCCGCCACAGATACACACAACTGGTGCCTACAGTGCCTGGGTCAGTCATCAGCCCTTTTCTTGTAATTTGTGTTTGCAGATGACAAACAGGACTGAAAGGGTTGGAGAAGCAGTGCGAATCACTTTTTGGCGTTCAGAGGTCCGATCCATCACCTTCAGCATCGATTCTGGTCTCTATAGTTTCCAAGGATGCATTGAATGCTAGCAATTAGAAACTCTCAGGCTCAATCGGAGCTGAGCATCCATTCTGCCCCAGAGCATTGGCCATCAATCAATCTCCAACTGAAGATGAGGAAAGATTCGGCCTCGTTTTCTTTGACATAGAGTGGTGATTGCATTGAGGGAAGGCTCTGGTGCATCAGCGCCCATTGAGGCATGGTGTTGACAGTGATGGGTGTCTGTGTGAGCCCTCCTCCAAGGTGCCCCAAAGAAAGGAAAACTCATTCTCCAGGATATCGGAGGGGCACTGACAGCCAAGACCCAGCCAACCTATACCCCTGTTCAGACACTGGGTACATCAAAGCTGCTTAGGCCCCACAACCTTTGGAATCAGAAGCCACGGAGATGCGCCTTCAGAAAGCGCTCAAGGAATGCATTGTGGCACTGTTGGGCAGGGCAGCATGCCCAGGGCCTCTATGGCTGCATTGACATTGGCCACCATACAGCCGATCCTTGAAACACATTCTCTACCTGTGGGAAAGGCATCAACAAAAAAGGCATCAAAGGACCCTGACACTGGTGCCTACCTGGCTGATATCCCTCTCTAGCATTTAGGGGTTTGATGCACCCTCAAAGTCTCAACAGGCATCGGTACATCATTGCCCCTGACAGAGCTCTCAATCCTCTGGGTAGTAAAGAGATCTGGCAGAGATTCAGAGAGAAAGTTGAAATACTTCCGAGTCTGACTGAGAAGGCCAGGTCATAGATGTGGAATCGGAGGACTTGTAAGAGGGCAGGTACCTTGAGCTTCTGTATGACCCTTCACCACATGAGCAGCATAAGTCCCCCTCCTGAGGACATGACATTCCAGGAGTTTGTATGGGACAAGGCCAAGGCCATATCATCTTCTTTCAAAGCTTAGGATGAGCCCAGGGCAGAGGATTTGGGAGATCCTACAGTACTCCTCAGCACCTAAGGAGGCAGTGACAGTGTCTGTGCACCGCATCCTGCAGAGAGCACAGATGAGAATGTGGGAGAACCCCCTCACTGTAACTCCAGTTAGTAGAAGGCTTGACTCCATGTACAGGGTTCAAAAGACTCCCAGATTTGAGAAACCCCAGTTTCTGCACCATTCCTTGGTGCTCAAATCCACCCTAAAAAGACTTGAGAGTACCAAGACTCATTCCTCGGCACACCCCCCCCCCCCCCAAGGGAGACTCAGACATTGGGCGCTTTAGGGAGAAGGGTTGGGGTTTTTTTTTTAGTGTTTCATGCTTGTAGCCCGTGTGGCCTCTTACCATTTTCTTGTGGCCTTTTACATGCACAAGAAAATGGGGAGGAGGAGTGGATACTGTCCCATCCTAGACCTAAGGGACCTGAACATGTGCTTGGTAAGAAGTTCAGAATGGTTTCTCTAGGCACTGAACTTCCTTACCTTCCAAAAGGAGATTGGCTATGCTCCCTGGATCTGAAGGATGGGTATATCCACATACATCCCCCTCAAAGGAAGTATCTGTATCTGTATCTTGGATTTGCCCTGGGGAAAACAGCACTTCCAGAACACAGTGTTTTTATTTGGCCTGGCCTCAGTATCTTGTGTCTTCACAAAATGCCTTGCGGTAGTAGCTGCTTACCGCCGGATGCTGTGTTTGTCTTCCCCTATCTGGACAATTGGCTGATCAAGGATACTATACTGGAAGGGGTTGAAGAATCAAAACTCTTGACCATTTGGGTACTGGAACTACTAGGGTTTGTTATAAATGACCCTGACCCCAACTTCAACCTATCCAACAGTTGGAATTCATTGGAGCCTTGCCCGACACAATTCAGGCGAGAGCCTTTCTTCCGCATGACTGTCTGCACAGGCTGACGGCATTAGTGTGGGAGACTCAACTCGGGAGGTGACAGCTCATAAGAAGTTGACTGTACTAGGCCACATGGCCTCTACAGTGCATGTCAAACCCTTGGCATACCTCCAGATGAGGCAGGCTCAGTGGACTCTTGAGGACTTGGTGGAACCAGGCGACAGGTCGACTCGGATCATCTATATATCATTGCCCCTCTCATTCAGTCATTGTACTGGTGGACAGTCCACCACAGTTTGCTCAAGGGTCTTCCTTTGCAGGTTGCTCCACCCCAAAGAGTTCTGATGGCATACACATCCAAGCTGGAGTGGGGAGCTCATCTCAATGGGTTGTATACTCAGGGCAATTGGTCCATCAACTAAAGATATATATATTGTGGTGAACAGCGCCCTCCTGAGCCTATGGAAACGGATGAAAATCTTGAGGTTCAGCAGGATTTGTGCCTATTTGAGAAACCAAGGAAGAAAGAGAGACTCTATTCCACAGAGCTGAGCATGGAGACCAGCCCAGGGGAGGAGTCCTGCAGTCCTGATTGGGCACACCCTGCCCTTGGAAGGGGCGTGTCCAGGAGAGAACGTGGTTTTAAACCAGAGCATGGCTTCGCTAGTCAGAATGAGAATGGGAGTGAGAGGAATGAGGAGAATTAGAGGAGAAAGAAGGAGAGGAGGAAGAATGATTGGAAGTCCAGAAGACAGTATGCTGATACTTGGGAACCTGGCATTGGAAGGAGACCTGCAAAGTTCTATTCAGAGGCAGTGAGTAGAAGTCCCAAGGAGAGAGGACCTAGCCCTGAAGTAGATAACCGTTGGAAGGCACAACCCTGGGAAAGGAAGCCTTCAAGGCAGGCACAAGAAAGAAAACAATCATTCTGTGAAGTACCGTTTGAGCCAGAGAGCAACAAACATTCTAACAGCTGGAGAACGTTGGAGCCATCTGAAGTCAGAACGGCATGGCAACAAGTAAGTGAATTGCCACAAAGTTTCCAGGCTGAACATAAAGCTAACTCTCCTGTGTGTGAAACATTAGCAAAAGAGACTAGCAGTTACTCTGACACAATTAATATAAGAGAGGAGAAAATAAACAGCCTTAAGCCAGAGGGAAGTTGTATAGCTGATAGCAATTCCCTATCTCACAAACAGCAGGCTGAATTGCTCCTACAGAGTTTTAAGCAGTTTTTAGAGTTGCAAGCTAGAAGACAGCCAGTGTTACCAGAAGCCAGTAATTCCATACAGCTTGAAGAATTAACACAAGATAATACAGACTTACCAGATTGTGAGAGCATGGATTGCACGGTCTGCTGTGTAGAGATGCCAAGCTGAAGGAAACTGCTTTTTACCGTATGTGAGTTGAATGCTAAGGAGCTGTTGTATTGCCTTGCTGAGAGAGCTCTAATTATGTGCACCTGATTTTCCCCAGCACTGTGAAGGTAACAGTGGCTGAAAGAGGCTGCAGTGAATCTAACTGACCTCTTGGGGCAAAGTGAGTAATTTGCTGAGAAGTGAAAAGAAGCAGTTATACTTTAAGTTGCCTTTATCCTAAGTTTTTCTGTTAGCATTTTGAAGCACCTATTTTGTTTGCATTTATTTGCCATGTGATGGAACAATATCCTTTACTATAATAAATATACTGGAAACCCCATAACTACAACTCTTTATTTCGGAGCGAGAGGAGCAGGAACTGCAATACCCAGCATTCCCTGGATACAGGTTACTCTCCTTCCTCACGAAGCATCAGACCGCCGCTCCTGTCTTTAGCCCCAAGGCCAGGCAGGAGCGCCGCAATATATATATATATATATATATATATATTGTGATAAGGAAGCTTATCATAGCTCAGGTAGGAGCTATAGAAAAGATGATGTGACTCTGAACAAGCAACCTGTCAGTTCTGGTAGAAGTGAGAAAACAGAGTTTTCACATAAAAGACTACCAGTCCCAGAATGCACCAGGTTTCCAGCAGCCATGAGAGGGGCTGAAGTGAGAAAATGTGTGTGCAATCAAGAGAGCTATGAGGTAATCCCTAAGCACTCATCTCAAAGGGCAGGGCCTGATTCAAGACAGCTGCGCTGTGTTAGGGAGCAGCACACATTAGAACAGGATAAGAGTAGAGCTTATTCTTCAGGAAACAGTTTCAGCAACAGTTCGAAGAACAGCTTCAGCAAAAGCCACGCAGATAGAGAAGGAAACTCTCTGGAAGGAAGAGAAGAAAGGCCATTGGAAGGTCTGGGAGATTCCAAGGCAGTACTCATACTGGGAGGTATTCCAAAAGCCAGCAGAGTCCATTGGACTGGATTCAGCCAGAGGAATGGAGTGGCAGAGATAGGAATCACCAGTGGCTACCTGGAAGAGAGAAGACTGCATGTGGAAGGGACTTTCAGACCAAGGCCAGAAGGTATGTGAGAGAAGATCCAGTGTCCAGGGATCAAGATTGGAAGGCTGGACATCAGAATTGGATTACATATTGGCCAGGCTATACAGAGAGGAATAATGATAGCAGGAGAGGCTCAGGTATGAACACTGATCCAGACCCTATCTATAATAGAGAATGGCAGCAAGGGAATAAGCATTCTCATGATAGTGCCTTAATGAAAGACTCGTCTGTGCCAATGTATGATAATGACCCTATGCTGATTGATACAGCAGATGAAAGTACAGTTTATATGGACTGTTCTCTATCTAAATGCTATTACTAGCTTTCTCTGAGCAAACACATCAGCCATCACAAAGAAACCTAACTTTGTTCTTTATTTCCACTGCAAACAGCTCTTAAAGCAGGATTTGGGCTCACACAGTAGCAGCCAGCCAGATTGTGTGTGTGAGCAAGGGAGAATCACTGCTGAGATCGGCGTGGAAAATAAGCAGAAGTTAACCTAACCAGCAAAGTTTATTCTTTACTTTGTGCCTTTGTATTTGGTAATTACTTGCTAAGAAAACATTAGCTAATTGCCTGACAAGCTGAAGGTTGTTTTCTGGTTTACTTTGTGACTTTTTTGTTATCCATTTTAAACACTGCAAGCAAGTAACCTCATTTATAGTGCTATCAAGCATACATGTGCTGAGTGAATTAAACCCCATCAATAAAAGAAGTATTTTATTGATCTTACCACTTGGTTTCACAACTCAAATTATTGTCATCAGCTGTGTTTGGGAGTGAATGAACTACAATACCCACAATACCTTGCAAGAATCATATGAATATATGCATCGTCAAGATTGTGTAAGTTCTCACCCTAGGCAGCCGTCTGACAATATATATATTTATATATATTTATTTATATATTTTTTTTATCAGATCAACTTCTTGAAACTAAGAGCAATGGCTAATGTTCTAAAGGCTTTCCGAGATTGGCTGGCCAACCAAATCCATTCTTTTTGACCCAAACCAACAATTAGGTCATCATGTTCTTCATCAACAAGCAGGGAGGAATTGGCTCGTACTTCCTGTGTTGGTGAACTTCCACAGTCTGACTGCTTCCTATCATGCATGGGATGGACTTGAGAGCCATGTACCTTTCAGGCAAGAAAAACACTCTGGCAGACAGACTGAGTCGCGTCCTCCAGCCACGTGTGGATGCTGGACAGGGAAGTTGCATCTCGCATCTTCCGAGAGTGGAGCACCCCTTGAGAGAGCTGTTTGCGATCCTGCAAAATGCCCAAGTAGATCAGTTCTGCTCCAGAATAAGATCACACAGCAGACTAGCATTAGATGCTTTCCTCCTTCATTGGTGGGAGAGCCTTCTCTGTACATATATCCTCAAATACCTCTCATTGTAAAGACCCTCCTGAAACTAAAACACATGGCAGCACAATGATTCTCATCACTCCCTCTTCCAACTTTGGGTCCTAGGTATGTTCCTTGCTTGTACAATTCAGTAAGTAACTTTCACAGTAGAAATAACAAGAGAGAAAATGAAATATATATATGAATGATATAAAACGCAATACATTGCAGCATTTGTAATCCATGTGGTTATGTAGCTCTGCATGTTCTAAGTGTGCTCTGCATGTTGCATCTGTGCTGGGTTAGCTGAGGTTTGTCAGGTAGTTATGGAGGACACTTGGGGGGATGTTGACTTATAGGGAGGTAGTTTTTTTTGGGGGGGGGTTAGTTGGCTAGATGTGAGGCATTCACGGGGGAGTTTTGGGAGTGGGCCATTTGCATGGTTTGTGGGGGGAGGGTGGTTGTGTTTGAGAATGGGGGCAGTCACGGATATTTTTGTTGAGTGGAGAGGTTGGGAGGGCATTTACAGGGTGGTAGTTTGTGGGGTGATGGGACATATGCGGGGCATTTGAGGTGGTCTGGCAGTTGCAGGGGAAAGTGGTTGGTTTTTTTTTGGAGGGTGGGGCATTTTGTGAGATGGTGGGGCAGTTGGAGTATTTTTGAGGGGTGGTAGGGCAGTTCTGAGGAAGTTTGTGTGTGTGTGGTTTTTTTTGGGGGGGTGGGGAAATTGCAGGGGATATATTTTTAGGAAAAGCAGTTGTGAGGGTATTTTTCAAGGTAGTTGAGGTTTATTGGGGTGGGATAGTTTAGTGTGGTGGGTAGTATTTTAAGTGGGACAATTTTCAGGGTATTGCAACAGTTGAAGGATGGCTTTTTTCGGGGGGGGGGGGGGAGGACAGTTGACAGAGGTGTGATAGCGCAGTTTTTGGGAGTGGCAGTTTGTACGAGGGTTGCGCAGAAAGTAATGCCCCACATGTTTCTCAGTCCAGAATGAAGATAGAGGTGTGAAATTGAAAGGGTAGTAACTCTGAACTTCAAAGGACATGTGTGTAATTTTACAGTCGTCTGACAAATAGCGAAGCAGTAGTGATCCTTCAAATGGCATCTGTGAGTGACACACGGTACAAACAACGAGCTCTAATTGAATTCTTGGTGGAGGAGAAAGAAAGTCCTGCCTCAGCCACCAGTCCAGATCGGCGCATCACGAATCGGGAAATGTCTGTACAGCTTTCCGTCAGTAGAGGTAGTGCAATGGCAATTATTGACTCTTTGGGATATTCAAAGGTGTGTGCAAGATGGGTTCTGCGAATTCTCACAACCAAACACAAAGGCCAAAGGCCAAAGGAAAGACATCTGCTCTGATTTGTTGGAGCGTTTTTGAAGCTGAGGGGGAGACCTTTATCCCAAAGAGTCAATAATTGCCATTGCACAACCTCTACCGACAGAAAGCTGTACGGACAATTGCCGACTTGTGATGCGCCGATCCGCACGAATAATGTCATCAGCGCGCTGCAACTTGTCTTGACTGGTGGCTGAGGCAGGACGCCCAGACAGCGCGGCCGATCTTCCAGTTCCGTTTCCTGAAGCCTTTACTCTCTTCCCCAATCGTCCAACGGTGCTCCTATCTACCGCAGAACTTCCATACACAGCACACAACCGTTTGTGAATGTTCCTCACACTTTCTTTCTCCTCCACCAAGAATTCAATTACAGCTCGTTGTTTGTACCGTGTGTCACTCAGACACCATTTGAAGGATCACTACCGCCTCGCTATTTGCTGGACGACTGTAAAATTACATACGTGTCCTTTGAAGTTCCAAGTTACTACCCTTTCAGTTTCACACCTCTATCTTCATTCTGGACTGAGAAAAAACGTGTGGGGCATTACTTTCTGATTAACCCTTGTAGGAGGTGAGGCAGTTGGAGTTGTGTGTGTGTATATGTATATTTTGTGTGGTGGCAGTATTTGGAGAGTTGTTAGGGCAGTTGCAAGGGAGTATATATATATATATTAATTAGGCTTGTTTACAAACCCGTGGTAGCGGTCTCCGATCGTTACCGGAGCCCGCTACTGCGGCTTTGTAAACAAGCCCCATAATTTTTTTTGGGGGGGGGGGAGGTGGGGGTAGTTTGGCAGATAGAAGAATCGAGGGCAGGGAGTTTGAAAGGAGCAATTCTCTAAATGCTAAGTTTGTATTTCTATGCTACAGAGATGGAAATGTTTCATATTGAAATACATTGGGCTAGGGTTTTTTTTGGGGAGAGGGGGACTTATTTCTCTGTAACCCTTGGTCCAATTTGGCCTATTTTCAGACTGTGTATTTTTATTAATTTTTCTCACATGCCAAGTTTTCATCCTGTTCTGTTAAATGTTTGGAAAATCATTTTGCCCCAGACATCCTCAACCCTTTTTTATGTAATTCTTTCCAACTTCCAGAATAAAAAAAAAAGACTGAGACTTACCTAAGATGCAAATGACAAAAACCTGTTAAGTCATTTAGAATCATGAAGGTAATGATGGGTACTGTGCTGCTGTTAAAAACACATAAGAGAATAATTTGTTACATCAGGGGTCTTTTTAGGCAGTTCCCAGTAGCATGCACAGTGGAATCTTAATTATAACTTGTATCTACTGGAGAGCATTTTACATTGCATTCTATGAAGAACTCTTAGCAAAATATCTAATTATCCTTTTGGGAGAATGTTAAGCATTAAATAACGTGTGATATAGTACATATGATTGTGATATCAAAAAGAAAACATTTACAGTATAAAGAAACAAAACAAAAACCTCCTAAAGTCTGAATTGGAGAGAGAAGAAAGCTGCCAGTGTTAATCATTAAAGAAATGCAGAAAGTGAAAGATGATTTTAGTATGCATTAGTAATAAAAGATAATGTACTTTCATCCACATCCCTCCAATCAAGTCCAGACAATCGGGTAGTATCTGCCCACCAGCAGCTGGAGACTGATATACAAATTTTTATGATGTCAGCCCTAAACCTAGAGGACCTTCCCTCTTCCTGCCAGTATTTTCAGTCTCCAGCAGCTGGTAGTCAAATTTTCTTGGTATCTGACTGGTTTTAGTCACACAGGTGTAGAGATATTTTGGCATAAGTGGAGGCACGGAGCTGTCCTGAATGAAGGACTCACTGAACAGATTGGTAGAGCAATAAAGTTAAAAGAAAAAACAAAAAAATAAAAATTGTGTGCAGACCTGGAGCCATTTGGTGGGTGGGGAGACCCCTCAGTGCAGTTCCCTTGAGCTGTTGAGTCTGCATCAGGTCTCCCGATAGCAGCAGACAGCTGTAGTTCGAGCAGGATCATGGTCGGCCGTCTCAAGTGGAAGCGGTGAGTTCCTACCGTGGTTAGTGTTGCTGCGTGTTAAGCAGGCCTTATCAGTGCTTTGTGATCAGCAGACCGTAAAGTGGGGCTCCCTGATTTCAGTACTTTGGGGGCCCTGATGCCAAGCTTGAAAGCAGTCTGTGCTGTGTGTGGTGCACACCACTCCTCTCTTTCACAAGTGGGATGTTGCCACACTTGTGAAAGGGAGAGCCATGATGCGGAAGAAAGGCAGGTGGGGCTGGGACTGCATGGCAGGTCAGCGGTATCTGCAGCAAGCCCAATGCAGGAAATAGATTTCACTGCCTTATTTTCAGCCAGTCAGAATGTTTCCTATGCAGAGCCTCCGGTGGCCATTTTGTCAGGCACAGGGCCTGCAGTGGTCTATATGCCAGTTGCTTCTTTGGCCGCAGCATTGAAATCAGAGAGCCAGGACTCCCCAGGGGTCAGGCAAAAGAGCGAAGGGGAAGTGTCTCTATTTTCCCTGGAGTTTGTACTGCTCCTTCATAGAGCATATGGATTGGAACAAAGTCAAATTATGGGGACGACACTTTCTGCTGGGAGTCTAGGAGCCCCTAAGTGCTCCCTGCCCCCCCCCCCCCCATTGAAGTGGTTGCACCTCGCAGTGGTGAGCACCAAGGAGATGATGGGGAGAACTCGGAGGAGGAAGATGATGTTGGGAAGGGCCCCTCCGTCACTGACAATGACCTGGGAGCCCTGGGGTTGGAGGAGGAGGACCCCACAATTGTGAGGGTCTTCTGTAATGGAGAGCTGATGTCGCCGATTTCACAGTCACTGGTGACATTGAACTTTACTTTTAGGACACAGCGGGATGACCATATTATGCAGGGCATGAGGGTGCCACAAAATTCTTTCCCTGTCCATAAAGCTATTATGCAGGTGATCAAGACCAGAGTGGGAGGTCCCCAAGGCTGAGCCTTGGGGGGGAGATGGGGAGAGCGATGGCTCTGCTCTATCCTGTTCTGCCAGCAGAGAAAGAGTTGTTTCGGAACCCCAAGGTGGATTACTTGGTCACAGCAGTGGCCAAGAAGACCATCCTGGTTTATGGTGGTACGGCCCTGCAAAACCACTGGTTGGAGATGCTCTTGAGGCAGGCATTTGAGGTCAATGCCTTATCGTTACGGCTTCCATTTGTGGGGCTCATGTGGCCCGAGCCTGCATGCGATGGGTGCAGGCATTACCAGGACTCCCAAAGGGCTCTGGCTCAGATCCCGTGGAGGTCCCTAAACTGGAGTTGGCCTATTTGTCTGACTTGTTATGCAATCCTCATCCAAGAGTATGGCGTTGATAGTAGCAGTGTGTCGATTTCTCTGGTCGACGGATATTTCCTCAAAGGTCTATTTAAGCAAGCTGCCCTTTAAGGGTAAGCTGCTCTTTGAGCCCCTCAAGGAACTAGTTAGGGATCTAGGAGAGTTGAAAGGGTGGAAGTTGCCTAAAGACAAGCCTCATCGCGCAAAGGACAGTTGGCCTCGTCATGGGGAGGAGCCAGGGACTTCCATTGTTTTAGGGTGACTCGTTTTCCTTTTTGCAATGGGAACGTTTCCCATTCAGGGGACAGTCCTTTTGAGGTAGAGGTCCCAGCCATGGCTATTAGACGGGGTCCTCTGGGGTGGGCCAAAAAGCCACAATGAAGCAAGAAGGGTATAAGAGCTGGTAGAGCACATTGGAGGATGTCTTTGGCATTTCTACCACTCCTGGGCCCAAATAACCTCGGATCAGTGGGTTCTGGAGGTTATCAGCTGCAGTTATGTCTTAGAATTTCAACATCCCCTTCAGGAGGCATTCGTGCTGTCTCCATGTATGGCCCCAGGAAAGCATCAGGTGGTTTGCACAATGTTGCAACGCCTGCTATCCTAGAGTTGTTGGTCCTGGTGCTGCCAGACTTGGGTCGATACGCAATATATTTCATAGTGCTCAAAAAGGAGGGTGCTTTTCGCCCCATCCTCTACGTTAAACATGTGAACGTGGCATTGCGGGTACCAGGATTCTACAATGGGAACCTTGCGATCAGTGATGGTGGCCATACAGAAGGGCAAGTTCTTCCACTCTCGACTTGACCGAGGCATATCTCCATATCCAGATATGTCCAGAGCATCAACATTTTTCCTCAGGTTTGTGACATTTATAGGTCATTTTCAGTTCCAGGCACTGCCCTTCAGCCTGGCGATGGCTCCTCGGACATTTACCAAGGTGATGATGGTGACAGCGGCCATTCTGTGGAAGCAGGGTGTAACTGTCAATCCCTACTTGGACTAGTGGCTTTTTTGGGCCAAGACAAGGGTGAATAGTTAAGAAATGACACTAAAGTTTTTGAGATGGGTAGTCAACTTGGCAAAGTTGGTCCCATCCCAACAATTGATTGATCTGGGAGCCTGGTTTGACACTGCAGCTGGATTGGTTTTGTTGATGGAGGAGCGAGTTCTCAAGCTCTGGACCCTGTTGTGACAAATTCTCTGGATGACGAGCCCGTCGGTATGTCATTACCTGCTGGTGCTCGGTCTGATGGTGGTTGTGCTAGACTTGGTGCCCTGGGCCAGATTTCATATGCGACCTCTGCAGAGGGCCTTGCTCTCAAGATGGTCACTCCAGCACCGCTCCTTATCTCACAGGCTTCAATGCCCAGGGAGTATAAAGGTAATCTCCAGGAACAAGCAAGAATGTAGTCCTCACATATGGGTATCGTCGGTACCGACGGAGCCCGCGTGGGAATGCTCCCCAGCGTCCAATAGGAACGCTTTTGGGAGCATCCCTCAGCACATGTGTGCTGCCTTCCCGCCTTTCCAACTGTCCCTCTCCAGTTCTTCGTTTTCCGGGGAGCCAATGGGACCTATTTCCTGTCACCACAGAAAATTACATCTTTAAACTTCTTTCTGTGGTCGCGTTTGCCTACCGCATGACGCCTACCGGTACCGCTGGTTCTTTTCTCTTTCTTTCTTTCAAAAAAAAAAACCAAAACCTTTCAGTGTTTCTTTTAGAAACTTTCCTTTTTGGTGCTAGGCACCATTTTGGGCACTAGGCCCCCATTTTCCTGAATCATGGAAAAACCAACTAGTGGTTTTAAGAAATGTACTAAGTGTGGCGGTACCATTTCCATCACTGACACCCATGATTGGTGTCTAAAATGTTTAGGACCTGATAATTTTCCAACTGTATGTCTCTCCTGCATGGGGATGACCAAGAGAGGAATACAGAACCGGGCCGCAAAGCTAGGTACCCTTTTTTCTTCAGAGGCCAGATCCATTGCATCGACATTGTCAAGAGCCTCTTCTTCCTCCCATGGATCTCAAGTAACTAAACATAAGAGCCAGTCCTCAAAGGGTAGCTCTCCTGCTAAGCATTGAGAGGCCGTTGGCATTGCCCTTGAGGGAACCACACCGGCAAAACAGCCCCGGCGAGAGGTTTCGGCTTCCAAAGCATCGATGGGGCTTCAGGAGGTTCTCGAGGCCTCAACCTCGCAAGAAATACCTGTACTATGCTCTGGGTTCTGGCTGTCCTTACCGGTACCGACACCCAGGCATCGGCGGCGTCGATAGACCAGAGGTTCCTCGCTATCGAGCGCAGTATCGCAGCTCTTCTCTTGGCTGTGGTACCGGTGGTCCCAAGGGCACTGGTACCGACCGACACCGGTGATGCCGGTACTGATGGTGCCGGCCCCGGTGGGAGCTCTTCCTATGCCATCTCTGGCTGGAGGGGACAAAGCGGTACCGGGTCACCTCGGTACCGGCTTCGATTGGTACCGGGATCGTGCCTTGCAAGAGCATCGGGGTCAGGAATTCTTTGATTCCTCCGATTCCGAAGACTCTGACAAATCTGCTGGCACTAGAGGGTTTCTCCTAGAAGATCCCTCTTCTCCCCAACGCAGAATGTCACCTCCAGAGGACATGTCTTTTCAGGATTTCATCCGTGATATGGCCAAAGAGCTTTCAATCACAGTAGCTCCTGAAGAAGAACCCAGAGCAAAGGAATTGGAAATCCTCCAATATCCTAAAGCTCCCAAGGAGGCAGCTACTCTGCCTATCCATGAAAGTCTGCATAGCTCGATGCTCAGAATGTGGGAGACACCTCTGACCACTTCTCCTCACTCTAGGAGACTTGATACTATGTATCAAGTTCCACCATGTCCTGGTTTTCAGAAAACCCAGCTGCCACACCATTCAATGGTAGTGGAATCAGCCATGCGTAGGATGAAAAGTGCAAAGAGGCATGCATCCAATCCTCCAGGTCGTGAATGCAGGACTCTGGATGCTTTTTGGACGCAGAACTTTTCAAGCTTCCATGCTTTCAGCTAGAATCAGTTCATACATCCTATATATGGGAATGTTCCTTAAGGAAGTCACAGGAGACTTGGAACTTATGGGCCCTTTTCTCCCAGATGATAAAGAGACAAGATTTTCTTGCTCTAGTTAAGCATGCTCAAAATGTCTCCAAGTTTGTCAATCGTGCAGCTTTTGACTGCTTTGAATGCATCAGCAGAACCTCTGCTATTGCCATTGGTGCACGACGGATTGCCTGGCTACAGGCATCAGACTTGGAGACTTGGGTACAGGACAAATTAGGCAACATTCCTTGCACAGGGGAGAATCTCCGGCAAGAACTGGAAGGAAAAGGCTAATGGGTTAGATGCTGAGAATTCTACCTTAGATTGTCAAATTCTACAGCCACTCCAGCCAAAAGAAAGCCTTATAAAAAAAACCCTCTTTTAGAAAAAAGAGGAAGTTTTATCCTTCCTATACCCAGCACAGTCAGACTTCAGGTCAGGTTACCCAAAAGGGACAACCTAGACAGCAGAAGAAACCAAAAGGACCGAGAGCCCAACCAGCTCTTCAGGTTCAGCCCCCTCAAGGGCTTTGACTCCTTCCCAGAGAGCTTCACCTTCCTGCCTCTGAAGGGTCCCCAACCCCCCAAAATTCCGGGCAGGTTATACCACTTTATCAACAGATGGCATCAAATAACAGCAGAAGATTGGACTTTGTCCATTGTAGGAGAGGGGTACAAACTTCATTTTCACAGCATACCCCCTCTTACAATTCAAAAGCAGTTCAATTCACAAACCTCTGCAGACAATCTGCTAGATTACGAGGTCTCCACACTTCTTGCCCAGGGGGCAATAGAAGAAGTACCCATTTTTCAACAGGGAACAGGGTTCTATGTACTCCCCCCTATTTTCTTATCCCAAAGAAAACAGGGGGACACAGACCCAATCTAGACCTCAGAGAATTGAACAAATATCTGTTTCGAGAGAAATTCAAAATGATTTCTCTAGGAATTCTTCTGCCATACCTTCAAGCCCAGGACTGGCTTTGCTCTCTAGACTTAAAGGATGCATACACACACATTCTCATCCATCCAGATCACAGGAAATTCTTATGTTTCCTTTTCAGGGGAAGACATTTCCAGTACAGGGTTCTTCCTTTTGGTCTGGATTCAGCACCAAGGGTGTTCACGAAATGCATGGCAGTAGTCGCAGCATTTCTACGAACCCTGGGGATTTTTGTCTTCCCCTACTTAGACGACTGGCTCATTCGAGCCTCCACAGTTGCAGAGGCCAGCACTGCACTGTCTCATACAATGCGAATCCTCCAATACTTGGGATTGGAAATCAACTTCCCGAAGTCTCAACTAGTTCCTTCCCAATGCCTAGAATTCATAGGAGTCTGTCTGGATACCAGGCAGGCAAGGGCTTTTCTTCCACAAGCCCGGTGTCTTTGCATTATGCAGTTAGCTTCCCAAGCAGCGGGAAAATCCTCCCTCACGGCTCGGGAACTATTGCAGTTGCTGGGACACATGGCATCCACAGTTCATGTGGTCCCATATGCTCGCCTTCACATGCGAGCAGCTCAATGGACCCTCTCCACACAGTGGACACAGGCCATGGGCAATTTGTCGGACAAGAGTCTCAAAGACTAATTTTGTCCCTCCAATGGTGGCAATCACTAGAAAATCTGACAGTGGGGTCTCCTTTCAATCAACCCCTCTTTCAGGCCACCCTGACAACAGATGCATCACAGGTGGGTTGGGGAGCACACCTGAATCATCTCTCTACTCAGGGCACCTGGACTCCACAGGAGGTTGGTTTACACATAAACCTCCTGGAGTTAAGAGCAATTTATTTAGCTCTTCGAGTGTTCCACACCCAGCTCAGCTACAAGACAGTCCTAGTCCAGACGGACAATCAGATAGCCATGTTCTATATGAACAAACAGGGCGGGACAGGCTCTCTGTCGTTATGCAACAAAGCTTTACGACTCTGGGCCCTCGCCAGAGAGCATGAAATTCACCTTCTAGTGATATATCTTCCAGGCATTCAAAACCTTTGGGCAGACAAACTCAGTCGAGTACTGCTACCTCACGAGTGGTCACTCCACCTAGACCAGGTGGCAAAGATATTTCATTTCTGGGGCACTCCAGACATAGACCTCTTTGCAAGTCCACTGAATGCCAAACTTCCCCGGTTCTGTTCCAGAATTCCGGCGCACAACTGTCAGGCAAGGGATGCCTTCCTCCTTCACTGGGGTCAGGACTTCCTTTATGCTTTCCCACCCATTCCCCTAATCCCCAAGACACTCTTCAAGCTTCAGAGAGACAGAGGTCGCATGATTCTCATAGCACCACGATGGCCACGCCAAACATGGTATTCCCTGCTTCTGCATCTCTCTCAAGAGGCACCTCTGGAGTTAGGGCATGCTCCAGATCTCCTTTCCCAGGAGAACAGGATGCTATGGCACCCGAATCCCCAGTCCCTGCATCTGACGGCCTGGTTGTTGAAGGCTTAGACCTCCAGGATTTCAACTTGTCCCAACAGGTAAAAGAGATCCTTCAGGCTTCTAGGAAACTTTCCACAAGAAGATCTTATGCCTTCAAGTGGAAACGTTTTACTATATGGTGTTCCAAGAAGGGATTAAACCCCCTGGTCACACCCTTAGAATCAATACTAGAGTATCTCCTTCACTTATCGAATTCTGGGTTAAAGACCAATTCGGTAAGAGTCCATCTTAGTGCAATTACAGCTTCTCATAAGCCTCTAAATGGACAACCAATTTCCTCTCATCCTCTCCTATCAAGATTTATGAGAGGCCTTTTATTAACCAAACCTCCCATCAAGCCACCACTGGTAGCATGGGATCTAAATCTAGTTCTCGAGCAGCTCATGAAGCCGCCTTTTGAACCTTTAGCCACTACAGCCCTTAGGTTTTTGACTTGGAAGGTCATCTTCCTGATTGCATTCACCTCTGCCCGTCCCATTAGTGAATTGCAAGCTTTAGTGGCTGATCCTCCTTATACTAGATTTTATCATAAGGTTGTTCTTCGAACTCACCCACACTTTATGCCAAAGGTGGTTTCGCCTTTTCATTTAAACCAATCAATTTATCTTCCTGTATTTTTTCCGATGCCTCTAATGCAGAAAGAAACCTTCATACTTTGGATTGTAAGAGGGCCTTAGCCTTTTACATTCAAAGAACACAGCAACATAGAAAGTCATCGCAACGTTTTGTAGCTTTTGACCCTAGTCATTTGGGACTTCCATTCTCCACCTGGGCTTCGGTACACACCTTCACAGCCCACTACTGCCTAGATAAAGCCTCCCGTCGGGATGCCTTCTTTGGCCAAGCTGTTCTTCAAAATCTCTTTCAAACCTAAACCAACTCCTACCCACCAACCCTGGTGGGATGCCAGAGATCCATGGGAGGAAGGATTCTCACCTTCTAGGGTGGCACCTTCCTGGGGCTATCTCCCTGGCACATTCAGCTAGGGAGTCCCCATATGTGAGGACTACATTCCTGCTTGTTCCTGGAGATAGCGTAGTTACTCACCTGTAACAGGTGATCTCCGGGAACATCAGGAATTTAGTCCTTACAACCCACCCACCTCCCCTAGGAGTTGTCTCTCTCTCTATCTTTGTCTCTTTCCTCTCTCCCTCTATCCTTTCACTCAGCTACAAACTTAACTGAAGAGGGACAGTTGGAAAGGCAGGAAGGCAGCGCATGTGCTGAGGGATGCTCCCAAAAGTGTTCCTATTGGACGCTGGGGAGCGTTCCCGTGCGGGCTCCGTCGGTACCGACATTACCCATATGTGAGAACTAAATTCCTGCTGTTCCCAGAGATCACCTGTTACAGGTGAGTAACTATGCTGAGTTGCAGTGGTCGTTGCAGAGGAACAATTTGACGAGGGAAATGTCACTGGAGCAGCCTGATTGGATCGTAGTGACCATGGATGCCAGTCTGAATGGCTGGGGAGTACATTGTTGCTCGCAGGTGGCTCAAGGGAGGAGAGCACCTAGTCCCTCAATAAGCTCAAAATTCAGGCTGTCTGGATGGTGCTGCAGCACTTTCCGGATCTCCTGGAGGGTTTTGCAATCAGAGTATTTTGAACAATGCCTCAGTGGTGGCATATATCAACAGATGGCAGCACAGGGAGTGCAACGTTGGTAACGGGAGTGGAACCTCTTCTGTGTTGGACTGATCTGCCCCTAAGTGCCCTCTGGGCGGCACAGGTGTCTGGAAAGGGCAGTGTCCAGGCCAGCTATCTGTCACCATTGGATAGATGCAGCAGAGTGGGCTCTGGCAGAGTCTGTGTTTGAGTGCATCATGTGGTACTGGGTTCGGCCAATCATGGATCTCATGGCAACCGCAGACAATGCAAAGTAGGCCGCTTCTACAGCAGAAGACAGGAGCGAATGTTGGAATGCTTGGATGCCTTGGCTCAGTGCTGGCTGGCGAAGGGGCTTCTTTATGATGTTTCCTCCCTATGCACTGATTGGTCGGATGCGGCATCGCATTGCGGGACATCATAGGTGCATGATCCTAGTTTGGGCTCGATTGGCCTCGGTGTCCGTGACATGCAGATCTGGTCCATCTGGTGATGGACCGGCTGTGGCAGCTGCCATAAACGCATGACTTGCTCTCACAGGGGCCAATATGAATGCCACAGGTGGATCGATTCTCACTTACAGCCTGGCTATTGAGCTTTGAACATATCATGCGAAGAGAGGTCATTAGTGAAAGACATTATGCTTAGTAAGGTTGAAAGTCAACGCAAAAGAGGAAAGCCAGCAATGCGATGAATGCTACAATAACAGCAGCTATAGATGTCACTCTTATTAAAAATTAGTTGCTTGACTGAAAGGCGAATGTCGTTTTATCAACTATCCAGATGGAGGAACAAAAATAACCTCCACCCTTGTTATTGAGGGTCTGTTGGTGCATTTAGCTGTCTCAGTACATCAAAAAGGGTTGGGATGTCCATCCCCGATATTTGTGCCTTCCCCTGCTGGCGTCTTACCTCCCCGTCGGTTGTGTGGGGAAGTTAGACGGGTAGGGAAGGGGTAGCTCAGGGTGGCGTCTGGATGGTCACCGGTCCTGGCCTTTTGGAGCCTTCTGCCCACATGTTTTGACCCCCAACCGCCAGGTCCATTATTTTAGCCATTATGGCAATCTGGTTTCTAGGGTTTGTCGAACCTTGTAAAGTTCAGGTGGGTGGGTGGGTGCATGCAGAGTGAAAAGTGATAAGTTGTCAGGGGTGCCAGGATGCAGAACTTTATATGTCAAAGTTAGGGTTTGAAGGAAATCCTAAAAATGGTGTTTGTATGAAAATTGGAGTAATGCGGTTGTATTGCTTGGCCTCTGACAGAATTCTAATTGCAGTACTTTTGAATAGGTGCAGCTGTTTTATTTTCTAGGCTGGTAAACCAGAGTAAATGGAGTTACAATGATCATTATGTGTAATAATAAGGTTTAGGATGACAGTGGTTAGTGCATGTATGTCCCCCTCTCGGGACAGGAAAATACCTACTGTAACGCGCCTTGAACGCCTAGAAAGGCATGTGCTAAATTCAATTCCCTTTCCACCTGCCATGCAAGTGGAGGTGCAGATGAGGGGAAGGTTGCTTCCCGCACCCCCTGGCATTCAAACCCTATTTTTTGAGTCTTGGAATACATCCTCCTTCACCTGATTCACTCCTAGTTCCCAGCACTGCTCTTTTAACTTCCCATGCATTCACAAGCTTCTACCCTATCCTTTTTTATTTACTTGCTTTCAAAGCTGCTCCAAACCATGCTGATGAGCAGCCA
Source organism: Ichthyophis bannanicus (assembly GCA_033557465.1). Taxonomy (NCBI): domain Eukaryota; kingdom Metazoa; phylum Chordata; class Amphibia; order Gymnophiona; family Ichthyophiidae; genus Ichthyophis; species Ichthyophis bannanicus. Next base: position 1,509,680,137 of record CM066032.1, on the reverse strand, counting down.
AGCAACACAGAATACCATCTTGTCGGACCAGATCGGCACCGGGGAGTTTGGTTGGAATGAGTGCACCTCCATGATCAACACCACAAGATTCAACCAAGACTCTGGACTGACCTGTAAACTCACAAACGCGCTCCAAGGCGTACCCACGCCTGAGGATCCTTAAGCATGGCCCACTGGCACGGAAGCTGGGTGTCACTACTCCACACAACCAACTAAAATGTATGTATTGTATTACCTCCATACCTGTAATTGAAACATTTTGCCTAAACACTGTTCCTGATCGTGCTAGCCAGTCTAGTCCCGGACCTCTGGGTTCCCTATCTCATCCAGCAGCTTGGAGACTGAGAAACTCCTCCTTTTTATGATGTCACCAGTATATCTTCCTTGAATCCGCCTCCAATCCTCAGTTACCTCAGTCTCCAAGCAGCTGGATGACATAAAGCCCGGAGGTCCGGGCTCACTAGAGAAACAATTAAGTTTGTGTTAGATAGGGATTAGGCTTATAGATAAATTTTGGAGCATGTTTGAGAAGACAGCTTAACTTGGGGGTGTTGTGCCTTTAAGTTGGCTGCAGGCTTCTTCCTCACCCCCCCCCCCTCCTCTCACAAGCACCCTTGCCTCTGACTGCAACAGTGGCTGAAGCCTAAGGGGGACCCGGATCGGCAGGCACTTCTTGCGGTGCTAACCCGGTATTTTTTTAAGGGGGTGAGAGCCGGAGGAGAGCCGAGCCAGCGCCACACAGAGGTCTGCCTGTTCGAGCGCTGGCTGGCTCGGCCCGTTCCGTTTCATTCTGAGCGGGACAGAGTGATCCGGTAGCGAGGCTGTTTGCTTGTGGAAGATCTCCGGAGCCGCTGACAAGCTACTCTGGGAACACAGGGCAGAGTGCTTGTTTCGGCGTGAGTTGAGGTAAGGCGCCGTCATTATACAGCGGGGGTGTGTGCAGTACGTTTTGGCGCGAAAGCGCCGGCGGCGGGCCTAGCCACGTGGCGTGACCATGGCTTGGGCAGTCGGTTTAGCTTGCCAACGATAGCCAGAACTTCCTTATGTGTTTTTTCTGCACAGCGCTTTGACCACTGGAGCTTTCCTGCGCATCTGTTCGGTTATATACAAAAAAAAAAAAAAAAACCGCTAGTAGTGCTTCGGAGGTTAGTAGGCCAGTTTCTCCGGCGCAAGTCACCCTCAGCGTGGCATTATCTTCAGGTGTTAGGCACGATGGCAGCCTCCATAGAGACAGTGCAGTGGGCAAAGGCCCACATGAGGCCGTTGCAGAGGGCGTTGCTACACCGCTGGTCGCACCAGCGGGACCCCTTATCCCGGCGGTTGCGCTGCCCAGCAGGAGTCCATCAGTCTCTTCAGTGGTGGTTGCGTCCCAAGTCCTTGGAGAGCGGGAAGACCCTGGACGCTTCGGACTGGGTGTCGCTGATGACCGACGCCAGTCTGCTCGGCTGGGGAGCGCATTGCCAGGGCAGCTTCGCCCAGGGGACCTGGGGTGCGCAGGAGCGGACATGGTCCATCAACCGGTTGGAGTTGAGAGCAGTATCCCTGGCGTTGCAGAGCTTTCAAAGCTTAGTGGCCGGCAGGGTGGTTCGCGTATTCTCCGACAATGCAACAGCGGTAGCGTATGTCAACCGGCAGGGAGGAACCTGCAGCGCGGCACTGGAGTCAGAAGCCGAGGCCCTGTGCGCTTGGACGGAAGTGAATCTTCTGGATCTGTCGGCAGCCCATATAGCGGGCGTGGACAATGTGCAAGCCGATTTTCAGTGGACCCAGGAGAATGGGTCCTCCATCCAGAGGTCTTCGAGATGGTGGTGCGCTGGTGGGGTGTACCCGTCATGGAACTCATGGCGACCTTCGCCTCGGCAAAGGCCAGCCAGTTTTACAGCAGGAGAAGAGAAAGGATGTCGGAAGGATTGGACGCACTCGTTCAGGAGTGGCCGGTGGGGCAGCTACTGTATGTGTTTCCCCCGTGGGTCCTGATAGGAAGAGTCCTGCAGCGCGTAGAAAGTTTCAACAGGCAGGTAATTCTGATAGCCCCCGACTGGCCCCGCATGCCCTGGTACGGAGACCTGGTGCGATTGTTGGTGGCAAGGCCCTGGCGGCTTCCGTCTCGCCCGGATCTGCTGTCGCAAGGGCCTCTCTTCATGCCTCATGTGGATCAGTTCTCGCTTACGGCTTGGCTCTTGAAAGGGCGAGGTTGAAATCGAGGGGCTATTCGGCGGCAGTGGTGTCTACTCTGTTGAGGGCCCGGAAGCGCTCCACTTCGCTGGCCTACGTTCGCGTTTGGCTGGTCTTTGAGGCATGGTGCACGGACAAGGGCTGTGAGGCGTTAAAGGCCACCATTCCTCAGGTTTTGGACTTTCCTACAGGACGGTTTTGATAAAGGGCTGGCTGCGGCGTCACTCCGCGTGCAGGTGGCGGCGCTGTCCTGTTACAGAGGTAAGGTAGGTGGGCTAGCGTTGGGGAGTCAGTGTGACGTTAAGCACTTTCTCCGGGCGGTATCGCTAGCGCGGCCTCCTGCTAATCCGATCTTCCCCACGTGGAATCTGCCGTTCGTGTTAGACGCGTTGGAGCGCGGACCCTTCGAACCATTGTCTCGTGCTTCGCTCAAAGATCTCACTCTCAAGGTGGTGTTTTTGGTGACCATCTGTTCGGCAAGAAGAGTTTCCGAATTGCAAGCGCTCTCCTGCAGAGAGCCCTATCTGACGTTCTTTGAGTCAAAGGTGGTTCTAAGGACAGTTCCGGGGTTTCTGCCTAAGGTGGTTTCGCCGTTTCACGTGAATCAGGAAATTTCCCTGCCTGTGTTTGTTCAGGAAGCTGGGGCGTCAGTCTCTCGGCAGTTGCATCTATTAGATGTCCGTAGGGCGCTGAAGAAATATCTGCGCCGGACGGTCAGTTTCCGCAAGTCGGACAGACTCTTTGTCCTTTTCACGGGTCCGTGAAAGGGTGAATCGGCATCCAAAGGGTCCATTGCTAGGTGGATCAAAGAGGCCATTGCGTCAGCTTACATTTTGAAGGGGAAGGCTGTGCCGGAGGGGCTCCGGGCCCATTCTATGAGAGCGCAGGCTTCCTCCTGGGCGGAGGCGCGTTTGGTTCCGTCGGCGGAGATTTGCAAGGCAGCGACTTGGTCCTCCTTGAATTCTTTTGTGAGGCATTATCGCCTGGAGGTACAGAGGGTGGAAGAAACCTGTTTTGGGTCAGCAGTTCTGCAGGCTGGTCTTCCAAGTCCCTCCCATGCTTAAAGAGCTTTTCACTGCTCTGGTACAGACCCAGAGGTCCGGGACTAGGCTGGCTAGCACGATCAGGAAGGTGAAATTAGACTTACCTGCTAATTGTTGTTCCTGGAGTGTAGACAGTCTAGTCCCGTGTCCCACCCAGGGCTCATTTTTTCGCTATTGCGTGGTCTGCGAGCCGGAGCACATTTACAGGTAGGAGGACGTTCTTGCTTTCTGATGATTTGTCTTACTTCAGGGGATCAGAGTATCCGACGGAAGCGAAAAAAAAAAAAAAAAAAAAGAAACCAAATATTGAGATAAATAAATAAATCAATAAGCGGAGAGTGAGGGCACAAGGGGGTCTTCTCCCTCATTTTCGCTAAGTTTCACTTTGTTCAGGGGTTGCTCCTTCATGGGAGGCGGAGGGAGTAGCCTGCTTAGCTTAAAGCCACGTTAGCTTCGTTTTCGGTTCCAGTGGGGGTTTCCCAGGCTGGGTGTTTTGACAGTAAAGAGTTTTTTTCTTAATTTGATGAAAGGCTTACTTGTATCTCTGGTGAGTCTGCTTTGTCAATAGGTAACTGAGGATTGGAGGCAGATTCAAGGAAGATATACTGGTGACATCATAAAAAGGAGGAGTTTCTCAGTCTCCAAGCTGCTGGATGAGATAGGGAACCCAGAGGTCCGGGACTAGACTGTCTACACTCCAGGAACAACAATTAGCAGGTAAGTCTAATTTCACCTTAGCTAGTATCAGCTGTATCTATCGTTTAAATCGCAACGTTTCAGTATTAATAAGCACTACTCACTGCAGCCAAAAAGTATCTACCGTTTACAATCCCAACACTAATCCACCCCATCTACATAGACCTGATGTTCCAGACCATTCAGCATACGACCATAACTGTCAAACCCCAATCACACTGCAGCTGACCACTCTTTGCAGACAACTTGTCATACCTTTACGTACCTGGACCAATTTCCCCCCAGAAAAACTACTTGCAAAAAAACAAATGAACACAAACCAAATCAACATTGCCATCATGGAAGCAAAACTCCCAATAGTACATACATTATGAATTATACTACTCACAACATTAACCAAGGCACTCATAGACCCACTAAACTCCCCCCGCTACCAACACATCCCCATTATCTACCACCGTCCATACACTAATGAAATCTACATTACACCATACCATAAAAGCATCAGAAATAATTATCAGCAAAAGCACAAATCCCACCAGAGAATAATATACATAAACCACAATGATAGCATCTTAACCCCCTCACAAGCAGGACACACCAGTCCCCTAAAATGCATCTTGGTGAACATGCATTCTATAAGAAGTAAAATACCATTTATAAATGATATACTAACAGACGGAGCACCAGACATCCTCTGTATCACAGAGACATCTTTATCTTTATTCAAAAACGTAATATACTGCTCTAACCAAGGGCATAGAGCGGTTCACAAAATTAGTAAAAACAGGGTGCTACTGCTAGGGGAAAAGGAAAGAGAACACTAAATATGGATAGGAAAGAGAGAGCCAAGTAAAGAGGGGGGTAGCCATAACAGTGGGGAGATGGGGACTGGATATCAGCGAGGTGGGGGAGGCGGAAGGTCAAAGGCTGAACTAAGAGATGGGTTTTTAATCTGGCTTTGAAGGCAGGGAATGAGGATTCCAAACAGAGAGCTGACTGGAGAGAATTCCATAGACGGGGTCCAAGAAAGAAGAAAGCAGAAGAGCGAGTAGATTCCAGGTAAGCTAGAACTTAAGATATGTCATACTGGGTCAGACCAAGGTCCATCAAGCCCATTATCCTGTTTCCAACAGTAGCCATTCTAGGTCATATGTACCTAGCAGTTTCCTCAAAAGACACAGGTTCCACAATGCTTGTATTGGGTCAAGCACTGATAATCTGGGTCCCTTCTTAATAATGGTTTATGGACCTTTCCTCCAGTTACTTGTCCAAACCTTTTTTTAAACTCAGCTACACTAACAGCATTTACTACATCCTCCGGTAACAAATTCCAGAGTTTGATTACAGGTTGAGTGAAAAAATATTTTCTCATTTGTCTTAAATAGTTTACCCTGTAGGTTCATTGCATGTCCCTTAGTCTTTCTATATTCTGATAATGTAAACAATCGATCTACGTTTACCTGTTCCACGCCATTCATTAATTTATAAACCTCTTATCATATCTCCCCTCAGCCGTGTCTTTTCCAGGTTGAAGAGCCCTAACCTTTTCAGCCTCTCTTCATAGGCGTAGCCTTCCATCCCCTTTACCATTTTGGTGGCTTTTCTCTGTACCTTTTCTAATAACGCTATATCCTTTTTAAGATACGGCGACCAGAATTGCATGCAATATTCAAGGTGCGTTCGCATCATGGAACGATACAGAGGCATTATAATATCCTTTGTTTTATTTTCCATTCCTTTCCTTATGATACCTAGCATTCTATTTGCTCTCTTGGCTGCTGCTGCACACTGAGTGGAAGGTTTTAACATGTTATCCACGATGACGCCTAAATCTCTTTCCTGGGTGGTGGTTCCCAAAGTGGAACCTTGCATCGTGTAACCATAGTTTGGGTTGTTCTTTCCTAGGTGCATAACTTTGCACTTGTCCACATTAAATTTCATCTGCCATTTGGATGCCCAGTCTTCCAATTTATCAAGATCCTCTTGCAATTTTCCACAATCCTCTTGGGTTTTAAAAGCTTTAAATAGTTTTGTGTCATCTGCAAATTTGATAACCTCACTCGTTATTCCCTTTTCCAGGTCATTTATGAATATGTCAAAAAGCAGTGGACCCAGCACAGATCCCTGGGGTACTCTACTGTTCACCTTTTTCCATTGGGAAAATTGGCCATTTAGCCCTACCCTCTGCTTTTTATCTTTTAACTAGTTCCTGATCCACAATAGTACACTGCCTCCTATCCCATGACTTTTTTTTTAGTTTTGCCAAAAGTCTCTGATGAGGGACCTTGTCAAAAGCTTTCTGAAAGTCCAGATACATTATATCAACCGACTCACCTTTGTCTACCTGTTTATTCACACCTTCAAAAAAACATAACAGATTAGTAAGACAAGATCTTCCTTGGCTAAAGCCATGTTGGCTGTCTCCCATTAGGCCATGATTATCTACATGCGGAGTAATTTTGTTCTTTATGATAGTTTCTACCGTTTTTCTCAGTACTGACATCAGGGTCTGCCAGGGGAAGGAGGGGACAGGAAAGGAGCTGACACCTGGGATGTACTGAAGGGGGACTGGAAGGGAGCTGACACTTGGGGATGGGAGTGGTAGGTGGCTAGGTAATGGGGAATAGGCTGAAAGGGAGCTGAATGCGAATGGCACTGGAAGAGGGATAGACAGATGGTAGGGCAACTGGAAGGGAGCTGACTGAGGGTGGTGTCACAGAGTGGACGTGAGCTGATACCTGGGATGGTATTTGGACTAGAAGGAGCTGGTCAGTAGGGAAGGAGGGGGACTGGAAGGGAATGGACACCAGTGGCAGTCATGGGAATGCAAGGCGGTTGACATTGGAAGGTACTGGGAGGGGAGGACTGGAAAGGGAGCTGATACTGGGGAGGGTAACTGGAAATGGGCTGATGGAAGTGAAGAAAACAGAAGAAGAGATGGCAGATGGACCATAGACCACAGTAAGAGAGCTAAGAGAAGACAGGAAAGCAGAAGCCTCAGATTGGGTCCAGCATGATTAGAGAATAAAATGGTCAGACAGCAAAGGTAGAAAAAATGATTTTATTCTCCAGGACCAAGCAGGAAGTCAGTCCTCACATATGGGTGATGTTGGCGCTGACGGAGCCCTCGCGGAGCAATTTCCCCAGCTTTCAAAGAAAGCCTTTGGGAATTGCAGCGTGCATGCGCGGTCCCCTTCCCACCCAAGGGTGCCATCTTGCTCAGTCTTCTTTTTTCCACGGAGCCCTACAGACGTTGTTTGTGATCGCCGCTGAAAAAGTTGATTTTCTTTAATATTCTTTTCTCGGTTCGACGCCGGATCCTTTTCCCGCCTGGGCCCGATACGCCGGTATCGAGCCCGTTCTTTATTTTTTCGGTTTTTGTCCTTCGTGACTAGCATTCGCGCCATTTTTTCTTTTTTCACTGGCAGCCCTGTCTTTTGACCTCGCAGGGGCCCTTTTTCCCCCGATGGCTATCAGCGGGTTTAAAAAGTGTGATCGCTGTAAGAAGCTTATGTCTCCTACCGACACACACGACTGCTGCCTCCGCTGCCTCGGACCCGATGATCTGTGGTCCGTGTGGCAAAATGTCCTCAAAAGCATTGAGGAGTCGGCAGCATCAAAAAAAGAATCTTCTCTGACTTCGCGTCCGGCCGGGCCCGGACCTTGTCAGAGGCTTCGACATCCCGGGACTCTGGTCCTGAGCATCGTTGGAGTTCCTCTGAGCGGGGGTCTCCTGCCCGGGAACATCATAGGAAGAAAAAACTCGTGAGGGCGGCGTCGGTGGACGCTCCTGGTTCCTCGAGGGCCAGGTCGCATAGCCCCGATAGCCGTCCCGGGTCCTCGGAGTCGGAGAGGCCTTCAAAACATCCTTGTCTCGAGATGGAGTCTCCTGGACACGTGAGTACTGTAGTCCTCGTGGACTCGCCTCCAAAGGAGCCGACGTTGGGCCCGACGCCATCGGGGCCCGAGTCGGGGGCTGCTGGGTCTCCTGAGCTCGGACTCAGGTTGACGGCCTTGGAGAGCGGTTTCGCTGCCTTCATGGACCAGCAGCGGGCATTGATCGCTGGCCTTGCCGGTGCATCTGCCCCGACCACCGGGACGTCGACGTCCAAGTCGACCCCGGAGACCAAGCCGATCCTCGAGTCCATGCGAGCTCGAGTCGATCCTCGGTCACGGTCTCCCTCGGCCTCTTGTTCGGGACTGAGGTCGTCGGGGCGGAGGGCATCGGTGCCCGCCCGACCGGAGCCGCTCGATTCCTCCTCCGAGGAGTCGGACTGGGAGATGGAGGACAAAGAGTCACCCGGTACTTTTTGGACTTGGTGCGTCCCATTGGACTCACCCGAGTCCGAACCTCAGAGACGGTCCCCCCCGGAGGACACCCAGTTCTCGGGCTTCGTGCGGGATATGGCCAAGGCCTTGGCCTTCCCCACAGATCCCGAGGAGGAGCCTCGAGCTGAAGAGCTCGATGCCCTCCAGTATGATTCTCCCCCGAAGGAGGCCTTTACTGTACCGGTTCCTCCGATGCTGGAGCGACTTCTCTTCCGCAAGTGGGAGAGCCCGGCGTCAGCGCCGGTGTTAAGCAAGCGGGTCGATTCCATTTATCGAGTCCGCAAGAGCCCCGGGTTCCAAAAGGCACAACTACCGCACCATTCCATGGTGGTGGAATCGGCCATGCATCGACTCAAGAGTCAGAAGATGCACTGCTCGGTGCCTCCCAGTCGGAAGGCCCGGAACCTGGATGCCCTCGGTAGGAAGTGCTTCCAGGGCTCTATGCTTGCTTGTCGAGTCCAGACCTACCAGTTCTACATGGGCATGTATCTCCGGGACCTGGCAAAGGAGATTGCCGGGTTCTCTGCTGGTCTCTCCGAGGAACCTTTGCAGAGGTTCCAGGCCTTGTCCACTGGTATTCGAGAGTGCTCGAAGTTTATTTCTCGAGCAGCCTACGATGGCTTCGAAGCATCGGCTCGAGTAGCTGGAGCTGGCATCGGTGCCCGCCGACAGGCTTGGCTTCAGTCATCCGACCGCGAGCCATGGGTACAGGACAAGTTCGTCGATGTCCCCTGCAGAGGTGAAAACCTCTTTGGCAAGCCCATGGCTGAAAAGGCTGCACAGATCGAGACCGAGACTCTGACCAGGACTCGGCTGTCCAGAAAAACCTCTGCCCCTTCTCAGAAGAAGGGCTCGGGAAAAAAGACCTTTTACCTGAGGAAGGCGGCTGCCTATAAACACTACCCTCATTTTCAGGCCTCAGCAGCTCCCCAACAGGGTCAGCAGGCCAAGGGACGGGGTAATGGGTCCCGTAGGCAGCAGGCCCCCAAGCCCACAACACCGGCCCCTGCTCAGCAGGGTGGGGGTTTTTGACTCCGTCAGCATAGCCTCTTCCCCTCTGCTGGTTCCTCTCAGCACAGGAGGCCGGCTGGTCCACTTTGCCCACAGGTGGTCAGCCATCACATCTGATACCTGGGTGCTTCATATAGTTCAAAAAGGCTATCTTCTACACTTTCACCAGGTACCTCCCTCCTACTTTCCAGGGGAGCCTCCAAGACTCCCTCTGCACAGGGACTTACTCCTTCAGGAGTTAGCAAGTCTTCTTCAGGAACAGGCTGTGGAACTGGTGCCCCACCACCTGAGAGGTCACGCCTTTTATTCCAGGTACTTTCTGGTACCAAAAAGAACAGGAGGCCTCAGACCCATCCTGGACTTGCGAAACCTCAACAAGTTCCTGGAAAGGGAAAAGTTCAAGATGTTTACCCTTGGAATCCTGCTGCCCTACCTCCAGCAGGGAGACTGGCTATGCTCCTTAGATCTAAAGGATGCGTATACTCACATCCTTATTCATCCAGACCACAGACAATATCTCAGGTTTGTTGTGGGTGGAAATCATTACCAGTACAGAGTACTGCCCTTTGGCCTATCCTCCGCCCCCAGGGTGTTCACCAAATGCCTAGCAGTGGTGGCGGCCTATCTAAGACTTCAAGGCCTTTTTGTGTTTCCCTACCTGGACGACTGGCTCATCAGAGCCCAGTCTTCCCAGGAAGCCACTCAGGCCACTCATCGCACTGTGACTCTACTCCAGCACTTGGGATTTGTCAAACTTCGCAAAGTCCACTTTGCTCCCCTCTCAAAATCTCGAATTCATAGGCGCCAGGTTGGACACTCTTCAGGCGCGGGCCTTCCTACCTCTGGACAGGGCCCACAGGCTCATGGATCTCGCCAGCCACTTTCACAGTAATTCCCTGGTCTCTGCCAGGCAATTTCTGAGACTGCTCGGCCATATGGCTTCCACGGTCCATGTAACCCCCAATGCCCGCCTAAACATGCGACCTGCTCAGTGGTGCCTTCGCACTCAATGGCATCAGGCCACAGGAAGCCTGGCGGACTCAGTACAGATATCCGACCTGCTGGTCTCTTCTTTGCGATGGTGGCTTCATCTGCCAAACCTAGTGCTGGGAGTGGATTTTCAATCTCCTCCGCCTTCTCAGGTACTGACATCTGATGCTTCTCTCCTAGGTTGGGGAGCACATTGCCAAGGGACATGTACTCAAGGCCTCTGGACTCCTTGGGAGTCTGCTCAGCAGATCAACTTCCTGGAGCTCAGAGCCATCCGCCTAGCTCTGAGAGCCTTCTCCCACCTCACTTCTCACCAGTTGCAATGTTCTACGTGAACAAACAAGGAGGCACAGGCTCCTTCCTTCTCTGTCAGGAGGCACAAAAACTGTGCTCTTGGGCCGTCGGCCACGGCATCCTCCTCAAAGCTGTCTATCTCCCAGGTCAGGAAAATTACCTGGCAGACAAGCTGAGCAGGATCCTCCAACCACACGAGTGGAGATTGGATCCGTTGGTGGTTCAACAGATCTTTCTCAAGTGGGGCCTCCCCACCATGGATCTGTTTGCCAGTCCTCTGAACCGGCAACTTCCCAGATTCTGCTCTCGACAACCGCATCCTCTCAGAGTAGCGGCGGATGCTTTTCTGATTCCATGGTCCATGGGCCTCTTGTATGCCTTTCCTCCCATGCCACTAGTGTCTCGGACGCTCTTCAAGGTTCTCAGGGACGGAGCCTCGATGATCCTGGTGGCTCCCCGGTGGCCGAGACAACCCTGGTTCCCGCTTCTGCTGTAGCTGGCGGTGGACACTCCTCTTCCTCTGGGATTTCAACCTGATCTCCTGTCACAGGATCAGGGTACTCTCCTACACCCCAACCTCCCGGTCCCTTCATCTGATGGTCTGGCTGCTGAAAGGGTAGTTCTTGCTCCCCTCCTGCTGCCTCGGGAGGTGGAAGAGGTCGTCTTGGCCTCCAGGCAGCCATCCACCCGGAAGTCCTACGCTCTTAAGTGGCGTCGCTTCTCCGTGTGGTGTGCTCAGCAGTGTGAGGATCCTTTCTCCTTGGTGGCAGTGGTCTTGCAATATTTGCTTTACCTCTCCAACCTTGGCCTTAAGTCCAATTCTTTCAGGGTCCACCTCAGTGCTCTTTCTGCGCATCACGCACCGGTGGATGGCAGGCCTCTTTCCAACCATCCTTTGGTAACTCGTTTTCTCCGAGGCCTCCTTCTCCTTAAGCCTCCTTTGCGCCCACCAGCCCCAGAGTGGGATCTGAATGTGGTCTTACAGCGGATTACCTGTCCGCCCTTTGAACCTATGGCTACCTGCCCTCTTCGTTTTCTCTCCTGGAAAACATTGTTTTTGGTAGCCCTTACCTCTGCTAGGCGCGTTAGTGAACTGCAGGCCCTAGTGTCTGATCCTCCTTACACTAGGTTCTACAGAAATCGGGTAGTCTTACGGACTCACCCTAAGTTTCTTCCAAAAGTGGTTTCTCCTTTTCATCTCAACCAGGAGGTGGTTCTTCCGACCTTCTTTCCCAGGCCGCACGCCAGCCGGGCTGAAATGGTCCTGCATACCCTGGACTGTAGGAGGGCCTTGTCCTTCTACCTTGACCGTACGCGAGAGCATCAGAGGGCTGTTCAGCTCTTCGTTTCTTTTGACCCCAATAAGTTGGGGCTCCCTTTCTCCAAGCGTACTTTGTCCATATGGGTTGCTGACTGTATCGCTTGGGCTTATGGGGCGGCCGGCCTCTCGTTGGAAGGTCGAGTCACGGCTCATCGTGTCAGGGCGAAGGCTGCGTCAGTGGCTCATCTCCGCTCTGTTCCTTTGGCAGACATCTGCCGGGCCGCTACTTGGTCTTCAAGCCAGACTTTTGCAGCCCATTACTGCCTGGAGAGGAAGTCCCGCAGGGACAGTGCTTTCGGACAGGCAGTCCTCCATAATCTCTTTGAGGTTTAGGCAACTCCTACCCTCCGGCCCTGGTGTTGGGCTACCGGTCGGGGGCGTTTTCAGAGAAGATTCCTTCCTTCTGTGCTACTGAGCTAGAGGGAGCTCACTTTTCCGCTTGAGGTCTCCGGTAGCCTTAAGCTAGGGAGTCCCATATGTGAGGACTGACTTCCTGCTTGGTCCTGGAGAAAGAGTAGTTACTCACCTGTAACAGGTGTTCTCCAGGAGCAGCAGGAATCAGTCCTCACAACCCTCCCTCCTCCCCTTGGAGTTGCAGTCCTATCATTTCGTTTTTGCTAATTTTTTTTTGCTGTCTTTTAGCTATGTCATCAGACTGAGCAAGATGGCACCCTTGGGCGGGAAGGGGACCGCGCATGCGCGCTGCAATTCCCAAAGGCTTTCTTTGAAAGCTGGGGAAATTGCTCCGCGAGGGCTCCGTCGGCGCCGACGTCACCCATATGTGAGGACTGATTCCTGCTGCTCCTGAAGAACACCTGTTACAGGTGAGTAACTACTCTTTTCATTTTAGTGCTTGGTCTTTGTGCTATTTTTATATTTTACACAGTATTGGAGAACTGTATCTCTTATTTATCTGATGTTGCATTGCATGTGGACTCTGGCTTCTTGGGATTTCAGTTTAAATTTTGTCTACATATTTTTATTTTTACTTTAGATTGTGGTTGCTTATTCTGTACTTGGTGAGGGTCGATGTTGTGAGTGTGTGACTGAGGTCAGGTGTTCTGTTAACATGGAATTTGTACATAAAGATCTATACTGTACTGTAGTAATTTGACTTGTTCAGCTTTTCAAATAGGTGTATGGATGTTCCAGGGCCCACTATAGTATTTACAAGGACATGGGGTTTTTTTGGATGGGCTCCTTATGTGAGTTTGGAAGTTGGTGCTGATATGATATGATATGATATGGTATGCTATGGTAGATTTGCTCTATAGGTACTCGGTAACTTTGTTGTACGGTTTTGTATTCACAATATGCCTGGTACTGGAGAATGTTAGTGAGATGATTAGAATCAGATTTGTTTTTCTTTTTTAAAGATTTTTATTTATTTAGACAGTTTTGTATACCGCCTTATCCTTCAATCAAAGCGGTCACAACACAATTGGGGGATACATTTAACATGCGGGGATATGAGACACATACACTAATACTTACAGGGAACATGGGCAGTGGAGGGTTAAGTGGCTTGCCCAAGACCACAAGGAGCATCTGTGGGACTAGAAACCCCAGTCCTTCCGGCCCAAGGTTGCTGTCCTCTAGTGGGATTTGAACCCCCGACCTTCCGGCCTGAAGTACCTTGCCCCAACCACTAGGCTACTCCTCCCTCTAGATATTGAGTTCTATGGGTAAATGTCCTGGTTCTGCTTTGCACCCGCTGTTGAGGAAGTTCTGTGGATGCAAAATATATGTTGAAAAAGAAAAAAGCAAGAATCATAACGCAGTTCATAACAAAATAAAAATGAGTTATAATTTAGTGTTAAACTGTGCTGTGGTTCTCGCTCTTTTAGTTCCTTGGTGTGCAAACATCTTGCATTTCCTCCATATAATCTAATCAGCTTTTTGGTTTGGTTCAGTCCCTGATTGGAGTTTTGAAAAAGCCCCGCCCCTTCTATGGGGGGGGGGGCGCCATCTCATCCTTTGCCTCAGGCAGCAGATTGCCTTGAGCTGCCCTTGGCTCCATCATTTGCATCCTTTGGACTCAATAGTTGCTTTCTCCCCCATTTTTGAGAAAATCTTTGCAGATTTACTACTGAGCGCTCAATCGTGACATCTTCCACCAGATTGCTTGAGGTGGATGAAGATAAGGAAGCATCTGACCTGTTTGCAGTCACCTTCTTGGGGTTTGTAGTTTTTTCTTTTTCACTGTCCTTCTTTGAACTTTTCAAAGCTCTATAGCTCAGATATGTCACTGGAGCAGTTGCAAATGCACTCGCTGTTTAGCATGGTTGCATCAAGTCACTGGAGCAAAGGGACATTCAAGCTTTTAATTGCCAGTAGAGAGGAAGGCCAGAGGGCTCTGATAAAGCACTCTTCCTCCCTCTCACCAAATCACGTGATCCCCACATTAATTTTAACTCAAAATGCATGGTAATTACAAAAAGATATCACACCTTAGTAAAAGGGCTCCTGTGTGCATTTATAAAATACTAAGGGTAAATCAGCAAAAATCATGGCTAGATTGAAGCAGCGGATATTTACATCTGCTCAGAGCAATTGTAAATTTTTTTTTTTCAAATATATTTTTATTCAATTTAAAACAAGGTAAAAAGACAATATTTATACAATTAAAGATAATACAGAAAAAAACAACCTAGTCCACATCAAGGGGGAGTAAAAGTGAATTAATTGAAGAAACCAAAACAAGAAAATATACAAATTACAAAGAAAAGGAGCACTGTCCAAAAACTTATAAAGCTCTAATTACTTTGCATTACAGAACACAAAAACATAATTACTGCTTCGAAGGAGCCTGATGAACAATAAAAGATTCTAAAGACGAAGTCTCAGAAAAAACATATTTAGTGCCCTCTAATACCACCACACATTTACAAGGAAATTTGAGGAAAAAAGATGCTCCAAGAGCTAAGACCCGGGACTTTAAGGTTAAAAAGGCCCTGCGCCTAAGCTGCGTTTGTCTAGAGACATCAGGAAAAATATTTATCTTAGCCCCATAAAAAACAGCGTTCTTATTAGCAAAAAATAATCGCATAACAGAATTCTTATCTGCCTCAGACACAAAGGATACAAGAAGTGTAGCGCGCAAGGAAATCATATCCTGAGAGGATTCTATAAATTCAGATAAATCCATAGAATCAACCGGAGGCTTTGAAACCGCACTCGGGGAACCCATAACAGGAGGAACCCCGGCCACAGGCAAATAAATAATAAAGCTTATAAGCGGCTTGGTGGTATTGTCATATCCCAAAACTTCAGTTAAATACTTATCAAATAATATCTGAGGGGATAACAACCTAGTACAGGGGAAATTCAAACAACGAATATTCATAGCCCTCAGTGAATTCTCCAGTAATTCCTGCTGCGTATGTAAAGTGATACTATTTTTCATAAAAGATAAGGAAGATTTCTGTAAGGAATCATACTGCTTTTCCAAATTCTGCAATTTAGCATCAAGAACAGCAATTTGAGAATCATGTTGAGCCATTTTTGCAACAGAACCTTTTGAAAAATCAGAAAATTGAGAGGCAACAGAGGCTAATGAGGTAATAGAGGACTCAATATGTGAAAGAACTGACAAAACATCAGCAAGAGAAAACACTTTGAGGATCAACCTCAGCAGAAGCAACTTCGGAGCGTATAGCAACACAGTCCCCCGGTAACTGGATAGCCTGTGGCAAAGGGACTACCAAAAGCGCACAGTCACACTCCAATGAAACAAAAGGGGATAAACCATCCCTATTTTGTGAAAGAACTTCCATTGGAGAGGAGGTCACTGGATCAATAGTGTCCAAATCTGTAAGCAGGGCAGAGCTTGATAAACCCCCGGAGGCACTATTTGGAGGGGAAACACACTTGGCAACAGACCTGGAAGCAGCCTCCTCCTCTTTCACCGATACAACATGCTTATCCATAGGACCGACAGTTTTTACCACTTTAGAAGGATTAACAGTACTCGCATTGAGGGAGCGCTTCCTATGCTTGCCCATGCCAAGGAAGCCACCGCCAGAGCGCCACGAGCACCAAAGGAGCGCATAAGGAGCAAGAAATGCCCCTTTAAACGCGCCCCTTCAAAGCGCGACCGCTACCGTGTGACCGCGGAGTGGCACTGATCTTATGCCCTGTAGATGGCATCGGGGCAGGCGCCGCGTGGATGCAGGCCCTACAGGTGCCTGTAGAGACCACACAGCAGAGCACAATCGGGCAGAAACTCCTTCCACTCCCGAATGAAACAGAAACCGCTCCTTCTCTTATGCCACGTAGATGGTGTCGGGGCAGGTGGCACGTGGATGCAGGCCCTACAGGTGCCTGTAGAGACCACACAGCAGCAGAGCACAATCAGGCAGAAACTCCTTCCACTCACTCCCCGAGCAATTGTAAATTTTAGCACAAAGTATGCACATATTTTATAAAATACATGAGTAAACCTACTATTAGTAATCTGTGAATTTTCATTAAAATCATCTGTAGTACCTGAAGATTGGAGAATGTCAATGTAATGGCAAATTTTAAAAAGGGTTCCAGGGGTGATCTGGAAAACTACAGACCAGTGAGCCTGAGGTCAGTACTGGGCAAAATGGTTGAAACCATTATAAAGAATAAAATTACTGAACATGTAGATAGTCATGGTTTAATGGGAGAAAGTCATCTTGGATTTAGTTAATGAAAGTCTTATCTGCTATATTTTTTTAAGGTATGAGTAAACAGGTAGCAAAGTGAGCTGGTTGATATAGTGTATCTGGATTTTCAGAAAACCTTTGACAAAGTCTCTCGTGAGACTTTTGGCAAAATTAAAAAGTCACGTGTATTATTGTTAATCGGGAACTATTTAAAAGATAGAAAACAGAGGTTAGGGCTAAATGGCCAATTTTCTCAATGGAGAAAGGTGAATAGTGTTGTGACCTGGAAATAGGAATAACAAATGAGGTGATCAAATTTGTCGATGTCACAAAATTAACTTATTAAAGCACAAGAGGATTGTAAAAAGATTGCGAGAGGACCTTGATAAACTGGAAGGCTGGACATCCAAATGGCAGATGAAATTTAATATTGGCAAGTGCAAAGTTATGCATCTAGGAAAGAACAACCCAAACTACGGTTACACGATGCAAGGTTCCACATTAGGAACCACCACCCAGGAAAACGTCATCGTGGATAATATATTGAAACTTTCTGTCCAGTGTGCAGCGATGGCCAAGAAAGGACAGAGGAATCATAAAGAAAGGAATGGAGAATAAAATTAAGGCTATTATAATGCCTCTGTATTTTTCCATGGTGCAACAGCACCTTGAATATTGTGTGCAATTTGGGTCACCATCTCTTAAAAAAGATATAACAGAATTAGAAAAGGTATAGAGAAAAGCCACCAAAATAGCAAAGGGGCTGAAAGGATATCCTTATGAGGAAAGGCTTAAATGATTAGGACTCTTCAACTTGGAAAAAAGACAGCTGAGGGGAGATATGATAGAGGTCTGTAAGTTAATGAATGGCGTGAAATGGGTAAATGTAGACGGGTGGTTTATGCCAACAAAAAGTAGAAAGACTAGGGTACATGCAATGAAGCTATAATGTAACCCATTTAAGAATAATAAGAAAATATTTTCACTCAGCACATAATCAAATTCTGGAATTCATTACCGGAGGATGTAGTAAAAGCTGTTAGTGTAGCTGGATTTAAAACAGGTTTGAACAAGTTACTGGAGGAAAGGTCCATAAACCATTATTAAAGAGAACCCGGGAAATCCACTGCTTTCCCCAGGACAAGCATTGTGGAATCTGTATATCTTTTTGGGAGCCTGCTAGGTACCGATACTTGTGATCTGGATTGGCCACTATTTAGAAACAGGATACTGGGTTTTGATACACCTTAGTCTGACTCAGTATGGCATTTCTTATTTTAAATCTCAGCTCTGCTTATATTCCACCCAACTTCTCTCCTGAACATAATTCTAAACTTCTGCACAAGTACATGCCTAATTGCAGCACGCATACTTTTACACTAGGTATTTTTAAGAGACCTTTTATGTGTATGCATAGGGTTGCCAACTGGCCGGTTTTCAGCCGGCCTGGCCGGTTTTTCCATGGCCAGGACGGCTGCCGGTGCAGATGTAAAACCGGCCCTTGAAAAGCCGTTTTTTTGCTCTGGCCGCAAGATCGGGAGTGGCCAGAGCAAAAAACCGGCTTTTCTTCCGACCCGAAGTCCAAAAAAAACCCCACCCAGGGCCGGCCCACACACCGGAGGGCTTCAGAGGGAGCAGGGTAAGCTCGCGCGAGGCCCCGGCTCCCTCTGTACAGCCGCCAGCGTGAAGAGCCTTTTCCTTCACGCTGGTGGCTGTATCTGTAAAGCCGCGATTGCTGGGAAAGGTTAAAGGCAATACCCTTTAACCTTTCCCAGCATTCGCGGCTTCACAGATACAGCCGCCAGCGTGAAGGAAAAGGATCTTCACGCTGGCGGCTGTACAGAGGGAGCCGGAGCCTCGCGTGAGCTTACCCGGCTCCCTCTGAAGCCTCTCAGACAGCTGCGGTGCTGGTCGGGGGGGGGGGGGCAAGGACTGCATGGGCTGTGATTGGGGGGGGGGACCTGGACCGGAAAAGGGCTATGGGGGGGGGAGGGACTTGGACTGGAAAGAAATGGGCTATGATGGGGGGGGGACCTGAACTGTAAAAGGGCTATGGGGGGGGGGGGACTTGGAATGGAAATGGTTTGTGATGGGGGGGACCTGGACCGCAAAAGGTCTGGGGGGGGGGGACATGGACTGGAAAGAAATGGGCTGTGATGGGGGGGACCTGGACTGTAAAAGGGCTATGGGGGGGACATGGACTGGAAATGGGTTGTGATGGGGAGGGGGACCTGGACTGGAAAAGGGCTATGGGGGGGGGGGTAACTTGGATTGCAAATGGGCTGTGATGGTGGGGGGGGGGGAACTAGGACTGCAAATGGGCTGTGATGGTGCAGGGGGACTCGGACTGCAAATGGGATGTGATGGTGGGGGCTAGGACTGGAAATGGCCTGTGATGTGAGGGCTAGCACTGGAAATGGGCTGATGAAGAGCTAGAATAGGACTGGAAATGGGCTGATGTGGGGCATGGGAGAATGGGACTAGAAGGGAGTGGATGCTGGGTGGATCTAGAACTATAAGGGAACTGATTTTGGGGGAGGACTAGAATGGATGGGGAATGAGAATGGAGAGGGGAAAAAATATTTTGTGTGGAAGAAAAGTCTATGATGGGTTGGGTATTGGGAGAGTAAGAGGGGCTTGAAAATGGAAGGGTGAAATTTAAATGGATGATAAAGGAATAAGGAGAGAATTGGGGGAAAGAGCAAAAGGGAAACAATCAGTATGTTAAAGCAGAAATAGAGAGAGAATGGAAAACATCTAAAAGAGAAGAAAGGACAAATGGATAGCTCGCAGAAGACACGAAGAAACCAGAAGAAAGTGACTGGAGCAATTGCAACTGAAAAAATGCCCAAACAGAAGGTAGAAAAATACTTTTTATTTTGAATTTATTAACTGGAATATGTCTGGTCTGGGAAGTGTGTATTGCTAACATCTTTGCGTTTTTGTTTAGTGCAAGAGGAAATTACTTTATAGTTTTATTTCTCCAGTGTTGTACATTTCATGTTTGGATTTTGGGGTTCCCAGTTTAATTATTATCTGACCAAGGAAGTTAGCCTACACGTATCCTCGGTAATTTTTGTGGGTGGGGCTGGGGGCGGGGCAGGGGTGGGACTAGGGGCGGAGAATGGGTGGAGCATGGCGAGTCACAGGTGTCGGGGTTTTCTCGGTGAAAAAGTTGGCAACCCTATGTATGCATGAAAAATCCTTTATAAAATGACTTGTAACATATTCTGTGTAATCCTCTTAGTATGACTGTTACTATAGACTAAAATGCAAATGCGCCATGTTGAAAAATCAAGAGCAAAAGCAGGTGCTGACGTATTGGCTTTCTCCCACAGACTCTAGATCAAAAAATGCTTCAACCCCTAGGGGCCTCCAGGCTCAAGTAGCTTAAAGACATAAATCTCTTTACAGAAGCAAGCTATAGAACATTAGGTATGCTTTAGCTATAGGGTGCCAGTGCTCTATTGTTATAAAACAACTTTCTTTTCTATGACCTTAACTTCTTTGTTTAACAATGCCTTTCCCCAAATTCATTCTAGTTGTTGTTGCTATATTCTTATGCGAGTTTTCACATGAGGGTTGGCAGAGGTGTACCTGGTTTCCATAACTGTGTAATGGTTAGAATGGCTAAGCGAGACAAGCCTTTGAAAAAATTTTTTTAACGCATATCGGGAATAAAATGAAAATCGGTGAACTATAAATTATTAATTTAATTAAAGAAACTTCAATCTCCAGGAACAAATGTAGTCTTCACATATGGGTATCGGCGGTACCAACGGAGCCTGTGCAGGAACGCTCCCCAGTGTCCAATAGGAAAGCTTTTGGAGCATCCCACAGTGCCTGCATGCTGTCTTGCTGCCTTTCCAACTCTCCCTCTTCAGTTCTTCGTTTTCCGCAGAGCCGACAGGATGCATACCCTGTCACCACAGAAAATCCATTCTTATTCTTTTTTGTTTTTTGTGGTCGCATCTGCCTTCATTTGATGCCTACTGGTACTGCTGGTTCTCTTTTTTTCTTTAAAAAAAAATTGAGCTTTCTGAAAGTTCCTTACTTCAGGGGCCTTTCCCCTTTCGGTGCTAAGTGCCATTTTGGGCACTAGGCCCATTTTTTCTTCAAACATGGAAAAACCAGCTAGTGGTTTTAAGAAATGTTCTAAATGTGGCAGTACCATATCCGTCACAGACACCCATGAATGGTGTCTTAAATGTTTGGGTCCTGACCATTCTCCATCGGAGTGTGTCTCCTGCAGAAAGATGACCAAAAGGGGCCTGCAAAATAGAGCTGCAAAACTTGGTACCCTTTTTGCCGCAGATATGATGTCCATTACATCAACGTCTTCCAGGGCTTCATCTTCCTCCCATAGGTCTCAGGTAACTAAACCTAAGTCATCTAAGACTGGCTGGTCCTCAAAGGGTAGATCTCCTTCTAAGTATCAAGATGCCACTGACGTTGCCCTCAAGGAAAGTTCACCGGCAAAACAACCCAGGCAGTAGGCCTCAGTCTCCAAAGCATTAACAGGGTTCCAGAATTTTCCAGAGGCTTCCACCTCTGCAGAACTACTGGTGCCATGTTCTGGGGTCATAGCCGCTTCCACCGGTACCGACATCCAAGCATCGGCAGGAGCAATGGATCAGAGAATCCTCGCTATCAAACGCAGTCTTGCGGCTCTCTTAGCAGCTTCGGTACCGCTAAGACCACTACATACGGTTCCACAGGTGCTGGTACCGACTGCACCTGCTTTGGCTGGCATGCTCCCCACCCCCCATGCCAAGTCTAGAGTCTATCTCAGGTATCGAAAGGCCATTACCGAGACACCCCAATACCGACTTCGAGCAGTACCTGTACCGTGTATTGCAGGAACACCCGGCACAGAGATACTTTGAATCCTCTGATTCCAATGACTCTGGCTCTGCCGGTACTAGAGCAATCCTTTCAGAGGATCCATCTCCTTCTCCTCAATGCAGAATATCTCCTCCAGAAGACATGTCCTTCCAGGATTTCATACGTGATTTACCTCGAGGTCTTGCAATCACGGTGACTCTGGAGAAGTAACCTAGAGCAGAAGAATTAGAAGTTCTTCAATACCCTAAGGCTCCTAAAGAGGCAACTACTCTGCCCATTCATAGGATCTTGCATGATCTTATGCTAAGAATGTGGGAAACCCCTTTAACGGTGTCTCCACACTCTCAACGACTTGATATCATGTACCGAGTTCCAAGCTGTCCTGGTTTTCAAAAGACTCGGTTACCACACCATTCAATGGTAGTGGAATCGGCGATGCGTAGAATTAAGAGTGCTAAGACGCAGTCTTCCAATCCCCCAGGCTGTGAATCGAGGACACTCAATGCTTTTGGGCGTCGATGCTTCCAATCCTCCATGTCAGCTAGGATCAGCTCTTACATTCTTTATATGGGAATGTTCCTCAAGGAGGTTACAGGATACTTGGAGCTCATGTGCCCTCTTCTTCCTGAGGATAAACGAGGGGAATTACTTACTCTGGTCAAACATGCCCAGGATGTCTCTAAGTTTGTGAACCGTGCAACCTTACATAAGAACATAAGACATGCCATACTGGGTCAGACCGAGGTCCATCAAGCCCAGTGGCCAATCTAGGTCATACGTACCTAGCAATATCCCCAAAAGACCCAGGTTCCACAATGCTTGTACGGGGTCAAGCATTGATATCCTGGGTCCCTTTTTAATAGTGGTTTATGGACCTTTCCTCCAGGAACTTGTCCAAACCTTTTTTAAACCCAGCTATACTAACAGCCCTTACTACATCCTCCGGTAACAGATTCCAGAGTTTGATTACACGTTGAGTGAAAAAATATTTTCTCTTATTTGTCTTAAATAGTTTACCCTGTAGCTTCATTACATGTCCCCTAGTCTTTCTATACTCTGATAGCGTAAACAATTGATCCACGTTTATCCGTTCCACTCCATTCATTAATTTATAGACCTCTATCATATCTCCCCTCAGCCGTCTCTTCTCCAGGCTAAAGAGCCCTAACCTTCTTAGCCTCTCTTCATAGGAGTAGCCTTCCATCCCCTTCACCAATTTGGTGGCTCTTCTCTGTACTTTTTCTAATAACGCTATGTCCTTTTTAAGATACGGTGACCAGAATTGCACACAATATTCAAGGTGCGGTCGTACCATGGAGCGATACAGAGGCAATATAACATCCTTTGTTTTATTCTCCATCCCTTTCCTTATGATACCTAGCATTCTATTTGCTTTCTTGGCTGCCGCTGCACACTGGGCGGAGGGTTTTAACATGTTATCCACGATGACTCCTAAATCTTTTTCCTGGGTGGTGGTTTCTAATGTGGAGCCTTGCATCGTGTAACTATAGTGTGGGTTGTTCTTTCCTAGGTGCATAACTTTGCACTTGTCCACATTAAATTTCATCTGCCATTTGGATGCCCAGTCTTCCAATTTATCCAGATCCTCCTGCAGTTTTCCACAATCCTCTTGGGTTTTAACAACTTTAAACAGTTTTGTGTCATCTGCAAATTTGATAACCTCTCTAGTTATTCCCTTTTCCAGGTCATTTATGAATATGTCAAAAAGCAGCAGACCCAGTACAGATCCCTGGGGTACTCCACTATTCACCTTTTTCCATTGGGAATATTGGCCATTTAGCCCTACCCTCTGCTTTCTATCTTTTAACCAGTTCCCGATCCACAATAGTACACTGCCTCCTATCCCATGACTTTTTAGCTTTGCCAAAAGTCTCTGATGGGGGACTTTGTCAAAAGCTTTCTGAAAGTCCAGATACACTATATCAACCGACTCACCTTTGTCTACCTGTTTATGCACACCTTCAAAAAAACATATCAGATTAGTAAGACAAGATCTTCCTTGTCTAAAGCCATGTTGGCTGTCTCCCATTAGGCCATGACTATCTACATGCTGTGTAATTTTGTTCTTTATGATGGTTTCTACCATTTTCCCTGGTACTGACGTCAGGCTCACCGGTCTGTAATTTCCTGGGTCCCCCCTGGAACCCTTTTTAAAAATTGGTGTTACGTTGGCGACCCTCCAATCTTCAGGTATTACAGATGATTTTAATGAAAGTTCACAGATTACCAATAGCAGGTCTGCAATCTCATATTTCAGTTCTTTCAACACTCTGGGATGTATACCATCCGGTCCAGGTGATTTGCTACTATTCAGTTTATCAAATAGTTGTAATATATCTTCCCGGTGTAGCGATATTTCTCTCAATTCCTCTGCAGTATCACCTTTAAATACCACTTCACTCTTGGGTAACATCCCTACATCTTCCTCAGTAAAGACCGAAGCAAAGAATTCATTCAGTCTCTCTGCTATAGCCTTGTTTCCTCTTACTGCCCCTTTTACCCCTCTATCATCTAATGGTCCAATTGACTCTCTCACAGGCCTTTTGCTATGAATGTACTTGAAAAAGTCTTTATTTCGTGTTTTTGCTTCCGTAGCAAGTTTCTTCTCAAATTCCCGCTTTGCCTACCTTATCAATGCTTTGCATTTAACTTGCCAGTGCTTGTGCTGTTTCCAGTTTTCATCATTTGGCTCTTTTTTCCATTTTCTGAAGGTTGCTTTTTTGGCAGCAACAGCCTCTCTGACCTCACCTTTAAACCATGCTGGCAGTTTTTTGGACTTTCTTCCACTTTTCCTAATGCGTGGAATACAGCTGGTCTGGGCTTCAAGGATAGTATTTTTAAATAACACCCAAGCTTGCTGTAAGTCTTTAACCTTTGGAACCGCTCCTTTTAGTTTTTTCCTAACTATATTCCTCATTCTATCATAATCTCCCTTTTGAAAGTTAAAAGGTAGTACTGTGGATGCCTTTACTATCTGTCCTCCACTAATTAAATCAAACATGATCATACTATGATCACTATTGCCAAGTGGTCCCAACAGCCTTATTTCTTGCACCAGATCTGGCGTTCCACTAAGGACTAGGTCCAGTATGGCTTCCCCTCTGGTCGGTTCATGAACCAGCTGCTCCAAGAAGCAGTCATTTATTCCATCTAGAAACGTTATCTCTTTAGCTTGTCCTGCTGTGACACTGACCCAGTCGATACCGGGGTAATTGAGATCACCCATTATTACTACTCTGTTGTGACTTTTGTTAGCTTCCTTGATTTCTTTGAGCATTTCATCATCCATTTGTTCATTCTGGCCAGGCGGTCGATAGTATACTCCAACTGCCATCACCTTCCCCTTCATAAATGGAATTTCAATCCATAGAGATTCTACAGCAAATTTTGTTCCCTGCAAAACTTTAATCCTTTCTGACTCAATGCCCTCTCTAACATAGAGCGCAACCCCTCCACCAATTTGATCAGCTCTATCATTACGATATAGTGTGTATCCAGGTATCACAGTGTCCCACTGGTTATCCTCCTTCCACCATGTCTCTGAGAGTGCAATCATATCTAACCTCTCATTTAGTGCTATATATTCTAACTCTCCCATCTTATTGTTTAGACTTCTAGCATTGGCATACAAGCATTTTAGAGACTGTATTTTATTCTTATTAATCTGGCTATTCGTAGGCAGGGGTAATTTGGAATCTTTATGCTCTGTCTGCTCCTTACTCAAGGGCATTTGGGCTACTATACTCCCTTTTGGAACCTCACTGCTTTTGGTAGTATCCTTCAAGGATACCTTTGTCCGAACCATGCACTCCTGGGTGACTGTCTGCTTTCCCCTAATTTCTAGTTTAAAAGCTTCTCTATCTCCTTTTTAAAGGTTAATGCCAGCAGTCTGGTCCCATCCTGATTAAGGTGAAGCCCATCCCTTCGGAAGAGCCCTCCCTTTCCCCAGAATGTTCCCCAGTTCCTAACAAATCCAAAACCCTCATCCTTGCACCATTGTCTCATCCACGCATTGAGACTCCGGAGCTCTGCCTGTCTTTTGGGTCCTGCACGTGGAACAGGAAGCATTTCGGAGAACGCTATCCTGGAAGTTCTGGATTTCAACTTCCTACCTAAAAGCTTAAATTTAGTCTCCAGAACTTCCCTACCACATTTTCCTATGTCATTGGTACCAACATGTACCAAGACAGCAGACTCCTCCCCAGCACTATCTATGATCTTATCTAGGCGGTGCGTGAGGTCCGCTACCTTCGCACTAGGCAGGCATGTTACCAGGCGATCCTCACGTCCACCAGCCACCCAGCTATCTACATTCCTAATGATTGAATCACCAACTATAACAGCTGTCCTGACCCTCCCCTCATGGGGACATGGCCCTGGAGAAACGTCCTCGGTGCGAGAGGGTTTTACATCACCTGGAGGACAGGTCCTAGTTACAGGATCACTTCCTGCCACACCAGGGTGATGCTCTCCTGTCACGTGACCTCTCTCCTCCATGGCAACAGGGATGCTGCCAGACTGGAGGTGGGACTTCAGGACTATATCCCTGTAGGTCTCGTCCATGTACTTCTCTGTCTTTCTTATGTCTTCCAGGTCTGCTACTCTAGCCTCTAGAGAACGGACTCGTTCCCTGAGAGCAAAGAGTTCTTTGCACTTAGTGCATACGTAAGACCTCTCACCAACTGGGAGAAAATCATACATGTGACACTCAATGCAAAAGACCGGAGAACCCCCATCTCGTTGCTGGACTTCTGTCTGCATCTTAGTTTAAAGCTTGTGTTTAGGTCTTTTAAATTTTGTATATCATAAGGATTGGTGTGGATTCTTATACCAATAAAAGTGTATCTAATACCCCTAATACACCTTGTGTACCTGAAGCTTAAGTAATTAATCTCAGGTCCTCTGTGTATGACTGATTTGGATAACGAGCTGCACCTGAGAGCAGCCCCTTTCCTCTAAGATGTGCAAGTACCTATAAAACTACAATTACCCCAGGGGTGGGTGGGTGCTGGGGAGGGAGGGAGGGAGATAAGTCCTATTAAAGAGGGCAGTTACAAGGTACCCTGTCCTGAACCCTCAGCAGGGGGGAAGGGGGTACCACACAAAGCCCAGTTAGTTGAGAGAGGCAAGGTAAGTTATAGCTGAGAAGGCTGAACTAGCACACCACTAAGACAAACAATAAATAATTAATAAACAGCTAGAACTCACAGCTAGAACTCACAGCAACCTTTGATTGCTTGAATGCATTAGTAGAACCTCTGCTATTTCTATAGGTGCATGTCGTATTGCCTGGCTTAAGGCATCAGGCTTAGAACAATGGGTGCAAGATAAACTGGGAAATATTCCTTGCACAGGAGAAAATCACTTTGGCAAGGATTGGCAAAACAAGGCCAATCAGATTGAATCTGAAAATACTACCTCGAACAGACTATCAAAGTCTACAGCCAACCCAGCAAAGAAAGTCAGTCAAACCTTTTTTCAACAAGAAAAAAGGTTTTACCCATCTTACACCCATCACACTCACTGTCCAGTTCATGTTCCCCAAAAGGGGCAGCAAGAGAACAGACAGCAGAGGAAGCCACAACTTCCAAGAGCTCAACCGGCTCAGCCTCCTCAGGGGCTTTGACTCCTTCCTAGAGATCTTAGTCTTCTGCTCCTGAAAGGTCCAGAACCCCTTCCCATCACCGGCAGAGGCTATGCCATTTTGCTAAAAGATGGCAAGAAATATCAGAAAACTGGACTCTGTCCATTGTACGGTTGGGGTACAGACTTCATTTTCGCAGCATGCCCTGCCTACAATTATAAGACAGTTCAATTCTCAGGTGCCTGCCATTGATCTCTTGGGTCAGAAGGTTGCATCACTTCTTGCTCAGGGAGAGGTACCCATACCCCAACAGGGTATGGGGGTTCTACTCCCCTCTATTTTTTCATCCCAAAGAAAACGGGGGGACACAGGCCCATTCTGGACCTCAGAGAAGTAAATAAATATCTGTTCCGAGAGAAATATTCAAAATTATCTCCCTCGGAACACTCCTGCCATACCTTCAGAGTCAGGATTGGCTATTTTCTCTAGATCTAAAGGATACATATACGCATATTCTCATCCATACAGATCACAGGAAATTCCTTAGATTCCTTTTCCAGGGAAGACACTTCCAATACAGGGTTCTTCCCTTCGGTCTGGCTTCTGCCCCAAGAGTCTTCACAAAATGCATGGCAGTAGTAGCAGCATTTCTAAGAACTCTGGGAATATTTGTCTTCCCTTACTTAGACAACTGGCTCATTCGAGCATCAACAGCTCTAGAAGCCAGCTTCGTTCTTTCTCACACAATGCAAATTCTTTGCTATTTGGGACTGGTCATAAACCTCACAAAATCTCATCTCACCCCTACTCAATCTCTAGAATTTATAGGGGCTCGTCTAGACAGGAGGCAGTCAAAGGCTTTCCTGCCACAGCCGCGCTGTCTTCGTATAGTACAACTGGCATCCCAAGCAGCTATCAAAGTCTCCCTGACTGCTCGGCAGATGCTTCAGCTTCTGGGACATATGGCATCCACTGTCCATGTGGTTCCCTATGCTCGCCTTCACATGCGAGCAGCCCAGTGGACCCTATCCTCTCAGTGGACACAGGCCTCAGGTTGCCTATCGGACAAAATCAGAAACTCCACACATCTCATTTCGTCCCTTCAATGGTGGCAATCGCTGGAATACCTTCTCATAGGCTCTCCTTTCCAGCAGCCTCTATACCAAGCCACCCTAACGACAGATGCGTCCAAGTTGGGTTGGGGGGCTCACTTGCATGATCTCTCCACGCAGGGTCTCTGGACCCCACAGGAGGCTTATCTTCACATAAACCTCCTAGAACTCAGAGCCATTTTCCATGCTCTTCGGGTATTCCAGGCCCAGCTCAGCTACAAGACAGTCCTAGTTCAAACCGACAATCAAGTAGCCATGTTTTATGCAAACAAGCAGGGCGGAACGGGCTCTCTGTCGTTATGCAAGGAAGCTTTGCGACTCGTCCCTTGCCAGAGAGCTTCAAATCCACTTCATAGTGTGGTATATTTTCTGGGCATTCAAAATCTTTGGGCAGACAGACTCAGTCGAATACTGCTGCCACACGAATGGTCTCTTCACTCAGACCAACTGGCCCGAGTGTTTCCAATCTGGGGAACCCCAGATATGGACCTCTTTGCAAGTCCACAGAATGCCAAACTTCCCGATTTTCTTTTCCAGAATTCAGTCTCAAAACTGCCAGGCAAGGGATGCTGCTTTCCTGCAATGGGGTGAGGACTTCCTCTGTGCCTTCCCGCCCTTTCCCCTCATTCCCAAAACATTGTTCAGACTTCAGAGACCATATGATACTCATAGCTCCATGTTGGCCACGACAAACGTGGTATCCTCTGCTTCTACGTGTCTCTCGAGCCACACCTCTGGATTGGGATATGCTCCAGATCTTCTTTCCCAAGAGAACGGGACTCTGTTGCACCCGAATCCCAAGTCCCTGCATCTCAGGGCCTGGTTGCTGAAAGCCTTGAACTCCTGGATATTAACCTTTCTCAACAGGTAAAGGATATCCTTGTGGCTTCCAGAAAACCCTCCACAAGGCAATCCTATGCCTTTAAGTGGAAAAGGTTCTCTGTATGGTGTTCTTAAAGGGGACTTAACCCCCTTTTGGTGCCTCTGGAATCGCTACTGGAGTATCTCCTCCATTTATCAAATTCTGGTCTTAAAACAAATTCATTAAGGGTCCAACTTAGTGCCATTGCAGCCTCTTGCAAGCTTCTGGATGGACAACCCATTCCTCTCATCCACTTGTAGCAAGATTTATGAGAGATCTACTCTTAACAAAACCTCCCATTAAGCCACTGCCGGTGGCATGGGATCTGAATCTTGTTCTCGGGCAGCTCATGAAACCACCCTTTGAACCTTTTAGCCACTACAGCTCTCAAATTTCTTTCCTGGAAGGTCATCTTCCTAGTTGCTCTCACTTCTGCAAGACGCATCAGTGAGCTGCAGGCCTAAATGGCTGATCCCCCTTATACAAGATTTCACCATGATAAGGTAGTTCTTAAGACTCATCCTCACTTTATGCCAAAGGTGGTTTCGCCTTTTCATTTAAACCAAGCAGTTTTACCTTCCTCTATTCTTTCCTAGGCCTCATGCCTCTAATGCAGAAAGGAACCGTCATACTTTAGATTGTAAAAGAGCCTTGGCGTTTTACCTTCAAAGAACTAAGCAACACACAAAATCTTAACTTTTCGTTGCTTTTGATTCTAGTCATTTGGGACTTCCAGTTTCCAAAAGAACTCTCTCTAGGTGGATTGCAAATTGCATATCCTTTGCATATGAGAGTAAGGGACTTTCTCTTGAAGGCCATGTCACAGCTCACAATGTGAGAGCAATGGCAGCCTCTATGGCTAATCTTCGTTCTGTGTCCATTGACGACATCTGTGGAGCAGCAACTTGGG
The DNA here is from genome assembly GCA_033557465.1 of Ichthyophis bannanicus. Classification (NCBI taxonomy): domain Eukaryota; kingdom Metazoa; phylum Chordata; class Amphibia; order Gymnophiona; family Ichthyophiidae; genus Ichthyophis; species Ichthyophis bannanicus. Next base: position 1,509,650,307 of record CM066032.1, on the reverse strand, counting down.
CTTCGGTACATACCTTTACATTCCACTATTGTTTAGACAAGGACTTCAGTTGGGATGTCTCGTTTGGCCATGCTGTTCTATAGCATCTCTTTCAGACTTAGTGCAACTCCTACCCACCGTCCCAGGTTTGGATGCCAGAGATCCATGGGAGGAAGCATGACCCATCTCACCATGGGTTCGCAGCTTGCTGGGGCCATCCCCCTGGCATCTCTCAGCTGGGGAGTCCCCATATGTGACGACTACATTCCTGCTTGTTCCTGGAGATAGCATAGTTTCTCCAGGACCAAGCAGGAAGTCAATCCTCACATATGGGTGTCATCGGCGCCGATGAAGCCCCAGCGGAGCATTTCCCCAGCTTTCCATGAAAGCCTTTGGGAATGCTGGCACGCATGCGCGGTTCCCTTCCCGCCTAAAGGTGCCATCTTACTTCAGTCTTTTTTTCCGAGAAGCCCACCGGACGTGTGTCCTGTTCTCCCGGATAAAAGTGATTTTTTTCTTCGGCGATTTTTCGCTATTTTTCTCTGGTTCGACGCCGGTTCCCCTCCCGCCGGGTTCGGTACACCGGTATCAAGCCTGCTTATTTCTTTTTCGGTTTTTGCCCTTCGTGACTGGCGTTTGCGCCCATTTTTTCATTTTTCCCTGGAAGGCCGGTCTTTTGACCTCGCAGGGGCTCTTTTTTTCCCTGATGGCTTCCAGTGGTTTCAAAAAGTGTGCCTCCCCACTTGCAAGGTCACGGATTCTACTCCAGGTATTTCCTGGTACCCAAAAGGGACCGGTGGCCTTGGACCCATTCTGGACCTCAGGAACCTCAAGAAGTTCCTAGCGAAAAAAGTTCAAGATGCTTACTCTTGGAACACTTCTGCCCTACCTCCAGCAGGGAGATTGGCTATGCTCCTTAGATCTAAAGGATGCGTACACTCCACATCCTCATTCATCCAGACCACAGAAAGTACCTCAGGTTCTTTGTGGAAGGAAACCATTATCAGTACAGAGTACTACATTTTGGCCTGACCTCCGCTCCCAGGGTCTTTACCAAGTGCCTGGCAGTGGTTGCGGCCTACCTGAGAAATCAAGGCATCTTTGTCTTTCCCTATCTGGACGACTGGCTCATCAGGGGTCAGACGTCCCTGGAGGCCAGATAAGCCACCCTAAGAACCATTGCTCTGCTTCAAAATGTGGGCTTTGTCAAAAACTTCGCAAAGTCCACTTTGCTCCCCTCCCAGAACTTGGAGTTCATAGGGGCAAGATTGGATTCTCAACTGGCAAAGGCATTCTTGCCAGAAGACAGGGCTCAAAGACTGATGGACGTGTCCAAACAGTTTCTAAACAGGTCCCTGGTCTCTGCCAGACTCTGCCTCAGGCTTCTGGGCCACATGGCTTCGACAGTGCATGCGACTCCCAATGCCAGGCTCCATATGAGGCCTGCACAGTGGTGCCTTCGGACTCGATTGGTCTCAGGCCACAGGCCGTCTAAGAGACAGGATAAGGGTGTCCAAACCCCTTTTGGCCTCCCTCAGCTGGTGGCTACATCCACCCAATCTACTGAAGGGGATGCCCTTCCAAATGCCAGAATACTCGGTGGTCCTCACCACCGACGCCTCTCTGCAGGGCTGGGGTGCTCATTGTCTGGACAAGTGCACTCAAGGCCTCTGGTCTCCCTGGGAGGCAGCCCAACAGATCAATCTCCTAGAACTTCGAGCTATCCGCTTAGCTCTCAAGGCATTTTCTCCGGCCCTAGCTCACCGCTCAGTCTTGATTCAAACAGACAACCAGGTAGCCATGTTTTATGTGAACAAACAGGGCGGGACTGGGTCAGAACTCCTTTGTCGGGAGACTCAAGACCTTTGTTCCTTTGCCCTGAAGCACAACATGCTTCTCAAGGCAGTGTACCTTCCAGGCCAGGAGAACTGCCTGGCCGACCGGTTGAGCAGAATTCTGCAGCCCCACGAGTGGCAGCTGCATCCCTTGGTCATTCAGAAGATCTTCCTGAAGTGGGGTCTCCCTTGGATAGATCTCTTTGCCAGTCCGCTGAACAAGCAACTGCCCAAGTTCTGCTCCAGGCAACCCCATCCTTTGAGGATAGCACCAGATGCTTTTCTGATGTCCTGGTCTCAGGGCCTCCGGTATGCGTTTCCTCCCACACCCTTGGTGGCCCGAACACTTTTCAAGACTCTTCAGGACAAGGCCTCGGTCCTGCTGGTAGCTCCCAGGTGGCCGAGGCAGCCTTGGTTTCCACTTCTGCTTCAACTGGCAGTGGATTCCCCACTACCTCTGGGGTTGCAGCCCGACCTTCTCTCACAGGAGCAGGGTTCCCTTCTGCACCCCAATCTCAAAGCTCTCAATTTGATGGCCTGGAGGCTGCAAGGGTAGTTTTGGCTCCCTGGGGCCTGCCTCAGAAAGTTGAGGAGGTTGTCCTAGCCTCTAGGAAACGGTCCACTAGGAAAACCTATGCCCTCAAATGTAAGAGGTTTTCTGTGTGGTGTCAGCTTCGTACAGAGGATCCTTTCTCCTGTACTGTTCCAGTAGTGCTTCAGTACTTACTGTACTTATCAAATCAGGGACTTAAGTCCAATTCTGTTCGGGTCCACCTCTCAGCTCTAGCAGCTCACCACTCACTGGTGGAGGGACATTCTCTGTCAGGTCACCCCTTGGTGTCCTGCTTTCTCAGGGGCTTGCTTTTGCTCAAGCCCCCCCCCCCCATCCGTCCTCCTGCTCCTGAGTGGGAGCTGAATGTGGTCTTGCAGCAACTGACTCGCCCACCCTTTGTTGTGAAGCAAGCTTACTCTAGAGCCTTATACAATAATAGAAGTTTGTTATTAGAGGCTAAAAAAATGGATAAGTGTGATGCCACCAATATTAATTTGATCACTCGTTACTCTCCATTGAGTTCGGGTATTCAGAGAATTTTGAGGAAACATGGTAATATTTTGGAAGGTATTGCGGGGGTAGCGGGCAAAAAGATAGGATGCGTATGGCAATGGAACTGGAATTTAAAAGAATACCTTAGCCCAGCTGTATTGAAAACCCCGGTGTCATTAGTTAGTTCATCTGATATGATAAAGGGCCATAGAAAATGTGGCAGTTGCAATATATGTGATATTACCATGGAGATAGAAGCTTTTGCATATCAAGGGTCAGCTTATCCATTAAGAAGGCACACGACGTGTGATTCCACTAATGTAGTGTGTTATTCAATGCCCCTGTGAATTAATTTATGTGGGTAAAACTATTCGCCCCTTTAAAGTTAGAAAGGGGGAACACAGGAGTCGATTGAAATGTAAGGTGAAGGAAGCACCCTTAGTCCAGCATTGTATGACCGAGAGGCACATTTTTGAACAATTACGATGTTTTAGTATAGATAAGGTTGAGTCGGGATCAGCTGGTAAAACGCAGAACCAATCTCTGCTTGTTAGAGAACAGAAATGGATATTCACTTTGAGATCAATGACACCGACAGGTCTTAATGCAAGCATAGATTGGTCGTCTTGTATATGAAGATCAAATGATATTATAAAGGGAGTAAGAGAGTAGTGTTAAATAGTACATGGGGTTTTTGAAAGTGAAGAAAATGTAAATAGGTGAAATTTAGATTTCAAAAAAAATGTTATAGTCAAGGATAGGTATGGGAGAGATCGATAGAAATGTTGGGAAATAAACATAGAACTCCGAATAATCGTGATAAACAGTAGCCCCTATTAATCTCAGCAGCGAGCATGTTGTTTTTAGTGAGGATTATTAGAAGGTAGTTTGAGTTTCCTAACACTGAAGATGAACATAATATCATCAGGGGGGAGGGATTTAGAAGTCACCAATGGTAGCGTAGTTGAGAGCGCTTTAAAAGTAGAGCGCTAATCCCTAACCCGCATGCGCAGTGTTTCTCCGAAGCGACCTGTATGAAAGTTTCATTTAATGGAGTTGCTGGAGTTGAGTTGATGTGAGGCATGTGCAGCATCCAGGTAGGAGTCCAGTTGTGAAGATATAGAGGTAATGAGGAGTTGAGTACCAGGTGTTTAGTACAAATAAAGAGGTGGTTATGGAAATGGGTTTTAATTTTGTAGAGATTCAGAGTCGAGATTAAAGTTGTTGTTGATCCCCTGAAGAAACGATTGAAGTGAAACGCAATAGAGGCGCCAGGGGGAGGCGTTGGGATCAGAGAGCGGGACGCGAGAGGAGAGAAGAAATTCAAGCAGAAGTTAAGCGCTCGCCTTTTACTGAACATTGAAACATTAATATAGTTATGAAGTCATGAAGCATGTATAACAACGTCAGTAATCGGGCAATGTGTAATGACGTATAAGTTCCACATGCTCTCAGTCTTGGCTATGAAATCTACAGCAGATATTGGAGGTCGTGGATGCTATTAGGCACCACTGTTGGACAAATTATAAGTCTGAAAATAAGTGCCGGAAAAGTAGAGAGCTTTGATAATAGTAGAACAAATAAAAAGGTGGTTATGGAAATGGGTTTTAATTTTGTAGAGATTCAAAGTCGAGATTAAAGTTGTTGTTGATCCCCTGAAGAAACGATTGAAGTGAAACGCACTAGCAAGTAACCATCAGAGATAAAAAATTGTGGATAGTAGATTTTGGTTCTATGTTGATAGAATTGAGCGTCTTTCATTTTTGAATTTTTGGGTCATAATTACTCAGAGAGACCATAAATAGTTGTTTTATCACAAGAAAAATTAAAATAGCAACGGATTCCGGAGAAGGGTCATCGCCTACGACGCCTATCGAGGGACAGCACGATAAGGAAGGAGGGCGAGAGCAGCAGCGCCTCTGCAACAATTACTTGAACTGAGGGAGTGGAGATACTGACTAAAATATCTGATGATGATGAGGGGAAGAGACGGTTGGTGATGGAGGAGAAACGGGGTTGATAGTAGCATTATGTGCACTTGGCTCCTCTTCTCCTCTCCCAGACAAGGGTGGCTGATTGGCATTCTCAAAGGGGAATGCCAGTTGGTGTGTTTACATCAATAACTTGCAAATACTAACATTAATGTTGAAATGTTCAAGAGATAGGTTAAAGAGGGCAACGGGGGGGGGGGGGAGTGGAGGGAGTGTAGGATGGGATAGGGGGGTTGAGTGGGGGTACTAGGGGGGATCAGGTATAGGAGAGTGGAGGGTTCCGGGAGGTTTGGGTTATGTCCTCTAGGATAGGAGTCGCAGAGAAAAGATCTGCGGGTAGGGAGGGAGGGAGGGGAGAGGGGGGATAGTTTGAAGGCAAAGGGGGGAGTGTAAGGGGGTGGGGGTAGATCGAAGGGGAACTGAAATTGAGAGCGGGTGGGGTAGAAAAGGAGAGAGCATACGAGAGAGCAATAGGAGCAGAGGCGGGTTTTCAGGGGGTCATGATGGCTGGACTTAGAATTGGATCTCTAAATGTTAGGGGGTTGAATACCCCACAAAAAAGGAGAATGCTCCTTAGGGAGGTACAGAAGTGGCAATGGCAAATAGTGTTTCTACATTTGTTGCAAAGTGGGGCATTTACTCACATGTTGTTTAATGCGGAAGGCACGGCTAAAAAGCGCGGGTGTAGCGATTTTAATTCAGGGGGATGTGCCCTTCCTAGTGGGAGGGGTGATTAAAAGGGATTAAAGGGAGGGTGTTGCTGGTATGGGTGGAGATGCAGGGTCAGGAAGTCACATTTTGTAAACATATATGGTCCAAATGAGTCGGGACGGTCTTTTGGGGGCAACTTGGAGATTGGTTAGAAGATAAAGTTCATGGAGCATTGCTTTTGGGGGGAGATTTTAATGAGGTTTTAAACCCATATCTGGATAGATCAGGGTTAGGGAGCCAGAGGGGGGGGAGCAAGGGGAGTAAAAGTTTAAACGAGTTACTAAGTCACTTTAGGCTCCAAGATTTATGGCGTCGGATACACGCACAAAGGAAAGATTATACATATTTTTCGAGTGTGCACCAAAGTTATAGCAGGATTGATCTTTTGTTGGGGGATGAGACATGGTCCCAGAAAGTGTTGCGGATGGAGATTGAACCATTGATGCGGACGGATCATGGGCTGACTTGGGGGGAGTTTTTAGGAGGCGGGGAACAGGGTGGTCAAACCTTTTGGAGACTTAATGAGAGTTTGCTGCGAGACAAGAAAATATTAGTGGAGGTAGAGGAAGAAATTACCAATTATTGGGCAGTGAACGATACGGGGGAAGTGTCGGGAGGGATTTTATGGGACGGGTTAAAAGCGGTCATAAGGGGTATATTATTGAAATTGGGCGCTCAGAAAAAGCGTGAAAGGGAGGGGAGGGCTAGAAGTTTAAGATCAATTAGACTTAGATCAGCAACATAAGAGAGGAGGGGATTTAAGGATCCGTCGGAAACTAGAACAAGCCAGGGCTGAACTAGTAGAGCTACGGTTGGAGACAGTACGATATCAGATGCAACGAGTAAATCAACAGTATTATCAGTTTAACAATAAAGCGAGTACACTTCTTGCTAGGAAGTTGCGAGAATGCAAGCTCCAGACTAATATAGTGAAAATTAAGGGTCCAGGAGACCAATTGATTTTCCAGACTGGAGGTATTAGAGAGCAGTTTATGCAGTACTACAAGGGGTTGTATACCAGTGAAAGTAGGAGTTCGATAGGGGAGGTGGAGGACTATCTAAAGGAGGGGGAAGGAGTGAAACAGCTCACAGAGGCAGAAAGGGAGATGTTAGATGAGAAGATAGGACTGGGAGAGAGAAAAAGGGTAATAAGAGTTAGCAATAAATAAATCCTCAGGTTTAGATGGCTTACCCGCAGCCTTTTATAAAACATTTGGGGAACAGCTTGGCCCGGTTTTACAGAGGCTATATGAGGTGTTGTGGGGGAGCCAGTTAGCGCCATCAATGAGTCAGGCCGGAATATTGGTCATCCTGAAGCCTGGAAGGGATCCAACTGTATGTGGGCCTTATAGGCCTATCTCCCTTCTAAATACGAATGGCAAGATATTAGCAAAGATTCTGGCTCATCGGTTGGGACGGGTATTGCCATGACTGGTACATCCTGATCAAACTGGTTTCATTCAGGGACGGAATACAGGTGACAATATCCTGCGGGCTCTGCAGGTTATGTGGACGGCCAATAAATTGAAGAAGGAAATGTTACTTTTGGCGATCGACGCAGAAAAGGCCTTTGATAGGGTCGAGTGGGGTTTTATGTTCTCAGTTTTGCGTAAGTTAGGGGTGGGGCCGGGACTTATGTCGTCGATCCAGGCCCTATATGAAAAACCAGTAGCTGCGGTGAAGATAAATGGGCGGTACTCAGAATTTTTTCCACTGCCGAGGGGCACACGGCAGGGGTGCCCCTTATCTCCACTGCTCTTTGCTCTAGTGATGGAGCCGCTGGCTGAACGGTTGTGACGAAATAGAGATGTGACAGGACTACAAATTGGGGAAGACGAGCATAAGGTGGCCTTATTTGCAGATGACATTTTGTTGTTTGTTACCCAGCCGCTATTGGGGTTGCCTATATATTGTGATGAGGAGAGCCCTGCTGAACCGATGGAAATAGGAAAAGATAGTGAATATACCTTTAAGGAAAGAGACATTCCTGAAATTCACAGGTTCCAGACTGCAGTCAAAGAAAGAAAGCACGGAGTTGATAGAGCCAGTTTGCCACACCCAAGCTCCGCTGACATAAGTGCAAGCTTAGGGGGTAATGGCAACCACCTGTGCAGAGACAGAGAAAGGCTAGCTAAGAAGCAGCCTTATAAACCCTGCTCAGAAGGGGAGAAGGGGGTTCAGGATCAGGTTGTGGTTCAAACTGTTTGTGTTCCAGTTCCAGCCCAGAATCGTGGGCAAGTTCAGAGAGTTCAGCGTGTTTCAGCTATTCCAGGAGTTCAGAGAGAGGAACTCAGAGAAGGAAACATCAGGGGAAGGAGAAGGACGTGGAAGGAGCCTGAGAGCCAAAAAACCACGTGTGCTTTGCTTAGAGAAAGAAAGCAGGGAAGTCTTCTACCTCGGGTCTCAGACCGAAGGTTTCAAGCTGCTCAAAGGTGGGTGAATAAGGCTATAGCTAGAAGTAACCAGAACCCAGCCTGGAGCAAGGAACCGTGGCTGAACAGCGGAGAGGAACCAAGGAGAGATATCCCATACTAGAGGTACAGACATTCCTTACCGGGGAAACCAGTGCTGGAGGGAGGTCCAGGGATTTCCCCAGAGCATTCACCGAGGAGCAGATTGTGGGAGTTCAGAGCCAGACGTATATGCTTTAGAACAAGAGGATATGCAAGTGGACTGTGCGGAGCAAAACTCCATATCAGGTGAATTGCCAATGGATTGTACATTATGCCAGACAGAAGCTATGAAAGTCTGTGGATAAGATATGCTTGATAAAGAAAGGTCTTGAGAAGCAGTGTGAATGAACCTAGTTTTGTTTGGCTAAGAAATACCTACTAACTCAAGAGAACGTTGCCATCTTTGTGTTTAAAGAAGCAGAAGATAAATGAGGACATTTAACTTTGCTTAAACAGAGAAGCTGTATTTTGTTTTGCTGATTACCTTATGAAAACAACTGCACATGTTTTAAAAGCTTATGAAGTTTCCTCAGTTCCAGCTTATGTATAATTTCTGAAGTATTGCTTGGAGAAGAATATCCTGACGTTGTGTGTTTGAACCTTAGTGCTTTTTGGGGAAAAATAAACTTTTGTCTTTGCCTTTAACCCTTGGCTCACACGACTATCCTTGAATGAGGAAAAACTACAAGTCCCAGAATGCCTCACTGTGGACAAGAATAGTGTTTAATTCCTTTATTAGAGGACTAAAATTGGCAGCCCTATGCCTCTAGGCCCTCGGCCGGGGCTGGGGTCATGACAATATATGGCTGAATTGAAGCAGTTTGGCAGGATGTCAGGATTCAAAATTAATTGGGACAAGACGGAGGCCCTAAGTGTGTCTTTATCAGGAGGCTCACAACAACATCTTCAGAAGAATTTTAATTTTCGGTGGGCCCAGAGGTCGATTTAAATATCTGGGAGTTCAACTCACCCGAGAATATACAGGAGTGTATGGGGCAAACTATCCTCCTTTGATTGCCCAGATAGAAAAAGATCTGAAGAAATGGCACAGGGAGGAATTTTCCTGGCTCGGGCGGATAGCGGTATCGAAAATGGTAACCCTTCCACGTCTGTTGTATTTTTTCCAAGTTCTGCCAGTGAAGGTGCCGAGATTGATATTGCAGAGATTGCAAAGAAAGCTGTTCTTATTTGTGTGGCGGCATAGGCCACCTAGGATAGCACGAAAAGTGCTGTATAGTACCACGAAAGAAGGGGGGTTGGGAATGCCCGTGATTGGGGAGTATTACCTAGCGGCGCAAATGAGGCAAGCAATGGATTGGAGGGAAACTAAACAATTTTGGTCCGTCGAACAGCTCTGGGCAGGGGAGTATAGCTTGAGGTTTATTCCATGGTTGGTGAAATTAACTTTAGGAAGGGATTAGACGGAGAATCCGTACCTTCGACATCTGTGGGAAGAATGGCAGAGAGGGTGGCGGAGAGTGAATTCCCGGCCAGTACATTCGATCTCTATGTTGGCACCCATAGCCCATACCCCGATCTTTGGACCAGGGAGGGAAGGGATATTCAGGCATTGGACCAAGAAGGGGCTGGAAAGTTTTATGAATTTGCTCAATTCGGGGGAAATTAAACAATTTACTCAGTTACAAGAGGGATATCAGCTGGGAACTAGGGATATGTTTGCATATTTACAAGTGGTGCACTTTCTGCAATAAAAACATAATAAAGACACGATTAAGGAAGGGCTTAATGATATTGAGAGGTTATGGTGGAGGCATCACCAATCTGGGGGCCTGATACAGGCCTTATATGCCAGTCTGTGCCTCCCGAGGGGCGAAGGGGAGAAATTTCGCTATATGGTAGACTGGGAAAAAGATCTAGGGGTGAGATGGGCAGAGGAGAACTGGATTAACATAATTAAAGGGGCCAGGAGGTCTTCCATCTGTACGTTACTTAAAGAGAATGCTTATAAGATTTTGATGCGATGGTATTATACCCCCTCTAGATATAGCCAGATGTTTCCAGGAGCATCTGACCGATGTTGGCAGGGATGTGGGGGTCAAGGGATGTATTTACATATGTGGTGGGACTGTAACACAGTCCAAGGATATTGGGAGCGTATTAGAGACAGATACAAGCTATTTGTGGATTGAGAGTCGAAATGTGCCCCAGGCTATTCCTTTTGGGAGTATGGCCAGACAGAACCTTGACCCGCTGGTGTAAGCTGGTGCGGGCATGTCTTATTGCAGCCAGATGTGAAATAGCTTGGAGATGGAAGCAGAACCAACCACCAGGGACAGACTCCTGGTTGGCCAGGCTTCGCAAGATTGTAACTATGGAATGCTTGATAGTGTTGCGTAGGGACAAGGACGTTAATTTTGATAAACATTGGAAACCCTTATTAGAGTATCTTAAAAGCAAAGGGAAGGGAAAAGGGGGGATAGGAAGGGGGGGCTCTTGGTGGGGAGATGAAACATGGCTAGATAACAGATAATAGATAATAAATGAGGTGGGATTTTTCTTTTTGTAAAGAGTAACTAGAAAGGGAATCAAAAAGGAAAGTTTTTATAAGTTTCGGAGTGTGTTATAATGGCCCTATATGTGGCTGAGTTATAGTTTGATGTATAATGTTGTTGAACCAGTGGTTAAAAATTCAATAAAGATAAAGTTACAAAAAAGAATCATAAAAAAGATCAATTAAAAAAGGAAATAGTATAAAAACTGGGCCATTGCCAGGACATGATTAAAATTATTACTATACAAGGAATAATTATGCCTTTCCTTATCGTTTCTCCGGGCCAGTCCAGGGAACGGTAGGGTTGTCAATCCCATTCAGCAGCTGAGGACTGAAAACTGTAAGTTTTTCCATGACAGGCTTAGCCACACCTCCTGCTGTTCCTGCTCCAGTCTTTCAGTCCTCAGCAGCTGAATAGGACGTTGATGGTCTCATCTCCGTGCTCTGAATTTGTTAGCAGTTCTTTTCTTTTATTTCTTTCTGTTTTGGTGCAGTTGGTCCTAGCGGGGCTGTTTCTGCATACTTCCTGGCACTACTTTTAAATTTACAAGGTAAACCTGCGGTTCCCTGGCTGCGAGTGCCTGCGGCCTTAAAAGGCAGAGCCTGCCTTCTCGGGGTTCCTACGGGTGAAGGGATCGGTTCTGGGAGCCCCACGAACCTCTCCCTCTAATCTGCCGCTGCGGTTCCATTCTCCGCTAGCGGCGGGGTGGCCGGAACGCGAGCCGGGCCTGCCTGGAGCTTCAGCAGGTGAGTCAGAGGCTTCTTGTTTCCGAGGGAACAGGCGCGGCGTCCCCTCCGGCTCAGCAGTTCAGAGCGCGCCGTTCTGTCTGCTTGTTTTCCTTTTTCGGCGAGAGCCTGTTTTTGGCGGCGCGGTTTAGTTCTTTGTCTTTTTGTTTCATCGGGGTCTTAACAAGGGTTTTTGCAAATGGATGGCAAGGCTCCGGGTGACTTGGAAAGGCCTCTGAACGCCTTGGAAAAGGCGGGAACGGCGGCCATTTTGATGGAGCCGGCCGTTCCGGTCACGGTGCCTCACAAGCAAGGAAAAAGGAAGGCCAAGTCACAGCCTGCGCTTCCTGAATCAGAGCCCTCTAAACTGTTACCACCATCTCCACAGGTATTTCCTCCTTATTCTCTCCAGAATTTATTTTGGCGCTGCATAAGGCCTATTTATTGAAAGCCTCTCAGGGGGACAGTTCTATCTCTTCTCCCTCCCTTCTGGATGGAACTACTTCTAAGTTGTCTGGGGAAGATCCTGGAGAGGGTCCTTCTCCGAAGGACATTAAGGGGGGTTCCGGCTTAGGAGGCCAGGAACCTCGCCTGCCCGATCCTCTGGGGATAGAGGAGGGGGAACTCCTATCCGAAGCGGGCTTGGACTTTGGTCTAAGTGAATTGGAGGAAGGGGAGATTGCGCCAGGCGAGGACCCTAATGTCTTTAGGGTTTTTCGCAAGGAGGAGCTCGGGGCGCTCATCTCCCACTCCTTAGCAGCTCTCAATATTCCTCTTCCCTCCTTAGCTCAGGAGCCTCTGGAAGATCCTTTGTTTCAGGGTTTCAGAGCGGAGAGTCACTGTTTTCCAGTGCACCGCGTAATCAAGCAGATGATTGAGGCGGAATGGGAATTTCCTGAGGCTACTCTGCGTGGTGGTCGAGCTTTAAGCCGTCTCTATCCTGTACCGCAGGAGGAGAAGGATCTTTTGAAAATGCCAAAGGTGGATGCTCTAGTCTCCGCGGTGACGAAGAAGACCACTATCCCTGTGGAAGGGGGTGCGGCGCTTAAAGATTTACAGGACCGCAAGCTGGAAGTGCTCTTGAAGCAGGCTTTTGATTCCAGTGCTCTGGCACTGAAGGCGTCCATTTGCGGCGCATATGTCTCTCGAGCTTCCATCCGTTGGCTGCAAGGAGAGGTTCCTCCGGATGGGGGTGACGGCTCTTCCATTGAGGGCGCTAAGTTAGAATCGGCGGCGGCATATTTAGCGGATGCTTGTTATGATTTGGTTAGAATTTCGGCAAAAACGATGGCCTCGCTCATTGCGGCCAGGCGGTTCCTTTGGCTTCGGAATTGGGCGGCGGATGCCTCTTCCAAGTCCAGGTTAAGTAAGCTTCCCTATAAAGGCAGGTTGCTCTTTGGTGAGGCCTTAGAAAAAATTGTGAAAGATTTGGGAGACTCCAAAGGGGGTCGCTTGCCAGAGGATCGGCCGAAAGCTCTCCCGAAGATTCCGCGGAGCGCGCTTTGCACCCTATTCCAGAGCTCGGTTCGGTCCCCGCGGTCAGTCCTTTCGCGGAGCGCGCGGCTTTGGCAGGAACTATTTCAACTCCCCGCAAAGTTCTGCTAAGAAGTCACAATGAAGGTGCGCTGGTCCAGGGGGAAGTGCCTGTGGGGGGGGGGGGCGCCTACAGAGTTTTCTCTCCGCCTGGACCGCGATTACCACAGACAAGTGGGTGCTAGAGATTATTCGAAATGGGTATGCCCTAGAGTTTGCGCAGCCGTTAGAGGAGGCCTTTATGGTCTCTCCCTGTGGTCAAGGTCCCAAAAGACAAGCGGTTACCGACACGCTTCTGCGCTTGCTCCGCCTTCGGGCGGTTGTTCCAGTGCCTCCCGACCAATACGGGTTAGGTCGATACTCGATCTATTTTATCGTTCCAAAGAAAGAGGGTTCGTTTCGCCCCGTTCTCGATCTCAAGGGCATGAATCGTTCATTGCGGGTGTCCCATTTTCATATGTGAAGGCATGTATATTAGTATGGGATATCATACACTATTAGAATAACTAAAACTGAGAAAGAGTTAATTCTGTTCAGAACCTTGCTTAGAAATAAAACCTCATATATTAGCTTACTAGGTGAAGGTTTACAGAAATAAAGAAAGGGCACGTTGTACCCCAGCCTCTCTGTCTCAGGGATACCAGATAGCAGTCTCAGGGTTATTAGCTAAAATACTTTCAGGGTTAGTAATTAGTAATTAGTAGATATCGAGAAGCGCTCAAGGTTAGAAGATATCAAGTTATCAGCAGTAAACAATTATGTCAATTAGGTCATTCTATATCCTGGAATCCTGTATGTCTCCTCATAATGGCCATGTAACAGTAAACAATTATGTCTTGGACAATGCTCCACATTGACCCACACCGAATAAGTTGACCTACAATATGATAAACATACATGACGTATAATGATAAAGTGAAATTATGCTGTATCATCTAAAAAAGTCTTATAAATAAAGTGAACCATGGCTAGTACGTTAGAGTAAACAGGGAGAACGTGTGTCTTCCAGTTTCTCTCCCCAAAGCTTTGGTGTATTTTTCTATAGAATTGTGTGTATTTATTGAGTATTTGATAACCTTCCCATTGTCTGTGAATGTAGTTCTTTGTAGCTTCAAGAGCCCAGTGAGGTTACTGGTGAGGGGAGAGTCAAGTAAGCTCTTCAGTATGGAGACCCTGCGATCTGTTATTTGGGCAGTTCGTCCTGGGGAACTTCTCTCGTCCATCGATCTCACGGAGGCTTATCTGCACATTCCCATCAGAGCAGATCATCAGCGGTTCTTGCGGTTTGCAGTTCCGATGGGGCATTTTCAGTTTCGGGCCTTGCCCTTCGGTCTGGCCACAGCGCCCCGAACTTTCATGAAGGTAATGGTGGTCATAGCGGCGGCGCTGCGAAAAGAGGGCATCCGGGTGCATCCTTATCTGGACGACTGGCTGGTCAGGGCCGGATCGTTTCCGGAAGCGATCGCAGCGACCTTGCGAGTTGTGCAGGTCCTGGAGGAACTCGGCTGGGTCCTCAACCGGGCCAAGAGTCACTTGCAACCGGTGCAACAGCTTACCTATCTAGGAGCGTTCTTCGACACAGCAATGGGGTCTGTTTTCCTGCCCGAGAACAGGGTGTTGAAGATCATCAGTCAGGTTCGAGCGTTCTTGCTTCTGTCGGCCCCTTCGGCGTGGAAGTACTTGCAACTATTGGGGTCGATGGTGGCGGCGTTGGACTTGGTACCGTGGGCCAGAGCGCATATGCGTCCGCTTCAGCAGGCGTTGCTGTCCTGCTGGTCTCCGCAGCTTCACCCACTCACGCAGACCTTGGTTTGCCCGTTGGAAGTGCGCGTCAGTCTGGAGTGGTGGCTGAATGTGTCTCATCTTCGAGCAGGGGTCCCTCTGCAGGATCCCAAGTGGGTGCTAGTCACAACGGATGCGAGTCTGTCCGGATGGGGTGCTCATTGTCTGGGGCAAGTGACGCAGGGTCTCTGGTCATCGGAAGAAAGGACGTGGTCGATCAATTGTTTGGAGCTCCGAGCAGTTCGTCTTGCCTTGCCTCGGTTCGAGGAGTTGATTCGCGGGAAGGCGGTACGAGTTTTTTCGGACAATATCGTAACTGTCTCGTATATCAATCGTCAAGGGGGTACCGGCAGTGTGCCTCTGCTGAAAGAGAGCCAGGACTTGTTCCTTTGGGCGGAATTGTGTCTCCTCGCTCTGTCAGCGGCTCACGTGGCAGGAAAGGAGAATGTGCAAGACGATTTTCTCAGTCGCCATACTCTAGATCCCGGAGAATGGGAGTTGAACGCGGCGGTGTTTCACGATATTACCAGCCGCTGGGGAATGCCGGTGATGGACCTCATGGCTACCTTCCTCAATGCCAAGGCGTCCCGATTTTACAGCAGACACAGGGAGCGCATGTCGGAGGGCCTGGATGGGCTGGTGCAACCATGGCCGTTGAACGCTCTGCTTTATATTTTTCCACCTTGGCTGATGATCGGCAGAGTTCTCCAGCGGATAGTGCGGCACCGGGGGACCGTGATTCTCATTGCTCCGGATTGACCTCGTCGACCTTGGTATGCGGATCTCGTACGGCTCCTGAAAGAGCCTCCTTGGCGTCTGCTGGTTCGTGTCAACCTGTTGGCCCAGGGTCCGGTGCTAATGCCGCAGGTGGATCGCTTCTTGCTTACGGCTTGGCTCTTGAAGGGTGACGGCTGACGCATTGTGGTTTTTCCGAGTCGGTAGTCGCCACAATGCTTCAATCCAAGAGACCGTCCACTTCTCTCGCGTATGTTCGGGTCTGGAGAGTTTTTGAGTCATGGTGTGAGGAACGGGGTTTTAACCCTTTGTCGACTTCTCTTCCAACACTTTTGTCTTTTCTGCAAGATGGTCTGGAAAAAGGTTTAGCTCTCAATACTCTCAAGGTTCATTTGGCGGCATTGTCCTGCTATAGAGGTTCGGTTCGCGGGCGTCGTTTGACGGCCCATGCTGAGGTGCAACGGTTTTTCCGTGCGGCCAAGCTGATCAGGCCACCGGTGAGGACAATAATCCCTCCGTGGGATTTGAACGTCGTTCTCGAAGCGTTGTCTTGGTCCTCGTTCCATTCGGCTTCCCGGTTGAGGGAATTGTCTTGGAAGACAGCTTTCTTGGTGGCTTTGTGTTCGGCTCGGAGAGTTTCCGATCTTCAAGCTCTCTCCTGTCAAGAACCGTATCTTCAGTTCTTACCGGAAAAGGTGGTGCTGCGTCCGGTTCCTTCTTTTCTGCCTAAGGTGGTTTCGTCGTTTCATGTGAATCAATCCGTATCGTTACCCGTTTTCTCTGATTTGTCGGGATCACCTATGGATCATTCGCTAAAACGGTTGGATCTCGGGAGAGTGTTGCGTAGATACCTCAAGGCTACGCAGTCTTTCCGTAAGTCTGATAGGTTGTTTGTGCTTTTTGGGGGACCACGCAAAGGTATGGCAGCGTCTAAAGCTTCGATTGCCAGATGGGTGAAAAATGCTGTGGTAGCGGCTTACGAATCCGCGGGGAAGCCTCCTCTGCAGGGGCTTAAGGCTCATTCTACCCGTAGTCTAGCGACGTCCTGGGCGGAGTATGCGTTGGTTCCGCCGGTGGATATCTGTCGAGCGGCGACGTGGTCCTCTCTGAATACTTTTACAAAGCACTATATATAGATTGGTCGTGCTGGCCAGGGCAGATGCGAATGTGGGGGCTTCGGCCATTGTAGCAGGGCTAGCGGGTCCCTCCCGTTCTTAGGTACAGCTTTGGTACTGCCCTACCGTTCCCTGGACTGGCCCGGAGAAATGATAAGGAAGGAGAAATTAGGTCTTACCTGCTAATTATCTTTCCTTGAGTTCTCTCCGGGCCAGTCCAGGGCCCACCCAGTGTGACATTTTTGCTTCGGATTCAGTTCTCCTAATCAGCAAGGGTGTGCATCTGCAGGAGAATGTGAACCTTTTCCATAAGCTTTCGGTATATAGACGTAGAGGGTTTCTTGGGGCTCCCTCGTGTTTGGGGGATGGGCTTGACTTCCTTTGAGTTTGCCCTTTCCATTACATATATTAAAAAAAAAAAAAAAAATTCGTGGTTGCTTGCTTGGGTTTGGCTAAAGTGAGCACTTTCCGGAGGCAACATTGCTTATTAGCGAGTGTGCTTCCTGCTAGGGAAGTTTGCAATGTTCTTTTTGGTTTTGTTCTTTTCTGTTTCTAGTCTTTTTTTTTCAATATTTTATTTTGAACCATCAAACAAAACAGCAAATACAGAACATAAGACAATCGCTCCCTGGGGTAGACTCTTATCCCCGAGGTGCGCGATACATAGATGGTTACATAATTTTTTAAGTATAGTACCCCCAGATCCCCCCCCACCCCACCTCCCCCCCCAAGAAACCCTACCCCCCCCCCCTTCCCACCTAAAGGCTATACCCACCTGGACCAGGATATATAACATTCCCGAGCCTCCATAGGTCTCCACATACAAAGAGGGCTATCAACAGCCCAATTGCAGGGTTACATTACGTGCCCGAGGGCTCAACTTTTGAATATAGGGCTCCCATAGTAACCAGAAAGCAGACCATCGCTTCACATGACCTCGCGCGGGCCCGACACTCCAGGAGCATAAATTGATGGAAGGAGTTCCGCCACTCCCAAAAAGAGGGAGGGTGGCTGTCCCTCCACCCCCGGAGGATCGGGCCCTTACCCACCAGACATGCCTTCCGCACCAACCAGCGACTCCATTTCCCCTTTGGAGAGGTGGGACCCAGGAGATCCAAACCGATCAAGGCCGCATCCCAGTAAACAGGTTGTCCAAGAATGTCGGCCATAAATAGGGCAATTCTATGCCAGTAGGGGCGGATGCGTCGGCAGCCCCACCACATATGATACAAAGTCGCCAGGGGCTCCGCACAGCGTGGACAGCTGCCATCCGCTGTCAAATGACAACGAAGGGCTCGCCGCGGGGAGAAGTGAACCCTAGTTAAACACTTAATTTGAATTTCTCGCCAGCGAACACCATCTGCCAAGCTTGCCACTCTCCGGAGGGCCGCCAAGACAGTGCCCCGAGGAATCTCCCGACCCAGTTCCACCCCCCAGGCTCGTTCCACACCACTATAGTCTGGTTGTGGTCGAAATTGTTCCAACCGAGAATGAAAGGTCCGAATAGACGGCCGTTCAAGTTCGCCAAACCCGAAGAACGCTATTATCTGGGCCGAGCGGTCGCCACAGAGTTCCGACCTAGGAAGGGAAGCCACATAATGGGCCACTTGCATATAGGCAAAGAAATGTAGGGGCCCCAATTCATATTCGCGGGCCAGCATTTGAAAGGGCTTAGGTTTGCCCTCCAGGTCCACCACATGGCCCAGAGTCAACACTCCTCTCTCCCCCCACAGCCGAAGCGCCGCGGTTTCAGTGCCCGGGGTAAAACTGGCATTGCCCCGAATAGGCAACCAGCTAGACACCTGCCACCGGCGGCCCCAGTAGGCATTCAATTTCCGCCAGGTTTTATAAACCGGGGCCAGCAACATTCTGTTTCTAGTCTTAGATGTTAAGCTGCTTTGCCAAGAGGAGACTGGAGCAGGAACAGCAGGAGGTGTGGGTAAGCCTGTCATGGAAAAACTTACAGTTTTCAGTCCTCAGCTGCTGAATTGGATTGACAACCCTACCGTTCCCTGGACTGGCCCGGAGAGAACTCAAGGAAAGATAATTAGCAGGTAAGACCTAATTTCTCCATTCACACATTTTTTTTGTCAGAGCTTTTGCCTTGAGGGAATCTCCCCCTCGTAGCAAAAAATACTCCTTTTTTTTTTTTTAAATCTTTTTTAAAAGGGATGCAACCCTCACCATGTTACTAAGGGATAATATTATAAACCCCCAGTCAAATCGAAAGTAACTCATATCAGTGAGAAAATCAACCAGTACTTAGCTGACTCCAGCAGTCGTTATCATCAATGAATATTGTTAGAGGGAGGAGTGGCCTAGTGGTCGGGGCAAGTTATCTCAGACCGGAAGGTCAGGGGTTCAAATCCCACTAGAGGACAGCAACCTTGGGCTGAAAGGACTGGGGTTTCTAGTCCCACAGGTGCTCATTGTGGTCTTGGGCAAGCCACTTAATCATCCATTGCCCATGTTCCCTGTAAAATAGTTATCTCCAAGTTATAATGCCCTGTTCAATGTAATTTCAGTTTGTTCAATGTAAACCACCTTGATATCATGAAAGGCAGTATATAAGAAATGTTAAATAAATAAACTTCAATCGATAAGGACTAATACAATATTCTTCCTTCTCCAAACATAGCTTTAGAACATAATGATTCTCTTTAATCCACCAGAAACAATATATTTTCTTATTGTCACTACTTCCTGGTCTATATACATGTAATCACAACTTAAGCGAAAATGACACAACGTTGCGTTTTCAAGCCTCATGGCCTATCTAGTCTGCCCTTCCATATCAACTACAATAGTCCCCTTTTTATCTTTTGAGATCCTCTGTGTTTGTCCCATGCTTTTTTGACTTCAGATACTGTCCTCATGTCCACCACCTCCAATGAGAGACTATTCCATGCATCTACCACTCTTTCCATAAAGAAATATTTCTGCATATTATTCCTGAGTCTATCCCCTTTCACTCTCATCCTATGTCCCCTCGTAGCAGAGTTTGCCTTCAATTGAAAGAAACCCTCCTGTGCATTTATGCCATGGAGGTATTTAAAGATCTCTATCATATCACCCCTATCCCACCTTTCCTCTAAAGTATATATATTAAAATCTTTTAAGTCTGTCCTCATATGCTTCATAAGGAAGACCTCTAACCATTTTAGTAGCCACCCTCTGCACCAACTCAAACTTGCTTATATTCTTTTGAAGGTGCAGTCTCCAGAATTGCACACAATACTCCAAATGAGGTCGAACCAGAGACTTATACAGAGGCATCACCTCCTCTTTTTTCTGCTGGCCATTGCTCTCCCTATACCCCCAA
The DNA here is from genome assembly GCA_033557465.1 of Ichthyophis bannanicus. Taxonomy (NCBI): domain Eukaryota; kingdom Metazoa; phylum Chordata; class Amphibia; order Gymnophiona; family Ichthyophiidae; genus Ichthyophis; species Ichthyophis bannanicus. The sequence continues at coordinate 1,509,630,568 of CM066032.1, read as the reverse complement.
GCATCCTTCTGACTTTCAGTCGCCTTTTCTACCTGTTTAACTACTTTAAGATCATCAGACACAATTACGCCAAGGTCCCGATCTTCTTTCGTGGACAGAAGTACCTCAGCCCCTACACTGTACAGCTCTTGGATTTTTGCAGCCTAAATGCATGATCCTGCATTTTATAGCTTTAAATTTCAGTTGCCAAATTCTAGACCATTCTTCAAGCTTAGCTAGATCCCTCCTCATGTTATCGACTCCTTCCTGTGTGTCGACTTTTGCACATTTTGGTATTATAAGCGAACAAACAAACCTTACTGACAGTCCTTTTGCAATATCACTAACAAAGATGTTAAACTGAATCGGACCAAGGACAGATCCCTGCGGCACGCCACTTGTAACCTTCTCCTCCTCAGAGTGAGCTCCATTTACCTATACTCTGTCGCCTCCCATTCAATCAATTTCTAACCCAATCAGTGACTTTAGAGTCCATTCCTAAGGTGCTCAGTTTGTTTATAAGTCACCTGTGCGGAACGGTATCAAAGGCTGTACTGAAATCTAAATACACCACATCAAAGGCTCTCCCTGAATCGAACTCCCTAGTCACACAGTCAAAGAAATTTATCAGATTTGTCTGACAAGACCTGCCTCTGGTGAATCCATGCTGCCTCAGATGCTGCAATACATTGGACTCCAGAAACCTCACTATTCTCTCCTACTCAAAATAACATTACTAACTGCATTATAAGCAGCAGATAAATCAAGGAGAACTAGTAAACCTGATCCACTTCAGTCTATCCACCTACACATGTCATCCAAGAAAGCTCTTAATACTGTCTCTGTGCTGAACCCAGAAGCTTGATAGAGAAAATCAAGGCTGTCAACCACCTCCAGATACACTTTCAAGTACAATGTAATACAAGATTTATCTATTTTTCCACCACTGATAAATTGTATATAGGCCTATAATTAGATCATGTCCCTGGATCTAGATTAACTTGTTTTAACAGCTGCATATGAGCTTGTTTTAGTGCTTTTTGGAAATCCCTACTTTCCAGGGAAGCACAGACCATATCTCAAAGAAAGGACAACATACAATAAGGAAATGCCTCCTCAACCAACCTATTCCCCTCACCTTTTCCACACTAGGTAAGTCAAATGTCCCCAGTATCTTCTTTTGTACAACTCCTCTGTACCTAAATTGTTTGCATTGTTCCTTAGAAACAAAAGAGCCCTCCTCCTTGAACCTCTATAAACCAAATAGGTGTAAATTAGTTAAATATCTTACATTTTTTTATTTGAAACTATGCAATTCCTCACACCTAAGTTTCAAATTCTATAACTCTTAAATAACTTGTGAGGAATCCATTGAATCATGTTCATTGACAAGACCCTGTTTTAATGGATTATTAGCCTGCAATATTCTACCTGTCAAAATTCTTTTTTTGTCATAGAAATTGCTAATTTATATTCTGGAAATCTCTGCATCCAAGCCATCATACATGTTTAATGCAAAGTCTGTTCAGTCTGGCAAACCCTCTTCAAAGATTTTAAATCTGCAGAAAAATGAAAGGAAGGGTGTTTCTTCGTAAAACGTTTTTTTGTCAAAGGGCAGTATACTTTATAGCTTCATCTAAAATGAAATGCTTAGAGGTCACCATCTGTTTTTAAACTGACCTGTCTCCTAATCATGACTAGCATTTTTTAAAGCCTTTCTTCTGACTCAAAATTCCCATAAATCAAGAAATTAAAAGATGACCAGACCAAATCACAGGAAAAGAACGTACTGTATTTCTTTTATCAACTCTTTCTCTTCAAAGTTTGAGAAGCAAGTCAAGGGAATATCCTTTAATGGGGGGGGGGGGGGGGGGGTGCTGCGACAACCACACTAAATTTAAGCTCTTTAGTATTGTCAAAATACTTACTACCAGTGGACATCATAGCTTCCAGATTGACATTTTGGGTAATTTTAATTTATATGTTAGGGATTGTCACAACCAATTCTGTTGCAAAAGAAAAAGACCCATTCCTGATGCACATGCTACTAGGTGGAAGATTTATTTATTTATTTACATTCTCTTATATACCGCGCTATTCTGCATCAGTGCGGTTTACATTGAACAAACTGAAATTACATTGAACAGGGCATTATAACTTGGAGATAACCCTCCATAGCCCATGTTCCCTGTAAAATAGTTAAGTGGCTTGCCCAAGACCACAAGGAGCACCTGTGGGACTAGAAACCCCAGTCCTTCCGGCCCAAGGTTGCTGTCCTCTAGTGGGATTTGAACCCCTGACCTTCCGGCCTGAAGTACCTTGCCCCAACCACTCCTCCACTCCAAGATAATAAAGATATGAACAAAACGTAAGAAATATCATCCTGGATCAGACCAAAGGCCAATCGAGCACAGCATTCTGTTTCCAGTTGTGGTCAATCCAGTTCACAAGTACCTGTCAGATTCCCTAAAGGTAGAAAGATTCCAAACTGCTTATCCCAGAGGTAAGCAGCGGATAAATAAGTGCTGCTACTACTACTACTAATCTTTTGTATAGCACTACAAGACGTGTGCAGCACTGTACAGACACATGTAAAAGATGGTCCCTGCTCATCAGAGCTTACAAATCTAGTCAAGACAGATGACACAACAACTGAGCACAAGGACATGTCTAGGAAAATGGTACAGAAACACATAGTTGAAGAGCAGGAGACTACATGGATCAGGATCCAAAAGCAGCCTCGAAGAGGTGAATTTTCAGCCTGGATTTGAAAAGAGCCAGAGATGAAGCCTGATGTACAGACTCAATGTAGTTTGTTCCGGCATAAGAAGCAGCAAGATGGAAGGATCAAAATCTGGAGCTGGCAGTGGAAGAGAAGGGCACAGATAAAAGGGATCTGCTAGAAGAGCAGAGTTCCTGAGGAGGGGTGTGGAGAGAGATAAGAGGAACAGTAGTGAGGAGCAGCAGAATGAGTGCACTTACAGGTCAGTAGAAGTTTCAACTTGATATGGAAACAGATAGGGAACCAATGAAGCATATCGAGGCTGGAAGATTAGCCACGCAGCTGAGTTTGAATAGATTGAGGGGGAAAGAGATGATTCAGAGAGAGACCAGTAAGGAAGGCTTGCAATAGTCTGGATGGGAGGTGAATAAAGAGTGGATAAGTGTCTTAGTGTGTTCAGAAAGAAAGGGATGAATTTTGTTAATGTTATAGAGAAAGAAACAACAGGTTTTAGCTATCAGTTGGATGTGTGGGAGAGGGAGTAGTCAAAGATGACCCCAAGGTTGCGAGCCAAGGAAACAGGGAGGGATAGAGCGTTAACCACAGAGATAAAAGAGGAAGGGGGTTGTGAGTGAAGTGGGGAAGATAAGAAGCATGGTTTTGGTCTGTTCAGTTTTAAACAGCGGTGAGATATCCAGGCAGCAATGTCAGATAGGCAGGCAGAGATTCGGGTCTAGATTGCCAGAGAGCTCAGGTGTAGAGAGGTAGATCTGAGTCATCAGCATAAAGATGGCACTGAAACACTGGTCTACAATTTTTCAAAAGTTGTCTGCTTCAGAAACAAAATCTGCCAATTCTTATAAATTTTGATGCGCTGAATTAAAAAAGATAAAACTGCTGATTGGCTACTGTTCTCAAGATATCTCAACTTTCTCCAGGACCAAGCAGGAAGTCAGTCCTCACTTATGGGTGACGTCGGCGCCGACGGAGCCCTCGCGGAGCAATTTTCCCCAGCTTTCAAAGAAAGCCTTTGGGAATTGCAGCGCGCATGCGCGGTCGTCTTCCCGCCCGAGGGTGCCATCTTAGCCAGTCTTCTTTTTTCCGCGGAGCCCTGCAGACGTCCCCGTCTTGTCCCCGCGAAAAAGTTGATTTTCCTCTTTATTTTATACTTTTTTCTTTCGGTTCGACGCCGATCGTTTTCCCGCCCGGACTCGCGACGCCGGTCTCGAGTCCTCTAGCGTTTTTTCGGTTTTTCTGACTTAGTCAGCTTTCATTTTCGTTTTCCCTGGCAGCCCGGTCCTTTGACCTCGCAGGGGCCCTTTTTCCCCCGATGGCTGCCAGTGGCTTTAAGCGGTGTGGTCGGTGTGACCGAAATATGTCACTAACCGACACACACGACTTTTGCCTCCGCTGCTTGGGCCCGGATCATGAGGAACTGATCTGTGGGCCCTGCAGCAAACTGTCCTCGAAGGCGTTGAGAAGTCGGCGGCATCAGCGCGAGAGAATCTTCGCTGACCCCAGCCGTACCCGGACCTCGTCGGAGGCCTCCGTGTCAAAGGGCTCCAGCTCGGACCGTCGCCGGAGCTCCTCCGACCGGGGTTCTCCCTCCGGGGACCATCGTCGGAAGGAAAAACCCGCGAGGGCGGCGTCGGTGGACGCTCCTGGCTCCGCGAGGGCCAGGTCGCATAGCCCCGACAGCCGCCCCGGGTCCTTGGAGAAGGAACATCTCCCGAAGCGACCTCGCCTGGAGTCGGAGATGCCTGCCCGGGTAAGTCCTGTAGTCCTTCTGGACTCGCCTCCGCGACAGCCGACGTCGGGCCCGACGCCGTCGGGGCCCGAGTCGGGGGCTGCTGGGTCACCTGAGCTCGGACTCAGGTTGACGGCCTTGGAGAGCAGACTGTCTGCCTTCATGGACCAGCAGCGGGCACTGCTCGCTGGCCTCGCTGGCGCCGCTGCCCCGACCGCCGCCGGGACGTCGACGTCCAAGTCGACCCCGGAGACCGAGCCGATCCTCGAGTCAATGAGAACTCGAGTCGATCCTCGGTCGAGGTCACCCTCAGCCTCCCGTTCGGGACCGAGGTCGCCGACGCCGACTCCCTCGACGTCGGGGCGGCTGGCGCCGCATCCTGCCCGGGCCGACCCCACCGAGTCCTCGTCGGAGTCGGTCTGGGAGTCTGAGGAGGAAGAGTCACCTGATTCTTTCCGGACTCGGTGTGTCCCATCGGACTCACCGGGGTCCGAGCCTCGGAAGCAGTCCCCCCCCGGAGGATGCCCGGTTCTCGGACTTCGTTAGGGATATGGCCAAGGCTTTGGCCTTCCCTGCGGATCCCGAGGAGGAGCCTCGAGCCGAAGAGCTCGACGCCCTCCAGTATGACTCTCCCGCGAGGGAGCACTTTACTGTGCCGGTTCCTCCTATGCTGGAACGACTACTCTTCCGCATGTGGGAGAGTCCGGCCTCCTCGCCGGTCCTGAGCAAGCGGGTCGATTCTATCTATCGGGTCCGCAAGAGCCCTGGCTTTCAGAAGGCACAGCTGCCACACCATTCCATGGTAGTGGAATCGGCCATGCATCGTCTTAAGAGCCAGAAGATGCACTCCTCGGTGCCTCCTGGAAGGGAGGCCCGTAACCTGGATGGCCTTGGCAAGAAGTGCTTCCAGGGCTCTATGCTCGCATGTCGTGTCCAGACTTACCAGCTCTACATGGGCATGTATCTCCGGGATCTGGCTAAAGAGCTAGCCGGATTCTCCGCTGGTCTCTCCGAGGAGCCCTTGCGGAGGTTCCTAGCCTTGTCCACGGGCATTCGGGAATGCTCAAAGTTCATGTCCCGAGCAGCCTATGATGGCTTTGAGGCCTCGGCTAGAGTGGCCGCAGCCGGCATCGGTGCCCGCCGACAAGCTTGGCTTCAGTCGTCGGATCTTGAGCCCTGGGTACAGGACAAGTTGGTCGATGTCCCCTGCCGAGGCGAAAACCTCTTTGGCAAGCCCATGGCGGAAAAGGCTGCACAAATTGAGACTGAGACTCTCACCAGGACCAGGCTTTCTAGGAAGACCTCCGCCCCTTCCCAGAAAAAGAAGGGCTCGGGAAAAAAGTCCTTTTACCCGAGGAAGGCGGCTGCCTACAAACAGTACCCCCATTATCAGGCCCCTGCAGCTCCCCAACAGGGCCAGCAGGCCAAGGGACGGGGTAACGGGTCCCGTAGGCAGCAAGCCCCCAAGCCTGCACCACCAGCCCCTGCTCAGCAGGGTGGGGGTTTTTGACTCGCTCAGCATAGCCTCTCCCCCCCCGCTGGTTCCTCCCAGCACCGGAGGCCGGCTGGTTCACTTCGGCCACAGGTGGTCCAGCATCACCGCAGATGCCTGGGTACTTCAGGTCGTGCGAGAAGGCTACCTTCTCCACTTCCATCAGGTCCCTCCCTCCTATTTTCCGGGAGAACCTTCGCGCCCCCCTCTGCACAGGGAGTTGCTCCTTCAGGAGTTAGCAGGTCTTCTGCAGGAACAGGCGGTGGAACCGGTGCCCCACCACCTGAGAGGTCAAGGCTTTTATTCAAGGTATTTTCTGATACCAAAGAGAACAGGGGGCCTCAGACCCATCCTGGACTTGCGCAACCTCAACAAGTTCCTTGTGCGGGAGAAGTTCAAAATGCTTACCCTTGGAATCCTTCTGCCCTACCTCCAGCAGGGAGATTGGCTATGCTCCTTGGATCTAAAGGATGCCTACACGCACATCCTCATCCACCCAAGCCACCGCCAATACCTAAGGTTTGTGGTGGCAGGAAATCATTACCAGTACAGAGTACTGCCCTTTGGCCTATCCTCCGCACCGCGAGTCTTCACAAAATGTCTCGCGGTCGTGGCGGCCCATCTCCGGCTTCACGGCCTCTATGTCTTTCCGTACCTCGACGACTGGCTCATCAGAGCAGCGTCCGCTCAGGAGGTCACCAACGCCACGTGCCGCACGGTGACTCTGCTGCAGCACTTGGGCTTTGTTATAAACTTCGCAAAGTCCACTTTGCTCCCCTCACAGGATCTCGAGTTCATCGGCGCAAGGCTGCACACTCCTCGGGCACGAGCGTACCTACCGCTCGACAGGGCTCAACGGCTCATGGACCTAGCCGACCGCTTTCGCAGCCAGCCCCTGGTCTCCGCCAGGCGCTTCCTGAGACTGCTCGGCCATATGGCTTCCACCGTCCATGTGACCCCCAATGCCCGCCTGAATATGCGGTCTGCTCAATGGTGTCTCCGCCAGCAGTGGCGACAAGCCACAGGCGGCCTGGCAGACCTAGTGCGCGTCTCCGAGCCGCTGCTCTCGTCTCTCCGGTGGTGGCTCCGGCAGCCGAACCTGATATTCGGAATGCCTTTCCAGTCACCTCAGCCGACCCGGGTGCTGACCACCGATGCATCCCTCCTGGGCTGGGGAGCACATTGCCAAGAGGCACGTACTCAGGGCCTCTGGACCACGTGGGAGTCTGCTCAGCAGATCAACTTCCTGGAGCTCAGGGCGATCCGCCTAGCTCTCAAGGCCTTCTCCCACCTGACTTCCCAACAGTCCGTCCTTGTCCAGACGGACAATCAAGTTGCCATGTTCTACGTGAACAAGCAGGGGGGCACGGGCTCCTTCCTCCTCTGCCGGGAGGCACAGAAGCTCTGCTCTTGGGCCGTCAGTCACGGCATTCTCCTCAAGGCAGTTTATCTCCCGGGCCAAGAAAATTGCCTTGCAGACAAACTCAGCAGGGTCCTCCAGCCGCACGAGTGGCGTCTGGATCCCTTGGTAGTTCAGAAGCTCTTCCTCAAGTGGGGTCTCCCCACGGTGGATCTCTTTGCCAGTCCTCACAACCGGCAGCTTCCTCGCTTCTGCTCTCGTCAGCCACACCCCCTTCGGGTGGCGGCGGACGCCTTTCTGATCTCGTGGTCGGGGAGCCTTCTGTACGCTTTCCCTCCCATCCCGCTGGTCTCTCGGACTCTTTTCAAGGTTCTCCGAGACAAAGCCTTCATGATCCTGGTGGCCCCTCGCTGGCCCAGGCAGCCGGGGTTTCCGCTCCTGCTGCAACTGGCGGTGGAGGATCCAATCCCTCTGGGGGTGCAACCGGATCTCCTCACTCAGGATCAGGGGTCCCTTCTGCACCCCAACCTCAGGTCTCTCAACCTCATGGCCTGGCTGCTGAGAGGGTAGTCCTTGCTCCCCTTCTCCTGCCGGCGGAGGTGGAGGAGGTCGTCTTAGCTTCGCGACGGCCTTCTACCCGCAAATGCTACGCCCTTAAATGGCGTCGCTTTGCAGTCTGGTGTGCCCAACAGTCTCAGGATCCCTTCTCCTGCCCGGTGTCGGTGATCTTGCAGTACTTGCTGCACCTCTCTAATCTGGGACTTAAGTCCAACTCCGTCAAAGTTCACCTCAGTGCTCTTTCAGCACATCATGTGCCAGTGGACGGCAGACCTCTCTCCAATGACCCTCTCGTAGCGAGGTTTCTCCGAGGTCTCCTTCTACTTAAACCACCTCTGCGCCCGCCAGCGCCTGACTGGGACCTGAATGTGGTTTTGCAGCGGATCACCTGTCCGCCTTTTGAACCTATGGCTACCTGTTCTCTCCGTTTTCTGTCTTGGAAAACACTGTTCTTGATAGCCCTCACTTCCGCTAGGCGCGTAAGTGAATTGCAGGCCCTCGTGTCTGATCCCCCTTACACTAGGTTCTACAAAAATAGGGTAGTCCTACGGACTCACCCAAAATTTCTGCCTAAAGTGGTCTCCCCTTTTCACATCAATCAGGAGGTGGTACTTCCAACCTTCTTTCCCAGACCACACTCCAGCCGAGCTGAAACGGTCCTCCATACCCTGGACTGTAGAAGGGCATTGAACTTCTACCTTGACCGTACGCGGGAGCACCGTAAAGCTGCTCAGCTTTTTGTGTCTTTTGACCCCAATAAATTGGGGCTCCCGGTCTCCAAGCGTACTCTGTCCATCTGGGTTGCGGACTGTATCTCTTGGGCTTATGGGGCAGCCGGACTCTCCTTAGAAAGTCGAGTCACGGCTCATTGCGTTCGGGCAAAGGCCACGTCAGTGGCTTACCTCCGCTCTGTCCCGCTGGCAGACATCTGCCGGGCCGCTACTTGGTCTTCGAGCCAGACTTTTGCGGTCCATTACTGTCTCGAGAGGGAGTCCCGTAGGGACAGTGCTTTCGGACAGGCAGTCCTCCGTAATCTCTTTGAGGTCTGAGCAACTCCTACCCTCCATCCCGGATGTGGGCTACCGGTGGGTGATAATTCAGCGAAGATTCTATCCTTCTGTGCTGCTGAGCTAGAGGGAGCTCTTTTTTGTGCTTAGGGTCTCCGGTAGCCTTGAGCTTGGGAGTCCCATAAGTGAGGACTGACTTCCTGCTTGGTCCTGGAGAAAGCGTAGTTACTCACCTGTAACAGGTGTTCTCCAGGAGCAGCAGGAATCAGTCCTCACTACCCTCCCTCCTCCCCTTGGAGTTGCAATCGTCTGCTTATGTTCTTTTTTGCAAATTTTTATGCTGTCTTTTTTAGCTATGTCATCTGACTGGCTAAGATGGCACCCTCGGGCGGGAAGACGACCGCGCATGCGCGCTGCAGTTCCCAAAGGCTTTCTTTGAAAGCTGGGGAAAATTGCTCCGCGAGGGCTCCGTCGGCGCCGACGTCACCCATAAGTGAGGACTGATTCCTGCTGCTCCTGGAGAACACCTGTTACAGGTGAGTAACTACGCTTTTCCATTTTGTGTGTTTATATAGCGTGTTGGTAGTAGAGTTTTAATTATAAATTATTATAAACCTAACTTTTTTTCATGTGTCTATGGTTGCCATATATATGACCTTGATAATATTTCACCTGTCTTTGTTTAAAAGTTTAAAAATCAGCCAAAGGATTATTTAAATGCAATTTATTTTTAAAAAGTTAGTATGAAACGGAAAGCAAGAAGCAACTATGTATGCACTGTCCAGCGATAGTCTGCAAGCATTGACAGGCTTGATTTGCCTTGATATCTTCTCTCCATTGCTGCACTGTCCTGATGAAATCTCTTGCCATTGCTCACTGCTCTGCAGTTCAGTGAAAAAAAAATCAAGATGAGTGCAAAAAATGTATCTTTAGTGACATGTTGCAGCCAAGACCTTTGTATGCATTGAGGAGTTTTTCCACCAACTCCCTTTAGTTGTCTGACTTGTTGTTTCCGAGAAAACCTGTTGCCACTAACTGCCATGCCATCCTTTCTTTGCCACATAGTGCACGATTTAAATGCATCATCTCAAAAGTTCATGAATCTGAGAATTAACAAAGATAATTTCCTTTAGTTTAGCTTTATGTGGAGCCCGATTCAGGTAGGAGCACGTCCAGGCCATCCAGACAGCCCCAATCAAGATGGGTCCATTTGGACCCTATTCTGGATCATGGGAATAAAATGTTCCTGCAATAACCAGAATTGGGACCGAGGATGGCCCAGCATGCACCTGCCACCTGTGGGGACGTCCTCCTTGCAGGCGCCCTGACTCCCGTGACTCTGGCCCCACTTTTCCCGACCTCCCGATCCATGGCTGGTCTGCCGTGGCCTAGATTGGGTGGTGTAGACCACCCCCCACACCTGGCCCTGGCTCCGGAGGGGATCCCTAGGCCCAATCGCCGGTTCTGTGCTGTTTGTTCCACCTTTGAGGTGGAATAAGCAGCATGTTCCCACGGGTCTGGCAGGATGTATAGGTCTGTGACCTGAATCAGCCTTGTATGTCCTGCTGGGCTGGCCTGCCCCCGCTCTGCCCAGATCCCACTCCCTGCTGGCTCTCCCTGTCCAGATGCTTAGGATGTACAGGGAGAACTGGAGGGGGAATTGGGCTCGGACAACTTGCGGGGATGCACATCCAACTGCAGCACCACAACCCATGTCCCAGAATCGGGCCCTTAGTCTTGGAAATTTCCCACTGAGATACTTGAAAGCTGTTTTTGTTTTGTTCATGGCCTCGACAAAATTTTTCATTAGACCCAGCTTAATATGTAAGGGTGGTAACAAAAATCTTCCTTGATTCAACAAGTGGTGGATGCTGCACACTTTTCTTTCCAGGCTCCAAAGATTATCGGAGTGGCCAATCTCTCCTGATGTAGTGGGAATCTTTCACACGACTATCCCATTTACAGAAAAAACAGCAGTATTTTGTGTATCCAGTCTGCAGACCGAGCAACAGAGCAACAACTTTCAAATTACCACAAAGCTGCCACTGATGTTGGTCATAGTTTATGAATCTCAACAACTGTTTTATATTGTCATAGGTTTTCTTCATATGAATTGTGTGACCAGCTGGATTCGATGGCAATTTATTGCCATTTGCAGCAAAACATTTCAGACTCATCTTCAATGAATCGATGAACAGTCTCCACTCATCTGGATGATGAATGATGTTGAGGGCTGCTTTCAGACCATCAATATTGTTGCAGGCTACAAGATCACTTTCCGTAAAGAAGAATGTAACAAGATCCTTTTGATGTTCATGGAACATGGAAACCCTAAAATTACCTGACAGGAGATTCCACGGCTGCAATCTGGAGCCCAGCAGCTCTGCCTTACACTTAAGTAGTTCCAAATCCCTGACAGGGTCATTCAGTTCATCTTATATTATGAGTTATGGTTCAGGGGAGGAGGATGGGAGAAATCTGGGTCATGCGACATTGATGGTTCGGGACCAGAAGTTTCATCCCCTTCTTCTTCCTCGTATGACTCAAGTGAGAATGATTTGGGAGCAACAGGAACTGGCAGTCCTCCTCTGTGGGGTACTGGGTGTATAGCTGATGGAATGTTTGGATACTGCCCAGTCCACTTTTTTTCCTTTGACAAACCTTTCCCAACAGGAGGAACCACGCAGAAGTAACAATAGCAGATATGATTTGTCGGCTCTCTCCAAATCATTGGCACTGCAGAAGGCATGGATTTCCTTTTTCTCCAGGACCAAGCAGGAAGTCAGTCCTCACTTATGGGTGACATCAACGTCGATGGAGCCCCCATGTGGAGCAATTCCCCAGCTTTCTAAGAAAGCCTTTGGGAATACTGCACGCATGCGCAGTCCCCTTCCCGCCTAAAGGTGCCATCTTGCTCAGTCTTTCTTTTTCCGTGGACGTCTGTCTGTGTCACCTGGAAAAATTTACGTTTTTTCTTGCGATTTGTCAGATGGGTGCCTGGGTGAGAATGTTCACAGTCTTGGCAAAGGCATATATCAATATGATTTGCAAGGGATTGTGGGAAATGCAGTCCATTCACACCAGACACAGCCGCTCACAATAATTAGTTGTGCTTGAGTGTAAAGCCAATAAGATATTTATTTATGGGGTTATTTCTCCCAACACAGATATGCTTGGTAGCACATAAAACAGGATACTTGCTTTCAGTGTTAAACTTAGAAAAACAAAATCAGGAAAACAACAGCTGAACTTGTCAGGCAATCAAAGCAAAAGAATAAAGACCTGGTTGGTAACAAACTGGTCTTTTATGTAGGCTCTAACTAATATTTTCTTAGCAGTGCTTTAATCAACAAACAAAACCCACAAAGTAGGGAAAAACTGTTCTTTTCAGGTTAACTTCTTATATCTTCACACACAGACTCAGAAGTGATTTCCTCAGAGCTCACAAGCAATTAGGTAAGGCTCAATTGCTAGCAGTTACCCAGCTGAAACCCCTTAGCTGGCTTGCTTTCTACTGCGTGGCTCAAATCCTACTCAGGAGCTTTTCTGAGTAGATTAAAGAACAAGTTTGTATTTCTTTGTGATGGTTGTTGTACTTTGTAACAGTAAATTACCAAAGGAGTTTAGACAGAGAGCAATCCATGTATTCACAGCCTGGATCTATAACCTCTCCCCCTTCTTCAACAATCATGGGTTCAATATCATGGATTGGCACAGAGGAATTTCTCAATGGAGCACTCTCAGGAGAATACTTGTTTCCCTGCTGTCTTTCAAGGGTATAGCTAGGGCATAGATCAGTGTTCATACCTGAGCTTTCATTGCTGTTAGAGTTCCTCTCTAAATAGCCTGGCCAGTATGTAGTCCAGTTCTTATGTCCAGCCTTCCAATCCAGATCCCTGGACACTGGATCTCTCTTCACATACCTTCTGGCACGGGTCCTAGGGTCCCTTCCAAGTGCAGCCGTCTCCCTCACAGGTACCGTCTGGAGATTCCTAGCTCTGCAGCACCACTCCTCTGGTTTTCCCCAGTCCAATGGTGTATGCTGGCCTTTTGAATGTCTCCCAGTATATGTACTGCTCTGGACTCCTTTAGACCTCCCAAATGCTTTTCTCTTCTTTCTTCCAAAGGGTTTCTTGCCCTCTCTGTCCGTCCGCTCTGGCTTCTGCTTCTGCTTCTGATGATCCTCCAGATGATGAAGCTGTCCAAGATCATGAAGATGATTCTGAGGATATCCAAGCTGATCAAGACACTGAGGATAATTCTCTGTAGAATAAACTCTACCTTTATTCTGCTTTGAGTGCTCCACCCTAGCACAGCGCAGCTGTGCTGAATCAGGCCCTGCCCTTTGAGATGAGTGCTTGGGGATTACCTCATAGCCCTTCTTATTGAACACACGTTTCCCCACTTCAGCTCCTCTAATGGCTGTTGGAAACCTGGTGCATTCTGGGACTGGTAGTCTTTTATGGAAAAATTATGTTTTCTTATTTCTACCAGAACTGACAGGTTGCTTGTTCAGAGTCACTTCACCTTTACTATAGCTCCTTCCTGAGCTATGATAAGCTTCCTTATCACAGATTTCATCGTGTTTTTCTCCGGTTCGACGCCGGTTCCCCTTCCCGCCGGGTTCGGTACACCGGTATCAAGCCCGTCTTCTATTTTTCGTTTTTTGCCCTTCATGGCTGGCGTTCGCGCCTTTTTGTCTTTTCCCTGGAAGGCCGGTCCTTTGACCTAGCGGGGGGCCCTTTTTTCCCCGATGGCTTCCAGTGGTTTCAAAAAGTGTGATTGGTGCAAGAAACTGATGTCTCTCACCAACACACACGACTGCTGCCTTCGATGCCTCGGACCGGATCATGATCCTACGGTCTGTGTCCTGTGTGGCAAAATGTCCACTAAGGCACTACGAAGCCGCCAGCATCAGAAAGAACGGATTTTTTCTGACTCTGCCTCTGGCCAGGCCCGGACCTCGTCTGAGGCCTCGACGTCTCGGGAGTCTGACCCTGAGCATCGCCGGGGTTCCTCGGACAGGGGGTCCTCCGATCGGGAACGTAAGAGGAAGAAGCGGCTCGTGAGGGCGGCGTCGGAGGAGGTCCCTGGTTCCTCGAGGGCCAGGTCTCGGACCCCCGACCGCCATCCCGGGCCCTTGGAGCAGGAGAAGCCGTCCAAAATGCCCCGTGTGGAGACGGAGCCCGCTGGACACGTAAGTCCTGTTGTCCTCATGGACTCTCCTCCTAGGGAGCCAACGTTGGGCCCGGCGCTGCCGGGGCCCGAGTCAGTGGCTGCTGAGTCTCCCGAGCTTGGACTCAGGCTGACAGCCTTGGAGTGCAGGTTTGTCTGCCTTCATGGATCAGCAGCGTGTACTGATGGCCAGCCTCGCTGGTGCATCTGCCCCGACCACCGGGACATCGACGCCTAAGTTGACCCCGGAGACCGAGCCGATACTCGAGACCATGAAGGTTCGAGGTCGTCCTCGGTCATGGTCACCCTCAACCTCCCACTCGGAACAGAGGGCATCGATGCCGGTGCTTTCGGCGTCGAGGCGGGTGCCACTGAGGCCCGCGCGGTCGTAGCCCCCCCCGACTCTTCTTCGGATGAGTCTGCGTGGGAGACGGAGGATGAGGAGTCCCCCGATACTTTTCGGACTTGGTGCGTCCCTTCGGACACACCGCAGTCCGAGCCCCGGAGTAGGTCCCCTCCGGAGGACACCAGGTTCTCGGAGTTTGTCAGGGACATGGCCAAGGCTTTGGCGATTCCCGCGGACCCCGAGGAGGAGCCCTTTACTGTGCCTGTTCCTCCGATGCTGGAACGGCTCCTCTTCCGGATGTGGGAGGCACCAGCCTCAGCGCCGGTTTTGAGCAAGCGGGTCGATTCCATTTATCGACTCCGTAAGAGCCCTGGTTTCCAGAAGGCGCAGCTGCCGCACCATTCCATGGTGGTGGAATCGGCCATGCATCGTCTCAAAAGCCAGAAGATGCGCTCTGCGGTGCCTCCCGGCAGGGTGGCCCGGAACCTGGATGCTTTCGGCAGAAAGTGCTTCCAGGGCTTGATGCTTGCTTGCCATGTCCAGTCTTACTAGATGTACATGGGCATGTACCTACGGGACCTGACGAAAGAACTTGCCGGGTTCTCTGCTGGCCTCTCCGGGGAATCTTTACAGAGGTTCAAGACCTTGTCCTTGGGAGTCCGGGAATGCTCAAAGTTCATGTCCCGAGCGGCCTACGATGGCTTCGAGGCTTCGGCCCGTGTAGCGGCGGCCGGCATCGGGGCCCGACGCCAGGCATGGTTGCAGTCATCGGACCTTGAGCCCTGGGTGCAGGACAAGTTGGTCGATGTCCCTTGCCGAGGTGAAAACCTTTTTGGCAAGCCCATGGCTGAGAAGGCGGCTGAGCTCGAAACCGAGCACCTGACTAGGACAAGGCTGTCCAGAAAAACATCTACCCCTTCTCAGAGGAAGAAGGGCTCGGGTAAGAAGTCCTTTTACCTGAGGAAGGCAGCTGCCTACAAACCTTTCCCTCAGTATCAGGCCTCCCCAGCAGGGTCAGCAGGCCAAGGGGCAGGGACATGGGCCCCATAGGCAGAAGACCCCCAAGCCTCCGGCTCCTGCTCCCACTCAGCAGGGAGGGGTTTTTTGACTCCCACAGCATAGCCTTTCCACCTCTGCTGTCCCATCTCTGCACAGGAGGTCGTCTAGTCCTGTTTGCCCACAGGTGACCACCCATTACAGGAGATGCTTGGGTATTGAGCATAGTCCACAAGGGCTATATGCTCCATTTCCAGCAGTTGCCTCCAACCTACTTCCCCGGAGAGCCTCCAAGACCTCCTCTGCACACAGACCTCCTCTTTAAGAACTTCAAGGTCTGCTTCTGGACCAGGTGGTGGAGCCGGTGCCTCCCCACCTGCAAGGTCACGGGTTCTACTCCGGGTACTTCCTCGTACCATAGAGAACCGGGGGCCTCCGGCCTATTCTCGACCTCAGGAATCTCAACAGGTTCTTGGAGAAAGAAAGGTTCAAGATGCTTACTCTGGGAACACTTTTGCCCTACCTCCAGCAGGGAGATTGGCTATGCTCCTTAGATCTAAAGGATGTGTACACTCACATCCTCATTCATCCACACCACAGAAAGTACCTCAGCTTCATTGTGGGAGGAAACCATTACCAGTACAGAGTACTACCCTTTGGCCTGACCTCCGCCCCAAGGGTCTTTACAAAGTGTCTGGCGGTGGTAGCGGCCTACTTAAGGAATCAGGGTTTTTTTGTCTTCCCCTACCTGGACGACTGGCTCATCAGGGGTCAGACTTCCCAGGAGGCCTGGCATGCCACCCTCAGAACTGTCTCCCTCCTTCAACACCTAGGGTTTGTCATAAACTTCGCAAAGTCCACTTTGCTCCCCTCCCAGAACCTCGAGTTCATAGGGGCAAGGTTGGACTCCCTGCAAGCAAAGGCTTACTTGCCAAGAGACAGGGCTCAAAGACTCATAGACTTGGCAAACCAGTTTCTGAGCAGGCCACAAGTCTCCGCCAGACTCTGTCTAAAGCTCCTGGGCCACATGGCATCGACAGTGCATGTGACCCCCAATGCTCGCCTCCACATGAGACCTGCACAATGGTGTCTCCGAACTCAGTGGAAACAAGCCACAGGAAGCCTTGCAGACAAAGTGAGGGTGTCCAAACCATTCCTGGACTCCCTACAGTGGTGGCTACAACCCCACAATTTGTTACAGGGGGTGCCTTTTCAGTGCCTGTTTCCACGGTGGTGCTGACCACCGATGCCTCCTTGCAGGGCTGGGGTGCACATTGCTTGGACAGGTGCACCCAGGGCCTGTGGTCTCCATGGGAGGCCACGCAGCAAAACAACCTCCTGGAACTCCGGGCTATTCGCTTAGCTCTCAAAACCTTCTCTCACACCTTGGCTCACCAGTCTGTTCTGGTACAGACGGACAGTCAAGTGGCCATGTTCTATGTGAACAAGCAGGGAGGCACGGGGTCCAGGCTCCTGTGTCGAGAGGCACAGGCCCTGTGCTCTTTTGCTCTCACACATGTTTCTGAAGGCTGTTTATCTCCCTGGCCAAGAAAACGTCTTGGCAGACAGGTTGAGCAGGATTCTGCAACCCCACGAGTGGCAACTGCACCCCTTGGTGGTTCAGAAAATTTTCCTGAGATGGGGATTTCCATCCATAGATCTCTTTGCCAGTTCCCTGAACCGGCAGCTGCCCAGGTTCTGTTCCAGGCAACCCCATCCCCTGAGGATAGCAGCGGATGCCTTCCTGATTTCTTGGTCCCAGGGCCTCCTGTATGCGTTTCCTCCCACACCTCTGGTGGCCCGAACCTTGTTCAAGATTCTAAGGGACAAGACCTCGGTACTTCTGATAGCTCCCAGGTGGCTGAGGCAGCCCTGGTTTCCACTTCTGCTCCAGCTAGCCGTGGACACACCACTACCTCTGGTGTTGCAACCCGATTTTCTCTCTCAGGATCAGGGTTCCCTTCTGCACCCCAATCTCAAAACTCTCAATTTGATGGCCTGGAGGCTGCAAGGGTAGTGTTGGCTCCCTGGGGCCTGCCTCAGGAAGTTGAAGAGGTGGTCTTGGCCTCTAGAAAGCAATCCACCAGGAAAACCTATGCCCTGAAGTGGAGAAGGTTCTCCTTGTGGTTTCAGCAACGCAAGGAAGATCCTTTCTCCTGCACTGTGCCAGTAGTGCTTCAGTACCTGCTGCACTTGTCCAGTCAGGGCCTTAAGTCCAATTCTGTTCGGGTCCACCTCTCTGCTCTGGCAGCTCACCACTCATTGGTGGAGGGCCACTCTGTCGATTCACCCCTTGGTGTCCAGGTTTCTCAGAGGCTTGCTCTTGCTCAAGCCTCTTCTCTGTCCGCCGACCCCTGTGTGGGAGCTGAATGTGATCTTGCAGCAACTGACTCGCCCACCTTTTGAGCCGATGGCTACATGTCCTCTCCGCTTCCTTTCTTGGAAGACTCTATTCCTAGTGGCCCTGACCTTGGCCAGGCGAATAAGTGAGCTTCAAGCCCTGGTCTGTGACAGGCCATAAACTCGCTTCTATAGGAACAGGGTAGTCCTTAAGACTCATCCTAAGTTCCTCCCAAAGGTTGTCTCCTCTTTCCATCTCAACCAGGAGGTGGTTCTTCCAACGTTCTTCCCTAGGCCCCATGCTAGCCGGGCTGAGACAGTCCTGCATACCCTGGACTGTAGGAGGGCCTTATCCTTCTACATTGAGTGTACGCAGGGGCATAGGAGGGCTACTCAGCTCTTCGCATCTTTTGACCCTAATAACTTGGGGTTACCTGTCTCCAAGTGTACCTTGTCCATTTGGGTGGCTGACTGTATCACCTGGGCTTACAGGGCAGCTGACCTTCCCTTGCAGGGTCAGGTCACGGCCCACCGTGTCAGGGCAATGGCTGCCTCAGTAGCTCATCTCCGCTCTGTACCGTGGGCAGACATCTGCAGGGCTGCAACGTGGTCCTCAAGCCAGACGTTTGCGGCCCATTACTGCCTAGAGCGAGAGTCCTGTACGGACAGTGCTTTTGGTTAGGCAGTGCTCCGGAATCTCGTTGAGGTTTAGGCAACTCCTACCCTCCAGCCCTCTGGTTGGGCTACCGATGGCGGTGTGTTTCAGTGAAATCCTTTCTCTGATGCTGTGGCTAGAGGGAGCTCATTTTTTCAGCTCTGGGTCCCCGGTAGCCTGAAGCTGGGGAGTCCCATAAGTGAGGACTGACTTCCTGCTTGGTCCTGGAGAAAGAGTAGTTACTCACCTGTAACAGGTGTTCTCCAGGAGCAGCAGGAATCAGTCCTCACAACCCTCCCTCCTCCCCTGGGAGTTGCAGTTGTACATAGTTTATTTTTACATTTTTGTGTGCTGTCTTTAAGCTAGGTCATTGGACTGAGCAAGATGGCACCTTTAGGCGGGAAGGGGACCGCACATGCGTGCAGTATTCCCAAAGGCTTTCTTAGAAAGCTGGGTTAATTGCTCCGCATGGGGGCTCCATCGATGTCAATGTCACCTATAAGTGAGGACTGATTCCTGCTGCTCCTGGAGAACACCTGTTACAGGTGAGTAACTACTCTTTCTTTTCAACCACTAGTGAAGGTTTGTTGCACAAGTGTTGCAGCATATGTGTGGGGCCCAGCTCTTGTCCTAATCTCCAATTTTGTAGCCAAAGTAAAGGTGGTAGGCTTTCTTAATCAAAGCGGTTTTCCTGCATTTTTATGATGCAAAAGTCACTTCACCACAAACGTAGCAGAAGAGATCTGCATTGTTCAAACAATTACGAGGTATCTCTCACTTTGGCTAAATGAAAAAAAAAATAAAGCACTGATAAGATTGGTCTACAACCAAAATACTACTAACATGTCATGTTCATTAAAAAAAAAAAAAAAATGCTGCATGACGTCGATGAAGCAAGATGGCGGCGGCAGCGGTTGCAGTGAGAGCAGAGCAGTGAGGGATCTCCTGCAACATGCCTTGGTAGAGGAAGGGGAAAGCCCCGGTGTTGGTATCCGCATCCACGCCGAGGGCTCTACTGTAGTCAACCCTACCATTTTTTTCCTCAGTAACCCTCCCGCAACAGGT
This sequence comes from Ichthyophis bannanicus, assembly GCA_033557465.1. Lineage (NCBI taxonomy): Eukaryota > Metazoa > Chordata > Amphibia > Gymnophiona > Ichthyophiidae > Ichthyophis > Ichthyophis bannanicus. Next base: position 1,509,611,126 of record CM066032.1, on the reverse strand, counting down.
CTCTACGGCTCAGGCAGGCATGAGATTGTCGTATGCCAATCTTAGTGGGGTGTTGCTGAGCCCCAAACTACAAACAGCCTCATCACTGCTGTATCCAGAGCTGCCTGAGGTGGGGCAAGGGGCCTCAGGAGGAAGTTTCCCCGGTGTGTCCATGGTGGCGGATCCACCCTCAGAATCAATGGCATTCTTTAAAACACCGCTGGAGTCTCCGGCTCGGGAAAATCATAAAGCAATAGCTGTAAAACCGGCTGTAATCAAACTCGATGTGCTGTGGGACTCCATTAAGTCTGTGGACTCCTCTTTGGCCAATTATGCAAGTAGCTTTAAAGCTCAAGTGGATCAAGGTTTGATAAGGACTGTGAACTGTGAAACTGGTGTCTGACCATGCTGCCAGATTGAGGGCTTCTTCCAGGGCTCCCAAAGTATCCTAACTGTCAGTGTTGCCCTGTTAAAGGACAAGGATATTTTGAATAGGAAGGTCCTGTTTTTGGATAATCAAGTTTGGAGGAATAATTTAAGATTCCTGAACTTCCCTTAATGTCCAATTTATATCACCTATGGACATGTTGCAGAAATATCTGGGGGAAGTATTAAAGATCACTGGAGATGCTGTACCACTGATAGTTTGCGCTCGATATATGTCCCTGAGCCTTCCTGTTCTGGAGTCTGAGGCACCAGAGTGGCTTGACCCCCTGACTTGGGGTATTTAACTGCCTTTTTGGAGTCATCTTTAAAGGTGGTTACTGAGAGAACTACGCTAGTGGCGTGTTTTGCCTTAGAGTCTGATAGGGGCGCAGTTCTACATTAACTTTTTTCGTAATATGACAGATGAATTCCTAGGCTCCAAGATCTGTCTTTCCTGATGTATCCTGAGATACTCAAAAAAAGTGCAGAGGGTTCTTGGCCCTAAGATTTAGGGTCGGAGCTCTTGGTGCTACCATGAAGGTCTTTTTTCCTTGTAAATGTATGATTTTCTATTTGTCTAAACAGTATCAGGGTCTAGTAAGGGTTTCTTGAGGAGAGCTGTAACCACAGCATGCTTGAAGGCTGCAGGAAAAGTTGCAGTGGAAAGTGATTGAGAATATGACAGATGAATGAGATGACAGTGGAAGAGTTGGAGCTTAGAAGATGGATGGGAATAGGATCAGAGGAGCAGGTAATAAGTTTGGAGGAGGAAAGAAGATGTGTGGTTTCCTCCTCAGAGATCTTAGAAAAGGAAGAAAGGGTGGCAGAGGTTGAGGGGAGGAGTTTGGAATGAAGAGGGGGGAAGAGGGGATGGATCTGACCTGGTAGGGAATTCAAGTGTAATCTTGTGGACTTTGTCATGGTAATAGTCGGCCAAAGTTTGGGCAGAAAGGGAAGCAGGGGTTGAAGGTGGGGGTTCCTTGAAGAGAAAGTTGTGAGTTGTAAAGAGACAGCGAGGGTCAGGGGAAAGAGGTGGGCATATAAGGTTTGTTTGGTGAGTGCAATGGCTGATTGGAAAGAGGCAAGCATGAAATTGAAGTGTAAAAAATCTGCAAGGGGCTGGGATTCGAGCCAAATGTGCTCAGATGAGTGGGCACAGGAACATAGGTAGCAGGTAGTCAAATTCAGCCAGGGCTGAGGTACAGTACACCCACAGGACATGGCATGGGAGGAGCAAGAGCATCCAGAGCAGAGGAGAATGCAGTGTTGTAGGAAGCTACTGCCTTATCAACAGACCCATATGACCTAGTGGAGGAAAGAGGTGATGACAGTAGTGGAGAGAGCTGATGTGTTGATAGCATGAAGATTTCTAAAGAAGATGGAGAAGACCGGTGAGACTGAGATGGGGGTGATGAACAGTGAAACTTAGCAGGTGATGGTCAGATAATGTAAGAACCGAGGTACAGAGGTTTGAGGGTAAGCAATTAGAGAAGAAGGCAAGGTTGAAGCAGTGGCCGTGCTGGTGAGTGGGGGCAGTAGAGCACAACTGGAGGTTGAATGAGGAGGTAAGGGAAAGGAGCTTTAAAGCATAAGGCAGAGGGATTATCAACATGAATGTTAAAATCCCCATGAATAAGGGAGGGGGAAGATGAATCCAGAAAGAAGGAAAGCCATAAGTCAAAGTCAGTGAGAAAAGTGGAGGTGGGAATGTTGGGGGGAGGGGTCAATAAATAACAGCTATCTGGAGAGGTAGTTGAGTGTAAAGATGGATGGAATGGTCTTCAAAGGAGGGAAAGGAGTGAGAATGAGGTTTATGGACTTTTCCTCCAGAAACCTGTCCAAACCTCTCTTAAACCTAGCTACACTAACAACTTTTACTACATCCTCTGCCAATGAATTCCAGAGTTTGATTGTACACTGAGTGAAAAAATGTTTTCTTTGATTAGTCTTTCATACAGTTGTGGTCAACATTATTGGCACCCTCATAGTTCAACCTCCTAATGTCCAATGTCCCCTAAAAAAAGTGGCCAGTGAAATGGCTTTGGATTATTTATGCACATATATTTGATGCATAAAGGAATCAAATAAAACAAGACCAATTGAAAAAGGAAACAGTAGAAAATAGTATAATGGAAAAGCCATTTCCACCAAACATCAAGCTTCAAAGGGGAACAAGGCCATCTCCAAAGACCTTGGGATTCCTTTGTCTACAGTTCACAATGTTATTAAGACGTTTTCTACTGATGGAACTGTCAAGAACCTTCCAGGATGTGGTGGGAGAAAAAGAAAATTAATCTAAGAAGTTTTTGAAGTTTAGTGCGAACTGTTGAAATAACACTATGTACAGCATCCAAAGAGCTTAAGGCTGACTTGGAACTATCTGGAGTGGTGGTTTCTGAAAGATACTCTGCACCCCCCTCACCAGCAACACTGCAGGGCTCTTGGAGTAACGGAAAACCACACTCAAAGCAATGAGAAGGAAATCTATAAGACAGCAATAAAATACCACACACTTCTATATATATAGATATACCAAAGCTTTGGGAGAGAAACAAATAGAAACAAGTTCTCTTTGTTTACTCTAACTATTAGCTATGGTTTACTTTATTTATAAGGCTCTTTTGGATGGTACAGCATAATTTCACTTTATTGTTCTATGTCAGGTATTATGTATTCATAACATCATAGGTCAATTTCTAATCAACATAGGTCAGTATGAGGAGACATACATGTATTCCAAGACATAACTGTAGATATTAAGTTTACTGCTGACTGCTTGATATCTGGTAACCCTGAGACTGAAAGACTGGAGGACAAGCTGCCCTTTTTCTTATTTCACATAGCTTACAGGACTTGTACCTCTTCACCTACTTAGTAAGCAAATATATGAAGTTTATTTCTAAGCAAAGTTCTGAACAATTGTAACTCTTTCTCAGGTTTTATTAGACAGTCTGTCTGTACAGGGCGGTGTACACAACCAATCTTACTTTCAGTCCCTCCTCTGATTCTGTAAAGAATCATTCCCAAAGTAAGGAAACTCAGACATTGCCATTAAAGTGGAATTAAAACTAGATTCTGGGTCAATCTGTAACATCATTGTAGGGGTCAGTGATTCCACTGATTTCTTACAGCAGGCTGATATTACACAGAGAATTAATACTCCTAGAATGAGAATCCCCAAAAAGCCAAGTAATGATGCTAACATGCCTTGCAAAGGCCTGGATAATGAATTCCAAAATGAAGAAACAGAATCAAATAGATCTGAAAAAGAACTTACATAACTATCACTTGAAACAAAAGTACGGTTTCTAACTTTATCTAATAGGCCTTTTACTATTTTTCCATTATTATCAAGCATACTACAACAAAAAACAACTATTACTCCACACACGCCATTTTCCTTTGCTAGGAGATAGTCTAAAGCCATTCGGTTCTGGGCTGCATAAGCTGACACTTTGTTCACTGCACCTTACAATACACGAATTGCCTCAGTGAGATCCAGGGCTGTAAGTTCAACAACTGCCTGTAGTCACATAATCTGGGTACCATATTCTCTGGTGGGTGCTATAGCTCCAAAGGTTGAAAGCCACACAGTACCTGTGAATGCATCTATTTGAGATTTAGTTAAAGGTTTTGTAGTGTCTACCAGTTGTTGAGCAGCCTTTATGGCCTTATCCTGAGGAGAAACATCCCTTTTTCTTCTAAAAGAATTATTCAGGGTTGATAATAAAGTAATGTTTTGGTAAGGTACAAATCGCCACGGGGTATCTAATTGGGCTATATAACAGTACCTGACCAACCTCTGGGAAGCTCTGTATACGCAAACGTACCACACACAAAATAATCTCCTTCTAAAGCCACTAAGCCATCTTCCCAGATTGTCAAATTCTGGGGACAAGATATATTCTGGATACAATTATTCAAAGCCCACTGAGTCATGTCCATTTCTTTAAGCCCTCCAGACAAATTACGTTTCCAGGGATGATAGTACCCTAGTAAAGGGAGACTCCAGTTAGGTATGTTTAGGTCTGAACTAGAGTCATTCAAAGGGTAGCCAGAACTATTATATTGTAGTAATTCATAATCATGCACCTGGTTCCCTTGAACTGACATTAATTGTACTACTGAAATATAAGAGTTTCCTTCATGGGATTTCTTATACCAGATAGAAGAATTATGCAGCATTACTATTCTACAAACGTTCCATGGAGTATCCCCTACCTTTCTTCCCTTACCCTGAGCCATAAAACATATTGGAGGATTTTGTAGAGGCATAGAACTAACTATTCTAGGTTCTAGGTTTGTATGAGACCATTGTACAGTAGTTAGATTAAAAGCTATGTCACGAAACTCTTCGAAGGTCTTAGGCCTAACCCTAGGTAGAAATCCATGCTGAGTAGCTGTCACAGATGGAAGACACACTGCACAATCTGATAAATTAAAATGTTTTGTCACTGAGTGTACTTGTGACTCGAAAATATTTGAATATTCCTCATAACATTCCCAAGGTTCTAACTGCAGCACCGCTTTGCTACCACTAATATGCCTCAGCACAACTAAGATTAGATATAAAAACATTCTTAGCAAAACTTTTAAATATCTAAAACTATAATTACTTAAAAATATACTAAATCAAAACTGAAAATATACCTACTCTTCTTAATACTCTTCTTTATATAATGAAGATATATACTATAGCTATAATTAGCCTCTAAGTCTCAATAAGTTTCTGAAGTAGAGGTTAAGTACCTAAAGGTCATTACATATATATCAGAAAATACTAATCTAAACTGACCTCATCCCTCTAAGCAATACTATAAATGCCAAACAAAAGCATTTTGCATGAATAGTCCATTCAGAATTTACTTAATACAATAATCTTTTTCTGTGATGTCACCATTGTTCTCTCTGAAAGTACTTTAAATCATAAAAATCTTTTTCTGCAATATCACTGTTGTCCGAGGAGTCTGCGTTGCATTTCTTGAATCATGGATGCGGAGAACCATCTTCCGGATCTTGTGAGGGAGCCTTCTTACACTGCGTAAGATGTATCCAACGAGAATGTCCTTCCACTTTACAGGCTGAATATCCCACCAGAAGTACATGGAATGGACCTAGGAATTTCGGAGCCAGAAGCGTCTTTGGATGCAAATTCTTAATCAGGACCCAATCCCCTGGTTTCATGTCCGGATGTGATGATTCTTGTTGAGGATTCACCTTCAATAAAGGGGAAACAGACAGGACTGAGTGCAATCGTGCACAATAAGTTAAGGTATCGCTGCGCAACAACTGGGGGTCTGGGATAACTGCCAAGGCATGTGGAGAAGTAGCTGGACGTCCAGTAACTATTTCATATGGTGTCAGACCTCCTCGAGTGTGCTGGGGGCAGTTACGCACCGCCATAAGGGCAAAAGGAAGGGCTTCTGTACAATCTGTAGCCCAATCCTGTGTCATAGTGCGCAAGAAACCTTTGAGAGTCCTATTCATCCGCTCCACTTGGCCAGAGCTTTGCGGATGATAGGGTGTGTGCAGTTGTCTTTTGACACCAAACCAATTTTCAATATCCTCCCAGACACGTGCAATGAAGGCCGGACCCTGATCAGAAGAAAGAACAAAAGGTACACCCCAGACAGGAATAAACTGAGTGAGCAACAATTTTATGGCAACCCCAGCTGTCATACTGGTAGTGGGATAAGCCTCCACCCAACCAGAGAAAAGACAAGTGATCACCAACAAATACTGCCTCCCTCCTCTGGCACAGGGCAAATCAGTAAAATCAAGCTGCAAAATCAGAAATGGTTCAGAAGGTCTGGGAAGAGCAGCAGCAATCTTCAGAAGGGGCCCCACCCTGCCAGTCTGCAAACAATCCAAGCAAGCAGCATACACAGCCTGTGCCACCGAAATAAACTTCAGGTGATACCACAAAACCGCAAAGGCATGAGTCATGGCTGCAGCGGATAAGTGAAGTTTATGATGCAGGAACAGAGCAAGTGGAAACAAAAAAGAGTCAGGGCAAATGAGTAGGTGCTCCTTCTTCCAGTAGCCCTGAGTATCACAGGATGTACCCCATGAAGTCCATAGAGTTTTTTGGTTTCAAGGGAAGTGTCTCGATACTGCTGTAAAAGAGAGGACAAGGAGAACAAAGTCATGTTAGAAGGCTTTAAATAGGGCAGCGTTGGTGACACTAATGCCTGAAGAGCAGCCTTCCGCGCTTCTTGGTCTGCAAAACGATTGCCCTTTGAAACTAAATCACCAGCAGAGGAATGTCCTTTACATTTTAAAACTGCAACTTGTGCTGGCAAGAGAACCGCTTGTAACAATCGGTAAATGTGTTTAGCATGTTTAATTGGTTTATTAGCAGAAGTTAAAAATCCTCGTTGCAACCAAATATTGCCAAAATCCCATAGAACACTCATTGCATAGGAGCTATCTGAATATATATTTGCTAGAAGATATCTAGAGAGTTCAAGAGCACGTGTCAATGCAAAAGCTTCTGCTAACTGGGCACTAGAAAATGGCAGAGAAGCTGATTCAACCACGTCATCAATTGTGGTTACTGCATAGCCTACACAAAGTTTTCCCATTTCATCTCTGAAAGCCGAACCATCCACAAATAAGGTTACATCCGGGGCTGGCAGGGGTACAGGTGAGAGATCAGGTCTAGCACGGGAAGATGTCAAAATACTTTGAAAACAATCATGGGACCCATCCTCCTCCACCAGATCTGCCAAAGGAGCCAGGAGCGTAGATGGATTGCATATGGACGTAGTACATATTTTTATATGAGACTGAGAAATTATCAATTCCAGAGTCAACAAACGTGTGGAAGACAAAGGCTGAGTTTTAGTTAAATGGAGCAACCTAGAAACAGAATGTGCCACATATACCTCAAGAGGGTGCTGTAACACTAAAAAAATCAGTAATTTCAATTGTAAATGCCACCGATACTAAACCGCGCAAGCATGGAGGAAGTCCCAAAGTCACTGAATCAAACCGCTTTGAAAAATATCCTATCGGCTTGCGACCAGTTGGAAATGCTTGCAAAAGCACACATGTGGCAGATATGGCTGAACTAGGCTCATACAATTTGAATATTAAAGAATAGTCTGGAAAAGACAAACATGGTGTAGTGCTTAGTGAAGTCTTTAAATTTACAAAAGCTTCCCACTGTGATAACATAGGTACAATGAGACCCTGTGGACCCTCTTTCCCAATCAACGCATAAAGCGGAGCTGTAAGATCTGAAAAATTAGCTATCCACTGTTTACAGAAAATCAATAATCCCCAGGAATCTACGTAACAACACTGGTGTCGCTGGGAAAGACAATGATAGAATAGGTTCCAATCTGGCAGAAGTAATTTCACGACCAGCTGGAGTTAGAACAACACCCAGAAAAATAACATTTTGAGATACAAATTGCAGTTTAGACAAATTAACTTTTAGTCCTAATTTGGCAATATGAACTAATAAAGACAAAGAGTCTGATAGACAAATCTCGTAATTTGGTGAACACAAAAGCAAATCATCCACATATTGAATTAAAGAGGATTGGTCAAGCTTCACATCTAATAATGCAGTTCTTAGGGCCTGCGAGAAGTAAGCAGGACTGTCAGTGTAGCCCTGGCACAGCGTAGTCCATGTATACTGCTGATTGTCATAATGAAAAGCAAATAAAAATTGGTTTTCTTTGCTAATTCTCACTGAAAAATAAGCAGAACTCAAATCTACAACAGAAAACCAAGTAGTCTCTGAAGGTACCTGTGTCCAGATATCATGCAGATTAGGTACCAAGGGAAAGATTGGCAAAATTACCTTGTTAACAGCTCGCAGATCTTGCACAAATCGATAAGTCTTGCCGTCAGCTTTCAGTACAGGAAGAATTGGAGTATTACATGGCGATGTAATAGGATAGATGACACCTTGCATCTGTAAATCTTCAATTACCGGATTAATTCCATCTATAGCAGCTGCTGATAGTGGATACTGTTTGAGTCTAGGAAGTTGTACTCCAGGTTTTAAGGTAATCTTCACAGGAGGAATCGAGGGGCATCCGACATTGGATCCTGGAACTGCCCACAGAGTAGATGGAAGTCTTCCGAGAGCAGGGTGAATAACTTTGACATCTGCAGGGGGCTGCACTTCAGAGAGAGAATACAACTGAAAATGTAACTTTCCACTCATCCAGGATAAAGTTGCATGATGAGAAGCCAGGAAATCGCGACCCAAAAGATTCACTGGTAATGTGTCTCCTACCAGAAAGTTAGTAGGGTACACAGTCTCTCCAATCTTCAAAGGCAAAGCTTCAAGTTTACGATGAGGAATTATCTTACCTTCAGTGCCTTCACAATGCACTGTTGGGAGCTTGTGCTAGCTGAGTATGATAAACTTCAGGCAAATCCTGTAGATGCAGCACAGATGTAGTAGCTCCCGAATCAATGATGAATTTCACAGTAGAGCCTCCCAGTTTAGCTTCTAACTCACCCTGAGAAGTTACATTCAGATTCAATAATAGTCATGCATCCCAAGAATCACAATCTTCTGGGTTAGAAAAACATTGATATACAGGAGTGAACTCAGCAGGTGGGGGAGGAAGGCACTCAGCTCTCTGGCCATCCAGATTCCGATTCTGTGGACATTCTTGCTGTAAATGGCCACACTCACCACATGTATAACAAGCATGCATTCCTCTGGCTTGTCCACGCCCTCGCTGAGAATTGCCTTGCTGAGAATTCCCATAGCTTCCCCTGAACCTGCCTCTCCCCCGCCCCCTTCCCAGGGCTGGATACATAGAAGCAATTTGTAAATTGAGCAGTTTAGTCTTCTTTACATCTAATCTGGTTTGTTGCTCCTGCAATTCCTTGAGATATTTCAATTCACTGTACCGTGCACCCTCCAAAATTGCATCAGCTGATCTAGCAGGCCAATCTATTATTGAAGTTTCCAAAATTTCTTTTATTCTTGGAATCAAACCATTTACAAAAATATTAGTAAATCCTGAAGGTGTATCTTCTGTCTCGCCAGAATAATCCTTAAAAGCTAGCATACACCTAGTGTGAAAAGCTGTAACTTTTTCACCCCTTTCCTGTGTTAAAGAAGTGAGTTTTGACCAGTCCTTCACAGGCTTACATACTGTTTTAAGAGATTCTAACAATTTTTCTCTACATAGAACAAAATTATCTCTTTGTGTCTGTTCTTGAAGATCTGTCACAGGGTCTGTCTGTGGCCATACCCAATTATCTCTAATTGGATGGGTTACCTTATGAAAATCAGCTGGATTAATGAAAACAGATCTGAGCAGATTATCTAGATCTGCCCAAGTAGGATTATAACTATTAATTATTTGAGACCACAAGGGCACAAATCTACCTGAATTTTCCCTGTAATCAGGAAAGGTTTTAGCCAAATCAAATACTTCTTTAGGATTCCAATTTGCAGGTACAGTCATTGCACCTGTAGGTCCTGTTGGATATACACAAAAAGGATATGCAGGTACTATATCTTCTTCTACAGGTTTTGCAGTTACAGAACATGGGTCATTATGTCGGCGTAAAACAGTCTGAAGAAAGCTTATATCACCATATAATTGATCACATTTTTCCTTATAGGTTATAAAATGCTTATCCAGATCTTTCTCAATATTATCAATAAGTTTACTAGAAATTCCCAATTCCTTTGTAGCAGAAATATTATTCCTTACTATTCCCTTTAAGGTTTCTATCATATGTACAATACTTTCTATCTCACGGCTAAAAAGTGCACTCACTTCTCTAAGCTGAGAAACATTACAATTACTGAAATCTTCAAACTTTGCATCCCCCAATATCCTCTGTTTATTCCTTATCTCTTCTCTTAGTTCTGTTGCACGAGTGACCCTCCCCCTTCCAGAAGTTACATGACTCTCAGATGAAACAGGGGGAGACGATGGGGATGCACTTGGGACTATTCCAGCTCCAACTACCAATGCAGCCACATCTGCATCATATTCTGGAGAAAGAACTGCTGGGAATTTCCCTGCCTGTTCACTATCATTCTCCTGTGATTCACTCGCTTTACCAGCTCCAGCATTCTTTAACACAAACAAATCATTTTTCGTATCATGTGCCATTCGTTGCCATCAATTAAACACTAGCCCTTCACGGGCATCACATAGTTTACGTTTAGCCTGCAAGGCACATTTCAGATAACGAAGTTTATCTATAGAAAAAGTTCCCTCCAAAGGAAACTGTAGAAGCACATTATCCTTAGCCACAGCATGCCAGTGTACAATATAATTAGTAGCCATATCCCCATACTTCTCACGCATACAATAAGAAGGGCTACCTTTCTGAACAGCTAAAACCTTAACTTTGTCATGCCATTCATGCAACTGAGACAAATCCCGTCTACCTAACAGATTACCCATTGCTGTCACCATATAATACTCACAAACACCTTCTACCCTTGCCAGGAATGTAGAAATCTGTTAGCCGGCACGGCACCAACTGAAAGATACTCTGCGCCCCCCTCACCAGCAACACTGCAGGGCTCTTGGAGTAACAGAAAACCACACTCGAAGCAATGAGAAGGAAATCTATATGACAGCAATAAAATACCACACACTTCTATATATATAGATATACCAAAGCTTTGGGAGAGAAACAAATAGAAACAAGTTCTCTTTGTTTACTCTAACTATTAGCTATGGTTTACTTTATTTATAAGGTTCTTTTGGATGATACAGCATAATTTCACTTTATTGTTCTACGTCAGGTATTACGTATTCATAACATCATAGGTCAATTTCTAATCAACATAGGTCAGTATGAGGAGACATACATGTATTCCAAGACATAACTGTAGATATTAAGTTTACTGCTGACTGCTTGATATCTAATAAAACCTGAGAAAGAGTTACAATTGTTCAGAACTTTGCTTAGAAATAAACTTCATATATTTGCTTACTAAGTAGGTGAAGAGGTATAAGTCCTGTAAGCTTACTTTCAGTTTCAACCCATACCATACGTCGCACACTAAACAAAGAAGGACTTCATGGGCGAAGGCCAAGGAGGACCCCACTGCTCAAAGACCAACATAAAAAGGCATGTCTGATCTTTGCCCACACTCACCTTGAGAAACCACAATCCTTCTGGGAAAATGTTCTGTGGACAGATGAAACCAAACTTGAACTCTGTGGAAATGCAGACCAGTGATACATTTACGGGCAAAGAAATGAAGCTTATAAGGAAAAAAATCAACTCTTCCTACAGTTAAATATGATGGAGGTTCTATAATGATGTTGGGCTGTTTTGCTGCCTCAGGAACTGGAGGCTTGAAAGATATTAAAGGAATCATGAAATCAGAGGACTAACAAGTTATTTTGGAGCGAAATGTGCTACCTAGGGTCAGATAACTAGGTCTGGGTCGAAGGTCATGGGTCCTCCAGCAGGACAATGACCAAAACATACATCCAAAAGCACAAAGGAATGGTTAAAAATGAAAAAATTGGCTGTTTTAAACTGACCAGCAATGAGTCCTGATCTCAATCCAATCAAGAACCTTGGGAAAGAGCTGAAATCTGCCATTGTTAAAAGGAATTCTGGAAACATTCATCAGCTGGAGCAAATTGCAGTTGAAGAGTGCGAAAAACTACCAGCAGACAGATGTACGAAACTTATAAATAGCTAAAACAAATGTTTGGAGGCTGTCATCACTGCCAAGGGTTGTGCAACCAAATGTTAATGAAGGGTGCCATTAATCCTGTCTAGGTCATATTTGTTTTGGGGGTTTTTTTCTCATATATTACTACGGCTGTTTCACAGACATTTTTTTTTTGTTGTATACCTTTGAACATACTATTAAAATATTTTGATATACAGTTAGATTATTTTCAGTTATTTCTCAAGATATTGTACACAACATACCCAATGCAAGGGTGCCATTAACATTGACCACAACTGTATGTTACAATATAACTTCATTGCATGTCCCTTTAGTCTTTCTACTTTTTTGAAGGACTAAACAACTGATATATGTTTACCCATTCCTCTTTACTTATCGTCTTATAGACCTCTATCATATCTCCCCTTGGCCATCTTTTTAACAAGCTGAAGAGCCCTGATCTTTTAAGCCTTTCCTCTTAGGTGTACGATGAATCCTCCTTCCTCTTTATCATTTTGGTCACTCTTCTCCCTTTTCTAATTCTGTTATCCTTTTTTTTTTTTAATATGATGACCAGATCTGCACTCAATATTCAAATTGTAGGCGCACCATGGAGTGATACAGAGGCATCATAATATCCTTGATTTTATTCTCCATTCACATCCTTATGATTACTAGTATTCTATTTGCTTTCTTGGCTGCTGCTGCTGAACACTTAGCAGAGGGTTTCAAGGTATTATTCATGATAATGCCTAGATCCTTTTCCTAAGTGGTGATTCCTAATGCAGAACCTTGCATCGTGTATCTATAATTTGGGTGTTCTTCCTTAAGTGCATAACTTTGCTCCCATGACACTGCTGAGCATTAATACACCTGCAGGAGTAAAAACAAATGCTTCTGCAGCTGTATTAATGTTCATTACAGTCAGGGGATCATTGGCTTTTGCTTCAGCAGTTGTATTGATGATTAATAGTGCAGCAGGAACAAAACCAAATGCTCCAGTGGTTGTGTTGGGGGGGGGGGGAGGGTGGCTGATACTAGGGCTGTGGAGGGCTGGAACTGGGCTGGAGGAGGTCTGGAACTGAGGGAGGGGCCTGGGACTGGCAATGGGCTGATATTGGGGCTATGAGGACTGGAAATGGGCTGATACAGGTGCAGAGGGGGCCAACTGATATTTGCATCAGGCTGATTCAGGGAACGGGCTGGGACTGGAAATAGACTGATACTGGAGCTGGGGGGGGGGGGGCTGGTATTAGAAATGAACTGATATTTGGGCAGGGGAGGACTAGAAATTTAGCTGATACTAGGTTTGGGGAGATGGGACCAAAAAAGGCTGAGACTGGAAGAGAGCTAATTCTAGGGCTGAGATCCTGGGATTGAAAAGAGGCTGATGCCACTAAATGCCAAGGTGGAGAGTAGGAAAAAGAGGGAAATGCTAGAGAGTGAGAAGGGAGAGGAGGACAGATATTGTGGGGAAGAAGCAAAGTCAACCAAGGGAAGGGTTGAGAGGGAGGAGTATAAGAACACATGCTTGGGCAAGAAGGAGGAAAGACAAGGTTAATGAATATTGGAGATAGAAGTAAATGGGTGGATGCTGGGAAAGAGGAGCAGGAGGCCAAGTACTAGGGATATAGGATGTGGGAAAACAGGGACTCTGACATGTGGAGACTCTAAGATTGGGATTTTAAGTGGGGACTTGGGGCTTGAGTTGGATTGTGAGTGGGAACTTGGAATTGCTTAGGGGTACAGTGGGGACTAAGAAATTGACCAGAGATTAAGAGGACAGTGGGGGCAAGGTAATTGGTTGAGGGATTTGAGTAGGGCTGTGAAACTAAGTGCAGAAATATGGGAAGGGGAGAAGGTTTGAAGAACCTGGAGGGTTTGGGGGCAGTTGAAAAGGACAAAGTGCTATGGAGTGGATGAGAGCCACAGGACAGGACAGGTCTTGAAGCAGGTGAAAGAGGGTAGAAATGGGATAAGTGAAAGAGGAAATGGAAACCTGGATGGGGGTAAGACATAAGAAAAGGCCTAGAGGTGGAGAGATAAGTGTTAGGGAATGAGCTGGGGATGGTAAAGGGATGCAATGCAGAAGATGGTAAATGAGACTAGGGAGGAGATGAGTACAGAGAGGAAATGGTGGACTAGAAAGTGGGTAAAAGATGAGGTGTGGGGAAGAATAGGGTGCTGGCAAAGGAATGAGACAGATGTGGAATGGAAGGATTAGGGAAATAAGATTAGAAAATGGAAAGCTGGTAAGTAGGAAGAGGAAGACTGAAGCTTGTAGGAAGGAGAAAGTGGAATGGAATGAAGCTATAGTTAGGTACAAGGCAAATGAGAGAAATGGAAGGATTAACATTGGAGAGAGAGGCAGCGAATGAAAGGATGAAGAAGACAGGGAGTGTGAAGAAACAGAAAATGGAAATGGGATCTTGGGAAAGGATTATAAGAAAGCCAATAAGAGAAAATAGACTGGGACCAACCCATCTGGAAAAATAAGATGATCATACAAAGGTGTAAGAGTGTCAGTTTTTAGAGAATGAAAAATGTCTGCTTTGAAAATGTGCATTTCTTATAGTTCATTACAGGAGGAAATGCATTTCTGTTTTTCTTTCTTCCATGTTTCACAGTTTGGTGTCTGATTTTGGTGTTTTCCACTTCAATTTTTGTCTTTTGTAGTTTTTTTATTCTTTAATTGGTGATGGTTTGTTTTCCATGTGCAGCTGAGATAAGGAATTTTGTTAATATGTAGATTCTCTCTAGGAATCTGTAGTAGTTCAGCTTGTTCTCTTTTTTCCAGCTGGGAGTTACTGGTGTTCTAGAATATTTGCAGTGCTGATTTTCCATAAGAGAGGTTCCTTTTCGCTTCTCCGGGCCAGTCCAGGGAAGGTTAGGTTGTCAATCCCCTTCAGCAGCTGAGGACATGAAGACATCAAGTTTTCTTGAGCCGTGAAGCCACTCCCCCTGAGGTCAAACTGCCAGTCTTTCATTCCTCAGCAGCTGAAGAGGATCGATATTGGCTCTCTCCTTCAAATGTCTGAATTTTTTATTTTGTTACTTGCAGTGAAATTGGCTCTAGCAGAGCTGATTTGGTTTATAGTCCTTAATTAGATATTTATTCAGGAGTGCTTTTACTAGCAGGGAGACGTACATTGTTTATTAATCACAGACTAAGGCAGAGCCTGCCTGAGGTATTCCGTCAGTCTCTCAAAGCGCAGTGGATCTGGGAGCCCCAGTACTTCCTCTGCGATTGCAATTGCCGTCCTTTTCAGTGTTCCGCTAGCAGCGGAACAAAAACTGTAGCAATTAGGCAGATTTTGAGTGTGGCTGGTAAACGTTTGTTGTTTTCAACAGCGCTATTGATGTAAGCGGCTGTTTGTCTGCTCTTTGCTGTGCCGCGGCAAGCAACGGAACAAAAACTGCAGCGTTAGTTGTTTTACAACGGCGCTATTGAAATAACTGCTGTTTGCCTGCTCTTTGCTGTAGCGTGGCAGATTTTAAGCTTTTAAGTTTTAATTGGCAGTATAAGTATTTCCGATGGCAGAGAAGGTTACCATAGAAGCTGAAAAGCAGTTTTTAAACTCTGAAAAAGCCGGTAAAGCGGCCATTTTGAATTCACCGGCTGTTTTGCCGTCAGATAAGCAACGGCCCGCTAAAAAGAAGAGCAAGACTTCTAAAAGCGTTTTGAGGCAGGAGAAGACTGAGCAACCTCTGGCAGAGGCGAAAGAAAGTGTATTATCTTTCTTTTCCCCAGAATTTATTTTGGCTATGCACAAGGCTTTTTTGGTAAGATCTTCTAATTCTGTTTCTGGGGAAATGTTTAAAAGCTCTTCATCAGTTCCTATGGATCTTTCTGTTCCAGAGGATCCTGGAGAAGGTACTTCTCTAACTAAAGAGATCATTAGGGATCCTTTGGACCCTTTTGCACCTCAGCTCCCTGTGTCTTTAGGTCAGGGGGAAACAGAATGTCTCTCTGTTACAGGCTTAGACATGGCTTCTGAAGAGCTGGAAGAGGGTGAGATTGCTCCTGGAGAGGATCCTAATATGTTTCGGGTTTTCCGCAAAGAGGAGCTTTCAGCTCTTATTTCTCATTCATTGTCTGCCTTACATCTGTTGCTTCCCACTGCATCTCAGGAACCTTTAGAGGATCCATTATTACAAGGGTTTAAGGCGGAACAACGCTCCTTCCCAATGCACCGGGTGATAAGGCAAATGATTGAATCTGAATGGGAATGCCCGGAGGCTACGCTTCGTGGAAGCCGTGCCTTATCTCGCCTTTATCCTATGCCGCAGGAAGAGAAGGATTTTTTACGAATGCCTAAGGTGGATGCGATAGTTGCGGCAGTAACAAAGAAAACTACTATCCCGATTGAGGGAGCAGCTGCTCTTAAGGATTTGCAGGATAGAAAGTTAGAAGTTCTTCTTAAGCAAGCATTTGATTCTAGTGCTTTGGCTCTGCAAGCAGCAGTTTGTGGGGCATATGTATCTAGAGCATCCATTCGGTGGCTTCAAGGAGATATATCTGGGGATCCAGATTTGTTGCAGGGAGCAGAAACCGCAAAATTAGAATCGGCTGCTGCTTATATGGCGGATGCCTTTTATGATGTGCTGCGGATTGCCGCCAAAACTATGGCATCGCTGATTGCGGCTAGGCGTTTTTTGTGGTTGCATAACTGGGCAGCGGATGTGTCTTCTAAGTCGTGTCTTAGCAAATTGCCTTATAAAGGGAAATTGCTTTTTGGAGAAGCGCTTGAGAAAATTGTGAAGGATCTTGGTGATTCTAAAGGAGGGCGTTTGCCTGAGGATAGGCAGAGGCCCGGACGAGGCGCAGGAGGTCTACGAGGTGCCGGACGAGACATTAGGAGGTTTCGGGGGGCGCGATTCGTTCCTTATTCCAGAGGTCGTTCGGGATTTCGCGGTCAGTCCTTTCGTGGGGCAAGAGGTTACGGTAGATCTTACTTCCCAACTTCTCAAACCGCAACTAAGAAGCCACAATGAAGGTCTGTTGGTCCAGGCGTTAGTTCCTGTAGGAGGACGTCTACAGAGATTTCTAAAAGCCTGGACCGTGATCACGACGGACAAGTGGGTGTTGGAGATAGTTCAAAAAGGGTATGTGCTAGATTTCGCTTACCCCTTGTCACCTGCATTTATCCTGTCTCCCTGTGCCCCGGGGTCAAAGAAAAAAGCGGTAGCGGAGACGATATTTCATCTCTTACAGCTACAGGCGATAGTTCCTGTGCCGCGAGACCAATACGGACAAGGTCGATACTCGATCTATTTCGTGGTTCCCAAAAAAGAGGATTCTTTTCGTCCAGTACTCGATCTCAGGGGCGTCAACCGTGCTTTGCGGGTGCCTCATTTTCGCATGGAGACGCTGCGTACAGTAGTTCGAGCAGTGCGTCCAGGAGAATTCCTCTCGTCAATAGATCTTACGGAGGCATATCTTCACATTCCAATAAGGCTTTCTCATCAAAAGTTTTTGCGTTTTGCCCTTCCAATGGGTCATTTCCAGTTTCGAGCACTGCCGTTTGGCCTTGCAACGGCTCCGCGGATTTTCACAAAGCTCATGGTAGTGGTAGCGGCTGCTCTGCGAAAAGAAGGCATCAGAGTTCATCCATATCTCGACGACTGGTTGATCAGGGCCGATTCTCATTTGGCTTCGGTAGTAGCAACGGCTCGAGTTGTTCAGCTTTTAGAACAACTAGGTTGGGTCATAAATCGGGCCAAGAGTCACTTGCAGCCAGTTCAACAACTGACTTATCTAGGGGCCTTATTCGACACCGCTCGAGGAGCAGTTTTCTTGACGGAGATCAGGATAAACAAGATTTTGCAGCAGGTGAAGGCATTTTTAAAAGTTCAGGCTCCATCGGCCCGGATGTACTTACAACTTTTGGGATCCATGGCGGCAGCTTTGGATCTGGTTCCGTGGGCCAGGGCTCACATGAGACCGTTACAACAGGCTTTGCTTTCCCGTTGGTCTCCGCAGCTTCACCCGCTGTCTCAATGCCTGTTTTGTCCAGAGCTGGTAAGGAAAAGTCTGGAGTGGTGGTTGAACCCTGTGCATCTCTCTGCAGGCGTACCTTTGCGGGAGCCCGCATGGGTTTTGGTCACCACGGATGCCAGTTTAGCGGGCTGGGGAGCGCATTGTCAGTCTCAAGTGGTTCAAGGTTTTTGGTCTCAGGAGGAGACTTTATGGTCGATCAACATGTTGGAGTTGCGCGCGGCTCGATTGGCTCTTCTACACTTCGAACGTCTTCTCGCGGGGAAGGCAGTCCGTTTGTTTTCAGACAATCTTGTTACAGTGGCATATATCAATCGGCAGGGAGGGACCAAGAGTTCCTCTCTCCTAAGCGAATGTCAGGAGTTAATGGCTTGGGCGGAGGGCCATCTTCTGGCGTTGTCGGCTGCCCATGTGGCTGGCAGAGAGAATGTTCAGGCCGATTATCTCAGTCGCAACATTTTAGACCCAGGAGAATGGGAGTTAAATGTGGCGGTTTATCACGAATTGACCTTGAAATGGGGTCAATCGGTTATGGATCTAATGGCAACTTTCAGCAATGCCAAAGCAAGCCGGTTTTTCAGCAGACGCAGGGAACGCATGTCAGAGGGGCTCGATGCTCTAGTTCAGCCTTGGCCAGAGAACGTACTTTTGTATGTTTTTCCTCCGTGGCCAATGGTGAATCGTGTACTACAACGCATAGCGGGACACCGAGGTTCCGTGATTCTGATTGCGCCAGATTGGCCTCGCCGTCCTTGGTATGCGGATCTAATGCAGCTTCTAATAGCACCTCCTTGGCGTCTGCCGGTTCGGATCAATCTATTATATCAGGGACCCGTACTCATGCCACAGGTGGATCGCTTCTTGCTTACGGCTTGGCTCTTGAGAGGGCTCGCTTAGCACGCAAAGGTTATGCAAGTTCTGTAGTGGCTACTTTGCTTAAATCTAGAAGACCGGGAACGTCTCTTGCATATGTCCGGGTATGGAGATTATTCGAAGATTGGTGTGGACGGCACAATGTTCTTCCGCGTTTGGCTTCCTTGCCACAATTGCTCTTGTTTCTTCAAGAAGGTCTGGATAAAGGTTTGGCAGTTAATACTCTTAAAGTTCAGGTGGCCGCATTGACATGTTTCAGGGGATTGGTCCAAAAACGTAGATTATCATTTTATCCAGATGTACAAAGATTTTTTAAGGCGGCAAAAATTCTCTGGCCTCCGTTACGTAAGATTGTGCCTCCGTGGGATTTAAATATTGTTTTAGAGGCTTTATCGAGTTCGCCATTGGCTTCTGTTTCCTCGCGATCTCCACAAGAATGTTCATGGAAGACGGCGTTTTTGGTAGCTTTGTGTTCAGCTCGGAGAATTTCCGATTTACAGGCTTTGTCTTGTCAGGAGCCTTATTTACAGTTTCTGCCTGAACGGGTGGTACTTCGTACGGTTCTTTGTTTTTTACCGAAAGTACTTTCTGTTTTTCATGTTAATCAGTCGGTGGTGTTACCTACTTTTTCGGACTTATCAAGTTCTCCGATCGATCGAGCTCTCCGAAAACTGGATCTTGGTCGTGTTTTAAAGAATTACCTTAAAATTTCGGAGCCTTTTCGAAAGACGGATAGGCTATTTGTTCAATATGCTGGGCGCAATAAGGGGCATCCAGCTTCAAAGTCAACGATTACTCGTTGGGTGCGCTGTGCTATTACAGCGGCTTACCAAGCTGGGGGACGATCTCCACCAGTTGGGTTGAAAGCTCATTCTACTAGGGCTCAAGCAACCTCCTGGGCGGAATTTGCTTTTGTGCCTCCGGTAGATATTTGTAGAGCAGCGACGTGGTCTTCATTGCATACGTTTACGAAGCATTACCGCCTGGATGTTCAGGCCAGGGAAGATGCAAAAGTGGGAGCGTCAGCTCTTATTGCAGGGCTGGCTGGTCCCTCCTGAGTTTAGGTACTGCTCTGGTATTGCCCTAACCTTCCCTGGACTGGCCCGGAGAAGCGAAAAGGAAAATGAAATTAGTTCTTACCTGCTAATTATCTTTCCTTGAGTATTCTCCGGGCCAGTCCAGGGTCCCTCCCTTTTGTGTATTCAAGTGAAGAGGAAGTATCGGGGCTTCTATGTTTTTATCTTAGATAGATAACTAATTGTTTATATTATTTAAAAAAAAAAAAAAAAAGAGGAGGAAAAAGGTTAAATTCTAAATTTTAAGAAGCAGGAGTTCTTAGATTCCTCTGTTTCTGTAGGACTATAGAACATGATCAGTTTGTATGGGTTGATGTTATGTTTTATTTCAGTTTGATATTAGTTTGCTGCTTTGTCAGAAAGAAGACTGGCAGTTTGACCTCAGGGGGAGTGGCTTCACGGCTCAAGAAAACTTGATGTCTTCATGTCCTCAGCTGCTGAAGGGGATTGACAACCTAACCTTCCCTGGACTGGCCCGGAGAATACTCAAGGAAAGATAATTAGCAGGTAAGAACTAATTTCATTTTGGTGCAATTCAAGTTCTTGATGCTGGTGTCAAGTGTCCATCTGCAGGGTTTTGTTATGGCGCACAATTTCTAGCTGTGGGGGAAGACTGAGGTGTTGTCACTGATGTGAAGCTAGAAGTTTTTTGTATATTGAGATGTAAATTGAAACACTCTACTTGTGCTCTGCATTTATTGGTGAGTCTGGGAGTGTTCCATATGAATGAATGATTATGCCCTATCAGACTGATATTCAAAGGCAATTAAGCATTTGCTGAAAAATGCATAATTAGCCTAACCATGTATTTTCACAAAATATACAGATAATATCAGGCTTTTAAACTGCAGAATGGCCAGATGTTATCTGCATACCTGTGGAGCATGTTAAGGGAAGAGCAATGGTAGGCCAGAAAATTATCCGTATGGTGGCAATATTCAGCCACTATTCAGGAAAGTTACATATTCAGTTTTTTTTTCCTTATTTATATGTTCTGGTGGCGAATATTGCGTATACCATGGACTGCCCAAAGAACAAACCAGTCAGTACTAGAGGAGATCAAACCTAAGCTTTCTTTAGAAGCTCAGATGACAAGACTTCAACTTTCATACTTTGGACACATCATTAGAGAAAGACATCATGCTTGGGAAGATAGAAGGTCAACACAAAAGAGGAAGGCCAGCAATGAGATGGATCGATACAATAACAGCAGCTATGGGTACCAGTCTGTCAACAGAGCCGCCTGACTGAAGACCGAAAGCAATTTAGGACAACTATCCAGAGGGTCGCCATGAATTGTCACTGACTCGATGGCACTTAACAACAACATATTTATTAAGTATTACTTAAACGTCCAAGTAACAAAACATGAATGAAAACAATGGCTCAATACACTAAAAAATATACAGTAAACACAATTTACGATTGGGCAAAATTAAAAAGGAAAAACAAGAGCCAATAATTTGCCCACAGTAGTAGGAAAATTCCAGGGGATTACAGAAAAGAAAAACAGGGCACATTGATCATAGGAAATAAACAATTAAGCAGGGTGGAGACTTACACAGCAGCTACGGGGGACTCTACTACTGTCCAAGATTCCTCCCTAGCAATCAAGAACTCCAAAAGTTGTTTAGGTTCAAAAAAGAAAATTCTTATCTTTATAGGTAACATAACAATGAGAAGGAAATTTCAAATTAAACTAAGCCCCAAGAGAAAGGACCTGGGGTCGAAGAACCAAGAACTCCTTCCTCCACAATTGAGTAGACCGTGACAAATCAGGAAACATACGAACAAATGAACCCATAAACAATTACAATTACAATTTTATTACAATTTTTTATATACCGCACTATTCGGCATCAGCGCGGTTTACATTATAACACAACGACCATAACAACAGGCTGTTAGGTTTTACATCGAACAGGGGTACAAACATGGATAACAGGGGTCAACTATATACATACATGAAACGTCTCATTAACATTCTTAAAATATGCTCTAAGAATCAAACTTTTATCAGGTTCAAGGACCAGCGTGACCAACAGAGTTGTTCTCTCTGTGATCACCTCAAGGGAGTCCTAGAAACCCTGTAAGGTCTCCCAAACCCCCCGACGCAGCACCACCATAATGGTTGCTTGGGCCCACAGACAAATATTGTACCCAAGAGATGGGAGGGAGACATTCCAGGGGGATTTTCAACATCTGCCTGAAGTATCTATGTACCATCTCAATCAGGGACAAAACCAGGGACCTTGGAAAGTTTAACAATCGTAGGTTATTCCTACAAGCCTGATTTTCTAGATATTCCATTTTCTTTTGCTGTACAGTCCCATCTTTAATTTGAGCCACCTGAAGCTCCTGGTGATGCCCCAGTTCTTTCTCAACTGCAGAGTCTCCCCTCCTGGTCAGTCTAGTTCCTGGAAACCATCTGGCAATCACTTTTCACCATCAGCAAATCTTTAGCTAAAGTCTCAGAAACCGTAGTCGAGGAAGAATGAAGTGGATTAACACTTGTGATGATAATCTCCGGTTTCAGGTCACGTTTGATGACAAACAGATTGCATATTTGGATTTGCTTATTAAGAAGACTGACAAGGGGTTCATTACCACCCTCTTTAGGAAACCTACGGATAGGAACCATCTGCTCCATTATAGTAGTTTCCATAATACATCGCTTAAAAATAATTTACCATTGGGACAGTTCTTGAGGATACGTAGAATATGCACCTTGGAATCCGACTTCGAAGAACAGGCAATGTCAATGGCCAATAGGTTTGAAGTTCGACAGCATCCACGACATACCATCAAAAGGGCATATGATAGGGCCAAGGGATGTCCTCGTCAAGACTTATTGCAGAAACAGAAGAAGGATACTGATGTAGGCTTCATCTGCCCTCTTTTGTTTTCTTATCAATCCTATCGAATAGCTAAGATAATTAGAAAGCATTGGAATTTAATTCAGGCTATGCCAGCATTTCAGGATATCAAAGTGACGATCGCTCATAGACGTAATGTAAACTTAAAGAATATGCTTGTTCCATCTGCATTGACTGAGAGGGCCTTTTTATCATCCCATAAAGGCCATTTTCAGTGCGGAGCATGTTCTATATGTACTCATACTGTTACTATTCGGGGTATATTTGTTCATCCAACCAATGGTCAAAAATTTTATTTAGATGATTTTTCAAATTGTAATACGAGTAATGTTATTTATGTAGTACAATGCCCATGTAAGAAATTGTATGTGGGCATGACTACTCGTTCAGTACATGTTAGAATTATAGAGCATAGGAGTTGTCTCAGGAGGGGAGTGGTTGATAAACCCCTTGTCAGTCATTGGCAGGAATTGAAGCATAAGATTTCCGATTTGAAATATTTCGTGATTAAGAAGGTTAAGATGAATTGGAGAGGAGGAAATAGTGAGAGAACCATCTGTAGGATAGAAGAACGGTATATTTTTGCGTTGGAGAGTTTATATCCCAAAGGGTTAAATATGGAAAGTGATCTATCCGTATTTTTGTAATGATGTCGTTTTTTCATGCAATAGTGGAGGTCTCTTTAGAGGATTTAGCTGTGATGTTTGTGGTTTCATGTAATTTGTATAGTGGTATTATCAGTGAGTGGTGGTTTATAGAATGGGGCTGATATTTTTATATAAAAAGTTCTTTGTGATTCTTTTGTGAACACATTTAATAATATCGTGTTACACATTTAGGTATGGATGGAGCTGAGGAACTAGCAATAAGGGTTAAGATATGGAACATCTGATTAAATAGATAGGTACTACAATAATAATGGTTATTTATCTGTGAGTTAGGTGTGTAATATAGGAGTTTATTGATAATTTGTAAGAAGTTGATTTTACTGTTTTGAAGCATATTAAAAAAAAGGGGGGTTCCCAGTGGTATTTCCATTTAATAAGACAGGAATTGGCAGAGTATAAGCGCCGACAGTCTACTTAATGTGCCGGTGAGTTTGTTAACATGGTTCATTTGGATAGGTTTATTTGTAGCTGTTTACCTCGGCCGGATAATTGCTAGTTCACCGCAGTGCACGACGATTATCTTATGGCATTTTTCTGTAGTGTTTTGATATCTAATATGTATGAGGGTATTTAAAAGGATTACTTCACTAATATCCCATGAGTCTGTGTGGTGGTTGCAGAGCGCAGGCGCCGGCGTTTATTTGTGTGGCGCGCTGGCGGACACGCCACAGGAATTGGTTTAGACGAATTCAAGAGTCTGTAAGTTTTTTATAAGTGCGGGGTTTATGGCGTTAACGGAGCCCCCACGATAGACCGCCGTGTGCTGGTACATATATACAGTTTAGATTTCTGGATAATTTGTCAGATGCTTGCGACTCTGGTTTTTACATTGGAAATTTTTAAGTACGGTGGGTGATTTGTGCGGAAGGCATGTGTAGACTATGTATACTTTTGTATGGTATTATTGTGTATGATTGAGTATAGGTAGAATTAATGTCTATAAATCAGACCCGTGGTGGCTACCCTTATGTATGATTAAAAGACATTTCCCTCTATAACAGCCCGAATCACAGTGTCTGTACTATAGCTTCAAATCTAAAGACATAATTTATAGGTGTTACAGATCGGCGTTACACAGCTTCTCTTTCCTGCCCGTAGCAGAGATCACTAAAGACTCCCTTGAGAGATCCTTCCACAGCCTAATCACCTGCTACCTCAAGCTTTTACATCCAACTTCTCCCGGGATTAAAATTTAAAATGTTATATTTTTATAAGCTCTCTAGAGCCTCCCAACTTGTGATCTACTGTTTTAATCAAAACCGAGGCTCCTCTGTGCACCCTGAGCTTTGGAAAGTCAGCTCCAAAATTTTAAATAATGGCTGAAAATTGTGGTAATATGCCTTTTTTAAACATATTTAAAGTATTCTTATGGACTCTCCTGCCTGTTTGAGTACCCTTAATGCCTCGATGCTGCTATAAATCAGACCCGTGTGGGCTACCCTTATGTATGAGCAATGATGAACGCTTCATATTTCTCTTTTTGTGTCATTATCAGAATCAGCATTTGATGAAGTTCATGTTTTGAAGACAGTGACTCACAACTTGCAGGTAGATGAAGCTTTTCAGTAGCATTTGTTTCTTTTAAAGAATTTTTTAGAGAGGATGGTTTCCCCTGATTCCACTGATTGTTGCCCAAGTATTTTAAAGCGATTTTTAAGGTTTACTTAAGGCACATGAACACAACCTGTATAATCCTTTAAGTCCCCCTGTTTTAAGTGTATTACATATGGATATGGTAGTTTGTTTATTTATATTTATTATTTATTATTTTTTACCCTTATTATTTTTTATCCATGTTTTTATACAGTTTTATCATCAGATTACTATTTATATGTTTTATAATTATTTCATATATGTGATTGAGAGATTATGTATGTTTATTTATCAATTTTATGTGTTATTTAATATTCATTTATTTACATTAGTATTATTTAGCTGTGCTGGTCTATGTAGTGTTTGTGTATGTAGACACAAGCATTGCTTATGGTATGTTTTCTGTATTCAATATGTTAATTTATTTTATATGTTGGATACTTTGGGTTTTAACTCTTGGTTTTATGGTTATTTATTTAATTTATTTGTTTTTAACTTTGTCATTATTTTATATTTATGTTTTTAGTTTAGCCTGCCCCTGAAGAAGGTAGCGAAACACGGTCTGTGTCGGGCCATAGGCTAAAGGTGACTGAATAAAGAAATACCTTCCATACTGCTGTCCACGTTGTCTTACTGGGTAACATATAGCACGTGGATTCGTGCTTATTTGTTGGACTACCATCTTTAATTTGAGCCACCTGAAGCTCCTGGTGATGCCCCAGTTCTTTCTCAACTGCAGAGTCTCCCCCCCTGGTCAGTCTAGTTCCTGGAAACCATCTGGCAATCACTTTTCACCACCAGCAAATCTTTAGCTAAAGTCTCAGAAACCATAGTCGAGGAAGAATGAAGTGAAGCAGTTAAGTCCCACAGCACATCTAGTATTATATGTGCAGACTTTAAAAGTCCCGTATCTCCAGTTTGATGAACTCCTCCTGAATACTCCACCACTGCATCCAATACAGGAGGGTCAGACCTTGCGTCTTCCAAAGAATACGATCCCAACACCTGGGAGGACGCTGCCGTAGCCAGAGAGCCCTCTTCACTTCCCCGCAGAGGAGAACTCATCATTATGCCATGGGGAAGCAGTACTCTGGCGCCTGAAGCATTTCTGGGTCGCGTAGGAGGGGCACGCTGCTCTGGAGGCAACCAGACTCCTGAAGTGCCCAGTGCTGAAAAGGATGCGCTATCCGGCACTGCTGAAGGCATTGCTCCTGTTCCAATGGAGAAGAAGCCACAGGTGTCAAATGTCTTTTGCACAGCTGTATCAAGCGCCAAGCCTGAAGGTAGGCTAACCTGCTTTCTTTTCCTTCTGCCCATCGTGGTGTCCCCACGGGGGAGAGGTAAAAAAAGATTCAAAGGCACGGAATCGCCTGAAAGCAACTCCTCCAAGGACGCATCCTGCTGCAATCTTGACTCCCCCGGTTCAGTGGGTTTTTTTTTTGTTTTATTTTGTTTTCTTTTTTAAGTGCTGTCAAGTCAATGCTGACCCAGCAGCACCTGGGTTTTCTTGGCAAGATATGACTGAAAGTAGATTGCCAGGTCTTTTCTTCTGAGACAATGGAGGGTAAAGTGACTTGCCCAAGATCACAAGGAGTACCAGTGGGAATGAAACCCAGATCTCTTGGGTATTAAGCTGTTGTTCTAACTACTAAGCTCCTCTTTTCAAATTAGTCATAATACCTACCCAGCTCAACTAACTCTTGAATACATTTGATATCACTAATGTAAATAGTTACCCTTTTTAATATTGTTGTAATCGGTTATATGAAACAGCATATTAGTGAGTACCTAGTTCCTCCTGTTTTGATGTTAAGAGTTCAATGTTAAAAATGTTCTTCAATTATTCTCTGTAAATAATAATAGTCTGCTACGCTATTAATGTTTTTGTTACCTGTAAACCGCCACTGATCTCTGGAAGTGGCGGTATAGAAAAAAATGTATGTATGTATGTATAAATAAATAAATAAATAAATTAGCTCTGCAGAATAGTCTGCAGAATATCAAGCCTAGTCTAAACAGATAATACAATGACTACACTATCACACTCTGTATATGCAGTGCGCTATCTATATGGATAGTGACAGAATACACAGATTGTTAAATGGGAGGGTGGCATTTAACAAGCCAGTGGACTGAAAATTTGCCCTTGTTGGTGCAGCTTGCACTGCAAGAGTGGACTCAAGGGGAGGGGGCGCGAAAGCAAAAGTTGGCTCAGGGTGCTACAACCCCTTGAGCTGGCCCTGATTAAGTATCATTTGCCATTTGAAACAGAAACATGACTGCAGAAAAAGACCGTACAGCCTTTCCATTCTGCCCTTCCATACCAACTACTATAGTCCCTTTTTTCCTATAGAGATCTTCTGTGTTTGTCCCATGCTCTCTCGAATTCAGATATTATTCTCATCTCTACTACCTTCACTGGGAGACTATTCCATGCATTTACCACTCTTTCCATAAAGAAATATGCCGCATATTACTCCTGAGTCTATCCCCTTTCACTTTCATCCTATGCTCCCTCGTTGCAGAGCTTTTATGTCACAGAAGTATTTAAACATCTATCATGTCTCCTCTCTCCTGCCTTTTCTCCAAAGTATACATATTTGAGATTTTTAAGTCTGTCCCTATATGCCTTATGACAAAGCCCACTGACAATTTTGGTAGCCGTCTTCTGCACAGACTCCATCCTGTTTATAACTTTTTTTCAAGGTATGGTCTCCAGAATTGCATACAATACTCCAAACGAGGTTCAGCAAAGACTTAACAGAGGCACCATCACCTCCTCCTTCCTGCTGGCCATTCCTTTTCCTATGCGCCTAAGCATCCTTCTGACTTTTGCTGTTGATTTTCTACCTGTTTAGTTACCTTAAAATCATCAGACACAATCATGTCCAGGTTCCAATCTTCTTTCGTGGACATAAGAACTTCACCCCATAATATACTGCTTCCTTGGATATTTGCAGCCCAAATGTATGGCTCTATATTTTTTAGCATTAACTTTCAGCTGCCAAATTTTCGACCATTCTTCAAGCTTAACTAGATCTACTCCTACAGGGTGTCTATTGTAGATTTTGGTATCATCTGCAAAGAGGCATCCTTTACCTGATAGCCCTTCCTAAATATAACTAACAGCAATGTTAAAGAGAATTAGTAACATCCTTCTCCTCAGAGTGAGCTCCATTTGTCTCCTTCTACTAAACCAGTTTCTAACCCAGTCACTCACTCTAGGGTCCATCCCTGGGGTGCTCAAATGATTTATAAGTCACCTGTGTGGAACAGTATCAAGAGCTTTACTGAAGTCTAAGTATATCACATCTAGGACTCTCCCTCAGTCCAATTCTCTGGTCGCACATAGAAACATGACGACGGAAAAAGACCACATGGCCTATCTAATTTGTCCTTCCATGTCAACCACTACAACAGTCCCCTTTTTTCTTTTAGAGATCCTCTGTGTTTGTCCCATGCTTCTTTGAATTCAGATACTGTCCTCATCTCTATCACCTCCACTGGGAGACTATTCCACGGATCCATCACTCTTTCTGTAAAGAAATATTTCCGTATATCACGTCTGAATCTATCTCCTTTCACCCGCATCCCATGTTCCCTCGTAGCAGAGCTTGCTTTCAATTGAAAGAGGCTCTCCTCCTGTGTATTTATGCCATGGAGATATTTAAATGTCTCAATTATATCACCTCTATCCCGCCTTTCCTCTAAGGTGTACATATTAAGATCCTTAGGTCTGTCCTCATATGCTTTATAATAAAGACCACTAACCATTTTAGTAGCCACCCTCTGTACTGACTCCAACCTGTTTATATCCTTTTGAAGATGTGGTCTCCAGAATTGCACACAATACTCCAAATGAGGTCGCACCAAAGACTTATACAAAGGCACTATCACCTCCTTTTTTTTCTGCTGGCCATTCTTCTACCTATGCACCCAAGCATCCTTCTAGCTTTTGCTGTCACCTTTTCTACCTGTTTAGCTACTTTAAGATCATCAGACACAATCACGCCTAGGTCCCACTATTCTTTAGTGGACAAAAGTACTTCACCTCCTATACTATATTGCTCCCTTGAATTGCTGCAGCCCAAATGCATGACCTTGCATTTTTTAACATTAAATCTCAGCTGCCAAATTCTAGACCATTCTTCAAGCTTAGCTAGATCCCTCCTCATGTTATCTACACCATCCTGGGTGTCTATTGCAGATTTTGGTGGTATCCGCAAAGAAGCAAACCTTAACCGACAGCCCTTCTGCTATATCACTAACAAAGATGTTAAAAAGAATCGGACCAAGGATAGATTCCTGGGACACATCACTGGTAACCTCCTTCTCCTCAGAGTGAGCTCCATTTACCTGTACCCTTTGTCGCCTCCCACTCAACCAATTTCTAACCCAAGCTGTAACTTTAGGGTCCATCCCTAGGGTGCTCATTTTGTTTGTTGCCTGTGAGGAACAGTGTCAAAGGCTTTACTGAAATCTGAATACACAGCATCTAGGGCGTTCCCTTGGTCCAACTCCCTGGTCACCCATTCAAAGAAATCAATCAAATTTGTCTGACAAGACCTGCCTCTGGTGAATCCATGCTGCCTTGGATCCTGTAATCCGCTGGATTTCAGAACCTCACTATTTTCTCTTTCAGCAGTGCTTCCAATAATTTACTCACCACCAAAGTTAAACTAACCGGCCTGTAGTTTTCAACCACATCCTTGCTTCTGCTTTTGTGTAAAGGGACCCCATGTGCCTCTCTCCAGTCCTTTGGCACCATGCCCAACTCCGAGGCATTGAAAAGGCCGGTCAGTGGAGCTGCTAGATCGTCCCCAAATTCTCTCAGTATTCTAGGGTGTATCCCATCTAGTCCCATCGCTTTGTCTACTTTAAGTTTCGCTAGTTTCTCACGAACATAGTCTTCTGAAAATTGTTCAAGATGCCCTTTGCTTCAGTTCCTGTTTTTTGGGTGTTTTCTTAGGTCCTGTTCCTGGTTCTTCAGCTGTGAACACAGAACAGAAGAAATATTTAAGTAATTCCGCTTTATCCTCATCAGCTTCTACATATTCCTCCCCTGCACCTTTGAGTCTGACAATACCACTTTTGCCCTTCCTCTTCTCACTAACCTATCTGAAAAATGTGTTATCCCCCATTTTATTGCATTGACTATTTCCTCCTCTTTTTGAATCTTTGCTTTCCTGACTACTTTGCTAGCTGCTCTACGTTTTTCAAAATATAGATGCCTGTCTTCCTCTCTTTATCTCTTGTATTGCATGAAGACCTCCCTTTTTCTTCACATTTTCAGCTACTTCTTTTGAAAACCATAGCTGTCTCCTTTTCCTTTCATTATTTACCATTTTAACAAAACGGTTGGTTGCCCTTAAAATACCCCCTTTCAGTTTTGCCCATTGTTTTTCTTCATCCCCAAGCTGTTCCCATCCCACTGATGACTTCCTGAGGTATTTGCGCATCTTGGTAAAGTTAGTTTTCTTAAAGTCTAAGACCCTCTCTTTTGAATGGATTCTAACAGCCCTAGTCCTAATACTGAACCACACCATCTGGTGATCACTGGATGCAAAATGATCTCCCACTGTAACATCAGAAACACTCTCACCATTGGTAAGCACCAAGTCCAGTATGGCCCCTTCACGTGTGGGTTCTGTTACCAGTTGCCTGAATAATTCTACCTGTAGAGAATCCAGGATCTCCTTACTTCTAGATGATACTGCAGCAGAAATGTGCCAATCAACATCTGGCATATTGAAATTCCTTATCAGTAGCACTTCTCCTATCCTAGCAATGCTGCGCATGTCTTCAATTAACTCTCCATCCACCTCTTCCTCCTCTGAGGGAGGTCTGTATATCACATCGATGCAAATAGATTTCTCTTCTCTTTCCCTCTTTCTAGTTTAACCCACAGTGCCTCCTCTCTCTCTTTTAAGCTCTGTAGTTCCAAAGCTTTAATATTATTTTTTACATATAGTGCCACTCCTCCTCCCCTTCTTCTTACCCTGTCCTTTCTGAATAAAGTATATCCTGGTATAGTTACATCTCAGTCATAGTTTTCTGTGAACCATGATTCTATAACTGCCACTAAATCCAAGTCAGCCTCTCCAATTACAGCTTCAAAATCTGGGATCTTATTTCCCATGCTACGGGCATTTATACACACTGTTTTCCATATGTTGCCCCTTTTACCCATTTCCATAAAGGTATTTGTTTCACGTACCTTGGGGCTTTAACTTACCTGGGGGCTTTCTTCACCCATCCCCAATGAATCTAGTTTAAAGCCCTCTTTAGTAGATTAGCCAGTCTGCTACTGAAGACACGTTGACCTTTCTTGGACAGATGGATGCCATCTCTGCTCTGCAACCCTTGGAACAGCATCCCATGGTCCAGGAAACCAAAACGCTTTTGATGCCATCCACACAGCCATGCATTCATCTCCAGGATGGGAGCTTCTCTGCCTTGGCCTTTACCCTCAACAGGGAGGATTGAAGACAACACTTTCTGAGCCCCTACCTGCTTCACCCTCTGTCCCAGAGCCATGAAGTCTTGATGAGTCTCGGCAAACTTTCTGTAACATCTTGGATTTTGGCACCTGGTAGACAGCATTCCTCTCTGGACATCAAGTTTGATCGGCAGATGTATGCCTCGGAAGAGAGTCACCAACCACTACTACCCTTTGCTTCCTTCTGGTCACTGATTCTTCAACTTTGGGGTGCTTGAGCTCTGATTCTTCCCTTTCCAGGGTTGCTTTCACCTCCTCCACTTCCAGGGCTGCATAATGCTTCTTTCCTTTTCGTCTCTCCGGGCCAGTCCAGGAACAGTAGGGTAGTCAACCTCCTTCAGCAGCTGAGGACTGAACTCTTCAAAGACTTGCTGCTAGCCTACCCAGCTCCCCCTGGTGCTAGAGAGCCAGTCTTTCAGTCCTCAGAAGCGTGAAGGATGTGTTCTCTAGGACCAAGCAGGAAGTCAGTCCTCACATATGGGTGACATCGACTTTGATGAAGCCCTTGCGGAGCATTTCCCCAGCTTTCCAAGAAAGCCTTTGGGAATGCAGGCACGCATGCGCGGTTCCCTTCTCGCCTAAAGGTGCCATCTTGCTCAGTCTCTCTCTTTCCGTGAAGCCCACCGGACGTGTGTCCTAGTCCTCCCGGAAAATAGTTATATTTTTTCGCGATTCTTTCGCTATTTTTTCTCCGGTTCGATGCCGGTTCCCCACCCGCCGGGTTCGGTACACCGGTATCGAGCCCGATCTTCTTTTTTCGGTTTTTGCCCTTCGTGGCTGGCGTTCGCGCCCTTTTTTTCTTTTTCCCTGGAAGGCCGGTCTTTTGACCTTGCGGGGACTCTCTTTTTTCCCCGATGGCTTCCAGTGGGTTCAAAAAGTGTGATTGGTGCAAGAAGCTAATGTCTCTCACCGACACACACGACTGCTGCCTTCGGTGCATCGGTCCTGACCACGATCCTAAGACGTGTGGACCATGTGGAAAAATGTCTTCCAAGGCGCTTCGTAATTGTCAGCACCAAAAGGAAAGGCTTTGTTCCGACTCGGCTTCCGGCCGGGCCCGGACCTCGTCTGAGGCCTCGACATCTCGGGAATCAGATCCCGAGCACCTTCGGGTCTCCTCGGACAGGGGGTCCCCCGACCGGGAATGAAAGAGGAAGAAGCGGCTCGCGAGGGCGTCATCGGAAGAGGTCCCTGGCTCCTCGAGAGCTAGGTCTCAGACCCCCGACCGTCGCCCCGGGCCCGTGGAACAGGAGAAGCCTCCCAAAGTACCTTGAGTGGAGCCGGAGTCTGCTGGACATGTAAGTCCTGTAGTCCTCGTGGACTCTCCTCCCAGAGAGCCGACGTCGGGCCCGGCACCGTCGGGGGCTGCTGAGTCTCCTGAGCTGGGTCTCAGGCTGATAGCCTTGGAGAGCAGACTGTCTGCCTTCATGGAACAGCAGCGGGCACTGATGGCCAGCCTATCTGGCGCATCTGCCCTGACCACCAGGACATCGACATCGAAGTCGACCCCGGAGACCGAGCCGATACTCGAGACCATGAAGGCTCGAGGTCGACCTAGGTCGCGGTCTCCCTCGACCTCCCGTTCGGGACCGAGGGTGTCGATGCCAGTGCCTTCGGCGTCGGGGCGGGTGCTCACAGGCCCTGCGCAGTCGGACCCTGATTCCTCATCGGACGAGTCCGCCTGGG
This sequence comes from Ichthyophis bannanicus, assembly GCA_033557465.1. Taxonomy (NCBI): domain Eukaryota; kingdom Metazoa; phylum Chordata; class Amphibia; order Gymnophiona; family Ichthyophiidae; genus Ichthyophis; species Ichthyophis bannanicus. Next base: position 1,509,577,814 of record CM066032.1, on the reverse strand, counting down.
AGACGGAGGACGAGGAGTCCCCCGACACTTTCCGGACTCGGTGCGTCCCGTCGGACTCACCGCAGTCCGAGCCCCGGAGTAGATTCCCCCCCCCTCGGAGGATACCCGGTTCTCAGAGTTCATCCGGGATATGGCGACCGCGTTGGCAATCCCTGCGGACCCCGAGGAGGAGCCTCGAGCCAAGGAGCTCGAGGCCCTACAGTACGACTCTCCTCCGAAGGAGGCCTTTACTGTTCCGGTTCCTCCGATGCTGGAACGGCTCCTCTTCCGGATGTGGGAGGCACCGGCCTCGGCGCCAGTTCTAAGCAAGCGGGTCGATTCTATATATCGACTCCGGAAGAGCCCTGGCTTTCAGAAGGCGCAGCTACCACACCATTCCATGGTGGTGGAATCGACCATGCATCGCCTGAAAAGTCAGAAGATGCACTCCGCGGTGCCCCCTGGCAGGGAGGCCCGGAACCTCAATGGTTTTGGTAGAAAGTGCTTCCAGGGCTCTATGCTTGCTTGCCGTGTCCAGTCTTACCAGCTGTACATGGGCATGTACTTGCGAGACCTGGCCAAGGAGTTGGCCGGGTTCTCTGCTGGTCTCTCCGGGGAACCCTTGCAAAGATTCAAGTCCTTGTCCTCGGGGATCCGGGAATGCTCCAAGTTTGTCCCGCGCTGCCTACGATGGCTTCGAGGCTTCGGCCCGGGTTGTGGCAGCTGGCATCGTGGCTCAACGCCAGACATGGCTGCAGTCATCGGACCTCGAGCCATGGGTTCAGGACAAGTTGGTCGATGTCCCTTTCCGAGGTGAGAACCTTTTTGGCAAGCCCATGACCGAGAAGGCCGCACATCTCGAAACCGAGCACCTCACGAGGACAAGGCTGTCTAGAAAGACTTCTGCCCCTTCTCACAAAAAGAAGGGTTCGGGTAAAAAGCCCTTTTACCCGAGGAAGGGCACTGCCTACAAACAGTACCCACAGTTCCAGGCCGTCCAAGCTGCCCCTCAGGGTCAGCAAGCCAAGGGGCAGGGTAATGGGCCCCGTAGGCAGAGGACTCCCAAGCCTCCGGCCCCTGCTCCCACTCAGCAGGGTGGGGGTTTTTGACTCCTCAGGCATAGCCTCTCCGTCCCTACTCTCCCAGTTCTGCACAGGAGGTCGCCTCGCTGTCTTTGCCCACCAGTGGCCACTCATCACTGCAGACAGTTGGGTGTTAAGCATAGTCCACAAGGGCTATCTGCTACACTTCCAACAACTGCCTCCTATATACTTTCCAGGGGAGCCTCCAAGGCCTCCCCTGCACACAGATCTTCTCCTTCAGGAGCTCCAAGGTCTGTTGGTGGACAGGGCGGTGGAGCCTGTACCTCCCCACTTACAGGGTCAAGGGTTCTACTCCAGGTATTTCCTGATACCCAAAAGAACCGGTGGCCTTCAACCTATTCTAGACCTCCGAAATCTCAACAAGTTCCTCGAGAAGGAAAAGTTCAAGATGCTTACTCTTGGAACACTTCTGCCCTACCTCCAGCAGGGAGATTGGCTATGCTCTTTAGATCTAAAGGATGCGTATACTCACATCCTCATTCATCCAGACCACAGAAAATACCTCAGGTTCATTGTGGGAGGAAACCATTATCAGTACAGGGTACTGCCTTTTGGCCTCACCTCTGCTCCCAGGGTCTTTACCAAATGCCTGGCAGTAGTGGCGGCCTACCTGAGAAATCAGGGAATCTTTGTCTTCCCCTATCTGGATGACTGCTCATAAGAGGTCAGACGTGCCAGGAGGCCCGACAAGCCACCTTCAGAACTATTGCTCTTCTTCAAAGTTTGGGGTTTGTGATAAACTTCACAAAGTCCATTTTGCTCCTCTCCCTGAACTTGGAGTTCATAGGGGCAAGGCTGGACTCTCTCCTGGCAAAGGCATTCTTGCCAGAAGACAGAGCCCAAAGACTGATAAACTTAGCAAACCAGTTTCTCACCAGGTCACTGGTCTCCGCCAGACTATGCCTGCGTTTTTCTGTGACCGGTTGGCTCGGAGAAAAGCTTTAACAGCGTGAAACGTAGAGAGCTGTATTTTTTGAAGAATCGTATACGCCGAAGATTGGAGAAGTAATACCATATTGAGTGCTTGGGTAAACCATTCCCCCTGAAGAACCTACGTCTGTGAAATGCACGAACGGAACCGGATGGTGGCGTTGGGGCGTTCTAAACATGATCAGATAAGCACAAAAGTTGATATTGAGATCTGCATAATACAGATTAATTGCATGATAAGAAGGAATATATTAACAATGGTCATTGATGCAAAGGGCGCTGCGGCTAAGGACAATGTCTGATATAGCCAATGCCATGAAAAGTCTGAGACCTGTATATTCCTGAGCTCTGCGATATAGTCTGAAAACGGCAGCATATGTGAATGAGAAGGTGCAATAATAGAGTTGCATAGCCTAGAAAATTGTTGGAGGGAAAACTATACTTTTGTTCATTGAAAGTTCTGCTCCAGACAACCGCATCCTCTGCGGATAGCAGCAGAATCTCCAGGAACAAGCAGGAATGAGTCTTCACACGTGGGGAGACGTCTCCGACGGAGCCCGCACGGGAATGCTCCCCAGCATCCAATCAGAAAGCCTTTGGGAGCATCCCCCGCGCCTGCGCGGTGGCTTCCCGCCCTTCCTACTGCCTCTCCCCAGTTTTTTGTTTTCCGCGGAGCAGGCAGGACGTCCCTCCTGCCACCGCAGAAATTTTTTCCTTTGTTCTTGTTTCTGTAGTCGCGGCTTTTTCCCGTCGACGGTGGCACCTCCGTGCCCCTTTCTTTCTTTCTTTTCAATTAATTTTCATTCAAATTTCCTTTATTTTTGGTCGCCCGGAGGGACCCTCCCCTCTGGGCGCCGAGGCCTACCGGGCTTACAGCATGGAGCCTTCTTCTCCCCAGCAGTGCCCTCACTGCGGGGACCTAATTTTCCAATTGGACTCCAATGCCTGGTGCCTCTCCTGTTTTGGGCCTGACCCTTCTTTCCCGGATCCCCCGGGCTACAGTGTCGGGAGAAGACCCTCCCTTTTTCGGATATCCCTCGACGACGTCTTCGCGCCCAACGCGCGGTCGTCGGGTTGTGCTTCTCTCCAGGATCAGGTATCCACACAACAGTCTGTTAAGACTAGCCGAGTCTTGAGGGGCGAGTCTCATGCGCGGCATGGCGACGGCTCCAGCCGACCCCTCAAGTCCCCCTTGGCTAATATACCCCGGCAGGAGTCCTCGGGCTCCAAAGCATTTACGGGGTTTCAGGATGTTCCTGAGGTTCACTCCTCACAGAACATTCCCGAGCCATGCCCAAGGGAGGTACCCGCTTCGAGTGGTGCCGATGCATCGGCGTCGGCGTCGGCGTCGAGTGTTCCACTCTTCGCCAGGGATCGTCAGCTGGTGTCATCGGCGCCTCCGGGGTCGATCGACTCGACCGGGTCTGACCTCCCTACATCCCAGCCATGCTCGGGTGTGGTACCCGCTCTGGGCGGTACTGAGAACCCGGCATCGGCGTCGGCGTCGGTGTCGAGTGTTCCGCTCCTCACCGAGGATCATCGGCTGCTGTCCTCGGCGCCTCCGGGGCTGATCGACTCGGTTCATCCGGGCGTTCCTCCATCATTGCCATGCGCAGGGGTGGTACCCGCTACGAGCGGTACCGACCCCTCGACGTCGGCGCCAGTGTTGAGCGTCCCGCTCCTCATCGGGGATTGGCAGCTGTGGTCCTCGGCGCCTCCGGGGCCGACCAACTCGCGCCGGTGTGGCGTCCCTACGGGGGTAGTGGCCGCTTCGGGTGGTGCTGACCCGTGGGCATCGAGTGGCCCGCTCCCCACCGGGGATCCGCCAGCCGCTGCCCTCGGCACCTCTGGGGCCGATCGGCTCGACACAGCCTGGCCCTGCGTTCCGGCCATGCGCGGAGGCGGTACCCGCTTCGAGTGCGCCGGCGTCGATGGTTCCACCCCTCGCCGGGGATGATCTCCTGGCCTCGCTCCCCTCAGAACTGCTCGTTTCGACCCGAGCTGGGTCACCGGTACCCCAGCCCTGCGCAAGGGTGGTACCGGTTTTGAGCGGCGCCACTCCACCGGCGACGGCAGGGGCGTCAAGCTCAAGGAACCGCCATCAACCTTCCCCGGGGACCTCGGGGTGTGTCGACCAGCACACGGGCGAACCCCGGTGTCGACGCGGCCGTCGAGGGCCCCGCCCTTTCCTAGAAAAGGGGCCTCGGGGTCTTCGATCGCCTCGATCCCACCGCAGGCTTCCCCCCCCCCACGGGGACTCGTCATCGGGTGACCTGGCTCCCCTCGGGGATGGGCCGTATGCCCCGGCAGTTTTTCCCTCCGGGTAGGACGGGTTCGAGAGGGGCCCGGCATCGGGCAGCGCCCGCCGATCGATATCGGCGCCAGCGTCAGATGACCCCTCTCCTCCGAGCACCGTCCTCGGGGGCCCTTGATGCTCGCGGCACCAGTCGGCGCGGTTCTGATCCGCGCTCCGGGATCTCCACCACCGGTGCGGTCACTCCCGCCGGGGTCCTCGAGGAAGGAGTCGATCTCCTCGCTCGGTTCGATGCCCAGCCTGGAGTCGTTGTCCAGCCTTGAAAGCCTGGCCACGGCACGTCTCGGGATCGGCCCCTGTCCTCTTCCGCAGCGCAGAGCAGAGACCGCTGGCCCCTGCCCTCCGGCGGCCGCAGATTCGCTCCAGTCACGGGGGGAAGCGCCGCCCCCAGGTTCGGGGCTGAGGCCGGTTCCTGCGGCGCCGTTGGTGCCATCGACCTCTTTGATGCCTAGCTTGGAATCAATTCCAGGAGCCGACGACGCCATGTTGACTGCCCCGATCCGGGTCGGTTGGTCCCCTCCTCTGCCCAGCGGGCATCGGCCCGAGCGGCCTCTTAGTGCCCTGGCGGCCTCTCCCGCCATAACTGCTCCGGCAGAGCCGCCTTTTCAGGATTTCCTTCTTGACATGGCGGACTTGCTGGCCATCCGTATCACGAACCCGAGCCCAGGCCCTGCAGAACAGGCAGCCGCGATGCTTCCTCTGCATCCCGCCCTGCAGGATCTCCTGCTGGGGGCTTGGCGGTCGCCTTTGAGGGTTCCGGCGCCGTCGACTGCGATGCAGGCTCTTTACCGGGTGCCTCCGTCCCCGGGGTTTCGGCAGCACCAGCTTCCGCATCGGTCCATTGTGGTGGAATCGGCGCTGAGTAAGGCCGGAAGCAAGGAGAAGCATGCTTCTCGCCCTCCAGGCCGCGCCTTGAAGACGCTAGATACTCTAGGACGTCAAGTCTTCCAAACGTCTATGCTGGCGGCCAGAATTATTTCATATATATTTTATATGAGTCTGTCGCTTTGGGAGGTCACTGAGAGGTTATCTCGGTTATCCACCTTCGTATCTGCAACCAAGGCCTTTGAATATTCCCTGCTTCTTTATCACTGCAGGAATATCTCCGGGTTCCTTTCTCGTGCTTCGCTGGACTCCTTCCGGTCGGTCAGCAGAGCCTCTGCTGTTGCCATTAGAGCACGCCGTACAGCATGGTTGCAGGCGTCCGAGTTGTGTAGACGGGCGCAGCACAACCTGGGTAATTCTCCCTGCAACGGAGATCACCTCTTCAATAGCGAAGCCTTACGTCAGGTCGCACAGTGCTTCGCTAACCTTCCCAGAGTTAGCAGCCAGCCTAGGGCCCGGCTCCCCCCGGCGGTGGTAAACGCCTCTCCAGACCCCCCTTCCCTAGGAAGAGGAAATGTCAGCCCCCCGCCCACCCTCCAGGTGCGCCCAAGCAAGGGACCTCTCACCCCGGGTTGATGCCCCCGGGCCCGCGCCAGGACTCTCATACTAAGCATTTTTAGGCTCAGGTGGGCGGCTGCCTGCACTTAACCTCCTTACCAGAAGTTTAGAATAGAGCTCTACTCTGGGGCTCGTTCAGTTGGAAAATGGTTCGGGGACTTATCTAGGGGTTCAGGTCTTCTCCGTGGGAAAGGGAGACCACCTTACGCCGTGATAGCTATGGCCCACGGTCACCCTACTTACTCTTCGGTACGTCCCCGAACCCCTCTCAGCCAGTATTCTCTTGCTGATTGCTTCCATACCGGAATTCCCCTCCAGCCGCTATAGTCCCCCTATACTCACCAGGGACTATACCCTCATGTCCCCCGATTGTGCGGGGGACAAGTTCTACGTGCAGGTCCTGGGGACACATTTAGGGCCTCCAACCCCTGCGGCGTTCTACGGGACTGATGCTATCCTCCGTCCCCCACGCTACCGCGCTCTTAGCTCGCCGATCTGCCCTTGCCCTCCGGGAAAGAAACCTCCCCAGACGGATCTTGCATCCACCTCTCCAGGTGGACGTTCTGGGGATCGATGGCAGATCCGCCTTACCTGGGTGCTGCTGATGGAGGCAGGCCCCCTGGCGTGCCTGCGTTAGTACCGGAGGGGGCGTCCCCATGTCCACCGGCTTAGATATACTAGATATCACCTGCTTGGCAGGCGCCTTTGGGGGATCCCCACAGTACCTGTGTTCTACCGCCGTTTTCCCCCCTATGGCCGGTACTCACCCCCCCCCCCCGGGGGTCCGGCCAGTCCGCCTGCCTATTCCCCGATCGCCCCGCGGACTGGTGGTACCCTACTGCTGTGAAGTCAACAGCTCCTTTTTTCAGTTAGGTCCTCCTCCCGGAGGTCTGGACCCTTGTCTCCCTATCTCTCGCTAGGGCAGACTGTGTACCCCTTCTGCTCCGGGGTACACCTCTACTCTTCTCCGGGATAGGCTCTCTAGTTCGGCCTGTCTTCCACTGTTAGTCCTCTGAGTTATGGACTCTACTCCTAAGGGAGTGCTCAGCTTGCCGTGAGCCCCCTGGAAGACCTGCCGTCCTTCTCCTGACCCAGCTGACGCCTGGATCTCATGGCCTTCCGGATTTGGAACTTCCTCCTCGCTGCGGTGAAGTTTCCTTGATGACCTCGCTACTGCGTCTACAGTGCCTTCGTCACAGGACTACTTCCGACAACCCGGTGGGTAAGCAGTACAGGGTTCTAAACCATTAATTCATTAAAACTTAATGGCCGGTAAGCTCTATATGGTACTAGGTCATTTACTCATTAAATGCTTAATGATTCTCTTCATGCACCCCTCTGACTACTCCCGTAGCCTGGGTTTTTTTTTGCTGTATCCTAATGGTACCTGTTCTGCACTCTAAAGACTTGCCTCCGTAGTCTTTGGATTCGCTGTTCCTCTATTCAACTCCTGCCCTCCATCCCTCAGGGGATGCCAGAGATTCAGGCTGGGCAAATGCCATCCCGTCCTGGGCTGCGCTTATGGGATCTCCCCGGGCATCCTAAGCTAGGGAGTCCCCACGTGTGAAGACTCATTCCTGCTTGTTCCTGGAGATAGCACAGTTACTTACCTGTAACAGGTGATCTCCGGAACAGCAGGAATTAGTCTTCACAACCCGGCCACCTCCCCTGGGAGTTGTATCTCTCTTTTTCTCTATTTCTTCCTCTCCTCTCCTTCCGGCTCAGCTATGAAACTCAACTGGGGAGAGGCAGTAGGAAGGGCGGGAAGCCACCGCGCAGGCGCGGGGGATGCTCCCAAAGGCTTTCTGATTGGATGCTGGGGAGCATTCCCATGCGGGCTCCGTCGGAGACGTCTCCCCATGTGTGAAGACTAATTCCTGCTGTTCCGGAGATCACCTGTTACAGGTAAGTAACTGTGCTTGCTTTTCTAATCCCTTGGTCTCAGGGCCTCCTGTATGCATTTCCTCCAACGCCCTTGGTGGCCCGAACCCTTTTCAAGATTCTTCAGGACAAGGCCTTGGTCCTTCTGGTGGCTCCCAGGTGGCTGAGACAGCCTTGGTTTCCACTTCTGCTTCAGCTGGCGGTGGATCCCCCACTGCCTCTGGGGTTGCAACCCGACCTTCTCTCTCAGGATCAGGGTTCCCTTCTGCACCCCAATCTCAAAGCTCTCAATTTGATGGCCTGGAGGCTGCAAGGGTAGTTTTGGCTCCCTGGGGCCTACCTCAGGAAGTTGAGGAAGTTGTCCTAGCCTCTCAGAAACAGTCTACTAGGAAAACCTATGCTCTCAAATGGAAAAGGTTTTCTGTGTGGTGTCAGCTACGTACAGAGGATCCTTTCTCCTGTACTATACCAGTGGTGCTTCAGTACTTACTGCACTTATCAAATCAGGGACTTAAGTCCAATTCTGTTCGGTTCCACCTCTCAGCTCTAGCAGCTCACCACTCACTGGTGGAAGGACATTCTCTGTTGGTTCACCCTTTGGTGTTCCGGTTTCTCAGAGGTTTGCTCTTGCTCAAGCCTCCCATCCGTCCTGCTCCTTGAGTGGGAGTTGAATGTGGTCTTGCAGCAACTGACTCGCCCACCTTTTGAGCCGATGGCTACTTGCCCTCTATGCTTCCTGTCCTGGAAGACACTCTTCTTGATAGCCCTAACCTCGGCCAGGTGAGTGAGTGAGCTTCAGGCCCTGGTCTGTGACAGGCCTTACACCCGCTTCTATAGGAACAGGGTAGTCCTTAGGACTCATCCAAAGTTCCTCCCTAAAGTTGTCTCCTCCTTCCACCTTAACGAGGAGGTGGTTCTTACAACATTCTTCCCTAGGCCTCATGAAAGCCAGGCTGAAGCAGTTCTGCATACCCTGGACTGTAGGATGGCCTTATCCTTCTACCTGGTCCGTACGCAGGGGCATAGAAGGGCTACTCAGCTCTTCATATCTTTTGACCCTAATAATTTGAGGTTAGCGGTGTCCAAGCGTACCTTGTCCACCTGGGTGGCTGACTGTATCACCTGGGCTTACAGGGTGGCTGACCTTCCTTTGCAGGGTCGGGTCATGGCCCATCGTGTCAGGGGAATGGCTGCCTCAGTGGCTCATTCCGCTCTGTGCCCTTGATGGACATCTGCAGGGCTGCAACTTGGTCCTCAAGCCAGACATTTGCGGCCCATTACTGTCTGGAGAGGGAGTCCCGTAGGGACAGTGCTTTTGGCCAGGCAGTACTCTGGAATCTCTTTGAGGTTTAGGCAACTCCTGCCCTCCAGCCCTCCGTTGGGCTACCGGTAGAGGTTCTGTCAGTGAAAAGCCTTTCTTTGATGCTGGGACTAGAGGGAGTTCTCTTGTTCAGCCTGGGTTCCTTGGTAGCCCAGAGCTAGGGAGTCACCCATATGTGAGGACTGACTTCCTGCTTGGTCCTGGAGAAAGAGTAGTTACTCACCTGTAACAGGTGTTCTGCAGGAGCAGCAGGAATCAGTCCTCACAACCCTCACTCCTCCCCTGGGAGTTGCAGTTGTACATAGTTTATTTTTACATTTTTGTGTGCTGTTTTTAGCTATGTCATTTGACTGAGCAAGATGGCACCTTTAGGTGGGAAGGGAACCGCGCATGCGTGCCTGCATTCCCAAAGGCTTTCTTGGAAAGCTGGGGAAATGCTCTGCAAGGGCTTCATCGAAGTCAATGTCACCCATATGTGAGGACTGATTCCTGTTCCTCCTGGAGAACACCTGTTACAGGTGAGTAACTACTCTTTCCTGACTGGCTCTTAGGAGTGGCGATCTGGATCTGTACTAGCAACAATTCCCCTCTCTGACCTTAGCAGGGTTGGAGATTCAATTGCCCTATTTCTTGAAAGTATATTTGGGGAGTTTAAAAAAAAAAAGGACCGCGGGGCCGGCTGCCTGATAGTGTCTATGCTGAGGCAGCAGAGGCAGAGCCTGCCTCGCTGGCTAGATCCGTGGGGGAGAATCGAGGTACGACCTTGGGAGCCCCAGCGTCCAGCCTTCGATCTCCGGAGCTTCTGCTTACCCTACCGCTAGCACCGGTAACAGTCGGGGGCAGGTAGGCGTAGCACAAAGCTAGTGTGGTAAGTCAGTTGATTCTTTTTCTTGTTCGCGAGGGCTGCGACTCTCGGGAAGCCGGGGGAAGCGGTGTGTGTGTCAGATCGCATGCTGCCGGCGTCGGCAGTGTGCACGCACCGTGGGAGCCATCGGGGATTAGCTGAGCACGGTTTCTGCCGCTTTTGTGTTCGTCGGGGATTTAAGTGGCAGCGGTTACTTAGGGAGATGGACAGCTCGGCAGCCCAAGATTCTGTTTTAAAAATGCAATCCTCTTCAGAGAAGGCGGTAACGGCGGCCATTTTAGGTGGCGCGTCCGTTTCTCCCGCCCTTCATGAAAAGCCGGTAAAGAAGAAAGTTAAAGCTAAAAAAGCTACTCCACCATTAGAGGTGGACTCTGTCCCTAGATTAGAGTTTCCGGAGCCATTACAATCATTATTTTTGCCAGATTTTATTCTGGCACTGCATAAAGCATATTGTCTGAAGCAGCAGCAGGGGCAGTTCCCAGAGGATTTGTTTGGCCTCACGGACGGGGCTCAGAAAGGCAGAGCGGAAAGGGACCCGGAAGAGGGATCCTCTAAGAAGTGTTTGGCCATGGGGGCAGAACCCGAAATTAGTGGCCCACAGAGCCTGGGTCTTCAGGAGCCAGAGGAAGGGGAGCTCCCTTCTGAGCCGGAGGTGGACCTATGGCCAGAGGGATTAGAAGAGGGAGAGCTGGGATCAGGAGATGATCCTAATGTTTTCAGAGTATTTCGAAAAGAGGAGCTAGGGGCTCTCATTTCGCAGGCTCTTGCAGCTCTCAATTTGACCTTGCCCTCATTTCCAGCGGAACCCCTGGAGGATCCGCTGCTCCAAGGTTTTCGGGCAGAGCAGAGGTGTTTCCTTCTCCACAGAGTAATTAAGCAGATGGTGGAATCGGAATGGGAATGCCCTGAAGTCTCCTTGAGGGGGGGACGGGCCTTAGGGCATCTGTACCCGATCCCTCAGGAGGAGAGAGAATTACTGCAGATGCCTAAGGTGGATACCTTGGTGTCCGCAGTGTAACAAAAGACAACCATCCCGGTAGAAGGTGCAGCGGCTCTTAAAGATCTGCAGGATAGAAAGCTGGAGGTGCTGCTCAAACAAGCTTTTGACACTAGTGCGCTGGCACTACAGGCTTCAATCTGCGGAGTGTATGTTTCCAGAGCTTCGATTAGGTGGCTCCAGGCTGAGGTGGCTCCAGAGTCGGATATGCAGACCAAACGGAGAGTAGACCGAAAGATTACATATTCAATGTAATCTTCTGAATATGTAATCTTTCGGTCTACTCTCCGTTTGGTCCTGGGTTCATTTCACAGAGACAGTAGGGTAAGCAGCACAAATAAGACAACCAAAACTGGGGTGGCTTGGAAAAAGAGTTTTTTATACAGAAATAGGCTTATTACATAGGTACAGAACAGAGTTATATAGTGGTTGTTAAAGAGCTGCTTCAGTGTGCATCAATGAATCTGTGTGTGTGTGTGTGCATGGGTGAAGTGTGAGAGAGAATAGAGTATATGAAAGACTCTGTGTGTGTGTGTGAGAGAGATCAGAGAGAGAGAGAGAGAGAGGGGGGAGGGGTGAAGAGAAGTGATTGTCAGAGCCTCCTGTCCTTCATGTCCGATGAATAGAGAGAGAGAAAGAGGAAGTATTTCTGTCCTTTATAGTGAATTTTCTCTAGCACCTCCCTTTGAGATCTGCTATTGTTTCCAGTCACCTCCCTTTGAGGTTTGCTATTCTTGATTTAGCAAGGAGGGGCTGCAGACCAATCTCATCAGGCCTGGAGACTGACATCACCAGGGGGGGTCAGAGCTAATCTCATCTTGTAAACTACCCTCATTAAGTTTGGAGACTGACATCACCAGAGTAACAAAGCTGCTTGAAATCCAAGGTCTGGGAACAGCTATGACACCTATGCTAGGCATAATGTCATGCTGACATTTGGAGTGCCTCATTTTCGAATGGAGACCCTGCAGTCGGTGATAAGGTCCTTCAGGCCCGGTGAGGTGTTAACGTCTATAGATTTAACAGAAGCATATTTACACATCCCCATCCGGCCAGAATATCAACGGTTCTTGCGTTCTGCGGTGCCCATGGGGCACTTCCAGTTCCAAGCGTTGCCGTTCGGTCTGGCGACGGCACCGCGCACCTTCACGAAGGTGATGGTGGTGGTGGCGGTGGCGGCGTCGCTGCGTCGCAAAGGCATTTTAGTGCATCCTTATTTGGATGATTGGCTAATTCGGGCTCGCTCGGTGGCAGAGTCGGAAGCGGCCTCCTCGTGGGTGGTCGATTTTCTAGAGAGTCTAGGTTGGGTAGTAAATCGGGCCAAGCGTCAGTTGGAACCAGTGCAGCGCTTGCTATACTTAGGAGCCCTGTTCGACACTGCGGTAGGAGCAATTTTTCTTCCAGAGACCAGGGTGCAGAAGATTTTGAGTCAGGTGTCCGCCTTCTTGCGCTTCAAGGCTCCGATGGCCTGGAGGTACTTACAGCTTCTGGAGTCCATGGCGGCGGCCTTAGACTTGGTGCCGTGGGCCAGAGCTCACATGCGACCACTTCAGAGCTCCCTCCTATCCCGTTGGTCTCCTCAGGAGCATCCGTTAAGCCAACGGTTGGTTTGCCTGGCGGAGGTCCGCGACAGTCTTCAGTGGTGGCTGAATCCCACGCATCTTCAAGCAGGAATGCCGCTGGAGAAGCGGGAGTGGGTGTTGCTTACCACGGATGCCAGTCTCTCTGGCTGGGGGGCTCATTGTATGGCTCACATAGCGCAAGGCCGCTGGCCCGTAGAAATGACCGCGTGCTCCATCAATCAGCTCGAGATTAGGGCGGTACGGCTGGCATTGCAAGAGTTCCAGTCGCTACTGGAGAACAAGGCGGTGCGAGTTTTCTCCGACAATGCGGTGATGGTGTCTTATATCAATCGGCAGGGAGGCACAGGCAGTGCAATATTGTTGGCGGCGAGCCAACAGTTGCTGTCGTGGGTGGAAAGCCAACTCGTAGCCTTGTCAGCGGTGCATGTAGCGGGGAAGGACAATGTGCAAGCAGATTTTCTCAGCCGACATGTGGTGGATCCAGGCGAGTGGGAATTAAACCTCGCCATGTTTCACGAGATTGTGCAGCGCTGGGGTCAGCCGGTGATGGATCTTATGGCTACTTACCGCAATGCCAAAGCGTCTCGCTTTTTCAGCAGAGGCAGGGAACACATGTCGGAGGGCTTGGACGGTCTGGTGCAGCCATGGCCAGCCCAGGGCCTTCTCTATGTGTTTCCTCCATGGCCCATGATCGGCCGGGTTCTACGCAGGATAGCAGCTCACCACGGGATGGTGAGTCTCATAGCGCTGGATTGGCCAAGGCAGCCGTGGTATGCCGATCTGGTGTGGCTCTTGGTGGACAGTCCTTGGAGGCTGCCAAATTGGTTTAATCTCCTGCATCAGGGCCCCATTCTTATGCCGCAGGTGGACCGCTTCTTGTTTACGGCTTGGCTCTTGAAAGGCAGCGGCTGAGGCGGAGAGGTTATTCGGAGGCGGTAGTCTCTACTATGTTGCAGGCAAAGAGGAGTTCCACTTCGTTGGCTTACACCCGTGTTTGGCGGGTATTTGAACATTGGTGTGCGAGTCGCAAGGTTCCGCCTTTGTCAGCTGCGGTTTCAGACGTGTTGGCATTTCTACAGTGCGGCTTGGACAAGGGGCTGGCGGCTAGCACGCTACGGGTTCACTTGGCGGCGCTAGCTTGTTATCGGGGCAAGATACGGGGTTGTAGTTTGTCCCCACATCCCGATGTCTTGTGTTTTCTGTGAGCGGTTAAGAATATCAGACCACTGGTGCGGCCGGTGGTGCCGTCCTGGGATTTAAATCTAGTTCTGGAGGCGTTGACTCGGAGTCCGTTTGAGCCCGGGAAATCAGTCTCTCTGAAGGAGCTCTCTTGGAAAACCACTTTCTTAGTAGCGTTGTGTTCGGCTAGGAGAATTGCAGATCTTCAGGCGCTTTCCTGTAGGGAGCCCTATATTTGGTTTTCGGAAGAGAAGGTGGTCTTGCGCACGGTGCTGTCTTTTCTGCCTAAGGTAGTGTCGGCTTTTCATGTCAATCAAGCCTTTTCGGTTGGAAGACTTGGCGGGGGCTAGTGATTCTCTGCGGAGTATAGATCTAGGTAGAGTGCTGCACAGATACCTGCGAAAGACAAGGTCCTTTCGGAAATCGGATAGGCTGTTTGTTCTGTTTGGTGGTCCGCGTAAGGGGGAGGTGGCTTCTAAAGCCTCCATTGCCAGATGGGTGAAACAGGTGATAGCGGCGTCGTATGTGAGAAGTGGTAAGCTCCCGCCGGAAGGTCTTAAAGCCCATTCTACGTGAGGGCAGGCGGCTTCCTGGGCGGAGTTGGCCTTGATTCTGCCTGTAGATATTTGTCGGGCGGCAACTTGGTCATCCTTGCATACGTTCACGAAACATTATCACTTGGATGTTCAGGCAGCAGGAGATGTGAAAGTTGGGACTTCGGCCGTGTTGGCGGGGCTGCTAGGGCCCTCCCGAGGGTAGGTACTGCTTTGGTACTGCCCTACTGTTCCTGGACTGGCCCAGAGAGACGAAAAGGAAGAAGAAATTAGGTCTTACCTGCTAATTGTCTTTTCTTGAGTATTCTCTGGGCCAGTCCAGGACCCACCCAGAATATAGCAGCCGTCTGGTTACTTTATGCATCTCTTTTAGTGATCAGCGTTGGAGTTCGTCAGGTAGAGACTGGGTCGGTTTGGGACCTCAAATGGGTGCAGACTCTTCTGGAGAGCAACTGGCTAAGGGGCTCCCTTCAGGGGCTCAGGGGGAAGAGGGTTGGCACTTCATTGGGGGTCGTTTATGTAGACAAGCTAAAGAAAATGGAAAAATATGAATAACTAAATAAATGAATAATTAAAATAGATAAGAAGAGGGTAATCCCTTATTTGCACATAGCGGTTGGTGCAGTTCCTGGTTGTTAATTGTTTATGTATAATTTTTCTTCTCATTCCTGATGTTGCATTGGGTTATGGTTAATAATCTAGTTCAGAGGCTGCTTTGACATAGGCTGACTGGCTCTCTAGCACCAGGGGGAGCTGGGTAGGCTAGCAGCAAGTCTTTGAAGAGTTCAGTCCTCAGCTGCTGAAGGAGTTTGACTACCCTATTGTTCCTGGACTGGCCCGGAGAATACTCAAGGAAAGACAATTAGCAGGTAAGACCTAATTTCTTCTCAATTCAAGGGCTGGAGAAGTTGGATTGGTGATTCTACAGGCTCTGGTGACTTGTGTCCAACCTTTGTCATTCTGTAGGCACCCGTCTTCTTCTCTGCTGGAGAGCTTGGATGTTTCAAGAAGCATGTCATCAGTGTACTTCTCATTGTCTTGAATGCTCCTCAGCCTTGCCACCTCCTTTCTGAGTTCCCAGAAAAAGAAATTAATTAGATTTGTCTGACTAGACCTGCCTTTAGTAAAACCATGCTGCCTCTTATCCTGCAATCTGTTGGACTCCAGAAACCTTTCTATCCTCTGTTCTAGCAGCATTTCCATTAATGTACTCACCACAGGGGTCAGACTAACTGGGCCAGTTTCTGAAGGTCCTCTTTCAATTTTTCACAATCATCTTGCAATTTAACAACTTTGAATAATTTTGAGTGATCTGTAAATTTGATCACCTTACTTTTTGTTCCCATTCCTATGAATATGTTAAAAAGCAGTGGCCCAGCACAGATCCCTGCGGTACTCCACTATTCACTTTTCTCTGTGGAGAAGCAGGAAAAGGTCCTCATGTATGGGTGACGTCCCTGATGAAGTCCCACATGGGAATGCTCCCCAGCTTCTTTTGGAAGCTTCTAGGAGGCTCCACTGTACCTGTGTACCTCCTTCTCTCCTGCTGCCATGAGCCATGATGTGTCAGTCTTTCA
Source organism: Ichthyophis bannanicus (assembly GCA_033557465.1). NCBI lineage: Eukaryota > Metazoa > Chordata > Amphibia > Gymnophiona > Ichthyophiidae > Ichthyophis > Ichthyophis bannanicus. The sequence continues at coordinate 1,509,562,088 of CM066032.1, read as the reverse complement.
TTTTCCACTGACATATTCCAGACATCCTCCATTTGGTAAACATCTTTGTTCTCCCAATAGGTTTTTTTTCTTCATATTTTTAAATCTAGTTGCTGGCATTGCAGTTGTCTCCTCCCTTTTACCTTTTCTCTCTCCGGTCGTGTGTTTTTTTTTTATTCTTGCTGTAGCATCTCGGCCCTTCCGGAGCTGGCTCTTGGGCCTTGGTCTTCATGATTAAGTCCTTTGATGTTGCCACGCCTATTTTTCTGGACAACATGTCCCAGAAACCCACCAACAGGTTTAAGAAGTGTTCTAATTGCTCTAGGATCATATTTGCCATGGATACCCATAACTGGTGCCTGGGACCCGACTATCGGCCCTCTAATTTGTGTTTGCAGATGATAAAAAGAGGACTCGAGAGTTGAGAGAAGCAGCGTGAATCATTTTTTGGTGCTCCCGTCCGATCCATCACCTTTGGCATCAACGGCATCAATCTCTATGGTTTCCAAGGCTGCATTGGATGCTGGCGGTGCATTGACATCAGAGAGATCTCGAGCTCTATCGCAGCCAAGCACCCGTAGTGTCCCAGAGCATCGACCATCGATTCAGCCTCATCTTTGATGTGGAGGGGTGACTACCCCGAACATCAGGTGAAGACTCTGGTGCATCAGCGTTGGAGACCATCGAGGCATGGTTTCGAGAGTGATGGGGGTTTATGTGAGCGCCCCTCTAAAAGTGTCCCGAAGGGAGGGAAGCTAATCTTCCAGGACATCAGAAGGCCACCAACAGCCTCCTTACAGCTGAGACTCAGCCACCAATATCCCTGTACACATACTGGGTACATCAGTCACAGTTGCTCAGACCCCGCAGCCTTTGGAATCAGCAGCCATGGAGAAGCACCTTTTGCAAGTGCTCGAGGAATGCATCATGGTCCTGCTAGCGATGCAGCATGCCACAGCCTCGAAGTCAGCTGCATCAACATCGGCCACTTTGTAGCCATTCCTAGAGATGCACGCACTGCCTGCAGGAGAGGCATCAACATCGGGGCATCCAAGGACCCCGACACCGGTGCCTTCCTGGCCAATTTTCCTCTATCATCTTGGGGTCTGATGCATCTGTGAAATCTAGAAAGGTATCAGTGCATCATCGCTCCCAATGGAGCTCACAATCCCCCTCGAAGCAGAAGGGAGATCCCAGCAGAGATTCAGAAGTACTTCATCTTCCTCTCTGAGTCAGATTCAAAAGGCTGGGTCACCAACATGGAATAAGAGAACTAGTCGGAGGGCAGGTCCCCTGAGCTCCCATCAGATCCTTCTCCATCTCATGAGTGGCATAAATCCCCTCCTGAGGACATGACCTTCCAAGAATTTGTGAGGGATATGGTCAAGGCCATTTCATTTTCTTTGGTGACTGAGGATGAGCCCAAGGCAAAGGGGTTGGAGATCCTGGAGTACTACTTGGCCCCTAAGGAGGTGGTGACAGTGCTCATGCACCGCATCCTGTAGAGGGTACAGATGATATGGGAGAACCCCCCCTCGCTGTACCTCCAGTTAGTAGAAGGCTTGACTTTATGTACAGAGTTCAAAAGGCTCCAGGGTTCAAGAAGCCTTGGCTTTTACACCATTCTTTGCAGGTTGAATCCACTTAGAGGATCAAGAGTACCAAGACTCATTTCTCTGTCTCCCAAAAGAGTTCAAATGTCTGAGCCTCACTCCCTGGGGGCACTATGTTTTTAGGGCTCCATGCTCGTTGCACACATGGCCTCTTACCAGCTCTACATGAGCATGATCTTGAAGAACATCATGTGTGACCTAGCTAACCTGGCTCAATTTATGCTCCCAGAGAAACTGGAACAATATGTGCTCTGGTGGCCCATGGCAAGGACTGCCCTAAGTTCATGGTATGTACGGACAACTTATGATATTTTTGAAACTGCATCTAGGAATGCTGCCAAAGACATTGATGCTCATAGACTCACCTGGCTACAGTCACTGGATCTAGAGCAATCTGTGCAGAACAAGCTGGCAGACATCCTGTGCTGGGGAGAGAATCTCTTCAGTGAGCAGATCAAGGAGAAAGCTGTCTTCATAGAGAGTGGGAATTCATAGAAAAACAGCAAGTCACTTTCACTAGGCTCTCCAGGTGTACATCTGAACATGACTCCGATCGGAACAGGTACCAGAATGGAGGCCAGAAGAAGACCTACTACCCTCGTAGGCATAGGTACTTCCCTGGGCCCAAGACCTCTCAGCCCAAACAGGCCCCTTGCCAGCCGCAGTGTCAAGAAAAGCTTCAGAAGGCCCAATTTGGCTCCTCAGCAAAAATTGGGGGGCGGTGTTTTGACTGGTTCCTTTTGGAGCATCGCCACTCTTCCGTTGACCGCAAGTGGGAACATCTGATCAGAGGATTGCTCATTCTGTTTGCACACAGGTGTCCTTTCATAACCAAAGACTCATGGGTCCTACAAATCATCCAGAGCAGTTACAAATTGTACTTATTGGATCTTCCATCTGAGGGTGTATCATCTTGAACCTCTGCATCAGGAACTGCTTCAGAGAGAAATCACCGCCCTCTTATCAGATCTTGTGATCGAGCAAAGAGGTCAGGAATTTTATTCAAAGTACTTCCTGGTCTCCAAGAAAACAGGGGAGCTACCATCCCATCCTAGACCTCGGAGATATGAACAAGTTCCTGGCAAGAGAAAAATCTCAGAATGATTTTTCTGGGCACCCCCCCTCCTTTACCTGCAAAGTGGAGATTGGCTATGCTCCCTGGATCTGAAGGATATAGATACATCTCGCTCATAGGAAGTATCTCAGATTCATTCTGGGAGGACAACACTTCCAGTACAGAGTGTTGGGGTTTGGCCTGGCTGAAGAAAACTCCATAATCTGACCACAATACCACGGCTCTTTAGGTCTCTGGTCCATCAAGCAGTGAGAGACAGGCAGAGAGTAATTCAGAACACAATCACACACACAAGTGTTACTTTCTTTGAGCTCAGAGGGAAGACAATAAACGGGTCTATGAACATGCATAATTCCACGCTTATTGAATTCAAATTCCTCCTCCTAAAAAGCTCCTTTTATTAGAGAAAAAGAGGAAGTAACAGTCATTTATTATAACCATGAAATAACACAAGGTGTCGCCAAAGTTCTCTTTACAGAGTAAGATCTGATTACAGTGTATTAGATGAAATTTATAATTGCAAAGTTGCAAAAATTATGTTGTGTCAGCAGGGACTTCCAGTTGACTGTATAATGAACTTTATGCTTGCACAGTTAATAGCCTATATTTACTCTTTATGCTGGCGTTAACACTGTTCCATCTATTTTAAAGACGGTTACACAGAACTCATGATCATGACATCCTATTCTATTTAAGAGGAAGTAGGTGAAAAGTCAAACTTCTAAACACATTCTCTATCAAGAAATTCATCCATCTTCAATTACATATTGGGGATTCTGGTATCCCTTTATCTGTCCATGTCTACAGTCCTCCCTGTGATTCTAGAAAGAATCATTACAAAAGAACAGTAGCTGAAACATGTCCAATTCCGGAATAATCTTCTACAATAGGCTTCATTCTGGAGATGTTCCTTCAAAGTCCTAGGCACATCTGGTCCATAGGTGAGCTCCATCTTGTTCATTGGAAGAAATAATTATACAAAATCATGTGACATTGTTTACCTTTGCTTAGCCTCAATAAAAAATGTGTACAGAGAGCAAGACTTTACCAATTATTCTTGTAAGCACTACCTCATCCAGCAGTGGCCAACTGCTTCTCGTAGATCTAGCAATAATTCAGAGATTAGTCCCTCATATCATGACACCAGTCATCACTCCAGATTCGTCAGCAGCATCCTTTCTCACCATGGGCTGTGCTATGCACATCTTAGATCAATATTTTTCAGTGACCGTCCACCCAGGCTTCACTGCTGCGCATACATGAGTAGTTCCGCTGGAATCGCTGATCTTTATCAGGAGTCTCCATATTCAGTAGCATTTCATTCAGTCGTTTTCCTCTTTGGCCCATAGGATTCAGTGCATACAATATATAATTTGTAAAAATCCTACTCTTCACTACAGCATCTCTCTTGATTCCATGCAATTGCAAACAAGCACAATTATTCATCCCTAACGACAGTCTTAAATTGTTGAACAGAATTATATTATCTATTGTTAATTACAATACATCCATAGCTAGCACTAAATTATTACATAGCTAACCTGTAACATAGTTATTTTTTCATCTGCATTCCTAAACTTATTCTGTCTACTTGCCAAATCAAATGTTAGCATGTGGCCTCATAGTCACATTGCTTTTTCCTGTCAGGAACACAATTGTACATATTCATATCACTAATTATATTTGTGATGTATTCTCCAGCCTTAACAATATACAAGATATAGCCAATCTGGTTTATTCAAGGGGTAACAACATTAAAACATAACTAGCAGTTTATGACAAATAATTTAAACTCATTTCAATTGTTTGTCAACGATTATTAGGAAGGCTGTATTATCTTAGGTGATGATTCAACTCACATTACTTTAAACATTATCACCGTGTCCTGCACACACAAGCACCCCAGTACCTCACTGGTCTTCTCCGCTTCCACATCCCTACACGTAGTCTTCATTCTCTTCACATTAATCAACTTCACCTCCCCCCACCATCTCGTGCACACTTACAGTCTATCCGTCATTCTGCCTTTTTCTTCCTTGGTCCAGCTCTGTGGAACTCTCTTCCCATTCCGCTCCATCTGGAAGATAACTACACCAATTTCAGGTCCCTACTTAAATCCCATCTGTTCACCTCAGCATATAACCTCCCAGCCACACCCAGCTGACCTGGTTTATCTATGTTTGCACTTTTCTTAGTTTTTTTTGTTATTTTTTTTCTAATACTACTTTCCCCACTAATCACAGCAGTTCACATTGCAACTATAACTTGGTACAGCACATTAAACAGGAACATTGATAACTTGAAAATTTTCTTTGTAAGGCAATGAGGGTTAAGTGACTTATCCAAGGTCACAAGGAGTGCTAGTACTCTAGTCATTAGACTACTTCTCCATTCCATTCTAATTCACATAGACATCTAAACTCACAAAGGAAGGAACATTTATATAAGAGTGTGTACATTCATAAACTATAAAACCTTTTTTAACACCAAAGTTGAACCAACTTAGAAAATCAATTATCACTTCTTAATAACTTAACACTTTTATCTTTGTTACACTATTCTCAGAATAAAACAGCATAGTAGTATCAGCACATAGAGCTCCTCATGCAAGAAGCCTGAGACAAAATCAGTATTAATCAAGTGAGCAGATAACTCAACAGCTCTAGAAAGAGCGAACACTCCAGCTAGTTGAGCATTAGCAAATAACAAAGCAGCCAACTCTTTCACAGAATCAACTCTTATAATTGCATCAATTTTCCTTACTCATTGTGCAAAGCAGAACCATCAGTACAGAGTGAGGTCAAACAGTAGCAATCTAGAGCTGAAAGGAAGCTGGGTTTTTTTTTATTCCAAGTGTAGAAGACGCGAAAACTTAATGAGAGACATGTTAAAGTACTAGAAAATCAATAATTTGGATTGCAAAGACTACTGCTACCAGCCTAGTGGCTTACGTCTAATGGAAAATCTGAGTAAGAACACAAACAGTAGCAATAGAAGAGGTAGGCATATTAAATCTAACTCAGTGATACTAATTTAAAAATATTCCACTAGCAGCAAGGCATTTGCTTCACACTTGCAATTAATAACATCAGTTCTGCAGAGGTCTTTCATAATAACTAAAACATACTGTCACCCACTAACGTACCCAGAGGCTAAAAAGGGCTTGGGTCGTTTGATGGGGCAGTATTTTTATGGCTAGAGCTCCTATGAAGGCTTTAGCAAGGCCTTCTGGATCCTGTAGTTTTCACCGTTAGCCAAAGAAGTGTAGTTGAAGCAGAGGGCAAGGTTTAAACTCAGGCTTTATTCCCCGTCCGGGGTGGATTCATAACAGTGGAACTTAAAGCAGGTCAGACCCTTCGTCTGATAACACAATTAAAGAAAAATACTTTCAACAAAACTTAGCTTTCTTCAGCATTAAACCAGGAACAAAAAGTAACAGAAAACAGTTCCTTTTACTCACAGAACTCTGGCACCTGTTTCTTCTCATAAACAGTTCTGGCTGCTTTTAACATAGAGATGCTATACAATCAGATAATGTGTACGTGCAATCCATCTCATTTTCCTCTAAGGATTCTTCAAGAGGTTCAATCTGCATCTCTTCTTCATCAGAGTAAACTTCTGGCTCCCAATTGCCGTTAAAGTTATAAGGTTCTTGTCGGAGAGTTAAAACACTCTCCTCCCCCACTATACTAGTGGCCCGTGGGTAACTACCGTATTTCCTGTAGTTGGGTTCCTGAGAACTACAGAGCTCTTGGTACGTGCATAGAAAGTCAGGGTATTGCAAACCTCTCTTATTAGGGTAAATACGCCTACCTTTAGGCACTGCTGTTTCCTGCTCTCTCGGATAAGCACAGCTCTGCTTGAAAGCCCCTTTTCCACGGTGTTTCTCTGACTCATTCAAATGTGCTTCAGGGTAAAAGTTTTCCCCTTCTGCATTTCTGGTGTTAGGTAATTTATATCTTAAAGCCTTGGCTGTTGGACTGCCTTCTCTGCTTGCCTCACCGCAACGCTCCTGGGAATATTGAGAGGCTGTGCACTGCTGTTCCCAACAGCTTCTCTGAGAATCACCAACCTCATGTACTCTGGATAATCCCCTTGGCTCCGTCCTCACAGCTCCACGGACACTGCTCTCAAGCTCAGCAGTTCCTAACGGTTCTCGCGTAGTTCCAACTACAGCCCTTGTAGTTCCTACTACTTCTTTCTCCGTTCTACTTTCTCCTTCAGTTCTCTTTCTACCTCCCGGTAAGTGATTTTTAAGTACGTTCAAATTGGTGTTAGCCTGGGCTCTGCCCCCATGCAGGTGCTCTTCATTTTCTAATTAATTCTGTGCTCCCTTTCTGTTCGGGCGTTCCCTAACACCACGTGGCTTTGTTTTCATCTGTTGCTCATAGCAACCTTCCCCCATGTGTGAACCTGAGCTGTCAGTTTCCCTTACATTTTGCTCACAATCCCCTACTTCCATGGGTTCTGATGGCGCTACCTTATGACAATACACAACATGAGAATTTAAGATCACTCCTCCAATCGACTCCTGCAGATTAGTTTAAAAGAGACTAAGAGAAATATCAGCATTTTTTCTTCAGACATTTACTCATACACTATCATAGTTGAACTTTCAACATTATACATATATTCGCCATACTGTTTTAATTACTTAATTCACTTGTTTGAATGTAATTGTATCATTCACTTTTTCCCTTTAAGTAAACAAACTTGCTTGACTTAACTTGACTAGCAATTCAATTTTTTTCCAGTTAAGTTACTAACTTCTCTTTCCTTTAAAACACTTAATTTTTTTAAACCTTTATTAATTCACACACTTATAAAATATCTAAATATATCAAAGCATGGAAGATCTTCCCATTCATTCACATCAAATATAACTAGAAATACATTTTGGAGAATATATCAATCATTTTTTCCCAAAGCATCCAGAGACATAAACACCAAGGAGTAATGTTTCTAATAATATTTTTCAGCATTTGCATTATTACACATAGAATGGAATCAGTAAATAAATTCTCATAACCCAAAATAAGTTCAGATCCAGACCTAAAAAACAAAACTTATTTACTATACATACACAAGTAAAAGGAATAGTTAATCACATTTGGAGGTTTTTTTTAACTTCCCCAATAAGGCTAATGGTTAGTCTAACAAAGAAAATCTTACCACAGTTGCTCAAGACTTTCTTCCTGCTAATATTGCAGTCATGCCAAGCTGTTATCTTGCTGGAAACCTCTAAATTATTACTGCAGTAAATATCAAAACTTATACTGCACAGAACAATTCCCTAACCACGAAATTAAAGGAAACAAACTTCACACTACAATTATGACAAGAAAATTAGTCCTTTAAAACTTTGTTTGATTAATTTCTATTTTACAGTCATACAGCAACGATATAAGTTTTTCCCTGTAAGCTTCCGTTTCTTTTATATTTACACTATCCATCCTAAACACTGGATTTTTAAACACAAAGTCAGTGGCTTGCTGCACTTTTTCAGCCTTAAACCATACACGGCACATTCATGACTGGTATGAAATTCGCTTCAAAAGCCATTTCATACTGTAACTAACCTCAATTTGCTCCACTGAAATGTTCCACAAAGGAGGAACGGCAAACTGTGGTTACTGGCAGTCATCGAATGTTAACATAAGGGCGCTTCACCAAACTTGCGCCTCATTTCACAATTAGGGCTTCCTTTCTCTTGCTCCATCTCACTTCACTTATCTAACTGAGATCTCTAATTAACCTTACTGACTTTACATTACAATCACAATATACACACAGATATCTGTCAATTCTTTAGTATACTCACACAACCACTGCCTGTGTCCTTGAGACTTGTCTGCTGTTTCCAACTGCTGAAGGAACACAGAGATCCGAGAACGGCACCAACTGAAGAAAACTCCATGATCTGACCACAATACCACGGCTCTTTAGGTCTCTGGTCCATCAAGCAGTGAGAGACAGGCAGAGAGTAATACAGAACACAATCACACACACAAGTGTTACTTTCTTTGAGCTCAGAGGGAAGACAATAAACGGGTCTATGAACATGCATAATTCCACGCTTATTGAATTCAAATTCCTCCTCCTAAAAAGCTCCTTTTATTAGAGAAAAAAAGGAAGTAACAGTCATTTATTATAACCATGAAATAACACAAGGTGTCGCCAAAGTTCTTTTTACAGAGTAAGATCTGATTACAGTGTATTAGATGAAATTTATAATTGCAAAGTTGCAAAAATTATGTTGTGTCAGCAGGGACTTCCAGTTGACTGTATAATGAACTTTATGCTTGCACAGTTAATAGCCTATATTTACTCTTTATGCTGGCGTTAACACTGTTCCATCTATTTTAAAGACGGTTACACAGAACTCATGATCATGACATCCTATTCTATTTAAGAGGAAGTAGGTGAAAAGTCAAACTTCTAAACACATTCTCTATCAAGAAATTCATCCATCTTCAATTACATATTGGGGATTCTGGTATCCCTTTATCTGTCCATGTCTACACTGGCCTCAGCATCTTGCATCTTCATAAAGTGCCTTATGGTAGTGGCTGCTTACCTTCAGACACTGGGAGCGTTTGTCTTCCCCTTTCTGGACATTTGACTGATCAAGAGTACCATTCCAGAAGGAGTCCAAGAATCAATACGATTGACCATTAAGGTGTAGGAATTACTAGGGTTCATTGTAAATTACCCAAAGACCCACCTGCAGCCCACCAAACAATTGGTGTTCATAGCAGCCTTGCTTGACATGACTCAGACAAGATCGATCCTGCCGCATAATCGACTTTTCAGATTGACATCACTTGTGTGGGAGACTCAATTGAGTCAGCAGGTAACAGCTCGTAGGATGTTGACTGTATGAGCCCACATAGTCTCCATGGTATATATCACTCCCTTGGCACGCCTCCAGATTAGGCAAGCTCTGTGGACTCAGACTCAATGGACCGAGGCTATGGGTTGACTCAGGGGTCGTCTGTGTGCTACCACCTCTCTAGTTCAGTTATTACACTAGTGGATAGTCCACCACAATTGGGTCAAAGGTCTTCCTTTCCAAATTGTTCCACCCCAAAAGCTTGGATATGCATCCAAGCTGGGATGAGGAGCTCATCTTGTTGGGTTGCACACCAAAGGTGATTGGTCCAAGAAAGTCTTCATCAGATCAACCTTAGAGCTAAGAGCAGTGGTGAACCCTCTAAAGGTTTTCCAAGACCGAACATGTTGGTATGGGGGTAGGCAAAGTTTTCATTAGGTATGATGAGGTCTCTCCTGCCCGAAGCCCCGACAGAACAGCCAACCAAATTGTTCTGGTTCAGACAGACAATCGGGTCGCCATGTTCTATATCAACAAGCAAGGAGGAGCAGGTTCATACTTTCTGTGTTGGGAAGCAGTTAGATTATGAAAGTTCCCCATTGCATATGGGTGAACTTGAGAGCCAGCAAAATACTCTCGCAGACAGACTGAGTTGGGTTTTCCAGACACACGAGTGGATGCTGAACAGGAAAGTTGCAACTTGCATCTTTTGAGAGTGGGGTACACCCCCCCCCTATATATCTATTCTCCATCCCACAGAATGCCCTGGTGGATCAGTTCTGCTCCAGAGTAAGATCACACAGCAGACTAACGTTGTATGCTTTCCTCCATTATTGGTGGAGGGTCTTCTGTATGCTTATCCTTCAATACCTCTCATTGGAAAGACCCTCCTGAAGCTCAAAACAGACAGAGGCACAATGATTCTCACTGCTCCCTCCTGGCCAGACAGCCTTTGTTTCCCTCTTGCTATAGCTCTCCAGTCTAGAGTTACTATGGCTCAACCGTGAGCCCAACCTAATAACGCAGGAAAATGGGATGATGCTGCGCCCCAACATCTGGTCCTTCACTTTCATGGCACGGATGTTGAGAGGCTAATGTTGTCTCAGCTCAACCCACTGGACGGTGTAACTGGAGACTTTTTGGCCTCCAGGAGCGCCTCTACAAGAAAGTCTTACACTTGCAAATGGAAGAGGTTTGCTGTCTGATGTGAGGGCCACATCCTAGATCATTTTGTTTGTTCCACTCAAAAACTGCTTAAATATTATCTATACTTCTCTGAGTCTGGACTTAAGTTCAACTCCATCAGAGTCTACTTCATTGCGATTGGAGCTTACCATCGAGATGTGGAAGGCAAGTCCATCTCCCTACAGCCTTTAGTTGTTCATTTTATCGGGGGTTGCTTCTCTTGAAGTCTCCCTACAAATTTTCTGCAGTGTCTTGGCATCTCAATATGGTTCTTGTGCAGCTCATGAAAACTCCCTTTAAGCCACTCAATTCCTGTCCTCTGAAGTTTTTGACCTGGGAGGTATTGTTTCTGGTGGTGGTCACTTCAGTATGCAGAGTGAGCTAGCTTCATGCTCCAGTGGTTCATCACCTTGCATCAAATTCCACCATAATAATGTGGTCCTTCATACTCATCCTAAATTCCTTTCAATAGTGGTATTGGATTTCCACCTAAATCAGTTAATTGTTCTTCCATCATTTTTCCCGAGATCTCATGCACCCAAAGGGGAAGCTACATTGCACATACTGGACTGCAAGTGAGCCTTATCCTTTTACTTGTCCTCAGCTGTTATGTTGTCCTGTCTTAATTAGACTGTAATGTAGATGAGCAGGGACAGTCTTTTGCATGTGTCTGTACAGTGCTGCACATGCCCTGTAGCACTATACAAATGATCTGTAATAGTAGTACTTGAAGCAGACAAAAGCCCATAGAAAGTCCATCCAGCTTTTTGTTTCAGTAAGCTAGGGGCTGTTTCCAAATGCTGTCTTTCAGTTTGGCTGGCAGACTGCATCTCTTTTGCTTATGCCCAGGTAGGCCTGAGCGCGTTGATGGTCATGTTACTGCTTATAATGTCAAAGCTATGGCTGCATCAGTGGTCAACTTACACTCTGTCTCCTTGGAAGAGATTTGCAGGGCTGCAACGTGGTCTTCAGTTCACACATTCACATCCCACTACTGTCGACACAACAGTAACTTCAGCCAATTGGTACTCTGGAAGTTTGGGGATTAGAATCCAATTCCATCCCCCCGTAGCCTTCTGTCCAGGCTACAAAAAAAAAGGAAGAAAGAAATTCACTCATTTTGTACATAGTTGGTGGTTGAGTTGTTCTGGCCTCTTGCCATGCTGCTTTTGAGTTTTGCCCTGTTGGACTTCTCGGTGGCCGCCTTAGTTTTCTGTAGCCTTTTAGCTTGAGAATACCATACACGAGGACTCATTCTAGCTTGTCCATGGAGAAAAGGTAGCAAGTGTTCCCTGTGGACAAGCTAGAATGAGTTGTCTTCTGCTACAGCTGTTATCAGACTGATTCAAAATGGCGCTGTGGCGGCAGGTGGGAACTGGGCCGGCCCATCCACTAGGAGAGCTAGGCTTTGTGCCACCGCTTTGTTGCCTGCAGCAAGCTATGTGCTTCAGCACACATGACCTGCCACTTCTGATCCCCCCCCTGGTGCAACTTACTGTTGAAGGGGGTTCAGAGCAGCAGGCCATGTGTGCTGAAGCACATGGCCTGCTGCTGGCAACAAAGCCACCACTTTTAAAATACTGTCACTGCTGCTGCAGCCTGCTTGCCTCACTCTCCCCAAGATGCAATCGGGGGGGAGGGGGGGGAGTGGCGTGGCTTGGGTGAGGCAGCTTGGTGTGGGGTGGTGGTGTGGCTGGGGTTTCTGCCTGGGGTGGCAGAAACCCATAGGCCGGCCCTGGGCTGGAAGGAGGTGTACAGCCACAGTGGAGCCTCCCTAAAGCTTCCAATAGAAGCTGGGGAGTGTTCTCACATGGGGTTCCATTGGGGACATCACTCATACGTGAGGAAATATTCCCGCTGTCCATGGAGAACACCTGCTGCAAGTGAGTAACTACCTTTTCTCCATTGAGAAATTTGGCCATTTAGCCCTACTCTGTTTTCTATCTTTTAACTAGTCCCCAATCCACAATACTACACTACCTCCTATCCCATGACCCTTTAATTTCCTCAAGGGTCTGTCATGAGGAATCTTATCAAAAGCTTTCTGAAAATTCATATACAGTTCATTCTATCAGCTAGTTCACCTGTATGTACCTGTTTATTCACTCTTTCAAAAATTGATAGCAGATTGGTGAGACAAGACTTTCCTTGGCTAAATCTATGTTGGCTTTGTCCCATCAAACCATGACAATCTATATGTTCAGTAATTTTGTTCTATATTATAGTTTCTACCATTTTGTCCAGTGCTGATGTCAGGCTGATTGGTTTGTAGTTTCCTGAATCACCCCAGGAACCCTTTTTAGAAATTGGTGTTACGTTGGCCACTCTCCAATCTTCAGGTTCTATGGGTGATTTTATTGATAGTTCACAGATTACTAATAGAAGGTCTGCAATCTCATTTTTGAGTTCCTTCAGCAGCATGGGACGTATACCATCCAGTCTAGGTGATTTGTTACTCTTTAATTTAGAGGTTCCCAAACCTGTCTGGGGGTCTCCCCAGCCAGTTGTGTGTTCAGGATATCCATAATGAATATGCATGAGAGAGATTTCCATACACTGCTTTCATTGTATGCAAATCTTTCTCATGCATATTCATTGTAGATATCCTGAAACCCCGCCTTGCTGGGGAGGACACAGAACAGGTTTGGGAACCCCCGTTTTAGTTTATCAAATTTCTGTATTATATCTTCCAAGTTTGAGATTTGTTTCATTTCTTCCAATCCATCACCCCAGAGGAAGACCACCTTGCCTTTATGGTTGGGGTGGTCCCACAAGGTAGTCTTCCTCTGGGGTGAGTAAACCAGAGAAGGGGGAAGATGGTACTGCAGTTTTGGGGTGCTCCTTACCTTTTGGCTCACTTCAGAATTGGTGCACCCATATCTCCCCTGGCTGTCTTGTTGGTATTAACTCCAGAGGGGGCAGCAGTAGGGAGTAGTAGCTGAAGGGGATGCAGAGAGTCCCTCTGGGGGTGAGGACTAGTGGTAGTGTGCCCTGGAGGGAGAGCTCTAATTCCTTCCCTGGAGCCACCCCTGCCGGATGGGACAGTGGCTCATCTCTCCCCCCCCCCCCTTCCCTGCTACCACCCTCAGCTTCCCAGGGCCCGGTGCTGCCTCTTGGGGAAACAGCTGGTGATTTGCTCACAACCAGCTCCCTACCCACAGTAGAGGCTCCCTGAGTTGGGGATTGGGGCAAGGTAATGACAGGCAGAGGTGGCCTTTGAGTCAGTTAAGGTCATAGCAACTAGGGTGACAGGGTTTCCTGATGTTTCAACTGGAGGAGTAGATACCCCAACATTTTCTGGCTTATTTTTATTTTTGCTTGCCATTATCAGGCAATAGCAATAAAGAGCTAAAAAAAATAAAATAATAGAGGGCAGGAGGAGGGAAGAAAACTAAAAAAGCCCCTCTCAAAATGGGGTAGGAGAAGAAGCAGAGTAGGAAGAAACTATGCCTATCCTAGCACGTAAAGACTGCCTCCTGGTGGCAGTTTGAGGTGGGGGATGGGAAAACCCCCAGTCCCTCATCTCAAGAGCTACTTGAGGACTCAACCAAATTAAAAACTCTCCTCCTCTAAGAAACCTTCCTGCAGGGAGGGTGAAAGGAAACTAAACTAAAAGCACTGGGAACAATTGCCCTTTACTAGCTAAGGCACAGGAAGGGAGGCACACAAGGCGAATAAGGAATGGGGGGGGGGGGGAGGAAAAAAACCCGTAGGAAACAAAAAGAAAAGGAAGGGAGAAAAAAAAAGAATAAAAAACACCTGTCTTATTTCTAGGCAGTTCCCAGGATTTGGGCTGTCTAAGTGACCCTGAGCAGGGCTCAGGTTCAATAAACACAGCTACATGGTTAAGGGAGCGGAGTGAGATACAACCTAAAACAAAAAAATAAACCCTTGCAGCCTACTAAAATAGAAAAGGGAGGATAGGGAGGGGTGAACTCTGAGCAAATTAAGGAAACAGCCCACAATCTTCATACAAAAAAAGAAATCCTATCTGAAAGGGTGGGATCATGAAGAGGGCAGTGAGCACAGTGAAAGAGGAATTGGAACAAGTGAAGCCTAGGTAACTCAAAGTGCCCTAAACAGTGTGGGAGGTGGAAGGAGGGTAAAACAAAAGGGAAGAGCCAGATAAACTGTAGCCGTAAGACAGATCAACCCCAAAAACTGTTGAACTAGCAAAGGCGTGCCTGGCTGGGCTTCTTTACGTACAGAGTCTCATAAGATACACCAATGGGCTCCTCTACGTGGGGGTGGGGAGGAGGTGGGATTAGTCTTCTGATGCCTCTAGTTCACGTTTCTGGAACTTGAGTTACAGCTATGCAACCTCCATGACTCAGCTGCAAGTTCCTAGCCTCTTGACTGCAAAGTCATAGGTGAACCTTACAGAATATCCTGCCTCCTGCTGAAGCCTTAGGATCTAGTTTCTCTGGGTAGTCACTGGCTCCATGCTCCATTTCTCTGTCATAATCTTTCCAGTCTGTAAGGGTAATGCAAATGGCTCCAGAGATACTTAGTCTCTGATTGTCCTGGATAATATATTCTTGACTCTTCACTATGATGGGCTATGCAGTCAGTGATTGTTGGTCAGAAAATGGATTCCACATGTAGGGCTCCAGCCGCGAAACATGGAATACTGAAGGGATGTGGCGATATGTTGGGAAGAGCATACAGAAAGCCACTAGGTTTACTCACTCTTGGATGACAAAGGATCCCATGAACTTTTTCTCTAATTTTCCCATATATCATTTAGTTTAATTTACAGTCTTATATACCTCTACTTTCAATCAAATTTGATTGTACAGAGAGGTTCACAAAACTTCAAAACTACAATAAAATCTTCTACTGTAAACTAAGAAGTTTCTGAATAGCTTTTATCTGCATGTTTTTTTTCAGAGCTTCTTTTGTTCTTTCTAGCTTCTGTTGAATTTGGTGATGTTGGTCGCTTAGAGCTTTAGTCCAGTTTCTGGAGTTCTGGACTTCTCTGGAATGGAATTGAAGATGAAAGTTATTTGTTGGTAAAGGATGGCAAGGACTTGGTTGATGAATTTTTTGAATTATTGTATGCAAATTTGGCTGTAGGAAGTGACTGTGTTCAGTTATTCTGGTGAGAGTTACAGAAGTAGCATAAATACTATAACGAGGTCTGTTCACCCATTCTGTTTGCCCATTGGATTGTGGATGGTAGGCAGAAGACAAGTGGATCTGAATGTCCAAAATTTTTTTGACACTTCTCTTTAGAATTATGCACTGAACTACATACATCATTCAGAAACTATGTAAGAAGATTGTCCGTGAAGATGCACCACCCTCCAGATCAGCATGTCTACCATTTCATGTGCAGTTGGGAGGCCAGCAGTGGCAATCAAAAGGAACATCTTATAGAAAGAGTCCATGACTGCCTGGATGGTAGATTTTCCTTGCAAAATGGGTAACTCTAATGAAGTCAATGGAAATCCATTTTCAGGATTTAGAAGATGTAAATAGCACTATTAGCAGTCCTTGGAACCTATCCCATGGAACCTTATTTTGGGCACAGACTTCACAGGATGTAACGTACTCCTTAACATCTTGGTCCCATCCTGGCCACCAGAAGTCTCGACCCACTAACTCGCTGCTCCTCTGAGTATCAGGATGACCTGTTAGTGAGGTGTTATGACAACTGTGAAGCCCTTCCAGAAGTGCCTTGCCCTTGAATGTACACAGCTTGTCTCTCTTGTACAGGAATCCTTGACATCAGCTCCAATCTTTCTCCTTCTTGATTTTGTCCTTCCCTGCTGTGGATTTTGCACAACTAATCACCAGGCAAACTCACTTTTACATGTTCCAGGATGTCCATCCTATTGGGTGCCCAGGATGAAGTTTATTTATCAAAATTTGATATACTGCTATATGAGTTTTACATCATAACAATTTACAAAAGCCATTAATAAAAATGGATCTACATCAGACAAAAAAACAAGAACAGATATCCATGTGAACAGAAGGATACGAGAGGAAGGGGGATGTTTTTAGCACAATAAATATTATCCAAGGACAAAACCAATGATCTTTTGTGTCACAGATAATGAAGGAAATCATGATCAAATTCCATCGCTGATGAATTTTCATTCAAAGGTTTGTTGAAAAAGCCATGTCTTGATCCCTTTTTAAAACTTATTTTAAGAGGATTCCAGTTGCAGCTCTGACAGGAATGAATTCCATAATGTTGGAACCAAGTAACTGAAGGCTAGAGGAGGCTAGTCTTAACTTAGTTTTAGTAGGAACAGTAAGAAAATTAGCCTGCAATGAGCCAAGGGTATGGGATGGGCAGTATAGAATTAGAACAGAGTTAATAAATTGGTAATCCTTCTTTGTAGGCTTGATGGATGAGGATCATTATTTTAAATTTAATTCTGCTTTCCACTGGGAGCAGGTGCTGCTCCATTAACAGAGGTATTACATGATCATATATTTTTGCATTATAGGTAAGTTTGACTGATGCATTTTGAATATTACATTTCTCCAGGACCAAGCAGGAAGTCAGTCCTCACATATGGGTGTCATCGATGCTGATGAAGCCCCAGCGGAGCATTTCCCCAGCTTTCCATGAAAACCTTTGGGAATGCAGGCACACATGCGCGGTTCCCTTCCCGCCTAAAGGTGCCATCTTACCTCAGTCTCTCTTTTTCCGAGAAGCCCACCGGACGTGTGTCCTGTCATCCCGGATAAAAGTTTGATTTTTTCGGCGATTCTCGCTATTTTTTCTTCCCGGTCGGACGCCGGTTCCCCTCCCGCCGGGTTCGGTACACCGGTATCGAGCCCCTTTCTTCTTTTTCGGTTTTTGCCCTACGTGGCTGGCATTCGCGCCCTTTTTTGCTTTTTCCCTGGAAGCCCAGGCCTTTGACCTCGCGGGGACTCTTTTTCCCCCGATGGCTTCCAGCGGTTTTAAAAAGTGTGATCGGTGTAAGAAGTTGATGTCTCTCACCGACACACACGACTGCTGCCTTCGGTGCCTCGGTCCTGATCACGACTCTAAGACGTGTGGACCATGTGGGAAGATGTCTTCCAAGGCACTGCGAAGTCGCCAGCAGCAGAAAGAAAGGCTTTTTTCTGTCTCAGCCTCTGGCCGGGCCCGGACCTCGTATGAGGCCTCGACATCTCGGGATTCGGATCCCGAGCGCCGTCGTGGCTCCTCTGACAGGGGGTCCCCCGACCTGGAACGCAAGAGGAAGAAGCGGCTCGTGAGGGCATCGTTGGAAGAGGTCCCTGGCTCCTCGAGGGCCAGGTCTAAGACCCCCGACCGTCGCCCCGGGCCCGTGGAACAAGAGAAGCCTGCTAAAGTTCCCCGTGTGGAGCCGGAGTCTGCTGGACACGTAAGTCCTGTAGTCCTCGAGGACTCTCCTCCCAGAGAGCTGACGTCGGGCCCGGCGCTGCCGGGGCTCGAGTCGGTGGCTGCTGCGTTTCCCGAGCTGAGTCTCAGGATGACAGCCTTGGAGTGCAGACTGTCTGCCTTCATGGAGCAGCAGCGGGCACTGATGGCCAGCCTGTCTGGCGCATCTGCCCCGACCACCAGGACATCGACATCGAAGTCGACCCCGGAGACCGAGCCGATACTCGAGACCATGAAGGCTCGAGGTCGACCTCGGTCGCGGTCTCTCTCGACCTCCCATTCGGGACCGAGGGTGTCGATGCCGGTGCCTTCGGCGTCGGGGCGGGTGCTCCCGGGCCCCGTGGGGTCGGACCCTGACTCCTCGTCGGACGAGTCCGCCTGGGAGACGGAGGATGAGGAGTCCCCCGACACATTTAAGACTCTGTGCGTCCCGTCGGACTCACCGCAGTCTGAACCCCGGAGTAGATCCCCTCCAGAGGATACCCGGTTCTCGGAGTTTGTCCGGGATATGGCCGCCGCGTTGGCTATCCCGGTGGATCCCGAGGAAGAGCCTCGAGCCGAGGAGCTCGAGGCCCTGCAGTACGACTCGCCTCCAAAGGAGGCCTTTACTGTCCCGGTTCCTCCGATGCTGGAATGGCTCCTCTTCCGGATGTGGGAGGCACCGGCCTCGGCGCCGGTTCTAAGCAAGCGGGTCGATTCGATCTATCGACTCCGGAAGAGCCCTGGCTTTCAGAAGGTGCAGTTACCACACCATTCCATGGTGGTGGAATCGGCCATGCATCACCTGAAAAGTCAGAAGATGCACTCCGCGGTGCCTCCTGGTAGGGAGGCCCGAAACCTAGATGGTTATTTATTTATTTAACAGTTTTTATAAACCGTCTTTCTACAATTCAAGACGGTTTACATGGAACGTAACTGACAGTATTGTACAACTGTTTACATTGAACAAGGTAACAGGCTACATAGGTAACATAAGAGCTAGGGAACTAATGAGCTAATAAACTATTTACAATAATATGGATCATTTGTTTACATAAGAAGTAACTGTGGGTCACTAGGATAATTGGAGGGAAAGTGAAGAGGGTAGGAGAAGGGGGGAGGAACTAGGGTGATAGGGAAAAGTGTTCGAGGAAGAGGTGGGTTTTTAATCTCTTTCGGAATTCTGCATGGCTCACACAGTTACGTAGGTCATGGGGAAGGGTATTCCATAGGGATGGGGCGTAGAGAGAGAAGGCCCTGTTACTAGTAGATTGTTTAAAGCAGGGGTCTCAAACTCAAATTGCTTTGAGGGCCGAATGAGGACTTGTAAAGTAACCCGGGGGCCGCATAAGACATGGGCCTCATTTGCATAAGGGGCCTCATTTGCATAAATATTTGCATAATGTTGCATAATGAGTGCATGGATAAAGAAAGACTAGAAAATTTCTATATTACTATAATCCAGTGCCAACCGCCAGGCACATTAGGAACTACTACTAACACTGCCCATTTGGAACCCATAGCAAACCCCCCGTATCATAACAGCACTACCAGGACTCACAAAGCACCAGACCCTACCTATCAAAAGGCAACACTGCAAATATTAAATCAATACATTTCAGAGAACAATACATGACCTACTGGGAAAAGAGAACAAGTAGCAATGTCAAATAGGAATTACACAGAATACCTCAGCACTGTAGAAATAAAACTATAAATAATTTCTTGTACCAAAGCACAGACATTAATGATGCACATTTCCCAGAGCTGACATATTCCAGTTAATAAATTCAAAATAAAGAGATATTTTTCTACCTTTTGTGCATTTTTTTTCAGTTGCAATTGCTCCAGCCACTTCTGGTTTCTTCGTGTCTTCTGCTATCTCCATCGTCTGCTGTCCATTTGTCCTTTCTTCTCTCTTCTAGTTTTTTTCCATTCTCTCTCTCTACATCTGCTTTAACATACTAATCTTTCTCCTTTTGCTCTTTCCTCATTCCTATTTCATCCACTCAAATTTTACCCCTCCATCCTCAATCCCCACTTACTCTCCCAATACCTGGCCAATTGTAGATTTGTCTTCTCTTCCAGACAAAATATTTTTCCCCTCTCCATTTCACTTTCCCAGCTCCATCCCATTCTAATCCTCCCCCAACATCAGCTCCCTTCTAGTTCCAGCCCCACCCAGCATCTGCTCCTTTCTAGTCCCTGCATCAGTCCATTTCCAGTCCTATCCTAGCCTCACCATCAGCCCATTTCCAATCCTAGCCCCCCATCAGCCCATTTCCAATCCTAGCTCCCTCCCCTCACAGCCCATTTCCATTCCAAGCCCCCCTCCCCATCAGCCATTTGCAGTTCAAGCCCCCCTTCCACTCAGCCCATTTCCAGTCCTAGCAACCCCCCCAGCCCATTACCAGTCCTAGACCCCCCATAGCCCATAACCAGTCCTAACCTCCCCATAGCGCACTTCCAGTCTTACCCCCCCATCACCCCATTTTCAGTCTTACCCCCCCCATAGCCCATTACCAGTCCTAGTCCCCCCCATAGCCCACTTGCAGTCGTATCCCCCATCACCCCATTTTCAGTCTTACCTCCCCTCATAGGCCATTACCAGTCCTAACCCCCCAATCAGCCCACCTCCAGTCCTAACCCCCATCACCCCATTTTCAGTCCTAGCCCCCACCATAGCCCATTACCAGTCATAACCCACCCTGCCGATAGCCCACGTCCAGTCCTAACCCCCATCTGCCCATTTCCAGTCCTAGTCCCCACCATAGCCCATTACCAGTCATAACCCCCCCCTGCCAATAGCCCACTTCCAGTCCTAACCCCCATCTGCCCATTTCCAGTCCTAGCCACCACCCTAGCCCATTACTAGTTATACCCCCCCCAGCCCATTACCAGTCCTAACCCCCCCTGCCAATAGCCCACTTCCAGTCCTAACCCCCATCTGCCCATTTCCAGTCCTAGCCCCCACCATAGCCCATTACCAGTGATAAACCCCCCCCACCCCCCTCTGCCAATAGCCCACTTCCAGTTCAGTCAGCCCCTCCATAGCTCATTACCGGCCAACCAAAAATCCCCAAAACCCTGGCTTCTGCTGCTGCCGTTGCCGCCGTGGCAGCAGCAGAATCAATTGTCAAATTAAAAAAAAAAACTGACTTCTGCTGCTCAAGCAGCTGTCCTGCGGCCCCTTTCCCTCTGCCCGGAGATCCGACTCTGCTCTATCAGCGGCGTGCTTTTCAAGCCGCGACGAGAGTATTCCCCTCTCGCGCGGCTTGAAAAACCGCGCGAGAGGGGAATACTCTCTTCGCGGCTTGAAAAGCACGCCGCTGAGAGCAGAGTCGGATCTCCGGGCAGAGGGAAAGGGGCCGCAGGACAGCTGCTTGAGCAGCAGAAGTCAGTTTTTTTTTTAAATTTGACAATTGATTCTGCTGCTGCCACGGCGGCAACGACAGCAGCAGAAGCCAGGGTTTTGGGGGATTTTTGGTTTTCCGCCGTCGCGGGCCGCACAAAGTTGTCTCGTGGGCCGCGTGTTTGAGACCCCTGGTTTAAAGTGTAATTTGGATGTAGGAATGGTTAGAAGGTTTTTGGTTGAGGAGCGGTGTGTTCTTGTGGTGTTAGGGAAGGCAAGGAGTGGGGAAAGGCATGGAGCTGATTCTTTTGAGATGATCTTATGAATAAGGGTGAGCACTTTAAATTTGGATCGGAGTTGGATTGGGAGCCAATGTAAGTCATAGAGGACAGGAGTAATATGGGATCGTCTAGGGTTGTTAGTTATTAATCGTGCCAGTGTATTCTGGGCAAGTTGGAGAGGTTGGATGGTGGTCTTAGAGAGGCCATGATAGATAAGGTTACAATAGTCAAGTGAAGGGGTTGTGAGGGCCTGACAGACAGTACGGAAGGAGTTGGGGCTTAAGAGGGGCTTGAGGTTCCGGAGGGTTCACAACTTCGCGTAAATTGTATTGGTAGTTTTCTTTATGTGATCAATAAAGGAGAGGTTCTGGTCAAGGATGATTCCAAGATATTTCACTTGGTTTTTATGGTGAGAGTGAGATCGCCAAGGGTGAGTGTTGGGGGAGGGGTATATGAGGGGTTGGAGAATACTTGAAGGATCTCAGTTTTGGATTGGTTAATAAGTAGATTGTGTTGGGAAAGCCAGGATTTGAGATTGGTTAGACATTTATTTATTTTAGTAAAGTCAGGGTTAGATAGGCTAAATGGGGTGAAGCACATCATATCATATCTGCGTATAATTGGTACTGAATGCCGTGGTTTTGGAAAATTTTGCAGGCAGGTTGGAGGAAGATATTAAAAAGTAAGGCAGAGAGGCTAGAGCCTTGGGGGACACCTTGCTTTAGCGTAAATGGGAGGGAGGTATCACTTCCAATACGGATCTGTTGTGTTCTGGAGTCTAGGTAGGAATGAAACCATTTTAGTGTTGTGCCTCTCAGACCTATTTCATGAAGTCTGGTTAGGAGTTGATTGTGGGGAAGAGAGTCAAAGGCAGCGGATAGGTCAAGGAATATAAGTAAGCATCCTTGGGTAGGCTTATGGGTAAGTACAATGAATCTAGAAGGGAGGTTAGTAGGGTTTCAACTCCGTGATTCTTTTTAAATCCATGTTGGTATAGGTCAAGGGGGAGTGGTCATCAATGTAATCCTGTAGTTGGGCTTGGACAATTTTCTCAGTAATCTTTGCAAGGAAGGGTATACTGGAGATGGGTCTATAGGAGGAAGGGGAGGTGGGGTCAAGTTTGGATCCTTTCAGGATAGGACGGATAGAGGCACACTTAAGCAGGGGTGGTACAGAACCAGACTGGAGGGAGGATTGTACAATGGTCAGGATGTAGGGGCTGAGGGATGTTCTGGTGGATTTGATCCAGGGGGCAGGGCAAGGGTCGAGGGCAGATGTTGATGCATTCAAACTGTTTATGACATTAGATATAGTTTCTGATGTGATGGTGTGAAATTCATGCCATGAGTTCTCTAGTAGTAGAGTACTATAGTCTTCAGTTGGTTATGGTAGAAAGTGCTTCCAGGGCTCGATGCTTGCTTGCCGTGTCCAGTCTTACCAGCTGTACATGGGCATGTACTGTAAACGGGGGTGCTTGTTGTGAAAGTTCCACAATCTTGGCAAAGACAGGAATTTACTTGACTTGCAAAGGATTGTGGGTGTTGTAGTTCAATCACACAAAACTAGCCGTTTAACAAGAATAAAGAATTGTAGTTGCTCGAGTGTAAAGCAGAAAACAGATTTTATTTATGGGGTGTTATTCCCTCGCACAGATATGCTTGGTAACATCAACAGGATAATTTCTTCAGGAACTGTATTCAGGAAACAAAACAAATAAGGCAACTGAATTACTTATGCAAAAACTTAGTAAAGACCTTGATGGAACCAAAAAGGTTTTTCTTCTAGCCCCTGCTAATAAACTTCCTTAGCAGTGCTGGAATGAAAAATAAACCCAAAAGGAAAATTCTCTTTATCAAAAAAAAACAGCTTTCTTCCTTTCACACAGTAAAGAAGTTTTCTTTCCAAAGTCCCACGTGCACTTGTGCCTTGCTCTAATCACAGATGCTTGACCAGCTGCAAACCATTGCTGGTCCACTCTCCACGTGGCTTCAACTTTCCCCAAAGCTTTCTCTCAAAGAAACTTTTCTGGGAAGCTAAAAAAACAGTACAGTTCCTTTTGGTGTTTGATCCTTATCTAAGGATTACTTTAAAACAGCAGCTTAGAAAGAGAGCAATCCATGCATTCCACTTTCTCATTTGATATTTCCCCTTGCTCTTGAAATATCATAGGATCACTTTCATACACTGGCTCAGAGGATTTCTCTAACTGATCTCTACCAGGATAGAAACTGTTTCCCTGCTGTCTTCCTTGTGCAAAGCTAGGGAACAGATCAGAGTTCATACCTGAGATCATGTTGTCATTAGGTTTCATCTCTGGGTATTTTGGCCAGTAGGTAGCAAAGCGTCTGTGCCCAGTGCTCCAGTCAGAATCTCTGGACTTTAGGTCTCTTTTCCCATACCTCCTTAAATAGGTATTAGAGCTCCTTCTTTCTGTAGATGCAGCCGTCTCCTTTACAGGTGCTGTCTGGGGGTTCCTGGCTGTATATCTCCAAGCCTCTGGTTTCTTCCAGTCCAATGAAGAATGCTTGCCCCAGGGATCTCTCCCAGCATACGTACTGCCTTGGGCTCTTTTCTTAGACCTCCTGGACGTCTTGCTGTTCTTCCTTCTGTTCACACTCCGTCTCTCCTTCTCTTGCTGTCTTTGCCACCATTGCTCTCCGTGTTCTCTTTGCTTGCCTTGCCACCATTGCTGTCTGTCTGATGAATTTCTTCTAGCTTTAAAGTGCCTAGATGGACACTCCACCCTAGCACAGTCCAGGTGTTCTGAATCAAGCCCTGCCCTAGGAGATGGGTGATTAGGGATTACATCATTGCTTCTCTGATTAGGCACACGTTTCCCTATTTCAGCTCTCCTAGAGGCTTTCTGTAAACCAGTGCATTCTGGGTCTGGTAGTCTTTTAGGTAAACACCCTGTTTTAGTGCTTTTACCAGCCAGCACAGGTTGCTTATTCAGAGCCAATTCACCTCTTGTATTATTTCTTCCTGAACTATGATAAGCTTCCTTATCACAGTACTTGCGAGACCTGGCCAAAGAATTGGCCGGGTTCTCTGCTGGTCTCTCCGGGGAACCCTTGCAGAGATTCAAGCCCTTGTCCTCGGGGATTCGGGAATGCTCCAAGTTCATGTCCTGCGCCGCCTACGATGGCTTCGAGGCTTCGGCCCGAGTTTATTTATTTATTTATTTATTTTTTATTTAATTCACATTTATATACCGCATCTTCCAAAGTTCAGTTGCGGTTTACAGGTAACAATAATTTACAAATCAAGTTTGTTTTACATGGAACAATGAAATATAACAGAACTTATTTACAAGGAATATCATATGAAATATAGAACAAATAATGTGGTATAATACCGAACAGTGTGAAAAACTATATACAAGTTATATATGAATATATATATATGGAATACTTGAGGGGAGGTCAAAGGATCATCATTGGAGGGTGCTAACTGTGTAGGTTAAAGGTTTATTGCATGGAGTAAAAGTTCAAGTTGCGGCAGCCGGCATCGTGGCTCAACGCCAGGCATGGCTGCAGTCATTGGACCTCGAGCCTGGGTTCAGGAAAAGTTGGTCGATGTCCCTTGCCGAGGTGAGAACCTTTTTGGCAAGCCCATGGCCGAGAAGGCCACTCAGCTCGAGACTGAGCACCTTACAAGGACAAGGCTGTCTAGAAAGACCTCTGCCCCTTCTCACAAGAAGAAGGGCTCGGGTAAAAAGCCCTTTTACCCGAGGAAGGGCACTGCCTACAAACAGTACCCTCAGTATCAGGCTGCCCAAGCTGCACCCCAGGGTCAGAAAGCCAAGGGGCAGGGTAATGGGCCCCGTAGGTAGAGGACCCCCAAGCCTCCGGCCCCTGCTCCCACTCAGCAGGGTGGGGGTTTTTGACTCCTCAAGCATAGCCTCTCCGTCCCTGCTCTCCCAACCCTGCACAGGAGGTCGCCTCGCCCTCTTTGCCCACCAGTGGCCCCACATCACTGGGGACAGTTGGGTGTTAAACATAGTCCACAGGGGCTATGCACTACACGTTCACCAACTGCCTCCTCCCTATTTTCCAGGAGAGCCTCCAAGGCCTCCCCTGCACACAGATCTTCTCCTCCAGGAGCTCCAAGGTCTGTTGGTGGACAGGGCGGTGGTGCCTGTGCCCCTTCCAATGCACGGTCAAGGGTTCTATTCCAGATATTTCCTGGTACCCAAAAGACCGGTGGCCTTCGACCTATCCTGGACCTCAGGAATCTCAACAAGTTCCTAGAGAAAGAAAAGTTCAAGATGCTTACTCTTGGAACACTTCTGCCCTACCTCCAGCAGGGAGATTGGCTATGCTCCTTAGATCTAAAGGATGCGTACACTCACATCCTCATTCATCCAGAGCACAGAAAGTACCTCAGGTTCATTGTGGGAGGAAACCATTATCAGTACAGAGTACTGCCTTTTGGCCTAACCTCCGCCCCCAGAGTCTTTACCAAATGCCTGGCAGTGGTGGCGGCCTACCTGAGAACTCAAGGCATCTTTGTCTTTCCCTATCTGGACGACTGGCTCATCAGAGGTCAGACGTGCCAGGAGGCCCGACAGGCCACCCTCAGAACTATTGCTCATCTTCAAAGCTTGGGGTTTGTAATAAACTTCGCAAAGTCCACTTTGCTCCCCTCCCAGAACTTGGAGTTCATAGGGGCAAGGCTAGACTCTATCCTGGCAAAGGCATTCTTGCCAGCAGACTGGGCCCAAAGGCTGATGGACTTGGCCAAACTGTTTCTCAGCGGGTCAGTGGTCTCCGCCAGACTCTGCCTGAAGCTGCTTGGCCACATGGCTTCGACAGTTCATGTGACCCCCAATGCCAGGCTCCATATGCGGCCTGCACAGTGGTGCCTTCGGAGTCAGTGGTCACAGGCCACAGGCAGCCTCAGGGACAGGATAAGGGTGTCCAGACCTTTTCTGAACTCACTCAACTGGTGGCTGCACCCACCCAATCTACTGAAAGGGGTGCCTTTTCAAATTCCTGGGTACACAGTGGTACTGACCACAGATGCCTCCCTGCAGGGCTGGGGGGCTCATTGTCTGAACAAGTGCACCCAGGGCCTGTGGTCTCCCTGGGAAGCTGCACAGCAGATCAATCTCTTAGAACTCAGGGCTATTCGCTTAGCACGCAAAGCTTTCTCTCCTGCCCTAGCTCATCAGTCTGTCCTGGTTCATACAGACAACCAGGTAGCCATCTTTTATGTGAACAAGCAAGGTGGGACTGGGTCCAGGCTACTTTGACAGGAGGCACAGGACCTTTGCTCATTTGCCCTCAAGCACAACATGCTCCTCAAGGCTGTGTACCTTCCTGGCCAGGAAAACTGCCTGGCCGACAGGTTGAGCAGGATCCTGCAGCCCCACGAGTGGCAGCTGCATCCTTTGGTAGTTCAGAAGATCTTCCAGAAATGGGGTCTTCCTTTGATAGATCTGTTTGTCAGTCCACTGAACAAACAGCTGCCTTGGTTCTGCTCCAGGCAGCCGCATCCTCTGCACGTAGCAGCAGATGCTTTTCTGATACCATGGTCTCAGGGCCTCCTGTATGCGTTTCCTCCCACGCCTTTGGTGGCCCGAACTCTATTCAAGATTCTTCAGGACAAGGCCTCAGTCCTGATGGTGGCTCCCAGGTGGCCGAGTGTGGTACAGATGAATTTTGACTATTGATTATGCCTCAGTAGTGAATATGCCTCAACTGTAAATAGGGGCACTTGAAACTGTTGAAACAATTTACATAACTACAGATACTGGAAAGATCAGGGAGGAGACCTTCTCCTAGCAAGCAAATGGAGACCCATTACAGAGAACAAAAGAACACTTCACCTAGGAGCCTTTCTACTAGCAGACAAATTGAAACCCATTAACAGGACAAAACAGGACAATTCACCTTGCCTTGGAAACATTTCTCCTAAGAATTCATCAATTGTAATGTAGACCAGGGGGGGGGGGGGGTTCCCTTGAGCATTTTCAAGCACCTGGCCAGTGTCTTGGATGTGCTTAATGGATAACTGACTCTATACTACGTATGTGTCACATGATAGGAAATAACTGAATTGTTCTTGCAACTGGACAAAATGGGTACCTGTTTTCAGCTAGACAGAGAGAAATGGATTCATCTAGGAATGGACGCATTGCCTAGAGAAACTCCCGATTGAGAAGTCTCTCTTGTCTGGTTGAATCAGGGATCCATTCAATCGAAGTGTGACAGGAGATGAAGTAGAACTCTTTCGGTGAAGTATATTCTTCTTCTGTAATTATCTTTCTAGTTATCTATTCTGTAATTAAGTGCTTTTATTCTAATAGTTTTCCAGATATCTTTTTAACTAATCATAGGTAGATATATGAATTACTTGCCTTTCTAAATAAGTACAAATTAAGAAGTTAAATAAGTGAAATTCAAGTTATCCCTGCTTTGTATTATAAATAAACTGCACGTCTTCATTACCAAGGTGTGTTAGCCTTTGTTGGAGTAAGACACCGAGACAGCCTTGATTTCCACTTCTCCTTCAACTGGCGGTGGATCCTCCACTGCCTCTGGGGTTGCAACCCGACCTTCTCTCCCAGGATCAGGGTTCACTTCTGCACCCCAATCTCAAAGCTCTCAATTTGATGGCCTGGAGGATGCAAGGGTAGTTTTGGCTCCCTGGGGCCTACCTCCGGAAGTTGAAGAGGTTGTCCTAGCCTCTAGAAAACAGTCCACTAGGAAAACCTATGCTCTCAAATGGAAATGGTTTTCTGTGTGGTGTCAACTACGTACAGAGGACCCTTTCTCCTGTACTGTACCTGTAGTGCTTCAATACTTGCTGCACTTGTCCAATCAGGGACTTAAGTCCAATTCTGTTCGGGTCCACCTCTTAGCTCTAGCAGGTCACCACTCACTAGTGGAAGGACATTCTCTGTCGGTTCACCCCTTGGTGTCCCGTTTTCTCAGAGGCTTGCTTTTACTCAAGCCTCCTATCCGTCCTCCTGCTCCTGAGTGGGAGTTGAATGTGGTCTTGCAGCAATTGACTCGCCCACCTTTTGAGCCGATGGCTACTTACCCTCTACGCTTCCTGTCCTGGAAGACTCTCTTCCTGATAGCCCTAACCTCGGCCAGGCGAGTGAGTGAGCTTCAGGCCCTGGTCTGTGACAGGCCTTACACCATAATCTATAGGAACAGGGTAGTCCTCAGGACTCATCCAAAGTTCCTCCCCAAGGTTGTCTCCTCTTTCCACCTCAACCAGGAGGTGGTTCTTCCAACATTCTTCCCTAGGCCTCATGCAAGCCAGGCTGAAGCAGTTCTGCATACCCTGGACTGTAGGAGGGCCTTATCCTTCTACCTTGACCGTACGCAGGGGCATAGAAGGGCTACTCAGCTCTTCATCTCTTTTGACCCTAATAAGTTGGGGTTAGCTGTGTCCAAGCGTACCTTGTCCACCTGGGTGGCTGACTGTATCACCTGGGCTTACAGGGCGGCTGACCTTCCTTTGCAGGGTCGGGTCACGGCCCACTGTGTCAGGGCAATGGCTGCCTCAGTGGCTCATTCCGCTCTGTACCGTTGGTAGACATCTGCAGGGCTGCAACTTGGTCTTCAAGTCAGACTTTTGCGGCCCATTACTGTCTGGAGAGGGAGTCCCATAGGAACAGTGCTTTTGGCCAGGCAGTACTCCGGAATCTCTTTGAGGTTTAGACAACTCCTGCCCTCCTGCCCTCTGTTGGGCTACCGGTGGAGGTTGTGTCGGTGAAAAGCCTTTCTTTAATGCTGGGACTAGAGGGAGTTCTCTTGTTCAGCCTGGTTTCCTTGGTAGCCCAGAGCTAGGGAGTCACCCATATGTGAGGACTGACTTCCTGCTTGGTCCTGGAGAAAGAGTAGTTACTCACCTTTAACAGATGTTCTCCAAGAGCAGCAGGAATCAATCCTCACAACCCTCCCTCCTCCCCTGGGAGTTGCAGTTGTACATAGTTTATTTTTACATTTTTGTGTGCTGTTCTTAGCTATGTCATTTGACTGAGGTAAGATGGCACCTTTAGGCGGGAAGGGAACCGCGCATGCGTGCCTGCATTCCCAAAGGCTTTCATGGAAAGCTGGGGAAATGCTCCGCTGGGGCTTCATCGGCGTCGATGACACCCATATGTGAGGACTGATTCCTGCTGCTCCTGGAGAACACCTGTTACAGGTGAGTAACTACTCTTTCAACTTCAGAAAGTGGCCAGAAAGAAAGTCACACAAAGGTTGAGAATGAGGAATGATTAGTACTTCTGTACACTTCAGTCAGAAATCGGCTTTTCTCAGTTTTTGAAGAAGCAGGTACAGCATCTACTTCCTGTCTCATGCCAAATAACTTCTGCCTTGCATATAGACTTGAATGGGCATGCTGGTTTGGGTAGGGTTTCAACCATTTTTTACTTCTGGAATTTATCTCCCCCCCCCCTTCCTTGGGACAACTTTCTTGTCAATCAACTTTATCAAAGGATTTTTTTCACTTTTCCAAGGGACTGAGCTGTTATCTTCTATATTACCAGACTATAGTTTCTGGATTAAACTCTCCAGTTTCACTGCAGTGGATGGATACTTTGCCACAATTATTTTTTGTTTTTGATTACTCATGTCCTCATGAATATCTGTGATGCATGCATTGTATGTAAAAGCATATACTATTAGTAAGAAAATAATTCAAAATCTGTAGATTTTGGTGGGAGAGCAGTCCTGCTAAAACTGTTGACATAAATTTGCACCAGTCTATATTTGCCTAAGTAATTTGTAAACTGCTAGCTTTGGAATTCTATTTTTCCTTATTCTGTGAACAAATGCAGCCACTTGTACAAACAGAATAAAGATCTTGTTTCTGTTAATTACTGTGTGTGAAGTAATTTTTCCATTTGGATGCTATTTAGCTACAAATCTGAACAAGACTGTCTCCATAAAGATAGATACAATCTTTTGTTTTCCATAGCCAGTTGGCTGAGCATAGAGAAGATGCCTCCTGCCTTAACAACATGCCACAGACTAATGCGTTCTCAAGGGGGCAATGATCAACACAGGTAGATCAGACATGCTCAGTCTTAAAGGCATATACACATAGGAAAATACTAATTCTTTGTCAACAAAAACCTAATTACCATAATTGATCATAAATACTCCAATCATTCCATAAATAACATGTAAAAAAACCTGTTTATTTCATTATAATAAAAGCATACATTTTTTTATTAATTTCTGAAGATATTATAGTATTAAAACCATAAATCCAAAATGTTCCTCAGGCATAAGTTACCTTAATTTATTTAAAGCTTATTTGTATACCGCCTTTCTACTATTCAAAGCCGTTTACATAGAACAACACCACGCCAGGGTATCAAGATATACTCTGTTGCACAGTACAAGGAACAAGTATGACATAGGGGTATGTTTACTAAACTGCGGTAATGTCATTCGCGGTAGGTTCCGTGGTAAAGATAGAGATGCCCATATAAAGGCATGGGTGGTGCATCGTTACAGCAAGCTGACAGAGAACGCACGTTACAAGGCGCCTTAGAATAACAAGGGTTACAAGGTGCCTTGTAAAGCGCCTTGTAAGGCACCTTGTAAGGCGCCTTGTAAGGTGCCTCAGAAGGCGCCCTATAGGGCCTCCTAGGCTAAGCGCCAAGTCACCGCAGAAGGCACCCTGGGCTATGGAACCATAGGTTAAGGTGGCCTAACAAGGTTATGGTGTCCTAGGTTAGTGTGCCCTAGGGACTGCAAGGTGCCTCAGGATGACATGCATGACCTGTGCGGAACAGAAACAGATGTAGCCCTAACACTAGATAGAGCACTCAGGAAAGGCAATGAACAGGTGAGTGAAGGAGGGAGAAGTGGGAGCCGCTGGACCTGCCATATCTGCGGGCATCCCATGTGCCTGCCAGTACTGATGACAAACCTGGTGGGGCAGCTCTACCACAGCACAGGGTGTTGGCAATGTAAAGTACCGGAAAAACAGTTGGTGGCAGACTATGGGAATACGTGTCCCCCAGTGGAGGCGGAGGTGGCAGGATAGTTACAATGATGGGTGGACAGAGGAGTGGTGGTGCCATGCAGATCAGGCACAGGCGAGGCAAGCACGATGAGGCGCAATGCAGGAAAGGGTAGCAGTGCAGGACATGGGCTGGCAGCCTGCACAGGCAGACAGGACTCTACACAGCTGACAGATGCAGATAGATGGACCGAGGGAATGTTGGCAATTGTGGCGAGGGTATTATGGGCTGGAAGTGCAGATCTGCAAAAATATGACCACCTACAGGCATGCACACTATTTGAGTAGGACAGGCAAGAGAGGAGGGAACAATGAGGAACTGAACCAATGAACACTGCCAAGAATGGCAATGTATTAACCAGTAGGCTATACCTCCATGGTGTATGTCACAGCAGTACCCATGATGCAATGCACATGCTGAATA
The DNA here is from genome assembly GCA_033557465.1 of Ichthyophis bannanicus. NCBI lineage: Eukaryota > Metazoa > Chordata > Amphibia > Gymnophiona > Ichthyophiidae > Ichthyophis > Ichthyophis bannanicus. Next base: position 1,509,530,006 of record CM066032.1, on the reverse strand, counting down.
GCTGTCTACAGCTGATCACCAAATGGGGTCTGCACCTCTCCGGTACCTCAGGTGGGAAAGACGAACTGACAGTGTGTGATACTGGCACAGAGTAGCTACAGACGATGCCATTGTGCAGGTTCTGTGGTCACCCTGAGGGTTAGGATTGGTGCCCAGCACTAGGTCCACAGTACATGTGGTGCTAGAGATAGGTCCTGCTGTACATCCCCATCACTACCAGTGTGTGACAGGTGTTCCGTGCAGTGCAGCCGAAGGTAATTTGGTGTACATCTGTATCCTGCAGTCACATGTGGCCCTGTGGGACCAGACACCAGCCAGATTAGTGTGTACCCCATGTGAGGGGTCTGGCTGACATGGGCAGCTGTTATCAGGGCAGAGGGGTTCCTAGAATTGCATGAGGTGTGTGTAGCAGTGGCTGTATAGGTCACAGTGGTATACACTACATACCCCAAAGGGCCCACATCACCCTTTTGTAGGTAAAGAACAGTGCCCCCGCCCCATGGAAGCAACCTCCATCCTATAGACATACAAACACGCTCACTCCTTTTGCAGCATTATACAAAGATAGGGGTGGTTGGCAGCTCTGCCCGCCACACTAGTCCTGATCACAGTGCCGACATTGCTAAACTGTGCAGGGGGTAGTAGTAGTGCTCTGGTGATAACATCATCCCAATGCTGGGGCCAACAGCCTGCCGCTCCATGCATCATTGGATTGTGGAGCCTGTGTGAGTGGGTGTTTGCACCCCTGTTCGCCGCTGCTTTGGGCTTTGCACATGTTGCTGTTGTATCTGCATTGTAGGGTAAAATATAGGGACATGCTCTGCAGGAACCACAGCTGGGACTTACACCTGTGATCCTCTGCTCCTGGACACACTGGCTGGGTGTACTGCACCACACTGTTGCCACAGATGCATGATAGTCCCTGGGGCTACCTGCACTTTTCCTCAGCCAGACCTTTTATGTTGCACTGCACACCACGTACTGATGCAGAGCATGGCCTAGGTCCACTGCAGGGAGGTGGCACTGCCCCCTCCAGTACGGGCACACGCCCCCCTGCCAAGCTGACGTGGCCATTTGCTGTCAGTGCTGGTAGTGCGCAGTCCCAGGCCATCCACTGTGTAGGTAGGCGCCCGCCTAGGGAGCAGGTTCCGGGGTGGGGGGGCATACATGGACATCCTCACATCCCCCCATCACTGCCTACCACTATTATGTCCCCTCCACATGGGGGCGGGATGGCTTGGGGGATGTCAGGTCTGTGCCCTAGCGACTATTGGCTAGGGTGGACCAGGTAGATATTGGTGGATTGTGTTTGGCCTTGGTTAACTGCTGTCTTGCTGATCTCCGGTGTCTATGTTCCTATGTGCCACCTAGGCACCCGCCTGGTCCACCCTGTGCCCCAGCTGCCCATGCTACATGTCCCGCCTGCGGCCCCCTATGCCCCATTTGCACCTTCGCCATAGTGGCCATTCATACTTTGGCACTATGGTATTGCTGTACATGGAGCACTACTATCACAATTTTTGGGCTCCCTGCCTGGGCTGTACATTGCTGACACGTAAATGGCTTCTCTCTCCTGCATATGTGCATCTAACGGCAGGTTTTCAATCACGTTAGGATTCAGCTCTTCAGATCAGCGCGTTAGTGTGAATGGAGCCTCTCCCCGCCCACACTCCAGCCATTGACCCCTTCTCTCCGCCCTCTCTCCACCTTCTGTGGTGTTTACCGCGCCGCGGAACGTCTACGATCTTTAACGTTACATAACGCACGTTATGTAACGCTACCGCAGTTTAGTAAACATACCCCATAGTAATGAACACAACTATGTACAAGAACATGGCCAAATATAATAATTGTAACAGAACTTATGTACAAGGCAATATAAGGGTTCAACTGTTCAATATTTGTGTAATGAGCATCTCTTGAGTTTGCTGATAGAAGTAATTGACTACTTCCTCCTGTTTTAAATTAATTACTTTGGGTTTTATGTATAATAGTGATATATCCCAATTTCATATAGGTCATCTAGGTCAGAAAAGGGACATCCAAATAAGGATGTTCACATTCTCAGTTTGTATTGTGTTTTTAAAAAAAAAGGCTTGCTGTGGGAAAAACATGTGTATTGGCAGTATATAGGGGTATGTTTACTAAACCGTCTTAACATAGCAGCGGCGACATAGGCAGTGGCGTTAAGGCACACTAACGCTGTGAAATCCAGGTGTGAAGGGTGGAGTAAGGCCTCCCAGAGGGCGGAGATAGGGGTCAGTGGGCGGGGAGAGGCTCCAGGCACACATGCTGTGAAATCTGGGTCTGAACACTAACGCCAGTGAAACCCTCGCGTTAGAGGCACATTTGCAGAAGAGAGAAACCATTTCAATCAGCAATGTACTGCAAAGGCAGAGAAACCCATAAAAGTGATGATAGTGAGACTTCCAGTGTGGTAATGAGCTGATCAGACGTGTGGGGGTCAGTTCCGGACCCTATCCCCGAACAACGGCAATTATACGCGACAATAGTGGGTGAATAACACTGATCCCACCGAGCATCAGAGAAGGGGATTACCGAGAGACTGCAAGAAATGTTCTGAGCGCTGGGGGAAGCCCAATGGCCGCAAAACCGCCGAGAAGGGAGAAGACCCGGGCCCCGGAAACAAAAATGGCAGACGGAGCGCCCAAAAGCCCGTCCTCTGACAGTAGTCATTCGATGGTGGAAGAAGTAAGCGCCGCAGTAGTGCGGGCTTTGGATAACCGCTTTCGGGAGCTGGCGGACCACATGCAGGCGGTCAGTCAGAACATTACAGAATTCACGGGCCGTATGGAGCAGGCGGAAACACAAATTTCCGACCTGGAAGATACCCAGCACTCCTTAACGGCGAAAGTGAAGACCTTGAAGGCTATGGTGAAACAGCAAGGAGATAAATTGGATGATTTGGAGAATCGAGGACGCCATAAGAATCTGAGATTTGTGGGGATCACTGAGAGTGTGGCAGATGGTGCCCTTCGTGGCTTCTTGATTGCTTGGATTGAGGAAAACTTGAATAGAAACATAGAAACATGATGACAGAAAAAGACCACATGGCCTATCTAGTCTGTCCTTCCATAACAACAACTACAACAGTCCACTTTTTACCTTTAGAGATCCTCTGTGTTGGTCCCATGCTTTTTTGAATTCGGTTACTGTCCTCATCTCTACCACCTCCACTGGGAGACTATTCCATGGATCCACTACTCTTTCTGTAAAGAAATATTTCCGCATATCACTCCTGAATCTATCTCCCTTCACCCTCATCCCATGTCCCCTCGTAGCAGAACTTGCTTTCAATTGAAAGAGGCTCTCTCCCTGAACATTTATGCCACGGAGGTATTTAAACATCTCAATCATATCACCTCTATCCCGCCTTTCCTCTAAGGTGTACATATTAAGATCCTTAAGTCTGTCCTCATATGCTTTATAATGAAGCCCATTAATCATTTTAGTAGCAACCCTCTGCACCGACTCCATCCTGTTCACATCCTTTTGAAGGTGCGGTCTCCAGAATTGCACACCATACTCCAAATGAGGTCGCACCAAAGACTTATAGAGAGGCATTATCACTTCCTTTTTTCTGCTAGCCATTTCTCTCCGTATGCACCCAAGCATCCTTCTAGCTTTTGCCGTCGCCTTTTCTACCTGTTTAGCTACTTTAAGATCATCAGATACAACCACGCCTAGGTCCCGCTCTTCTTTAGTGGACAAAAGTACTTCACCTCCTATACTGTATTGCTCCCTTGGATTGCTGCAGCCCAAATGCATGACCTTACATTTTTTAACATTAAATCCCAGCTGCCAAATTCTAGACCATTCTTCAAGCTTAGCTAGATCCCTCCTCATGTTATCTACACCCTCCTGGGTGTCTACTGTATTGCAGATTTTGGTATCATCTGCAAAGAGGCAAACCTTACCCGACAGCCCTTCCGCTATATCACTAACAAAGATGTTAAAAAGAATCGGACCAAGGACAGATCCCTGGGGCACACCACTGGTAACATCCTTCTCCTCAGAGTGAGCTCCATTTACTTGTACTCTTTGTCACCTCCCACCCAACCAATTTCTAACCCAAGCAGTAACTTTAGGGTCCATCCCTAGGGTGCTCAGTTTGTTTATAAGTCGCCTGTGAGGAACAGTGTCAAAGGCTTTACTGAAATCTAAATACACCACATCTAGAGCTCTCCCTCGGTCCAACTCCCTGGTCACCCAGTCAAAGAAATCAATCAGATTTGTCTGACAAGACCTGCTTCTGGTGAATCCATGCTGCCTCGGATCCTGTAATCCGCTGGACTCCAGAAACCTCACTATTTCAGCAGCAAGGTGAATGGTAAGGTGATGGGCCCCATCAAGCTGGAGCGGGTGCATCGACTGGGCCCGAAGCGGGATCGCAATCGTCGACCTTGTGCAGTCATAGCACGCTTCCTAGATTTTAGCCAAAAGGAAGAGGTGCTGCAAGCGGCACGTGCCCACAGGAGGCCATCGGACGGCTTGGAACAAATCCTAGTCTTCCAGGATTACTCCTTGTTGGTCAGCCAGCGACGACGGGCTTTTACTGCCGCTTGTGCTCAATTGGTGAATAAAGGGGTGCGTTTCGCTCTGCTCTACCCGGCCAAGCTTCGTGTAGAATACCAAGGGCGGACTCAGATCTTGTCGTCCCCGGCGGAGGCCCAAACGTTTCTGGAGCTTTTGACTGACAACACCGAAATGCCCCCGGAGAGTTGAAGGATGGAGTGGCCCTGCAACTTGAAGATATCGGAAGAATTGGGGCGATCTGAATATGGTGAAAAGACTGTGATAAACTAATGTGCCCCTAAGACGGGAGTATTCTGCCACAGTGTTTTTTCTTTTTTCTTTTTCAACTGCACTGTAGTTTACTTGTGCACTGTTCTTGGCTGATTTGTGTGTGTGGCAGTCTGTGTGCGAGTGTGTTTCTTGTTTTGATCTTCTTCAGACCTTTTGTTTTTTCTATTAAGTGACAGAAAATGTGTCCGCTTAAAAATTATGTTATTTCTGCATTGTTATCACATGTTTGCTCCTCCCAAGGACCTGGGCTTGAGTGATGATGGGGGGTGGCCCCTGTCTGGTCCTCCCGGCAAGATGTAGAGGCTGGGGATTGACGGTGCTCCACCGAGCTCAACATTAGGATGTGCTTGGCTGGGTTGGGGATAGCCCAATCCCTGGGGTTTTCCTTTTCTTTTAACTCCTGCTAATGCCTGACCCTGGGCCTCCCTTGGAGAGGGGGTACTGTCCCGATTTGGAGTGCTATCCTTCTTTGACGGTGAGAGACCTTCTATACCTTAGACCACTGTTCCCTCTAAGCTGTGCGCGTGTGTGCGCGCACGCACATACTTTACAACAGAGCGCACAAAAATTATGGTTCTGATTCTGATAGAAAACAACACAGACATCTTAAAATTTAAAAGTTGTTGTGTATTTATGGTTTTCACAAGTTCTACAATATTTTCTAGTGCAATCAATGTGGTGTACATACTGTATTCTGACGTGTAGTCAAATTTTAAAGTATATAACTCCGAGTGTCGTTATGTGGCACACAAATTTTAACCTTCCTTCAAAAGCTGCACAGCTGATATTTTATGCGCACACAGCCTACAGAAAATTAGAGGGAACATTGCCGAAGACGGGGTTAAAACAAGGGGCTTAAGGGAGGCTGTGGACCCTGTGATGTGGAGGTTCTTGGGCGGGGGTGTGGGAGGGTGGTGGGCCCGTCCTGTGGCGGGGCCTGGCCTTTTGGGACTGAGCCTGGGGTCCTGATAGGGGTTATGGCATGCTATTCCCCAGCCCCTTAGGGAACACGGCGGGGATCTGAGAGGCGATAAGCCTAAGGATTTAAAGATGAGTGCTGCCAGAGGCTATAATTTGTGGCTTTACCATGCAGTGTTGTGCGGCTGCCCCATATGGACTTCCGTGTTTAGAATTTGTCTGCGTACCGGGTGCGATTGGATCGTATCTGGTCGCCTTGCCTCCATCTCCGGATGGGAGCAAGTCAGCTAGTGGGCTGGACATCAGGTGGCTAAATGGGACTGAGAGATTGGGGGAAGAACCTGGCCAGGGGTATGGGGTGTCTGCCACGAGGCTCTGGGTGGGGCCCAAATCTTGTATGTGACATAGGGTCCCATGGTACTCCAGGGTTGGTTGAACAGGTCTTCAGGGTCTGGGTTCCCCCTAACCTGGATGTGGCGCACTGAGGAAGATAGAATCTGAGACTGTGTGGGAATAAGACTGTTGGGGGTTGTTGGGAGGGGAGAAGAATGCGGAGGGGTAATAGCTCAAATATGGGTAGGAGCGCTAGGGGGGCGCGATGAAGGGGGGTGGTTAGGTTGGTTAGTAAGCTTGGCCCGTGGGAACCCATAGGCTGGGGGGGGGGGCCCGAATGCCACAAGAGGTTTAGTCTATGGTTAGGCTAGGTGGTATTGGTAGAGGTTGGTTAGGGGGGGGAGTCGGGGGGGGGGACTGGGAGGGGCATGTCATGGTCTACAGTCCTTGCAGAGTTATGGCTTCCTATGGGAGGAGGGATATGAGAGGCAACCCCAGGCTGGGGGGGGGGGGGTGTTCCCTCTGAAATTATATGTTTAATGTGGACGGTTGGGCCTAAGATAGTTGTTCCAAGAAAGGATTTTCAACATGGCTCATCTGTGGACTAGGTAGCCCCATTAAGAGAGATAAAATATTAAAAGCGTTGGCCAGACAGCAGTGTGACATTGCGCTATTGCAAGAAACTCACCAAACGGCGGAGGAACACTCCAAACTTTGTAGAGATTGGGTGGGTCAGGTCTGGGGGCTCCCACACTGGGCAAGAAAGGTGGAATGGCCATCCTGGTCCACAAGCGGGTGCGCTTCACGTTAACGCGGCAGGTTGTGGACCCGCATGGGAGATTTCTGCTACTGCATGGTCTGCTGGAAGATCGGGAGATAATTTTGGGTGACTTGTATGGCCCCAACATGCGTGATCCGGTTTTCTTCAATCGGCTCGTGGCCAGAGTCGAACAATTGCCGGACGTGCCATTGATCTTGGGTAGGGATCTCAATGGGGTCTTCGACGTGGACCTTGACACCTCAAGAGGCAGCGGAACCCGAGAACGGCAGCTTATGGCCTGGACACTGCAGAGCTTTCGGGCTAGGTTGGGTCTGGTAGATCCATGGAGATTAATACATCCCCTCGAAAAGGATTTTACTCATTCGTCACGGGCGCATGGTACCAGTGCGCGCATCGATTATCTATTGATTTCAGTGAGTCTGTTTGCGAGTACTGGGGATGCTCAGATAGGCCCCACTGAGATTTCGGATCATGCTATGATTTGGTTGGAGCTGCAATGGGGGGGGGGGAGTAACTGGACTTACGCGTATATGGCGATTCCCAATCAAATCCTATAAGGATACCCAATTTCAGCAATTTTTACGTCAACGCTGGCAGGAATTTGAGTTGAATCACCAGGCCCATAGGGATGATCCGGAACTGGTTTGGGAGACTGCTAAAGTGGTGTTAAGGGGGGAGATAATTGGTTATGTGGCCAGGAAGAGGAGATTGATAGCGGAGCAAATAATTAAGTTGGAGAAGCAAGTAACTCAGGCACGGTGTCTTAGTGGGCACACCCCCACGGTGCATAATAAGAAGAGACTGTGGGAGCTCCAGGTTGCCTTGAATGAATTGCTCCATCAACGGGCTAAGAAATACATAATGTACTATAAATATAAGTTATATTGTTTTGGAGATAAACCAGGTAAATTGTTGGGAAGATGCCTGAAGGGTCAGCGAAGTGGACGGTTGATAGCAGCTATTCGGGATGAGCAAGGAAAACTCCAAAACAAAAGGGAGGCGATAAGTGCGGTGTTTAAAGTTTTTTTCCAAAAATTATATGCTGCAGAGGAGATAACACCCTCTATGATGGAAAATTATTTGCAAGGTGTGGAGTTGCCGCAGGTGACTGAGGAGCAGCGTGTCCATTTGGGACAGCCCATAACACTACAAGAGGTGCAGCAGCTGGTCTTATTTATTTATTTATTTATTTGCATTTCTTATATACCGCACTATTTGCGATCAGCGCGGTTTACATAAAACAAATGGTATCCGTCTTGTCTGCTAGCTGCTATAAAGCTCCTGGACCAGATGGCTATGGGGCTGAATTTTATAAAATACTCTCTGACTGGGTGGGCCCTTTGTTAGTGGAGACATACCGGAGACGAACGGAGAGGGGTGCAATGAAATGGGGGGACAACCAGGCGTACATTACGCTGATCCCCAAACCTGGTAAGGACCTGACGCAGGTGGCCTCTTATCGGCCGATTTCCTTGTTGAATTTTGATATGAAGATCCTGGAGAAAATCTTGGCTGACAGATTAGCGGTTCTAATGGGTGACTTAGTGCATGAGTCGCAAGTTGGCTTTATTAGGGGATGATATGCGGTACGTAAAATATTAGCGTCTCTGGAGTGGGTGCATGAGCAACAAGTGCAGTCACTATTGGTGAGTTTTGACGCCGAAAAGGCGTTTGATAGGGTCAATTGGCAGTATCTTCACTATTTGTTACCGCGGTATGGCTTGGGACCTCCCTTTTGTGGGATGGTGAAGAGCCTTTATGTGAACCCGACGGCTAGGGTGCTCTGTAATGGGGTCCTCTCGGATCAGTTCTCCTTCTATAGAGGTACTAGACAGGGATGTCCCTTGTCTCCCCTATTGTTTGTTCTAGCCCTGGACCCCCTAATTCACAGAATAGAATCCGATAAGAAGATATGTGGGGTGGAAATAGGTACGTAAGGTTTTAAGATATCGGCCTTCGTGAACGATATGTTGGTGCATCTGCTTGCCCCTAGAGAGTCTCTGCCACGATTAATGGCCGAGTTCGCGGAATATGGTAGGTTTGCGGGCCTTCGTATAAATAAAGATAAATCGGAGGCCTTAGATGTGGGGGGACAGCTGCAGGGAGGGTGGAGCAGGAATTTCCCCTTGAAATGGGTGGAACAGAAATTTGTATATCTAGGTATTGTCCTGACGAGCCTCCCTAAGGAGTTATACCATACGAACTTTGAAAAAATTATGTCCGGGGTGCGAACTCAATTGAGGGTCTGGAATCCCCTGCGCTGTCGCTTTTGGGGAGAGTAGCAGCAGTAAAGATGGTAGTCCTGCCACGAATTCTGTATTGGCTGCAGACCTTGCCAGTTTGGTTGCTGCGTCGTGATTTGCGCCGTTTGGAAAGAGAAATATAGGGATTTTTATGGAGGGAGGCTAGAGCTCGCATACCGCTGAACCGTATGATTGGCCCTTGGCGTAGAGGAGGCATTGGCCTGCCCGACTTATGGCTATATGCTCTGGCATGTCAGGCACGCCACGTGGGAGATTGGTGGGGGGGGGGGGGACAGATATTTACACACCTAGGGCTCTGGAGATGGCAGTGGTAGCCCCATTTTCACTGCTGGGGATTCTACACATGAAGAGTGCTCATTTGCCGAGTAGAATTAAGCATAATGTCCTGATGAACTCAACACGACGTACCTGGCGACAGCTGAATGGCTATTGGAATCGGAACTGGAAGGTCTCGAGTTGGTTGCCATTGCACGGTAATGTGCATTTTACTCCAGGCTCTGAATCCCGAGAGTTTCAGCCTTGGGGAGCGAAGGGATTGCGGACTGTAGGCCATGTTGTGGACCTGTCGGGTAAGTGTAAACCCTTTTTGGAGTTGTGCGAGGAATACGAGCTCTCTTCCTGTCAATATTTTGCGTATCTACAAATCGTTCATTACGTGGCATCACTACCTCGGGAGGAACTTAAGGCAGACCGATCGGCGCAAATTCTTGCATTTTTCGATATTGGGGGTGATGCTCCACCGTCAATAGTGGGGTTGAAGGCAAGGCTCGAGTGCTTTGGTGTCATACCGGATTACAACAGAGTCGAGCAGGCCTGGGCCCGGGAATTGGGACGGGAGGTCCCAATCGGAACCCTTATAGGGGCCCTGAGGCGATTAGTTACCTTGGCGGAGGGGGCCCGTTGGAGGGAAGTACAATATAAAGCATTAACTCGGGTTCATTTCTCGCCCCGACGGGCCTTGCGTAGTCATATTACTCAGGATGGGTCTTGCCCTAGATGTTCTGAACCACTGGCTGACTTAACCCATATGTGGTGGACGTGTAGGCGTATTCGCCCTTATTGGTCCCATATCCATCATTGTATAGCGGGGTTGCTACATCAGCGTTTCCCCTGGATGGGATCGTTGGTAGTCTTAGACCAGTTGAATCAGACCCTGCCGAAAGGGAAAGGGGAGCGGCTGCTGGTGCATAAGGCCTGTTTGGTGGGGAAGGGTCCGATACTACATAGATGGTGAGAGAACTCCCCGCCAACTTTCTTGGAGTGGCGCAATAGCTTTCATAATCTGATGCTGACTGAACGCTGGAGAGCTAGGGGCCAGATAAAGCGGTGGTCCACTTTCATGTTAATATGGGAACCTTATATTCAGAGCTTGGGGCCTAAGGAAAAGGTGGTAGAAATGGTGGTGTTAAAGGAAGAAGGAAAGATTTGAAGACAGCCTGGACTTGTCTAATTATTTGGGACATTTTCCTACTATTACTTATCATTTGTATAGCATTACAAGGCGTTCACAGCACTGAACATATGGAGGTAAGACACAGTCCCTGCTCATCAGAGCTTATTGTCTAATCTGGGCAAAGAACATCACAAAACTGAGGACTAGAGTATAGTAAAGTACACACAAGTAGTGAACAAGAGAGTGAGGAGCATCGGGAGCCAATAGCAGCCTCGAAGAGATGGTTTTTAGCCTGGATCTGAATAGGGAGAGAAGGAGCCCGGCGTACTGACTCAGGTAGTTTGCTCCAGGCTATGGCGCAGCAAGGTGGAATGAACAAAGTCTGGAGTTCGCAGTGGTAGAGAAGGGCACAGATGAAAGGAATCTGTCAGAGGAGCTGAGTTCCTAAGGAGGGGTGTAGAGTGAGATAAGAGAGGAAAGGCAGTGAGGAGCTACAGAATGAATACCCTTGGAAGATCATTTTAGAGGGACTCTTCTGGTAACTTCTGACACCATTGAATTTTGACATCAACGTTCTTATTTTCATTTTTGTTTAATAAGTATTGTAACTAGCATCAGGGTCGTACCAAACCATAAATGTGCTCTGAGTGACCTGCACATCTTGCACCCCCCCTCAATCACAGTTTGTCATTTGCCCCATGTCCAGCATCTCCCTATCTTACCTCCATATCCAGCTGGCTCCCCCCAGTGCTGCCTGCCCTTGCCCATCTGCTGTTGCTGCTTTTCGTGTTGTCTTGGTGGCGGTGGTGGCGATGGCAGCAGCAGAGCAGACATCCAATTAAAAAAAAAAAAAACGGTCTTTCCGACTCCGTGCTTGCATGCAGGTCTGATTCCTCCCTCCTCTGACGTATGCCCATGTCAGAAGACGGAGGGACCAGGCCAGCCATTCAAATGCAGGTTTTCTGCTCATGGAACTGTCAGGAACCTCCCAGGATGTGGTGGGAAGATGAAAATTAATCCAAGAAGTCTTTGAAGGTTAAGAACATAAGAACATAAGACATGCAATACTGGATCAGACCAAGATCCATCAAACCCAGTATCCTGTTTCCAAAAGTGACCAATCTAGGTCACTAGTACCTAGCAGTTTCCCTAAAAGACACAGGTTCCACGATGATTGTATTGGGGCAAGCAGTGGATTTCCCAGGTCCCCCTTAATAATGGCTTATGGACCTTTCCTCCAGGAACTTGTCCAAATCTTTTTTAAACCTAGCTACACTAAGAGCTTTTACTACATCCTCCGGTAACAAATTCCAGAACTTGATTATGCTGTGAGTGAAAAAATATTTTCTCTTATTAGTCTTAAATAGGTTACCCTGTAGCTTCATTGCATGTCCCCTAGTGTGACACAGTAGCTCCCCAGGAACCGATGGACACAAATGAGCATCCGGTGGTAGAAGCCGGTACTGCAGGAGAAAGCAGGGATTTCTTTGCAGAAAGAAAAAAACCCGGATTCAATCAAGCAGAACAGCTCACCTCGAGGGAGGAGAGTAGGGAAGCTTTTGATTGGGCACGCCCCAAGGGGAGGCGGGCAGTGCAGGCTAGAAGCACCTGGTTAAATACTCAGAAACCAGGAAGTGAAATCGAACAGAAGAGGAGGCAAGACAAACAGAACCGGGAGCAAGAGCAGGACCGAGAGAAGCTAAGAGGGCAGGAGCCAAGAGAGCAACGGAGGCTAAGAGAATTCCCAGAGGGAGACACAAGTGCTTCAGAAGGAAAGTCTGAAAGGAAGTATCCTTGCTGTGGTAATTCCTCTAATAGTCTGCAGCTGGCAGGTAGCGTGGTGGAAGATTCAGATGAGGAAAGAAACTGCTGGAGGCAGAACTCTTTCGGAACGCTGAGAGATCCAAGGCTACAGGACCAGGCAGAGCTATGGAATAAAGGCAGAAGGACAAAGAATTCTCCAAAGGAAAAGCTTCTGTATAAGGTACCCAGTGGGGGAGAAGTTTATGCTCTAAAGCCAGAAAGATTGTGTACTAGTTTTAAAAGCCAAGTCAGACAAAATGGTGGCAGCTGTTGTCAGCAGGGAGAAGCTTTGAATAACACTAATTATTCTTATAAGCTAGCTGAAACACCTAGCCAAGACAGGGCTGACGTAAATGCTTTTAAGTACCCTCCTAGCACTGCTAGGTTTTTATGCACAGCACCCACGTGTAGAGAAAGGTGGGGAGATAACGGAAGCACAGCAAATGTTTGTTTTCTTGATACAAACAAACATGATAAGCAGCCTGAGATAGAGAGGCTCAGCCAACATTTGCTCACCGAGGGGAAGGGAAGACAGCTAAGTAAAGGGAAGTCACCAGCTGAATCACTTCTCAAAGAATTCCAAGAGTATTTAGAATGGAAGGCAAGTTTTAACTACAGTATTCCAGAACCAGTTACTGGCTGTAATGAAGAAACGTCAGTTTCTAATTCTCTGCTTTACCCTGATGAAGATATATTAATGGACTGCTCTACATGCTTAATTGACAGAGGCAATTAAGGAGAAAAGGATTTTCTGGTATATGAAGAAATATAGCAGTGGCACTTAACTTGACCTACACAAGAAAGCTTGTGGGAGGTGAATGAATTAAGGTACCAGTGATTGGTAGAACCAGAGCACTACTGTTAAAGGAACTTTTCTGTTTCATCCTGTATGTTTGAATCACATGAAGTGAATGTGAAATAATACAGCATTACAAGCCTGTTTGGCAAGTTTCAGTTAATCTTGTTTTTGGTTTATACTTCTGCATCGTCTGTAGCCTTTTTGAACTGCACAATGGCAAAGTAAGCCTCATGAAAAATAAACCTCATGAAAAATAAATTTCTCTTTGCCTGCCTTACTGCTCGAAGCACAATAACACAACTACAACTAACTGCCTCAAGGGCATCACAAGGCAACCCCTCCTTAACCCTCAAGGTTAGGGAGCGGGCGGCGTGATAAGAGTGGCGTAGTATTGAGGATTTCTGCAGACGCAAGAAGTGACCATAGCACGAGCTGCAACCACAAGACTTCCAGAGGAGCCCAGCAGAGGTGCTGCTGAGCCCAGCAGTGGAAGGGGACTGCAGGAAGCTGCTGAACTTCATTGCTGACACGCTTGTATAACTCCTAAGCCAGGTAAAGGGTATCCACCCAGGGTACCGAGGATACCGGGGCCAGGGGAGGTCTCCTAGTGGTGACTGGGGGAAAAAGAAAGAAAAGGAAAAAATATATATTTTCAAAAGGAAAGGAAAACTTTGTTCCAGTGGTATCGCACTTTGGTCTGTGTGTTTCTCTTTTATTCCAGGTTCCAAGATGGCGTTGGAGGCTAAAGAGGTCTTTGGTTGGATGGCGACGCAGTTGGAGCGCCAGAGAGACATGTCTTTGGAGGCACAGGCAAGAGCTAATGCTAGCTTCCAGGAGCAGCAAAGACCTCTGCTACAGCTGATGGAGGAGATGCTGCGTGAGAAGAAGCCAGCGCCTGTTCCAGCCTCAGTAACAGGTTCCACACTAACAGACAATGTACATCCTGTTAGCATACAAATGGGAACTTTGTTCAATTTTGGACAGCTCACAGATAAGGATGATGTAGATGATTATTTAACCAGCTTTGAGAGGGTTGCACATCTTAGCTTGTGGCCTAAAGAGCACTGGCCGCTAAGGTTGGCAGCGTCCCTTACAGGGGAGGCGCTGGCCGCTTACCGTGCCATGCCAGCTGATTTAGCAGGAAGCTATGAGGAAATTAAAAAAGCAATCAGGGAGAGATTGGGGCTCACTCTGGTAGTTTATCGCGCTCGCTTGAGGAGTGTGAAATTAAAGCCCAGTGAGACTCCAAAATCTCTATGTCATCGTATACACAGTTTATTAACAAATGGTTAAATCCAGAAGGGAGAACTGTGGAGTCTATTTTGAATGATCTAGTATTAGAACAGTACATGGATGCACTTCCCAACAGTATCCGTACTTTTCTGATATTACAGAACTGCAAAACCCCTCAGGAGGCAGTAGCACTCTCGGAAAGGTATATTGAGGCCGAGGTTACAGGCCAGAGAGGTGGCTCTACTTCCCAGGAGTCGCAGTGTTGCAGATCAGAAAAGGCACGAAGGGATGAGAGCAGTCCTGTGAAAATGTGCATGCCTTTGTGGAAAGGAGGAAAAGATAGACAAAAATGTTATAAATGTGGTCAGCAAGGGCATTTGCAAAGACAATGTCATGTAAAAACTGCACTAATAGCTGGTAATGCTATGAGAGATAGGCAAGGTTTTCTTCTGTCTATAGAAGTACAGGGAATCGCTGCCCAGGCTTTGCTGGACTCCGGGGCGGAGTTGAGTATGCTCTCGAAGGAGTTGTGGCATGAGATAGAAGCCAAGCAGGGTGGAGAAGTGATTCAGCCCGTTACTTCTGTGAAGATAAGGTGCGTACATGGTGGAACTTCCACTTAACCAGTGTACAAATTACACATAAAAGGGTTAGGCACACGTAGGACTATCCCACTAGCAGTTATTCCAGGTCTTCTTCACGCTGTCATTTTAGGCAGGGATTGGCCTCAGTTTTTCCAAGAGATAAAGCGAGGGTTGCATGAGAAAGGCGTGATGGTCTCCACGAGGGCCCAGTCCGCAGCCTCAGAGGATAAGGAGGAACCCTTAGAGAGGGAGGAAGACCACACAGAGAATCTTGGAGAAATTCTTCCTTTTGAGGATGCTTTAATAGAGACTCCAAGTCTTAAAGACAAAAAGGAAAAAGCTGAAAAGCGTAAAGAGAAGCAAGTTCGCTCAAGGAATAAGGCAGAGGTACAGGCTGGGCAAGAGCTGCCATGGGTGCCCGAGAAACTGATGAGCAAGTTTCCCTCGTTTCCGCATGAGCAGCAGGCAGACCCTGCCCTTACCCAGGCATTTAAGTGGGCCCAGAATACTAGGGATACCCTGCCTAGGTTTCTGCTCACTGATGGCCTACTCTATAGGGAGAGTAAAAATCCTTTTACAGGAGACACTAGGAAGCAGTTAGTGGTTCCCACCACTTTCAAAAATATAGTGTTACGACTAGCACACGATCATCCTGTTGGGGGACATAAGGGCAGCCAGGGGACCCTTGACCAGATCCTCACCAGAATTTACTGGCCAGGTATATTTAAGGAGATGGCCAAATTCTGTGAGGCTTGCCCCACTTGTCAAAGAGTCTCTGCAGCCCATCCCAGGGTGGTTCCAATGATTCCATCTCCTGTGATTAAAGAGCCCGTCCAAAGGATAGGGATAGACATAGTTGGACCTCTAGTTAAGACTCCGAGAGGATTCCGCTATATTCTAGTGATAGTAGATCACGCTACAAGATTTCCGTGGGCCATGCCACTACGGAGCACATCAGCCAAAATAATAGCTATGGAACTTATTAAGCTATTTTGTGAAATAGGTTTCCCGAAGGAAGTGCTCACCGACAGGGGGAGCAATTTCCTCTCGAAATACTTAGGGCAAGTGTGGGATGCCTTTGGCATTACCCACATTAAAACAGCAGCGTACCATCCCCAAACTAACGGTTTAGTCGAAAGACAAAATCAAACGATTAAGAGGATGTTACGTAGGAGTTTGGAGGGGGACATTGACAATTGGGATACCATGCTTCCCTTTGTCCTTTACGCATGCCGTGAAAGGAAACAAGCCTCATTAGGAACGGCACCATATGAGCTGCTATATGGCCGGTCACCCCGCGGCATTTTAGACATCCTAAAAGAACAATGGGTGGAGCCGGATCCAAGGGAAGTAGAGGTGCCCGAATTTCTTAAAGATTTAAAGAAACGGCTGCGCCGAACTTCACAGGTAGCAGAGGGAAATTTAAAACGTAGTCAGGCTAAACAAAAATCCTACTACGATAGAAACACAAAACAGCGACAGTTAAATATAGGGGAGAAAGTCATTGTGATGGTGTCAGGTACGGAACCCAAATTTGAAAGCCATTGGAAGGGCCCTTGTCGGGTGGTACATCCGGTGGGACCTGTTTCATATTTAGTAGAAAATAGGAACGGCCGCAGGCAGGTTTACCACGTTAACCTTCTAAAGCCATGGCATGACAGGGTAGCCTTAGCCCAGATAGCCACAATAGACTCTCCCAGACAACAGTCTCAAGTAAAGTGTAACAGCCCAGAGTCCATAAGTGGTATCACGTGCTGTGCTGTTAAGATAAAGCCAGCCCGTGATATCTTAAGGGGGGGGGGGGGGATCTGTGACACAGTAGCTCCCCAGGAACCGATGGACACAAATGAGCATCCGGTGGTAGAAGCCGGTACTGCAGGAGAAAGCAGGGATTTCTTTGCAGAAAGAAAAAAACCCGGATTCAATCAAGCAGAACAGCTCACCTCGAGGGAGGAGAGTAGGGAAGCTTTTGATTGGGCACGCCCCAAGGGGAGGCGGGCAGTGCAGGCTAGAAGCACCTGGTTAAATACTCAGAAACCAGGAAGTGAAATCGAACAGAAGAGGAGGCAAGACAAACAGAACCGGGAGCAAGAGCAGGACCGAGAGAAGCTAAGAGGGCAGGAGCCAAGAGAGCAATGGAGGCTAAGAGAATTCCCAGAGGGAGACACAAGTGCTTCAGAAGGAAAGTCTGAAAGGAAGTATCCTTGCTGTGGTAATTCCTCTAATAGTCTGCAGCTGGCAGGTAGCGTGGTGGAAGATTCAGATGAGGAAAGAAACTGCTGGAGGCAGAACTCTTTCGGAACGCTGAGAGATCCAAGGCTACAGGACCAGGCAGAGCTATGGAATAAAGGCAGAAGGACAAAGAATTCTCCAAAGGAAAAGCTTCTGTATAAGGTACCCAGTGGGGGAGAGGTTTATGCTCTAAAGCCAGAAAGATTGTGTACTAGTTTTAAAAGCCAAGTCAGACAAAATGGTGGCAGCTGTTGTCAGCAGGGAGAAGCTTTGAATAACACTAATTATTCTTATAAGCTAGCTGAAACACCTAGCCAAGACAGGGCTGACGTAAATGCTTTTAAGTACCCTCCTAGCACTGCTAAGTTTTTATGCACAGCACCCACGTGTAGAGAAAGGTGGGGAGATAACGGAAGCACAGCAAATGTTTGTTTTCCTGATACAAACAAACATGATAAGCAGCCTGAGATAGAGAGGCTCAGCCAACATTTGCTCACCGAGGGGAAGGGAAGACAGCTAAGTGAAGGGAAGTCACCAGCTGAATCACTTCTCAAAGAATTCCAAGAGTATTTAGAACGGAAGGCAAGTTTTAACTACAGTATTCCAGAACCAGTTACTGGCTGTAATGAAGAAACGTCTGTTTCTAATTCTCTGCTTTACCCTGATGAAGATATATTAATGGACTGCTCTACATGCTTAATTGACAGAGGCAATTAAGGAGAAAAGGATTTTCTGGTATATGAAGAAATATAGCAGTGGCACTTAACTTGACCTACACAAGAAAGCTTGTGGGAGGTGAATGAATTAAGGTACCAGTGATTGGTAGAACCAGAGCACTACTGTTAAAGGAACTTTTCTGTTTCATCCTGTATGTTTGAATCACATGAAGTGAATGTGAAATAATACAGCATTACAAGCCTGTTTGGCAAGTTTCAGTTAATCTTGTTTTTGGTTTATACTTCTGCATCGTCTGTAGCCTTTTTGAACTGCACAATGGCAAAGTAAGCCTCATGAAAAATAAACCTCATGAAAAATAAATTTCTCTTTGCCTGCCTTACTGCTCGAAGCACAGTAACACAACTACAACTAACTGCCTCAAGGGCATCACAAGGCAACCCCTCCTTAACCCTCAAGGTTAGGGAGCGGGCGGCGTGATACTAGTCCTTTTATATTCTGATGACGTAAACAATCGATCTACGTTTACCCGTTCCACTCCATTCATTAATTTATAGACCTCTATCATATCTCCTCTGAGCCGTCTCTTTTCCAGGTTGAAGAGCCCTAACCTTTTTAGCCTCTCTTCATAGGAGTAACCTTCCATCCCCTTTACCATTTTGGTGGCTCTTCTCTGTACCTTTTCTAATAACGCTATATCCTTTTTAAGATACGGCGACCAGAAATGCACACGATATTCAAGGTGTGGTCACACCATGGAACGATACAAAGGCATTATAATATCCTTTGTTTTATTCTCCATTCCTTTCCTTATGATTCCTAGCATTCTATTTGCTTTCTTGACTGTCGCTGCACACTGGTGGAGGGTTTCAAAATATTATCCACGATGATGCCTAAATCTTTTTCCTGGATGGTGGTTCCTAATATAGAACCTTGCATCGTGTAAGCATAGTTTGGGTTGTTCTTTCCTAGGTGCATAACTTTGCACTTGTCCACATTAAATTTCATCTGCCATTTGGATGCTCAGTCTTCCAATTTATCAAGATCCTCTTGCAATTTTCCAAAATCCTCATGGGTTTTAACAACTTTAAATAGTTTAGTGTCATCTACAAACTTGATAACCTCATTGTTATTTCCATTTCCAAGTCATTTATGAATATGTTAAAAGCAGCAGACCCAGCACAGATCCCTGGGGTACTCCTCTATTCACCTTTTTCCATTGGGTAAATTGGCCATTTAGCCCTACCCTCTGCTTTTTATCTTTTAACCAGTTGCTGATCCTCAATAGTACAGTCTCCTCTCCCATGTCTTTTTAATTTCACCAAGGGACCTTGTGAAAGGCTTTCTGAAAATCCAGATATACTATATCAACCGACTCACCTTTGTCTACCTGTTTATTCACACCTTCAAAAAAGCATAATAGATTAGAAAGGCAAGGCCTTCCTTGGCTAAAGCCATGTTGACTGTCTCCCATTAAGCCATGACTATCTACATGTTCAGTAATTTTGTTCTTTATAATGGTTTCTACCTTTTTTCCCAGTACTGACATCAGGCTCACCGGTCTGTAGTTTTCTGGATCACCCCTGGAACCCTTTTTAAAAATTGACTTTACATTGGCCATCCTCCACTCTTCAGGCATTACAGATTATTTTAATGATAGTTCACAGATTACTAATAATAGGTCTGCAATCTTATATTTCAGTTCTTTCAACACCCTTGGATGTATGCCATCTGGTCCAGGTGATTTGCTACTCTTCAGTTTATCAAATAGAGGTAATACATTTTCCTTGTGTATTGATATTTCTTTCAGTTCTTCTGTGGCATCACCTTTAAATACCATTTTAGTCATGGGTAACATCTCTACATCTTCCTCAATAAAGCTCAAAGCAAAGAATTCATTCAGTCTCTTCGCTATGGCCTTGTTCCCTCTTAGTGCCCCTTTTACCCCTCTATTATCTAATGGCCCAACTAACTCTCTCACAAATTTTTTTGCTATGAATGTACTTGAAAAGTCTTTATTATGCATTTTTGCTTATACAGCAAGCTTCTGAAATTCTCTCTTTGCCTGCCTTATCAGTGCCTTGCATCTAACTTGCCAGTGCTTTTGTTGTTTCCAGTTTTTGTCATTTGGCTCCTTTTTCCATTTCCTATGCTGCCACCATATGTGGCAAGTGTGGCGTGCGGTAGGAAACGGTTTTCTTTAAAACACAGGCCAGACAGCTGTTGAGGAAAACCAAAAGCAGTTTTTATTCTGTCCCAGCTTGTTAAATCTCCACAAAATAAAACACAGGACAGCAGTTCAGGTAAAACAAGTATATTTATTTATTTAATTTATTTATTTATTTAGCTAGGCTTATATACCGCTTTTCACTGGGTCAAAGCAGTTTACAATGAACAGAAACCTCAGTTACAGAGAACATATAATAGTAAATTATATACAAATATTAAACTATGTACAGATGGTATGTTTTAACTATTTCGACAAATTTAACTGTTTACAGGTGATAGTTCTTACTCAACATAATTATGGTATGAGTCATGATGGGGGGTAGGTTAGGTGGTGGGTCTATAGTGTTCGAAAAATAAGAGGGTTTTTAGGTGCTTGCGGAAGGAGAGGAGTTTGGTGATACTTCTTATATTGTCTGGTAGAGCATTCCAGAGGGATGGTGCATATAATTGGAATGCTCTGCAGCAAGCTTTCTGGTTGAACGTCACCTTACAGCATGGTATTGCAAGTTTGTTGATTGTAGAGGATCTGCGGGATCTTTTTGGTGTGAGTGTCTGTAGGTGGAACTGGAGGTACGTAGCTGCGTGGGCGTGCAGTGCTTTGTTTGTTAGGAGTAAGGATTTAAATTTGATTCTGCTGGGGAGTGTCAGCCAGTGGAGTTGTTTGAGGATGGGGGTGATGTGGTCATGTTTAGAGGCTCCCTGGATTGTGCAGGCAGCTGTGTGAAGGGCAGCTTGTAATGGGAGGAGGGTGGCTTGTGGAAGGCCTTGATAGATTATGTTGCAATAGTCTGCATGTGGGAGAGTGAGGGCTTGGAGTGCTGAGTGGAAGTCTGTTGGTTCAAGGAGGGGATGAAGGCATTGTAGTGTTTTGGTCTTGAAATATATTGTCTTGGCAGTTGTCGCTACTTGTGCCTTGAAGGATAGCTGTTGGTCAAGAATGATCCCAAGGTAGTTTAGCTCCGGTCAAACATTTATCTGGATGTTGTTTAAAGTTATTTAGGCGGAGGGCGTGAATGAGGAGTCCTTTGTGATAAACAGGGCTTCAGTCTTCTTGAAGTTGATTGATAGGTTATTTGCCATAAGCCAGCAGGAGACATCTGTAATGCATTCCTGTATTCATTTGTATGTTGGCTGTTTTGTGTACATTGGGCAGTATAACATAACGTCGTTGGCATATATGTAGAAGTTGATGTTGTGCTCTTTGATGATAGAGCAGATTGATTGGAGATATAAATTGAAGAGGTATGCGGATAATGTGGATCCTTGGAGTACTTCTTGTGTTTGTTGGTATGGTTTAGAAATGTTTGTTCCTAGTTTTATCTGCTGGTGTCTTTCGATGAGGTAGGACTAAAACCATTTGAGAACTGTGTCTTGGATTCCATAAGATTGTAGATGCTGAAGGAACATGTTGTAGTCGACAGTATCAAAAGCTGCAGAGATGTCCAGAAATATCAGAAGGAAAGTTCGGGATTGATCTTGTATGCCTTGGGCTAGTTTGTTGATGAGAGAAGTCATCAGGGTTTTTGCTCCATGCAGCGGATGGAAACCATGCTGTTGGGGGTCAAGAAGGCAGGTTTCATCAATAAGGTCCTGGAACTGGAGCTGTACCACTTTCTCAATGACTTTAGCCAGGAAAGGGAGACTGAAAAGGTTTGTATGAGGCTGGATCTGTGGGGTCAAAGCTTGGTTTCTTTCAGGTAGGATGGATAGAGCATAGTTTGAGGCATGGGTCGAGTGGGGAGATGGTGTTGAGCATTGTTACTATGTTCTCGATATCTTCACTGGTGATAGCATGAATGGTGGACCAGCAAGTGGGGTGTGGATGAATGTGGTGGGGGGTGGAGGTATGGTTTGTGTGAGGGTGTTTAAAGTGTGCAGCTAGCTGTTGATGGTCGATAGAGGGTGTTTGGTTGAGGTTGGAGGGTGGTTCTGTAAGGCGTTTGATTAGCTCAGATAATTCCCTTGGGTGATTGATGGATATACTGATGAGCTTTGTATGATAGTCCCGCTTAGCTTTATCTATGGCTGTCTGGTAGTTCCGAAGTAGAGTTAGGTAGTTGTTGCGATCATTGGTCCAGGTTGTCTTTTGCCATTTCCGTTCAAGCCACTGTAGGTTGGTTTTTAGTTGCCGCAGACTGTGGGTATACCAAGGGGTTTTATGGATGTGTTATTCTCTGGTTGCATTGTGATGATTGGGAGGTAAACCAGCTGCTTCTCCAATTACTTGATTCCAGCTGTCTGTGAGTATAGTTGGGTCGGTTGTAGTCATCTCAAGATTTGGTATGATGTTCTCTATGAAGGAGGAAGAGGTGGACAGAGAGTTAATGAGTTAATTGAAGACATACGCAGCATTGCTAGGAAAGGGGAAGTGATACTGATAGGGGATTTCAATATGCCAGATGTTGATTGGCACATTCTGATTGCAATATCTAGAAGTAAGGAGATCCTAGATTCTCTACAGGGAGAACTATTCAGGCAATAACAGAACCCACACGTGAAGGAGCCATATTGGACTTGGTGCTTACCAATGGTGAAAGTGTTTCTGATGTTATAGTGGGAGATCATTGTGCATCCAGTGATCACCAGATGGTGTGGTTCAGTATTAGGACTAGGACTGTTAGAATCCATTCAAAAGCAAGGGTCTTAGACTTTAGGAAAACTAACTTTGCCAAGATAAGCCAATACCTCAGGGAGTCATTAGTGGGATGGGAACAGCTGGGGGATGTAGAAAAACAGTGGGCAAAACTGAAAGGGGATATTTTAAGGGCAACCAACCTTTTTGTTAAAATGGTAGATAAAGGTAAAAGGAAAAGGAGACCGCTATGGTTTTCGAAAGAAGTAGCTGAAAAGGTGAAGAAAAAAGAGGGAGGTCTTCATGAAATACAAGAGATCACAGAGAGAGGAACATAGGCAACTATATTTGGAAAAACTTAGAGAAGCTAGCAAAGTAGTTAGGAAAGCAAAGATTCAAAAAGAGGAGGAAATAGCCAATGAAATAAAATGGGGGGATAAGACATTTTTCAGATATGTTAGTGAGAAGAGGAAGGGCAAAAGTGGTATTGTCAGACTCAAAGGTGAAGGGGAGGAATATGTGAAAGCTAATGAGGATAAAGAGGAATTTCTTAACAAATATTTCTGCTCTGTGTTCACAGATGAAGAACCAGGAGCAGGACCTCAGAAAACACCCACAAACAGGAACAGAAGCGAGAGGTATCTTGAAGAATTTTCAGAAAACTGTGTTTGTAAGAAACTAGCTAAACTTAAACAAAACATTGGGACCGGATGGGATACAACCTAGAATACTGAGGGAACTTGGGGACATTCTAGAAGCTCCACTGACTGACCTTTTGAATGCCTCGTTGGAGTTGGGTGTGGTGCCAAAGGACTGGAGAGAGGCTCATGTGGTCCCTTTACACAAAAGCGGAAGTAAGGATGTGGTTTAAAACTACAGGCCGGTTAGTCTAACATTCGGTGGTGAGTAAATTATTGGAAACGCTGCTGAAAGAGAAAATAGTGCGATTTCTGGAGTCCAGCGGATTACAGCATCCGAGGCAGCATGGATTCACCAGAGGCAGGTCTTGTCAGACAAATCTGATTGATTTCTTTGACTGGGTGACCAGGGAGTTGGACCCAGGGAGAGTCCTAGATGTGGTGTATTTAGATTTTAGTAAAGCCTTTGACACTGTTCCTCACAGGCGACTTATAAATAAACTGAGCACCCTAGGGATGGACCCTAAAGTTACTGTTTGGGTTAGAAATTGGTTGAGTGGGAGGCACAAAGGGTACAGGTAAATGGAGCTCACTCTGAGGAGAAGGAAGTTACCAGTGGCGTGCCCCAGGGATATGTCCTTGGTCCGATTCTTTTTAACATAGTGATATAGCAGAAGGGCTGTTGGGTAAGGTTTGCCTCTTTGCGGATGATACCAAAATCTGCAATAGAATAGACACCCAGAAAAGTGTAGATAACATGAGGAGAGATCTAGCTAAGCTTGGTCTAGAATTTGGCAGCTGGGATTTAATGTTAAAAATGTAGGGTTATGCATTTGGGCTGCAGCAATCCAAGGGAGCAATATAGTATAGGGGGTGAAATACTTTTGTCCACTAAAGAAGAGCGAGACCTAGGCGTGGTTGTGTCTGAAGATCTTAGTGGCTAAACAGATATAAAAGGCGACAGCAAAAGCTAGAAGGATGCTTGGGTGCATTTGGAGAGGAATGGCTAGCAGTAAAAAGGAGGTGATAGTGCCTCTGTATAAGTCTTTGGTTCAGCCTCATTTGGAGTATTGTGTGCAATTCTGGAGACCGCACCTTCAAAAGGATGGAGTCAGTACAGAGGTTGGCTACTAAAATGGTTAGTGGTCTTCATTATAAAGCATATGTGGACAGACTTAAGGATCTTAATATGTACACATTAGAGGAAAGGCGGGATAGAGGCGATATGATTGAGACGTTTAAATACTTTCATGGCATAAATGCACAGGGGGAGAGCCTCTTTCAATTGAAAGCAAATACTGCTACGAGGGGACATGGGACGAAGGTGAAAGGGGATAGATTCAGGACTGATACATGGAAATATTTCTTTATGGAAAGAGTGGTGGATCCATGGAATAGTCTCCCAGTGGAGGTGGTAGAGATGAGGTCAGTATCTGAATTCAAAAAAGCATGGGACAAACACAGAGGATCTCTAAAGGCAAAAAGGGAATTTTAGTTGTGTCTTTGGAAGGACAGACTAGATAGGCCATGTGGTCTTTTTCTGTCATCATTTTTCTATGTTTCTAAGCAGAAATGTAGTCTTCATATATGGGTGATGTTGGTTCCAATGGAGCCCGCATGGGAGCGCTCCCCAGCATCCAATTGGAAAGCTTTTGGGAGCACTCCACTGCGCCTGCATGACTGCCTTCCCACCTTCTCAGCTCCCTCTCCTCAGTTCTTCGTTTTCCGGGAAGCCAGCAGGAAGCAAATCCTGTCACCGCAGAAAATTCCTTTTTGTGAATAGCATCTCCGAACTCCCATTGACACCGGCACCATCTAGGACATCGCTGGTTCCCTCACCTTTTCCTTATTTTCTTTCTCTTCTTTCTTTATCCAAACCCCCCAAAAATACACTACTTGGCGTCACTGCCCTTTTAGGCCTTAAGCCTTCCATACTCTTCATTCTCAGAAGGTATGGAGAAACCAACTCGTGGTTTCAAAAAAAGCACTAAGTGTGCCAGCATCATCTCTGTGACTGACACAAATGACTGGTGTCTGAAATGCCTCGGCCCAGACCACCAGCCAAAGGACTGTCCCCTTTCTCAGAAGATGACTCAGAGAGGCCTGCAGAACTGGGCTTCTAAATTAGGAGCACTCTTCATCTCGGATACGGTATCATTGGCTTCTACCTCCTTGAGGGCCTCATCATCCTCTCATGGATCTCAGGTATCCTCAAAGTTCAAGCAGAAGACCACATCAAAGTCTGCGGGCACCTCCAGGCAAAGATCTCGCTCAAAGCACCGAGATCCTTGGGGGCTGCCTCGGAGGCAGATCAGCCTGCTAAATAGTCCCGGTGGGAGGCCCTGTCCTCCAAAGCCATCAAGGGGCTCCAGGATACTCTTAAGGCCTCGACCTCTAGAGAACTTCTGGTGTCATGCTCTGGGACGTTAGCGCAGATACCCATCACAGATACCCAGGCATCGGCAACCTCGATAGACCAGCACATACTGGCCATCGAACATAGCTTGGTAGCCCTACTTGCAGCTGCGGTACCCATAAGACCATTGGCTACAGGTATGGGCCGTTGGTACCGGTTCTGGTATTGACATCGACAATGGTTCCAGGTGCATCATCTGGTCTGTTACAGATGTCATCGACATCGTTCCCACCCATGCCCTCCCTTGAAACTCTTACCGATACTGGTGCCAGGCCCAAACGGCTCACCTAGGCCGATACATTGGAACATCAGTGCCAGCATCTAGCTTCGGGTGAACACCATACCCGGCTATACTTCGAGCCCTCTGATTCCAAATCCCCTGCTTCAGATGTGGAGTCACTCGATTCACGGGGGCCCTGGGACCTACCTTTGGACCCTTCCCCAACTCAACAGTGATGCACGTCATCGCTGGAGGACATGTCCTTCCAGGAATTCATTCGAGACCTAGCCAAAGGTCTCTCTATCACAGTATTTATTTATTTAACATCTTTTCTATACCGCGCTCTTTAGAATCAGTGTGGTTTACAGGTAACAATAGCTTGTACAGTGCAGGTGGGGTATGCACTGAACTTACAATGAACAGGTGTTGTAACTTGGGATTAACGAGGGTAACTATATACAGGCTCAGCAATCAGGTCACTTATGTATGATGTTGACCGTAGTTGCTTGGCAACTATTTACAAGATTAGGAAGGCTATCTACACGTTACTATTTACAGGTTGGGCAGTTAGGTTAAAGGGTGAAGCTGCGTCAATGTGACATGGGTGTGGTGGGGGTGTTGTCCTGGTTGTTGAGTATGACTGGTTGTGATTTATCACTAGTGTGGGAGTATTGCAGGAGAAAGAGATGGTGCTTTAGGACCTTCAGTAGTATTGGAGAAGGAGCCAAGGGCGGAGGAATTAGAAATCTTCCAATACTCAACTGCACCCAAGGAGGCAGCCACCTTACTGGTGCACCAAATCCTTCATGACCATATGCTTCATATGTGGGAGATGCCTCTCATGGTCTCTCCCCAATCTAGACGTCTCAATACCATGTATCGTGTACTGGAATGTCCCAGCTTCCAGAAGCCACAGCTTCTCCACCACTCCATGGTAGTTGAATCAGCTATGTGCTGCATCAAAAGCACAAAGACTCATTCCTCTAACCCTCTGGGTAGGGAAACGAGAACCCTCAATGCCTCTGGACGTCGATGTTTCCAAGCATCAATGCTCTCAGCTAGGATTAACTCCTATATACTCTACATGAGAATGTTCCTGAAGGACGTCTCCAGGGATCTCGAGGCCTTTGCCCCTCTCCTCCCGGATAACAAACAGGCAGATTATCTTGCCCTGGTTAAGAATAGCCAGAATGTATCAAAGTTTGTCAATTGAGCTACCTTCGATGCTTTTGAATGCATAAGAAGTTCCTTAGCAATTTGCATCGGTGCACGTCGCAATGCATGGCTTCAGGCCTCAGATTTTGAACAGTGGGTTCAAGATAAGCTGGGCAGCATACCTTGCATAAGGGAAAAATGTTTTGACAAAGACTGGCAAGATAAGGCCACTCAATTAGAGTCTGAAAATACCACTCTAAAGAGACTGTCCAGAGTAATAGCTGACCGTGCCAGAAAAAAAGACTCCTGCAAAGAAGTCTTTCTACAATAATAATAAGAAATTCTTCTCTTCATATCCTCCTGCTTCTCAGCATCAGGGTCAGCCCCAACAGAGGAGGCAGTTGCTTCCTAAACAGAAGAAGCCACAGGTGGCTAAATCGCAACCAGCCCCGCAGTCACAGGCTGCGTCTGGTTTTTGACTCTTTCCTAGAGAACATTGCCACCCTGCCTCTGGAGGATCCCTAACCCCTCCACATAGCAGGCAGACTGTGTCACTATGCCCACAGATGGCATCTCATCACCTCTGAGCAGTGAACACTCACAATAGTTCAGGAGGGGTACAAACTCTGCCTCTCTACACACTCAAAGGGGAATATCACACACAACCCCCTCTCACTGCTCTCCTACAAGATGAGATGTCCTCTCTTCTTTCTCAGGGTGCCATAGAAGAGGTACCAACAACACAGCAGGGAATGGGCTTCTACTCTCCATACTTTATCATTCCAAAGAAAACCAGAGGATACAGGCCCATTCTGGACCTCAGAAACCTCAACAAGTTTCTAGTCCACGAAAAGTTCAAGATGATCTCTCTTGGGACTCTTCATCCCTACCTCCAGAGTCAGGACTGTGTCTGTTCTCTAGATCTAAAAGAAGCATAGACACATATCCTCATCCATCCAAGACACAGAAGGTATCTACGCTTCACCTTTCAGGGAAAATATTATCAATACAGAGTCCCTCCTTTTAGACTCACCTCTGCCCCAAGAGTCTTCACAAAGTGCAGTACATGGGCACATATCTAAGAACTCTGGGGATATTTGTCTTTCCCTACTCAGACGACTGGCTAATAAAGGCAGACACCTTCCAAGATGTTCTGCTGTCCTTGCATTATACCATAACAGTACTATAGCACTTGGGATTTGTCATAAACTTCCCAAAATCCCATCTCCCTCCAACTCAAAGACTAGAGCTTATCGGAGCCCCGCTGGACCCCCACAGTCCAGGTCATTTCTGCACCAGCTCCGTTGTACCCATCTGGTAGAACTAGCATCCCAGACACTCCTAAGAGATCATCTGACAGCCCAAGAAATGCTGCAGCTCCTTGGGCACATGGCCTCTACAATACATGTCGTTCCACATGCCTGATTACAAATGCGGATAGTCCAGTGGACTTTGGCCTCCCAGTGGAAGAAGGCCTCGGGCTGTCTCAGGGACAGGATCCAAGTCACTGCCCATCTGACCACATCCCTCCAATGGTGATGTTCTCCAGAAAACCTACTCGTAGGATCACCTTTTCAAATGTCTCGACATCAATGCACCCTGAAGACAGATGCCTCCAAACAGGGACTGGATGATGCAGGAGTCACAACTCCAGATCAATCTCCTTGAACTTCTGGCTATCTCCAATGCCCTCCAGGTGTTCCAACAACACCTCACAGTGCATCAGGTCCTAGTCAGGACAGAGAATCAGGTTGCCATGTTCTATGTGAACAAACAGGGGGAAACAGGCTCTTGGGCTCTCTGTGAGGAGGCGATACTCCTTGGTCCTTTGCAATTGCTCATCAAATACACCTCCAAACGGTGTACCTCCCGGGGGAATCCAATGTCTTGGCAGACAGACTGCGTTGCATTCTTCTCCACGAATGGTCTCTGCATCTGGACACAGTGTCTACATCTTCCAGGCCTGGGGAACTCCAGACATAGATCTGTTTGTGACTCTGCAGAATGCCAAGCTTCCTGGTTTCTGCACAAGGACTCCGACATCCACCAACCAACAGATGGATGCCTTCCACTTGCACTGGGGTCAAGGTCTGCTTTATGCGTTCTCCAGGACCAAGCAGGAAGTCAGTCCTCACACATGGGTGTCATCGGCGCCGATGAAGCCCCAGTGGAGCATTTCCACAGCTTTCCATGAAAGCCTTTGGGAATGCAGGCACTCATGCGCGGTTCCCTTCCCGCCTAATGGTGCCATCTTACCTCAGTCTCTTTTTTTCCCAAGAAGCCCACCGGACGTGTGTCCTGTCATCCCGGATAAAAGTAGATTTTTTTTTTCGGTGATTCTCGCTTTTTTTCTCCCGGTTCGATGCCGGTTCCCCTCCCGCTGGGTTCGGTACACCGGTATCGAGCCCGATTCTTCTTTTTTTGGTTTTTGCCCTTTGTGGCCGGCGTTCGCGCCCTTTTTTGCTTTTTCCCTGGAAGGCCGGTCCTTTGACCTCGCGGGGACTCTTTTTTCCCCGATGGCTTCCAGCGGCTTCAAGAAGTGTAATCGGTGTAAGAAATTAATGTCTCTCATCGACACACACGACTGCTGCCTTCGGTGCCTCGGTCCTGATCACGACTCTAAGTCGTGTGGACCATGTGGGAAGATGTCTTCCAAGGCACTCCGAAGTCGCCAGCAGCAGAAAGAAAGGCTTTTCTCGAACTCAGTCTCCGGCCCGGACCTCGTCTGAGGCCTCGACATCTCGGGATTCCGATCCCGAGCACCATCGGAGCTCCTCAGACAGGGGGTCCCCCGACTGGGAACGCAAGAGGAAGAAGCGGCTTGCGAGGGCGTCGTCGTCGGAGGTCCCTGGCTCCTCGAGGGCCAGGTCTAAGACCCCCGACCGTCACCCCGGGCCCGTGGAACAAGAGAAGCCTGCCAAAGTTCCTCGTGTGGAGCCGGAGTCTGCTGGACACGTAAGCCCCATAGTCCTCAAGGACTCTCCTCCCAGGGAGCCGACATCGGACCCGGCACCACCGGGGCCTGAGTCGGTGGCTGCTGCGTCTCCCGAGCTGAGTCTCAGGATGACAGCCTTGGAGAGCAGATTGTCTGCCTTCATGGAGCAGCAGCGGGCACTGATGGCCATCCTGTCTGGCGCATCTGCCCCGACCACCGGGACATCGACTTCGAAGTCGACCCCGGAGACCGAGCCAATACTTGTCCATCATGACTCGAAGTCGAACTCGGTCGCCGTCTCCCTCAACCTTCCGCTCGGGACCGAGGGCGTCGACGCCAGTGCCTTCGGCGTCGGGGCGGGTGCTCCAGGGCCCCGCGGGGTCGGACCCTGACTCCTCGTCGGACGAGTCCGCCTGGGAGATGGAGGATGAGGAGTCTCCCGATACGTTCAAGACTCGGTGCGTCCCGTCGGACTCACCGCAGTCTGAGCCCCGGAGTAGATCCCCTCCGGAGGATACTCGGTTCTCGGAGTTCGTCTGGGATATGGCCACTGCCTTGGCTATTCCGGCGGACCCTGAGGAAGAGCCTCGAGCTGAGGAGCTCGAAGCCCTGCAGTATGACTCTCCTCCGAAGGAGGCCTTTACTGTCCTGGTTCCTCCGATGCTGGAACGGCTCCTCTTCCGGATGTGGGAGGCACCGGCCTCGGCACCGGTTTTAAGCAAGCAAGTCGACTCGATCTATCGACTCAGGAAGAGCCCTGGCTTTCAGAAGGCACAGCTACCACACCATTCCATGGTTGTGGAATCGGCCATGCATCGTCTGAAGAGCCAGAAGATGCACTCCGCGGTGCCCCCCTGCAGGGAGGCCCGGAACCTCGATGGTGTCGGTAGAAAGTGCTTCCTGGGCTCGATGCTTGCTTGCCGTGTCCAGTCTTACCAGCTGTACATGGGCATGTACTTGCGGGACCTGGCCAAGGAGTTGGCCGGGTTCTCTGCTGGACTCTCCGGGGAACCCTTGCAGAGATTCAAGACCTTGTCCTCGGGGATTCGGGACTGCTCGAAGTTCATGTCCCACGCAGCCTATGATGGCTTCGAGGCTTCGGCCCGAGTTGCGGCAGCCGGCATCGTGGCTCGACGCCAAGCATGGCTGCAGTCATCAGACCTCGAGCCATGGGTTCAGGACAAGTTAGTCGATGTCCCTTGCTGAGGTGAAAACCTTTTTGGCAAGCCCATGACTGAGAAGGCCGCCCAGCTCGAAACAGAGCACCTTACACGGACAAGGCTGTCTAGGAAGACCTCTGCCCCTTCTCATAAAAAGAAGGGTTCGGGTAAAAAGCCCTTTTACCCGAGGAAGGGCACTGCCTACAAACAGTGCCCTCAATATCAGGCTGCCCAAGCTGCACCCCAGGGTCAGCAAGCCAAGGGGCAGGGTAATGGGCCCCGTAGGCAGAGGACCCCCAAGCCTCCGGCCTCTGCTCCCACTCAGCAGGGTGGGGGTTTTTGACTCCTTGAGCGTAGCCTCTCCGTCCCTGCTATCCCAAACCTGCACAGGAGGTCACCTCGCCCTCTTTGCCCACCAGTGGCCCCTCATCACTGGGGACAGTTGGGTGTTGGACATAGTCCACAGGGGCTATGCACTGCATTTTCACCAACTGCCTCCTCCTTACTTTCCAGGGCAGCCTCCAAGGCCTCCCCTGCACACAGACCTTCTCCTTCAAGAGCTTCAAGGTCTGTTGGTGGACAGGGCGGTGGAGCCTGTGCCTCCCCACTTGCAAGGTCACGGATTCTACTCCAGGTATTTCCTGGTCCCCAAAAGAACCGGTGGCCTTCGACCCATTCTGGACCTCAGGAACCTCAACAAGTTCCTAGAGAAAGAAAAGTTCAAGATGCTTACTCTTGGAACACTTCTGCCCTACCTCCAGCAGGGAGATTGGCTATGCTCCTTAGATCTAAAGGATGCGTACACTCACATCATCATTCATCCAGACCACAGAAAGTACCTAAGGTTCCTTGTGGGAGGAAACCATTATCAGTAAAGAGTGCTGCCTTTTGGCCTCACCTCCGCTCCCAGGGTCTTTACCAAATGCCTGGCAGTGGTGGCGGCCTACCTGAGAAATCAGGGAATCTTTGTTTTCCCCTATCTGGACGACTGGCTCATCAGAGGTCAGACTTGCCAGGAGGCCAGGCAAGCCACCCTCAGAACTATTGCTCTTCTTCAAAGTCTGGGGTTTGTCATAAACTTCGCAAAGTCCACTTTGCTCCCCTCCCAGAACTTAGAGTTCATAGGAGCAAGGCTGGACTCTGCTGGCAAAGGCTTTCTTGCCAGAGGACAGGGCCCAAAGATTGGTAGCCTTGGCAAATCAGTTTCTCTGCAGGTCACTGGTCTCCGCCAGACTCTGCCTGAGGCTTCTAGGCCACATGGCTTCGAATGTACATGTGACCCCCAATGCCAGGCTCCATATGAGGCCTGCACAGTGGTGCCTTCGGTCTCAGTGGTCACAGGCCACAGGCAGCCTCAGGGACAGGATAAGGGTGTCCAGACCATTCCTGAACTCCCTCAACTGGTGGCTGCACCAACCCAATCTACTCAAGGGGGTGCCCTTTCAGATTCCTGGGTACACGGTGGTGCTGACCACCGACGCCTCCCTGCAGGGCTGGGGAGCTCATTGTCTAGGCAAGTGCACCCAGGGCCTATGGTCTCCTTGGGAAGCTGCACAGCAGATCAATCTCCTCGAACTCAGAGCTATTCGATTAGCACTCAAAGCTTTCTCTCCTACCCTGGCTCATCAATCTGGCCTGGTTCAGACGGACAACCAAGTAGCCATGTTTTATGTGAACAAACAGGGTGGGACTGGGTCCAGAATCCTTTGTCGGGAGGCTCAGGACCTTTGTTCATTTGCCTTCAAGCACAACATGCTCCTCAAGGCTGTGTACCTTCCAGGCCAGGACAACTACCTGGCCGACAGGTTAAGCAGAATTCTGCAGCCCCACGAGTGGCAGCTGCATCCTTCAGTAGTTCAGAAGATCTTCCTAAAATGGGGTCTCCCTTTGGTAGATCTCTTTGCCAGTCCAATGAACAAGCAACTGCCAAAGTTCTGCTCCAGACAACCGCATCCTCTGAGAATAGCAGCAGATG
This sequence comes from Ichthyophis bannanicus, assembly GCA_033557465.1. Taxonomy (NCBI): domain Eukaryota; kingdom Metazoa; phylum Chordata; class Amphibia; order Gymnophiona; family Ichthyophiidae; genus Ichthyophis; species Ichthyophis bannanicus. Next base: position 1,509,496,864 of record CM066032.1, on the reverse strand, counting down.
CTTTTCTGATTCCATGGTCTCAGGGCCTCCTGTATGCTTTTCCTCTCACGCCCTTGGTGGCCCGAACTCTCTTCAAAATTCTTCAGGACAAGGCCTCGGTCCTGCTGGTGGCTCCCAGGTGGCCGAGACAGCCTTGGTTTCCACTTCTGCTTCAACTGGCGGTGGATCCCCCACTGCCTCTGGGGTTGCAACCTGACCTTCTCTCACAGGAGCAGGGTTCCCTTCTGCACCCCAATCTCAAAGCTCTCAATTTGATGGCCTGGAGGCTGCAAGGGTAGTTTTGGCTCCCTGGGGCCTACCTCAGGAAGTTGAGGAGGTTGTCCTAGCCTCTAGGAAACAGTCCACTAGGAAAACCTATGCTCTCAAATGGAAAAGGTTTTCTGTGTGGTGTCAGCTACGTACAGAGGATCCTTTCTCCTGTACTGTGCCAGTAGTGCTTCAGTACCTACTACACTTATCAAATCAGGGGCTTAAGTCCAATTCTGTTTGGGTCCACCTCTCAGCTCTTGCAGCTCACCACTCACTGGTGGAGGGACATTCTCTGTCGGGTCACCCCTTGGTGTCCCGCTTTCTCAGGGGCTTGCTTTTACTCAAGCCTCCAATCCGTCCTCCTGCTCCTGAGTGGGAGTTGAATGTGGTCTTGCAGCAACTGACTCGCCCACCTTTTGAGCCTATGGCTACTTGCCCACTACGCTTCCTCTCCTGGAAGACACTCTTCCTGATAGCCCTTACTTCGGCTAGGCGAGTGAGTGAGCTTCAGGCCCTGGTCTGTGATAGGCCTTACACCAGGATTTATAGGAATAGGGTAGTCCTCAGGACTCATCCAAAGTTCCTCCCAAAGGTTGTCTCCTCTTTCCACCTCAATCAGGAGGTGGTTCTTCCTACATTCTTCCCTAGGCCTCATGCAAGCCAGGCTGAAGCAGTCCTGCATACTCTGGACTGTAGGAGGGCCTTATCCTTCTACCTTGACCGTATGCACGGGCATAGAAGGGCTACTCAGCTCTTCGTATCCTTTGACCCTAATAAATTAGGGTTGGCTGTGTCCAAGCGTACCTTGTCCATCTGGGTGGCTGACTGTATCACCTGGGCTTACAAGGTGGCTGACCTTCCTTTGCAGGGTCGGGTTACGGCCCACCGTGTCAGGGTAATGGCTGCCTCAGTGGCTCATCTCCGCTCTGTGCCCTTGGTAGACATCTGCAGGGCTGCAACTTGGTTTTCAAGCCAGACATTTGCGGCCCATTACTGTCTGGAGAGGGAGTCCCGTAGGGACAGTGCTTTTGGCCAGGCAGTACTCCGGAATCTCTTTGAGGTTTAGGCAACTCCTGCCCTCCTGCCCTCTGTTGGGCTACCGGTGGAGGTTGTGTCCTTGAAAAGCCTTTCTTTGCTGCTGAGACTAGAGGGAGTACTCTTGTTCAGCTTGGGTTCCTTGGTAGCCCAGAGCTGGGGAGTCACCCATATGTGAGGACTGACTTCCTGCTTGGTCCTGGAGAAAGAGTAGTTACTCACCTGTAGCAGGTGTTCTCCAGGAGCAGCAGGAATCAGTCCTCACAACCCTCCCTCCTCCCCTTGGAGTTGCATTTGTACATAGTTTATTTTTCATTTTTGTGTGCTGTTCTTAGCTATGTCATTTGACTGAGGTAAGATGGCACCTTTAGGTGGGAAGGGAACCGCACATGCGTGCCTGCATTCCCAAAGGCTTTCATGGAAAGCTGGGGAAATGCTCCGCTGGGGCTTCATCGGCGTCGATGACACCCATATGTGAGGACTGATTCCTGCTGCTCCTGGAGAACACCTGTTACAGGTGAGTAACTACTCTTTTCTCTCCCATACCCCTCAAACCCAAGATGCTTTTCAAGCTTCCGTCTGACAGGGGCTCCATGATTCTTTTAGCCCCTCACTGGCTGCGGCAACCGTGGTTTCCGCTGCTACTACGTCTGACTCAGACTCCTATGATTGGGATATGCCTTGGATCTCCTCTTCCAGGACAATGGCTCACTGCTCCATCCCAAACCGCAGTCTCTCTGCCTCACAGCTTGGCTGCTAAGAGCATAGTTTTGCAAGGTTTTGACCTTACTCAGGAGGTTAAGGAAATCCTTTTGGCTTCTAGAAAGCTCTCCACCAGACGGTCATATGATTTTAAGTTGTGTAGATTTTCTGTCTGGTGTTCCCAGAAGGATCTCAATCCTTTCTCTGCTCCTATAGAGTCACTCTTTCAGTATCTCCTCCACCTGTCCTTGACAGGTCTAAAGACAAATTCAGGGAGAGTCTACCTTAGTGCTATTGCAGCCTGTCATCATCTACTCGATGGACAGCCCATCTCCTCACAACCACTAGTAACGTGTTTCATGCGAGGTCTCCTGCTGTCCAAACCTCCCATTAAGCCACCTCTGGTTGCTTGGGACCTCAATGCCGTTCTAGCGCAGTTCCTCAAGCTACCCTTTGAACCTTTAGCCACAACCTCACTCAAATTTCTCTCGTGGAAAGTGATCTTCCTAATTGCCCTCACTTCAGTTAGATGCATTAGTGAGCATCAGGCTTTGGTGGAGGATCCTCCCTATACCCCCTTCCACCACAACAAAGTAGTCCTTCGGACTCACCCACACTTTATGCCAAAGGTGGTATCTCCCTTCCATCTAAATCAGTCAATTTATCTTTGTTTTCTTTCCTAAACTGCATGCATCTAGAGTGGAAGTGACTATACACTCTTGACTGCAAGTGTGCGTTGGCTTTTTATCTCCAAAGGACTTGGGGTCATTGTAAGTTCATTTCTTTTGACCCCAGTCACCTGGGATTACCTGTTTCTAAGCGTATGCTCTCCAGATGGATAGCGGACTGCATTTCCTTTGTCTTTGACATAGCAGGGCTCTCCCTGGAGGGGTATGTCACTGCTCACAATGTTCGTGCCATGGACACCTCGATGGCACACCTCCGTTCCGTAGCCATTGATGAAATTTGCAAAGCAGCAACTTGGTCTTCTGTCCAAACCTTTGCTGCCCATTATTATCTGGACAAGGACTCCTGTCAGGATGCTGTGTTTGATCACCTCTTTCAGACTTAGATGCAACTCCTACCCCCCGTCTCGGATTTTGAAGATACCAGAAATCTCTGTGGTTTCTATGACCTCATCATGCCTGCTCTGAGGTGAACCTCCAGCAGTTCTGAGGTCACTTCATCTGGCATCTGGGAGCTAGGGAGTACCATATGTGAAGACTATATTTCTGCTTGTTCCTGGAGATAGCGTAGTTACCCACCTGTATCGGGTGATCTCCGGGAACAGCAGGAATTTAGTCTTCATAACTCGCCCTCCTCCCCTAGGAGTTATAGGGTTTCATTTACTCTCTTTTCTCAGCTACAAACTCAACTGAGGAGAGGGAGTTGGGAAGACGGGAAGGCAGTCACGCAGGAGCAGTAGAATGGTCCCAAAAGCTTTCCAATTGGATGCTGGGGAGTGTTCCTGTGCAGGCTCCATTGGTACCAACGCCACACATATGTGAAGACTAAAGTCCTGCTGTTCCCGGAGATCACCTGTTACAGGTGAGTAATGTCAGCATACATTTCATGCAGCTTTGGACTCTGGTGACTTCAGTCTCCAAAGGTAATAGGACAGTTTACAAGATGAGATTAACTCTGACCTCCTGGCAATGTTCCCTCTAATTTTCTGTAGGCTGTGTGCGCATAAAATATCAGCTGTGCAGCTTTTGAAGGAAGGTTAAATTTTTGTGCGCCACATAACGACACTCGGAGTTTTATACTTTAAAATTTGACTACCCGTCAGAATACAGTATGTACACCACATTGATTGCACTAGAAAATATTGTAGAACTTGTGAAAACCATAAATACACAACAACTTTTAAATTTTAAGACATTTGTGTTGTTTTCTATCAGATTCAGAACCATAATTTTTGTGCGCTCTGTTGTAAAGTATGTGTGCTCGCTCGGCGAGGTGTGTGCGCGCGCACACGTGCACAGCTTAGAGGGAACAGTGCCTCCTGGTGATTTCAGTCTCCAAGGCCTGTCTGAAGCCCCTCCTTGCTAAATCAAGAATGGCAGACCTTAAAGGGAGTGGCTAGCAGACCTCAAGGGGAAGGGCTGGAGAGGATTCAATTCACTATAAAGGACAGAAACACTTCCTGTCTCTCTCTCTCTTCCACCATGACATGAAGGACAGGAGGCTCTGATAATCAATTCCCTTCACCCCTCCCCCGCTCTCTCTCTCTCCCTTGCCATGAGGCTCTAAACACATGTTCTGACCTATCTCTCTCTCTCACACTTCACACATGCACACACAGATTCATTGATGCACACTGAAACAGCTCTGTAACAATCACTATATACCTCTGTTCAATACCTATGTATTAAGCCTATTTCTACATAAAAAACCTTTCTCCAAGCCACACCTGTTTGGTTGTTTTATTACAAGCCCCACTGCCTCTGTGAAGTGAAATGAACCCAGGACCTACAGAAGAATAACGGACCAAATCTTACAAGTAACAACACTTGTTCAGATCATGATTATTGAGCTTAATTATCAAAATCTCAAGAGTGGGAGCCTTATGGGCCTGAAAGTTAGTTGAGAGGGGCTCAAGACTGAAGATTAGCCTAGTCATCATACCCTTGCATTAGCCCTGTCCATACTGTAATTTCTTGGACTGATTATTGAAGCTTGTATTTAATAGTATGGGTATGGGATCCAGTTATAGGATTATGAAGGTGTTGATTTTGCTTAAAGTTTTATTTGGGATGATGATTGTGTTTAGGTTATGTACTTGCTTTATGTATAGTTTATTTTATTGTAAATTATATGCGTGCCTCATTCTGATGTTGAGGAGGCTGACCCTCTGACTTTTAAGTTAAAAGTTCCATAATATTGAAATCAGCACACAAAACAAGGGGTAACCTGGTGATAGTGCACTGTGCTAAAGTTGCAAAAGTATGTGCTTTTAGTTGATAAGAAATTCTGTATGTTCTGGTGAATGTTGGTTAGTCCCATTCTAGTATTAAACCTTCAGGCAATTTAAGCATTCATTGTCTGGATGACTGGCTCTCTGACTTATCTTTCCTTGTACTCCTCTTTAATTCTTAGCATTCCTTTGGCAGGACACAAAGCTTTATGCTTGAGTTAATTCATATTTAAAAAGCAACATCATGTGGTATATTAAACAGAGTTCAGCTGGTTAGATCTTTTGATAACATTCAGCATCAAATACTATGCATTACCTAATACCAAAGATAGCCAGCAAGATAAAAGAACGAGTTGTTTGCATTTCTAGTCCATTTTGCAATGTTCATTCTGCGCCCTGTCCATAGCATAGGAAAGAAGAGATAAGAGCCAGTATTGTTTTCGAGCATGTTGTAACAACAGCTTATGGGTTTCAGTCGGTTTATGATTGTTGGTGAATCATATTCTCCTGATCTAATTACCACTGTGAATTCAAAGTCCTTCATTCATCATCTGTAAGGTAACAGTCTTGTTTTCCATTTGATCTTTTGCAGACTGAAAGACTGGCTTGGTTTCAAGGGGAACTGATGTCCTATGCTTGGCCATAGACCAGACACTGTCTGGTAGCCAACACTTTCCGGTAGCTATAAGGCAAAATTCTTCATAACCAACAGGCCTGCCATTTACCACCGCTTCGGTCTCTGAGAAATTTCACTTTTTAAAACCAAGAGATGATATTTCCCCATGTAAGCTTAGCCTTGGATCTGTTATGAACAGAGGTCGCTGGCTTCTTTGCACAATGAATTACTGCATGTTGTTGTTAAGTGCCGTTGAGTCAGTGTTGACTCATGGCGACCCTCTGGATAGTTGTCCTAAACTGTGTTCAGTCTTCAGTCAGGCAGTTCATTGTTGACAGAGTGGTACCCATAGCTACTGTCATAGCCTTAGCTGCTTAGCCCTGTCCGCTGACTCCGAAACCCTAGATATTCACTTCTGCGGCAACAGAAGTGAATATCTGGGTCTGGCTGCGCTACCTAGAAGCCGCAGAGGCTAACCATGCAGCATCGATAATGGATGCTGCACAGTTAGCCTCGGTGCCTATAAGATGGGCGTGGGTTTCCAATATCGGTGCTGAATGGTTAGCGCCGGTCCCTGCCTCCGCTCTGCCCCGGAACACCCCTGGCGCACCTCGATGCTAGCTGGCTAGCATCGGGACGTGTAGGGGACTTAGTCGGGGATATTCGATGGTACTACCCATGTATGTGCCATCAAATATCTGGTTAGCAGGCATTTACATGGTTAACTGGCTGTTAACCGTGTAAATGCCTTTTGAATATCAGGCCCATAGATATTTGTTTATTGAGCAGGTTTTTTTATACCGCCTTTTCCTTCAATCAAAGTGGTTTGCAGGGCAAGATATGCACAATTTTATTTTCCTGATGTGTCCTTAGAGATAGACTTTATTGTAAGAATTATATGTGTTATTATAACAGCAGGATGGGAAACCTCAGGAGACTGGTACAGAATTTCAGCTTTCAGCCGCAGATTAAAATTCAGCTGACATGGTAGTGATACAAAAAGTCATTAGCAACTGTGCTGGCAGCTGGTGAGTAGTTCATTCATTTATTTAGTTAGGGGTTCTTTTACTAAAGTGTTCTATGCAGTTAATGTGCAATTTGGGCCCACAGTAACAGTTACTGCGGAGGCATGACAATTAATGCGATTTTCACTCTGCCAGTTGCATATTAGGGTGCCAATAGATGGGTTAGGGGCAGAGAGTGGACATGGTGAGCACATTGCAGTTAGTGCGAAGGGATATACTTTTCATGGACAAGCAGGAATTAAGTCCTCACTTTTGGGTGACGTCGTCTGATGGGAGCCCATGTGGGAATACTCCCCAGCTACTAGTCGGAGCTTTTGGAGCTTCCTCTGCACATGCGCGCCATTTTCTTGCCTGCTACGGTAGTGCCATTTTAGATTTATCTTCATTTTTCTGCAGAGCCCAACATTCTCCTTTAGTTGGTCTATTTTTTTCCCCACTTGGGGTCTCTGCCATCTTCGGCGGTGTCATTTTCATTTTCTCACCTGCTCGTTGCAATTTTTCTTTCTTAGATTAACTTTTTTGGTTGACTAAAATTTCCTTTCTTTTCTGCGGCACCTCTACCCCCTTAGGCTCCAGTGCTCCGGTTGTGTAAACTTCTCATTTTTCACAATTGAGTTGTTTGATTTCGCTGTTACTGTTTTTGTGGCCGATATGTCCCAGAAACTTGCCAGCAGGATTAAGAAGTGTTCCCGGCTCAAGGACCATATCCACCACGAATACCCATAACTGGTGCCTTCAGTGCCTGGGACCCGATCATCAGCCCTCTTCTTGTAATTTGTGCTTGCAGATGACAAAAATAGGACTTGAAGGTTGAGCAAAGCAGCGCAAATCACTTTTTGGTGCTCATAGATCCGATCCATTGTCATCAGCATCAGCAGCACCACTCTCAATGGCATCGAAAGTGGCATCAGACACTGGCAATGCATCGGCATCGAGAAGTTCTAGAGCCCACTTGGAGTTGAGCACCTGTAGTGCACTGCTGGAACATCGGCCATTGTCTCCGAAGGCGTTGGGGTTGGGATAACAACTTCAGCCACCGACTCTGTCAGCCACCTCAAGGACTCCATGATGGTCAGTTCATTGGAAGACTGCCTGTGATCCTCCAGGGCCCTGGGAGTCAACTCCTCCCACTGAGGTAGCTTTGCAGGCTGCTCCCAGACATCACTCTCGATGTTGCATTGGGAAGGGCTCTGGTGGCGATGCATGTTGCTCTTGGCCTGGTGCTTGGATGCCCCTTCGACGTCGACGGAGTTGGCAATGGCTCCTTCCTCGGTTTTGACCGGAGGTCAGTGGAGATTCTCTGCTCCATGGCAACATGGCCCCTTGGCTCTGAGTACTCATGGGCACCATGTGATGCCTCAGCCTCAGCAGAGACCCAAGAGGGTGCCGATGCCAGGGCAGAGGACGTTGAATCCGATGGCCTAAAGAGGGACTCCCACTGCTTCTCCACTGGTCTTCCTCTTTATCTGCAAACACAGATTGCATGAGGTGGGCTCGTGGTCAGGCCTAAGGTACTGCAGGCAACAGTTGTACCGGTCAGTGACCAAGATGATGCGTGCACACTTAGTGTACTTTTTAAAGCCAATGGCTGGCTTGGACATGTCTGGGAGCACGGCTGCAGCAAGGTCTAAAGGCTCAATGTCACCAGCCAGAAAAAACGTAAGAGAAGGAAAAAACCCAAAAGGCCAAAAAACACGCAGAAAAAGGACATTGGCTGGGAAGCTGACACAACCAATGACAGGCTGTAGGCACTAAGAAAGAAAAGGACCCATGAGGGGGCAAAAAAATCAATTTTTTTCTGCCAATGGCCTAGAGGCTCAACAGAAAAAGAAGTCTGGCCATAAGATGGCACAGCAGTAGGTGGGAAGGCATGTGCGCATGCGCAGTGGAGTCCCCCAAATGCTTCCAATGAAAGTAGGAGAGTGTTTCCACATGGGGCTCTGTCAAGGATGTCACCCATATTTTGAGGACTTACTTCCTGTTTTTCAATGAAAAAGTAGCAGATGGAGCAAAGACCTTAGACAACAAAAGTGAGTTCATAGAAGACAGAGCAAAAACCAGAAATAGAGACCAGACGACAATGGTAGAAAAAATAATTTTATTTTCATTTTCTATTTAGTGCTTGGATATGTCAGGCTTTAGAATTTACATGCTCTGTTTTTACATTATGTACAGTACAGGGGTGTCTATATGTCTTTATATTTTTATCATGTTTGCTATATAGAGAGTCTGGTTTCTTGGGGTTTCAGTTTAATTTTTGTTTCTATATTTCTATTTTTGGTTAATGTTAGGTTGTACTTGATAAGGGTCATTCTCTGTTCAGTAATGGAGGCCACGTGTTCTGTTAGCTTGGAGTTTTTATATAGGAATCTCTATTGCAGTAATTTGACTTGTCTGGTTCTCTGAATAGATATATGGATGTTTTAGGTACTGCTCTTTCCTGGGTAGGCTTCTTGTGTGAGTTTTGGAGGTTAATGCTGTTATAATATATTAGATTTTTTCTGTAGTTTCTGAGTGATTTTTCTAGGGTTTTATATTACTTAACAATGTGCCCAGTACTGGTAAGGTTTTATATTGCTGGTACTGAGAAAACACCAGAAGTAGAAATTATTTTTGGTATGTTGAGTTCTATGCGGAAATATTCTATTTCTGCTCTGCACCCATTGGTGGGAGAGTAATTTATTTGATTATAAGATATATGTTTTGTTCATTTCTGTATGAGCGGCTTGCATCTCCTTTGTTTTTTACAGAATATATATTTACATTTCATGTTGGTCCAGTGTACAGTGTCAGGAGCCAGTCTGTTTTTTTATTAGATTCCCGGGCTACTTAATTAAACTCCTCTAAATTTTGTTGTATATAAACAGCATTGCAAAGTTGTTGGGTTTTTTAAAAATTATATATCTTGGGATATGTTGCTTTCTTTTTTTCTTGGCACAGCCACCTCAGAGGAGTAGTCTAGTGGTTAGACCACTAGCTTGGGAACTACATGAACCGGCCGTTTTTTCTTTTTCACCTTTTGTAGAGACTTCTCGTTTTCTTCCAACACAACCTTCTTGATGTCATTCCATAACTCTTCTGGAACTCTGTCATTTGTATCTAAAGCAGCAAATCGATTTTTCAGCAGTCTTTAAATTCCAGTGGTATATTCTCAAGGTCATATTTTGCTGCATTCATGAGTGGTTTGCTCTTTTTCAACTTTAGCTTGAGTTTGCATACCAGTAGTTGATGATCTGTACCACAGTCAGCTCCAGGTTTTGTCTTTGTTGATGTTATAGAGCTTTTCCATCGTTGACTTCCACAGATGTAGTCAATTTGATTTTTATACAATCCATTGGGTGAAGTCCATGTGTACAGTCGCCGCTTGTGTTCCTGGAAGAAGGTGTTTGAGATGAATAGATCGTTGGTCTTGCAGAATTCTATCAGTCTTTCTCCAGCTTCATTTCTGTTGCCAAGTCCATATTTTCCAACTACTTTGTCTTCTTCTTTGTTGCCAACATTTGCGTTCCAGTCACCCATGACTATCAGGATATCCTGTTTGCATGTTCTGTCAATTTCAGCTTGTACTTGTTCATAGAACTCTTCAATTTCATTCTCATCTGCAGCTGTTGTTGGGGCATATACTTGAATTATAGTTGTGTTGATAGGCATTCCTCGTAGACGAATAGAGATTAAGCGTTCACTGACTGCATTGTATTTCATTACAGTTCTTGCAAGTTTCTTCTTTATTATAAATGCAACACCATTTCTTCTTTGTCTTTCATTTCCAGCATAGTAGACCATGTGATCATCTGATGCAAAGTGCCCGATGCCAGTCCATTTCAGTTTGCTGACACCCAACAGATCAAGTTGTACATGTTCCATTTCATTCTTGACCACCTCCAACTTCCCTTGGTTCATGCTTTGTACGTTCCATGTTCCAATGTGTAAGACATCTTTACAGCTTCTGACTCTCATTTCATGCGCAGCTACATCAGCAGTCAGACGTCCCAAGGGCTTTGATCCAACCACATCATAAATTCTGGCTTTACTCTGAAAAGTCTTCAGCTCTTCCCCAGTAGCTAGTTGAGTGCCTTCCGACCTGGGGGTCTCATCTTCCTGCACTACAGCACAATTTGTTTTGTTGTAACTATTCATTGGGTTTTCATGGCAAGATACAGAAGGAGATTGCCAGGCCTTTCTTCCGTGCAGTTTAAGTTTGGTGGTGTTGCCGTTGTCACAGAAATGTGATCCTCCGCCGTCAACACTACCCCATTCTGCTGCTGCCCAGATGGGTGGTTTGTCTTGGTCTGACATCTCAGCTGAGACCTGTCCATCTTGGGAGACCCTGCCAGTAGTTAAACTACCGATAGTTTAGCTCTCAGCATCACTGATGCACACAAGCCCTCACAGCACGACAAGCTGCAAACCAAGTGACCAAGTTACAATGTAAACTGTCCTCTTGACCCTATTTCCTCTTCCTGGCTTCTAGATTCTTCTTTGGCACTTCTACCCTACATTCTTACTATGTTTAACTCCAGTCTATCCACAGGGATTTTCCCCTCCTCTTGGAAGCATGCCTTAATTCGCCCTATCCTAAAAAATCCCTCACTTGATCCCCTGGTTCCTGTCCCCTATCGCCCTGTTTCTAATCTTCCCTTCCTTTCTAAGCTTTTAGAGAAATTTGTCTTTGCACAACTCTCACATCACTTGGATTCTATTAACTTTCTTCACCCTCGCCAATCTGGGTTTCGACAGGGTCACAGTGTCGACACTATTCTTCTTGCTTTTACTAATGCACTGCATGTGGCTCACGACCGTGGTGACATTTCGGTGGCGGTTGCTCTTGATCTTTCAGCGGCTTTTGATCTGGTTGACCACTCCCTTCTCCTTCACCGCTTGTGAGAGGCAGGCCTTTGTAGTACTGTTCACCACTGGTTTCATTCTTTCCTCTCTTCCCGATCCTGTGCGGTTCTTTCCCCCTCCCCTTCCACCCCTTCTTCAGACTCTTTTCCTCTCCCTTGCGGGGTTCCCCAAGGTTCTGTTTTAGCTCCTCTTCTTTTCAACCTCTTTCTGGCTCCCCTTGCCCTTTTAATTCAACAGTCTGGAGTTTCTGCTTTTCTTTACGCCGACGATATTGTATTACTTCATCATACCTCCCCTTCTTGTTCTGATCTTTCCGTGCTCAATTCTTGTCTCACTGAAGTGGCTAATTGGCTGACTCTTAATTGTCTTCACCTTAATCTCACCAAAACTGTTGCTGTTTGGTTCTCTCCTGGTTGCTCTCCCCCCCTTCTGGCCCCCTCATTTTCTGGCTCCTCTGTTCCCCTGGTTTCCACTTTTCGTTATCTTGGTGTTCACTTTGATTCCGATCTATCTTTTCAGGCCCACCTCTCCCATATCACTAAATCATCTTTCTTTTTCCTCCGTCAAATCCGTGCGGTGCGTCCTTTTTTATCCCCTTCGGCCCTTTCTACCCTGCTGTTGTCCCTGGTTATGTCCCGTGTGGATTTCGCCAACTCTGTCCTCATTGGTCTCCCTCAGTCTCTGTTGTCTCGGATGCAACGAATACAGAACACTGCTGCTCGTCTTGTCTGTCACGCTTCCCCTCGGGATCACATTACTCCTCTGCTCTTTCACCTTCACTGGTTGCCCTTTCCCTACCGCTCTCAATTTAAGCTACTCACTCTGGTTCACAAAGCTCTCCACACAGGCACCCTGCAATATCTTTCTGATCTCCTTTCCTTTCACTCTCCCCGGTATACTCCTCGCTCTTTCCACCTCAACCGCCTCAATCTTCCTTCCCCTTCTCGTGCTCACCTTCAATCCACCCGTGCTTCTGCTTTCTTCTTTGTTGGTCCCGCCCTCTGGAACTCCCTCCCCTTCGTTTAGAACCTCACCACACCACCTTTAAACACAATCTGAAAACTCACCTCTTCTCCTTGGCTTTCGATGTGCCCTCCCCTTTTGTGTAATTCCCATTTTCCCTACCCCTTGCCTACCCTCTTGTTTCCTTCCCCATCCCTTGTTTCTCTTGTCTGCACTATCCTTTAAGAATGAATTGTAACTTTCCTTTCCTTTTCCATGGCCTCGGCCTTTCTTTTTTTAACCTTGTTTTTAATTGTACACCGCTTTGATTACTGGAGAAAGGCGGTTTTATCAAAAACCAATAAACATAAACATAAACAAACATAACATGGTATAAAAGACCTGTTAGTATGATAAATAGTAATAGTAGTGTTCTGAGTGAAGTGGACTTGCTGTTCTTTGACTAGAATTCTGAGGAGGCCCCTCCATTTTGAGTGATGGGGTGGGGGGGGGGGGGCGGGGGCGCCAGCTCATCTTTTGCCTCTGGTAGTAGATTGAAAAAGAAACTAAGAGCAGTAATAGCCAAGCACTATAATGATAATTGTTGGAAAATTTATTTTGAGGAAATCTCTTCTCGTGACAACTCTTCCTTGTTATTCAAATAAAGGTTTACTAAATTTTATTCAGTGAACCTGTGTTAAAGATGTGCAAAAACACAACTATGTGCCTTACACAAAATTAACTCAAAAATTGTATAAAAAAACACCTCTGTGCTAATCAGTAGATACAATACACTTATCTAAAGAAATTACTCCAAATGTCCTGGACCCGTTCTTTAAGTTGAGCATCGATTCTTCGAACTGCAACGTTGCAATGCTCAACCACAGTCCTTCACAAAAAATATGCAGTATGAACAGCGATCCTTTGCAGAAAATGCAGTATAAACAGCAGTATAAACAGCGATCCTTCACAGAAAATGCGGCATAAACAATGGACACAGTACTGTGTTTAGGGCATACCAGCTATGAACGCCCTGTTTTAACGCTCCAGGAACTGCAATGATGATGTCCTGAAGTAACAACCAAACATTATGGATCCTTTCAAACTCAGCTCATATTTTAAATAACATTCAAATATGCCACCCACCCTTTGTCCCCCCCCCCAAATGAAGCAGTGAAAATATGCCCATGGTGAACCCATTGCCCTGCCCTTGGTACGGCACTGTATTTATAAATGACCTGGAAATGAGAACAAGTGAGGGGATCAAATTTGCAGGTGACATAAATTATTTGAAATTATTAAATTTCAAGAGGATTGTGAAAAATTGCAAGATAATTTTGAGAAACTATATGAGTGCAATTGTCCACATTGGCATTTATACCTCCTCCCTGTCGCGTTTAAACTTTACAAAAGTTTTCTCTTTGGCCATTCCTTTACGGGAGGGATTTAGGGGGTTATCCTCCTTAATCCCTCAATCCAAGTCAAAATCTTTAAAATTATTTAGAATCCCTTTGGGGACTGATATTTCCACTTGCCTGTTGCTGCCAGTATAGTTTCACTGTGCACCAGGGTGTTTGCAGCTGAGCTCCTGTTTCTGACACAGTAGAGCTCGCTGACAGGAAGAATCCCCAGCATCTGGCCATGAGGGCTTGTTAGCTGGACGAAGGCCTCCCTAAAATCAGGTTTCTCTGTATCTTGAGGCTCCTGGATGCACCCAGATTTCACAATAGGTGTTACTCTGGGTTTCCCAGCAACTTGATTCCCCAGATAAACTTGTGGAGCTCCTGGGCCTGCCTTCAGTAGAGTTCCTGATTTTCTTTAAGCAGCACTGAGTCTTTGCCACGAGAGCTTAGACAGCAGGAGGATCAGGTATCAATTTCTGAGAGAAACTGTAAGTAAACTGTTTTCTTACTTGCCTCAGTGCCCTGGGTTTATTTCAACTGCATTGGGACCGGCTGTCTCTGACCTGATTCCTTCACTTCCGGTTTCATCAGGGTCTGTTCAACTGGGGTTTGAAGTTCCTATTTTCCTTTCTTCATTTTTATTTCCTGGATGCACCCAGAGCACACGAGCTGTTTCTCTGGGTTTCCCAGGCTTCCTTCCTTAATAGCTGTCTTTTCTGTAATCAGCAATACAGCAGGGTTTGAACTTCTGATTTCACTGTCTGTGCAGCTCCCCTTTTCTCCAGAAACACCTTCCAGCCCCTGCTGTGGTAGGCGAAGGCCTGTGATCCATGGTGTCTGAAGTGAGCAGACAGGCCTGAGCAGCTTGACCTGTAACTGAAGCCTGTAGTTAGGCCCAGAGGAATGAAAACCCCCCTGAATGATGACACCATAGAATTGAAACTTAACTCAGTTAACTGAACATAGCTAAGCAGAAACGAAACTTAGAAAAGACAGAAAACAGCTCTAATTGGTACTGATAAGAGAGCACAGCTTCTATGGAATTAATTAATTCTGCAAAAAGCAAGGTTACAGTGCCCTGCTTCCCATATGTTTTAACTAGCTGAGCGACCTTGGAGGAGAGATGTAACAAGTTAGAGACACTGACCATTGTAATTGGGACTAGAGGGGGGGTGAGCAGGTGCTGAGCCCAGACCAGAGTCCCGATTGGGTAGCCATATCAGTACCGGGACCAATAGATGGGTGAGAGGGGTTACTGGGACCAATGAAAAGTTTGCCTATGTCTAGAATGGAGAAGAACGGTATAAAAGTTGTTGTTTTGCTAGAAACCATTGCTCAGCCATTTTGAATTTGATTATTGCTTGAGCCATGTGCACATTAAACTGGCTTGGATCCTTGAAACGACTCCTGGTTTTATTTATTGCATGCTTATCTGCTGCTACATTTCTTGGTGCATTGGCCGGGAAGTGCGAGTGGTGGATGGTGTTCAAGTGAATAAATCCACGTAATTCGCCTTGAGGTTTGGTCCAGTTGGAGCCATGCCAATCCGACGCAGGGGAATTTCCCTGGGCCCACCGATCCTCTTGAATCGGAGGGGGTTCTGCCTGGCCTCGGCAGGCACTGGGTCCAGCTGGCCAACACTTCCGACCCGGGGGAGTCCAGGATCCAACTCAGAAGCTTGGGAACCAGATCTGGTAAGTATAGTTTTGAAAACCTGTCTAGACAGATGAGTTAGAACTGCAGTTTGAAACTTGTGAAACTTGTAACTTGTAATCTCGAGAACTTGGAACTTGGAATTTGGAATTTGGTAATGAGAGCACTGATCCCCTCTCAAGGACGGTCCTATTACCCTTGCATGAGTATGCGCAAGGCGAAGCCATCGTCCTTTTTGTTTGGTAAGACTTAAGTCTTTGTTTGAAAATCCTTGCATGAGTATTCGCGAGGTACAGCTGTTAAAAAAAAAAAATCATGATTTAGCCTAGTCAGAACAGACAGGAACTTGGAATTTGTAATCTCGAGATATTGGGAATTGGTAAGAGAGCATGATCACCTCTCAAGGAAGGGCCGAGTAACCCCGCATGGGTATTCGCCGGGTGAAACCCCCGTCCTTTTTGTAATTGGGAAATTGGATAAGACTAGTCAGAATAGATAGAAAGGAATGCATTCTGAGATACGTTGCTAGCATGACTGTGTGAATGAAGTGTGAATGAGAGGTCTGACAGCACGGACCAAGCGAGAGTGGACTCTGGACTAGCGCAGTTCCTAGCCGGGTGACTGCGTCTAGGTCGCAAAACGGAGGAAGCGTTTGGTGTATTGTCCGTCCTAACTGTGTATTTGATTTTTGTTATCTGTTGAAACTGCGAGTTCCCCTTCTGTTATAAATGTGAGATTATTCTGTTGAGTAATTTGTGACAGTTCACTGATTAAAAAATTGTATTAATAAAGCAGAAAGAAGACGCAAAACACCTACAGTCATTTTTAGAAATCAAGAAGCTGGTCTGACCCAGTTCGCTTTCTTACTGCACAGTGTGAAAAACTGACAGGGGGCGTGTCTGAAGGAAAGAATGTACAGTGTCGTCTTTCTAATCCTGTGCAGGCTTAAATCTCAATGCTGTTAGTTTGTGCTTATTTCAGGACAATTGTACCTGTGTTATTCAATATGTTTTTTAATAGTAATGTTCCTTCTTCTATGGTTAGGTATTATATACCATTCGATAGGAATATTTAGTCAGGATTTTAGTTTTGAAGGTCGAATTAACCTCATTGGAGCTCCGTAAACTGTTTTTAAATGATTCTTGCTAGCATGTCTCTGTGTGAAACTGTGATACTTTCGTTTCCAGTGAGCGGAGGGGTGTGGCTCATACAGCTTACTAGGGAATGAGACAGCCGTTCCCGATTGAGCAGTCTCTTTTGCTTGTTTAAAATAAAGGATTCATTCAATCAAAGTTAAAAAAAAAAAAAAAAAAAAGTTTATCTTGCGGAGTGTTTGCACTAACCTTTTTATGAACAAGTATAAGTCATTTGAATGCATGCTTCCCCAAACTGTAAGCTGTTTTTCTGTATTTGAAAAAAGGGAAAGGTGCACTTTATGAAAAATATCCGGAATGTCTTTTGAATATTTGCTTCCTGAACTAAAAAAAGTAATATTTCTGTTGCAGAGACATGCTGATTACGGCTGGCTGCTAAGTATTTTTATTCTAGTCATACGTAACAGATAGCTATAGTTCTCTCTATAAGATATTTTAAGAACTGTATCTAAATTGTATGTCTGTGCTCAATTTAAGCTTATGATTACGGTAATAAGGTTTTTTAATAAGTGTCCCAGAATCTCTAGATATCCTGTCTCGTCACTCTCTCTCTCTCTGTAAGTAGCTCCATTCAGAGTGCTTAAGGGGGGGATGGAGCCCAGTCCACCGATGATGTCACCCCCGGTAGGCGTGAACTAATGTGCCCACAGCAGAGAAGTAGATCATTTAAAAAAAAAAAAAAAGTGAAAGTCAGCTGACCAGACTTGTTTAGAACTGAAAAAAAACTGCATTATACACTGAGAGGTTTTAGGACTTGATTGAACTAATGAACGGAAATTGCAGAGAACTGGATGAATTTGCGGGCATAATGGTTAAATAAAAAGTTGATCAGAAAAGTATGTGGATTGTTGAAGAGGGACAGAGAATGTAAAAATTGTAAGATGGAAAAAGAGAACAGATCTCTTTGCTGATATTTTAGTTGAATGATGTGGAGGAGGTTTTCCTAATCAAAGGACCAGAGAACGTGTAAGAGGCCGCAGAAGTAGCAGGCCTCCACTGGGTGTCAGTGCACCCATTATAGAAAAAGAAGGACATTAGAGAAGTGAATGCCCGTATCTTGACTCCACCCCAGGAGGGGAGGAGGGAGTACTTGATTGCAGAGTCATAAAACAATAAACCAAGCACAATGTTCTAGTAGGAGAAGGAAGTAGCTATAGAGTAACTGGCAGCTAAAGAGGGCTACAGCATGGATAAAGACTAGGCCAGATGCATCACCATTATCAGAGCTACTGGGACTAAGGCCACAAAGCCTTTTTTGCAGAACCGCATGTGTGAACTAGGGGGACAGAAAATAATGCACCAGTTCCTGTATATGCCTGAATGCCCTATTCCATTTTTGGAGCCGAGATCTGCTTGCAAAGCTTCAGACACAGATATCCTTTGCTGAAGAGAGAGAGAAATGCAAATGACTGTGAACCCAGAGCCTGCTGGATTGATGGTGCTGACTGTTCCCCGAGAAGAAGAGTAGCAGTTCTATAGTGTATAGCCCCACCTGGATTATGGGCAGAAGATAATCCACCTGGCCTAGCGAAGAACATAGCCCCTGCCATTGTCACCCTCAAGCCAGTCAAGAAGCCTGGGACAGGTGATTACCGCCCAGTGCAGGATCTAAGAAGAATGAATGATGCAGCTGAAACTATACAACCAGTGGTACCAAAATCCTTATATTCTCTTGGAACTGATCTCTGCTGAAGCTATACATTTCACCATTCTGGACTTAAAATGATGCCTTTTTCTGCATACGCTTAGCCCAAAACCCCACTACAAGGAGGGGGGGCCAACTCATCTAGACAAGATTACCTCAAGAATTCAAGAACTCGCCTCACTCAGCAAAGATTTGACAAGTTATCCAGAAACTCCAGAAAAAAAAAAAAATTCTACTTCAATATGTGGACAACTTGCTCATAACCACCAACTCAGAAAGTGAATGTCTACAAGCCATCAGTGAACTTTTGCACCCTCTTAATGAGGCTGGATACAAAGTCTCAAAAGCTAAGGTGCAATTATGCCAAACAAGTTAAACACCTAGGATTCCAGTTGTCCAGCGGAATTCGACGCCTGGGACCCTTACCAGAACGCAAAGCAGCTGTATGCAGTATTCCTACTCCAACCACCAGGAGGCAAGTGAGAGCCTTCTTGGGTGCCACAGAGTATGTTGTATATGGATCCCCAATTTTGCGCTGCTAGCAAAACCGTTGTATCAAGCTATCAAAGGAATGGAAAAAGTCTGCATTGGAATGGGGACTTGAACAGGATGCAGCCTTTTGATCTTTGAAAAAAAAAAAAAACAAAAACACTCTGATGTTGTCACCAATTCTGGGTCTACCAGATGTCCAGAAAAACCTTTCAGTCTCTATGTTCATGAGTCACAAGGAAATGTTCTAGGAGTGTTGACTCAATCTCTTGGACCTTATTTGAGAAGCTGTTACAGCTACAGCCTTCCTAGTAAGCAAAAACTAAAAGAAAAATCCCTTTGAGACAGAATCTTCAAGTTACTGTACCACACTCTGTTCTAACCATTATGAAACACAAAGGAAACTTCTAGCTAATTCACGAATGTTGAGGCACCAGAGTATGCTGTGTGAAAACCCCCTAGCTCCAATTGAAGGTCAGTCAAGTTTTGAATCCTGTTATGTTGTTACCAATTGGTCTTGACCCCCTGATCATGACTGTTTAGAAATTATGGACATTGTATTCTCAAGCCGCCTGGATTTGACTGATGTCCCTCTGGAGAACCCTGAACAGACTTTCTTTGTAGCGGCAGTTTCATCATCAATGGACATTGTTGTGCTAGATATGCAGTGGTGACCCCTGATTTGGTAGTTGAGTCCTCAGCCCTGGCCCCAGAAACTTGACCACAGAAAGCTGAACTGATAGCCCTCACTAGAGCACTAACAATAGGAAAAGAGCCCTGTCTAAATGTGTACCCAGATTTCAAGTATGCCCTTACAACCTTGCATGCACATGGGACCCTGTACACATAATGAGGGTGGATAACCTTAGGAAGCAAGTCCATTAAGTATAGCCCCAAGATATTGATATTAACAGATACATACTACCTATAGATCTCAGAATTTAGGAAAAGTAGAATGTATGAATAGAACCCTGAAATCTCAGTTGTCCAAACTTTGCCAAGAGGTTTACCTGAAGTGGCCCCAGGTTCTTCCCATAGCCCTTCTTAGGATATACTTAGCCCCTGCTAAGTCTTTAGGAGTTTCCCCTTTTTGAGATTCTGTATGGGCAACCCCTGCCTATTGTATAGGAAATAAAAGGAGATATGAGACAGATAGGATCTGAAATTATTAGACATGAACTATTGGTTTTAAGTTCTGTTTTGCAGAGTCTTCATACCTGGGTACAAAATCGATTACTCATCAATTTGCCTGAACCCCTGCATCCTTTCAAGCCTGGAGTCTCAGTGTGGATCAAAGAGTGGAGAAAGATACTGTTCGCCCTGCATTGGAAGGGACCCTATGTTGTTGTCATCCTGTCAACTCCAACTGCAGTAAAAGTCGCAGAATTTGAACCTTGGATCCATCATAATCAAGGGAAGCCAGCAGCTGCTCTTGAACCTGATCACTGGACTACCTTACAGCATCCTGAGACTCCATTGCACCTCACCCTACGACAACAGCCACGGACCTAAGACTTATTGGTCTCTCAGAAACTGCACTGTTTCAAGACTGTTTGTTTATCTGAAGGTAAGCCTCGCATCTGGAGAAAACTGCAATCATCAGAAAGAGACTGTGTTGTGTTAAGAAATTGAATCTTCTAAGAGACTGTGTTTAAATACTCTGAAAAGACTGTTTTGATCTTCTAAAGAGTGAACTGCTCTAAAGAAGCAATAATAGCCTAAGAGACTATGCTATGATATTTTAAGAAATTGAGATATCCCAGAGGACAGTGATACTTTGGAATCTACAGCCCTACTCCTGCCAAAAAGCTGGTAGGTCTACGTACGGCAGAAGCTTGAGGATCTACAATCAACTCTACCTTTGTGAAATCCGACAGTTCCTCCAATTTTCCAGAGACTATGCCCATTATGAATTATTATTATTGCTTTATTCTGGCAATAGTTTTGGAGTGCTTTGAAATTACTTTTGCCTTGCCTCCCTGGGCAGCCTGTATAAGTACAACATGAACTGGACCGAAGGTCACTCAGACCTTGTTTTATCATTCTTCCTATACTTGCATTGGTATACTCTCCAATCCAAAAGTTGTTCTAGATCTTGACTTTCTACAAGGCTATGCAAGCCACCGTTGCAACTCCTCATGCCTCCCAGAACTTGTTTCTTGAACTTGCTGGAGCAATAGCATCTAGTCTCCACACTTCTGACTGTTTCTTTTGTGGAGGAACTAAGATGGGAGATCAGTGGCCCTGGGAGACGCAAGAACTGAACTATTCTATCCTATACAATCAGACTGATTTACATAATACTACTAGTGAGTGGGTATTGGCCCACCCCATTGTTGACAGTTTGTGTTTTGTTCGGACCGGACCACAATTTGCTATGAAGATCGGACAGCTGGTCTGTCTAAATCAGAAGCTTTACGACAGCATAACAAAGATGCAACTGAACCTTCTAATCCTTTAGTTCTTTTTCCCACTCTTGCCAAACTATGGACTTTAAGTAACTAAGTGTCACTTTTCAGAGCCCGATGCTGTTCAGCAATATTAATGTTGAATAAGCTCTACTTTTTAACCATATGACTAACTTTTTTTAACTTGATTGGAGACTATAGCAATCAGGTCTCAGAATTTAGACTGCTTTTTCGAGTTGCTCATGAAAGGCAAAACTGAGCGTCTGTTATACATCAACGACCTGTATAATATTGCTAGAATTAGTCTTCCACTAATACTTAGTATTTTCTTTCTCTTATATCGTTTTTTTGACTTTTTTTTGAAGGTTTTTTAATGTTTTTTTATATAAAGCTATCCATAACTCATATATGAAACACATGCATAAAGCCAATGAAGACAGTGAAAAATTACTTAGCTTTGCTCGATTTAAGAACTCTCGTTCTCCCCTGTAACTTCACGTGGAGGGGGTTATCATGCCTTTTCATCCAATTGGTCGAGCCGAGATTTTCACTTATAATTCGATGCCACTCTAGACATGTTTTATCAGCAGGAAATTCAGGATTGCACTTTCACTTGCTGCCACATTGGTCTATTATCATTTCAGCTGTACCTTCATATGGTTATGGGAAAAACTTAAAATGTTCAAATTCCCTGTTCAGACTCCCGACGCTACAACTTGGCGCCGTGGCGTTTCACTCATAATGTTTCGTCAGGGGATGCCTTCATAAAGATAAAAAACTTTATCAATATATGATAGCTACAAAGTAAAAGTTAGTTTAACACACTGTTTAAATGAGTTACTCACGGCTCCTCTCCTTGAAATGTGTTCTTCACTCAGAAAAACGCCACGCATGCGGAATGACTCATACGCTAGGATTTAAATACCAGTGGGAGGGAACAAGTGAGATATACCCAAAGAGTTTAGTGAATGTGTATGGATTAGCATACACCCCATTCAATTGAAGTGTTGAGGCCATTAGGACTCAAAGTATTCAATCGGAAGATCCATTCTTGTTCTTTACGAAGTAACACCTGATCAGGGCCGGCCCGTCCATTGAGCGAGAATGTTTTTTGCACAGGGCCCCGCGTTTCAGGGGGCCCCGCGCAAAAAACATTCTTTTGTAAAAGTAAAATTGAAAAAAAAAAAGAAAACCTGTCTCCTGCCGCTGTCGGGGCCGCCGCGGCAGAATCGAGCGTGCCGCGGGGCCCCCCTGTACCCGGCACAGCCTCTCCTCCCTGTAGCAACTCTCTCTTCTGAGCTGCAGTCAGACGCGCCGGCTTGCAGAGCGCGAAGGGAAGAGTTTCCCTTTCGCGACTCTGTTAGGCCCGCGGGGGCTGATGGGAACTTCCCATCAGCCCCCGCGGGCTTAACAGAGCAGCGAGGGAAAAACTCTTCCCTCGCGCTCTGCAAGCCGGCGCGTCTGACTTCAGCTCCAACGAGAGAGCTGCTACAGGGAGGAGAGGCTGTGCCGGGTACAGGGGGGCCCCGCGGCACGCTCGATTCTGCCGCGGCGGCCCCGACAGCGGCAGGAGACAGGTTTTCTTTTTTAAAAATTTCCCTGGGCTGGGCTGGGCGTTAGGAGTGGTGCTGGGCTGGGCTGGGCTGGGGGTTAGAAGTGGTGCTGGGCTGGGCTGGGCTGGGCTGGGCTGGGGGGGGGGTTTAGGAGTAGTGATGGGCTGGGCTGGGCGGGGGGGGTGTTAGGAGTAGTGATGGGCTGGGCTGGGCTGGGGGGGGGTGTTAGGAGTAATGATGGGCTGGGCTGGGGGGGGGGTTAGGAGTTGTGATGGGCTGGGCTGGGCTGGGGGGGGAGGTGTTAGGAGTAGTGATGGGATGGGCTGGGCTGGCTGGGGGGGGTTAGGAGTGGTGATGGACACTGGGCTGGTTGGGGGGGGTTAGGAGTGGTGATGGGCACTGGGCTGGCTGGGGGGGTAGGAGTGGTGATGGGCACTGGGCTGGCTGGGGGGGTTAGGAGTGGTGATGGGTGCTGGGCTGGGGGGGTTAGGAGTGGTGATGGGCGCTGGGGGGGTTAGGAGATGTGATGGGCGCTGGGGAGGGGTTAGGAGTGGTGATGGGCGCTGGGGGGGGCTTAAACTAAAAATTGGGTGATGGGGGATTAGGACTGGAAATGGGCTGGTGGGATTAGGACTGGAAGTGGGTTGATGGGGGTTAGGACTGGTAATGGGCTATGGGAGGGCTTAAACTAAAAATTGAGTGATGGGGGATTAGGACTGGGAGTGGGCTGATGGGGAGGTTAGGACTGGTAATGGGCTATGGGGGGGCTTAAACTGAAAATTGGGTGATGGGGGATTAGGACTGGAAATGGGCTGGTGGGATTAGGACTGGGAGTGGGCTATGGGGGGGGCTAGGACGGGTAATGGGGTGGGGGGGTTGCTAGGACTGGAAATGGGCTGAGTGGAAGGGTGCTTGAACTGCAAATAGCTGTTGGGGATGGGGCTTGGAATGGAAATGGGCTGAGGGGAAGTGGGGGGCTTGAACTGCAAATAGCTGATGGGGACGGGGCTTGGAATGGAAATGGGCTGAGGGGAAGTGGGGGGCTTGAACTGCAAATAGCTGATGGGGAGGGGGACTTGGAATGGAAATGGGCTGAGTGGAAGGGGGCTTGAACTGCAAATAGCTGATGGGAAGGGGGGCTTGGAATGGGCTCTTAGGGGAGGGAGCTAGGACAGGAACTGGGCTGATGGATGGGCTAGGATAGAACTGAGAATTGGGTGTTGGGGGGAGCTAAGATTGGAAATGGGCTTTGGTGGGGGCTTGGATTGAAATGGACTCATGGAGGGGCTAGAACTGGAAGTAGGCTCATGGGGGGCTTGGTTTAGAAATGGGCTGAGTGGAGGGGAGCTAGGATTTAACATGGGCTGATGGTGGGGCTAGGAAAGGACTAGAAATGGGCTGATGGGAGGCTGGTATTGGAAATGAGCTGATGAAGGGACTCGGATAGGACTGGAAATGGATGGGGGAGCTAGGACTGGAAATGGGCTGATGTGGGGACTAGAAGGGAGCGGATACTGGGTGGGGCTGGAACTAAAAGGGAGCTGATGTTGGGGGAGATTAGAAGGGGATGGGGCTGGGAGAATGAAATGGAGAGGGGAAAAATATTTTGTGTGGGAGGGAATAAAAATGTACAATTGGCCGGGTATTGGGAGACTAAGTGGGGATTGAGGATGGAGGGGTAAAATTTGAGTGGATGAAATAGGAATGAGGAAAGAGCAAAAGGAGAAAGATTATTATGTTAAAGCAGATGTAGAGAGAGAATGGAAAAAACTAGAAGAGAAGAAAGGACAAATGGACAGCAGACGATGGAGAGATAGCAGAAGACACAAATAAACCAGAAGAAAGTGGCTGGAACAATTGCAACTGAAAAAAAACTGCACAAAAGGTACAAAGATATCTCTTTATTTTGAATTTATTAACTGGAATATGTCAGCTCTGGGAAATGTGCATCATTAATGTCTGTGCTTTGTGTAGTACAAGAGGAAATTAATTTATAGTTTTATTTCTACATTGTTGTTGTACATTCCAAGTTTGGCTTTTAGGGTTCCCAGTTTAATTATTGTCTTCCTGTTTTTAAATTGTGATTCCTTGTTTGGTAATAGTCTATGTTCTGCATGTGTAACTGAGCTGAGGTATTCTGTTTATGTAATTCCTATTTGACATTGTCACTTGTTCTCTTTCCCCAGTAGGTCATGTATTGTTATTCTCTGAAATGTATTGGTTTAATATTTGCAGTGTTGCCTTTTGATAGGTAGTGTATGGTGCTTTATGAGTCCTGGTAGTGCTGTTGGGATACGGTGGGTTTGCTATGGGTTCTAAATGGGCAGTGTTTGTAGTAGTTCCTAATGTGCCTGGCGGTTGGCACTGGATTATAGTAATGTAGAAATCTTTGTCTTTTTTTATCCATACACTCATGAAGAGGCATGTTTACTAAAAGTTAGTGTATGGTAACATTATGCAAATATTTATGCAAATGAGGCCCCTTATGCAAATGAGGCCCCGCACCGAGTCTCCGCACATGGCCCCGCACCCCCCTTGGGCCGCCCCTGCACCTGATCACGAGACTTTCCTTTTGATCCTCTAATGATGTGATCGATACAAAAACATTTCAATACAGTGAAATCATGTTGTTTATCCAGGCAGTGAGACACTATGGGGGCTTGTAATGTTTTGCACTTAATCCGGCTGCGGTGTTCTCGCATTCTAACTTGAAATTCACGAGTGGTTTTTCCAATATATAGCAGCAAGCACGGACAAAGGATCCCATAGACTACATACGTGGATTTACAGGTGGTATGATGACGTAAGTGATAAGTTTTATCAGCGTGTGTAAAGTGTTGTGTTTCAAATGTTATGTCGCAGATTACACATTGACCACATTTATAGTGGCCCGGTGTTTCAATCCGATTTGATTGAGTGAAAGTACGCAACACAGTAGGGCTGAGAATTTCTTTAAAATTGTCATGACGTCTCCATACACATTGGATCTGTAAATCTTGTAGTCCTGGTGTGGTATTAAAGATGTTGCTGTGTTTCCTTAGTATTCGCTGGATTTGGTAGCTAAACGGAGAGAATTTTGTTATGAAATGTATTTTATCTGCTGAACTTGTTTGTTTTGGCAATGGATGAAATAATAACTCTCTATTCAGATATAAGGCTCGTTTATAGGCTGTTTTTACGATGTGCTGGGGATATCCTCTAGACAAAAATTTTTGTTGTAAGGCTTTTGCTTGTTGTTTATATTCCTTCAGACTGGAACAGTTTCTACGAAAGCGTAAAAACTGTGAAAAAGGAAGACTGTCTCGGAGTTTTCTAGGATGAGCGCTTGTATAATGCAGCAGACTATTACGGTCCGTCGGCTTCTGAAATATTGTGGTTTGCCATTGATTATACTTCTTAAAGATGCGTATGTCCAGGTATGTAATGGTGTGAGAATCACAAATGTGTGTGAATTGGATGTTGATATCACACTTATTCAACCATTCCACAAATTCTTGTAGAAGTTGTCTAGTGCCTTCCCAAATTAAAAACACATCGTCGATGTAGCGTAGCCATAATTTTATGTTGGAGACATAGGGTGAAGATGATGACAGCCATCTGCTCTCGAATTTGGCCATGTATAAATTTGCGATCGAAGGGGCGCAGGTTGCGCCCATAGCTACACCTGTCTTTTGTAGATAGATGTTGTCTTGAAATATGAAATAATTATGAAATAACACCAAAGTTAACAATTCTTGGAGGAATTGAAGTTGGTGCTCTATTAAATCCCCTCTTGACTGTAACGCTTCAACTACTATATCGAAAGCTGCCCTTTGCGGAATGCTCGTGTAAAGTGCTGTCACGTCCAGGGTAGCTAGTAGGATTCCTGGGGCGCGAGCACATTCGTTGTTGTTGGATAAAGTTGTCAAAAAATGACTAGTGTCTTTAACATATGACGGAATGAGTGGGATCAAAGGGCGCAAAAAAGAGTCGATGAAAATCGAAAGCGGTTCTAAAATTGACCCTTTTGTAGATACAATCGGTCTTCCTGGGGGTTGTGTGAGGCTTTTGTGTATTTTAGGGACTAAATACAACTTAGCCACTTCAGGATTCTGTTCATTGAGAAAGTGCCACTCTTTGCGCGAAATTATTCCTAAATCCTTTGCCTTTGATATTAACTCTGTTATTGTTTGCTGTAATGATGGAGTGGGATCTTGTTCTAACTTCTGATAGGTATTAATATCAGATAGTTGTCTAATTGCCTCTTTTAAATATTGTTGTCGATGTTGGACTACCACACTTCCTCCTTTATCTGCTCTCTTTATGACCAAATCTTCTCGAGCACGAAGATCCCTTAACGTTTGCATTTCCTCCCTGGAGAGAGTGTTATACTTCCACCGTTTACTTTTGTGAATCAACCGAGTGACGTCTTTCACTACTAGGTTTTTATAGA
This sequence comes from Ichthyophis bannanicus, assembly GCA_033557465.1. Lineage (NCBI taxonomy): Eukaryota > Metazoa > Chordata > Amphibia > Gymnophiona > Ichthyophiidae > Ichthyophis > Ichthyophis bannanicus. Next base: position 1,509,469,796 of record CM066032.1, on the reverse strand, counting down.
TTGATATCTCTGGAGGCTGTGGACCTGGTGGTGTCCAATCTGATTTGAAAGGGAGTGCTATTCGATTAGGAACTTGTGGTTGTTCTGTAAAAACCGGGACATTAGCAAAAAAAGCTTTCAGTGATAATTTTCGAATTAATTTTGAAAGATCAACATGAAATTGAAATTCATCAAAGGCATTAGTAGGAACATAAGATAAACCTTTTGCCAACAGAGTTAATTGAGAATGGGGGAGAATTTCCCCCGAGACATTAATTACTGGTGTGGGATCAATTATAGAGGTCTTTGTCGGGTTTTCCGTCGGGAAACTGGTTCTTTTTGTTCTTTCTGTTTCTTTTTCATTTTGTCTTTGCCTGTGTCTAAAAAATCTTCCCTAGATCGTTTACTCGAATCTGAAGAGGCTGTGTCATCTGAAGTGTCCATGAATTCTACTTTTTTACGTCTGGTTGATGTTTTTCTGTTGGGATTAAGCCAAGGATACACGTATCCCGTCGTGTAATCTTCGTGGTCACGTTGTAATTTCTTTACTTTTCCCTTCTTAACCTCTTCTCTGGTCAGGTCCATTTGACATTGGTGGTCCTTTAATATTTCCAAAAATTTTTCTTCTGTAGATGATGTTTTCAACGTAGTTGTTAATTCAGTTGCTTCTTTTTGTAATTCATCTACTTTTTGTTTTGTGGTATCTGCTATCAGGACCATCAAATCTAATGAGCACTTATTGAGAATTGATATGGCCTCAACACTTCAATTGAATGGGGTGTATGCTAATCCATACACATTCACTAAACTCTTTGGGTATATCTCACTTGTTCCCTCCCACTGGTATTTAAATCCTAGCGTATGAGTCATTCCGCATGCGCGGCGTTTTTCTGAGTGAAGAACACATTTCAAGGAGAGGAGCCGTGAGTAACTCATTTAAACAGTGTGTTAAACTAACTTTTACTTTGTAGCTATCATATATTGATAAAGTTTTTTATCTTTATGAAGGCATCCCCTGATGAAACATTATGAGTGAAACGCCACGGCGCCAAGTTGTAGCGTCGGGAGTCTGAACAGGGAATTTGAACATTTTAAGTTTTTCCCATAACCATATGAAGGTACAGCTGAAATGATAATAGACCAATGTGGCAGCAAGTGAAAGTGCAATCCTGAATTTCCTGCTGATAAAACATGTCTAGAGTGGCATCGAATTATAAGTGAAAATCTCGGCTCGACCAATTGGATGAAAAGGCATGATAACCCCCTCCACGTGAAGTTACAGGGGAGAACGAGAGTTCTTAAATCGAGCAAAGCTAAGTAATTTTTCACTGTCTTCATTGGCTTTATGCATGTGTTTCATATATGAGTTATGGATAGCTTTATATAAAAAAACATTAAAAAACCTTCAAAAAAAAGTCAAAAAAACGATATAAGAGAAAGAAAATACTAAGTATTAGTGGAAGACTAATTCTAGCAATATTATACAGGTCGTTGATGTATAACAGACGCTCAGTTTTGCCTTTCATGAGCAACTCGAAAAAGCAGTCTAAATTCTGAGACCTGATTGCTATAGTCTCCAATCAAGTTAAAAAAAGTTAGTCATATGGTTAAAAAGTAGAGCCTATTCAACATTAATATTGCTAAACTATGGACTTTGACTATCTGCTTGTTGCTCCCTTGTTTCTTGCCACTTTGTATGCAAATGATAACTTCAGTTATTAATAACACTGTAGAGCATAAGGCAGCTACAAAGATACTAGCTATGTGAACTTACTACCCTATACCACAGAGTGATACCTTTACCTAGTATTATGTGATTTGATTCTCACACCTTATTAACATGCGGGTGAGATTAATCAAAGGGGGGAATGTGGTAGGCGAAGGCCTGTGATCCATGGTGTCTGAAGTGAGCAGACAGGCCTGAGCAGCTTGACCTGTAACTGAAGCCTGTAGTTAGGCCCAGAGGAATGAAAACCCTCCTGAATGATGACACCATAGAATTGAAACTTAACTCAGTTTAACTGAACATAGCTAAGCAGAAACGAAACTTAGAAAAGACAGAAAACAGCTCTAATTGGTACTGATAAGAGAGCACAGCTTCTATGGAATTAATTAATTCTGCAAAAAGCAAGGTTACAGTGCCCTGCTTCCCATATGTTTTAACTAGCTGAGCGACCTTGGAGGAGAGATGTAACAAGTTAGAGACACTGACCATTGTAATTGGGACTAGAGGGGGGGTGAGCAGGTGCTGAGCCCAGACCAGAGTCCCGATTGGGTAGCCATATCAGTACCGGGACCAATAGATGGGTGAGAGGGGTTACTGGGACCAATGAAAAGTTTGCCTATGTCTAGAATGGAGAAGAACGGTATAAAAGTTGTTGTTTTGCTAGAAACCATTGCTCAGCCATTTTGAATTTGATTATTGCTTGAGCCATGTGCACATTAAACTGGCTTGGATCCTTGAAACGACTCCTGGTTTTATTTATTGCATGCTTATCTGCTGCTACACTGCCATGAGGGTCTAAGTAGCTGCAGAGGGATCAAACTCTAATTTCCCTACCTTTCAGTCGCTGTAACTACCTTACACTGACTTTGAAAGTTTCTCTTCTCCTCCATGGGGAACTCAGCTCCTCTGTACCAGCACAGTGAATAACTGACAGTTTCCTTCTCCCCTCCGTTTCTGGTGATACAGGATTTGAATTTTTAAGTTGCTAGCAGCGCTCCTTGCCTCTTCCCCAGCGATTTTGCTGCATTTTTAAGGTTTTTAGAGCTTAGGAAACTTTTATTTTGCAGTTTTTCTGTGCCAGCGGCCATTTTGAAAATCAGGAGGGATTTCTCTTCAGTGGTTTTTTTTTGGAGGGAGAAGCTCTGGGCGGCCATTTCAAAACATTTAAACATGCTGTGAAGGCACAGGGAGTTTCAAAATCCCTTTTTCTTTGAAGAGTCTTCTGTTTCTCTAAGCCTATCTTGATTTTTGTTTAGAAAAAAAAAAGGGTTTAAGCCTCTGCAAAGCCTGTTTCTCTGCACAGCTGTATTATATGTAACAATAAGAAAAAGGAGTTTATAGATTGCTTGTGTTCCACCTGCATGCTGCATCCAGGAGAATCTTCTTCCTCCATTCCCACTGCGCTGCCAGCTAGGGACATCAGCGCCTTAACTCCTCCCTCCTTAGAGCCCCTGCAGCAGGATCTTCCTGCAGAAAGGACTCAGTCAGCTCCCATTTTGCTTCCACAGCCGCTGGAAGCCACGGCAGCCTTGGCTGACAGTGAGTTCCTGACGCTCTTCCGCCAGGCATGGTACCTGTGGCATTCTGAGTCTTTTGGTATACCTCCAGCACCCGCCTGGTAGCAGACAAGGATATGGTGGGGTCTCGCAAGCGGTCCCAAAAGTCCTCAGACCTTAAAGCAGTACGTCCTTCCAGGAACGTTGCATGTGGCTTGCGGGACACTACGGATGTTCAAGAAGACTTTAAATCGTCGGAGGTGAGCCCTGACTCGTTGGAGAAAGAAAATGGGGAATATTCTCCGTCTGATTCTTCGCTGACAGTTCACGAGGGCTCTCAAGATATCAGACTTTTTCGGAAAGAGAAGTTGCCGGCCCTAATCACATAGGTGATGGAGTCGCTACGCCTAGCCGACACGCCTGATCCTCAGAGTTCTCAAACCCTGTTGCAGCCGGATCCCATTTTACAGGGCATTCGTAAGCCTTCCAAAGCTTTTTCCTTTCCAGCCGAGTTACAGCATATGGTATCTCGAGATTGGGACTCTCCAGAGTCCTCTCTACCTACGGCACGTGGTATTGGTCAGTTATACCCTTGGTCTTCCTCAGGCTTGGACCATTGGCTGACATACCCGAAAGTTGATGCGTTAGTGACCGGGGTCACCAAGCATACCACAATTCCTGTTGAGGGCGGAGCGGCACTCCGTGACTAGCAAGACCTAAAAAGTTGAGAGTCTGCTAAAGACGGGTTTTTCGTCGTCCGCTCTTTCCCTTCAAGGAGGGGTGTGCAGAGGTCTAGCAACACGGGCCTCCCTTCGATGGATTCAGCAGCTTCCAGGTGATCCCGAGTTGGCTCGTTTAGAATCCATCGCTGCATTCCTGGCAGAGGCCTTCTCTGATCTCTTGCGGCTGTCAGCTCGCTCCGTAGCACTGGTGACAGTAGCTCGGAGATGGCTCTGGCTGCATCAATGGGCAGCGGATGTTGCTTCATTCAAAGACTCCAGCATTTAGATGCCATTCGTACAGTTCCACCATTGGAAAGAGGACTAGGCTGTTACTCTGTCTATTTTGTGGTGCCCAAAAAAAAAAGAGGATGGCTCCTTTCATCCTATCTTGGATCTCAAAGGTGTCAATCGTAGTCTGCGGATACCACACTTTCAAATGGAGACTCTGCGATCCATTATTCAAGCGGTACGCAAGGGGGAATTCTAGCTTCCCTCCATCTTGCGGAAGCATTCTTTCACATTCCCATTTGAGAGGGGCATCAGCGATTCGTTCGATTCGCGGTACTCGGTCAACATTTCCAATTTCGTGCGATGCCCTTCGGTCTAGCTTCGGCACCTCGAACCTTCTCCAAGGTAATGGTGGTAGTAGCTGCGGCCTTACGCAGCCGCGGCATCAGAGTTCATCCTTATCTGGACAACTGGCTCATTCGCGCAGACTCTCTCCCCGAGGCTTGCAGCACAGTCTCGGTGGTTGTTGCCTTTCTCGAAAGCCTCGGCTGGGTAATCAACCGCGACAAGTGTTGTCTTCAGCCGTCCCAGGAGATAGAATTTTTGGGGGCTCGATTCGATACAGCCTTAGATCGGGTCTTTTTGTCAATGCCTCGATTCCTCAAGTTAACTTCTCAAGTTCGCAGTCTCCTAGCACAGGTCTCGCCTCGAGCATGATGTCAGAGGATTATCAAGTTCGGTTGCCTCTACTACCGGCGGTGAGACTTTGCCTCTGTTGGTAGCTCTGGCCCCGCAATCTTTTTTGAGGAGTTCCCTTGGAGACTCCGCGCTGGGTGTTGGTAACGACAGACGCCAGTTTCTCCGATTGGGGAGCACATTGCGACTCACACTCAGCGCAGGAGATTTGGTCTCCTCGGGAGGCCCGGTGGTGCATCAATCGCCTCGAGACGCGAGCGGTGCACTTAGCCTTGCGAAAGTTTCAGCCTCTTCTGCGGCGTCAGGCGGTTCGAATACTGTCCGACAGCGCTATGACAGTGGCATACCTCAACCGCCAAGGGGGCATGAAATGTCCAGGTGTATCGAAGGAAATGAGTCTTCTCCTTCCGTGGGTGGAGAGGCATCTGCAGGCGATCTCAGCGCAACATATCGCGGGGATAGACAATGTAAAAGCCGATTTCCTCAGCCGACATGCTCTGGATCCGGGGGAGTGGGCTCTGGCGCAGAGTCCTTTCAGTCCATTGTTCGACGATGGGGTCTACCGGCAATGGATCTCATGGCTATGGCACAAAATACCAAGGCACCGATCTACTTCAGCCGTTCGAGGGACAATGGGTCGCACGGGATAGATGCACTGTCTCAAGCATGGCCAACCCATCTCCTTATGTATGTCTTTCCTCCTTGGTCCATGATCGGCAAGATTCTCCAAAGAGTCAGGGAGCATCGCGGCCCGGTGGTCCTGGTGGCACCGGATTGGCCTCGCAGACCGTGGTATGCGGATCTCGTCTGGCTGTCTCGGGCGTCTCCTCTACGCCTGGGGACGTTCCCAGGGCTCCTGCTCCAAGGTCCGGTGGAAATGGGAAACCCGGCTCCTTACTCGCTTACGGCCTGGCTCTTGAACGCCGCAGGTTAGTTCAGAAGGGATATTTGTCGAGTGTGGTGGCGACAGTGCTTAAGGCACAGTGGTCTTCGATGTCGCTGGCTTACGCTCGTGTGTGGCGTCTCTTTGACACTTGGTGTTTGCTACGTCACATCTCGCCCTGGCGTTGCAACATCCCGGATATTCTTTCCTTTCTGCAGGCCGGTCTAGATAAGGGCCTGGCGCTCGGGACCTTGTGTGTGCAGGTTGCTGCGCTAACTTGTTTTCGAGGGCCGATAGCGGGGCGTGTTCTCACCTTGCATGTGGCCATTTCGCATTTTCTTAAAGGGGTTCAGACATTACGGCCCCCGATACGTCCTTTAGTTCCTTCTTGGGATCTCGCTCTCGTTCTTCTTGCCCTTGTTGCTCCTCCCTTTGAGCCTCTGAAGGCATGTTCCCTTAAGGATCTAACGCTAAAGACAGTTTTCCTTTCTCTCGTTTTCTTCGGCGGGAGTTTCTCTTCGAACTGTTCCATTCTTTTTACCTAAGGTGCTTACTCCGTTTCATGTCAACCAGCCTCTTTTCTTGCCTACCTTTGAAAAAGAGCAGTGTTCCGGTCGCCTTCATCAGTTGTGTGCTGTGGACCTGAAGAGTGCTTCATCGGTATCTTAAGATCACGAACGCCTTCCGTAAGACCCATCATCTTTTTGTCCTGTTTGTGGGCCCTCGACGGGGGTCCGCAGCCTCCACATCCACCATTTCTAGATGGTTGCGAGGAGCTATTGAGGCAGCTTCTACACTGCAAGGCAAGCAGGTTCCAGCAGGGCTCCGAGCTCACTCCACTCGGGCTCAGGCTTCGTCTTGGGCCGAGCGGTCTCAAGTAGCTCCTCTCGACATTTGCCGGGCGGCGACTTGGTCATCGTTGTCCATGTTTGTCCGTCACTATAGATTGGACGTTCATGCTCGGCAAGAGGGCCAGTTTGGAGCTGCAGTGCTGTCATCGGCATTGACCCCCCCCCCCTTGAAAGCAGGTAGCTTGGGTACTGCCTGTTTGTCTGGACTGGTCTAGCAGTATGACTTGGAAGGAGAAATTTCACTTACCATTAATTTCCTTTCCTAGAATACTGCTAGACCAGTCCAGGACCCACCCTGCTGTCAGTTACGGTGCTGCTAGTGCGGTGAAGCCGCCGGCCTCTGTTCCTTCCTTGTCAGTATGCCTCACCATGGGGTGCCGATGGCTGCGTTATTGGTCTTAGCAGCCTTCAGTTCTGGGGATACTTTCAGCTACCTTGTACATAGTTGAATTCAATGTCCACTAAGTGTGGTCTTATGGTTAAGTTGCGTTACATGTTTTGGGTTCGCTTTACAGTCAATACTGAGGGAGACCCCTAGGGGTAGGACCATATCACCAGAGTCCAGCCTATCAGAGCTCTGGTAGAATTCTCTGTCTCCAAGATCTGCTGGCAGGGGGACACAACCCGTTTGTCTGGACTGGTCTAGCAGTATTCTAGGAAAGGAAATTAACGGTAAGTGAAATTTCTCCTAGTTTATTTCCCCCTCAAAAGTTAAATTAGATGGTGATTGTGGCATCTGTTATTAATTGGTGGTATTTAAACATGTAGTTTGCAGAACAGCCGCTATCCATGTGCACATAAGTTGTGAAATCTGGCACTTGCACATGTACAAATAAATACATTTACCACGCTGATTTTCCTACATGTGGATTTCCAAAATGGCTACTCTGGCTCCATGGAACATACGTGGACATTCTTGTACTTCTTTTACAAAATGTTCCTCATTTAGTAGAGCCTTTTCTAAAATACCACAAGAAGTGTAAACATTGCAACCAAGACGTCTCTATTCCAATCTCTACATCTTTTCTAAAATGTGCCTTCACATATTATACATTGGGGCATGTTTTCCAAAGTGTGCTAAGGTTTGGCACCTTAGTGCGTGCTGGGAAAAAAATTAGCATAGGAGGTGAAACGGACCTCTGCTAAATTTGGAGGCATTCCCAGCAAGTCCCCCTGCAGTTACTGAGGTAAAAAGCACCTCACTGTGCTAAAGTTGTAATTGCAATTAATGCGAGTGCACTTGGTGCCGCCCATTGAGATGACAGTAAGTCCACCCAGTACTAACTGTAATGAGCAGTCAAAGCCTCCTCTCTGTTCCTAACCCGCCCTGGCCCTGCCCTTCACTGACTAAGCAGTTATCGTGATTTTTTCCATGCTAGCTGCTTTAGTGCATGGTAGCAGTCACTGCAGGTCCCATGCTAACTGTTGAGCATGCACTTTAGCATGCTGTAGACATACATTAGCGCACTTTAGTAAACATACCCCATAATGTACATGTTAATATGTTTTTAAAAGATAAAGAAACATTTTTTGGCATTCTGGTGAAATGATTATATTTATTACATATTTTGTTTTATTTGCTTAAAACAAAGCATATGCAGTCGGCACCCAGTGCCAAACGCATAAGTGTTTTAGAATACTGGAGTTTGAATTTCCTTTTTACTCATAGGGGCATGTTTACTACAGGATTTAACGTGTGATCACCTTAGAGGTGGTTTTGACCGCATGGAAGGGCAGCATGGTGGAGACTTGCACTCCTAGGAATAAATGGAGGATTTTTGTTTCTAATGCTGCCCAGAATGAGCTTTGCAGCATCCACATAAGATGGAGTAGCTCATTTATTCTAACTAATGATGACTTTAAAATGATAATTACACTTACCTGGTAATTGTAGTTCCTTGAGTGACGACCGTTCAGTCCTCTACTCCTGGGTTGTCAACCTCCTCCTGCAGCTGGAGACTGGTGTGTCAGAATGATGACATCACTGGATATAGCCTGCTGAGCTCCACCTCTCCTTCCAGTGTAAACTATTAACAAAGCAGACTCAAAGGAGCAACAAATAAGTAGTTTAAACACATGTAATTAAGGAACCCAACACAACTATGGTATGAGAACTGCCTACAAACCTAGCTTGCGTACATCGCGCCCTGTCACCAAGCCCACCAGGCCAAGGCATACGGGCAACGCAAACAAGGAAACCGACTCACCTTTACCAATGGCGTCTGTGCCAGCCGGCTGTCTCATCACTGAAATGAAAGTATTTGGGCGGGATGGAGGACTGAACGGTCGTCACTCAAGGAACTACAATTACCAGGTAAGTGTAATTATCATTTCCTTATCGTTCCTCCCATTCAGTCCTCTACTCCTGGGATGTACCAGAGCAGTATTCAATGGGAGGGACCTTTCCAGCCGGCACGCAACACAGCTGCCCCGAAACAAGCATCCCGAGATGCTGCCACATCAAGACGGTAATGTCTACTGAAGGTATGAAGAGAGGACCAAGTGGCCGCCCGACAAATTTCACTCGGAGGCACCAAGCCATGCTCCGCCCACGAAGCCGCTTGCGCTCTAGTGGAATGCGCTCGTAAACCCACTGGAGCAGCACGACCGCGGAGCAAATAGGCGGAGGAAATCGCCTCCCGAATCCACCTTGCAATGGAAGCCTTAGACGCTGCTTCCCCCTTGCGCCGACCACCAAACAACAGAAAGAGCCAATCCGACTTTCGAAACGATTCCGTAGATTTCAAATACTGACGCAGAGCTCTCTTGACATCTAGCTTCTGTAAACTGCGGTCCCCCGCAGCACCTTCCGAGGACCCCAGCACCGGCAGGCACACGGACTGCTGTAGGTGAAAGGGAGAAACCACCTTGGGCAAAAACGACGGAACAGGCCGTAGAACCACCTTCTCTTTGGAGAAAACCAAGAAGGGCTCTCTAGCAGACAATGCCTGCAACTCAGAAATATGCCGCGCTGAACAAATCGCCACCAAAAATACCGTTTTCAAAGTTAAATCCTTCAATGACGAGCGATGTAAGGGCTCAAAGGGAGGCTCCACCAAGGCAGACAAGACCAAATTAAGATCCCAGGACGGTACCGTCACTCTACGCGAGGGACGCAGCCTAGTCACCGCTCTCAGAAAACGCACCACATCCGCATGAGCCCCCAGAGCCATGCCTTGAACCTTACCACGATAACATGACAGCGCCGCCAACTGCACTCGCAAGGAGCTAGCTGCCAAACCTTTCTCAAAGCCCTCCTGCAGGAAGCTGAGAACCGCAGCTACAGAGACAGTCGCCGCCCGAATCTGCTGGCGCGAACACCAATCCTCAAAAATACGCCAGATGCGCACATACGCTAAGGAAGTGGAATGCTTGCGTGCTCTCAGTAGCGTAGAAATAACAGACATAGAATAGCCCTTCTTCCTTAACCGAGCCCTTTCAATGGCCATGCCGTAAGCGAAAATCGATCCACCTGAGGCATGAAGAGGGGACCCTGCCGCAACAGGTCCGACCGAACGGGAAGGCGCCAAGGCAGCCCGTCGAGCAGGCGCACCAGATCCGCGTACCACGGTCGCCGAGGCCAGTCGGGCGCAATCAGAAGTACTCTGCCCCTGTGTGTCTCTATCCTCTGAACTACCCGCCCGATCAACGCCCACGGCGGGAAAATATATAGGAGACCCCCGGAAGGCCACCGCTGTAAAAGCGCGTCTATGCCCTCGGACATTCTTTCTCTTCTCCTGCTTGAAGAACCGCAGAACCTTTGCCGTCTGAAAGGACGCCATCAAGTCCATGACGGGCAGCTCCCAGCAGAGGATCAATTGTTGGAACACCTCGGGGTGCAACTCCCATTCCCCGGCATCCACCTGAACTCTGCTGAGGAAGTCCGCCATCACATTGTCCTTCCCTGCAATGTGTGCCGCTGAAATCGCCGTCAGCCGACTCTTCACCCACGCGAACAGCAAATCGGACTCCTCCTCCATCGCAGCACTGCCCGTGCCGCCTTGACGGTTTATGTAAGCGACCGTGGCGGAATTGTCGGATAGCACCCGAACTGGACGTCCGAACACTAGGCCCTCGAACGCCTGTAGGGCTCTGACTACCGCTCTTAACTCCAAACGATTTATCGACCACGTCATTTCCAGGGGGGACCACAGACCCTGCGAGAAGCGGCCCTCGCAGTGTGCCCCCCAGCCCGCCAGACTGGCATCCGTCATCAATGGCACCCATTCCGGCTGTTCCAGTGGCATTCTGGCCGCTAATGAAGACGGCCCCAACCACCACCGGAGCTACTGTCGCACTTTGAAGGGACAGGGGAGACGCTTGCTCAAGGGGTCGCGCTGATGCGACCAGCGTCGGAGCAATGCTCTCTGCAAGGGACGCATGTGAACCTTGGCCCAAGGCACCGCCTCCAGCGTCGCCGCCATCGTACCAAGGACGCGAAGATACATCCATGCCGTCGGAGCAGGAGTAGCCCGGAAGCTGCGGACCAGATTGCGAAGAGCTTGCGCCCTTCTGGCCGGCAAAAACACCTGCCCCTTGAGAGTGTCGAACTGCACGCCTAAGTACTCCAGCACCTGCGAAGGCTGGAGCCGGCTTTTCGTCGGATTGACCCCCCAACCGAGACTCTGCAAGAAGTCTACCACCCTTCCAGTTACCTGACGACTTTCCGTCTCGGACTTCGCCCGAATCAACCAATCGTCCAGGTAAGGGTGCACCAAGACCCCTTCTTTGCGCAACACCGCCGCTACCACCACCATGATTTTGGTAAAGGTGCGTGGGGCCGTCGCGAGGCCGAAGGGCAGCGCCTGGAACTGATAATGACCCCAGGGCAACGCGAACCTCAGCCAGCGTTGATGAGCCTCCCGAATGGGAATGTGCAAGTAAGCCTCCATCAGATCCAGCGACGTCAGATACTCGCCCTGACGCACCGCGACGATCACCGACCGCAATGTCTCCATACGGAAGTGGGGCACCCGCAGGCAATGAATCACGCCTTTGAGATCTAAGATAGGTGGAGCGCTGCGGCCTTTCTTTAGCACCACAAAATAGATGGAATACCGACCCAAACCGTACTGCGCCCTCGGGACTTCCACGACTGCCCCCCAAGCGTAACAGTCGGGACAGAGTGCTGCGGACCTCCAAAGACTTCCTTCGACCTCTGCAAGGAGACATTATAAACGAATCTCGTATGGGCCGCGCGAGCTCCAGCACATAACCGTGCCGAATCACCTCTAGAACCCACTGGTCAGATGTGATAAGGGCCCAGGCAGAGAGAAATTCCCGGAGCCTCCCCCCTATGGAAATGTCCTCTGCCGGGACCCGCCTCATCTCATTGCGGTCTGCGAGCCGCTGGGGCGGAGCTGGAGGAGAAACCCCTACTAGCTCCCCGAAACCCCCGAAACCCCTGCGCTCGGGAAGCAAACCGACCCCTCTGAAAGGACCCGTAGCGCGAGGACCGAAATCTGCGGGAGTCCCGAAACTGGCTTCGAAACCCTTGCGGTGACTTTCCCAGCTTCGGTTTGTCCTCAGGAAGCCGACCCGCCTTAGTCTCCCCGAGGTCCTTAACTAACTTATCCAGATCTTCTCCAAACAACAACCTACCTTTGAAAGGAAGCTTACTAAGCCGAGATTTAGAAGAACCGTCCGCCGCCAAATTCCGCAACCACACAGACCTGCGGGCGGCAACTACGGACGCCGTGCTATTTGCGAGCACCCTAATCAAATCATAGTGGACATCGGCCAAATAAGCCGCACCGGACTCAAGACGCCCCATCTCCTTGAGCTCCTCCAAATCCAAATGAGGGGAAAGACGCAATCGTTGCACCCAGTGCAAACACGCCCTAGCCACCCAGGCACCACACATAGAGATTTGCAACGAGAGCGAATCAGCCTCGAAGGTTTGCTTGAGGAGACCGTCCACTCTACGGTCCTGGGCATCTTTCAGCGCTGCGCTGCCCTCCACTGGAATGGTTGTCTTCTTGGTGACTGCTGACACCACAGCATCTACGCGGGGCGTCCGAAACCGCTCCTTATCCGCCAGGGGATACAGCCTATTCAAGGTACGTATGCCTCGGAGCCCTGTCTCCGGCTGATCCCATTCATCCTGAATCATCTTATCAACTACCTTGTGAACCGGAAACACCACCTGGTTCTGCCAGACCGCCTGAATAACGGGATCCTCCACGTCGTCCTCCTGCGACATCGAAGTTGCCAGTTTTAACATCTGCAGTGACTCCGTAATCAACGCCGGAAGCTCCTCTCTACGGAAGACCCTGATAATTTTTGACTGATCCTCGGGCTCCAGAATTTCCCCTTCCTCCAGATCCTGCAGCCCTTCCTCAGCATCGCCGTCATCTTCGTCAACGTCCGGCCACTCCGAGTGCACCGTCGGGGAGGCTTTGACCTTAGGTTTCTTAAGTGCCGAGGGACCTCCCCGGCGTCGCCTGAGGCCACGCTTGGGGCCGCCGGTCCTGCTCTGTGTGGATCATCAGTCACTCTACCTTGGTGCCATAAACAGAACGCCTTATGGAGCATCAAGATGAACTCTGGACAAAAATCCGCGGGCACCTCAGTCTGCTCCGCGAGGAGCGCAGCAGAAGAACCCGGTAACTCTTCCACGAGACCCTCTTGCAGAGGGACAAGAGGCGACTCAGACCGAGCCCCCTCCAGCCCCTCCGGAAGCTCCACAGGTTCCTTAAGGTCCATCTGCTGCTCTACCGAGGATGACAGGGAGGCACACCCACGGCACACCCCCGACTCAGCCACCGTGCCCCTTCGGGTCCCACAGATTACACACTGGGGGCGACCCGCCATAAGTGTGATCAGCCCAACAGCTCCTAGCCAACAGCACTGTCAATCTGCGCTGTTCTCTTGGGTTGTCCACTGTCTGTAAGTTATTTATTGTATTTACTTTTTTTTTTTTTTTTTGTACACTGAAAACACAGCAAACCAACAGAACAAAACAAAATACTAGCTATAAACTACCGTGCACTAACAGCCCGGGCTGCAGCCGCCCCGAGGAAGAGCCCCCCCCCCTCCCTTCTGCCAGCGACTGGCCCAGAGCCCCGACGGAAATAAGGAATTAAAGAATTAAAGAAATTAAAGAAATGAAAGAAAACCACGATGGAAAAAACAAAGGGAAAACGCAGCCCCCAAAAGAAAGCCCAAAGACTGCCTACCCGCTGCAATCCCAGCGACGCCAAACAGCCACGCAGATTGCCGCGCTGTCCAAAATGGCCACCGGGAACCTTCACTGAAAAAGGGCGCCAAACGCAAAGCGCGTTCACCCTGACCCGGGACTGCCTCCGTCAGCGCCGCAGCCTGCCGCCGGTGAAAGGCTGACCGGGCAGGTCTGCGGGATTCCCTCCTGCCTTCCGGAGCCTCGAACACAGACCGGAATGCAGCAGAACAGAAGAAAACAAAAAACAGGACTTGCCTGCAGTCACAGAGCCGCGCGATAGCTACAGCAGCAGGCTCGCGGTCAGACAGCACACAGCACGGTCAGAGAGGGCTCTCCCCCGTAAAGTCCGGGGGGAGAGAGACTCCTGCCGCCAAGGGCCCAGGCCCTTCCCTTGCACACCGCACCGGTGGATTTGGTCACAGGCAGAGGCAAGCAAGCAAGCTGGTTCTCCAGGTCTCTTTTTTTTTTTTTTAAGTAGATACCCTATTAGAAAACCAACCAAATAAATGAATTGCCCTAATGAACCTAACTCTCCTTATCTGTTCCTCCGGTGAGCCCTCTCCCGGGCTCACAAAGTCCTCCTGCTGCAAGGAGACTGGTAACACTGGAAGGAGAGGTGGAGCTCAGCAGGCTATATCCAGTGATGTCATCATTCTGACACACCAGTCTCCAGCTGCAGGAGGAGGTTGACAACCCAGGAGTAGAGGACTGAACGGGAGGAACGATAAGGAACTTTTATTTATCTTTTTCGGTCCTTTTGGTGATAATTCTAAGAGTTTCCATGACAAAACTTTTGATTTGTGAGATCTGAATGGAAAATGTTTATATTTGTGTTTTATGAAGCCTTTATATTTTCAGCTGGGGCATTTTCATTGAGGGCATCTATTTTCTGATTAGTACCACCTGTGAGGGGGTATACATTCCATCACAGCTGAAGTCCTGACAGACCTCGGCCAATCCCTGCTCAGGGGGTGCAGGCCCATTAGGGAAGATCCCCTTAGAGCAGCAGAGGAAGACAGCCAGGAGCCAGGTTCAGAGTAGAATTCAAACTCCTGTCCCCTCTCCACCTAAAAAACCTAGGGCCCTTCTCCCCAACCACACTAGGGTTGAGAGGCAGGAGGTGGAAGACTTACCCCAAACCCTGGGGATTGAGGAATAACAATCCCTGAGGCGAACCCCATGCATACTGAACCAGTAGAGAGCCCGTCAGACTTGGGGTGGATGTAGCAATAAGAAGCTATGTGGGAGGTGGCGGGCATCCAGGTAATTCAACAACTGGGATGCAATCCCAGTTGAACCAGGGATTTAAGGGGGGGTGAGTTTACAGTAAAATTTGATGTGTATGTTTGCTTGAACTGAAGGACATTGGAAATATTTAATTTGCATACTTCCTACTTGATTTATATATTTTCTACATTTGTGTTGCCAAGAAGGACCCTGGTGAGGGCTACTTTGTACCCGGGGAGGGGACAGTTGCTCCATGGGGGGGGGGGGGGTAGACTCCAGCGTGAGAAGGGATCCAACCAAACATGGACTTTGGAACTGTTGGATTACTCACCCTAACATACAGGTGAACCCCAGAAATAGACCTCCCTGCAAGGGTGGGAGGCTCCACTAAGATGTGGTATTTGGATTCTTCTTGTGAGCAGATTGAGTCAGGAAGACTATAAGAGAGACCTGAGAGAACCACCAGTCACCTTAATCTGGAGACAGATAGTACCTGACCCAACCCAGGAAAGAGCAATACTACCATGTCAGTCAAATAATTGTGTTATTATATCCTGTGACCTATATTAAAGTGAAGAACATAAAAATGTTGCCAGTACACCAAATCTGCTTTGCAAATACTGTTTTCCTCTCCTAAGCACATCCAGAGGCTCTGAGAATAGTGAGACTAATTCTAGAGTTGCTGGGGTGGAACATATTTAAATAAATAAAATGGGTCCCACCCCGGTAACCCTAGAATTGATCTCACAGTTCCCAGAGCCTTTGGATGAGCTTGGGCAGATGAAAACAGTATTTGCAAAGCAGACTTGGTGTGCTGCACTTTAAAGGATTTGTATTCTGCACCATTCAAAGGTCTAGGTGGATTACAATAGAACATACATAATAAATAGATCCAGTAAACCATTATTTCATTTGGTCATGTTAATTTTGACCTGCTAGTTTGGTTTGAGTGTAGAGATTTTATCAAAGGTAACTGAGATCAATTTGTTCATTTTAACTAGGCATTTTTGGGATGAAAGACAATATGGCGTCTGAATACTACACTGATCTAAAGAAGCAGAAGGAAACGTGTATCAGCATGGGCCTCCAATATGTGTGCAAGATTTTAACAAAACTTGCACCTCTATGTGAGTTTTTATAGATGATTTGTAAATAAGATGTTCAATTTGTGCCTATTAGTGGTCTATTGTAGCCTTTTGAACAAATGCTACCTTTGACCAGCTACAAATACCTACTTTTCTGATATTTTTATAATTTTCTATGAAGAAAGAATTCTAAATTGGTTTTATAGAGCACTTTACACTCAAAGCGCTTGGTATCACACAAAAAGAGATATTCAGACTAGAATGCAGCAGATTTTAGTGCCAGGACACTGCACAAAAGCCCAAAAGTCTCATTAGGGAAGCAGGGCTGAGTAGCAAGTCACAGTAAATTGCTTGTAACCTGATCACCTCTAGGAATAATGGATCGCTGGGGTGAATCACTGGAAGAGTAATTTAAACAAAAACAGTCACATTCTATTTAGGTACAGAAAAGAGAAACATAATGATTTGTTTGTCATAATTTTTCCAGTGATATAATAACAGTAAATGATGACAGATAAAGACCAGCATGGTCCATCTAGTCTGCCCAGTAAGGCGGATAGAGTTGTAGAGCTGCACCTGACCCTCTGTGCAGGTTACTCCCCCTCTATGTCTTTGCTAAAGATTTTACCTGCTGATTCAGACAGGTTACCCCTCTCTGTTTTTGAAGTTATATACGTTTGCTTTAATTCCGTGCTCATGCTATATAGTGATCCTCTGTGTCAGTATCATGCCTTTTTGAATTCTGTCACTGCTTTTGCTCCCACCACCTCCTTCAGGGGGACATTCCAGTTATCCACCACCCTTTCTGTGGAAAAGTATTTCCTGATGTTGCTTTTAAGTTTACCTTTTTGCAACTTCATTTCATAGAAACAGAGAAATATGACGACAGAAAAAGACCACATGGCCTATCTAGTCTGTCCTTCCATATCAATAACTACAACAGTCCTCTTCCTTATCGTCCCTCCAGTCTAGTCCCGAAACCTGTGGGTTGTGCTCCTCTTCCAGCAGCTTGGAGACTGAGACCTGTCACTCTTTTGATGATCCTGGTACAAATACCCAGGCACCGCCTCCATCCATCAGTTCTCTCAGTCTCCAAGCAGCTGGAGGGTGGTGAGCCCAGGGTTTGGGGGCTCACTTGAGGAGCAATTAAGGAAATTGAGGGTAGTTAGAGGTTTGGTCAGTTCAATTCGGGAGTTCTTCCTCTAAATTTAGACTAATTGTCCTGCTGGTTGCAGGGTTTATTTTTAGCGGGCTTTGTCACTTTAACTCTAGTTGGAGCGTTAAGGCCCGCCCCCTCTCCTCCCACTTGGTTTTGGAGCTCGGTTGGGAAGCACCGAGGGGCAGCCGGTGGAGGAAAGAGGCTCTGGTTACCCAATCCCACAGTAATGGGTGAGGAACCGGAGCCTTAGGCTCTGCAGCGTAGCAGAAGTGCTGCCTGTCAGTGCTCAGAGCCGGTGGCAGCGATTTGGAGGAGAAAGTCTCGGCTGGGCTAGAAGCTGAGTTTTTACAGCTACGCAGCATTTCTGGAGATCTGGGGACTGGCAGAGAGCAGGCCAGGGAGGTGCAGATCAGGAGCTCCTGGCAGGTAAGCCGTGAGGGAGTGGAACGCAGGATCGCTGATCGCATGGCTCAGAGCAGCGTGGTCGCAGCACGGGAAGCGCTCGGGCCAGTGAGCAAAGTTTTTAGCGGCTTTTAATTTGGCGGTAAAGCTTCGTTTGGAAGAGATTTTTGCGGGGGGCTGCCTAAGAGGATAAAGGGAGCTGATTTAAGTGTAAAAAAACCCCAAAACGGTAGTTTTTGGCGGGAGTTGAAGCCGCTCGGTGATACAGGAAGCGGCAGTTCCATTAGCCAGTGATGCCCTGTAAGCCTCAGTGTGTCCTGTGCAGGGTGAGGCGAAATACACTCTCTGAGGCTGGGGTGTGGGTATGTTAGAGGCCTCTACAATGCAACAGGCAGTAGAAGGGGGTGCAGAGGGTTCCGCGTTGGGGGGTGAACCATTGCTGGAGCCGGTTTCCCCGGGGGGACCTCTGCCGGAGCCAGTGGCGGGGCCCTCCTCGGCCCCAGATTTCCCTACTCCTCCGAGTCCATTGCCAGGTAGCCTGGAAGCAATTTCTTCCCCGGAGTTTGTGGCACTTATGAAGCAAGCGTTTGGGAGTGCCAGGAAAGGGTGTCCTTCCCCGGTCCCCAAGGCGCGGATCGGGGAAAAGAGACCGGGGACGCCAGTGGCGGTAGGAAGTAGAGGTATGGTTAAGAAGGCAAGAGTGGACAAGGATATGGACTTATCGGTGGTATCTGAGGGGATACTGTCCGAAGATGGAGAGCCAGACCTGGAGCTGCAGGAAGAATTGGAAGAAGGGGAAATCACGGAGCAGGAGGATCAGGTGCATGTGGTGCGAATTTTCCGCAGGGAGGAGTTGCCAGCTCTCATTGCACAGACGCTCAAGGCGCTTAATATTCCGCAGATGGAGCAGGCGGAAGAGGCGGCTTTGGAGGATCCCTTGTTACAAACGTTTAGGAAGACGCAGAGAGTGTTTCTGATACACAAGGTGGTCAAGGAGATGATCCTCAGAGAATGGGATTTGCCCGAGGCGGGACTCAAGGGGGCCAGAGTTATGGGCCGACTGTACCCGCTGGTAGAGCAGGATAAAGAGTTGTTTCAGCCCCCTAGGATAGATGCTGCGGTCGTGGCAGTTACCAAGAAGACTACTATTCCGGTGGAGGGCAGTGCGGCCCTGAAGGATACTCAGGATAGGAAGTTGGACATATTGTTGAAGCAAGTTTTTGACGTGAGTGCACTGTCAATACAGGCGTCTATTTGCAGAGCTTGGGTAGCTATAGCCTGTCTGCGTTGGTCTCAGTGTCTCCAGGGAGAGCAGGTAGAGGTGGAGTCCGCGGATGCGGCCAGGTTGGAGTCGGGAACGGCGTATCTGGCCGATATTCATTACGATCTTATTTGTGGTTTGGCGAACAGTATGGCTTCAGTAGTGGTGGCCCGGCGGTAATAGAAGCTGCGGAGCTGGGCAGCGGATAGTTCGTCGAAAGCTAGGTTAAGTAAGTTGCCCTTTATAGGAAAGCTTTTGTTTGGAGAGGAGTTGGATAAGTTGGTAAAAGATCTGGGGGAGTCCAAAGGGGGACGGTTGCCGGAAGATAAACAAAAGCAAGGGCAGACGAATCTGCCACCGAAGATGCCTCAGAGAGAGTTTTGCCGGTTTCGTTCCCCTAGGTTCACTCAAAGCCAGAGGGGGCGTTTTCCCTATAGAAACCAAGGATTTCGGGGGTTTAGGGGAGCAGGCAGAGGTTTTGGGGCCTCCTCCTCCTCTAATCTTCGAAAGTCGCAATGAAGCGAGGAGGGCCCAGGTAGGAGTGGTTCCTGTAGGGCAGGCATGTCCAAAGTCCGGCCCGCGGGCCAATTGCGGCCCACGTTCCGGACTGAAACGGCCCCACAGGTGAGCTACCCAAATATATAACTTACGGCCCCCGGTAGTGATTCCCTGAAAGCTACTGAGGACTCCAGCGATCTCTAGCTGCGGCACTTGACATCATCAGCTGGCGCAGGAAGGAGAGCCCAAATCTCGCGACGTCCGAGATCTCGTGAGATTTGGGCTTTCCTTCTCTGTGTGCCGGCTGATGACGTCAATTCCCGCTCGACAGATCCCTGGAGTCCTCAGTGGCATTCGCAGAATCACTAGTGGAGGGCCGTAAGTTATATATTGGGCAGCTCATCTGTGGGGTCCAGAACGTGGGCCGAGGGATCCCAGGTGGTGCGCAGGGAATTACTACTGGGGCTACCATTTACACAGCCTGCTATTGTCTGCCTGTGTTACAGTATCCTATCTTTGCTGTTCCACCTTCTGCTCCTCGTAGTCTCTACATAAGTTCTCCCCTTCTGGCCAATTTTTATAATGGCAACTACAAATAAGAAACGAAAAGTTGACAGTGAGAGACGCCGCTTCCAGGACACTGAAATACAGAATCACTGTGTTTGTCTGATATGCCAAGAGACTGTGGCTGTTTATAAGGGATTTAATATCAAGAGACACTACCAGTCGAGACATAGCACATACGACAAGCTAACAGGGCGCGACCGCAGTGAAAAGTTGAAGCAACTTGAAGCTGTTTTAATGTCACAACAGCGATTTTTTACAAGAGCCCGTGAATCAAATGAAAATGCCACAAAGGCTAGCTATGAGTTGGCAGCGTTAATTGCTAAAAATTGCAAATCTTTTGCTGAGGGTGAGTTTATCAAAGAATGTGTTATGAAAATGGTGCAGAATATCTGTCCCGAGAAGAAGCAAGAGTTTGCCAACATTTGCCTGGCTCGTAACACTGTAGCAAGGAGAATTGAAGAAATTTCATCAGATATTAAGAGACACTTAACTTCAAAAGGAGTAGATTTTGACTTCTTTTCAATAGCCTGTGATGAAAGCACGGACCTCTCTGACACAGCTCAGTTGCTGATTTTTCTGAGAGGGGTGGACCATGAAATGAATGTGACTGAGGAGCTGCTTGACCTCCAGAGCCTTAAGGACCAAACAAGAGGAAAAGATTTATTTGTCTCTGTTAGTTCTGCCATAGATGACATGAAACTGCCTTGGAACAAGGTTACTGGGATTATTACTGATGGGGCACCTGCCATGACTGGTGAACGAAGTGGATTATCAACCCTAATCTGTAACAAGGTGATTGAAGAAGGAGGCAACGCTATCAAACTTCATTGTATCATTCATCAACAAGTTCTCTGTGCTAAACATCTCAAATATGATCATGTTATGAAACCGGTGCTAAAGACCATTAATTGCATCCGCTCTAAAGCCCTGTGCCACCACCAGTTTAAACAGTTTTTACTGGATATCCAGGCTGAATACGAAGATGTTTTATATCATAATGATGTAAGATGGCTCAGTCGGGGGTCTGCACTGCAGCGTTTCTACTCTCTCAGAAAGGAAATTGGAGAATTCTTGGAAACAAAGGGACAACCGATGCGAGAACTATCTGATCCTATTTGGCTGGCTGATTTGGGGTTTCTAGTCGACATAACAAAGCATCTGAATGTACTGAACACGAGTCTTCAGGGCAAAGATGCAGCGGTGAACCAGCTTTATTCACACCTCAAAGCCTTTGGAACAAAGCTGCAACTTTTCCTAAGGCATTTGTCACAAACGCAGCCCAATACTGTTCACTTTTCAGCGTTGCAGGAAATAATGAACAGTTTTCCACAGGATGATATCAGTGCACAAACGAGCAGGTATGCAGCGGACATCGCATCTCTGGCTGGGGAGTTTAAACGGCGCTTTCAAGATTTTGCAGCTATTGAAAAGGAGATCAGCATTTTCTCCTCTCCGTTCTCTGTTGACCCCGACAATGCTCCAGATCAGCTGCAGCTCGAGCTCATTGAGCTGCATTGTGACAGCGAGTTACGCAGTCGTCACCAACAGCTCTCTCTTGTGAACTTTTACCGCCAACTGGATAAGAGCCGGTTTCAAGAGATTCGAACATTGGCTAAGAAAATGTTGAGCTTGTTTGGCTCAACATATTTGTGTGAGAAGACATTCTCTGTTATGAACTTTAACAAGAACCGTGTGAGGACAAGACTAAGTGACTCTCACCTGCGTGACATTTTGCGCATCAAAACCACGGCCTTTGAACCAGACCTAGTCTATGTGCTGCAGTCCAGATCTCAGTTTCACCCTTCACATTAGTGCAGGCAAGTTTTTTTTTCAATTGAGAGGAATGCATTGTAAAATCTCAGTTAATGTCAGTTGGTCTAAATCAGTTCTAAATATATTTGAACACATGTATACTTGGTGTTATGTTCCTGTTCACATTTTTTGAACTTAAAAGTTGACAGACAACCTTCATACTTTGTGCAATGTACTTTCTAATGTTTCTGACATATTTCAGCTTCCTGTTTTTTTGAGATTAAAGGCAGAGTGATTTAACACCTGTTTAGATTTGTCATCCAAGTCACAAAATGAAAAGTATGCCGTTTTCAATAAACGTTTGCATAAAATAGTTCATTTGCATTTAATTTTAATGGTTCATCAGAATGTCGGGCAAAATGGTCGGCCCTCGCACATGTTCACTTCATCAAATCTGGCACTCTTCCAAAAAAGTTTGGACACCCCTGCTGTAGGGGGTTGCCTAAGGGATTTTTACCCTGCCTGGGTCCAGATTACCTCCAACCGGTGGGTACTGGAGGTGGTGTGAGAAGGTTATGCGTTGGAGTTTTGTCGGCCGGTTACCGACTTGTTCGTTCAGTCCCCCTGCGAATCGCATCGCAAGTTCGAGGCGGTCAGTCAGACATTAGAACGGCTGAGGGCACTCGAGACGGTGGTGCCGGTTCCTCAAGGGGAATGCGGCTCCGGTTGGTATTCGATTTATTTCGTAGTGCCAAAGAAAGAAGGGTCGTATCGGCCCATTCTGGATCTCAAGAGAGTAAATCGGTGTCTGCAAGTTCTCATTTTCACATGGAGACATTGAGGTCGGTCATAGTAGCGGTGCGCAGGGGGGGGGGGGGGTTCTTACTTCCCTAGATTTTTGGAAGTGTACCTGCACATTCCCATTTGGCAGGAGCATCAGAAATTTCTCAGGTTTGCGGTCCCGATGGGTTACTTTCAGTTCCGGGCATTGCCATTCGGTCTAGCTACGGCGCCAAGAACCAAGGTGATGGTGGTAGTAGCCGCTTCACTCAGAAGGGAAGGTGTATTAGTACATCCGTATCTGGATGACTGGTTGATTCATGCGAAGTCAAGAACCGAGAGCGAGGTGGCCACTGCAAAGGTGGTCACGTGCCTGCAAAGCTTAGGTTGGGTAGTCAATATGGCAAAGAGCAGGTTGACACCGGCGCAGAGGCTAGAATATCTAGGAGCGCAGTTCGATACCAATGTTGGAAGGGTGTTTCTTCCCTGACAGTGAGCAAAGGGGGTGAGACAGTTGGTAGGCGAGTTTCTCGGCTGGTCTCTCCCCACGGCGTGGCATTATCTACAGTTGCTGGGGACAATGGCGGCAACGATAGAGTTAGTACTGTGGGCGAGGGTGCATATGCGGCCATTGCAGAGTGCTCTGCTAAGGCGCTAGTCGCATCAAAATGACACTCTAACCCAGAGACTGCCCTGTCCGACGGAAGTGTGGAAGGCGCTGAAGTGGTGGTTGCGTCCAGGGAATCTGGAGAAGGGGATGCCCTTGGAAACGCCAGACTGGATCGCTCTGACAA
This sequence comes from Ichthyophis bannanicus, assembly GCA_033557465.1. Taxonomy (NCBI): domain Eukaryota; kingdom Metazoa; phylum Chordata; class Amphibia; order Gymnophiona; family Ichthyophiidae; genus Ichthyophis; species Ichthyophis bannanicus. The sequence continues at coordinate 1,509,446,510 of CM066032.1, read as the reverse complement.
TGGATGCAAGCCTGTCAGGCTGGGGAGCACATTTTCAGGGAAGATTAGCACAGGGGCAGTGGTCCGAACTGGAGAAGAGTTGGTCGATCAACAGGTTGGAGCTACGGGCAGTCGGTTTAGCATTCCGGGAGTTTCAGTCGGATGTGCAGAAAAAAGCGATTCAAGTGTTTTCAGACAATGCAACAATCGGCAAGCAGGCACAGGCAGTGTGTCGTTGGAGACCGAGGCCGAGGAGTTGTTCGTGTGGGTGGAACAGCACTTGGAAGCGCTGTCAGCGGCACATGTAGCGGGAATAGAGAATGTGGAGGCCGATTTCTTGAGTCGGGTGAAAATAGATTCCGGAGAGTGGGCTCTTCATGCCAAGGTATTCGAAATGATCGTACGGCGGTGGGGGACGCTGGTAATGGATCTCATGGCAAGGTTCCGCTCGGCAAAGGTCGATCGCTTTTTCAGCAGAAGACGGGAAAGAATGGTGGAGGGCCTGGATGCCCTCATTCAGGATTGGCTGGTAGAGCAGCTATTGTATGTATTTTCACCGTGGGTACTGATAGACCGAGTGGTACAACGGATCGAATGGCACAGAGGTCTGGTGATTCTGATAGCGCCAGATTGGCCAAGAAGGCCATGGTATGCGGATCTCAGGAGGCTGTTGGTAGAGAGGCCATGGCGGCTTCCGGACAGGAGGGATCTGTTGTTGCAGGGTCTGCTGTTTATGCTCCAGGTGGATCGATTCTCACTTAGGCTTGGCTCTTGAAAGGGCAAGGTTAAGAGCAAAGGGATATTCTGCGGCAGTAGTGGCTCCGTTGCTGAAGGCGCGAAGGAAATCGACTTCGCTGGCGTACACTCGAGTTTGGTGCATATTCGAAGCGTGGTGTGCGGAGAGAAAGGTTGAACCGTTACGGGCTTCTATCCCTCAGATTTTGGCATTTTTACTGGACGGAGTGCAAAAAGGATTAATGGCCTCGTCTTTGCGGGTGCAGCTGGCCGCTCTGTCATGTTATAGAGGTAAAATCAAGGAGATGGCGATGGGGACGCACTTCGATGTAAAGCGTTTTTTTAAGGGCAGTGTTGCTGTTGAGGCCACCATGTCGTCCAATAGTTCTGAACTGGGATCTGGCTTTGGTATTGGAGGCTCTGGGGCACGGTCAATTTGAGCCTTTGGCCAGGTCTTCGTTGAAAGACCTTACGCTCAAGGTGGTTTTCCTTGTAGCGATCTGTTCAGCCAGGAGGGTGTCCAAGTTGCAGGCGTTGTCCTGTCGGAAACCTTTTCTGTCGTTCTTCGAGTCTAAGGTGGTGTTGAGGCTGGTACTGTCCTTTTTGCCGAAGGTGGTGTCTGCATTTCATATGAATCAGGAAGTGTCATTGCCAGTGTTTGGAAGAAGTCCTGAAGCTTTGGCGGCTGGCCAGTCGCATCGTCTGGATGTTCGCCGGACGTTAAAAGAATATGTTCAGCGGACGGCGGAGTTTCGGAGGTCTGATAGGCTATTTGTGCTTTTTGGAGGTCCAAAGAAGGGAGAAGCAGCATCAAAGGCTTCCATAGCCAGATGGATTAAGGAGGCGATTGCGCCAGCATATCTGATGAAGGGCAGGTTAGTCCCTGAGGGGCTGAGGGCTCATTCGACTAGGGCTCAGGCGGCTTCATGGGCGGAGAACAGGCAGGTGCCGCCAAGTGAAATTTGTAAGGCGGCAACCTGGTCTTCCTTGAATTCTTTTGTGCGTCATTATAGGCTGGATGTTCAAGCGAAGCGGGATACCCGTTTTGGCATGGCAGTGCTTCAGGCGGGGATAGTAGGTCCCTCCCGTTGATGGGTTGCACTGCTCTGTTACATACCCTTAGGTTTCGGGACTAGACTGGAGGGACGATAAGGAAGAGTAAATTAGACTTACCTGCTAATTGTTTTTCCTGGAGTAACTCCAGTCTAGTCCCGTATCCCACCCGGGTATTTGTTTTGCAGTGGAGCCCGAAGCACGTAATTTTAACAGGTAAGTGGAAGTTAAGCAGAGAGGTGTCGGGTGCCATAAGCAGGAGTGGCGCATCTGAGGATTTTGTTAAGGGGTCACTCTGCTCCATGAGGGGAGGGAGCGGGTCTAGGAAGTTCTAATTATAGTTAGAGGGGGGCAGGAGGTTCAAGTAACACAGTAAGCCCCAGTAGTAGATCATTGTTTTGCTAGTTGCAGAGTTTTGAATATGAGTTATTACTTAATTGTTGCTCTGGTGAGTTTGCTTTGTCAATAGGTTACTGATGGAAGGAGGCGGTGCCTGGGTATTTATACCAGGATCATCAAAAGAGTGACAGGTCTCAGTCTCCAAGCTGCTGAAAGAGGAGCACAACGCACAGGTTTCGGGACTAGACTGGAGTTACTCCAGGAAAAACATTTAGCAGGTAAGTCTAATTTACTCTTGTTCTACAGCTTCCTCATCTTTGAAAAAGGTTTAAGTATTTAAATGTCTGTATCATATTCCCCCGTTCCTCCTCTCCTCTAACGTATAAGTATTTAGGTTTTCAAGTCTTTTCTCATATGCCTTCTGGCGCAGGCTCCATATCATTTGGTTGCCTTCCATTGAATCGGAGGATATAGTAAAAGCTGTGGAGGATGTAGTAAAAGCTGTTAGTGTAGCTGGATGCAAGACAGGTTTGGATGAGTTCCTGGAGGAAAAGTACATAAATCATTATTAAAGAGGACTGGGAAATCCACAGCTTATGCCTGGGACAAGCAGCATGGAATCTATATACCTTTGGGAACTCAAAAGGAACTTGAGATCTGGAGTGGCCACTGTTGGAAACAGGATACTGACCCAGTATGGCATCTCTTATGTTCTTATTTTTATATCCTTTGCAAAGTATGGTCTCTAAAACTGTGCACAATACTCCAAGTGAGGCCTCACTAATGACCTGTACAGGGACACTAATACCTCTTTCATCCTGCTGGATATTCTTCTTTCTCCAGGACCAAGCAGGAAGTCAGTCCTCACATATGGGTGTCATCAGCGCCGATGAAGCCTCAGCGGAGCATTTCCCCAGCTTTCCATGAAAGCCTTTGGGAATGCTGGCACGCATGCGCGGTTCCCTTCCCGCCTAAAGGTGCCATCTTACCTCAGTCTCTTTTTTTCCGAGAAGCCCATCGGACGTGTGTCCTGTTCTCCCGGATAAAAGTGATTTTTTTCTTCGGCGATTTTCGCTATTTTTCTCCGGTTCGACGCCGGTTCCCCTCCCGCCGGGTTCGGTACACCGGTATCGAGCCCGTTTTCTTTATGTTTCGGTTTTTGCCCTTCATGGCTGGTGTTCGCGCCCTTTTTTCATTTTTTCACTGGAAAGCCGGTCTTTTGACCTCGCTGGGGCTATTTTTTCCTCGATGGCTTCCAGTGGTTTCACAAAGTGTGATCGGTGTAAGAAAATTATGTCTCTCACCGACACACACGACTGCTACCTTCGGTGCCTCGGCCCTGACCACGACCCCAAGTCGTGTGGGCCTAAAGAGTCGACAGCATCAGAAGGAAAGGTTTTTCTCGGACTCTGCCTCCGGCCGGGCCCGGACCTCGTCTGAGGCCTCGACATCTCGGGATTCCGATCCCGAGCGCCATCGAAGCTCCTCGGACAGGTGGTCCCCCGACCGGGAACGTAAGAGGAAGAAGCGGCTCACGAGGGCGTCGTCGGAGGAGGTCCCTGGTCCTTCGAGGGCCAGGTCTAAGACCCCTGACCGCCGTCCCAGGCCCGTAGACCAAGAGAAGCCTGCAAAAGTTCCTCGCGTGGAGCCGGAGTCTGCTGGACACGTAAGCCCCGTAGTCCTCGTGGACTCTCCTCCCAGAGAGCCGACATCGGGCCCGGCACCGCCGGGGCCCGAGTTGGTGACTGCTGCGTCTCCCGAGCTGAGTCTCAGGATGACAGCCTTGGAGTGCAGGCTGTCTGCCTTCATGGAGCAGCTGCGGGCACTGATGTCCAGCCTGTCTGGTGCATCTGCCCCGACCACCGGGACGTCGACTTCGAAGTCAACCCCGGAGACCGAGCCAATACTCGAGACCCTCGTGGCTCGAAGTCGTCCTCGGTCGAGGTCTCCCTCGACCTCCCGTTCGGGACCGAGGGTGTCGACGCCAGAGCCCCCGGCATCGGGGCGGGTGCGTCGGGGCCCCGCGGGGTCAGACCCTGACTCCTCCTCAGACGAGTCCGCTTGGGAGACGGAGGACGAGGAGTCTCCCGATACTTTTAAGACTCGGTGCGTCCCGTCGGACTCACCGCAGTCTGATCCCCGGAGTAGATCCCCTCCGGAGGACACTAGGTTCTTGGAGTTCGTCCGGGATATGGCCACTGCCTTGGCTATCCCTGCCGATCCCGAGGAAGAGCCTCGAGCCAAGGAGCTCGATGCTCTACAGTACGACTCTCCTCCTAAGGAGGCCTTTACTGTCCCTGTTCCTCCGATGCTGGAACGGCTCCTCTTCCGGATGTGGGAGGCCCCAGCCTCGGCGCCGATTCTAAGTAAGCGAGTTGATTCCATTTATCGACTCCGCAAAAGCCCTGGTTTCCAGAAAGCACAGCTACAACACCATTCCATGGTTGTGGAATCGGCCATGCATCGTCTGAAGAGCCAGAAGATGCACTCTGCGGTGCCCCCCGGCAGGGAGGCCCGCAACCTCGATGGTGTCGGTAGGAAGTGCTTCCAGGGGTCGATGCTTGCTTGCCGTGTCCAGTCTTACCAGCTGTACATGGGCATGTACTTGCGAGACCTGGCCAAAGAATTGGCCGGATTCTCTGCTAGTCTCTCTGGGGAACCCTTGCAGAGATTTCAGACCTTGTCCTCGGGGATTCGGGACTGCTCCAAGTTCATTTCCCACGCCGCCTACGATGGCTTCGAGGCTTCGGCCCGAGTAGCGGCTGCTGGCATCGTGGCTCAAAGCCAGGCGTGGCTGCAGTAATCGGACCTCGAGCCATGGGTTCAGGACAAGTTGGTCGATGTCCCCTGCCAAGGTGAGAACCTTTTTGGCAAACCCGTGACCGAGAAGGCCGCTCAGCTCGAGACCGAGCACCTTACCTGGACAAGACTGTCGAGGAAGACCTCTGCCCCTTCACATAAAAAGAAGGGCTCGGGTAAAAAGTCCTTTTACCCGAGGAAGGGCACTGCCTACAAACAGTACCCTCAGTATCAGGCTGCCCAAGCTGCCCCCCAGGGTCAGCAAGCCAAGGGCCAGGGTAATGGGCCCCGTAGGCAGAGGACCCCCAAGCCTCAGGCCCCTGCTACCACTCAGCAGGGTGGGGGTTTTTGACTCCTTGAGCGTAGCCTCTCCTCCACTGCTCCCCCAACCCTGCACAGGAGGTCGCCTCGCCCTCTTTGCCCACCAGTGGCCCTTTATCACCGGGGACAGTTGGGTGCTGGAGATAGTCCACAAGGGCTATGCCCTCCATTTTCACCAACTGCCTCCACCATATTTTCCAGGGGAGCCTCCAAGGCCTCCCCTGCACACAGACCTTCTCCTACAAGAGCTTCATGGTCTGTTGGTGGACAGGGCGGTGGAGCCTGTGCCTCCCCACTTGCAAGGTCACGGATTCTACTCCAGGTATTTCTTGGTACCCAAAAGGACCGGTGGCCTTCGACCCATTCTGGACCTCAGGAACCTCAAGTTCCTAGAGAAAGAAAAGTTCAAGATGCTTACTCTTGGGACACTTCTGCCCTACCTCCAGCAGGGAGATTGGCTATGCTCCTTAGATCTAAAGGATGCGTACACTCACATCCTCATTCATCCAGACCACCGAAAGTACCTCAGGTTCATTGTGGGAGGAAACCATTATCAGTACAGAGTACTACCTTTTGGCCTGACCTCCGCTCCCAGGGTCTTTACCAAGTGCCTGGCAGTTGTAGCGGCCTACCTGAGAAATCAAGGCATCTTTGTCTTTCCCTATCTGGACGACTGGCTCATCAGGTGTCAGACATTCCTGGAGGCCAGACAAGCCACCCTCAGAACCATTGCTCTGCTTCAAAGTATGGGCTTTGTCATAAACTTCGCAAAGTCCACTTTGCTCCCCTCCCAGAACTTGGAGTTCATAGGGGCAAGGTTGGATTCTCAACTGGCAAAAGCATTCTTGCCAGAAGACAGGGCCCACAGGCTGATGGACGTGGCCAAACAGTTTCTAACCAAACCCCTGGTCTCCGCCAGACTCTGCCTCAGACTTCTGGGCCACATGGCTTCGACAGTGCATGTGACTTCCAATGCCAGGCTCCATATGAGGCCTGCACAGTGGTGCCTTCGGACTCAGTGGTCTCAAGCCACAGGCCGCCTAAGAGACAGGATAAAGGTGTCCAGACCCTTTTAGCCTCCCTCAGCTGGTGGCTACATCCACCCAATCTGCTGAAGGGGATGCCCTTCCAAATGCCAGAATACTTGGTGGTCCTCACCACCGACGCCTCTCTGAAAGGCTGGGGTGCTCATTGTCTGGACTAGTGCACTCAGGGCCTCTGGTCTCCCTGGGAAGCAGCCCAACAAATCAATCTCCTAGAACTTCGAGCTATCCGCTTGGCTCTCAAGGTTTTTTCTCCGGCCCTGGCTCACCGCTCAGTCTTGATTCAAACAGACAACCAGGTAGTCATGTTTTATGTGAACAAACAGGGCGGGACTGGGTCCAAGCTCCTTTGTCGAGAGACTCAGGACCTTTGTTCCTTTGCCCTGAAGCACAACATGCTTCTCAAGGCGGTGTACCTTCCAGGCCAGGAGAACTGCCTGGCCGACCGGTTGAGCAGAATTCTACAGCCCCACGAGTGGCAGCTGCATCCCTTGGTCGTTCAAAAGATCTTCCTGAAGTGGGGTCTCCCTTGGATAGATCTCTTTGCCAGTCCACTGAACAAGCAACTGCCCAAGTTCTGCTCCAGGCAACCGCATCCTTTGAGGATAGCACCAGATGCTTTTCTGATGTCCTGGTCTCAGGGCCTCCTGTATGCGTTTCCTCCCACGCCCTTGGTGGCCCGAACTCTTTTCAAGACTCTTCAGGACAAGGCCTCGGTCCTGCTGGTAGCTCCCAGGTGGCCGAGGCAGCCTTGGTTTCCACTTCTGCTTCAGCTGGCAGTGGATTCCCCACTACCTCTGGGGTTACAACCCGACCTTCTCTCACAGGAGCAGGGTTCCCTTCTGCACCCCAATCTCAAAGCTCTCAATTTGATGGCCTGGAGGCTGCAAGGGTAGTTTGGCTCCCTGGGGCCTACCTCAGGAAGTTGAGGAGGTTGTCCTAGCCTCTAGGAAACAGTCCACTAGGAAAACCTAAGCCCTCAAATGGAAGAGGTTTTCTGTGTGGTGTCAGCTACGTACAGAGGATCCTTTCTCCTGTACTGTGCCAGTAGTGCTTCAGTACTTACTGCACTTGTCCAATCAGGGACTTAAGTCCAATTCTGTTCGAGTCCACCTCTCAGCTCTAGCAGCTCACCACTCACTGGTGGAGGGACATTCTCTGTCAGGTCACCCCTTGGTGTCTCGCTTTCTCAGGGGCTTCCTTTTGCTCAAGCCCCCCATCCGTCCTCCTCCGCCTGAGTGGGAGCTGAATGTGGTCTTGCAGCAGCTGACTCGCCCACCCTTTGAACCGATGGCTACTTGCCCTCTACGCTTCCTCTCCTGGAAGACTCTCTTCCTGATAGCCCTCACCTCGGCTAGGCGAGTGAGTGAGCTTCAGGCCCTGGTCTGTGATAGGCCTTACACCAGGATTTATAGGAACAGGGTAGTCCTTAGGACTCATCCAAAGTTCCTCCCTAAGGTCGTCTCCTCCTTCCACCTCAACCAGGAGGTGGTTCTTCCAACATTCTTCCCTAGGCCTCATGCAAGCCAGGCTGAAGCAGTCCTGCATACCCTGGACTGTAGGAGGGCCTTATCCTTCTACCTTGACCGTACGCAGGGGCATAGAAGGGCTACTCAGCTCTTCGTCTCCTTTGACCCCAATAAGTTGGGGTTGGCTGTGTCCAAGCGTACCTTGTCCATCTGGGTGGCTGACTGTATCACCTGGGCTTACAAGGCGGCTGACCTTCCTTTGCAGGGTAGGGTCACGGCCCATCGTGTCAGGGCAATGGCTGCCTCAGTGGCTCATCTCCGCTCTGTGCCCTTGGTAGACATCTGCAGGGCTGCAACTTGGTCTTCAAGCCAGACTTTTGCGGCCCATTACTGTCTGGAGAGGGAGTCCCGTAGGGACAGTGCTTTTGGCCAGGCAGTACTCCGGAATCTCTTTGAGGTTTAGGCAACTCCTGCCCTCTGTTGGGCTACCGGTGGAGGTTGTGTCCTTGAAAAGCCTTTCTTTGCTGCTGAGACTAGAGGGAGTACTCTTGTTCAGCCTGGGTTCCTCGGTAGCCCAGAGCTGGGGAATCACCCATATGTGAGGACTGACTTTCTGCTTGGTCCTGGAGAAAGAGTAGTTACTCACCTGTAACAGGTGTTCTCCAGGAGCAGCAGAAATCAGTCCTCACAACCCTCCCTCCTCCCCTTGGAGTTGCAGTTGTACATAGTTTGTTTTTACATTTTTGTGTGTTGTTCTTAGCTATGTCATTTGACTGAGGTAAAATGGCACCTTTAGGCGGGAAGGGAACCGTGCATGCGTGCCAGCATTCCCAAAGGCTTTCATGGAAAGCTGGGGAAATGCTCCGCTGGGGCTTCATCGGCGCCGATGACACCCATATGTGAGGACTGATTCCTGCTGCTCCTGGAGAACACCTGTTACAGGTGAGTAACTACTCTTTGTATGCAGCCTACTTTCCATCTGGTTTTGGCCACCATCTTCTCACACTGCTTCATCATCTTGAGATCCTCAGACACTATCACTCGAAAGTCCTTCTCTTGATCCGTTCACAACAGCCTCTCATCCCCTATCATGTACAGCTCCTTTGGGTTTCTGCAACCCAAGTATATTATTCTGCACTTCTTTGCATTAAATCTCAATATCAAGCATTTGACCATTCTTCTAATTTTTGTAGATCTTTTCTCATGTTGTCTACTTCCTCTGAAGTGTCAGCTCTATTGCAAAATCTTTGTGTCATCTGCAAAAAGGCAAACTTTTCTTTTTAACCCTTCAGCAGTATCACCCACAAAGATCTTGAACAGTAGCACTCCCAGGACCAATCCCTAAGGCACTCCACTACCCACCCACCAGGGCCGGCCCGTCCATTGAGCAAGAATGTTTTTTTGCACAGGGCCCCGCGTTTCAGGGGGCCCCGCGCAAAAAACATTCTTCATCCCAAATTTAAAAAAACAACAAAAAAAAAACCCAGCTGCTTCTGCCGCGGCAGCATCAGGAGTGCCGCCGCGGGGCCCCCCTCCTGCCCGGCAGAGCCTCCCTCCTGCCCGGCAGAGCCGCCCAGTCCCTGCATCGTAGGCTAGCGTCATCCCCGAACGCGGGCTTCTTTTCAGAGCCGCGAGAGTTTCCTTTCTCGCGGCTCTGTTAATCCAGCCGGGGCTGATGGGATTTCCTACTATGACTGGCACTTTAGACTCTCCTCGAGAAGAACCGAACAATATGAGAGTGACTTTACCGATTAAATCTACATGGTCTCCGCCAGGTTCTCTTCCACCAGCACTAACCGTATTCAAAGAGTTAGTTATGGCAGATGTTGCTCTTTTGGAAGTTAACCATAAAGGTCATGCTACAACCTTATCTCGGTTAGAACAGCGAGTCCTTTCCAGTTACAGGATCGCACTGATATTGTGATCCGTCGGGCTGATAAGGGTGGAGCCATTGTGATATTGGACCGGACCTATTATATTTCAGAGGCACTGGGGCAGTTACAGGACACCAACACCTATCAGGTCCTTCTGCATGATCCTACTTCAAAGTTGAAAGCCAAGATTAAAAAGATTACCCTAGAGGCGTTACACCTTCATATATTGCAACGGAAGGAGTATAGGTATCTAAACAGTGATTCCTCGACTATGGCCCGTTTTTATACAGTGCCAGAAATACATAAAAGCTTACAAGCTCCCCCTGGACGGCCTATAGTGTCTACGAGAGGGACTCCATTAGAACCAATTTCGACCTTTTTGGATTCGTTTTTACGTCCACTTTTGCCCCAAATACCGTCATATCTGAAAGATACCACCCATTTTTTGAACGTTTTGATGGATTTGTCGTCATGGGCAGGAGTTACTGATACCCTTTTAGTCACTTTGGACGTAGTCTCTTTATACACTAGCATTCCGCAGCAAGCGGCGCATACCACTGTGGCACACTTTTTGCGCCAAAGAGAGGATGTAACTGAAGAACTAATGGCTCTCCTATCAAAATTGGCAGAGTTAGTTATTTTCAATAATTTTTTTCAATTTCAAGACGTAGTATATAAACAGATTTCTGGGGTGGCAATGGGGGCAACCTGTGCGCCTTCCATTGCCAATCTATATATGGCGCTTTTTGAGAGACATTGGTTGGAGATGTCTCCATACATTGCCAACATTATCATGTGGAGGCGTTATATTGATGATATTTTTCTTCTTTGGCATGGTAGTGCAACAGATTTGCAATCATTTTTTGATTGGCTCAACCTATGTGATCCCCATTTAAAATTCACTTTGACATTCCATCAAGATCAGATCACTTTTTTAGATGTACAAGTGACTCGTAGTCCTTCTGAGTGGATCACTTCAGTTTACTGTAAACCGACTGATCGTAATACGTTTTTGCATTTTAGTAGTGCCCATCCAAGAAATCTTAAAGAAGGATTGCCATTTTCTCAATTTTTGAGGTATCGTAGAAACTGCTCTGATATCAAAGATTTTCGTATTAAGTCTCATCAGTTGAAGGCCAATTTTTTAAAACGTGGTTATCCTTCATCTACAATACAAAAAGCGTATATTAGAGCCACATACAATGATAGAAGGCTCCTATTGACACCTCAGATAGCCCGGAAAACCAATGAAGAAAAAGAGACCAGTCCTGTCAATTTGATAACTCGGTTTTCTCCTCTGAGTAAGAACATTCAGAAAATTATTAAAAGGCACAGTGCAGTATTAAAAGCGCTCCCGAGCCTTCAGGAGAAACGCATACGTTGCGTATGGAGTAGATGCCCTAACCTTAAAGAAAAACTTAGTCCATCAATCCTGCGAGCTGACCATCGGAAAGATGAATTAATGTTAACCTCTGGTCACAGAAAATGTGGATCGTGCAGTATTTGTGCTTTAACCTTGGAACTCACACAATTTGAGCACAGTCAGAAAATTTATACACTGCGAAAAGCTACTACATGTTTGTCTACATTCATTGTGTATGCAGTCCGATGCCCTTGTTCCCTATTATATTTTGGGAAGACTATTAGATCGTTTAAGTTTAGAATGATGGAACATCGGAGCCGTGTGAACAACAAAGTGCTGGAGGCACCAATGGTCCAGCATTGTCTAGAGGCTAGTCACAGTTTTGACCAACTACACTGTTTTGTCCTGGATCGAGTTGATTTTCCTCGGGGCAATAAGACACGTGAACAAACTTTACTGTATGAAGAACAGTGCTGGATATTTACTTTAAATACTGTACGTCCACATGGTTTAAATGCCTCTCTTGATTGGTCAGTTTGCGTGTAAGGACTTGTATTGATTGACGGGTGCTAGGAGGAGGAGCTTCAGTCTTTAAATCTCCACAGGTTCAGTGACAAATTCTAAGGAGCATGCGCGGCGTTTTTTCGCCTTGTCGCACCAGCTAGCAGTCTAGTTTTCTCTGTTCGTGAATGAAAGGAAGGCAAAGATTTCTATGGTATGTTTTTCTTTAATCCTTGTAACGACATAACAGAACTGATGTTAAATATGAAACAAAGTAGAAAGATTATAATATGAAATATGTTTGTTATGTGATCCCTATAGATTCATTGAAACAAATCCCCTGATGAAACGTATGGTGAAACGCTTGGGCGCCTTAGATATCCGGCGTCGGGATTTACACTGCAGCTGAAAATATCTTTATCTCATAGTGCTTCTACATCAGAATATAGCATTACCTCTGAAGCTAAGTACCAAAAAAATTTTTTTCTCTCATTAGTTGCAATAGTAATGTTTCTGCTTAAACAATGTGAAAGAGTTTTTTTGCAACAGTAGAGAAATTTGAATACGTACGTTTGCAGATGGATATGCTTTTTAATCTGAAGCACAGTGAGTTTTTGATAACTTGGAAAAAGTTTTGAGATAAATCACTTGTTTCGAGAAAAATCACTTGGAAAAAGTTTTACTTGGAAGAAGTTTGTGAGAAAAAATTACTCGGAAAAAGTTTTGAAAAGAAGTTTTTGTATATAACATTGGAAAAAATATTATTTTAAAGAAAGGATGATAATGGTCAGAGTGTACATAATTTAAAGGTCGTTGATGTAAACAGCAGCATAACTTAAGGGAGGTACAAAGTGCCCCTTTGATACATAAGCTGCGATGTTTTAAACTGAGACCTTGGTACACGATAACATTATGTCCTACTAGTTTCATAAGGTAAACATTCAAGCAGATAACCTTTTTCAATTCTATAGCAGTAGCTGCTTGATAACGCGACCAAGTTTTTGTAGTGTATACAACAATTATAGATACACCGGCTAACTATACCAGTGCAAGTATAGTAGGAATGGTAAAGTAAAGTCTGAGTGACCTTCTGTCCCGTTCGGGTGGTAGTTATGCAAGCTGCACAAGGGGGTAAGGCAAAAGTCTTTTCCAGGAATCCCAGGACCACCACTCCCACAAGGCAATAGTGGAAGAACATTGTGATTACAGTCTTTAGAGGTCAACTAGAATGTTGGGTACGATGAACTTGCAGAGTCTTTTTCTTCTTCTCTCCTGCTTCGATGGTCACCCTTGCGTGACAGAAATAGGATTGTAGATTCTAAAGATTCTTACAACGCCGGTTGTCTCCGCAATGTAAGTCGCAATGGAGTCTCAAGGTCATTTACTGAAGTCCATTGACCAGGGTCAGGAGCAGCTGCCGGCTTCACTCGACTAGTGGATCCAGGGTTCAAATTCCGCAACTTTCACTGCAGTGGGGGTTGACAGGATGACAACATAAGGTCCCTTCCAATGCTGTGCCAGCGGGGTCTTTCTCCACTCTTTAATCCACATGGACGCTCCTGGCTTGAAGGGATGCAGAGGCTCTGTTAAGTTGATGGGCAATCGATCTTGCACCCAGGCATGAAGACTCTGAAAAACAGAACCTAAAGCCAATAGTTCTTGTCTGTCTAGTTATTTCAGATCCTATTTGTCTCATATCTCCCTTTATCCCCTGCACAATGGGTGGAGGTCGCCCATACAAAATCTCAAAAGGGGAAACTCCTAGAGACTTGGTGGGAGCAGAACGTATCCTAAGAAGGGTTATAGGGAGAACCTGGAGCCACTTTAGGTGTGTTTCTTGACAAAGCTTGGACAACTGGGATTTCAGGGTTCTATTCATACGTTCTACCTTCCCTGAACTCTGGGGTCTGTAAGCAGTGTGCAACTTCCATTGTATCTGCAGAGCTCGAGCTAACTGTTGAGTCACTTGGGATACAAACGAGGGTCCATTATCTGATCCTATAGTCAATGGTATTCCAAATCGAGGAATAATCTCATGGAGCAACACTCTAGTGACTTCTCGGGTTTTCTCGGTTCGGGTGGTATAGGCTTCTACCCACCCAGAAAATGTGCAAACTAGAACTAACAAGTAGTGATATCCGTTTGCACGGGGAATTTCAGCAAAATCCACCTGAATATCACTCATCGGGGCCACCCCTACTGACTGAACTCTTGGGGGTGGAATGGGACCTTGCTTAGCATTATTCCTGGCACATGTCAAACATCGCTGTGCCACTGAGGCGGACAGGGGTCCTAGTAGTGAAATACAGAAATGGGGCCTTAGGGCTCTTTCCATGGCCGTTTTCCCATAATGTGTGGCCTGATGAAAAGCTTGAACAAAGGCTGGCCCTAATGCTTCAGGGATGACTGTGGGACCAGGAGGTGAACTACCTTCTGGAGGGGGCAGCACTATCCAACCTTTTTCTGTCAGGACCCCTCCCTCCTTTTCACAGAAATAGTCTAACTCTCTTGCAGTGTATTGGGGTGCCCAGGAACTAAGGGGCACAGGGAATAGGGCTGCTTGCATCGGGGTATCTTGGGTCACAACTCGTCCAGTTGTAGCCGCTTTTCGGGCTGTGGCATCAGCCAACCTGTTCCCTCGGGTAACTTCTCCTGCCCCTGCCTGATGACCTCGACAGTGCATGACTGCCACTTGCTTGGGGGCCCACACAGCATCTAATAACATCTGTATCTCGGGCCCATACCTAATGGACTTGCCCCCTGAGGTGATCAACCCTCGTTCTTTATACAAGGATCCATGTGCGTGCAAAGTTGTGAAGGCATACTTGGAATCTGTGTACACATTTAAGCGGAGTCCTTCTCCTAATGTCAGTGCTCTAGTGAGAGCTATCAGTTCAGCTTTCTATGCTGAAGTTCCTGGGGCCAGAGCTGAGGACTCAACTACCAGATCAAGGGTCACCACTGCATATCCAGCACAACGATGTCCATTGATGACAAGACTACTTCCATCTACAAAGAAAGTCCATTCAGGGTCCTCCAGAGGAACATCAGTCAAATCAGGGCGACTTGAAAATACAATGTCCATGGTTTCTAAACAGTCATGATCAGGGGCCCAGGACCAATTGGGAACAACGTAGCAGGATTCAGGGCTTGACTGACCTTCAACTGTATCTGAGGGTTTTCACACAGCATGCTCTGATATTTCAACATTCGTGAATTTGTTAGCTAGAAGTTTCCTTTGTGTTCCATGAGAGTCAGGACAGAGTGTGGCACAGTGACTTGGAGATTCTGTCCCAGAGTGAGCTTATCTGCTTCGCTCACCAGAAGGACTGTTGCTGCAACAGCTCTCAAACAAGGGGGCCAATCTCTTGCTACCACATCCAACTGTTTTGACAAGTAGGCTACTGGCCGTTGCCAAGATCCAAGAGATTGAGTCAATACCTCCAACGCATTTCCTTGTGACTCATGGACGTAGAGATGGAAAGGTTTCTGGACATTTGGGAGACCTAAAGCTGGTGATGACATCAGAGCAGTTTTCAGAGACTGGAATGCTGCATCCTGTTCAGGTCCCCACTCTAGTGGAGACTTTTCCATTCCTTTGGTAACTTGGTACAATGGTTTTGCTAACAGCGCAAAATTGGGGATCCATATGTGACAGTATCCCGCGGCCCCCAGGAAGGCTCTTACTTGCCTCCTAGTAGTTGGAGTAGGGATACTACATACAGCTTCTTTACGTTCAGGTCCCAAGCGTCGAATTCCGCTGGACAACTGGAATCCTAGATATTTGACTTCAGTTTGGCATAGTTGTGCTTTGGCTCTTGAGACTTTGTATCCAGCCTCCTTTAGGAGGTACAGGAGTTCACTAGTAGCTTGTAGACATTCACTTTCTGAGTTGGTGGCTATGAGCAAGTCATCTACATACTGAAGGAGAACCCTCTGTCCCGGGTTCACTGAATAACTTGAAAGATCTTGATTCAGGGCAGCACTGAAGAGAGTAGGTGAATTCTTGAATCCTTGGGGTAATCTGGTCCCGGTAAGTTGGCCCCGCCTTCCTGTTGTGGGGTCTTGCCATTCAAAAGCAAACAAAAGTTGACTGGTGGGGGCTAAGTGTACGCAGAAAAAGGCCTCTTTCAGGTCCAGGACGGTGAAATGAGTAGCCTCAGCGGGGATCAGTCCCAAGAGAGTATAAGGATTTGGCACCACTGGGTGTATAGTTTCAACTGCATCATTTACCCGCCTTAAATCTTGCACTGGGCGGTAATCCCCTGTCCCAGGTTTCTTGACTGGGAGAAGGGGAGTGTTCCAAGTTGACTGGCACTCCTTGAGAAGTCCATACTTCAGCAGTTTCATTAGATGGCAGTGGATACCTTCAATGGCTGGTCGGGGAAGAGGATACTGCTTCACATGCACTGGTTCCGCTCCTGGCTTGAGGGTGACAATGACAGGGGCTATGTTCTTCGCTAGGCCAGGTGGATTATCTTCTGCCCATACTTCAGGTGGGGCTATAAGGTTGGTAGGTATACAGGAACTGATTGACTTGATTGGAGGTGTACTATAGAACCGCCACTTTTCTTCTCGGGGAACAGTTAGCACCATCAATCCAGCAGGCTTTGGGTTCACAGTCATCTTCATTTCTCCCCCTTCAGCAAAGGATATCTGTGCCTGAAGCTTGGCAAGCATATCTCGGCCCAGAAGTGGAATAGGGCACTCAGGCATATACAGGAACTGGTGCGTTATTTTCTGTCCCCCTAGTTCACACATACGGTTTTGCAGGAATGACTTTGTGGCCTTGTTCCCAGTGGCCCCAACAATGGTGACAGATCGAGAGGAAAGAGGAGCCACTGGCTTAGCCACTACTGAATGTTCTGCTCCTGTATCTACCATGAAGTCCATATATTGGTCCCCTATTTTCAAACTGACCATAGGCTCCTGGGGACCCAGGGTAAACTTGGAGCCTGGTCTGGCCTAGTCTTCATCCACGTCATCCATGTCATAGCCCGTTGCTACTGCCATTCCCTCAATGGCTTCTTCTCTCTCTTGCTGGAACTGTGCTCGGTTCATTCCTCCCCGACTCCGAATTGACCTCCTGTTCTCCAGGGACTCCCTCCTCCCCTCACGGGGGCGGAGTCCAGATGTGGGCATTCACTTCGCCAATGTCCTTCTTCTTTGCAGTAGGCACACTGATTTGCACCCAATGGAGGCCTGCCACTTCCGCGGCCTCTTCCACGTTCTCTGGTCCTTTGATTAGGAAAACCTCCTCCACGCCGTTCAACTAAAGTGGCAGCAAGAAGATCTGCTTTCTTCTTCATTTTTCGTTCACTTTCTCTGTCACATTCATTTTCACGATTCACAAATACTTTCTGAGTGACTTCCATTAACTGTGCTGTATTCATGCCCGCAAATCCATCCAGTTTCTGCAATATTTGTTTTATGTCTCTCTGGGACTGACTGAGAAAAGCTGCATTTACCATGCGCAAATTCTCCTGAGCGGCGGGATCATATGGGGTATATAGTCTATAGGCTTCGGACAACCGCTCATAAAAGGCCGCTGGGCTCTCATCTGGACCCTGGATAACTTCAGATACCTTCCCGATATTCATGGCCCTCTGGCCTCTCTTCCACAGGCCCTGCAGCAAGGCCTGGCGAAATCTCGTTACGGCTGCCGCCCCCCTTTCATCATTTGGGTCCCACCTAGGATCTTCATTTGGGAAAGCTGCTGCGGCAGCTTGTGGGAGATTTAGTCCTCCTCCTTCTACAGGGTTCTCTTCTAACCAACGGAGAGCTGCTTGCACAATTCGCCCTCGCTCCTCAGTAGTAAAGAGAGTGGACAGAAGCTGGCGACAATCGGCCCAGGTAGGCTGATGGGTTTGCATAATGCTAGACATTAACTCTGTCAATTCCTGGGGCTTTGCTGTACAGGATGCATAATGCATTTTCCAGTTTAATAAATCAGTAGTGGAAAAAGGTACGTAGACTAGACTGGTTGGTCCTGGTGCCATCTGGCCCTGGTCATTTAAGATAGGTACACCAGGCACTTGACGTAATGACATTAGGTGCCCTGCTTTCTCCTTCTTCTTTGGAGTTATACTCCTTAAAATCATAAGGCTCCCGGGCACAAGCTTCCTTGGCGGGTGACCCTGAACTGGCAGGAGAGCCTCCGCTTTCAGTATCGTTGGAGGACTCGGGTCCCCCCCACGTACTTGGGCCTGACCCGGGGCTATCATTTGGGGGAGGGGGCTTCTTGGGCTGCTGCAGCGGTAATTGCTGGGGTTCCTCATCAGGCTCCGCTTCAGGTAGCGGCGCTGGGGAACTAACCTATGTGGGTACTGGGGTAACCGGGCCAGGATTTCTGGGGACTCTGGGGTGGAATACACAGGTGGCTTCTCCTCCTCAACCTTCCGGGTCCCCCTAGTGGTTGCTACTAATATTCTACATTGCCCCTCATAGCAGCGCTTCATCCATAAGGGCTGCCTTTCGCAAGCATTCAACCAGGAATCTATATAGGGGAACTGGTCAGGATACGCTTTTTGTACAAGCTGATGAACACGGAAAACTATTTCTACATCAAAGATGCCCCCACGGGGTCATGAAGTAGCTAACACAGGCCACTCCCTATCACATAGCATTCTTAATCTAGACGGAGACATTCTTATACCGTAGTCTCCTGAAAATCCTTTACGGAAATTCTTGATCATACATTCCAACGGAGTTTGCGCGGACTCTGTCCCTCCCATAATCTAATCGTGACTACATACACGTAATGACGTACAAGACAACAAACAGTGAGGGTAGGTAGTATGGCTCTAGGTAAGGGGTCTGTACAGCCCACAGAACACTGAGGGGAACAGACACCACTCCTTTTCGCGACCTGGGCGCGGTTGCCCGGCCAGGAACTGCGCTACTCAGGAGTCTGCTCTCGCTCGGTCTGTGTTTCAAGACCTCTCAATCACACAGGCAATCATATTATCACAAAAATCATTTTTCAAGTGCCCAGGTTTTCTGACTAACTGACTATTCCCAACAAGAAGGGTCGATGGCTTCGGCTTCGGCTTTCTCTTATGCGGAGCATACTAGGACCGCCCTTATGAGAGGTGATCAGACTCTCTTGTCTCGCGCATACCCATGCGAGATTTCTCAGTCTATATCAATTCAGTCTCGCGCATACTCATGCAAGACTTTTTCCCAGGCTGTACTGACTATTAAATACAAAAATGTCTACTCACCGGATCCAGTTCCCGATACCACACCAGTTCTTGGATTGGATCCTGGACTCCCCTCGGGTTCGGAGGTGTTGGCCGGCCGGACCCAGTGGCCCGCCGAGGAAGGCGGAACCCTCTCCGGTACAAAAGGACCGGCAGCGCCTGAGGTTTCCCCTACGGTCGGACAGACACGGTTCCAACCGGACCAAACCTCGAGGTAAATTGCGTGGATTATTCACTTGAATACCATTCACTACTCGCACTTCCCAGCCAACGCACCAAGAATATGCTGCAGCGAAGTGTAATCAATGAATAAATTCAGGAGTCAATTTACAGGGTCCAAGCCAGTTTATTGTGCACAAGGCCCAGTTAGTCAAAGCTTCAAAAAGGACTGAGCAAAGTTTTTACAGAAACATATTCATTTATACCTTCTCTTCAGTTTGATACATGCAGACTTTCTATTGGTTCCAACGCCCCCTGCACCTGTCCAATCAGAGATCCCTCCTGGGCCTAGCACCCAGCTCCCTCCCTTAGGATTGTTCTAACAATGGTGCAGTTTCTAGGTTTTGATACTTTTCTACTGCAAGGTCGTCTCTAGCTCCAGGAATGCATGTATTGAAACAGTTCTATCTTTTGCACGCAGAGAATAATGAAAAACTTATGAATTCATGTAAAACTTCTTATTAAGCAGTTTAAAACAGTTTTCTCATTTTTCACAGATTTTTGGTTCTTTTCTAGCTATGATGAGGGTTGGAATCAGGGCCTAACTTACAGGCCTTTCATATTTGCAGACTATTATAGGCCATAGCCTGCCACAAAACTACATCATGCAGTGATCACTGATGCTCATGGGCACCTACCCAGATATTAGTCTCACTGTCTTCGTTGCAATGCAATGTGTGCCTTCGAGTCAGTCCTGACTCCTGGCGACCCAGAAGCTCCTGGGTTTTCTTGGCAGTGTTACTGGAAGTAGATTGCCAGGCCTTTCTTCCGAGGCAATGGAGGGTTAAGTGACTTGCCCAAGGCCACAAGGAGTGCTAGTGGGAATCAAACCCTGGTTGCTTGGTTAGCAAGCCAGTGTTCTAACCACTAGGCTGCCCTTCACCAGTTGCTTGAGCGAAGCCTCTTGTAGGGTATCTAATTGTAGAAAGGATACTCAAATCCACATCTGTCAGATTAAAGTCCCCCAATATCACCACCTCACCCTTTTTTGCTATCTTTGCATTATCATTGATCAAATCTCTGTCCATTTCCTCCGTTTGAGTTGAAGATCTGTAGACTACACCAGGATAGATGGTAGTACCGTCTCCTCTTTGCAAACTAATCCACAGTGCTTCTTTTTCCCCCAAGTCCCCTGCATTTTAGCTGCTTTAATACTGTTTCTGACATAGAGGAATACTCCTCCTCCTTTCCTGCCTTCTCTATTCCTCCTAAATAGATTATATCCAGGTATGGAGTATCCCATTCATGAGACTCATTAAACCATTTTTTCGTAATGGCCACAATGTCCAAGTCCATTTCTACCTTCTGGGTTACATAACCAGGCAGCAGCTCAATAGGTAATAACCTAGACTGTAAGCATTTGTGCTGATTACCTTCCAGCAAGGTTTGGTAGGCTTGCTTCTATTTTGCATAGGTTTTATTTCTGACTCCTCCTCCTTTGCCATTGATGAGTTCCCAAGTTAATACATCTGATAATCGACTCTCTTGTTTTGAAATTTTTTGACAATGCCTGGGGCATTTCTGGTACATTATGTGTCATCCTTGCTAAAGCCACGCCATTTTCCATTAATCGAGCATCCTCATTTACCAAGGTAGAGAAGGTATTATGTAAGGTATCTCAAGGTGGAGTGGATGTCTCCGTGTTATGGTTTGAATTTGTCAGAACCCACTGCAATCCATTTATTCTTGGGTTGCTGATTCTTTGTGGAAGTAGAAGTGGATTGTTTTCAAGTTGTATCTTGGGGGAGGTTTGTTTTATTGTAGCTAATTCTTCCCTTACTTGAATCAGTTCTTTTTCCATAGCAGATAGCTTAAGATAGATAGGACAAGCTCGAAGGCTATGAATTGTTTTCTTGAGGCTTAAAGCACCATAGCTATTGATCAGAATAAACATTATTTTGGTTACTGTGTTACATATAGGGCAGTTGTTAGATTAAAAAGCAACACCAGAGTGTTTTCCACTAAATCTAGGACAAATAACTACGGGGGGAGGGGACATTCAGTGGTGGCGACTAGTACTTATAACGCAGCTAGCCATTGCTGCTGAACTGTAACCCTGGATATTGAATGCTGGAGCCATATCCAGCCACTAGTATTCTGCCATAAACTCAAGAGAAATATGTGGAAGTATTTCTTTACGGAAAGAGTGGTAGATGCGTGGAATGGTCTCCCAGTGGAGGTAGTAGAGATAACAGTATCTAAATGTAAAAAAGCATGGGATGAACACAGAGGATCTCTAAAGGAAAAGAGGGGGCTATTGTAGTCGATATGGAAGGGCAGACTAGATAGGCCATGTGGTCTTTTTCTGGCGTCATAATTACATAGTAAATGACAGCAGATAAAGACCAGTATGGTCCATCTAGTCTGCCCAGTAAGATTGCAAGAGTAGGTGCACCTGCCGCTCTGTGCAGGCCACCCCTCCCCATGTCTTTGTTTTAGGAGAGAACCCACCGTTCCGTGTAGGACACCCCTGTATGTTGAGAAATTAGTTAAGTTTATTTTGATTTTATCCTGTTGCTGTATAGGGATCTACTGTGTCTGTCCCATGCCATTTTGAATTCCGTTACTGTATTTGCCCCCACCACTTCCATCAGGAGGGCATCCCAAGCATCCACCACCCTTTCAGTAAAAGGTATTTCCTGACATTGCCTTTCAATTTACCCCCTTGCAGCTTCATGTTATGCCCTCTAGTTGTACAGCTTCCCTGTCTTTGGAAGAGGTTTGTTTGTTCATTATTTCCCTTTAAGTATTTAAAGGTCTGAATCATATCTCCCCTGTCCCTCCTCTCCTCCAGAGTGTACATATTTAGGTCTTCAAGTCTCTTCTCATAAGGCTTCTGACGCAGGCTCCAAATCATTTTGGTTGCCTTCCTCTGAATAGTTTCCAGTCTTTTTATATCCTTTGCAAGATATGGTCTCCAAAACTGAACACAGTATTCCAAATGAGGCCTCACTAGTGACTTATACAGTGGCATTAGTACCTGTTCCTTTCTGCTGGTAATTCCTCTTTGTATGCAACCCAACATCCTCCTGGCCTTTGCCACCGCCTTGTCGCACTGTTTTGCCACCTTGAGATCCGCAGAAATAATCACACCAAGGTCCTTCTCCTGGTCCATGCACACCAACCTCTCATCCCCTATCGTGTACATTTCACCTGGATTTCTGCTTCCGAAGTGCATGACACTGCACTTCTTCACATTAGATCTTAACTGCCAAGCATTAGACCATTCTTCCAGCTTTTGTAGATCTTTTCTCATGTTATCCACTCCCTCAGGGGAGTCCACTCTGTTGCAAATTTTTGTGTCATCTGCAAAAATGTTTCTATGTTTCTAGCACTGAATATTCGGGTTGGCCGCAAAATCCGGAAGCTAACCGGGCAGCAGTTCAATATCGCCACTGCCCGGTTAGCTTCTGGGTTTTGCGGCCAACCCAAATATTCAATGCTGGTAGCCAGATATGGCTCCAGCATTCAGTATCCAGGGTTATAGTTCCATGGCGTTTGTTTTTCTGCTGGGAGCATTGGGCTGTTAACATTCAGCCCAAGGCTCCAGGCTACAAAATTAAAGAGGCCATGCTTAGTAAACACAACAGGTGGTCTGTGGGTCTCCTTCCCCTGGCATCACCAATAATTATTTTTCCCCTGGCATCATCAAAAAATTTTTTTTCGAGAGCTATTTTGGTTATTCCATGTAATCTTTGTTTTTTGGTGCGCTGAATCCGAAAATTACCTCCATTTTGTCATAGGACATCACGTTTCCTGACAATTTAGGTAACTATCTTAAATAAGGCAATACCTCAAAATAAATGGAAATAGACTTATAAAATTAAAGTTTTATTACAATATTTTCATGAAAATCCTTTTTTGAACTGAAATGAGCTCACTTACACACACTAAACTTGATTCATCTTCCTTGTGAGGCTCCTCTTGGTGCATTTACGCTTGTGAGTAGCATCTGGAATGTCTCTCTGAAGCATCCAACAGTAGTCTGCCATCATGTAATGCTCCATTTTCCCTGGTATCTCCTTTCCATCTCTTTAATGTCTTGGTGGAATCGTTCGCCTTGTTCCTCACTCACAGCTCCCAAAGTTTCAGGAAAGTAGTCAAGGTAGGACTGGAGGAAATGCACTTTCAAACTCATCAGGCAACCTAAAGCTTGAAATACTTTCAGGATTCGTCCGACGATCTTTTTGTAGTGAGGATCTTTGTTATTGCCTAATCATTTCTGTACGACTTCTTTAAATGCAATCCACCCTTCTTTTTGAGGATCCGTCATGGTATTGACAAACTCTTGATCAACTATAAGCCTTCTAATGTCTGGTCCGACGAACACACCTTCCTTCAATTTTGCTTCCGACAGGCCTGGAAACTTGGTGACCAAGTATTTGAAGCATTCTCCATCTCTTGGAAGTGATTTTACGAATTGCTTCATCAATCCCAATTTTATGTGTGGAGAGGTGGTAGAAGAACTTTATGGGAAGGTACCAAAGTTTCCCTGCGGACATTTTTTTCACCGACTGTTAGCACCCTCGGCTGCCAACTCTTCTTGGTCCAGTGATTTTGTCGGTCTCGACTGTCCCATAGACACAGAAAACAAGGATATTTGGTATACCCAGCTTGTTGTCCGAGCAGCATGCACAAGACCTTCAAGTCCCCACACACTTGCCAACTATGGTCTTCATATTTAAGTTTACGAAGAACCAATTCCAAGTTCTCGTAGGTTTCCTTCAAGTGTATGGAATGACCTACAGATATGGAAGCGTAAAATCCGTTGTGGAGTAAAACTGCTTTGAGACTTCTTTTTGAAGAATCTATAAAAAGATGCCATTGCTCTGAATCATATTGGATTTTAAATTGACCCATCAGACCTTCGACATCGATGCAATAAACCAACTTGTCTTCCTGGGCGAAGTAAGGAACGAACTCCTTTTCACGATGTCTGAACCATGAAGATGACACTCCTGGCAACAATAAATTCCTGCTTTTCAGCCTTGATCCGAGTAACTCAGCGGCATCTTTGGGAAGATTCAAGTCTCTTACCAAATCATTCATCTCCTCCTGAGAAAACAATTTTGGTCTTGTATCATCTTCAAAGTCAGAACTTGATTCGTCATCTGGTTCAGGTATGACTTCACCTTCATCGGAGCTAGGTATCTCTTCCAAGGTAGCAGGGGGCTTGGGTACTGGTATATCTGTGCCATGGGGGATGGGACGAATTGCCGAGTGAAGATTGGGGTATGAAATGGAATGCTTCCATTTGGAATTAAACCCTTTCACATCGCATGAACAAAAGTAACAGTCGTCACTATGGTTCTTTTGCTCTCGCCATACCATAGGAATCCCATAACGGAAAGATTTTTTCTTACCAGTTTCAAAGGTCCTCAACACACCGTTTGCACACATTATGAGGCGCCCAGACTTTATCTTGATCTCCAATTTTTAGTCCAAAGTATGCAAAGTATACTTTTTTCACAAAGTCTGTAATATTCTGCTGTTTCTTCAACACTGTATATTCACCACAGATGAAACAGAAACTGTCTGGCGAATTAATACACTTTCGCGGAGCCATAACATAACGGTTGAAGAATGACGAGCTAACACGAATTGCGATGAAAAAGTGTGAACAGCCTAGAACCAAGAACCTGATGATGATTCGTGCACAAGTGTGGCATGCAGGAGAGAGCAGCTCTGTGTCTGTACACGAGACGTCACAGTGCTGGCCACGCCCCCCTGCACTGACCAGAGCTGCTGCTATCTGCCCTGTGTCTCCCTCCCACTGGATTCTTCAGGAAAGATTAACCCCTTCTACCATTAGAAGCACGGACTTAAAACTTGCTTAGCTTATGTATATATTGCTGACCATCAGATTTACAGTGCTATATTTTTTTTTACATAACTCGGACAACCCCTTTAAGGTTTTTTTGGCATTTTATATCTTAAATGCACTTATGTGAATTAATTAATAGTAATTTGAATTAATTAATAGTAATTTGAAAAAAATTGATAAATTTGAAGACAATTTTGCATGTTGTGGCAAATCATGATGTCTAGGAGTTTTTTCAATATTTTATTTGTTTTCAGCACACCAAAATACATGGAAATTAGATGAAAATAATCAAACAGCTTTTTAGTTGCAGACCTGTGTAATTTGGCTCTCACCCGAAACTACTCCCCTCAGTAGCTCCCCCCAAAGACCTCCACCTACCCAATCTCAAATGATAACCCTCTAAACCTCCCACCAATCCCTGAAGGCCACCAGGGCATTAGATTGGCAGGAGCAATCCCTCTTCACTCCTGTCAGCACTGACTCTGGGTTCAAAATGGCACCCAGGATGGATATTATTAAATGAAGAGTCTGTGATAATGAAACCCCAGACATTCCAAATTCCAGAAAAAAGTGAACCATTCAAGAAAATGCAGAAAACTCAGAAGCTTGCTGAGTTTGAAATTTTATTGTACTCAGACTATAGTATTTCTCTTTGTTATCGTGTAATTTATAAATGATATCTGTTCAAAATCTTGTGAAGGCCATATTGATTCCATTTCTTCATTTGTGTAAAGTAAAAGGTATCCGGTGAACTGCTTGCTGTGTTCTTAGTTGCCTACTGTCATAGAAATGGCAGTTTAAGGGTCTCACAAAGCAAGAGACTGCAGCACGATTGTCAATTACAATTTCTACCACATTGATAGCTAAGAACAGTAGATTTGGTTAAATATTCTCTGCTGCTTTTTTTTTTTAATATATATTTTTTAAACAAACTATACATAAACCTTCATTAGCCGCAGGAAAAAGCAAAGAAGGTAGGTGTTATTTGTTGTGGGGCCAACCAGATCACTTCTGCGCTGCCGTGTGGGAAAGTGTACTTCAGAGAAGAATACAAGAGATATGGCTGTAGCATTGGCAGGGGAAAGCTTTTTCCCCATTGATTAGTGAGATACTTTGGCGGGCTCAGCCTTTAAAATGAATCCCCAGTGATAAAAAGCTGACATGGAATGCAGAACTCAGGATGACTTTCAGAAGCTGAGGTCATTAGACAATAGAAAGGTATTGTCCAATGATGTCAGCTCCTAAAAGAATCATTTTAAATCTCCATGTGTGCAACAGCAGATCGTGTCAAAAGAAGAATATTTTAACGAGAACATTAAACAAACTTGACCTTTTCCTTATTGAGAAATTTCATGGAAGCAATATGAATGAATCATCTTTACCTAGCATGTCCTGAAGCTGGTTTATATGGGAAATTCAGATGAACAATGTGAAATCAATCTCATATTTTTCTGTCACTTCTCGGCTTCCCTTTGGCTAAGATCCAGGTATAGATTTTGAGTCATGAGCTGAGAAGATTTCTTCTTAGGCTTTTGGCCCAGATTAAGAACCTATAACATACTGGGGGAAGGGGGCAAGGGGAAGTCAACATCTGCCACTCAGTTCCATTAGAGACAGGAATATGTTTGACTATGTTATGATTATGAACAACAGGACTGGCGCTACTATTTGGCAAACTAGGCAGCTGCTTAGACAGCCATTGGTCGGAAGGTGTCCCATTGTTGCAGCTGCCACCCCTCTCCAGAACCTGTAGTGGCAGCATATATTTTAAACAGCACCATAGTGCTTACAAAAATCTCTGGTGCAGTCTGTACTTCTGCCCCCTCAGATGCAGACTTCCTTTTACTTGGGGTTGGAAGCAGCAGAACCAGCTGCTTCTGCCCCTATGCCAAAGGAAGTCTGCATCAGAGGTAGCAGAAGCGCAAACAGCATGCAATGCCGGAGATTTTGGTAGCAGTACGATGCTTTTTAAAGTAATTGCCGGCACTGCAGGTCCTTGAGAAAGTGGCAGTGGCACCAGTGAAGGTATGGGCGGGAGCATGGGGGCACAAGGAATGAGGTTTGCTTAGGGTGCCTCTTATCCTTGCACTGACCCTGATGACCAAAGCTGGAAGACTGGACCTGTTTAAAAAATTCCTATAATTCTGACTGTGTATCATACTTAATTAACTTGCTTCTTTGTTCTTTTTGAAGGTCAATATTTCACAAAGAGCGCAAAGATGACAGAAAAGAGCCCAATATTCCAAGGATTTATGCTACCAACTTTGGCAGTTATTTTCCTAAATTGGTTCTTGTAAATTTTCAGAGGCTAAGAGGCACATTCCGTATTGTGTGTCCCAGCCTCTGTGCATCTGGTCAGAACAGGACACACAGAGGTAGATGCGATTCAAATCCCGCGGAGCATGTCTAGCCCCTGTGGGATCAGAATTGTGCCTAGGCCTGAACGTGAAGGCCAGGGCCCGATTCCCATTGGCTTGCACATATAGGCCCCTGCCTGACTAACTCAGTCAAGCTCCTGAATGGAGCCGCGGTGCCATAGCATCTGGTTGCTATGGCACCGCAGCTCCATTCAGGAGCTGAAATCCCCGGCCGCCGACCACTTTTGCCTTTCCCCGCAGCTTGACCCCGATCTGGCCTCCCATGGCCAGGGTCAGGCTGTGGGAATTTCCTGTACCTCCTCACCATTTTGATCCTGGCTGGGCTTTCTGTTCCCCGATGTCTAGGGGGACTTATTCCACCTCTGAAATGGAATAAGTCCCGCATCCAGTCTGCCAGCCCCGGACGTACAGGGCCGACCAGAATCGGCCTTGTACGTCTAGGGCTGTGGACCGCCCACTGTCTGCCCTAACTCCAGCTCTGCACCGCCTCTTCCCACCCCTGTCTAAGCCTCCCTGTACAAACTACTTGTTCATATGGGGAGGCTTAGTCGGGGACAGCAAGGAGGACAAATAGCGGGGATGGACGGGACATCCATCCCTGCTATTCATGGGACAGAATAGACTCCTAAGTGCGTAACTTAATATTCAAAATTTCACTAAAATAAATTTAGGAGCATAAAAAGTGAATGGCAACAGGGGCATATAAAGGATGAGGAGACAAAGTTAGGAGCTTAGTATTGATTTTCAGCACTAGGCTCCTTAATTAGGTTTCCAAATATAGGAAAATATAAATATAAAAATTGCAGATGTAAATTTCAAAAACTGACATATTCAAATCATTAAATTAGGTAGAAAAAATAATTTTATTTTCATCTGGAAATTTTAGCCTAGCTTCCTTATCGCTTCTCCGGGCCAGTCCAGGGAATGTTAGGGTTGTCAATCCCCTTCAGCAGCTGAGGACTGAAAAACTTCAAGCTTTGCTGACAGCTCAGGCCACTCCCCCTGATGTCAGTGTACCAGTCTTTCAGTCCTCAGCAGCTGAACAGGACATCGATGCTGACAGTCTCCCTGACAAGGAAATCAGTTTGGTTGTTTTTTTTCACAGGAAATATATAGCAAATTGGCTCTAGCAGGGCTGATATTTGGCTATATTCCCCGGTGCTACATAAAGTCTATTTAAAAAAAAAAAAAGAAAAAAAAAAAGAAATATCCAGAGACGTCGCAGACGGCTCTTGCCTGAATGCTCTAAGCAGCGGAGGAGAGCAGAGCCTGCCTTCTCTCGGGCATCTGTCTACGTGGCTGGTGGATTGGTCCTGGGAGCCCCAGTTACCCTCTACCTTGCTGAACTACCCGTCCAGTGCGGAATCGGATCATCGAGCATAGGAGCTGTATCAAAAGGGGATTAGTAGATAAACCCCTTGTTAATCACTGGCAGGAATTGGCACATAAGATCTCTGATCTTAAGTTTTTTGTGATTAAGAAGTTTAAGATCAATTGGAGAGGGGGAGATGTTGAGGGGTCCATTCGTAGGCTGGAAGAGCGGCATATTTTTAATCTTGATTGTTTGCATCCTAAAGGATTAAATATGGATACCAATTTGGTGGTGTTTTTATAAGGAGTGGGTGATTTAGCAATAGTAGTCAGTGTTATAATTGATTTTTTGGTTATATGGAGTGATTTTAATTGTTTTTCTGGCCAATTTGGAGCGGATCGATTAATCGTTGCATTTTTACTCCTTAGGAGTATAAATTTGCAGGCTTCATGGAACCAATGTACTACACCTCCGTTAGAGTATTGAATTTTTGATGGGTTTTTAATGTGTCAAATGAGTGCATACTTACCAAGCCATACATCCTTCTGCTTTTACCATATTGTGTAGGTTTGTTAAGTATTTGAAGAAGGATTCTTCTCAATTATTTTGTCTTATATGATTTTTAAAATAAAGAGGGTTTTGATAATTATATTTATTATTTTAGTAGGTGTTAGGGGTTAAAGTAGTGGTGTGATATATATATAGTGCTATGTTATGCGTTAATAATGGCAATAGTGATCCATTATATTCTGCGGAGGATAGATTAACTCCCTGCGGCACCATCGCGATATACACTTCTTTTAGTAATTCAATATATATTGCGGGTGTTATATCATTTACCGGTGCTCTTTCTTTGACAATGTGTATCCGGTTCGATATAAGATGACTCTTGCTCATCCAACAATCTTTAAACAATGTGGTTTTTAAGTTATTTATAGAATCATTGAAGGTATAGATA
The DNA here is from genome assembly GCA_033557465.1 of Ichthyophis bannanicus. Classification (NCBI taxonomy): domain Eukaryota; kingdom Metazoa; phylum Chordata; class Amphibia; order Gymnophiona; family Ichthyophiidae; genus Ichthyophis; species Ichthyophis bannanicus. The sequence goes on along the minus strand of CM066032.1, from coordinate 1,509,417,141 downwards.
GAAGTAGAGTGACAGATTCGCCGTGCGCTGTTATGAATGAGGAAGATTGTATTAACTTGATACACTCTGTGGGGAATGATTTTCACTTGTACTTTTTGTATATTTGTAATTTTTTCTTCAATATGTTCGAATATGCTTGGGTCTGCGATGCTATTGTGGGGAGTTTTCAGGGGTCCAACGTATGCTGTTATGATACGTGTTTTCTTTAAAATAAAATTGTTTTAGCCCTCGGTTTTAAGTTTGCGTGTTTTTATAAAATAATTTTTTAGCCGTTGTTCACAGTTTGTTGGTTTACTATGTGCGGTGTTTATGCGGGGAAGGTCTTAAAGAATGGAACACGATCTGCTTTTACATGCGGCAAATTGTTCTTCATGTAGCAATTGCATCCGGTTTGATGAGAAGTACCCTTGCCCCTCCCACAGCATTTGCATATCGCGGGTGTCTTAACACGCATGCTCCAGCGTTTTTTAATGTTATACCAGTAGAATTCAATTTATCCAGAGTATGCAGTGCGGAGCAGTGGTTTCTGTATGGTAATTAGTAAATGATATTGTGTGGATGGAATCGTTTTTGATATGTTCGTCGTGCCTACTTTTTCCTTTTGGTTTAAGGTTAAAGATAGAGTTATTTGACGTAGTTCGAAATATAAGGCCGCTTGCAAGGTAGGGCGACAAGGTCTATATACGCCTCAAATTCTTTTCCCTGTCATGTTTTCTTTTCTTTTTAATTGGTTTATTTTATAAATATAGAGGTGGTTCCTTTGAATGAGTTTTAGTTATGTGTAATTTGGTATGGTGAGGCTAACATGCATGGACATTGTTCTTATGGCAAGTTTTTAACTACTATGAATTACTGAACTTTTAGAAAAGATGGCGTTTCCTATGGTTTCTATTGATCATTTTATTTTATTTTTATTTTTTAATTTTATGTGCTTAAATTTTAGAGCATCTGCTAGTTTTTGACCACTTTCGTTTCAAGTGCTGTCCGAAAGACATTACAGGTAAAATACCTGACATTTTAAAAGTATGTCTTTTGTTGTTTAGTAGTAAGGAATTGTTTATGGTGGTTCACATGGGTAGTTTTCATCCTGTGGTTACATATCCATATGGTTTCTCCTCCTTGTCCCTCTTTAGTGCTTGTGGTGGTTGGGAAGGTCAGAGAAGTGATTAAGGTATGTTTGGTATTTTATCATGTGATATATATGTACTTCTGACTGGTTTTAGTTATTTATTTATTTATGTATATTAGCTATTTATTCCTTTGTATGTTGTAATATACATGTTTTATATGCACTCTATGAAGTGTTTGGGTATATATGTTATAGGTTCTATCTTTTTGCAAATTATTTATATTTTTGATGGTTTTAATTATTTATTTAATCATGTATATTAGATATGTATTCCTCTTGAGTGTTGTTATATATATGTTTTGTATACACCCTGTAAGGATATCCTTTTTATTATTGTAGTCTTTCTAATGGATGTTTTATATAGCTGGTTTTATATGAGAGTCTGCTGTGCTGATCTTTTTTTATCATCATTTTATTATTTATTTATTTATTTATTACAGTTTCTTATATACCGCGCTATTTAGAATCAGCGCGGTTTACATCATAACAAAACGACCATAACGACAAACTGTCAGGTTTTACATTGAACAGGAGTACAAACTTGGATAACTGGGTTAACTATATACAAACTTAATTATATACAAACTTGGATAACTGGGTTAACTATATACATAAACTATCTACACTGCAGTGTAAGGGCATTTCTAGATTGGGTCATTTCTTGGAGGGGATATCTAGTTCAGTTGCTGTCTGGGAAATATTGGCAGAAAAGGTATGTTTTGAGAGCCTTCCTGAACTGATATAGATTGGTAATGGATCTAATGTCAGGGGGTAGGGTGTTCCAGCATTTTGGTACATAAAAACTGAATGCCCTGTTTGTGGTGTTCGTGTTGGACTTTGTTGAAACCTTTGGTATTGCTAGCAAGTTTACAGCTGATGTTCTTCTTGCTTCTTATCTTTTATTGTTATCCGTTGTTATTATTGTTCAGTTTTATTTTTATTAATTATTAGGTCTTTTGGTGCAATGTATATTTATATACGTGTTTTATTTATCTGTGATTTATATTGTTTTTATGTAGCCTGCCCCTGAAGAAGGCAACGAAACACAGCCTGTGTCGGGCCATAGGCTTTTATTCAATAAAGAGTATCTTCCTACTGCTGTCCACGTTTTTGACTGGTGTTGTCTGTAAGCACGTGGATTCGTGCGACTGGTTGGTACCTAACATTCTGTTATGTGCCTATCACTGAAGAAGTCACATTTAGATCCCTTATCTCCTGAAAATTACCATCTAATTTCCAGTATCCTGTACAAGTAATTTGGGCCCTCATTCTCGAATGCAGGTTGTGGGGCTGCATGTTCCGCCAGGACGTGCAGCCTCGCAATCCGCCTAGACCCTATTCCCCCACGGCTCTCTCCATATGACCTATGCTTCAGGACAGGGAGAGCTGGTGGAGAGTGGGGCGGGGGGAGGGGTGGAGCAGGGGCGGGCCAGACTGGCAGGACGTAGAGGGCAGATTGAGGTCAAGGCCCGGTACATCCTGCTGGGCCTGATGGGGCGTACTGCTTATACCACCTCAGAGGTGGTATAAGCAGCATTTTGTGGCCGATCAAGGCAGGGGAGCCACTCCTGGAGCCAGGTGTAGGCGGGTCCCTGCCACCCGATCCAGGCTGAGGGAGACCAGCCTTGGATCGGGAGGCGGGTAAAAGAGGGGTCAAGAACACGGATGTCTGGGGCACCTGTGGGGAGGATGTCCCTGCAGGCGGAGGGTCACGCCGGGCAGGAACAGCTCTGTTGGCACTCCTGAATGCAATTGTCATGCATAAGGATAATTTCCAAGATATATTACTTATACTCAAGAAACCCTCACTTGAAACCACCTGTCCTTCTAACTATCAACTGATCTCTCTCCTTCCCTTCATTTCTAAACTACTCGAACGTGCGGTTCACCGCCGCTGCCTCGACTTCCTCTCCTCTCATGCCCTCCTGGATCCCTTATAGTCTGGCTTTCGTCCTCTACACTCTCCTGAAACGGCTCTTGCCAAAGTCTCCAGTGACTTGCTCCTGGCAAAATCCAAGGGCCTTTACTCTCTCCTCATCCTTCTCGACCTCTCTGCTGCTTTTGACACTGTTGACCACAACCTTCTCCTCGATACCCTATCCTCGCTTGGTTTTCCTTATCGTTCCTCCAGCTTAGTCCTCCACATCTGGGTAGTGCACCTCCTGCAGCTTGGAGACTGGACCAATCAGAACTTGGCATCACTGGTAGTAGCGTGCTGGCATTCCCTTACAGCTCCAGTGTGTCCAGTCTCCATGCAGCAGGAGGACATAGTGAGCCTAGGTGCTGGGCCCACTTGAGAAACAGATAAGGAGCAATAAATTTTATGAATTTGTCTTAATTTTGCTAGTTAGCCATTAAAATTTGGTTCTTAAAATTTGGCTTTTAAATCTGGCTGGGAATCCCTCTGAAGAGTGAGTAGTCCCTTTAAGGGCACTATTCTTTAAAAAAAAAAAAAAAGGGGAAACGGCAAAAATGAGCTAGCCTTCGAGAGTTCGGGGTTTTCCTTCATCTCTCTGCCCCCCTGCCCAGCCACAAACCGCTTTGCGAACGGCTGATTGACCATCGTATCTCTGGTCCCAGGACTGATCGGGACAGAGCTCCTCAGTTGCCGCGCCGCCGGGCTGCTTCAGTGGAACGACAGCCCACGGTTGCGCTGAAAGGATTCATTCCGTCTGCCGAAAGCTTACCGATCAGCTGTTAGCTGGGCTGGTGCCAGCGGTCCGTCCCCTCCCTTATTCGAGGGGACCGGGGAACAGGAGGCCTTCCCGGAGGCTTCGGGGGCTAGTTATCAGTGCCCGACGAGCCGCCGGTGCAGTGCGCCAAAACTTTGTGTGGGAAGCGGCGGCCATCTTGGGTCCTGCTCTCCCGCGGCTCTCGGGAGTCAAGCGCTGTTTTCGCTGCGGGCTCGACAGTACCCTTCCCATCGGGTGCGCAGGACTGCACTCCCGCTCAGGTAGTTCAGTAACTTTATTTCTTTAGTTATTTCTTTATTTCTTTTCTTTTCTTTTATTTTGGGTTCTTTCCTTGGGCTGTTTTACCGCCGGTATTTGTTCCGGTGCCAGGGCACTCGGGGGATCTAGGAGAGTTTTCCTTTCTTCAGCTTTAGCAGCCTTTTGATTTAAAAAAATAAAAATAAAAATAACTTAGGCGACATAGCAGGGGGAACTCTAAGTTGGCTGGATCTCAGGAATTAAGGGAGACATAGTCCATAGCTGCAGTCCATGCCGGGTGCCTCTCAGTGCGTTATTTGTGGTGCTCGCAGGGGTGCCAACGCAGAGACAGGCATTTGTCACCGCTGTGCCTCTGTCTCGCTCAGTATGGAGCAGCAGTTGGAGAGTTCCCTGCCCTCTTCTGCTTTTGGGGGAGCGGAGGGGGATGGTGCAATAGCAGGCCCTTCAACTACTCCTTCAGAGCCAAAGTCTGCGGTTCCCAGTCCGCAGTTGGATCTGGGAGCCGTGCCCCCTCTGGACGGTTTTTCGCCAGACTTTATTCTGTTGATGCATGAGGCATTTTGTCGCAGGAGACAGGGGCTTGGGGGGACCTCTATGTCTTTTTCTCCCTCTAGGGAGCGCTCTGGTATGCCGGAGCGTGACTCTTTGGAAATGCGGTCATCCAAGAGACCGCGGATGGCTGATCCTCTCCTGACTGAAGTGGACTGGCACGAGAGGGAGGAGCCCAAGTTTGAAATGGAGGGAGATATGGAGGATCTTGAGGAAGGTGAGCTGCCTGAGCCGGAGGACCAGGCCAGAATCATACGAGTGTTTCGGAAGGAAGAGTTACCGGCTCTTATTACCGAAGCCCTTCAGACGCTCAAGCTGTCAGCTGAGCCGCCCGTTGCGGAAGAGGATGGTGCGGATCCCATCATTCAGGCGGTGAGACAGACGCAGGTGGTCTTTCTTATCCATAAAGTAATAGCCCAAATGATACAATCGGAGTGGGATACTCCCGAGTCCGGACTTAAAGGGATGCGGGTTATGAATCGGTTGTATCCGCTCGCAGACAAGGACAAAGACAAGTTTCGCTCCCCGAAGGTGGATGCCGCTGTCTCTGCGGTCACAAAGAAGACTACTGTACCAGTTGAAGGCAGTGCGGTCTTGAAGGAGGCACAGGATAGGAAAATGGATGGGTTGTTGAAGCAATCCTTTGAAGCGGACGCAGTGGCATTGCAGGCTTCCATTTGTGGAGCTTGGGTCGCACGGGCCTGCCTTCGCTGGGTGCAGCGTTTAAGGCAGTCTGCTTCCTTGGAGATAGACGAAGTGCGGGAGATGCAATGGTTAGAATCTGGCTTGGCGTATCTGGCAGATGTGCACTATGACCTAATCAGAGCACTCTCCAATAGTATGGCCTCCTTAGTAGCGGCGCGCAGGGCACTCTGGCTAAAAAATTGGGCAGCTGATGCGTCTTCTAAGGCGCGTCTTGGAAAGCTTCCTTTTAAGGGGCAGCTGTTGTTTGGTGAGGATCTAGATAAGTTGGTTAAGGAATTGGGCGAGTCCAAGGGGGGGCCGACTACCGGAAGACAAGCCCAGGCGGGGAAAATCACCTGGGGCCTTTCGAGGGCAGTTTCGGGACTTTCGGAGGTTTCGGTCGCCCTGTTTTGCAGGATCCCCAAGAGGTCGATTTGCCTTTCGAGCCCAGGGATTTCGCGGATTCAGAGGGGCGAGTAGGGGATTCTCTTCAGCGGCCTCTGCGGTCTCTCGTAAGCCACTATGAAGGACGGTGGGTCCAGGCAGGAATTCAACCAATCGGTGGTCGTCTTCGGGGGTTTCTTTCTGCTTGGACCCACATTACGTCCGACCAGTGGGTCCTAGAGATCATCCGCGACGGCTACGCCTTGGACCTTGCGCTGCCAGTGTTAGACTCGTTCGTGCTCTCGCCCTGCAGGAGTCCTCAAAAGGCCGTGCATATTCGTCAGACCTTGGACCATCTTCTTCAGCTCGGAGCGGTCGTTCCTGTTCCCCCGGAGGAGTACGGCCGGGGTCGCTATTCTATCTATTTTGTGGTGCCAAAGAAGGATGGCTCCCTTCGCCCCATTTTAGGTCTCAAGGACGTAAATCGTTTCCTTCGAGTGCCACATTTTCGTATGGTAACGCTACGGTCAGTCATTGTCGCGGTGCGGCGCGGGGAGTTTTTAATGTCCCTCGACCTCACCGAGGCCTATCTCCACATCCCTATCAGAGCGTCCCATCAGAGATTCCTACGTTTCACAGTTCCGTGGGGTCATTTTCAGTTTCAGGCTCTGCCTTTCGGGTTGGCGACGGTGTCGCGCGTGTTCACCAAAATAATGTTGGTCGTAGCGGCAGCGTTACGGAAAGAAGGCATTCTGGTACATCCCTACCTAGACGATTGGTTGATTCGAGCAAAGTCCCGAATCGAGAGCCTGCAGGCCACAGAGAAGGTGGTAGCTCTTCTACAGTCTCTGGGCTGGGTGGTCAATGTAGCCAAGAGTCATCTAGTTCCATCGCAGGTTCTCGAGTACTTGGGGGTGCAGTTCGATACCCAGAGGGGCTCGGTGTTCCTGACCGAGCTCTGGCTCTACAGAGCCTGGTATGGGATTTTCGCAAGCTCGCAGCACCGTCGGCCTGGAAATACCTCCAGGTGCTGGGCACGATGGCAGCGACGTTGGAAGTCGTTCCCTGGGCCAGGTTTCACATGAGATCCTTGCAATGAACCTTACTTCGACGCTGGTCCAATCAGTCTGACTCGTTGAACAAGCGACTGCCCTGCCCGCTCCTAGTCCGCCGAGAGCTGCAGTGGTGGTTGCAGCCAACGCGCTTGCGAGCAGGAATGCCGTTAGAGCAGCCAGAATGGATTCCTCTATTGACGGATGCAAGTTTAGCGGGCTGGGGGGCGCATTGCAGAGTGGACTTTGCACAGGGTCCCTGGTCGTTGGAGGAAAGCAGCTGGTCAATCAACAGGTTGGAGCTCAGAGCGGTGTTTCGCGCCCTGCAGAGTTTCGAGGCCCAGGTAACGCGACAAGCCGTACGGGTTCTTTCAGACAATGTGGCAACAGTAGCCTACATAAATCGTCAAGGCGGCACCGGGATCTCAGCTCTGGAAGAAGAGTCCCGGAGGCTGTTTGCTTGGGTAGAGCCGCGCTTGCAGGCGATATCAGCGGCACACATTGCCGGGAAAGACAATGTGACGGCAGATTTTCTCAGCAGGGTGCAAGTGGATGCAGGGGCGTGGGAGCTGCATCCCATGGTATTCAAGCAGCTGGTGCGCCGCTGGGAGATGCTGGTCATGGATCTAATGGCCACCTTCCATTCGGCAAAAGTAAGTCGGTTCTTCAGCAGAAGACGAGAGACCATGTCGGAAGGAATCGACGCCCTCTTACGACCGTGGCCCTCGATAGGTCTTCTCTACGTGTTTCCTCCGTGGGCGCTCCTCGGTCAGGTGATCCAGCGCATCGAGGCGCATCACGGAAGAGTTCTGTTGATAGCGCCAGACTGGCCCAGGCGTCCGTGGTATGCCGACCTGGTAAGATTGCTGGACGGGGATCCATGGCGCCTTCCGCCATCTCCGGAGCTACTGATTCAGGGTCCACTCCTGATACCGCGGGTGGAGAGATTCTCGCTTACGGCTTGGCCATTGAAAGGGCGCGGTTAAAAAAGAAGGGTTATTCCAAGGCCGTGGTTTCCACGTTGCTTCAAGTGCGCAAACGTTCAACTTCGCTCGCGTATATGCGCGTCTGGCGAATTTTCGAGGATTGGTGTTCGCGGCGGCAAATTCGCGCGGCCACAGCATCGGTTTCGGTGGTGTTGGATTTTTTACAGGATGGCTTCGATAAAGGGTTGGCCGCCAGTTCTTTAAGGGTACAACTAGCGGCTTTGGCCTGTTACAGAGGTAAGGTGCAAGGCATAGCTCTAGGGGCACATGTCGATGTAGGACGTTTTCTTAAAGCCGTATCCAGGCTGCGTCCGGCTCGTAGGATTTCTATTCCGCTGTGGGATCTCAATTTGGTGTTGCGAGCGCTGAGTGGAGCGCCGTTTGAGCCTATTTCGCAAAGCTCGGTGAAAGATTTGACCCTCAAGATGGTGTTTTTGGTGGCTATTTGTTCAGCTAGGCGTATTTCGGAGCTGCAGGCGCTTTCGTGCCGGGAACCTTTTTTGTCTTTTTCTTCTCAAAAAGTGGTCCTCAGGCCAGTGCCTTCTTTTCTTCCTAAGGTTTCTTCTCCCTTCCATGTCAATCAGGTCGTTTCGCTTCCTGTCCTGCGGACGGCAGGGGAGCAGGTTGCGGATCGGGGCCTTAGTCGTTTGGACATCAAGAGAGTTTTGCGCCGTTATTTGTCGGTCACCAGGTCCTTCCGCAAAACGGATCGGTTATTCGTGCTATTTGGTGGTCCCAGAAAAGGGGAAGCTGCGGCGAAAGCTTCTATTTCCAGGTGGATCAAAGAGACGATTGTTTCGGCATATTTACTGCTGGGACGCTCTGCTCCGATGAGCTTGAGAGCTCATTCAACTAGAGCACAGGCGTCATCCTGGGCAGAACACGGTCTAGTTCCGCCGGTAGAAATTTGTAAAGCCGCAACGTGGTCGTCGTTGCATACCTTTAGTAAGCATTATCGGCTGGATGTTCTGGCGGCTGGGGATGCCTGTTTTGGATCGGCGGTGTTGCGTGTCAGCTGGCAGGGTCCCTCCCGTTAGTACTGCTCTGTTACATCCCAGATGTGGAGGACTAAGCTGGAGGAATGATAAGGAAATAATAATTACACTTACCTGGTAATTGTAGTTCCTTGAGTGACGACAGCTTAGTCCTCAGGCCCACCCTCAGTATTATGGGTTCTTGCGGCACGCGGTACATCCTTTGAGGTGTTATACAGGTGAGTATTTCTGGTTTGTAACCAAGGCTTTGGTCCGGTTGGGTTGAATAGTCTATTCCCCTCTCTCGTTGGCGATCTGTGGCTCGGCAGCGGGGTGGGCGGATTTACCATAAGTTTACGCCAGTTGGTGTTTTAAGAACGGTTAATGTTTGTTAAAGTAATTAGCTACTTGTTTGTTGCTCTTTTGAGTCTGCTTTGTCAATAGTTCACTGGAGCTGTAAGGGAATGCCAGCACGCTACTACCAGTGATGCCAAGTTCTGATTGGTCCAGTCTCCAAGCTGCAGGAGGAGGTGCACTACCCAGATGTGGAGGACTAAGCTGTCGTCACTCAAGGAACTACAATTACCAGGTAAGTGTAATTATTATTTAGTGGCTCTGTACTATCCTGGTTCTCCTCCTATCTCTCCCATCGCTCGTTCAGTGTGTGTTCTGGTGGCTCCTCCTCCTCTCCTACCCCGCTCCCAGTTGGTGTACCCCAAGGATCTGTTTTGGGTCCACTCCTTTTCTCTCTATATACCCAGTCCCTTGGTACGCTTATCTCTTCTCATGGCTTTCAGTACCATCTGTATGCCGACGACTCCCAGATCTACATCTCTACACCTGAAATCTCCCCGGCAATCCAGACCCGGATCTCTGCCTGCCTTTCTGACATTACTGCCTGGATGTCTCACCGCCGCTTGAAATTGAACATGGCCAAGATTGAACTTCTCATCTTTCCCCCTAAAACCTCCCCTCCCCTTCCTCCTTTCTCAGTCTCTGTGGATAACTCTGTACTCCTTCCTGTTCCCTCGGTCCGCAATCTGGGGGTTGTCTTTGACGCCTCTCTCTCTTTCTCCACACATATCCAGCTCGTAGCTAAGACCTCCCGTTTCTTTCTCTATAACATTAGCAAAATCCGCCCTTTCCTTTCTGAACACACTACTAAAATGCTTATCTACTCCTTAATCACCTCCCGTCTTGACTACTGTAAGCTACTCCTTGCTGGTTTCCCTTTGAGTCATCTCTCTCCCCTTCAATCTGTTCAACACTCTGCTGCGCAACTAGTCTTCCGCCATCCTCCTCATGCCCATATTACTCCTCTTCTCAAATCACTTCATTGACTCCCTATCCATTTCCACATCCAGTTCAAACTTCTCCTGCTGACCTATAAATGCATTCACTCTGCGGCTCCTCAGTACCTTTCTTCTCTTATCTCTCCTTACAACCTCCCTCGGGGACTCCGCTCTTCTAGCAAACTATTTCTATCTGTGCCCTTCTCTTCTATGGCTAACTCCAGACTTCGCTGCTTTCACCTTGCTGCACCTTACGCCTGGAGTAAACTACCTGTGTCGGTACGCCAGGCACCCTCTCTAACCCTCTTCAAATCCAAGTTGAAAGCTCACCTCTTCGCTGCTGCTTTTGGATCTTGACTCACCTAATCTCCTTTTCTCTCCCCTTTCTTTCCCCTAGTTTATCCCTGCTTACACCTTCTATGTTTTTGTCTTGTGTTTTGTCTTGACCAGATTGTAAGCTCTAATGGACAGGGACTTTCTCTTACATGTCTGTACAGCGCTGCGTACGACTGGTAGCGCCTTACAAATGCTCAGTAGTAGTAGTTATACAGTTGGACTTGGCAGCAACATTTGATGTCATCTATCATAGTCTTTTATTAGAGCATTTACAGCAGGCCAGTCTCTCAGGCACTGGTTCTGCTCTTATTTTTCTAACAAGTTTTTTCACCCCTCTCTTATGGTGTTCCTCAAGGATCAATATTAGTCCCTACTTTATACAATATCTTCCTTGCTCCTTTGGTCACAATAATCCAAGATTTGGGCCTAAACTGTTACATCTATGCAGATGATATTCAGTTATTGGTAACTTCTGACTCCTGGGACATGCAATTTTTGAAGTTAAGGTACACTCACATTTACAAAAGATAACCGGATGGGTTGAGGAAAATAAGCTTGTACTAAGCCCTTCAGCGATTGGAGATAGCTGGGGGAATGACTCACTTAGTTGCAGCCATTGCTTTGTTGTCTGAATACTTGTTTTTAATTCCCTCTCCTTCTTTTCTACTCTTATTTGAAATAGTGTTCTTTCCCTGTCTTTATTTTTACTGTAAACAGCTTTGATGTTTACCCATAGAAGGCCGTAAATCAAGCACTGATTAAACATTCTTTTATTTTTAAGTGCCATCAAGTCGATAGAAAACTCTCAGCAACCCCTGGGTTTTCTTGGCAAGGTATGAGCAGAAGTAGATTACCAGGCTCTTTTTTTCCCAAGGCAATGGAGGGTAAAGTGACTTGCCCAAGGTCAAAAGGAGTGCTAGTGGGAATTGAACCCAGCTCTTTTGGGGGCTAGTCTGTTGTTCTAACCTCTAGGCTACTCCTTCACTCAAGCATAAGCCCCTCAAAACAGAGGCAATATGGATTTCCTTTCAGGAAAACATAATTCCTTTCACACATTAATAAAATCAACTCCAATCAAAATCAGGGATTCTATGAAACTCCTAGGTGTAGTCTTGGATAATAAACTATCTTTTGCCCATCAAATCTCTAAGATAATTAAGGGCTCATATGCTGCGCTGTGCAGCATGAAGCCCCTCAAACACTTTTTGGACACTAGTACTCTTATAACTCCATTTACGCCCTAGTGATCACTCAGCTGGACTATTGCAACTTACTGCATGGTGGTGCTCCTCAGTACCAACTAAAAGACTTCAGCTAGTTCAGAACACAACTATCAAATAACTTCACACTGCAAAAAAGAGTGACCACGTAACCCCACTTCTTAAAGAATGACATTGGCTCCTGGTGGCATCCTGCATCAAATTTAAGATACTTTTGCTAACCTATCAAGCATACTATAATGGGCTCCCTATTTACCTTAGCTCTATACTGGTTCCCTACACCCCCTAGAGGACATTATAAGATCCTCACAAGGTAATTATTTGGCCATGCCTATAAAACAGTGGTTTCTAACTCAGTCCTCAGATACTCCCAGGCCAGTCAGGTTTTCAGGATATCCACAATGAATATGCATGAGATAGATCAGAATACAGCGGCACGCATGCTCTCTCACTCCGCCCCCTGGGATCACGTTACACCGCTCCTTGTTGACCTTCACTGGCTCCCATTAGCATCTCGTATCCGCTGCAAGCTCCTCACATTGGTACAACATAAGTTTTATTATAATACCCCCCCCCCCCCCCCCAATATTTATCCGATCTTCTTCAGTTCCACACTCCCAGCCGGTCCCTTCGCTCAATTCACATTAATCGACTTCACCTCCCCTCCCCAGCACATGCTCATCTTCAGTCCACTCGATCCTCTGCATTTTTCTTTGCTGGCCCTGCCCTATGGAACTCCCTATCTATCTACCTCCGTTTGGAACCACATTACTGTACCTTTAAGACGCAATTAAAGACCCACCTGTTCAACAAAGCCTTCAACTTACCCACTACCCCTGTTTAGCCCTATGTCCTCCCTCTTATGTCCTGTTTTGTAGTTACATGAATGTTGTATCTCCAGGAACAAGCAGGAATGAGTCCTCACATATGGGTACGTCGGTACTGACGGAGTCTGCGCGGGAACGCTCCCCAGCGTCCAATCAGAACGCTTTTGGGAGCATCCCACCACGCCTGCGTGCTGCCTTTCCGCCTTTCCCAACTCCTCTCCTCAGTTTTTGTTTTTCTGAGGAGCCGGCAGGACGTTCTCCTGTCACCGCAGAAAATTCTTCCTTTATTTTTGTTTTTTCTTGTGGTCGCGTCTGCCTTTCCTCGACGCACTGGTACCGCTGGTGTTTTCTTCTTTCTTTCTCCTTCAAATTTTTACCTTTGTAGGGAATTTTTTCCTGTTTAGTGCCTGACGGTTTTTTCGGCCTGCTAGGCCTCTCACTTTCCTTCATGGAAATGCCAGCCACTATTCCTAAAACATGTTTCAACTGTGGCGGTACCAAATTAGTTTTAGACACCCATAACTGGTGCCTCCCATGTTTGGGTCCTGACCACTATCTGCTGGAGTGTCCCTCCTGCAGTAGTATTTCCAGAAGAAGTCTTCAGCATCGAGCTCAACTCGATACGCGGTTCCCATCAGTCCTGAGGGTATCACCTACAACTTCTTTTTCACAGGATCAGGTAACCAAACAAAAGTCTGTAAAGACTAGCCAGTCCTCAGGTGGTAGATCTCATGTTCAGCATCGAGATGCCTCTGGCCTTGCCCCCGAGGACAAATTGGCTTTAAAACCCCGGCAGGAGTCTTCGGCCTCCAAAGCACTAGCGGGGTTTCAGGTTGTTCCCGGGGTTTTTACCTCTACGAACATACCTGAGCCATGCTCGGTGATGGTATCCGCTTTGAGGGGTGCCGGTACCCTGGCATCGGCAATGGTGTTGGATGAAACATTCCACACCGATGATCGCAGTCTAGCGCTCTCGGTATCTTCGGTGCCGTTAGAGCCGCTACAGACCAATCTTCCAGTATCGGTATCGATCCTGGTACCGGTTCTGGTTCTGGTATCCACGTCGGTACCCTCCAGGTGTGCTTCGATAGACTCGCTGCTTTCGATGTCAAGTCTAGAATCGATCTCTAGCCTGGATGATTGGGTACCGACTCGTCTCGGTACCGACCTCGGATGGTGCCGAAGACATTGTCCCGGAGATCAAAGTCAGGCGCTCTCGGTACCTTTGGTACCGTTAGAGTCACCTCAGACTGATCTTCCGATATCGGTACCGGCTGCGATACCACTGCTGGTACCGTTTTCTACGTTTGCATTGGTATCGGTGCCTTCCATGCTTACTTCCACAAGCTCGCTTCCTTCGGTACCGAGTTTGGAATCCATCCCTGGCATGGATAGTATTCCACCGATTTGTCGCAGCACCGGCCTCCAGCGGTACCGACGACTATCCTTTCAGGACAATCCGATGCTCAGCCCTTTCGGGTCTTGTACTCCAATGGATCCGGATCAATCCATTAGTGCCAAGACTAGATCTTCAACAGATCTAACCTTTACTCCTCATGATAGAGGATCCCCTTCTGGGGAAATTTCTTTTCAAGCATTCCTGCTTGATATGGCAAGGTTACTTGCCATTTCTATACCTGATCAAGATCCTGCACCAGGGGATTCAGAGCTTCTGCATATCCCTGAGAATCCAAAGGAGGTCATCATGCTTCCTTTGCATCAAACCTTACAGGATCTTTTACTTAGAATGTGGGAAACTCCTTTAAAGGTATCCCCACCTTCAAGGGCCACTGACTCTCTGTACAAGGTGCCCCCTTCTCCAGGTTTTCAAAAGACTCAACTTCCTCATCATTCTATTGTTGTGGAATCAGCAATGAGGCGTGTTAAGAGTGCTAAAAGGCACTCTTCTTATCCGCCAGGTCGTGAGTCTAGAACTTAGATGCCTTTGGACGTAAAAGCTTCCAGGCATCCATGTTTTCAACAAGAATTCTCTCATATATTTTCTATATGGGATTATCTCTTGAAGAGGTCACCAACAGTTTGCTGTTTTTGACTCCTTTTTTTCAAGATCTCAAAAGAGCAGACTACTCTTTACTGGTTAGTCATGTTCAAAATATCTCTAGGTTCCTTACTCGTACTACCCTGGACTGTTTTGAGTCTGTTAGCAAAACTTCTGCTATAGCCATAGGGGCACGACGAATGGCCTGGCTCCAAGTTTCGGACTTGGACAAATGGGTACAAGAAAGCCTGGGAAATACTCCTTGTACTGGGGAGAATCTCTTTAACAAAGAGACTTTACGCCAAGCTGCTCAGTTAACCACTGACACTATTGCTTTCAAAGGATTGTCAACACCTTCCTCTATCCCAGGTGGTAGGAGATCTTCTACCAAACTTTATTCCCCCAAGGGGAAAAATGATTTATTCATTCTCTACCCATCATACAGCTGTTTCCAAACAAGGGAAACATCAAACCAGGTTAAAGAAACCACAACCTCAACCGCTTCAGCAAACCCAGCAGCCGCAGGGTTGCTGATAGATTCTTCACTGAATCCTTCTTCCTGTTTTGAGGTTTAGAACCTGTAGTCTGCTTCTTCTCATTACAAGCATCTACACCGGTTCCATCCTAAATTTTACACATGTCTCTCTTTTAAAGAGACATCCTTCCTTTTAGCTCATAGAGCTTCTTAGGATGATTATGCTTCACAGGTAGTAAGTTACTCCTCTTCCTCCTAAGTAGACAGCGGAGTAACAACTGTCAATAAGGTTGCTATGCCTTTACCTTTGACAGTTTCTCCTGTATCAGCATGTCTCATATTACTTTTTCAGAGATTTACTCCATCATAAGTCTTTTTTCAACTTTGTCCCTTTTACTAAGACTTTTTGGTCTGTAAGAATGATACCACTTAACTGGAGGGCTTATCCCTAAGCCCCTGAGTTTTCTACCTATTCCAGTAAAGGGTTTTCATTTCAGAGTTGTCTTCCCCTTACAATTTTTGTTTTGTGGCAGCTTCTCAGACACAGACGGAGTCTTACCACTCCTACTTATGTCTTTAGGTCCTTTTTTTCCAATCTTGGGACCTAAAATTTGTTCTGCTGCCCTAATAATAGCTAGAAGTGCAGGGGCTCTTAGTGGTTAGAGCACTGACTTACGAACCAAGCAACCAGGGGTTGATCTCCAATATCAATCCTTTCTGGCCTTAGTACTACGTCCCAGACAGGCTAAGAACCTTTTCTGGCTTTATTGTTGCAGACACATCAGCATACCTTCTATCCTTAGCCTTCGCCAATCCTTGGGCTTTGGCGCAGTAGTTCAGGTTACATACTGGCTCTTAAACAGCCAGTTTTTCCTCCTAACCAACCTGCAACATGCTCTCTGCATCTTTACAGAGCAGCTCTTCACTATGGGCCCTTGCTAGAGAGCAAATAATTCCAGATGGTTAGGAAGGGCTTTACCTAGTCATGACTACTGGGTTCTTCCCTACCCTTACCATTTCCATTAAAGTCTTTCTACAATAAAGGACACAGGCCTTTAATTACGTGAAGACCTAAAGAATTACTCAATTCCCTGGATTGGTTCACATCTTCAGTGGACCCCTTCACCAGGGATGCTTCTCTTTTCGTAACAGCCAGTCCTTGTCTTGTATTTTCCTTCCACCCTCAATTCTTCATGGGGAAATTCATATTGAGCGCAAGAATGCATGATACTCATTTTGCCCTCATAGAAGGGTAAATATGGTATCTCATTTCATTGCGTCTTCTTCTCCAGCTGCCATACTGGAGTTATGGAACGATCCAGACTTACTGCCTGCGGATTAAAAATATCCTCTGCACTTTTTCACGTAGGCCTCCATTCCTGGTTGTTCAAGGGCTAGAATTCTTAGAGGACTTTAGACTTCTCCTTGTCAGTGAGAGCACTCCCTTAGCTCTCCCACTCATAACCAGACAGAATGGATTTCTCTAAACATCTCCTCAAGCAGGTATTTCCCTTCTTGTTATTAGATGAATCTTTCTTTCTCCACATGTCCCTATGTGGGGACATGGGTATATATATATATACACATGTATATAGATATATGCATATCTATGCCCATTTACATATATATATATATATATATATATTTAGATAAATAGATATATCTGTATCTACCTATATATATCTTGGAATATATAATAGTAGGTGAATATGTATCTATATACTTCTTTTATCTGTCTGCCTAGGTTCATATATAAATATATATATATTTCCTATAGGGCTCCGATAGATAGTCACTATCCCTATCAATGCTGCTCCAGCATGCTTAGGGTTCTACATAAACAACCACTTCTCTGTGGTAGTTAAAATATTTTTTCACCATAACCTTCAGGTTAGGTACATCTGAAGTCCTCCATGTACCATCTTTTCCTAAGTGATTTCAATTAGGAAGGACATTCCGAATCTTCAGAAAATAGGAGGCTACAATGCCTCATACTTCTGTCCATCTTTGTCATCGGATATAGGGGTCTTCAATACCTCTCTTCTCCTATAAGAACTATGTCTCTTTAAGGTCAAAAGAGCTTCAGGCTTATCTAATAGGGATTTCTGCGTTTTTCCGCAAAAGTCCTGCCTCATTGAACTATTCCAGTTTCCTCTGGGACTTTTTCTCACCCTAAAGGTTCTGACCTCAACCTGTCTTTTGCACAGTTCATTTACCTCTGCTCTACATTGAGGTACTCCTTGAGGATATTCTGCTGGTTCATATTAGCAGATCCATATGAACCTCCATAAACGTTTTACAATACCACCAGGTGAGGTCCATATTGGTATATTGCACTTCAATATTTACTACTAGATATTCTCTGCACAGGGTCGCCTATCTAGGTGTCCTGTCTGGTCCAGCTGTTCCATAGTACATCTCTTTAGTTCAACTCCTACCCTCCATCCCCAGGATGCCTGAGGTTCTGTCGAATAGCATGGCTTTCTCAGATTCGCAACATGCTGGGACTCCTCCAGGCATCTCAGCTTGGGAGTCCCCATATGTGAGGACTCATTCCTGCTTGTTCCTGGATATAGCACAGTTATTTACCTGTAACAGGTGATCTCTGGGAACAGCAGGAATAAGTCTTCACAACCCACCCACCTCCCCTAGGAGTTGTATCTCTCTATCTCTATCTTTCTCCAGGACCAAGCAGGAAGTCAGTCCTCACATAGAAACATAGAAACATGATGACAGAAAAAGACCACAAGGCCCATCTAGTCTGTCCTTCCATAACAACAACTACAACAGTCCACTTTCTACCTTTAGAGATCCTCTGTGTTGGTCCCATGCTTTTTTGGGTGACGTCGGCGCCAACGGAGCCCCGTGCGGAGCATTTCCCCAGCTTTCAAAGAAAGCCTTTGGGAATTGCAGCGTGCATGCGCGGTCCCCTTCCCACCCAAGGGTGCCATCTTGCTCAGTCTTTTTTCCGCGGAGCCCGACGGACGTAGTTTGTTTTTCGCCGAGGAAAAAGTTGATTTCCCTGTTTTTTCTTCTTCTCCTTCGGTTCGACGCCGGATCCTTTTCCCGCCTGGGCCCGATACGCCGGTATCGAGCCCACTCTCTCTTTTTCGGTTTTTGTCCTTTGTGATTAGCGTTCGCCCCATTTTTCTTTTTTCACTGACAGCCCTGTCTTTTGACCTTGCAGGGGCCCTTTTTCCCCCGATGGCTGCCAGCGGGTTTAAAAAGTGTGATCGGTGTAAGAAACTTATGTCTCTTACCGACACACATGACTGCTGCCTCCGCTGCCTCGGACCCGATCATGACCCGATGATCTTTGGTCCATGTGGCAGAATGTCCTCGAAGGCGTTGAGGAGTCGGCAGCACCAGAAGGATAGGATCTTCTCTGATTCCGCGTCCGGACGGGCCCGGACCTCGTCAGAGGCCTCGACGTCTCGGGACTCCGGCCCCGAGCAGCGTCGGGGTTCCTCTGAACGGGGGTCTCCTTCGCGGGAACAGCACAGGAAGAAGAAACCCGCGAGGGCGTCGTCGGACGCTCCTGGTTCCTCGAGGGTCAGGTCGCATAGCCCCGATAGCCGTCCCGGGTCTTCGGAGTCGGAGAGGCCTGCCAAGCATCCTCGTATCGAGATGGAGTCTCCTGGACACGTGAGTGCTGTAGTCCTCGTGGACTCTCCTCCAGGGGAGCCGACGCCGTCGGGGCCCGAGTCGGGGGCTGCTGGGTCTCCTGAGCTCAGACTCAGGTGGACGGCCTTGGAGAACAGCCTCGCTGCCTTCATGGAACAGCAGCGGGCATTGATCGCCGGTCTCACCGGTGCATCTGCCCCGACCACCGGGACATCGACGTCCAAGTCGACTCCGGAGGCCGAGCCGATCCTCGAGTCCATGCGGGCTTGAGTCGATCCTCGGCCACGGTCTCCCTCGGCCTCCCGTTCGGGACCGAGGTCGTCGACGCCGGTACCCTCGGCATCGGGGCGGATGGCATCGGTGCCCGCCCGACCGGAGCCGCTCGATTCCTCCTCCGAGGAGTCGGGCTGGGAGACGGAGGACGAAGAGTCACCTGACACCTATCGGACTTGGTGTGTCCCATCGGACTCGCCGGAGTCCGAACCTCGGAGACGATCCCCACTGGAGGATACCCGGTTCTCGGACTTCGTGCGGGATATGGCCAAGGCCTTGGCATTCCCCGCGGATCCCGAGGAGGAGCCTCGAGCCGAGGAGCTCGAGGCTCTCCAGTATGACTCTCCCCCGAAGGAGGCCTTTAGTGTACCGGTTCCTCCGATGCTGGAGCAGCTGCTCTTCCGCATGTGGGAGACCCCGGCCTCGACGCTGGTATTAAGCAAGCGGGTCGATTCCATCTATCGAGTCCGTAAGAGCCCCGGGTTCCAAAAGGCACCACTCCATGGTTGTGGAATCGGCCATGCATCGACTGAAAAGTCAGAAGATGCACTCCTCGGTGCCTCCCGGCAGGGAGGCCCGGAACCTGGATGCCCTCGGTAAGAAGTGCTTCCAGGGCTCTATGCTTGCTTGCCGTGTCCAGACATACCAGCTCTACATGGGCATGTATCTCCGAGACCTGGCAAAGGAGATTGCCGGGTTCTCTGCTGGTCTCTCTGAGGAACCTTTGCAGAGGTTCCAGGCCTTGTCCACTGGTATTCGAGAGTGCTCGAAGTTTATCTCTCGAACAGCCTATGATGGCTTCGAGGCTTTGGCCCGAGTAGCCGGGGCCGGCATCGGTGCCCGCCGACAGGCTTGGCTACAGTCATCCGACCTCGAGCCATGGGTACAGGACAAGTTGGTCGATGTCCCCTGCCGAGGTGAAAACCTCTTTGGCAAGCCCATGGCTGAGAAGGCTGCAGAACTCGAGACCGAGACTCTGACCAGGACTAGGCTGTCCAGAAAAACCTCTGCCCCTTCTCAGAAAAAGAAGGGTTCGGGAAAAAAGACCTTTTACCCGAGGAAGTCATCTGCCTATAAACAATACCCTCATTTTCAGGCCTCTGCAGCTCCCCAACAGGGTCAGCAGGCCAAGGGGTAGGGTTATGGGCCCCGTAGGCAGAAGGCCCCCAAGCCACAAACACCGGCCCCTGCTCAGCAGGGTGGGGGTTTTTGACTCAGAAGGCATAGCCTCTTCTCCTCAGCTGGCTCACATCAGCACAGGAGGCCGGCTGGCCCACTTTGCCCACAGGTGGTCAGCCGTCACATCAGATACCTAGGTGCTCCATATAGTCCACAAGGGCTATCTTCTCCATTTTCACCAGGTACCTCCCTCCTATTTTCCAGGGGAGCCTCCAAGACTCCCTCTGCACAGGGACTTACTCCTATAGGAGTTAGCAAGTCTGCTAAAGGAACAGGCTGTGGAACCAGTGCCCCAATGTAACGGGTCTGTTTCTTGTTGGTCACTCCAGGCCAGGAAATCCCGAACCCTCATCTGCGGTGTGCTGCTCCGGCTGGCTGGAATCCAGGGGAATAAAACTCACAGACCACACAGTAGGATGTTACTCGCCCCTCTTTGGGATATGACTAGGTCCCTTGCTCATTGTAAACTGTCTCTAGTTTTAATGCTACGGATTGTTTTATTGTTTCTGCTTTTAGCCTGTCTAATACTGCTCTATACTGTTCTTCAACTACAGGGAAGTTTCTATGTATCTTTCTTTGGGGTGGTCTCAAAGGACTGCTTATTGACCTATTGAGCGGTTTTATAATTCTTGTTCTTTTTTGTTGTATATTCATTTGTTCTTGACTGTTGTTGAAAGGCCTTACACCCACCACCTGAGAGGTCAAGGCTTCTATTCCAGGTACTTTCTGGTACCAAAAAGAACAGGCCTCAGACCCATCCTAGACTTGCGCAACCTCAACAAGTTCCTGGAGAGGGAAAAGTTCAAGATGCTTACCCTTGGAATCCTGCTGCCCTACCTCCAGCAGGGAGATTGGCTATGCTCCTTAGATCTAAAGGATGCTTATACTCACTTATTCATCCAGACCACAGACAATATCTCCGATTTGTTGTGGGGGGAAACCACTACCAGTACAGGGTATTACCCTTTGGCCTAACCTCCGCTCCCAGGGTGTTCACCAAGTGCCTGCCGGTGGTGGCGGCCTACCTGAGGCTTCAAGGTCTTTTTGTGTTTCCATACCTGGACGACTGGCTCATAAGGGGCCAGTCTTCCCAGGAGGCCAGTCAAGCCACCCTTCGCACTGTGGCTCTGCTTCAGCACTTGGGGTTTGTCATAAACTTCGCAAAGTCCACTTTGCTCCCGTCCCAGAACTTAGAATTCATAGGAGCAAGGCTAGACACTCTTCATGTGAAGGCTTTTCTGCCAGTGGACAGAGCCCACAGGTTGATGGATCTAGCCAGGCAGTTTCACAGCAATTCCCTGGTCTCTGCCAGGCAATTCCTGAGACTTCTCGGCCATATGGCTTCCACGGTTCATGTAACCCCCAATGCCCGCCTGCTCAGTGGAGCCTTCGAACTCAGTGGCATAAAGCCACAGGGAGCCTTGCCGACTCAGTGAGAATATCCACCCTGCTCGTCTCCTCTCTACAATGGTGGCTTCATCTTACGAATCTGGTACTCGGAGTGGGTTTTCAATCCCCTCCGCATTCTCAAGTGCTGACGACAGATGCTTCTCTTCTAGGTTGGGGAGCACATTGCCAAGGGGCGTGTACTCAGGGTCTCTGGACCCCTTGGGAGGCTGCTCAGCAGATAAACTTCCTGGAGCTACGGGCAATACGCCTATCTCTGAGAGCCTTCTCCCACCTCAAATCTCACCAGTCTGTACTAGTCCAGACGGACAATCAAGTTACCCTGTTCTATGTGAACAAACAAGGAGGCACAGGCTCCTTCCTTCTCTGTCAGGAGGCACAACGGCTGTGCTCTTCGGCCCTCAATCACGGAATCCTCCTCAAAGCTGTCTACCTCCTGGGTCAACAAAATTACCTGGCGGACAGACTGAGCAGGATCCTGCAACCTCACGAATGGAGATTGAATCTGTTGGTGGTTCAGCAGATCTTTCTCAGGTGGGGCCTCCCCACCATGGATCTTTTCGCCAGTCCTCTGAACCGGCAACTCCCGAGATTCTGTTCCAGACAACCGCATCCTCTCAGAGTAGCAGCCGATGCGTTTCTGATTCCGTGGTCCCAAGGCCTACTGTATGCATTTCCTCCCAAGCCACTAGTGTCTCGAACACTGTTCAAAGTCCTCAAGGACTGGGCCTCAATGATTCTGATAGCCCCCAGGTGGCCGAGGCAACCGTGGTTCCCACTTCTGCTGCAACTGGCGGTGGACACACCTCTTCCTCTGGGGATTCAACACGATCTCCTGTCTCAGGAACAGGGGTCTCTCTTACACCCCAACCTCCAGTCCCTTCATCTGATGGCCTGGCTGCTGAAAGGGTAGTCCTGGCTCCCCTACTACTGCCTCGAGAGGTGGAAGACGTAGTCTTAGCCTCTAGGCGGCAATCCACCAGGAAATCCTACGCTCTTAAGTGGCGTAGATTCTCCGCATGGTGTGCTCAGCACAGCAAGAATCCCTTCTCGTGCTTGGTAGCGGTAGTATTGAAATATTTGCTTAACCTCTCTAATCTAGGCCTTAAGTCCAACTCTGTCAGGGTTCACCTCAGTGCTCTCTCAGCGCACCACTCGCCGGTGGACGGCAGGCCTCTTTCCAACCACCCTTTGGTGGCTCGTTTTCTCAGAGGCCTCCTTCTGCTTAAGCCTCCTTTGCGTCCACCAGCCCCTGAGTGGGATCTGAATGTGGTCTTACAGCGGATTACTTGTCCGCCATTTGAACCTATGGCTACCTGCCCTCTCCGTTTTCTCTCCTGGAAAACCTTGTTTCTGGTAGCTCTTACCTCTGCTAGGCGAGTAAGTGAACTTCAGGCACTAGTGTCTGATCCCCCTTACACTAGGTTCTACAGGAATAGGGTAGTCTTACGGACTCACCCCAAGTTTCTCCCTAAGGTTGTCTCCCCTTTCCACCTCAATTAGGAGGTGGTTCTTCCAACCTTCTTTCCCAGGCCGCATGCCAACCGGGTTGAGATGGTCCTGCATACCCTGCACTATAGGAGGGCATTATCCTTCTACCTTGACCGTACATGGGAGCATCGGAGGGCTGTTCAGCTCTTTGTTTCTTTTGACCCCAATAAGTTGGGGTTGCCTGTCTCCAAGCATACTTTGTCCATATGGGTCGCTGACTGTATCGCCTGGGCTTATGGGGCAGCAGGCCTCTCGTTGGAGGGTCGAGTCACGGCTCATCGTGTCAGGGCGAAGGCTGCGTCAGTGGCTCATCTCTGCTCTGTTCCGTTGGCAGACATCTGCCGGGCCGCTACTTGGTCTTCAAGCCAGACTTTTGCGGCCCATTACTGCCTTCAGAGGGAGTCCCGCAGGGACAGTGCTTTCGGACAGGCAGTACTCCATAATCTCTTTGGGGTTTAGGCAACTCCTACCCTCCGGCCCTCATGTTGGGCTACCGGTTGGGGGCATTCTCAGAGAAGATTCCTTCCTTATGTACTGACGAGCTCGAGGGAGCTCATTTTTGCGGCTTGAGGTCTACGGTAGCCTTAAGATGGGGAGTCCCATATGTGAGGACTGACTACTTGCTTGGTCCTGGAGAAAGAGTAGTTGCTCACCTGTAACAGGTGTTCTCCAGGAGCAGCAGGAATCAGTCCTCACAACCCTCCCTCCTCCCCTTGGAGTTGCAGTCATATGATTTATTTTTGCTAATTTTTTTGCTGTCTTTTAGCTGTCATCAGACTGAGCAAGATGGCACCCTTGGGCGGGAAGGGGACCACGCATGCGTGCTGCAATTCCCAAAGGCTTTCTTTGAAAGCTGGGGAAATGCTCCGCACGGTGCTCCGTCGGCACCGACGTCACCCATATGTGAGGACTGATTCCTGCTGCTCCTGGAGAACACCTGTTACAGGTGAGTAACTACTCTTTCCCCTCTCTCTCTCTTTGTCTCAGCTTTAAAACTTAACTGAGGAGAGGCAGTTGGGAAAGGCGGGAAGGCAGCACGCAGGTGTGGTGGGATACTCCCAAAAGCGTTCTGATTGGACGCTGGGGAGCGTTCCCGCACAGACTCCGTTGGTACCGACGTACCCATATGTGAAGACTTATTCCTGCTGTTCCCAGAGATCACCTGTTACAGGTAAGTAACTGTGCTATCTCTGTCTCTTGCTTTCCTGTCATTATTGTAACCTCCTTTCTTTTTTGGTGCCTCTAGCCCATTTCTATATTTTTTTGAATTGTAAACTGCCTTGGTTGTAATTTGAAATGCGGTATATCAAGTGAAATAAACATAAACATAAACACTGCTTCCATTGTATGCAGATCTAACTCATGCATATTCATTGTGGATACCCTGAAAATCTGACTGGTCTGGGAACCACTGCTGCAAAAAGAAGACTTAGGCTTGTATCTTTCCAGAATGCTACTTTTAGCTGTCAGGTACTGAATCTCTGGAACTCCCTTTCCCAGGATAGCCATCTAGAGAGCTCATATATAAAATTTAAGAAAAGGATTAAACCTTGGTTCTTCAATAATATTTATAATTAATCAATTGCCAGCTCCTCATAACATCCTGGTTTCTCCAATTTTTTTCTCCTGTACAGAGGTGAGCCGGGGCCTTGTGTGGGCTTTCCTGGCTCACCTCTGAAGCAGCTTAGATAGGCACGGAGCTCTTGGGGGGGGGGGTTAGGATAGCACAGGAAAGGGCCGGTGGGGAGCTTGGACTGGAAAGGGCTGATGGGGGGCTAGGATTGGAAATGGGGAGGGGGGGGGGAGCTTGGACTGGAAATGGACTGATGGGGGGCTGGAATAGGACTGGAAATGGGCTGATGGAGGTGCTAGGACTGGAAATGGGCTGATGGGGGGTGCTAGAACTGGAAATAGGCTGATGCGGGGGATGGGAGAATGGGAATAGAAGAGAGGATGCTGGGTAGGCTGGAACTAGAAGGGAGCTGATGTTGGGGGAGGACTAGAAGAGGATGGGGCTGGGGAGTGAGGATGGAGAGGGGAAAAGATATTTTGTGTGGGAGGGAAGAAAAATCTATGATTGACCGGGTATTGGGAGAGTAAGTGGGGTTTGAGGATGGAAGGGTGAAATTTGAGAGAATGAAAAAGGAATAAAGAAAGAAATGGAAGAAAGAGCAAAAGGGGAAAGATCAGTATGTTAAAGCAGATGTAGGGAGAAAATGGAAAAAACTAGAAGAGGGAAGAAAGGACAAATGGACAGCAGACAATGGAGAGTTAGCCAAAGACTCAAAGAAACCAGAAGAAAGTGACTGGAGCAATTGCAACTGAAAAATAAAATGCACAAACAACAAAAGGTAGAAAAATACTTTTCTATTTTGAATTTATTAACTGGAATATGTCAGCTCTGGGAAATGTGCATTGCTAACGTCTTTGTGTTTTTGTTTAGTACAAAAGGAAATTAATTAATAGTTTTATTTCTGCAGTGTTGTTGTACGTTCCATCTTTGGCATTTGGGGTTCCCAGTTTAATTATTGTCTTCCTATTTCTAAATTGTGATCCCTTGTTCTTTGGTGACGGTCTATGTTCTGCATGTGTAACCGAGCTAAGGTATTTTGTTTATGTAGTTTCTATTTG
Organism: Ichthyophis bannanicus; assembly: GCA_033557465.1. Taxonomy (NCBI): domain Eukaryota; kingdom Metazoa; phylum Chordata; class Amphibia; order Gymnophiona; family Ichthyophiidae; genus Ichthyophis; species Ichthyophis bannanicus. Next base: position 1,509,391,678 of record CM066032.1, on the reverse strand, counting down.
ACAGTGCCATTTGCAGTGTTGCCTTTTTGATAGGTAGAGTTTGGTGCTTTGTGAGTCCCAGTTAGTGCTGTTATGATACGGTGGGTTTGCTATGGGTTCTAAATAGGAACCAAATCACCTACCCTATATCCAAAAAATTTCCATAAATGTAATTATGTGAAAAAATATTATACTTTGTTTCCTTTACTTTTTTGTTGGATTACTCACCATGAGCAGGTACCTTCCTGCTCTCGAAGTGAGCCCTCCTTTTTAATCAATTTAAACCGACCCGAAGGCCTTAAAAAAAACAGAAACAGCACTATTCAGCTGTCTGATCCATTTAAGCATAATCTTAACTGTCCCAACCGATAATCGGCACAAGTCACTCCCCACTTAGCTTGAGTTGGAATTGTTCTTTTAAAAGAAGTTTTCAACCACAATCCTTGAATTTCATTAACATAGGAAACGGCCACTTCAGCTATCATACGTCCACATCTTCCAACAGCAAGGAGGAGGAATCTTCCTGTCACTATCAACCGGTTGGGATTAATCCAAACAAGGTTCACACTACACCAATCAGTGTTTCAAGCCATGTAGCTTCCTAAGATTGGCTTGAAACACTGATTGGTGTAGCGTGAACCTTATGTTTGGATTAATCCCAACCGGTTGATAGTGACAGGAAGATTCCTCCTCCTTGTTGGAAGATGTGGACGGATGTCAGCTGAAGAGGCCGTTTCCTATGTTAATGAAATTCAAGGATTGCAGTTGAAAACTTCTTTTAAAAGAACAATTCCAATTCAAGCTAAGTGGGGAGTGACTTGTGCCAATTATTATCGGTTGGGACAGTTAAGATTATGCTTAAATGGATCAGACAGCTGAATAGTGCTGTTTCTGTTTTATTTTAAGGCCTTCGGGTCGGTTTAAATTGATTAAAAAGGAGGGCTCACTTCGAGAGCAGGAAGGTTCCTGCTCATGGTGAGTAATCCAACAAAAAAGTAAAGGAAACAAAGTATAATATTTTTTCACATAATTACATTTATGGAAATTTTTGGGATATAGGGTAGGTGATTTGGCTCCTTTCTAAAGGGGCATTTAAACGGAAATCAAAGTATTTTTTGGATACATTGGGATTGATTTCGAGGGGTGTAATCATTACTCTATGGGTTCTAAATAGGCAGTGTTTATAGTACTTCCTAATGTGCCTGGTGATTGACACTGGAGAGTATACTAATGTAGAAATCTGATAGTCTTTATGATACACTCATTAAGAGGCATATTTACTAATAGTTAGTGATGTTAACATTATGCAAATATTTATGCAAATGTGTTCCCACAATGAGTCTTCGCACATGGCCCTGCACCCCTCTAGTGTTGCCCCTGTCCATGAAATAAGAGAAGGACCCAGGGGTGATTGTTTCTGATGATCTTAAGCTGGCCAATGTGAAAGTCAGAAGGATGCTTGGGTGCATAGATAGAGGAATGGCAGTTAGGAAGAAGAGGGCGATAGTGACTGTACAAGTCTCTGGTGAGATCTCATTTGGAGTATTGTGTGCAATTCTGGAGACCACACCTTCAGAAGACTATAAACAGGATAGAGTGGGTGCTGAGGGCGGCTACTAAAATGGTCAGTATTTTTCATCATAAGATATATAGGGATAGACTTAAATATCTTAATATGTATACGTTGGAGGAAAAGTGAGAGGGGAGATATGATAGACATTTAAATACCTTCATGGCATAAATGCACAGGAAGAGAGCCTCTTTCACTTGAAAGAAAGCTCTGCAATGAGGGAGCATAGGATGAAGGTGAAAGGGGATAGAATCAGGAGTAATCTGAGGCAATACTACTTTATAAAAAGAGTCATAGATACATGGAATAGTCTCCCAGATGTTAGAGACGAGGATTGTATCTGAATTCAAAAAAGCACAGGTCAAACATAGAAAAACGTACAGGATTGGATTTAGTTCATCCCTTTTCTCAAGTTCAAGGTGAATTATATTGAGGTATTTTTTAATTATTTATTTTATTTATTTATTTGTTTTTTTACCGCACTATTCATAATCAGCATGGTTTACAATAGAACAACTTATTACATGGAACAGTTTACACTGAACATGTGAACAAGATATAATACAATTAACAAACTTACATTTATCCTCAGAGGATGTGCAATCTGAGTTTGTATCTGAGGCAATGGAGGGTTAAGTTGCTTACTCACAATCAAAGGGAGCAGTAATGAGATTTGGACCCTGGTATTCCTAGTTCTAGCCCACTGCTCTAACCATTAATCTCCTCCTCTGCTTTGTTGCAGAGCTTTGTAGTTGGCATGGATAAGCACACTGGACAGGCTGCATGCTGTTTATCTGCAGTTATTTTCCTATGTTTCTATGTAAATTTATTATCTAGATGTATTTCCAAGGCTATAGAGAAGCATAGCTGTGTACTGCTTGCACTATTTAGAACAAAACATACCTTGCAATGTTGCTTTGGTAAAAGCAATTCATATGGTAAATATATAAAGACATCTTCTGTATGAAGTGAGGGTGGTTTTTTGAATCAAGCTTTGCCAAATAGGAATTACAAAGAAAATAAAAGAATGGAGATGTTGTGGGCTAGATGGCGCGCTAGTAACTAAGGAAACTCAAGGAGTGCCTCTGTGGGGTTGGCATCACTGCAATAGTTACCTAAGTAACAAAAACAAACTGCAGCGGTGACTGCTGAAACTGCTTCTGGTATTCAAGTTTACCAAGTGTTATTAGATGCTGAGGCCATCAGTGCCACGTGTTGAGGGCAGCAATTTATGGCACAGGGATACATGTACCCTAGCTAATAGGGTGGACTTTCTGGCTGAATTTCACTTGTTTGACAGTTTTCAAAATGAGATAGAGTAAGAACATTTTTTTAAACCCTCCTCAAAAAGAAAATTAAGTTTTACAGAGTAGGAGATCGTGAAAGGAAAAAACAGGTAAGAGCAGATAAAAGACACACAGATCTTTATATAGAAAGGGATAAATAATATTTTTAATTAAAACAAAGCTTTATATCAGTTTTCTTGGGAAATTCCTAAAAATAGATTCACCAGAAAATTCCATGTTATCTAGAGCAGACTCACCCATTTCTACTTTTGCACCACTGCAGCATAGGAAATAATAGTGATTTAACTTGTGAAAAATAGAATTACATTTCCACATATGCAATAGGGTAAAACAAGGATTACAGCAGCCTTTCCCAATTGATATATGATAACTCTTCCTAAAAAAGCAAAATATTATCTTAAAAGAATGTTCAGGGATGGAAAATTGTGGGTGTCATGTTGGTCATGTGCCTTAAACTATGGCATGAATGCCTTTGCTGCCAGGGCCTAGAGAGAGGTGCAACTGGCAGAACCTGGACAGAACTGCGGTGGTCCATTGGACCTGGGGAGAAGCACAGCTCCTGATATGGCCTGGGGTGAGATGCTGCAGTCCATGTTTTCTCCCTGCCACTGGACTGCCTAGAAAGATAACAATTAAGGGGAAGGAAAAATGAAAAAATTTGGATAAGAGAGGGTGTGAGGTGAGCAGGAGAGCGCCTGGAAGGAGGAAAACAATTGGCAGAACAGCGGGGTGGGAGGAAGAGAGTCTGAATGAAGGAGAAGTGTTCGTGGGGTAGAGAGTGCTTGGAAGCTGGGAGGAATGTGGAAGTGATATAAGAGAAGAGAAGAAGCTGGAAGAGCAAACTAGATGGGTACCTAGAGCAGCAATTATGAGTGCAGTTCCATAACATGCACGTCCGGCCTGCGGACACATCTAAATCAAAAACGGGCCTCATTTGACCCTAATTCTGCATGCGCAGGTCTGGAAGTGTCCACGAGTCTGGAATCAGGGACAGAGACATGTTCGGCTTGGCACACTCAAACCCCGGAACATGACTATATGTAGCAAGTGGCGTGGACGTCCCTGCCCTCAGCGAATTCAGAAAAGAAGTACAGCTCCTCTGCTGCCTGTCTCCATGCTGCCATGCCTCCTCAATTAAAATGTGTATGGACCAGAAAATCAGAAATGGTCCTCTGCAGCTAAATGTCAGAGCATATCCCTAACATTAAATAGGGACCCTCAGATTGAGTGCATGCACCAGCGCAAATAACACTAAATGCCCAAGGGCACCAGCATTTGTCTATACAAATGTGGATATTTGTGAGACCGCTGATAGTGCTGTGTGCCCTGTTGCATGCTCTCATCCAGAGGGTCCCTTATAGCTGTCAGAGATATGCTTTGACATTTAGCTATAGAGAACCCATTCTACAGTATCCTGGCCAATTACACTGGCACCTGGTCAGACGGCATTCATCCCTACAGACCAGGTACTGGCCAGGCACAGATATCCCCCCAAAAGTACAGTTTCACACCAGGTCCCCACATACATCCCTCTAAACACACACTCACACTCACACACTCACACTCACACTCACACACACTCACACACACACACACTCTCACTTGCAGTCACATAAAACATACAACTGCAGTACAGATGCCCTGTACCTCCCAGGACTCCTAATCTGATCTGCGTTTCTCACCTACACATGCATCCATCCCATAATCACCCACATACCATCCCTACATCAACTCCCACTTCTCAGATGACAGGAATTTTTAGGGTGCCTTAGATCATCTCCTCTAGCTCACACAGCAATTGTCAGCATAGCCGGAATAATCACCATTGCTCCTCTGAATATTTATGTAGGGGTGTTTAGTAATATGTCTTAACCATACAACCTTCCCCCACCTCTGCATTCTGTTCTTTACATCTGCATCTTGTGATCTTCCAGACTGCAGACACACCGGTTCACATCTTTGTCACAGCCACTTATCTCTATGAGACGCATTGCAGAGCAGAGCAGAAAGGTTTCTAAGTCCTGGCCTTATTCCACGTTTCTGTAGGTATAACATGGACATACATGGGCCTTTCTTGAATATGCATTGCACGTCTCCACTGCTTTCCACGCCCTCGTTCTGCCACCTCCCACCCACATTCTGAGATTCCCGTGCTAGCACCGTCTACGTGCAGGGCCACGGGTGTATCAGACAAAAATTATGGACATTTTCACTAGAAAAATGTCTACACTGCACATCCAAAGGCTTATTCCTGTTCTGGGCTAACCCTCTTGGAGGGGGGGGGGGGGGGGGGGGAGACAGCAAAGAGCAAGATAGTACGAGCTAAACACTAGATTCTGACAGCTAGGGGGCATAAAACTTAAGGTTTGCCTAGAACGCCAACACATTGAACCCGCTCTGATGGCTCTGAGAAATGGGCATAGCTAAAAACAACAAAAAGCAAAAATAAAGGAAAAAAAAGTGACCCAGCAAAAGACATAGAAAAAAAAGCAAAGTAAGAGAAAACAAAATAAAAAAAACGCTTCTCTCAAAAATGAAAATGCAAACAAAAATATGTAAAAGAAGTCCCTATATGGTAAGAATGTTTGAATAGCATCCAAGTTTGCTAAATATCCTTTATAGCCAGCATTGTCCCTTCCCTCTGCTGCATGTCTAGCATTCTCCTTTCCTTTATTCCCTTCCTTCTCCTTCCCATCCAGCATCTCTTCTTCCTTTCCCTTCTCCTCTGCTTTGAGTCTAGCAGCTTCCCTTCCCTTTTACCTGCTCTGTGTCCTGCATCTCCTCTTTCTCTCCTCAATGCAAGATTATTAGACATCCTAGGCAAACTTTCAGCTTTGTGCCACCTCACAAAGAACTTTTAGAGTCCAAGCCCACCCTTCCCCATGAGTTTGATGTCAACACCATCTCTCCTAGAAAATCCTATAAAATACATAATTGGACATCATGGGCCCTATATTCAGCAGTGGCGGCTTGTGCTGCTATAAAGTAGCACTTTAAACACAGATATTCAGTGCTGGGGTCATATTGGAGACCTGGCATTGAACATCTGGGTCGCCCAGATTACTGGAAGCTATCCAGGCAGTGGCAATTTTCAGCCACTGCATGGTTAGCTTCTGACTTTCGCCATGTGTCAATAATCGGGCAGCGGCTCAATATTGCCGCTGCCCAGTTATCAACAGATGCCACCCCCAGAACACCCCCAGCAACTGTGCTAATCATTTAGCATCCTGGACAAAGACATTAACACTTTTAGCAGGTCTTCTAACCATGTCCTCCCATATCCCCCCATACTTTTAAATCTTAAACTTTTTTTTTGTAATATATACATAATGAGGGAAATTTCCAAAAGTCACTTACAAGGATAAATGGACTAGTTGCAAATTGCCCATTCTTCCTGTGGGTAGTGTGGCCATTAGGCTCCATTGTTTGGCTTTGACTGCTGCTACTCTTTGCTGCTCCCTAGAGCTGCTGCCGTAGGTGACCACCTAGTGGTTGATACAGCCCTGTCTTTCTCTACCTCCCCCCACTCTGTGTCCAGCATCTCCTCTATCTCCAGGAACAAGCAGGAATGAGTCTTCACATATGGGTATGTCGGTACCGACGGAGCCTGCGCGGGAACGCTCCCCAGAAAGCTTTTGGGAGCATCCCTCAGCGCCTGCGTGCTGCCTTCCCGCCTTTCCAACTGTCTCTCCTCAGTTTTCGTTTTTCCGCGGAGCCGGCAGGACGTCCTCCTGTCACCGCAGAACATTTTTTCTTTAATTCTTGTTTTCTTGTGGTTGCGACTGTTTTTCCCGCCTCCACCGGTACCGCCGGTGGGTTTTTTTCTTTTCTTTTCAAAAACTCAGGGAGAGTTTTCCCTCAGTTTCTGTCTTAACTTTTTGGGGCTTGTATAGGCCTCTCCATCATGGAGCCTTCTTCTCCTAAGAAGTGCCTTAACTGTGGAAATTCAGTTTTCTTTTTAGACTCCAATAACTGGTGTCTAACCTGTTTGGGTCCTGACCCTCCTCCTCCAGAGCCATTAGGCTACAATTTTATGAGAAGAGATTTTCCATTTCGAGTTTCCCTCGATACCGAGTTCCCTTCCAGTGTCAGGGCACCGACCATTTCTTCTCTACAGGATCAGGTAACCCACAAACAGTCTGTTAAGACTAGCCAATCCTTGAGTGGTAGGTCTCATGTCAAACATGAAGACGGCTCCGGCCTTGCCCTCAAGACCCTATTGGCTTCAAAACCCCGGCGGGACTCTTCGGTCTCCAAAGCATTTCAGGGGTTTCAGGTTGTTCCTGGGGCTCACCCCTCACAGAACATACCTGAGCCATGCTCGGTGGTGGCATCCGCGTCGAGCGGTACCGATACCCCGACATTGGCACTGGTGTTGAGTGATCCACTCTTCACCAGGGATTGTCATCTGGCGTTCTCGGTACCTTCGAGACCGATCGATACGTCCCAGATTGACTTTCCAGTATCGGCAGCATCGCCGATATCACCACCGATGCTGGTACCCTCCAGACATGCATCGATAGACTCACTTCCTTCGATGCCGAGTCTGGAATCGATATCTAGTCTAGAAGACTGGGTACCGACGCGTCTCGGAACCGACGCTTACCGGTTCTGGATTCGCGGTATCGAGGATACTCACCAAGGGTTTTTGGTTCCCTCGGTACCGCTTGAGCTGCCTCCGATGACTGCTTCAATGTCTGTATCGCCTTCGATTCCGGCACAGCTACCGCTATCGGTACCGATGCCGGTTCCTGCAGTAACATCGGGACCAACTACTTCCATGCCCTTTTCACCAGGATTGCTCCTTTCTATGCCTAGTTTGGAGTCGATACCTGGCATGGACGATGCAGTACTGACTGTCTCAAGTCATAACCGCCAGTACCAGTATCCATCCATTAGGGCTCCTTTTCTGCACCGGACCAGTACATCCTCCGGTGCCCAGGCTAGTTCTTCAACTTTAGCCTGTCCAGGGATGGTCCCCATTGGAGATCCTTCTTTTCAGAAATTTCTCCTTGACATGGCTTCATTCCTTGCTATTCCTATCCCTGGCTATGATCCTACACAAGGCTCTTCTGAGGAAAAGGGAAATATATGCTTCCTTTACATCCTTCTTTGCAGGATGATCTTCTGAGAATATGGGAAACACCTTTAAGGGTTTCCTCACCTTCTACAGCAACTGATCTTCTGTATCAGGTGCCCCCCTCTCCAGGGTTTCAAAAGACTCAACTTCCCCATCATTCCATTGTAGTGGAATCAGCAATGAGGAAGGTAAAAAGCAAGAAGAAACATTCTTCTTATCCGCCAGGTCGTGCTTCTAGAACACTGGATGTTTTTGGACGTCAAACCTTCCAAACATCTATGCTGGCAACAAGGATTCTCTCATATATTTTCTATATGAGTCTATCCCTTCAGGAGGTCACAAGGAAATTATCTCTTTTGACTCCTTTTCTATCAGAGCCCAAGGCTGCAGACTATTCCTTACTTCTTAGTCATAGCCAAAATATCTTGGTTTCTATCTCGTGCTTCCTTTGACTCTTTTGAGTCTGTTAGCAGAACCTCTGCTATAGCCATAGGAGCACGACGTAGAGCCTGGCTCCAAGCTTCAGACTTGAACAGATGGGCACAACAAAGGCTGGGTAATACTCCTTGTACTGGAGAAAATCTCTTCAATAGGGAGTCTTTACGTCAGGTTGCTCATTGCTCCACTGACTTCCCTGTTTCTGAGGGCTCTCCTAAGCCTTCTCCTTCCCCAGTAGGTAGGAAATGCCCTACCAAACCTTCGTTCCCTAAAAGAAGAAGGTTTTATTCTTCTCCTGCCCATCATACAGATGTTCCCAAACAAGGGAAACCTCACCCTGGTCTGAAGAATCCAAACTCAAGCCGGGAAAATTAACCCTCAATGGGGTTCTAATTGATCTCTTATAACATACAGTTCACTTCTTTTCAACAGAAGTTTTTTCACTGTTTTTTTATTTTAAACTCTACGCTTGGATTCCTGTTTCCAGGCTATCCACTTGCTCTCAAGTAGGCTGAGCTGTCAGGAGATTCATGTTTGTGGGTCACAAGGTTTTTCCTCCTCTTCCTACCATGAAGAGAGGTTTGACAACTATCTCATGATAGTTTCCCTGTACCACCATGAATTTTTCCTTCTACAGACTTACCATATAGCAAGTCTCACTTCAGCTCCTATTTTTTCTTTACCCTCTTTTTCAGGGCCTCCCCGGTAAGAGTGCTACCATACCACTGGAAGGCTTTCTTAGCCTTTCTAGTCTTCCTTTCCTTTCCAGTGTAGAGTTTTCTCTGGAGTTACCTCCCTGATTTCGTTGGACAGCTCATCAGACATGATCAGGATTTCTCTTCTTGTTCTGTCTGTTCTCTCTGTTACAAACAGAAAGAATCTTTCTGCTGTTCTAATCAGCAGCTGCCCATGCAGGAGTTCCAGTGATTTGACTACTGGTACTTTCTATGAGTTCCAGTCTTGTCTTCCACTAATCTTACTAGTGCTTCCAAGATAGTGCTCATCTATCTTGGAAAATCCTCATCGCTTCTTTCTGTCATCTCCAAATCCCTTGAGTTGGCAGCATAACTGAGGTGGCAGCTGGTTTCCTCCAACAGCTACTTTTATTTTCCAGTCCTCCTGCATAGTGCTCTCTGCAATCCTACTGAGAAGCTTTCCACTATGGGCCCTTGCTAGAGAGCATGAGGATTTTTTCTCTAATTACTATCCTATATGGTTGAAAAAGGCTTCCTCAGTCATTCCTCATGACTGTAGGGTTTTTTTTATACCCTTCTGTTTCCTTTTAATAAAGGACTTAAGCCTTCTCTATGTGACAATCTAAAGAGTGACCCAGTTTCTACAGGAAATATGCTCTTTTTCCTTGCAGCTTGTCCTCATGGTATCCTAATCCTTCATGGACAGCACATATTTAATTAAACAACGCATGATACCCCCCCCCCGTTCCTCAAGTGGGTCAACCTGGTATCTCATCCTATGCGTTTTCTGTCCATTTACCATGCGAGAGTTCTATAGGACTCAGGACTTGCTGTTTACAGACTGATATTATCCTCTGTTTTTCACGCAACCATCTTGGTTATTCCACTGGATGGCATTCCTGCACCATCTTAGCCAGGGGGAATAGATTCTCTATATATCTCCTCAAGTAGGTTCCACCTTCTTGTTATTGGATGAATCTTTCTCCTTCACATCTCCCATCTCCCATGTGAATGTTCTTATGGGCATATTTCTATCTGCTTAGTTGCCGACATTTATCTTTAGACTATAGATACATATGTCTGTAAGCTGCGTGTGCATATCTATGCCCCTCCAGTTCTCACTATAGACATATATATATATATATATATATATATATATACCGCTGTATATATATATATATGCACATATATATATATATATATATATAGATATAGATATATATAGATATATAGATCCCTATATATATATATCCCTATGTATATATGTATCTGTTGAGATGCTTCCTTATAGGTAGATATGCATTTCCATTCTTATCTCTCTAACTGTCTATGCTTTTAAAAGGTGTCTACCTTTCTATAGGTTCCAGACAGTGGGTTTGCATATCTTCACACTGTCCCTCAGTATGTCTGGGTATTATGCACACAACCACTACTGTGGTACTGACAGCTTCTACTTAACCCTAGGTCTAGATATCCCTGAAGCTCCATACTTCACTATCTTTCCTATCTCTCCACAGATAGGAAAGACAGGCTGGATCTTCAGTAGATCTGAAGTTTCAACTCTTCAGACATCTGTCCTCCTTGGGAATATGGGTTTTTCCATACCCCTTCTTCTCTCCAGGACGGGGCTAGTTGTCCAAATCAGTCAGTCTTCCTCTTTTGCTCCTAAATGTTACCAACTCTGTATCCAAAGGAGTTCCCAGCTTTTTCCCATAAAGCTTCCACTGAAGACCTGACGTCTGAGTACTACCCCAGGTGACACCTGGGTCGCCTATCACTTCCAGATTTGGACCTTCGCCTTCACTTCAGTGAGTTCACCTTGAACATTCCTCTGCTGGATCTCCAGTAGACTCCATCAGCCTCTCTACTTCCTGCAATCCAGTAGGTGAGGTCCATATTGTGTTTGTTCATGTCAATAGTTTTCATGGTAATTATAACACATACAAGGACTCCTTACCTGTAGTCCTTAGGTTAGCTGTTTTTCCTACAGCTCCTCTCTTTTCAACTCCTACCCTCCATCCTCAGGATGCCTGGCCATATGAGGTGTAGCATGTTCCAATCCTCACCATGCTGGGGCTCCAGGCATCTTAGCTTGGGAGTCCCCATATGTGAAGACTCATTCCTGCTTGTTCCTGGAGATAGCACAGTTACTTAATTGTAACAGGTGATCTCTGGGAACAGCAGGAATAAGTCTTCACAACCCACCCACCTCCCCTAGGAGTTGTATCTCTCTATCTATCTTCCTCTTTCTCTCTTTTCTCTCAGCTATAAAACTCAACTGAGGAGAGACAGTTGGAAAGGCGGGAAGGCAGCAAGCAGGCGCTGAGGGATGCTCCCAAAAGCTTTCTGATTGGACGCTGGGGAGCGTTCCCTTGCAGGCTCCGTCGGTACCGACGTACCCATATGTGAAGACTTATTCCTGCTGTTCCCAGAGATCACCTGTTACAGGTAAGTAACTGTGCTTTCCTTCCCTAGACTCCCCTATGTCCAGTATCTCCCCTTTCCTTCCTTAGTCCTCCTGTATCAAGCATTGCATGATCTTCCCTTCCATTCACCTTCCTCTCTGTATCCAGCATCTATCTCATCTTTCCTTACTCCTTGTGTCCAGCATCTCCTTCTCTGGCTCCCCTATGTTAAGTAGGGAGGCTAGGGAAGCCATTTCCTCTTTACTTCTCTACCTCCCGTGCCCAATATCAACCTCATTCCCTTCTGCTGGGCTTACCTCCTCTGCTTGTCATTGCTGTCATAGTGCCACTGCCTTCTTACTTTTGCCGGGGCGTGCAACCTTTGAGCATATACCTTTGCTGGAGTCCAGCCAATGCAGACATCCTCTGTCGGAGCAGGTGGGGCAGGACAGGCCGTGAGTACAAGCAGATTCTCAAAGGCTTTGTACCAGTACTGACAACTCTAGTGCTGCTCAGTTGTTCTGCCACACCAGCTGTGTCGCCCTCTGAATTCTGCTACCCTAAAAATGTGCCTTGTCTGTCTAGCAGAAGGGCTGGCCCTGCCTAAAGGTAAAGATGATAGGCTGGAACAGAAAAATTGTTAATCTAAATAACACAAAGCACAAAGAGTACATTTACTTTGTGTTTATTCAAGTTGATCTTGTACATTTAAGAACACCTATTTTCCAATGGAGAAAGAACACATTTTCATACAGTAAATGAAAATTTATTTACGCCGCAACATATCTTTTGTACCAATTTTAAGGCAATAGCAACAGCAAAGGGCCTTATTAGAAGCAAAGAAACATGAAGACAGAAAAAGACCACATGACCTATCTAATCTGTCCTTCCATATCAACTACAATAGTCCCCTTTTTACCTTTAGAGATCTTCTGTGTTTGTCCCATGCTTTTTTGAATTCAGATACTGTTCTTGTGTCCACCACCTCCACTGGGATTCTATTCCATACATCTACCACTCTTTCCGTAAAAAAATATTTCCACATATTACTCCTGAGTCTCATGCTATGTCCCCTTGTAGCAGAGCTTGCCTTCAATTGAAAGAGACCCTCCTGTGCATTTATGCAATGGAGGTATTTAAATGTCTCTATCATATTGCCCCATCTCACCTTTCCTCTAAAGTATGCATATTAAGATCTTTAAGTCTGTCTTCATATGCTTCATAAAGAAGGCCATTAACTATTTTAGTAGCCACCCCTGCCCCGACTCCAACCTGCTCGTATCCTTTTGAAGGTGCCGTCTCCAGAATTGCACACAATTCTCCAAATGAGATCGCACCAGGGACTTATACAGAGGCACTATCACCTCCTTTCTTCTGCTTGCCATTCCTCTACTTATGCATCAAAGTATCCTTCTAGCTTTTGCCATCACCTTTTTTACCTGTTTAGCTACTTTAAGATCGTCAGACACAATCACGCCTAGATCCTGATTTTCTTTTGTGGACAGAAGTACCTCACCACCTACACTGTACCGCTTCTTTGGATTTTTGCAGCCCACATGATCTTGCATTTTTTAGCATTAAATTTTAGCTGCCAAATTTTAAACCATTCTTCATGCTTAGCTAGATCCCTCCTCATGTTATCTACTCCTTCCTGGGTGTCTACTCTATTGAAGATTTAGAGTATCATGGGAGTGTCTAAGTGCTGTATATAACTGGATAAAGTTAACTGCATAAAGGTGTGGTAGCCATTGGTTTCCTGAATACTTTCATGATGCCCATATATTAAGACACAACCCCTTGTATGAATCCATTTGTGGTCAAGGATGTATGGGATGGAGTTTAGCGAGAAGGGACTGGTACTAATGAACACTTCAAGTATTAAAACTGCAATGGGCTGGACCACCCGGGCCCTGGAACAACCAACTTTTGAAAAGCTCATATACTCCATTCCATGTGGCAGCAGGACTAGCTACTGTCAGTATTGCATGGCTCGTTGAATTTGAGCCAAATGGGTGTCTCTGTTCTTGTTCTGATCTTGAAGTCTTGGTCTCATGAGATCAGTGTGAGAACACAGCTACTTGTGTAAGTCAAACTAACAGAGCTGTGTGATGCTGACAGCTACTGTTCTGCTACCATACAGTAAGGAATAAATGAGTTGTTTCAAAAATTGGCTGGGACAGTGGCCAGCCCATTTTGATGCCAGTGCTTCAGAGGTATTTAGAGACTAGGGTTTTTTTTGTCTTCTAGTTCCTCATTTCTCATTTTTCTCCCAGCACAATCACAATCAGTGTTGGGATCCTGGCTCTTTGAGCCTTCATTCAAAATACCTAGGGATATTAGGCTAGGAGGGTTTTTTTTTTTTTTAGAGAATTTGATTATTTTTCCTTTCTTTTACTAAACCCCATGCTGGTAATGGAGATATGGGCCTCATATTCCTCCCCTGCACCTCAAGGGTGCAGGGGAGGAATATGTAGAAACTGATAAGGATAAAGCGGAATTGCTTAACAAATATTTTTGTTCTGTGTTCACAGATGAAGAAACAGGAGCAGGACCTCAGAAAACACCCACAAATAGGAACAGAAGCAAAGGACATCTTGAACAATTTTCAAAAGACTGTGTTCGTGAGAAACTATCTCAACTTAAAGTAGACAAAGCGATGGGACAGGATGGGATACACCCGAGAATACTGAGGGAACTTGGGGACATTCTAGCAGCTCCACTGACTGACCTTTTCAATGCCTCGTTGGAGTTGGGAGTGGTGCCAAAGGACTGGAGAGAGGCTCATGTGGTGCCTTTACACAAAAGCTGAAGTAAGGATGTGGTTGAAAACTACAGGCCGGTTAGTTTAACTTCGGTGGTGAGTAAATTATTGGAAAGGCTGCTGAAAGAGAAAATAGTGAGGTTTCTGGAGTCCAGTGGATTACAGGATCCGAGGCAGCATGGATTCACCAGAGGCAGGTCTTGTCAGACAAATCTGATTGATTTCTTTGACTGGGTGACCAGGGAGTTGGACCGAGGGAGAGCTCTAGATGTGGTGTATTTAGATTTCAGTAAAGCCTTTGACACTGTTCCTCACAGGCAACTTATAAACAAACTGAGCACCCTAGGGATGGACCCTAAAGTTACTGCTTGGGTTAGAAATTGGTTGGGTGGGAGGCGACAAAGAGTACAAGTAAATGGAGCTCACTCTGAGGAGAAGGATGTTACCAGTGGTGTGCCCCAGGGATCTGTCCTTGGTCCAATTCTTTTTAACATCTTTGTTGGTGATATAGCGGAAGGGCTGTCGGGTAAGATTTGCCTCTTTGCAGATGATACCAAAATCTGCAATAGAGTAGACACCCAGGAAGGTGTAGATAACATGAGGAGGGATCTAGCTAAGCTTGAAGAATGGTCTAGAATTTGGCAGCTGGGATTTAATGTTAAAAAATGTAAGGTCATGCATTTGGGCTGCAGCAATCCAAGGGAGCAATACAGTATAGGAGGTGAAGTACTTTTGTCCACTAAAGAAGAGCGGGACCTAGGCGTGGTTGTGTCTGATGATCTTAAAGTAGCTAAACGGGTAGAAAAGGCAACGGCAAAAGCTAGAAGGATGCTTGGGTGCATACGGAGAGGAATGGCTAGCAGAAAAAAGGAGGTGATAATACCTCTGTATCAGTCTTTGGTGCGACCTCATTTGGAGTATAGTGTGCAATTCTGGAGACCGCACCTTCAAAAGGATGTGAACAGGATGGAGTCGATGCAGAGGGTGACTACTAAAATGATTAGTGGGCTTCATTATAAAAGCATTATGAGGACAGACTTAAGGATCTTAATATGTACACCTTAGAGAAAAGGCGGGATAGAGGTGATATGATTGAGATGTTTAAATACCTTCGTGGCATAAATGTTCAGGGAGAGGGCCTCTTTCAATTGAAAGCAAGTTCTGCTACGAAGGGACATGGGATGAGGGTGAAGGGAGATAGATTCAGGAGTGATATGAAGAAATATTTCTTTACAGAAAGAGTAGTGGATCCGTGGAATAGTCTCCCAGTGGAGGTGGTAGAGATGAGGACAGTAACTGAATTCAAAAAAGCATGGGACCAACACAGAGGATCTCTAAAGGTAAAAAGTGGACTGTTGTAGTTGTTGATATGGAAGGACAGACTAGATAGGCCATGTGGTCTTTTTCTGTCATCATGTTTCTATGTTTCTAAATCGAACCCATAATAGCTCTTCAGAGTACCATTTTGATTTATATATCCAAACCGCTTCAAATTCAGTTAGGTTAAAGTAGCTATGGAGCCACTGTTGCCCCCATAGCTATTCCATGAACTTGATGAAAGAAATCACCTTCCAATTGAAAATAAATTTTTGTTAATACCATCGTCAATACCTGCTGAAAGAACTTCCTTGGTGTTCTTGATGGTAAAGGAACTTCCAATTTTTCTATGACCTTCAGAGCATCATGTTGTGAAATATCCATGTATAGAGCCATGACATCAAGAGATACCAACCAGACTTCATCTATCGGAAAAACAATTGATTCCAATTTCTGCAAAAAATGTGTCATGTCTTTTATGAAAGAGAGAACCTTCTGAACACATGGCTGAAGAAAGACATCACAATATTGAGACAAAGGGGTATGTTTACTAAACCGCGCTCATGTGTGCGGCACACATCAGCGTGTGCTAAGGTACCTTAGCACACGCTAATGATGCGTATATGTGCCCCGCACACGTGCGCGCCGCACTAAAGTGCCCGCTCATGTGCGCGGCGTGCTGATGTGCGATAGAGGCGTGGAAAGGCTCTCGGAGGGCGGAGGAAGGCTCCCCAGGGGCGGAGAGAAGGGGTCAATGGGTGGAGAGTGGGAGGGGAGAGGCTCCCCGCACACGAGCGCAGTGAATTTTCAGGCTTAAAACTACCGCGAGTGAAAACCTCGCGGTAGAGCCGATTTAAAGGGAAGAGAAACCATTTATGTCAGCAATGTACAGCAAAACCAGGGAAACCTAAACAACGTGAGCAGTGTGATACATGTGCACGGTACAAAAGGGCAAATAAACATTAGAAATGACCTCGAAAAAAGGGGAAAAAAACATAACCAAGCTGGGCAATAGTGATATCAATGGGCAACAGTAAAAAACACTCCCAGGAAAGCTCCAAAAAAAAGGAAATGATTTTTGGAAGGGTCTACGCTCCGTAGACCCTTCCAAAAATCTCCTTTTTTTTTTGGAGCTTTTCTGGGAGTGTTTTTTACTGTTGCCCATTGATATCACTATTGCCCAGCTTGGTTATGTGTTTTCCCCCTTTTTTCGAGGTCATTTCTAATGTTTATTTGCCCTTTTGTCTCCATACAAGGTGAATGAGCCCACAGTGAAATTGTGCAGAGCCAAGGTTTCTGATTTCTTTGGCTAGGTTTCCTATCTCCAAGGACTGCACTGTCTCTGTGGCCACAGTGTGGTGCAGTGAACACAGACAGTGTGTTCAGGAGCCAAAGGTCAGCAGTTCAAGTCCCAGCTGGGGCTCCTGCAAACCCAATCCCCATATTTTACCCACCACTAAACCGTGATAGTAAAGACCGACCTTTATTGCAGAGAACATAAGCATGGTCCAAACACCTGTATTTTACCCTACAGAGCACAGACACCAGAAACATGTGCATTACCTAGACCACAGTCCCCTAGATGCAGTCCTGGAGGGCCACATATCATTCAGCTGTGATGCTGTCTCCAATATAAGGCCATGTCAGCATGGTGGCGGAGGGGTACCGTTGGTGGAGGGGGCAGTGGCTGCTGCCCACAGCAGACGGTGGCCTAGCCCCCTTCACGTGGGTGCAGTGCACTCCAACAGACAGAGGCCCTGTCTGACAAACAGCCATGGACTCCCCAGGGAATGCACTGTTGTTGTGCTAAGACGGTGGTGCAGCGGACACAGCCAGTGCCTTTAGGACCAGAAGGTCACAGGTTCAAATTCCAGCTGGGGCTGCTGCCAACCCAGTCCCTTAATTTTACCCATGAAGAAAACATGGTAGTAAAGACTGAACCTTTATTGCTGAAAACATAAGCATGGGTCAAACACCTATATTTTACCCCACAAAGCACAAACATCATAGAAATGTGCATTACCTACGGCAGAATCCCCCAAATGCAGTCCTGGAGGGCCACAAATCCATCAGGGTTTATGCTGTCTCCAATATAAGGATGGAGCGGTACTGGTGGTGGAGGTGGCAGTGGCTGGTGCCCACAGCAGACCATGGCCTAGCCCTGTCCAAGTGGGTGCCGTGCACTGCAACAAACAGGCCCTGTCGGATGTACAGTCATGGACACCCCAGGGAATGCAGCATATCTGTGGCAACACGGTGGCACAGTGCGCACACACACAGTGTGTTCAAGAGCAGAAAATCACAGGTTCAAGTCCCAGCTGTGGCTCCTGCCAACCCAGTCCCCTTATTTTACCCATGAAGAAAACATGGTAGTAAAGACTGAAAGCTTTATTGCTGAGAACATAAGCATGGCTCAAACACCTATATTTTACCCTATACAGCACACACACATCATAAAAATGCACATTACCCACAGCTGACTCCCCCAAATGCAGTCCTGGAGTGCCACAAATCAATCACGTCATATGCTGTTTCCAATATAAGGACATGTCAGCATGTTGGTGGAAGGGTATAGGTGGTGGAGGGGGCAGTGGCTGCTGGCCACAGCAGACAGTGGCCTAGCCCTGTGCAGGCTGGCACCTTCCACTGCAACAGACAGGCTCTGTCGGATGTACAGTCATGGTCTCCCCAGGGAATATACCATAGCTGTGGCAACATGGTGGTGCAGTGCACACAGACAGTGTGTTCAAAAGCAGAAGGTCACAGGTTCAAGTCCCAGCTATGGTGCCTGCCAACCCAGTCCCCATATTTTACCCACTACTACAACGTGCTAATACAGACAGAACGTTTAGTGCAGATGACGTAAACATGGCCAAAACACCTACATTTTACCCTACTAGAGCAAAGACACCATAAACAAGCGCATTACCTAGAGCAGAGTCTCCCAAATGCAGTCCTGGAGGGCCAAACAACATTCAGGTTCCATGCTGCCTCCAATAAAGATGCCTGTGCTGCATATCTATGCACCACCCCCATGGTATGCAGATGTATCTCATGCATATTCATGAGGGACAGCATGAAAACCCGAACAGTGTTTGGCACACCAGGACTGGAGTTGGGAACCTCTGCCATAAAGCAGCAGCCAACAGGGGCAGACACACCCACACCCACAGGCCCCATTGGCCAATGCCTCCTGGAGAGGCAGGACAGTGGGCCCTGCGTGCATCTCCCAATACTACCACTTGCATACCTCAGCAATGCCACCCTACACCTGGGGATACGGTACACAGCTATCAAACGTTTGCTATGAGTACTGGCAGATAGCAATTCCTACGTTAAGCACAGTTTGCTGATTGAGCTTCATCATAGCAACCTTTCGGATGTCTGTGGAGTGTGCGTCAGGTCTGGTCTCTGACAGTGTTTACCACCCTAGGGAGTGACCCCCAACAGTATTGCGTACCATATCCATGCCTGCACTCTGCCCAGGACTGGTGTGGTGGCCAGGGCTGCTAAACCTCTCTATAGTAGCACAATGCTGGCATAGGTGTGGGAGTATGTGTTTGTCTATCCAGTGTGTGGTGGCTGCAAACACCCTCCACAGCCCACACTGCCAGCACTGTTGCCAGTATTGGTCTGCCAATGTGCATAATGAGGAGCAAGGTACCATGGGTATAGCCAGGACAGGGTGGCCTGGCCAGGATGCATCTGCACAGGGCATAGGGCACTGGCTGGGACATTGTAGTGCCCGGCCACCACCTGCACAGACAGGGTGGCCACAGCATGTCCTGCTGGGGGATCACTCTCACCCTGACTGTGCAGTGACCACAGCATGGCTAGGCACCCCCATAGTGCTATATAGTATTTCTTTTGTGTGATAGTTATGGGTTCCCTTTTGGGGCCCAATCACTGATTTTCTGCTTGGTGTGTATGCTGGCAGCCCAGTTCTGGGAGGACGCATCTTCTCCAGGAACATGCACTATGGACTAGCTTGCAGAATGTCTGCAGCTAGTATGTGTCTTGCTGGAACACCTTGCAGGGTGCAGCGGCTGGAGGCCTGCTGCTGTTGAATGTCAGATAGTGGTGGGGGGCAGCTGGCCATTTCCAGGCCTTCTGTCTGCTATTGCTTTAGGGGTCGGTACAGATCTGTATTGCCTGCCCTGTAGGGTGTCTGTTCCCCAGCAGGACTGGGGTTGATGGTCCCCCCTACTGGCAACATTGCAGTGAGGTAGAATGTGGATATGTTGGTGGGAGACCCTGTTTCCCACCCTCAGCCCCAGGGGGAGAGTTTGGTGGTGGTACTTAATCCGCCTATGGGTCCATAAGGGCTAAACCTGACTGGGAGATACAGATGTATCCAAGGTGTGTCTGCAGGAACTAGCTATCTCACACACTAGCACTGCTGGGGACCTGCAGCATGGCCTATTTCTGCCATGGAAGGTGCTGTGGCCCTGGTGCTGGCCGGCCCACCGCACCCTCAGAGTGAACACAGTACCTGCACAATGTGATGGTGTGTAGCCACTCTGTGCCAGTAACACACATGGTCAGTTCCCCCTACCAGGCCTAGGTGCTGTGGGGGTGCATACCCCATCTGCAGATCATCTGTAAACTGCTGCTTTGCATGTGCAGTGCATCATGGGTGCGAGTGGACTAACCCTACCCTGGTAACCGCAGCACACAGTCTGCAGAAGTTATTTTGTAGACAGCCAGACATCTCTTTACAGCTATAGAGCTGTAGCCCACTGGTGACTGCAATGCCTGGGAAGCAACAGGTTGGTGTTTCGAATCCACAGTGGGGTTATTTATTGAATTGACCTTATTTATTTACATTTCCCCATATACTGCGCTATTCTGCATCACTGCGGTTTACATTGCACAAACTGTACATACTTTGAACAGGTCATTGTAACATGGAGATAACTATTTTACAAGGTACATGGGGGGCTGTCTGGGGCAATTTGTGTGTAATTTCAAGTAGTGCTGCCAGCAGAAACCCTCACAGTGCTGTAACCTGAAGATTACAGCACTGTGAGGGTGTTTTAGCCGCCACTACTAATTGAAATTAAAAAACCTGCCATTGTCTGCACTCATAAATAACCCCGCTGTGGATTCAAACACACAACCTCTGGCTCCACACGCAGCAAATTAACCTGTGGGCCACAGCTCTACAGCTGAGAACAGATGCCTGGCTGGCTGCAGAGGGAATCCTGCAGACTGTGTGCTGTGGTTATCAGGGTAGGGTTGACCATTACTAACCATGCTGCACTGCACATGACGTTTATAGCACTGTGAGGGTGTTTCTCCTGGCAGCACTGCTGTAATGTAGAAAGGAGACTGCCGCAGGTAACACTGTTGTAACGTAAAAAGACATATGCCTCACGCAGCAATGATGTACATTAAAAAGCAGTATGCCTCATTCAGCACTGCTGTATAATAATGTGTGATGCCTGAGACACTTAATCATTAACCCCCCTGGAGGATTGAACTCATGACCACTGGTTCAGCAGTCCATGTATCAACCATTGTGCTACACCTCTGCCACTACGGCTGTGTGTCAGCACACATACTAAAGGTTAACGTGCATTAAGGTGGCATGCCGACCTCCATCGCCTCATAATGTGCACCACGCAACCTCTTGTGCATGTCCTATGTTCAGATATGAAGCCCCCCCCCCCCTACCCCCTCATGCCAACCTCCACGTCATTGCTGGTCTCACATCGAGATGGAGTACTGAAATACTCCATTGGCACACACAACCCCATATCAGGACCCCCTGTTGTAAGTGTCTTGGCATAAGAACATAAGACATGCCATACTGGGTCAGACCGAGGTCCATCAAGCCCAGTATCCTGTTTCCAACAGTGACCAATCTAGGTCATACGTACCTAGCAATATCCCCAAAAGAGACAGGTTCCACAATGCTTGTACTGGGTCAAGCATTGATATCCTGGGTCCCTTTTTAATAGTGGTTTATGGACCTTTCCTCCAGGAACTTGTCCAAACCTTTTTTAAACCCAGCTATACTAACAGCCCTTACTACATCCTCCGGTAACAGATTCCAGAGTTTGATTACACGTTGAGTGAAAAAATATTTTCTCTTATTTGTCTTAAATAGTTTACCCTGTAGCTTCATTACATGTCCTCTAGTCTTTCTATATTCTGATAGCGTAAACAATTGATCCACGTTTATCCGTTCCACTCCATTCATTAATTTATAGACCTCTATCATATCTCCCCTTAGCCGTCTCTTTTCCAGGTTAAAGAGCCCTAACCTTTTTAGCCTCTCTTCATAGGAGTAGCCTTCCATCCCCTTCACCAATTTGGTGGCTCTTCTCTGTACTTTTTCTAATAACGCTATGTCCTTTTTAAGATACGGTGACCAGAATTGCACACAATATTCAAGGTGCGGTCGTACCATGGAGCGATACAAAGGCATTATAATATCCTTTGTTTTATTCTCCATCCCTTTCCTTATGATACCTAGCATTCTATTTGCTTTCTTGGCCGCCGCTGCACACTGGGCGGAGGGTTTTAACATGTTATCCACGATGACTCCTAAATCTTTTTCCTGGGTGGTGGTTTCTAATGTGGAGCCTTGCATCGTGTAACTATAGTGTGGTTTGTTCTTTCCTAGGTGCATAACTTTGCACTTGTCCACATTAAATTTCATCTGCCATTTTGATGCCCAGTCTTCCAATTTATCCAGATCCTCCTGCAGTTTTCCACAATCCTCTTGGGTTTTAACAACTTTAAACAGTTTTGTGTCATCTGCAAATTTGATAACCTCACTAGTTATTCCCTTTTCCAGGTCATTTATGAATATGTCAAAAAGTAGCGGACCCAGTACAGATCCCTGGGGTACTCCACTATTCACCTTTTTCCATTGGGAATATTAGCCATTTAGCCCTACCTTCTGCTTTCTATCTTTTAACCAGCCCCTGCTATGTGAAAGACATAGCACACTGCATCATACAATGTACTAGGAACCAGTGAAGACATGTCTATAGGTTCAAGAACACACTGTGTAAACCATAATAATCTTATTGTTGTTTTGTAAGTGGAAGACACATCGGTGCTATGTGTGTCTGCAGAGATTCTACCTCAAACGCTGATTATTGCCTTTTCTGAGTCTGCACATTCTATGAGTTTTCCCATACCTGTAATGAACCTATTTGCTTTGCGCATGTGCGCGATTTGCGGGCGAGCAGCCATGCAGCGCGCATGACCGCGACGAGTCATTTGCGGCGCGCATGACCGCGACGCGTCATTTGCGGCGCGCATGACCGCGACGCGTCATTTGCGGCGCGCATGACCGCGACGCGTCATTTGCGGCGCGCATGACCGCTACGCGTCATTTGCGGCGCGCATGACCGCGACGCGTCATTTGCGGCGCGCATGACCGCGACGCGTCATTTGCGGCGCGCATGCACGCGAGTTGCTTTGCGTGCGTGCGTTGGGTAATATGAGCAGACATCAAAATGGCGACCAGACAGAGGAAGCCAGCTTTCACCCACCGCGAGCTGTGCCACCTAGCTGCTCTGATTGGGCCAAAGCAGGAGAGGTTGTTCCCTGGGGCCTCCAGGCGACAGGACATGGGGAAAGTACGCAGGGCCTGGGAACATGTGACACGACGATTCAATCGTGTGGCAGAAAACAGACGGGAGGTAAATGTATGGGCACAGGTCATCATAAACATGTACACAGACAGAGTTGAATGCAGCTGTACATGCTGCTGTGTGTAGGTAGTCTACATCAGTAATGTGTAGCAGGTGAAACCACATGCCATATTGTTTATGTATCACATCTGAGTGGTTGGCCCTGTACCCAGGTGGTGACGGATGTGGTCACAGAGGTCCGGATGCCATCCTGGAGTCATGGGAGCTGCTGCTTTTGATGTGCTACAGCACACTGTAACACAGCTAGCCCATAGATCTGCCTATGGAGCTCTCAGAAACATCATGTGCTGATGGTGGGATCTGCATTTGCAGGGTAACACATGGCGCACCATCAGGGGTCATGAACTGTGCACCAAATGGTATGTTAGTCACCCTGGTGATATGGTGCAGTGTGCCTAGACTGTTTAATCCATGCGCCCCATCCCCAGGAGTCCTGACAGGCCATCACAGTGGGCTGTCAGTCACCCTGGTGATATGGTGCAGTGTGCCTAGACTGTTTGATCCATGCGCCCCATCCCCAGGAGTCCTGACAGGCCATCACAGTGGGCTGTCAGTCACCCTGGTGATATGGTGCAGTGTGCCTATGCTTTTGAATCCATGCGCCCCATCCCCAGGAGTCCTGACAGGCCATCACAGTGGGCTGTCAGTCACCCTGGTGATATGGTGCAGTGTGCCTAGACTGTTTAATCCATGCGCCCCATCCCCAGGAGTCCTGACAGGCCATCACAGTGGGCTGACAGTCACCCTGGTGATATGGTGCAGTGTGCCTAGAGTGTTTAATCCATTCTCCCCATCTCCAGGAGTCCTGAAACCTACGTACGGTGTCCTGGCAGTCACCCTGGTGCTATGCTGTATGTTGCTGATGATGTGTCCTAGGACACCCAAACCCCAGGGGGCCTGAGAGCTGATTGCACCGGAGGGTATGTCAGTCAGATATGTTCTTAGGGTATGGTGGGTAGGTTGCACATCTCCCACAGTCCATGAGGTCCACAGCTCATCACACACACCGTTTATGTATCCAGATGATATGGTAGGCGCATATGTGGATGTGTGTTACAAAACCTCACACACATTAGCTATGACATACAATTCTGAAGGTCTGTAACAGAGACATGTCCCCAGATATGCATGCTGAGTCAGGTCACACATCTGCCCAGCCGCCAGGAATCCCACACCTGTTTGCAGATGAACATCACAGATGCTGTTGGAAGGATACATGCACCTGTTGAGGTTGCACACCACAGCCAAAACACCAGACATGAGCACAGGTGGCAATAGGCCATACCCGTGCAATGGCCCCTGCCCCTAGTGTTGGCAGGCACACCTGCTATAACCATCCAAGGCCCAGGTCAGAGGAACATAACTACATCAGATAGGCCAGAATGGGACAGATGCAAGTCCACCAAGACCAGTATGCCCCTTGCAACAGTGCCCAAACTAGGTCATACGTACCTACCAGTATCCCCAAGACAGACAGGTTACACAATGCATGTAGTGTGTCAAACATTGCTAACCATGGCCCTGTAGAAAGCCACATGTCATGGTAAGGTGCATAGGGCCACCCACCCAACGTCCCATGTATGGACACATCACCCATGTGTGCTGTGATATCATGTCGCCAGTGGGTGTGGGTCGGATGACATGTGTAGATAATGTCAACACAAATGTGTGAAACATACCACATACAGGGTTAGGGGGGGTAGCCTGGACAACATCATTGCCAACCCAAACGTGTTATGGCTGTGCCATGTCATTCAAGGGGGCCACAGGGGAATGGAATGGTGTGTTCAGGGTGCCACGCACAATGCACATAGGTGTCACTGCACACATGCTCAGACCCACAGCTATGCATGCAGGTGGCACTGGGAACAGTTAATCCCCAGGAACAAGCAGGAATTAGTTGTCACAGGTTTTTATTGTCTGCCCTGTCGCAGCCTGCGTGTGACCGCTCCCCAGCGTCCAATAGGAAACCATATGGGAGCATCCCACAGCACCTGCGTGCTGCCCTGATGCCTCTCCCAAATGCTGCTCCCCAGTTCATCATGTTCCACAGAGCCAGCAGGTCATTGTTCCTGTCAGCGCAAAACACCTCTATGCTATTGCCACTCCTGTGTCAGTGCCTGCCGACGTCTTCCTTACCGGTAACACTGGTGTACTGTAACTCCCATCTCTAGAAGTTGTGTTGACCTGACACAAACAAAATACCAGAGGAAGAGTGAAGGCGTCCCTTGCACATCTCCCCTCGGTGTGTGCATAGGCCCTAATTCAACCGCCATGATGGAAAAGCACTCCTTGTGTCTGAAGACATGCTTAACATGTGCCGGTAGCTCCCCAGTCACTGCCAACCATGCTTGCTCTCCCAAATGCCTAGGGCCCACTCACTCCATGTCTGATTGTGTGGCCTGTGGGATGGTATCCAAGAGGGGTTGGCCAAAAGGAACAGCCATGCTCAGTACCCACCACCCCACCGACGTGGCCGTGGTGGCCTCCATGTCCCCAGGGGAGATTCCTCCCTCCTGTGGATACCATGTAACCAAACAGAAAGCTGGCCGTTCCTGAAAGGATCCATCCCCCTCCAAACAGCGGGTTGGCCCGGCGTTGGCCCTGAGGAACGCACTGTGGCCAAACAGCCCTGCTGGGATTCCCCAGCCTCCACAAGCCACTTTGTGGCTACAGCAAGGTCTTGAGGCCGCAACCTCGTCTGAACCCCTTGGGCCATGCTTCGGGGTACTGGCTTTGGCCGTTACCGATACACAGGCATAGCCAGTGTCACTGGACCAGAGGATGCTGGCCAGCAAACGCAGTCTGGCAGCTACCCTTGTGGCATCAAGGTCCTCGTCAACACCCCAGACCACACACATTGCGTCACCGGTACCCACACAGATTGGGGTACCAGCATGGGCAACTGGAGCATCAGTGCTGATGGGTGCCGTCTTAGACACACCGCTACCAGGTCACTCCTGTACCCACGCTCATCGGTATGAAAAATGCACTAAACCTGAGCGCCCAGGGAGAATATACGTCCAATCCTATGAGGGTTCTGGTGACTGTGCCAGGTCAGAGGGTACTAATGTACCTCTCCACGAGGGGCCTGCATATCCCAAGAGGAGATTGTCCCCGCCTGAGGATATGTCCCACCAGGATTTGCTCAGACATGTCGGCAGGGTCCGCTCAGTTCCAGTGGCAACTGAATCTGAGCACAGGCCACAGGAGCCAGACAATCACCAATATCCCCAAACGCCAAAGGAGGCAGCCACCCTGCCAATACATCAGAATGTACAGGATCCTCTCATGAAAAGGATGGGACACACCTCTCACCACCTCCCCATATTCCCAGCAGCTGGATACTATGTACCCTGTGCCCTCTGTCCCCTGCCTCTCAAACAACATAGCTCCCTCAGCACTCCATTGCGGTGGATTCTGCTATGATGAGAATATAATGTTACAGACGACATGCCGTCAACCCTTCTGGTAGGGGCGTAAGAACCTAGATGTTGTGGGTTGTCGTGTCTGCCATGCATCCATGCTGTCAGCCTGGATATTTTCCAATATCCTGTACATGGGAATGGTTCTGATGGAGTTCGCAGCACATCTATAACTGCTAAGTCCGCCTCTCCCAGATGACAGAGGACAGGGATATGTAGCACCTGTCAAGCCTGCCCAGACAAAGTCAAAAGTTGACAACAGGGTAGCATTGGACTGTTGTGAGGGCATAGGCAGAGTCTCCGCCATTGCCATTGTGTCAAGGACGCGTGCCTGGCTGTCGGCCGCAAACCTGACACACTGGTTACAGGATAAACTGTGCAAACTCCCCTGTACTCTTTGAAACCTGTCAGGGACAAGGTGGCCGCAAACATCCGAAGACTTGGATGCTGACAAGTCCACCCTGACCAGGGTGTCAGAGATCTGCGATGCTGCAAAGAGGAAAGCTGTCAAAGAGCCGTCCCTGTCCAGAACAAATGGATACTAGCAGTCATATGCCCAGCATGGACCACCTTCAGGCTAAGCTAATAGAAAGGGTCAACAATCTACGAAGCCAAGACATCTGAGAGCCACCCAGCCGCAGCACACCCAGCAGCGTCAGCACCCACAGGGCCTTTGAGTCCCTGTTAGAGTACATGCCCCCCCTGTCCATCCACGGAAAACATATGTCGGCAATGCCAGGACGTTTATGTCACCGCATCCACGGATGGAGGGACAGAACATACGAACCGTGGACTCTGTCCATCATAGAAGGTGGTACAGGCCACATTCCCAATGCCTGCCTCCCACCACAACATTAAGGAAGGTCAGTTCTCACAAACGCACCCCACCTGGCTCCAGAGGTAGAGCGTAACCTATTTCATGAGGAATACAAGTGGGCACACATCCTCAAAAGGGTTCTCTGTTATACACACCCTATTTCCACATAACAGAGACAACAGGAGGTCACAGACACATCTGAGATCCCTGAGAACTGGACAGGTTATGTTTCATACAGAAATACAAACGTAAGTAAATAGGAAACGTACTACCGTACCCCCACAGACCAGACTGGCCTCCTTCCCCAGATCACAAAGATGCCTACACCCATGTTCACATCCACCAATCACCCCGTACGTTTCCTGGGTTCCGCTATCAGGGAGGGCACCATCACTACAAAGGTCTTTCCCTCAGCCTAGCCTCAGCACCCAGAGTATGCACAAAGTGCATGGCTGTAGGAGCTGCTTATCTCCGTACCAGGGGAATATGTGTCTAACACCTGGACGTGTGGCCCATCCGGACAGAGTCACAGACAGAGGACCAGGCCTCTCTCCCTCTCACACACTGCGTGTACGCCAATATGTATGCTGTGTCAGAGATCTCGGGGAAGCCTTCCATAATCCCACGCAATCGCTGGAGTTCAAACAAGCAAGGCAAGATAGCAGACTGGCAGCGACCTATCTGCTGCAGCCTCGCTGTCAGTGCATTGTGCAACTGTTATCCTGAGCACTACAAAGAACTCACCTCTCGGAACGAGAGATGTTCCAGCAGCTGGGGCACCTGGCAGCTACGTTGCATGTGGTCCCCGACGCACGTCTGCACAGGAGAGTAGGCCAATGGGCCCGCCCCACCCAGTGGACGCATGCAACAGGCTGTCACTCAGATCGTAGAGTGTTCTCAGACCCCCCCACCCAGTCCCTGGACTGGTGGCGTTCAGCACAAGAACGTTTGGAGGTGCCACCTGTCCTGCAAACCACACCTCTGATCACCCTAACAACAGATGCTGTCAAAGTGGGGTGGGGTGGTCATATACTGAACACCTCACCCCCAGCCACCTGGAGGTCCAGGGGAGTCAATCCAGGAAACAAATCGTGCAGCTCGGAGAAATGCGCCTGTTCCCCCAGGTATTCAATCCCCCTTGACAGGGCAACACATGACTAGTTCACGCAGACAATCAGGTAGCCATGTCCTAGGTGGACAAAGTAGGGGAAACAGCCTCTCTGTCATTGTGCAACAAAGCTCGTCAACTGTGGGCGTTTGACAGAGAGCATCAGATCCATCTCCTGGCGGTCAATCTCTCTGGCAATCTCAAATACTGTCTAGACAGAATCAGTACTGCTCTGTCTCACCACATATGGTCCATACACATGGACCACCTCTCCAGAATATCTCAACTCCAGGGTACCTTAAATATCCACCCATCCGCCCAAACCATGCGTTGTGGAGGGCCTGCCTCTACTGACCACTCCCCTGGATCCACCCCCAGTGACATGGGGTTGCAATCTGGTTGTGGGCCAGCTTATGCAGCCGCATTCAGAGCCCCTAGGCACTACGTCCATCATGTTTGTGTCCATGACGGTAATACTCATTATTGCAATCACATCAGCAAGGCGCATCAGTGAAGTGGAAGCTGTAGTGGCTGATCCACCATGCACAGGGTCACAGCATGATAAGGTCCACCTACAGACACACAAATATGTCATGCCTACGGTGGTTGTGTACATTCATTTGAAAAAACAGCGTCAGCTATCTGTATCCGTCCCATAGCCCCATGCCCCAGATGCAGGGAAGACTCATAATACTGTGAAATGTGTAAGAGACCTGGCTGTCTATCTGCAAGGGACACAGCAACACATAAGGTCCCCTCAGCTATCCATACACTCTGATCCTTCCCATGTGAGTACAGCAGTTTCTCTGGGTGCTCTATAGTACTGCTTTTCTAACTGTCGCACATACATCTATCATGGCAAACCACTTGCACTGCATGCCCATGTCACCGCTCACAATGTGATTGCCATGGCAGATGCTAGGGCCCACCGCCATCCCACCTGTGTGATTGACATCTGACGAGCAGTTACCTGGTCCTCGTTTCACACCTTCACGGCCCACTACTGCACAGGTAGAGGCTCCCACAGGGATGCTATGTTTGTTCAGGGCGCTGTACATCACCTCTCCCATACATACCTAACTCAAAAAGGCCCCCCATAGGGGATGGCAGAGATCCATGGTAGGTAGTGGAACCCCTCCACAGGGCCCCAACACTCCGGGGAACCTTCCCTGGCATCTACAACTTGGGGGTCCCCACCAGTGATGAATATGTCCTGCTTGTTTCTGGGGATTGCATACTTGCCACCTGTAACAGTTGATGTCACGGAACAGCAGGGATAGGTCCTCACAAACACACCATCTCCCCCAGGGGATGCGTCTCCATCTCTCACCCTCCCTGTCTTTCTCACTCTCACTCTCTCTCTCTCTGTCTGTCTCTGTTTGTCCCACCATTTCACTCATGTGTATAGAGACATTGGTGATATGGGGGAGGGCAGCATGCAGACACTGTGCGATGCTGCTAGCTGCTGTCCTATTGGACGATGTTTGCCGGTCCCACACAGGCTCCGTTGTTGCCGCCACGACACACATGTGCAGACCTATCCCCACATTTCCCAGAGACCAACTGTTACAGGTGGTTAACTATGCTCTATATATGCCACACACAGCAGTGGAGCAGGAGCAGCACGATGCTGCCCACACACGGGACTGTTTATGTTGTTCACCCACCTGAGATAAACGGTCAGTGATAACCCCACCCATTGTTACCATATCCACAGGTGGAGGATCTGAGGAAGAAGGGCCGTGAGTTGCGCCAGCACCACGGTGCTTTTCTGGCCCGTTATCTCAGAGGGGCGGAGCCACACCGTGATGGTGAGTATCGGCAGGCCTGCTTCCCAGGTACAAATGTCACATTGGCCCATCAGCCTGTGTGTTGCCTGCATATGTACATGTGTTATGTGTCACACATGATAGTGTCTTCATGTCTGTCATCTTCCACAGAGCCTGATGAAGAGGGTGAGGAGCCACACACCTCATGCTACGCCCTGAGGCGCCCCACCACCCACCGTGCAAGGGAGGCGGAGGTGGTGGTGGTGGTGGAGGAGGAGGTGGAGGTGGAGGAGGAGGAGGAGGATGAGGAACTCCAGTTCTCCCCCGAGGAGGATGAGGACGTGGGGATGGGGGATGTGGGGGGGGGGTCAGGGTTTTGGGGCATGTGGGGGTGGGGGTTGTGGTTGAGGGTGGGAGGGTGGGGGAAGGGGGGGTGGGGACGGGAGCAGGGTGGGTGGAGGGTTTGGGGGAACACAGCCCAGCACAGGGCACTGCCGGCTCCCGTCAGCCACTGCAGGTGTCGGCAGCGTGTCCAGCCACCATCCAGGGCCACACACATATCACATGCACATGCCAGCACACAGACCACAGCCACTATGTGTGTGTGTGCTGGCATGTGCATGCATGATGTGTGTGTGGCACTGGGTGGCGTTCAGTGCGATGTCCATCTCCTGCTGCATGCCTGCCAGTCGCTGACGGTAGCCGTTCAGCGGGTGGCCAACGAGGTGGAGCAGCTGCCCTGTCGTCGGCCACCCGCTGAAGGGCGTCACAGGAGTCAGTGATGGCACCTGTGACAGCCGCACATGAGCCCTGTGCTGTCCTGTGTTCCACCAACGGACATGCAGGGGGGATGGGTGGCATGTTGCCACGGGTTTTTGTTTGAAAATAAAAATGTTTTTGTTGTTGCTGGTATACACAATGGTCATGTGTTTTCCTTACAGACTCACTATGGATGCAAGCATGGGATATGTGTGTGGACAGGGATGTGCAGTACAGGAAGGCATAGGTATCATATGTTGACTGCCTCCACATGCAATTTTGGGCGCTAAACGTGTGTAGGTGTGTGATCCCAGGGTGGTGCATGAGATGTTTCAATGTAGCAGGTGTTCCAGCGACATCTATGTCACAGGGATGGGCGTAGGGTAACAAAATGTGTTTGCGGAAATCAGCAGCTGACATACGCATGGCACCCATGTCTGCCTGTGCCACATGCATGCCTAGGGGGGGGGGCAGGCATGTAATCAGTGTTGCAGGCAGGGGCAATAGTCACACATATGCACCCAATGTTGAAGGTCTGGAGGGGTGGACATGGTAATGGCTCAGAACACTGAACATGCAACCTCAGAACATTCCCCCTATCGCAACATGGGTGTGTGTGTAAAACGCCCTGCTGCAGCCCAGGGGCGGTGAACACACACTGTGCAGGTCACACATGGCATGTGCTGGCATCGGTGCAGTAATACCTGGCAGTGCAACCAACCCACCAGCGAGGGGCCTGGGTGCAGGTCATATGGTCAGGGACAAACCATGCATGTGCACACTACATAGGGGACCACAGGGACACACATTGGAAACACACGTTGCATGTACTTTATGACAGCTTTTTATTGTGACAGTCATTGCCGACGGCGTGGCCGCCCACGCCTGCCATGTCGCAAACCCCCCCCCCCCCGCGGTGCTACACCCTCTTCCTGTGCCGGTGCCGGTGGTGGTGGTGGTGGTGGTGCCGGTGCTGCTTGCCGCATCACAGCCAACATGCCCTCCAGGGCCTCACACATTCTTGTGAAGGGAAGGGCCCTGACTTCCTCCCTGAATTGGTGGAGTTCCTCACGGACCTGGCTCATCTCCCTTGTGTTCGCATCCAATGCTGTGCGAATACCTTGAAGCGCCTGACGATTGCCTGTGGGTGGGACACAGGGTGGTCTGTGAGATACCTCTCCGGTAGTCAACCGTCACACACAAACATATCACGCATATCCCACAAGACTGTTATTGTGATAGGGCAGACTCTAGTAGACACATGGATAGGGTTAACAGGCATCATTGTCACAGTAGTATAGGTCACAGCCACACACAGGACACTGTCCAGTAGTGTGATGTGGAAGGCAAACACAAGGATCCATGCGCTGACACACCCACGTACTGCAGATGTAGCAACAGGCTTGGGGACAGATAGCACACACATGTCCATCGTGTACGGGAGGTGGAGCATGAAACAGGGACAGCAACCACAGCTGGACAGCAGCAGTGGCGATCAGAGGAAGGTCGGGGAAAGCCAGCCCAAGTGGGGGCACAGTTGGAGGGATAAACGCAGCTTGGACAGGTCACAGGTGGAGCGTGATTGACTCAGAGGGATGGAGTGGTAGCACCACGATACCAACCCTTACGTGCGCATGTGCACTGCTGCATCATGTGTCTGACGGCAGAGGGGTTCACATACACCTTGTGGCAAAAGGGGAGGGGTTGGATACCAGTGCGTGTACATCTTGGTAAACATGTGGAGGGTTTGGACAGAGCAGGGGGAGCAACAGAGGGTGCAGCAGAGGTGGACAGACCCCAGGAACGCACGGACAGGGTTATGCTGAGGAATCCACAGCATGTGGTACACCATGGGGAAGGGCGGTGATCCCCAGAGCTGGGGGGGGGGGTTCCCTAATTCAGGTTGGCAGCAGGAGTGGCAGCTGGGAGGTGGCGAGTCTTTCACAACACAACAGAGGTCATTAGCTGACCTGTGTGGTCGTGTGGGTAAGTCCCAACCTATGCAATCAGGGGACTCATTGTCAGAGCTACAGGAAGGGGACATGTTGATGGCCTTTTCTGTATGTCAGGCAGTCCATCTTAGTTGCTGACGTACAGGCAACTTTGAGGGACCTGTACCTCTCCCAAACCATCTCTACATGATCTTGTCCCTGTCATCTCTGTAAATCCTGATATATGGGTGTCTTAACACACTTTGACTGCTACTTTCATATCCTATGATTGTTTTACACCTGGAGATGCAGACTGGAGGGAATGGGGGCTGTGTGACATTACATGACTTAAGATGCGTAGGTTTGGGTATGTCTGCCCTGATTGTCTGATGACTATGGGACAGGTGGCACCCTGTTGTCTGCGAGACGGTTGGGCGTTTATGATGAGGCAGACTGTTGCAAGGGCAATGCTTGTATCTATTTATTTGCTGACAACGTGCTGGACCTTAAACAACATTCCTCCTATGTCTGCATCTGTAGGTGTTAACTGACCCTAGGCTGTTCTGGTGTGTGTCACATTAACATCCTCTATCATACGCCATGCCCTTGTGTTTTCTCCACTACATCCCGTCTATGTGACCCATACATGTGACAGCTGTGGAAGGTATGATGCCACATCCACCACACACACAACAACCAGGGACTAGTGGTTTGTGCGTTGTATTTGAGACAGTCTGTTGTCATCCACCATCGGCATCGTGCCGTGCTGATGCAGCGTGGGCCCTCAGCTCCGCCATCATTACAGCCATGTCTCCCTCGCCTGGTTCCTGGCTGGGGTGTGGGATGGCCCCCATTGCTGGTCTCCCACCAGACTGGGTGCTGCTGGCTGCAGCCCCTGGTGTTGTCCTGCTGGCGATGGGAGGCTCCAGGGGCTCCTCGGCCGCACTTGTGCTGCCCCCAGAGATGGCAGCCTCGGGCTCCTGAAAGCTGTGAGGCACGCCAACCTCCACCTCTTCCTCCTCCTCCTCCTGGGCCCCCATGGTACTGTAGTCACCTGCATTGTGAGCAGTCCGAGACAGCACACATATGTTTAAACACTCCACCTATGTATACGTGTGTGCTGCAGATACCACATACATGATGGGGGGGGCCCTGCATGTGTGCTGCATACAGGATCCCCTACACCCTCCCATACCTGTATGTCGCCACCATGTGCCTATACCGGGGGCACATGTGTGCTGTACCCCTGCACGCCTTGTTTGGTTGCCATGCTCGTGTTCCTGGTCCGATTGCGCATTTAGCCCACATCCCATGCCTCTCCCCATCTGCACCACATATGTCCACGTACGCCTCCTGATACCCTACCCTTACACCTGTTATTGCCACCCCCTGTATGACTGTGCAGGCCTTTGATCAGGGCATATTTTGTTTAGACATACTATCTTCACAGTGCTACATGTGCTTGGCAGTGACCCACTATGCAGCGAACTACGCCTATTCATCACCTCAGGCCCACTGCCAAGCACATGCAGCACTGTGCAGAAAGTATGTCACACAGACATGCCCTGATCCACGGCCCTCACAATCATACAGGGGATGGCAATCACTGTTGTGGGGGTGGGGTAGTGGCTGGGTTGCGTGGACAGCTTTGGGGCAGGTGGGGAGAGGGATGGGATGAGGGACACATGTTGAATGTGGCTTTGAACATGGCAACACAACAGGGGTTGCAGGGGTACAGCACACACATGTGCCACCAGGATAGGTACATGGTGGGGTTTGGGAGACAGGTATGGGTGGGTGTTTGCAGGTGGCTGCTGTCTACACAATGGGGATTTCAGGCATGGCCTGAGAGCTAAAAGGTGTACGTATCATACATACCTGCCTGCGGGTGCGCGGTGTCCAGGGCCTCAGGCAGACCAGAGATGTAGATTGGCCCCAATCGGGCCGCCAGCTCCTTTTCCAGGGGCGTGAGTGGTGCGATGAGGGGGCCACCGCCACCTGTGCCCTGCGCATGCTGTCGCTCGGCGGCCAGGTGCTGCCTCACCCCTCTTTTAATGTCTGAAAAACACTTTTTGAGGCTTTCAATGTCTCTGGGGGGGCCCCCTGCCTCGGCCACTGACCCATGGACCTCCTCCCACACTGCATTCCGTGCAGCCACAGTTGTGCGGCTACTGAGCCGCCCGTACAGTACCTCGTAGTTTTCGAGGACCATTGCCAGGAGGTTGTGGTTCTCCCTGTCATTGAAACGGGTGGCCCTCCTCCTCTGTGTTGCCGGCACCGGTATGCGCTTACGCTTGCCAGTGTGGTTGCACTGTGCAGCCTGTGGCCTACCCGATGGGTCTGCCGCTGGCTCAGCCTCCATGGGCCCTGCAGTTCCTGCCTCCCCAGCAACAGGTGGGCCCGCCTCCTCCACCCCCTCACCCTCACCCTCCCTCTCCCTCTCCCTCTCCATCACCCTCTCCTCTCACCACTCCCCACCCTACACAAAACACCCCACCCCACCCTACAGAAAACACAACGCACAACACACAACAGAGACCACACTACAAACCACAATCAAAACTACACTAGAAACCACAAACCACAATACAGTACACAACCACAAACCAAACCACAACACAATACAACCTCCTCACTTCCTCCACTACCTCCACTACCTCCTCACTACCTCCACTACTCAAACCACAGCCTCTAACGCACTATCTCGACAACTACACACTACTTAGAACTCCTCACACAACCCTCAACATGGACCAGGTGTGCAGGGTGATTTATAGTTTTTTTAATGTTATGTACGTTGCGCATGCGCAATTGTGCGAGCGCGCTGCTTGTGCGTGGCGCGCATGTGCAACTGTGCATGGGCGTCTGTCTTGCGCATGGGTGTCTGTCCATGGGCGTGCATCTGTGCGCGGCGCGCATGGGCGTCTGTCCATGGGCGTGCGTCTGTGCGCGGCACGCATGGGCGTGTGTATGTGTGCATGTGCAACTTTGCGCATGGGCGCCTGTCTGTGCGCGGCGCGCATGTGCAATTGCACATGGACATCTGTCTTGCGCATGGGCGTCTGTCCAAGGGCGTGCGTCTGTGTGCAGCGCGCATGGGCGTCTGTCCATGGGCGTGCGTCTGTGCGTGGCACGCATTGGCATGTGTCTGTGCGCATGTGCAACTGTTTGCGCATGGGCATTAGAGTGCGTGCATCCATACAGTTGCATATGCGCCCCGCGCACAGACACACGCCCATGTGCAAACAATTGCACATGCGCGCTGCGCACATGCAGTGCGCACGCACAACTGCACATGCGCAAGGGCCGCAAACTAAAATACAGCTATAAATCTGCCTGCACACCTGGTCCACGTTGAGGGTTGTTTCGTAGGCGAGGTGTGTGTTTGCAGAGAGAGAGAGCAAGGCAGGTGTTGGTGTGGATTGTAGTGTGTGTGTTGGTTGTATTGTGTTGTCCTGTGTGTGTATTGTCTTGTGTGGTTTGTAAGGTGTACACTGTTTAGGGAGGTTCGTGTGTGTGTTGTAGTGTGTTTGTGTAGCCAGGTGGGAGGAGTTGATGGCAGCTATTTATGTTGCTGCATGTGGCCTGAGACGTGGGCAGATGCTGCGGTTGCAGGACAGGGGAGATGGTGTCCATGGGGCTGAGGCACAGGGCATGGGCGTAGACCCGCAACAAATCAGACCTGCAGCTGTGGGGGCGGTCCAGGCAGGTGCTGTGCGTGCACGGCGCAGAAGGCGTGCTGAGGTGCAGGCTCGGCAGCCTCGCCTCTACAGGCCCAGGGCCCAGCTCCAGGGCATGCGTGAGGACCAGGTCGTCTCCCTGTACTGACTGAGCATAAGGGCTATTAGGGAGTTCTATGAGGATCTAAGTCCTGACCTCGAGCCCCTGACTGATCGGTCCCATGCCATACCAGGTTTAGTCAAGCTCCTTGCTGTCTTACATTTCTTTGCCTCTGGCTGTTTCCAGTCCTCTGTGGCCGCAGTTGGTGGCATGAGCCGCCCCACCTTCTCACGCTGTCTCCACCAAGTACTGCGTGCCATGGTCAGCCGGGTGGGGAATTATATAGCCCTTCCCCACACTAGGCAACAGTGGGGGACCCTGAACCAGGCCTTTGAGGCATTAGCCGGGATACCACACGTGATGGGAGCTATTGATTGCACACATGTTGCCCTGGTCCCGCCTAGAGACAGGGAGGTAGCGTTCTGCAACCGCAAACACTACCATTCCCTGAATGTTCAGGTTGTATGTGATGCTAATCTGCATATTCTGAATGTGGTCCCTAGGTTTGCAGGGTCCAACCATGACTCCTATATCCGGCATCACTCGGCACTATTCAGACAATTTGAGGAAGGCCAGTATGCGGACTGTATATTGCTGGGTGAGTATTTCAAGATTAGTGATAAATAAATATAGAAAGACATACATATATGTTACATCTCTTATATAGCACCCTGTTTGTTATCAGTGCGGGTTACAGATAAGAAAGGTTAGACAGACAGAGGACTGTTCTGAGTTTACATTGTTACAGGAGTATAAACGTGGAGTAACAGGGAAACTAATTGAAATGAGACCATCAGGATTATAACATTATATGATCATAACCTGCACATGGTGTTCATGTGACTACGCACATGTGCATATGTCTGTCCTGGTGGTGGATCCCTCCTAGTGTGTGTGTGTGCCAACTGCCCACATGTGATGGGGGGGGGGGGGTTGGTGCCCTTCACATCCACCTGTGATGCCGGTTAATTGTCTGCTAGCTTTTGTATGTTATGTAACGTTTATGTTACTGCCAATCCATACAACTAACCCTTGTCATGTGTGTCTTAGGTTCACACACTCACTCAGTACTGGAGTAGTCACCCAGGAAGCACTAGATAACATGAGGAGGGGTCTAGCTAAATCTGATGGATGTTCTGGACCTTTCCAGCTGGGAGGACATGTTTGCATATGTATGGTCACGCATCTTGGCTGCGTCAAACCAGGGGAGCAACACAGTATAGGGGGTGCAGTACCTTTGGCCACTGTAGATGAGCGGGACCTAGGTGTCATTGTGTCGGCCGATCCTCATGTAGCTGACCATTATGGAAAGGTGACGGCAAAAGCTAGGTGGCTAGTTGGATGCATACAGAGAGGTATTGGTAGCAGATACACAGGACAGTACTCTGCCTCTGTATATGTCATTGGTGCTAACTCATGTGGGGTACAGTGTGCAATTCTGTAGACCGCAGCTTCAAAAGGCTGTGAACAGAATGGAGACAGTGCAGAGGACGGCTACTAAAAAGATTGGTGGTCAGCAGTATGCAGCATATGGAGACAGACTGCTCAATCTTGATCAATGTTCCCTCTAATTTTCTGTAGGCTGTGTGCGCATAAAATATCAGCTGTGTGCAGCTTTTGAAGGAAGGTTAAATTTTTGTGCGACACATAACGACACTCGGAGTTATATACTTTAAAATTTGACTACACATCAGAATACAGTATGTACATCACATTGATTGCACTAGAAAACATTGTAGAACTTGTGAAAACCGTAATACATAACAACTTTTAAATTTTAATACGTCTGTGTTGTTTTCTATCAGAATCAGAACCGTAATTTTTGTGCGCTCTGTTGTAAAGTATGTGCGCTCGCTCAGTGAGGTGTGTGCGCGCGCACATGCGCACAGCTTAGAGGGAACAGTGATCTTGATATGTAGACCTTAGAGGACAGGGGGAATAGAGGTGATATTGTTTAGACTTTGTCAGACCTCCATGGCTTACATGTTCTGGGTGTGAGCCTCCTTCAAATGACAGCATGTTTTTTCGTGGGTACTATGCTGACATATACTTTGAACATGTGATCAGTGGATCGGTGGTATAGTCTCACAGTGGAGGTGGTAGAGATGAGGACAGTAACTGCATGACATTACGCATGTGCCACACACAGAGGATCTCTAAAGGTATAAATGGGACTGTTGTAGTCTTTGCCATGGATGTACAGACTCGATAGGCCATGTGGTCCTTTTCTGCCATCATATGTCTATTTTTCTCAACTGCATAGTTGTGCTGTCATATGTTTCTGTCAGGATGTGTTCTGCATTTGTTTCTCACGTCTATACATGTGTCAATTTTGCTGAACATGAGCTCCTGCATTCACATGCACCATTTCTTTCTGCAGGTGATGCAGGATATGGGTGTCGCCCCTGGCTGCTGACCCCTGTGCGTCAGCCACGGACACGTGCAGAGCGGAGGTACAATGAGGCCCATGCCTCCAGCCGCTCTGTCATAGAGCGCACCTTTGGCGTGTTGAAGAGTCGCTTCAGGTGTCTGGATAGGACAGGCGGGGCCTTACAATATAAGCCAATGACTGTGGCAGAGATAATAATAGCCTGTTGCATCCTGCACAACATTGCTCTCAGGCACGATATCCCGGCAGAGATTAATGAGGATCTGGAGGATGATCCAACGTGCCCCCCTGTACGTGCCAGTGGTGACACACGGGAGGGCACAGTGGTCAGGCGGAGGTTGATCGCAGAGATCTTCTCAGGTACGTATTGCATATATTCCCACCTACATGTGTTGTTATATGTGTGATGGTTATAAAGGTTGATGTTTCTGTAAAGATATCATTCGGATGCCACACTGCATTGACATTTAACCCTTTGAAGGCCTACTTTAAAATTTTTATCCACATTCTGCAGCCGGGTTAATGTTTGCATATTTCAGGGAAATTGTACCCGTCTTATTCAATATGTTCTAATAGTGATTTGCCTTCTGCTATGGTCATGTATTATATACCATTTGATAGGAATATTTAGTCATACCTTTGATCCCAAGAGTTTTGGGCTTGGCCTGGAAAGGGTTAACAGACAATCCCCACGTCACATATAGGCATGAGTGTGCAACAAACAATGTGGGCAGGGCACAACAAGAGGTGGTGGTGGATTATGTGGGTGGGTGTTCATACACCTGTGGGAGGTTTTGGGGGTCACATTCCCAGTTAGTGGCTGCTTGTGATAGCAGCTGCTGTGCATACACAGTTAGTTGTTTTGATGCTATGGGTGGAGCACGGTGGCAGGCATATGGTGCGGTATTCACAGTGGGAGGGCAGACCATGTTTGGGGACAGTTGTCCAGCGGGGTGTGGTTATATTGTACAATTTCGAGCTGCTTGTGTGGGTGTTATGCTCCTGTCAGCTGGCTATGTGTGTCTGTTGCATATGTGTGGTGCCACATGTCCTACATAGCACAATACACATGCTCAGTACTAGTTTTTCATGATGGTATTAACTATTCGTGAGGGGTGTTCATGCAACCCCACAGTGTGCCTGAATGTATAGGTCATCACGTAGCCCTGACATGGATATGGTGAAGGATGGGGACCTGTGCAGTGTCCAGCCAGGGGGAGTATCATTGCTACATTTTGTTGTTGGAGAATAGCCCTGCAGTGCAGTGTTGCATATTGTCACCCAGCAGACCCGGTTGAGAGAAAAGAAAAGGCTTTAAACGGAGAAAAAGATACATACAAGCTGCAATATCTGGAGGAGCCAGCTAGAGGGAGCAAGAGGGACTTCAGAGTAACTGAGGAACCACGCCCCACTGGTCATGAGGTAATGCCAGCCAGCTTCCAATCCTCGAGCGCAGGAGGACGACTTAAGGAGGGTGTGGAAGACTGGAAGGGAGGCAGCGAGAGAAGCAGCTGGACAGGCAGCTGGAGAGGCGGCTGGAAAGGACGCAGCAGGTGTTAAGGCAGCAGGAGTGAATGCAGCAGGAAAGCGTGCAGCAGGAAAGAAGGCAAAACAGAGGAAAAGAGGTTAGAATGGAAACCTGATTATTCCACTGCTAGCAAATCACCCAGAGTGAAAGGTGATTGCCTGGGAGCTAATGAAGAACCTGGGAAGGTCTCAGCTCAAAGAGGATTAAGAGCTGTTTGCCCAGAGAGGCAAAAGCATTACTGCAACTGTTGTCGAAAACCAAATGAGAGACAGCCTGAAGACCTAAGCTGTGCTGTACAGGCAAGCCAGAAGAGAAACTGGTGCAGGCCTCAACCTTCACTTGAAACAGAGAAGCCAAATTCACAAGGTAAAGCTTCTTATGATACAAGCTATAGAAAATGTTTACCTGATAAGAGAGTTTTGAATAAGAAGTGTTTTTATAAAGCTGCTATAAAACCTCTAAGTAGAGAGGAATCTTCTCAATACAAAACAGCACAGAGCCAACGCCCTACAAGTCACCCAGAACATTGGGCAGTGCTAGAGGAGCTATATAAGAAGCCTGACTATAACTTTCCTGAAACCAGGGACTCAGAGTCAGAGGCTTCGGGCTATGAGCCAATGCAAGTGGAACTGGCAGATGAGGTTTCAGATACAGAAATGGACTGTACATACTGTACTACGGGAAGCCTAGAATCCTTGCCAGGCTTGTAAGCTATATGTATTGCTGCCTAGAACATTCTTGTTTGTGTGAATATCATCGCTACTGTGAAAGTAACAGTTTTTGCTTTAAACTTCTGTTTTATTTTTTCTCACCTGAAGTAAGGACATTTTGCGTTGTTGTTGTTGCCCAATCATTTGAACCTTTGCGAGAAAGGGACATAAAAGCCTTTATTTTCCCACCACTTTGTGCAGTTGATTTCATTGAAGATTAGGACCCAGG
This sequence comes from Ichthyophis bannanicus, assembly GCA_033557465.1. Lineage (NCBI taxonomy): Eukaryota > Metazoa > Chordata > Amphibia > Gymnophiona > Ichthyophiidae > Ichthyophis > Ichthyophis bannanicus. Next base: position 1,509,350,008 of record CM066032.1, on the reverse strand, counting down.
AAACTAATAGGACCAAAAGTCAATTGGGCCTCTGGATTACTGGCCAATCTCATCCCTATATAGTTGTGTCCGACCTGCCCTGACCTCTACTTGCCGCCAGGGTAGTGCTCGCGACAATATGTACACACAAACAGAGGTGATCCGGGCCAGATCAGCAAGGTGTGGGTTACAGTAGGCAAGTTGAGCGCTGAATGTGTGGGTGGATTGTGTTTTACGAGGTTTTTCAGGGGGGACATGACATATCTAGCTGATGCTATCTCAACATATGCCACATGCCTCAGCTACAGGCTGTGTATGTGTGTAGGGCAGGAGAGTACAGTCCACATCAACAACTACCTTGCGGACCCTAGCGAGGGAGGTTATGTCCGCATACACACAGAGACTTAGGTCAGAGTTATATTTTAAAGGTGCACATATAGGCTATCCATGCTTTGACATTCTCACTGTCACACAGTGGGATCACATGCAGCCATCATGGTCAGGTCACAAACAGACATGGGGGTGTGGTTTTGCTGACATGACGCAGACATTGCCATCTATTTGTGCACATCATCAGCACATAGCTGTCAATATTATTCAAGGTATGAGATGTACACACCAGGATATGTATTTGGCCAGTGGATACAGGAGGTGTGCCTGCATATTTCTATGTGTTACAGCAATTGACAGTGGGGTAACGGACAACATTGGGACACCAGTACACACGGAGAGGGGGCATTGGTGGCAATATGGGGGACCCGGGCTAATATTGCGACCTTGGGGTGAGGCAGAAACATGGTGGGAGCAGATGCCTCTATTGACCAGTGTGTACAACAACAGAGAGGTAAGGGAGGGGACAGAGAGATTACGGACACCTGTAGTTAGCCTCCGACACCTCCGTGCTGCCTCTCACATGTGAGAGATCTGTACAGTGTGATAGTGAACAGTCAGTCAATATGTGATGTTGTGGGGTCTGACAGCTGGGGACAGGAAGGTGCAGTGTGTGTTGCACAGCTAGAACATGACATATGTTTGTTTCTCCTGTGTTTCCCACTGCACAGGACATACTTCGTGAGGGTGCTGTTGCTGTGGTGCATTGACACGTGACTGTACAGCAGCCAAAATGCTGTGGTCCGGGGTAGGTGGATCTACAGCTACATTGTCTGTGCCTGCAGTCAGGGGGAAAACATGTCCTCAGTGATGTGTCATATTGGGCAACTGTTGTGGTTCTCTTTTTTTCCTTACGCCTCCCTAACCCATATCTTGCTGTTGTCACACATATCCCCATGTGTTTGTGTCCAGTATGTCCTCTGCAACACTGTCTCTGGACATGTACAACAGAGCTGCATGTGTGTGGAGGTTGTGTTTTCTTTGGTGGTGGCCTACACTTGCTCCCTACCCCAACATTGTACCATCAGCCAACACCAGGGTATCACTGCATGTCACTGGGCCTTTATGTCTACAAATCTCCACTTGTGCACATACAGGCCATGTGTTACAGCTGGCACGCTGACCTTAGCATACTGTGTGGGTGCGTGTTTATGGGTTGGCTGTGTGATGATGCAGTGTTCAGGCATAGTACATTATCATGTGCTGTGAGGGGTCTGTGCACCTGGGGGGTGGTGGTGACTGTGCTACCTCTACCGTTGTGCTGTTTACCTTGTGAACATTCTCGACATGTGTTGTGTGCTGTGAGCAGAACTGTGTCTTGTGTTTTGAGGGACCACTGTCGAGCAGCTTTTTTTTATCTCAGATATCGGCATAATGTGGACATGCATCAACAGTGGCTTGACATGGTGATTCTACACGTTTTGCTGACATTGTCTCCCTTCACTGTGACCTGATATGGCTGTTGAGTTGCTCAAGGGATCGATGACGTACACCTGATGCACACCCAAGGTAAGTTGCACCTTTGTTATTTGGGGGATTACATCTGCCTTTACCTGTTGATGATTTACTGTTTGTCTCATGTGCATGTCATGTTGCCTCTCTGTTCACAGAAACAGATGCATATAGTGTGTAGCTGTGAGACGCCTGTGTGACATGAGCATGGACATGGCCATATCCATGTGACACCGTGTCTGCGTTTACGATTCCTGATGTCACCAATATGCGGTGTGTTTTGTGTTGATATCATGTCATGTTTGCCTTTGCATCCCTTTCTTCTGTATGTCCCAAGGTGTGACTCTCAGCAATTTGTGCTGTTTTTGCAAGGTGTCTAACAATACAATACTTATCCTCTCCTGACACAGGGCAGAGGACATACCGGACACATCTCTTACAGTGCATCTGGCATCGCCATCACCCACCTGTTGGGGGACACAACACCATGGAACGTATTGTGGAGAATTGTGCCATTGGATGTTTGACCTCTGAGAGTGGGACACATGCCTGGGATGGACAGTATTACTCTTGGACTTCTGCTTTGCCCATGACAGACCTGTCCAACACACTGTTGCTGCCATGCTGTGGCTGGGAGTTCTGCTCATTGCAGGGGACACACATGAACTTTCAAGGACTGTGGCATATTGGAATGTGACACTTGACTATGCATGCCCAGGGTTGCAAGGACAGTTTTAACCTGACCTGTTCGATTGCAGATACACTTTGCACTTTGGACACTGTGTACTGATCCCCACGTGTGCAGCAGGGACTGACATTGTCACTGTATGTTGTACATTCCTCCCCAGTTATGTTGTTGTTGTGTTTTGGCCATGTGTGTGACATGGCATACAGGCTACGCTCATCTGTTTGTTTCAACACGAGCATACAGCCATGTTTGTGGCATAGGGGCAACGATGGAGCAGTCCTATTGTCTATGTCCACCTGCTCTCCACCTGGACATGATACAGGTTTTGCCACAACGACGCTTTCATGCACACCACCATCCTGGATTGATGTTTGCAATGGCCAAGGGTGTTTACGTGCATGTGTGGCATCACTGTATCATGTTGGTATGTGGATGGTGCTTGTGCATATGTCTGACTATGTTTGTGAACCACAGCATGTGGACCTATGGCTTCTGTGTGGTTCACTGTAAGATGTTTGCCCATCATTTCCATCTTCACATGCTGGTTCTTGTGTTTGTTTACTGTACAGACGTGACACTCTGCATGTATGTACACACCTTGCATTGCCCGTCTGCACGGTCCTGTTTATCCCCTGTGGTAACGACACTCACATTGCCCCATTAATTTGGAGTGTGGCAGTGTGGGTGTCCGTTGTCCTCCTTCAATCGTGCATTCCATGTACCGTGCTATATGTGCCCAAACACTGTCTACCCAACAAACAGTGCAAGGGGACCTCCTGCATGGTGGTATCTCTACAGGTTTCTGCAGGTAGTTTAGTTTGTATTCTCTCTGTGTTCATGTGCCTCTGCTACCTGTTAGCATATGCTCATTGTGCTTTTGATGATTGTTTCGGTCTACATTGTTGCAGTTTTGATTCCTAGATCAGGCATTAGGTGAGAGCTGACACATTACTTTCAGAATGTGTTTTTAACATTAAAACATTGTGACTACATATGCTGTTTTCATTTGTGTGCCTCCTGTGTTGCCAGATGGATATGTTTGGAGGGACAGGTGATGTGTGTTGGGTCCTCATCATGCAGCGCCTACTGTCTACATGCACTCATATGTGCGTAACACATTTGAGGCATGCAGCAGCAGTGGGGGGTGGGGGCCTGCTGCCCAGTGCATTGCATGCACCTGATGCACATTATATCTTGTGCCCTTCATTTGTGGTCAAGCCAGTGACCTTTCTGTAGGATGTGGGTTGCTGCCCTGCTAAATGTGTTTCCGTCTTTCATCAGGGATGCACTCACCTTGATATTATGATGGCAGTGTCTACACTATCTGTGATGAAAAACCCAAATAAAGATATGTATTTGACAGATGTCTCTTTTGCTGCTTGATCATGGTGACAAACATGCAATGCACTGTGTGCCTTTGAATCAGTCCTGACTCCTTGTGACCCAGAGACTCCAGGGTTTTCTGGTCAATGTCACTGGATGTAGATTGTCAGGTCTTTCTTCCAAGGTAATGGAGGGTTATGTGACTTGCCCAAGGCCACATGGAGTGCTAGTGTGAATTGAGTCCTGGTTGCTTGGTGTCCAAGCCAGTTTTCTAACCACTAGGCTACTCCTCCACTCTTTGAGCACATTGACACTTGTATCTACTGATTTGCTGGTCATGTCCATGGCCCACCTGTGCTCACATCCTTGTACGGTGGCAGCTGTGTATCTGCCAGCCATTTGCCACATCACTGGGTATTACAGGTTCCCATACACACCCTCCCTTTGGGGTATTTGTTTTGCATTGTGCTCAGTGTGCTGTTTGTGGGAGTGGTTAGAGGCATGTGTTATAACTCAGTAGTTTGCAGGTTTGATCCCCACATGTGGTTTCTCTTTTTCTTTTCTGTTGTGCTAACTGGACAATTAGGTACCAGCAGGTTAATCACCTCTACACACACCCTTCCCTCTCTTCACTGTACACCAAGGTGTGCCCTCTGTGCTGCCTAGCCATCACATATTATCTGTTACATAGGTCTCTTTCTTTATGGTGTTTACATGGCAGTGCACCTGGGGGTTTGGTATTGCTGTGGTTCAGCTGGTGTGTGGTACACCTGTTTGCATGTTGAGTTCTCTCCTGTCCTGTTCCAGATTGTTACCCAGCTCCACCGAGCATCCTCTGCTGCCCTTGGGGTTTATTTTCTTTCCTCTTTTGCATGTTGTATCCACTGCATAACATTTCATTGTGTGTGTGCATGTGTCCCTGGTCCCAATTACAGACTGGGATCTGATCTGTACACAGCAGATCGGCATGTGCATTTGGTCATGATTACTGTTGGGGGTTTGCCTGTCCTGACAGCCAGCAGACGTCTTGTGTGATGCCCTGCACTATTTTTGTATGCAGCCTTTGCTAATGAGCTCACGTTGGTGGTGTGGCCTACCGGTTTGTGCATTGCCATTTGTGGTAGTGGTCGTAGGTGTGATTCCTCTCTGTTCTCTTTGATTTGTATGCTTGTCCTGCAGAAGTGGTTTTCATTCGTATGACAGTCATATGTGCAGATCTGTGCTGTGAGCACATTGTACCCTCATCAGAGTTGTGAACCATCCTTCTGTCCATCTTCTGTCTGCCAGCTGTGTGCCATCCTACCCTGATGTGCATGCTGCTACCCCACGTCCTGCACTCCTACACATTCCTGCATTGCAGCTCTCCATGGTTGCCTCTCCTGTGTGTGCTCTGCATAGCACTGCTACTCCACTGTCATCCTGATATTTCACCTATCCTGCCATTTCAGCCTCCTCTGCTGCACACATCTTCCCATTCTCTGTCACACACTGTCATTATAGCATGGTACATTACCATCACTCTGTGCATAGCTACAGCTGCCCCCGATATGTTTGTCAATTTTTCTAGCTGCCACATGTGCTGGAGCTGATTTGTGTGGTCCAGCAGCTGTGATCTACGTCCTTCTTTTACTTATGCATTGTCTTTCCTTTCTGCTCTGTGCAGTGTTTGGGTTACGTGTGTGTTTGGCACATACCTCTCTTGCCCTTCAAATTGGGGGATCTTACTGCTCTTGGCAAATGTTTTTGAGTTCACCTATACATCCTTGGGGCATCTTATGGCACACCTTCGATTCAGACAGCTTATGGGGTGCCTACTATGGTGCCTTGGGAGTTGACAACCTTTCAACATGGCCTCTGGGGAACATTGTAACTCGCCTTTGCTGACGTGGTTGTTTAGGATGTGCCTTCTGGTGCACCCTAAAAGGTGCATTAATTTATGGCACTAGGGTGGGGTTCTTTTTAGATGGCAGCACAGATTGGTGTACAGTTGCACGCAGCAAAAGGACATACCTCAGCCAACCTTATTCACTGGGGATTTGAACCCATGACCCCTGCCCCATCAGTCAGTCTCTTAACCATTGTGTTACACTGCTGTTCCTTCTTGCATGTCAGCACACCTACTTAAGATTTCCATGCGTTACAATGCACAGTGCTGCCATCAGAAACAGTGCTCTGACCTTGCCCTGCCTCATAGGGCACCCTATATGGCGCCCTATAGGCCACCCTTTAAGCAACATTGTAGGGTGCCGTGGCGGACACTGCACTTTAAAGTGTGCCCTCTGGGGTACCTTGTGGGGCACCTTATGTTACAGTGCTTTGAGAGTGCATTTGCTAGTAGCAGTAAGTAAAATAACATTAAAATGCCTCAGAATGCAATATTGCACATAACAGGTAGTGCCTCAGCCAGCCTTATTCATTGGGCACAGTGGGGGATTGAACCCATGACTCCTGCACCATCGGTCAGTGTCTTAACCATTGTGCTACACTGCTGCTCCTCCTTGCATGTCAGCGCACCTACTTAAGATTTTAATTCGTTAAACTGCACAGTGCTGCCATCAGAAACAGTGTTGTGACCTTGCGGTGCCTCATACGGCACCCTATAAAGTGCCCTATAAGCAACATTGTAGGGTGCCTTGGTGGACAGTGCACTTTAAAATGTGCCCTCTGGGGTAACTTATGGGGTGTCTTATGCAGCACCTTATATTACAGTGCTTTGAGAGTGCATTTGCTAGCAGTAGTAATTAAGATAAAAAGTAAAATGCCTCCTAGAGCAATATTCCCCATAACAGGTAATTCCTCAGCCAGCCTTATTCATTGGACACAGTGGGGGATTGAACCCATGATCCCTGCACCATTGGGCAGTGTCTTAACCATTGTGCTGTGGCTCTGTTCCTGTAGCTTGCACATCAGCACGCCACCTTATGCTGCCCAAAATTAAAATGCCTCCTAAAGCAATTTTACCCATTAACGGTAATGCCTCAGCCAGCCTTTTTCATTGCACACAGTGGGGGATTGAACCCATGATCTCTGCACCATTGGGCAGTGTCTTAACCATTGTGCTGTGGTTCTGTTCCTATGCTTGCACATCAGCGCGCCGCCTTATGCCGCCCAATATTAAGATGCCTCCTAAAGCAGTAGCGCGCCGCCTTATGCACATCAGTGCGCCGCCTTATACCGCGCAATATTAAAATGCCTCAGCCAGCCTTCTTCATTGGGCACAGTGGGGGATTGAACCCCTGATTCCTGCACCATTGGTCAGTGTCTTAACCATTGTGCTGTGGTTCTGTTCCTGTGCTTTCACATCAGCGCACCGCCTTATGCCGCCCAATAATAAAATGCCTCCTAAAGCAATCTTCCCCATAATAGGTAATGCCTCAGCCAGCCTTCTTCATTGGGCACAGTGGGGGATTGAACCCATGATCCCTGCACCATTGGTCAGTGTCTTAACCATTGTACTATGGCTCTGTTCCTGTGCTTGTGCATCAGCACGCCGCCTATGCTTCCCGTGCAGCTTTCTCATGCGCTAATGTGCGGGACGCACATGAGCGCCGTGCACATTAGCGCATGTTTAATCCCGGTTTTGCTTTTTTCAGCCTGAAACGCCCACTCCTTATATGGCACCCGCACACTAGCGCGGCCCGCACATTACCGGGGTTTTAGTAAACATACCCCCAAGGCTCCAGGAGTGATCCCCTACACGAAACTATAGATATACCGGGAGGTTCAGTCAAAGATTTGTGAATCTTCGGTACTGTGTAGAAATTAGGTATCATAGGATGTGTAGGTGTCAAAAACTTGAATTCTCGTTTAGTTATCCAGCCTTGAACTAGAGCCATTTGCATCAAATCCAATATTTCCATCTTTAAATTAGTAGTAGGATCTTCTTGTAATTTTTTATAATAAGTTGTGTCCATAAATTGTTCCAAAACAATCCTACTATACTGATCTAGGGATTGGACAACAGTCGCTCCACCTTTATCCACCCTCCGTATTACAATGTTGGTATTATTATGCAATTCAGTAAGGGCTTTCCACTGTTCGGATACGATTTCACATTGGTGGTTTCTAACCTATCAATCTCTTGTAAAACCAATTTTTGATAGGTAAGAATAAACAGATCTACTGGTCCTGGAGGAACCCATTTAGATGGCATGCGAACTACTGAAATATCATCCATTAATTGATGTGTGGTACAAAAATGTAATACTTGTAATTTCCTGAAAAATTTATATAAGGCTATCCGCAACTGAAAAGGTCTGTAGTGTACTCTAGGAACAAAGGATAGTCCCTTATTTAACACTGCCTCCTGGGTTGTCGTCAAAAGTTGGTCAGAGATATTTATTACGGTGGTTTGGAACGTGTCCTTGTGGTTGGTCTATATGAAAGTCTTGAAAATCTTCCCGGGGTCTCCGACCTCGACCTCTTCCCTGTCGGCCCCGGTGAAAAACCTGTCCTTGCAATTGGGAATGTGAATAACCACCTCGACCTCTATGAGGTACTCCTGTCTCTACAGAACATTTCCCTTCCGATTCATCGGATGATGTATTAAAGGTCACTGATTTACTTTGTCCTGGTAATTTTTTAGACCATGTATAAACTTGGTCTAATTCATAGTCCTTTTGATCTCTATTAAACTTTTTAACTTTTATGGACCTTATATAATCTCTAAATTGGTCCAGCTGAACTTTCATGTCTTCCTTTTGTGACTGAAAACAATCCTCTGTTATATTCGATTTTATGTGTTCCTCCAATTCTAACACTTCCATCTTAATCTTTTGAACTTCTGTGTTAGAATGTTGTCCCAATATTGCAATCAAATCTAAACTAAATTTATTAAGAATGCTGTTCCATTTCGCATAGAATTCAGCATCATCAGTGAATAATTTAGGGGGTTTTAATTCTCTTAATCCCCTTGGACTCATTTTGGACTTCAGATACTGGATCATTGTAGCTTCATGTAATTGTGTTCTTATTAATTTTTTATTTAAATTCAATAAATCCTGAAAGGACGATGAACTAGTCATGGTGCCTGTATCATCAAAAAGAGCTGGCCTCTTTGCCAAAATTTGAATTTGTTCATCCGAAAAGGCAAAAGTGGCTTGATTGGGTTTAAAACTAGGTTCATTCAAAAGCGCACCCGTATCCGTGCTGGCAATACACCGCTTTGACCCGGTGAAAAGCGGTATATAAATGCAGCTAAATAAATAAATAAATAAATCTACTTCCAGTGATACATTGCCAAGAAAACCCAGAGGTAGCTGGGTCGCTATGAGTCAACACTGACTTGATGGCACTTAAAAAAAAAAAAAAAAAAAGGTTTGTAAAACGGCTCAACCAGTTGAATGTGGATGCATATCCGCGTGCACTCCCATGGTTCCTTATATGTAATTTAGAAAAGGCTCCATGTTTGGCAGAGCCTTTTCTAAAGTACCTCTGGAAGTGGGTATGTTCCCAGTTCAACTGTGATCTCCACATACTATCTAAAATGTGACTTTATCTGTCCTTAGCTACAAGGTGCTTTGTGACACTGACAACAATGGACTGGCCATATGTACATTTTTATATTTAGTTCTTTACAATTTCATAAATAAAATAGCATAGCTGCTGTGATAGTGCATTTGAATGCACAGAAATGAAGTTTACCAAATAAAAACAAAAATAAGGTGATATCTTTGTAATGGACTAACCTGACACATTTCTTGACCACTTTTTGGGAGCTAACACTGCCTTCTTCAGATCAGAGCAGGCCAGTGTCATTTCAAACAGCAAAAATTAACAATGGTACTGGCCTTAGTCTGCCAGCATCATTTGCAGTAAGCACACCAACCTTCTCTATGAAGAAAAATTGCTATGATAAGTGGGACTCAATGATCAGGGAGGGTTTTGTTTTGTTTTATTTGCGATGGTGAGGATCCAATATTTTTTTAATTTCTTTTTTTTAAAGCTTGTTTTTTGTTGGCATTTCAAATAAGCAAAACAAAAAATGAAGCAAAAAAATTGATTTAATGAAAAATAAAATGAAAATGTCTGTGCACTACTCTACTTGTAAGAAAAGAAAAAAAAATGTTTGAAAAAAAATGGTGCAGGCTTAGCAAATATGATGTCTGCCACCAGATGGCAGGCTTCTATTTCTAACTGAATTTTATCAGTTTCTTCCCATACAGGTCTGAAAGTACATGAATTTTTTCCTAACCCCCCTGCATTGTGTGTATGTGAGCATGTATTTATTTCTGTGCTACCTGCATTGTATGTGTGTAGGGCCGTACCAAGGGCTGTGCGAGTGGTGCAGCCGCACAGGGCGGAAGTACAGAAGGGGCACCAATGTCATCATTGAGCTTCTAGAAAGCCTAACAAAAGTAAGTTACTGCACACAGTTGGTTCGTTGGGAGGCACCAGGTTCACCAGTCGCACACTGCTCATGGCTGGCTTAGTATGGTCCTGTACTGTACGTGTGTGTGTGCACAGAATGTTTTTTTCTGTATGCTTTTAACAAACAGAAGAGAAGAGAGGGAAGGGGTAGTTTGAATAGAACATTCCCAATCATTGGGGCCAATGCATACAAACGTAATGCAGCATTTTTCGGGTGCTTCTCCCATGCTTGGCTTGCTCTCCAATGCCGAAAGCAAGCTAGCAGTAGAAAAACACAAAAAAACAACCGTGATAAATTGCAGTGCACAGGACATGCAAAGTGCTGCATATTTAATTGCGCCTGATGTAACAAGCTGTGCTGAAACTTAGCATAGTTTTCTTATGCTGTTTTTAATGCCGGATCTTGACGCCAGCTTCAGGCAGGCATACAGATCCAACTGGAGCAAAAATATCATATGAGGTGAAGTTTGACACTTCATCTCATCCAGGCATTGGGGAAAACCTTCCACTGTTGGGAGGATGGTGCCCCCCTAGACACCAACCCCTGACAGAAACAAAAAACCTGGTGGCCCAGCAGCCCTAATCCCCCCCCCCCTCCATCCAACCAAGCAAATCCTTGATGATCCAGTGACCCTGATCCAAACCCTGGTGGCTCCACCCAACCAAACCAAACACTGGTGGCTCAGTGGCGCCAAACCCTCCCCTCTCCCAGTACATGGGATGCAATGGTCAGGGTCAGACTGCCTTATAAAGCAAAAAATGCCTTATATGGCAGTCTGACCCCGCCTGTTGCATCCCAAGATGCACTGCATGGGGCCAGGCACCACCATTTTACAAGATGGCAGTGTGGGGTTAAGAGAGTGTGGCAAGCCCCTGACCCATCATTTAAGGTACTGGCGGGGGTGGGGGGTGGAGGAGTTCAGTGCCACTGGCCACTAGGGTTTTGTTTGGTTGATTGCAGAGGGATCAGGGTCACTGGGCCACCAGGTGTTTTGTTTGGTTGGGTGAGGGTGATTGGGCCACCAGGTGTTTTGTTTGGTTGGGTGGGGGTGATTGGGCCACCAGGTGTTTGGTTGGTGTGGGGGGGGGGGGGGGAATCGAGGCTGCTAGGACACCACATCTTTTGGTGGGTCAGTGTTCATAGGTGTGCTGATGGCATCAGGGGCTTTCTCTGATGCCTGGATCATCTGAGATGGGCAAACTTCCCTTCAGATTACTCTGTTTGCCTGGGACAGCATGCCAAACTTGCTCACTCTTCTGTGCACATGTTTTTAGCTTGCTCTCCCAGTTTAACACTGACCTTTTGCACACTGAGTAATTTGCTTATTGCATCCCACTGCAAAATGTCAGCTTTAAACTCACATGATGAAACCCTGTGCTAGAACTTTAAGCACTGGGCTTTAGCATGGGGTTTCCGCATTGGCCAGATTGTGTTGCTTTGAAAAAAATAATACAATTAAAACAAGTATGCTTATATATCTAACCATTAGATATCACTGTCAGCAGATTTCAAAGGATGCATTTTAACACAGGATGCCACTGTCTCAAGCAACAGCTATTGTGCTTTACCACTAGGAAGTTGTACACATTGCAACTAGTAGCAAACTACATGGTTCAGTCATGAATGTCACTATACACAGCTACTAGTGAAAAAGCTATATGGTTCAGTTATTAGATTTTACAGTGGAATTTATTACAAAGAAAATGATATAAACATCTGAGTCACTAAGAACCAACTTAGAAGCCATAGATGTGTGGCAGTGGAGTGAGGGGGTGGGAAGGAAGATGAATGGTGTGGAATGGATGCACAGCTTGACTGAATTATTTCTAACCTTTCTATGTCAGTGTCTCTATAATGTTGCTGTGCCTCTATGACTGGGAGAGTAGAGAAGAATCGATGAGTAGTTTGAAAAGAGCTATTCCTTAACTGCTATGTTTCATTGTATCAGTGTTTCTATGATGTGGCTGCTGCAACTCCATTTCCCATAGGAATGCATTCGATTGGAACTTTTCATCTGATCTGGCCTAATTTTGAACTGTATGTCTTTTCCGCAATTTTTCCCCATGCCAAATTTGATCTTATTTCATTAGGTTTTCAGAGAGTTATTTTGCCCCTAGAAGACGAGTGGATGGAAAGATAGACAGACTAACATTCTTAACTCTTATGTATAATTTCTTTCAGAAATGTTTGGGTTGGAAAAAATAAAAATGTGATTGCACTGCAGTTTGCTTCTCTGTATTATAGTGCAATCAGCTGAGTCAAAGTCATTTCCCTTATGACTGAGCTCATTGAATTCTTTTATGACAAGGGCCCTGTTTGAATGCTTTTTCTAAAGAAGGGCTGGAAATTTACTGTTTTTCCAGATTTCAAATCTGCTTAATAGTTAAGGAGACTTGGAGGCTCAATGGCAAGTGTGGTACATGACTATGAGAAGTATAGAAACACAGAACATGAAAAGTTAAGAACATAAGATATACCATACTGGGTGAGACCAAGGTCCATCAAACCCAGTATCCTGTTTCTAAAAGTGGCCAATCTAGGTCACAAATACCTAGCAGTTTCCCCAAAAGACGCAGGTTCCACAATGCTTGTATTGGGACAAGCAGTGGATATTCTGGGTCCCATTAATAATGGTTTATGGACCTTTCCTCCAGGAACTTGTCTAGACCTTTTTTAAAACTAGCTACACTAACAGCCTTTACTATATTCTCCAGAAGCAAATTTCAGTGTTTGATTACACGTTGAGTGAAAAAATATTTTCTCTTATTAGTCTTAAATAGTTTACCCTGTAGCTTCATTGCATGCCCCCTAGCTTTTCTATATTTTGATGGCGTAAACAATCGATATACGTTTACCCATTCCACTCCATTCATTAATTTATAGACCTCTATCATATCTCCCCTCAGATGTCTCTTTTCCAGGTTGAAGAGCCCTAACCTTTTTAGCCTCTCTTCATAGTGGTATCCTTCCAACCCCTTTACCATTTTGGTGATTCTTCTCTGTACCTTTTCTAATAAAAAGGGTTCCAGGAGTGATCCAGGAAACTACAGACCGGTGAGCCTGACATCAGTACCGGGAAAAATGGTAGAAACCATCATAAAGAACAAAATTGCTGAACATGTAGATAGTCATGGCTTAATGGGAGACAGCCAACATGGCTTTAGACAAGGAAGATCTTGTCTTACTAATCTGTTATGTTTTTTTGAAGGTGTGAATAAACAGGTAGACAAAGGTGAGTCGGTTGATATAGTGTATTTGGACTTTCAGAAAGCCTTTGATAAGGCCCCTCATTAGAGGCTTTTGACAAAACTAAAGTCATTGGATAGGAGGCAGTGTACTATTGTGGATCAGGAACTGGTTAAAAGATAGAAAGCTGAGGGTAGAGCTAATTGGCCAATTTTCCCAATGGAGAAAGGTGAATAGTGGTGTACCCCAGGGATCTGTGCTGGGTCTGCTGCTTTTTGACATATTCATAAATGACCTGGAAAAGGGAATAATGAGTGAGATTATCAAATTTGCAGATGACACAAAACTATTTAACGTTGTTAAAACCCAAGAGGATTGTGGAAAATTGCAAGAGGAACTTAATAAATTGGAAGACTGGGCATCAAAATGGCAGATGAAATTTAATGTGGACAAGTGCAAAGTTATGCACCTAGGGAAAACCAACCCAAACTATGGTTACACGATGCAAGGTTTCACATTAGGAACCACCACCTAGGAAAAAGATTTAGGCGTCATTGTGGATAACATGTTAAAACCCTCGGCCCAGTGTGCAGCGGCGGCCAAGAGAGCAAATAGAATGCTAGGTATCATAAGGAAAGGAATGGAAAATAAAAGAAAGGATATTATAATGCCTCTATATCGTTCCATGGTGAGACTGCACCTTGAATATTGTGTGCAATTCTGGTCGCTGTATCTTAAAAAGGATATAGCGTTATTAGAAAAGGTTCAGAGAAGAGTCATCAAAATGGTAAAGGGGATGGAAGGAAACCCCTATGAAGAAAGGCTAAAAAGGTTAGGGCTCTTTAACCTGGAAAAGAGACGGTTGAGGGGAGATATGATAGAAGTCTATAAATTAATGAACGGAGTGGAACAGGTAAATGTAGATTGATCGTTTACGTTATCAGAATATAGAAAGACTACGGGACATGCAATGAAGCTACAGGGTAAACTACTTAAGACTAATAAAAGAAAATATTTTTTCACTCAACGTGTAATCAAACTCTGGAATTTGTTACCGGAGGATGTAGTAAAGGCTGTTAGTGTAGCTGGGTTTAAAAATGGTTTGGACAAGTTCTTGGAGGAAAGGTCCATAAACCATTATTAAAAAGGGACCCAGGATATCAATGCTTGACCCAATACAAACATTGTGGAACCTGTGTCTTTTGGGGAAACCGCTAGGTACGTATGACCTAGATTGGCCACTGTTGGAAACAGGATACTGGGCTTGATGGACCTTGGTCTGACCCATTATGGTATATCTTATGTTCTTATGTTAACACTATATCCTTTTTAAGATATAGCGACCAGAATTGCACACAATATTCATGGTGCGGTCGCACCTATGGAATGATACAAAGGCATTATAATATCCTTTGTTTTATTCTCCATTCCTATCCTTATGATACCTAGCATTCAATTTGCTCCTTTGGCTGCCACTGCACACTGGGTTTTAACATGTTATCTATGATGGCGCCTAAATATTTTTCTTGGATGGTGGTTCCTAATGTGGAACCTTGCATCGTGTAACCATAGTTTAGGTTGTTCTTTCCTAGGTATATAACTTTGCACTTGTCCACATTGAATTTCATCTGCCATTTGACCATGCAGTCTTCCAATTTATCAAGGTCCTCTTGCAATTTTCCACAATCCTATTGGATTTCAACAGTTTTGAATAGTTTGGTGTCATCTGCAAATTTGATAACCTCACTTGTTATTCCCATTTCCAGATCATTTATGAATATGTTACAAAGCAGCGTACCCAGGACAGATCCCTGAGGTACTCCATTATCAACTGACTCACCTTTGTCTACCTGTTTATTCACACCTTCAAAAAAACATAACAGATTAGCAGGGCCATACCGATGTCGTGCGACTTGCACATCGGGCGCGCCCCCCCCCGCACCCCCATCTAGCCAATTTATGGGGGCAGGAGAGAAGAGGCACGCACCCGATGTGCAAGCCGCCTGCCGCTGGCACGCTAAGCAGGTCTGGTCCCTACCAGAGAGACCAGACCTGCTTAGTGTGCCGGCAAGAAGACTTCAAGGACGCATTCAGCTCTCTGCTGTTGCCTGCCGCCGAAATGCACCCCTGAAGTCTTTGCACCCTGTGTGGCCACACTGCTCGCACAGGGCTCGGTACGGTCCTGCAGATTAGTAACACAAGACCTTCCTTGGCTGTAGTCATGTTGGCTGTCTCCCATTAAGCCATGTTCAGTAATTTTATTCTTTATGATGGTTTCTACCATTTTTGCTGGTACTAACGTCAGGCTCACCAGTCTGTAGTTTTCTGGATCACGCCTGAAACCCTTTTCAAAAATTGACGTTACATTGGCCATCCTCCAATCTTCAGATGATTTTAATGATAGTTCACAGATTACTAAAAGTAGGTCTGCAATCTGTGATGAGGAGAGCGGCCAAGAACAGATGGAGACAGAAGAAAACCATGTTTCTGCCTTTAAAACAAGTGACAGACAAGCTGTGCACAGAGCTTGCAGAGCAGGAAAGAAAAAAAATCCTGTCTCTGCTGAGGCTAAGCCACGCCCAGACTCTGAAGTGGGGGCAGGCTTAGATACTGATTGGAAAGGCCTGTGCGAAGGCAAGGGTGTGGCAGGGAAGAAACGGTTTTTAAAACCTCACTCTGACCAGAGAGGAAGAAAGGAAGGGAGAGTCACTTCCACAGGAGAAGGAGAGATCCTGGAGCAAGGGGATTCCAGTGGGAAGAGATATCCCAGAGACCTGGGAGATCCTGGAGAGGAAGAAGGATTCCAGGAAGGCTTTCAGGAGAGATCTCATGAGAGAAGGAGTGGAGAAGGGCACAAGAAGTCTGACTTCCAGAAGGGAAGGGCTGGAAGTCTGACTTCCAGAAGCTGAAAGAGGTCAGTAGAAAAGGAAACAGTGGGTGTCTGAGAAATGCTCCTAGAAGTGAAGCCAACAGATGTATAGCTGAACAGCTTACAGATGAACAGGAACAGTTTGCAACAGCTAGTGTACAAGAGCCAGACCTGAGCCCTACAACTGCCAGAAGGTGGGTGGAGACACTTGAGAGTGGAAAAAGCCAAACCCCAGCAGTGAGCAGAGCAGCTGAGCTAAAAACACTAGAAACATTAGCACAAGTGTTCCCTGAGAGAAAGGCTTATTCTTCCAAAGTAACTGTGCCCAATCAGAAAGATTTGCTGTGGAGCCAGTTTCAAAAGTTCCTACAAGACAGAGAAGCTGAGGAAGCTTTTAAGACTGTAGAAGGCAATGAACATTCTTTAGCCCAGGAGGAAATGCAGGTCAATTCTTATGTGCCAGAGTCTGACCTAGGAATCTCTCCAATGGATTGCTCATTCTGTTTAAAAGAAGACTGAGCCTTACTAAGCAGAGCTGAGAAAGAGTGAGAAGCTGTATTGTGCATAACTCTGTAACTGCTAATAGTCTTCCAAAGCCAAGGAGGTGTTTTACCAAGTGAGAATTTCCTTCTAAAGCAAAGAAGCTGTGTGTTACCAGAAGTTTGTTTGAACTGGGAAAACAACAGTTGTGCAAAAGCTCTGTGTTACCAGAAGTTTGTTTAAAAGGGAAAACAACAGTTGTGCCAAGAAGAAAGTTTACCTTTTGTTTGAAAGAGATAAGAAGCTGTGCTGAGTACTGTTTTGTTTAATGAAAAACAGCTGCTAGGGTTAGCAGGACTTTTGGTTTCCGTTTACCTCAGTTGCCAGTTATCTTCTGTTATCCTTTGTGTTGGAGAAGTATCCTAATGCGTTGTGTTTGAATTTTAATGCCTTGGAAATCTCCATAGAAAAATAAATATTCTTGTATGCCTTACCAACGGTCTCACACTACATTTTGTCCTTGCTCAAGAAAAGCCTAACTACAAGTCCCAGAATTCCACTGGGGACAGTCATAAAAGCTTTATTTAAGGACATTAGAAGGCAGCCCTATGCCTGTAAGCTCTAGGGCCCAGGCTAGGGTCCCACAAATCTCATATTTCAGTTCTTTCAACACCTTGGATGTATATCATCCGGTCCAAGTGATTTGCTACTGTTCAGTTTATCAAATACATCTTCCCAGTGTATCAATATTTCTTTCAATTCTTCCACAGCATCACCTTTAAATACCATTTCAGTCATGGGTAACATCCCTACATCTTCCTCAGTAAATACTGAAGCAAAGAATTCATTCAGTTTCTCCGCAATGGCCTTGTCCCCTCTTAGTGCCCCTTTTACCCCTCTATCATCTAATTGTCCAATTGATTCTCTCATAGGTTTTTTTGCTACAAATGTACTTGACTTTTTCATTATGCATTTTTGCTTCCACAGCAAGCTTCTTCTCAAATTCTCTCTTTGCCTGCTTTATCAATGCTTTGCATCTAACTTGCCAGTGCTTGTGTTGTTTCAAATATTCGTCATTTGGCTCCTTTTTCCATTTCCTGAAAGATGCTTTTTTGGCAACAACAGCCTCTCTGACCTCACCTTTTAACCATGCTGGCAGGTTTTTGGACTTCCTCCCATTTTTCTTAAAGCACGGAATACAACTGGTCTGGACTTCCAAAATAGTATTTTTAAAAGCCACCCAAGCTTGATGTAAATCTTTAACCTTTGCAACTGCTCCTTTCAGTTTTTTCTTAACTATTTTCCTCATTTTATAATAGTCTCCCTTTTGAAAGTTAAAAGGTAGTACTGTGGATTTCCTTACCCTCCCTCCTCCATTTATTAATCATGCTATGATCACTATTGCCAAGTGGCTCCAACACCCTCATCTCTTGCATCAGATCTGGTGTTCCACTTAGGACTAGGTCCAAAATGGCTTCCCATCTGGTCTGTTCATGAACCAACTGCTCCATGAAGCAGTTATTTATTTCATCTAGAAACTTTATCTCCCCAGTATATCCTGCCGTGACATTGACCCAGTTGATACCGGGGTAATTGAAATCACCCATTATTATTACTGTTCTGTAACTTTTGTTAGCTTCACAGATTTCTTTGAGCATTTCATCATCTATTTGTTCGTTCGGGCCAGGTGGTCGATAGTACACCCCCACTGCCATCACCTTCCCCTTCCCCTTTTTACACGGAATTTCAATCCATAGAGATTCTACAGTGAATTTTGTTTCCTGCAAAAGTTTAATCCTTTCTGATTCAATGCCCTCTCTAACATAGAGCGCAACCAGTCCACCAATTTGATCTGCTCTATCATTACGATATAGTTTGTACCCAGGTATCACAGTGTCCCACTGGTTGTCCTCCTTCCACCATATCTCTGAGATACTAATCATATCTAATCTCTCATTTAGTGCTATATATTCTAACTCTCCCATCTTATTTTTTAGACTTCTAGCATTTGCATACAAGCTAGTATCTTTCAAGGATACATTGTTCTGAACCATGCGTTCTTTGGCGATTGTCGGTTTTCCCCTACTATCTTGTTTAAAAACTGCTCTATCTCCTTTTTAAAGGTTAATGCCAGGAGCCTGATTCTGTCCCAGTTAAGGTGGAGCCCATACCTTCAGAAGAGTCCCTCCTTTCCCCAGAATGTTCCCCAGTTCCTAAGAAATCTAAAACCCTCATCCTTGCACCATTGTCTCATCCATGCATTGAGACTCCGGAGCTTTGCCTGCCTTTTGGGTCTTGCATGTGGAACGGGAAGCATTTCAGAGAATGCTATCCTGAAGTTCTGGATTTCAACTTCCTCCTTAAAAGCCTAAATTTAGCATCCAGAACCTCCCTATCACACTTTCCTATGTCATTGGTACCGACATGTATCAAGACAGCAGACTCCTTCCCAGCACTATCTAAGACTTTGTCTAGGTGGCGCATGAGGTCTGCTACCTTCACACCAGGCAGCAAGCATGTTACCAGGCGATCCTCACATCCACCAGCCACCCAGCTGTCTACATGCCTGATGATCAAATCACCAACTATAACGGCTATCCTAACCCGTCCCTCATGGGCACATGGCTCTGGAGAAACCTCCTTGGTGCGAGAGGGTTTTACATCACCTGGAGGATAGGTTCCAGCTACAGGATCACTTCCTGTCGCACCAGGGTGATGCTCTCCTGTCACGTGACCTCTCTCCTCCATGGCAACAGGGATGCTGCCAGACTGGAGGTGGGACTTCAGTGCTATATCCCTGAAGGTCTTGTCTATGTACCTCTATGTCTTCCTTATGTCCTCCAAGTCTGCTACTCTAGCCTCCAGAGATTGGACTCATTCCCTGAGAGCAAAGAGCTCCTTGCACCTAGTGCACACATAAGACCTCTCACCAACTGGGAGAAAATCATATATGTGGCACTCAATGCAAAAGACTGGAAACCCTCTTCTCATTGCTGGACTGCTGTCTGCATCTTATTTTTAAGTTTGTGTTTATGTATTTAAGTTCTTTACTTACTAAGGATTGCTGGGGATACTTATACTAATAAAACTATACCTAATATGTTGAATGTTCTCCTGAAGCTTAATTAATCTCAGGTCCTTAATGTATGCCTGAGGAGGATAAACAGCTGCACCTGAGAGTGAATATGGCAGCTCCTTTACTTTAAGAGGTTTAAGTACCTATAAAGTTATGATTATTCCAGGGGTGGGTGGGTGGGTGTCGGGGAGGGAGGGAGAGAAAGAAGACTTATTAAAAGCTGGCTGCTACACTGTACCCTGTCCTTTGCTTCTAAAGGTAATCTGTGACCAATTTCCTGGGTGATTCACACAGCCCTTGCTTGGATTGAGGGAGTCTTGGGGTTTAAACTTAAACTGAAAGCTACCTGTTGAGTTTTTAATTTAAGTAAACACTATTTGCTGATATTAGGCCCTGACTGATTTAACAAATACACTGGATTCACAGATTAATCAGCTTTAATCTAAAAAATTCCTTTTTCACCAAGATTTAGAAAAATTCCCAGAAGTAAATACTTATAATTGCAGATCTCTCTCCAGAAGTAGCAGTCCCTTTTTGTAGTCCTTCAAGTTCCTGGAGGAAAGGTCTATAAACCATTATTAAAGGGGACTTGGAAAATCCACTGCTTGCCCCAATACAAGCATTGTGGAACCTGTATCTTTTGGGGAAACTACTAGGTACTTGTGACCTAGATTGGCCACTGTTGGAAACAGGATACTGGGCTTGATGGACCTTGGTCTGACCCAGTATGACACATCTTATGTTCTTATGATACTTTTGTTTCCACCATCTTCATGCATCCATAGCTCTTTCATTAGATTACTTTTGAATCTACGTTTTTTACCCTCATCCCATGGTCTCTTGCTCTACACCTCCTTTCTATTGAAAAAGAGTTTACTTCCTATGTATTTTATTTCTTGGATATATTCATATGTCTCTATCATATTTCCCCTTTGTCTGATTTCTTCTAGAGCAGGGGTGGCCAACTCCAGTCCTAGTGCACCACGATCTAGCCTGGTTTTCAGGATGTCCTTAATGAATATTCATGAGATATATTTGCATACAATGGTAAGCAGTGGATGCAAACATACCTCATGAATATTCATTAGGGACACCCTGAAAACCAGGCTTAATCGCTCAGCGTGCACTAGGACCAGAATTGACCACCCCTGCTCTTGAGTATACATGTTTAGATCATTATTCTGTCCCCATATGCTTTATGATAAAGACCATTGGCAGACTCCATCCAGTTTATATCCTTTTGAAGGTGTAATCTCCAGAATTGTACCCAGTACTCCAAATGAGGTCTCAAAACTCACAAAGAGGCAATATTACCTTTTTTTTCTACTGGCTATTCTTCTGCCTATAACCTCAATATCCTCATGTCTTCTATACGTGTTTGGCCACTTTAAGATCATCAATAAAATCACATCCAGAACTGAATCTTGTTTTATGTGCAGAAAAATATCATCCCCTATACTGTGGTACTCCCTTAAGATTTTTACAACCTTGCATTTTCCTTCGTACCAAACCAGAGGAATGTTAGAAAGAGGTAAAAAATGTCTGTCCATCTGACTAGGGGCAAAATAATTCTCCCAAATTGTAAAAGAACTGGACCGAATTTTGCATGGAAAAAGAAACAATGAAAAGACATAGGGGTATGTTTACTAAACCTTCTTAATGTGCGCCCGGCGTTAGTGTGCAGGATGCCATATAAGGAGTGGGTGTTTCAGTCTAAAGTAGCAAAACGGGATTAGTGTGCAATAACGCGTGCTGCTGTGCACATTATCGGGCAAAGCGCCGCTAAGCGCGTTACTACGCGGTAATCTTAAATAGGCGCACAGACATCCAAACATAGAAACAGAAGTGTAGTACAATGGTGAATACACTGACTGATGATACAGGGGTCATGAGTTTCTCCCAGTGTGCCTAATGCATAAGGCTGGCTGAGGCATCAGCTTTGACATGTAAGTATGGTTTCCTGAGGCATTTTATTTGTATTTTAATTATTGCTGTCAGCAAACACACCCTCACGTGCTGTAACCTAAGGCACCCTATAAGGCACTCCATAGCGCACATTATAAAGTGCACTGTCTGCCACGGCACCCTATAAGGCGCTCCATAGGACACCTTATAAGGCACCTTATATGGACTGTAACCATAAGGTGCCTCAGAAGGCGCTTTATAGGGTGCCCTATAAGGTGCCTTATGGTTACAGTACCCTGAGGGTGTTTTGCTGACAGCACTAATGTACATTAAAAATAGACAATGCTTCGGACAGCCCTATCAAATAACCCCACTGTGGGTTTGAACCCATGACTTCTGGCTCCACAAGCAGTGAAGTAACCAGTTGGCTACAGCTCCATAGCTGCTAGCAAACCCCTGGCTGGCTGCAGAAGGACTGCACATCACCACACAAACAGTCTGCTGTGTCACTAGGATAGGGTTACCCCACCCATACCCATGATTTATTTATTTTATTTTTATTTATTAACAATTCTTATATACCGCACTATTAGACATCAGCGCGGTTTACATTGAACAAAAACATCCGACAATTTACATATGTCTGGTCAATTACATTTAACAGGAGATATAAACTTGGGAAATAGGGGAAACTATATACAAAGGTGTGTTATCTGACAAGAGATATCATGGTTAACTATATACAAAGGTGGTGCAATAGTATATGGAACTGTTTGTATTTACATTGTGTAGTTGGCCTGTTGCGATGGTCTGTCTGTTTGGCCACTCCTGCTATTCACCTGGAGGTTATGTTCAGAGCTGTCATTGAGATATTTAAGGAAGAGGAAATGTTTCAGTGACTTTCTGAACTGACTCAAATTTGGTACTGATCTGATTTGTGCTGGTAAGGTGTTCCATAAAGTGGGGGCACAGAGTCGGAATGCTCTGTTGGCTGTTGATCTGGCACATCTTGTGGTGTCGTTTGGGATAGCTAGTGTGTTCATTTCTGCTGTTCTTCTTGGCCTGTTTGGTGCAAGTGGTAGTATGAGGTTGGAGAGAGAAGAAGAGGTGAGCCCCTTGGTCGCTTTAAATGTTAGCAGTACAGTCTTGAAACTGATCCTTGCTTGAATGGGAAGCCAGTGTAGCTGTTTTAGGAGTGGTGTCACGTGGTCTCTCCTAGATGCCCCGAGGAGTACCCTCGCTGCACTATTCATGGCCAGTTGCAGGGGGTTCAGGGTGGACCGGGGGAGCCCCTGTAGAATAGAGTTTGCAAAGTCGAAATGGGGAAGTATAAGGGCTTGATAAATGGTACGGAAATCATCTGGTTCAAGTAGTGTGCGTAGGTGTCTGAGGGATCTAATTTTAAAGTAGATTGCCTTGACTGTGTTGGCTATGTGACTCTTCATGTCAAGGTTTTGGTCCAGTGTTACTCCAAGGTAACGTATTGCAGGTTTCACTTGGAGCTGGGCATCCTTTACATTAATACAACTAGGAGGAGTGAAGTTGGTGTTCCTTGAGACGAAAAGGACTTCCGTCTTTTTGTGTTGTATTCTCAGGTTTTGGGATAGGAGCCACTCTGCTACGGCGTCAAAACAGTTAGTCAGCGGTGTGAGATCCAGGCAATCCAATGATATTGGCATATATAGTAGCACATCGTCTGCATATATCATGTAACTGACATTAAAGGATCTGATGATGTTGCAGAGGGGTTGAATATATATATTAAACATCAATGCAGATAAGGAGGATCCTTGGGGTACACCTTGACTTTGTTGGAATGGTTCAGATGTATCCCCGTCAATTCGGATGTGCTGCCATCTGTCGGACAGGTAAGATTTGCACCATTCAAGTGCTGTTCCGCAGATGCCTTTTTCCCTTAACCGGCAGATGAGAATTTCATGGCATACCGAGTCAAAGGCCGCTGCTATATCGAGAAATACAAGAGCGAAACCTTGGCGTATGTTATCCATACCTGAGATTATGTTGTTGAGGAGTGTTGTAAGTAGTGTTTCTACTCCATGTGACTCTCTGAAACCATGTTGAGACGGATCAAGTGGAGCAGAGGTGTCTATATGATCCTGTAGTTGCCTGTGCACTACTTTCTCAATGATTTTTGCTAGCATAGGTATGCTAGATATGGGCCTATAAGATTCTACCTTCTGAGGATCAAGTTTAGTGTTCTTTAACAGCGGTCTTACAGAGGTCTGCTTGAGCGTAGTTGGAAATGAGCCGGTGGTGAAGGACTGGTTTAAAATTTTTGCTATAATTGATGATATGTCACAACGCAGGTCCTTTATCCAGTGTGCAGGGCAAGGGTCTGTGTGCGCAGTGGATGTATTTAGTGCTAGGATGGTATCTTCAATGGTTTTCTTTGAGGGAGTGGAGAAGGATGCCAGAGATACTGGGTAGTCTTGTTCATCAAGAGGTTCCGGTATTAATATTTTATTAGTTTTGCACATTTTAGATTGCATATAAATTGCATAGTCCTGTGGGTGGATCATGCTGTGGTGCTCCGGGGTTGGTTCTTTGGCAAGTGTTTTAACTAAGTTAAACAGGTCATGAGGTTTATTCAATGACCGTTTCAGGGTGTCTGTGTGGTGTTGTCTGATTTTATCTGTGATGGTTCTACGATGCTCTGCCAGGTGTTGGATGTAAGCTGCTTGGTCACTACTGGTGCGTGATTTTCTCCATCGTTTTTCTAGCCTTCTTAGAATAGTTAGTGAGGCTTTTAAGTCCGCTGTGAACCATGGGGCTGTAGATCTCTTTTTTGGGTTCTTGTTTGTTGGAGGGCGGATAGCAATAGTGCTGATTTTTCTGTTCCAGGAGGAGATCAGTTCTTCAAGGCTTAGTGAGGTGTCATCAGAGAGTGTGCTAATCTCAGAGAGGATGCGTTCTCTGTTAAATGGTTGGAAACTTCTGGTAGATGAGTTAGTGGGCTTGCTTTTATCCATTATTGTCTTGTGTGAATGGTTAGTGGTATGCATCTGGAAGGTGATGAGTTTGTGATCGGTCCATGGGACTGCCGTTATGGATAGTACTATGTTTTGTGGTTGATCCAAAATTAGCTGTGGTGCGAATATGAGGTCGAGGATATTGCCTTTCTCGTGAGTAGGTTCTCTCACCATTTGCGTGTATCCGAGGCTCTCTAGGGCATCTAGGAATGCTGTTGCTTGGGTGTCCTGTAATGATGGTAGGTTGATATCTCCTAAGATCCAATTGGGTTTGTTTGGGCCCTGGGTGAGAGATGCCAGATTTATTATGGTTGCTAGGTCGTCTGGATCTCCTGATGGTGATCTATAGACCAGGTTTATAGAGCATAAGTTGTTTGAAATAGATACTGTCTCTAGATGGTTGTTGCTGTTGGATTCCTCCAATTTAAACTGTAGGTCGGCTTTGGCGATGATAATTACTCCTCCGCCTTTTTTGTTCTGTCTGTGTCTGGTGAAGGCTGTAAAGTTAGGTGGGAGCAGCTGGTTAAGGATGATATTGTCTTCCGCTGAGAGCCATGTTTCGGTTACCATGAGAATGTCTAGTTTATGGGATATTATTATGTCTGTGATCGCTGGCCACTTGTTTCGAAGTGAGCGGGCATTTATAAGTGCACACTTCATGCTACTAGGGTAGAACTTTTTAGATTGTCTGGTTTTCTTGTTGTGTTGTAGTGGGACTTGTAATAGGAGGTTGTGGTGCGAGAGGTTGGCCCCACGTGAGTTGTGATAGGGGTCTCCTGACCATTTTCTCTCCCTATGTAGTACAATAGGAATGTGGTTTTGTGGGGTGGTGAGGGCCAAAATATTGGATGGTAGTGCTATAATAAGTAGGAACAGGCATATCAACCTGATGATCATGTCTTCCATGTTAACCCCAAGAGGTAGGAGGCTTGCAGGAGGTGAGTCGAGGCGGTTTTTGGCACACTAGAGCTGACTGGGTCTTAGCTGGTATATTGTGTAACCGGTAAACAGGCTAGTGTGTCATATCGTATGATGAGAAGACAGTATTTGTAAATTTATGGGTGGTGACGACAGTATGTCTGTCTATCTACTGACAACAGTATAATTTTCTGGAATATGGCAACAGTATGTCTGTCTATCTACTGACAACAGTATAATTTTCTGAATTAGGACAACAGTACATTCTGTCTAGCTACTGGGGACAATAGTTCACAACTAGTGAGTACTGGCAACAATGTATCTTATTAATATGAACAGTGTATGTTTATAGCTACTTAGTATATTTACTGATATGGTTACTAACAATAGTAAGCAAGGCTTTAAGGGATATGCAGGATATCAGTTAGAACATAGTTCCATTTGTATGTGGTATACTTGCTGTTCTCGGAGAGGGATCAATTCAGCGGTGGAGCGAGCTGCTCGATTTTGTTTGAAGTATCGGTTGCCGATTTGCTATTACGTTGTTGAGGCGTTAGGCCAGCGTTCTTTTTTCCGCCTGTCGTGCCCCACCTAAGGGCCACGCCAAAGGGCCCTCTGGCGAGGCCCTCAGGCGCGGGCCCGCAAGGCGCGGGCACGCCTGCCGGCGCGATCTTTTTGAAGCAGTTGGTCTGGCCCGATTGGCCGGAGCTGGTTTCCTGGGCTGCCCTCACCTCTGGAGGCTCAATCCCCCGACAGGGGAGAGCCGATGAAGGAGGTGGGTGAAGAAAGAACGTGCGCCTGCCGGCGCGATCTTTTGAAGCAGTTGGTCTGGCCCGATTGGCCGGAGCTGGTTTCCTGGGCTGCCCTCACCTCTGGAGGCTCAATCCCCCGACTGGGGAGAGCCGATGAAGGAGGTGGGTGAAGAAAGAACGTGCGCCTGCCGGCGCGATCTTTTGAAGCAGTTGGTCTGGCCCGATTGGCCGGAGCTGGTTTCCTGGGCTGCCCTCACCTCTGGAGGCTCAATCCCCCGACTGGGGAGAGCCGATGAAGGAGGTGGGTGAAGAAAGAACGTGCGCCTGCCGGCGCGATCTTTTGAAGCAGTTGGTCTGGCCCGATTGGCCGGAGCTGGTTTCCTGGGCTGCCCTCACCTCTGGAGGCTCAATCCCCTGACTGGGGAGAGCCGATGAAGGAGGTGGGTGAAGAAAGAACGTGCGCCTGCCGGCGCGATCTTTTGAAGCAGTTGGTCTGGCCCGATTGGCCGGAGCTGGTTTCCTGGGCTGCCCTCACCTCTGGAGGCTCAATCCCCTGACTGGGGAGAGCCGATGAAGGAGGTGGGTGAAGAAAGAACGTGCGCCTGCCGGCGCGATCTTTTGAAGCAGTTGGTCTGGCCCGATTGGCCGGAGCTGGTTTCCTGGGCTGCCCTCACCTCTGGAGGCTCAATCCCCCGACTGGGGAGAGCCGATAAAGGAGGTGGGTGAAGAAAGAACGTGCGCCTGCCGGCGCGATCTTTTGAAGCAGTTGGTCTGGCCCGATTGGCCGGAGCTGGTTTCCTGGGCTGCCCTCACCTCTGGAGGCTCAATCCCCCGACTGGGGAGAGCCGATGAAGGAGGTGGGTGAAGAAAGAACGTGCGCCTGCCGGCGCGATCTTTTGAAGCAGTTGGTCTGGCCCGATTGGCCGGAGCTGGTTTCCTGGGCTGCCCTCACCTCTGGAGGCTCAATCCCCCGACTGGGGAGAGCCGATGAAGGAGGTGGGTGAAGAAAGAACGTGCGCCTGCCGGCGCGATCTTTTGAAGCAGTTGGTCTGGCCCGATTGGCCGGAGCTGGTTTCCTGGGCTGCCCTCACCTCTGGAGGCTCAATCCCCCGACTGGGGAGAGCCGATGAAGGAGGTGGGTGAAGAAAGAACGTGCGCCTGCCGGCGCGATCTTTTGAAGCAGTTGGTCTGGCCCGATTGGCCGGAGCTGGTTTCCTGGGCTGCCCTCACCTCTGGAGGCTCAATCCCCCGACTGGGGAGAGCCGATGAAGGAGGTGGGTGAAGAAAGAACGTGCGCCTGCCGGCGCGATCTTTTGAAGCAGTTGGTCTGGCCCGATTGGCCGGAGCTGGTTTCCTGGGCTGCCCTCACCTCTGGAGGCTCAATCCCCCGACTGGGGAGAGCCGATGAAGGAGGTGGGTGAAGAAAGAACGTGCGCCTGCCGGCGCGATCTTTTGAAGCAGTTGGTCTGGCCCGATTGGCCGGAGCTGGTTTCCTGGGCTGCCCTCACCTCTGGAGGCTCAATCCCCCGACTGGGGAGAGCCGATGAAGGAGGTGGGTGAAGAAAGAACGTGCGCCTGCCGGCGCGATCTTTTGAAGCAGTTGGTCTGGCCCGATTGGCCGGAGCTGGTTTCCTGGGCTGCCCTCACCTCTGGAGGCTCAATCCCCCGACTGGGGAGAGCCGATGAAGGAGGTGGGTGAAGAAAATCAGCAGTCTACAGATGATCACAAGATGGGGTATGTACCCCCACAGCACCTTGGCCTGGTAGGGGGAACTGACCGTGTGTGGTACTGGCACAGAGTAGCTACACACCGTCACATTGTGCAGGTACTGTACTCACCCTGAGGGTGAGGTGGGGCACCCAGCACCAGGTCCACAGCAGAAATAGGCCATGCTGCAGGACCCCAGCAGTACTAATGTGTGAGATAGGTAGTGTATGCAGACACACTTTGGATACATCTGTATTTCTCAGTCAAGGTCTAGCCCTTATGGACCCATAGGAGGATTATCTACCACCACCACCCCTCCCTCCCTCCCCTCCCTCTGGGGCTGAGGGTGGTAAACAGGGTCTCCCACCAACAGATCCACATTCTACCTCCCTGCAATGGTGGCAGTAGAGGGGACTATCAACCCCAGTCCTGCTGGGGAACAAACACCCTACAGGGCAGTCTATGCAGCTCTGTACACATCCATAAAGCAATAGCAGACAGACATTAGGCCTGGATATGCTAAGCTGCACCCCACCACTATCTGATATTCTCCTGCAGCAAGCCTTCAGCCGCTGCACCCTGCAAAGTGTTCCAGCAAGACACACCAGCTGCAGTCTGCTAGCTAGCCATAGTGCATGTTCCTGGTGGAAATGCGTGCACCCAGAACTGGGATGTCAGCATACACACCAAGCAGATAAGTCAGTGACAGGGCCCCAAAAGAGAACCCATAAATATCACATGAAAGAAATGCTACATAGCACTATGGGGGAACCTAGCCATGCTGTGGTCACTGCTCAGTCAGGGTGAGAGTGATCTCCCAGCAGAACATGCTGTGGCTACCCTGTCTGTGCAGGTGGTGGCCGGGCACTACAATGTCCCAGCCATTGCCCTATGCCCTGTGCAGATGCATCCTGGCCAGGCCACCCTGTCAGGGCTATACCCATGGTACCTTGCTCCTCATTATGCACATTGGGAGGCCAATACTGGCAAGAGTGCTGGCAGTGTGGGCTGTGGAGGGTGTTTGCAGCCACCACACACTGGATAGACAGACACACACTCCCGCACCTATGCCAGCATTGTGCTACTATAGAGGTGTTTGGCAGCCCTGACCACCACACCAGTCCTGGGCACAGTGCAGGCATGGCTATGGTACGCAATACTGTTGGGGTCACTCTGTCAGACACCAGACCTGAGGCACACTCCACAGACATCAGAAAGGTTGCTATGATGCAGCTCAATCAACCAATTGTGCTTAACGTAGGAATTGCTATCTGCCAGTAACCATAGCTACCTTTTGATAGCTGTGTACCATATTCCCAGGTTTAGGGTGGCATTGCGATGGTATGCAAGTGCTAGTATTGGGAGATGCACGCAGGGCCCAATGTCCTGCCTCTCCAGGAGGCATTGGCTAATGGAGCCTGTGGGTGTGGGTGTGTCTGCCCCTGTTGGCTGCTGCTTTACGGCAGAGGTTCCCAACTCCAGTCCTGGTGTGCCAAACACTGTTCGGGTTTCATGCTGTCCCTCATAAATATGCATGAGATACATCTGCATACCATGGGGGTGTTGCATAGATATGCAGCACAGGCATCTTTATTAGAGGCAGCATGGAACCTGAATGGTGTTTGGCCCTCCAGAACTGCATTTGGGAGACTCTGCTCTAGGTAATGCGCCTGTTTATGGTGTCTGTGCTCTGTAGGGTAAAATGTAGGTGTTTTGGGCATGTTTACATCATCTGCAATAAAGGTTCTGTCTGTATTAGCACATTTTAGTAGTGGGTAAAAAATGGGGGCTGGGTTGGCAGGAACCACAGCTGGGACTTGAACTTGTGACCTTCTGCTCTTGAACACACTGGCTGTGTGCACTGCACCACCATGTTGCCACAGAGACATTACATTCCCTGAGGATACCATGACTGTTCAGACGGGGCCTGTCTGCTGCAGTGCATGGCACCCACCTACACAGGGCTAGGCCATGGTCTGCTCTGGGCAGCTGCCACTGCCCCCTCCACCACCAATGCCCGTCTGCTACCCTGCTGACATGCCCTTCTGCTGGTGGTGCTGGTGGAGCGCAGTCTCAGGCCATCCAGTGTGCGGGTAGGTGGCTGCCTATGGTGTGTGTTCTGGGGTAGGGGTGCCTGCATAGACGTCCATGCTTCCACCCCAACACCGCCTGCCAATGTTCTGTGCCCTTGGAGTTATCTGCTGGGTACTATCCCCTGTGACACTGTGCTAAACACTCTCGTGCCCATGTTGGGCCCTCATCAGTTGCTGTCTGGCTGCTGTACAGTTTCAGCATTCCTAAGTGCCACCTAGGCATCTGCCTAGTCCGCACTGTGCCCCAGCTGCACCACAGCATGTGCCGCCTGCAGCCCTCTGTATCCCCTTTCCCAGCATCTGTCCAGTTGCCCATTCCGACATGCCCGCCCTGCTGTTGTGGAACATGTGCATGCCATAGGAAACCTGTCCAATGGAGAGGGAAACCCTGATCAGTGCTATTTCACTGTGGGATCATTCACCTTGTATGGGGACGGAGCGTAGACCCTTCCAAAATTGACCTCTTCTCTCCGCCCCTGGGGAGCCTTCCTCCGCCCTCGGGAGCCTTTCCCCACCTTCAGTGCTCGTTTGCACCGCTGCACGCGTTAGCACACGCTAAGGCACCTTTGTGCCCCGTAAAGCACCATTATCGTGCGCTAAGTTACCTTAGCGTGCGATAATTGCACAGCACGCACGTTAAGAAGGTTTAGTAAACATACCCCATAGAGTTTGAAAATATGCCAGAACAGACCGGGGTTCCAGAGAAATAAAGTCCCCCAAGAATGGCCCAGGGCATTTCTGTGAGATAGGGAATTGCAGCATGAAAACATTGATATATTGAAAACATAGTTTATCTTAGTTTAGTTTATTTACATATAAACAAGGGAAATACATAGCAAACCAAAAAAACAGGGAGGAAGACAAAGACAGTGACAGCAAACCAGATTAAGATCAATGCTGCCAGGGAAGGAGATGGTTCTTTTCAAACTGCTGCTCTCCTCTTCTATCCTTTCCGAGTCACAGCCACCCCACCCCACCCCACAGATACACCCGCCCACCACAGACACATATATGCAGCCATACTGTATATTCAAACACTAACACAAACACAGAGAAGTCCAAAAACAATGTACACACAGACATACCTGCATGTGCGCACACAGACACTTTTAAACAGATGGACAAGAGGACTTCCGGTGGCATGGTGAGCTGAGAGGACGTGTGCTTCTTGGCTCCGGAGCCTGCTCCTTCCCCCCTGACAACACAATTAAGCTATACTTGCTCATTCTTCGCGGCAAAGTGGGGGAATAATTGTGTGAGTGACTGTAACTCCATTCCTCAATTTAAACCTCTGGGGAGTGTGTCGTATGGCGACGAGAATCCCCCGCCGAGACCGAACACGCGGCGGGGAGGCTAAAATGGCGGACGGTACCCCAGAAACCCCAGGGCCACTGGAGGCCACGACCATGGTGGCGGAGGTATCCAGAGCGGTGGTGGGGGCCCTGGAAGAGCAGCTAGGGGGTCTGTCAACACAGATGCAGGAGGTGGCCCAGGCGGTCTCGGAGTTCACTCGGAGGGTCGAGCATGCAGAGAACCGCATAGGCTCCTTGGAGGACATGCGAGCACAAGACACTGCCCGGATTAAGAGTCTGGAGGAAGCCTTAGTGCAGCACCAAGACAAACTGGAAGACTTGGAGAACCGCAGTAGATGGAACAATCTGCGGTTTATAGGCATCGAGGAGTCTGTGCCCGAAAGAGATCTACGGCAACATTTGGAGCAATGGCTGCCTGCTAATCTGCCTCTGTCTGCCGACGTGGGGGAGATAGTGCTGGAAAGGGCGCACCGGCTGGGGACCTATCGGGCTGGTGAGCGCCGACCGAGGGCGGTGATCGCCCGTTTTCTAAATGCAGCACAAAAGGATGGAGTACTGAGGGCCTCGCGGCAATTGAGGCGTTCTGGAGCCTCCACCTGCAAGGTCCTAATCTTCCAGGACTACTCGGCAGGTGTATCCCTGAGGCGCAAGGCCTTTAAGGACACATGCAGTAAGTTAATTGAGCGTGGCATCCGCTTTACCCTGGCATACCCCGCACTTTTAAGGGTGCACAGTGATGGGGGGAATCAAGTATTCTCTTCCCCTGAAGAAGCAAGGGACTACTGTAATGGTCTTGGATAAGGACTGACTTTGCTACGCTGGCTTGTTTCAGGTACCCCGGTGCTGCGCAGAGCTGCCGGAGGCCTTGGTCTTTGTTTTTTGTTTTGCTCTTCCATGGAGTGGAAGGCGCCAGGCCTAGACTTTGACTTGGCAATATGGGCCCTTCCGAATGACTTCTCACTAGCCAACAACATTGCCATTGAGGCATTCGAGGATGTTCGGTGACCCCGGGAGCTTTAAGCGCGAGCAGGACTCATCATCCAGTCTATGAGCAAAGTTTTGTTGTAGTTGTGTACTGCACGATTTTAGCAATTTATTTATTTTTTCATTATGCAATCTATGCTATTTCCTTTATTCCTTGATGCTAATGTTCTGTTAGGTTATGGGTTTAGCCAGTGTGGGGATTGTACGGCTCCTCCCTTATTTATTTTATTTTTATTTATTTATTTACATTTCTTATATACCGCACTATTTAACATCAGCGCGGTTTACATCGAACAAAAATTCAGCACCATAAGCAAGCGTCTGAGTTACAATAAACAGGGGCATAAAACTTGGATAACAGGGTAAAATCAGTAACTGGGGTCATAAAACCTGGATAGCAATGTGATTAAGAATAACGGAATATAACAGTGAACTATTAACATCTTAAATGATAGCGCAGATGAGATTTAAGACAGGCCCGTAGAACCTTATACCAAAGGTCTGTGGAACCTTACTAAGTGGGAAATTCTGGTTCAATAGGTGATTCGGTGTGTCTATGATTCACAGAGAGGGGGCGTGCCTCTGCACTCACTGAGAAGTATTTAAGGAATAAGTAGTGTTTGAGGGCTTTTCTAAATTGCAGTAGGCTGTTGATTGCTCTAATATCTGGCGGTAGTGCATTCCAGAGTTTAGGGGCACGAAGGCTGAAAGCCTGGTTTGCTGTTGCTGAGGTGCTTCTAGTAAGTTCACGGGGAACCATTAGCGAATTTACTGCAATTGATCTCCTTGATCTATTCGGGGCTATGGGTTTGATGAGTTTGGTTAAAGATGTGGGGGAGAGACTATTTACTGCTTTGAATGTAAGTAGTAATGTTTTGAATATGATCCTGGCATGTATAGGAAGCCAGTGTAACTGCATTAGCAGGGGTGACACATGCTCACATCTAGATGCCCCATAGAGAACCCTCGCAGCGCTATTCATTGCGAGCTGTAGGGGGTTCAGGGTGGATTGAGGGAGGCCTTCAAGTGTAATAAGTGCTACGGGGTTTGTTGGTGGGTTGCGGGTGGTGGTATGTGGGCCTTTCGTCTCTAGGCTTCAGGGTGAGCAGAATCCTTTATTTTTCATTGTGATTCTCCTGTTTTTTCTGCCGCCCTATGTAAGATGTAAGATATAAGATATCAGATACAGTAAACATGAATGTTAAGTTATGATAGATAGTGTATACGGGGGATCTTGTGTGCATTGTTGTCACTGTAAATGCCACTGCAGGCAACCACCAGATGTCTTGGTTTCATGTTAGACCCTCGGGAGGTGTTCTTTATTTTATTTATTTATTTATTTAACAGCTTTTATATACCGCACTTTTGATATCAGCGCGGTTTACATTTTAACAAATTTTGTACTTAAACATAAAACAAATGTTAAGTTTACAGAGAACAGGGAATAAAAACATGGATAACAGGGATTAACAATTAACAGATATTTTCAATTATTTACAATAGGTTCTTAATGCTCGAGCTCTAAAGGTAGGGTTTGTGAGGCTTGGTCTAGATCAAGTGGTAAGGTTTCGGGAGCTTATTTGACTAGCCGTGATCAATGGTCTGTGTGTGAGGGGGGTCAGTATATTGTGAGAAGTGTTGTAGGAAGAGATGTGTTTTTATGGATTTTCTGAACTGGGACAGGTCTTTTTGTGATCTAATACTAGGTGGAAGCGTGTTCCAGCATCTAGGGGCGAAGGAAGAGAATGCTCTTAAAGTGGTTGTTTGAGTGAGTTTTTTGCTGTCCTTTGGGACTGTTAGCATGTTCTCTGTTACAGAACGTCTAGATCTGGTGTTCTGTGTGTGATGGAGGAGATCAGATAAGGAGGATGATGAGATATGGTGGAATGCTTTGAAGGTGAGGATGAGAGCTTTGTATAAAATCCTGCAAGCTAGTGGGAGCCAGTGGAGGTCAAATAGGATGGGAGTAATATGTTGGCTTTTTGGGGATCCATGAAGAACTCTGGCCGCTGTATTCATGGCCAATTGAAGCGGGTTTAGAGTGCTCTTGGGTAGGCCATGAAGAACGATATTTGCATAGTCAAAATGAGGAGTGACTAATGCCTGGAAGGTTGTACGGAAGTCAGATGGTTCAAGCATAGGTCTGAGGTGTCGAAGAGTCCTGATTTTGTAGTAAATGGCTTTTACAGTATTTTTTATGTGATCTTTGAATTCAAGTCGCTGGTCAAGTACAACACCCAGATAACGTATTGAGGTTTTGAGTGGTAGATCAGCATCTCGTGTTCTTAGAGTTGGTGGGGGAGAGAAGTCTTTGTTTCTAGTGACAATCAGGACTTCGGTTTTTTTAAAATTGATTCTGAGGTTTTGTGAGAGTAGCCAATCTGATATCGAGTTGAAGCAGGTGATTAGTGTAGTGTAGTCAGGTTTTAATATATTAAAGTGAGTGAATAAGAGCACGTCATCTGCGTAGATAAGACATGATATTCCGAAAGAGCGGGAGATGTTGCAGAGAGGTTGCATATAGATGTTAAATAGAAGGGCTGAAAGGGAGGAACCTTGCGGAACTCCTTGCTTCTGATGAAAAGGTTGAGATGTGGTATCACCAGTCCGTACTTGTTGCCAGCGATCTTCTAGGTAAGATCTGCACCAATTCAGTGCCGTTCCTTGAATTCCTTTTTCGTGGAGCCTGATGAGTAGTTGGTTGTGGTCAACAGAATCAAAAGCTGCTGCTATGTCTAGGAAGATCATGGCGACTCCATTTCTGATATTGTCTGTTGTATTAATGAGTGTGTTCAATAGGGAAGTTAGGAGGGTTTCGACTCCGTGGGCTTCCCTGAAGCCATGTTGGTTTGGATCTAGTGGGGCTTCGGAATCAATGTGTTGTTGAATTTGTCTGAGAACAACTTTTTCTAGGATCTTGGCTAGTAGAGGAATGCTTGAAATTGGGCGATAGGAGTCTTCCTTTTTCGGATCCAGTTTGTTGTTCTTCAGTAAGGGACGGATGGAGGTGTGCTTGAGAGCTGTTGGAAATATCCCGGATCTAAGGGACTGGTCAGCTAATGCTGATATGTATGGGCTAAGTTGTGTTTTAAGTGATTTGATCCAGAAGGCTGGACATGGATCATTTGGAGCTGTAGTGGCGTTGATGGATGTAATAATTTCTTCAATAGACTTTGGAGTTGGAGATGAGAAATTATTGAGTATGAATTGGACGTTGGAAGGTTGCTTGGTTACATTTGTGGTTGCTTCAGTGATCTTGATTGCCTTGGATTGGATGTAATCAGCATATAGTTGTGGGTGTATATTCCTGTTGTGGTGAGGGAGGTTCAGTGGTTAGGGATTTTACTATTTGGAAGAGATCTCTTGGTTTGTTGAGGGAACGGCTAAGTAGCTTTGTATGGTGTTCTCTTCTCTTTTCCCAGGTTAGCTGGCGATGGGACTTCAAGTTGGCTAGGTAAATGGACTGGTCATGAGGGTTTAGGGAGTGTCTCCATTTCTTCTCTAGTCTCCTCAGTTGTTGTAGGGAGGTTCGTAACTCTGAGGAGAACCATGGTGCGTTCTTTTTCTTGGTGATAGAAGAGTTGGTAGAGGTTTTATCATGTGTAGTGGTAGGTTGCGCTGATAGTCGAAGAGCATTGTTCCAGTTTGATACAGTGTCATCAATGTTGTTAGGTATAGTGGAGAGTTTTGGCATGGTAAGGGAGGTGATTGTGTCCATGTTGAGGGGTTGGAATCTTGCTGGTTTTGGTGGTGGGTAAGCATCAGGTGACTTGTTTGGAAATTCGGTAGATGGAATGATGAATGAGATAAGTTTGTGATCAGACCAGGGGGACTGGGGTTGATAGGGGTTCGGGTTGGTTTATCAGATTCGGGTGTGCTGATGGTGCAAATATGAGGTCAAGGAGATTTCCTTGTTTATGAGTGGATGTTTTTACAATTTGATCATAGTGTAAGTTAATCATGGCATCAAGGAAGGAGGTGGACACTGAAGGTGGTGTGGAGGCAAGGTTAAAATCTCCAAGGATCCAGTTAGGTTTGTTGATATCCGATGGGTTGATGGCAATATCAATTATGGTTGAGAGATCATCAGCTGGAGCATTTGTTCTTTACTTCTTGATTTTCCTCCTCTACGTTTCTCTGCATCAGGGCACTTAGGACACATAGGTGGTGGAGCATGATGCTGAGCCTGTTGGGTATTTTAAATCCCCCGGTATGCTTCCACGACGGGGCAGGCCACATCTGATGTAAGCCCCCGGGGGGGGGGGGCACATAGTGCTCTCTGGGCCCTTTCATCACTCCCTAGTTTTGTACGTTAGTTATTCTGGTAGGGGCGGGTGGGCCCGAGTTTCTGGTCGAGTGGCATATGGGGAGGGTGACTGTTGGAGGATGCGATTAGGTGCCTGCAGGTAGACCCTTGTATTACTGGTCCTCCCACGGTCCCCTCTCTCCCGCTATTCTGGAGCACGGGGTTCTCTCATGATTTCCCCTTTAGCTTTTTGGTTCTCTTTCGGGGGGGGGGGTGTTTCTTCACTATACCCAACTAGGAGAGTGGGGGTCAGGTTTGTTTGGAGTGGCTGTAGAGTAAGGGGACAGGGGGGGAGTAGGGGGGGCCTACATGCCCAGGAAGTCTAGGTGGGGCCAGTTAAAGCTGGCACAGGGCTGGTGGATGGTATGAGTGGGGGAGGGGTTGGCAGGAGTGGCGGGGAGGTAGGGGCAGAAGGGGGGTGGGGGTGTGTGTTTGCTGGTGAGGGGATGGGGAGGGTGGGGGGGGAGGGGGGAATTAGACAATTCGCTTGTGGTGGAAGTGTGTTTGAGAGTGTGAACGGGACTGTTTGGACGGAGTTGGACGTTTGGTTACCTTGGATTGGTTTCACTGAGAAGGTATGGAGGGGGGCTCTTGGCTGGGGGGGCCGCCGCTCACTCGCGGGTTGGGGTCTTGTGTTTTGGCGGTGCAGACTCTTAATGTGCCATGGATAAGGGGACTCGAGTAATTTCTTGGAATGTCTGCGGGTTGGGCTCCCCAGTGAAGCGTTATAAAGTCTTGCAGTATTTGAGGCGTCAGCGTGCGGATGTAATCATGCTGCAGGAGACTCACCAGTTGGCGGCGGGACACATGAAGTTGGGCTTAGGCCCTATGGCCCACGTTTATGGGGCTCCCGCGGTGGGGAGGAAACGAGGAGTGGCCATTCTTATCGCCAAATCTGTTAACTAGGTCGAGGAAAAGGTTGTTTCTGATGTAGAGGGCCGATATGTGGGTGTGTGGGGGAGACTTGCTGGGAGGAAGGTGATGTTGTGTTCGGTCTATGGACCCAATGTGTATGAGGCTCGTTTTTTTCAGAATATCTCTCGGTTGCTCGCGGATGCTGGTGGGTATCAGGTTATATTAGGTGGCGACTTTAATGAAGTCTTGGACGTCGGTTTTGATTGCTCCGGTTTGGTGGGGAGTGGGAGTCGCCGGGCGCGTCAACGTTTGTGGGGTCTCTGTGAAGCTTATAATTTACTCGACATTTGGAGGGTGCTACACCCTGGGGACCGGGATTATATGCACTTGTCCCGAGCTCACGAGACCTGGTCCCGCATAGATTTCTTTCTGATTACAGACTCGCTTTTTGGCTGGGTCTCGAAGGCGGACATTGGGTCTCTTGTTATATCTGATCATGCGATGGTAGTTTTGGAGCTGAGGGGGAGCAGTCCACCTTTGAGTAGAGTATGTCGCTACCCTATGGAGTTATGTGGGGATGTGCACTTTGAAACGTTTTTGCGGGAGCGTTGGAAGGAGTATGAGACTTTGAATGCGACACCGGGTATATCCCCTGCTCTTTTTTGGGAGGCTGGTAAGGCTGTACTTCGTGGGGATATAATCAGTTACCAAAGTCAGCGGCGTAAGCGGCTGAACCAGCGGATACTTTTGTTTGAACGAGACTTGGGTAAAGCGAGAAGGGTGGTGGCGGGCTCCAGAACTGCAGCGAATCAGCGCAGGCTTCGGGAGGTGCAGGCTGAGCTGGAGATGCTTCTTCATCGGCGGACTCAAAAATCGATGTTGTACTACCGGTATAAGCTTTACAAGTTCGGGAATAAAGCTGGTAAGTTGATGTCCTCCTTATTGAGGCCAGCTGGAGGTTCCCGGCAGATTGGGGCCATTCGGCAGGCGGATGGGGTCATCACACGAGATTCCGCAGCTATTGAAAAGGTATTTGCTGACTTTTTTTGGCGACTTTATGCTAGTGATGGAGATAGGGAATCGGCGGGGCGTCTTTTTCTTAAGGGGTGTGGGCTCCCTCGAATTGCGGCGGAACATTTGGCGATCCTTAATCAACCCCTTACGGGACGGGAGGTTCAGGCTGCGATAAAGTAATTGAAGAATTGGAGGGCTTCGGGCGTAGACGGGTACTGTAGTGAGTTCTATAAAGCCTTGGGTGACGCTGTTGTGATCCCCCTCGTGGGGTATTTTGAGGATCTGGTACAGCGGGGAAGGTTCCCTTTCGAGGCCAATAAAGCTTTGATCACTATTTTGCCTAAGCCAGGGAGGGACCCACTCCTGCCGAGTTCTTATCGCCCCATTTCTTTACTCAATGTTGACATTAAAAACTTTTAGCCAAAATAATGGCGGATTGGCTCGTGAATTATCTACCGCTTTTGATCCATCGGGACCAGGTGGGCTTTGTACGTGGGCGCCAGGTTGCCTACAGTCTGCAGCGGATTTTATTGTCTCTCAGGGCGGGGCGCTTGGCAGGGGACCCCTCCTTACTTGTCAGCTTTGACGCCGAGAAGGCTTTTGACCGGGTCAATTGGGGCTTTATGTATCAGGTCTTGCAGGCAATGGGGTTTGCTGGATTCTTTGTGGATGTGATCAGATTACTCTATGCCGATCCAATAGGGGCCATTATGGTTAACGGGACTATGTCTGCTGACTTCGCTATTCAAAAGGGGACTCGTCAAGGGTGCCCGTTGTCCCCTCTCTTATTTGTACTATCGCTCGAGCCTCTTTTGCTTCATATTCGGACTTCTTCTCAGTTTCGTGGCATTCGGATGGGACAGGAGGAATTTCGCGTCGCTGCTTTCGCGGATGATTTGTTAGTGCATTTGGGGGACCCCTCAGCTGGCCTGCCTTGTCTGTTGCAACTTATTCGGGAGTATGGAGAGCCCTCGGGATTTCGCCTTAACCTTGATAAGTCGGAAGCAATGTTTTTAGCTCCCGAGGGGCAGCCGGGTTGGCAGGGCCCCTTTCCTTTGAAGTGGTCGACGGGGCACTTTAAGTATTTGGGCATTTATTTGCCGGCGCGGCTGGGGGATCGTTACCAGCTTAATGTCTCCAAAATATTAGGGGAGGTGTCTGCCTGTGTCGACAGGTGGCGAGACTTGCCGTTGTCTCTGGGGGGCCGCGTAGCCCTATGTAAGATGGCGCTCTTCCCCAAAATATTATACCCGCTTCAGATTCTCCCGTTGTTTTTGAGGCGCTCGGATCTCCAACAACTGGAGCGATTGTTCAACTGGTTTCTTTGGCGGGGTCGACGGCCTCGGGTGCGTCTGGCGATACTTCGGCAGCCCTGGGCCCTGGGTGGTATGGGCTTTCCGGATGTCAGGAGGTACAACGTGGCGTGTCTGCTGAGATATGTTTGAGATTGGCTGTGGGATTTGGCAGATTGTTCCCCGAGGGGGATGCTTGAGGCCGTGTTGGCACCATTTCACTTGCGTTACTTCGGGGTGTGCCGGGGGACATCCGGGACTTCCTCTTAAAGCCCATTCAGAAGGCTTGGCAGTCTTTTTGCGCTGGGCGCCGGATCTCGGCCCATTATACGCCTTATCTTCCTATTAGGGGTAATGCGGATTTTGTACCAGGTATGGGACGGTCTTATTTCCAGTCTTGGGAGACTCTCGGGGTGGTGAATCTGGAGCATGTGTTGACCTGTGAAGGGGTGATGGTGCCCTTCACTGAGCTACGTCAGCACTATTCGTTGGGGGATCGGGATATGTTTCAGTATACACAGCTTCGGAGCTATCTTTGTACGGTTCCTGTGGACGCGATGCGGGGGGAGGTTTGTTCGTGGATTGAATTGGCACTATTGGGAGGCGACACGGGGTCCCGGGTGTCCGGGCTCCACAAAATGTTATGGGAGGGAGTGTCGCCCCTCGATGTTAGCGCTCTGGCGGTGGCCTGGACCGCAGATTTAGGAGAGGAGGTTGATGGAGAGCAGCTTCTGGGGGGGCTGGCCGCTATCCCGACATTAAGTGTGCAGGTACTTCACCGGGATACCCAATATCGGATTTCGCGTCGCCTATATTTCGCTCCTTTGAGGGCCTGGAAGGCAGGGGTGGGTAAGAGTCATTGCTGTCCTAGATGTGGCGAAGCTCGGGCGACACTGGGTCATATGTTTTGGCGCTGCCCCAAGGTTCAAGATTTTTGGGGGTGGGTGTCTGGTCACCTACTTCGGTGTTTGCCACAGTTGGAGCCCCTCAATGCATGACATATAGTACTGGACGTATGGGAGGATAATTGGGGGGGTTTGCTGGGGTCCTTTGGATTGCGATGGATGCGTTTGGTGCTGATGACTGCACGAATGACAGTGTTGCAACAATGGTTGTATGTGCGGGGACCCACTTATGGGATCTGGAGAGTCCAGCTTCATAAGGTATTGCTAATGGAACGGCTGTCCGCTGTTGGTGAGGAGAAAAGATGGGCCCGCTTTTTGCAGACCTGGGGGCCTCATTTGCAATTATTGCCAGCAGGGGCCCGCCGTCATATTTTGGGGGAACCCTGATTCACGGGGGCTGGTCCAGGAGATGGTACAGAGGGGGCTGTTTCTGTTTCCTTTTCCTTCTTTTCCCTTTTTTTTTTTTTTTTTCTCTTTCTTTTACCTCTAATTGGCTTGGTTCAACTTGACCAGAGGATTGGTCTTGATCTCGGTTGCACTTCTATCACTGTTTCTGCTATTGGGGGGGGGGGGGGAAGGGAAGAGGGGGGGTTCAAAGGGGGGGGGGTGGTAGGGGAGGTCCTATCCGGTAGTTGTAACTCGACTGGCAGACTCACTGCAGGGTGGGCGGGCCCGGGAGAAGATTCAACCCTGGGTCTGCCTGTGTTAGCGTTTCTAGATGGTCTGCTGGGAATGTGGGTTGGGCTAAATTTCTGCTGGCTCTGGAGTTGAGGGGGCTTAGGGGAGGGGGGGAGGGGGGTTTGGGATAGTTGGGCTCTTAATTGGGTGTTACGCCTTGACTGTTTACCCACTGCCCTTCCGATGTAGCTACCCCAAGTGTCGTCTATAGCTTTCCTTTTCCTTTCTCTTTTTCTCCTCTCCTTTCTTTGGGGGGTTTTCTTGTTCAATTGGGAGCTGCCCTTTGTTGTGGGAATATGGGAAGTTAGTCTGATGTAACTCCGCTAGTATGTTTCGATGTTTTTGAAGCTGTGTCTTATCCTTGTGTTCTGTTTGAATAAAAAAGATTTATACATAAACAGATGGACAAATACACACACACACACACACACATGCTAAGGGGTTGGAAATTATTCCATGCTCTACATGCTTTCCCCATCACACATCCCTCTTGTTGTCATACTAATGTACCTATGGTCCAGATCTTAACCATTCTGATGAGTATTTCCTTTTTTGTGTAAATTATACTGTGAAACCTAGGGGTATGTTTACTAAACTGTGGTAACGGTAAATAACGCGCGTAATGTAACGTTAACGATCGTTAGTGCATCATAACGCGCGTTATGATGCGCTAACGATTGTTAACGTTACATAACGCACATTATGATGCGCTAATGATCGTAAAGCTCCACGGCGCGGTAAAACACCGCAGAAGGTGGAGAGAGGGCGGAGAGAAGGGGTCAGTGGGCGGGGAGAGGGCGGGGAGAGGCTCCCTTCACACTAATGCGCTGATCTGAAGAGCTAAATCCCAACGCGAATGAAAACCTGCCGTTAAATGCACATTACAGGGGAGAGAAACCATTTCAGTGTCAGCAATGTACAGCCTAGGCAGGGAAACCAAAAAAAAGTGATAAGTTTGATACATGTGCACAGAACAAAAGGGCACATAAACACTGAAAATGACCTCAACAAACTGGAAAAAACCCATAACCAAGCTGGCCAATAGTGGTATTAATGAGAAACATCAACCCC
Source organism: Ichthyophis bannanicus (assembly GCA_033557465.1). NCBI lineage: Eukaryota > Metazoa > Chordata > Amphibia > Gymnophiona > Ichthyophiidae > Ichthyophis > Ichthyophis bannanicus. Next base: position 1,509,307,411 of record CM066032.1, on the reverse strand, counting down.
CCCCCCCCCCAAGAAAGCTCCATAGAAAAGATATAAATTGTGGAAGGGTCTACACTCCGTCCCCATACAAGGTGAATGAGCCCACAGTGAAATAGCTCTGCTCAGGGTTTTCCACTCCATCGGACAGGGTTCCTATGGCGTGCACATGTCCCGCAACATCAGGGCGGGCATGTCGGAATGGCAACTGGACAGATGCCAGAAAAGGGGATACAGAGGGCCGCAGGCGGCACATGCTGTGGTGCAGCTGGGCTACAGTGCGGACTAGGGTGATGCCTAGCTGGCCCATACGAATGCTGAAACAGCAGAGCAGCCAGACAGCAACTGCTGAAGGCCCAACATGGGCACGACTGTGTTTCCCACAGTGTCACAGGGGATAGTACATTGGCAGGCGGGGCTGGGGGGCAGCGTGGACGTCTATGCAGGCACCCCTACCCCAGAACCCGCACCATAGGCAGCCGCCTACCTACACACTGGATGGCCTGAGACTGCGCACCACCAGCAGAAGGGCATCTCAGCATAGTGGCTGAGGGATACTGGTGGTGGAGGGGGCAGTGGCAGCTGCCCAGAGCAGACTGTGGCCTAGCCCTGTGTAAGTGGGTGCCATGTACTGCAACAGACGGGCCCTGTCTGATGAACAGTCATGGTATCACCAAGGAATGTACTGAATCTGTGACAACAAGGTGGTGCAGTGCACAAAACCAGTGTATTCAGAAGCAGAGGGTTACAGGTTTAAGTCCCAGCTGTGGTTCCTGCCAACCCAGTCCCCATATTTTACCCACTACTACAACGTGCTAATACAGACAGCACCTTTATTGCAGATGACGTAAACATGCCCAAGACACCTACATTTTACCCTACAGAGCACGGACACCATAAACATGCACATTACCTAGAGCAGAGTCTCACAAATGCAGTCCTGGAGGGCCAAACACCATTCCGGTTCCATGCTGCCTCTGATAAAGATGCCTGTGCTGCATTTCTATGCGCCACCCCCATGGTATGCAGATGTATCTCATGCATATTCATGAGGGACAGCATGAAAACCCGAACAGTGTTTGGCACCGCAGGAATGGAGTTGGGATCCTCTGCCGTAAAGCAGCAGCCAACGGGGGCAGACACACCCGCACCCACAGGCCCCATTATCCAAAGCCTCCTGGAGAGGCAGGACTTTGGGCTCTGCGTGCATCTCCCAATACTAGCACTTGCATACCTTAGTAATGCCACCCTAAACCTGGGAATATGGTACACATCTATCAAAAGGTTGCTATGATTACTGGCAGATAGCAATTCCTAGGTTAAGTACACTGTTCTGAGTGAGCTGCATCATAGCAACCTTTCTGATGTCTGTGGAGTGTGCTACAGGTCTTGTGTCTGACAGTGTTTACCAACCTGGGGTGTGACTCCTACAGTATTGCGTACCATAGCCATGCCTGCACTGTGCCCAGGACTGGTGTGGTGGCCTGGGCTGCCCAACACCTCTATAGTTGCACAATGCTGACATAGGTGTGGGGAGTGTGTGTCTGTCTATCCAGTGTGTGGTGGCTGCCAACACCTTCCACAGCCCACACTGCTAGCACTGTTGCCAGTATTGGCCTGCCAATGTGCATAATGAGGAGCAAGGTACCATGGGAATAGCCTGGATAGGGTGGCCTGGCCTGGCCGCATCTGCACAGGGCATAGGGCAATGGCTCGGACATTGTAGTGCCCAGTACAACCTGCACGGACAGAGTGGCCACAGCATGTCCTGCTGGGAGGTCACTCTCACCCTGACTGAGTAGTGACCACGGCATGGCTAGGTTCCCCCATAGTGCTGTATGGTATTTCTCTCATGTGATATTTATGGGTTCTCTTTTGGGGCCTGATCACTGACTTATCTGCTTGGTGTGTATGCTGACCTCCCAGTTTTGGGTACACGCATCTTCTCCAGGACCATGCATTATGGACTAGCTAGCAGACTGTTTGCATCTAGTATGTGTGTTGCTGGAACACCTTGCAGGGTGCAGTGGCTGGAGGCTTGCTGCTGGAGAATGTCAGGTAGGTAGGTAGGTAGGTAGGTAGGTGGGTGGGTGGGGGCCGCGGGCAGGCAGGCAGCTGTGCATTTCCAGGCCTTCTGTCTGCTATTGCTTTATGGATGTGTACAGCTCTGCATTGCCTGCCCTGTAAGGTGTTTGATCCCTGGCTGGACTGGGGTGATGGTCCCCTCTACTGCCACCCTTGCAGGGAGGTAGAAAGTGGATCTGTTGGCGGGTGATCCTGTCCCCCACCCTGAGCCCCAGAGGGTGCGTTGGGTGGTGGTATGTAATTTCCCTGTGAGTCCCAACACCCCCCTTCACTTACATCATGTGACCATGGCACCCACACAGGGTATGCACTTTTCTGGGTGCATCATAGTCCACAAGAGCTAGATGTGACATACAGATGAACACAGGCATATCCTAGGGGTGTTTGCAAGGACTACCTATCACACATTGGCACTGATGGGGACCTGCAGCATAGCCTATCTCAGCAAAGCCAGGTGCTGTGAGAATGGTGCTGGGCACCATACCTCTCCCTCAGGGTGAGCACAGGACTCGCACACTGTGACGGTCTGTAGCTACTCTGTGCCACTAACACACACCGTCGGCACCCCCTACCAGGCTGAGGTGCTGTGGGGTGCATACCCCATCTTGTGATCATCTGTAGACTGCTGATTTACATATGCTATGCATCCTGGGTACGGATGGGTTAACCCTATCCTGGTAACCACAGCAGAATGTGGGTGTGGTGCCGTGCAGTCCTCCTGTAGCCAGCCAGGTGTCTGTTAGCAGCTCTAGCCCACTGGTTACTTCACTGCCTGTGGAGCCCAAAGTCATGGGTTCAAAACCCACAGTGGGGTTCATCGATAGGGCTGTCTTAGGCATTGTCTATTTTTATTGTATATTAGTGCTGCCAGCAGAAACACCCTCAGGGTACTGTCACCTTAGGGTGGCTTATAAGGTGCCCTATAGGGCGCCTTATATGGTGTCCTATAGGGGACATTATAGGGTGCCTTGGCAGACAGCGCACTTTATAATGTGCCCTATGGAGTGTCTTCTAGGGTTCCTTATGTGGCACATTAGGTTACGCCACTGTGAGGGTGTGTTTGCTGGCAGCACTATTAAAGTACAACTAAACTTCCTCACAGCCCAATACTTAACCCTTTCCAGGCCAAGCCCACAACTTTCGGGATCCAAACTTCTGCCTAAATATTCCTATCAAATGGTATATAATACATGACCATGGCAGAGAGAACATCACTATTGGAACATATTGAATAAGACGGGTACAATTTTCCTGAAATATGCAAACATTAACCCGGCTGCAGAATGTGGATTAAAATATTATAGTAGGCCTTCAAAGGGTTACACATGACGCCTCAGCCAGCCTTATTCATTAGGCACACTGGGGAATCAAACCCATAACCCTTGTACCATCAGTCTGTGTAGTAACCATTGTGCTACAGCTCTGTTTCTGTATTTGGGTGTCTGCGCGCCTTCTTAAGCTTAACACGCAGTAACGCGCCCTGTAACGATTGTTGCTGCGCGGCGCCTTATAACGCGCGTTATCGGTAACGATGTACCGCCCATGTCCTTTTTTGGCATTTCTTCCACTAACGCGGCTCCTAACGCAAATCACACTAACACAGTTTAGTAAACATACCCCCTAGTGATTTGAGTCTATACCTTTCTTAATGGTTGTGATGTATAGTGACTCCTAGTGACTGAACCATCTGTAAGGGGTTTAGTTTATAAGTTGTCTTCGAGGAAATGTGCCAGTACACTCAATTCTCTCCTCTGATCTAATTCTCCCTTTGCCCAGTCAACGAAATTGATTAGATTCATCTAATAAAAACTAGCTCTGATAAAAACCATGCTGCCTTGGATCCTTCTTTTTACTTCTGTTTTTGTGAAGAGAAACCATATCTAGCTGTCCATAGACCTTCAGAACCACTCAGAACTCTAAAGGAATACAGGAAGGTCAGACAGCAGGATCACTAGAACTTCCCCAAGTTCCCTTAATATGCTCAGATGTATCCTGTCTAGCCACATTGTTTTATCTGCTCTTAGTTTTGATGACTCCTTGTGAACAAAGTCTTCTGAAAAGTTTGAGCTTCACATCATTTGCATTCCTATTTGTTGCAGCTCTCTATGATTCATGATGCTCCTCGATGGACAATGAACCGAAATATTTGTTAGGTAATTTCATTTCCTCCTTGTCAACTAGTATATATTCTTCAGGACCAAGCAGGAAGTCAGTCCTCACTTATGGGTGTCATCGACTCCGATGAAACCCCAGCGGAGCATTTCCCCAGCTTTTCATGAAAGCCTTTGGGAATGCTGGCATGCATGCGTGGTTCCCTTCCCGCCTAAAGGTGCCATCTTACCTCAGTCTCTTTTTTTCCGTGAAGCCCATCGGACGTGTGTCCTGTTTTCCCGGTTAAAAGTAGATTTTTTTCTAGCGTTGTTTCACTTCTTTTCTTCGGATTCGACGTCGGTTCCCCTCCCGCCGGGATCGGTACACCGGTATCGAACCCCCTTTTTATTTTTCGGTTTTTGCCCTTAGTGGCTCGGCGTTCGCGCCTAAGCTTTTTCTTTATCCCTGGAAGGGCCGGTCTTTTGACATCGCGGGGACCCTTTTTTCCCCCATGTCTTCCAGTGGTTTTAAAAAGTGTGATCGGTGTAAAAAGATTATGTCTCTCACCGACACACACGACTGCTGCCTTTGGTGCCTGGGCCCGGACCACGATTCTAAAACGTGTGGGCCATGTGGAAAAATGTCTTCCAAGGCCCTCCGAAGTCGTCAGCAGCAAAGTGAAAGGCTTTTCTCCGACTCGGCCTCTGCTCGTGCCCGGACCTCGTCTGAGGCTTTGACACCTCGGGATTCCGATCCCGAGAGGCGTCGGAGCTCCTCGGACAGGGGGTCCCCCGAGAGGGAACGTAAGAGGAAGAAGCGGCTCGCGAGGGCGGCGTCGGTGGAGGTCCCTGGACCCTCAAGGTCCAGGTCTAAGACCCCCGACCGTCGTCCCGGGCCCGTGGACCAGGAGAAGCCGACCAAAGTTCCTCGTATAGAACCGGAGTCTGCTGGACACGTAAGTCCTGTTGTCCTCGAGGACTCGCCTCCCTGAGTATCGACGTGCCGGGCCCGAGTCGGGGGCTGCTGCGTCACCCGAGCTGAGTCTCAGGTTGACAGCCTTGGAGAGCAGAATGTCTGCCTTCATGGATCAGCAGCGGGCATTGATGGCCAGCCTGTCTGGCGCATCTGCCCCAACCACCGGGACATCGACTTCCAAGTCGACCCCGGAGACCGAGCCGATACTCGAGTCCCTTGTGGCTCGAGGTCTCCCTCGACCTCCCGTTCGGGACCGAGGGTCTCGACGCTGGTGCCTCCGGCATTGGGGCGGGTGCCCGGGGCCCCGCGGCGTCGGACCCCGACTCGACTTCGGACGAGTCTGCATGGGAAACCGAAGATGAGGAGTCTCCTGACACCTTTAAGACTCGGTGTGTCCCTTCGGACTCACCTGAGTCTGAACCCCGGAGTAGATCCCCTCCGGAGGATACTAGGTTCTCGGAGTTTATCCGGGATATGGCTGCTGCCCTGGCTATCCCGGCTGACCCTGAGGAAGAGCCTCGAGCCAAGGAGCTCGATGCTCTGCAGTACGACTCTCCTCCGAAGGAGGCCTTTACTGTCCCGGTTCCTCCGATGCTGAAGCGGCTCCTCTTCTGGATGTGGGAGGCACCGGCCTCAGCGCCGGTTTTGAGCAAGCGAGTCGATTCCATTTATCGACTCCGCAAGAGTCCTGGCTTCCAGAAAGCACAGCTGCTGCACCATTCTACAGTTGTGGAATCGGCCATGCATCGTCTGAAAAGTCAGAAGATGCACTCTGCGGTGCCTCCCGGTAGGGAAGCCCACAGCCTTGATGGAGTCGGCAGAAAGTGTTTTCAGGGCTCCATGCTTGCTTGCCGTGTCCAGACTTACCAGCTGTACATAGGCATGTATTTACGAGACCTGGCCAAGGAGTTGGCCGGGTTCTCTGCTGGTCTCTCCGGGGAACCCTTGCAGAGTTTTAAGTCCTTGTCTTCGAGGATACGGGAATGCTCTAAGTTCATGTCCCGCGCCGCCTACGATGGCTTCGAGGCTTCGGCCCGAGTAGCGGCTGCTGGCATCGCGGCTCGACGCCAGGTGTGGCTGCAGTCATCGGACCTCGAGCCATGGATTCAGGACAAGTTGGTTGATGACCCTTGCCGAGGTGAAAACCTTTTTGGCAAGCCTGTGGCCGAGAAGGCCGCACAACTCGAGACTGAGCACCTCACCAGGACAAGGCTGTCCAGGAAGACCTCTGCCCCTTCACATAAAAAGAAGGGCCCGGGTAAAAAGCCCTTTTACCCGAGGAAGGGCACTGCCTACAAACAGTACCCACATTATCAGGCTGCCCAGCCTGCCCCACAGGGTCAGCAAGCCAAGGGCCGGGGTAATGGGCCCCGTAGGCAGACTGCCCCCAAGCCTCTGGCCCCTGCACCCACTCAGCAGGGTGGGGTTTTTTGACTCCTTGAGTACAGCCAAACCTCCCTTGCAGACCCAGCCCTGCACAGGAGGCCGTCTAGCCTTGTTCGCCCACCAGTGGCCCCTGATAACTCAGGACAGTTGGGTGCTGGACATAGTCCATCGAGGCTATGCCCTGCATTTTCACCAACTACCTCCGTCACACTTTCCAGGGGAGCCTTCCAGGCCTCCCCTGCATACAGCCCTTCTCCTCCAGGAGCTCAGGGGTCTGTTGCTGGACAGGGCGGTGGAGCCTGTGCCTCCCCACTTCCAAGGTCACGGTTTTTACTCCAGGTATTTCCTGGTGCCAAAGAGAACCGGTGGTCTTCGACCCATTTTGGATCTCAGAAACCTAAACAAGTTTCTTGTGAAAGAAAAGTTCAAGATGGTTACTCTTGGAACTCTTCTGCCCTACCTCCAGCAGGGAGATTGGCTATGCTCTTTAGATCTAAAAGATGCTTACACTCACATCCTTATTCATCCAGACCACAGAAAGTACCTCAGTTTCATTGTGGGAGGAAACCACTATCAGTACAGGGTACTGCCTTTTGGGCTGACTTCCGCTCCCAGAGTCTTCACCAAGTGCCTGGCAGTGGTAGCAGCCTACCTCAGAAATCAGGGCATCTTTGTCTTTCCCTTCCTGGACGACTGGCTCATCAGAGGCCAGACGTCTCTCGAGGTCCAGCAGGCCACCAACAGAACCATAGACCTGCTCCAAAAGGTGGGCTTTGTCATCAACTTTGCAAAGTCCACTTTGCTCCCCTCCCAGAACTTGGAATTCATAGGGGCAAGGTTGGATTCTCAGCTGGCAAGAGCATTCTTACCAGTGGACCGAGCACAAAGGCTCATGGACCTTGCAAGCAAGTTTCTGCACAGGTCCCTGTTCTCCGCCAGACTCTGTCTCAGGCTTCTAGGTCACATGGCGTCCACAGTTCAGGTGACCCCCAATGCCAGGCTCAATATGAGGCCTGCCCAGTGATGCCTTCAGACTCAGTGGTCACAGGCCTCAGAGACAGGATCAGAGTGTCCCACCGTTTTCTGACCTCCCTCAACTGGTGGTTACACCCCCCCAATCTGCTAGTGGGGGTGCCCTTTTAGATACCTCCTCATACAGTGGTACTGACCACCGATGCCTCTCTGTTTGGTTGGGGAGCACACTGCCTAGACAAGTGCACCCAGGGTCTGTGGTCTCCTTGGGAGGCGTCCCAGCAGATCAATCTCCTAGAGCTCAGAGCTATCCGCTTGGCCCTCAAGGCCTTTACTGCTTCCCTGGCCCATCAGTCTGTCTTGATCCAAACAGACAACCAGGTAGCCATGTTCTATGTGAACAAGCAGGGCGGGACTGGTTCCCAACCCCTTTGTCAGGAAGCACACGTCCTCTGTTCCTTTGCCCTGAGACACAACATGCTCCTCAAGGCAGTCTATCTTCCAGGCCAGGAGAATTTCCTGGCCGACAAATTGAGCAGGATTCTGCAATCACACGAGTGGCAGCTACACCCTTTAGTGGTTCAAAAGATTTTCTTGGAGTGGGGTCTTCCCTCCATAGACCTGTTTGCCAGTCCTCTGAACAACCAGCTGCCACGGTTCTGCTCCAGGCAACTGCATCCTCTGCGGGTAGCAGCAGATGCTTTTCTGATTCCCTGGACTCAGGGCCTACTCTATGCGTTTCCTCCCACCCCCCTGGTGGCCCGGACACTGTTCATAATTCTCCAAGACAGGGCCTCAGTCCTCCTGGTGGCTCCCAGGTGGCCCAGGCAGCCTTGGTTCCCCCTCCTGCTTCAACTGGCGGTGGATCTCCCTCTGCCTCTGGGATTGCAGCCTGACCTTCTCTCAGAATCAGGGCTTTCTACTGCATCCCAATCTCAAAGCCCTCCATCTGATGGCATGAAGGCTGCAAGGGTAGTGTTGGCTCCCTGGGGCCTGCCTAAAGAAGTTGAGGAGGTTCTCCTAGCTTCTAGGAAACAGTCCACAAGGAAAACCTATGCTCTCAAGTAGAAGAGGTTTTCTGTGTGGTGTCAGTTACGTGCAGAGGATCCTTTCTCCTGTGCTGTGTCTGTAGTGCTTCAGTACCTGCTGCACTTGTCCAATCAAGGTCTCAAGTCCAACTCTGTTCGGGTCCAACTCTCTGCTTTGGCAGCTCACCACTCCTTAGTAGAGGGCCATTCCTTGTCTGTGCACCCTTTGGTGTCCAGGTTTCTCAGAGGTTTGTTACTGCTCAAACCTCCCATATGTCCTCCTGCTCCTGAGTGGGAGCTGAATGTGGTCTTGCAGCAGCTGACTCGACCACCTTTTGAGCCTATGGCTACTTGCCCTCTACGCTTCCTCTCATGGAAGACTCTCTTTCTGATCGCCCTTACTTCGGCTAGGAGAGTGAGTGAGCTTCAGGCCTTGGTCTGTGATAGACCTTACACCAGGTTCTATAAAAACAGGGTAGTCCTCAGGACTCACCCTAAGTTCCTTCCTAAGGTTGTCTCCTCTTTCCACCTCAACCAGGAGGTGGTTCTTCCTACTTTCTTCCCTAGGCCTCATGCAAGTCAGGCTGAAACAGTTCTCCATACCTTGGACTGTAGGAGGGCCTTATCCTTCTACCTTGAACGTACGCAAGGTCACAGGAAGGCTTCTCAGCTCTTCCTTTTTTTTGACCCCAATAACTTGGGGAGGCCTGTGTCCAAGCGTACCTTGTCCATCTGCGTGGCTGACTGTATCACCTGGGCTTACAAGGCGGCTGACCTTCCTTTGCAGGGTAGGGTCACGGCCCACCGTGTGAGGGCAATGGCTGAATCAGTGGCTCATCTCCACTCTGTTCCATTGCAAGACATCTGCAGGGCTGCTACTTGGTCTTCAAGCCAGACTTTTGCAGCCCATTACTGTCTGGAGCGGGAGTCCCGTAGGGACAGTGCTTTTGGCCAAGCAGTACTCAGGAATCTCTTTGAGGTCTAGGCAACTCCTGCCCTCCTGCCCTCTGGTTGGGCTACCTGTGGAGGTTGTGTTCTTGAGACTAGAGGGAGTTCTCTTGTTCAGCCTGGGTTCCTGGTAGCCCAGAGCTGGGGAGTCACCCATAAGTGAGGACTGACTTCCTGCTTGGTCCTGGAGAAAAAGAGTAGTTACTCACCTGTAACAGGTGTTCTCCAGGAGCAGCAGGAATCAGTCCTCACTACCCTCCCTCCTCCCCTTGGAGTTGCAGTTGTACATAGTTCATTTTTCAATTTTTGTGTGCTGTTCTTAGCTATGTCATTTGACTGAGGTAAGATGGCACCTTTAGGCGGGAAGGGAACCACGCATGCGTGCCAGCATTCCCAAAGTCTTTCATGGAAAGCTGGGGAAATGCTCCGCTGGGGCTTCATCGGCGTCGATGACACCCATAAGTGAGGGCTGATTCCTGCTGCTCCTGGAGAACACCTGTTACAGGTGAGTAACTACTCTTTCCTGTTCACCTCTGTCTTATAATCTCACTTTTGCACTTTCTCCTGTCATTAACATATCTTTATGTAAGCCTCTGAGTTTGTCAGCCTCACTCTGCAGTTCACTCTGGAGGGATATAGGGCACACACTTCAAAGGCGGCAGCTCAGTCAAAAGCTCAGGTGCACAACTGCTGATGTCAGAGTTCTTAGGATGGGATCAGCAGGCAATGGGAGGCCTTTGACACTGGGATCATTCTTTTTGCTCATTCTCCACTCTAAAATAATACTCCAATCTAGGTCTTTTTCTGAATCACCAAACGTTTACTAAAAGTCTTTAAATACCGGAATATGTTGGTAATATAAAATATGCAGTTTAAAATATTAGTCACAATTTGTATAGTTCTTTCTCTGTTCTAATAGACAATTGTAAACTCCAATCTTCAACTCCTTCCTTCTTTCCGAAAGCACTCTAAATGGAGCCTTTTGGCTTTCCAAGGGTTCTCCCACTTTTGTCTCCTGCCTTCTTTCAAAGATGTCAGAATTCTCAATTACCTCCAGGTGGCATAAGTCTCAAGGCAAGGCTAATATTCCTTTAACTCCAGGATCCTTGCTGTTTGACACTGAGCTCCTGGGAGTTGCTTCCGACCCCTTACATTCTTAATCAGCATATCTGAAAAGCTCCTCTTTCCTCTAAGTATCCTACTGAGCTAATATAGCCCCAAATTCCCTGATAGATCTTGTGTGATGAATTGCTTAGTCAGTCAGACATAGATAGATTCTGTAGTGCAAAGATAAGATTATATCTTTGGATTGCAGTATTTATCAGTTCAGATGTCTCTCCCTTTTGGGTGGGGATTCCTCATACTCATACTTTACTAATGGTGAACCCTCCCAGACCTAGGAAGGTATTTGGTTCAGACAATATCACTTCATTTGTCTAGTCGAGACACTAGAGTTCTCTACATTAAAAAATCTTGCACTCCAGTTTTATTACATTAACTTTATTTTCCTACCATCTATATTGTGACTACCTTCCCAGCTGCTCTTAGCTCTTCCAGATATTATTACCTGTCTTTTTTATGCAATCTCTTGTAGTTTATACTTGTAAAGGAATCTTTGGGTCCTTTGACTAAGGTCTATGCTGTTGACAGTGGAGGACATATTGAGTTTGTCAGAGTAGTGTGGAATGGATCATGTTGTTGTGGAACTCCTCTTCAGGACTGATCATCAATGCTACAATTGTGGTCAATATTATTGGCACCCTTGCAGTTCAATCCCTTAATGTACAATATCTCCTAAAAAATATGGCCAGTGAAATGGCTTTGGAGTATATATGCACAAATATTTGACACATAAAAGAATCAAATAAAAGACCAATTAAAAAAGGAAATAATAGGAAATATTATAAAAACTGGGACATTTCCAGGACATGATTATTGGCACTCTTATAAACAATTAAAAACAGTTTGAACAAAAGAACCACATTCTCATTGCAGTAACATTAGATGCACCTGTGATCAATTGTTAGTACTCACATGACTTGAATCAACTAATGAATGATAACTCCAGTGTTTAAAATGGCCACATTCACTCCCTGTTCCATTTTCACAACAGTGAAGACAAGAGAGCTGCCTGAGACGTCAGAAAACCCAGTATCACTAGACATCAAACTTCAAAGGGGTACAAGGCCATTTCCAAAGACCTTGGGATTCCTGTATCTCCAGTTCACAATGTTATTAAAATGTTTTCTGCTCAAGGAACTGTAAAGAACCTCCCAGGACATGGTGGGAAGAGGAAGATTAATCCAATAAGTCTTTGAAGGTTAGTATGAACTGTTGTAAAAACCCCACACACAACATCCAAAGAGTTTAAGGCTGACCTGGAGCAATCTGGAGTAGTGGTTTCAACCTGCACCCATACGCCATTCACTAAACAAAGAAGGACTTCATGGACGAAGGCCAAGGAGAACCACACTGCTCAAAGACAGACATAAAAAGGCATGCCTGATCTTTGCCCAAACTCACCTTGAGAATAAATTTGTGGGGATTTTACCCTACAATAATCGTACACCCATAGTACATTCTATTTTACGGAAGCACCAGGGGATTCTTTCTGTTCATGACTGTTTTCGAAAAAGGCTCTGTATCGCTTTCACTAGGGGACAAAATTTATGGGATAAATTGGTTAAAACCTCTCCACGACCACATATTTCTGCAGACCAAAATGGACATACTCCATGTGGTCATTGCCCTTATTTTTTGGGATCTTTATCGGGCACAACATGGACTGATCCTCGTATACAACATTTGTGGTCATTTTTCCACTCTATTACTTGTGATTCCTCATATGTGGTATATTTAATCAGTTGCCCATGTGATTTGGTGTACATTGGCCGGACTATTTGTCCATTACGGGTCCGGTTATCTGAGCATGCATCCCGATTCCGGATCCGGACAATCTCAGCCCCACTAGTGCCTTAATACAGTGGTTCTGCATGGTCTTAATTTGGAAATGGATTGGCATAGCCTTTTTTGACAATCTTTTAGGGATATTATTGGTCTTTTCTTTCTCCTTTTTTATCCCCTACTGTTTTGATAGGCTCTGGATACTGGATGACGTCAGACGCCATGTTTAAAAGAGATCTCCCGTAAGCAATCTTCATTCATCAGTCAAGTGATGGCTTTTTGATCAGTGATGACAAAGCTGACCTGAAGCAGGGTGTCTTAAATTTGGGCCCGAAACGCAGGACTGTGTCGTGTGTGTCTTTCACCTTGAAAAATTTGCCGTGGCAGTTAAGTTTGTATTTACATTTTACTGCTGGTTTGATTAAAATGGACTAAGATTTACCAGGGTCTGGGAGGTTTGGTTTTCTATACCCCCAGACAAGGTAGTATATAGTCCGACAAAAATTTCTTCTTACATGGGAATGTATCTTATTTCCCTCACTCTTCTAGTCTGTGTATCTAAAATTTTAGGCAGCTTCCAAAGGAGACCTTGACAAGCCTATTTTTTTGTTCCAGCAATGACTTAGGCGCATGTTTACTAAACATTAATGTACGTTAAGTGCCACTGCGCTCATAGAAATTAATGCACATTAACAGTTCCCTTTTTAGGGTCTGATTTACTAATATTGCTTTCCCATTCTATGGGAAAGAAAGCTTAATGAAATCAGGTCTTTAACATGCCACTGCATAATGCCAACAGAAGGCAGCGGCCTCACTCCGCCTCCCACTCCCACCAAGCCCCAGCAACCCTTCATAACTGCACCTAAGGCAACATCCATGTTTGCTTCCCATAACACTTTATTTTATTTTTATTTATTTATTTAAATTCTCTTATATACCGCACTATTCAGCATCAGCGCGGTTCACATAGAACAAAAAATCTCAGTACAGTCAACATGCATGAGTTTACAGATAACAAGGGAAGGAACTTGGATAACATGGGTAACTATCTACAATCTATTTACAAGGAAAACATTACTTTGACCAGGTGATAATGTTACCAGATTTTTTGCAGGAAAATCTGGGACTCTTATCCAAAATGTTTGTAGGGTTAAGGGAGGAGGAAAGGACACCTTAGTTCCAGGTCTGAGGGACAGAGCTTGAAGGAGGGAAGAGGAGTCAATACCCTTCCCTCCATCCATTTAATGACAGCGGCAATATCATTTCAAAGCAAATAGGCAGATAAATAGAAACAGTGATGCATTTCTCCTGCACTGTACAAAATGCAAAGATGATGGATGTAAATTCTAAAAACAGGCATATTCAAATCACTAAATTGAAAATATTTTTTTTCTATCCCAATTGCTGAATTCTGAGTCAGGAGGCTGCTAAAGAGGTGTAAAATCAGGGACAGTCCCTGAAAATCAGGGACATCTGGTAACTTACCAGGTGATATGGCAGTGCAATCACTTTCTAAATACATCTTTGCTGCCCAGAATAACTTGATGCTAATCTTGCGATGCATGTGAGATTAGCATCAAGACATTCTGGGCCGCAAAGACATGTTTAGAACACGATTGCACTACCGGCATTGAGGTCCCATTAGAGTGATCTGCGGAGCCACAGCATAAGCTTTTGCAGAGGCTCTGTAGATCACTCTACCTGGACTTCAATGCTGGTAATGCAATCACGTTCTAAACATGTCCTTGCGGCCCAGAATGTTTTGATGCTAATTTCACCTGCATTGCAAGAATAGCAGCAAGATATTCTGGGCTGCAAGGACACATTTAGAAAGTGATTGAACTGCAGGCATTGAATTCCTGGTAGAGCGATCTGCAGATCCACATAAGCTGTTGCTCCAGCCCCGGCCCTGCAAAATTGAACTGAAGGGGCCCTGGGATCCATGCCAGGCATGCCACTAGGCTGGAAAGTGAGGACTTAGAAGCCCCCAAGATAGCTCACCTAGAAAAGTGGACTTCAGACAGGGCTGGCCTGTCCATTGAGCAAGAATGTTGTTTGCACAGGGCCCCACATTTCAGGGGGCCCCGTGCAAACAACATCCTTCTTTGAAGATTGTCAGGCAGGGCGGCTTTAGAGGGAGCCTGGAGAGGCCCCAGCTCCCTCTAACAGCTGCTGAAGTGAAGAGGGTCTTTTCCCTTCACTTCGGCAGCTGTACTGACATTTAGAACACTGCTGCGCTGATCACGGGAAACAGGAAGTCACCTTTGACCTCAGCGCGGCAGCGTTCTAAATGTCAGTACAGCTGCTGAAGTGAAGAGAAAAGGCACGCTTCACTTCGGCAGCTGTAGAGGTGAGCCGCGGCCTCTCCAGCTCCCTCTTAGGTAGCCGAGGGGCTCTTCGGGAGGGGAGGGGAGGGGGTGCTTGGATTGAAAATGGGCTGGGGGAGGGTTCCTAGGACTGGAAATGGGCTGTGGGGGGTGGGGGTTACTAGGACTGAAAATGGGCTGGGGGGGTTGCTAGGACTGGAAATGGGCTGAGTGGAGGGCAGGCTTGAACTGCAGATAGCTGATGAGGAGGGGGCTTGGAATGGAAATGGGCTGTGGAGGGAAGGCTTGAACTGATGGGGAGGGCCCGACTCTGCTTAGCTTCCGACATGGAGGAATCGGAATTGGAGGATTCAAAGTATCGATGGGCACGGCGTTCACCCGAAGCTAAATATTGGTACTGATGCTCTGAGGTCTCGGTGAGCCGCTAGGGTTTGGTATCCGCATCGGTGATAGTTTCAAGGGAGGGCATAGGTGGAAGTTATGTTGATGACACCTGGCGCAGCCCTAATGTCGTGCCCGGAATCTGTGTCGATGTCAGTATGGGAACCAGTATCAATGGTGCGATGCCTATAGCCAATGGCTTGATAGATACCGAGGCTGCGAGGAGAGCTGCTAAGCTCCGTTCAATGGCCAGTATGCGCTGGTCCATTGAGGTTACCGATACCTGGGTATCAGTGGTGGGTATTTGCGCTACTATTCCAAGGCATGAAACCAGTAGCTCTTGGGAGGTCGAGGCCAAGGGAGGATTCTGGGACCCCTCAATGACTTGAGGGCAGGGCCTCCAGCTGGGGCTGTTTCAAAGGCCAATCCACCTCTGAAGTAATGCCCGAGGGATCTCGATGCTTTGAGCAAGATCTACCTCTGGAGGTTTTGTCCAACTTCAATGTGGATTGTGCTTGGACTTTGAGGATACTTGGGATCCATGGAAGGAGGATGCGGCCCTCAATGAAGTGAACACCAATGATACTGCTTCCGAAGCGAAGAGTGTCCCAAATTTAGAGGCCCGGTTCTGTAGGCCTCTTTTAGTCATCTTTTGACAGAGGGGACAGTCTTTTGGCTGGTGTTCTAGGTCAAGATATTTTAGACACCAGTCGGGTGTGTCTGTTGCTGAGAAGCTGCAGGCACACTTGGAACATTTTTTTGAAACCACTAGCTAGTTTCTCCATGCCTTGAATGGATGGGAAGGCTATGGTAGGCTTAAGGCCTGAAAGGGCATCAACATGCCTGTTTTTTTAAATTCACCAAAAGAAGAAAGAAAAAATAGAATTAGGAATCTGGCATTGTCTTCGACTGTGCCAGGATCGACGGGAAGGCAGACACTATCACAAAAAGAGAAGATTTTTCTGCGGTGATAGGATTTGCTTCCTGCTGGCTCCATGGAAAATGAAGAACTGAAAAGAGGGAATTGGAAAGGCAGGAAGGTAGTCACACAGGCACAGTGGAGTGCTCCCAAAAGCTTTCCAATTGGACGCTGGGGAGTGTTCCTCCATGGGCTCCGTCAGTACCGATGTCAGCCATATGTGAAGACTATATTCCTGCTTGTTCTTGGAGATTGAGAGATTTCAATTACCCTGGAATTGACTGGGTCAATGTCATATCAGGACATGCTAGGGAGATAAAGTTTCTAGATTAAATAAATGACTGTTTCATGGAGCAGTCAGGTGCTGACACGAGGGGGAAATATTTTAGATCCAGTTCTTCGTGGAATGCAGGATTTAGTGTGAGACATAAATATTTTGGGGCTGCTTGGCAATAGCAATCATAATATGGTTACATTTGATTTAATAACTGGAGGGAAATAGCAAGAAAATCCACTGTTCTAGCATTTAATTTTTAAAAAGGAGACAATAACAAAATTAGGAAAATGGTTAAGAAAAAACAAAAAGGAGCATTTGCAAAGGTTAAGAGTTTACATTAGGCCTGGGCTTTATTTAAAAATACTAACTTGGAAGCCCAGACCAGATATATTCCATGCTTTAAAAAAGATGGAAGGAAGGCCAAACGACAGCCAGCATGGCTTAAAGGTGAGGTCATAGAGGCTATTACAGCTAATAGAGAATCTTTCAGACAAAGGGAAAAAAAGCCCAATGAAGAAAACAGGAAACAGCATAAGTACTAGCAAGTTAAATGCAAGGCATTGATAAGGCAGGCAAAAAGAAAATTTGAAAATAAGTTTGCCATGGAAGCAAAAGTGCATAATAAAACTTTTTCAAGTAAGAACATAAGAACTAAGAAATGCTATACTGGGTCAGACCAAGGTCCATCAAGCCCAATATCCTGTTTCCAACAGTGGCCAATTCAGGTCACAAGTACCTGGCAGGTTCCCAAAAAGGCACATGGGTTCCACAATGCTCATCCCAGGGTAAGCATTGAGCAACAAAACATTTTCTCTTATTAGTCTTATATGGCTTACATTGCAGTTTCATTGCATGTCCTCTAGTCTTTCTACTTTTTGATGGCGTAAACAACTAATCAATGTTTACCTGTTCTACTCCATTCATTAATTTATAGACCTCTATCATATCCCCCCACAGCGGTCTCTTTTCCAATTAGAAGAGCTCCAACCTTTTAAACCTCTCCTCATAGGGGTATTCTTCAATTCCCTCTACCATTTTTTGTCGCTCTTCTCTGTACCTTTTCTAATTCTGCTATATTATTTTTAAGATGTGGCGACCAGAATTGTACACAGTATTCAAGGTGCAGTTGCACCATGGAATGATACAGAGGCATTATAATATTCTTGGTTTTATTTGCCATTCCTTTCCTTATTCATAACAACTGTGAGGGAGTCAGTTTGACCATTAAAAGATGGAGGGGTAAAAGGCACACAGAGAGGACAAGGCCATAGTGGAGATAGTGAATTAATTTTTTGCTTTAGTCTTTATTGAAGAAGATGTAGGAAACTTACCCATGTCAGAAATGAAATTTAAAGTGATGTATCAGACGAATTGAAAAAAATTCAATAAATCGGGAAGATGTAATACAGCTAATAGATAAACTAGAGAGCAGCAAATCACCTGGACCAGATTGCATACATCCCAGGGTGTTTATGTTTATGTTTATGTTTACTTAAATTTGATATACCGCAAGAACTGAAATATGAGTTTGTAGAACTACTATTAGTAATCTGTGATGTATCATTAAAATCATCTGTAGTATCCAAGGATTGGAGAATGGCCAATGTAACGCCAATTTTCAAAAAGAGTTCCAGGGGTGATCCAGGAAACTACAGACCAATATGCCTGATGTCAGTACTGGTAAAAATGGTGGAAACCATTATGAAAAACAAAATTACTGAACATGTTGATAGTCACAGTTTAATGGCAGAAATCCAAAATGGATTTAGCCAAGGAAAGTCTTGTCTCACCAACCTCTTATATTTTTTTAAAGGTGTGAATAAACAGGTAGATAAAGGTGAACCAGTTGATACACTATGGGGTATGTTTACTAAGCTGGGCTAATGGTTAACCCGGGCTATCTGCAACTAGGTCCCATGTTATTCAATGGGACCTAGTTGCAGATAGCCCGGGTTAACTGTTAACCTGGCTTAGTAAACATACCCCTATATCTTGATTTTCAAAAAGCCTTTGACAAAGTCCCTCATGGGGAATTAAAAAGTCATTGGATAGGAGGCAATGTACTATTGTGAATCAGAAACAGGTGGAAAGACAGAAAACAGAAAGTAGTGTTAAATGGCCAATTTTCTCAATGGAGAAAGGTGAATAGTGCAGTACCCCAGGGATCTGTGCTGAGTCCGCTGCTTTTTAAAATGTTTATAAATGACCTGGAAATGGGAATAACGAGTGAGGTGATCAAAAATTTGGAGATGACACAAAATTATTTAAAGTTCTTAAAACACAAAAAGATTGTGAAAAATTGCAAGAGGACCTTGATAATTTGGGAGACTGAGCATCCAAATAGCAAACAACATTTAATGGTGGACAAATGCAAAGTTATGTATTTAGGGAAGAACAACACAAACTATGGTTACACGATGCAAGTTTCCACATTAGGAACCACCACCCAGGAAAAGGATTTAGGCTTCATCATGGATAATATGTTGAAACACTCTGCCCAGTGTGCGGCAGCGGCCAAAAAAGCAAATAGAATGATAGGAATCATAAAGAAAGGAATGTAGAATAAAATGAAGGATATTATAATCGCTCCATGGTCTGACCACACCTTAAATATTGTGTGCAGTTCTGGTCACCGTGTTTTAAAAAAAACATAGCAGAATTAGAAAAGGTACAGAGAAGAGCAAAAAAAAATGGTAAAGAGGATGGAAGGATATCTCTACAAGGAAAGGCTTAAAAGGTTAGGGCTCTTCAACATGAAAAAGAGACGGCTGAGGGGAGATATGATAGAGGTCTATAAAATAATGAGTAGAAAAGAATGGGTAAATGTAGATCGGTTGTTTACTCTTTCAAAAAGTAGAAAGACTAGGGAACACGCAATGTAGCACATTTAAGATTAATCAAGGATAATATTTTTTCTCTCAATGAATTCCAGAGTTTGATTACACATCATTAGAGGATGTAGTAAAAGCTGTTAGTGTAGCTGAATTTAAAAGAGGTTTGGACAAGTTCCTGGAGGAAAAGTCCATAAACCATTATTAAAGAGTACCAGGGAAATCTACTACTTACCCACTGGACAAGCAGCATGGAATCTGTATACCTTTGGGGAATCTGCCAAGTACTTGTGACCTGGATTGGCCACTGTTGGAAACAGGATATTGGGCTTGATGGACCCTTGTCTGACCCAGTTTGACATATCTTATAGAAAACATAGAAACATGATGGCAGAAAAAGACCAGATGGCCTATCTAGTCTGCCCTTCCATATCAACTACAATAATCCTCTGTTTACCTTTAGAGATCCTCTGTGTTTGTCCCATGCTTTTTTGAATTCAGATACTGTCCTCTTGACCACCATCTCCACTGGAAGACTATTCCACGCATCTATCACTCTTTCCGTAAAGAAATACTTCTGCATATTACTCCTGAGTCTATCTCCTTTCACTCTCATCCTATGTCCCCTCATAGCACAGCTTGCCTTCAATTGAAAGAGACCCTCCTGTGCATTTATGCCCCGGAGATATTTAAATGTCTCTATCATATTGCCCCTATCCCACCTTTCCTCTAAAGTATACATAGTAAGATCTTTAAGTCTGTCCTCATATGCTTCATAATGAAGACCATTAACCATTTTAGTAGCCACCCTCTGCACTGACTCCAACCTGCTTAAATCATTTTGAAGGTGCGGTCTCCAGAATTGCACACAATACTCCGAATGAGGTTGCACCAGAGACTTATACAGAGGCATTATCGCCTCCTTTTTTCTGCTGGCCATACCTCTCCATATAAACCCAGCATCCTTCTGGCTTTTGCAGTTGCCTTTTCTACCTGTTTATACTTTAAGATCATCAGACACAATTACACCCAGGTCCTGCTCCTCTTTTGTGGACTGAAGTACCTCAATCCCTACACCGTATCGCTCCATTGGATTGTTGCAGCCCAAATGCATGACCCTACATTTTTTAGCATTAAATTTCAGCTGCCAAATTCTAGACCATTCTTCAAGCTTAGCTAGATCCCTCTTCATGTTATCTACTCCTTCCTGGGTGTCTAATCTATTGCAGATTTTGGTATCATCCATAAACAAACAAACCTTATCTGACAGCCCTTCTGCAATATCACTAACAAAGATATTGAAAAGAATCGGACTAAGAACAGATCTATGAGATCTATGAACAAGTACAAGCTGAGATTGACAGAACATGCAAACAGGATATCCTGATACTTATGGGTGGCTGGAATGCAAAGGTTGGCAACAAAGAAGAAGGCAAAGTAGTTAGAAAATATGGACTTGGCAACAGAAACAAAGCTGGAGAAATACTGACAGAATTCTGCAAGTCCAATGATCTATTCATCTCAAACACCTTCTTCCAGCAACACAAACGCTGACTGTACATATGGATTTCACCCAATGGATTGTACAGAAATCAAATTGACTACATCTGTGGAAGACAACGATGGAAAAGCTTGATAGCATCAACAAAGACAAAACCTGGAGCTTACTGTGGTACAGATCACCAACTACTAATACGCAAACTCAAGCTAAAGTTGAAAAAGAGCAAGCCGCTCATGAATGTAGCAAAATATGACCTTGAGAATATAACACTGGAATTTAAAGACTGAAAAATCAATTTGCTGCTTTAGATACAATGAATCCTACACTGATGTATTACTATTCAGAGCAACAGCTACGTCCGATCTACATGCCAGCCCTAACAATCGCTAGAAGACACCTCAACTGGCTCTGCAACCAAACACCATCTACCTCAGGGACGATATTAACCACCATACCAGAGGTCTGTAAGGTATCCTGCTGTATCTATAAGAAAGGTATCTTGCTGTATCTACATGTCTTGCATGAACTACCTCGGAGCCTAAATACATCTCCCCACATTATGATCCAGTTAAATCAGTACCCCTCATTACATAGATTGTTTCATTCTCTGGAAGAAGTTAGCATTAACATCTATAAATACCGTTTAATACCAGATGATCGTAATGCAACAATTTTATCCTACATCTACCTTTGTACGATCCCCCATAAGGAAATAGTACTAAAACTTGTAAATACTGCATACCCCATTATCTGAATACTGTTATGCACATATGTCCGAAATATTTGCATATCACATTGTCTAATTCACCACGTATCTGCAATTATACTGTCATACCCTCCATAAGGAATTAGAGTAAACAATCCCAGTTACTGCATACCCGCATTTCCCTCCAATGGAGTACAGGAAAGCCATAATTTGTGCACTCTACCTCTTACTACTAGCCAGGGGCGGCCCAAGGGGGGTGCGGGGCCATGTGCGGAGACTCGGTGCGGGGCCTCATTTGCATAAGAGGCCTCATTTGCATAAATATTTGCATAATGTTACCATATACTAACTTTTAGTCAACATGCCTCTTAATGAGTGTATGGATAAAGAAAGACTAAAAGATTTCTACATTACTATAATCCAGTGCCAACCGCCAGACACATTAGGAACTACTACAAACACTGCCCATTTAGAACCCATAGCAAACCCGCCGTATCCTAACAGCACTACCAGGACTCACAAAGCACCATACTCTACCTATCAAAAGGAAACACTGCAAATATTAAACCAATACATTTCAGAGAATAACAATACATGACCTACTGGGGAAAGAGAACAAGTGGCAATGTCAAATAGGAATTACATAAACAGCTCAATTACACATGCAGAACATAGACCATCACCAAACAAGGAATCACAATTTAGAAATAGGAAGACAATAATTAAACTGGGAACCCCAAAAGCCAAACTTGGAATGTACAACACTATAGAAATAAAACTATAAATTAATTTCCTCTTGTACTAAACAAAGCGCAGACGTTAATGATGCACATTTCCCAGAGCTGACATATTCCAATTAATAAATTCAAAATAAAGAGATATTTTTCTACCTTTTGTGCATTTTTTTCAGCTGCAATTGCTCCAGCCACTTTCTTCTGGTTTCTTCGTGTCTTCTGCTAACTGTCCATCGTCTGCTGTCCATTTGTCCTTTCTTCTCTCCTAGTTTTTTTTCCATTCTCTCTCTACATCTGCTTTAACATACTAATCTTTCTCCTTTTGCTCTTTCCTCATTCCTATTTCATCCACTCAAATTTTACCCCTCCATCCTCAATCCCCACTTACTCTCCCAATACCCGGCCAATTGTAGATTTTTCATCCCTCCCACACAAAATATTTTTCCCCTCTCCATTTTACTCTCCCAGCCCCATCCCATTCTAATCCTCCCCCAACATCAGCTCCCTTCTATTTCCAGCCTCACCCAGCATCCAATCCCTTCTAGTCCCTGCATCAGCCCATTTCCAGTCCTAGCCCCCCATCAGCCCATTTCCAGTCCTAGCAACCCCCCAACCCAATACCAGTCCTAGCCCCCCATCAACCCACTTCCAGTCCTAACCCCCCATCACCCCATTTTCAATTTAAGCCCCCCCCTATAACCCATTACCAGTCCTAACCCCCATCAGCCTACTTCCAGTCCTAACCCCATCAGCCCATTTTCAGTCAGCCCCCCTATAGCCCATTGCCAGTCCTAACCCCCCCCCCCATCAGCCCACAGCCCATTACCAGTCCTAACCCCATCAGCCCACCTCAAGTCCTAACCCCTTCCCATCAGCCCATTTCCTGTCCTAACCCCCCCCTCGCCCATTACCAGACAGCCCCCATCAGCCCACAGCCCATTACCAGTCCTAACCCCATCAGCCCACCTCAAGTCCTAACCCTTCCCCATCAGCCCATTTCCTGTCCTAGCCCCCCGTAGCCCATTATCAGTCCTCACCCCCCCCTAGACCATTACCAGTCCTAACCCCATCAGCCCACCTCAAGTCCTAACCCTTCCCCATCAGCCCATTTCCTGTCCTAGCCCCCCATAGCCCATTATCAGTCCTAACCCCCCATAGACCATTACCAGTCCTAACCCCCCATCAGCCCACAGCCCATTACCAGTCCTAAGCCAATCAGCCCACCTCCAGTGTTAAGCCCCCCATCATCCCATTTCCAGTCCTATGCCCCCCATAGCCCATTACCAGTCCTAACCCCCCCCCAACAGCCCACAGCCCATTACCAGTCCTAACCCCATCAGCCCACCTCCTGTCTTAACCCCCCCATCAGCCCATTTCCAGTCCTTGCCCCCCATAGCCCATTATCAGTCCTAACCTCCCCAACAGCCCACCTCAAGTCCTAACCCCTCCCCATCAGCCCATTTCCTGTCCTAGCCCCCCATAGCCCATTACCAGTCCTAACCCCCCAACAGCCCACAGCCCATTACCATTCCTAACCCCATCAGCCCTCCTCCAGTCTTAACCCCCCCAGCACATTTCCAGTCCTAGCCCCCCCATAGCCCATTACCAGTCCTAACCCCCCCATCAACCCACAGCCCACCTCAAGTCCTAACCCCCTCCATAGCCCATTACCAGTCCTAACCCTCCCCCCATCGGCTCAAGGAAAATTAAAAAAAAAAGCTGGCTGCTACCGCTGCCGCCACCGCAGCAGCAGCAGAATGGGGTGTCCCGCAGGGCCCCCTCTGCCCGGCTGAGTCCCTCCCTCTGCGATGGCTGAGCCCCTCTGTGCCGGCTTTCAGATTCGCGAAGGGAGAGTGTCTCCCTCGCGTCTGTTAAGCCCGCAGAGGGAGGGAGGGACTCAGCCGGGCAGAGGGGGCCCCGCGGGACACTCCATTCTGCCGCTGCCACGGCGGCAGCAGCAGTAGCCAGTTTTTTTTTTTTAAAATTTAATTTTGTAAAAAAGCAGAATGTTCTTTGCGCGGGGCCCCCTGAAACGCGGGGCCCTGTGCAAAAAAACATTCTTGCTCAATGGACGGGCCGGCCCTGCTACTAGCCTGCACAATGTCCAACACTTTCACTCTTCAACATGATTCAATCCAGTCCCATCCACATCATTCAAAGCTGTACCAAACATGATGGCAGAAAAAGACCACATGGCCTATCTAGTCTGTCCTTCCATATCAACTACAATAATCCTCTGTTTACCTTTAGAGATCCTCTGTGTTTGTCACATGCTTTTTTGAATTCAGATACTGTCCTCTTGACCACCAGCTCCACTGCGAGACTATTCCATGCATCTATCACTCTTTCATTACTATAGAAACACATATCCCAAGGGACTCTACACATGAAAAAATAGGATCCACCATAGGCTAATCTCCATCAACCCATCAACCATTTACCAGGTCCAAAAAACACCAGATACACTTATCCCATTTAAATGCATCCAAATAAACACTAGGTTCATCAGGAATAAAATCCCAGTGATTATCAATCTGCTCAAGGATGAAGGACCTGATATACTATGTGTCACGAAAACTTGGCTATCTGACTTAGATAATGTAACCTAACATCAGTCCTTGAATCAGCCTGCTCATCCTCTTTAAAGAAACCCCATATCACATTAGGTTACTTTAACCTTCCTTCACTCCATAAAACACAAACCACATTATTCCTTGAATCAATGTCCGACATAGGTTACAATCAGATAATAAATATGCCCACACATATGAAAGGCAATACTTTAGATCTTGTATTCTTCCCGAAATCAGCAATGCAGCAACTCTCAGAAACATACAAGTAAGAACAACCCACAGACCATCTGAAAAATGGTACTCACAAGAGCTAGCAAAATTTAAAAAAGACTTAAGGAAATACAAACATAAATGGGTATCTACTAAAACTCCAGAAAATAAACTCTACATTACATTACTTAATAATTGCAAAGAAGTAATCAACAATGCAAAGGACTATCAAACTAAAATCCTTACTAACTCTCTCAATCGCCCAAGGGAACTTTTTGAAATAATCAAATCCCTAACCAAGACAGCTCAAAATGATGCAAACAATATTAGCATAAACCCTCAAATATTAGCCGACCATTATGCAGACAAACTAAAAAGAAAGAACATGGTAGACTTTACATGCCAACCCAAACCCCCCATAACACATGGCACACCTTTCATCTAATAGACCAAAAACAGCTAACTACTAAACACATTCACCAAAATTAACACCACCACCTCCCCATTAGACCCCTGTCCCATTGCCTAGATTAAAGCATCCGAGACTGAACTAGCTCCTTACCTCCTCCATATAGTTAACCAATCCCTCGACCAAGGAATCATGCCAAAGGATCTCAAACAAACTATGATCCAACCAATTCTAAAAAACAAAACACTCGATAAGGAAGATTCTACTTCCTATGGACCTATAGCTAGTATACCATTTGTAGCTAAGATAATCAAGAAGTTTGTCCAAGTCCAACTCCAGGATTTCATAGACCTAAAAGCACCACTAGATGATCAACAATATGGATTCCGCCCATACCATGATGTTGAATCACTCCTATTAGTTCTTTTTGACACACTTATTCGAGGCATGGATGATGCCAAACAGGTATTCATTCTTACATTCCTAAACATCGCCTCCGCATTTGACAATGTTAACCACAACACCCTATTCACTAGACTAGAGCAAATTGGATTAAAGGGAACAATCTTCCAATCATACATTTCGGACCACACGCAACATGTACAAGTAGGGCAAAAAACATCCACAACCTTTAAACAGGTGCAGGGAACATCATAGGGATCTACCCTCTCAGCGCTCCTATTCAATCTACATCTACAACCAATCTGCAAAGTAGTCAGAAAATTCAAGGTAGGATATCATATCTATAGAGATGATATCATGTTATACCTCCCCATAGCTATAGCGAACCCCACCAATCACATAATGTCAACATGCATCAAAGAAGCAGAGAACTGGCTAAAATCATATAACCTTAACATTAAATTTCAAGTACTCTATATGACAAGAAACCAGAACTTTACCCCCCTCCCACTGACATTCACAATACAAGACACTGTGCTACCAGTGAAAAAGGAGGTAAAATATCTCGGTGTTACACTTGATCAATCCCTCACCATGATTTCACATGTAAAGCAGATCGCTAGAAATACATTTTTCAAATTAAGGACCATACAACACCTAAGACCATTACTTGAAATCCATGATTTCAGATCCATTGTGCAAGCTCTAATCACCCCTCACCTTGACTTTTGTTATAGCCTACTACAAGGATTACCCAAAAAGAATATGAACCAACTTCAAATGGAGCAGAATGTAACAGCTAGAATCATCTGTTAGACTTGATTAACAGATCACATTACATTGGTATTACACAAATTACACTGGCTACCAGTAACAAGCAGAATAAAATATAAAACCCTAATGATAGCATTCAAGCTATTTAATAACATAGCATCATATTTCCTTATAATCCTAATTAACCATGCAATAGACACAAGATCCAAAAGACCTCATAGAACACCCTACTAATTCCAGCAACCTTCCGCAAAACAAAACAAGTCACAAGCAATAGAGCACTCCATCAAAGACCTCCAAACTTTCAGAAAGGAAATCAAAACACTATTGTTCATCTAATAGTATGATAACAACTATGGCAAAAATGGCATATATCCAACTCAAAACCACACACCTTGAAACCCTCAAATACCACTGACGCTAAGTGAAATGGCTTCTCAACTCTGTCCAAGATAAATGTAAAAAGTTGTAAAACTGCAAAACCTGTAAATAGTTCCATATGTAAATAATTGTGTTTAATGTTTATTGTTCCACTTATCACATTGTTCTGTGTAACTTGTTCTTTATTGTAAACCATCCTTGATCTCAGGAAGGGCGGTATAGAAAAACACAGCAATAAATAACAGAAGAGTTATGGGATGACATCAAGAAGGTTGTGTTGGAAGGAAGCGAGAAGTCTCTACATAAGGTGAAAAAGCAAAAATGGCCAAAATGGATGACTGAAGAAACTCTGAAAATTGTCCAGAAACGCAGAGAAGCTAAAGTCATTGAAGAAAGAGAGACAATCACAGAACTCAGAGATTTCCAACATGCAGCAAGACAAGACAAGGAGAAGTACTATAATGACACATGCAAAGAAATAGAATCAGGAACTATTAGAGGAAGAACAAGATAAGCTTTTCTAAAGCTACAAGAGTTAAAGAAAAAAATTCCAGCCTCGAACTGGAATGCTACAAGATGCTCAAGGATCCATGTTGAATGACGCCGAGAAGATCAAGAAAAAGTGGAAAGAATATACAGAGTCATTATACCATAAAGATCAAGTGGACCAACAGCCGTTTCAACCTGTACCTTATGATCAGGGACCATTGGTGATGAAAGAAGTCAAAGTAGTATTGAAAGCCTTATCAAAGAACAAAGCACCGGGCATTGATGGCATTCCCACTGAAGTATTACAGCAATCAGATGAAGGTGTTACAATACTTACAAGGCTCTGCCAGGATATTTGGAAGACAAATTCATTGCCAACTAACTGGAAAAGATCTGTGTTTATACCAATACTGAAGAAAGGTGACCTGACTGATTGTGGAAATTATCACACAATCGCTCTGATCTCACATGTCAGCAAGATTCTACTCAAGATTATCCAGCAGAGACTACAACCATACCTGGAATGAGAACTGCCTGAAGTGCAAGCAGGGTTCAGGAAAAGGTGAGGAATGAGAGACATTATCACGGATGTGAGATGGATCCTTGAAAAGACAAAGGAATGCCAAAAGGATATCCATATTTGTTTTATTGACTACAACAAGGCTTTTGATTGTGTAAACCATGAGAAACTCTAGGATATATTAAGAAGCATGGGTATACCACCACAAACAGAAATCTGGGATGCGTTTCATCTTATCCACCTTGATCCCCTCAAAAGAACAATAGCAAATATGAACACAACTACATCCAGAGCTGATCCATGTCCAGTTAACTGGATTAAAGTGGCAAGTACTGAACTTGCACATATCATACTACTGATAGTCAACCTTTCATTATCACAAGGATAATGCCTAGAGAACTTAAAAACACTATTATACGCCCAATCATAAAAAATAAACCGCTTGACAAACTATGTCCATCCTTCTACCGACCCATATCCAGTTTGCCTTTCATGGCTAAAATAATTTTAAAAAATGTACATATGCAACTACAGGACCACATTGAACTGCACGCCCCCTTAGATGATAATCAATATGGATTCGGACCCCACCATAGTGTAGAAACATTGATGTTAGCCTTCTACAACAAAATCATAAAAGGAATTGACAACAATAACGAAGCCTTCGTATTATTCTTTCTTGACATTGCTGCTGCATTTGATTCTGTTATCCATGTTTTACTATTACAGAGACTGCAACAAATAGGTCTAGGTGGAACTACTCTGAAATGGTTTACATCCTACCTTACAGACAGAAAACAGGTCAGCATTGAACAAGAATTCTCAAATACTTATCAGCAAAACACAGGACTGCCCCAAGGCTCTGCACTATCGGCTCTTCTCTTTAATATCTATATCCAGCCTATATGTCAAATAAGAAAATTCAAGATAAACTATGCCATCTATGCAGATGACAGTGCTGTACATGCCCTTCAATATCAACCTACCTAACTTTGAACCTATAACCTCATGTTTCAAAGAAGTAGCAAATTGGCTCAAAAACCATGTCCTAAACATCAAATATTTAAAAAACAGAAGTACTGATTATCACCAGAAATAAAAAATACACCCCTCTTCAAACTATACCAATCAATAAGATCATTCTTGAAGTCAAAGAAGGGGTAAAATACTTAGGTGTAACATTTGATAAACATCTAACATTCAAAACGCACATCAGTAATACAACAAGGACAATATTTAATAAAATAAGGCTACTACAACACTTGAAACCCCTCCTACAGTACACTGATTTCAGAACCCTGATGCAAGCTATAATAATCCCACATATTGACTATTGTAATAGTTTACTACATGGCCTACCTAAACAATCCTTACATCCACTTCTAATGGCACACTACACTACTGCAAGAATCATCCACAATTCACGCAGACATGATCACATAACACCCATACCTCATGACCTCCATTGGCTACCAATCCAAAGCCGAATAAAATGCAAGATACTAATGACCTCATTTAAAATCATTGGAAAGATAGCACCGACCACGCTAATCAAACTTGAAGCAAACGCCCGCCAAAGAAGAAGCCAAATGAATAACATACTATCAACCCCATCTGACTACCGAAAGACTAAACAGTATTCCAGCAACAGAGCTATTGAGTACGTGTTTCCTATGCTCTGGAACTTCCTCCCAGAAACGTTAAGAACCATTACAGATTTAAATACGCTCTGTACACAACTTAAAACATTTCTATTTTTAGAACACTTTGGACAAAATGATATAACTACCGAGGCCAACCCAAAATAGCGCATTTCACATTCCAAATCATATATACCAGACTAAGACTCTACTGAAAGTACACAATGTATATAGTACATTCTCTCTAATTGTATATAAGTTCAATTAATCAGAATCTTGTAAAGCTAATGATTGTTTGCACTCATGCACCTGTTCTAATGTTATCTTGTTTATTGTACTAGTTGTTTTATTGTAAACCGCTATGATTAACCAAAATGGCGGTATAAAAATTTCATAAATAAATAAATACCAGAACACCTTGATCATTCTCTTGCACAACCTTTACATTGATCAAGAAGCAACAGTCCGAATGGATCTGGGAGAAACAGAATGGTTTAAAATCAGCAAAGGTGTACAACAAGGCTGCAAAAATTCCCCCTACCTGTTTAATTTATATGCAAAACAAATCATCAGAGAAGCAGGACTGTATGAAGACAACAGAGGTGTGAAGATTGGTGGAGACTCATCCATAACCTTCACTATGCTGATGATACCATATTACTGGCTGAAAGTGAAGACAATTTGAAACATTTGCTTCTCAAGATCAAGGAATATAGTCTTAAAATGGGTCTGCACCTTAACATTAAAAAGACAAAGATCCTGACAACTGGAAAAATCAATAAATTCATCATTGATGGAGAAGAAATTGAAATAGGTGACAGCTTTAACTTACTTGGACCAACAATCAATAAAGAAAGGACTAGCAGTCAAGAAATTCGATGATGTATTGCTCTTCGTAGAATGGCTATGAAGGACCTAGACAAGATTTTCAAGAGCAGAGATGTCTTTCTCAATACAAAGATTTGACTTGTCCAGGCCATGGTATTTTCAATAATGTCATATGGATGCGAAAATTGGACAGTAAAAAAGATTGACAGGAAGAAAATTGATGCCTTTGAATTATGGTGCTGGTGACGAATACTATGTATATCATGGACTGCCCGAAGAGCAAACTAGTGAGTACTAGAGGAGATTAAACCTAAGCTTTCCTTAGAAGCTCAGATGACAAGACTTCAACTTTCATATTTTGGACACATCATGCGAAGAGAGGGATCATTAGAGAAAGACATATTGCTTGGCAAGGTAGAAGGTCACCGTAAAAGAGGAAGGCTGACAATGAGATGGATTGATGCAATAACAGCAGCTATAGATACCACTCTATCAACAATGAGCCGCTTGGCTGAAGACCGAACAAAGTTTAGGTCAACTATCCATAGGGTCGCCAGGAGTTGACACCGACTCGACGGCACTTAACAACAACAAGGAAAGATCTCTACAGCAGACCACTGGTAACATCCTTCCTCTCAGAGTGAGCTCCATCTACCTGTATCCTTTGTTGCCTCCCACTCAACCAATTTCTAATCCAATCAGTAACTTTAGGGTCTATCCCTAGGGTGCTCAGTTGGTTTATAAGTTGCCTGTGCGGAACGGTGTCAAAGACTTTACTGAAATCTAAATAAACCACATCTAGGGCTCTCCCTCAGTCCAACTCCCTGGTCACCCAGTTAAAGAAATCAGATTTGTCTGACAAGACCTGCCTCTGGTGAATCCATGCTGCTTTGAATCCTGCAAACCTCACTATTCTCTCTTTTAGTAGCCTTTCCAATAATTTACTAACCACAGAGGTTAGACTAAACGGTCTGTAGTTCTCAATGTCATCCTTATGTCCGCTTTTGTGTAAAGGGACCACATGTGCCTTTCTCCAGTTGTCTGGCACCACTCCCAACTCCAAAGAGGCATTGAAAAGGTCAGAAAGTGGAGCCACTAGAATGTCCCCAGGTTCCCTCAGTATTCTTGGATGTATCCCAATTGAGCCCATGGTTTTGTCTATTTTTAGTTTAGTTAGTTCCTCACAAACACAGTCTTCTGAAAATCATTTGAGATCCAGGTCACTTCTGTTCCTGTTTGTGGGTGTTTTCTGAGGTCCTGCTCCTGTTCCTTCATCTGTGAATACAGAACAGAAATGTGTTAAGCAATTCTGCTTTATCCTCATCAGTTTCTGCATATTCCTCTCATTCAATCTTGAGTCTGACAATACCATTTTTGTCCTTCCTCCTCTCACCAACATATCTGAAAAATGTCTTGTCCCCCCATTTTAATGCATTGGCTATTTCTTCTTCTTTTTATATTTTTGCTTTCCTGACTACTTTGCTAGCTTCTCTAAGTTTTTCCAAATATAGATGCTTGTCTTCCTCTCTCTGTGATCTCTTGTATTTTATGAAGGCCATCCTCTTTTTCTTCACATTTTCAATGACTTCTTTTGAGAACCATAGCTGCCACCTTTTCCTTTTACATTTATTTGCATTTCTAACAAAAATGTTTGTTGCCCTTAAAATATCCTCTTTCAGTTTTGCCCATTGCTTTTCTACATCCCCTACCTGTTCCCATCCCTCTAATGACTCTTTGAGGTATTGTCCCACTTTGGCAAAGTTAGTTTTCCTAAAGTCTAAAACCCTCACTTTTGAATGGATTTTATCAGCCCTAGTTCTAATACCAAACCATACCATCTGGTGATCACTGGATGCAGGATGATCTCCCACTGTAACATCAGAAACTCTTTCCCATTGGTAAGCACTAGTCCAGTATGGCCCCATCACATGTGGGTTTTGTTACCAGTTGCCTGACTAGTTCTCCCTGTAAATATCCAGGATCTCCTTACTTCTAGATGACACCACAGCAGAGATGTGCCAATCCACATCTGGCATATTGAAATCACGTATCTTCTCCTTTCATGGCAACACTGTGTATGTCGTCTATTAAATCTTTGTCCATTTCTACTCCCTGTGAGGGGGATCTGTATATAATTCCAATGCAAATGAATTTCCCTTTCTCTCTTTCTATTTTAACCCACAGTGCTTTCTATCTTCCTTTTAAACACTGCAATTCTATAGCTTTAATATTATTTTTTACATATAGTGCCGCTCCAGCTCCCCTTCTTCCTATCCTGTCCTTCCTGTATAAAGTATAGCCTGATTTAGTTAAATCCCAGTCATGGTTGTCCATAAACCATGTTTCTGTAATGGCCACTAAATCCAAGGTTGCCTCTTCCATTAAAGCTTCAACATCTGGGATCTTATTTCCCATGCTACGGGCATTTATGCACACTGCTTTCCAGATGTTGCCCCTATTACCCATTTCTACAGAGGTATTTAATGTTTCACTTACCTGGTGGCTCTCTTCACGCATCCTCAATGAATCTAGTTTAAAGTCCTCTTCAGTAGGTTAGCCAGTTTGCTGTTGAAGATACTTCGACCCCTCTTGGACAGATGGACATCACTGCTCTGCAGCCCTTGGAATATCGTCCCATGGTCCAGGAAACTAAAATGCTCTCGATGACACCATCCACGCAGTCATGTATTCATCTCCAGGATACGAGCTTCCTTTCTGGAACCAATGAATTCCTCTTCTACCCCAAACAATTTTAGATAGTGCCTAGTTAGTATCCTCTGCTTCCAGATAAATTTACTATACCCCGGGGACATGGCATAACTGGCTTCCATGCCACAATGGATTGCTGAATTCCTGACTGGAGCTTTCCCAACCTTTCCTGACACAGAAAGCAAGCACCTTACTCTTTTTGTTGGGACAAAAGAAGAAGCTTCCTCCTGCTTCCCTGCAGTCATGAAGCACAATCCACAGCTGCCTCTCCCTGCTTCAGGGAGGAGCCCCCAAAGAGCTGCAACACCCTTTTACTCCTCCTACTCCCACCTTTCCCTTTTGACTTCTGCAGTCACCTTTATAAACAAGACCAAAAGTTCCAAACCTTTTGGTTGCTAAATTTGAAATAAAATGCACTTTCTACTTTTGTTGTCTGGACATTTAATTTTTCAATTTTGTTTTGGTTCCAGATCCTATTTTCTGCAAACTTTTATCCAGACTTTATAGTTTATTAAAATGTTTGATTTCCTATTCGTCTCTCCGGGCCAGTCCAGGAAAGTAGGGTAGTCAACCTCCTCTAGCAGCTGAGGGCTGAAAAGAACTGAAACTCTTTGCTGACAGGCGCACTAGCTCCCTCTGGTGTCCAAGAGAGTCCATCAGTCTTTCAGTCCTCAGCAGCAGGGCTGGTTGTATAGCTGACAGGCTCCAGAGAGACTGCTAGATTTACAGTTTTCTTCTAGGAAATTACTTTCTTTTTCATCTAGTTCTGAGCTTCAGATAGTTTGACAGCTGATTGTAAAGCTCTGGCAGGGTGATTCAATGCAGCTGCTTTCCGTTTTGGGCCTAAGTTACTGAGGGTAAGCTACCTTCATTTCTTTCTCCGGACCCACCAAGTCGGTGAGTTGTTTCAAGCAGAGCCTGCTTGAGGGAGATATTCTAATTACCTGTGAAAAAGGACAAACAAAATTACCTCAGAGAATTTCGCTGGGAGCCCCAGGGAACACTTCTCTGTTTTTGCTTGATGGCAGTTCCGGATGCCCGCTAGCAGCGGGACAGCGTGGCTGACCGATTTGCACCCCGGTTTCTTTTGAGGTAGGACATTTATTTACCGGGCCGCTCGGGCTTACCGCTTGCGTCTTGGACCGTCGGGGTTAGTTTCGCGGCTTCTCTGGTCATTTTCACAGGCCATGTGGTGGCGCCGTGTTTGAAGGCCGGCTCCGCGGCGTTCCGTTGGTGCAGTTAAACTTCGTTGTTCCTTCTCTCCTACTTATATTTTCAATTGCGGGGGGTCATGGAGCCTCCGAAGCGCAAGGAGTCTAAAGAGGAGGATTTGCTTAAGGCCCCGAGCGGGTCTGACAGAGCGGGAACGGCGGCCATTTTGGCTCAGCCGCCGGTTTCCCCCACGCTGCCAATTAAGGCTGGAAAAAAGAGAACAAAATCGCATCACGCTCCTTCGGCTGAGGGAGCAGGGCAGTCATCTGGGACTAAGGAGACCGGTTCGGTAGAGTCTTTTTTCTCAACAGAATTTATTTTAGCACTCCATCATGCTTATTTTGTAGAGAAATCACAGTCTTTTTTATCTCCTGCTGCCCCCTGTAAGTCAGATGGAACGACTCTGTCTGTCTCGGAGGTAGACCCGGGGGAAGGGGTCTCCTCCAGGTGCCCAGGGGGAGAGCCAGCCTCTGCAGGCTTGGATCCTCGCGGTTCTGGGTCCCAGCTTCCTGAGGATAATGACATTCTGTCTGAGTCTGGACTTGAATTTTGGCCCGGGGAGTTGGAGGAGGGTGAGTTAGGACCTGGGGAGGATCCAGAGTCTTCAGAAAGGAAGAGTTAGGGGCTTTAATTACACAGTCGCTTGCGGCTTTGAATCTGGCGCTTCCTGCGGTGCAGCAGGAACCGTTGGAGGATCCCCTGCTACAAGGGTTTAAATCTGAACAGCGTTGTTTTCCTCTTCATAGAGTGATTAAGCAAATGATTGACTCGGAGTGGGAGTGCCCGGAGGCCTCCTTGAGAGACAGTCGCGCTATGGTGCGTCTCTATCCCCTTCCCCTAGAGGAGAAGGAGTTGTTACGTATGCCTAAGGTGGATGCCCTAGTTTCGGCGGTTACTAAGAAGACTACCATTCCGGTAGAAGGCGGTACGGCTCTGAAAGATTATCAGGACCGTTGTTTAGAAGCGCTCTTGAAGCAGGCCTTTGATTCCAGTGCTTTGGCCTTACAGGCTTCTGTCTGTGGGGCATATGTTTCCAGGGCCTCGATACGCTGGCTTCAGGGTGACCGTGCTCCGGATCAGGACGTGGGCTCTTCGCCGGAGGACGCTAAGCTGGAGTCGGCTGCGGCTTATATAGCGGTTGCCTTTTATGATTTGGTGCGGATATCAGCAAAATCCATGGCGTCCATCATAGCGGCTAGACGGTTTCTCTGGTTACGTAACTGGGCGGCAGATGCATCTTCTAAGGCCCGTCTCAGTAAGCTTCCCTACAAGGGCAGGCTGCTTTTTGGAGAAGCATTGGAGAAGATTGTGAAGGATTTGGGTGACTCCAAAGGGGGTCGGCTTCCAGAGGACAGGCCTAGAGCGGCTAAGATGCCTTCCTTACAGAGGGGTCAAGGGCGCGATTTTCGAAGATTACGGGGGTCCCGGGTTGCACCTTATCCGTGGGGACGCTTTGTAGCTAGGGGCCAGTCCTTTCGTGGAGCCAGAGGGTTCAATAGAGGTTATTTCTCAGCCCAACACGCGTTCGCTAGAAAGCCTCAATGAAGGGATGCTGGTCCAGGCGGAGATTCCTGTGGGAGTTCGATTACAGGAGTTTCTCTCCGCCTGGACCGCCATCACTACGGACCAGTGGGTACTCGAGATTATCCAGGACGGCTATGCTCTGGAATTCTCGCATCCACTGGGAGAGGCCTTTGTAGCCTCTCCGTGCGGTCCTCTGGCAAAGCGGAAGGCTGTCAACGACACTTTACAGCGTTTGTTGCGCCTCCAAGCGGGTTCGGTCGATACTTGATTTATTTTGTGGTTCCCAAAAAGGAAGGTTCTTTTCATCCTATTCTGGATCTCAAGATGGTCAATCGTTGTTTGCGAGTGCCTCATTTCCGAATGGAGACCTTACGGTCGGTAATCCGGTCGGTAAAGCCGGGGGAATTCCTTACTTCCATAGATTTAACGGAGGCGTATTTGCATATTCCGATCCGAAAAGAACACCAGAAGTTTCTCCGTTTTGCGGTTCCCATGGGTCATTTTCAGTTCCGAGTTCTGCCGTTCGGTCTTGCCACCGCTCCTCGTACCTTCACCAAGGTGATGGTGGTGGCAGCTGCGGCGCTTCGGAAGGAAGGGATTCAGGTTCATCCGTATCTCGACGATTGGTTGATAAGAGCTGCGTCGCGGGTGGAATCTCTCGTGGCCACAGCTCGAGTCATGGACTTTCTCGAGCAGCTCGTTTGGGTCATCAATCGCGGAAAGAGTCAGTTACAACCCGGTCAGCAATTGACCTATCTGGGAGCGTTCTTCGATACCGACAGGGGCTCGGTTTTTCTTCCTCCAGAGAGAGTTCGCAAGATGTTCTCGCAGGTTGCGGCTTTTCTGCGCCTTCGAGCTCCCACGGCTTGGAGATATTTACAGGTGTTGGGGTCAATGGCGGCGGCCTTAGACCTCGTTCCGTGGGCCAGAGCACATATGCGGCCTCTTCAACAAGCCTTACAAGTCTCCGCAGGATCATCCTCTCTCGGCGTTTGCCATGCCCGGAGGAGGTGCAGCTCAGTCTGCAGTGGTGGTTGGTCCCTGCTCACCTGCTAGCGGGTGTGCCGCTGGTCATTCCTGATTGGGTGTTGCTCACCACAGATGCCAGTCTTTACGGCTGGGGAGCGCATTGCTTGACGATTAGCGCAGGGCGTCTGGTCGGAGGAGGAGAGCTGTTGGTCCATCAATCGGTTGGAGATGAGGGCGGTTCGCTTAGCGCTCGTGGAGTTTGCGGATCTGCTTGAAGGGAAAGCAGTTTGCGTGTTTTCCGACAACTTGGTGATCGTTTCGTACATCAACAAGCAGGGCGGCACGGGCAGTGCGGCGCTTCGAGGAGAGTCAGCAGCTCTTTCTCTGGGTGGAGACGCACCTGGCAGTGATTTCAGCGGCTCATGTGGCAGGAAAGGACAATGTTCAGGCGGATTATCTCAGTCGGACTGCCATCGATCCCGGGGAGTGGGAACTCAATTGGGCAGTTTTTCACGCCATCACCCTAAAGTGGGGTCAGCCCGTTCTCGATCTCATGGCCACCCAAGCCAATGCGTCTCGGTTTTACAGCAGACGCAGGGAACACATGTCGGAAGGTCTCGACGGTCTGGTTCAGTCCTGGCCGTCGGGGCAGCTACTTTATGTCTTCCCTCCATGGCCGCTGATAGCTACAACGATAGAGAAAATCGCGACTTACGAGGGGACGGTGATCCTCATTGCTCCGGATTAGCCTCGACGTCCGTGGTATGCCGATCAGATGCGGCTGCTGGTGGCACCGCCGTGGCGGTTGCCCGCTCGAGTGAATCTGTTAGCTCAGGGTCCCGTGTTAATGCCACAGGTGGATCGATTCTTGCTTACGGCCTGGCTCTTGAGCGGACGCGATTACTTAGTAAGGGATATTCGCGATCGGTGATAGCCACTTTGCTTCGCTCCAGAAAAGCCTCTACTTCCTTAGCGTACATTAGGGTTTGGCGCGTTTTTGAAGCATGGTGCGAAGATCGTCGCCTTCAGCCTTCAGCGGTACAGCTACCGGAAATTTTAGCCTTCCTTCAGGACGGGCTGGACAAGGGTCTCGCCCTCAACACCCTTAAAGTGCAGCTGGCGGCGCTGGCCTGTTATCGCGGGAAGGTGCGTGGTTGTTCGCTTTCTTCGCATTCGGTTTCTTAGGGCGGCCAAGCTCATTCGTCCTCCAGTTCACCAGGTGGTGCCTCCGTGGGACTTGAATTTGGTGTTGGAAGCTCTGACGCGGCCGCCGTTTGATACCCGGCAGCCGGGCTCTCTTCGGGAGCTTTCTTGGAAAACTGCCTTTTTGGTTGCCTTGTGTTCCGCTCGTAGAGTTTCGGATTTGCAAGCACTCTCGTGCAGGGAACCTTACCTTCAGTTTACGACAGAGCGGATAGTGTTGCGACCGGTGCTGTCTTTTCTGCCTAAGGTGGTCTGTTTTCCATATGAACCAACCGGTGTTTCTTCCTATTTTTCGTCCGCAGGAAGGGGAGAAATGGGATCAGTCGCTGAGAAGTCTGGATATGGGGCGTGTATTACGCAGATATCTGAAGGAGACCCAGTCATTTCGCAGGTCGGACAGGTTATTCGTGTTGTTTGGGGGTCCGGCAAAAGGACGTGCGGCAACCAAGGCTTCTATCGCTCGTTGGGTGAAGCATGCTATTAGAGCGGCTTACCAATCTAGAGGCTTGGAGGCCCCAGTGGGGCTCCAGGCACATTCTACTAGAGGTCAGGCGACTTCGTGGGCAGAGTCTACCTTGATTCCACCGGTTGATATCTGTAGAGCGGCTACGTGGTCCTCTTTACATACGTTTACTAGGCACTATCGTTTGGATGTTCAGGCGAGAGCGGATGCAGCAGTGGGGGCCTCGGCTGTCATTGCGGGGCTCGCAGGGCCCTCCCGGTTGTAAGTACTGCTTTGGTACTGCCCTACTTTCCTGGACTGGCCCGGAGAGACGAATAGGAAGGAGAAATTAGACCTTACCTGCTAATTGTCTTTCCTTGAGTTCTCTCCGGACCAGTCCAGGACCCGCCCTTGGTTCTCTGCGAGTATGCTAGTGCTTATGGTCCTCGGCACGAAGATGTTCCACTCTCTACGGGTTGCCTAGCTGGTAGCCGGAGCTGAGGACGTAGCTGTTTTTGGAGAGGGATTAGTTTCCCGGGGATCCGACAGCTATCGATGGTAAAAAAAAAAGTCACAAATTTTGCATTACTTACAGGGTAAAACGGAAAGTACCTGTTTGAGTGTATCTTTTTCTCAGAGAAGCTCGGAGTTTAGTGTTTAGTGTTTTGTTATTTTGTTCAAGTGTACTATGAGTTTCAGAGCGCTACTTTGATACCACAAGACTGATGGACTCTCTTGGACACCAGAGGGAGCTAGTGCGCCTGTCAGCAAAGAGTTTCAGTTCTTTTCAGCCCTCAGCTGCTAGAAGAGGTTGACTACCCTACTTTCCTGGACTGGCCCGGAGAGAACTCAAGGAAAGACAATTAGCAGGTAAGGTCTAATTTCTCCATATCACCTTTCCTTTTATAACAAAGTGGTTTCCTGTCTATTTTCTATTTCTCCTTCTGTCTCTGGCAATGATCTTTCTGTTTTAGCTATGACATTATAGATTTATTTTCTGCCTCTCTGTAAGTTCATATTTCACTTTCTTTCTCAACCACTAGTCCTCACCTCCCTCTTTATCTTTCACCCACCTACCAGCTGTCCATCTACTTTCTCTCACCTGTTTCCTAGCTTCTCCTTACTTATCCTTTCCCTAGCCCTCTTCTCCTATACCTATCCTCCTTCTCACACCCCCATCACTATCTTTAAGATCTGCCCCTCTCTCCCATCTCTTTTTTCCTTCACCTCACTCCCTTGGTCTCTCTGCCCTTTGTCTCCTTATTCACCATTCCCCCAATGTTCCGGCATCTCCTAATTCTCTTTCCTCCTCCCCTACCCCACTCCACTGCATGATCCACCTTCTACCCTTTATCTCCCCCCGATAGTCCAACATGTCTCCATTCTCTTCCCTCTCTCCCACGCCCACCTCATTCCATGATCCAGTATCTCCCTGTTCTTTTCCCTCTCACTCCCACCTCACCCCATCCTACTCTTTTCCGAGGTCCATCCATCATCTCCCTTTCTCATCTCCTCATCCATAGTCCAACATCCTCTCCTCCCTACTCTGTTGTCCAGCATCTTCCCTCTCTCTCCACCCCACCCTGTAGTCCAGCATTGTCTCTATCTCCCTCATACCCTGTGGACCAGCATTGACCCTCTCTTTCCTCCCCCCTTCCTGTTGTCAGGCATCTGTCCTCTTCATTAGGACCCCTTCCTACATAGTCCAGCATCATCCTCTCTCATCCCTCTCTCTTTATGCTCTCTCTGGTCCAGAATTTTCCCTCCAAGCTCCTTCCCTTCCTCCTGCTGTGGCCCCTTCAATTGTCCAGTCTGGTGGCAGCAAAAGCAGGAAAATAAAAAAATGAGCACCTGGAAGTCCTTTCACTTCTATACTTTCCAAAGCCCTGTGCATCCCATCCTCTCTGATGCTACTTCCTCCAGTGCTTCTAAGTCCTGGCTCGTTATGTCCCCCTCTGATGTGAAAAGGATCATCAGAGGGGGTGGGAACCATCAGAGCCTTAGAAGCATGCCGTCGCAAGAGCCCATGATTTTACTTTCCGTTTTTTTTTTCAAAATTGATAGCTCACTACAGCAGCAGCAAGCTATCAACTTTGAAAAAAAACAGAAAGCAAAATCACGGGCTCTTGCGACCCCAGCATGCTTCTAAGGCTCTGATGGGTCCCACCCCCTCTGAAGATGCTTTTTGCTTCAGAGGGGGGCGGAACCAGCAAGGATGTAGAAGTGCTAGAATCTTGGAAACCCTGTGCTTTTCCTGTCCTGACGTTGATATTCAAAGATGGATGGCAGAGGCTGGGCAACGAGGGGGGGGGGGGGGGACAGGAGGACAAATGCTGGAAAAAAGGGGGGGGGGAGGGAGCAGGAGAACAAATGATGGACAAAGGGAGGGGCAGGAGGACAACTGCTGGACCGCAGGGGGGAGGGACAGGAGGACAAATGCTGGACAATGGCAGGGAGGGGCAGGAGGGCAAATGCTGGACAAAAGGGGGGCAGGAAGACAACTGCTGGACAATAGGGGGGAAAGACAGGAGGGCAAATGCTGGACAATGGAGGGGAGCGATAAGAGGGCAAATGCTGGACAAAGGGGGGGGGCAGGAGGATAAATGCCAGACAAGGGGGGGGGAAGGGACAGGAGGGAAAATGCTGGACAACAGGGGGGAGGGACAGAAGGGCAAATGCTGGACAATGGAGGGGAGGGATAGGAGGGCAAATGCTGGACAATGGGGCAAGAAGATAAATACCAGACAGACAATGGGGGGGGGGCGGGAGAGGACAGGAGGGCAAATGCTGGACAAAGGGAGGGGCAGGAGGATAAATGCTGGACAACAGGGTGGAGGGACAGGAGGGCGAATGCTGGACAACGGGGGGGGGGGGGGGGACATGAGAACAAGGAGGGGCAGGAGGGCAAATGCTGGAAAAAGGAGGGGCAGGAGAATAAATGCTGGACAGGGAGGGGTAGGAAGATAAATGCTGGACCACAGGGGAGAGGGACAGGATGACAAATGCTGGACAATGGAAGGAAGGGGCAGGAGGACAAATGCTGGACAAAAGGGGGGAGGGACAAGAGGGCAAATGCTGGACAACAGGGACATGAGGGCAAATGCTGGACAATGCAGGGGAGGGACAGGAGGGTAAATGCTGGACAAACGGAGGGGGCAGGAGGATAAATGCTGGACAACAGGGTGGGGGACAGGAGGACGAATGCTGGACAATAGGTGGGGAGAAACAGGAGGACAAATGTTGGAAAATTGGAGGGGGCAGGAGGATAAATACTGGACAACAGGGTGGAGGGCCAGGAGGGCAAATCTTTAACAACGGGGGAGGGGCAGGAGAACAATTTCTGTACAATGGGGGGGGGGGAGGCATAAGGATAAATGCTGGACAACAGAGCAGAGAGGAGGACAAATGCTTGACAACGGGTGGGGGTAGGGGGAGACAGGAGGACAAATGCTGGAAAATGGGAGGGGGCAGGAGGATGAATGAGGGGGCAGGAGGATAAATTCTGGACAAAGCGAGAGTTCAACTACCTGGTGGTGGAGTGCTGGCTGTTGCATCCTGCCCTGAATTCAGCTGCCTGAGGAGAGGCGTCCTATTGGAGGGGAGAACTGCCGGGTGTGTCCTCAGATGGTGACTCCTAGGTTGTTATTTAACTGTGTGCAGCCTTCCACGGCTGTGGCCCACGGTCATGTGCCCAAAGGGGTTTTTCTGCTTTCGTGCCCCTTCAGTGCCCATTTGGGGTCAGTGGGGCCCTAGTTACTGCAGCTGTAGATGCCTTCTGGGAAGTGGAAAGTTAATTTAATTTAATTTACAGTTTCTTATATACCGCATCTTCAAAAGATCAAATGCGGTTTACATGGAACAAAACAACATAACAGACAGGCGTCTGTTTTTACAGTGAACAGCTTAAAACCATAACAACTATATTACATTACATGGAACATACAAGAACTATTTACAGGGAACAAAATGAGTAATAGATACAGTGTTGTATGTGACATTTAAGGATAATAAGCATTTGGAGTTTCACATCATATGTCAAATCCAGTTTGGTTTATGGGAAACTGACATGGTATTATCCATTTTCTAGCTGGGGAGGTGTGTTTGGCAAAGATCCGTAGTGTGATGTGAACAGGTGCGTTTTAAGTTTTTTGCGGAATTCTTTGATCTCTAAAAGTGATCTCATTTCATCTGGAAGGGCGTTCCATAGAATGGGGGCAGCATGTGAGAATGCCTTTTTGTTTGTTATCTTTCTGGCTTTTATAAATTCTTTCGGAGTCCTTAATTTGTTTGTATGATCTCTCCTGTGTAAGTTTTTAGCAGGTTCTTTAGTGATGAGGTTGAATAGGGTAGGTGGTGCCATGTTGTTTAGAGTTTTGAAGGTAGTTGTTAGAGTTTTATATACTATTCGGCTTTGTATCGGTAGCCAGTGTAAGTTCTCAAGAATTGGAGTGATATGTTGAAATGGGGGGATCTTCATAATGGTCCTGGCCACTGCATTTTGTGCAATTTGAAGTCTTTTCAAGTTTTGTTTTGTTGTGCCTAGAAGTATTAGGTTTACAAAGTCGAAGTGAGGCGTAATTATGGCTTGTATTATTTGCTGGAAGTCTTGTAGGTGCATTAGTGGGCGTAGTTGCTTTAGGATTTTAAGTTTGAAGTATACTTTCTTCGTTGTATTTCTTATATGTGTTTCCATGTTGAGATGTGTGTCAAGTATTACACCTAGATATCGTCCTTCATTTTTTAGTTTGATTTCTTGGTTTTGTAGAGTGATGTGTGTAGGGGGTGAGTATGAGAGGTTTTTTGTTACAATTAGGGCTTCAGTTTTTGCATGATTGATGTAGAGCAGGGGTTCTCAACCCTGTCCTCGGGACCCACCTAGCCAGTTGGGTTTTCAGGATAGCCACAATGAATATGTATGAGAGAGATTTGCAGACACTGCCTCCATTATATGCAAATCTCTCCCATGCATATTCATTGTGGTTATCCTGAAAACCCGACTGGCTAGGTGGGTCCCAAGGACAGGGTTGAGAACCCCTGATGTAGAGGTTATTTTCATTTAGCCAGGTAGTTAGTTCATTAAAACACTCTACGAGTAATTGAATTGGTATATTGGGGATTGTAAATGGGATGTACATCATTATATCGTCTGCATATAAGTGATAGTAAACGTTGAATTTTTTAAATATATTACAGACATGCTTTATGTAGATATTAAATAGGAGGGCTGACAGTGCCGATCCCTGAGGGAGACCTAGTTCCTGGTTGTACGTCTTGGATGTAAGGTTACCGATTTGTACTGTTTGTGTTCTATTGCTTAGATAAGAGGTGAACCAATTAAGTACAGTTGATTTTATTCCTATTTGTTTGAGTTTCTTGAGCATTAAAGAATGGCTTACGCTGTCAAATGCTG
Organism: Ichthyophis bannanicus; assembly: GCA_033557465.1. Lineage (NCBI taxonomy): Eukaryota > Metazoa > Chordata > Amphibia > Gymnophiona > Ichthyophiidae > Ichthyophis > Ichthyophis bannanicus. The sequence continues at coordinate 1,509,263,675 of CM066032.1, read as the reverse complement.
CAGAGATATCGATGAATAGGAGTAAAAAGGCTTGCTTGGGATTGTCTATTCCTTTTACAAGTGTGTCGATGAGTACTGTTAAGAGTGTCTCGACACCATGGTGTGGGCGAAACCCATATTGTTGTTCATCGAGAGGGGCTGAAGTATCAATGTGTTCTTGAGTCTGAATTTGTACAACTTTCTCAATTAGTTTTGCCATGAAAGAAATACTAGAAATAGGTCTATAGGAATTAGGCAATGTTTTGTCAAGGGTGGCGTTTTTGAGTATTGGGCGGATCAGAGCATGTTTTAGTGAAGGGGGTAAATATCCAGTTTTAAGGGATAAGTTGACTATAGGGAGTATGAAGGAAGATAAAATTGGGAGAGTGTTCTTTAACCAAGATACTGGGCATGGATCTAGGTTGGATGTTGTTGTGTTTAGATTTAAAACAGTGTTCTTGAGTATGTCCTTGGTTATGGGGTTGAATTCAGACCATTCGTCTATATAGAGGTTTTGATATATGTGTGTGGAGTTAGGTAAAAGTGGGTGGAGCTTAGTTTTACTTATGTAGTAATTAGCTAGGATCTGTGGGGAGATTTCAGTAATATCATTGCTGGCGTTGTTAGCGTTACTCGTTAGTTTTTGTACAATTGAAAATAATTCTCTTGGTCTGTTTAATGAGTTTGTTAGGATAGATGCATGGTAATTTTTCTTAGCATTGTCTATTGCTTCCTTATAATTTTTAAGTTGATTGTGGTATATCTCATTATTAATGGTGTTTTTGCGTTTACGCCACTTAACTTCTGCTTTTCTTAGTGCTTTTTTCATTTGTTTTAGAGTGTTATTAAACCAAGGGGCATTACCAACTCTGCTATGTATGTTCTTTCTGTTGACATATTTATTAATAGCTGCATTACTGACAATTTTATGCCAGTTCACTACCGTTTCATCCAGGTCAAGTGGTGAAGTATCTAGGTGGGGGATTATTAAATCTAGAAACTCTTCTTCATTAAATTTTTTGAATCTTGGGGTTGGGACCTGTGTTGGTCTACTTTAGTCTGTTGTGATGTAGATTGTAATGTTAAAGTTAATAAGATGATGGTCTGACCATGGTATTGGAGTGCATTTGAGTGAGTTAGGATTAAATGAATTGTAGATTACTTCAGGGAGGAGGACAAGGTTGAGTATATTTCCTTTGTTATGTGTTTTAGTGTTAATTATTTGGTGAAAATCCATGTCTATTATTGATTCTAAGAAGAAGGTAGAATATGAAGCTGGCAGTGAGGGGAGGTTAAAGTCACCAAGCGTTATTATTGGATTTTTGTCAGTGGAGGAGCTTAGGAATTCGATTAAGGTATCTAGGTTTTCTGATTGTTGATCAAGTGGTCTGTAAATTAGACAAATTCTAAGATGGCCTATTTTCATAATGATAGTGTCTATGTTTGTAGATAAGTTAGATGACTGTTGTCTAGCTTTTAAAGTGTTTTTAGTCATCATTAGTACACCACCTCCTTTTTTGTGATTTCTATGTGTATATGCAATATCGTAGTCATTGTTATTTAGCTGGTTTATGAAGACATTATCAGCATCTGTTAACCATGTCTCCGTGACACACAGTATATCTGGTTTTAGGTCAGTTAGAATGTCTGAATATAGGAAGTTTATTTTTCATTGATCTAGCATTTATTAATATAATCGATAATGGTTTCGAGTTTTTGATGACATTATGGTTATTTAATTGGTGAGGTAAGGTATAGTTTATGTGGATTAGTCTGTGAGGGTTTACTTTGGGATGGTAGTGATTCCATGGAGAGGGGTTAAATCTTGGTGTATTATGTATGATTGGGATGTTATTGACGTTATTGCTATTTAGGCTGTGGGTCAGGATGATTAAGGTTGTTATAGTGATGCTAATGTAAAGTAGTCTTAGTATAGGGTAATTTGTAAGAGCCATTTTGCGGTTGAGGCTTTTGGAGAGATATCTGTGCGGAGTAAGAATATCTATCTAGGCAAAAGGTAAGGTGGTGTGAGCTAGAATGGAATATCTTAAATTTAGTATGTAAAGCTAGAACATATTGCAAGTAGCAGAAAACCGTGGCTAGAGTTAGTGAATTATGTTACCTCTGTCACTAGCTTTAAGTAGTCAGCAATATTATCTCAGGCAGTTGCTAGCAGTTGTGAACAGTGTTACCTCAGGCAGTAGTTAGGTGTTGAATACAATGTTACCTCAGACAGAAGATAGACAGTGTTACCTCCTACAGTAGCTAGATGTTGATTACAATGTTACCTCAGACAGTAGCTAGACTTAGAAAACAATGTTACCAGCATGAGCAGTATCTGTGGGCCGATAGAGTATCAGGCTAAACAGGAGGTCAGCTTTGGTAATTAGGTAATCAGGGAAGCTGGAGCTAGAATGGGATAGTAAAAGATATAGCATGAAAATCTAACACACATTGCTGTGGTGACATGTTGCCTGACAGGTTATGGTAGGCCGGAGTAATATAAATTCAGTTTGCTTTGTTTAGACACATTGTATATCATTATAAGACAGAGAATCGGAATAAAGACTTAAAGTTACCGGGATTATTCCTGAGTCGTAGATTATCTTGCAACACGATGGTTTGTTTGAGTATATAGTCAAGAGATTGATGAGATCATGGAGCAGAGACTTTGGTAGCAGCTGTTTTGAGATTTGATGGAAGAAAATTGAATAGAGTTAGAAGAAGTCCAAAGGTAGTAGAAGATTGTGTTGCAGTTGTGGAGTAGGGCAAGTCTATCTGCGAAGAGCTGGGTGGGAATAGCTTGAGCGTATTTTGTTTGGAGACGTTGGTTGCTGCGTGAGTCAGCCTCCGAAGATGCCTCCGCCTAAGGGCCACGCCAAAGGGCCCTCTGGCGAGGCCCTCAGACGCAGGCCCGACAGGCACGGGCGCCTGAACAGTGCTCGCCTTTGAAGAGCTCAGGCTGACCCGATTGGTCAGCACGTGCGCTGGGGGTGGACCGATGCTCCGGCGGGCTCAATCCTCGGACTGAGGAGAGCAGATGGCCTCCCGGAGTTGCCCAGATGAGGAAGGAGGATGGAGGATGCGCTCAATCAGCGCTCACCTTTGAAGAGCTCAGGCTGACCCGATTGGTCAGCACGTGCACCGGGGGTGGACCGATGCTCTGGTGGGCTCAATCCTCAGACTGAGGAGAGCAGATGGCCGCCCGGAGTTGCCCAGATGAGGAAGGAGGATGGAGGATGCGCTCGATCAGCGCTCGCCTTTGAAGAGCTCAGGCTGACCCGATTGGTCAGCACATGCGCCGGGGGTGGACCGATGCTCCGGCGGGCTCAATCCTCGGACTGAGGAGAGCAGATGGCCGCCCGGAGTTGCCCAGATGAGGAAGGAGGATGGAGGATGCGCTCGATCAGCGCTCGCCTTTGAAGAGCTCAGGCTGACCCAATTGGTCAGCACGTGCGCCGGGGTGGACCGATGCTCCGGCGGGCTCAATCCTCGGACTGAGGAGAGCAGATGGCCGCCCGGAGTTGCCCAGATGAGGAAGGAGGATGGAGGATGCGCTCGATCAGCGCTCGACTTTGAAGAGCTCAGGCTGACCCGATTGGTCAGCACGTGCGCCGGGGGTGGACCGATGCTCCGGCAGGCTCAATCCTCGGACTGAGGCGAGCAGATGGCCACCCAGAGTTGCCCAGATGAGGAAGGAGGAGTTAAAACTCAGAGGAGTTAAAACTCAGAGGAGGGTAATGTCAGCTGTTGCTGCTACTCCTATTGTTCCAAGTGGACTAATGTTTAACTATATGCAGCTCTGAGTAAGGTGACTGACATTTTGTCTGTGTGTGTGTGAACTCTTCATTCTCAGATTCGCTGGGTGTGTCCTTACGTCCTATAGTAAGGACTCCTTCTCCTAATCCTGGTTCCCAACTATCTAAGGAGGATGGGGGTTTACCCAGCTTAATGGACCCTGGTGGGGCTCTGGGAATAACCCTGACTGGAGGGGTCCTTGGAGGTTCTACCTGCTTTCCTAAATGTTCAAGTTCAGCCTGTTAAAAGACCTGTTGCTGCTACTAGCACTACTGATGTTTCTTCTACTGATGTGACTTTGCTTGTTATTTGGCTGGAGGTTTCTAAAACTAATTCCCTCTTTCAAGGTTTCATTGAACAAACGGTTGTGTTTTCTGAGCAGGTGGTTCAGAAATCTAGATTGGTAGATAAATTTCTGGTTTTGACTAGCCGAAGGATCAATAGGCTGGATGGTCAGATTGGTACCCTTCATTCTGTTGGGGTTTCAGGGCTTAAAGATTCATTTCTTCTATATAAACATGTTGAACAGTTGGAAAATACTATGCGATCTTGAAATTTGAGATTTCTGAACTTTCCCCAGATACGACTATTATCATCTTTGGTATTTTTTCAAAAATATTACAAAAAGGTTTTATTAATTCCTCAACCTGAAAAGATTCAGATATCAAAGCTGTATTATATTCTGACTAATCCTCTGAATCAGGATGTACAGACGGTATGGGTGGATGATCCCTCTATTTCTTTCAACCTGACTGAGTTTCTAGAGACCTTGGTTGATGTGATCTCAACCCATACAACCTTGGTTGTTTCCTTTGCCAAGGAGATGGATTAAATGTCAGTTTTGTGTCTTTACTTTTGTAAAAAGGAATCATTTTTTTGTGGAGAAACAGTGACCGTGTTCCCTGATGTTTCACGCATTACTCAGGCACGGAGGAGGTCTTTCCTCAGTTAAGGCCTGTAAAAGGGTGTGCTTGTTATGAAGGTACCATCACCTTGGCAAGTATGTAAATTAACTGTCTTGCAAAGGATTGTGGTTATTGAAGTCCATTCACACAAAGCTTGTCTTTTAAATAAATGAAGAAACTTGTAGTTGGTTGAGTGTAAGGCAAATTAGAGTTTATTTATGGGGTGAATATTCCACACATAGATATACTTGGTAACACCATCCAGATAACTTCTCCAGGATTTATTCAACATAAACAAGGCAACTGAAAAGCTTATGTAAATAAGTATCAAAGTCCTTTATGGAACAGAAAGGCTTTCTTACAGCCACTGCTATCAAACTTCGTAGCAGTGCTGTGGTGGAAACAAACCAAAAAGGAAAAACTTCTTTGTACAAAAAAACCAGCTCTCTTTAACTTTTACATTCCACGTGTGCTTGGCTTGTGCTGTGCTCTGCCCTACCAACAGGTGACAATCCTGATGCAATCAGCTTGTTCTCAGCACACGGGCAAACGTCCCCAAAAGCTTTCTCTCTCTAAGAGAACTTTCTGGGGAGCCGATAATTAGAATGTTTCCTTTTGATGTTTGCTCTTATTTGGAGGATTTTTCTAAACTAACAACCTACACAGGGAACAGACCATACAAACATTCTCTTCATCAGATATTAAACCTTGCTCCTGGAATTGCATGGGTTCAATTTCACTGTCTGACTCAAAGAGCTTTATTAACTGACCTCTATACGGAGAGAAACTGTTTCCCTGCTGTTTGCAATGCTCAGAGCTAGAGAAACGTTTACAGTTCATACCTGAATCCAGGCTGCCATCAGGCTGATTCCTTTGGTATTCTGGCCAGTATGCAATACAGCTTCTGTGTCCTGTCCTCCAGTTGTTATCTCTGGACCTCAGGGCCTTTTCTCCATACGTCCTCCAAGAGGTATTTGGGCTCCTTTTCTCCTTAGCTGCAGCAGATCTCTTCCTAGGTGCTGCTTGAGGGTCCCTGGCTGGGGATCTCCAGACCTCTGGCTTTCTCCAGTCCTCTGAAGGTTGTTCCCCCCAGGAATCTCTCCAGGCATACGTACTTCTCTGAGCTCCTCTCTTGGTCCATCTGCTTCCTTGTCCTTGTTCCTTTAGGTTCAGGTTGTTCCTTCTGTTCCTCCTCGCCCCCCTTCCTGAAGAATCCCTTCTAGTTTTAAAGGGCATAGATTGCAACTCCTCCCTTGCATTCTTCAGGTGTTGTGAATTAAGCTCTCTCCTAGAAGATGATTGATTAGGGATGACATAATGGTTTCTCTGATTAGACTCATGCTTTTCCACTTTAGCTCCTCTAGGAGCTTCCTGCAAACTGATGCATCCTGGAACATGTAGTTTTTTAGGGAAACAAGCTGTCTTATTTCTCTGACCTGCCAACACAGGTCCCTTGATCAGAGTAAATTCCCCTCTTTTGTCCTTACTCACTGAGCTTTGATAAGCTTCCTTATCACAGGCCTCATGTCTTCGCTACGGGGGGTACCTTAAATGTGTTTGGTCACTATTAAAATATGTATATACATATCCAGTGCAGGTTATAGCTTTCTTGGATAATAGGTAGGCTTGATTAGTTGGTAGGGAGCCGCTTTTCTTTATGATGTCGATATATGTTTGTTGAAAGGAATTTCAAAGGGAAAGGGGGGTTTCTCTTATTATATTTGTGATTGGCTTCACTCCTTAATCCAGGTATATTGTCTCTCCATGCTGTGGACTATTATTTGTCTTTGGGTTTTCTTGTGGAAATGTTGTTTCTTGTTATTGTATTTTCTTATTTTTCCTGGCTATTGTACAAATAATAAAAATTTTCAATAAAAAAAAATGCTGGACAAGAGAGGAGAGGGACAGGAGGACAAATGCTGGACAACAGGGGGGAGGGACAGGAGGACAAATGCTGGAAAATAGGGGGGGGGGGCATGAGGATAAATGCTGGACAACGGAGGGTGGAGAAGCATGAAGACAGATGCTGCACCAGTGCTGGCACTACCCGGTAAGTGGGATAAGTGTGGCAATGGGACCCAGATGCCAGGAGGGTTCCGTCACTAGGCACCTGCCCCCCACATCTCATTTAGGATGGCCTGCGGAGCACCATTGGCCCAGTAGAGAGCCTGCCTGCAGGACATGCTGCTCCCATTGTGAGAGGCCACAATCGCTACTCAGTTTTGTGTCCCATGGGCAGATTCTCCACTGGGCCACTGGAGCTCTGCAGGTCATCTTGAATGGAGAATGGGGATGGGTGGCAAGTGATGGCATCCTCCTGGTGTCTGCTCCTGCGGGCAGGCTCTTTGTCTCGTGGCCGCAGTCATGACTTGTACAGCCTCTGCCTGCAGAACATGCTGCTCCCACAGGCAGAAGGGTGCAGAAGGCAATAATCGTGGCCCAGAGAAGCAGAGCCTGCTCACAGGAGCAGCTTGTCCTGTGGGCAGGGGCTGTGCAAGGCCAATTGTGCCCTGCCTCTCTGGGCTAGGATCACACCTTGCACGGCCCCTGCTAGAGGGACATGCTACTCCATCGGCAGATTCTGCATCTTGTACATACAAAAAGTGGACATGAGGGGCATTGAAGGCGGGAGTGGACATGAGGGGGCATTAGGAAGTGGATGTAGATGAGCACAGGGAGTCAGAAGGAAGATGCTGGATGCAGGGAGGGAATAGGGAGGCAGCGGGGATAAGATTGAGGTGGGGGACTAGGGAGATAGAGATACTTGTCATGGAAAGGGACATAGAGAGAAGCAAGAAGGAGAAATGGAGTGGAGATGTTGGCCAGGGGGTTATAGGGAGACTATGGGAAAATACTGAACTTGGGAAAGGCGAGACAGAGGACAGATGCCGGGCACGGTATAATAAGGGGAGAAGGAAATGCAGGACATGGGGGTAATAGGGAGAGAGAGGGGAGAAGATGGGCATGGGGTAATAGATTGAGAAAGAGACAGAGAGATGCTGGGAGTAATAGGGAGGGGATGGAATAGTATGGAGATGGGTAGTTGCTGGCTGCAGGGGATAGGAAGGGAGAAGGCAGACATGGAAGGAAAGAGAGAGCAGAGGTACTGGATGGAGGGAAAGAGAGAGCCAGAGAGAGAGAGAGAGAGAGAGAGAGAGACACTGGATGGGGGGTGAGAGATGTTAGACATGGAGAGAGTGAGCAAAAGACTGGGGAATAATGGACCTGGAAAGAAGAGCTGGGGAATGGAAGGTGGTATAAAGTTTGAAAAGTGTTAGGTAGATGGCGAAAAAAAAAGGGAGACTGAGAACTTGATATTAAGGAGTAGTGAAATCTGGGTGGCCAGAGAGAAAGAGAAATAAATGGAAAAAAGCTGAAAGGAAAAAAATCAATATCCAAGATGGAAGGAAGTGAAGAAAACAAAAGAAGAGACAAGAAATGGCAGATGGACTAGAGACTGTAGAAAGAAAGCTAAGAGAAGATAGAAGAAAGCATAAGCCTCAGATCAGGACCAGCATGATCTGAGAATAAAATGGTCAGACAACAAAGATAGAAAAAATAATTTTATTTTCAATTTAGTGATTGGACTTTCCGCTATCTTTATATTTTACGTAGCATGGGGAAATGCATCTCTTTTATTTCTCTTGTGTTGCTCCTCATGTGGAGTCTAGCTTCTTGGGGTTTTAGTTTAATTTTTGTCTACATATTTTTATTTTTACTTTAGATTATGGTCACTTATTCTGTACTTGGTGAGGGTCTGTGTTCTGAGTGTGTGACTGAGGCCAGGCATTCTGTTAACATGGCGTTTGTACGTAGGGATCTGTACTGTAGCAATTTGACTTGTTTAACACAATCCAATCCAGCCTTTGAATTCATAGCTACCAGGATTAGTTTTTCGCATTTTATATCTTCCCTCCTCATCAATAATCTGGTCATAGCAAAATAAATCAGATGTGAAGATACTTATAATAGTTTGATTGTGGGGGACGACTGTGAAGTGGCTTTTAATTAATCAAATTTAATGTTTATTATTATGTTTGTTTTATTGTAGCACCTGTTTTACTAAATTGCATGTGTATTTTGGAAGCCACCTAGGATTTTAGATGGGTGGCATATACATTTCAAAATATGCCACAATGAATATCTGCACATGGCTCTGCATCACCCTCATGCTGCCCTGGGGGGAGCAGACAGTGGGGGCACTGGGAGGTGGAGGAAAGCAGAAACCTCAGATTGGGACCAGTATGATCAGAGAATAAAATGGTCAAACAACAAAGGTAGAAGAGAAGTTTATTTACAATTTAATGACTGGACTTGGTGCTATCTTTATATTTTATAACGTACAGTGAAATGCATCTCTTTCTATTTCTCTGGTGTTGCATTGTATGCACAATCTGACTTCTTGGGGATGCAGTTTAATTTTTATGTTTATTTTTAGGTTATGGTCACTTATTCTGTACTTGGTGAGGGTCCGTGTTCTGTGGCCAAGGCCAGGTGTTCTGTTAACATGGAGTTTGTACGTAGGGATCTTTACTGTAGTAATCTGAATTGTTCAGCTTTTCAAATAGGTGTTGGATGTTCCAGGGCCCACTTGCAGTATTTACAGTGATGCATTCTTTTGGGTAGGCTCCTCATGTGAATTTTGGAAGTTATGCTGGTATGGTATGGTAGGTTTGCTCTACAGATCCTCGGTGACTTTTTTGTAGGGTTTTGTATTAGTTCGCAATATGCCAGGTACTGGAGAATGTTTGTTATTTTTAGTGAGATGATCAGAATCTGATTTTTTTTTTAGATATTGAGTTCTGTGAGTGAATGTCCTAGTTCTGTTCTGCTCCGCACCCCTTGTTGAGGGAAGGGGTTTTGTGAATGTAAAATAGTAAAATATATATTCAAAAAGAAAAAGCAAGAACCATAATGAAATTTATAACAACAGAATAAAAATGAGTTATTACTTGGTGTCATAAACTGTGCTGTGGTTCTTGCTCTTTCTTTTAGTTCCTTGGGGGGTTATTCTGTGCCATGAATAGTGGGGATGGACGTCCATCCCCACTATTCATGCCTTTCCCCGCTGCATCTAACCTCCCTGCTGGTTGCACGTGGAAGTTTTTTATTTATTTAGACAGATTTGTATACCGCCTTATCCTTCAATCAAAGCGGTCACAACACAATTGGGGGATACATTTAACACACGGGGATATGACACATACACTAATATTTACAGGGAACATGGGCAATGGAGGGTTAAGAGGCTTGCCCAAGACCACAAGGAGCATCTGTGGGACTAGAAACCCCAGTCCTTCCGGCCCAAGGTTGCTGTCCTCTAGTGGGATTTGAACCCCCGACCTTCCGGCCTGAAGTACCTTGCCCCAACCACTAGGCTACTCCTCCCTAGTTAGACGGGTATGAGAAAGGGGCAGCTCAGGTGCGGAGTCTGGGCAGGCGGTGGGTGGTTGCCAGCCCTGGACATACAGAGCCAATTATAATGTCGGCCCTGTATGCCAAGGGCAGGTGACTTGTACGGGGAAGTTATTCCACCTCCAAGGTGGAATAACTTCCCCATATATCCAGGATTGATGGCCCGGGGTGTGGATGGGACAGGGGGAGGCCGAAGACATTCCCCACAGCCCAACTCTGGCCTTGGGAGGCCAAATTGGGAGTTGGGCTGCAGGAAATGCAGTGTTGGAGTCCAGTGGCTGGCATTGCGGCTCTTCAATGGAGCCACAGTGCTATGGCAGCATGACACCATGGTGCCGTGGCTCCATTGAAGAGCCTTGACTGAGTTAGCTGGGAAAGTCCTGTATGTGCAAGCTGAGCTGAATCGCAGTCCCAGCCTGCATGTACAGGACTGTTCGCGATACTGTTCCCATGGGGTTAGACGTGTCCCGCAGGATCAAAATCGTGATCCTCTCTGTACGTTCAGCTCAGACCGGATATACAGAGGGATCTATGCATGGGACAGAATGAGCTTGTTGGTGTGCAAACTGCTTGCATTTCCTCCACGTTATTTAATCGGCTTTTTGGTTTTATTCAGTCCTTGAGTGGAGTTTTGAGAAAGCCCCCCCCCCAGCTCCGGGGGGGGGGGGGGGGGGGAAGACACCATCTCATCCCTCACCTCAGGCAGCAGATTGCCTTGAGCTGACTCTGCCTGCACCTATAAACAACTGCTGTGCTGTGAAGACATAATGGCATGGCATCTCAGGACACCATATCTGATCTGCATTTCTCAGCCAAACACAATTCTGTTCCATCCTCCCTCATATACCATCCCTACATCTACATTCCCAGTTTTCTGAACATTGGAATTGTTAGGGAAGCCAAGAATAGCCCCTTTAGCACAAACAGCAAATGTCAGCATAGACAGAATAAAGACTATTGCAGTGCTTTATATTTCTGTAGGGGTGTGTTTTATTGTTCCTTAACGTTACAAACGTCCCTCACCTGTGCATTCTATTCTTTACAACTGCATCTTGTGCCCTCACAGACAGCAGACACATGAGTGTCACAGCCATGCATCTTCATAGGATGTGTTGAAGATCAGAGCAGAAATTTTTCTAAGTTCTGGTCTTATTCCACGTTGCCGCTGGTAGAACGTAGACGTCTGTGGGAAACACTCAGGACATACATGGGCCTTTCCTGAATTTGCTGTCTACATCTCTGTGAGTTGCCACGCCCCCTTCTGTCCCCTCCCACCCACATTCTGAGATCCCCATGCTAGAGCGTGTACGTGCAGGGCTGTGTGGTTTTGGAATACGGTTCTAGACGTTTTAGCGAGAAAAATGTTTGTCCCGCATGTCTAACTGGCTTGCTGGTGTTCTGGAATGACCTACTTTGTGGATATATTTCATGTCCTCAAATAATAGTTGCTTAAATTATTAGTTCAAATATTTTGCTGGTACAATTAAATGCAAATGGCTGGGGAAAACATAACCTGTTTTTCCTGTGCGGAGGACATATAGAGAGTGGCCTAAGATAATGAGGCCACAAGCAGAGACAGCAGAAACTGAGCTGAACAAATAGTTTTGTTGATATTCAAGCAATAATTTCACAGTAGCGTTAGCAGAAGGTTTGCTCTATAGGCTTGCTGTTTCTAGAAGGGCTACTGGTTCTAGACAAGGATCATAGAAGTGTCTAGCTGTGATCTGTCTTCTTTCTTTCCACAAGCATAGCGATAACACAATCATTAGTATGCAGAGTTGAAAGTGGTGGAGGAAGGGTTTGAGAGATTGTTTGTCCTACCTGCCAAGTGAATTATCTAGGTACAAACATTCTGTACGGGGATGCTGTAAATGAGTTAGGTAGTTTTAGTAACAGGGGCTATTTACTAAAACACTGAGCTGGGAAATCAAATCCTTCTTATTAGGACCTTCAGGCAAATCTGAGAATGCGGTTGTATTTCTTGTTTATCTTGTTAAGTGCATCCTTGTTGACTCCTGCAGGTGAGGGTCACTTTTTTTTTCACCACCTATTTATATTTTCTTATTTGGGATGGAAAAAGCCTCTGTGGGGGCTTATTTTATAACAGAGCACTAAGGAAAGAGTGAAAAAAATCTGTCTATTTCATTGTTTTATAAAGATATCAAAAAGTTGTGTTTTTTACAAAAGGAAACATTAAAAATCCAAAGGTCCCAAGAATGGTATTGTATTAGCCATATAATATTTAATGGACTCAAATATAATGAGAAAGCCATTATCAGGCAAACTAAACCCAGGTAAACCTCAGGCTAACAAGCCAGATTTAGCTCCTTTCTTGATTGGTACCAGTCTTTTGGTAATATCAATCTTGTTCGAAACTGGGCAATTAAAACAAATCTATAACTTATTATTTTATTTATCCATTTATGTACCAATATCCATCCAATACAATATTGTGTTTCAAGCATTCATCTGTGTCAGGGATAGACATCAAAATATTCAAGGTCCCATCTTCTTTAATTTTTTCAATATATTTTTTTCAACAACAACATTGTGCACGGTGCTCTGCAGTTAAAAAATTAGACTCTGACCCTACTGATGCACTTCAAAGGATATAATTAAAGATCTTATTTAGCAGGCGGAGCTTGATAACTTTCTCACATCTAAAGAATGTGAGTTCCTAATAGAAAAATATCCAAGTATACCGATTTGCCCAAGATTCAAAAAAATAAGCACAGTCCACAGGGTAGACATATCGGGCCTGATTTTCAAAAGGCATTTTCACATTTTACAGCCCAGTAAACCATGTAAATGCCTTAAATTGGGATAGTTAATGGAACTTACATGGTTAGTGCTGTTGAATATCCCTGTCTAACTACCCTACGAGCCCCGATGCTGTCCGGTTAGCACTGGGCCTTGTCGGGGGCGTTCTGGGGTGGAGCGGAGGTGGCGATAAGCAATAACAGGGCAGCAGCGATTTTGCATGCTGCTTGGTTAGCGATCTGTGCCAAAAAGATAGACAAGAAAAACCCTCACCTATCTTTAAGGCGCAGGAGCTAACCGGGCAGCATGCAATATCGCTGCTGCCCGGTTAGCTTTGATGGTTTCCCGTGTGTGCAGCGATTCTTGGATATTCAATACCATCACTGTGGCATTGAATATCCGGGTTAGAGGTTGGTGGGGAGGACTATGCATTGATGAGGCGCATAGCCCTTAGAAAATGAGCTTAGCTCAATATCGGGTCCATCATGTCTATCAGAGGGTTGGTTTTGGAACTTCTTTCTCAATTTTTAGATCTTTTTCTATGACCAAATGTTAAGGAAATTGTTTCCAATATTCAGGACACAACTCATCTTTTGCTTCTTCTGAAGGATACTAACAAGATAGAGAAAACGACTTTTTTGATATGTACCGTATGGATATTCCAGCACTTTATACCTATATCCTCAGGGAGCTGCTTTAAATATTGTTTTAGAGACTCTTAAGACAGCTGATACTAGACGTCATGTCCCACTGGGATGTTTTCAACAACTAGCTAAATTGATGCTGTCATGTAACTATTTTTGGTTTGAAGGGGCTTTAATGAACAATCCAATGATGTAGCCATGGGTGCCACCATGGTCCCATCGGTGGCTTCTCTCTATGCTGCTCAGTTGAGAACAGATGTAGTTATAATTCAGAATAACTATTGAATGTATGTATGTGGAGGAGATACCTTAATGATATCTTTGCATTTCTGGAATGGACCCAAGGATTCTTTGCTAGAATTTGGAATGTGGATAAACACTTTAGATGATACCTTACAATTTACTGTGCAATATCAGAATTTTTGGATATGAAAATCTTTAGGAATCGTGATAGCTTCACTACTGCAATCCATCATAAAGTAGTAGATAGAAATAATTATTTGCAATTCTGAAATTGTTATCCTTATTCTTTATGAGCCAGTCTTCTAGTATGTCAGTTCTTGAGATCCTGAAGAATATGCTTTAATGTGAGTGATTTTATGAGAGATCCAAGGTTGTTAAGTGAATCCTTTTGAGCCAAGGTATGCCCTCAGAATGTTATAACCAAAGCCTATAAATGGGCAAGATATGCCCAACGGGATCTGCTACTTACTTATTAATGAGACCATGAAGAACGTTTAGTATGTGTATTACCTTAGAGGCCAATTCCATTCAGGTCATCCAGCTCCCTGTGTGGCCAATCAGAACTGGAACGCACAAAGGTAGACACGATTCTGATCCCGTGGGGCTAGATGTGCCTACGGGATCAGAATTGGGTCTATGGCCTGGACATGCAGGCTGGACACTGATTCTGATCGGCCTGCACACCCAGCCACATGCCCAGTTACCTCAGCCAGGCTCCTGAATGAAGCCGCAGTGCAATGGCATCCCGTCGCCATGGCACTGCAGCTCCATTAAGGAGCTGTGATCCCCTGCCTCGGAAAATAAACCTCTTTCCCCACAGCCTGATGCCGGATCCAGCCTTCCATGGCCAGGGTTGGGCTGTGGGGAACCCCCCTATGCCTCTCACCTGCTTCTAGCGGCCCGTCACAGCAATCCCATGAAATCCAAGAGGACTTATTCCACCTTCAGGGTGGAATAAGTCCCCTATCTAGATCCGAGATCCTGGAAGTACAGGGCTGACCTCTGAATCGGCCCTGTATGTCTGGGGTTGGGCCTGCCCATGCCCCACCCTCTCTCCACCTTCAGAATACCCTCTCTCACCCATGTCTAGGCCTCCCTGTACAAACCCGCTGTTCATACGGGGAGGCTTTTGCCGGGGCTAGCAGAGGGGCGAATAGCGGGGATGCACATCCAAACAGGACATCAATCCCTGATAACTGTGTGGGAAAGAATGACCCCCATACTCTACAGTATCTTCTTGAATTGTGAGAATCATGAAGAAACATTGGCCTATTCAAAATTGCATTAGTGTTTACTGAGTTCCCTTTAATAGTATATAAACGTGGAAAGAAATTGGGAAATATGCTACCGGATTTTTGTCTTCTGACACCAATAATATTAACAATGTTGGTCACTATACATGTGATCAATGTTACCGATGTCAGTTTGCTATTGTTGGACCTTTGTGGACACACGCTGATGAAGAACTTAATTAGTTGATTTGGAACTAACTATAACTCATCTTATGCTATGTCAGTCCCTGCCCTTGAGTATATGTAGGGCAGACCAAGAAAAAGATTTGTCTCCAGTTAAATGAACAGGAAAGTCATAAAATGAACAAGCGCCACACAGCCCTGCTGGTAAACCATTGGCTGGCAAACAATCATATTATTGCTGATATATAATATACTAGAGAGTGATAGATTTGGTGCACTGCTCTTGGTGGGGAGGAGACTTTGAATCTTGTTTAAATATGGAGCATAATTTGATCTTTAAATTGAATTCAATAGAACAGTATGGATTAAACCAAGAAATTGAACTGATGCCTCTTATTTGATAGTGATTGGTTGCTGGTGCTCAAATGACTGAAAGTGGAACTGACATCATCATTTTTTAATTTCAGGAGAACTTTGTGAACCTTAGAAAACAATGCATGCTTGATGCTGGTGTTGAAAAAATATATTGAAAATATTAAAGATGATGAGACCTCACATACTTTGATGTCTATCCCTGATAAAGATAAGTATTCGAAACACAACATTGTGTCGAATGGATATTGGTAGATAAATGAAATAATAAGTTATGGACTTGTTTTAATTACCCAGTTTTGAACAAGAATGATTGCAAAAATACTGGGATGGATGATGAAGAAGCTAAATCTGGTTTGTTAGCTTAAGGTTTACCTGGGTTTAGTTTGCCTGATAATGGCTTGTTCATTGTATTTGAGGTCTAGTAAATATATATATATGTATTCTTGGGATCTATGGATATTGAATTGGTGTTTTATAAAAGCAACATGCTCGCATATATACCATTATGAATTAGGCTCCTAGATTCTACTACTACTATTTATCACCCAATAGTGCTCAAAAGCTCTTGAAGAAATTTACACTTGCTCCGAGGTGCTTGTGCTGGTAATAGTTATTCCTTATCGTAGCTCCAGTCTAGTCCCGTAACAATAGAGTTGTCAACATCCTCCCGCAGCTAAGTGACTGAGCATGTCACTTTTTCCAGTGACCTAGTACAAGTAGTCCAAGGACCGCCCCTTAGAACCAGTTTTGCTCAGTCTCAGGCAGCGAAAGGAGGTTGTGAGTCCATTGATCCGGGACTCACTGGAGCAACTAATAAGGATTTTAGGCTTAGTTTCAGATTGTCTAATTCAGCAGTTTCAAAAAAAAAAAAAAAAAAGGGGTTTTGGCCCTTTAATTTGGCGATTTTTTGTTTTTCCTTTCTGTGCTGTGATACCTTTTCAGCGTTGCTGGTGAGCTTCCCCCCTTCTCCCCCCTCTCTCTGGCGTGGAGCCAATCCAGAGGAGTGTGTGGAGGTCGCATAGGGTCCTCCGGCTCCGTTTCCCCCGAGGTGGGAAAGGAGCCGTTGAGGATGGTGCTGTGACTGTGCGCGCTCCGGTGCAGGTGAGGAGCGGCTGCTTAGTCGACACAGGCAACGCGGTGCTTCCTTGTTTGACCAGCGCCGGGATCGCCTCCGGGTGAGAGCTAGGGGTGGCGATTCGGGGTGGTAGGAGCAGGCTTAGTGCGACGGAGAGCAGGGCTCCGACATCCTTGTTGGGGCCGAGTGCAGGAAGGATAGTTCGTTCGCGCGCTGGTGCTGCAGGCCCGGGCCACGTGGTAAAAAGCGCGGGAACCTGGGTGCAGGAGACTAGCTTCCAGGGGGGGCTTGGTCTCTGTTAATGGGGTTTTAATTTGGTTTACATATTTTTTTTTTGTTGAGCTGTGGTAGAAGTTCTATTCAGCGTTTTGTTCTTAAAAAAAAAAAATATCTAGGACGATAGTGATACAAGCGATCTAGTCAAGGGGCTCTTCAGCGGGCTCCAGGTTCCCTGGGATCACTGTTTGTACCGCGCTTTCAATGCCTAGCAGGCCCAGGTGCCTTTTGTGTGGGGCACGCAGCAGCAAGGTCTCAGAGACCGGTGTGTGCAGGGGCTGCAGTTTTGAGGCTGACATGGCAGATAGAGAGCCAGGGCAGACGGCGGATGAGGGGATGGGTAAGGACTCCCCAATGTCGCCAAGGGGGGACCACGAACCCTTGCCGGGGACGTCTTCTGCACCAGATGGGTCTTCACCCCAGGTCCCTGTGCAGGGGGGTCTGGGAGCGATTTTTTCGCCTCAATTTTTGACGCTGCTGCAGCAGGCTCTGAGTGGGCCTGGGGCAGCAGGGCCGGCGTCCTCGGGGGCGGAGGCCCGAGGAGTCAAGAGACCAGGGGCGATGATCGAAGATGTCACTGGAGCTGCTGTCAGCAAAAGACCCAGGCTGCTCTTGGAGGGTGAGGAGCAGGACTTGGCGGAGTCTCTGGTAGCGGAGGAGTCGGATGGTGATCAGGTCTTGGAAGAAGGAGAGATTGCGGAGCCAGAGGAGCAATCTAGAGAAGTGAGGGTGTTTAGGAGAGAGGAACTCTCGGCCTTGATTGCTGAGTCCCTAAAGGCGTTAAATGTGCCGGTCTCGGGTGCTACAGAGGAGGCGTTATTGGAAGATCCGCTATTGCAGGCGGTGAGAAAGTCGCAGAAGTCCTTTCCCATTCATAGGATTTTCAAGGAAATGATTCAGGAGGAATGGGATACCCCCGACACTGGCCTCAGAGGGGCTAGGCTCATGGCTCGACTTTATCCTCTGGTGGAGCCGGATAAGGATTTGTTTAAGACACCTAGGGTGGATGCTGTGGTTTCCGTGGTGACTAAGAAAACCACCATCCCAGTCGAAGGCAGTGCTGCGCTTAAGGACGCGCAGGACCGGAGGTTGGATTCTTTGTTGAAGCAGGTGTTTGAGGTGAATGCCCTGTCTTTACAGGCCTCGATTTACGGGGCCTGGGTGGCAAGGGCGTGTCTCAGGTGGTCCCAGAGATGTAACGGGACGCAGGAGGAGGGTGTGGCGGAAGAGGCGACCCGTATTGAGTCGGAAGCGGCGTATCTAGCAGATAGTCAGTATGATTTGATTAGAGGCCTAGCTAAGAGTATGGCGTCGGTAATGGCGGCACAGAGGTATCTGTGGCTGCGGAATTGGGCAGCAGATGGTGCTTCCAAAGTTAGGTTGGCCAAGCTCCCTTTCAAGGGCAAGCTCCTCTTTGGAGAGGACTTGGAAAAGTTGGTTAAGGATCTCGGGGATTCAAAGGGGGGTCGTTTACCGGAAGATAAACAGAAACAGAATCGTGCAGGTGCGCCTTCCAGGAGCCAGCTGAGAGAGTTCAGGCGTTTTCGACCCTCCTGGTTTGCTCCGGGGCAGAGAGGCCGATTTCCCTTTCGGTCTCAGGGATTTCGGGGCTTTCGAGGAGCAGGCCGAGGTTTTGGGGCAGCGGCGTCCCTGGGCGCCAAAAAGCCGCAATGAAGTGAGGGGGGTCCAGGCACAGGCAGTACCGGTGGGAGGTCGGTTAAGAGGTTTCGTTTCTGCCTGGGCCCACATTACGTCGGATCAGTGGGTGTTGGAGATTGTGCAGAGGGGTTACGCTCTCGAGTTCCAGCGCCCTGTGCGAGACGCATTTGTGCGCTCTCCGTGCGGATCGCGGGCCAAGGCGGACACGGTGAGACAGACTTTGGAGAGGCTCTTGGCCCTAGAAGCAGTGGTGCCGATGCCGCCGGAAGAACAAGGCAGCAGTCGGTACTCGATTTACTTCGTGGTGTGTAAACGGGGGCGCTGGTCGTGAAGGGCCACAGTCTTAGCAAAGGCAAAGTATTATTATGACTTGCAAAGGATTGTGGGGAATGTAGTTCACAAAATCAGCCGTTCACAAAATAATGAGTTGTGATGCTCGAGTGTAAGCAAAGAAAAACAGATTTTATTCATGGGGTTAATTCTCCCACACAGATTTACTTGGTAACACAAAAGGACACTTGCTTCCAGTATTGTACTCAGGAAAAACAAAACATGTTATAAGGTAACTGAACTTCTTAAGCAATAAATCAATAAAGACCTTGATGGGAAACAGAAAAGGTCTTTTTGATGGCACCTGCTAATGACATTCTTAGCAGTGCTTCAAAAGGCAAAAAACAAAACCCAAAAGTAACAAAAAACATGTTCTTTATAAAGTATAACTTTCTTCTATTCACACACACAAAAAAAAGAAAAGTTTCCTTCCAGAGCTCACGTGCACTTGTGCCTGGCTCAATCACCAATAATTAGCCAGCTGCAAACCCCTTTGCTGGTTCACTCTCTCTACGTGGCTCAATCCTACCCTAAAGCTTTCTTGCAGAGACTTTTCTGGGTAGATAAAAGAGCAAGTTATAGTTCCTTTTGGTGGTTGTTGTATTAGTGAGAAAGTACTTTAAAACAGCAGCCTAGACAGAGAGCAATCCATGTATTCATTCTGATCATTTGATATATCTCCTCCTTCCTCAAATATCATGGAATCAATATCAGGGTCTGGCTCAGAGGAATTCCTTACTTGATCATTCTCAGGATAATATTTGTTTCCCTGCTGTCTTCCTGGAGAAGAGCTAGGGCATAGATCAGAGTTCATACCTGAGCTTCCTTTGCTGTTAGGTTTCCCCTCCAGGTATTCTGGCCAGTAAGTAATCCAGCTTTTATGTCCAGCCTTCCAATCAAGATCCCTGGACACTGGGTCTCTCTTCACATACCTTCTTGCACCGGTCTTAGGGCCCCTTCCAAATGCAGCCGTCTCTCTCAAAGGTGCCGTTTGGGAGTTCCTGGCTCTATAACCCCAATCCTCTGGCTTCCTCCAGTCCAATGGAGTATGCTTGCCTCTGGAATCACTCCTAACACACGTACTGCTGTGGGCTCCTTCTTTAGACCTCCAAGATGTCTTTCTCTTCTTCCTTCCACGTTGCTTCTGCTGTTGTAGTCCTCTCTCTTCTTTCTGTCTGCTTTCCTGGTTCTCTCTGTTCTTTCTGTTCTGTCTCTGTGGAGAATATCTTTTACTTTTAACCTGCTTAGAGGGACACTCCACCCTAGCACAGCCCAGGTGTGCTGAATCAAGCCCTGCCCTTGGAGATGAGTGATTGGGGATTACCTCATAGCTCTCCTGATTGAACACACGTTTCCCCACTTCAGCTCTTCTAGAGGCTGTTTGAAACCTGGTGCATTCTGGGACTGGTAGCCTTTTATGAAAACATTCTGTTTATTATTTCTACCAGCCAGGGGCAGCCCAAGGGGGATGCGGGGCTATGTGCGGAGACTCGGTGCGGGGCCTCATTTGCATAATTGGCCTTATTTGCATAAATATTTGCATAATGTTACCATACACTAACTTTTAGTAAACATGTCTCTTAATGAGGGTATGGATAAAGAAAGACTAAAAGATTTCTACATTACTATAATCCAGTGCCAACCGCCAGGCACATTAGGAACTACTACAAACGCTGCCCATTTAGAACCCATAGCAAACCCGCCGTATCCTGACAGCATTACCAGGACTCACAAAGCACCATACCCTACCTATCAAAAGGCAACACTGCAAATATTAAACCAATACATTTCAGAGAATACTGGGGAAAGAGAACAAGTGGCAATGTCAAATAGAAATTACATAAACAGAATACCTCAGCTCAGTTACACATGCAGAACATAGACCATCATCAAACAAGGAATCACAATTTAGAAACAGGAAGGCAATAATTAAACTGGGAACCCCAAAAGCCAAACTTGGAATGTACAACAACACTGTAGAAATAAAACTATAAATTAATTTCCTCTTGTACCAAACAAAGCGCAGACGTTAATGCTGCACATTTCCCAGAGCTTTCATATTCCAGTTAATAAATTCAAAATAAAGAGATATCTTTCTACCTTTTGTGCATTTTTTTTCAGTTGCAATTGCTCCAGCCACTTTCTTCTGGTTTCTTCATGTTTTCTGCTAACTCTCCATCGTCTGCTGTCCATTTGTTCTTTCTTCTCTCTTCTAGTTTTTTTTCCATTCTCTCTCTCTACATCTGCTTTAACATACTAATCTTTCTCCTTTTGCTCTTTCCTCATTCCTATTTCATCCACACAAATTTTACCCCTCCATCCTCAATCCCCACTTACTCTCCCAATAACCGGCCAATTGTAGATTTTTCATCCCTTCCACACAAAATATTTTTCCCCTCTCCATTTTACTCTCCCAGCCCCATCCCATTCTAATCCTCCCCCAACATCAGCTCCCTTCTAGTTCCAGTCTCACCCAGCATCCATTCCCTTCTAGTCCCTGCATCAGCCCATTTCCAGTCCTACCCCCCATCAACCCATTTCCGGTCCTAGTTCCCCCATCCATTTTCAGTCTGAGTCCCTTCATCAGCTCATTTCCAATCCTAGCCCCCCATCAGCCCATTTCTAATCATTTCCTAGCCCCACCATCAGCCCATGTCAAATCCTAGCTCCCCTCCACTCAGCCCAATTCCAGTCCAAGCCCCCCATGAGCCTACTTCCAGTTCTAGCCCCTCCATGAGTCCATTTCAATTCAAGCCCCCACCACAGCCCATTTCCAATCTTAGCTCCCCCCAACAGCCCATTTCCAGTCCTATCCTAGCTGCTCCATCAGCCCATTTTCAGTCCTAGCTCCCTTCCCTCACAGCCCATTTCCATTCCAAGCTCCCTCCCCATCAGCTATTTGCAGTTCAAGCCTCCCCTTCCACTCAGCCCATTTCCAGTCATAGCAACCCCCCAACCCATTACCAGTCCTAGCCCCCCATCAACTCACTTCCAGTCCTAACCCCCCATCACCCCATTTTCAGTTTAAGCCCCCCCTATAACCCATTACCAGTCCTAACCCCCCATCAGCCCACTTCCAGTCTTAACCCCGTCAGCCCATTTCCAGTCTTAACCCCATCAGCCCATTTCCAGTCAGCCCCCCATAGCTCATTGCTAGTCCTAACCCCCCCATCAGCCCACAGCCCATTACCAGTCCTAACTACATCAGCCCTCCTCAAGTCCTAACCCCTCCCCATCAGCCCATTTCCTATCCTAGCTCCCCATAGCCCATTATCAGTCCTAACCCCCCCAAAGCCCATTAGCAGTCCTAACCCCCCATCACCTCATTTCCAGACAGCCCCCATCAGCCCACAGCCCATTACCAGTCTTAACCCCCCCATAGCCCATTACCAGTCCTAACCCCCCCAACAGCCCACAACCCATTACCAGTCCTAACTCCTCCCCTTCAGCCCATTTCCTGTCCTAGCCCCCCCCATAGCCCATTATCAGTCCTAACCCCCCCATAGCCCATTACCAGTCCTAACCCCCATCACCCCATTTCCAGACAGCCCCCATCAGCCCACAGCCCATTACCAGTCTTAACACCTCCCCTATAGACCATTACGAGTCCTTACCCCCCCATCTGCCCACAGCCCATTACCAGTCCTATCCCCTCCCCATCAGCCCATTTCCTGTCCTAGCCCCCCCCCATAGCCCATTAACAGTCCTAACCCCCCATCACCACATTTCCAGACAGCCCCCAACAGCCCACAGCCCATTACCAGTCCTAACCCCTCCCCATCAGCCCATTTCCTGTCCTAGCCCCCCCATAGCCCATTATCAGTCCTAACCCCCCCATAGCCCATTACCAGTCCTAACCCCCCATCGCCCCATTTCCAGACAGCCCATTGCCAGTCCTAACCCCCCCCCCCCATCGGCTTATGGCAAAATTAAAAAAAAAACAAACCTGGCTCTGGCTGCTGCCGCTGCCACCGCAAATTCTACACCCCATGTTAAAGCCATTAGCACATGCTGTTACTAAATGGACCCATCAACGTTGAATAAAAATGCAAAAAACAATAACATCTTCAAGAGCACAAGAAAAATATGCATTAGGGCAAGTACTTCTGAAGATGACCCATCTCTGCTTTTTTTTTTAGTTCCGTAGACTATTGGAACAACAGGGGAAAAAAATTGGTCCCCTGGCATTTAAATGTAAATGATTTTATGTTTGCTAGAAAGTTTTGAAAGCTTGCATATGGTATAATTTCTGAAAGACTTATGCAATTACTATTGAATTTAGATGCGGTATATTCTAGCAGATAAATATATTTCCTAATTAAGTGTGCACGCCCTTTTTTAAGACCGAAATTACTTTTGCCTTAATCTGGTTCTTGTCTGACATTGCATTTCTGAATCAATACTGCCAATGCAAATATATGTCATTTTTAATACATATGATTTAGCATTTTTGAAAAGTGGTAAAACAGTGTGAGAAGGTGGTGGCAAAAGCCAGAAGGATGCTGGGTTGCATACAGAGAGGAATTACCAGCAGAAAGGAAGAGGTACTAATGCCATTGTACAAGTCGCTGATGAGACCTCACTTGGAATATTGTGCTCAATTTTGGAGACCATATCTCACAAAGGATATAAAAAGGCTGGAAACAGTTCAGAGGAAGGCGACCAAAATGAGAAGAGACTTGAAGACCTAAATATGTACACTCTGGAGGAGAGGAGGGACAGGGGAGATATGATTCAGACCTTTAAATACGTAAAGAGTATTAATGGACAAACAAACCTCTTTCAAAGACGGGGAAGCTGTAAAGCTAGAGGAAATAACATGAAGCTGCAAGGGGGTAAATTGAAAGGCAACGTCAGGAAATACTTTTTCACTGAAAGGATGGTGGATGCTTGGAATGCCCTCCCGATGGAAGTGGTGGGGGCAAATACAGTGACAGAATTCAAAATGGGATGTAGGAGTAGCCTAGTGGTTGGGGCAAGGTACTTCAGGCTGGAAGGTCGGGGGTTCCAATCCCACTAGAGGACAGCAACCTTGGGCCGGAAGGACTGGGGTTTCTAGTCCCACAGATGCTCCTTGTGGTCTTGGGCAAGCCACTTAACCCTCCATTGCCCATGTTCCCTGTTAGTATTAGTGTATGTGTCTCATATCCCTGCGTGTTAAATGTATCCCCCAATTGTGTTGTGACCGCTTTGATTGAAGGATAAGGTGGTATACAAAACTGTCTAAATAAATAAATAAAGACACAGTGGATCCCTTTATAGCAACTATAAAATCAAAATAAGCATAACTATCTCTTATTTCTGAACAAATAGGAGTGACCTACACGGAGCGGTGGGTACACCCCTAAAAATAGGCATAGGGAGGGGTGATCTGCACGGCTGCCTTGCTGGGAAGACTAGATGGACCATACTGGTCTTTATCTGCCATCATATACTATGTTACTATGTAAAATGAGAAACCATCGAAAAAAAAGTATACAGAAACCTTAAACAAATGCAATAAAGGAATAATAATGGATGGTGAAACCAATATCAATGAAACAGTGTTGGAAAAGAAATAAATACATAGGAAATTAGGCAAAAACATGCCATCAGAGGAGGAGATACATTACTAAGACCTACAACCAACATCCTTACTTCTGCCTATCCAACAAAAATTTCTCGAGATGAGAAACATCATGAAAAATGAGTCTTCCCCTGAAAGCCAATAATACACTTGCAGGGAAACCTAAGAAAGAAAGTGGCTCCCAGTGCCAGGACCCGAGTTTTTAAATCGAAAATCTGTTTCTTGCGGATTTGCACAGACCGCGTCACGTGAGGAAAAATATTAATTTCCGACTACAGAAATGAACATCTTTATACTTAAAGAAAAGCTTAGGTATTTTAACTTTAACAGATTTCATAGTACAGGTCACTAAGAGATTGTTACGCTTTGTAATTATGCCACCTGTCAAATTCTGACTTACCAAGGGACGAAGAGAATCAAAATTCCCTTCAGCAAGGTCAACCTCACGAGATCTAGTGGGGATATAAAAAGCTCGAACAATATCTAGAGAGTCCATTAAGAACTTTTGTAAAATATTTTTAAGAAGAATTTATGCAGACAGTAAATGTGTGACAGGAAAATTTTAAAACTATAGATTCCTGGCACGTGAGACATTTTCAAGTACTTCCAACCTAGCATGCCCAATTAAAGAATCTTCGATATGAGCCACATTTGATGTTAAAGTGGACTGCACCTGAGTGTCCAATCGTGACAAGGATTTATCTAACACTAGAACTTTAGCGTGCAAATCATTCAATTTCTGAACAGTCTCCCGAATAAAGCAACACAGTGAGGTAACAGTAGAGGGTATAATTTAACATCAATATTTCTAATTGCCCCCAGAGATCTTTGAGGATGACTTCCCCTTCTGAAGGCACTACTAAGAAACAAGCATCACCAGAATCCCACGGTGGAACAGGTTCAGGGACTAACACATGGGAACCTCCTTCATTACCCAGACTCAGGAAAACTCCTTCAAGTATTATAGATGATAGAGGAGGAAGGGGGGGGGGCATCATCATCTGACCTCCAGAGCTAAGCGACACTCCTTCTGGTGAGGACTGGCCTATCAGCAAAGGAACAAGATGTTTACCAATGGGATCGACATTTTCACCTGTTGATGACATAGCAAGGTTGACTTTTACACCACCTTTATTCTTCCACTTCCCCAAATCCATACAAGTTGAAGCGGCCAAAATAAGGAAGAGTTCCCACCAGTGACTGCCAGTGCACTGAAGGGGCGCCAAAGAAGCATATCCGGCCCCTTTGGTCTGCAACTCGCAACACACGGCCACATGTAGCAACAGCAATTATGATACAGGTGGGGCCTTCTGCCAGCAACCACCTGTCAGGGATACCAAACTGAACGAGGCAGCAGCAGCGGCGACAGTGAGGCCACTCCAGGGGGTAGGTATCAAAATCCCTTTTCCCCTTCTCTCCAACATGGCACCAAATAACACTGTGGCAACAGCAGTTCTTATACAGGCGGGGACCTTCTGTCAGCAAGCATTATGGCAAAATTAAAAACAAACAAACCTGGCTCTGGCTGCTGCCGCTGCCACCGCAGCAGCGGCAGAATGAAGTGTCCCGCGGGGCCTCCTCTGCACGCTGAGCCCCTCTGCAAGGGCTTTCAGATTCGCGAAGGGAGAGTGTCTCTCCCTCGCGTCTCTGTTAAGCCCGCAGGGGCTAATGGGAAATTTCCCATCTGCCCCTTTAGACGCGAGGGGCTGATGGGAAATTTCCCATTAGCCCCTGCGGGCTTAACAGAGACGCGAGGGAGACACTCTCCCTTCGCGAATCTGCAAGCCCTTGCAGAGGGGCTCAGCGTGCAGAGGAGGCCCCGCGGGACACTTCATTCTGCCGCTGCCGTGGTGGCAGCGGCAGCAGCCAGAGCCAGGTTTTTTTTTTATGTAATTTAAAAAAAAGCAGAATGTTCTTTGCGCGGGGCCCCCTGAAACGCGGGGCCCTGTGCAAAAAACATTCTTGCTCAATGGACGGGCCGGCCCTGCTACCAGCAAAGACAGGTTGCTTGTTCAAAGCCAATTCACCTCTTTTATAGCTCCCTCCTGAACTATGATAAGCTTCCTTATCACAGGTGCCAAAGAAGGAGGGTACCTTGCGACCTATTCTGGATCTAAAAGGAGTGAACAGGTGTCTCCGGGTGTCGCACTTCCGCATGGAGACCTTGCGGTCTGTCATGGTTGCTGTGAGACAGGGAGAGTTTCTCACGTCATTGGATCTGTCGGAGGCGTACTTGCCTATTCCGATAAGGGCGGAGCACCAGCGCTTCCTTCGTTTTGCAGTGCCTATGGGGCATTTCCAGTTTCAGGCAATGCCTTTTGGGCTGGCGACGGCACCGAGAACTTTCACCAAGATTATGGTGGTGGTGGCGGCGGCCCTGCGAAGGGAGGGAGTGTTGGTGCACCTCTACTTGGACGACTGGTTGATCCGGGTGAAGTCACTGGAGGACAGCCAGGGGGCGACCAGTCGGGTTGTAACATTCTTACAAAGCTTGGGTTGGGTGATCAACATGGTGAAAAGCCAGTTGGCGCCGACCCAGGATCTGGTGTATTTGGGGGCCCATTTCGATACGTGCAGGGGATGGGTGTTCTTGCCGTTGGAGTGGGTTTGGAAGTTGAGAGGACTAATCCGGGAGTTCCAGGTGCTCCGGGCGCCGAAGGCGTGGCACTATCTACAACTGCTGGGGACGATGGCCGCCACGATAGAGGTGGTGCCTTGGGCAAGAGCCCACATGAGACCTCTACAGAGGGCGCTGCTGAGGCGGTGGTCCCACCAGTCAGATCCCTTGTTCAAGCAGTTGGTCTGTCCGCTGGAAGCCCGGAGGTCGCTGCGATGGTGGCTGCGGCCGGGCGGCATGGAGAAGGGCATGCCTCTGGAGGCACCGGACTGGAAACCTCTGACTACGGACGCGAGTCTGTTTGGTTGGGGGGCGCACTTCGAGGGCTGGTTTGCCCAAGGCCAGTTTGCCCAGGGCCGTCTGCCCAGGAACAGGGGTGGTCAATCAACAGGCTGGAGCTGCGAGCGGTGTCCTTGGCACTCCGGGCCTTGCAGGGGTTCCTGCAGGGAACGGCGGTCCGGGTGTTCTCGGACAATGCCACGGCTGTGGCATACATCAATCGTCAAGGCGGTACAGGCAGCGTGCAGTTAGAGACAGAAGCGGACGAGTTGCTGGCATGGGCCGAGGGCCATCTAGAGGCGTTGTCGGCAGCACATGTAGCAGGCGTAGACAATGTGACAGCGGATTTCTTGAGTCGGGTGCGCGTGGACCCGGGAGAATGGAGGCTGCATCTGGAAGTGTTCGACGACCTGGTCAGGCGTTGGGGTCGGCCGGTGATGGACCTGATGGCGACGTTCGAGTTGGCAAAGGTAGACAGGTTTTACAGCAGGAGAAGAGAAAGGATGTCGGAAGGGCTGGATGCCCTGATTCAAAGGTGGCCATCCCGCGGACTGCTGTACGTGTTTCCGCCTTGGGTACTCATTGTCAGGGTGATCCAGCGCATAGAGAAGCATGGGGGGCTAGTTCTGCTCATAGCCCCGGACTGGCCAAGGAGGCCGTGGTATGCCGACTTGCGGCATCTGCTGGTGGAACCTCTGTGGAAGTTGCCGGACAGGGCGGATCTGCTTTTGCAGGGGCCGTTAAACATGCCGCAGGTTCATCGGTTTTCGCTTACGGCCTGGCTCTTGAGAGGGCTAGGCTGATGACTAAGGGCTACTCGGCGGCAGTGATTTCTAAGATGTTACGGTCACGCCGGCACTCCACGTCCTTGGCGTATGTGAGAGTATGGAGGTTGTTTGAGGCCTGGTGTGAGTAGAGGCAATTGCGGGCCTTGAAGTCCACGGTAGCGCAGGTGTTGTCCTTCTTACAGGATGGATTGGACAAGGGTTTGGCAGCATCTTCCCTGTGGGTGCAGTTGGCGGCTATTGCTTGTTACCGAGGGCATGTGCAGGGGACATCACTGGGGGCCCATAGGGATGTGAAGCGGTTTTTGAGAGCAGTCTCCCTGTTGAGGCCACCATTTAGAAAGGTGGTGCCAGGTTGGGACCTCAACCTGGTGCTAGAGGTGTTGTTGAAGGAGCCGTTTGAGCCTTTATTCCAGGCGACTTTGAAGGATCTCACGTTAAAGGTGGTTTTCTTGGTGGCCATTATTCGGCGCGGAGGATTTCGGAGTTACAGGCGCTGTCCTGTAGGGAGCCCTTCTTGTCCTTTGGTGAAGGAAAAGTAGTTCTGCGCACGGTGCCCTCTTTTTTGCCTAAAGTCGTTTCCGCCTTTCATGTTAACCAGGAGGTGACCTTGCCTGTCTTTGCTAGGTCAGTGGAAGGGGGAACGAAGGATAGGTTGCATAAGTTGGAGATAGGGAGAGTGCTTAAGGTGTATTTGCAGTGTACAGCGGCGTTGCGCAAATCGGATAGGCTGTTTGTCCTGTTTGGGGCCTCGCGTCAAGGAGAGCCGGCTTCTAAGGCATCGATTGCTCGGTGGATTAAAGAGGCGATTGCATCAGCGTATCTCCTGAAGGGCAGGTTAGTGCCTCAGGGGTTGAGAGCGCATTCTACGAGGGCTCAGACAGTGTCTTGGGCGGAGTACTGTTTGGTTCCTGCGGCAGAAATTTGCAGGGCTGCGACTTGGTCGTCTTTGCACTCTTTCGTCAAGCATTATAGAATTGACGTGCAGGCGAGGAGCGATGCGGGCTTTGGTTCGGCGGTGCTTCAGGCTGGTCTGGCAGGCCCCTCCCGTTGAGTGTGTTCACTGCTCTGCTACTTCTCTATTGTTACGGGACTAGACTGGAGCTACGATAAGGAAAGTTAAATTAGACTTACCTGCTAATTGTAGTTCCTGGAGTAGATCCAGTCTAGTCCCGCTTCCCGCCCGGAAGGTTTCTGCCATGAGGTAGCCTGAACACCGGAAAGGGAGTGGGGTCCGTCTGTCCTGCTGCAACGGCATGGCAAAGCTGGAGTACAGGGTTCTTTGCTTCTCTGGAGAGTGTCTGGCTCCCTTAGGGGGGGCTGCGGAGAAGGGGCGGCTCTGTGGTCCAGCTATAATTTAGCTCGATAGTTTGAGAGTTCAGTTTTCTTTCAAGGTTTTTCCTTGTTTGTTGCTCTGGTGAGTCGGCTTTGGCAAGAGTTAACTGGTTCTAAGGGGCGGTCCTTAGACTACTTGTACTAGGTCACTGGAAAAAGTGACATGCTCAGTCTCCTACTCTATTGACAACTCTATTGTTACGGGACTAGACTGGATCTACTCCAGGAACTACAATTAGCAGGTAAGTCTAATTTAACCATACATATGTGCATACTTTGTGAAATAGAAGCATACATGCCAATAAGGACCCAATTGTGTCCCCAGGAATGCCTATATATACCCTACCCACCCCAGGGCTGCATTGCCTACATAGTGGTCACATACGTTGCCATCTATCCTTTTTAATTTGGTGTTAAGCCCACCTTTTCTTCTTCTTCTTCTCCTTCTAGGACTGCTTAATCAGCATGTCATGTATTCAGTGCAATAACTGTGGTGCTTTCATTCTGAGACAAATGATTTGGAACCTACGAGCTTGTCCTATGTGCCTCAAGTCAGCTGCCATGCATAAAGAATTGACTCTACTAAGGGAAGAACTAGCTGCAATGAAACACACCTCTTCTAGGATACAAACAGAACAAAGTCCACCACCGCTCCCACAAAGAATCAAACATCCCAGGAAAAAATGGATCACAGTGGGCTCGGGTAGATTGCGACCTGTAATGCAGAGACATCCTATATATCGAAAGATATCCCTGCATAATGCCTTCTCTGCTTTGGTTAATGAGGATCACCAATCCATAGAAACTGAAGGGCCCCTAAATGAGTCAGTGAATGCCCAATCTCCTGCTAAAGCACCAAATATGAAGAAAAATTCACCAAACAGAAAACTACTACTACTTGGAGATTCCATCATCAGAGGCACCAACTTGGGAACACAGTTCAGAAAAGAGAAGATAGTCAAATGCCTCCCAGGTTCTTCCAGCAGGAATACAAACCAAATTGTTGATGTACTTAGCACAGAAAGTGAGCACGCCAAAATTGATGTTGTCATCCACCTGGGTACAAATGACCTGGCTAGAAACAGTGCCTCTGCAGTTCAAAGGGACTTACAGACTCTGGGAGAGAAACTCAAGCCCATTGTTAACACTGTAGCATTCTCAGAGATTCTCCCTGTTCTTGGTAAGGGGGCAGAAAGGCTGCATCGCATAAACAGCTATGATACATGGCTCCAGACCTGGTGCGAATGAGAAGGATTCAGATTTATTGGCGACTGGGGAAACAGATGGACTAACAAGAGACTATACTGTGCTGATGGACTACATCTCTCTGTCGCAGGGAAAAGAATCCTAAGTGAAAAATTCAGGCAGTATGCGGATATGCATTTAAACTAGAAAAAAGGGGTGACGGATAGCGAAGGACTAGTTCAGGATGTCACTCCCGGCAAATGCAGAACAACATCAGAAACAGCCACACTTATAAACCACACATCAATGACAAGTGGTAAGAAGTGGACAGAACAAAATCAATGCAAAATACATGCGGGCCAGTTAAATACTGGAAAGCAATGAGCACAAATGCTTGAAGCTTAGCCAACAAAGTTCCGGACCTGGAAGCCCTAATGGTGGAAATGGACTTGGACATTGTGGCCATTACAGAAACATGGTTTAATGAATCGCATGAATGGGATATAGCCATAGCTGGCTATAATTTATTCAGAAGAGACAGAGAAGGTGGAAAAGGAGGAGGAATAGCCGTGTATGTAAAAAGCATGGGAAAAAGAGGAAGTGCTCTGGATTGCGTTGGAAAGAGGAGATGGCACTGTCATCCATACTGCTGTTTTCTACAGACCTCCGACTGAAATTGAAGAGATAGATAACAAATTGATTATAGATATTGCCAAGATTTATTTATTTTTATTTTAGTATACATTTGTATACCGCTACTTCCAGCGATCAGCAGCGGTTTGATTACAGATTGGAAATTGTCAAATTATGACAGGAAATTTTTGAGGTATAAACACATTGATTAGACAGGAAAGCACAGCACACAGAGAACTATTTTACAGGGAACATGGGCTATGGAGGTTTAAGTGGTTTGCCCAAGACCACAAGGAGCACCTGTGGGACTAGAAATCCCAGTCCTTCCGGCCCAAGGTTGCTGTCCTCTAGTGGGATTTGAACCCCCGACCTTCCGGCCCAAAGTACCTTGCCCCAACCACTAGGCCACAAAGGGGGAAGTGATCATATTGGGTGACTTTAATCTACCCGATGTGGATTGGAGTACTCCTTCTGCAAATCTGGCAAAAAGTAAAACACTTGTGGATGCTTTCCAAGATGCGTCACTTAAACAAATGGTGATGGAACCAACCAGGGAAAGCTCAATGCTGGATTTAGTGCTCACCAACGGTGAGAGTGTGTTGAATGTCTGGGTGGGTGCCCCTGTAAGCAGCAGTGATCATCACATGGTGTGGTTTGAGATAAAAGCCAAGGTGCAGTCCAATCATAGCAAGCTCAAAGTCCTAAACTTCAAAAACACTGACTTCAGTAAAATGTCCAAGTACCTGAAGGAGGAGTTGGCAGGGTGGGAGGGGATAAGGGAAGTAGAATTGCAATGGGCTAAACTAAAGGTGGCAATAAAAGGGGCAACAGATAAATATGTAAGGAAAGTAAATAAAAACAAGAGGAGAAGGAAACCTATTTGGTTCTCCAAAGAAGTGGCTACTCAAATAAAGGCAAAAAACACAGCTTTCTCAAAATTCAAAAGCTTGCAAACAGAGGAACACAGTAAGGAATACAGGATCAAACTAAAAGAGACAAAAAGAGAAATAAGGAAAGCAAAATCAAAGGTAGAGGAAAAGATGGCTAAAGATGTGAAGTGTGGCGACAAAACTTTCTTCAGGTATATTCGGGAGAGGAGGAAAATCAGAGATGGAATTGCAGGACTCAGAAGTGATGGGAACGGATTTGTGGAAAGTGACATTGAAAAAGCAAAATTGCTAAACAAATACTTCTGCTCTATTTTTACTAAAGAAAATCCTGGAGAAGGACCATCTGTGACTCCCAAATATAAAAATGGGAATGAAGTAGATACCACACCTTTCACTGAAGATGATGTGTTAGAACAACTTGCAAAACTGAAAGTGAACAAGGCCATGGGACTGGATGGGATACATCCCAGGATACTGAAAGAGCTCAGAGAGGTTCTTGCAGAGCCGTTAAAGGATGTTTTCAACAGATCCTTGGAAACAGGAGTAGTTCCTCAGGACTGGAGAAAGGCGGATGTGGTACCTCTTCACAAAAGTGGTGACAGGGAAGAAGTGACAAACTACAGGCCCGTGAGCCTTACCTCGGTGGTGGGAAAAGTAATGGAGGCGTTTCTGAAAGAGCGAATAGTGGACTTTCTCAAAACCAACAGGTTGTATGATCTGAGGCAACATGGTTTTACCAAAGGATGATCTTGCCAAACAAATCTGATTGAGTTCTTTGACTGGGTGACCAGAGAACTAGATCAGGGGCATGCGATGGATGTCATCTACCTGGATTTCAGCAAAGCCTTTGATACTGTTCCTCATAGGAGGCTTATCAATAAACTCAGTAGTCTGGGGATGGGTCCCAAGGTGGTGAACTGGATCAGAAATTGGTTGACTGACAGATGACAGAAGGTGATGGTAAATGGAGCTCACTCGGATGAAAGGAGGGTGATTAGCAGGGTGCCCCAGGGTTCGGTCCTGGTCCTAGCACTGTTTAATGTATTTGTGAGTGATATTGCTGAAGGACTGCATGGAAAAGTCTGTCTTTTTGCAGATGACACGAAAATTTGCAACAGAGTGGACTCCTCTGAGGGAGTGGATAACATGAGGAAAGATCTACAAAAGCTGGAAGAATTGTCTAATGCTTGGCAGTTAAGATTTAATCTGAAGAAGTGCAGGGTCATGCATTTGGGAAGAAGAAATCCAGGGGAAATGTACGCAATAGGGTGCGAGAGGTTGGTGTGCACGGATCAGGAGAAGAACCTTGGTGTGATTATTTCTGCGGATCTCAAGGTGGCAAAACAGTGCGACAAAGCAGTGGCAAAAGCCAGGAGGATATTGGGTTGCAAACAAAGAGGAATTACCAGCAGAAAGGAAGAGGTACTAATGCCACTGTATAAGTCACTGGTGAGGCCTCACTTGGAATACTGTGTTCAGTTTTGGAGACCATATCTTGCAAAGAATATAAAAAGACTGGAAACTGTTCAGAGGAAGGCAACCAAAATGATTTGGAGCCTGCATCAGAAGCCTTATGAGAAGAGACTTGAAGACCTAAATATGTACACTCTGGAGGAGAGGAGGGACAGGGGAGATATGAGTCAGACCTTTAAATACTTAAAGAGAAATAATGAACAAACAAACCTCTTCCAAAGATGGGGAAGCTATAAAACTAGACGGCATATCATGAAGCTGCAAGGGGGTAAATTGAAAGGCAATGTCAGGAAATACGTTTTCACTGAAAGGGTGGTGGATGCTTGGAATGCCCTCCCAATGGAAGTGTTGGGGGCAAATACAGTTACAGAATTCAAAATGTCATGATACAGACACAGTGGATCCCTTTACAGCAACAGGATAAAATCAAAATAAACTTAACTAATTTCTCAACATACAGGAGTGTCCTACACGGAGCGGTGGGTTCACCCCTAAAACAAAGAGATGGGGAGGGTTGGCCTGCACAGAGCAGTAGGTGCACCTACTCTTGCCATCTTACTGGGCAGACTAGATGCACCATACTGGTCTTTATCTGCCGTCATTTACTATGTCACTATGTATATCTATTGCACATAGTATATGCTATTTGTTGGTAGTGTGGTATTGTTAGGGAGATGCCAATGTTAAGATGGGGTGGAGTATGGTATTTATCGGTTGATTCAATGGGCTGTTGATATAAAGGCACATTTTAGAAGGTCCGTTTATGTGGTGGAAAGGCATAGAAGTGAACACATCTGCAAATGTATGTCAACTTCAGAAGAAAGGCTATGCATTTGTGAGATTGATGTAAATTGATATATCTCTGCCCCTTATAATGGACATGACTGTTAAAATTGGGCTGCGGACAGAAGGAAATGCAGGAACACACAGGGATTGCTGCAGGAGGAACCGTTTCATAAATGTACATGTGGGGAAAATTGACAGAGAAAACCCGATCACTTGCACCTGTAAGTGCTGGTATTTCACAATGACTGTGTGTAAATAGCGGCACTTATCTTGGCCATTTTGCAAACATAGATGCCAAGCCACTAGATGTCAAGCCACATTTTGCTGGTGAGGCCTCACTTGGAATATTGGGTCAGTTTTGGAGACCATATCTCGCAAAGGATATAAAAAGACTGGAAACGGTGCAGAGGAAGGTGATCAAAATGATTTGGAGACTGCACCAGAAGACATATGAGAACAGACTTGAAGACTAAATATGTACACTCTGGAGAAGAGGAGGGATAGGGGAGATATGATTCAGACGTTTAATGAACAAACAAACCTCTTCCAAAGATGAGGAAGAAAACCAGAGGGCATAATATGAAGCTGCAAAGGGGTAAACTGAAAGGTAATGTCAGGAAATACTTTTTCACTGAAAGGGTGGTGGATGCTTGGAATGCCCTGCCGATGGAGGTGGTGGAGGCAAATACAGTGACAGAATTCAAAATGGCATTGAACAGACACAGTGGATCCCTTTATAGCAACAGAGTATAATCAAAATGAACATAACTATCTCTTATATCTCAGCAAATAGGGGTGACCTACATGGAGCAGTGGGTACACCCCTAAACAAAGGCATGGAGAGAGGTGACCTGCACGGAGAGGCAGGTGTACCTACTCTTGCCGTCTTGCTGGGCAGACTAGATGGACTATATTGGTCTTTATCTGCCGTCATATACTATGTTACTATATTTCACCCATACTGAAGCAGCTACACTGGCTCCCCATCCACAGCCAAGTGAGGTATAAGGTGGCACTAACAGTCTTCAGGACAATCCTCCAGCTTTCTGCAGATTCTCTACAGGCCCTGCTTGACAAACATCAATGCCAAAGATTGTGAAGAAGCGCAAACCACTCTCCTCAAATTACCTTCCTCAATCATTTTCACCAGCACTTCCACCTCCACAGAGCTTTCTGCTTCTATGCTCCAACCATCTGAAACTCACTACCCTCACACCTTTGCTCCCTTATGGACACTGGAGACTTTTGCCATAAGCTAAAGACTCTCCTCTTCCTAGAGTTCTTCGGCTCTGACTCCTAGCAACACCTTAATAATCCCTCACACAGAACAGTGACCATAGCAATGACCGTTGCTCTCAATAGCTGGCCTCCTGACTCCTCACCAAGCACACTACCCATACAATCTACAGAGCAACTCACAGCTCTTTCCCTACTACCCCACTTTGTATCTTACTTTGTACAGTTAGCTTTGTTACCAAAGTTTCCAAGATTTGCATTCTATGGTTACTCTGTTGCTTTGTCAAATGTTCTGTAGTTAATTGTCAGTTTACTTTGTTAAGAATTGCTCTATGGAAGTTCCTATCCGTTCAATGTAAACCACCGTGATTGGTGGTAGGGCGGTATAAAAGAGCTGGTAGATAAATAAATAAATCCTTATTCTTAATTTATTGTATTTATTTATTTAACTGTATTTATATCCCGCTTTTCACCAGGTCAAAGCGGCGTAACAAAAAGGGGGGGGGGGGATTAATCGGTTATAGGGATAGGGCCATCACCAGGAGGGCAACATTGATGATTTTGACAGAGGATAGACATAGACATGGATAGGGTAACATAGTTTCTGATCATAGGTTCTTGAGGGTGGTTTAGGGGGTTGGTGAAGTTATTTGTGGGAGGGTATTTTTGTTTTGAGATGTTCTTGGAATAGGATGTTTTTTAGCTGCTTTTTGAATGACAAGAGATCGTTATTGTTCCTGAGGTGGTTCGGTAAAGAGTTCCAGAGGGATGGAGCATAAAGTTCAAAGGCTCTGTTGCAGGTCCGTTGTGTGCATTTGGTTCTTTTGTGAGGGATGGTGAGGGAGTTGCTAGAGGTCTGTCTGGTTGTTTTGCTGTGGGCTGGGCGGGGCAGTAGGGTGTGGAGCTGGGTGCTCTGTGTTTGGTGGATGGTTTTGTGGGTGAGTAGAATAGCTTTGTATTTAATCCTTGCTTCGAGGGGAAGTATGTGTAGGTCCCTCAGAACTGGGGTGATGTGGTCTCGCCTCTTCGCATTCTGAATAATTCTCGCTGTGGTGTTCAAGGCAGTTCGGAGGGGGTTGGTCTGTGTGGCGGGTAGTCCATGGTAGATTATGTTGCAGTAGTCCAGATGTGGGAGTGTCATAGCTTGCATTACTGTCCTGAAGTCTTGAGGTTCGAGGAGAGGTCGGAGACGTTGTACTGTTTTGGCCTTGTGGAATATGGTTCTGGTGGTCTTAGTGATTTGTTGCTTGAGGGTTAGGGTCTGGTCAATGAAAATGCCCAAATATCTTATTTGTGGCTGTATTTGAATTTGTGTAGTTCCCATGATGAGGTGTGTAGTTGGTTTGAAGTCTGGGTCTTTGGTCACTATGAGAGCTTCAGTTTTCTT
This sequence comes from Ichthyophis bannanicus, assembly GCA_033557465.1. Lineage (NCBI taxonomy): Eukaryota > Metazoa > Chordata > Amphibia > Gymnophiona > Ichthyophiidae > Ichthyophis > Ichthyophis bannanicus. The sequence goes on along the minus strand of CM066032.1, from coordinate 1,509,226,629 downwards.
TATGTTAATGGAGAGGTTGTTTTCCTGCAGCCAGTTGGATACGTCAGTGAAGCAGGCTGATAGTTGCTCATTTGTTGGGTTTGTGGTTGTAATTGGGGCATAGAGCATTATGTCATCAGCATATATGTGGAAGTTGATGTTGTGGGTACGTATGACTGAGCAGAGTGGTCGGAGGTAAATGTTGAAGAGCATGGCTGATAGTGTGGATCCTTGAGGTACTCCTTGATGTTGCTGGAAGGGGGGTGAGGTTGAGATGCTGGTGCGGATCAATTGTTGTCCGTTAGTTAGGTAGGACTGGAACCATCAAAGTACAGTATCTTTGATCCCTATTGTTTGGAGTCTGTGTTTGAGGATGTTGTGGGAGATGGTGTCGAAGGCTGCTGATATATCTAGGAAGATCATGGCGTATCCGGAGTGTTTTTCTTGGGTTCCTATGATGAGGGTGTTCATCAGTGTGGTCATGAGGGTCTCAACTCCATGTAGAGGACGGAAGCTGTGTTGCTGCGGGTCAAGTATGTTGTTGATGTCTAAGGGGTATGTTTACTAAACTGCGTTAGTGCAAATCACGTTAGGAGCCGCGTTAGTGAAAGGAAAGCCAAAAAAGGACATGGGCGGGACATCGTAACCACTAACGCGCGTTCCAAAAACTAACGAGCGTTACAGGGCGCCATGGTGCGTTACTGCACGTTAATCGTATGAAGGCGTACAGACACAAATCACTGAAACAGAGCTGTAGCACAATGGTTAGTGTACTCACCACTCTTACAGGCAGCATGGGTTCGAGTCCCCAGTGTGCCTAACGCAGAAGGCTGTCCCAGGCATCACCCTGTACATCACATAGGGAATGAGGAGGCATGTTTTTCTTTACATTCAATAGTGGTTACTGAAACACACTCTCGCAGTGCGCGTAGCCATGTATGTTGGTGCATGCGTGACTGCATGCGTTGTTACGGGCATAGCCCCGTGCGTAGCTACGTGCGTTGGTGCGTGCGTACAATCATGCGTGGGTACGTGTGTTTTTACCAGCGTGGGCACCTTATAGTACAGACACTTTAGGGTGTCTTGCACCTATGCATTATGCTAACAGATGTACGTGTGATGGCCTATGGTTTATCAGAGCCTGTGAGCAGGTGCTGGATCTTCCCAGGGTTGGATCGTGCCAGTCACACCCATGATGCACTGCACATGCAAATCAGCTGTCCACAGATACACACCATGGGGAATGCACCCCCACAGCACCTCGGCCTGGTAGGGGGAAGTGACCATATGCACCCCCACAGCACCTCGGCCTGGTAGGGGGTACTGACCATGTGTTGTACTGGCACAGAGTAGCTACACATCGTCACATTGTGCGGGTACTGTGCTCACTCTGAGGGTGCAGTGAGGTGCCCAGCACCAGGTCCACAGCACCGTCCATGGCTGAAAGAGGCCATGGCGCAGGTCCAAAGCAGTGTTAATGTGTGAGATAGGTAGTTTCTGCACAAACACCTTGCAGTCAGGTGTAGCCCCCCATGGACCCCTAGGTGGCCCATGTACCCCCCCCCCGTGCCAAGGGTGGCAAACAGGGTCCCCTAACAATAGATGCACATTCTACCTCCCTACATCAACCCCAGTTCTAGAGAGGAACAGACACCCCACAGGGCAGGCAATGCAGCTCTGTACGCAGACAGACATTATGCCTGGATATGGTAAGCTGCACCCCACCACTATCTGATATTCTCCTGCAGCAAGCCATCAGCCACTGCACCCTGCAAGCCACTCCATCAAGACACATACCAGCTACAAACAGTCTGCTAGTTAGTCCATAATGCATGTGCCCAGTGTAGATGCATGCACCCAGAACTGGGATGTCAGCATACACAGCCAGCAGATAAATCAGTGACTGGGCCCCAAAAGGAAACCCATATCTATCACATGAGAGAAATACTATAATAGCACTGTGGGGGTGCCTAGCCATGCTGTGGTCACTGCACAGTCAGGGTGAGAGTGATCTCTCAGCAGGACATACTGAGGTCACCCTGTCTGTGTAGGTGGTGGCCTGGCACTAAAATGTGCCTGTCACTGCCCTATGACCTGTGCAGATGCACCCTGGCCAGGCCACCATGTCCGGCCTATACCCATGGTACCTTGCTCCTCATTATGCACATTGGCAGCTCAATACTGGCAACATTGCTGGCAGTGTGGGCTGTGGAAGGTGTTTGCAGCCACCACACACTGGATTGACAGACAGCCACCTCCACACCTATGCCAGCATTGTGCAACTATAGAGGTGTTCAGCAGCCATATCCACCACACCAGTCCTGGGCACAGTTCAGGCATGGATATGGTACGTAAGACTGTTGGGGGTCACTCCCCAGGGTGGTAAGCACTGTCAGAGACCAGACCTGCAGCACACACCGCAGACATCAGAATGCTTGTTTTGGTGGAGCTCACTGAGAAAACTGTGCTTAACGTAGGAATTGATATCTGCCAGTTATCACAGGAAACGTTTGATAGCTGTGTACCATATACCCAGGTGTAGGGTGGCATTGCTAAGGTATGCAACTGCTAGTATTGGGAGATACAGGCAGGGCCCAATGTCCTGCTTCTCCAGGAGGCATTGGCCAATGGGGCCTGTGGGTGTGTGTGTGGGTGTGTCTGGCCCTGTTGGCTGTTGCTTTACGGCAGAGTTCCCCAACTCCGGTCCTGGTGTTCCAAACACTGTTTGGGTTTTCATGCTGTCCCTCATAAATATGCATGAGCTACACCTGCATACCATTGGGGTGGTGCATAGATATGCAGCACAGGCATCTTAATTAGAGGCAGCATGGGACCTGAATGGTGTGGGGCCCTCCAGGACTGCATTTGCGAGACTCTGCTCTGGGTAATGCGCCTGTTTCTGGTGTCTGTGTTTGGTGTGGTAAAATATAGGTGTATGAACCATGCGTATGTTCTCTGTAATAAAGGGGTGTCTTTACTATCACTGTTTAGTGGTGGGTAAAACTATGGAGACTGGGTTGGCAGGAGCCCCAGCTGGGATTTGAACCTGTGACCCTCTGGTCTTACAGGCACTGGCTGTGTCTGTTGCACCACACTGTGGCCACAGAGACAGTGCAGTCCCTGGAGTTAGTTAAACGAGTCAGACGAGTCAGAAACCCTGCTCTGCACAAGTTTACTGTGGGCTCATTTACCTTGTATGGAGACAAAGGTGCACATAAACCTCAGAAAAGACCTCAAAAAAGGGGCACACACCCATAACCAAGATGGGCAACAATGATATCATTGGGCAACAAGGAACAACACTCCCAGGACAGCTCCATTACAATGAAATGATCTTTGAAAGGGTCTGCGGAGCGTAGACCCTTCCAAACATCATTTCTTTTTTTGGTGCTTTCCAGGGAGTGTTGTTCCTTGTTGCCCATTGCTATCACTGTTGCCCAGCTGAGTTATGCTTTTTACAATGTTTCTTGTGGTCATTTTTAACGTTTTATGTGAAATTTTGTTCTGTGCACATGTATCACACTGCTCACGTTGTTTGGGTTTCCCCGGTTTTGCTGTACATTGCTGACGGAAATGGTTTCTCTTCCCTTTAATATGCCTTTAACGACAGGTTTTCATTCGCGTTGGAATTGAGCTCAGGAATTCAGTGCGTTAGTGTGAGGGGAGCCTCTCCCCGCCCACTCTCCACCCATTGACCCCTTCTCTCCACCCACTCTCCACCTTCTGCGCTGTTTTAACGCGCCGCGGAGGTTTACGATCGTTAACTGCGGTTAACGCGCGTAAAGTACGTTTAACGATCATTCGCACGTCAGAACGCGCGTTCGAACGTGCGAACGATCGTTAAACATACTTTACGCGCGTTATTCACGATTACCGCACTTTAGTAAACATCCCCCTAAATGTTCTTGAAGCTGACGTTGGACTATCTTCTCGATTATTTTGGTGGTGAACGGGAGGCTTGCTATCGGCCTGTAGGAGGTGGGGTCCAGGGGATCCAGGTTGTGCTTTTTTAAAGTTGGTCGAATGATTGTGGTTTTGAGGATGTCCGGCATGTGTCCTTGAGTGAAGGATTCATTGACGATGTGGGCCAATGGTGCGCTTAGGTCTTCTTTGGATTTCTTTATCCAGTCAATGGGGCAGGGGTCAAGCGGGGAGGTGGTGGTGTTTAGGCAGGAGATGGTGGATGATATTTCTTCTTCTGTGGTTGCATCAAACGTATCCCAGTCGCTGTTTATGACGGAGCAGTGGTTTGTTATGGTTGTCCTGGGGTTCTGGTGTGGATTTTGTGGTTGTTGAAGCTGTTTGTATTGTCAGGCCAATAAATCTGATGGGATGTTTGGCAGTTGGTCAGAGTTACTAGGTGCTCTTGTCAGTTTTTTGACAATCTGAAAGAGTTCCCGTGGTTTGTTTATGGCTGTGTTTATGATTTTTGAATGGTAGGCTTTTTTCGCTTTGTCGGTTTCTGAGTGGTATGCGTCGAGTTCGTAGAGGTAGTTTATTTTGTCCTTTTCATGTTTGGTTTTTCTCCATTTTCTTTCTATTCTTCTGAGTTTGGTTTTTTAGTTTGCGAAGGTCGGGGGTGAACCATCGGGCTTTTGAGGAGGTGGGTCTGGTGTTAGTTTTGCTTATTGTTGCGCCGGATGCCGATGCGATTGTGGTGTTCCAGTTGTAAATTAGGTCATCAATGTTGTTGCTGTTTGTTTGGAGTTTGGGCAGAGTTTGTGCTAGGAAGTCTTCTTTGATAAATGCTTTGAATCTTCTTGAGTGTTGCTTGTTTTCTTTGTTATTTATGCGTTGGTAGGTGTGGGATATGTGGATGATGTAGTGGTCTGACCATGGTACGGGTGAGACCTCTTAAGTTATTTCAACTTAGAGAGAGAAATAAATATTGGGGTATCAAGGAGGATATCTTCCTTAATCCCTTCTGAAAAGGGATGGGTAAAAGGAGCCCTTTTCAACTCCCTCTTGTGCCACAGAGCAGGTAAAAATCTGGACATGGACAATTTTGGTCTTATATGTGCATTCCCTATATGAAATGGGGAATACATGTGTAGATCTGTGACTTGCCCAGGCCGTGCCCCCACAATGCCCCCAACATGCTCCCATGTATTTTTGACATTGTATGGTTATCCACATATAAATTGGACCCTTTCTAAAATGGCCATTTACTCATGGACATACTTTGCATGTGTATATAGCTAATCATGAGTGGAGGAGTAGCCTAATGGTTAGAGCACTGACTTAGTAACAAAGAGACCACAATTCAGTTCCCACTAACATTCTTTGTGGTTTTGGGCAAATCACTTAACCATCCATTGTTTTGGACAAAAAGCCTGGCAATCTACTTGCAGTTACACTGCCAAGAAAATCCAGGAGCTGCTGGGTCACCAAGAATCAGCATTGACTCAAAGACACACATTGTATTTGCATGGTTGATAAAAGTTTAAATTGCAAATGGGTTTCTAAAATGACCTCTTTATTGTGCAGCAAATAAATGCATTTTTATGTTTCTGCTTGCAAATCATCTTGGATTGAGTGATAGAGACAATTCAGCTCTAATAATAATAATTATTGTGCCGATACCTACATGATTCCTAGCTTCTTAGTTAGAACCTGAATCACAGGAAAGTCTAGGGGGATCCAAGATGGCGGATTGCAGGCATGGGTGAGATGCTGGCGTTTTCCTAATGGGAAGGAAGAGGAAGGAAAAGGGAGCTGGTTGCCCTTTGCTGCCTCTCTTGACCTCCACTCCATTACCGCAGTTCTTTGGACCCCTTGACTCTTTTTACTCCAGTCAGCTCAGCAACTAGTCCAAGCAGGGGGGTATCACCCAGCCTCGCCGGCTCCAGAGTCTGGTGGCTTGGAGCTGATGTTGGGCAGTGACTCTGCCTTCCCTGTATCACAGCGTGTGGAGAAGGAGCTTTGCATACAGGAGTCCCTGGATGAGCTGCAGCATGCTGACGCTGCCAGCATTGGCATTGCCAGTGGCTTGAGGGCTCTCCTGGGTTCTAAAGTTGAGGGAGTGGTGATCTCATCAGACCAGCAGACTTGTGCAGCTCATCCATTCAGATGGTTGGTGACCTGGTAGCAGTTGCGGCTGTTCTACAGAGTTGGGATTCATCGTTGGGAGAATGAGAAGTCTGCTCCGGGGCAATGGAGGATTCCCTTTACACCTTTACTCTTCTATGACTGGAGACTTTCACGTTGGAATCAATTTGGAATGCAATTGTATAGTTGGGGTCTGCTTTGTTACCGCAGGTAACTTCACTGTCTCAGAAAGTTCAACAACATGCAGAGGCTATGGAGGAATCTTCTGCAAAGATATTGTCATTTCAGTTTTTAGTAGGTATGGTTCAAGCTCAAGTTGATACTTTGGAGGGGCGGTCTGACTGTCATAGTAAGGCGTCTTCTGCTATTAGAGTTAAGTTGGAGGCTTTAGAGAACTCAGCGAGAGCTGCAAATTTAGTGGGTGAACTTTCCTCAGGCTGCATTAGTACCTCCTAGAGATATGCTTCGTAGTTACTTGACTGATATCGTAGGTGTTCCTCCTGATACTCACCCACCGATAGTGAGGGTTTACTATCTTCCTCACTCTAAAAAGGAGGTGTTAAAGAATGGTGTTCCTGAATTGGGTTCAGCTGATATTCTAAATATTACTGGAGTTTTGGAACAGTCTCTCGATCAGGCATGTGTCCAACAAGTAGATCGGGATCTTCCTGTAGATCATGGAGGGGTCAGAGGTAGATTGCCAGCCCCACTTGGCTCCATCTCTCCAGCAGATCGCCCCGTCACTACGAGAGAGCTTGTGCCAGCAGGTCGTCTGCCGAGGGCTTGCCGCCACTGCTGATACTTTGCCTGTCTTTTTTCCCTGCCTGCGGGAATCTTGCCAGCGGGTGTATAGAGGCGCTTGTTGTTTTCGTACCAATAGTTTGTGGGTACCCCAGGGAACCTCCGCCTGTGCCCTGCGATGAGACGCCACAGGCCTGGCGTCATAACCCCTGCCTCTCAAAATCACCCATTCCTGCCCCTGCCCCAACACCCCTTAGAAGTGTGCTATATACTGGGTGATATCCATTTGCCCGGGCTTTACCTGAATACACTTACCTTATTAGTTGTGTTGTGTGCTGGTCGTTGGTCACTTTATAGTTCGCTTTCATTAAACATTTTCGGGCAGACACAACGAAGTGTCAAGAATTTGGAAAAGCCCGCAAAAATCACCAATTTTGTTCTAACTTGGCTATGCCTTGCCTTCGAATTGGTTCTAACCACTGTGACTTTTGCTTGCCTCTGCAATTTTATTTTGCCTAGCCTTTGTGTTGATGATTCTACACTGCAATTTTATTTTGCCTTGCCTTTGCGTTGATTCTACACTGTGTGCAGAATTTATTAAATCGCATGTGGTGGTATTTGAACTTGTTTGGTGGTATTTGATTTTATCTGGTTTGCTGGACAGGTGTTTGAGTTTTTTTGATGATTGTTTGGTGGTATCTGATTATTGGTGCCAGTATGATGAATTCTTATTTTTACTTTTAGAACTGCATGTGAGGTTTTGTCATCTCCAGTCCTTGTATTGCACATCATCCAGAGGTCTTCAGTTCCTGTTGATCTTTAATACTTTGGGACAGTGACAGTTTTGGACCAGATTCAGCCAATGTTTATACTAACTTAGCAGATTTGGCCTTCTTACATCCAGCCACCCCAGTATAATGAAGATGAGTGTTACAAAGAAGAGCAAAACCTACCACTTTCATGACGAATGGGAAATGGACTACTTCTTCATTGTGGTGAAAGACAAATGTTGTTGTCTAATTTGTAACGCCCCAGTATCCTTGCCCAAAAAGGGTAATCTGGAACGTCATTATAAGGCTCTGCATAGCAATAAGTTTGATGCTGATTTTCCACCCAAAAATGAAATTCGTAAACTGAATCTCAAAGAACTTAAATCAAAATTGGCTACTCAGCAACAGTTGATGGCAAAGCCAAGGTCACATTCGGTCAATGCAACCATAGCATCCTTCAAGGTCAGCAACCTGATCACAAAGAAATGCAAGCCTTTCACTGAAGGGGAATTTGTAAAAGGTTGTTTTCTTGAAGCAGCTGACAATCTTTTTGAAGAATTTAAAAATAAGAAAGAGATCATAGCTGTTATTCAAGATGTACAATTGTCAAGAAACACTGTCGTGCGGTGAATAGAAAAGATGTGTGGAGACACAACTGAACAATTGTTGGAGGATGCTTCAAATTGGATGAATTTACAGACATAAGAGACATAGTCCAGTTACTAGTCTTTATCCGGATGGTTTTTGAAGACTTCAGTGTTAAAGAAGAGCTACTTGGAATGATTTCTTTAAAAGGGAGAACTACCAGTCAGGAAATATTCAGTTCTTTCCATTCTTTTGTGACAAAGTGTAATCTTCCATTGCATAGACTTGTTTCCATCACTACTGATGGAGCAAGAGCAATGACAGGTGAGGTTAACGGTTTCATAGCCCTCTATAGACAGCATGATGACTTCCCAGATTTCCTTTCTTACCACTGCATCAATCACCAGCAAGTTTTGGCAAGCAAGAGACTCAATACAAAGACTGTCATGGACATCACTTTCAAAATTGTAAATTGAGTTCGTGGAAGATCACTTCAAAGACGGCTTTTCAATCTTACTCTTGATGAAAGGGCAGTGGAAATCATTTTGCACACAGATGTAAGGTGGCTAAGTAGGCACAAATTTCTGCAAAGATTTTGTGATTTGCTGAATGAAATAAGAAGTTTTTTGAAGGAGAGGGTAGATGACCAAGCAGAGTTGGAAGATGAGGAGTGGTTATGTGATCTGGCATTTCTCGCTGACTTTACAGGCGAACTAAGGGATATGAACCTTGAACTATGTCATGGGGCAAGGCAAATAGTGCCTATAAAAACAGAGGAAAATGTGCAGGGCAGTTTTAAAACGGGCAGCTCAAAGCACATGGCTAGGGGTTGCTATGGACAACCAACCAAAACACGAGCACCGGGTGTAGGTAAACGCCCCGGAGATGCATTACCTCATAGCTCATTAGAGAGGCAGGAACAGCTGCAGGGACTTGAGCTGATGAGGGGCTCAAAGAATGACGCATTTAAAATAGAGTCAGTCTTGAGCAGAGAAAGAGGGAGAGCAGAAACAGATACAGGAAGAACTGGAAGGAGAGCAGAAACAGGAACACGGAAGAGCAGAACATATGAGAACCAGGATACATACCTGAGAGCTCCTGACGGAGATTCCATCAGCACCTCAGAGGAGTTTGCCCAGGAGGGATTACCCGAGGTTAGTGCTAGAGTGTTGGGCTGCACTGAACCAGAGTCCGGTTGGAGACCCAGAGGGATTCCAGGGAGCAAACGACGAGGAGCTGTGAGAGGGAACTCCCACGAGAGCAGGTACCTGGGGAATAGAAGCTCTTATCCAAAAGAGATTTCCTGGCTGAAAGAAAGACGTCCTGTGAGGGGAAGTGAAAGAGAGAAAAGTTTTCAGCTTCCCGGCTGCAAATGTTCAGGCAGAGCTAAGCCTGAGGAAAGGCCAATTCCCTGGAATAGCGGGGCACTGGATTTTACCTGCACTAGTCCTGAGGTGTATGGCCCTCTAGAGGGAAAATCCACATTGCATGGTAACCTGCCTTTCCACGTTAATAGAGGGGAGAGAAGCCCTTACCAGGAAGAGGAGGGATTACTAAACACTGATACAAGTTACAGCCCTATAAAAGATAATAGCAAGGAAGCTCATGAGGACATGGACTGTGATTTCTGTGGAGAAAACTCAGAGGATTTCCAGATGGACTGTACACTGGTGTTTTCAGATAGTGTAACCTCTTTCTGTTGAAGCATAAGAAAAGCCTGCAAAAGAGAAATCTGTGTAAGGGCACAGATTTCACTCTACAGCTGTTATAACCTAAAAAGCCTGTTTTCCCTTTTGTTTCCTTAAAGCTGAAAAGAAGCATTTCCTTTGTCATTTTGTAATACCCTTTTTCTGTTGTGCCAGAAGCATGGTTTACTTTCCTTTATGACTCCTGTTTGCAAAAGTTCTCCCGGGAAGGGAAATAAATACCTCTGTATAAGCATAGCTACTCGTCCACGACTACACTCTTATTGAATAGCTATTGGGACTTCAACTCCCAGGGGGCACCACTAGTCCCTGCTACATAGGAGGAGCCTCACTGAAGCCCCAGGCCTTTCGCCTCCGGGGTAAGTAGTTGGGTGACAACTACAAGGTAAAAACAAATGCATTGGCGAGATTCATTCATCATTCTTATCATGTTTTCATCCTACAAGAGCAAATTTGAGCTAATGATGACTGATCTTGCAAACAACACTTTTGATCATTTTCCTAATATGCAGGACCATCTGGGACAATATCCAAATTTTGTTTTTCAGAACGAAAAGTATGTGATAGAAATCTGTTCTGTTATCCAGGAATTTGAAAACAGATTCTGTGACTTCCAAAAAATTACTTGTCATACCCATTCAAAGTAGATGTGGACATTAAAGAAACTGCAGTTTCTATCAGAAAAAATTACTCATTGAACAAGCCATCTCTTGAAAACGAAATATTAACCCTTAAAAATGACATTTTTCTCAAGACCTGTGCTAAGCAAGAATAGTTTTAGAAGCAATTGCCTAGAGACAAATTTCCCAACTTGAGAAGATGCAGTGAAGCTGTACACTCCTGTTTCGGATCAACTTATTTGTGTGAATCTGCGTTTTCCCATCTGAAAATGACAAAGAGTACACAACGTTCCAACATGACAGATGAACATCTCCAGGATTCCCTGAGACTGGCCCTCATGCAATATTCACCCAACTTCAAAAAGCTGGTGGATGAAATGCAGGTTCAGACGTCTCACTAATGAGCAAGAGCGAAATATTGAAGATTGTGCAAGATCAGGCTGAACCAATACTCAACCTATATTTAACACAAATTACTCTAGAAAAGTTAAAGAAAGTTATTAAGACAGTTAAAGAAAGTTATTACCCAATAAAACTTTAAGAAAAAACGTACTTTCCATTTTCCCTCGCAGTTCTTACTGGATCTTCATCTCTTTGTTTTGTTTTTGCTTAATTTGCTTAACAGCTGATCACATCCAAGTAAATGACAGAAGGCTCATTAAAAATGGGGGGGGGGGGGGGGAGGAATCCTCCAACTTTATTGGGTTAAAATTTAATTTGAAACTAATTTGAAACTTAATTTTCATGGTGGTAGATCACCGGCACTTTTGGCTGGAAAAAGTAGATCACAACCTGTTCGAAGTTGGATATGCCTGCTCTAGATGGTGTAGTTAAACCTGCTACACATTTGATTACCCTAGCTTTATTATCAGATAAAGATTGGTTAATGAAGATTTTTTTTTAAAAAAGAGAAATATTCGCTTTAAAGGTTTACTGGTTCGAATGTATCCTGATCTTGCTCGTGAAACTCAGAAAAGGAGGAGAGAGTTTCTCCTCCTATGACCTAGTGTACAACAGTTGGGAGGTCTCTTTGTCCTTAAGTATCTTTGTAAGTGTTTGATTAAATATTAATCGTGTTTCTCTATATTTTTTGAACCCTCCCAACTGTTGATCTTCTTGAACTCCCACCATTTGGAAGTCTCGACTGGGCCTCCTGATCCACCGTGAACTTTATGTGATACTGATTGTTTAGCCTGTGTTTTTTTCCTTTGGCTTCGGTATGGGTGATTACCTGTTCTTGGGTCCTTCCTTATTGTGGGCTAGAATGTCATTGAGTGTATTATATTGATTTCCTGTAATATGTTTCTTCCTTTTGGAATTTGTTTGTTTCTCATATCCCAGTTTCTGTACAAGATTATATTCTTGGATGTATTGTTAAATTTGCATAAAAATAAAATTAAAAAAGTGATCTCTTCAGCTTCTCCTACTGTTTAGTCTTAACATTGAGTGCTTTAAGGAGGAATGTCAGTGGTTGATGCCCAAGGCCTAGTTTTCTTATATTTTTATTTTATTTTTATGTGTATTTTTATTTTATTTTTCAGTCTGCCCCTCTTTTGTTATTGTGGGCTAGTGGATGAGTGAGTGATATTTGTTGGGTGATTATTTCCTGTATTATATTTTCTTTTCCTGTTTTCTTGTCACTATTCTTATCATGTTTCTTGTAACAAGTATGCCACTTGTATAGGTTTGATAACTCATAAATAAAAAGTTAAAAACAAAACAAAAAAATAATCTCCAGGGAAATTTTCCAAGTTCAGCCCACTTATATGTGTAGAAAGCTGTTCTGCATGCATAAGTCTTTTTATAAAATTTCTCCTAACTGTGGATGTGAAGGACACAGCTTTCAAAGGAGCTTAGCCAGGTGACCAAATAGTAGCCCCGAGAAGTTACATGGAAACATTGCTCTTACTGAAGATGGTCTCACATTTACTACTACACTCACATTTTTATGTGCATTAAATGGCAGTGTTCTTGGTGGGGAGGGGGCGGGGAGGGCACAAGGATAGTTTGGGGGGGAAATGCACATAGATCTGTTTTTTTTGAAACAGTTTCAAACATATTACAAAAGTAATAGAAAAAGGCAATAAAGTAACAAAAAAGGAACAAAACATTCTTCAAGTGCTTTGATTAGGTAATTTTACAAAGGGAACACATTAATTTGTATTCTTCAGATACGTGGAGCCCGATCCAGAAAGGGGCATGTCCAGGCCCCGTACACATCTCCAGAGAGGATGTACATGCTGAGCACCAATTCCACAACCCTGTGTATACACACACATGGGGATGTAGAATCGGCATGTGGCCTTTCACAGTGAAGCATGCCTAACTGGTGGCCTATTTCACTGTCCTGAGCCATGCACACATGTAGGCCATGGGCATACTGCCCGTGTTGCCCCACATCCTGTGCACCTGAAACCCTGAAAACGTCTCCAACTCCATGTCCTGCAGACCATGTGTGACCAGAAAGAAGGCCACCCCCATCATAATGCACACATCAACATAGTCACCAGACAGCCTAATTTCAGCGAGGCGGAGATGAAGCTGCTGGTAACCATGGTCCTGGAGCAGGAGGAGACTCTCCTCCCCACCGGGCAAAGGTGGCCAGCCCACACAGCAGCACGCAGGGACTGGGAACACATCAGGACCACCCTCGCCAAGTAAGTACATCACAATACAGACAGACAAACCTGGAAGCAGAGAGATGTGAGCAGGCTGGAGCAGCACACAAGTTGAACAGAGACAAGCATGCATCAAGGAGGAGAGGAAGTGCAGGGAAAGTCACGAGTCGAGGAGTGGCCTAGTGGTTGGGGCAAGGTACTTCAGGCCGGAAGGTCGGGGGTTCAAATCCCACTAGAGGACAGCAACCTTGGGCCGGAAGGACTGGGGTTTCTAGTCCCACAGGTGCTCCTTGTGGTCTTGGGCAAGCCACTTAACCCTCCATAGCCCATGTTCCCTGTAAAATAGTTATCTCCAAGTTATAATGCCCTGTTCAATGTAATTTCAGTTTGTTCAATGTAAACCGCACTGATGCAGAATAACGCGGTATATAAGAGAATATAAATAAATAATAAATAAATAAATGATCTACCCCTGGCAGAAAGCAGTCAGGCTACACAGTGACAGCACAGCACAGCACAGACAGAGCAACCCCACAGCAGGGGCTCAGTAAACAAGAGAGAACAGGATAAAAGCAGGCCCACAGTGAATGGATTGGGGGACACAGAGACAGATGGAAGGGACATGCATAGCAGAGAGCAGTCCCAGAATGTCAGCCACAGCCCCAGGTCACACAGATGCCCTCTGAGGAGCCCAAAACAAGGGTCCTGTACATGTCCCTAGGCAGGAGGCAAACTCAGCATCCTGTGCATTTGTTGGTCACGCACAGAACCAGCAGGCTAGAGCTGTGAATGCTACCAGATCCTAGGAAGGGAGAGCAGAGCAAGTCAGAGGAAAGGCACAGTATGAATGGTACAGGTGCAAAGTGCAGTATTATAGGCCCCCAGATGGGAGGCGGACCCAGCACCCTGAGCACTGTAGGTCAGGCACAGAACCAGCAGGCTAGAACTGTGAGTTCTCCCAGACCCCAGGAGGGGAGGGAACTGTGCCTGTGCATGTACTCCAAATGCAATGACCAGACACAGCCCCCACCTCAGCATGGCATGGCAGGGTGACACGCCACTGATATCAGATGGGGACAGGACACATGATGCGCATGCACACAGTGCCAGCAGCACCCCCCTAATGAGTAGGCAGGTCTGTGCCATGGCATGGGGGAATGATGAGGTGTGTCTCTACCCCACAGGCATTTCTGGATCCTGTGTGATACAGAGGCCTACTGTGTGCGATATCGCACAATCCACCATACATGCCTATGGTTGATAAAGCGTATCCAGCAGCATCTGCAGGAGGAGCAGGATGAGTAGCCATGCAGATACCCAATACAAGCAGCAAGCCGACAGGACACCACATGCAAGAACACACACCGCTGTGACATAGACAGTATGGAAACAGCATGCCCCACCCCAGGATCCCACAACATATAGTCCAAGCCCACACTGCCCCACCACCTGCAGAGCTGGGACATGTTGGAACACCCTGTGTGTCTGCCTGCCCCCCAGCAACCACAGTAGTGCAGCAACAAGAAGAACAGAGTGTGGACATGTGTGGTGCAGCCACCATGATGTCCCAAAGAGTTATGGGCACGAAGCATGGTAAGGTGACCCAAAAAGACCTGCCTGAACCACCACAGTGGCAGTGACAGGAGCCCTGTCTGGAAGGTGAACAGGAAACACATACCTGATGTGGGCCAACCATGGGCCTAGAATGACAGCATCCTGTGCCACAGGCACATCAGGAACCCAGCTCCCCAAGGATGACCAGCCAGACATGCAGCAGAGACACCACAGCCATGCAGCTAACCATGACCTCTGTCTCCCACAGTGGCAGCACAGCAGGAGGAGGAGTCCCCACCCCTGTCCCCTGATGTCTCCACCCCTGACACTGTGGAGGATGCAGGCACAGATACGCCTCCCAGTCCCAGCAGGAGCAGCAACACAACCACTAGTGGGGGCAGCAGAAGAGCAGAGACAAGCCCCATCCTCCTGTCCAGCCTAACACTATCTGCAGATAATGAGGAGGACGAGGATGGCCCAGCAGGAGAGGCAGCATTCTCCCCCTCCACCTCCCTTGGGCAGTGGGCAGGATAGTGTGCAGCAGGTCAGCAGCCAGGTCTTACCATTGCCATGTGCAGGTGCTGTGGAGACAGGGGGCAACCTCTGGACCCCCATCCTCCAGCCCCTGGTGGAGTAGGTGTGTGGTGTGACAGGGAGGACATCTGGGGGGGTCCCATGGAGTGTTGTGAGGGAGACTGTAGCAACACAGGCTGAGCGGTCAGGCAGGAGTGGCAAGGGGGCAGCATGTGGGTGTATGGGTAGGGCGAGTAGCTGGACGGCAGTACTGAGCACGAGGGGATGGAGCACATACAGGGGGAGTGTGCTGGGGTGTGTGAGTGGCAGGAGGGTGGGAATGAGGGTGAGGGGTCTGTGTGCAGGCAGGGTGAGCATGTAGGGCTGTGTGAGTGGCAGGAGGGTGGGAGCAAGGGTGAGGGGATGGAGGCCATGCAGGGGGAAAGTGCAGGCAAGGTTGGGTGTGCAGAGTGGATGGGGGTTCCGAGTGCAGGTGTGGGGTGGGATGTGACAGTGCCGCTGGAGTGGGATGCAGATGGTGAGGAGGCAGTGGGGGTCCAGGTTATGGAAGCTGGGATTGCCAGGAGGCTGCAGTGGTACTAGGTCATGGCAGTGATGAGGGTGGTGATGCAGCGGAAGTGCCTGTGGCTGAGTGCACATGGAAGCAGGGCACCTGTGTTAGTGGGCCACAAAGCCCACCCCTATCTGATGTGGGGCCCAATGAGGGGGCCCAAGAAGCAGATGAAAGCCTTGGAGACACACCATCCATGGGCTAGCTGAAGCACGTGCTTACATGCAGCCTTGCACAAGTGTGCAGGCCCCTCTCCATATGGAGGGCCTGAGAGGTGAGGTGTGGGGCCTGAGGGGCAAGCTCAGGGGCCTGAAACTGCTGCTGCTGGAGGCCCACCTGCAGCCCCACCCCCCACAGCAGGCATCCCTGCAGGACACTGAGGGGACCCAACAATGGGGAGGCATGCAGGGGCAGCCATACCACCAAGCAGCATGAGCCACACCAGTGACTGCTGTTATAGTGACAGCCACCAGGGAAGACTAGCCAGCAGTGTTAATGGCCCTGTAGGTACAGCAGGAGTGTGAGTTAGGTGCTGTGGGGTATACCTGTTTGCCAGTGTGTGTAGGCACTGTTTGCCCATATTATGTATCTGTCCCAGGCATGTTTTCTGGATAAATAAAGTGTTATGCTGTTCAACATGTGTGCCTTGTGTGCTTATGTGTCTGTCACCCACAGCCACCCTGACCAACAATGGTCCCAGTCATATGTGTAGTGCTACAGGGTAGACACCATGCTACATGCCACATATTCATGGTAGCCCATGGACAGCTGAGCCAAATAGCCAGGTAGGCTGGCCACCACAGTAGCACGGGATGGGGCAGACACCCAGGGGGATGGGGGTGGTACTACACAGGGGGGAGGGGAGCCATGAACATGTGCAGCAGCACAACCAGCAGTCCATGGGGTTGCCACAGCCTAGGGCAGTGGAGCTTGAAACAGCACAGAGACTAGTGGTGTGTGCCATGCAAAGGGGGCAGGATGGGGAGAGAGGACTGGGTCAGAGTAGGCCAAGGATGTGGCAGAGCCAGGTTACATGGACAGCCCAGATGTGTGAGCACCTCTGAGGAGGGATGTGGAGTGACTCATGACATGGAGGGTAGGGAGGCACATGGTGGACTGACTGCACAGTCGGGGCTGTATGCAGCAGCAGCTCTGGATGTGGAAGCTGAGTGGGAGCAGGATGTGCTGCATGCATTGAGCAGGGCTTGGTAGGATGGGGCCTGCAGCTGACCAGCTGTACTGTGCATTGACAAACAGATTGAAGGGGAGAGGGTGGGGGGCCTGGGGTGGGCCATCAGTGCTGGCAGTGTAATAGGCATGGCAGGGAGTGAAGGGATGGTACATGCGGGTCCCAGACATGTGTCAGTGAGCATTAGGGGGGCCAGCTGTGGAATGGTAGAGCCAGTGACAGTGTGGGTGGGCTGGGGCAGGGGCCACATGTTGCCACAGACACTTGTCCCAAGCATGGGGCTGCCTGTGCAGCAGCTCTGCCACTCCATGGTGACATGAACAGGCCTGGGACTATGTGGTGTATGATGGCAGCTGGATGGTGACGTGCTGGGGGTACCATGTGTATATGGCACATCATGTGCATGACCTGTCCCCCCATGACAGCTGCCACATGTGTGGCACTGGCAGTGGGCAATGGATGGATTATGGGTGCACAAGGAACAAGTGGACCATGTGATGTGTGTGTCCCAGCTGTGCAAGCCATGGGCATCATGCCATGGATGCACATGTCTGGGCATATGGGTCCACATGCAGGGCACCATTTGAAGATACCACCAGACACATGTCATGGCACATGTGGGGTCTGGAGCAGCATGGTACATGACTGGGTGGACACCAACTCTGGCACATGTCAGTAGAAATATTGGTGGGGGGGCAGGCCCCAAACCCCCAACCTAGAGGCAATGCCCATATCAGCAGCTCACAGTGGCACACTGCTGTCATCAGTGTCCCAGGCAGGTAATGTGCACATCACACAGAAGCATAGGCCAGACACACAGACCATGTCTGCATGGTGTGGTGTGGACATGCACAGGCCCATGGCAGCTGTGGTACATGCCCCAGCCCCTCCCCAGGCACTGGCATGAGCATTGGGTTGTATGGGCAGAGAACATATGGCACAGGCAGTCACACGCCACCACCCTCTGTCTGGACTGTGCGCCCTGCAGCACATCTGTGGTGGCATCTGGCTCATCGCCATCACCCTGGGCTGGCTCAGACTCATATGGCAGTGGCTGCTGGTGCCACAGGGCATAGTTGTGAAGCCTACTTCATGCCATGGCAATCTGGCACACCTTACAAGGCCTGTAGAGCAGTTCCCCCCCAACCGGTCCAGGTATAGAAACCGACACTTCAACTGGCCAAAGATATGCTCAATGATCCCCCTTATGGTCCGGTGTGCCCAGTTGTATAGGTGCTGTGCTGGGTTGCTAGGGTGGAGCATGGGGTCAGCAGCCAGTTGCGTAGGGGGTAGCCCCAGTCACCTGCAGTGGGAGAAAGAATAGGAAACCATTGATCAGCTGGTGTGCTAGTGAGGAGGTCATGTGCTAGTGACATGTTGTGGGCTGTGGACATAACTGACTGTATATGCATGGCTGTGTCCACTGTATGGATGGTCCCAGGGTGTCGGTGGGACATTGTGTGTCTGCAGCCCACCACATGTACATTCCCTGCTGGGGGATGGACCTGGACATCATGGGAATGTATGGTGCCCCTACCCTGTGCCTGGCCCATACCTGGCTCACCCCTGGGTGGCGGGGATGAGGCTACATGGCACGCCAGTATGTGCAGGCCTGCTGCCACCATTCCAGTCACATGCCTCCATCCCCCACTGCATACACAGGCCACTGTGTGTGCTGCGGAGGATGGGGGTGGAATGCATGAGGAGGGTGGATGTGTGGTAGGTGGGACCAACCCCCAGACGTACAGTGCCAGGATGTATCATGGCCTTGTACATCAGGGGTTGCCAGGGGGCACCCTGAGCATACTCCCACTGTGGTGGCATAGGGGCAGGGGTCTCCCTGTACATGCCCAGTGGCCCCCCCAGGGCCAAGGGGCCCACCTGCAGGGCCTTGGGGCCATGGGAGGCAGGCCACCACCACCTGCCCAGCACACACACCCCCTTGCGGTATCCCATGCCGCCCAGTCACAGGGTATCTATGTATATTCCAACCTAACAGCCATTCGTCAATGATGTGGCCCCCTCAAACTATGCATGGAGCCATGACTGGATCAGGATGTAGGTATTATGGCAGGACCCTGGGTACTTTGCACAAATGTCCCTTATCTCACTATGCGCATTGCACACCACATACATGTTGGCAGAGTGAAAGGCCTTGTGGTTCTGATACACAGCCTCACTCTGTCACGGGGGCTGGAGGGCGATGTGTGTGCCATCCACCACACCTAGGACCAATGGGAACCCTGCCACAGTGTAAAAGTCCTGCATGGTCTGGTGCTAGTCCTGGTGAGTTGCTGGGAAACAGATGGTCTGCACCATGGACTGCAGCTAGGCACCCAGGAACTGTGTGAGGCGCCGGGATATTGCAGGCTGGTTGAGTCCCCCAACAGCTGACAGCACCATCTGGAACTAGCTTGTCACCAGGAAGGCCATCACCACCTTCAGGTGTACTGGTATCAAATGGTCCCTCTGCATAGGGCTTTCAAGCCATGGCTCCAGCTGCTGGCAGAGGTCATGTATGGCAGCCCTGTCGAACTGGCACTTTGCCACACATGCTGCATCACTCAAGTCCATGTACTGGACCCTTTGCCATGGGACACATGCATGTGGGTGCCCCTGCTCCATGTCCTGCCCACCATGGTCACAGCTGTGCAGCAGGTCCAGTGCATACCATCCCTGGATGTCCTGCATGTTTTCCCATTCCAGCCAACTGGCTGGAGTGGGACAACATGCACACATTGTTGCATAGCTTGGTGAGCTGCAGGTGGCACTGTCACTGTCCCACACTGTCAGTCCTGCTGCAAAACTGTCCAGGCCTGAGGGTACGCTGATATGTCCATGGCACATGTGCAGAGGCACATGTTCACAGGCATGTGCACATGCAGGCACGTCAATGCAGCATAAAGGTTGTCTGCATGCGCCCAGCCCCCACCATGTCCTGTATCTCCCTCATACATGCTATGGCTTCTTCCTCTTTGCAGGCTGCTGCTTGTCCATTGGTATTTCCCTCCATTGTGCCGGCTACAGGAGGAAAACCACTGACCTTCTGCATTCCATGCATATGCCATCCCCACCACTGTGTGGCTGCATTACCAGGGGGAGGGAGGGTGCGTGGGCACAGATATGTGTGCATGCAGCCATGGGCATGTCAACACAGAGATATATGTGTTGGCACTTCTGGCAAGCACGTCCAGGATGGGCACGGCCCAAACCTCAGGGCATTGCCTGTGTATCACAGACAGTCCATGTAATGGCACCTAAGGTCGCTACCAGGAAGGCAAGGTTCTCTGAGGGTGATGTGACCCTCATGCTAGAGGAAATACTCCAGCGGATGTCACAATTGGTGGGTGACACATCCACACCTGTGGGTGCCTATGAGAAGCAGTGGCAGTGGCTTGATGTGTACCACCGTATCACTGTCATATATCACCGGCACCGCAACATCGAGGATATGAAGCACAGGTGGTAGCAGGTGCAGCACAACACTTCCCGGATTGCACAGCAAGGGGCCAAGGGTGCACAGGGGAAGCAGCTCACTGAACTCAAACTGTATATCCTTGCTACAATTGACCCTGCCACCTCAAGGGGTACAGGCCCCCTTGACACATCTCAGGCATCCCAGGAGCAAGGTACATGTGTGTCATGTGTGTCCCTGCCCTTTACTCAATATACCCCCCCCCCACTGTATACATGCACACACGTGCACACAGCTACCACCATTGGCTGCCAAGTTGTCCCATCTGTGCTGCAGCTGGCATTCACACTACCATTGCATGTGGCTACTCCAATGTTGGCCTGCATGTCAGGGGCATTGTCCATATGGCCACCAGCTGGTGGTGGTGGGGATGACTGCACAGGGCACTGGGTTGGGTGTCTGTGCACAGGCCTCTGTGCCCATCTGGCTCCGCAAATGGTGACAGGGTGTGTGGTCAACCATGTCAATAGTTCCTCTGTACCTGTGCAGCCTACTGGTTCATCTGCATGGTGGCAACACTGCCACCCCATCTTTGTCTGTGTTTGCGGTTGCAGGTCAGACCCCTTGATGTTTTCTGTGTCTTCACAGGTGCCCCTGCTATAGTTCTACAGGCAGCGGTACCTGCTCTGCTGACAGTGTCTATGGAAGATACTACAGGACGGGGGGCCCCGCCTGATGCCCCATTGCCATGCACCATTGGTTCCACCACACTGCAGCAGCCATCTGATGTCCCTGGCCCAGATTATCTGGAGCTCCATGTCCCCTCACCATCGCTTCCACCACAGCAGCCTATTGACAATGGTGATGAAGTGGAGGAGATGAAAACATCCCAGGAAAGGGAAGAACCAGAGCTCAAGCACCCCAGAGTTGCAGAGTGACCACAAGGAAGCAAAGGTTAGTGGTGGTTGCTGACTCTCTTCTAAGGGATACTGAGGCATTCATCTGCTGGCCAGACTTAATGTCCAGAGAGGTGTGCTGTCTGCCAGGAGCCAAAATCTGAGATGTTATGGAGAGTTTGTCGAGACTCTTCAAGCCTACTGACTATTATCCAATATTGCTCATCCATGTCAGTACAAATGACTTCATGGCTCTGGGACAGAGGGTGAAGCAGATAGGTACACAGGTGGTGTTCTCTTCAATCTGAAGCTTACATCCTGGAGATGAATGCATGGCTGCATGGGTGATGTCATCAAGAGCTTTTTGGTTTCCTGGATCAAGGGATGATTTTCCAAGGGCTGCAGAGCAGATAGCATCCATCTGTCCAAGAAGGGTCGAAGTGTCTTCTGCAATAGACTAACCTATTGAAGAGGGATTTAAACTAGATTCATTGGGGATGGGTAAAGAAAGCCCCCCAGATAAGTGAAAGCTCCCAAGTAAGTGAAACATTAAATACCTCTGTAGAAATTGGGAAAAGGGGAGGAGTGGCACTATATGTAAAAAATAATTTTAAAGCTATATAATTGCAGGGTTTAAAAGGAAACGAGGAGGCACTGTGGATTAAACTAGAAAGAGGGGAAGGGAAATACATTTGCACTGGTGTGATATACAGAGCTCCCTCACAGGGAGAAGAAGTGGACAGGGATTTAGTAGAAGACATACACAGTATTGCCATGAAAGGAGAAGTGCTACTGATAGGTGATTTCAATATGCTGGATGTTCATTGGCACATCCGTGCTGTGGTGTCATCTAGAAGTAAAGAGATCCTAGATTCTCTACAGGGAGACCTATTCCGGCAACTGGTAACAGAACCCATACATGAAAGGGCCATACTGGACTAGCTGTTCACCAATGGGGAAAGTGTTTCTGATATCATAGTGGGAGATCATCTTGCATCCAGTGATCACCATAGTTCAGTATTAGGACTAGTGCAGATAAAATCCATTCAAAAGCGAGGGTCTTATGGAAAACTAACTGTGCCAAGATGGGAAATACCTCAAAGAATCGTTAGAAGGATGGGAACAGCTGGGGGATATAGAAAATCAATGGGCAAAACTGAAAGGGGATATTTTTATTAGAAAGATAAATAAATGTAAAAGGAAAAGGTGCCACTATGGTTCTCAAAAGAAGTAGCATAAAAGGTGAAGAAAAAGAGGGAGGCCTTCATGAAATACAAGAGATCACAGAGAGAGGAAGACAAGCATCTATATTTGGAAAAAGAGAAGCTAGCCAAGTAGTCAGGAAAGCAAAATATTAAAAAGAAGAAGAAATAGCCAATGCATTAAAATGGGAGGATAAGACATTTTTCAGATATGTTAGTGAGAGGAGGAAGGACAAATGTGGTATTGTCAGATTCAAGGTTGAAGGGGAGGAATATGTAGAAACTGATGAGGATAAAGCAGAATTGCTTAATAAATGTTTCTGTTCTGTGTTCACAGATGAAAGGCCAGGAGCAGGACCTCAGAAAACAACCACAAACAGGAACAGAAGTGACAGGGATCTTGAATGATTTTCAGAATTACTGTGTTCGTGAGGAAGTAGCTAAACTAAAAGTAGACAAATTGATTGGACCGGATGGGATACATCTGAGAATATTGAAGAAACTTGGGGGCATTCTAGCAGTTCCTCTAACCACAAAGGGGATCCTGTTTCCTCTTGAAATACAATTTCAGTATTGATATTATATCCAGCTCATTAACAAATGTTGCTATGGGGGTAGCCCTGCCTGAAATAACCTTAGAAGGGGACTGAAGGAAATCAGATAACTCCAAGGAATTTTCAAACTTGGGTTTCCTATTCGTCTCTCCGGGCCAGTCCAGAACAGATGGGTAGTCAAATCTCCCTCCTCTAGCAGCAGAGGACTGAATTCCAATTCTTGTTGCTAGGTTACACATTGCTCCCTTGGTAACAGCAGCCAGTCTTTTTGTCCTCAGCAGCTGAGCTGGATGTGTGAAGATTTGTCTCCCCACCTGTTCTCTGTTATTATTCTTTATTTTTCTTATTTTATGGAAGAGTTCTCATTGAAGAGGTAGTGCTGTGCCCTAGCAGGGTATTTAAGCACTTTACTCTGTTTTATATTGTTTTTATACTGTGACAACATCAGTGTCAGTAGCCGGTTAAACGGTTCAGAGTATGGGACAGAGCCTGTCTCCTCTACTCAGCTAAAAGTAATTGGTAAGAACAGATCTGGGGGCCCCAGCTACTGTTTCTTTCCTAGTAGGCTCTTCACTTACAGGATCGCTGGCAGCGGTTCCTAAAGGGCTAGAGAGCATGTCTGTCTAACCGGCGTTAGTATCAGTTATTTTCTATTCAGTGCTGTGCCGCGGATGTTTTCTCACCTCTCTCTGTTACTCGGTTTCTCCGGTGTGGTTTTTTGTTGTTTCCTGTACCTTGTCGGTTTTTCAAAGTGCCTTCGGTGCCTGTGCGCTTGGTCCGCGTTATGCAGGACAGCAAAGGAGATTCGCAGCACCATTTTTCTTCGCTGCAGCCGTTGGCTGAGAACGCGGGAGCGGCGGCCATTTTAGCAGCGTCTTCCGTTCCTTCAGCTCCACTGCCTAAAGCAAGTAAAAGGAAAGCGAAATCTCGTCATGTGACAGAAACTCCTGCTCAGCCTGTGTTGCCTGTGATTGCAGAGGCACCGGATCCTTTGCTTTCAGCTGATTTCATCCTCGCGTTTCATAGAGCTTATTTGTTAAAAAAATCGCAGGCTTCTCTTCCGGTTTTATTGGACCCTCCACAATTGGCACAGATGGGGGTTTCTAACCAATCTGCCCCTTGTGAAGAAGTTCCTCCTTTGTCAGATGTAAAGGAGTCTAAATTGGATTCAGTTTCTTTAGAGGCTGAGACTTTAGAGCCTGAACAAGGGGAACTTATGTCTGAGCAGGGTTTGGATTTTTGGCCCGCGGACTTAGAGGAAGGAGAGTTGGGTCCGGGTGAGAATCCAAATATTTTTAGGGTGTTTAGAAAAGAGGAGTTACCAGCTTTGATTGCACAGTCCCTTACAGCGCTTAGTATCATTCCGCAGGTGGTTCAACAGGAACCTTTGGAAGACCCCTTGCTGCAGGGTTTCAAAATGGAGCAAAGATGTTTTCCTCTGCATCGGATAATCAAACAGATGATAGAGTCTGAGTGGGAATGCCCTGAGGCTTCATTAAGAGGAGCTAGAGCTTTGGCTCGGTTGTATCCTATGCCTCAAGAGGAGAAGGAGCTCCTACGTATGCCAAAGGTGGATGCGCTGGTGTCTGCTGTCACCAAAAAAACTACCATACCCGTAGAGGGGGCCGCGGCTCTTAAAGACATGCAGGATCGTAGGTTAGAAGGTCTGTTGAAACAGGCTTTTGATGCCAGTGCTCTGACGCTTCAAGCGTCCGTCTGTGGAGCATATGTGTCCAGAGCTGCGATTCGGTGGGATCAGCAGGCCTCTGCACCGTCTGATGCAGTGGCTCCTTCTAGTGAGGGGGCAAAGTTGGAGTCGGCAGCGGCATATTTAGCAGATGCCTTTTACGATTTGATTCGCATTTCTGCGAAGTCTATGGCTTCCATGGTTGCTGCTCGTCGTTTTCTTTGGTTACGGAATTGGGCAGCAGATGCCTCCTCCAAGGCACGTCTCAGTAAACTCCCTTATAAAGGGAAGCTTCTTTTTGGAGAGGCGTTGGAGAAAATTGTTAAAGATTTAGGAGACTCCAAGGGAGGGCGTTTGCCCGAGGACCGTCCTAAATCAGCTAAGCAGGGCTCCTTTACTAGGGGCCAAGGGGGTGAATTTCACCGTTTTAGGGGGGCTCGCTTTACTCCCTATCAGCGAGGTCGATTTCCTTTCCGGGGGCAGTCCTTTCGGGGTGCTAGAGGTTCTGGTAGAGGCTACTTTGGAGCTCCTTCCGCTACCCTTAAAAAACCACAATGAAGCGAGGCCGGCCCAAGCGGAGTTTCCGGTGGGCGGTCGGTTACAGGAGTTTCTCTCCGCTTGGGTCGCCATTACTTCCGACAAGTGGGTACTGCAGATTATCCGCGAGGGCTATGCTCTTGAGTTCAATTGTCATCTGACCGACGCCTTCGTTTTTTCTCCGTGCGGGTCGGACACCAAAAGGAGAGCAGTCCACGACACGTTGCAGCGGTTGTTGCAGCTCCGGGCAGTGGTTCCAGTTCCATTAGACCAGTACGGCTTCGGTCGATACTCGATTTATTTTGTGGTTCCAAAAAAGGAGGGCTCTTTTCGGCCCGTGTTGGATTTAAAGCACGTGAACCGTTGCTTGCGGATCTCTCATTTTCGAATGGAGACATTAAGGTCTGTAATCCGCTCGGTAAGGCCGAGGGAGTTCCTCTCTTCCATAGATTTGACGGAAGCTTATCTGCATATTCCTATCAGGCCAGATCATCAGCGTTTTCTTCGGTTTGCAGTGCCCATGGGTCATTTTCAGTTTCGGGCCTTACCGTTCGGCCTAGCGACGGCGCCGCGCACTTTCACCAAGTTACTGGTGGTGGTGGCAGCGGCACTGCGCAGGGATGGCATTCAGGTTCATCCTTATCTGGACGACTGGTTGATTCGAGCGTCTTCGCGAGAGGAGTTGCTAAAGGCGACAGCGCGAGTAGTGTCCTGTTTGGAGAATCTAGGTTGGGTTGTGAATTAGGTCAAAAGTCGGCTGGAACCGGTTCAGCAGCTGACTTATCTCGGAGCCTTCTTCGACACGGGCCGAGGTATGGTTCTGTTGCCTCCGGAACGGGTAAGAAAGCTTCTCGGTCATGTGTCGGGGTTTTTGCTCGCAAGAGCGCCGACAGCTTGGAAGTACTTACAGTTGCTGGGGCTAATGGAAGCGGCCTTGGATTTGGTACCATGGGCCAGAGCACACATGCGGCCGCTCCAGCAAGCTCTTCTTTCGCGTTGGTCTCCACAACGGCATCCCCTTTCTCGTCGCTTAAGCTGTCCCGATCATGTCAGGGTCAGTCTTCAGTGGTGGTTGGTTCCAGACCATCTTCAGGCGGGAGTTCCCCTAGCGTTGCCGGACTGGATTTTGGTGACTACCGATGCCAGTCTGTCCGGTTGGGGAGCACACTGTTTGATTCACATAGCGCAAGGTTCATGGACGGCGGAAGAGAGTCTGTGGTCCATCAATCGTCTCGAGCTCAGAACGGTGCGTCTAGCGCTGTTAGCGTTCGCAAGTCTTCTGGAGGGAAAGTCGGTGCGCATCTTCTCCGACAATTTAGTGACGGTCTCATACATAAATCGCCAAGGAGGGACAGGAAGTCTTCTTCTTCTAGAGGAGAGTCAACGCTTGTTTCACTGGGCGGAGTTGCACCTTTCGGCGCTCTCGGCAGCTCATGTGGCTGGAAAGCACAATGTGCAAGCAGACTATCTCAGCCGACATGTGCTAGATCCGGGAGAGTGGCAACTCAATGCCGAAGTTTTTCACGAGCTCACAGTACGTTGGGGTCAACCGGTAATGGATCTAATGGCAACTTTAGACAATGCAAAGGCGACTCGCTTTTTCAGCAGACGCAGGGAACATATGTCGGAGGGTCTCAACGGTCTGGTTCAGCCCTGGCCGTTGGGGCAACTTCTGTATGTGTTTCCTCCGTGGCCGTTGGTGGGTCTCGTTGTTCAGCGAGCTGTCATGCACCAGGGTCTGTTGATTCTTATTGCTCCAGATTGGCCTCGACGGCCTTGGTATGCCGATCTAATGCGTCTTCTAGCGGCTCCACCATGGAGGTTGCCCGCTCGGGCAGATTTGCTGCATCAAGGGCCCGTTTGGATGCCTCAGGCGGATCGATTCTTGCTTACGGCATGGCTCTTGAAAGGCGGCGCTTGCGCCGAAAAGGTTATTCAGTTTTGGTAATCAACACCTTGTTGCAGTCTCGTAGAAAGTCCACATCATTGGCGTACATTCGGGTGTGGCGAGTTTTTGAAGCTTGGTGTTCCGATCGCCATTTGAAAGCTCGTCTATCTTCCATTCCGGATGTTCTGGACTTTCTTCAGTGCGGTCTTGAGAAAGGTCTTGCTCTGAGTACCTTAAAGGTGCAGTTAGCGGCCCTGGCAGTTTTTCGTGGGCCAGTTCGTGGACTACGTCTTTCCTTTCATCCGGATGTTCTCCGTTTTCTTAGAGCGGCTAAGCAAATTCGTCCTCCGTTTTGTCAAATTGTTCCTCCTTGGGATTTGAACCTAGTGTTAGGGGCTTTAACACAGTCTCCCTTTGAGCCTCATTCCTCAAGTTCGCTAAGGGAATTGTCCTGGAAGACGGCTTTTTTAGTGGCATTGTGTTCTGCTAGACGCATTTCGGATCTGCAGGCACTTTCATGCCGTCCGCCTTTTCTTCAGTTTTCTGAGGAAAAAGTGGTCTTGCGTCCGGTACCGTCCTTTCTCCCGAAAGTACTGTCTGCTTTTCATGTGAATCAGTCGGTTTCGCTTCCCACTTTCGCTAACTCGGGAGGAGATTCTGTCGATCGATCTCTGCGGAAATTGGATATGGGACGTGTGCTTCGTAGATATCTATGGGAGACCGAGCCTTTTCGTAAGACTGATCGGTTGTTTGTGTTGTTTGCAGGGCCATCTAAGGGTCAACCTGCATCCAAGGCTTCCATTGCACGGTGGGTAAAGCATGCAATTCGGGTCGCGTATGAAGCCAGAGGCAAACCGGTTCTGGTAGGTCTTCGGGCTCATTCTACCAGGGGTCAAGCTACTTCGTGGGCAGAATCGGCCTTGGTTCCACCGGTGGATATTTGTCGTGCGGCGTCATGGTCTTCTCTTCATGCCTTTTCACGTCATTATAGGTTGGATGTTCTCGCTAGGCAAGATGCGTCGGTGGGGGCTTCAGCAGTGATAGCGGGGCTCTCAGGTCCCTCCCAGGGTTAGGTACTGCTTTGGTACTACCCATCTGTTCTGGACTGGCCTGGAGAGACGAATAGGAAGGAGAAATTAGACCTTACCTGCTAATTGTCTTTCCTTGAGTTCTCTCCGGGCCATTCCAGAACCCACCCTATAAATTTCATTGTTTATTATCAGTATTTTCTTGCGTTTCATTTATGTCGGTTTTTCTCGGTGTTTCAAGAATGGAAACTTGTTTTTTGTGGTTAATGCTTATCTATTAAAAAAAAAATATATAGCCTTTACTTTGGCTATTTTCGCTCTCAAGTGCTTTCGTTGTCAGGCACGAGGCGCAGAGCACATTTATATACCTTCAATGGGACTCTTCCGCTGTTTCTTCTTATTGGTTTGTTATTGGCTGCTTGCTACGTAAAGACTGGCTGCTGTTACCAAGGGAGCGATGTGTAACCTAGCAACAAGAATTGGAATTCAGTCCTCAGCTGCTAGAGGAGGGAGATTTGACTACCCATCTGTTCTGGACTGGCCCGGAGAGAACTCAAGGAAAGACAATTAGCAGGTAAGGTCTAATTTCTCCATTGTAGCTGCCCTCGTGGCGACTTGCTCCACACGCTTGACAGGAACATAGTAACAATCAGATATAGCAATCTGTTCCAGATTAGGTACACCCAATATATCCTTAAAATATTTTTTAACAGAATCAAAAGTGACAAATAACGTGTCTTAGGGAAATTGAGAAAATGGAGATTCTTATTCCGGGACATATTTTCCAGTAACTCTAAATGAATATCCACAAACATACTATCCTTGATAGTACAGGACAGTGACCTCTGCAGGCCAGAAAACTGTCCAGAAAGCTTATCCAAACAGATCTGCATTGCCTGCAGCTGGTCTTCATTACCTGAAAAGCGGAAATAATCTCTTTAGAGAACACAGCAACCTGCTTCATAGTTCCTTTCAGCAATGAATTATTCTGAGACACCATGTTCCAAGCATTTAGCAAAGTAATCTCCATAGAAGACTTAGGGAAAGAAGACCCAGTCAGCACAGGAACCTTAATTTCAGAAGGAAAAACAACCTTAGACTCCCCTGGAGAGGGCACCACAGCCGAAGAAGGATCAATCTCTGCCCCAATCCTAGGAGAAGGAGATCCTTTCCCAAATGAAGGGGCCTCGGAGACCTCTGGAGGAGGAGGTGGAGTCCTAGATTTAGGGCTCAGAGAGGCTCCAGATGATGAAGGAGAAGGCCAGATGGAGTAGATTGAGCCATAACACAGTTATATGTTTATCCATCGGGCCTTATTGCTACTTAGCTGATCGAGCAGATGAAACCACAGTTTTCCCCTTGTTCTTCCTCTTGTATGACCCCTTAGGCATACTCACAGAGATGAAAACAAAATTCCAATCAAGTTGGCACTGAATTGGCACCAAAGGGGCGCACCCCTTTGGCCACTTGTGCCTTCGGGCATACGCCTGTGGCCATAAGAGTTATTACCAGCAACCAAAAAGTTCTTCCTGTGCTGGGACCCCTATAGGAAAGCAAACCACCCTCTCAACTGCTGTAAACACAATCATTCCAGCCAGAAACC
Source organism: Ichthyophis bannanicus (assembly GCA_033557465.1). NCBI lineage: Eukaryota > Metazoa > Chordata > Amphibia > Gymnophiona > Ichthyophiidae > Ichthyophis > Ichthyophis bannanicus. The sequence continues at coordinate 1,509,196,925 of CM066032.1, read as the reverse complement.
AAATTCCTCTCCAACCAGCACGGCCCGCAGCATTCTTATATGGGCCCGGCAGCTCTGATGACACTATGGAGGGGGATAGAGTTATCACTGGCAACCAAAAGGTTCTTCCCATGCCGGGACCCCTCAAATGGAAGCAAACTGCCCTCTCAGCTGCTGCATACACAATTATTCCGACAGAACCAAACTCCTCTCCCATAGGTCTGATTTTTACATCCACTTATGTTGCTCCCCTTGTTTAGCAGGCCACAGAAATTAGCAGGTGCAGTGTCCAATGGTCCTTTCTACCTGTATAGATTACAGGCCATTTTCAAAGGGAAACATAGTTTCCTTTTAAAATCTAGCTACAAGATCTGCAGGAATTGTAACGACCATACTCTGCTTTGCACCAAATTGACCAATGCTCTGTATTGTCTTAACTTAATTGTAAGCTCGTACGAGCACGACTCTTGTATTTTTGCCTGTACAGCGCTGCATGCGTGGCGCTATATAAGTGCTAAATAGTAGTAGTAGTAGTAGGTACAAAAGTACCCATACACCTGCACCTCTGCAAGCTACTGAAAATTGCCTCTGTATACTTGAAAATGAAATCCACGTCCATTTCTGGTTGAGCAGTCCAAGGTCTTTAAGATGACTAGTCCTTTAACTGCTTTGTGTATGACCACTCTACAAAGATACTCTTTCTCTGTGTCCTTCTCCCCTACCTCCAACTGTGAATTTTTGCAATGATAATCCCAGGATGTAATTATAGGACATTTTTAGACCTGATCATTGGATAATGTGAACGGTGTTCTTGTTTCCACTATAGAGAAGTTTCACCACGGAAGAAAATAAATCACACATTGTTTTCCTATTCCATAGAGAAAACTAGGGGGCTGGCATTCAGTGGTGGCAGTCTGAGATTTTAAAGTGCCTGGCTGCCGCCATTTTCATTAGACTCAGATATTCAGCGCTGGAAATGATCTGGTGTCTGGTGCTGAATATCCTGTTTCGACAGGCCGTGCTGTATCTAGCTGGTTAGTAGCGATATTCAGCTGCTAACCAAGGCACAAACTTAATAAAGTTAGGACAGCCATTGACCTGTTCTAACTATATCCGGTTTAGCTATCCAGCTATTGGCTGAACATCGCCATTAACCGGATAGCTGCTGGAGCTGCACCTACTCCGCCCACAAACTGCCCCAGATTTTAATTGAGCATTTTTTCTGCGGTCTGTGAGGATTGTCACGGTTTAGCTGAGGACAAGCACTGGGTTTTAGGAATATAAGGATAGTCTGCTTACTAAGTTGCTTATTAAGCATAAATGAACATGTATTAAATAACACATGTCCTATTATTCTTAATAGGGCTTACTTAATAACTAAGAGGGTAACTTATTCGCTTTTTTCCATGGGTAAACTCTGTTTTACCCACAGTACAGGGCTTTTATATGCACGTAAATGTATATCGGATGACAAGAAGGCTGTACTGTTTTCATAATGCATAATCCAATATATTACTAAACCAGCTTAGCATCCACTGAAAATATTAGCTTTTTTAATTTCCATCTGTGTATTACAGATAAGCAAACAAAGAACTTTAAGGGCATGTTTACTAATGTATGCTAATGGTTAGCATGGGGTTTGCTGCACACTTAAGGGGTCACTCCATGGCACGAATAGTGGGGATGGACGTCCCAACAGGACATACATCCCTGCTATTTGGGTACTTTCCCGATGCTGTCTACCTTCCCCACGTGTTGTATGGGGAAGGTAGACTGGGGCAGAAAAGGGGTGGATCAGGGGTGACGTTAGCACGGGCAGTGGGCGGTTGTTGGCCCTGCACATTCAGGGCCAATTCCAATGTTGGCCCTGTACATCTAGGGCTGGCGGCTTGAACGGGGAACTTATTCCACCTTGGAGGTGTAATAAGTTCCCCTAGTCGGTGGGGGACGGCAGGCCTGGGGCGCAGTAAGGGCAGAGGGGGCAGAAGTCATTCCCCGCAGCCCGATCCTGGCATTAGAAGGCCAGATCAGGGGTCGGGCTGTGGGGAAAGCAGCTTTGGAGCCGGCAGCTGGGAATCGTGGCTTTTCAATGGAGTCACAGTGCCATAGCAACTGTATGCCATGGCGCCGCTGCTCCATTAGAAAGCCCTGACTAAGCTAGCCAGGCAAAGCCTGTTCATGCAGGCTGGACTGAATTGGTGACCCGGCCTGCATGTACAGGCCTGGTTGTGATTCTGATCCCACGGGGCTAGATGTACCCCGCTGGACCAGAATCCCAGCTGACTGTGCATCGGTTCCGAGCAGACACACAGAGGGCCGGGCCGTCGATGTCGTAATCGCACCCTTAGTAATTAGGTGGGGACTGGGGTGGGTTAGAGACATAAGGTGGGTATTGATGGTGCAGCACTATTAGCACTGGAGTCTTTAGCGGCTAACCACGGCTGTTGCCTGTGTGTGGATGCACTTAATGGGTGGCATTAATTGCACCTGTGTGTTGGTTAGCATGGTGCTCCATGGTTGCAATGTGCTAACGTCAGGGAACAGATAAATCCTCCAGAGGTTAGCATGGGCTTCTGTGCTAGACTGGCAGCCGAATCACTTGCAAATTTAGTGTATGTAAGTGAACATGCCCCTTAATGTAGACAGTTGAAACCAAGAGTGCTCACTGATTCTGGATCAAGATAGTCAGAAAAGTCTTTCTGTAGAATGGATAACTGAATGCTTGTGAAAAAGCGATGCAAATTCCAGGGGTGGAGAGGAAGAGATAGACTATGGAGTGCTTGCTTTCTTAACCAAATATGAGTTTTCTGCATTAGAGGGAGGGAGTAAAAAGGAATATACATATTGACTAGGGCTCTGTAGTTGACCTATAGGGTCAAAGGTTATACCTTGGGATGAAGCATCTAGGGCTCTGTAGTTGACCCATAGGGTCAAAGGTTATACCTTGGGATGAAGCATGAAGCCAGACTGACCTCAAATAGACTAGTGGAAATCGGTCACATGCAACATTGAACTTATAAGGACAAAGACTACATGAACCTAGCAGGAAGCTGCTGCTTGCTTTAGCTTACAGGCTTCCAGTACATACAAAACACAATGGAGCATATTTACTATAGTGCACTAAAGCATGTGCTAAGCAGTTAGCGTAGGGGCCAGTGCAGTAAAAATCCCAAGCTAACTGCTTAATGTGACTGGGTGGGTTGGGGCTGAGAATGGGCATTGAAAGCACATTGTGGCTAGTGAGGGGGTGATTAGTGCGCACTGTCACTATTGCATTTATTGCAGATTCACATAGCTTCAGCTCAATGGGTGGCATTAAGTGCACACACATTAATTGCAATTCCAAGTTTAGCATGGTAAGGTGCTTCCCAAATTCATCAAAATGAGAAAACAAGCCTTAATAATACATTGGGAGACATACCATAATGATATTGAATAATGGCTTGTTTTCTCATTTTGATGAGTTTGCACTGACTGTATTATAATTGCATTATTATATATTGTTCTAATAAGTGTTATATATTTATGTATTTCATTTTTAAATGTTCTATTTGACGTTCTTAGAATTTTTTGGTTTGAATCAATCTATTATATAATCAATTGATTGAATATAAGGTTATAATTATTTATTTATCTAACTATTTATATTGATTTCTACCAGCTGCTATGTCCTAAATTTAATTTAATATAATTTATGCATTTATTTATTTCATAGCTTTTATATAAGGAAAAACTATTAATCCTTTAATGAGATAAACATTTTATTACATTCATATACTGACAATTATTTACATTAATAATTTCTATGGGTATTGATTACTATATTAATATCTTGTTGTTTTTTTCTTCTAGAACTAATGTAGTATATATGACCCCTGAGGGAGCGATGATTCTCTTGTTCCTCTGCTTTTCCTGAATCCTGCTTACACTTTGGGCAGTTCTCATTCCAGGTATGGTTGTTGTCTCCACCGAATGATCTTGAGTAGAATCTCGCTGACATGTGGCATCAGAATGATTGTGCAATAATTTCTACAGTCAGTGGATCACCTTTCGGTATTAGTATGAATACATATCTTTTCCATTCAATCGGCTATGATGTTGTCTTCCAAATTTCCTGGCAGAGCTTTGTAAGTTTTGTAACAGCTGCATATGATTGCTGTGATACTTCACTGGGAATACCATCAATGCCTGGTGCTTTGTTCTTTGATGATGCTTTCAATGCTGCTTCGACTTCTTCTTTTATATACATCTGGTGCTTTGTTCTTTCATAATACTTTCAATGCTACTTTGACTTCTTCTTTTATCTCCATCGGTTCCTGATTGTAAGGTTCAGGTTGAAATGGTTGTTGCTCCACTTGATCTTTATGGTATAATGACTCTGAGTATTCTTTTCACCTTTTCTTGATCTTCTGAGCATCATTCAACATGGATTTGTAAGCATCTTTTAGCATTCTAATTCAAGGCTGGTATTTTTAATTTAACCCTCATAGCTTTAGGAAAGCAGATTTTGTTCTTCCTTTAATAGTTTCTGATTCTATCATCTTGCATGTTTCATTGTAGTAGCTCTCTCTGTCTTGTCTTGCTGCATGTTGGACATCTCTGCTAAGTTCCATCATTACTTTTCTTCCCCCCTCTGGCTTTAGCTTCTCTGCATTTTTGAACAATTTTCAGAGTTTCATTGGTCATCCATTTTAATTGGTCTTACTTTTTCATCTTTTGCAGAGACATCACTTTCTTTGAGCACAACTTTCTTGATATCATCCCATAACTCTTCTGGGTATACTGTCATTTGTATCCAAAGCTGTGAATTGATTTTACAGGCAGTCTTTAAATTCCAGTGATAAATTTTAAAAATCAAATTTTGCTACACTCATGAGTGGCTTGTTCTTTTTCAGCATTAGCTTGAGTTTGTATACTAGTAGCAGGTGACCTGTACCACGATGGTATTGAGCTTTTCCATCTTTGACTTCCACAGATGTAGTCAATTTGATTTTTGTACAGTCCATTGAATTAAGACCATATGCATAATCACTACTTATGATGCTGGAAGAAGGTGTTTGAGATGAATAGATTGTTGATTTTGCAGAATTCTGCCAGCTTTCTCCAACTTTGCTTCTGTTGCCAAGCCCATATTTTCCAACTACTTTGCTTTCTTCTTTGTTCCCAACTTTTGCATTTCAGTCACCCCTGACTATCAGGATATCTTGTTTGCATATCCTGTCAATTTCAGCTTGTACTTGTTCATAGAAGTGATCTACTGCATCTTCTTCTGCATCTGTTGTTAGTGCATATACCTGAATAATATTTGTGTTGATTGACATTCCTCATAGATAACTGAAATTAAGCATTTACTGATTGCACTGTATTTCATCACAATTCTTGCAAGTTTTTTCTTAATTATAAATGCAATACCATTTCATCTTTGTTTTTTATTTCTGGTGTAATCTACCATGTGATTATCAGATTCAAAGTAGCTGATGCTAGTCCATTTCAATTCACTGATACCCAACAGATACAATTGTGAGCATTCTATTTCATTCTTGACCACTTCTAGCTTCCCTTGGTTTATGCTTCACATGCCCCATTTCCAAATATGTAAGATATCTTTACAGCTACTGACTCTCATTTCATATGCAGCTACATCAGCAGTCAGATGTCCCAAGAGATTTGTTTCAATCTCATCATAAATGCTGGGTTTACTAGGAAGAGTCATCAGCTCTTCCCCAGTAGCCCATTGAGTGCCATCGTCTCTTCGGGGTTCTGCTACCACTCAGGCCCTTCACTTAGGCTTTTTCTCAAATATCTTTTCTGAGTCACAAGTATAAATGGTGTATTCAGGCTCACCTGATCCTTACTGGAGGTCAGCACCTCATTCTTCACCTCCAGATTTGTAAGTTAGGCTTGCATATGATGGTGGCTGTGAGGCAGCGGACCCCAGGGATCTGTGCTGGGTCCGCTGCTTTTTGACATATTCATAAATGACCTGGAAAAGGGAATAACGAGTGAGGTTATCAAATTTGCAGATGACACAAACTCTGCAATTCGTTACCGGAGGATGTAGTAAAAGCTGTTAGTGTAGCTGGGTTTAAAAAATGTTTGGACAAGTTCCTGGAGGAAAGATCCATAAGCTATTATTAAAAGGGACCCAGGATATCACTGCTTGACCCAATACAAGCATTGCAGCGGAACCTGCATCTTTTGGGGAAAGTGCTAGGTACTTATGACCTAGCTTGGCCACTGTTGGAAACAGGATACTGGGCTTGATGGACCTTGGTCTGACCCAGTATGGCATATCTTATGTTCTTATGACTCTGCTTTCCTCTCAGTCAGGGGCTGCCATAGTTCTGTGGTGGCAGTGGGGGTGGTCTCAGGGGTAGCCCTGACCTTGGCAGTCAGGCATTATCTGCCTCCAACTTATACAATTGGGTCTGTCAAAGCATGCAATGAAGTAAAACTTGAAAAGTCCTCTGCCTTACTTTACATGGTCCATATTCATTCCTCCAAACAGCCTCAGCCCTGTCTAACTGTTCCAAATGTGATTGTCAGTTGCTCTATAGGGCCTCCCAAGCATCCAGGACCTAATCTTGCTCACATTTAACTGTTCAGCAAACTCAAAAACAAACTTTTAGGACAGGGTTCCCTTCAGGCGGTTTATCAGTAGCAATGGGTCAAGGGGGCAACCTCAGTCATGCCTTCTCCTGGTGACGCCAGATAACACTTGCGGTGCCTATTTTTAGCAGCTAAGAACACATGCAAATGCTGGTAATTTATGCATGTAAACGACCTCTTATAAAATACTGATCAGTGTAAAAGTATATGCATTAATTTGATGGCGTGTACTTTCACTGTGGGTGTGCACAAGGACAGAGTTTGGGCAGACAGTGGGTGGGACGAATAAGTATGTGTGATAATTATAAAATACAATAATTTACATATGTACTTGCAAAATGTAGGCCCTAAGGCTGATGTACTTGATTATGGGGGATGTTTACTAAATGGCGGTAGCGGACTCCGTGTGATTTCCATGGGGTTGTGGCTCCGATATCGCACGGAGTTCGCTACCGCAGTTTAGTAAACAACCCCCTATGTCTTAATTTCTAGCATATGTGTCATGTTCTCTGCCACATATGCTAGCATTTTATAAAGACAAGTCTAAGTGCCTACGTGTCGTTATAATGCAGGTTTAAACAAACTTAGGTGTGTTAAAACATGTTTTAGCCTAGACCCCCTTATAAAATTGCTTTCTAAGTGCATGACTTCTTTTTCCAAAGGTTGTGAACCATTTCTTCCACAGCATTCCCAGCCCTGGAATGGAAAACCTAAGCTAGGAATTGATCCTAGGTTCCTTCTGCATAGCAGTGCACAGCACCACTACAGAGTTACTAGTTTAACCCGTTTATATTAATCTTGTGTTCCTTCAAGTTTGGGAAATTTGGGATAAAGGCAGCTTTTACATATGGGCAAAAGGGGCAGCTGCCCTGGGCCCCTGCACAACGAGGGCCCAGCTGCCTTGCTGCCCATAGGTAAAAGTGGCCCTGAGGCCTACCTAGGAGTAAGCCAGACTCTACCGCTTCCGGGAGCACACCCAGCCGAGGAGCAGCAGAGATCATTGAGGTGCTCAATGGTTGTGAGGAGGCTGCAATTAACTTTGGCTTCTTTTTATTTTACTTTGAGGCAGGTGCAATCATGCCATGGTGGTGGCAGGTGCGATCATGCCATGGTGAAGGCCCCACACAACATCACTCCTCTGGACATAACCAGAGCCTAGAGTTGCAACAGGTTCCCCAGGCAGGGACATGCTTGCATAAGCATTCATGATTGTGCTGTGAATGGTGGGGGGGAGGGGGGGAGAGGGTTGCAACAAACAGGAGTGGCCTGCAGGGGCGAAGGTATTATCAAAGGTTTTCACAGGGCCCCATAAAGGGTTGAAGCAGCCCTGTTTGGGAGATACTTATTATGTCTATGCCGATGATGTACAGTTTCATTCCTCTCATGATAGCCAGAACTTATCAAATTTGAATCACTGTCTAGATATGATAGCCAACTAGTTAAAATCTCATAGATTACAGGTGAATGTAGACAAATGTGAAGCTATTTGGTTTAACAGAACCTTGCTGCTTTCTTCAACTACCCAATGTATTTGAGTGCCTCTTTCTTATAGCCCCGAAATTCACACTTTGGCTGTTCTTTTAGACTCAAGGCTAACTTTTAAATTTGAAATTCTTTCCGTAGTCAAATCTTGTTTTATCACCTTTCCTAGGATTTGCTTTTTATGATCATATTTAACGACCCCAGATTTGCATACTTTGCACTATGTTTTAGTATTTTCAAAGAGATTTTGTTAATTCCCTATATAATGCAAATCTGGGAACTTGTTATATTATCTTCAACTAGTGCAAAATGCTGACATGAAGAAATTGACGGAAGTATGTATCTCTACTGCTGGCCACCACCAATGGCTTCTCATTATTTATTACATTAAATGCAAAATTCTAATCCTCACCCACTGAGCTTTTTATATTGACCAGACTGAGTTCCTGAGAAATAATTTAATCCCTTATATCCCTTCCTGTACCCTAAGAACTCCTTAAGCTTCACTTCTAATAGTTCCAACTCGTATCGGGTTAAAGAGTACTCATTTGTCAGCCTTTGCTTTTCGTGGCCTATCCTTGTGGAATTCCCTTCCTAGTTTACATCAGAAATATTCATTTATTAATTTTAAAAAAGGGTCTAAAGAATGGTTTTATGAGCATGCTTTTCCACGGAAGTCCTCTGACTACACTGCAGTGAGCAGCCTGCAGATAGAGACAGATAGGAAATTTTTTAAACATGTTATTATTGTAGTCCTTTTATAACCTTGATAGTTTTAATCATTTATATTGTTTCAGTCTCTTTTAATTTGACTTATTATGATATTTTGTTAATTTTTTTCTTTTATTTTATACAGTACTTTCACACTGCCTTTTTGATTGACTGATGTACAAAACTTTGATTGACTATTTGTTCGTGAAAAGTAGTATAGGAAATCCAATAATAAAATAAATAAAATATCAGTTCCTTAGCGTCCCTCTAGTCCAGTCCCGGAACCATAGAGTTGTCAACCTCCTCCTCCTGAAATACATCATCGCTTTGCTGGCACCAGTATAAGTAGGCAAGGACCACCCCCTCTCACCAGTACTTTCAGTCTCCAAGCAGCTTGGAGGTTCTGAGCCCAGGGCTGGGCTCAGTGAGAACAAATAAGCAGAGCTTGGGTTTTTGAAATTTACTCCTTTTGGTTTATTTTCCCTGTTTGATTTGGTTACTTTGTTTTCTTTTATGTCAGATCTGCTGCTGCTGTAAGGGTTCCTGTGTCTGTGGACCTTTATTTTTTGTTTCTAAAGGATCAGGGAGTTCTTCCCCCTCCCTCTCTACATTGCCCCAGCGTCCTAAACGAGCACAGGGGAGACAGTGCTGATCCGTGGCCTCCCTGCTCCCGAACCCGCGTTGAAGGGGTGAGGAGCAGGTGGAAGGCGGGAAGTTGCAGCAGCAGCGATACAGGGGCTGAAAAGCCTGAGAAGGTTGTGCCCAGATCAATAGGAGCTGAAGCCGTTAAAAAGGCTGTGCTCCGGTGTCCTGTTGGCTCCTTTCCCTCACTCCCCTCCCCTTCCCCTTCCCCCCCGGGATCGGCGGTGGTAAGTACCCACGCAGATCTGCTTTGGGGAGCTGGTTTAAAATGGGAGGGGAGGCTTCGCGGCGGCTCCCGAGGTTGCAGGGTGCTCGGGGCCTTGCCGCGGGGGGGTGAGAGAGTGTGCTTTTTTGAGCGGGAATGCTGGCAGTGGCCATTTTGAGGGCCGCGTTTTCACCGGCAGGATTTATTTGTTTTGGTAGACAGCCTTGCTCCTGAGCTCCCTTGGGGGGAGCGGATAAGGAGCATTTAGTGTGCAAATTCTAGTCTGATTTGATTTTTGCCTTTAATTTACTTTAACTTTATTTTTGATTCAGTTGCCTTTGATTAATTGGCAACCGGGGATTAGTTCCTTTGGTTAGGAGCAAATAACCTTATTTACAGTGGTTTTAAATTTGAGCCGGCCTCTTTAAGTTTGTAGCAGCTCTCACCTTCCCTCCTCAATTATTTTTTGCTTGATGCAGGCCTTTGCTGGTGCGGATGTCTCTCCCTTGACTACGGGAGAAAGCTCCGGGACCCGTACATCCACACTGCAGCTGTGTGAGACGGAGCCTCTCCGTTGCTGCGGGATTTAATTTGCACGGTGGAACCGGCTGAGCGATCCTCTCGGAGCACTTTAAGGTGGTAGGAGCTGGCAGGGTGGCTTTCTGCCCTGCAGGTAAGGCCTTCGGGCTCTGTCGGTCTGCTGAGGCCTCCTTTCTTGGGGCCCTTTTCTTTCTGGGTGTTTGGACCACATGGTGGGAGTTGCAGTGAGAGGCCTGTGTGAGGAAGACAAGCTGAATAGCTAGTTTTTTGGGCCTAGTGTTTTTAGACCTCTGTATTTTTGAGTTTGTTCTTAGTTTATAGGACAGCAGTTGTGGCATTGATTCCACATGTTCTTTCCCTTATAATCATGTCTCTGAGGAGCATCTGTTAAGTCCCAGGATGTTAGGCAAATTGCCAGTTTTAGGTTCCAGAGCAGGTATTTGTAAGGGTCCGGCTGGAAATGGGCCTTTGTGTATTCTATACTGACAGTTGCCCAAAGGCCTGTCTTTCACAGGGACAGGTTTAGGAATCCTTAGGATATACAGAAGTATATAGCAGTTACCTGTCAATCAAGGAGTGCCTGGGCTAAGGTCTATGGCCACCAGAGGGCAGCGGATGCACTCAATGGGGCCTTTCTCTGTCTGTGTATGCAGCAGTTGATTGCTTATTCTCTGTAATGCTGCAGCTCCTGTTTGTATAACCAAGATTGCAGCTCTTAAATTCTGTATGGTTTGTTGGTCTCTGTTGTCCTAACAGCCACAGCTGCTCATGACTCACATGTGGTATTCAGGGCCCCCATCCCTGGGGGAGGGGGGTGGTATAATAAGACATTGTGTTACTCCTTAGGTTCACACAGGCAGCCACCTCTTTGCCAGGTGCCTGGGTGTTTCCTAGCTTAAGGGGGGATCACTTATCGTGCCCTTCCCCGGCAGTTCTCATCTATTTCTAGAGCAGGATTTCAAAAGGAACACGAAACTCTCTAGTGAGAGAGAGCCTTGTTCATTTTGAGCGACCACGGTTGATTTATTCGGGGGCTTTTGGTGCCCTGAACCCCACGAGCTGGACGCTATTTGTTTACTTCCAGGAGTTCTGCTCTCTATTTCGCTCTTCAGCTCCCTGGCAGACGTAGCAGGCTGGCAGGGGGGGAGCAATGCCTCCGGCAACGGTGAATCCCTCAGGATAAGGGGGGAAGGAAAGCAAGGTGCAGTGGGACCTGGTAGCTTTTGCAAGGCTATAACAGCAGTTCGGGTAATTTTAGCTGATCTGCTTTGATTTCATTGGAGGTGGTCGGAGCTTGATTTTTGGAGTCCTATACACCCTTTCCCGGCTGTGCCCAAAACTCTCGGGATCCCAACTTCTGACTACATATTCCTCTCCAATGGTAGTTAGTAAGTGAATATGGCAGATGGAAAATCACTATTAGAACAGAGTGCATAGGATGGGTGCAATTTCCTGAAATGTGCAAAAATAAAATAAAATACAATACATAAATAAATTAACCCAGCTGCAGAGTATGGATTACACTTTTTCAGTAGGCCTTCAAAGGTCGTTAAAAAAAAAAAAGGGGCCTAGCTATGTTGGTTTACAAGAATTTCCTTCCGCTGTCCATAGCAGGTCCTATAAGGCGTTAGTCGGTTGCTATGGCAGGGTAATATTTGAGGTTAGCTGTTGTGATATAGCGCTATGATCCGCTGTACACATATTCAAGTCAAAAGGAATTATGGTGGTAGCTCTCTTGGACAGTTCTAAAAGGTGCTTGGCTGAGTGCCTTGGCCAGGCCCCAGGTGTGGAATGCTCTGCCATACGCATTATGTTCTGAGAGGGATTTTATAGTTCTGTGGTTTCTTGATGGACAATATCCCCATTTAGTTTGGCTTTGTCCGATTTATAAGGTTTGGTGGTAGATTTGTAATGTCTTCATTTTGGCTATATGGGGTTCCTTTTCCTTCTGTAAAAGGCGGCTCAGCGAGAGGTCGCTGAATAGGACTCTGATCTTTGAGGCTATTTTGGCTCCAGTACGGAGAGTATCTGCTAGTGTTCAGCGCCTGTCTTACTGGGGGCCAGATGTGCGCAGCCCGGCTCGTTCTCTCACAGCACTAGCAGCAGCTCAGATTCTGGAAGGCATACATCATATGCTGTGTTTGCGGGATGGCTTGCACGCTGCTTGGCGTCAGCCTGGGAGCTCCATCAGCTCGTATTAGCTTCCTTTGTGCAATCCTTCTGCAGAGCTCCGCAAAAGTTTCAGGCGGTCGCAGGAACGTTCCAGCGGCTGCTTCAACTTAAAGCGGTGCTGCCGGTGCCGGCAGCCCAATACGGTTGATACTCCCTCTACTTTGTGGTTCCAAAGAAGGAAGGCTCGTTTCGCCCGATTCTGAATTTTCAGAGGGTGAATCGGTGTCTGCCCAAAGAATTCTCCCAGAGCATTCCTTCAATCCCGAAAGAAACCGTAGTGACACACATGATAAGTTCGATCAGCTAGTGGCAGGACACAATGCACTCTTGCATGCTTTTTGCTTCATGGGTCTAGAAGTGTAGTCTTTACCAGGTGGTATAATGGGAACTTCGCTGCGGGTTCTCGGCTTCTTCTTTGCTGACTCAATTGCCACTGTGGAATGGGAAAGCTATATTTTCTAACACCAGGGGCTAGTTGACCTTAAAAAGAAAAAAAAAAAAAAAAAAGAAAGGGAATGTCCAGCTTGGTGCAGGCAGACGGAATGGGGCGTTCCTCTAGCGGGAAGGCTGTGGATTTCTATGCCTGTCATAGGGAGTTCTTTCTGCTGCATTGTGTTGGCGCGGAAATAGCTTCTCCACATCAGCTGAAGGAATTTTTGGTTAAGAGATGTCTTTGTACAAAAAAAAAAAAAAAAACCACCACGTATTCAGCTGTCCCGAATTGGCCTGTTCTTGATTGACATTTTGAGACTAGGCAGGCGCAGGCCTCGGTACTACGTTTGTGGGTGCACACCTTGCACTTCCAGGAGGTGTGGACTCACTGTCTGGAGGAGAGCCCTAGCGATCTTCTTTAGCGCGCGATAGGAGAGTAGGTGGTTCACTGAATCGATCGTAGGGGGCACTGCTCTGTCCTTGCAGGCTCCCATTGGGGGTGTCTGGGGGAACGAGAGCATGCTTCCGGTGGTCGCAGTATTTACGGCAGTCTACTCGCCTGGAACAGGAAAGGTTCAGGGAGTTGACGTGACTAGAGTCTGATTTGCCTTATGTGGCAAAGGTGTGATTCGAGTGCTGGCGGAAGTGCAGGGTCAGCCTCTCGGGGCCCACGTGGATGTCCGCTGGTTTTGGAGGGTGGTGTTGCGCATGCGGCCGCCTCGGCGCTGTGCTGTTCCTCCGTGGGATTTGAATTTGGTGTTGGAAGCCTTGCTGGCTCCTCCGTTTGAGCCGTTGTCCACTGCTTCGCTAAAAGATCTCACATTGAAGACAGTTTTCTTGGTGGCGATTTGTTCGGCTAGGAGGATCTCGGAGCTACAGGCCTTGTCTTGTAGGGAGCCCTATCTCTCTTTTACCGACCACAAGGTGGTTCCCTGTACCGTTCCGGCGTTCTTACCCAAGGTGGTTCCGCTTTTCATGTTAACCAAGTGGTCTCTCTTCCGGTGTTCTCCGACCGCAATGGGGCCGGATCTGGGGGTCAGTTGCGGCTGTTGGACACCCGCAGGGTTCTCAAGATGTATCTCTCCCGGACGGCGTCCTTTAGGCGGTCGGATCGACTTTTTGTGGCGTTCGGGGGACCGCGTAAGGGAGAAGCGGCGGCGAAGTCGTCTATTTCCCGCTGGTATTGCATCGGCCTACATCTTGAAAGGCAAGGTGGTTCCGTAGAGTCTTCGGGCTCATTCCACTCGGGCGCAGGCGGCGTCTTGGGCAGAGTTCAGTCTGGTCCCAGTGGGCGACATCTGTAGGGCGGCGACTTGGTCATCCTTGCATTCCTTTGCCAAGCAATACCGCTTGGATGTTTTGTCCGCGGAGGATGGGCGTTTCGGCTCAGCGGTGCTTCAGGCTGGGCTTGCTTGTCCCTCCCGTTGATGTTCACTGCTCTGTTACATCCTCTATGGTTCCGGGACTGGACTAGAGGGACGCTAAGGAAGGGTAAATTAGACTTACCTGCTAATTGTTGTTCCTTGCGGAACTCTAGTCCAGTCCCGGATCCCTCCCTTGGTTTGAAGAGTTGCCAGCCTGATTGTTTCGGCTCCCGCGGGTGCTCTGCGTTGTCTTTGCTCCTGGGTGGCGTGGGATAAAGCCATTGGAGGACCCTCTTGCGTAGCGCTCTTGCCTGTCCATCCTCTTAGGAGGTGGTATGGTACGGCGCTTCTGTGTTGTCAGACGATATTCTTATTCAGACACAGTCGATGAATGCAATTAATTTGTTAAAGAAACAAATAAATTAAAAAATAAGAAATAATAATGAAAAATAAAAAATAATAATAATTACTTGAAGTGGAACATGAAATATTCTGTTCCGTATATATATAGTGCTATGTTGAATGTATTCTGGTTAATTCTCCTTATTTGTTGTTCTGCTTAGTGTGCTTTGTCAATAGGTACTGGTGAGAGGGGGCGGTCCTTGCCTACTTATACTGGTGCCAGCAAAGCGATGATGTATTTCAGTCTCCAAGGCTGCTGGAGGAGGTTGACAACTCTATGGTTCCGGGACTGGACTAGAGTTCCGCAAGGAACAACAATTAGCAGGTAAGCCTAATTTACCCTTCCTTATCGTTCCTCCAGTTTAGTCCTCTACCTCTGGGTTGTGCACCTCTTCCTGCAGCTAGGAGACTGGGCATGTCAAAGTCGTGACATCACTGGATATAGCCTGCTGGTATCTCCCATCAGCCTCCAGTGTGTCCATTCTCCTTGCAGCAGGAGGACATAGTGAGCTTAGCTTCTGGGCTCACTTGGGGGGAACAGATAAGGAGCATTTAGTGTGACAAATTAAGACCTCCATTTGCAAGGTGGTCGGTGTATTCCACTGCTATTTCTCTGACTGCAGGAAGGCCAGCGGAGGTGCCTGTGTGTTTCATAGCAACACTTAGCATGCCCTTCCCAGGAAATTCTCATCTATTACTAGATCAGGGTTTCATTTCATTTCATTTCTCTGGTTGTGGGTAATGCACAGCGTTAGGGGCTGTGTTCGAAAGCTTGGGTCCCACAGACTTCGGTGGGATTTCAAAAAGAAAAAGAAACTCGCTTTAGTGAGAGATAGCCTTGTTCATTTTTAGCTAACACTGTTGATTTTACTTTTGATTTTTACCTTTTGTGTCCTGAATCCCAAGGACGGGACACTGTTTGCTTCCAGGGGTTCTACTTTCTATTTAGCTCTTCAGCTCCCTGGCAGATGCAGCAGGCTGGCAGGGGGTGTGCAACGCCTCCTGCAATGCAGAATCCCCCAGGATAAGGGGGGAAGGACAACTGGGTGTAGCGGGGGCTGGTAGCTTCTTGCAAAGCTATAGGAGCAGTTTGGGTAATTTAGCTGATCTGCTTTGATTTCATTGGAGTTGGCGGAAACTTGGTTTTTGGAGTCCTATACTTTAAAAAAAAAAGGGGCATAGCTATGTTGATTTACAAGAATCTCCTTCCGCTATCCATAGAAGGTCCTATAAAGCGTTAAAGGTGGTTTATATGGCAGGGTAATATTTTGGCTTAGCTGCTGTGATATAGCGCTATGATCCGCTGTAAACATATTCAAGTCAAAAGGAATTATGGGGATAACTCTCTTGGACGGGTGTAACAGGTGCTTGGGTGAGCGCCATGGCCAGTCCACAGATGTGGAATGCTCTGCCATAAGCATTATGTCATGAGAGGGGTTTTTATAGTTGTGTGGTTTCTCAATGGAAAATTGTTCCTGTTTAGTTTGGCTTTGCCCAAATTATAAGATTTTACGGTATATTTGTAATGTCTTAATTTTGGCTATATGTGGTTTAATTTTACATATGGAAAAGGCAGCTCAGCGGAGAGACGTTGCAAAATAGAACTCTGGCCTTTGAAGCTATCTATGCTCCCATTCCATTTATCAGAGGTTCTCCAGTACGGAGAGTCTCTGCTAGTGTTCAGCGAATGCCTTAATGGGGGGCCAGAAGCACGCAGCCAGGCTAGTTCTCTAGCAGCAATGGCAGCGGCTCAGACTCTAGTAGGCATACTTCATATGCTGGGCTTACAAGATGGCTTCCGCGCTGATCTGCATCAGCCAAGGTGACTGCCGGTTTAGACTGTGAATGTGGAGTCAGCCTGGAGGAGGGGCCTTGCGTTCTCTGGACAATGCCCTGCATACACTGAATCACTTCAATTCGATCAGCTACTGGCAGGACACAAGGCACTCTCGCATGCTTTTTTGCTTCAGTGGTCTAAAAGTGGAGTCTTTGCCAGGTGGTATAATGGGAAACTGCAGTTTCTCGGCTTCTTCATTGCTGACTCAATTGCCACTGCGGAATGAGAGCTGTATTTCATATCACCAGGTGCTAGTTGAACTTAAAATATAAAGTCCATCTTTGTGCAGTCAGACGGAATGGGGCGTTACTCTAGCAGGAAGGCCGTGGATTAGTATGCCTGTGTTTGGGAGTTCTTTCTACTTCATATTGTTGGCACGGAAAGAGCATCTCTTAACATATGCTGAAGGAATTTTTGGTTAAGAGGTGTCTTTGTAAAAAAAAAAAAAAAATGTATTCAGCTGTCCTGAATTCGCCTGTTCTTGATTGACATTTTGAGGCTAAGCAGGGGCAGGCCTGGGTACTACGTGGGTGGGTGCACACCTTGCATTACCAGGGGGTGTGGACTCACTGTATGGAAGAGAGTCCTAGCAATCTTTATTGCAAGATAGGAAAGTAGATGGTTCACTGAAGTGATCGTTGGGGGCAATGCTCTAGCCTTACAAGCTCCCATTTGTGGAGCCTGGGGAGGCGAGAGCATGCTTCAGGTGGTCGCAGTGTTTATGGCAGTCTACTCGCCTGGAACAGGAAAGGATCAGGGAGTTGAATCGACTAGAGCCTGATTTGCTTTATGAGGCAAATGTGCATTATGGCTTAATTCAAGCGCTAGCTAATATTATTGGCTTCCTTGGGGTTCACCCGGAGGTCTCTCTGGTGGAGGAATGGGGCAGCTGATGGTTCGTCCAGGTTGAGGCTCAGTAAGCTCCCAGTTAAAAGTCTTTATCTTGTCCTTTCCCCGTGGGCTCTCATAGGGCAACTAGTTGGCGTATCGAGGCTTTCGGAGAAAGGTACTTTTGGTAGCGCCCGGTTGGACGAGACGGCCGTACTAGGCTTTTCTCATTCGCCTACTCAACAGGCTTTTCCTAGAAGTTGTGGGTAGCGGACGTTCTGCTGCGGCGAGGTCCGCGACGAATGTCTCAGGTGGATCGGTGCCCGCCTACGGTTTGGCCTTTGAATGGGCGGGGCTGAAGAAGAAGGTTTATTCTGCGGCAGTCTTCACCACCTTGTTGAGAGCAAGGAGGCAGGCTGCTTCTGCTACATAGGTCCGTGCTTAGCGCCTTTTGGAAGGCTGCTGTTCACGGCGGCAAGTCCGGGCGACAAAGGTGTCTGTATCCTTGGTCTGAGTTCTCTGCAGGACAGTGTCTGAAGGAACTAGCGGCCAGTTCCTTAGAGGATCCAGCGGGCGACTGTTTCCGGCTGTAGAGGTTCTGTGAAGGGAATAGCGCTAGGTGTTCAGATCGATGTATAGCGTTTCCTTAAGTTGGGATCCGACTGCACTCCTCAAGGAGAGTTCGGGTGCCGCCGGGGGATCCCGATTGGGCCTTAGAGGCATTAGCTAAAGAGCCCTTTGATTCTTTACTCCAGGCATCGGTAAAGGATTTGCTGTTATAGACAGTGGCTTGATAGCTCGTTGTTCGGCGCGACGAGTTTCGGAGTTTTAGGCATTGTCATGTCATGAGCCGTTTTCACCCTTTCTGGATAGAGGGTGGTGTTTGCGAGCAGTCCTGTCGTCCTTCCAAAAGGTGGTATCTGATTTTTCTCCTGAGCCTATTGGTTTCTCTTCCAGTTCTTGGTTTTTCTGGAAGGAGATGTTTTTATTCGTAGCTTACGCCGATAGGAAACATTAAATGCAGGGTGCGGTGTTCGTTTCTTTGTTTTTGTGTGCTGGTTGGAGGTCCCCACAAAGGGGAAGCAGCAGCGAAGGCGGACATTTCGCACTGGGTTAAGGCGGTGGTTGCCTCAGCTTTCTGGTGGCGAGGTTGTATGATTCCGGGGGGCTTTATGACTCTTGCTACCAGGGCACAAACAGCTTCATGGGTGAATCACTGTGTCATTCCACCAGGAGGGATTGGTAGAGCAGCTTCCAGGTCGTCTCTTCATTTCCTCAGTAACCACTACTGCCTAAATGTTTTGGCAGTAAAGGATGCCTGTTCCAGGTCAACGGTATGGTGAGTTGGCTGGATAGGTCCCTCCCAATGATTACTGCTCTGTTACATCCCAGAGGTAGAGGACTAAACTGGAGGAACGATAAGGAAATAGAAATTACACTTACCTGGTAATTGTCATTCCTTGAGTGATGACAGTTTAGTCCTCATTCCCGCCCAGGGGTGTGATTTCTTCAGAGTTTATTTTCAGGCGGAGTGGAGCATCAATCTCAAGGAGTAGATAGATCCTTTCAATTTCTAGATCACAGTGAGTATCCCTCTCTGTTTTTTCTTCCTTTTCTCTTATTTAAACGAGGTGATGGTATAGGAAATGTGTTTGCATAGGGGGGACATGAATGTAAAGTTAAAAAAAAAAAAAAAGAGAAAAAATATAAGACGGATACAGTTAAAAAGGCTCCTCCGGTTGAGGAATGGGGAGTTATTTAAAGTTATGGTATAGTTACTTATTTGTTGTTCCTTTGAGTTCGCTTTGTCAATAGTACATTGGAGGCTGATGGGAGATACCAGCAGGCTATATCCAGTGATGTCACGACTTTGACATGCCCAGTCTCCTAGCTGCAGGAAGAGGTGCACAACCCAGAGGTAGAGGACTAAACTGTCGTCACTCAAGGAACGACAATTACCAGGTAAGTGTAATTTCTATTTATACACATGGAAATAGGTCAGTAGTGGAGAATCTCAAGAGTCGGTACTGGGACCTGTGCCGTTTAACATATTCATCAATAATCTGGGGGTAGGCGTGATGGGTGAGGTGATTAAATTTGCAGATGACACATTAATTATTTAAAGCTGTTGAAATGGTAGAAGATTGTGAGGATTTGTAGAAGGCTCTTGTGAGACTGGGCATTTAAAAGGCAGATGAAATTTAATGTAGAGAATTGCAAAATGATGTGCACAGAGAAATAATTGTAACTGCAGCTACAGAATGCTGGGTTCTGAGTTAGGGATCACATCCTAAGAAAAAGATCTTGAAGTCATTGTGGACAATATTTTGAAAATTTCAGCTCAGTATGCTGCAGCTACTAAAAAGCAAATAGATCACTAGGGATTATTCGAAAAGTAACGGAGAACAACACAAAAATATCATGCCTCTAGATAGGTCCCTGGTGTGACTGCATGTCAAATACTGTGTACAGTACTGGTCACCCCATCTCAAAAAGAATATAGTGGAACTAGAAAAGGTTCAAAGAAGGGTTGCGAATGATAAAGGGGAAGGAACACTTCCCTTAGGAAGAAAGGCTAAACAGGTTAGAGCTCTTCAGCTTGCAGAAAAGATGAGTGAGCGGAGATATGATAGAAATTTTTTAACATCATGAATATGGTGGAACGGTTAATAAAGAACAGTAGTTTAACTTTTCAAACAGCACAAAAACAAGAAGACACTCTGAAATTAATAATCAACAGATTGAAAATGAATCGTAGAAAATGTTTTTTTTCATGCAACTTATAATTAAGCTGTGGAATCTGTTGCCAAAGGATGTGGTCAAGTTGACTAACATAAAAAAGAGAGATTTGGATAAGTTCCTGAAGGAAAAGTCCAACAAAACTATTAGCCAGGTAGACTTGGGAGAGTTGTTGCTCATCCCTGGAAATGAGCTACTGTATGAGAACTAGATCTACATTTTGGGTACTTTAGATCTGAACTGGCCACTGTTGGAGACAAGATGTTGGACTCAATGAACCTTGGTCTGACACAGCATGGCTTATATTATTTATGTTCTAAAGCTGCATTTCTCAGCAAATAATGCAAACCTTTTTGTTATGACTTGTGGTGCATTGATGGTTACAGGTTCATCTGGGGCATCCTATTCTAGGGGATATATCTAGGTATGTAATTATAGATCTATGCACTCTGGTTCACCAGCCCCCAAGTTACATAAATCTGCACCTCTAGAATAAGGCATTTGAATCTCAGTTTTTACTCTGTTTATTCAGGTGAGGTTCAGGTGGGTTAGGTCCATTGCAGCCTTCTGATTCACATTAAGGGAGATCAGAGATTAAGGCAGGCCATACAATGCAATCGAGAAGCTGCATTCCGGACCCCCTGTATAGCCTTCAGAGACATTTAGTGTAAATCATTTTTATTCACCACAAACACAACATTATCAACACACTAGCATGGTAAACCAGCCTGAACAAACTATACAAGTAGTAGAGCATATACGGTACATCCTGACATCAACAGCATATAGTCACGTTTTCACAGGTTTATCCCACTCCCCCCGCCCCCATCCTCAGTCACCCCCCCCCCCCTCCCGATTACCAGTTTTACACACCATCTGAAATCTACTATACCTCCTAAAGAGTAAACAGATCCGGATCCTCATACTGGCCAATGAACAGTCCTCTCCCCCCCACAAGGCGAGGGTGGATCGCATGGGATGGCTATTATCCCCCCTAACCCTTACCCGCAGCTCCCCCAGACCACCCCCTCCCAAGTACCAATGCCCCCCCCCCTCCGCGATCAGAAAACTGTTAGGTAAAGAAATATACCCCCCCTTCCCAAACTAAACAAAACTTGTTATCCCGCACCCCCTTCCAATACCCGATTACGTGCACCAGCCGGCAACATCTGAAGATGAGGACCCCAGCCCTGCAGAAAGGCCTCCCAGCGGTTCGGATTGATTCCCACCCGATACCTCTCCAGCCACAGCAGCCCATGTAGGCGAATTCGCCAGCGTCCATATGTAGGGCCCCGTAGGGTCCAGCCAGGCATGTAAAATGGTCCTACGCGCAGCCGCAAGCACCACCCGCATCCAGTTACTTTCTGCCCTCCCCAGCTCCTCCCCACAATCATCTTCCCAAACATCAAGGATCAAGTTCACGGACGTTAACTGTAAAGACTTGCTCAAACACCGCTCAAGGTAGCGCACCACCCTACTCCAAAAGCCCTGTACTTTATCACAATGCCAGAACATATGCCCCAGCGTAGCTCCGACAGCCTCACACCACAGGCAGGAACTCGTAAAAGCTATTCCCGCTCACCAGGCCCTATCTGGGGCAAAGTAGAGTCGGCGAATCAGACGATATTGCATGTCCCGATAGTCCACCGACACCAGCAATCTGGGAATGGTCGCAATAGCCTGCATTACCCCGTCCCCATCCACCGGCTCGCCAAGATCACGCGTCCAGGCCTCCGCCAAACCCCTTTCACTACCCACCGGCTCCAACTCCGAGAGGGACCTACGCAACTGAGCCACCCTTGCCATCTGATCCCCCCCTAATAACAACTCCTCCATTCGAGAACAGATGTCCCCTCGCAGGGAGCTCGCTGGGAGAGTGCCAATGTAGCTCCGAAGTTGAGCATAGGGAAAGACCTCTCTCCCCAACCAGTCATAATGGTCTTGCAGACGAGCGAAGGACACCATAGTCCCATCGTCCTCTAACAGCTGCTCAAGAGTGGAGATACCCATTCGTTCCCAGCGCACAAAGCTCCGGTCCGTCAGACCGGGCAAGAAGTCCTTATTACCACGCACTGGGAGATAGGGAGAGCAAGATGCCCGGCACCCCACCTTGGCACAGAGGTGCCGCCAGGCCTTAAGCACCGGAGACAACAGAATTGACCACACACTCCTATCAATATCCCTCGCAGTCCGCATGTGCAAGACATAGCGAACCTGCAAGGGCGCCACTAGGGCCCCAATCATCCCTAACGGGGTATAGTCCTCCGTCCCCCACAACCAATCACGAACAAAGCGTAATAGACAAGCCAGATTATACTGTTTTATATCAGGACAACCCATGCCCCCCAATTCCCAGGACCGCTGTAAAATCGCCAGTCGCACTCGGGGGCACTTACCCCTCCAAAACAAAAGGTTCATCTGCCTTTCCATGTGCTTAAGATCCTTCCGCTTCAACAACAGAGGCAGTGTCTGTAGGACGTACAACCACCGAGGGAAAATCACCATTTTGAACAATGCGATCCGACCCCCCAGGGACAGCGGAAGATCCTTCCATTTCTGCACCCTGTCCGTTAACTGTTTCAGCAACATCGAGATATTAAGCTGATATAAGGTCAGCAGATCCGCGGGCAGGTAAATCCCTAGATATTTGAAATGGCCCTCCGCCCACTTCAAGGGGAATACTCCCGGCCAGTGCTGTGATATAGACGGAAGCAACGGCAGAGCTTCCGATTTGTCTAAGTTGAGCCGCAACCCCGAAAACTGGCCATACTCCTGAAAAAGTTGCAAAAGAGCCGATAGACCCTCCTCCGGGTTCTCCACATGCACCAGCAAATCATCGGCGAAGGCCGCCACACGGAATTCAGACTGCCCTACACGTATACCCCGAAATGCCCTTGTGGAACGAAGTTGACACAACAGGGGTTCCAATGTCAGCACGAACAAGAGAGGCGACAAAGGGCAACCCTGCCGTGTACCCTTTTGAATCGCAAACTCGGGAGACAAATTACCATTGATTAAAAGTGCCCCTCTCGGATCTGCGTACAACAATCTCACCACATCTACAAAAAAAACATGTATCCCCACGATCTCCAGCACCTGATACATAAAGCACCAGTGCACTCTATCAAATGCCTTTTCGGCGTCGAAACTCACTAGCATAGAGCGCCGACTCTCCCGTGTACTAGCACAAATGGAGGCCAAAATCCGCTGCAAACTATATGCCACATGTCGACCCTTCACAAATCCCACCTGGTCCTTCTGTACTAAATCGGGCAGAACCCCCGCCAGCCTTTCCGCCATTATTTTCGCTAGAATTTTTATATCCACATTCAGCAAAGAGATAGGCCTATAAGAGCTAGGCAAAAGAGGATCTCTACCAGGCTTTGGGAGAACTGTGACAACAGCCTTATTAGCTTCATATGGAAATATCCCCCGCTGAATCAAGTCCTCAAAATACCCTACCAAGGGGAGCACCACTTTGTCCTCCAGAATTTTATACAACTCCCCCCTCATGCCATCAATACCAGGAGCTCTCCCATTTTTCAGACTAACAATAGCCTGCCGCACCTCAATCCCCGAGATCGGGGCATTCAGTACCCGCAGCTGCACTGGCGTTACCCGTGGCATATTGCACTCCCGCAAGTGGGCCCACTCTCCCCCAGGTATCGCGCCATCTTGTTCATATAACTTCCGATAATAGTCACAAAACACCTGTTCAATTTCTGCCGCTTCGTGTCGGACAGATCCATCAGCATGTCGGATGCCACCCACGTGCCTCGAGCCTCCCTCCACCCGCACCAGAGAGGACAGTAACTTCCCGGCCTTATTGCCATGCCTATACAGTTGGTATCGATAATACAGCATAGATTTCTTTGCCCTCTGGCCCAACAAGAATTCCAGTTCATTTTGCAACTCCTGCAGCCGCACCCGAGCCTCTGCAGTCCGAAATCGAGCATGCCAGCGGCGGGCTTTAGACAACTCTCTCTCCAACTGCACTATTCTACAGTTCATCTGCTTCCTCTTACTAAGATGATAACTTATAATATCTCCGCGAAGCACCGCCTTCCCAGCCTCCCAAAACAGGGCAGGCTGATCCACATGTTGAGCATTGTTCAAAGAATATTCTGCCCATTTGTTCCGAATATAGCTCCCAAACTCAGCATCATTAGCCAAATCCAGAGGGAAGCGCCAAAGCTTTCTACTGCCACATGCATGCCTCTGCAGCTCCATGAGTACCATAGCATGATCTGAGATGACTGGCGGCCCAATATCCACTCGCACTACCCAACTAAACAAGTCCTTAGACAACAAAAAATAGTCAAGTCTCGACCATGTGCCATGAGCCCGAGACATGTGGGTATACTCCCTCTCACCGGGGTGCAAAATACGCCAAACATCAAGCAGGTCATATCCTTCACACAGCCCCCGAATTCGCCTCGCGCCCCGCTGGTCCCTGGGCCCAGCTGATCCCGACCGATCCATTCCGTCATCCATAACTGAATTAAAGTCCCCTCCAAGTATCAGCTGGTGATTCCCTAGAGTCGACACCATCTGCATTACGCACTGATAAAAATGTGCCTCATATGTATTAGGTGCATAGACAGAACACAAGGCCACCTTCATTCCATCTAGAGTCCCCCAGACGAACACGTACCGGCCCTCTACGTCCACCTCCACCCTCTCCTCCACCCAATCCACCACTTTGGAGATCAAAATCGCCACTCCCCTCTTCTTTCCCACTGCTGCAGCACCATACACCTTACCCACCCATCCACGAGCCAACTTATCATGCTCCACAGTGGTCTGGTGGGTTTCTTGCAGCATGGCTACGTCCACCCCTTTCTGGCGCAGCTGTTGCAAAACCTTATACCGCTTTATGGGTGAACCCAGCCCACACACATTCCAGGAAGCAAAATGCAAAGACTTACCCATTATCCAAGGGCCACCAAAGACTCTGCTGCAGAAAAGAAAAAACGTCCCGTAGGTCCAGATCCCCCCAGCCTAGGATCTGCACCTCCCCCAGCCCCCAGAACTCCACACCCAGAAACTTCTTTTGTGGGAGCGAATCCGTATCCAACCCCCTCCAGGTACCCTCCCCTACCCCCCCCCCCATCACCCATCCCATTCCTTACCCGCCCCCCACCTCCCCCCTGATCAGCCACCAGCATCCCCTTCCCCCCCCCAACCCCCCACCCCCACCAACAAACGTCCCCACCACCCACCTTTGGGGACCCAATTCCAGTGACAGCCGGGTCCACCCCGTTAGTAGCCCAAATCACCCCCCACCAGCCTATCCATCCACGAGGTACTTCCCCCTCTTTGGGGGAGAGCTGGCAGACAAATACATACCCTCCTCAACTGCCTTTACCAGTAGGTCAGCTCCCCCAACCCCCCTCCACCTCCACTCCACTCATCAGTCTATCTAGACCCACCTGAACCCCAATATAACATGGAACATTGTCCTGTAGCGAGAGGGGAAAAAAGAACAAAAAAAACCCAACACCAACATGAACAGACCCCCCAGCCACATAAAAGGGCAAAGATCATATTGAGCAAACAGAACTTCAACACAGACCTCGAGGTAGATATTCCACCCCCTGATTAACAGCGCTGCAGCCCACCCGCCCCCACAGGCTTACTGCTACATGTTACATGTCCAAACCCAACAGCCAGACAAGTCCCTTCGAGCTTCTATGCACAGCCACTCGCTGACTCAAGTGTCCGAAGCACCAGGTAACTGTTCCAGGAAGACGCGGGCCTCCCCTGGAGACGTGAAGTAGCTTGTGCGGCCGTTGTGATCAACCCGCAATTTCGCAGGGTACAGCAAGGCAAATCTCACCCCTCTATTAAAGAGCTGCCCACAGATTGTAGAATAGGCTCTGCGCTGCTGGCTAACCGTTGCAGAATAATCTTGAAACACCAGCACTTGCGGGCCCTCTCCCGGCATCCGACGACGCCCTCGGGCTGCTCTCAAAACCTCCTCCTTCTGCCGGAACTCAAGAAACCGGGCAATGACCGCACGTGGCCGGCGCTGCCCATCCTGCCTCGGGCCCAGCCTGTGCACACGTTCTAATTTGAGCGGACCTTGCACCACATTGGGGAAAGTCTGTCCAATCCATGATTCCACATACCCTGCAAGCGCACTGTCCGAAACAGATTCCGCTATTCCCACGAAGCGCAGGTTCTTCCGGCGTCCCCGGTTCTCCGGATCATCAAGTTTATCACTCTGCTGTTTCGCAAGGCCTTCTAGGGCCCGCACACGTTCCACCAACGCTCCGTGGGAGTCTTCCACCGTGGATATTCGGGCCTCCACCTGGTCAATGCGCCCAGTAAATTCCCCAACGCTTTGGGTCACCTGAGACATCTGCTCCGCTAGTGATTTAAATTTTTCATCCAGTGCCGACACCACCGCGGCACTGACTTCAGCCACCAGATCCTGCTGCAGATTGGCTGCACTGCTCGTCGGCGTCTCGTCCGCCATCTTGCCCTCCGGGACCCGACTCCTGTCCTTGCGGGCAAGTTTTGAAGCCATACACCGAGTGGGGACCCGAGCCCAGCGTCACACCACGCTGTCAGGAACTCCGGATCGTTGCGGGAGGCGATTCGCGGTCTGCACCGCTATATAGAGGGGCTTAAAAGCCTGGCGTTAAGGGGTCTCCCCGGAGCTGATCAGCACCACGTCTCACCAGCTCATTGCCACCCTTCAGAGACATTTAAAAGAGATCCAGGCAGTCCACAAAGACGCCGGTAAGTTCCACCTCTTTTGGAGGTATCATCACTCGCCAACGACCAGCACTGATCTACAGACCGTGTGTGTGTGTGTGTGTGTGTGTAAGCTGCTTCTGCAATCCAGTCCCCTGCAGCCTTTGGATTTACATTAAGGGATATCGGAGATTAAGGCAGGCCACACAGCGCCATTGGGAAGCCATAATCCGGCCTCCTGCACAGCCTTCGGCATCATTTAAAAGAGATCCAGGCAGCCCGCACAGGTACCGGTAAGCTCCGCTTCCTTCAGAGGCATCATCACTCACAGATGACATCTACATAAGCTCACTCTCTTCCCAGATGTGCCCTCACCTAAGGGCTGTGCCAAAGAGCCCTTAGGCATAGCCCTTAGAATGGACCTAGAGCAGACCCAGATTCCCCTCATATTTTTTGCAACTGCCATTCCACTCGCAACAATATCAAGTAAGCAATACATCATTACTTAACAACAGCCACACACCTTACTCGTTAAATGCAAAATATTTTAGCTGCTCCTCAAATGGAGTACAAACATTATGCTATGCCCCTGATTATACTGGGAATTCTCCTACTAGCAACACATGCTTGCTCCTTGACAACATTCTCCCAACCTATCCCAGTCATACATACTCCCCACCACTACAGGATAGAAGCAGCACATTATAAAATATGGAACCGGAACATCTGTAATGCACACAGAATAATACCCATTCCTATATGCAACCTACCATTTCAAAGCACCGTAGCTCCCTCTATCAACACAACTAACCTGAAATGTACCCTCATCAATGCACAATCTGTTTGAAATAAAATTCTATCATAACTGACTATATCAGTAACAACAGCCTAGCCATGATGGGCCCGACACTGAATTATGATGGCTATGTGCTGCTATGGTGCATAGCCATCTGCGCCGACCCCTAACCCCGGATATTCAATGCTGGGGTCATATGTGACCCTGGCATTGAATATCTGGGTTTGCCGCACAGCCTCCCAGATGCAGTAGCTAACTGGGCAGCAGCGATATTGCATGATTTGCATAATGTTAATGTGCACTAACCTTTAGTAAACATGCCTCTTGATGAGTGTCTGGATAAAGAAAGACTACCAGATTTCTACATTACTATACTCCAGTGCCAACCGCCAGGCACATTAGGAAGTACTACAAACACAGCCCATTTAGAACTCATAGCAAACCCGCCGTATCATAACTGCACTACCCAGACTCACAAAGCACCAAACCCTACCTATCAAAAAGGCAACACTGCAAATATTAAACCAATACTTCTCAGAGAATACCAATACATCTCATACTGGGGAAAGAGAACAAGTGGCAATGTCAAATAGAAACTATATAAACAGAATACCTCAACTCAGTTACACATGCAAAACATAAACCGTCACCAAACAAAGAACAAGGGATCACTATTTAAAAATAAAAAGACAATAATTAAACTGGAAACCCAAAAAGTCAAACTTGAAATGTACAACAGCAGTGGAGAAATAAAACTATAAATTAATTTCCTCTTGTACTAAACAAAAACGCAAAGATGTTAGCAATGAACATTTCCCAGAGCTGACATATTCCAGTTAATAAAATTCAAAATAAAAAAGTATTTTTCTACCTTTTGTTGTCTGAGCATTTTATTTTTCATTAGCAATTTCTCCAGTCACTTACTTCTGGTTTCTTTGTGTCTTCAGCTAACTCTCCATTGTCTGCTGTCCATTTGTCCTTTTTTCTCTCTTCTAGATTTTTTCCATTCTCGCTCTACATCTGCTTTAACATACTGATCTTCCCCTTTTGCTCTTTCCCTCATTTTTTTCTTTATTCCTTTATTACCCACTCAAATTTCACCCTTCCATTCTCAATCCTCACTTCCTGTTCGGTAATCCAGTTTAGTCCTCCAACATCGGGTAGTGCCCCTCCTCCTGCAGCCGGGAGACTGGACCAATCAAATCTTCTGTAGTATATATGCAGCAGGAGCTCCCAGAAGTCCCCAGTGTGTCCAGTCTCCCTGCAGCTGGAGGACTTCTGTGCCCCTGCTGGGCACGCTAAGTGACACTTGAAGGAGCAACACTAGTTAGTTAGTTCTTTTGGGGTTTATTTCTGGTCCTTTATATTCTATTTCTTTTGCTAGGTAGCTGTATCTTTAAAAAAGAAAAAGACACAAGGGACTTTCTGGGGAAAGCCAGACCTGCCTTGGGCTCCTGCCTTTCTGCCTGGGAATCTCTGAAGCCTGGGTTGAGCTCTCCCCAAGGCTGTTCGGGGAAGAGCCATACCGGCTGCAACATTGCCTGTCACTTGGAGAAGTGGGCTGAGTTCCTTGCTGTTCCCAGAGCTGGTAGGAATTTTCCTTGTTTTAAGCTCTCTGTTCTTTGCTTGGGCAGAGGCTCTGTCGGCTCCCCTGGCTTCCAAATTGCACTTTTTCCTGCTTTTTTTCGCTTGCCCTGTATTAGAGGGTCGTTTTCTTTCTTTTCCATATTATTTGGGTACCTTTGTATTTTCGCGCCGTTTTTTACCGCGGGTGAAAAAGTGCGGCGGCCATTTTGGATTTCTAAAGTGTGCTTTTTAAGGGCACTTTTTAACACTTGCGCACGGGTTCCCCTGGTGTTTTTGGGGTTTCTTTTGCTGGCGATTTTGCTCAGGGCACCCCTAGGATTCTGGGGAGTATTTTGTTTACTGTAAAAAAAATAAAAAAAAAAGGTTTTAAATTTAATACTGTGCTGAATTGAATAAGGTTAGTCCCCTTGGTGTGGGCTTCCCTGTTCCTGTTGCCTTATTTTCCCTGAGAGCAGGTGGCCTTGGCATGGCTGCCAAACCTCAGTGTGTAATTTGTGGCTCCCGCAGAGGTACAATGACTGACTCTGGAATCTGTAAGAGCTGTGCTGCAGTTTCTTCAGAACTGGAGCTGCCTATTGAAATTAAGGAACAGCATGTGCCCGGGGACCCTTCCCTTTCGGGGGACAGTGTCCCTTCACCGAGCATCCTTCCTTCTGGTCTGGGCCCGGCGTCTAATACGTCGGTCCCTGAGCTCCAGCAGGCGGCTATGGTAGCGTCGCCTATAGACTTTTCCCCGGATTTTGTTCTTCTCATGCATCAGGCCTTCCGCTTAAGCCGGTCTGGTCATTTGCCGGAGGCTTGGCCTGCCTCTCTCCCCCCAGCATCCGCGGGGGGGGGGGGGGGTCAGCGGTCTTCCCAACCCACGGTCAAGCGGCCCAGGTTGGGGGACCAGGATCAGGACGCCCTTTGCCTCCCGGATTCCGAGACTGAGGGGGATCTGGATATTGAGGCGGAGGAGTTAGAAGACGGAGAGCTTCCAGAACTGGAAGATCAGGCTCGCATCATTCGGGTGTTTCGAAGGGACGAGCTGGTACCTTTGGTCACGGAGTCTCTCCAAGCACTTAACCTCTCTGCGGTGCGGCCGCTGGAGGAGGAGGGTCTCGAGGATCCTCTCATTCAGGCGGTCAGGGATGCCCAGGTAGTTTTTCCTGTGCACCGAGTAGTTGAGCAGATGATCCATGCGGAATGGGAGCAACCAGAATCCGCTTTGAAAGGGATTCGGACCATGAATCGTCTTTACCCCCTTGCAGACAAGGACAGGGACTTGTTTAAGTCTCCACGGGTGGATGCTGCCATTTCGGCAGTGACTAAGAAAACCACCATCCCGGTTGAAGGGGCCGCGGCCCTGAGGGATGTTCAGGACAAAAAGGTTGATAATTTGTTGAAGCAAGCCTTCGAGACCAACGCCTTATCGTTACAAGCTTCTATTTGTGGGGCGTGGGTAGCTCGAGCTTGTTTGCGATGGTCGCAGCACCTGCGCTCGGGGTCCGGTATGGACCAACAGAGGCTGTTGGACGTTACCCGCGTGGAGTCGGGATCGGCCTACTTGGCGGATCTGTGTTATGATTTAATACGCTCCCTAGCTAATAGCATGGCCTCCATGGTAGCGGCACGACGGTCCATCTGGTTGCGCAATTGGGCGGCCGACGGTTCTTCCAAGTCTCGCCTCAGTAAACTACCCTTTAAGGGCAGGTTGTTATTTGGTGAGGCTCTGGATAAGTTGGTGAAGGATCTCGGTGAGTCTAAGGGTGGTCGGCTTCCAGAGGATAAGCCTAAGCTTAATAGGTCGTCCACCTCAGCGCGCGGCCAGTTTCGGGATGCACGCAGATTTCGTTCTTCCCGGCTGTGGACTTCGCAGCGCGGTCGTTTTGGAACCCGTCATCAAGGGTTTCGTGGTTTCAGAGGAGCGGGAAGGGGCTTCTCCGGAGCCGCCTCTTCCTTGGCCTCTTCCTTTAATCACAAGCCACAATGAAACGAGGCGGGCTCTAGAGGAAGACCCGGTCATCGGGGGTCGTTTGCGCGACTTTCTTCCTTCTTGGGCCCAAATTACGTCAGATCGGTGGGTGCTGCAGATTATAGAAGAAGGTTATGCCCTAGAGTTTGCGCACCCACTTCCGGATTCGTTTGTTCTGTCTCCCAGCAAGGGAGCTCAAAAGGCGCGGGACATCCGCGTGACCCTGGATCGGCTTCTCTCTCTGGGGGCCGTGGTTCCGGTCCCGCCCTTGGAAAGAGGCGCAGGTCGCTACTCCATCTATTTTGTGGTTCCCAAAAAGGGCGGTTCCCTTCGTCCGATCTTGGATCTCAAAGGCGTGAATCGCGCTCTCAGAGTACCGCACTTTCGCATGGAGACCCTGCGGTCAGTCATCGTAGCGGTGCGTCGAGGGGAATTTTTGACATCCCTCGATCTTACAGAGGCCTATTTACACATTCCCATCCGGCCCTCCCATCAACGGTTTCTCCACTTTGCGCTCCCGTGGGGCCATTTTCAATTCCGGGCCATGCCGTTCGGACTCGCCACGGCCCCCCGCACCTTCACAAAGGTAATGGTTGTAGTCGCGGCGGCGTTGCGCAAGGAGGGCATCCTGGTCCATCCATATCTCGACGACTGGTTGATTCGAGCGAAGTCCAGTCGGGAGTGTGTGCAAGTCACGAGCAGGGTGGTGGATCTCCTTCGGTCCCTCGGATGGGTGGTGAACGAATGCAAGAGTTGTCTGTCTCCGTCACAGGATCTCGAGTATCTGGGAGTCCGCTTCGACACAGCAAGGGGCTTGGTGTGCCTTCCGGAGCGACGCGTGCTGGCGTTGCGGGCTCTGGTCCGTCTCTTCCGGGGGATGCCAGCTCCGTCGGCGTGGTGGTACCTGCGGCTCCTCGGCACGATGGCGGCGACCTTGGAGGTGGTGCCTTGGGCGCGCTTCCACATGCGTCCGCTGCAGAGTGCTCTTCTGCGACGTTGGTCCAACCAGTTCGACTCGCTGAACAAGAGATTGCCTTGCCCAAAGACGGTTCGCCGATCCCTCCGGTGGTGGCTCTCCGCCGAGAACCTGTCGCGAGGGATTCCCTTGGAGCCTCCTCTGTGGGTTCCATTCACGATGGATGCGAGCTTAACCGGCTGGGGGGCTCACTGCGAGTCCCGCTTTGCTCAGGGGGAATGGTCTCCCCTGGAGGCCTCTTGGTCGATCAACCGTCTCGAATTGCGGGCAGTCCGGCTAGCCCTGGTGGACCTGGAGACCCTGGTTCTCGGACGGCCGGTGAGAGTCCTGTCGGACAATGCGTCCACTGTAGCTTACATCAATCGCCAAGGGGGTACCGGCAGCGTGGCCCTGGAGGCAGAAGCGGCGGCCTTGTTCAACTGGGTGCAAACTCGCCTTCCAGCAATCTCGGCGGCTCACATTGCGGGCGTAGACAATGTCCAGGCCGATTTTCTCAGCAGAGTGCGGGTGGACCCCGGAGAATGGGAGCTAAACCCACAGGTTTACGCACAAATCGTCCGGCGGTGGGGTCCACCCATCATGGATCTCATGGCGACCTTTCAATCAGCCAAGACAGGGCGCTTCTTCAGCAGGCGAAGGGAGCGCATGTCCGAGGGGCTCGACGCTCTCATTCAGCCGTGGCCAACGTCCGGTCTTCTTTATGTCTTTCCTCCGTGGGCTCTGATCGGCCGGGTCGTACAACGTATCGAGAGCCACCGGGGTCGCGTGTTACTGGTGGCCCCGGATTGGCCCCGGAGGCCCTGGTATGCCGATCTGGTCCGGTTGAGCGACGGCGTTCCTTGGCTCCTGCCCGCTCTACCGGATCTTCTTCTTCAGGGTCCCTTGCGGATGCCCCAAGTGGATCGATTCTCGCTTACGGTTTGGCCATTGAGAGGGCTCGGCTGAAAAGGAAGGGCTACTCCCCCGCGGTGATTTCTACACTTCTGCGGGCAAGGAAAACGTCCACTTCTCTTACTTACGTTCGGATTTGGAGGATTTTTGAAGACTGGTGCTCCCGGCGGGGAGTCCGGGCGGCGACGGTTTCAGTGCCCGTCGTTTTAAGTTTTCTTCAGGATGGTTTCGATAAGGGCCTTGCGGCTAGTTCCCTAAAAGTCCAGCTGGCGGCTATCTCGTGTTACCGCGGCAAGGTTTTGGGTCGTCTGCTCGGGGCTCATCCGGATGTACGCCGATTCCTTACGGCTGTTTTTCATTTGCGGCCTTCCCGCAGAGTTTTCGTTCCTCCTTGGGACTTGAATTTAGTTCTGAGGGCCCTGGTTCGTGAACCTTTTGAGCCCCTGCGCAGGGCGTCTCTGAAAGACCTCACGCTGAAGGCGGTTTTTCTTGTAGCCATCTGTTCGGCACGGCGCATTTCAGATCTGCATGCATTGTCCTGTCGAGAGCCTTTCTTATCTTTTTCCGCGGATCGGATCGTTCTCCGTCCGGTTCCTTCCTTTCTGCCAAAGGTGGTGTCTCCCTTTCACATGAATCAGGCAGTGTTTCTTCCAGTGCTTTCTTCGCAATCTGTCGGGTCAACGGACAAAGGTCTTCTCCGGCTCGATGTGGGTCGTACGCTCCATCGTTATTTAAAGGTTACCGAGTCTTTTCGGAAATCTGACCGGCTTTTCGTGCTCTTCGGGGGTGCGCGTAAAGGGGAAGCGGCGGCTAAAGCCTCCATTGCTAGATGGCTCAAAGAGGCGATCGCGTCCGCGTATCTGTTGCAACAGCGGTCTGTTCCAGAGGGTCTGAGGGCTCATTCCACTAGGGCTCAGGCGACCTCTTGGGCGGAGTATAGCCTGGTTCCGCCGGTAGATATCTGTAGGGCGGCCACTTGGTCGTCTCTGCATGCTTTCAGTAGACACTATCGCTTAGATGTGTCAGCGGCTCGGGATTCCTGTTTTGGTTCGGCGGTTCTGCGCACCGGATGGCAAGGTCCCGCCCGGTCTTAACTGCTCTGTTACATCCCGATGTTGGAGGACTAAACTGGATTACCGAACAGGAAATGGAAATTACACTAACCTGGTAATTGTAGTTCCTGGAGGGTCCAGTTTAGTCCTCCTTCCCTCCCGACTATCTGCTAATGTGGTGCGGCGCGCCTTTCCTAACGGTTGATATTAAGACGGTTCCTCTTGCCGTTCGGTCCCTCTGTGGCAGGCGCGTTTTTTGCAGAGGCTCTTCCCTGTCTCGGGGGTTCAGGCAGCTCCTGAACTTCTGGTGGGGAGCGGTGTTTTGATTCCTGAGGTGTCGGTGCCGGCGCAATGCAGTGTTCTGACTTCCTCGTTTGGGGAGGGGGTTGGATATTCCTTGGGGGGGAACAAATTGTTCTTTAATTAGGTCATTTTGTATATTAATCTAATGTGTTGCTTCGTTAAGTATGCTTTGTTACTAGTACACTGGGGACTTCTGGGAGCTCCTGCTGCATATATACTACAGAAGATTTGATTGGTCCAGTCTCCCGGCTGCAGGAGGAGGGGCACTACCCGATGTTGGAGGACTAAACTGGACCCTCCAGGAACTACAATTACCAGGTTAGTGTAATTTCCATTTACTCTTCCAACACCCAGCCAATAGTAGATTTTTCTTCCCTCCCACACAAAATATCTTTTCTTCATCCTCACTCCCCCAGCTCATCCCCTTCTAGTCCTCCCCCAACATCAGCTCCCTTCTAGTTCCATTCAGCATTCGCTCCCCTCTAGTCCTATTCTCCCATCCCCCTGCATCAGCCCATTTCCAATCCTAGCCACCCCATCAGCCATTTCCAGTGCCATCCCAGCCCCCCATCAGCCCATTTCCATTCCTAGCCCGCCATCAGCCATTTCCAGTCCTATCCCAGCCCCCCATCAGCCCATTTCCATTCCTAGCCCTCCCATTTTCATTCCTAACCCTATCATCAGCCATATAGGTATAAATGGAACCATAGGTATAACCATAGGTATATATATAGGTATAACCATAGGTATAACCATAGGTATATATCATCAGCCATAGGTATAAATGGAACCCCCCTAAAATGGTTCTCGTCTTATATATCCAACAGGATACAACAAGTATATTTTGATAGAAACCTATCCAATACCTTCCCGCAGACACAAGGTATCCCACAGGGCTCAGCACTATCCGCTATATTATTTAACTTATATCTAAAACCAATTTGTGGAATATTCCAGAAACATAAAATTGACTATCATCTCTATGCAGATGATATAATGCTTTATACCCAATTGGATATATGTAATCCTGACTACAGCCACATAGAAAAATGCCTTAATGAAGCACAAGAATGGCTCCAACAAAACAATATGCTTATTAATCACAAAAAAACTGAAGTTATGTTTATCTCTAAAAATCCGGAGTTTAAACACCCCCTACAATCATATTAAATAATACTACTTATAACACAAAACAAGAACTAAAGTATCTAGGTGTCACACTAGATAGCACACTTAACATGGAAACCCACCTAAGACTTTTAAATAGAACCATCTTCTACAAACTAAGAACTCTACAGCCATTACGTAACATCATTGAACTATCAGACTTTAGATCAATAATACAAGCAATCGTAATGCCACATCTGGACTACTGTAATGGCATACTTCAAGGCCTGCCCAAAAAAACAACAAATATACTTCAGATGGCACAAAATGTAACAGCCCGAATCCTAATGAATGTACCCTTCTCTGATCACATCACACCTATCCTAAGAGAACTTCACTGGTTACCGATACATGCACGCATACGCTACAAAATAATAATTACTACATTCAAACTAATAAACAATTCTGCCCCATCTCATCTGGCTACACTCATAATGCCGCAAACTACAAACAGGAAAAGACGTACTCACAACCTAAACATACTACAAACCCCCCTCTCCATTTGCAAAACAAAGGCATTCACTAGTAATAGAGCATTTACATACACTGCTCCATCACAATGGAACAAACTCCCCGACAACTTAAGAGCTAACAAAGATCTCACATCATTCCGTAAATGCCTTAAAACACATCTATTTCAAGAATACTTCAATCAGTCAGAAATAACATAGAGTAATTTCCGTGATGAAAACAAATTAAAGTGAGATATTCTACCAGTTAGTTCCCCCAAGTCCATGAAAAATCAAAATAATGAACCTACTTATATTATCTGCACAAAGTATGTATGTAGTTAACCAAATTCATGTATGTTAACATGTTTCCCCCCCCCCCTATTTTGTTTTTAGCATTTCAGTATTTCTATCCCTATTTTTGAGTTATCCTAAACAATTTTAAACATTTAATGTTCAAACATTATGATTCTACTGTTTTATGTAACTGCTAATCTTTGCAGAGTTATTTGTTAATTGTTTCAAACGTTAAGATTTCTACTGTTTTATGTAACTGCTAATCTTTGCAGAGTTATTTGTTAATTGTAAACTGCTGCTGATCACTGGAAGGAGCGGTATAAAAATGTTCTCAAATAAATAAATAAATAAATAAATAAAATATCCAGTCCTATCTTAGCCTCATATCAGCCCATTTCCAGTCCAAGTCCCCCATCAGCCCATTTCCATTCATAGCTCCCATCAGCCATTTCCAGTCCTGTCCTAGCTTACAATCAGTCCATTGCCAGTCCAAGCAACCCCATCAGCCCATTTCCAGTCCAAGCCCCCCCATCAGTCCATTTCCATTCCTAACACCACCATCAGCCATTTCCATTCCTATCCCAGCCCCCATCAGCCCATTTCCAGTCCAAGATCCCCCATCAGCCCATTTACAATCCTATCCCAGCCCCCCACCAGTTATTTCCAGTCCTATCCTAGCCACCCATCAGCCCATTTCCATTCCTAGCCCTCCCATCAGCCATTTCCTGTCCTATCCCATCAGCCCATTTCCAGTCCAAGCCCTGCATCAGCCCTTTTCCTGTACTATCCTTGCCCCCCTATCAGCCCATTTCCATTCCTAGCTGTCCATCAGCCATTTCCAGCCCTATCCTAGTTCCCACCCCCACCCCGAAGAGCTCTGTGCCTGTCTGAGCGGCTTACAAGGGAGCCAAGGACGCCCAAGGTCCCAGCTCATCTTTGCACAGCACTGGAGTGAAGAGCAGCATGCTCCTTCATTCATACTGTGTTCTTGTGAAAAGTTAAAGGTCATTTCCTGTTTCCCGGCAGTCAGCGGGCTTCACGTGAACTCAGCGCAAGTGAAGGAGCATGCTGTTCTTCACTCCAGCACTGTGCAGAAGTGAGCCGGGGCCTCTGGCATCCTTGGCTCTCTCTGAAGCCGTCCCTGCAAACCCTGTGGAATGAAGCTCGCAATGGGGCCCCCTGAAGTGCAGGGCCCTGTGCGAACAACATTCTCGCACAATGGATGGGCCAGCCCTGCCTACACCCCTCCTCCTGAACTTCACTCTGCTACTGGGTTGCTTCTCTCTATGCCCTTTACTTCCACTGTCAACTCCAGACTTCGATCCTTTCACCTTGCTGTTCCTTATGCCTGGAACAAACAAGCTTGGAGTGGAGGAGTGGCCTAGTGGTTGGGGCAAAGTACTTCAGGCCAGAAGGTTGGGGGTTCAAATCCCACTAGAGGACAGCAATCTTGGGCCAGAAGGACTGGGGTTTCTAGTCCCACAGGTGCTCCTTGTGGTCTTGGGCAAGCCACTTAACCCTCCATAGCCCATGTTCTCTGTAAAATAGTTATCTCCAAGTTATAATGCCCTGTTCAATGTAATTTCAGTTTGTTCAATGTAAACCACACTGATGCAGAATAGCACAGTATATAAGAGAATGTAAATTAAATAAAAATACCTGAGTCTATACACCAGGCTCCATCTCTGACCATTTTCAAATCCATGCTAAAACTTTACCTCTTTGAAACTGCTTTTGGATCTTGATCCCTTGTTTGCCATGTGTCTCCTTACCCTTCCCTATTTGCACCCCTATTCTCAAGTATTGTATTGTCTGTCTTGTTTAGATTGTAAGCTCCGATGAGCAGGGACCGTCTTTCTACATGTATATGTACAGCACTGCGTAAATCTTGTAGTGCTATATAAATGATTAATAGTAGTAGTAGTATATCCAACCAATCTGCAGCATAATCCAGAAACACAAGGCCCGATTTTTGAAGGCCTTTACATGGTAACTTCCCTAGTTACCCATGTAAAGGCCTCATCTGGGATTTTCGAAGGGCACCTACATGGGTAGTGCCCTTCGAAAATCCCGGATATGTCCCTAACGTGCCCAGATGCTATCCACATAGCATTGGAATGTGTTGAGGGCGTTCCAGTGTAGAGTGGAGGTGGGCCATGGCACTACCCATGTAGCACCGATTTTCGATGCTACCCAGTTAGCACTCTGCCCTTAAAGATAGGCATGGGAAACCTCACCTATATTTAAGGCACTGGGGCTAACTGTGTAGCATCGAAAATCAGTGCTACACTGATAGTTCCTGCGGCTACCAGGCTGTACAGCGACACCTGGATTTTCGATGCTGGGGCCGCATATGACCCTGTCATGGAAAATCCAGGTTAGGCGGGAGGTGGGCGGGCTATGTGTCGACGCGTGCTATGTTCTGACGCGGCGTATAGCACAGTCCAACTGAAATTCGGACCCACCAAGTATATTACCACATTTATGCAGATGATATTATGTTATATCAGCCATATGATACCTCAAAACAAGATCGTACCCAGATAGTAACTTGCTTCAATGAGGTTGCTCATTGGCTATACATGCACAATTTACAAATTAACTATAATAAAACAGAGGTATTATACATTACTAGGGATAAGACCTTCACCCCTCCAACTACATTAATAGTTAATGGACAACCCAGACTACTCCAACCTAGCCAACTGCCTTCATCAAATGACAACCTGGTTTCTAGAAAACAATCTCTCAATAAACTACAACAAAACAGAAGCTCTATTCATTTCAAGAAACCCCACATTCTCACCCACAACTACCATTAAACTGAACGACATCACAAAACCAGTAAAATCTGAAGTAAAATACCTCGGAGTGACTCTCGACAAGGACCTGAACCTACAATCCCACATTGCCAAAACCACAAAGAGCGCTTACCTCAAAATGAGAACCATCAGACGTCTCAAACCCATTCTCGCCCAGGAACATTTTCGAACAGTCTGTCAAGCTCTCATCACTCCCATACTAGACTACTGTAACTCCATCTATCTTGGGCTATCAAAACAGGCTCTCAGACCTCTACAGCTAGCACAGAACACCGCCGCACGCTTAATTACAGTTCCTTAGCGTCCCTCTAGTCCAGTCCCGGAACCATAGAGTTGTGAACCTCCACCAGCAGCTTTGGAGACTGAACATCTTCATCTCTTTGATCATCCAGCTATATGCAGCCCCAAGGACCGCCCACACATCAGTATCTCAGTCTCCAAGCAGCTTGGAAGTCAGAGCCCAGAACTGGGCTCCTTAGGAACAAATAAGCAGAGCTTTAGTGTTTTATTATTTTCTAGATTTAGGTGCTGGGCTGCTGCTGTGGAGGAAATCTTTGACTGTGTCCCTTCTGTCTTTCTCTAATCTGTTTTTTTCTCTCTGTCTCTCTCTGTCAGTCTCCCCATAGGTCAAACAAGCAGGGGAGCTGCACAGGACACAGGTCTCCTTTCTACCGAACCCCCTTGGTGGGTGAGGAGAAGGTTGAAGACAATTACAGGCAGCAATTATTTATTTATTTTATTTAGTAAACATTTGTATACCGCTGCTTCCTACGATCAGCAGCGGTTTATTTTACAGAATCATAATGTATCGTACAATACAGCGAGATCTTTCAGATTTACATTTTTGATTAGTCAATGATTTATATAACACGGAGAATCAGTTGGATACAATATACATTTGATTAGGGCACGCAGATCTGGGTATACATTTGATTGCGATAGCGTGGGAGGGGCCCAATATATACAATTTATACATGATTACATGCCAAAAAGTACTTTTTGGCATGTAATCAAAAAGTACAAAAAGTAAAATACAAAAAGTACAAAAAGTAATTAAATACAGCAGTAGGCTCTGAGGGTCCCCTGACTGATTTAGGGGTTCCCCGAGCTGCCCTGAGCGGTTATTACTCTGTTATTGACTCTGATAACTGCTACTCAGAGCTTGTGACAGGCACGCTGGACAGCACTCTCAGTGTTTTGACCCCCCCTCCACTCCTGTGTGTGGGTGAGTAGAGTTTGAAGCTTTTTCTTTCTAAAGGCAGTGGTGGAGGCCTTGGGGTGGCCTGGAATCAGCTCTGGGGAGTGTTTTAGACCTTTTGGGTATTTTTTCTGGTCCTTTTTTTGGCGGGATCGGGTCCGGCGGCCATTTTGGATTTTTTTTCAAAGTTGTTTTTCTTCGTGTTTTTTTTTTAGGGATAGGAGCTTCGTTTTTGCATTTCTTGGTCAGATATCAGCTAATTGACTCCAGCTCTATCTAATCCTGCAATTTGGAGCGTTTTTGAGCACTTTTAAAATCGCGATTTTTTTCTGCTCTGTTTGCTTCAGCAATGTGTTCCTGCTTTGCTGGCAAAGGGCTGTGTGCATAGCCATGCCTCCTAGTCCTCGGTGTCTGGTCTGTGGCATTCGTAGAAGTAGTAATTTGGAAGCCCGAGTCTGTGCCACTTGTTCTGCTGTGGGTGCTGGCATGGAGGATCCTCTGGAGGGCTCCAGTGCAGATCTCCCACCTGTATCTACAGAAGGGACATCAGAGCAGGCAGAGACAGTCCTTGGTCCGGGGATTTCTGCGGTGCCGGAGCGCCTGTTGGCAGGGGGCGTCCAGGAGGGATCCCTGGGAGTTCCACCCGCCTTTTTTCTCTCTCATGCAGGAGGCTCTGGCTCTCTTGCAGCCGGCGGGGGAGGCTCGGTCCTGCCCCGCCGTGGGCTAAAGCGTCCACTTTCAGTAGAGGGAGACACTGGTCCACAAAAGAAGAGCCGGCCCCCGAGTGTTGCGGATTCTGCGCCTCCTGGGGACGAGTTCCACGAGGGGCTGGGGGAGGCTCTCGAGCTGGAGTCTGCGGAGGATTTAGAAGACGGCGAGTTGTTGGATGACGAGCAGAGTAGTAGAATAGTGCGTGTATTTCGTAAAGAGGAACTTCCGGCACTGATTGCCGAAACCCTCAAGGTATTGAACATACCCGTGGAAGAGGCCGCTGCAGAGGACAAGTTGGAGGATCCCTTGATGCAGGCGGTGCGCACTTCCCACAGAGTCTTTCCGCTCCATAGGGTTTTTAAAGCTATGATCCAGGAGGAGTGGAACAGTCCAGAGTCCGCTTTGTGCGGGGCTAGACTGTTGCCTAAGTTGTATCCTCTGTCAGAGGCTGATAGAGAGCTGTTTCGTTCGCCGAAGGTGGACGTGGCAGTTTCCGCGGTTACTAAACGGACTACTATCCCGGTGGAAGGTGCTGCGGCGTTGAAGGACCCGCAGGATCGGAAAGTTGATAGCTTGTTGAGACAGGCGTTTGATGTTGCTGCCCTGTCAATGCAGGCGGCGGTGGCCGGGGCCTGGGTGGCGCGCGGCTGCCTCCGCTGGTCTCAACAGTTTCAGGGGCCCCAGTCGGCGGAACAAGAGGCCGCGGCGTCCAGATTGGAGTCGGGTACCGCTTATTTGGCGGATATCCACTATGACCTCATTAGGGGGTTAGCTAACGGCATGGTGTCGGTGATAGCGGCGCGTCGTTCTCTTTGGTTACGCAATTGGGCGGCTGATGGCTCTTCTAAAGCTCGCCTTAGTAAGCTGCCGTTTAAGGGCAGGCAGTTATTTGGGGAGGACTTGGATAGGTTGGTAAAAGATCTCGCAGATTCTAAGGGGGGTCGGCTTCCGGAGGATAAGCCCAAGCAGGGTAAGCCGACCTTCACCTTCCGGGGGTCTCAGCAGTCCTTTCGGAGGTTTCATGCCTCCCGCTTTGGTCAGTCCCAGCGTTCCAGATATTTGGGGCGCGGACAGAGTTTCCGCGGATTTCGGGGGGCAGGTAGAGGTTTTGGCTCCTTCCAGGCGCAGGTTCCCAAAAAGTCACAATGAAGCGAGGCCGGCTTCGGTGGCGGTGATTCCCGTAGGGGGCAGACTGCGGGATTTCTACCCTGCCTGGGCCACTATCACATCCGATCAGTGGGTGTTAGAAGTGATACGAGAGGGATATGTGCTCGAGCTACATCGACCGGTGCTCGATTCCTTGGTTATGTCCCCGTGCAGCGCTCCCTGGAAACGGCGAGTCGTATCCGATACACTTTCCCGGCTGCTTCGGCTCCGGGTGGTCGCCCCCGTGCCGGAGGGGCAGTTAGGGTCCGGTCGATACTCCATCTACTTCGTAGTGCCGAAAAAGGAGGGCACCTTTCGACCAATCCTGGATTTAAAGAGAGTGAATCGGTGCCTCCGGGTGTCGCATTTTCGCATGGAAACGCTGCGCTCGGTCATAGCGGCGGTCCGCGAGGGGGAATTCCTAACGTCCCTAGACCTTACGGAGGCCTATTTGCACATTCCCATTCGCCGGGAACATCAAAGATTTCTGCGGTTTGCGCTGCCGATGGGCCATTTTCAGTTTCAAGCCATGCCCTTCGGCCTAGCGACGGCGCCACGGGTCTTCACGAAGATCATGGTGGTGGTAGCGGCGTTCCTGCGGAAGGAGGGTGTCCTCGTGCATCCCTATCTCGACGACTGGTTGATCCGGGCGAAGTCGAGGGAGGAGAGTCTCCGGGCGACGGCACGGGTCGTACAGGTTTTGCAGTCGTTAGGCTGGGTGGTCAATCGGGCGAAGAGCAGCCTTCTTCCCTCGCAGACCTTGGAGTATTTGGGGGCACGTTTCGAGACCGGCAATGGGAAGGTTTTTCTCCCAGTGCACAGAGCGCGGGACCTGAGGCGGCTGGTGGAGCAGTTTCTAGCGAGACGGGCGTCCTCGAATTGGCAATACCTTCAGCTTCTCGGCACGATGGCGTCGACCATCGAAGTAGTTCCGTGGGCAAGGACGCACATGCGGCCTCTGCAGCGAGCGCTGCTGCGTCGATGGTGGCATCAGTCCGACTCACTAACTCGTCAGTTAGTTTGCCCCTTGGAGGTTCGGCGCAGCCTTCGCTGGTGGTTGCGTCGGCGCTCTCTGGCGAACGGTATGCCCTTGGAGTCTCCCGTCTGGCGTCTGTTGATGACGGATGCCAGTTTGAGCGGCTGGGGGGCTCATTGCGAGGGCCAGATTGCTCAGGGCCAGTGGTCCTCGCGGGAGAGCCGGTGGTCCATCAACCGACTGGAAATGAGAGCCGTGTGGTTGGCTCTGACAGCGTTTCAGCCTTGGCTGCAGGGAGCGGCGGTCAGGGTGCTATCCGACAATGCCTCCACGGTAGCCTACATAAATCGCCAGGGAGGCACAGGCAGCACGGCGTTGGAAGCGGAGGCGGATCTGCTTCTGGATTGGGCAGAGCGGCATCTTCAGTGTCTGTCGGCCCAGCATATCGCGGGGGTTCACAATGTGGAGGCGGACTTTCTGAGTCGTCGCAGGGTAGACCCCGGAGAGTGGTCTCTACATCCCGAGGTATTTGCGTTGCTGGTCCGTCGTTGGGGTCTGCCGATAATGGACCTCATGGCGACCTTCGAGTCCGTGCAGGTCGAAAGGTTCTTCAGCAGGCGTCGGGAACGCATGTCGGAAGGCCTCGATGCATTGGCACAAAGGTGGCCAAGGTACGGGCTGCTCTATGTCTTTCCTCCGTGGGCTCTGCTGGGTCGCCTGGTACAGCGGATCGAGCGGCATCCGGGTCCCGTGGTTCTGATTGCCCCGGACTGGCCTCGTTGGCCTTGGTATGCGGATCTGGTGCGGTTGAGTGTGGCCGATCCGTGGCTCCTTCCTCCTCGGCCGGATCTCCTTCGGCAGGGGCCACTGCAGATGCCTCAGGTGGCTCGATTCTCGCTTACGGCATGGCTATTGAGAGGGCGCGAATGAGAGCCAAAGGTTATTCTCCGGAGGTCATTGCTACCTTGTTGCGGGCGCGGCGTCGGTCTACGTCGCTAGCGTATGTCCGGGTCTGGCGTATTTTTGAGAGCTGGTGTGCGGCTCGCGAGTTGCGGCCTTTGCGGACCTCCATTCCTCAGATCCTCTCCTTCTTGCAAGCAGGGGTGGACAAGGGCCTGGCGGCCAGTTCGTTGAGGGTACAACTTGCAGCTCTTGCGTGTTTTCGAGGCAAGGTTCAGGGCCAGATATTGGGGTCCCATGCGGACGTGAAGCACTTCTTGCGAGCGGTGTTGCTTATGCGTCCTCCGTGCAGGGCTTTAGTGCCCTCGTGGGACTTGAATTTGGTGTTGAGGTCTCTGGTGGCTTCGCCGTTTGAACCCTTGGCGCAAGCTTCGTTGAAGGACTTGACGTTGAAAACGGTGTTTCTGGTAGTGATCTCGTCAGCTCGCAGGATCTCGGAGTTGCAGGCTCTTTCGTGTAGGGAACCCTATCTGTCTTTCTCTGCCGACAAGGTGGTATTGCGACCGGTTCCCGCGTTTTTGCCTAAGGTAGTTTCGGTGTTTCACATGAATCAGGTGGTGTCTCTCCCGGTGTTTGCCAAGGAACGGGGCAAGCACGCGGATAACTCCTTGCACGCGTTGGATGTCCGTCGAGCTCTTCGTCGGTATTTGAGGGAAACGGCGGCCTTCCGTAAGTCCGATCGCCTATTTGTCGCATTTGGCGGTCCGCGCAAGGGGGAAGCAGCGTCTAAGTCTTCCATTTCCCGCTGGTTGAAAGAGGCGATTTTGTCGGCATACCTTTTACACGGCAGGATGGTTCCTGCCGGGCTTCGGGCTCACTCGATTAGGGCGCAGGCGGCGTCTTGGGTAGAAGTTAGCTTGGTACCGGCGGTGGATATTTGTCGGGCGGCGACGTGGTCGTCCTTGCACACCTTTGCTAAGCACTATCGTCTGGATGTGCAGGCGGCGTCGGATGCGCGGTTTGGGTCTCGGGTGCTTCAGGCTGGA
Organism: Ichthyophis bannanicus; assembly: GCA_033557465.1. Classification (NCBI taxonomy): domain Eukaryota; kingdom Metazoa; phylum Chordata; class Amphibia; order Gymnophiona; family Ichthyophiidae; genus Ichthyophis; species Ichthyophis bannanicus. The sequence goes on along the minus strand of CM066032.1, from coordinate 1,509,152,010 downwards.
CTAGCGAGGCCCTCCCGTTGAGATTTACTGCTCTGTTACACCCTCTATGGTTCCGGGACTGGACTAGAGGGACGCTAAGGAAGAGTAAATTAGACTTACCTGCTAATTGTTGTTCCTTGCGGAACTCTAGCCCTGTCCCGGATCCCTCCCTGTTCTCGCTGCCAGCCAAGAAGGTACATTCATTATAGGAGTCTGCCAGGGTTTTTGTTCTCTATGCTTTCGGTCAGAGCTCCTCTGCTTGCAGCACGCCTTAGTTTCCTTTCGGGGTCAAATCTTGGGGGTGAGCGGTGGTGCCTCTTGTTGCATGCGTTTTGCACAAGGGTCGCCACGGCCGTTCTGGTCCGCCTTCCCGTAGGCGGGAGGTTGTTCATACGCAATTGAAAAAAAAAATAGTTTTTGCTCGTAGTGGGAACTTTAGGGTCAGGATCCTTTTTTCCACTGTGTTGTTATATCTACTTATTTGTTGCTCTGCTTAGTCTGCTTTGTCAATAGGTACTGATGTGTGGGCGGTCCTTGGGGCTGCATATAGCTGGATGATCAAAGAGATGAAGATGTTCAGTCTCCAAAGCTGCTGGTGGAGGTTCACAACTCTATGGTTCCGGGACTGGACTAGAGTTCCGCAAGGAACAACAATTAGCAGGTAAGTCTAATTTACTCATTGCTCCGGACCCGACCACATTACACCCATCCTGTACCACCTACTCTGGCTCCCAATCAGCTCCTGAATCCGATTCAAAGTACTACTAAATATATTCACCTCTCAGCTAACAGTCTACAACCACTCATCAAAGCCGACCTCAGCATAAGACCCAGAAGAAAAAGAACCTCGGACATCATCAGCACCCCCAAAGAATTCACCAAAACAAGACAGGACACATCAAGAAGGGCACTTTCCCTAGCAGTGCCCGCCCTATGGAACTCTCTCCCCGACAATCTGAGATCAACCACCGACCTCAAGGACTTCAGAAAGCTGCTTAAAACAACTCTCTTTACAGAATACTACAAGGATTTCACCTGAACCGGATACCAACTTTCCCCAACAGACGCAGCCCTACAAGGTCGTGCTCATAGCTCATCTTTGTACATAGATCTAGCCTTGAATGTATGTATATAGCTCACCATGTATATAGTTCACCAGCAAATCTAGCACACTACATCCCACACTACTCTTCTCGACTTACTCACTGCATGTTTCTGACCACACAATTATATTGATTGTTTACTGTTCTAACCGCTTTGATTTAATGAGAAAGCGGTATATCAAATCTGTCTAAATAAATAAATACATAAATAAATAAATGGAGCTATACTGGAAGTTACAATATCTGGGAATAACTATAGACCAGCAGTCAAACCTGACCACCCATATTAACAACACAACCAATGCAATCTATACCAAAATTAAAACCCTACGGCATTTTATTTATTTATTTTATTTAACATTTCTTTTATACTGCTTTTCATGGTTATCGGTTTGCATTTTACTTGAACTTATACATGGAACAGGTGCATAATAACGATGGTACAAAACATAATAATTATAATACAATGAACTATGGTAACTATTTACAGGAGAGGTTATAACTGTTATGTGTGTGATCAGTACAGAATAACTGTATTAAATAGTATAGTGGGTGGTTATTAAGAGGTTTATGTTGGGGATGATGGAGTAATGATTGACTGAGAATATTCAATGAACTATTGCCAGTGGCGTGGGATATAGCAAGTAGACAATGGGTGGGTTGGTACTAGGTGGTTGGACCATAATGTTCAATGAATAGGTGGGGTTTTAGCTTTTTTGTGAATTCTGAGATATCGGCTGTTGATCGTATTTCAGGTGGAAGAGCATTCCAGTATGTAGAAGCGTATATTTCGAAGGCTCTCTTGCAAGTCATTTGGGAGCTTCTTGTTTTGTACTTTAGTATAGAGAGGATGTTTTGGTGCAGATGTCTCCTTATTCTAGTATCTGGAATCTTCTGGATCAGTGATTGCAGGCTTTCGGCTGTCTTGAATCATTTTAAATGTCGTCATTATTGCTTTACAGTATATTTGATGCATAATTGTATAGGTAGACAGTGTAGGGTTTTGAGTATTAGTGTGATGTGCTCTTGACATGGAGTTTGTGTGATCAACCGGGCTGCGATATTTTGTGCTTGTTGTAAGGCATGGATGATGTTCTTGAGGAGACCATGGAATATTATGTTACCATAGTCCAGGTGAGGGATGATTATGGCCTGGCATACTGTGCGGTAGTATTGGTGGTCTAGTAGAGGGCGAAGGTTCTTTAGCATCTTCATTTTGTGGTAGGATAAGGATATCATTTTCTTGATGTGTGATTGTAGGTTGAGCCTGTTATCTAGTGTCACTCTGATGTATTATATTTCCTTTTTAATTGGGATGATAAACTCTTCTATTTTTCTCTCTTCTGGTGGGGAGTAGGTGGTGTTTCTCATGGTAAGGACCTCTGATTTATTGTAGTTGATTATCAGGTTATGATGTTGTAGCCAGTTTATGATCGATCTCATGCAGGAGATTATGGGTGAGTAATTTGGTCTTGCAGTTTCAAATGGACCATAAATCATCATGTCATCAGCATAGAGGTGGTAATGTAGGTTATGCTCTTGTATGAGTTTGCATACTGGTTGGATATGTATGTTAAATAGAAGGACTGAGAGTGAGGATCCTTGTAGTTGTTTAATTTTATGTTTATGCAATCTCTTGATATACCACCCAGGCTTAAGGGCATCAGAGCAGTTTACAATTACTACAATCAGGTACTGGATATGTTCCCTTGTCCTCAAAGGGCTCACAATCTATGTGTACCTGAGGCAAGGGAGGGTTAAGTGGCTTGCCTATAAGGCTAGAAACCCCAGTCCCTCTGGCTGGAGTTTGCTGTCTCTAGGGGGGGATTGAACCCCCAGCCCTCTGGCCTGAGGTACCTTGTCCTAACCACTAGGCCACTCCTCCAGTTGGTCATGGAGTTCTATTTTCCATCTTGACTTGGCATCGTCTATCTGTTAGGGATGAACGGAACCATGAGAAGGGGAGTGGTTTCTGATTCTGGTATTAGTCAGTCTGTTTAAGAGGCTGGTATGATTTAGTGAGTTGAATGTGGTGGATATGTCTATTAAGATGAGGTTTAATCCTTGTTTTAGGTTCTCAATTCCTTTGATTAAGTTGTTGGTTAGGATGGTGAGTAGAGTTTCTGTCTCATGATTTTGTCAAAACCCATGCTGTTGTGGGTCTAATGGAGTGGCGAGGTCAACATTTATTTTATTTATTTATTTATTTCTCTTATATACCGCGCTATTCTGCATCAGTGCGGTTTACATTGAACAAACTGAAATTACATTGAACATGATCTTGTAATTGTAACTGTACAGCTTTTTCAATTAGCTTGGCAAGTAAGGGGATGCTGGATATAGGTCAGAAGGAAGATGATGAGTTGGGGTCTGTTGTGTTGTTTTTTTGAATGGCTGGCATGATACCCTGTGTGGGAGATATATTTATTATTCTTTGTAGTATAGGTATGAGTTCTTCACTATTATTTATTTTTTTATTTTACATTCTCTTATATACCACGCTATTCTGCATCAGTGCAGTTTACATTGAACAAACTGAAATTACATTGAACAGGGCATTATAACTTGGAGATAACTATTTTACAGGGAACATGGGCTATGGAGGGTTAAGTGGCTTGCCCAAGACCACAAGGAGCACCTGTGGGACTAGAAACCCCAGTCCTTCCGGCCCAAGGTTGCTGTCCTCTAGTGGGATTTGAACCCCCAACCTTCCGGCCTAGAAGTACCTTGCCCCAACCACTAGGCCACTCCTCCACTCCACTAGACATCTTTATCCAGGAGGTGGGGCATGGGTCGAGGGGAGAGGTGGTGGTGTTTAACCATTTCAAGATTTGTCTGCAATGATCTTCTGCTATCAAGTGGAAAGAGGACCAGGTGTTAGGATCATTTGATTTGATTGCAGGTGGGGGATCAATTGTCAGATTATCCTCTTTAGAGGCAAGTTTGTTCTGCAGATATGGTGCATACGTTTCTGGGTGTAGTGTTGATATTTCCTGGGTTGTTGGAGAGCATAGGAGGGATTTTACTATGTTGAATAGTTCTCTGAGGCGATTGAGTGATTTCATGATGGTGTTTCTATGGTATTCCTTTTTTGTCTGAGAATTAGGTTGCTGTATTCCTTCTGTTGTAATGTGTAGTCTTGTAGGTGCAGTAGATTCCTGCTACACCTCCAGTGTCTTTCCAGCTGTCTTAGCTTGAGATTTGCACATCTTATGCCGTTTGAATACCATGGAGCCTTATTTGTACATGCTGACGTCTATTTTGGGGAGCAGTTGCTATTGGTGTGATGGTCTCATTCCATTTGTATATGATATCTGCAAGGTAGGTGGAGTTGTTGTCTAGTTCTGGTAAGAGATTGTCGAGTAAGGCTTCCTTATTGAATTCCTTGAACCGATGAGGATTGTAGGTCTGTTGTTATCTATCCCAGTGATGTTTGGAGGGGAGCTTGAACTCAATCATGTTGTGGTCTGACCATGGTATGGGTGTTATGTGTTGGAGGATGTGGGTGGTGGTCGAGTGAAGACTGTTGGGGATGAATATGCGGTCTAGAGTGTTTCCACTGGAGTGGGTTGGTCCTGTTACAATTTGGTTTAGGTCCATCATGCTTAATGTGTCTAGAAAGGAGGTGGCCTGTGTTGCTGGGGAGGAAATCAGGTTGAAGTCTCCGAGCATGATGAATGGTTTGTGTCTGCTAGAATAGGTGTGGGCCAGGTCAAGTATTGTTGATAGGTCATCGGATTCAGAATTTAGTGACCTGTATATCAGGCATATTATCATTTTAGTGTCCTCTATTATTAGGGTGTTTAGTGTGTAGGATGTTTGTGAGGCGATTGGTTTGAATCTCAGTTGTTTGTCTGAGAGCATCATAACCCCTCCACCCTTATGATGGAGTCTGGAATAGTTGTGGAGATCCATGCTCTCCCCCTCCCTAGAGTTTCCTGCTCCTTCTCTTTTCTGTTACTCTGATGTCCATCCTTTCTGTCCTGTTGATTATTGGCGTTCCTTTCTTCATTTATTTATTTATTTTATTTAAACAGATTTATATCCCGCTTTTTCCTTCAATCAGCAGTCCTTTTTGTATTGTACACTGCTTTTTGTCTTCTGATGTAAGCGGTATAGCAAATTTCAAAATAAAGAAAGAAAGAAGTAAGTTGATTTAATATGACATTAGCTGCATTCGTGATCCAGGATTCAGTGATGCATATTATATCAATTCCTTTGTCTTGTACATAATCTGATATACTATGAGTTTTATTATGGATAGAGCAGTCATTGACTAGGCTGCATTTTATGCTTTGTGGGTATTGTGAGTATATTTGGGAGGAGGCTGAGATGGGTGTGGTGTTGATTGGTATGAATTACTGCAATCTCCTCTGTGTATGTGGAGGTGGTAGGTATCCGGCCAAGGGCTGTCTCTCTTTGTGAAGGACTGAAATGAGGCCATTCCATAGATGTGTTGTTTTGGTTGGATTTATTATGGTGAGCATAGTTATTATTAACATAATGCTATTTATCCAATTCATGTTTTGATTGAGTATTACTTTGTGCTGATTTTTTATCTTTGAAGCTCCTGTGGGAGAAAGTCTGTTCTGGATGATTGCTGTGAATGGCGATAGGTTTACCTTGTTTAGGCTGTGGTTGTTGGTTGCTGTTAAGATTCCCTGGGTGTCCTTTTTGTTGATTTGCTGGATCTTTTTGTTCCGGGAGCAGGTTGCAAGGTACTATCTCTTGTGTATGTTAGTGTCTTAGTCTGTTAGAGCAGGGCTTCTTGCTTATGTTATGCTTATATATTGGAGTTATCATTAATTGCTCACGGTTGATTGTTTCATGCAGGTATTGCATTTGCTGAGGGTTAGAGTGCATACATTACACATTTCGTTCATAGGACAGTACCATAATACAGAGTTGACGCTGGATCATGGTCAGAAAGTCAGGTTTGGCTACTTACAAGAGCTGCACTTGGTAGATCCTTTGAGTAGAAGGCTGCAAGTGTAGTGAACAGCTAAGAGCTTAGCAAGCTGGTAAGGCCCAGTGAGGTCCTCGTCTAAGGGCCATGCACTTGCGATCATTTCTATGTTCAAATGACTTCCACACAGTCCTGCAAGCTATGATCTTCCCACATCTCGACTTCTGCAACAGCATCTTCAAAGGGCTCCAAAGCATGCCTTACCCAGACTGGAAATGGCCCAACATACAGCTGCCTGACTCATCTATCAAACCCCTCTTAAAGCAGCTCCACTGGCTACCGATTGCTAGCCAAATCAATTTCAAAGTATTTCTAAATTCTTTCAAAATACTCCACAATCTATCCTCAAACTACTTAAGATCTCTCCTACAGTCCACCACACACAGCAGAACAAGAAGAAGCCATTCAAAAAAATACACTTACTATACCCATGGAATACACTAAGAGCAATCAGTCCACAGGCAGGAGAGCTTTCTCACTCTACGCTCCCTGTCCTTGGAACTCTCCTGACAAAGAAAATAACTATTCCGGATCTATCTTCATTCCGAAAGCATCTCAAAACATATTTATTCATAGAATACTTTGAAAGTACTATAACTTGACTAAACACCTACCCAGTTTAAAATGTGTCCCAAGATATCCTCCCTGTTACCTCATCCTCGGCCTTACAGGTTTACTCCCTAGATGATTCCACCGCAATATTTCCATTACATCCCTAAATCCTGTCAACCCTCCTACAAACTCTTGTCACAGACTTTATGTCATATTGGTTATATTTACACTCAGTGTTAAACTGTTCTCTGTACTGTACACCTTACGTTTTGCACATGTTCATTATTCTTTGTAACTTGTTCTCTGTAAAGTGATTTTGGATAAAGCAGTATAAAAGAGCACATAAATAAATAAATAAATTATTGACAATTCAGCTGGTTTATTGCCTAGCTACGATTACACAGGCCTGGCAAGAAAACATTCATTCTGTTTGGTCAGTTCCCCCTTGTTATACACAGCAAATCTTCACTTAGCTAAGTATGCTTTCCTCTAAAGAAATCAAATAATTCATACTTTACCACACAGAGCCTGTTTGCTAGCTGAAGAGGATTTGGTTTCTTGAAAGTCTGTGCTAAATAGGAGATGGACAATTTAAAAAAAAACACCCCTGGGAATCAACCCCATAAATCCCATAAATACTTGATTCCCCAAACTACCTATTAAAGAACTACTCCCACCCCCCAAAAAGAAAATAAATAATTTTTGTCGGATCACTCACCCTGACAGGAAACATTTCATGTCTCGTAGTGAGTCCTCCTTTTTAATCAATTTAAAAGACCGACTATCTCGGTCCTGATTAGACAGGACAACACCCGTTGCCGTCAACTGTTACTACTTGAAGCAACAGAAAAATTAATCCCTTAGTTAGTTTAGTATAGGCTAAATAGGCAAAGTAATCCACATCGTCATCAAATGCCCAGCCGCAAACAACAGCAAGGAATTAAAAGTACTTAGCTGAATCTCCCCATGGAGTAACTATCACTGTCCAACCTTCGGGGGTCAGCTCACAGAATACATCCCCGGTAGGATTCTCGCGACACTGACAGTGTTTCAAACCTGGAAACAGCACAAGCACTGGCAAGTCAAATGCAAGGCATTGATAAGGCAGGCAAAGAGAGAATTTGAGAAGAAGCTTGCTGCGGAAGCAAAAACGCGAAATAAAGACCTTTTCAAGTACATTCGTAGCAAAAAACCCGTGAGAGAGTCAGTTGGTCCATTAGATGATAAAGGGGTTAAAGGAGCACTAAGAGGCGACAAGGCGATAGCGGAGAGACTGAATGAATTCTTTGCTTCGGTCTTTACTGAGGAAGATGTAGGGATGTTACCCACGACTGAAGTGGTATTTAAAGGTGTGGAAGAATTGAAGGAAATATCGATACATCGGGAAGATGTCCTACAACTATTAGATAAACTGAAGAGTAGCAAATCACCTGGGCCGGATGGTATACATCCAAGGGTGTTGAAAGAACTGAAATTTGAGATTGCAGACCTGCTATCAGTAATCTGTGAACTATCATTAAAATCATCTCTAATACCTGAGGATTGGAGGATCGCCAATGTAACACCAATTTTTAAAAAGGGTTCGAGGGGTGATCCGGGAAACTACAGACCGGTGAGCCTGACATCAGTACCGGGAAAAATGGTAGAAACCATCATAAAGAATAAAATTACTCAGCATATAGATAGTCATGACCTAATGGGAGACAGCCAACATGGCTTTAGACAAGGAAGATCTTGTCTTACTAATCTGTTATGTTTTTTTGAAGGAGTGAATAAACAGGTGGACAAAGGTGAGTCGGTTGATATTGTGTATCTGGACTTTCAGAAAGCCTTTGACAAGGTCCCTCATGAGAGACTTTTGGCAAAACTAAAGAGTCATGGGATAGGAGGCAGTGTACTACTGTGGATCAGGAACTGGTTAAAAGATAGAAAGCAGAGAGTAGGGCTAAATGGCCAATTTTCCCAATGGAGAAAGGTGAATAGTGGTGTACCCCAGGGATCTGTGCTGGGTCCGCTGCTTTTTGACATATTCATAAATGACCTGGAAAGTGGAATAACGAGTGAGGTTATCAAATTTGCTGATGACACAAAACTATTTAAAGTTGTTTAAACCCAGGAGGATTGTGGAAAATTGCAAGAGGATCTTGATAAATTGGAAGACTGGGCATCAAAATGGCAGATGAAATTTAATGTGGAGAAGTGCAAGGTTATGCACCTAGGGAAGAACAACCCAAACTATGGTTACACGATGCAAGGTTCCACATTAGGAACCACCACCCAAGAAAAAGATTTAGGCGTCCTTGTGGATACCATGTTAAAACCCTCGGCCCAGTGTGCAGCGGCGGCCAAGAGAGCAAATAGAATGCTAGGTATGATAAGGAAAGGAATGGAAAATAAAACAAAAGATATTATAATGCCTCTTTATCGTTCCATGGTGAGACCGCACCTTGAATATTGTGTGCAATTCTGGTCGCCGTATCTTAAAAAGGATATAGCGATTTTAGAAAAGGTTCAGAGAAGAGCCACCAAAATGGTAAAGGGGATGGAAGGCTACTCCTATGAAGAAAGGCTAAAAAGGTTGGGGCTCTTTAACCTGGAAAAGAGACGGCTGAGGGGAGATATGATAGAAGTCTATAAATTAATGAACGGAGTGGAACGGGTAAACGTAGATCGATTGTTTACCTTATCAGAATATAGAAAGACTAGGGGACATGCAATGAAGCTACAGGGTAAACTATTTAAGACTAATAAAAGAAAATATTTTTTCACTCAACGTGTAATCAAACTCTGGAATTTGTTACCGGAGGATGTAGTAAAGGCTGTTAGTGTAGCTGGGTTTAAAAAGGTTTGGACAAGTTCCTGGAGGAAAGGTCCATAAACCATTATTAAGAAGGGACCCAGGATATCAATGCTTGAACCAATACAAGCATTGTGGAACCTGTGTCCCTTGGGGAAACTGCTAGGTACGTATGACCTAGATTGGCCACTGTTGGAAACAGAATACTGGGCTTGATGGACCTTGGTCTGACCCAGTATGGCATATCTTATGTTCTTATGTTCTTATGCTAGTAAAGGATCAGCTATTAGTGGTTCCTTACGCTGAGCGGATCTGACAAAACTCACATTCTGTTATTAGGACGTTGAGATTTTCATCATCCTATGGCCAGCAGGGCTGGCCCAACCACTGGTCAATCTAGGTGGTCACTTAGGGCAGTAGCTTCGGGGGGAAGGGGGGGGGGAGAGTAGGGGAGACAAAGAGGCTACAGTTAAAGCAAAGCAATGGGTCCTAGCAGCCACACAAACTCAGAGTCATCAGTGTGTACTTTAACCTGCAGGAAGAATGGGCAATATGCAAATAGTCTATTTACCTTATAAGAAGCCTTTTGAAATCTCCCTCATTATGCATATATTTACAAAAGAAAGCTTAATATTTAAAAGTGTGATGTCCAAATATGCAATTTTATAGGACTGTTTTGGGAGGGATGATGTTAAGATGATTACAGTTGAGTTTAATAATCAAAATCTTAGGGGGAGGGGGGCACTAAGGGTCTAAAAGCTAATTGTGAGGGGGTGTAAGGCTGAAATTTCTCTTAAGGTGCCTAATAACCTTGCACTGACCTTGCCAAACAGACAATCATGACATTTAACGATATCCTTATGACCATCACAAATTTTCTCTGTTATGTTCTGTCTCGTTTCTCTCAGACTGATAAACCTGTCACCAGAAAGTCTTGTTGGCACATCCATTCCTCACAAAATGCAGCACTAACTGGAGCTTGGAATCACTTTCTGTAATGGTTTTGATCTAGTAAAAAATTGAATTATTCATTGGCCTTGATGCCTGTGAAGCTGTTTCAAAAGCCTTGATTTCCTCAATCAGCAGGACTAACTCAGGGTCTGCAGTTTTCAAGGGGAGTCTGGGCAAGGTGCCTACTAAGACAAATGTCTTGCCAGGCCTACGCTCTGCTTGAAGATTGCACTTCATCAAGCACATGAGGAGTTTTTGAAACCTTATAAGTAGCCTAGTGGTTAGAACACTGGCTTGGTAACCAAGCAACCAGGGTTCAATTCCCACTAGCACTCCTTGTGGTCTTGGGCAAGTCACTTAACCCTCCATTGCCTCAGAAGAAAGGCCTGGCAATCTACTTCCGGTGACACTGCCAAGAAAACCCAGGAGCTTCTGGGTCGCCAGGAGTCAGGACTGCCTCAAAGGCACACATTGCATTGCATTGGTACATGAGTGGAGGAGTAGCCTAATGGTTAAGAGCATTGGCTTGGGAACCTAGAGACCAGGGTTTGATTCCTGCTAGCATTCCTTGTGGCCTTGGCAAGTCACTTAACCCTCCATTGCCTCAGAAAAATCCATGTTATCAATGTCTCTGTTTAATGTACATTGCCAAGTTTAAGTTTCAATGTGAACTGTTTTGATTAAAATGATAAAGCAGTATATAAAACCTGTTAAATAAAATAAATGATTCAAAATTTTGTGATCTATGCAGAGTTTCCCTCCTGTACAAATACTTTGAAAATCGCCCACAGTGAAGCAAGACATTCTTTGAATCTGAGCATAGTGGATTTCAGCATCTGTCAAAGACTCTCTAACTCTAAGCTATTTGCTTTAACTCCGTGTTGTACTCTTGAAGTAACACTCCTCCAAGTCCACAGATACTCTAGCAGTGGCACTCACAACAGTGGGTTGACGGATGTCATAGAAAATGAGTGCTGGTGCTTTAGCTAAAAGCTGCTTCCCTTTTGTGAAGGATTCATCTTGTTGTGGTCCCAAAATCCAAACTGCATCTGCATTCAGCAGTTCATTCAAAGGATGAGTTTCCTTGGCCAAATTTGGTAAAAATGTTCCCAAATAAGTATTCCTTTCAGTTCGGCAACTGATTCTGAAAGTTTCATGTCTGTGATGGCTTCTACTTACTCCGTGACTGAACTTATGCAAGGCTCATCCATATGGACTGGTATAAGTTCAAATGAAGGGCCCCCAAACAAAATTTGCTGAGGGCCAGATGATGGCAGCAGCCATGAGAAGTGTGTGTGGGGGGGGGGGATGGGGGGGGGGGGGGGCACCTCCCCCTTCCCTGAAAACTGTAAAAAAGAAACCGTGGCAGTTGGCAAACATCATACTTACTTTAAAAAAATGTTTTCTGCACAGCCTCTTCCCCTGTAAAGCACAGTTTCTCTGCAGCCAGAGAAGTAGATCCTGCTGTAGCAGCAGATAAGCATGCAATAAATAAATCCAGGAGTCTTTTCAAGGATCCAAGCCAGTTTAATGTGCACATGGCTCAAGCAATAAGCAATTTCAAAATGGCTGAGCAATGGCTTCTAGTAAAACAACAACTTTTATAGCTTTCTTGTCCATTCTAAGCATAGGCAAACTTTTCATTGGTCCCAGTACCCCTCTCACCCATCTATTGGTCCCGGTACTGATATGGCTACCCAATCGGGACTCTGGTCTGGGCCCAGCACCTGGTTGCCCCCCTTCTAGTCCCAATTACAATGGTCAGTGTCTCTAACTTGTTACTTCTCTCCTCCAAGGTCGCTGAGCTTGTTAAAACATATGGGAAGCAGGGCACTGTAACCTTGCTTTTTTGCAGAGTTAATTAATTCCATAGAAGCTGTGCTCTCTTATCAGTACCAATTAGAGCTGTTTTCTGTCTTTTATAAGTTTCGTTTCTGCTTAGCTATGTTCAGTTAAACTGAGTTAAGTTTCAATTCCATGGTGTCATCATTCAGGGGGGTTTTCATTCCTCTGGGCCTAACTACAGGCTTCAGTTACAGGTCAAGCTGCTCAGGCCTGTCTGCTTAGTTCAATTAGCATGGATCATAGGCCGTCGCCTACCACATTCCCCCCTTTGATTATTCTCACCCGCATGTTAATAAGGTGTGAGAATCAAATCACATAATACTAGGTAAAGGTATCACTCTGTGGTATAGGGTAGTAAGTTCACATAGCTAATATCTTTGTAGCTGTCTTACGCTCTACAGTGTTATTAATAACTGAAGTTATCATTTGCAAGCAAAATGGCAAGAAACAAGGGAGCAACAGGCAGATAGTCAAAGTCCATAGTTTGGCAAGAGTGGGAAAAAGAACTAAAGGATTAGAAGGTTCGGTTGCATCTTTGTGGTGCTGTCGTAAAGCTTCTGATTTAGACAGACCAGCTGTCCATCCTTCGTAGTAGATTGTGGTCCAGTCCGAACAAAACACAAACTGTCAACAATGGGGTGGGCCAATACCCACTCACTAGTAGTATTATGTAAATCAGTCTGATTGTATAGGATAGAATAGTTCAGTTCTTGTGTCTCCCAGGGCCACTGATCTCCCATCTTAGTTCCTCCACAATAGAAACAGTCAGAAGTGTGGAGACTAGATGCTATTGCTCCAGTAAGTTCAAGAAACAAGTTCTGGTGGTGGTATGAGGAATTGCAACGGTGGCTTGCATAGCCTTGTAGAAAGTCAAGATCTAGAACAACTTTTGGATTGGAGAGTATACCAATGCAAGTATAGGGAGCATGATAAAACAAGGTCTGAGTGACCTTCGGTCCAGTTCATGTTGTACTTATACAGGCTGCCCAGGGAGATAAGGCAAAAGTCATTTCAAAGCACTCCAAGGCTGCTGCCAAAATAAAGCAATAATAATAATTCATAATGGGCATAGTCTCTGGAAAATTGGTGGAACTGTCGACTTCCACAACAGATAACAAATGTAGGGTTGATTGTAGATCCTCAAGCTTCTGCCGTACGTAGACCTACCAGCTTTTTGGCAGGAGTAGGGCTGTAGATTCCAAAGTATCACTGTCCTCTGGGATGTCTCAATTTCTTAAAATATCATAGCATAGTCTCTTAGGCTATTATTGCTTCCTTAGAGCAGTTCACTCTTTAGGAGATCAAAACAGTCTTTTCAGAGTATTTAAACATAGTCTCTTAGAAGATTCAATTTCTTGACACAACACAGTCTCTTTCTGATGATTGCAGTTTTTTTCAGATGCGAGGCTTACCTTCAGATAAACAAACAGTCTTGAAATAGTGCAGTTTCTGAGGGACCAATAAGTCTTAGGTCCGTGGTTGTTGTTGTAGGGTGAGGTGCAATGGAGTCTCAGGATGCTATACAGTAGTCCAGTGATCAGGTTCAAGAGCAGCTGCTGGCTTCACTTGATTATGATGGGTCCAAGGTTCAAATTCTGCGACTTTTACTGCAGTTGGAGTTGTTGACAGGATGACGACATAGGGTCCTCTCCAATGCAGGGCTAACAGTATCTTTCTCCACTCTTTGATCCACACCGAGACTCCAGGCTTGAAAGGATGCAGGGGTGCAGGCAAATTGATGAGTAATCGATTTTGTACTCAGGTATGAAGACTCCTGCAAAACAGAACTTAAAACCAATAGTTCATGTCTAATAATTTCAGATCCTATCTGTCTCATATCTCCTTTTATTTCCTATACAATAGGCAGGGGTTGCGCATACAGAATTTCAAAAGGGAAAACTCCTAAAGACTTAGCAGGGGCTAAGTATATCCTAAGAAGGGCTATAGGAAGAACCTAGGGCCACTTCAGGTAAACCTCTTGGCAAAGTTTAGACAACTGAGATTTCAGGGTTCTATTCACACATTCTACTTTTCCTAAATTCTGAGATCTATAGGCAGTATGTATCTATTAATATCAATATCTTGGGGCTATACTTAATGGACTTGCTTCCTAAGGTTATCCACCCTCATTCTTTGTACAGGGCCCCATATGCATGCAAGGTTGTAAGGGTATACTTGAAATCTGGGTACACATTTAGACAGGGCTCTTTTCCTATTGTTAGTGCTCTAGTGAGGACTATCAGTTCAGCTTTCTGTGGTGAAGTTTCTGGGGCCAGGGCTGAGGACTCAACTACCAAATCAGGGGTCACCACTGCATATCTAGCACAACAATGTCCATTGATGATGAAACTGCCTTCAGCCACAAAGAAAGTCTGTTCAGGGTTCTCCAGAGGGACATCAGTCAAATCCAGGTGGCTTGAGAATACAGTGTCCATAATTTCTAAACAGTCATGATCAGGGGATCAAGACCAACTGATAACAACATAGCAGGATTGAAAGCTTGACTGACCCTTCAGTTGTATCTGGGGTTTTCACACAACATACTCTAATATTTCAACATTCATAGATTTGTTAGCTAGTAATTTCCTTTGTGAAGGGATTTTTCTTTTAGTTTTTGCTTACTAGGAAGGCTGTAGCTGTAACAGCTTCTCAAATAAGGTCCAAGAGATTGAGTCAACACTCCCAGAACATTTCCTTGCGACTCATGAACATAGAGACTGTAAGGTTTTCTGGACATCTGGTAGACCCAGAATTGGTGACAACATCAGAGTGTTTTTTTCAAAGATCAAAAGGCTGCATCCTGTTCAAGTCCCCATTCCTCTGGAGACTTTTCCATTCCTTTGATAGCTTGATACAATGGTTTTTGTTTTTGTTTTTTTGTTTTTTTTTTTTCTAGCAGCGCAAAATTGGGGATCCATATACAACATACTCTGTGGCACCCAAGAAGGCTCTCACTTGTCTCCTGGTGATTGGAGTAGGAATACTGCATACAGCTGCTTTGCGTTCTGGTAAGGGTTCCAGGCGTCAAATTCCGCTGGACAACTGGAATCCTAGGTATTTAACTTGTTTGACATAATTATGCTTTGGCTCTTGAGACTTTGTATCCAGCCTCATTAAAAAGGTGCAAGAGTTCACTGGTGGATGGTGGACATTCACTTTCTGAGTTGGTGGTTATGAGCAAGTTGTCCACATATTGAAGTAGAATTTTTTCTTTTTTTTTTTTGAGTTTCTGGATAACTTGTCAAATCTTTTGCTGAGTGAGGCGAGTTCTTGAATTCTTGAGGTAATCTTGTCCAGATGAGTTGGCCCCGCCTCCTTGTAGTGGGGTCTTGGGCTAAGCGTATGCAGAAAAAAACATCTTTTTAAGTCCAGAATGATGAAATGTATAGCTTCAGCAGAGATCAGTTCCAAGAGAATATAAGGATTTTGGTACCACTGGTTGTATAGTTTCAGCTGCATCATTCATTCTTTCTTAGATCCTGCACTGGGCGGTAATCACCTGTCCCAGGCTTCTTGACTGGCTTGAGGGTGACAATGGCAGGGGCTATGTTCTTCGCTAGGCCAGGTGGATTATCTTCTGCCCATCCTCCAGGTGGGGCTATGAGGTTGGTAAGTGTACAGCTTGTTGCTTTGGATGCAGGTGAATAGAACCGCCATTCTTCTTCTTGGGGACAGTTAACACCATCAGGCCAGCAGATTTTGAGTTTCATTTTTTTCTTCCTTCAACAGAGGATATCTGTGCTTGAAGCTTTGCAAGCAGGTCTCGGCCCAAAAATGGAATAGGGCATTCAGGCATATACAGGAACTGGTACATTATTATTATTATTATTTTTCTAGTTCACACATGTGGTTCTGCAGAAAAGGCTTTGCGAGAAAAACACAGGGGCTACTGGCTTTAGTATTCTGCTCCTGTATCCCCCATAAAAGTCCATATATTGGTCCCCTATTTTTCAGACTGACTCCTGGGGACCCAGGGAAACTGGAGAGTCCGGTCTGGCCTAGTCTTCATCCATGCTGTAGCCCTCTTCGGCTGCCACTCACGCTATAGCTGCTTCACTCTCGTGCTGAAACACTGTGCTTGGTTTTATTCTGTCTATGACTTTGCAATCAAGTACTCCCCTCCTGGGGAGGAGTCAAGATACGGGCATTCACTTCTCTATTGTCCTTCTTTTTCTATAATGGGCGTACTCACACCCAGTTTTTCACTTCCTCTGTTCCTTCGATTAGGATAATCTCCTCACATCATTCAACTAAAATATCATTCACTTTCTCTGTTACATTTATTTTCACAATTCACACACCCTCTGATTAACTTTCATTTAACCATTATGCCCGCAAATTCATCCAGTTCTTTGCAATTTCCGTTCATTAGTTCAATCAAGTCCTAAAACTTCTCAGTGTATAATGCAGTTTTTTTCAGTTCTAAACAAGTCTGGTCAGCTGACTTTCACTTCTAGTCCGGAGGGGGTGGACATTCCCCTGTTGCAGAGGTGGCTAGCAAACTACTTGGGAATCTGTAGTCCCCCCCCTCTCCTGGATTCTGTTTCTCCTAGCAATGCTCTATCCAGGAGGTTGATTTTTTTTTTTTTAAGGATCCACTTCTCTGCTGTGGGCACATTAGTTCACGCCCACCGGGGGGGGGGGGGGGGGGTTGACATCATCGGTGGAGTGGGCTCCATCCCCCCCTTAAGCACTCTGAACTGAACTACTTACAGAGAGAGAGAGAGAGAGACGAGACAGGATATCTAGAAATTCTGGGGCAAAATCCTGATTGGGACAGAGACATTTCATAATCTTCAGTAAATCCCTTACTGAAATTCTTGATCATACTTGAAAAGACACTTATTATTTCTGTAAACATAGGGCAGGCAGGAAACACTTAGATTGAGCACATACATCCATTATGCTTCTTATAGAGAGAACTATAGCTATCTGTCAGCATGTCTCTGCAAAAGAAATTATTTTTTAGTTCAGGAAGCAAATATTTAAAAGACATTCCGGATATTTTTCATAAAATACAGTACACCTTTCCTTCTTTTTTTTTAAATACAGAAAAGCTAACTGATTTGTTCATTAGTAACCAGTACAGAGGGGAAGCATGCATTCAAATGACTTATACTCATTCATAAAAAGATAAACTTTGTTTTTAAAACGTTTGGTTAAACAGAGCTAGTGAAACCAGAGAAAAAACTAATTATAAATTCATCACGCTTCGATTAAATGAAGAGACTTTTCAAATCGGGAGTCCCTTTTCATTCCTAAATCTCCTGCAGTCTCCAGCTGTCTCTCCAGAACCTTTTTTTTTTTTTTTCTGCAGGCTATGTAGAAGCCACACCCCTCTGCTCGCGGGGAAACAATTGAACTGTGCTCATAAAAAGAGACTTCTCATTCACATGGACAGAGATGCCAGAAAAAAACAATTTAAATCAATGTTAAGTAGTGATCTAATTACTTTGTAGATCAAAGGAAAAACAAAAACAGTTCTTTATCATTTCCTATTTAAACTGTTTCAGTGCTTACTGAAAATTTGAACATACAGCCGACAGAAATTCCTCTCACTTGGTCCGCAACCCATAAGGGATTAATACAAACTTAATCCTTTTCAGGCTAAACCCAAAAACTATCGGGACCCACAATCCTGACTAAACATTCTTATTAAATGATAAATAAATGATATATATTACATAACCACAGCAGAAGGAACAAAAACATATTAAATAAAACAGGTACAATTTGCCTGAAATAAGCACAAACTACCAGCATTTAGGTTTAAGCCTGCACAAGATTAGAAAGACGACACTAGACATTCTTTCCTTCAGACACGCCCCCTGTCAGTTTTTCACACTGCAGTAGAAAAACTAACTGGGTCAGACCAGCTTTTTGATTTCTAAAAATGACTGTAGGTGTTTTGGGTCTTCATTCTGCTCTATTAATACAATTTCTTAATCAGTGAACTGTCACAAATTACTCAACAGAATAATCTCACATATATAACAAAAGGGAAACTCGCAGTTTCAACAGATAGCAAAAATCAAATACACAGGACGGACAATACACCAAACGCTTCATCCGTTTCGCGACCTAGACGCAGTCACCCGACTAGGAACTGCGCTAGTCCAGAGTCCACTCTGCTTGGTCCGTGCTGCCAGACCTTTCATTCACACTTCATTCACACAATCATGCTAGCAACGTATCTTAGAATGCATTCCTTTCTATCTATTCTGACTAGTCTTTTTCCCAATTACAAAAAGGATGAGGGTTTCACCCGGCGAATTCCCATGCGGGGTTACTCGGCCCTTCCTTGAGAGCTCTCTTACCAATTCCCAATATCTCGAGATTACAAATTCCAAGTTCCACTGGCAGTACTGCTCTTTCTATTTCTGTCTAGACATACCAAAAACCCAGTCCTGTCTGCTCTGACCAGGCTGAATCATGATTCTCTAAGTTTTCAAACTGCAGTTCTAACTCATCTGTCTAGACAGGTTTTCAAAACTATACTTACCAGATCTGGTTCCCAAGCTTCTGAGTTGGATCCTGGACTCCCCGGGTCGGAAGTGTTGGCCAGCTGGACTCAGTGCCTGCCGAGGCCAGGCAGAACTCCCTCCGATACAAGAGGATCGGTGGGCCCAGGGAAATTCCCCTGCGTCGGATTGGCATGGTTCCAACTGGACCAAACCTCAAGGCGAATTACGTGGATTTATTCACTTGAACACTATCCACCACTCGCACTTCCCGGCCAACGCACCAAGAATGTAGCAGCAGATAAGCATGCAATAAATAAATCCAGGAGTCTTTTCAAGGATCCAAGCCAGTTTAATGTGCACATGGCTCAAGCAATAAGCAATTTCAAAATGGCTGAGCAATGGCTTCTAGTAAAACAACAACTTTTATAGCTTTCTTGTCCATTCTAAGCATAGGCAAACTTTTCATTGGTCCCAGTACCCCTCTCACCCATCTATTGGTCCCGGTACTGATATGGCTACCCAATCGGGACTCTGGTCTGGGCCCAGCACCTGGTTGCCCCCCTTCTAGTCCCAATTACAATGGTCAGTGTCTCTAACTTGTTACTTCTCTCCTCCAAGGTCGCTGAGCTTGTTAAAACATATGGGAAGCAGGGCACTGTAACCTTGCTTTTTTGCAGAGTTAATTAATTCCATAGAAGCTGTGCTCTCTTATCAGTACCAATTAGAGCTGTTTTCTGTCTTTTATAAGTTTCGTTTCTGCTTAGCTATGTTCAGTTAAACTGAGTTAAGTTTCAATTCTATGGTGTCATCATTCAGGGGGGTTTTCATTCCTCTGGGCCTAACTACAGGCTTCAGTTACAGGTCAAGCTGCTCAGGCCTGTCTGCTTAGTTCAATTAGCATGGATCATAGGCCGTCGCCTACCACACTGCTGCCCAGTCGAAGTCTCTGGTATCACAAGATTTCAGCCCCAGAGTGGAAGGTGTTTTGCTTTACTTCCAACTGTCAGGAAACAGTATCTTACAGGGAAAGGAGCAGGGAGAGGTGGCATGGCAAACTTCTTTTAAAGTAAGTATGATGTTTGCCACACTCTGCCTCTGTGGCATGGGGATCACTTGATCCAGTGGGCTCTCTTCTAGCCTGGACCCCCCTGCTTTACAGAGGCTGCTTGGGCAGAATTTACACCACTGTCAATATGAGGTCCTAGATAAGTGGCAAGAAAGACATTTTATTTTGGTCAGTTTTAAACCTGCTGCTTCCATGGTTGCCATGACCTTAGACAGTCATTTCAGTGACAGCAACAAGGTGCTATTCTTCTTGAGAGTTGTTGGTTTATAAAGCAGACGTTCACTCAATGAGGTTCAGATGGGAACTCTGTTTAATGAATAATTACATGAGATAAACAGACAGAGTTCCATACTAAGATGGTGACATGCACATGGAAAAAGCTAACAGAACTGAACAACAATGGCTACAAGAATTGGAAACCACATGTTCTGAGTGTGTTTCCTTGTCAGTAAGACTTCTGGGAAGTATATTTATTTTATTTATTTATTTGGTTCTTCTATACTGCCTCTTCCAGGGATCAGGGGTGGTTTACAGTTAATAGAATAGAACAACAGAACAAGTTACATGGAACAGTAGTTAAACTATTTACAAGAACACATGTTACAAATCATATTTTGTAAAACTTAGTAGCTCTGCTACCTGAGCGATGTAAATTAAGGTGTGGTATAACTATTTACATAGGTATATAGTGTATTCTGTAATTTGTATGAAGTAAGGATCAACTACTACATTATAGTACAATGCTTGTATGCCAATGCTAGAAGTCTAAACAATAAGATGGGAGAGTTAGAATGCAAATGCAATGTGTGCCTTTGAGTCAGTTCTGACTCCTGGCGACCCAGAAGCTCCTGGGTTTTCTTGGCAGTATCACCGGAAGTATAGCACTAAATGAGAGGTTAGATATGATTGCACTCTCAGAGACATGGTGGAAGGAGGATAACCAGTGGGACACTGTGATACCTGGATACACACTATATCGTAATGATAGAGCTGATCAAATTGGTGGAGGGGTTGCGCTCTATGTTAGAGAGGGCATTGAGTCAGAAAGGATTAAAGTTTTGCAGGGAACAAAATTTGCTGTAGAATCTCTATGGATTGAAATTCAATTTATGAAGGGGAAGGTGATGGCAGTTGGAGTATACTATCGACCGCCTGGCCAGAATGAACAAATGGATGATGAAATGCTCAAAGAAATCAAGGAAGCTAACAAAAGTCACAACAGAGTAGTAATAATGGGTGATTTCAATTACCCCGGTATAGACTGGGTCAATGTCACAGCAGGACAAGCTAAAGAGAGAAAGTTTCTAGATGGAATAAATGACTGCTTCTTGGAGCAGCTGGTTCATGAACCGACCAGAGGGGAAGCCATATTGGACCTAGTCCTTAGTGGAACGCCAGATCTGGTGCAAGAAATAAGGGTGTTGGGACCACTTGGCAATAGTGATCATAGTATGATCATGTTTGATTTAATTAGTGGAGGACAGATAGTAAAGGCATCCACAGTACTACCTTTTAACTTTCAAAAGGGAGACTATGATAGAATGAGGAATATAGTTAGGAAAAAACTAAAAGGAGCTGTTCCAAAGGTTAAAGACTTACAGCAAGCTTGGGTGTTATTTAAAAATACTATCCTCGAAGCCCAGACCAGCTGTATTCCATGCATTAGGAAAAGTGGAAGAAAGTCCAAAAAACTGCCAGCATGGTTTAAAGGTGAGGTCAGAGAGGCTGTTGCTGCCAAAAAAGCAACCTTCAGGAAATGGAAAAAAGAGCCAAATGATGAAAACTGGAAACAGCACAAGCACTGGCAAGCTAAATGCAAAGCATTGATAAGGCAGGCAAAGCGGGAATTTGAGAAGAAACTTGCTACGGAAGCAAAAACATGAAATAAAGACTTTTTCAAGTACATTCGTAGCAAAAGGCCTGTGAGAGAGTCAATTGGACCATTAGATGATAGAGGGGTAAAAGGGGCAGTAAGAGGAAACAAGGCTATAGCAGAGAGACTGAATGAATTCTTTGCTTCGGTCTTTACTGAGGAAGATGTAGGGATGTTACACAAGACTGAAGTGGTATTTAAAGGTGATACTGCAGAGGAATTGAGAGAAATATCGCTACACCGGGAAGATATATTACAACTATTTTATAAACTGAATAGTAGCAAATCACCTGGACCGGATGGTATACATCCCAGAGTGTTGAAAGAACTGAAATATGAGATTGCAGACCTGCTATTGGTAATCTGTGAACTTTCATTAAAATCATCTGTAATACCTGAAGATTGAAGGGTCGCCAACGTAACACCAATTTTTAAAAAGGGTTCCAGGGGTGACCCAGGAAATTACAGACTGGTGAGCCTGACGTCAGTATCAGGGAAAATGGTAGAAACCATCATAAAGAACAAAATTACACAGCATGTAGATAGTCATGGCCTAATGGGAGACAGCCAACATGGCTTTAGACAAGGAAGATCTTGTCTTACTAATCTGATATGTTTTTTTGAAGGTGTGCATAAACAGGTAGACAAAGGTGAGTCGGTTGATATAGTGTATCTGGACTTTCAGAAAGCTTTTGACAAAGTCCCCCATCAGAGACGTTTGGCGAAGCTAAAAGGTCATGGGATAGGAGGCAGTGTACTATTGTGGATCGGGAACTGGTTAAAAGATAGAAAGCAGAGGGTAGGGCTAAATGGCCAATATTCCCAATGGAAAAAGGTGAATAGTGGAGTACCCCAGGGATCTGTACTGGGTCCGCTGCTTTTTGACATATTCATAAATGACCTGGAAAAGGGAATAACTAGTGAGGTTATCAAATTTGCAGATGAGACAAAACTGTTTAAAGTTGTTAAAACCCAAGAGGATTGTGGAAAACTGCAGGAGGATCTGGATAAATTGGAAGACTGGGCATCCAAATGGAAGATGAAATTTAATGTGGACAAGTGCAAAGTTATGCACCTAGGAAAGAACAACCCACACTATAGTTACACGATGCAAGGCTCCACATTAGAAACCACCACCCAGGAAAAAGATTTAGGAGTCATAGTGGATAACATGTTAAAACCCTCCACCCAGTGTGCAGCGGTGGCCAAGAAAGCAAATAGAATGCTAGGTATCATAAGGAAAGGGATGGAGAATAAAACAAAGGATGTTATAATGCCTCTGTATCGCTCCATGGTACGACCGCACCTTGAATATTGTGTGCAATTCTGGTCACCGTATCTTAAAAAGGACATAGCGTTATTAGAAAAAGTACAGAGAAGAGCCACCAAATTGGTGAAGGGGATGGAAGGCTACTCTTATGAAGAGAGGCTAAGAAGGTTAGGGCTCTTTAGCCTGGAGAAGAGACGGCTGAGGGGAGATATGATAGAGGTCTATAAATTAATGAATGGAGTGGAACGGATAAACGTGGATCAGTTGTTTACACTATCAGAGTATAGAAAGACTAGGGGACATGTAATGAAGCTACAGGGTAAACTATTTAAGACAAATAAGAGAAAATATTTTTTCACTCAACGTGTAATCAAACTCTGGAATCTGTTACCGGAGGATGTAGTAACGGCTGTTAGTATAGCTGGGTTTAAAAAGGTTTGGACAAGTTCCTGGAGGAAAGGTCCATAAACCACTATTAAAAAGGGACCCAGGATATCAATGCTTGACCCAGTACAAGCATTGTGGAACCTGTGTCTTTTGGGGATATTGCTAGGTACGTATGACCTAGATTGGCCACTGTTGGAAACAGGATACTGGGCTTGATGGACCTCGGTCTGACCCAGTATGGCATGTCTTATGTTCTTATGTTCTTATAGTTGGGCAATGGAACATCAATTTTTGATATTTACATAGTTCACTGATCGTGGGCGTCTAAAGAGAGAAGGTGTGGTGGTTGTGAGAGGGTAGTGTTGGGGGAGGGCTTGGGTCGGTGGGTTGTTCCTTGAGTGTGTTGTTTGTCTGTTTGAGAGGGGGGGTTCAATTGTATTTCCAAAATGTTCAGTGAATAGGAGCGTTTGAGTTCTTTTCTAAATAGCTGAAGATCTTTGGTCATGTGAATTGGTAATGGCAGGTCATTCCAGAGGCTGGGTGCAGTGAATGAGAAGGCTCTAGAGCTTGTGTTTTGTTTCGTCCTACAAATGGAATTGGGTATCACAAGAGAGTGGTTTGCGTTTTGTCTACATGCCCTGGATTCTGGTGGTGTTTGCAGACAAGTGGTTAGGTAGGAAGGGGAAATGTTATTAAGCAGTTTGAATGTTGTTTTAAGTATCTTATATTTTATCCAACTCAGTAATGGAAGCCAGTGTAGGTCTTGTAGGATAGGGGTTATATGTTCAGTTAGGCGGGCCTTGGTGACAATCCTGGCAGTAATGTTTTGTGCCCTCTGGAGAGTGTTTATGTTTTTAACTGGTAGTCTGTGTAATAGACTATTACAATAGTCGAAGTGAGGGGTAATTTTGGCGTGGACTACTGACTTGAAGTCATGGGTGTCCAGGAGGGGTCTTAGATGCTGCACGGTTTTTAGTTTAAAGAATATGGTCTTTACTGTTTGTTTTAGATAGGGGAGCATGCTGAGGATGTGATCTAATATTATACCAAGGCATTTCACTTCTTGTTTAACAGGGAGGACTGTATTATTGATCTTGATGGTTTTGGAGGGATGGTATCTTGATTCCTCGATACAAACATAGCTTCATCTTTTTTGAAATTGATATTAATGTGGTTGGTCTTTAACCAAGATTCAGTTTTTCTTATGTTTATGTTTATTTAAATTTGATATACCGCTCAGGCCAAAAAGGCATTAGAGCTGTTTACAATACTATATCATTCAAGGAAATAAGAAAAGAACGCCATTTATTTGATAGGACAGAATAGGGGACAGAGATAGTCAAACAGATAAGAGAGAGAAGAACACAGAACAGCAAGTTACCATGATATATAGACATGACAACCCAGACCATGCCATCAGCGAAACTCCAGAAACAGACGCCACGGACCAACACCTAAGGGCCATGCCAAAGGGCCCTCTGGCGAGGCCCTCAGGCGCGGACCCACAAGGCGTGGGCGCGCCCCTGAAACGGCGGTTTTTATGCCGTTATTCATGGCAGCTGATTGGCGGCTTATGGAGGAAGGGGGAGCTCCTGCTCTCACCCCCGTCGAGAATCACTGCTCTCCCGAAGCCCCTGAAACGGCGTTTTTTAAGCCGTTATTCATGGCAGCTGATTGGCGGCTTATGGAGGAAGGGGGAGCTCCTACTCTCACCCCCGTCGAGAAACACTGCTCTCCCGAAGCCCCTGAAACGGCGGTTTTTATGCCGTTATGCATTCTGATAGATTGAGGTAGGAGGGGTTTTTTATATCTATGGGTATAGTCCTTCTGTATGGTAACTTGTATGTTTATATTTACAACAGCGCCATCTACTGTCCTTTACTGATATTCTCCTAGGGCAGAAAACATTAAACTCATAACCAGAATGGATCTTCTAGTGCAGGCATGTCCAACAGGTAGATCGTGATCTACCTGTAGATCGCGGAGGGGTCAGAGGTATATCGCCAGCCCAACTTGTCTCCATCTCTCCAGCAGCTTGCTCCGTTGCTAGGAGAGAGCTTGTGCCGGCAGGTCGTCTGCTGAGGGCTTGCCGCTGCTGCTGATCCTTTGCCTATCTTTTTTCCCTGCCTGTGGGAATCTTGCCTGCGGGTGTATTGTGGTGCTTGTTGTTTTCGTGTCAATAGTTTGTGGGTACCCCAGGGGGCTGCTGCCCATGCCCCGCGACGAGACGCCACAGGCCTGGCGTCATAACTCCTGCCTCTCAAAATCACCCATTCCTGCCCCTGCCCCAACACCCCTTAGAAGTGTGTTATATACCGGGTGATATCCATTCACCCAGGCTTTACCTGAATACACTTACAGTATTAGTTGTGTTGTGTGCTGGTCATTGGTCGCTTTATAGTTCGCTTTCATTAAACGTTTTCGGGCAGACACAATGAAGTGTCAAGAATTTGGTGATTTTGGTGGGCTTTTCCAATTTTGTTCTAATTTGAACATAAGATATGCCATACTGGGTCAGACCAAGGTCCATCAAGCCCAGTATCCTGTTTCCAACAGTGGCCAATCTAGGTCATATGTACCTAGCAGTTTCCCCAAAAGACACAGGTTCCACAGTGCTTGTACTGGGTAAAGCATTGATATCCTGGGTCTCTTCTTAATAATGGTTTATGGACCTTTCCTCCAGAAACTTGTCCAAACCTTTTTTAAACCCAGCTACACTAACAGCCTTTACTACATTCTCCGGTAACAAATTCCAGAGTTTGATTACACGTTGAGTGAAAAAATATGTTCTTTTATTAGTCTTAAATAGTTTACCCTGTAGCTTCATTGCATGTCCCCTAGTCTTTCTATATTCTGATAATGTAAACAATCGATCTACGTTTACCCGTTCCACTCCGTTCATTAATTTATAGACTTCTATCATATCTCCCCTCAGCCGTCTCTTTTCCAGGTTAAAGAGCCCTAACCTTTTTAGCCTTTCTTCATAGGAGTATCAGCCTTTCTTCATAGGAGTATGCCTATGCCTTGCCTTCGAATTGGTTCAAACCACTGTGACTTTTGCTTGCCTCTGCAATTTTATTTTGCCTTGCCTTTGCGTTGATTCTACAGAGGTGTTTGAGTTTTTTTGATGATTGTTTGGTGGTATTTGATTATTGGTGCCAGTATGATGAATTCTTATTTTTACTTTTAGAACTGCATGTGTGGTTTTGGCATCTCCAGTCCTTGTATTGTACATCATCCAGAGGTCTTCAGTTCCTGTTGATCTTTAATACTTTGGGACAGTGACAGTTTTGGACCAGATTCAGTCAGTGTTTATGCTAACTTAGCAGATTTGGCCTTCATAAATCCAGCCACCCCAGTAGAACGAAGATGAGTGTTCCAAAGAAGAGCAAAACCTACCACTTTCATGATGAATGGGAAATGGACTACTTCTTCATCATGGTAAAAGACAAATGTTGTTGTCTAATTTGTAATGCCCCAGTATCCTTGCCCAAAAAGGGTAATCTGGAACGTCATTATAAGGCTCTGCATAGCAATAAGTTTGATGCTGATTTTCCACCCAAAAGTGAAATTCGTAAACTGAATCTCAAAGAACTTAAATCAAAATTGGCTACTCAGCAACAGTTGATGGCGAAGCCAAGGTCACATTCGGTCAATGCAACCATAGCATCCTTCAAGGTCAGCAACCTGATCACAAAGAAATGCAAACCTTTCACTGAAGGGGAATTTGTAAAAGATTGTTTTCTTGAAGCAGCTGACAATCTTTTTGAAGGATTTAAAAATAAGAACGAGATCATAGCTGCTATTCAAGATGTACAATTGTCAAGAAACACAGTCGTGTGGCAAATAGAAAAGATGTGTGGAGATACAACTGAACAATTGTTGGAGGATGTTTCAAATTGTGTTGCTTTCTCACTCCAACTGGACGAATCTACAGACATAAGAGACATAGCCCAGTTACTAGTCTTTATCTGGATGGTTTTTGAAGACTTCATTGTTAAAGAAGAACTACTTGGAATGATTTCTTTAAAAGGGAGAACTACCGGTCAGGAAATATTCAGTTCTTTCCATTCTTTTGTGATAAAGTGTAATCTTCCATTGCATAGACTTGTTTCCATCACTACTGATGGAGCAAGAGTAATGACAGGTGAGGTTAACGGTTTCATAGCCCTCTGTAGACAGCATGACGACTTCCCAGATTTCCTTTCTTACCACTGCATCATTCACCAGCAAGTTTTGGCAAGCAAGAGACTCAATACAAAGACTGTCATGGACATCACTTTCAAAATTGTAAATTGAGTTCGTGGAAGATCACTTCAAAGACGGCTTTTCAATCTTACTTTTGATGAAGGGGCAGCAGAAATCATTTTGCACACAGAGGTAAGGTGGCTAAGTAGGCACAAATTTCTGCAAAGATTTTGTGATTTGCTGAATGAAATAAGAAGTTTTTTGAAGGAGAGGGGAGATGATCAAGCAGAGTTGGAAGATGAGGAGTGGTTATGTGATCTGGCATTTCTCGCTGACTTTACAGACGAACTAAGTGATATGAACGTTGAACTATAAGGTAAAAACAAATGCATTGGCAAGATGATGAGTACAGTTTCATCCTACAAGAGCAAATTTGAGCTAATGATGACTGACCTTTCAAACAACACTTTTGATCATTTTCCTAATACGCAGGACCATCTGGTACAATATCCAAATTTTGTTTTTCAGGACGAGAAGTATGTGACAGAAATCTGTTCTGTTATCCAGGAATTTAAAAATAGATTCTGTGACTTTCAAAAAATTGGAACAGTTGTGGAGTACTTGTCATACTATTCAAAGTAGATGTGGACATTAAAGAAACTGCAGCTTCTATCAGTAAAAATTACTCATTGAACAAGCCATCTCTTGAAAACGAAATATTAACCCTTAAAAATGACATTTTTCTCAAGACCCGTGCTGAGCAAGAATCATTTTGGAAGCTAGTGCCTAGAGACAAATTTCCCAACTTGAGAAGATGCAGTGAAGCTGTACACTCCTGTTTCGGATCAACTTATTTGTGTGAATCTGCGTTTTCCCATCTGAAAATGACAAAGAGTACACAACATTCCAACATGACAGATGAACATCTCCAGGATCCCCTAAGACTGGCCCTCATGCAATATTCACCCAACTTCAAAAAGCTGATGGATGAAATGCAGACTCAGACGTCTTACTAATGAGCAAGAGCCTGGATCAATACTCAACCTAAATTTAACACATATTACTCAATAAAAGTTAAAGAAAGTTATTAAGACAGTTAAAGAAAGTTATTACTCAATAAAACGTTAAGAAAAATGTCCATCTCCCCTCGCAGTTCTTACTGGATCTTCGTCTCTCTGTTTTGTTTTTGCTTAATTTGCTTAACAGGTGATCACATCCAAGTAAATGACAGAAGGTTCATTAAAAATGGGGGGGGGGGGGGGGATCCTCCAACTTTATTGGGTTAAAATTTAATTTGAAACTAATTTGAAACTTAATTTTCATGGTGGTAGATCACCGGCACTTTTGGCTGGAAAAAGTAGCTCACGACCTGTTCGAAGTTGGACATGCCTTTTCTAGTGCATGCTTTTCAACACTTCTACCATATATATCAAGACATCTCTATGTAAACTGAAAATCCTTCAAGGTGCTGTAACAGTTCAGTCATTTTCCTTTGGATAGAGCACTTGAAATTACAAATGTTAAGCTATTGATAAAATACCACCCAAATGGTGTGATAAAGGTAGTTAAATTGGGCAGAATCCAATGGTATTTGCTAGAATCTGCTAGCAGCATTGAGCAATGAAAATACATACACTTCTGTTAACCATGGAAGGAGATCATCCATACTGTATTGCAAGACTGCATCCAAGGCAGCAGGAAATGATGTGTGCTTAAATGCTTCTCCTAATGCCAAAGCCAGATGGACTAATTGAAAAAAACAAGAATGGGAGATGAATGGCAACTCTGCTGGAATTAAGTGCTGTGCTCACCATCTCTTAATCTGAATAGAGGCTTAATCTGTCATGAAGGGAGAGAGAAATGGAGGGCAAGAAGGAGAGGGAGGGAGGAGGAAAGTGCAAGAGAAGTGTAGAGAGGGGATTGCTACTCTGAACTCCCAATTTTCTCCTTGCACACCCACCTCAAACACCTCTATGTACCACTGTTCCAGAATCTCTCTCTATCCACTCACACCACACCCTGCTTTGCGCCTAACACCCCCTTCCTGGCTTCTTAACACATAAAACCCACTCTGCCTCAGACAGCTCCCTGTGCCATTGTCTCAGATCCACCTGCTACAACTGACATCCTCACACACACTTCCATACTCCACACCTCTGCTGCACTATACACATATATATACAGCCTCTATTCCCTCATCTCAGACATGTCACCCACTGCAAATATTCCCCACTTACCCCTATTATTCTAGATGCCTTCTATACACCATATCCCCCACCAGCCCTTTCCCAGATACCCACCCACACAAGATTGCCACAGACACCTATCAACATATACATCTCACCCAAGACACCACTCAAGTCCCACACATCTCCCATACATCCTCCACCCCTCTGACTTGATCTCTGAAGTGACGTCCCTATGCTCCATGATGGAAGCTTTGAGGGAGGGTCTGTGTCTTCCCTCATCTCAGGCAGCAGATTGCTTTGAGACACCCCTGGCTTCTTCCAGTGTCAATATACTTGGTAACTGTAGCTTTGGTAACAACAGGGACAAGACCATCCAAAGCAGTTAGTCATAGTCTTGTTCCTGCTGTTTGTCAAATTCATCTACTTTCTCATGAAGGTATCTACAGGGCTGGTACAATCACTAGACAAATTAGGCATTTGCCTAGTGGGGGTGGAATTTGGGGTAGCAGCGGTGGTGTGGCAGGACAGGGTCTGAATGCTCCCCCTCCTCTGCTGCTACCACCATCTTAACTCTACCCAAGTTTCTCTAATGTGATATGTATGGTGTATGGCCTCTGTGCTCAGGCATACACTCAAGGCCGCTGCAAGGGTCCTAGATATCATGGGCAAAACATCTGCCTTGTGTCCCCTCGCAACTAGCTTTTAGATCCCTATCGCCCCTCCACAAACGATTTTCATTCTTGAACTCAATTGTCATCATATCAACATCATCTCTCCTAGAGCAGTCCTATAAAAATGCATATTTGACCATCACCCTTTTAAGTATTGAACTTTGTTTTGTAAATATATGCATGATAAGGGATATTTCAGAAAGATACCAGGGTAAATGGACTATTTGCATATTGGCCCCCTTTGCTTGCAGGTAAACGTTTTACAATAAAGTTGTTTTGGCTGCCATTCTACACACTGACTTTTTGGTTTGTCTCACATCGTGGATGCCATTTTATAGTGCTTTAGGGTGGTTGATCAGATGTAGGGTGGTGATGGTGATGGAGGTGGAGTGTCTGTACAAGGGGCAAGGAAGATGTGGGTGGGTTGCTGGACAGGGAGGAGTGTGGAAGAAAAGGGGAGATGCTGGATAGGGGTGGAGGAAGAGAAAGGGAGATGCTGGCCACCTTGGAGTGTGAGTAGGGAGGAGAAAGGAGATTCTGGCAGCCTTATTAGAGAGTGCATAGGGAGGGGAAGGGTTGAAACTGGCCATCTTAGGGGTATGTTTACTAAACCGGGCTAACGGTTAACCCGGGCTATCTGCAACTAGGTCCCATTGAATAATATGGGACCTAGTGACAGATAGCCCGGGTTAACCGTTACCCCGGTTTAGTAAACATACCCCTTAGAGGGGTTAGGGAGATGCTGAATATGGAGAGGGGGGATCAGGAAGAGAAAGTAAGGAGAGATGCTGGACTATGAGTGTGAGGGGGGCATACATGGCTAAAAGGTTGCCTAGAGTGTCAGATACCCTTGGGTCCCCATATGCTTTATAATGAAGACCACTAACCATTTTAGTAGCCACCCTCTGCACCGACTCCATCCTGTTCACATCCTTTTGAAGGTGCGGTCTCCAGAATTGCACACTATACTCCAAATGAGGTCGCACCAAAGACTTATAGAGAGGCACTATCACCTCCTTTTTTCTGCTAGCCATTCCTCTCCATATGCACCCAAGCATCCTTCTAGCTTTTGCCGTCGCCTTTTCTACTGGTTTAGCTACTTTAAGATCATCAGACACAACCACGCTTAGGTCCCGCTTTTCTTTAGTGGACAAAAGTACTTCACCTCCTATACTATATTGCTCCCTTGGATTGCTGCAGCCCAAATGCATGACCTTACATTTTTTAACATTAAATCCCAGCTGCCAAATTCTAGACCATTCTTCAAGCTTAGCTAGATCCCTCCTCATGTTATCTACACCTTTCTGGGTGTCTACTCTATTGCAGATTTTGGTATCATCCGCAAAGAGGCAAACCTTACCCAACAGCCCTTCCGCTATATCACTAACAAAGATGTTAAAAAGATTCAGACCAAGGACAGATCCCTGGGGCACACCACTGGTAACATCCTTCTCCTCAGAGTGAGCTCCATTTACCTGTACTCTTTGTCGCCTCCCACCCAACCAATTTCTAACCCAAGCAGTCAGGGGCGGCCCAAGGGGGGTGCGGGGCCATGTGCGGAGACTCGGTGCGGGGCCTCATTTGCATAAGTGGCCTTATTTGCATAAATATTTGCATAATGCTAACATACACTAACTTTTCGTAAACATGTCTCTTAATGAGTGTATGGATAAAGACAGACTATAATCCAGTGCCAACCGCCAGGCACATTAGGAACTACTACAAACACTTCCCAGGCACATTAGGAACTACTACAAACACTGCCCAGACTACAGTATAATGCAGTGCCAACCGCCAGGCACATTAGGAACTTCTACAAACACTGCCCATTTAGAACCCATAGCAAACCCGCCGTATCCTAACAGCACTACCAGGACTCACAAAGCACCATACCCTACCTATCAAAAAGCAACACTGCAAATATTAAACCAATACATTTCAGAGTACAACAATACATGACCTACTGGGGAAAGAGAACAAGTGGCAATGTCAAATAGGAATTACATAAACAGAATACCTCAGCTCAGTTACACATGCAGAACATAGACCATCACCAAACAAGGAATCACAATTTAGAAACAGGAAGGTAATAATTAAACTGGGAACCCCAAAAGCCAAACTTGGAATGTACAACAACACTGTAGAAATAAAACTATAAATTAATTTCCACTTGTACCAAACAAAGCGCAGACGTTAATGATGCACATTTCCCAGAGCTTTCATATTCCAGTTAATAAATTCAAAATAAAGAGAGATCTTTTTACCTTTTGTGCATTTTTTTTCAGTTGCAATTGCTCCAGCCACTTTCTTCTGGTTTCTTCATGTTTTCTGCTAACTCTCCATCATCTGCTGTCCATTTGTCCTTTCTTTCTTCTCTCTTCTAGTTTTTTTTCCATTCTCTCTCTCTACATCTGCTTTAACATACTAATCTTTCTCCTTTTGCTCTTTCCTCATTCCTATTTCATCCACTCAAATTTTACCCCTCCATCCTCAATCCCCACTTACTCTCCCAATACCCGGCTAATTGTAGATTTTTTTATCCCTCCCACACAAAATATTTTTCCCCTCTCCATTTTACTCTCCCAGCCCCATCCCATTCTAATCCTCCCCCAACATCAGCTCCCTTCTAGTTCCAGCCTCACCCAGCATCCATTCCCTTCTAGTCCCTGCATCAGCCCATTTCCAGTCCTAGCCCCCCATCAGCCCATTTCCAGTCCTAGCAACCCCCAACCCAATACCAGTCCTAGCCCCCCCCATCAACCCACTTCCAGTCCTAACCCACCATCAGCCCACTTCCAGTCCTAACCCCATCAACCCATTTCCAGTCAGCCCCCCATAGCCCATTGCCAGTCCTAACCCCCCCATCAGCCCACAGCCCATTACCAGTCCTAACCCTATCAGCCCACCTCAAGTCCTAACCCCTCCCCATCAGCCCATTTCCTGTCCTAGCCCCCCCCCATAGCCCATTATCAGTCCTATCCCCCCCATAGCCCATTACCAGACAGCCCCCATCAGCAACAGCCCATTACCAGTCTTAACCTCCCCATAGCCCATTATCAGTTCTAACCCCCCCAACAGCCCACAGCCCATTTACCAGTCCTAACCCCATCAGCCCACCTCAAGTCCTAACCCCTCCCCATCAGCCCATTTCCTGTCCTAGACCCCCATAGCCCATTATCAGTCCTAACCCCCCCCATAGCCCATTACCAGTCCTAACCCCCCATCAGCCCACAGCCCATTACCAGTACTAACCCCATCAGCCCACCTCCAGTGTTAACCCCCCCATCAGCCCATTCCCAGTCCTAGCCCCCCCATAGCCCATTACCAGTCCTAACCCCCCCAACAGCCCACAGCCCATTACGTCCTAACCCCATCAGCCCACCTCCAGTCTTAATCCCCCCAGCCCATTTCCAGTCCTAGCAACCCCCCCAACCCATTACCAGTCCTAGCCCCCCATAGCCCACTGCCAGTCCTAATCCCACCAGCCCATATCCAGTCTTAATCCCCATCACCCAATTTTCAGTTTAAGCCCCCCCCATACCCCATTACCAGTCCTAACCTCCCCATCAGCCCACTCCCAGTCCTAATTCCACCAGCCCATTTCCAGTCCTAATCCCCCATCAGCCCATTTCCAGTCCTAATCCCCCCCCCATCAACCCACTTTCAGTCTTAATCCCAACAGCCACTCTACAGACTTAGCTCCCCCATAGCCCATCACCACTCCTAACCACCCCCCATAGCCCATCACCACTTCTAACCCCCACCATAGCCCCCCCATAGCCCATCACCACTTCTAACCCCCCCCCCATAGCCCATCACCACTTCTAACCCCCACCATAGCCCGGGAATTTTTTTTTTTTTTAAGCTGTCTTCTCCGGCTGCCGGGGCCGCCGCGGCAGCATCGAGTGTGCCGCGGGGCCCCCCCTGCCCAGCAGAACCTGCCCTCCCCTTTATCACCTCTGTCTCTGATTGTAGCTTCAGTCAAACGCGCCGGCTTTCAGAGCGCGAAAGGACCAGTTTCCCTTTCGCGGCTCTGATAAGCCCGCGGGGGCTGATGGGAACTTCCCATCAGCCCCCGCGGGCTTAACAGAGCAGCGAGGGAGAAACTCTCCTCTCGCGCTCTGAGAGCCGGCGCGTGTGACTGAAGCTACAACGAGAGACAGAGGTGATAAAGGGGAGGGCAGGTTCTGCTGGGCAGGGGGGGCCCCGCGGCACACTCGATGCTGCCGCGGCGGCCCCCGGCAGCGGAAGAAGACAGCTTTTTTTTTTTTTTTTTTAAATTTAACTTTAGGATCAGAATGTTTTTTGCGCGGGGCCCCCCGAAACGCGGGGCCCTGTGCAAAAAACATTCTCGCTCAATGGACGGGCCGGCCCTGCAAGCAGTAACTTTAGAGTCCATCCCTAGGGTGCTCAGTTTGTTTATAAGTCGCCTGTGAGGAACAGTGTCAAAGGCTTTGCTGAAATCCAAATACACCACATCTAGAGCTCTCCCTTGGTCCAACTCCCTGGTCACCCAGTCAAAGAAATCAATCAGATTTGTCTGACAAGACCTGCCTCTGGTGAATCCATGCTGCCTCGGATCCTGTAATCCTCTGGATTCCAGAAACCTCACTATTTTCTCTTTCAGCAGCATTTCCAATAATTTACTCACCACTGAAGTTAAACTAACCGGCCTGTAGTTTTCAACCACATCCTTACTTCCGCTTTTGTGTAAAGGCACCACATGAGCCTCTCTCCAGTCCTTTGCCACCATTCCCGACTCCAATGAGGCATTGAAAAGGTCAGTCAGTGGAGCTGCTAAATGTCCCCAAGTTCCCTCAGTATTCTAGGGTGTATCCCATCCAGTCCCATCGCTTTGTCTACTTTAAGTTGAGCTAGTTTCTCACGAACACAGTCTTCTGAAAATTGTTCAAGATGTCCCTCACTTCTGTTCCTGTTTGTGGGTGTTTTCTGAGGTCCTGCTCCTGGTTCTTTATCTATGAACACAGAACAGAAATATTTGTTAAGCAATTCCGCTTTATCCTTATCAGCTTCTACATGTTCCTCCCCTGCACCCTTGAGTCTGACAATACCACTTTTTCCCTTCCTCTTCTCACTAACATATCTGAAAAATATCTTATCCCCACATTTTATTGCATTGGCTATTTCCTCCTCTTTTTGAATCTTTGCCTTCCTGACTACTTTGCTAGCATAGCAAAGCCATAGCAGTCTCCTTTTCCTTTTACCTTTATTTACCATTTTAACAAAAAGGTTGGTTGCCCTTAAAATATCCCCTTTGAGTTTTGCCCACTGTTTTTCTACATCCCCCAGCTGTTCCCATCCCACTAACGACTTCCTGAGGTATTGGCCCATCTTTGCAAAGTTAGTCTTCCTAAAGTCTAAGATCCTCACCTTTGAATGGATTCTAACATCCCTAGTCCTAATTCTGAACCACACCATCTGGTGATCACTGGATGCAAAATGATCTCCCACTACAACATCAGAAACACTTTCACCATTGGTAAGCACCAAGTCCAGTATGGCCACTTCACGTGTGGGGTCTGTTGCCAATTGCCTGAATAGTTCTCCCTGTAGAGAATCCAGGATCTCCTTACTTCTAGATGATACTGCAGCAGGAATGTGCCAATTAACATCTGGCATATTGAAAACCCCTATCAGTAGCACTTCCCCTTTCCTAGCAATGCTGCGTATGTCTTCATACATAGATGGGTTACAGCTTGTTTTCAGGGAAGTGTCTGGCCTTACAGCCTCTTTCTTGGTTGTCCCCTCTCCCCCGCCCCCATACAACACCATGCAAACCTTTGGTTTCCCCTCTCTTACTCTCCCTCTGCATAGACAAAATTGGGAACACTTTCTCCACCTAGTAGACACACGTCACGCTGCATTTAACTTATAGGGCCACACAGGTTTAATGTAGAGCAGGCTAAGAACGTCTAGCTTAAAGCTATTTCCTTATCGCCTCTCCAGTCTAGTCCCGAACCTCTGGGTTTTGCTCCTCCTCCAGCAGCTTGGAAACGTCATCCTTTTGATGACATTGGTATAAGACCACAGGAACCGCCTCCTCACTCCAGTTACCTCAGTCTCCAAGCAGCTGGAGGACGGGTGAGCCCAGAGGTTCGGGGCTCACTAGAGGAGCAATTAAGGAGAGTTAGAGTAGTTTAGAAATTCAGAAGTTTAGATGAACAATTTTTTGAAGTTTCTTGTTTGAATTAAACAGAATCTATAGCTTTAAGGCAAGCTGTGAGGTGGCCCCCCTCCCCCCGCTCCCCCTCCTTCCGTTGCGGTGATTTGTCATCAGAGTGGGAATCCGGCGGGTGAAGGGGCAGGCTCCGGCTCCCGAACCCACGTTCATGGGTGAGGAGCCGGTAGCTTAGGCACAGGAGCGCAGCAGAATTGTTTGTGTCTGATCGCGCTGTGTGCCAACGACAGAGAATCACCTTCACGGGGGCAGCTGCTTGTCTCTGTAACTCTCTCGCCCAATGCTGAAGCCGCGCTTTTGGCTGAGTGTGGGGAGAGAGCAATGAAACACGGCAAATGCAGGAAACACAAGAAAACATCGGGGCTGCAAGCTCCAAATGTAAGGGGGAGCCCCGATAACATGTAGCGGGATGAATTTATCGCAGGCAGAAGGGGCTGCTTGAGTTAAGCTGAGCACAGCAGGCCGGGCCGCGTGTTTGCAGCACGAGAGGTTTTTTTTTTTCATTTGCTATCGCTACGGAGTCTCCTTGTGCGTCGGTAATTCTTCGTTTTTCGTAGTTTAAGGCATATTTTGGCTTGTTTTGTTTTCAAAGTAAGGGATTTACATTAAATTTTGAGTTTTGAAAAAAAAAAAATAAAGAGTACTGCGAGAGGTTTCCCTCTAAGAAGGCCACCTGTATATCAGTCAAGGGCTGTAGGGGCTCGGCACTCTCAGCATACTTCGACTGGCTAAGTAATAAAAGCGAATTTTCATGCAAGCGGAATGCCTTCTAGACCGCAGTGCTTGGTCTGCGGTACTGGAAGGGGAGCGGTGTCTGAGACAGGGGTCTGTAGGGGGTGCATTCAAGAAGCGGCCTCAATGGAACAAGCATTGGAAGTGGATGCAGAGTGTCACACAGGGGCACCGGTACCCCTGTCGGAGCCGATTTTTCCGTCTTTGCCGTTTCTGGAGCCGGTTGCGGAGACGTCCTCCACTCCGGATCTTCCCTCTGCCCAGGCGCCTTTCCCAGGAGGTTTAGCAGCAATTTTTTCCCCAGACTTTGTCATTCTGATTCAACAGACGTTTGGGGGCATGCAGAAAAAGCTCTCAGCCAATCCCCCTGAGGGAGGGCTGGGGAAGAAGCGTCCAGGGACTCCAATGACCTCGGGAGTTACAGGGGTGCTATCAAAGAAGCCCAGGACTGAGAGGGATCGTCCAGAGCAGTCTGTGGTTTCTGAAGCTATCCTATCCAAGGAGGGTGATCCTGACTTGGAGTTGGATGATTAGTTAGAGGAAGAAGAACTCACGGAACAGGAGGACCAAGCTAGGGTGGTTCGCATTTTCTGGAGAGAGGAGTTACCGGCACTCATTTTGGAGACGCTTAAGGCGCTTAATATGCCGGCAACGGGTCCAGCGGAAGATTCCACCTTAGAAGACCCGTTATTGCAGGTGTTTTGGAAGACTCAAAAAGCTTTTCCAATACACATAGTTGTTAGGGAAATGATTCAGGAGGAATGAGACATGCCTGAGGCTGGTCTTAAGGACTCCTGAATTATGGCCTGTCTTTATCCCCTGGTTGACCAGGATCGGGAATTGTTTAAGTCGCCAAAGGTAGATGCAGCGGTCTCGGTGGTGACCAAGAAGGTGGAAGGGAGTGCTGCTCTCAAGGATGTCCAGGACAGGAAGTTGGATACTTTGTTGAAGCAGGTTTTTGATGTTAATGCGCTAGCCATACAAGCATCTATTTGTGGGGCGTGTGTAGCTAGAGCTTGTCTTCACTGGGCGCAGAGGATTCAAGGAGAACAGATGGAGGAGGCAGCTTCAGAGGCATCCAGATTGGAATCCGGGACGGCTTATCTCGCCGATATTCATTATGACCTCATTCGGGGGTTATCTAAGAGTATGGCGTCAGTAATAGCGGCACAAAGATAGCTTTGTTTGCTCAATTAGGTGGCAGATGGCTCCTCCAAAGCAAAATTAAGTAAGCTTCCTTTCAGAGGAAAGCTACTTTTTGGAGAAGATTTAGACAAGCTGGTAAAGGATCTTGGAGAGTCCAAGGGTGGAAGGCTGCCAGAGGACTAGCAAAAGCAGGGGCGGCCGGCTCTGACAAATAAAGGTCAACAAAGGTTAAATTAGACTTACCTGCTAATTGTAGTTCCTGGAGTAACTCCAGTCTAGTCCCAGAATCTCTGGGTTGTCAACCTACTCCAGCAGCTTTGGAGACTGAGAAACTTCACTCCTGTGATGTCACCGGTATACGAGGAACTGCCTCCTCTCACCAGTTTACCTATTGACAAAGCAGACGCACCGGAGCAACAAGTAAGTAGGCAACATAGTAAAATCCAAAAACAACTGCCCCACTGAGCTTTACAGGACCCTAAGCCCCAACTATCTAAAAGCCCTCTGCTACACGGGCCATGCCTTGAGGTCCTCCTGTTTCTCACTACAAAGAAGGATCCCCGGACCAAACCGCCCCAAGGCGTAAGCCGTCCCACCGTGAACCACGCCAAACCCCGTCAGAAAAAGGGAGCACTTACCAGTAATTCCTCATATGCTTCAGGTGACAATCCACCAGTGAGACAGGGCGGGATACGGGACTAGACTGGAGTTACTCTAGGAACTACAATTAGCAGGTAAGTCTAATTTAACCTTCCTGATCGTCCCTCCAGTCTAGTCCCGGAATCTCTGGGTAAGTACCAGAGCAGTACAGATACTCAACGGGAGGGAACTGTCACACCAGCCTGAAGCACTGCCGCTCCAAAACAGGCATCCCTCTCCGCCTGAACATCCAGACGGTAATGCTTCACAAAGGAATGCAGCGAAGACCATGTCGCCGCCTTGCAGATCTCCACTGGCGGAACTAAGCCCCATTCTGCCCACGACACTGCTTGCGCCCTGGTGGAATGAGCCCACAGCCCATCCGGCACCTTGCGGCCTCGCAGGAGATATGCCGACGCAATCGCCTCTTTCAACCATTGAGCAATAGAGTCTGCCTCCCCTTGCCGCGGCCTGGCAAACAGCACGAACAACTGATCAGACTTACAGAAACTAGCCGTGCGAGCCACATACTATTTTAAAGCCCGTCTCACATCGAGACGATGAAGCTGATCCGCTACCTGTCCCTTCTTTTTGGTAACAAAAACCGGCAAAGCCACTACCTGGTTCATATGAAAAACCGAGACCACCTTAGGCAAAAAGGATGGCACCGGCCACAACACCACCACAGAATCAAAGAAGGACAAAAACGGCTTTCGACAAGAAAACGCCTGCAGCTCGGAAACTCTTCTCGCCGAAGCAATGGCTACCAAAAACACCACCTTAAGGGTAAGATCCTTCAATGAGGCTTCCTCTAACGGCTCAAAAGGCGCTTTTCCCAACGCCTCTAAGACCAAGGGCAGGTCCCACGCCGGGACCGTTCTCTTATGCGGCGGCCGTAGGAGCACTACTGCCCTCAGGAACCGTTTCACATCCGGATGACTTCCCAAAGGACTGCCCCGCACCTTACCTCTGTAACAGGACAGAGCCGCTAACTGCACCTTCAACGAAGCTGCCGCCAAGCCTTTCTGAAAACCATCCTGCAGAAACGCTAGAACCTGCGGAACTGACGCCCTTAAGGGGACGAAGTCCCTTTCCGCACACCAGGCTTCAAAACACGCCACACTCTAACATATGCCAACGAAGTAGATCGACGTTTTGATTTCAGTAAGGTAGTAATCACTGCCATCGAATAGCCCTTCGCCCTCAACCTAGCCCGCTCAATAGCGAGGCCGTAAGCAAGAATCGATCCACCTGCAGCATGCAAAGGGGCCCCTGAGTCAGAAGATCTCTGCAAACTGGGAGCCGCCATGGCTCCCCCACCAGGAGCCTGACCAAGTCGGCATACCACGGTCTCCTCGGCCAATCTGGCGCAATTAGAATTACTTGGCCCCTGTGAAGCTCTATGCGCTGCAACACGCGACCGATCAATACCCATGGAGGAAACACATATAGCAGCTGTTCCTCCGGCCAAACCTGAATCAGGGCATCCAGGCCTTCCGCCATCCTTTCTTTTCTTCTGCTGAAGAATCGGCTGACTTGCGTGGAATGGAAGGTCGCCATCAGATCCATCACCGGCGTCCCCCAACGCTGCACCAACATCCCGAATACCTCCGGATGCAGAACCCACTCCCCTGGGTCTACCCGCACACGACTCAGGAAATCGGCCTCCACATTGTCCACTCCTGCGACATGCGCCGCCGACAGGGCCACCAGATTCTCTTCGGCCCACTCGAACAAACTCTCTGCTTCGGCCTCCAACGCCACGCTGCTGGTGCCTCCCTGACGATTTACGTAGGCCACTGCCGTCGTGTTGTCGGAGAACACCCGAATTGCTTTTCCCTGAAGATAAGGATGTAACTCCTGTAACGCCCGCGCTACCGCTCTCAACTCCAACCTGTTGATGGACCATGTCCTCTCCACCGAGGACCACTGACCCTGAACCAGCCGACCCTGACAATGGGCCCCCCAGCCCTGCAGACTGGCATCTGTCGTTAGGGATATCCACGGTGGCGCCTCCAATGACATTCCTCTCTCCAAGCACCCTGGACGTAACCACCACTGCAGGGCCCGACAGGTCTGCGCTGGACAGGCCAATCTCTGGGACAGTGGATCCCGCTGATGTGACCACCTTCTTAACAATGCGCTCTGCAATGATCTTATGTGGGCACGCGCCCACGGCACCAACTCCAAGGTCGCCGCCATTGTTCCCAACACCCTCAAATACTCCCAGGCTATGGGACACTGCTTGCTGAGAAATTGCCTCACCAGCTGCCTGAGGCCGAGCACCCTCTGCTGAGGCAGAAACACGCGACCTAGGCATGTGTCGAAGCGAGCTCCCAGGTACTCCAGGACTTGCGACGGCTCCAACTGGCTCTTCGCCACGTTTACCACCCAACCGAGACTCTGCAGGAGCTCGATCACCTTGGCCGTCGCTGACACACTCTCCTCCATGGACTTCGCCCTTATCAACCAATTGTCCAGATACGGATGAACCAACACTCCCTCCTTTCGCAAGGCCGCCACCACCACCACCATCACCTTCGTGAACGTCCGTGGCGCGGTTGAGAGGCCAAAGGGAAGAGCCTGAAATTGAAAATGTCCCATGGGAACCGCAAAGCGGAGGAATTTTTGATGCTCGCGGCAAATCAGAACGTGAAGATACGCCTCCGACAGGTCCAAGGATGTCAAAAACTCTTCTTTCCTTACCGCTACGATTACGGACCGAAGGGTCTCCATCCGAAAATGAGACACCCGGAGGCAGCAATTCACCTTTTTCAGGTTCAGGATGGGCCGCCACGTCCCCTCCTTCTTTGGGACTACAAAATATATGGAGTATCGACCGCACCCTAACTGGTCTGAAGGGACCGGGACAATGGCTTTGAGATCTAGCAATCTTTGAACTGTTTCCTGCACTGCCGCACGCTTTGCGTTGGCCTTGCTTGGTGATAGGACGAACGAGTCGGTCACTGGGCGTTGCAATTCCAATGCATAACCCTCTCATACGACTTCTAACATCCACTGATCTGACATGAGTCGGGTCCAGGCTGGATAAAACTCCTGCAGTCGACCCCCTATGGGAGTCAGATGCCCCTGGACCTGCCTGGCATCATTGTGATTTCCTAAAGGTGGAGGATGAGGAGGCGGATGCAAAACCCCTATTCACTCTTCGAAACCCCCGAAATCCCTGGGACCACCCAGGAAAACACCCCCGCTGACCCTGTCCATATCTTGGGGCACGAAAACTGCGAAAGTCCCGCTGCTGACCCCTAGGGCCGGCACTGGGGCGCCCCTGCTTCTGCTTAACTTCCGGCAATCTACCGTCTTTGGAATCCCCTAAATCTTTCACCAACTTATCCAAATCCTCTCCAAACGGAAGCTTTCCGCGTAAGGGGAGCTTACTCAACCTTGCTTTGGAAGAACCGTCCGCTGCCCAGTTCCGCAGCCAAAGACATCGCCTCCCAGCAACTACGGATGCCATGCTCTTCGCTAGACCTCGGATAAGGTCATACTGAAGATCAGCCAAATACGCCGCCCCGGATTCTAACCTGGCTACCTCCTCGGTCTCCTCCCCCGAGGGGGCCCCCTGAAGCCTCTGCGCCCACCGTAAGAAGGCTCTCGCCACCCAGGCCCCAGAAATTG
Source organism: Ichthyophis bannanicus (assembly GCA_033557465.1). NCBI lineage: Eukaryota > Metazoa > Chordata > Amphibia > Gymnophiona > Ichthyophiidae > Ichthyophis > Ichthyophis bannanicus. Next base: position 1,509,109,354 of record CM066032.1, on the reverse strand, counting down.
ACGCCTGTAAAGATAGCGCATTTGCCTCCAATACCTGCTTCAGGACCGTCTCCAGCTTCCGGTCTTGGGCATCCTTGAGGGCCACGGACCCCTCTACCGGGATCGTAGTCTTTTTGGTAACTGCGGACACGGCTGCATCCACTCTAGGAGCCTTAAACAACTCCCGGTCCTGGTCTAGCATAGGATAAAGCCTCGCCATAACCCTAGATCCCTTAAGGGTGGCATCCGGCATATCCCATTCCTCCTGAATCATCTCCTTAAACACTCTATGCACTGGGAATGCTCTCTGCGTTTTGCGAACAGCCTGCAGTAAAGGATCCTCCAGGGTAGAATCCTCCGCAGCCCTATCGATCGGAATATTGAGAGCCTTAAGGGACTCCTCAATGAGTGCCGGGAGCTCCTCCCTGCGGAACACCCACACCACTCGTGCCTGATCCTCCTGCTCTTTAATTTCACCTTCCTGTAGTTCCTCTTCTTCCAGCCCCGCTAAGTCCGCCTGCTCAGAACGGATATCCTCCGAAATAAGTGACTGCTCCAGTGGATCCATATCCACCCTAGAACGCTTTGCATTGAAGGCAGCCTCCGTGGCCCTCACAGGCGAACCCGGTCTCTTCCGCCTGGGCTCAGCCCCTGAGGACCCAGCTGCATGCGTCCCCTGGAAGTTGCTCAATGCCTTTTGCAGGAGAACCATGAAATCAGGTGAAATGATTGCCGCCAAACTCCCCGATACAGATGGCTGTGGCAGGGGGGGGGGTGTGTGTGTGTCTGGGCCCAAAACTGTACTGGGTCCCGGATCTGATCCGGACAGGGGCTCAGAGATGCGCTCGGGACCCTCCCCCGAGTCCACTGGATCCCCCACTTCTGCCCCCGACAAGAGTTCTTTAGTCTCCTGACTACAACCCCTACATACTCCGTCCAGCGAGACCGAACTCCTCTTGGCCCCACACAATAAACACAACTGCCGGGAAGGCATGATGTACCCCCCAAAAAAGGTGAAAGGAAGCCTTTAAATTTAACAAGCAATTCAGGCTTGTTTTCGTCTTTTTTTTTTTTTTGTTAACTATTTATATTAACGGCCCGCAGACTCCGCCAAGACAAAAACAGCCACAGCGCCCCCGGGCCTGCTACCGGCATTTTTGCCGCGATTTGCACACGTGGGTCTGGCTGGGCCTACAAATCTTGCTGTTCCTGCTCAAAAAACCGCTGTCTTACCTCGCCGATGCTGCGAACTGCCTGCTGGCCTCTCCCCTGGGCTCACCTGCTGCACACAAGCCGCTGGGAAGGAATCTCACACTCGAGCTGAAAACCGTGTCGGCACCCGCTGAAGATGTAACCGACTGCTCAAGCGCTGGCAGGCAAGTCTTCTGCACGCGCTGAACTTAAGACAGCTCTAGTTCCTGCTCCTTTCTCACCCGGAGTGGTAACTAGCTGCTGGTCCTCTCCCCGTGCCTGCCCAACCTGATGACCTCCTCGGGGGGGGGGGGGAAGGGGGGGCTACCGCCCGAAAACCAGAGGACCTCAGGGCAAATACAGCCCAGCCACCTGAAACCTCCACAGGTAGAGGCAGTTATGTATTACCTCAGGGGCTTCTAATCCCTAAATCCTTTTTTTTTTAAACCCCAAACAAAAAAACCCAATAACTCTTCTTAATCGTTCCTCAAGTGAGCCCTGCAATCCCTGGGCTCACAACCCCACTAGCTGCTTTGGAGACTGTTGAAACTGGTGAGAGGAGGCGGTTGCAGTCCTTATATACCGGTGACATCACAGGAGTGACGTTTCTCAGTCTCCAAAGCTGCTGGAGTAGGTTGACAACCCAGAGATTCCGGGACTAGACTGGAGGGACGATCAGGAAAGGAGTTTCGTCGTTTTCATTCTCCAAGGTTCGGTCAATTTCAGAGAGAACGTTTCCCCTATAGGAACCAGGGATTTCGGGGCTTTCGAGGGGCAGGCAGAGAATTTGCGGCCTCCTCTGCCTCGACTCTTAGAAAGTCGCAATGAAGCCAGAGGGATCCAGGTAAGGCAGGTACCCGTAGGAGGTTGGTTACAGGAGCTTTACCCTGCCTGAGTCCAGATCACATTAGATCAGTGGGTGCTGGAGGTCATTCGAGAAGGTTATGCTCTGGAATTTCAGCGGCCGGTGATTGATTCTTTTGTGCAATCTCCATGCAGAACATGGTTCAAATACGAGGTGGTGCGAGACACTTTAGAGAGACTCCTGACCCTCAAAGCAGTGGTACCAGTTCTGCCAGACCAATGCGGATCCGGTCGATACCCCATATACTTTGTCGTACCAAAGAAGTAAGGGGCGTTTCGGCCAATTTTGGATCTCAAGAGAGTAAATCTGTATCTTTGGGTGTCACATTTTCATATGGAGACCCTAAGGTCGGTCATAGTCGCAGTAAGAGAAGGGGAATTTCTTACGTCCCTAGATTTGTCGGAAGCTTACCTACACATTCCCATTCGGCTAGAACATCAGAGGTTTCTCAGATTTGCTCTGCCTATGGGGCATTTTCAGTTCCAGGCATTACCATTTGGACTGGCTATGGTGCCCAGAACTTTCACCAAGGTGATGGTGGTAGTAGCGGTGGCATTGAGAAGGGACGGACTGTTAGTGCACCCTTACCTGGATGATTGGTTGATCCGAGCGAAATCCAGAGCCGAGAGCGAGTGGGCTATGACCAGAGTGGTGGTCTTTCTGCAAAGCCTAGGATGGGTAGTCAATATGTCGAAAAGCAACTTGACTCCGTCACAAATCCTAGAGTACCTAGGAGCTCGATTCGATACAAACGTCGGAAGAGTCTTTCTTCCGCAGCGGCGAGCGCAGGGTTTGAGAAAACTAGTCTGAAAATTTTTGGACAGAAGGAATCCTTTGGTGCCGCATTATCTACAGTTGCTTGGTACCATGGCGGCAACACTCAAGCTGATGCCATGGGCAAGAGCCCACATGAGACCGTTGCAGAGAGCATTGCTCAGATGGTGGTCGCATCAGGAAGATCCTGTCCACCGGAGACTCGTCAGGCTCTTCACTGGTGGCTGTGGCCACAGATTCTGGAGAAGGGGATGCCGTTAGAAGCACCCTGTTGGTTACCCCTAATGACGGATGCCAGTCTATTAGACTGGGGAGCTCATTTCGAAGGTCAGTACGCACAGGGGCAGGGGACCAACCTGGAGAAGAGCTGGTCGATCAACAGGCTGGAATTGCTGGCCATAATGTTAGCACTTCAAGTGTTTCAACCTTGCCTCTGAGGAAAAGCCATTCGGGTGTTTTCCGACAATGCGACCGCAGTAGCATACATCAACCGGCAGGGGGGCACCAGCAGTGTAGCACTGGAAACCGAGGCAGAACAGCTGTTCAATTGGGCTGAGGTAAATCTACTGGCATTGTCGGCAGCACATGTAGCAGGCATGGACAATGTGGAGGCCAATTTCTTGAGTCGAGTGAAGGTAGATCCAGGAGAATGGGTTCTCCATCTGGAAGTGTTTGACAGTTTGGTGCGTCTCTGGGGCACACCATTAATGGATCTGATGGCGACCTTCCAATCGGCAAAGGTCGATCAGTTCTTCAGCAGAAGATGGGAGAGAATGTCGGAAGGTCTAGATGCTCTCATTCAGACATGGCCGGAAGAGCAACTCCTGTACGTGTTTCCACCTTGGGTGTTAATAGGTCGGGTGTTGCAGCGCATAGAGGTTCACAGAGGGAAAGAAATATTGATTGCACCGGTTTGGCCAAGACGTTCTTGGTATGCGGATCTGTCGAGACTAGTAGTGGGGAGGCCATGGTGCCTTCCAATTCGGAAGGACCTCTTATCTTAAGGTCCTCTGCACATGCCTCACGTGGATCGATTCTCGCTTACGGCTTGTCTCTTGAAAGGGCAAGGTTGAGAGCGAGGGGCTACTCTTCCGCGGTAAATTCTACCTTGTTAAAGGCACGGCGGAAGTCTACCTCACTAGCGTATGTTCGTATTTGGCGTGTATTTGAAGCATGGTGTGTGGACAGGAATGTTAGAGCATTGAGAGCTTCGGTACCGCAGATTTTGGCTTTCTTGTAAGATGGTTTTGAGAAAGGTTTGGCGGCAGCATTCTTAAAAGTGCAGTTGGCAGCGCTATCCTGCTATAGAGGGACGATAAAAGGGGAGGCACTGGGAGTGCATTCTGATATAAAACGTTTTTTGCGGCCTGTATCGCTGTTGAGACCACCATGTAGACAGATGGTGCTGACGTGGGATCTTCATGTGGTACTGGAGGCATTGGTGCGCGAGCCCTTTGAACCTTTGCCTACAGCGTCGCTTAAGGACCTTACTCTCAAAGTGATTTTTCTAGTAGTGATCTGTTCTGCTTGAAGAATCTCGGAGTTGCAGGCTTTGTCTTGTCAGAAGCCCTTTCTATCCTTTTTTGTTTCAAAGGTGGTATTGAGGCCCATGCCGTCCTTTTTGCCCAAAGTAGTATCGTTTTTTCATGTGAATCAGGTTGTTTCCTTGCCGGTGTTCGGTGGGGCTAGGAACGGTACTTCCTCAGAGAAGTTACATCTCTTAGATGTTCGTCGGGCATTAAAAAAGTGTACCCGTAGGACAGAAAGTTTCTGCAAATCGGATAGGCTTTTTGTCCTTTTTGGGGGACCAAGAAAAGGAGAAGCAGCCTCCAAGGCTTCCATTGCAAGATAGCTTAAAGAGGTGATTGCGTCAGCTTATCTTTTAAAGGGTAAATCCATACCGGAAGGGCTTAGAGTTCATTCGACTAGGGCACAAGCGGCGTCGTGGGCTGAGTACAGCGGGGTGCCAGCAGTTGAAATCTGGTAAGGTGGCTACCTGGTCGTATTTAAATTCTTTTGTCAAACATTACCGTCTGGATGTTCAGGTGGGAAGGGATACCTGTTTTGGATCGGCGGTGCTTCAGGCGGGTCTAGCAGGTCTCTCCCGTTGACTTGTTGCACTGCTCTGTTACATCCCCAGAGGTTCAGGACTAGACTGGAGGGACTATAAGGAAAGTGAAATTAGACTTACTTGCTAATTGTTGTTCCTTAAGGAACTCCAGTCTAGTCCCGTATCCCTCCCTAGTAATTTCTTTGGACTATAGCCTGAAGCAAGAGATATTTCACAGGTAAGCTCGGAAGCAGCAGTGAAGGTTATGATTCATGTAGGGGGGGGGGGGGTTCTTTTCAAAACAATGGGGGTTCTGATAGGGTCCAAATTCTCCATAAGGGGGGAAGGGGCGAGCCTAATTTATTTATTTTGCTGTATTTATATCCTGCTTTTCACCAGGTCAAAGTGGTCAATTGGGGGATACATTTAACACGAGGGGATATGAGACACATACGCTAATACTTACAGGGAACATGGGCAATGGAGGGTTAAGTGGCTTGCCCAAGACCACAAGGAGTGCCTATAGGACTAGAAATCCCAGTCCCTCTGGCCTGAGATTGCTGTCCCCAGGTGGGACTTGAACCCCCGGCCCTCCGGCCTGAAGTACCTTGTCCTAACCACTAGACCACTCCTCCCAGTTGTTCAATAGATGTTAGAATGTGGAGAAGAACAAAGAAGACATGGTTGTTTCTACTTCACAAGTTATTAGTTAAGTTATTTTATAGTTTATTAGTAGTATTTGCTACTTAATTGTTGCTCCAGTGAGTCTGCTTTGTCAATAGGTTACTGGAGTGAAGATGCGGTTCCTGTGGTCTTATACCAGTGTCATCAAAAGGATGATGTTTCTCAGTCTCCAATCTGCTGGAGGAGGAGCAAAACCCAGAGGTTTGGGACTAGACTGGAGTTCCTCAAAGAACAACAATTAGCAGGTAAGTCTAATTTCACCTTATCTGCTGGCAAATTTGGCATTTTTCTGACATACATATTGAGAGGTCTTCTCGCCTTACTTGAGCATCATTAGTTTAATTTGTGAGCTCTGGAGCTCTAAATGGAAGAGTTATTTTTTCTTTTTGTTTTGTTTGTAGCTTGTGTATAACTCCAGTGGCAGAATTTCTTGCAAAGGGATTAAATAAATTCTGGTTGAATAGGTCCGCAAAAGGTTCTTTTGGTGTGTGCGAGCTTTTCTTTAAAAAACTCATTGGTGTGCCCTTGGTGAATAGGTATTACCAGCTTGCAATGCTGTAAAAATGTGCATGCCAGATGAAATCATTTCACTGCTTAATAAACTACATCCTTCTTTCTGACTGAGCGGCATTGCTTTCCTTCAAGGATGTTTGTTTACTGAAGTGGTAACCAGATGGGTTTTACAGTCCTGGGCTACTGATGCGGTGTGAATGCACTATCAGTTCTTAGAAGGATCAATGTATCCTATCTATCTATCTTTAATGGAAGATTTTATCCATTTACACTGACCTGTTATAAAAGAAACCCTAAGTTAATTAGGCAGCTTTTGCAATTTGGTAGTTTTGCCTCCTCTATAAGGAGTGGAGGAGTAGCGCAATGATTAGAATGGCAGGCAGAAAAACCAGAGAAGTCAGCATTCGAATCCTGCTAATATTCCTTGTAACTTCGGGCATGTCACTTCCCCCTCTGTTGCCTCAGGTACAAAATTACCCATGGTAAAATAGCACATTTGCCTGCTCTTTTAATGTAGGATTCAGCCTGCTCCTTTCTTCAAAACCTTATAGGACTTCTGGCACTTACCGGCCCTCTCTGTAGTGGGGGTACTACCAAAAGGGGTACCGTGAGACTACCTCTAGGGGCTGCGGTGACACCACTTTTGAAAATGAAGAAGTCTGGGCAACAACGACTAAGGATCTGCCCTGTCCCTACTAGGCCAACAGGAAGAAGTGAAAGATGCCAGACTCAGAGGGGTAGGGAATGTTTTTGAAGAAAGAGGCAGAGTTTGGGGGGAACATTTTAACTCTCTTCTGTTCCCTACTTTATGGGGTGATTACCCCTCACCACTGCCCCACCACTGATTTCACCCATGGGAAGGAGCCATTTTGGTGGAGCAGGCCAGCCCTTTAAGTTGCTTCCAGGGCAGCAGGGAAAGTTCTAGTGAGGAGCCCACAAGCAAACCTTTGCTGAAGGCCCTCTATTTTTGGTCCTCCCGTGGTTCTGCCACTTGTCACGTCTGTCCCCCCCATGCGCATGGCAACTCACTTTAATTTGTTTGCCGTGCTGCCTCCGCTCCAGGCCCAGCAGCTGTTACCTCCAGGGTCAAAGTCTCACGGTGCAACGGTTATCATAAGACTTCAGCCCGGGAGGTAACAACTGCCAGGGTTGAAGCAGAGGCAGCATGGCAAACAAATTAAAATAAGTTGCCGTGCTGCCATGTGGGTTCCTTCCTGCCTGGACCCCCCTATCCCACATTGCAGGGGCTGCTTGGGCAGAATTTATGCCACTGTCCCAGAGGAAAGCTAACAGCACCTCTAGAGATGCTGCTAGCATTCTATAACACAGCTTGTGAACGTTAACACAAACTTTATTCATTGTGCTTAATTATGAGTTGCCTTACATGTACTTACATGTGAAGCAGTTCATTCTTTTTTAATGTGCTTTGGGCAGGAATTCTTTTAGATTTAGCTGTGTTATTGGTAAATACCAATTAATATGCATTAATTGACCAATTACATGTGTGATTTCCATAACACATGCTCGGTAAATAGAGCTCTCAGACTGCGGCAATCATCTCAATCACTCCTAGTGGACAGTTCCTCATTGTTACTCACCTTGAACTAATAATGAAGAGGCGGAGCCAAAAAAGTACTACTACTACTATTGAGCACTTATATAGCGCCACGCACACAGCACTGTACAGGTCAGCTCATCAGAGTCATGTTCATCAGAGCTTACAATCTAGTTGAGACTATATAAAAACAATATAAAGCATTAGTCAATTCGGTGCAAAGCAAGGTATGGTCTGTACAATTCGGTCATGAAATTTAGTGGGAGTCAGGTTGAGATAAGGATGGAGATCAAGATCTGAAGGCGACAGTGAAGAGGTGGGTCTTCAATCTGGATTTGAAGAGGACCAGGGAAGGTGCCTGGCGCACAGACAGAGGTAGGTTGTTCCAGGCGTGAGGTGCAGCAAGGTGAAAGGAGTGAAGTCGGGAGTTGGCAGTGCGAGTGAAGGGCATAGATAGAAGTTATTTGTTAGCTGAGCGAAGATCCCGAGGGGGGGGGGGGTGTAGGGAGAAATAAGAGAAGAGAGGTATTGAGGGGCCGTGGAGTGAATGCATTTATAGGTCAGCAGGAGAAGTTTGAACTGGATGCGGAATTGGACAGGGAGCCAGTGAAGCAACTTAAGGAGGGGGGTAATGTGGGCATGGCGAGGTTAGCGTAAGATTAGTTGAGCAGCATAATTTTGTATAGATTGAAGGGGAAGGAGGTGGCTCACAGGAAGACCAGCAAGGAGTAGGTTGCAGTAGTCGAGGTGGGAGGAGATCACTGAGTAGATAAGCGTTTTGGTGGTGTGTTCAGAAAGGAAGAGGCGGATTTTGCTGATGTTATAGAGAAAGAAGCGGCAGGTCTTAGCTACGAGCTGGATATGTGTGGAGAAGGAGAGAGAGGAGTCAAAGATAACCCCCAGGTTGCGGGCCGAGGGAACCAGAAGGATCGTAGATCCATCCACGGAGACTGAGAAGGGGGGAAGAGGAGGAGAGGAGTTGGGGGGAAAGAAAGGAGTTCAGTCTTGGCCATGTTTAATTTTCAAGCGGCGATGAGACATCCATGCTGCAATGTCAGAAAGGCAGGCAGAGATCTTGGTCTGGATTGCTGGGGAGATATGAGGTGTGGAGAGGTAGATTTGGGAGTCATCAGCATAGAGATGATATTGAAAGCCATGGGAGGAGATAAGCATGCCAAGGGATTGGGTGTAGAAAGAGAAAAGGAGGGGTCCCAAGACAAATCCTTGAGGTACACCAACATGGAGTGGGGTGGGAGAGGAGGAGGAGCCACCAGAGCATACACTAAAGGAGCGATGGGAGAGGTAGGAGAAGAACCAGGATAGTATGGAGCTTCTGAAGCCAAGCGAGGAGAGGGTGGTGGGGAGAAGATTGTGGTCAACAGTGTCAAAAGCAGCAGAGAGGTCTAGGAGGATGAGGACTGAGTAGAGGTCCTTGGATTTAGCTAGGAACAGGTCATTGGAGACTTTAGTAAGAGCCATTTTAGTGGAGTGCAGGGGACGGAAGCAAAAACAGTAAAATAAATAAGCTAGAAATATGACTATTTAAATCTTTACATATGCATAGAACATATATACAAAATGCTCCATCCAGTCTTCTCACTTCAAATTCAACCAATTTGAGTAGGTGTATATAAATTCCCTTATTTATTTATTTAAAACCACCTTTCTGGCATGTGCAATAGTACTGTCCAAACTGGTCTATATAATTAATACATAAAATATACAAGCATAAAAATGTAAACATAAAATAACAAAACAAAACAACAAAACAAAAAGAACAATACCTGGGAACAGTCCTTTCCACAGAATTAATTAAAAATATCTCAGCAGAAAGACCAAACTTGCCAAAGTTTTCTCAGTCCACCCAAAAATGCCATATTGGCAGCTTCTTCCTAAATATAAAGTAATTCAACACAACCCAAATATCTAGGAGGAAGCTGTTCCAAAGGAAGACATCCACCTAGATCTAATCCCACTTTTATACATCTCTTTAAGTCAGACAATTGGCTAAAAACAAGGATGGGGGGATATTCAAAGCATTTTAGCCGGTTAGCACACCTGCTAACTGGCTAAAATACACTCAGCCCAATATTCAGGAGCACTATCCGAATACTGCCCCTGAATATCCCCACAAAGCATGTAAAACACTTCTGGTTAAAACTGTGGGCAGACTGGGGGGGGGGGGGGGGGGTTGCTGCCGATAGTTATCCGGTTAGAGACGATATTCAGCTGCTAACCAGATAGCCTAACTGGTTAAAGTTGGGACAGGTGAATGACAGTCCTAACTTTAACCAGTTATTGCTATCTGGTTAGTGGCTGATATTACCACTAACTGGATAGCGAAACCTAGGTCGGCAAACTTGGATATTCAGTGCTGAATATCTGGGTCTAATTAAAGCGGCAGAAGTTAGGCACCTTAAATAGCCTGGCTGCCACTGCTAAATATGCCTCCCAAGCAGGGCCGACGCCACCACTGAGGAAATAGGCAGTGGTCTAAAGCGCAGGGCCTCGCGGGGGGGGGGGGGGGGCGCCGATTGCCATCGCTGTGGCCCCTCTCTAGGGTTTGCAGTGGCAGCAATAGCACAGAAAATGTGAGACAGTGCTTACTTCAGTTCACCAGTGCTGCCCTGTGGTTTCCGCCCTCAACTATGTCTTTTCTGCCCCTCTATGATGCAGACTTCTAAATTGGAAATCTCCATTGGAGGGTGGCAGGTGAGACAGCTAATTGAGGGCAGAAAATGCAGGGCAGTGCCAGCAAGTTGAGGTAAGTGCTGCCCCACATTTTCTGAACTATTGCGGCCGCTGCAGGCTTTGGGGACGGGGGGGGGGGGGGGGGAGAGAGGACAGCAGGATGGAGGGGCCTTCCTAATGCGCCTCCAGTCCCTGCACCAGTCCTGCCCCAAGCACTAAGGGCCTAGTATTGTAAAGGCATTTACACGGTTTACTGACTTATATACCATATAAATGCCACTGAACGGGATATTTAATATCCCCAACTAACACAGCTATACACCTTGATGCTAACTGCTTAGCATCAGAGCGTGTCGTTGGTGTTCCGAGCCATGTCATGGGTGGCAACATTCGCTAACTGGGTAGCGGTGATATTGCACCGCTATCCGGTTAGCGACCTGTGGGTAGAACTAGGCGAAGCAAAAGCTGACCTAATTTTACTTGCAGGAGCTAACCAGATAACAGTGCAATATCACTGCAACCCAGTTAGCTTCTGTGGTGTCAGAGGCTGTGCGGTGACCCTGGATATTCAATGCTGGGGTCGCATATGACCCTGGCATTGAATATATGGGGGTTAGAGGTCATTGGCGATGGCTATGTGCCGCTATGGCGCATAACCATCCCAATTGAATATCGGGCCCTAAATGCTTAAGTCCACATGTGCCAAAATGAGTAAAGAAAACACAATAAAGGAGTAGCCTCTGTTTACCAAGCATGTTTACGTCAGGGCCGGCCCGTCCATTGAGCAAGAATGTTTTTTGCACAGGGCCCCGCGTTTCAGGGGGCCCCGCGCAAAGAACATTCTGCTTTTTTTTTAAAATTACATTTAAAAAAAAAACCTGTCTCTGGCTGCTGCCGCTGCTGCGTCCGTCGCAGCAGCAGCAGAATGGAGTGTCCCGCGGGGCCCCTTCTCCTCGTTGAGCCCTCTGCAAGGGCTTTCAGATTCGCGAAGGGAGAGTGCTCCCTCGCGTCTCTGTAAAGCCCGCAGGGGCTAATGGGAAATTTCCCATCTGCCCCTTTAGACGCGAGGGGCTGATGGGAAATTTCCCATTAGCCCCTGCGGGCTTTACAGAGACGCGAGGGAGCACTCTCCCTTCGCGAATCTGAAAGCCCTTGCAGAGGGCTCAACGAGGAGAGGGGGCCCCGCGGGACACTCCATTCTGCCGCTACTGCGACGGACGCGGCAGCGGCAGCAGCTAGAGCCAGGTTTTGTTTTTTTAATTTGCCAGAAGGGAAGGGAAGGGGAGGGGGGGTTAAGACTGGTAATGGGCTGGGGGGGCTGATGGAGGCTGTCTGGAAATGGGGTGATGGGGGGTTAGGACTGGAAATGTGCTGGGGGGGGGTTAGGACTGGAAATGTGCTGGGGGGGTTAGGACTGGAAATGGGGTGGGGGGGGTTAGGACTGCAAATGGGCTAGGGGGGGGATAAGACAGGAAATAGGCTGGGGGTTGATGGAGGCTAAATGGAAATGGGGTGATGGGGGGGGGTTAGGACTGGAAATGGGCTGGGGGGGTTAAGACTGGTAATGGGCTGTGGGCTGATGGGGGCTGTCTGGAAATAGGGTGATGGGGGGTTAGGATTGCTAATGGGCTATGGGGGGGTTAGGACTGCTAATGGGCTATGGGGGCGCTAGGACAGGAAATTGGCTGATGGGGAGGGGTTAGGACTTGAGGTGGGCTGATGTGGTTAGGACTGGTAATGGGCTGTGGGCTGATGGGGGGGGTTAGGACTGGCAATGGGCTATGGGGGGCTGACTGGAAATGGGCTGATGGGGTTAAGACTGGAAGTGGGCTGATGGGGGGTTAGGACTGGTAATGGGTTATAGGGGGGGGGGCTTAAACTGAAAATGGGTTGATGGGGGGCTAGGACTGGTAATGGGTTGGGGGATTGCTATGACTGGAAATGGACTGAGTGGACGGGGAGGCTTGAACTGCAAATAGCTGATGGGGAGGGAGCTTGGAATGGAAATGGGCTGTGAGGGAAGGGAGCTAGGACTGAAAATGGGCTGATGGAGCAGCTAGGATAGGACTGGAAATGGGCTGTTGGGGGGGAGCTAAGTTTGGAAATGGGCTGTGGTGGGGGCTTGAATTGAAATGGACTCATGTAGGGGCTAACACGAAGTAGGCTCCTTGGGGGGCTTGGTCTGGAAGTGGGCTGAGTGGAGGGGAGCTAGGATTTGACATGGGCTGATGGTGGGGCTAGGAAATGACTAGAAATGGGCTGATGGGGGGCTAGGATTGGAAATGAGCTGATGAAGGGACTCAGACTGAAAATGGATGGGGGAGCTAGGACTGGAAATGGGTTGATGGGGGGCTAGGACTGGAAATGGGCTGATGCAGGGACTAGAAGGGAAAGGATGCTGGGTGAGACTGGAACTAGAAGGGAGCTGATGTTGGGGGAGGATTAGAATGGGATGGGGCTGGGAGAGTAAAATGGAGAGGGGAAAAATATTTTGTGTGGGAGGGATGAAAAATCTACAATTGGCCGGGTATTGAGAGAGTAAGTGGGGATTGAGGATGGAGGGGTAAAATTTGTGTGGATGAAATAAGAATGAGGAAAGAGCAAAAGGAGAAAGATTAGTATGTTAAAGCAGATGTAGAGAGAGAGGATGGAAAGAAAACTAGAAGAGAGAAGAAAGGACAAATGGACAGCAGACGATGGAGAGTTAGCAGAAAACATGAAGAAACCAGAAGAAAGTGGCTAGAGCAATTGCAACTGAAAAAAAATGCACAAAAGGTAGAAAGATATCTCTTTATTTTGAATTTATTAACTGGAATATGAAAGCTCTGGGAAATGTGCATCATTAACGTCTGTGCTTTGTTTGGTACAAGAGGAAATTGATTTATAGTTTTATTTCTACAGTGTTGTTGTACATTCCAAGTTTGGCTTTTGGGGTTCCCAGTTTAATTATTGCCTTCCTGTTTCTAAATTGCGATTCCTTGTTTGGTGATGGTCTATGTTCTGCATGTGTAACTGAGCTGAGGTATTCTGTTTATGTAATTCCTATTTGACATTGCCACTTGTTCTCTTTCCCCAGTATTCTCTGAAATGTACTGGTTTAATATTTGCAGTGTTTCCTTTTGATAGGTAGGGTCTGGTGCTTTGTGAGTCCTGGTAATGCTGTCAGGATACAGCGGGTTTGCTATGGGTTCTAAATGGGCAGTGTTTGTAGTAGTTCCTAATGTGCCTGGCGGTTGGCACTGGATTATAGTAATGTAGAAATCTTTTAGTCTTTCTTTATCCATACACTCATTAAGAGACATGTTTACTAAAAGTTAGTGTATGGTAACATTATGCAAATATTTATGCAAATAAGGCCACTTATGCAAATGAGGCCCCGCACCGAGTCTCCGCACATGGCCCCGCACCCCCCTTGGGCCGCCCCTGGTTTACGTACTACTATTACTGTAATATTTTGAATCACCTGCAGTCTGTGCCTGAGTCTCTGTGGGAGGCCCTGCACATACTATTAGAATAATCCAGTTGAGAAAATCACCAGAGTACATAATAGGCTTAAAGAGTAATTTTAGAATAGGCTGCCTATGTGCGAAGGCAAAGTAGGTGCCTATTTTAAGTCTATATTAAAAAGATACAAAGCACAAAAGCAGCAGAAATTTCACCTAAATTAAAGCTGCAGTACACCTGTGGATCCCTTTAAAGCTGCAGACACAGTGGATCCATTTATAGCAACAGGATAAATCAAAATAAATGTAACTATCTCTTATATCTCAACAAATAGGGTTGACCTTCATGAAGAAGTGGGTATACCCCTAAGCAAAGACATGTGGGGGGGAGGTGACCTGCACAGAACGGCAAGTGCACCTACTCTTGCCACCTTGCAAGGCAGACTAGATGGACAATGCTGCTCTTTATCTGCCATCATATACTATGGACGGCATGCAGAGTCTCTAATATCAGGGTCGGACGTCCGGGGTGGATGTCCAACCCCTGCTGTTCATCGGGACCAAATTCCTGGTCCAGAGCTCACAGCATGTTCAGGGCCGCTGTGTGGGGAGCTCTGGATGGGGGCAGGAGGGGGTGGACAGGGGAGGAGACAGGATGGGCTGGAGGGGGGACCCAGACCCTGGACGATTTTGGTCACGGCCCTGTACGTCTGGGCTGTATGAAATAGATGGGTGATTTATTCCATCTCAGGGGTGGAAAAAGTCACCCGAGTACAGCAATCTGCAGCGATGGACCCCCCCGAAAGCTAGGAAAGGCAAAGGAGATTCCTCGCAGTCCATCCCCAGCCGCAGCAGGCTGTCAGGCAAGTGGAAAGCAAGCTATTCTGGGTCCGGCATGAGCGCGGAAACTACATTGCATCCCAGTGCCATGGTGATGGGATGCCATGGCACTGGACTCCATGCAGGAGCCATGGGAGGGTTGGACAAGGAGGGAGCAGGGCATCCAAGGGGTCTGAATCAGGGCATATCCTGCCCATCCAAGCCCTCTGCACCCGATTCTGATCCTGCGGGGTCATCTAGTTCCCATGGGGTCAGAATCGGGTGCAAATCCGGCCCATCCAGATTTTGGATGCTAGGATGGGCTGGACATGCCCCTTTCTGCATGGGGCTCTATGTTGCTATGTTACCTCCTTGAGAGTAGGCATAAATATTCACACATACATGCATATTTTGTAAACAACACATATAAATCATGATGCCACCTGCCCAAACTCTACGCCAGAACACACCTACACATTTGGGCTGTATAAAAGTACGGGCCTTCTTGGCACCTTGCATATTTTTATGCATGTAATCCCTGTGGTAATTTTATAAGAGGCCTTTTACTCACATAAAAAGGCCTTTATGTGTGAACAATTCTTCATAAAATTACCCCCCAAAAGATTAACATGTACAATGGATGGAGTTTACTTACTGTATGCAACTTTAAAAATGCATTGCAAGCCCCCCATAGCCACATGTGACTGAAGATTGAGCAAGGAATCAAATTTCATACTCACATCAGTATCTGGGAGGGATAATATGGAGGGAGGATAACAAGAAAATCCACTATTCTAGCATTTAACTTTCAAAAAGGAGACTGATAAAATGAGGAAAATGAGTAAGGAAAAACTAAAAGGAGCGACTGCAAAGGTTAAGAGTTTACATCAGACCTGGGTGTTATTTAAATATACTGTCTTGGAAGCCCAGACCAGATGTATGCCATGCTTTAAGAAAAGTGGAAGGAAGCCCAAATAGCTAGCATAGCTTAATGGTAAAGTCAAAGAAGCTGTTATAGCTAAGATAAAATCCTTCAGAAAATGGAAAAAAAGAGTCAAATGAATTTACTTCTGGTCACACTGTCAAGAAAACCCAGGAACTACTGGGTCGCCAGGAGTCAGCATTGACTCACATTGCATATTGATGAAAAAAGGAAACAACATAAGTACTGGCAAGTTAAATGTAAGGCATTGATAAGGCAGGCAAAGAGAGAATTTGAAAAGAAGTTTGCCATGGAAGCAAAAGTGCATAATAAAAACATTTTCAAGTAAATTTGCAACAAAACACCTGAGAGAGCCAGTTGGACCATTGGATGATAGAGAGATAAAAGGGGCATTAAGAGGGGCCAAGGCCATAGCAGAGAGACTGAATGGATTCTTTGATTCAGTCTTTACAGAAGAAGATGTAGGAAACTTACCTATGCCAGAAATGATATTTAAAGGTGATGTATCAAAGGAATTGAAACAAATCTCAATAAATCGGGAAGATGTATGAGATGCAGCTAATAGATAAACTAAATGCAGCAAATCATCTGGACCAGATGACATATATATCCAGGGTACTGAAAGAACTGAAATATGAGATTGCAGACCTACTTTTAGTACTCTGTGAACAAGCCTCAAAATCATCTGTAGTATCTGAGGATTGGAGCGTGGCCAATGTAGCACCAATTTTTAAAAAAGATTCCAGGGTGATCCAGGAAACTACAGACTGGTGAGCTTCACATCTATACTGGGCAAAAAGGTAGAAACCATTATAAAGAACAAAATTACTGAACATGTAGAAAGTCACGGCTAAACAAAGACATGGGAAAGGGTGATCTGCACGGAGCGGCAAGTGCACCAACTCTTGCCACCTTGCTGGACAGACTAGATGGACTATGCTGATCTTTATCTGCCGTCATATACTATGCTACTATGTTAATGGCAGAAAGCCAACATGGATTTAGCCAAAGAACATCTTGTCTCATTGATTTGTTATATATTTTTGAAGGTGTGAATAAACAGGTAGATAAAGGTGAGTCGGTTGATGTGGAGCCCATTTCAGGTAGGGGCACATCCAGGCCATCTGGATGCCCCCAAGCAAGATGGGCCCATTTGGACCCGATTCTGGATTGTGGGAACAAAATGTTCCCATGGTAACCTGAATCGGCCCAGTGTGCTCCTGCCGCCTTGTTGGCCATCCTCCCCACAGGTGCTCCTGACTCCTACAGCTTTGGCCTCTCTTTTCCCCCCACCTGATCCATGGCTGGCCTGCCATAGCTTGGATCGGGCAGCAGGACTCCTCCACACCCAGCTCCAGCCCTGGGGGGGGGGGGAGGGTATCCCTAGGCCCGATCGCTGGTTTTGTACTGCTTATTCCACCTTTGTGGTGGAATAAGCAGTACGTCCCCATGGGCCCAGCAGGACATAGAGGGCCTTGACCTGCATGTATGTGTGAATTGGCCCTGTACGACCTGCCGGGCTGACCCGCACCCACTCCACCCTGATCCCACCACCCCTTCTGCCACCGGCTGACTCTCCCCGTCCTGATGCTCAGGATGTATGGGGGAAGCCAGAGGGGAAATCAGGCCTGGATGGCTTGTGGGGCTGCACAGGAGGCATGTTTACTAAAGGTTAATACACATTCACCAATGTTAATGTGTGCTAAGTACAGAAACACCCATTTATTTCTATTGGCACAATGGCACTTAACGCACATTAATATTTAGCAAACATGCCCCTAAGTCATTGCCAGGACAAAAAAGAGGCTTGTGGGGCACGTGCAGCCCCATATCCCGCCTCCCAGAATTGGGCCCATAGTGTATCTGGATTTTCAGATAGCCTTTGACAAGGTCCCTCATGAGAGAATCTTGTGGAAATCAAAAGGTCATGGGATAGGAAGTAATATACTATTGTGAATTAGGAAATGGTTAAAAGATAGAAAGCAGAGAGTAGGGCTTAATGGACAATTTTCTCATTGGAGAAAGGTGAATAGTGGGGTACCCTAGGGATGTGTTCTGGGCCCGCTGCTTTTTAACATATTTATAAATGACCTGAAAATGGGAATAATGAGTGAGGTGATTAAATTTGCAGATGACACAAAATTATTCAAAAATGTTAAACACAAGAGGATTGTGAAAAATTGCAAGAGAACCTTGAAAAATTGGGAGACTGGGCGTCCAAATGGCAGATGAAATGTGGACAAGTGCAAAGTTATGCACTTAGGGAAGAGCAATTCAACTACAGTTACACAATGCAAGGTTCCACATTAGGAATCACCACTCAGAAAAAAAGATCTGGGTGCCATTGTGTATAATACATTGGAATCCTCTGCCCAGTATGCAGCCGCGGCCAAGAAAGCAAATAGAATGGTAGGGATCATAAGGAAAGGAATAGAAAATAAAATCAAGGATATTATAATACTTCTGTATCGCTTTATGTCACCTTGAATATTATCTGCAATTCTGGTTGCCATATCTTGGTTAAGGATATAGCAGAATTGGAAAAGGTACAGAGAAGAGTGACAAAAATGGTAAAGGGGATGGAAGGATACCCCTATGAGGAGAGGCTTAAAAGGTTAGGGCTCTTCATCTTGGAAGAGAGATGGCTGAGGGGAGATATGATAGCAGTCTATAAAATAATGAATGGAGTGGAATGGGTAAACGTAGATTCGTTGTTTACTTCTTCAAAAAGTAGAAAGACTAGGGGACATGCAATGAAGCTACAATGTGGCATAGTTTAAGACTAATTGGAGAAAATATTTTTTCACTCAGTGCTTAATCAACCTCTGGAATTCATTACCAGATGATATAGTAAAAGCTATTAGTGTAGCTGGGTTCAAAGCAGGCTTGGACGGGTACCTGGAGGAAATGTTCATATACCATTATTAAAGAGGACTGGGGAAATATACTGCATGCTCATAGGACAATCAGTATGGAAAGTGTATACCTTGGGAACCTGATAGGTACTTGAGACTTGGAATGGCCACTGTCGGAAACAGGATACTGGGCTTGATGGGCCCTTGGTTTGATCCAGTATGGCATATTTTGTGTTCTTATGTAATTATGTTCTGAAACAAGGATCAGTTCAAATCTGATATAAGAAAAAGAAGAGTAACTATCAGACTGCTATGCCCTATTCGCAGTATCTCTATTTAAAACTAAGGTATGTTGCTATAGGGAAGAGGAAATTGGGTTTAGCTCATACCTTTCACAGAAGTTACATTCAGGTACTGCAGGAGTTTTCCTATGCACAGAGGGTCAGGGCCGACCCGACCATTGTGTGGGAATGTTCCCCTGCACTTTGGGAAGCCCCATTCCTGCCTGAGCAGCTTCAGAGGGAGCCAAGGAGGCCCAAAGCCTGTCTTACCTCTGCATAATCACGGGAGTGCAGAGCAGCGTTTTCCTTCACTCTTGCGGCTGTTAACTTGTAACCTGTGGGCACGCTGAGTGCCAGCGGGCTGTAAGTTAACAGCCGCTGGAGTGAAGAAAAATACTGCTCTTCACTCCTGTGGTTGTACAGAGGTGAGCTGGGGCACCAGGCTTTGGGCTTCCCCAGCTCTGGCTGAAGCTTGTCAGGCAGGTGCAGGGCTCTTCTTATGTGGATTCATATGAGAGGGGGGGGGGGTGAAGGACAGAGCTGCGGACCCTAGAAAAAGACTGGGGGCTGACTGGAAATGGGATGATGGGGAGGGGGGGGGGTGGAGGAGAGGAGAGAGCTGCTGGCCCTGGAAGAAGACTGGGGGCTAGGACTGGAAATGGGCTGATGCAGGGGCATGGGAGAATGGCACTGGAAGGGAGCAGATGCTGGGGGAGGACAAGAAGGGGATGGGATTGGGGCTGGTGGGAGAAAAAAAGAAGCTGGGGAAGTGAGGATGGAGGGCGGGGCATATATTTGTGTGGGAGGGAAGAAAAATCTATGATTGGCTGGGTATTGGGAGAGTAAGTGGTGACTGAGGATAGGGGGTGAAATTTGAATGGATGAAAAAGGAATAAAAAAGAAATAGAGGAAAGAGCAAAAGGGGAAAGATCAGTATGTTAGAACTGATGTAAAAAGAGAATGGAAAAAAACTAGAAGAGAGAAGTAAGGACAGATGGACAGCAGACAATGAAGAGTTAGCAGAAGACACAAAGAAAGCAGAGGAAAGAGACTGTGGCAATTGAGAATGAAAAATAAAATGCTCAAATAACAAAAAGTAGAAAAATACTATATTATTTTGAATTAATTAACTGGAATATGTCAGCTTTGGGAAATGTGTATAGCTAACAATGATGTTAGCTCAGACCGGACGTACAGAGGGGATCTACATCAGGGACAGAATAAGCCTGTGTGTATTTATCTTGCAAACAAATTTTCCACTTGAATTCTGTAATCTTGCAAGGAGGTAAATATATGTCACACTTAAAGAAATTGACTAATACCTAATGCATACATAAATTCCTATAAATGAGAGGCAAAAGGAGTTTTGTACCAAAAAAATGAAGTAGCTATTAAAAGCACCCTCCAATAAGTCCTTTTATTCTTTTTATAAATTTTATGTGATTTGACAGTGCTCAAAATGAAATGTGACTATAAAAAAAACAACATGTTTTGTACTATATAAATTAGTTCTGCTTCAGGGGTTTCATTCATGCTTAAGCAGCTAAAAATTTAAACATCACTTATCTGAATAGTGCTTTTCCAAAACTGCTGCTTTTTTATCCAGTCATCAATCTTGGAGCTCTGCGGGCTCAAGACTTCTCGGAGCTCTGTAGGCCATCCAAACATAGCCGTGACATTTTTTTTTATAACAAAACGAATTCCACTTCCATTTTCTCTTAAAGGGAAATAATTTAAATCAAAGTATTCCAGTCGATCCTCTCATTCAATCCTGTGGGGGAAATGGTATTTAACCAAAAAATCCAGAACTGTTCTCGATAATTAAGTTGAGCTTCCCGATCTCCGCCATGAGCAGGTAATGGAACATATTGCAATATTCTCCACCGAAACTCTTCAAAGGTGTGTTTAGCTTCCAAACAATGTGCTACTAATGAAGCTGACTTTGTTTCTGTCCTCAGCCGGGATTTATGTTCCCATAAATGCTGCTTTATTGGACAACGGGTATGGCCCACGTAACCTTTCTTACATGGACACTGAAGAAAATAGACTACAATTTGAGAATCACAGGTGGTAAAATCTTTAGACTTAATAATTCTTTTAGAAATAGGATCCTGCCAATAGTCACCTATAACACAACCAGTACAAAATTCACAGGATCCACAGGGATAATGCCCTAATGATTCTCGATCCAGATTTTTAATGTCTCACATCATAGAGGGACATATCATATTAGTGATATTCAAACCTCTCTTGTAGGTAACAATAGGATGTTCATTAAAATGGGCATAGGTTGTAAAATGGACAATGCTTATGAATAATAGAGGCAGCTTTAGGGGCTTGAGTTGAAAAAGGCAAAGGGCAAACTAGCAAGTCTTCAGAAGTATCATTGGCCCTTGATGGATTTAATAAAAGATTCCGCTGTGCATACAAGCCTCGCAAAAAAGTTTTTTTTATAATTACAGACTTTGGATAGCCACATTTGGAATATTTTCTACATAGTTGATGGGCTTCTTTTAGATAATCTGATTTTTCTGAACATAGCCGTCATTTTTTTGGTCCGACACTCCTTTTTGCCTCTTTGGAGCAATATTTGTAGGAATTTGTGTATGCACAAGGTGAGAGGATTTTTTCCTATATTTTTCGGTCGGTGGACTAAGTTAGAAATTGGCTAACAGGCAGACCTGCTTTTAATTTGTATTGATGATGACTATAGAAACACAATAGATTATTCCTCTCTACTGATTTTTTGTATAAAGTAGTAACCAACCGGGATCCCATTCTGGTAACTTGCACATTTAAAAAGGATATTGACTGTTGGTGATAATGGGCTTACATAAATTTATCCATTATAGAAATTGCTGCAAGTCCACTAGCAGTCCTTTCCATAGACAAAATATATCATCCAAATACAGCTTCCAAAGTATAGCATGCTGCATCCAACCTGATCTGTACAAGAAAGATTCCTCAAATGCCGCCACATATAAAGTGGCTATTGTGGGGGCCACTGTCGCCTCCATGGCAATTCCAAATTTCTGATGAGAATACACCACATTGAAACAAAATTGATTGTTACAAAGGACTAAATGTAACAAATCCATAATGTAAATCTTTGGGATCCTGGGCAATAAACATTCAATTCAATCGTTGAAGTACCTGTAATACTCTGTTTTGATCAATATTCATGTAGAGAGAATTACTGTCCATAGTTAATAACCAAACTTCACCTTCTAACTCTGGCACAGTGGACAGTATATTTAATAAGGGCCCAATTCCAATCCGGACATACAGGCCCTCTGTGCTCCTGGCCAGATCCGGACGCACCGAGAGAGTCGCGATTACGATCCTGCGGAGCACGTTTAGCCCCGCAGGATCGGAATCACGAACAGGCCTGTACGTGCAGGCTGGGACCACGATTCAGCCTGGCCTGCATGTACAGGCCGTGCCTAACTCAGTTTGGGTTTTACAATGGAACCACAGCACCATGGCATCCGGTTGCCATGGCACTATGGCTCCATTGTAAAGCCATGATTCCTGGCCACCGACTCCTTCAGTGCTTTCCCCACAGCTCGACCTCTGATCTGGCCTCCCAACACCAGGGTTGGTCTGCAGTGAATGCTCTCCGCCCCCTCCAACCGCTGCCATGCCCCGGGCCGCTGCCCGATTGGGGAACTTATTCCACCTCAGAGGGGGAATAAATTTCCCGTCTAAGCCGTCGGCTCTGGACATATAGGGCCGACATTAGAATCGGCCCTGTATTGGAAAGCTTTTTTGCAATTAAAATCTAAAGTTCTAGCGACTGGAGGGACCTTCTTTTTGAAGTTCCCTTGTAAATGTGTTTTATTGTATTCTGGTTCAAAATATGTGTTCACAGACATATCACATTTAGAGTTTTTTCTCCTAGATAAGTATTAGGTAGTGAGTTGGGATAGTTAAAAGGGGTCTTGGTTTATTTTCCGGGATAATTCAGGCCTCTGATGTTCTCCTTAATGTGGACTTTAGCATTCTTAACAGGTTTAATACTTTTTTTTGTTTAACTGTAAGGTGGTTTCATTTTTTTTTCTTGTATATGTATACAAGTAAATGCATAATAAAAAAAAAAAAAAAATCAGCCCTGTACATCTGGGGCCGATGACTGCCCACTGCCTGCCCTAACACCACCCTCGATCCGCCCCTTTCCCGCCCCGTCTACCTCTACCTTCCCTGTACGGGGAGTAGACAGGACCAGGAAAAGGCACAAATAGCTGTTGGGACATCCATCCCCACTATTCGTGCCTCAAAATATCTCTAATATAAGATGCTGTCTGTTTAGCTAAGGGATTCAGAATCTGAACTACAAACTGAGAAAATGGTTCCAAGATAGACTCATGTCCTGAAACTATAGGACGACCTGGGGTGATGTCAAAGATTTATGAATCTTTGGGACTGTGTAAAAAAATCAGAATCTGAGGAAATCTATTTACTAAAAATAGAGACTCCTTATTGGTCAAATATTCTTCTTTTAAACCTTGAAATATTAAGGTTGTAACTTGTTGCAACAATTGTTGAGTGGGGTCCCCTATAAGCTCAATAAACTGTTTGAAGGTGATTGGCAATGAGAATGAATTAAAAAAACCTTAAAAAGGACCAATTGGGAATAGTTCTAAACTAGTTATTGGTGCTGGTTTGGATTTTATGGTCTGATAAAAAAAAAAATTGTTGTTACTTCATATGTTAGCGCTGGCTGTAGATTATTAATGTTGTTGTGTGTATATCCCTGCACATTACCCTGCTTGGTATAAGAGTAAACCATTACTTACTTTCTTATTTATAGAGGTATATCAATTTTTTACAAATAAATAAAGAATAAAATAAATAAATACATTAGCAGTCAGACATTCTGAGGGCTTTGATCTAACCATATCATAAATGCTGGCTTTACTCTGAAGTGTCTTCAGCTCGTCTCCAATAGCTTGTTGAATGCTTTCTGACCTGGGGATCTCATCTTTGAACACTATATCGCAATTTGTTTTGTTGTGACTATCCATTGGGTTTTTGTGGCAAGATAAGGAAGTAGATTGCCAGGCCTTTCTTCCGCACAGGTACTACCAGCGTTGCTGCCATTAGCATAGAAATGCGGTCCTCTGCCACCAACACTGTCCCATTCTGCTGCTGCTGCTCAGATGACTGGTTTGTCTTTGTCTGGCACCCCAGTTGAGACTTGTCTGTCTTGGGAGACCCTGCCAATAATTCAGTTATCGATGGCATAGCTCTCAGCGTCACTGATGCACACAAACCCTCACAGTACGACAAGCCACAAACCAAGCAAGGGACATAGTATATGTTGCCTTTATAAAATAATCTTAAAATAGGCATCTTTTCCAACATTGACACAGGAACTCTGTTATAAAAGTTTATTTGCATAATACATTAGAAATCTCAGATCTTTAGGTTCTTCCTTGTTTGTTTCAAAGTATCTAATCATTTTAACTTCAAAAGTCTTATGTTCCTGGATTGTTCTAAAGTTTCCTTTTAGTATCCTGATCCTAAGATCATCGATACACTGGCCTGGTGTCACCTTAGTCTGCTTTGTGCCATCTGATCTTACGTCTTTGTGAATTGATTCTTGCCTAGAACATCTGGCCTATTTCAACACTGTAGCATTCTGCTTCACGTGTTCTGCATTGAATAATATGTACTATACTGGTGGAAGATTACAAGTAGGATCTCCCAATATGCTCATTTATCTGCCATTCACTGCTAATCAGCCACCAAAATCAGCCCTGCTCCGACTGGCTGTAATAGCTACAGTATTCACTTCAGCTTGCTTTCTAGCATAGAACTGGCTGAATTGGCCCACATGTGATTAGAAGTCAGTGTCTGCCAACTGAGCTTGTGTTTGTGTTAGTTGAGTATGGAGGCTGATGGACTTGCTTGATTTGTTGTTTGGCCAAGAACTGGACAAGAAGTGATGCGTGAGTTGGGGTGTTATCGTGATGAAGCAACCATTCACCTTTCCTGTGCAACTATGATCTCTTATGATGAACTGCATTTCTCAAATGAGTCACAGTAGTACCCCTTATTGATGGTTTGGCTTTTTGGAGCATATTCATGATGAACAATACCCTGGTAATCAAAGAAACCTGTGAGCATGACATAAGAACATAAGAACATAAGATATGCCATACTGGGTCAGACCAAGGTCCATCAAGCCCAGTATTCTGTTTCCAACAGTGGCCAATCTAGGTCATATGTACCTAGCAGTTTCCCCAAGAGACACAAGTTCCACAATGCTTGTACTGGGTCAAGCATTGATATCTTCGGTCACTTCTTAATAATGGTTTATGGACCTTTCCTCCAGGAACTTGTCCAAACCTTTTTTAAACCCAGCTACACTAACAGCCTTTAATACATCCTCCGGTAACAAATTCCAGAGTTTGATTACATGTTTGAGTGAAAAAATATTTTCTTTTATTAGTCTTAAATAGTTTACCCTGTAGCTTCATTGCATGTCCCCTAGTCTTTCTATATTCTGATAAGGTGAACAATCGATCTACGTTTACCCGTTCCACTCCGTTCATTAATTTATAGACTTCTGTCATATCTCCCCTCAGCTGTCTCTTTTCCAGGTTAAAGAGCCCTAACCTTTTTAGCCTTTCTTCATAGGAGTATCCTTCCATCCCCTTTACCATTTTGGTGGCTCTTCTCTGTACCTTTTCTAAAATCGCTATATCCTTTTTAAGATACGGCGACCAGAATTGCACACAATATTCAAGGTGCGGTCTCACCATGGAACGATATAGAGGCATTATAATATCTTTTGTTTTATTTTCCATTCCTTTCCTTATCATACCTAGCATTCTATTTGCTCTCTTGGCCGCCGCTGCACACTGGGCCGAGGGTTTTAACATGGTATCCACAATGACGCCTAAATCTTTTTCCTGGGTGGTGGTTCCTAATGTGGAACCTTGCATCGTGTAACCATAGTTTGGGTTGTTCTTCCCTAGGTGCATAATCTTGCACTTGTCCACATTAAATTTCATCTGCCATTTTGATGCCCAGTCTTCCAATTTATCAAGATCCTCATGCAATTTTTCACAATCCTCTTGGGTTTTAACAACTTTAAATAGTTTTGTGTCATCTGCAAATTTGATAACCTCACTCGTTATTCCACTTTCCAGGTCATTTATGAATATGTCAAAAAGCAGCGGACCCAGCACAGATCCCTGGGGTACACCACTATTCACCTTTCTCCATTGGGAAAATTGGCCATTTAGCCCTACCCTCTGCTTTCTATCTTTTAACCAGTTCCTGATCCACAATAGTATACTGCCTTCTATCCCATGACTCTTTAGTTTTGCCAAAAGTCTCTGATGAGGGACCTTGTCAAAGGCTTTCTGAAAGTCCAGATACACAATATCAACCGACTCACCTTTGTCCACCTGTTTATTCACTCCTTCAAAAAAACATAACAGATTAGTAAGAGAAGATCTTCCTTGTCTAAAGCCATGTTGGCTGTCTCCCATTAGGTTGTGACTATCTACATGCTGAGTAATTTTATTCTTTATGATGGTTTCTACCATTTTTCCCGGTACTGATGTCAGGCTCACCGGTCTGTAGTTTCCCGGATCACCCCTGGAACCCTTTTTAAAAATTGGTGTTACATTGGCGATCCTCCAATCTTCAGGTATTAGAGATGATTTTAATGATAGTTCACAGATTACTGATAGCAGTTCTGCAATCTCATATTTCAGTTCTTTCAACACCCTTGGATGTATACCATCCGGCCCAGGTGATTTGCTACTCTTCAGTTTATCTAATAGTTGTAAGACATCTTCCCGATGTATCGATATTTCCTTCAATTCTTCCGCACCTTTAAATACCACTTCAGTCATGGGTAACATCCCTACATCTTCCTCAGTAAAGACCGAAGCAAAGAATTCATTCAGTCTCTCCGCTATCGCCTTGTCGCCTCTTAGTGCTCCTTTAACCCCTTTATCATCTATTGGACCAACTGACTCTCTCACAGGTTTTTTGCTATGAATGTACTTGAAAAGGTCTTTATTTCGTGATTTTTGCTTCCGCAGCAAGCTTCTTCTCAAATTCTCTCTTTGCCTGCCTTATCAATGCCTTGCATTTGACTTGCCAGTACTTGTGCTGTTTCCAGGTTTCGTCGTTTGGCTCTTTTTTCCATTTCCTGAAGGATGCTTTTTTGGCAACAACAGCCTCTCTGATCTCACCTTTAAACCATGCTGGCAGTTTTTTGGACTTCCATCCAGTTTTCTTAAAGCGTGGAATACAGCTGGTCTGGGCTTCCAAGATAGTATTTTTCAACAACACCCAAGTTTGATGTACGTCTTTAACCTTCGCAACTGCTCCTTTTAGTTTTTTCTTAACTGTTTTCCTCATTTTATCATAGTCTCCCTTTCAAAAGTTAAAAGGTAGTACTGTGGATTTCCTTACTATCCCTCCTCCACTAATTAAATCAAAGGCGATCATGCTATGATCACTATTGCCAAGTGGCCCCAACACCCTTATCTCTTGCACTAGATCTGGTGTTCCACTAAGGACTAGGTCTAATATGGCTTCCCCTCTGGTTGGTTCATGAACCAGCTGCTCCAAGAAGCAGTCATTTATTTCATCTAGGAACTTTATCTCCCTAGCATGTCCTGACGTGACACTGACCCAGTCGATACCGGGGTAATTGAAATCACCCATTATTATTACTGCGCTGTAACGTTTGTTAGCTTCCTTGATTTCTTTGAGCATTTCATCATCCATTTGGTCATTCTGGCCAGGTGCTCGATAGTACACCCCCACTGCCATCGCCTTCTCCCTTTTATATGGAATTTCAATCCATATAGATTCTACAGCAGATTTTGTTTCCTGCAAAACTTTAACCCTTTCTGAGTCAATGCCCTCTCTAACATAGAGCGCAACCCCTCCACCAACTTGATCAGCTCTATCATTACGATATAGTTTGTACCCAGGTATCACAGTGTCCCACTGGTTGTCCTCCTTCCACCATGTCTCTGATATTCCAATCATATCTAACCTTTCATTTAGTGCTATATATTCTAACTCTCCCATCTTATTCTTTAGACTTCTAGTATTTGCATACAAGCATTTTAGAGAATGTATTTTATTCATGTTAATTTGGCTATTGTTAGACATGGATAAATTGGGATCTTTAAGCTCTGTCTGCTCCATACTTGAGGGCATTTGGGCTACTTTACTCTTTTGTGGAACCTCTCTGCTTTTGGTAGTATCCTTCAAGGATACATTCTTTGCGCTCTTGGGCGACTGTCGGCTTTCCCCTAATATCTAGTTTAAAAGCTGCTCTATCTCCTTTTTAAAGGTTAATGCCAGCAGCCTGGTTCCATCCCGGTTAAGGTGAAGCCCATCCCTTCGGAAGAGCCCCTCCTTTCCCCAGAATGTTCCCCAGTTCCTAACAAATCCAAAACCCTCATCTCTGCACCATTGTCTCATCCACGCATTGAAACTCCGGAGCTCTGCCTGCCTTATGGGTCCTGCGCGTGGAACAGGAAGCATTTCGGAGAATGCTACACTGGAAGTTCTGGATTTCAACTTCCTACCTAAAAGCCTAAATTTTGCCTCCAGAACCTCCCTACCACATTTTCCTATGTCATTGGTACCAACATGTACCAAGACAGCAGACTCCTCCCCAGCACTATCTAAGACCTTATCTAGGTGGCGCGTGAGGTCCGCTACCTTCGCACCAGGCAGGCATGTTACCAGGCAATCCTCACGTCCACCAGCCACCCAGCTATCTACATGCTAATGATCAAATCACCAACTATAACAGCTGTCCTAACCCTTCCCTCATGGGCACATGGCCCTGGAGAAACTTCCTCGGTGCGAGAGGGTTTTACATCACCTGGAGGACAGGTCCTAGTTACAGGATCACTTCCTGCCACACCAGGGTGATGCTCTCCTGTCACGTGACCTCTCTCCTCCATGGCAACAGGGGTGCTGCCAGACTGGAGGTGGGACTTCAGGACTATATCCCTGTAGGTCTCGTCTATGTACCTCTCTGTCTGTCTTATGTTTTCCAAGTCTGCTACTTTAGCCTCTAGAGAACTGACTTGTTCCCTGAGAGCAAAGAGCTCCTTGCACCTAGTGCACACGTAAGACCTCTCACCAACTGGGAGAAAATCATACATGTGACACTCAATGCAAAAGACTGGAAAGCCCCCATCCTGCTGCTGGACTGCTGTCTGCATCTTTGTTTTAAGTTTGTGTCTAGATCTTTAAGTTCTTACTTACTAGGGGTTGCTATGGGTATTTATACCAATAAAACTGTACCTAATACGTTTAATATACCTTGTTCACCTGAAGCTTAATGACCTTGACATTGCTCCTCACCTGGTGGGCTTTCTGGGTTCTGGGAGGATTGAGCCTTTGTTTCTCGGTCATAACCATAAATCCATGATTCTCCAGGACCAAGCAGGAAGTCAGTCCTCACATATGGGTGACGTCGGCGTCGACGGAGCCCCCGTGCGGAGCATTTCCCCAGCTTTCAAAGAAAGCCTTTGGGAATTGCAACGCGCATGCGCGGTCCCTTTCCCGCCCAAGGGTGGCATCTTGCTCAGTCTTCTTTTTTCCGTGGAGCCTGACGGACGTAGTTCGTTTTTCGCCGAGGAAAAAGTTGATTACCCTGTTTTTTGTCTTCCTTCTTCGGTTCGACGCCGGATCCTTTTCCCGCCTGGGCCCGATACGCCGGTATCGAGCCCACTCTCTTTTTTTCGGTTTTTGTCCTTCGTGACTAGCGTTCGCACCATTTTTCTTTTTCACTGGCAGCCCTGTCTTTCGACCTCGCAGGGGCCCTTTTTCCCCCGATGGCTGCCAGCGGGTTTAAAAAGTCTGATTGGTGTAAGAAACTTATGTCTCTTACCGACACACATGACTGCTGCCTCCGTTGCCTCGGACCCGATCATGACACGATGATCTGTGGTCCGTGTGGAAAAATGTCCTCGAAGGCGTTGAGGAGTCGGCAGCACCAAAAGGACAGAATCTTCTCTGACTCCGCGTCCAGACGGGCCCGGACCTCGTCAGAGGCCTCGACGTCTCGGGACTCCGGCCCAGAGCAGCGTCGGGGTTCCTCTGAGCGGGGGTCTCCTTCGCGGGAGCAGCACAGGAAGAAAAAACCCGCGAGTGCGGCATCAGCGGACGCACCTGGTTCCTCGAGGGCCAGGTCGCATAGCCCCAACCGCCGTCCCGGGTCTTCAGAGTCGGAGAGGCCTGCCAAACAACCTCGTCTCAAGATGGAGTCTCCTGGGCACGTGAGTACTGTAGTCCTTGTGGACTCTCCTCCAGGGGAGCCAACGTCAGGCCCGATGCCGTCGGGGCCCGAGTCGGGGGCTTCTGAGTCTCCTGAGCTCGGACTCAGGTTGACGGCCTTGGAGAGCAGCTTGGCTGCCTTCATGGAGCAGCAGCGGGCACTGATCGCCGGTCTCACCAGTGCATCTGCCCCGACCACCGGGACATCGACGTCCAAGTCGACCCCGGAGGCCGAGCCGATCCTTGAGTCCATGCAAGCTCGAGTCGATCCTCGGCCATGGTCTCCCTCGGCCTCCCGTTCGGGACCGAGGTCGTCGACGCCGGTACCCTCGGCATCGGGGCGGAGGGCATCGGTGCCCGACCGACCGGAACCGCTCGATTCCTCCTCCGAGGAGTCGGGCTGGGAGACGGAGGATGAAGAGTCACCCGACATCTTTCGGACTCGGTGTGTCCCATCGGACTCACCGGAGTCCGAACCTCAGAGACGATCCCCACCAGAGGATACCCGGTTCTCAGACTTCATGCGGGATATGGCCAAGGTTTTGGCATTCCCCGTGGATCCCGAGGAGGAGCCTCAAGCTGAGGAGCTCGAGGCCTTCCAGTATGACTCACCCCCGAAGGAGGCCTTTACTGTTCCGGTTCCTCCGATGCTGGAGTGGCTGCTCTTCCACATGTGGGAGACCCCGGCCTCAACGCCGGTGTTAAGCAAGCAGGTTGATTCCATCTATCGAGTCCGCAAGAGCCCTGGGTTCCAAAAGGCACAATTACTGCACCACTCCATGGTTGTGGAATCGGCCATACATCGACTGAAAAGTCAGAAGATGCACTCCTTGATGCCTCCCAGCCGGGAGGCCCGGAACCTGGATGCCCTCGGTAAGAAGTGCTTCCAGGGCTCTATGCTTGCTTGCCGTGTCCAGACATACCAGCTCTACATGAGCATGTACCTTCGAGACCTGGCAAAGGAGATTGCTGGGTTCTCTGCTGGTCTCTCCGAGGAACCTTTGCAGAGGTTCCAGGCCTTGTCCACTGGTATTCGAGAGTGCTCGAAGTTTATCTCTTGAGCAGCCTACGATGGCTTTGAGGCTTCGGCCCAAGTAGCCGGGGCCGGCATCGGTGCCCGCCGACAGGCTTGGCTACAGTCTTCCAACCTCGAGCCATGGGTACAAGACAAGTTGGTCGATGTCCCCTGCCGAGGTGAAAACCTTTTTGGCAAACCCATGGCTGAAAAGGCTGCTGAACTCGAGACCGAGACTCTGACCAGGACTAGGCTGTCCAGAAAAACCTCTGCCCCTTCTCAGAAGAAGAAGGGCTCGGGAAAAAAGACCTTTTACCTGAGGAAGACATCTGCCTATAAACAATACCCTCATTATCAGGCCTCTGCAGCTCCCCAACAGGGTCAGCAGGCCAAGGGGCAGGGTCATGGGCCCCGTAAGCAGAAGGCCCCCAAGCCACCAACACCGGCTCCTGCACAGCAGGGCGGGGTTTTTGACTCAGAAAGCATAGCCTCTCCTCCTCAGCTGGCTCACATCAGCACAGGAGGCCGGCTGGCCCTCTTTGCCCACAGGTGGTCAGCCGTCACATCAGATACCTGGGTGCTCCATATAGTCCAAAAGGGCTATCTTCTTCATTTTCACCAGGTACCTCCCTCCTTTTTTCCAGGGGAGCCTCCAAGACCCCCTCTGCACAGGGACCTACTCCTACAGGAGTTAGCAAGTCTGCTAAAGGAACAGGCTGTGGAACCGGTGCCCCACCACCTGAGAGGTCACGGCTTTTATTCCAGGTACTTTCTGGTACCAAAAAGAACAGGAGGCCTCAGACCCATCCTAGACTTGCGAAACCTCAACAAGTTCCTGGAGAGGGAAAAGTTTAATATGCTTACCCTTGGAATCCTGCTGCCCTACCTCCAGCAGGGAGATTGGCTATGCTCCTTAGATCTAAAGGATGCTTATACTCACATCCTTATTCATCCAGACCACAGTCAATATCTCAGATTTGTTGTGGGAGGAAACCACTATCAGTACAGAGTACTACCCTTTGGCCTACCCTCCGCCCCCAGGGTGTTCACAAAGTGCCTGGCGGTGGTGGCGGCCTACCTAAGGCTTCAAGGTCTTTTTGTGTTCCCATACCTGGACGACTGGCTCATAAGGGGCCAGTCTTCACAGGAGGCCAGTCAAGCCACCCTTCGCACTGTGGCTCTGCTTCAGCACTTGGGGTTTGTCATAAACTTCGCAAAGTCCACTTTGCTTCCGTCCCAGAACATGGAGTTCATAGGAGCCAGGCTGGACACCCTTCAGGCGAAGGCTTTTCTGCCCGTGGACAGGGCCCACAGATTAATGGATCTAGCCAGGCAGTTTCGCAGCGATTCCCTTGTCTCTGCCAGGCAATTCCTGAGACTTCTCGGCCATATGGCTTCCACGGTTCATGTAACCCCCAATGCCCGCCTGCATATGCGGCCTGCTCAGTGGAGTCTCCGAACTCAGTGGCATCAGGCCACAGGGAGTCTTGCAGACTCAGTAAGAATATCCACACGGCTTGCCTCCTCTCTGCAATGGTGGCTTCATCTTCCGAATCTGGTGCTCGGAGTGTTTTTTCAAATCCCTCCGCACTCTCAAGTGCTGACAACCAATGCTTCTCTTTAGGGTTGGGGAGCACATTGCCAAGGGGCATGTACTCAGGGTCTCTGGACCCCTTGGGAGGCTGCACAACAGATAAATTTCCTGGAGCTACGAGCGATACGCTTAGCTCTGAGGGCCTTCTCCCATCTCACGTCTCACCAGTCTGTACTGGTCCAGACGGACAATCAAGTTGCCATGTTATACGTGAACAAGCAAGGAGGCACAGGCTCCTTCCTTCTATGTCAGGAAGCACAACGGCTGTGCTCCTGGGCCGTCACTCACGGAATCCTTCTCAAAGCAGTCTACCTCCCAGGTCAAGAGAATTACCTGGCGGACAGACTGAGCAGGATCCTGCAACCACACGAATGGAGATTAAATCCCTTGGTGGTTCAGCAGATCTTTCTGAGGTGGGGCCTCCCCACCATGGATCTTTTCGCCAGTCCTCTGAACCGGCAACTCCCGAGATTCTGTTCCAGACAACCACATCCTCTCAGAGTAGCAGCGGATGCCTTTCTGCTCCCGTGGTCCAAAGGCCTACTATATGCATTTCCTCCCATGCCGCTAGTGTCCAGAACACTGTTCAAAGTACTCAAGGATGGGACCTCCATGATTCTGATAGCCCCCAAGTGGCTGAGGCAACCGTGGTTCCCACTTCTGCTGCAACTGGCGGTGGACACTCCTATTCCTCTGGGGATTCAACACGATCTCCTGTCTCAAGAATAGGGATCTCTCTTACACCCCAACCTCCAGTCCCTTCATCTGATGGCCTGGCTGCTGAAAGGGTAGTTCTGGCTCCCCTACTCCTGCCTAGAGAAGTGGAGGACGTCGTCTTAGCCTCTAGAAGGCAATCCACCTGGAAATCCTACGCTCTTAAGTGGCGTAGACTCTCCGCCTGGTGTGGTCAGCACTGCGAGAATCCCTTCTCGTGCTTGGTAGCGGTAGTATTGCAATATTTGCTTTACCTCTCCAATCTAGGCCTTAAGTCCAATTCTGTCAGAGTTCACCTTAGTGCTCTCTCAGCACACCATTCGCCGGTGGACGGGACCCTTTGGTGGCTCGTTTCCTCAGAGGCCTTCTCCTGCTTAAGCCTCTTCTACGTCCACCGGCCCCTGAATGGGATTTAAATGTGGTATTGCAGCGGATTACTTGTCCGCCATTTGAACCTATGGCTACCTGTCCTCTCCATTTTCTCTCCTGGAAAACTTTGTTTCTGGTAGCTCTTACCTCTGCTAGGCGAGTAAGTGAACTTCAGGCACTAGTGTCTGATCCCCCTTACACTAGGTTCTACAGGAATAGGGTTGTCTTGCAGACTCACCCTAAGTTTCTCCCTAAGGTTGTCTCCTCTTTCCACCTCAATCAGGAGGTGATTCTTCCGACTTTCTTTCCCAGGCCGCATGCCAGCCGGGCTGAGATGGTCCTGCATACCCTGGACTGTAGGAGGGCGTTATCCTTCTACCTTGACCGTACGCGGGAGCACCGGAGGGCTGTTCGGCTCTTCGTTTCTTTTGACCCCAATAAGTTGGGGTTACCTGTCTCCAAGCGTACTTTGTCCATATGGGTCGCTGACTGTATCACCTGGGCTTATGGGGTAGCCGGCCTCTCGTTGGAGGGTCGAGTCACGGCTCATTGTGTCAGGGCGAAGGCTGCGTCAGTGGCTCTTCTCTGCTCTGTTCCGTTGGCAGACATCTGCCGGGCCGCTACTTGGTCTTCAAGCCAGACTTTTGCGGCCCATTACTGCCTTGAGAGGGAGTCCCGCAGGGACAGTGCTTTCGGACAGGCAGTACTCCATAATCTCTTTGGGGTTTAGGCAACTCCTTCCCTCCGACCCTGATGTTGGGCTACCGGTCGGGGGCGTTTTCAGAGAAGATTCCTTCCTTACATACTGACGCTCTAGAGGGAGCTCATTTTTTCAGCTTGGGGTCTCCGGTAGCCTTAAGCTGCGGAGTCCCATATGTGAGGACTGACTTCCTGCTTGGTCCTGGAGAAAGAGTAGTTACTCACCTGTAACAGGTGTTCTCCAGGAGCAGCAGGAATCAGTCCTCACAACCCTCCCTCCTCCCCTTGGAGTTGCAGTCATATGATTTATTTTTTGCTATTTTTGCTGTCTTTTAGCTATGTCATCAGACTGAGCAAGATGGCACCCTTGGGTGGGAAGGGGACCGCGCATGCGCGCTGCAATTCCCAAAGGCTTTCTTTGAAAGCTGGGGAAATGCTCCGCACGGGAGCTCCGTCGGCGCCGACGTCACCCATATGTGAGGACTGATTCCTGCCGCTCCTGGAGAACACCTGTTACAGGTGAGTAACTACTCTTTCATCACCAGTAATAATCTTTTTGATGAAATCGGAGTCATTTCAACCCATTCCAACAACTCCCTGACTGCAGACAATCGATCTTCTTTTTGGTCAGCCCTCTTGGAAACATTTGTACCAGTCATAAACTCGAGCACGACTCATGCATTCATTGCCATACACTTGTTGCAACTTGTCATAAGTCTCTTTGCACGAATCTCCAAGTTTCCAGCTGAATTTAATGCAAATTCGCTGTTCAATTTTTTCACTCCTCGTAAATCTGACAAACTGCTTTTACATGATACCAAACATTGCGTGATTAAAAAAAGTACAGGTGTGCTGCCACACTACACTGCACATGCAGAGCACATAACTAGGTCACCGCATGCTTAATATCATCGTAGTGCGATGTATTGTTGTATAGCTACACAAGTCTCAATACTTTTTGATCACACCTCGTATTTAGCTCTTTTTTTGTTTCCTATTTATACATTTGTAAAAAAATACATCCAAGCATACCACTTGTTCAGAATATAGCATTCCACCAAGAAAAATAACATGAGGAAAAATAAAGATTTAAGAAAAAGAAATACCAGATGAATGCTATCTAAAGTCCTCAATGGGAGTAGAACAGTCCCTAAATCCAGGAAAACGTGAAAACATTTTTCACACTTCCAAAAGAAAAAGGAAGGCAGCTAACAGTTGGCATAGAAATTTACTGGAGATATCAGCTTATCAAGCTTTAGTAGTAAGCTCTATGGTAACATCTTCACTAGATACAATCATATTGCTTAAGAAATTAGACAATTGAGAAAGACAAAAAATACTTTAGACTTTTAAATTTAACCACACATTTGTCTGGAAATTTTAGAAAGAATATGGGCCCAATTTTCAAAGACATTTACACGGGTAACTGCCCTAGTTACCTCTGTAAATGCCTTATCTGGAATTTTCCTGAGGCACGTACCCAGGTAGTGCCTTTGGAAAATCCCGGAAAAGTCCCTAACGTGCCCAGAAGCTATGTGGTTAGCATCGGGGTGTGTTGGTGGCATTCTGGGGCGGAGGAAAGGGCTAAGTGGGTTGCAGCAATTTTCTATGCTATCCACTTAGCCCTCTGCGCCTTAAAGATAGGCAAAGTTTTTCCTTGCCTATCTTTCAGGTGCAGTGGTTAAGTGGGTAGGATCAAAAATTGCTGCTACCTGCTTAGCATCAGCGGCTGCTGGCGCATCCAGCCAAACCTGGATTTTCACATCCGTCACGTGGAAGTGAAAATCTGGGTTAAGGGGGTCAGCAGGCAGGTTATGTGCCAACGTGGTGCATAGCCTACCTAAATGAAAATCAGGCCCGTGGTCCCTATCTGAAAGGCCGTAAGATGCATCAGGAGGAACTGCTTCCTCCATTTTTGAGTAGGTCTTGCAACATCAGGAAATACCATAATTTTCAAATTATGTAACAACTCTTCTCTATGTTTAAGATAAAGCTTTAACACTAAGGGGTATGTTTACTAAACCGTCTTAATGTGCGCCAGGCGACGTTATCGCGCGATAAGGTACCTTATCACACAATAATGGCGCTTTATCAGGTGCAGAGGTACCTTAGCGTACGATAACGTGCGCAGCGGCGCAAATGAGCGCTGAGGGTGGAGAAAGGCTCCCGGAGGGCGGAGGAAGGCTCCCCAGGGGCGGAGAGAGAGGGCCAATGGGCAGAGAGTGGGAGGGGAGAGGCTCCCCGCACACTATCGCTGTGAAATCCGGGACTGAAAACTAACGCCAGTGAAACCCTGGTGTTAGAGCTGATTTAAAGGGAAAAGAAACCATTTCCATCAGCAATGTACAGCAAAACCAGGGAAACCGACAAAAAGTGATAAGTGTGATACATGTGCACTGAACAAAAGGGCAAATAAACATTGAAAATGACCAGAAGAAAATGTAAAAAAAACATAACCAAGCTGGCCAATAGTGATATTAATGGGAAACATCAAAAAACACTCCTGAGAAAGCTCCAAAAAATTAATATTAATTTTGGAAGGGTCTATGCCCTGTCCCCATACAAGGTGAATGATCCCACAGTGAAATAGCGCTGATCAGGGTTTTCCCTTTCCATTGGACAGGCTCCCTATGGCGTGCACATGTTCTGCAACAGCAGGGCAGGCATGTCGGAATGGGCAACTGGACAGATGCTCGAAAAGGGGACACAGAGGGCTGCAGGCAGCACATGCGGTGGTGCAGCTGGGCCACAATGCGGACTAGGGTGATGCCTAGGTGGCCCATATGAATGCTGAAACAGTAGAGCAGCCAGACAGCAACTGATGAGGGCCCAACATGGTCATGAGTGTGTTTCCCACAGTGTCACAGGGGATAGTACCCAGCAGGTACCCCCAAGGGCACAGAACATTGGCAGGAGGTGCTGGGGGGAAGCGTGGACAGCTATGCAGGCACCCCTACCCCAGAACCTGCACCATAGGCAGTCACCTACCCACACACTGGATGGCCTGAGACTGTGCACCACCAGCAGAAGGGCATGTCAGCATGGTGGCAGAGGGGTACTGGTGGTGGAGGGTGCAGTGGCTGCTGCCCACAGCAGACCATGGCCCAGCCCTGTTTAGGTGGGTGCCGTGCACTGCAACAGAAAGGCTCTGTCTGACAAAGAGTCATGGTATCTCCAGGGAATGCACTGTCTCTGTGGCAACATGGTGGTGCAGTGCATACGGCCAGTGTGTTCAGGAGCAGTAGGCCACAAGTTCAAGTCCCAGCTGTGGCTCCTGCCAACCCAGTCGCCATATATTACCCACTACTAAAACATGGTAATACAGACAGAACCTTTAGTGCAGATAATGTAAACATGCCCAAAATACCTACATTTTACCCTACAGAGCACAGACACCATAAACATGCGCATTACCTAGAGCAGAGTCTCCCAAAAGCAGTCCTGGAGGGCCAAACGCCATTCAGGTTCCATGCTGTCTCCAATAAATATGGCTGTGCTGCATTTCTATGCACCACCCCCATGGTATGCAGATGTATCTCATGCATATTCATTAGGGACAGCATGAAAACCCGAACAGTGTATGGCCCACCAGGACCTGAGTTGGGAACCTCTGCCCCAGAGCAGCGGCCAACAGGGGCAGACACACCCGCACCCACAGGCTCCATTATCCAAAGCCACCTGGAGAGGCAGGATTTTGGGCCCTGCGTGCATCTCCCAATACTAGCTTTTGCATATCTTAGCAATGCCACCCTAAACCTGGGAATACGGTACACATCTATCAAAAGGTTGCTATGATTACTGGCAGATAGCAATTCCTACGTTAAGCACAATTTGCTGATTGAGCTGCATCATAGCAACCTTTCTGATGTCTGTGGAGTGTGCTACAGGTCTTATGTCTGACAGTGTTTACCACCCTGGGGAGTGTCTCCTACAGTATTGTATACCATAGCCATGCCTGCACTGTGCCGAGGACTGGTGCGGTGGCCAGGGCTGCCAAACACCTCTATAGTTGCACAATGCTGGCATAAGTCTGGGGAGTGTGTGTCTGTCTATCCAGTGTGTGGTGGCTGCCAACACCCTCCTCAGCCCACACTGCTAGCACTGTTGCCAGTATTGGCCTGCCAATGTGCATAATGAGGAGCAAGGTACTGTGGGAATAGCCTGGACAGGGTGGCCTGGCCTGGATGCATCAGCACAGGGCATAGGACAATGGATCGGACATCGTAGTGTCCGGCCACAACCTGCCCCGACAGGGTGGCCACAGCATGTCCTGCTGGGAGGTCACTCTCACCCTGACTGAGCAGTGACCACAGCATTGCTAGGCTCCCCCATAGTGCTATATAGTAATTTTGTTAAGTGAAATATATAGGTTCCCTTCTCTGGGGCCTAATCACTGACTTATCTGCTTGGTGGGTGTGCTCACATCCCAGCTTTGGGTGCATACATTTCCTCCAGGATCATGCATTGTGGACTAACTAGAAGACTGTCTGCAGTTATATGTGTATGGCTGGAACACCTTGCAGGGTGCAATGGCTGGTGACTCACTATGTCTGCTGCTGGAGAATGTCAGGAGGTGGAGGTGGTGGTGGTGGAGGTGGAGGTGGAGGTGGAGGTGGAGGAGGTGGAGGTGGAGGTGGTGGAGGTGGTGGTGGTGGTTGTGGAGTTGGTGGTGGTGGGGGTGGTGGTGGTGGTGGAGGTGGAGGTGGTGGAGGAGGTGGAGGAGGTGGTGGTGGAGGTGGTGGTGGTGGTGGTGG
The DNA here is from genome assembly GCA_033557465.1 of Ichthyophis bannanicus. NCBI lineage: Eukaryota > Metazoa > Chordata > Amphibia > Gymnophiona > Ichthyophiidae > Ichthyophis > Ichthyophis bannanicus. The sequence goes on along the minus strand of CM066032.1, from coordinate 1,509,070,289 downwards.
AGGAGGTGGTGGTGGAGGTGGAGGATGTGGAGGTGGAAGTGGAGTTGGTGGAGGTGGTGGAGGTGGTGGAGGTGGAGGTGGTGGGGCAGGTGGGGGTGGTGGGGGTGGAGGTGGTGGTGGTGGTGGAGGTGGAGGTGGTGGTGGTGGAGGTGGAGGAGGTGGAGGTGGTGGTGGAAGTGGAGGAGGAGGTAGAGGTGGTGGTGGTGGTGGTGGTGGAGGTGGAGGTGGAGGTGGTGGTGGAGGAGGTGGTGGAGGAGGTGGTGGTGGAGGTGGTGGTGGAGGTGGTGGATGTGGAGGTGGTGGTGGTGGTGGAGGTGGAGGTGGTGGAGGTGGTGGTGGAGGTGGAGGTGGAGGTGGTGGAGGTGGTGGAGGTGGAGGTGGTGGAGGAGGTGGAGGTGGTGCTGGTGGAGGTGGTGGTGGTGGAGGAGGTGGAGGACGAGGAGGTGGAGGTGGTGGAGGAGGTGGAGGTGAAGGTGGTGGAGGTGGAGGTGGAGGAGGAGGTGAAGGTCGAGGAGGTGGAGGTGGTGGAGGAGGTGGAGGTGGAGGAGGTAGAGGTGGAGGTGGAGGAGGTGGTGTTGGTGGAGGTGGAGGAGGTGGTAGAGGTGGTGGAGGTGGAGGAGGTAGAGGTGGAGGTGGAGGTGGAGGAGGTGGTGTTGGTGGAGGTGGTGGTGGAGGTGGTAGAGGTGGTGGTGGAGGTGGAGGTGGAGGTGGTGGTGGTGGGGCAGCTGAGCATTTCCAGGACTACTGTCTGTCTGCCATTGCCTTAGGAATGTGTACAGCCCTGCATTGGCTGCTCTGTAGGGTGTCTGCTCCTTAGCAAGACTGGGGTTGATGGCCCCCCTCTACTGCCACCATTGCAGGGTGGTAGAATGTGGATCTGTTGGTGGGGGATTCCTGTCTCCCACCCTGAGCCACAGAGGGTGGGTTGGGTGGTGGTACATAATCTGCCTATGGGTCCAAACACCCCCCTTCCTTATCGCTTCTCCGGGCCAGTCCAGGGAAGGATAGGTTGTCAATCCCCTTCAGCAGCTGAGGACATGAAGACATCAAGTTTTCTTGAGCGGTGAAGCCACTCCCCCTGAGGTCAACAGCCAGTCTTTCAGTCCTCAGCAGCTGAAGAGGATCGATTTTAACTCTCTCCCTTAAGTATTTGATTTTTATTTCATTTATTTATTGCACTTCAAGTTGGCTCTAGCAGAGCTGATTTTAGTTTATAGTCCTAACAGAGCATTTTTTCATTTACCTGTCTTGCCGGCAGAGAGACGTTGGGCACTTGTTAACATGACGGTTTCAGGTAGAGCCTGCCTGTTTTTAATCCGTCTCCGTCTCTCATAGCAGATTGAACCTGGGAGCCCCAGTACTTCCTCTGCAGTTGCCATAGCCGCGCTCCTCCTTCTTTCGCTAGCAGCGGAACAAAAACTTCAGCGGAACAAAAACTTCAGCAATTCAGCCGTTTCTGACAGGCTGTGTATGTAGCTAGTGCAACGTTCGTTTTTTTTTTTTCAACGGCGTGATTTGAGCGAGCGGCTCTGTTTCCTGCCCTCAGCCATAGTGCGGCACGTTCAAGTATTGATGTGTTTTCTCTCTTGAATTCTCTTTAGGTAGTTGAATTAGAGTGATGGCAGATAAAATTTCATTGGATTTAGAAAAGCCGTCTTTGCCCGCGGAAAAGGCGGGAAAGGCGGCCATTTTAGGTGCGCCAGCTGTTTTAACGGCTGAACAGCAACGGCCTACCAAAAGGAAAACTAAGTCCTCTAAAGATGTTTCTCGTCAGGAGAAGCCTGCGCAGCCTCTGCCAGAGGCACAAGAAAGCATATTATCTTTCTTTTCTCCAGAGTTTATCTTGGCTATGCACAGAGCATTTTTGATAAGATCTTCTCATTCTACTTCTGTGGGAACCATTAAAGACTCTGCAACAGCTCCTATGGGTGTTTTGGTTCCAGAAGATCCTGGAGAGGGTCCTTCCTTGCCTAAAGAGGTCATTAAGGATCCTTTGGACCCTTTTACTTCACAGCTCTCTGTGCCCCTGGGTCAGGGGGAGATAGAAGGTCTGTCAGAAGGAGGCTTGGATCTGGCTTCAGAAGAGCTGGAAGAGGGTGAAATTGCACCAGGGGAGGATCCTAATATATTTTGTGGTTTTCGTAAAGAAGAACTTTCAGCTCTCATTTCGCAGTCATTATCTGCCTTGCACCTGTTGCCTCCATCAGCTTCTTAGGAACCTTTGGAGGATCCGTTATTGCAGGGGTTTAAAGCGGAACAACGCTGTTTCCCCATGCACCGGGTGATAAAGCAGATGATTGAATCTGAGTGGGAGTGTCCAGAGGCTACGCTCCGTGGGAGCCGCGCTTTAGCTCGCCTTTACCCTATGCCACAAGAGGAGAAGGATTTATTACGTATGCCCAAGGTGGATGCGATAGTATCGGCAGTGACAAAGAAAACTACTATCCCTGTAGAAGGAGCGGCCGCTCTTAAGGACTTACAGGATAGGAAGTTAGAAATTCTTCTTAAGCAAGCGTTCGATTCTAGCGCTTTAGCTCTGCAAGCGGCTGTTTGTGGAGCATATGTTTCTAGAGCATGCATTCGGTGGCTTCAAGGAGAATTATCCGGAGATTCTGCTTCAATGCAGGGAGCGGAAAGTGCGAAATTGGAATCAGCCGCGGCTTATATGGCAGATGCCTTTTACGATCTACTGCGGATTGCCGCCAAGACCATGGCATCACTGGTCGCGGCCAGACCTTTTTTATGGTTGCGTAACTGGGCAGCTGATGTGTCATCTAAGTTACGACTTAGCAAATTGCCCTATAAAGGAAAGTTACTTTTTGGAGAGGCGTTAGAAAAGATTGTTAAGGATCTTGGTGATTCTAAAGGAGGGCGTTTGCCAGAGGATAGACCGAAGCCCGGGCGAGGTGTAGGAGCTCTCCGGGGTGCCAGTCGAGACGTCAGGAGATTTCGAGGGGCTCGCTTTGCTCCCTATTCCAGAGGCCGTGCGACATTTCGCGGCCAGTCCTTTTGAGGAGTCAGAGGTTTCAGCAGATCTTACTTCGCTGCTTCTCAATCCGCAGCTAAGAAACCACAATGAAGGTCGGTTGGTCCAGGCGTTGGTACCTGTAGGGGGACGCCTACAGGATTTTCTGACAGCCTGGACCGCGATCACTGCAGACAAGTGGGTATTAGAGATAATTCAAAAGGGGTATGCGCTGGATTTCGCTTGCCCTTTGCCACCCGCCTTTGTACTGTCTCCCTGTGCGCCGTGGCTAAAGGAGAAAGCCGTCTCAGACACGATTTTTCGTCTCTTACAGCTTCGGGCGATAGTCCCTGTCCCGCGAGACCAGTACTGTCACGGTCGATACTCGATCTATTTCGTGGTCCCCAAAAAGGAAGGTTCTTTTTGACCAGTTCTCGATCTCAGAGGCGTCAACCGTGCTTTGCGGGTGCCTCATTTTCGCATGGAGACGCTGCGTACTGTGATTCGGGCAGTGCGTCCTGGAGAATTCCTCTCGTCAATAGATCTCACAGAGGTCTATCTTCACATTCCCATCAGGCCGTCTCATCAGCAATTTTTACGTTTTGCCCTTCCAATGGGTCACTTCCAGTTTCGAGCGTTGCCGTTCGGTCTTGCCACGGCTCCGCGGATCTTCACAAAGCTCATGGTAGTGGTAGCAGCTGCGCTGCGAAAGGAAGGGATCCGTGTTCATCCGTATCTCGACGATTGGCTTATCAGAGCTGATTCTCATTTGGCCTCCGTAGCGGCAACGGCTCGAGTTGTTCAGCTTTTGGAACAACTAGGCTGGGTTATAAATCAGGCCAAAAGTTACTTACAGCCAGTACGGCAGCTGACCTATCTAGGGGCCTTCTTCGACATGGCTCAAGGAGCAGTTTTCTTGCCAGAAAACAGAGTAAACAAGATTTTACAACAAGTGCAAGCGTTTTTGAGAATTCAGGCTCCATCGGCTTGGACGTACTTGCAGCTTTTGGGTTCCATGGCGGCGGCCTTGGATCTGGTTCCGTGGGCCAGGACTCACATGCGGCCGTTACAACAGGCTTTGCTTTCCCGATGGTCACCGCAGCTGCATCCACTATCACAGCGCCTGTTTTGTCCGGAACCGGTAAGAAAAAGTCTGGAATGGTGGTTGAACCCTGTACATCTCAGAGCGGGCGTTCCTTTGCAGGAGCCCGCGTGGGTTTTAGTCACCACAGATGCCAGTCTAGCGGACTGGGGAGCGCATTGTCAGTCGCAAATAGCTCAAGGGTCTTGGTCTCCAGAGGAGACATTGTGGTCGATCAACATGCTAGAGCTATGCGCTGCCTGGCTTGCTCTTCAGCACTTCGAACGCCTTCTCACGGGGAAGGCAGTTCGTTTGTTCTCCGACAATGCTGTTACAGTGGCATATATCAATTGGCAGGGGGGACAAAGAGTTCCTCTCTTCTAAACGAATGTCAAGAGTTGATGGCTTGGGCAGAGGGCCGTCTTCTGGCGTTGTCGGCTGCTCATGTGGCTAGCAAAGAGAATGTTCAGGCCGATTATCTCAGTCGCACTGTCCTCGATCCAGGAGAATGGGAGTTGAACGTAGCAGTTTATCACGAAATGACCTTAAAGTGGGGACAACCGGTTATGGATCTAATGGCGACTTTCAACAATGCCAAGGCGAACCGTTTTTTCAGCAGACGCAGGGAACGCATGTCAGAGGGGCTCGATGCTCTAGCTCAGCCTTGGCCGGTGGACGCTCTCTTGTATGTTTTCCCTCCGTGGCCGATGGTGAGCCGAGTTGTTCAACGCATAGGGGGACACCGCGGTTCTGTGATTCTGATTGGGCCAGATTGGCCTCGACGTCCTTGGTATGCCGATCTAATTCGGCTTCTGATAGCTCCTCCTTGGGTCTTCCGGTCCGGGTCAATCTATTAAATCAGGGACCCGTGCTCATGCCACAGGTGGATCGCTTCTTGCTTACGGCTTGGCTTTTGAGAGGTCTCGCTTAAGCCACAAAGGTTATGCGAGTTCCGTAGTGGCTACCTTACTTAGATCTAGAAGACCGGGGACATCTCTTGCGTATGTTCGGGTATGGCGGCTCTTCGAGTATTGGTGTGAACGGCATGATGTTCTTCCTCGTTCGGCTACCTTGCCTCAATTGCTTTTATTTCTCCAGGAGGGTTTGGATAAAGGTTTGGCGCTTAATACCCTTAAAGTTCAGGTGGCCGCACTAGCATGTTTTAGGGGATTGGTCCAAAACCGCTGGCTATCGTTGCATCCATATGTGCAAAGATTTTTTAGGGCGGCTAAGATCCTTCGTCCTCCGCTGCGGCAGATAGTGCCTCCGTGGGATTTGAATATTGTTTTAGAGGCGTTATCAAAATCGCCATTGGCATCGGTTTCCTCGCAGTCTCCAAGAGAGTGTTCATGGAAGACGGCTTTTCTGGTAGCCTTGTGTTCAGCGCGAAGGATTTCCGATTTACAGGCTTTGTCTTGTCATGAGCCTTATTTGCAATTTCTCCCTGAACGAGTATTATTACGTACGGTTCCTTCATTTTTACCGAAAGTGCTATCTGTTTTTCATGTTAATCAGTTGGTAGTTTTGCCCACATTTTCGGATTTATCAAGTTCTCCAATTGATCGAGCTCTCCGAAAACTGGATCTTGGTCGCGTCTTAAAGGCGTACCTTAAAATTTCGGAGCCTTTTCGAAAAACAGATAGATTATTGTGCAGTATGCTGGGCCCAATAAAGGGCAGCCAGCTTCGAAGTCCACGATTGCTTGATGGGTACGCTGTGCTATTGTAGCAGCTTACCAGGCCGGAGGACGCTCTCCCCCAATTGGACTGAAAGCGCATTCTACTAGAGCTCAAGCGGCATCCTGGGCGGAATTTGCTTTTGTTCCTCCAGTAGATATCTGTAGAGCGGTGACGTGGTCTTCATTGCATACATTTACAAAGCATTACCGACTGGATGTTCAGGCCAGGGAAGATGCGAAAGTGGGGGCGTCGGCTCTTATTGCGGGGCTGGCGGGTCCCTCCCGAGTTTAGGTACTGCTCTGGTACTGCCCTAACCTTCCCTGGACTGGCCGGAGAAGCGATAAGGAAAATGAAATTAGTTCTTACCTGCTAATTATCTTTCCTTGAGCATTCTCCGGGCCAGTCCAGGGTCCCACCCTTTAGTTGTTTCATTGTATTCGTGCGAAGGGGGTGTATTGGGGCTACTGTGTTTCTTTCTCATAATAGATGTGAATCATTTAATTTGAAAAAAAAAAAAAAAAGAAGTTTTTAAACTGAATTTTTAAGAAGCACGAGTTGTTTGCTTCTTCTTTCCTAAAGGACTATAGAACATGATCAGTTTTTATGGGTTAACCTTTTGTTTTCAGTTCTTTAGTAGTTTGCTGCTTTGTCAAAAGAACACTGGCTGTTGACCTCAGGGGGAGTGGCTTCACCGCTCAAGAAAACTTGATGTCTTCATGTCCTCAGCTGCTGAAGGTGATTGACAACCTAACCTTCCCTGGACTGGCCCGGAGAATGCTCAAGGAAAGATAATTAGTAGGTAAGAACTAATTTCATTTTCACTTATATCATGTTACCATTGCACCAACACAGAACGTGCACTATTCTGGGTGCACCATAAGGGCTAGACCTTATTGACACTAATGTATCCTAGGTGGGTCTGCAGGGACTACCTAGCACACACACCAGCACTGATGGGTACCTGTAACATGGCCTCATTCAGCCATGGAAGGTGCTGCGGACCTGGTGCTGGCCGCCCCACCTCATCATCAGGGTGAGCAGAATACGCACACAATGTGAAGGTCTGTAGCTACTCTGTGCCACTAACACACACCGTCGGCACCCCCTACCAGGCTGAGGTGCTGTGAGGGTGCACTCGGTCAGTTCCCCCTACCAGGCTTAGGTGCTGTGGGGTGCATACCCCATCTTGTGATCATCTGTAGACTGCTGATTTGCATGTGCTGTGCATCATGGGTACGGGTTGGTTGACCCTAGCCTGGTAACCACAGCAGAATGGTTGTGTGGTGACATGCAGTCCTTCTGTAGCCAGCCAGAGGTTTGCTGGCAGCTGTAGCCCATTGGTTACTGCACTGCCTATGGAGCCAGAGGTCATGGGTTTGATCCCACAGTGGGATTTTTTGACAGGGCTGTCTGAGGCATTGTCTATTTTTACTGTAAATTGGTGCTGCCAGCAAAAACACCCTCACAGTGCTGTGACCTTGAGGTGCCTCATTAGGTGCCCCATAAGGTGCCTTATAGGCATACTATAGGTGACATTTTAGGGTGTTTGCCAGACAGTGCCCTTTATGAGGTGCCCTCTGGAGTTCCCTATAGGGCGCCTTATGTGGCACCTTAGGTTACGGCACTGTGAGGGTGTGTTTGCTGGCAGCAATACTAAAAATAGAAATAAAAAGGCCTCATAGAGCACTACTTAAATGTAAGGGGTGACACCTCAGCCAGCCTTATGCATTGGGTGCACTGGGGGATTGAACTCATGACCCCTCTATCATCAGTCAGTGTATTAACCATTGGGCTATACCTCTGCTCCTCTGTTTGCATATCAGCGCGCCTAATTATGATTACTGCGCGTTAATGTGCTTAGCGGCTTCTCGCACGATAATGCGCGCAGCGCACGTTATCGCGATAATTCCGTTTTGCTACGTTAAGACTGGAACGCCCACTCCTTTTATGGCATCCTGCACACTATCGCCGGTGCACGTTAAGACTGCTTAGTAAACATACCCCTAAATCACCATTTAACTCAAAAACAAAAGTCACAATTAAAATAACACCAACAGAACTCTCTCTAGAAGACTCCAGGAATGCTGTAAGATTCAAGCTTTCAGAAGATAGATTCGATAAGTCCATCTGTTTCTCTACTAGAGTCTCTTTCTTAGACAGAGGAACCTAAAACAGCTTTGCAGTAGGTGGCATTGATTGAGGAGGCAACTTCAGTATCTCAAGCAAAGAGTTCTTAAACATTTCTCTGACTGAGATTAACTGAACCTTAGGAAAATTAATGAAACATATATTCTTCTTTCTAAGAACATTATCCAATTTTTCCAAAGACCTATGTTGAGCTAAGTTATCTCTAGCCAATGATGCCTCATCAGATACCAACTTCTCAGTCTTATTCTCTAAGATCTGCAGGGTTTCTTACAAGATATTTCTGTTCCCTGCTAAGAAACCTTGTCAACCAGACCATATAGTTGAAAAGAAAACTTTTGAATCTGAACTGAAAAGGCCTTACCCAGACCTTCAATTGTGGTCCATAAGGAATCCATTCTGACTACCGCAGGCTTTCTAAAGGAACATTCAACTTGAGGTTGATGCAGTTCAGTGAATGTACTCACCAAACACTCCATAGCCAGGACATCACGAACCTGCACCAAATCCAGTCTTCCATTCACACCTGCACCAGACCACTCCAACTGGGCTAAGGGAGATCCAAGAGCTGATGCTAACTTCTGCAACTGTTCCTCCTTCCTAGTCTGCACTTTGGTGGGGTCTGGAGGATGTCTCTGCTCCTCAAGGCTCAGAGCAGCATTGACAGGTGAGGAAGACACTGACCCGCTGTCCATCGGAAAGTCTTCCGATTGCCTTCCACTTGGAGCTGTCTATACCAGAATGCCGCATCGGATGAAAGTATCCATTGGGCCATTAGGAAGAAGGGAAGCTGAACTTGGCCCTTTTATGTGGCCACAGGCAGCCTCCTCCATCCTGCTGCCCCCAGACCCCATTGCCACCACTTCCACCACCCTCCAGTGCAGACTTTGGATTTCTGCAAATGGGAAGTCTGCACTGGGGGATGGGAGCAGAAGAGACAGATAGTAGAGAATAGAAACAGCGACACAGCGCCGGCGAGCTGAGGTAAGCACTTCATCCTAATTTCTAAACCAATGCTGCTGCTGCAGGCCTCAGAGAGGGGTGGTGCTCTAGGTGACTGCCTAGTTGCCTAATGATAGTGCTTGTCTTGTATCCCCATATGTAAACAGTGCCATTTGCATGTGGAGATCACCTACATGGACAAATAGTATTATTAGAAAATTGTTATTTACTCATAGAGAACTGCACCAAGTCTAGATTGCAAGGAGGAGTGGTTAGGGCATAGAGATGAAGTGGTTTGAATGGATCAACAATATCAACATGTATTCCCCATTTTATAAAAGGAATCCGTGTTGATAAAAACAAATCTAGATGTCAGCATTTATAGCTGCCCTGAGACAGGAATTGGTGCCTGCTTGAAGGGGAAGGTGTAAAGGCTGAGGCCAGGCCCTTGCCCAATCACCCCCATCTGAAATCTGATTCCCCCCAGACTCTTCCGCAGCATCTGATTTCCCCCCGGACCTCCCACATTTTGCCCTTATTTAGCAGCCTGACCCATATCAGTAGTGCCATGACATTACTGCTAGGGGTCACAGGCACCATTTTGGAACCCATGCTGGCAAAGCAGGAGGTATCAGGGATCGCTCTCTGCTCCCACTAGACACCAGGGACCCTGGTAAGAACTGACAATGGAATTTGGCGGTGGGGGTTCTGCTGTGGGGAGCTATCAGAGGAGGTTTCTTGAGGTTGGGGTGTTTGGGTGGGGGATCTTGAAGCCATGGGTGGGACCTGGTGGGGTTATCAGATGTTGGGGATGATCAGGGAGCAGATTTGTGTGGCTGGTGGGAGGGAAATAGGGTGTACTTGGATATAGAGATCAGTGATTTAAAAAATCTGTTTCCATGCACATGTTTGCATAGTTTTCACCCCACTTACAGCTTTTTAAAATTGTGCTCCTGCTGAATATGGGGAGACAATGATGTGCAGTCCTGTATGTCCTTACACAAATTTTACAAGAGACTTTCTGTTTCTTAGAGCCTTATGTAAAATACAGTGGGAATTTTCCACATCCCAACCTGGATATCTTAATTTCCTTCTTCATGACCTATCTAAAATTTGGCTTCACATAAATAAATTAAAATATTAAAACTATGGGGTATGTGGGCCGGGGCTCAGATATCGCACGGAAGCCATTACCGCTGTTTAGTAAACATACCCCTATATAAATGAATGCTATATACACAGGCTGGAGGTACCTGCTTCTCACCTGCTCATTTGAAAGTGGAAAACATGATCAGACTACTGGTTCCCTTTGAAGCATCTTGAGGGCACAAGCCATCACACAGGCTGCAAGTTATCAGTATTGCTATATGGAAATTCATGCTAGGTGTGTCAGTGCACTAACCTTGTTCTCGCATCTAATTTTTCAGAATTTCAATAAGGTAGACATCCAGGAAGGTGCAGATAACACGAGGAGGAATCTAGCAAAGCTTAAAGAATAGTGGGCTGTTAAGGTTTAATGCTACAAAATGCAAGGTCATGCATTTGGGCTGCAAAACCCAAGGAAGCGGTACAAGAATAAGGGGTGAATCACTTCAATGTACAAAAGAAGAGTGGGTCCTGGAGGCGATCATATTGGATAATCTTAAAGTGGCGAAATAAGTAGAAAAGGTGACAGCAAGAGCCAGAAGGATGTTTGGGTGCATATGGAGAGGAATGGTCAGCAGGAAAAAGGAGGTGAGAGTGTCTTGGTATGAGCTCAAGTGAGACCTCATTTGGAATACTGTGGACAGTGTTAGAGACGGCACCTTCAAAAGACTATAAACAGGAGTTGGTCCAGAGGGAGGCTACTAAAATGGTCATATGCTTCATCATAAGGCATATGGGAACAGACTTAAAGATCTCAATATATATACTTTGGAGAAAAGGCGGGAGAGGGGAGATACAAAAAATACCTCCATGGTACAGATGCATAGGAGGAGGCCCTCTTCCAGTTGAAAGGAAGTACTGGAACAAATGGTCATAGGATGAAGGTGAAAGAGGATAGATTCAGGAATAATCTGAGGAACTATTTCTTTATGGAAAGGGTGGTGGATGGGCGGAACAGCTTCCCAGTGGAAGTGATGGAGACAAGAACAGTATTGACATAATTATAAATACTTACTGTACCTGAATGTAATTTGCTTTGCACATCAGAGGAAAGGTGTGAGCTAAATCCATTCTGAATCCAAGAAAGCATGGGACAAGTAAAGAGGATCTCTGAGGAAGAAGAAGGGATTGCAAAACTTAATAGTTCTTAGGAATGGGCAGACTGAATAGATGGTATCTGCCATCAGTTTCTATATTTCTATGTATATTTTGTTTTGTTCTAACATAGCATCGCTCATTTATAACTTTTGTTCAGTGTGTTGGCTGCTGCCCTCGACTAAAAGCACAATATCGCAGCACCTTCTCCTACCATCAGCAATGTGAGAGGAGGAGCCCTCCGCAACTTTGCAGAAATATTGATATCATGAGGTTGGTTTTGCAGCACTTCTCCTAAGAGCAGGATACCGGTGTGGCGCAACAGTGTGACCTGCAGTGAAAAGGTTAATTAATAGTGAAATGTAATTATGACAAATATCCAAAGAGCTATAAAGCAACAATAAATCATCCCTTCTGCAGGAATACGACCTTGCACAAGTTTCCTTGCAAATACAATTTCTTTTGTCGTGGTTAACCAAGGAAGGATACCACAGACCACACTCCAGTGGGCAGCCACATTAAAGAACAATGTTATGGGAATCATTCCAAGAAAATTCCTGTCACTTCAGAATCCGGCAAATGAAGAAAAGACTGTGCACTAAGAATTTGTATTTATTTTTCACTAATAAAATCAGAGCACAGTCATTTTTTTTAAATAACATTAGGCAACATTTTGGGGCATGTTTACTAAGCTGGGCTAATGGTTAGCAGGGACTATATGTAAGTAGGTCCCATGGAATAACACGGGACCTAGTTACAAATAGCCTGTGCTAACCGTTAGTAAACATGCCCCTCTCTAAATTGTTTTTTTTTTTTCAGGTTTCATCAACTCTCTGGACTTCAGGTAGTATTTTTAGCTATTGTTCCTCTGTATGTTCCCATTAAAAGTAACTTTAAGGGGCATATTTACTAAGGTGCAATTGTGCTGCCAAATTAGCCCAGAGGCTCATGCTAATGTTTGGGGCAAGTGTGCCCCCCTCTGCAGATAGCATGATGCTAATATGCAGCACTGCACTAAACGACTCGCTTGAGCACCTACCTCCACCCATTAGGTGGCATTAAGTGCACCTGTGTTAACAACAGAGGGCGTGGTTAACGCATACCCAAAATGCTCACACTAAACATGAACACACCATCAGTGTGCACATTATGCCCCACCCAATCGTGCACTAATCTTGCATTTTAGGTATGTTGTGTACAATAATCTGAGAAATAATTGGAAATATTCCAACTGTATGCCATCATAATATTTTAATAGTATGTTCAAATGTATACCACAAAAAACAGATGTCTGTGCAACTCTGCTGCACGGCTAATCTTCCACCAGCCCCGATATACTCATGTAACCCCTCAATTCATTTCATTGGCTCCGCTTTCGTTTCCATATCCAATTCAAACTTCTCCTTCTGACCTGTAAGTGCATTCATTTTACTGCTCCTCACTACCTTTCCTCTCTTCTCTCTCCTCTCTCCCTACACCCCTCCTTGTGAACGCCACTCTTCTACTGGCTTGCTTCTCTCTTTGCCCTTTTCTTCCACTGCCAACTCCAGATTTCGATCCTTTCACCTTGCTGCTCCTTATGCCTGGAACAAACTACCTGAGTCTGTATATCAGGCTTCATCTCCGCCCCTTTTCAAATCCATGCTAAAGGCTCACCTCTTCGTGGCTGCTTTTGGATCCTGACCCTTGTTCTCTTTGTGTCTCCTTACCCTTTCCCTATCTGTACCCTTGTTCTCAGCTATTGTATTGTCTGGCTTAATTAGATTGTAAGCTCTGACGAGCAGGGACCATCTTCTGCATGTATCTGAACAGCGCTGCGTATGTCTTGTAGCACTATATAAATAATTAATAGTAGTAGTAGTAGTACTAAGTTAGACATAGTCATTTCTGAGAAAAAAAAACAAAATATGACCTAGACAGGATTAATGGCACCCTTCACTAATACTTGGTTGCACAAATCTTCTCAGTGATGACCGCAAACATATGTTTCTTGTAGCCATCTATACATTTTATACATCTGTTTGCTGGTAGTTTCGCCCACTCTTCAACTATGATTTGTTCCAGCTTATGAATATTTCCAGGATTCCTTTTAGCAATGGCAGATTTCAGCACTTTCCAAAGGTTCTTGATTGGATTGAGATCAGAACAAATTGCTGGCCGGTTTAAAACAGTCTATTTGTTCCTTTTTAACCATTCTTTTGTGTTTTTAGATGTATATTTTGGGTCATTGTCCAGACCTAGCTTTCTGAAACTAGGTAACACATTTCCGCTCCAAAATACCTTGGTTGTCCTCTGGGTTTTGGATTTGTTAGGAACTGGGGAACATTCTGGGGAAAGGAGGGGCTCTTCCGAAGGGATGGGCTTCACCTTAACCAGGATGGAACCAGGCTGCTGGCATTAACCTTTAAAAAGGAGAAAGAGCAGCTTTTAAACTAGATATTAGGGGAAGCCGACAGTCGCCCAAGAGCGGATGGTTCGGAAGAATGTATCTTTGAAGGATACTACCAAAAGCAGAGAGGTTCCACAAAAGAGTAAAGTAGCCCAAATGCCCTCAAGTATGGAGCAGACTGAGCTTAAAGATCCCAAATTACCCATGTCTAACAATAGCCAAATTAATATGAGTAAAATACATTCTCTAAAATGCTTGTATGCAAATGCTAGAAGTCTAAAAAATAAGATGGGAGAGTTAGAATATATAGCACTAAATGAAAGGTTAGATATGATTGGAATATCAGAGACGTGGAAGGAGGACAACCAGTGGGACACTGTGATACCTGGGTACAAACTATATCGTAATGATAGAGCTGATCAAATTGGTGGAGGGGTTGCTCTCTATGTTAGAGAGGGCATTGAGTCAGAAAGGATTAAAGTTTTGCAGGAAACAAAATCTGCTGTAGAATCTATATGGATTGAAATTCCATGTAAAAGGGGGAAGGCAATGGCAGTGGGGGTGTACTATCGAGCGCCTTGCCAGAATGACCAAATGGATGATGAAATGCTCAAAGAAATCAAGGAAGCTAACAAAAGTTACAGTGCAGTAATAATAATGGGTGATTTCAACTACCCCGGTATCGACTGGGTCAGTGTCACGTCAGGACATGCTAGGGAGATAATGTTCCTAGATGAAATAAATGACTGCTTCTTGGAGCAGCTGGTTCATAAACCGACCAGAGGGGAAGCCATATTAGACCTAGTCCTTAGTGGAACACCAGATCTAGTGCAAGAGATAAGGTTGTTGGGGCCACTTGGCAATAGTGATCATAGCATGATCGCCTTTGATTTAATTAGTGGAGGAGGGATAGTAAGGAAATCCACAGTACTACCTTTTAACTTTCGAAAGGGAAACTATGATAAAATGAGGAAAACAGTTAAGAAAAAACTAAAAGGAGCAGTTGCAAAGGTTAAAGACGTACATCAGGCTTGGCTGTTGTTGAAAAATACTATCTTGGAAGCCCAGACCAGCTGTATTCCACGCTTTAAGAAAAGTGGAAGGAAGTCCAAAAAACTGCCAGCATGGTTTAAAGGTGAGGTCAGAGAGGCTGTTGTTGCCAAAAAAGCATCTTTCAGGAAATGGAAAAAAGAGCCAAACGACGAAACCTGGAAACAGCACAAGCACTGGCAAGTCAAATGCAAGGCATTGATAAGGCAGGCAAAGGGAGAATTTGAGAAGAAGCTTGCTGCGGAAGCAAAAACGCGAAGTAAAGACCTTTTCAAGTACATTCGTAGCAAAAAACCTGTGAGAGAGTCAGTTGGTCCATTAGATGATAAAGGGGTTAAAGGAGCACTAAGAGGCGACAAGGCTATAGCGGAGAGATTGAATGAATTCTTTGCTTCAGTCTTTACTGAGGAAGATGTAGGGATGTTACCCATGACTGAAGTGGTATTTAAAGGTGTGGAAGAATTGAAGGAAATATCGATACATCGGAAAGATGTATTACAACTACTAGATAAACTGAAGAGTAGCAAATCACCTGAGCCGGATGGTATACATCCAAGGGTGTTGAAAGAAATGAAATACGAGATTGCAGACCTGCTATTAGTAATCTGTGAACTATCATTAAAATCATCTCTAATACCTGAAGATTGGAGGATCGCCAATGTAACACCAATTTTTAAAAAGGGTTCCAGGGGTGATCCGGGAAACTACAGACCGGTGAGCCTGACATCAGTACCGGGAAAAATGGTAGAAACCATCATAAAGAATAAAATTACTCAGCATGTAGATAGTCATGACCTAATGGGAGACAGCCAACATGGCTTTAGACAAGAAAGATCTTGTCTTACTAATCTGTTATGTTTTTTTGAAGGAGTGAATAATCAGGTGGACAAAGGTGAGTCGGTTGATATTGTGTATCTGGACTTTCAGAAAGCCTTTGACAAGGTCCCTCATCAGAGACTTTTGGCAAAACTAAAGAGTCATGGGATAGGAGTAAGTGTACTATTGTGGATCAGGAACTGGTTAAAAGATAGAAAACAGAGGGTAGGGCTAAATGGCCAATTTTCCCAATGGAGAAAGGAGAATAGTGTTGTACCCCAGGGATCTGTGCTGGGTCCGCTGCTTTTTGACATATTCATAAATGACCTGGAAAGTGGAATAACGAGTGAGGTTATCAAATTTGCAGATGACACAAAACTATTTAAAGTTGTTAAAACCCAAGAGGATTGTGGAAAATTGCAAGAGGATCTTGATAAATTGGAAGACTGGGCATCAAAATGGCAGATGAAATTTAATGTGGACAAGTGCAAGGTTATGCACTTAGGGAAGAACAACCCAAACTATGGTTACACGATGCAAGGTTCCACATTAGGAACCACCACCCAGGAAAAAGATTTAGGCGTCATTGTGGATACCATGTTAAAACCCTCGGCCCAGTGTGCAGCAGCGGCCAAGAGAGCAAATAGAATGCTAGGTATGATAAGGAAAGGAATGGAAAATAAAACAAAAGATATTATAATGCCTCTATATCGTTCCATGGTGAGATCGCACCTTGAATATTGTGTGCAATTCTGGTTGCCGTATCTTAAAAAGGATATAGCGATTTTAGAAAAGGTTCAGAGAAGAGCCACCAAAATGGTAAAGGGGATGGAAGGATACTCCTATGAAGAAAGGCTAAAAAGGTTGGGGCTCTTTAACCTGGAAAAGAGACGGCTGAGGGGAGATATGATAGAAGTCTATAAATTAATGAACGGAGTGGAACGGGTAAACGTAGATCGATTGTTTACCTTATCAGAATATAGAAAGACTAGGGGACATGCAATGGAGCTACAGGGTAAACTATTTAAGACTAATAAAAGAAAAATATTTTTTCACTCAACGTGTAATCAAACTCTGGAATTTGTTACCGGAGGATGTAGTAAAGGCTGTTAGTGTAACTGGGTTTAAAAAAGGTTTGGACAAGTTCCTGGAGGAAAGGTCCATAAACCATTATTAAGAAGGGACCCAGGATATCAATGCTTGAACCAATACAAGCATTGTGGAACCTGTGTCCCTTGGGGAAACTGCTAGGTACTGCGGCGCTCCTGCCCCTCCTTAGGGCTAAAGACAGGAGCGGGGCCTATTGCTTCGTGAGGAAGGAGTTTAAAACCTATTCCCCTGGAATGCTGGGTACTGTAGTTTTTCTGCTCCTTTCACTCCGAAATAAAGTGTAGTTGTGCGCCAGAGATGGTAAGGCTTATTTGCAAGTATTTTTATTATGGTTAAGGTTATTCTTCCATCGCATGACAAATTCAGAAATATGAACAAAACAGGTGCTTAAACACGAACAGAAAGAACTCAGGTATAAAGTCAACTTAAAGTAGAAATTCAGCTTTACTTCTAAGCAGTTTACTCAGCTCTGCCCCAAGAGGTCATTCACTTTAAATGCAGCCTCTTTCCACACACTGTTACGTTCACAGTGCTGGGGCACTTCAGGTGCAGGTAATTAAAGCTTTCCTAGCATGGCAGCAAAACAGCTCCGTAGTATTCAACTCATACACGGTATAACCAGTTTTCTTCAGTTTGGTATTTCCACACAACAAATAGTACAGTCCATGCTCTCACAGTCAGGTAAGTCAGAATTATCCTGCATTAATTCCTCAGACTGTATAGAATTATTAGCTTCCTGCAATACTGGCTGTCTGTTTGTTTTTAGCTTTAAAAACTCTTTAAAATCCTGGAGAAGCAATTCAGCCTGTTGTCTGCTAGATAAGGACTTGTTATCAGTTATTAAACTTCCCTCTTGATTAAGGCTGTTTCCCTTTTCCTCTCTCAGGTTAAGTGAATCAGAATAACTCTTAGGCTCTTTTGTTAAGGTTTCAAATATAGGTGAGTTGGGTTTACCTTCACTCTGGAAACTCTTTGGCAAATCGCTTACTTGTTGCCAAGCCCCTTTTATCCTAGGTGGCTCAGACGTCCTCCAGCTGTGAGAGTTCCCGTACCTCTCTGGGCCAAACTGTAATTCCCAGAATGAGTTCTTTTTCTCTCTTGCCTGCCGTGAAGGCTTCCTCTCCCAGGGCTCTGCCTTCCTCCAGGTGTCTATTCCAGGGCTAGGTCCACTTTCCTCAGGACTTCCATTTATTGCCTCTGAACAGATTCTTGCAGGTCTTCTTCTACTGCTTCGGCTCTGTCCTTGGCTGCTAGCCTTCTCCCTCTGACTGCTGCTCCTCTGACTGCTCACGGTACTCTGACCGTTCCCTGGGCTCCTTCTCTTCTTCTTCCACTTCTCCTTCTCCTTCCAGCTCTTCTCCATAGCAAAGCCATACTCCGGTTTAAAACCAGGTTCTCTTCTAGACACGCCCCTTCCAAGCACTGGGTGTGCCCAATCAGGACTGCACGACTCCTCCCCTGGGCTGGTATCCATGCTCAGCTCAACAGAACGAAGTCTCTCTTTCTTTCCAGGATTGACAATCTGACGTAAATCCTGTTGCCCTTCAGGATTTTCATCTGTCTCCATAGCCTCAGGAGGGCGCTCTTCACCACAGTACGTATGACCTAGATTGGCCACTGTTGGAAACAGAATACTGGGCTTGATGGACCTTGGTCTGACCCAGTATGGCATATCTTTTGTTCTTATGACTTCATGATTCCTTTAATATAGTATGTTTCATTACCTGAGCAGTCTTAGTCCAAGTCAGGTAGCAGTATGTGGCCATCTTCTTTTTTTACTACTACTTTGTAGCCAGTTTTCTATTATACCACCTTTTAAACAACCCAAAACTTCATATCCCTGCCTAAACAAAATAAAAAGGGTTTAACTCAGATTTTATTTGTTGAAATCTATTTTTTGTACTTTGTCCTTCTTTAAACTTTTGCTGTTAACTTCTCCTTATTCCTAATGTTGTCCCTATCGAATTTAAAGGAAAGGATCCTACAACATGCAAGCAGGCCCAAGGCCAACGTCCCACCGGCGTCAGAAGGTCAACCACCCTGCAGAACCCTGGTGAGAACCTGTGTTACTGACTAGACCCTCATCTATTAGCTATCATATTGTCCTCATAGACTTGTGTAATGTAGAAATATTGCCTGATATACAAGCGTGTTACCTATCCCTCTGATATACAAGCATGTTAACTATCCCTCAAGACCGTATACATTGTATCTATTGCCTGATATTGTCTACCCCTCTAGACCCGTATACTGTGCACTGTTTATCCGTTGCCTAACATACAGACTAGCATCCCATCCAGCGCCTTACACCTAGCTGAGCCTGCACTAGCTGCATGATCCCTGCTTGATACACCAGTCCACCATGTTAACACCCATGATGACTCCATTCCACTGTACCTTTGCTAGCTGCTGCGTATTCTTAGTTCTGACACATAGTTCCCTAGCCCTCACCTCCTCTCACAATCTCATCCCGGTCCTAAAGGGTTCCTGGAGGAGGTGGTCCTGACTCCCCCCCGCCACCATTCAGGTGGGACTGGACGCATACCATGCCTACACCTAATCTATGTCGCCCTCCAGCAAGCCAATCCTCCCCAGAGGGGACAACACACCCATCCCTACAACCTGAAGTGTGCCCTCATAAATGCACGATCGAGCCAAAAGAAATGGCCAGCCGTGGCCAACCTGGTGTCCACCCATGACCTGGACATCCTATTCATCACTGAGACATGGTTGTCCACCTCGGGCGCCGTCATCCTACACCAACTTGTCCCCCCCAACTTCGCCATCCACTCATGCTACAGGGCTGACCGAAGAGGTGGAGGAGCACTCATCCTGACTAAGATGGAACTACAATTCCAGCTAACCGCCTCCAGCAGCACTATGAACCTTGACTCCATCACCATATCGAATAAACACAGCACTATCAACTTGTTCTACAGGGCCCCATCCCCTTCCCCTTCCCCAGAGGACTTATCCACAATTATAGACATCGCCTGCAACCCCAAGAACCCTCGTGTTTCAAACTGGGTGCTGGGCGACTTCAACCTTCCAGCTCTCCAGGACACTCACTCCAAGGCCTTCATTGAGGCCCTTAAAGAATTAGGATATACCCAGTTGGTCAAGTAAAAGGAAACAAACTGGACCTGATCTTTGCTCCACAAGCTGTCCTTGACCCCACGCACAAGCTGGAGCTATCCATCAGTCCAGTACCATGGTCCAACCATAGCTTGATAAGGTTTCAGATGCCATCACACCCCAACAAAAATAGAACCCAGGCCTCAAGCGAATCCACCACAGCGGCATCAAAACATTTCCGGCCATTCAACAAGGAGGAAATCCTGGACAGAGCCCAGCCTCTCCATAACCCGCCGACACAGAGCCTTGACGACATGATCTTCACGTGGAATGCAAGCCTGGATGCCGTAGTCCAACTATCTCCCATCAATAAGTCAGTAGGAAGAAGAAAGATTGCCCCCTGGTACTCCCCTGAACTACGGACGTCGTTCTCCATCTCAGAAAGCTTGAAAGACGCTGGCGTCGCTCACAATCAGCTGAGAACCACGAAACATGCACTGCTCACTTGGAAAGACACCGTTCAGCAGTCACAAAGAGAATGAAGCAATTCCATGCAGAGATATTACAGTGCTCCCTAAATAAACCACATGAGCTCTTCAGCCTAATTAAGACCCTAACGAAGGAGCCTTCCCCCACACAACCCAGCCTTCCTGACCCTCAGGAATATGCTAACTACTTACAGGCCAAAATAAGCCAGACCAGCATGTCCTCCTCATACAGGGCACACCACCCGACCCCTCCACCCATATTGACGCCATCCACGAAGGACACCAAGCAAATCATCACCACCTTCTCCACCCCAACTGAAAAAGGCATCCAAGACATCATCGCAGCTATAAACACCACCACAGCACCTAACGACCCATGTCCAGCATTTTGGATAAAATCCCTGCGTGCTGACCTCAGCTCTTTTCTATCTAAACTCATAGGACTGTCATTCTCGACTGGGACTTTCCCCCAAAGCCTGAAACAAACAGCCATCAGGCCACTAATAAAAAACAGCAAGTTGGACGCAGCAAAGATGGACTCCTACAGGCCAATTTCAAGCATCCCTCTTCTGGCAAAAATCATTGAGAAGGTCATACAGCGCCAACTTCACTACCACATCGATCCCTGCCAGCATGGATTCCGGGAATCGCATGGCGTGGAAACGCTGTTGACCACATTATTCAACACATTAACCACTGGGTTGGACAACATCAGACAAGGGTTTGCCCTGATCTTCTTGGACATTGCAGCAGCCTTTGACACTGTGCCACGAAATACTCCTGACACGTCTCAGTGAGAAGGGCATCCAGGGCACTGCGCTAACTTGGTGTGCATCGTACTTAAAAGATAGGTGGCAGCACGTTCGCACCAGCACCTCCACCTCCTCACCTTTCCTGCAAGAGAAAGGCGTGCCACAGGGATCCTCGCTCTCAGCTCTACTATTCAACGTCTACATGCAGCCCATCTACAAGCTCATCCGCTCTTTCAATATTAATTGCCTAATCTACGCCGACGACGTGTTACTGTACATGCCTATCTCGACAGATCATCCAGACCTCTCACCACTATCCGCCTGCTTCGATGCTGTCACGGATTGGCTACACACGCAGAAACTCAGAATAAATTAAAAAAAAGCAGAGGTCCTCTTCATCACCAGGAACCCAATGTCAGCATACATCAGCATGGCATAGGTGTCATGGCTTTTTCCCCAGACCTTGGATTTCATGCAGCTTTGTTACTCTGGTGTTATCAGTCTCCAAAGTTAATGAGGGTAGTTTACAAGATGAGATTAACTCTGACCCCCTGGTGATGTCAGTCTCCGGGCCCGATGAGATTGGTCTTCAGCCCCTCCTTGCTAAATCAAGAATAGCAGACCTCAAAGGGAGGTGCTAGAAACAACAGCAGACTTCAAAGGGAGGTGCTAGAGAAAATTCACTATAAAGGACAGAAATACTTCCTCTTTCTCTCTCTCTTCCTGTTTTCATCGGACACACCTTGCCATGAGGCTCTGACACCCAATTCTCTCCCCTCCCACTTGTTCTCTCTTTCTCTCCCTATTCTTCTTACTATGAGGCTCTGACACACATTTTCTTACCTCTCTCTCTCTCTCACACACACACACACACACAGATTCATTGAAGTAAACTGAAGCAGCTTTCTAACAACCTCCTAACTCTGTTCTGTAACTTTGTAATAAGCCTATTTCCACATAAAGACCTGTTTCCAAGCCACACCTGTTTGGTTGTCTTATTTGTGCTGCTTACCCTACTGTCTCTGTGAAATGAACCCAGGACCAAACGGAGAGTAGACTAGAAGATTACAATTCAGAAGATTACATTTTTGGAGGCTCGTCTCAGACTTCACAGCAGATCTCCAGTTGGGTAAGTAATAATTTTGTTTGCTACATTAAAGTGGATTTCAGACAGGGTGCGACAGGAAAATCAAAAGCCCTTGTGACCATTTACAATTTACAATTTTGGTTACAGGCTGGATTTAGTGAAAAGTTCCAGTGATAACTTTGTTTTGTGGGTTAGACAAGGTGAGATTTTTATTGTCAAAAGGCTCTGTAACAATCCTGAATTTTAATTATTACCTACACCTAGGAACATTACATAGGGTGCCTTACAATTGTCTTATTTTTATGTATAGGCTTGCTACAGATTTTTCTATAGTATTTGAGCTGCTAAGAAAAGACAGAGTTAAACAGGTAAAACAGTCCCTCATTGAATACAATATACATCTTTCCTGATAAAGCTATTACCTCCTGTCCCTTTTGCCTTTTATTTCTCAGTCTCCTGTCAGTAAGTATCTTAGTGAGAGCAGGCTTAAAGCTTGCTGCAATTGATACAATAACTGACAATTCTGTTAATCTCCTAACACCCTTCTTACTATAATTTCATCCTAAACTTCCACCCTGTTAAAAGCTGATAAGCACTTTTTATTCAGGTATAATTTTAAGGCGTGGTCTTTATGCCAGTACTCTTTACTGAACACCCATAAAATTTATGTCATTCCAACTATAATTCTAAGTCTCACTTTTTCATAAAAGTGAGCATTCCTCCTTCCAAGGTTGCACATTTGAGATAGTCCAACTACAGCCTTCTGCAGTCTCAAATATGGAAGCCTTTGATTTTAAAGAACTTAAAGAAATTGTAGTTGCATACTGTAAGAGGAAAGGTGGTCCCCTTGAAGGTGAATTCCCTGAGTCATCATGGTATAATATTCAAAGACAAATGTTAAACCATTATCAAGAATTCAAAAAGAAAACAAATAAAAGAAAATGCCTTTTTATCCAAGGCATGTGCACGGGGCTCATTAGCATGAAACAGGACAATACTGAACTGACTTCTCATTGTACAAAACTAACCAAAGACCTTGAGGAGGCACAAATTTGCATCTCTATGCAAAGGACTCAAATGATCCAAGCCACAAATTCTTTTATAACTGTTAGTGAGCAATTAGAAGCACTTAAACTTGAATTGAGGCATGTTAAGGATCAATTGGCCTCTGAAAGACAAAATAAATATACACCCATTTCTCCCTCAGCCCCTTATGCCTATGACACACCCTATCAGCCATGCATACAAGCTATTGAGAAACAAAAGAATACTAAAGTATGCATAGCTGGACTTAGGAATGGAAAAAATAAAGCTGAATCAGAGGAAGAAAATCCTGATAGTTTATCTCAGCCAGAACAGAGCAATAATCAGGATCTGTGTCAGGAGGATAATTCAGATGACTTAGACATGGCACCCAGTACTGAACTCAGAGCACCAGTTAAAGTGATGCTGCAGGACAATTTTAAAAAAAAGAGACATGGAAAGAATAGTTGAGAAAATTGGCCCTATGCCTTTTAATGTAAATGATTGGTGCAAATGGGCCATTGATATTCTGATTCACTGGGGTCTAGGGAAATACAGAAGAAAACAATCAGACTTTGATAGACTTATGCATCTGGCTCTGGGGCCACACTATTATAAAGTTGGCTCTCTCACTCACCCATACCAGTTGGTTAAAAGGGGCATTGAGAAACTATTTCACTGTTCCCCAATGCAAGTATTTAAAATTATTTCACCTCTACCAAATGATACACTGGAAGAGTTTTCATATAGAGCCTGGATTTTAAAAACAGTTCTTAATGAGCAGGAGTCCTGGCCCAATGCAGAAGATTATGGGGAGAGCATGCATAAGGCATTTTTAATAGAATTGCTATCCCCTGAGATTAAAAAACACCTTCTGTTATTTTCTGAAGACCCTAAAGCAACCCCTTTTGATACTTTAATGCTCAGAATTGGGTCTGTTTGGAAGACCCAGCCCTCACAGGTCATACCAGTATCAGAAGCATGGAAGTGGCAAGCTGAGGGATCCTCCCAATACACAAAAAATACAGACAAAGGATACAGGGGACAGACACCTTGGAGAGGACAAAGCAGAAGTACTTTTAGAAATTCCTCAGGTTACATTCCCTTTCAGGAGCTCAAAGCACAGAGAGATGGATTAGAAAAGGAGAAAATTAAATGGGAACAAGACAAACACATACTGCAGATAGAAATAGATAAATTAAAACAGGACATACAAGCAGCTCAGGACAAACATAAGGCTAGTGCATAGGGATGTCCTGACCTCTTGAGTTCAGATATCAAAATGTCTCAAGCATTCATAGCCCAGCCTGCCTCCGTTCTTTCAGCAGAGGACTCAATTCCAGAGCCTCTGGATGATGAAACAGATACAGGCCCAGAATACAGTTTAAGGGGGTCAGGATAAACTAGCTTTGATTGACACAGGGGCTGGAATTAGTTTTACAAACAGACTTCTCCCACTGCAGATCAGAAAAATATGGAAATTTATGAAATTCAAGGAATTAATGACACAGCTTCCAAATGTGTGGCTATCCCAGTTAAATGGGGTATCCCTGTGCACAGTGAACAAAACAAGGAAATGTTAGAAACCACTGCCTCCCCTATAGTGAACACACCAAAAGAAATAATTGGAATTGACGTTCTCAACCAGTTAAATTTGGTGGTGGATATGGCTAATCTTAAATTGTGGCAGTATTCAGGAACTTCAAGTGCTTCTAAAACGTTAGTGCATGAAGTCATTCCCATGCAGTTAGCAACTCAGTGCACCAAGGCAGCTCAGCAGTATGATTTGTGTGTAATTCCTTCAGAGGTGGCTGATATTCCAGTCTGGGCTCAAGACAAGTTAGATTGTGGGAAAATGCACACAGAAATACTGTTGGAAGGCGAAGATCCTCCACCACAGAAACAATACCCAGTACCTCATCAGGCTATAGAACCAGTGACTAAAATTGTGAAGATACTGGAGGAGAGGGGTCTGATTAGACCTATTTCTTCCACATGCAATTCACCAGCCTGGCCGATAGTTAAACCGGGGGGTTCCTTAAGGCTCACTATGGACTTCTGTGCCCTGAATCAAGTTTCAAAATCTGTAGTGCCCGTGGTAGCCTCATACCCGGAAATGATCTCTAAACTGAACCCCAAATGTAAATTTTTCTCTGTTTTAGACATATCCAATGTGTTTTGGAGTCTGCCCCTGGCCCTTGAATACCAGTATAAAACAGCCTTCCAGTAGCTGAATAAACAATATGCATGGACTGTGCTTCCACAGGGATATAAGGACTCCCCCTCAATATTTCATAAATACATGCAGGAAGCCCTGTCACTATTGTCTTGCAGAGATAATATAATTCAGTATGTAGATGACATTCTGATTCAGTCTGAGAACGAAGCTGTACACTGGAATCATGTAAGTGAAGTTTTAAAAGCCCTCTTGCAAGCTGGTCTTAAAGTTAATCCTGCCAAGGCTCAACTGTGCAAATCACAGGTTTCCTTTTTAGGGGTTACTATTGGCCAGGATGGTAAATCTGTAGATTCTCAGAGGATAGAGCTGATACAGAAACTGCCACGTCCTACAGATCAGAAATCACTCTAGTCATTTCTAGGGCTCACTGGTTTCTGTCGTGACTTCATGCACAATTATGCTGAAGTGGCAGCTCCACGTTACTCCCTGCTAAAAAGTAAAAGTTATGTTTGGGAGGAAGAACATACAGAAGCTGTAACTAAATTAAAGCACATTCTGACTTCTGCTCCTGTTCTTGCACACCCAGATCACACACAACATTTTTTCCTGTACCCTGTAGTTGGAGAGAACAGTATAGGTGCAGCTCTAACACAATGCCTAGGAGGAGTAGATCGACCTATTGCCTTCTGTTCCAGAGTTCTCACTTCTCCTGAACTCAAAATGGGAAACTGTGAAAAACATGTACTGGCTTCCTATGTGGCTATGCAGAAACTTACATACATCATTGGTGCTCAAACCACATACATATGCAGCCATCACACCCCCCTCAAATTCATTGTAGAGGGAAAGTTAGCATGTAGTAAGATTAGGACTGAGAGAATAGTCCAGTGGACTCTCATGTTGCAAGCACAGAATGTAAAGTTTGAATTGTTGAAAGAACCTAACGTGCAAGTGGCTGGAATCTTGCTGGAGGGGCAACCTCATGACTGTCAGTCCTCACCCAGTGCCCCCAATCACATGATCTTTAGGGAACAGGGACTAGACAAAATTTCACCCTTTCTTCCTACAGTATATATTGATGGTAGTAGCCAATGTGAAGGAGGCAGGCGACTAGCAGGTTTTGCAATTGTACAATTGGACCCAAATAACCAAGTGGTACTGCAGAGACAGTATTCCTGTGGGTCAGCGTCAGCACAGTACTGTGAGCTGGCTGCTTTTGTATATTGTATGCAACAATATCAGGATTCACACCCAGAGATACAAATCATTTTAGATTCTGATTATGTCTTTAGAAGTGCCATTGCCCTGTTACCCTGGTGGCTGGCAAATAAATTTAAATCTACAGATGGGTCCACAGTGAAAAATTCATCACTGTGGACTATGGCACAAGAACTGAGTGAGAAGTTTCAGAGAGTACATTTAGTTAAAGTGAAGGCACATAGGAAGAAAGGACCTTTAGTGAAAGGAAACACATTAGCAGACTCACTAGCCAAGGAAGCATGCCATGTAGGCCTCATATGGCCCTGGTATGAGCAGGCATGCATGGTTGCTATTGCTACACATTCCACAGATTATGATCAGATAATACCACCAGATTACTTCGTAGCACTGCAGACAAAGGACACTGAGCTTTCCAATTTGAGGAAGCTAGTGCAGGATGCCCCAGATAACCTATATCAGCACACACCCTTTCTCACACTCGCTATAGAGAAAGACATTCTATGTGCAAAAAGAGAGGAAGGCTTGGTTATAGCTATCCCTAGAGCTCGAGGTAAACAGTGGATGCATTGGGTTCATGGTGCAGGTCCTATGGGACACCCTAAAGCAGAAGAAATGCAGACTATCCTCAATAGGTTGGTATGGTGGCCAGAAATGAAACACGATATACAGGATCATGTTTCCTCCTGTGTAATCTGTGCTTCATTTGGGAGGCAACCTAAAAAGAGAAGGGGACAGTTAATGAGAGCACCTCCTCGTGGCCCATTTGAGAGATTGCAAATAGATCATATGGGGCCCTCTTCCGTTAACAGCTAGGAAAAATAGATTTTTGCTCACTGTTGTTGATTCCTTTTCTCATTGGGTAGAAGCATTCCCTGTCCCAGATCAAACTGCTCGAACCACTGCAGAAATCCTAACTATGCAATGTTTTACACGCTGGGGCATTCCCAAGACTATTGATTCTGATAATGATCCTCATTTGTTTCTCAGCTCATCAAGGAATTGTTTGATTTTCTAGGCATAGAACAACAACTCCACATTCCGCACCATCCACAGGCAGCAGGGCAGGTAGAAAGAATGAATCAAACAATTAAGGCCCACCTCAGCCCTATGCTTAATCTGACCGGGAAAAATTGGGATTTGGTGCTCCCTTTGGTCCTCATGCGTATCAGAGCTAATGTCTGTAAATCCACAGGTTTTGCACCCTATGAAGCCTTAATGGGAAGGCCAATGCAACGGTGGGAAAATATGCTGAGTCCTTTTCTTCCAGAGGATCAGACAGTAATTCTCACCAATGAGTGGATGAAATCCCTGCAAGAACATCTAAAAGAAATTCAGACCACTGTGCTAGCTAACACAGAAAAAGCTAGAGATTATTTGCAGGAGGTACATGCAAAAGGTTCTGATTTAAGGCCCCTCAAGGTTGGGAGTAAAGTGATGATTCTGAGACCTAGACCAAACCTCCCCTTTGGAACTGCAAAGTGGAAAGGACCGTACTTAGTTACTGATACCTTAGGCCCAAGCCTATACCAAATGCCCGACAACCAGCAGTATTGGAAACACATCACCCAGTTGAAACCATATGGGTAATACGTGTTTTATCAGTCTTTGTTTTCAGATACCACCTGAAGACAGCACGGACAGCTGCTTTCTGAAAACAGCACGGACAGCTGCTTTCTGAAGACAGCACGGACAACTGCTTTCTAAACAAAAGTCGCTTGAGGATGGTAACTATTTACTTCTGCTGTATAGTTGATGTGTCCTATATAATGGACATGTGTCTAATAGTTATCTAAATAAGTAGTAAACATTATTTCTGTTGTTACATAGTATAAGTGGGGAGCATTAGTTTACTCCCTAGTAGAGTGAAACAAGTTAGCTTTTATTATGTCTCGGTTTCCTGTTGTTCTGGTATCTGCTCTCGTCTACCCCAGTCTCATTACAGGTACTATCATCCGAATATGCACGATTGGCTGGGCTAACTCCACAGGTGGGGTATATCGTTATCAAGAAATACCCCCACCTTTCCCGGAAGGAAAGGATCTGGTCATCCTGAGTTTCTGTTCTATACAGGACAAGCCAGTGTTCTAGTCATTAAACATCACTCAAGTACAGTGGGAGCCACCAGTTTCCACTTCTCTAGAAAGGACACAAGAATTGAGGGCACCTCCAGAACATTACTTTCTAGGTCCTCCTGCTTTGATTTTGTACAATATTTCCTGTCAGGACAGAGGTACCTGGAAAATAACTTATACATGGGTTGTGAGTGATCAACAGCACATCACTGAGACTTCATTCCTTTTGGATGTATCTTGTTTACCTACCACCCCTCATCCCACCCCTCCCACCACTTCTGCTCCTCCTGTACTCTACCTTTCTGATATCCACCCATTTCAGGAAGGACATCCCTTTCAGATTAAATATGATGCACCACACGATGTTTTATATGATGTGGAATACCATTTTCTTACTTGGCATCTATTTCCCAAATTGTTTCTAGTTACTCACAAATATCCAAATTGCTCTCAGTTTGTTGCCAACCACATACAAATGCTCAATACTTGGTTTGATATGCAGTCAGTAACACCCCGAGCCAAGCAATTTCGACACAAGCATGAATTAATTGATACAATTTTAGGTGGCACAGGGACTTCACTGGGTGCCCTTAATATAATTGATATAGAGGTGCTCCGTAATAAAATGGGATCCACTGCTCAGCATGCTGCTGATGGTTTTACCTCACAACATATTATTAATGAAGCTTCCTCTAAACTGTCCAATGTAGTTGTAGACACCTTTGCTCTTATATCTCCCATTATAGAACAGAAAATTGTTACCTTAGCACATGCAGAATATAGATTGGGAAAGAATATTTCCTGGGCTCTTGCCTGTGATCAAGTACAGATTATGCTTATTACTATACTAAAGGAAATTCTGATGACGGCTAAGTTAGGACACTGGCCACCATCTCTCATCCATTTGGCTAGTACCAAAATACCTGAATTTGCTATAGCTCACCTTGATTGGTGGACAGTTAGTGTTCCCATTTGTTCACCACAAGGCTGCTCTATCTGTACTTTGATCCCATGGTCAGGACAACACACAGTTATTTATCCTATTGTTAATATTGGGGTGCAGTTTGATAATATGCTTATGTATCCTGTGGACCATCTCACATGGGTGCAGCCACTGGACGACACCTGGACTTCATTCAAGCCGATGGACCCCAGTTTGTGTGAGCAGATTACATTTCAGTTCAAGTGTCAACCTCACCAGTTTAAAGAGGCTGACACCTCCTGCTGGAACAATTCCTCCTCCTGCTCCCTGACTGTTAAGCTCTCATATTCCCTGACTACCTCACACAGTTTGTATTACCTTGGAGCTGGACACTTTTGTTTTCATCTGTTCTTTCCCCAGAATGTTTCTTTTTCGATTGCTCCCAGAATGCATGACATTCGCCTTCCCAAGAACACTTTGTTGTACAGTTCAAACTATTTACCAAACAATACCTGGTGCAGTCATACACCACTGGTCTCCATCACCATTAACGGGACAACTTATTCCACACCGCTGGTTACCAATGACTCTATGGACATTCCAGACTTTATCTTATATGCTGTGCATCCATTACCACTTGGCATGGGAGAAGAGACACTACATAAACTGCTCAACTTTACAGAACTCCATGCCTATATTGATCACCTTAAAACAACATCCACTGAAGTGAATCACACCATCGCTTATGAGAATGGACACATTCAACAAATTGTTGGACACTTGCTACAAGATGCTCATGTGTGGGAATTGTTATTTGGTTACTCACCTACTGCTGATCATATCTTTAATGTTTTTATTCACCCTATTATTATTTTAACTGCTGTACAAATATTGCTATGCATTATCATAATTTTCCTGATGAAACACATGTACATGTCCTTGCAGCGCATGTCCTACAGAACAACAACATTTTAAGGTAGTTACACGGAATTTCTCCAGCACCTACCTCTACATCCAGGCTCATTTGGCCTGCTAATTTGGCTAATTTGGCATTTCCTATTACACTGAATACCAGAGTCAGCTGCAGTATAGTACTGCTTCCTAGCCTCACTCATAGCATCCTGGAACCTTTCGGCTTTAACCTCCTCAAAAATTCCTGCAGCCCTTATGCACTGTTCACTCTCTCTAAGACGGGCACGGATGTAGCATATTGGGTTCCTCCCCCCCTCCCCCCCCCCAGTAGTGGCTGCCCTACCTAAGACACGAGGTTTGGACTCATAAGGGGACTTGTTTATCTCTAGAACACTAGAGACAGTACTGTGCAGGACAGGGGACCTGCTAGACATAGCAAGGCATTTAATACAGGAGGTATTAGTCAAGCTACCTACTATCATGTAATGGCAGCTGGGACAGGTACCACAGGTTTGCTTCCATCATTTCCAGGCACAAATAATAAATAAAAATAAAAAAGGTGTGGGAGATGTCAGCATACATCAGCATGGCATAGGTGTCATGGCTTTTTCCCCAGACCTTGGATTTCATGCAGTTTTGTTACTCTGGTGATATCAGTCTCCAAAGTTAATGAGGGTAGTTTACAAGATGAGATTAACTCTGACCCCCTGGTGATGTCAGTCTCCGGGCCCGATGAGATTGGTCTGCAGCCCCTCCTTGCTAAATCAAGAATAGCAGACCTCAAAGGGAGGTGCTAGAAACAATAGCAGACCTCAAAGGGAGGTGCTAGAGAAAATTCACTATAAAGGACAGAAATACTTCCTCTTTCTCTCTCTTCCTGTTTTCATCGGACACACCTTGCCATGAGGCTCTGACACCCAATTCTCTCCCCTCCCACTTGTTCTCTCTTTCTCTCCCTATTCTTCTTACTATGAGGCTCTGACACACATTTTCTTACCTCTCTCTCTCTCTCACACACACACACACACACACACAGATTCATTGAAGTAAACTGAAGCAGCTTTCTAACAACCTCCTACCTCTGTTCTGTAACTTTGTAATAAGCCTATTTCCACATAAAGACCTGTTTCCAAGCCACACCTGTTTGGTTGTCTTATTTGTGCTGCTTACTCTACTGTCTCTGTGAAATGAACCCAGGACCAAACGGAGAGTAGACTAGAAGATTACAATTCAGAAGATTACACCCAACATTCACTCCGCTCACCTCACTGAAGGTGCGAGACGCAGAGCTCCTCAGCAAGCCCACGATTCGGTACCTAGGGGTCACGCTGGATCAACAGCTCAATATGAAGGCCCAAATAAGCAACATAGTCATGGCGATCTATAACAAAATTCGGGCGCTTCGCCACCTGCAACAACTTCTTGAGCCAGAAGACTTTCGGACAGTCTACCAAGCAATAGTGATCCCACATTTCGACTATGCGAACGCCATACTACACGGTCTCCCGAAAAACACGCTGAATCCTTTGCAACTTGCAATGAATGCGGCCGCCAGAATCCTGACGGAGCCTCCAGGAGGTAACATATAACCCCAATTATGAAGCACCTGCATTGACTCCCGGTCCACTGCAGGATCTCCTTTAAGATCCTAATGATGACCTACAAAGCCATCAACAAGTGCTCCTCCACCTCCCTCACAGATCTCATACAGACCACCCCCCTCAACAGACTAAGGAGATCAGCCACCGTCAATACCCTGAAACCCCCGAGCGCGATCACAAAATGCTCTTAGGCAACTAGAAACAGAGCATTCTCGCTATATGCACCCACATGCTGGAACGCCCTGCCACCTGCCATCCGGGCTATCAATGACCTTGCCCAGTTTAGGAAGGCATTGAAGCACTGTCTGTTCCTCCAGCACTACACTGAAACAGATGACAACCCGCAGTCAGTCACACTCAGGACCCTGGTTGACGCCCCCGACACAGCCACTCCACGAGTCTGCAGCCCAGTCCGCTAGACCCCGTTCCCCTCTACCCTGGGTAGAGGTATAATCCCTTGTCCTGTCACCATGTATATAGCTGAGCCAACGTGTAAATAGTGTTGAGTTATCTTGTACATAGTTACCCTGTTAACCCTGTATATAATCCCCTGTTTATTGTAAATCCAGTGTAGGCCTGCCTGCACTGCACAAATCTGTTACCTGTAAACCGCACTGATTTTTAAAGAGCGCGGTATAGAAGAGACATTAAATAAATAAATAAATAAATAATTATATTGCCCCACCTGAACATGAGACTGCGGCTGTCTTGCAGATCAATCATACACTCTCTTCCTTGGTAATCTCTCTCCAAGCACAACACTCAATTTTTTCAAAATAACTCAATGTAAGCCTTTTACCTTAAGAAGTAACAAATTATGGCTGCCAATTTTAATATCAAGTCCTCTGCAGCCAGTGTACAAAGGTTCTCTGCCTTCAAGGCTTAGGCCTGTTTCTTCATAGAGCCTTGTTACAAGCCAATTACAGGATAAATGTGTGCTGCTGGGCTATGTACAAACCAAGGGCAGTTTAGATATGAATTATTAAGAAATCCCCCACATGGTCACTACACAATCACCTCAAGCACATTTAAAGCAGCAGAAATTCACCAGCTGAATTAACTACTACACACATTCTCTCCCTCTCAGTCAGGGAAAATTAACTTTATGCATTTTGTTTTTCAGTGTTCTGGGCCCAAGCACTCACCATTTCAAAACTAGGTCTGCTCTCTTTGAAGTCTCCTCGTGGTTTCTCACTAAAAACAAGTCGGTCACAAGGAGACAGCAGAAATCCCAGGGTGATTCCATGGTCTTGTTATGGCATTCCCATGCACCCACCCAGGGCCGTACCAAGCCAGAATCGTGCCTTGTGCGACTTGCACATCGGGTACGCACCCCCCCTTCTCCCCATACCTCCGTCCAGCCGCTGCCTGCTCTTGCCCTGATGCTGCTGCCCTCTGTTTTCTCCATGCCAGCGCAGGCAGCGGCTGGATGGAGATATAGGGGGGGGGGAGAGGGAGAGTGCCCGATGTGCAAGTTGCTGGCAGCAGCGCAGCAGAGCAAACCTAACTTTAAGCAGATCTGATCCCTCCCTGCTCTGACGTCATGTCAGAGGAGGGAGGGACCAGACCTGCAGAAAGACCTGCGCAAAACCTTAGAGGGCGCATTTCGGCTGCCTGCTGTTGCCCTGCCGCCGCTGAGAGAACAAAAAGTGACAGTGGCAGGGCAACAGCAGGCAGCCGAAATGCGCCCTCCCCTAAGCATTTGCGCCCTGTGTGGCTAGGTACGGTACTGCACCCAACAGTGGGGAATCAGACTTTAGCTTCCTCTTTGGCTTGAGATTCCAATGTTTTAAATTACGTATCTTGGAATTTTGCTGACCTTTGAAATTTTCCCTGTAGTCAAAATGGTTATTTATTGTATTAAATATTGTCCCAAAAATATATAATCTACCCAATAAAGTTAAAATTACAAAACTTTTCTCAGAATGACTTCCCATGCAGTTCCAGGGCTCCCAGCGTCTCCAAAGCTTCTCTATCCCCACACAGCATTGCAGAGATGTAAAGCCATTTTTAACCTTTTCTCCAGGACCAAGCAGGAAGTCAGTCCTCACATATGGGTGTCATCGGTGCCGATGAAGCCCCAGCGGAGCATTTCCCCAGCTTTCCATGAAAGCCTTTGGGAATGCTGGCACGCATGCGCAGTTCCCTTCCCGCCTAAAGGTGCCATCTTACCTCAGTCTCTTTTTTTCCGAGAAGCCCATCGGACGTGTGTCCTGTTCTCCTGGATAGAAGTGATTTTTTTTCTTCGGCGATTTTCGCTATTTTTTCTCCGGTTCGACGCCGGTTCCCCTCCTGCCGGGTTCGGTACACCGGTATCGAGCCCGTTTTCTTCATTTTTCAGTTTTTGCCCTTCGTGGCTGGTATTCGCGCCCTTTTTTCATTTTTCACTGGAAGGCCGGTCTTTTGACCTCGCTGGGGCTATTTTTTCCCCGATGGCTTCCAGTGTTTTCAAAAAGTGTGATCGGTGTAAGAAAATTATGTCTCTCACCGACACACACGACTGCTGCCTTCGGTGCCTCGGCCCTGACCACGACCCAAAGTCGTGTGGGCCATGTGGGAAGATGTCTTCCAAGGCGCTAAAGAGTCAACAGCATCAAAACGAAAGGTTTTTCTCGGACTCTGCCTCCGGCCGGGTCCGGACCTCGTCTGAGGCCTTGACATCTCGGGATTCCGATCCCGAGCATCGTCGAAGCTCCTCGGACAGGGGGTCCCCCGACCGGGAACGTAAGAGGAAGAAGCGGCTCGCGAGGGCGGCATCGGAGGAGGTCCCTGGTCCCTCAAGGGCCAGGTCTAAGACCCCCGACCGCCGTCCCGGGCCCGTGGACCAAGAGAAGCCTGTCAAAGTTCCTCGCGTGGAGCTGGAGTCTGCTGGACACGTAAGCCCCGTAGTCCTCGTGGACTCTCCTCCCAGAGAGCAGACGTCGGGCCCGGCGCCGCCGGGGCCCAAGTCGGTGGCTGCTGCGTCTCCCGAGCTGAGTCTCAGGATGACAGCCTTGGAGTGCAGACTGTCTGCCTTCATGGAGCAGCAGCGGGCACTGATGGCCAGCCTGTCTGGTGCATCTGCCCCGACCACCGGGACGTCGACTTTGAAGTCAACCCCGGAGACCGAGCCGATACTCGAGACCCTCGTGGCTCGAAGTCATCCTTGGTCGAGGTCTCCCTCGACCTCCCGTTCGGGACCGAGGGTGTCGACGCCGGTGCCCCCGGCGTCGGGGCGGGTGCCTCGGGGCCCCGCGGGGTCGGACTCTAACTCCTCCTCGGACGAGTCCGCCTGGGAGACGGAGGACGAGGAGTCTCCCGATACTTTTAAGACTTGGTGCGTCCCATCGGACTCACCGCAGTCTGATCCCCGGAGTAGATCCCCTCCAGAGGACACTAGGTTCTCGGAGTTCGTCCGGGATATGCCTTGGCTATCCCTGCTGATCCTGGGAAGAGCCTCGAGCCGAGGAGCTTGATGCTCTACTGTACGACTCTCCTCCGAAGGAGGCCTTTACTGTCCCGGTTCCTCCGATGCTGGAACGGCTCCTCTTCCGAATGTGGGAGGCCCCGGCCTCGGCGCCAGTTCTAAGTAAGCAAGTCGATTCCATTTATCGACTCCGCAAAAGCCCTGTTTCCAGAAAGCACAGCTACCACACCATTCCATGGTTGTGGAATCGGCCATGCATCGTCTGAAGAGCCAGAAGATGCACTCTGCAGTGCCCCCTGGCAGGGAGGCCCACAACTTCGATGGTGTCGGTAGGAAGTGCTTCCAGGGGTCGATGCTTGCTTGCCGTGTCCAGTCTTACCAGCTGTACATGGGCATGTACTTGCGGGACCTGGCCAAAGAACTGGCCGGCTTCTCTGCTGGTCTCTCTGGGGAACCCTTGCAGAGATTTCAGACCTTGTCCTCGGGGATTCGGGAATGCTCGAAGTTCATTTCCCGTGCCGCCTACGATGGCTTTGAGGCTTCGGCCCGAGTAGCGGCTGCCGGCATCGCGGCTCGACGCCAGGCGTGACTGCAGTCATCGGACCTCAAGCCATGGGTTCAGGACAAGTTGGTCGATGTCCCCTGTCGAGGTGAGAACCTTTTTGGCAAACCCATGACTGAGAAGGCCGCTCAGCTTGAGACAGAGCACCTTACCAGGACAAGGCTGTCGAGGAAGACCTCTGCCCCTTCACATAAGAAGAAAGGCTCGGGTAAAAAGTCCTTTTACCCGAGGAAGGGCACTGCCTACAAACAGTACCCTCAGTATCAGGCTGCCCAAGCTGCCCCCCAGGGTCAGCAAGCCAAGGGCCAGGGTAATGGGCCCCGTAGGCAGAGGACCCCCAAGCCTCAGGCCCCTGCTCCAACTCAACAGGGTGGGGGTTTTTGACTCCTTGAGCATAGCCTCTCCTCCACTGCTCTCCCCACCCTGCACAGGAGGTCGCCTCGCCCTCTTTGCCCACCAGTGGCCCCTTATCACCGGGGACAGTTGGGTGCTAGACATAGTCCACAATGGCTATGCCCTCCATTTTCACCAACTGCCACCACCATATTTTCCAGGGGAGCCTCCAAGGCCTCCCCTGCACACAGACCTCCTTCTAAAAGAGCTTCATGGTCTGTTGGTGGACAGGGCGGTGGAGCCTGTGCCTCCCCACTTGCAAGGTCACGGATTCTACTCCAGGTATTTCCTGATACCCAAACGAACCGGTGGCCTTCGACCCATTCTGGACCTCAGAAACCTCAACAAGTTCCTAGAGAAAGAAAAGTTCAAGATGCTTACTCTTGGGACACTTCTGCCCTACCTCCAGCAGGGAGATTGGCTATGCTCCTTAGATCTAAAGGATGCATACACTCATATCCTCATTCATCCAGACCACAGAAAGTACCTCAGGTTCATTGTGGGAGGAAACCATTATCAGTACAGAGTACTACCTTTTGGCCTATCCTCCGCTCCCAGGGTCTTTACCAAGTGCCTGGCAGTGGTTGCGGCCTACCTAAGAAATCAAGGCATCTTTGTCTTTCCCTATCTGGACGACTGGCTCATCAGAGGCCAGACAAGCCACCCTCAACACCATTGCTCTGCTTCAAAAGGTGGGCTTTGTCATAAACTTCGCAAAGTCCACTTTGCTCCCCTCCCAGAACTTGGAGTTCATAGGGGCAAGGTTGGATTCTCAACTGGCAAAGGCATTATTGCCAGAAGACAGGGCTCAAAGGCTGATGGACGTGGCAAAGCAGTTTCTGAACAGGTCCCTGGTCTCTGCCAGACTCTGCCTCAGGCTTCTGGGTCACATGGCTTCGACAGTACATGTGACTCCCAATGCCAGGCTCCATATGAGTAAAAACTAAACCTAACCAACAATACCCTAACTATGATGGAAATTCTCTATGAGTCACAAATGAACCATCATATATATTAAAACCCAAATTTATTTTCTTTTTGTCGGAGCCCACCGAGGGAGGGTTAGAACAGATAATCAAACCCCCGTCCCGTTGGTTACCCACTGAAGCAAGTCGGGATACCGTCATTTCCACCTACCAGGAGTTGGTGTTAAGAGATGTTGCTCGACTAGAACAGGTTACAAAAAAACATGTTCCTAATTTTACTAAAGAAGATTGGAAATCATTAAAGGAATTGACAACAGATCCTTCATTAGTGTTTCGTCGAGCTGATAAAGGGGGAGCGCTAGTAGTGCAAGATTCTCAGGCTTATTTTCATCAATTACAAAATCATCTTGAGGATCCGTTGATTTATCAGGTTTTGACAGAGGATCCAACTGCATATTTAAAAGATACTATACAATCCCTCTTAACTGAGGCTTTCACATTGGGATGGATTACTCGAAAAGAAAAAAAGTTTTTGTCACCGAACCATCCCATGGTTCCTACTTTGTATTTAGTTCCAAAAATCCACAAATCTTTAATATCTCCCCCGGGGAGACCCATAGTTTCTCCAGGACCAAGCAGGAAGTCAGTCCTCACATATGGGTGACGTCGGCGCCGACGGAGCCCTCGCGGAGCAATTTTCCCCAGCTTTCAAAGAAAGCATTTGGGAATTGCAGCGCGCGGTCCCCTTCCCGCCCAAGGGTGCCATCTTAGCCAGTCTTCTTTTTTGCCCGTCTTGTCCCCGCTGAAAAAGTTGATTTTTCGTGATTTATTTCTATTTTTTCTTCGGTTCGACGTCGGTCTCTTTCCTGCCCGGACTCGCGACGCCGTTGCGAGTCCTTCTGTTATTTTTCGGTTTTTCTGATTTTCTGTCAGTTTCGTTTTCGGTTTTTCGCTGGCAGCCCGGTCCTTTGACCTTGCAGGGGCCCTTTTTCCCCCGATGGCTGCCAGTGGTTTCAAGCGGTGTGTTCAGTGTGACAGAAATATGTCACTCACTGACACACATGATAATTGCCTCCGCTGCCTTGGCCCGGATCACGAGGAACTGATCTGTGGGGCCTGCAGCAAAATGTCCTCCAAAGCGTTAAGGAGTCGGCGGCATCAGCGGGAACGAATCTTCGCTGATCCCACCCGTACCCGGACCTCATCGGAGGCCTCGGCGTCCAGAGGTTCCAGCTCTGACCGTCGCCGGAGTTCCTCCGACAGGGGTTCTCCCTCCGGGGACCATCATCGGAAGGTGAAACCCGCAAGGGCGGCGTCGGTGGACGCTCCTGGTTCCGCGAGGGCCAGGTCGCATAGCCCCGATAGCCGTCCCGGGTCTTTGGAGAAGGAACATCTCCCGAAGCGACCTCGTCTGGAGTCGGAGTTGCCTGCTCGGGTAAGTCCTGTAGTCCTCCTGGACTCGCCTCCGAGGGGTCCGACGTCGGGCCCGACGCCGTCGGGGCCCGAGTCGGGGGCTGCTGGGTCACCTGAGGTCGGACTCAGGTTGACGGCCTTGGAGAGCAGACTATCTGCCTTCATGGACCAGCAGCGGGCACTGATCGCTAGCCTCGCTGGCGCCTCTGCCCCGACCGCCGGGACGTCGACGTCTAAGTCGACCCCGGAGACCGAGCCAATCCTCGAATCCATGCGGGCTCGAGTCGATCCTCGGTCGAGGTCACCCTCGGCCTCCCGTTTGGGACCGGGGTCGTCGACGCCGACTCCCTCGGCCTCGGGGCGGCCGACGCCTCCGCCCGCCCGAACCTACCCCACCGATTCCTCCTCGGAGTCGGCCTGGGAGTCTGAAGAGGAAGAGTCACCTGATTCGTTTCAGACTCGGTGTGTCCCCTCGGACTCGCCTGAGTCCGAACCTCGGAAACAGTCCCCTCCGGAGGATGCCCGGTTCTCGGACTTCGTCAGGGATATGGCCAAGGCTTTGGCCTTCCCTGCGGATCCCGAGGAGGAGCCTCGAGCCGAAGAACTCGATGCCCTTCAGTACGACTCTCCCGCCAGGGAGCACTTTACTGTACCGGTTCCTCCCATGCTGGAACGACTACTCTTCCACATGTGGGAGAGTCCGGCATCGTCGCCGGTATTAAGCAAGCGGGTCGATTCCATCTATCGAGTCCGCAAGAGTCCTGGCTTCCAGAAAGCACAGCTACCGCACCATTCCATGGTGGTGGAATCGGCCATGCATAGGCTTAAGAGCCAGAAGATGCACTCCTCGGTGCCTCCTGGCAGGGAGGCCCGCAACCTGGATGGCCTCGGTAAGAAGTGTTTCCAGGGCTCTATGCTTGCTTGTCGGGTCCAGACCTACCAGCTCTACATGGGCATGTATCTCAGAGACCTGGCTAAAGAGATAGCCAGATTCTCCGCTGGGCTGTCCGAGGAACCTTTGCGGAGGTTCCTAGCCTTGACAACTGGTATTCGGGAATGCTCCAAATTCATGTCTCGAGCAGCCTATGATGGCTTTGAAGCATCGGCACGAGTGGCCGCAGCCGGCATCGGTGCCCGCCGACAGGCTTGGCTTCAGTCGTCTGACCTTGAACCCTGGGTGCAGGACAAGTTGGTCGATGTCCCCTGCCGAGGTGAGAACCTCTTTGGCAAGCCCATGGCTGAAAAGGCTGCACAAATCGAGACGGAGACTCTCACCAGAACTAGGCTTTCTAGGAAGACCTCCGCCCCTTCCCAGAAGAAGAAGGGCTCGGGAAAGAAGTCCTTTTACCTGAGAAAGGCGGCTGCCTATAAACACTACCCTCAATATCAGGCCTCCGCAGCTCCCCAACAGGGTCAGCAGGCCAAGGGACGGGGTAACGGGTCCCGTAGGCAGCAAGCCCCCAAGCCTGCACCACCGGCCCCTGCTCAGCAGGGTGGGGGTTTTTGACTTCATCAGCATAGCCTCTCCCCCTCAGCTGGTTCCTCCCAGCACAGGAGGCCGGCTGGTTCACTTTGCCCACAGGTGGTCCAACATCACTTCAGATGCCTGGGTGCTTCATGTTGTGAGAGAAGGCTATCTTCTCCATTTCCACCAGGTCCCTCCCTCCTATTTCCCGGGAGAACCTCCACGACTCCCTCTGCACAGGGACTTACTCCTTCAGGAGTTAGCAAGTCTTCTTCAGGAACAGGCTGTGGAACCGGTGCCCCACCACCTGAGGGGTCAAGGCTTCTATTCCAGGTATTTCCTAATACCAAAAAGAACGGGAGGCCTCCGACCCATCCTGGACTTGCGCAACCTCAACAAGTTCCTCGTCAGGGAGAAGTTCAAGATGCTTACCCTTGGAATCCTTCTGCCCTACCTCCAGCAGGGAGATTGGCTATGCTCCTTGGATCTAAAGGATGCCTACACGCACATCCTCATCCACCCAAGCCACCGCCAATACCTAAGGTTTGTGGTGGCAGGAAATCATTACCAGTACAGAGTACTGCCCTTTGGCCTATCCTCTGCACCACGAGTCTTCACAAAATGTCTCGCGGTGGTGGCGGCTTATCTCCGGCTTCACGGCCTCTATGTCTTTCCGTACCTCGACGACTGGCTCATCAGAGCATCGTCCTCTCCAGAAGTCACAAATGCCACACACCGCACTGTGACTCTTCTGCAGTACTTGGGCTTTGTCATAAACTTCGCAAAGTCCACTTTGCTCCCCTCGCAAGATCTCGAGTTCATCGGCGCAAGACTGCACACTCTTCAGGCACGAGCTTTCCTGCCTCTCGACAGGGCTCAACGGCTCATGGACCTAGCCGGCCGTTTTCGCAGCCAGTCCCTGGTCTCAGCCAGGCGCTTCCTGAGACTACTCGGCCATATGGCTTCCACCGTCCACGTGACCCCCAATGCCCGCCTGAATATGCGGCCTGCTAAGTGGTGCCTTCGCAAGCAGTGGCAACAAGCCATGGGCGGCCTAGCCGACTTAGTGCGCGTCTCCGGCCCGCTGGCCTCTTCTCTACAGTGGTGGCTTCATCGGCCGAACCTGGTGCTCGGAATGCCTTTTCAGTCCCCTCCGCCGGCTCAAGTGCTGACGACCGATGCTTCTCTCCTAGGATGGGGAGCGCATTGCCAAGGGGCATGTACTCAAGGTCTCTGGACCACGTGGGAGTCTGCTCAGCAGATCAACTTCCTGGAGCTCAGAGCAATCCGTCTGGCTCTCAAGGCTTTCTCCCACCTGACTTCTCACCAGTCCGTCCTTGTCCAGACGGACAATCAAGTTGCCATGTTCTACGTGAACAAACAGGGAGGCACGGGCTCCTTCCTTCTCTGTCGAGAAGCACAGAAGCTCTGCTCTTGGGCCGTCAGCCACGGCATTCTTCTCAAGGCAGTTTATCTCCCAGGCCAAGAAAATTGCCTGGCGGACAAACTCAGCAGGATCCTCCAGCCGCACGAGTGGCGCCTGGATCCCTTGGTAGTTCAGAAACTTTTTCTAAAGTGGGGCCTCCCCACGATGGATCTCTTTGCCAGTCCTCTCAACCGGCAACTTCCTCGCTTTTGCTCTCGTCAGCCGCATCCCCTTCGAGTAGCGGCGGATGCTTTTCTGCTCTCATGGTCGAAGAGCCTTCTGTATGCCTTTCCTCCCATACCGCTAGTCTCTCGAACTCTTTTCAAGGTTCTCCGAGACAAAGCTTCCATGATCCTGATAGCTCCTCGCTGGCCCAGACAGCCGTGGTTTCCACTCCTGCTGCAATTAGCGGTAGAGGATCCGTTCCCTCTGGGGTTTCAACCGGATCTCCTAACACAGGATCAGGGGTCCCTGCTACACCCCAACCTCAGATCTCTACATCTGATGGCCTGGCTGCTGAAAGGGTAGTCCTTGCTCCCCTTCTACTGCCGGCAGAGGTGGAAGAGGTCGTCCTAGCTTCTCGGCGACCTTCTACCCGCAAATGCTACGCCCTTAAATGGCGTCGCTTTTCCGCTTGGTGTGCCCAGCAGTCTCAGGATCCCTTCTCCTGCTCGGTGTCGGTGATCTTGCAGTACTTGCTCTACCTCTCTAATCTGGGACTTAAGTCCAACTCCGTCAAAGTTCACCTCAGTGCTCTTTCAGCACATCATGTGCCGGTGGACGGCAGACCTCTTTCCAGCGACCCTCTCGTAGCGAGGTTTCTCCGAGGTCTCCTTCTACTTAAACCACCTCTGCGCCCGCCAGCACCTGACTGGGATCTGAATGTGGTTTTACAGCGGATCACCTGTCCGCCTTTTGAACCTATGGCTACCTGTTCTCTCCGTTTTCTTTCTTGGAAAACTTTATTCCTGATAGCCCTCACTTCTGCTAGACGCGTAAGTGAATTGCAGGCCCTCGTGTCTGATCCCCCTTACACTCGGTTCTACAAGAATAGGGTAGTCCTACGGACTCACCCAAAATTTCTTCCAAAAGTGGTCTCCCCTTTTCACATCAATCAGGAGGTGGTACTTCCAACCTTCTTTCCCAGGCCACACTCCAGCCGAGCTGAAATGGTCCTGCATACCCTGGACTGTAGAAGGGCATTGAACTTCTACCTTGACCGCACGCGGGAGCACCGTAAAGCTGCTCAGCTTTTTGTGTCTTTTGACCCCAATAAATTGGGGCTCCCGGTCTCCAAGCGTACTCTGTCCATCTGGGTTGCTGACTGTATCGCTTGGGCTTATGGGGCAGCCGGACTCTCGTTAGAAAGTCGAGTCACGGCTCATTGTGTTCGGGCGAAGGCTACGTCAGTGGCTTACCTCCGCTCTGTTCCATTGGCAGACATCTGCCGGGCCGCTACTTGGTCTTCGAGCCAGACTTTTGCGGTCCATTACTGCCTCGAGAGGGAGTCCCGCAGGGACAGTGCTTTCGGACAGGCAGTTCTCCGAAATCTCTTCGAGGTTTGAGCAACTCCTACCCTCCATCCCGGATGGGGGCTACCGG
This sequence comes from Ichthyophis bannanicus, assembly GCA_033557465.1. NCBI lineage: Eukaryota > Metazoa > Chordata > Amphibia > Gymnophiona > Ichthyophiidae > Ichthyophis > Ichthyophis bannanicus. The sequence continues at coordinate 1,509,027,346 of CM066032.1, read as the reverse complement.
TGGGTAATAATTCAGTGAAGATTCCTTCCTTCTGTACCGCTGAGCTAGAGGGAGCTCATTTTTGTGCTTAGGGTCTCCGGTAGCCTTAAGCTTGGGAGTCCCATATGTGAGGACTGACTTCCTGCTTGGTCCTGGAGAAAGCGTAGTTACTCACCTGTAACAGGTGTTCTCCAGGAGCAGCAGGAATCAGTCCTCACAACCCTCCCTCCTCCCCTTGGAGTTGCAATCATCTGCTTTAGTTTTTTTGCAAATTTTTATGCTGTCTTTTAGCTATGTCATCTGACTGGCTAAGATGGCACCCTTGGGCGGGAAGGGGACCGCGCATGCGCGCTGCAATTCCCAAAGGCTTTCTTTGAAAGCTGGGGAAAATTGCTCCGCGAGGGCTCCGTCGGCGCCGACGTCACCCATATGTGAGGACTGATTCCTGCTGCTCCTGGAGAACACCTGTTACAGGTGAGTAACTACGCTTTCTTGTCGGAATTCGATTTTGGAACCCCTTTCTATTTTCTGCGATGAATTTTTGAAATTGGAAGCACGGGAAGTACCATCATACTTAAGGGATTCCACCCATTTTTTACAGTTGATATCTGACTTTACAGTATAGTCATCACCCAGGTCCTTTAAAGCGTGGCCTTCCCTTTGGACAATTTTTACGTCTTAGGCGTTTATGCCATTCGATTGGGGATTTTAAACAACATGCCTCAGAACTTACTGATCGGTTGTTAGCTAGGGGTTATCCATTTGCAGTTATTTCACAGGCTTATCGGAGAGCGAGATACACACATAGGGAGTGGTTGTTGGACCCTCATTATTCCACTCGGGGATCAAATGAGATAAATATGATGGTTGGCATATTACCTTATACGGAAAAAAGTTCAGAAGTGGCAAAGATATTACGTTCCCATTGGGAGATTTTATCATTACATGACTGTTTTCAACATCCTTTGAGAGTGGCGTTTACAAGGGGAGCTAACCTAAGTGATCATCTCGTTAAGACAACGTTACCCCTAGATAGATCTATTTCGTCGGGATATGGCGGAGAACATAATATTGTGATCAGACATTGACTGGATCAACATGGCAACATCCGAATACAGGACGAATATATCATCGACGTTGGAAGACAACTTGTCTCACCTCTCATGTGGTATATCTTTTAAAGTGCCCATGTGGACTGGTATATGTAGGACGCACTACTCGATCGATGAAACAACGTCTGGCAGAACATGCATCACGCATAAGGAATAGAATATTAACGGCTCCAGTAGTAGAACATTGTGAAATTCAGTCTCATTGTTTTGAGGAGTTAGTTTGGACAGTAATTGATCATGTCCCTTTTAATCCACGAGGTGGTGATCGTGAACAAAAGCTACAACGATTGGAACAACGCTGGATCTTCGTTTTACACACAATACAACCCACAGGGTTAAATCGAGATGTCGATTGGATCACTATTCTCTGAGATAGAATAGTTTACTTGAGAGGTCTTTCCACCAATGAGATAGAGGATTCCTCTGACGGTGGGGAAATTCCTCTTCTCATTGGTGTTTCCCCTATTAAAAGCTTTAGCGTCGTAAAAGCCTTCACATGTGATGCCCAATAGACCAAGAGAATGGCGGTTTTTGTTGCATGACTAAAAAGAAGAAAGCACTTGAAACAGGGCGCATACCCGAAACGTGCACGTCGTGTACCCAAACAATTTGCAACACATGAGAAGAACTACGGATTTTAGTGAAGATAAGTGACGTTTTAATACAATTCAGTAGGGTGAAACATAAAAAGAAAAAAAGTAGTCCACAGACTGGCGGGGGTTTGATTATCTGTTCTAACCCTCCCTCGGTGGGCTCCGACAAAAAGAAAATAAATTTGGGTTTTAATATATATGATGGTTCATTTGAGGCTCCATATGAGGGCTGCACAGTGGTGCCTTCGGACTCAGTGGTCTCAAGCCATGGGCCACTTACGAGACAAGATAAAGGTGTCCAAACCCCTTTTGGCCTCCCTCAGCTGCTGGCTACATCCACCCAATCTACTCAAAAGAATGCCCTTCCAAATGCCAGAATACTCAGTGGTCCTCACCACCGATGCCTCTCTAAAGGGCTGGGGTGCTCATTGTCTGGACAAGTGCACCCAAGGCCTCTGGTCTCCCTGGGAGGCAGCCCAACAGATCAATCTGCTGGAACTTCGAGCTATCCGCTTGGCTCTCAGAGTTTTTTCTCCAGCCCTGGCTCACCGTTCAGTCTTGATTCAAACAGACAACCAGGTGGCCATGTTTTATGTGAACAAGCAGGGCGGCACTGGGTCCCAGATCCTTTGTCGAGAGACTCAGGACCTTTGTTCCTTTGCCCTGAAGCACCACATGCTTCTCAAAGCGGTGTACCTCCCAGGCCAGGAGAACTGCCTGGTCGACTGGTTAAGCAGGATTCTGCAGCCCCACGAGTGGCAGCTGCATCCCTTGGTAGTTCAAAAGATCTTCCTGAAGTGGGGTCTCCCTTGGATAGATCTCTTTGCCAGTCCACTAAACAAGCAGCTACCCAAGTTCTGCTCCAGGCAACCACATCCTTTGAGGATCGCACCAGATGCTTTTCTGATGTCCTGGTCTCAGGGCCTCCTGTATGCGTTTCCTCCCACGCCCTTGGTGGCCCGAACTCTGTTCAAGATTCTTCGGGACAAGGCCTCGGTCCTGCTGGTAGCTCCCAGATGGCCGAGACAGCCTTGGTTTCCTCTTCTGCTTCAACTGGCGGTGGATCCCCCACTGCCTCTGAGGTTGCAACCCGACCTTCTCTCTCAGGAGCAGGGTTCCTTACTACACCCCAATCTCAAGACTCTCAATTTGATGGCCTGGAGGCTGCAAGGGTAGTCTTGGCTCCCTGGGGCCTGCCTCAGGAAGTTGAGGAGGTTGTCCTAGCCTCTAGAAAACAGTCCACTAGGAAAGCCTATGCTCTCAAATGGAAGAGGTTTTCTGTGTGGTGTCAGCTACGTACAGAGGATCCTTTCTCCTGTACTGTGCCGGTAGTGCTTCAGTACTTGCTGCACTTATCCAATCAGGGACTTAAGTCCAATTCTGTTCGGGTCCACCTCTCAGCTTTAGCAGCTCACCACTCACTGGTGGAGGGACATTCTTTGTCCGGTCACCCCTTGGTGTCCCGCTTTCTCAGAGGCTTGCTTTTGCTCAAGCCCCCATCCGTCCTCCTGCTCCTGAGTGGGAGCTGAATGTGGTCTTGCAGCAACTGACTCGCCCACCCTTTGAGCCGATGGCTACTTGTCCACTACGCTTCCTCTCCTGGAAGACACTCTTCCTGATAGCCCTTACCTCGGCTAGGCGAGTGAGTGAGCTTCAGGCCCTGGTCTGTGATAGGCCTTACACCAGGATTTATAGGAACAGGGTAGTCCTCAGGACTCATCCCAAGTTCCTCCCTAAGGTTGTCTCCTCTTTCCACCTCAATCAGGAGGTGGTTCTTCCAACATTATTCCCTAGGCCTCATGAAAGCCAGGCTGAAGCAGTCCTGTATACCCTGGAGTGTAGGAGGGCCTTATCCTTCTACCTTGACCATACGCAGGGGCATAGAAGGGCTACTCAGCTCTTTGTATTCTTTGACCCCAATAAGTTGGGGTTAGCTGTGTCCAAGCGTACCTTGTCTATCTGGGTGACTGACTGTATCACCTGGGCTTACAAGGCGGCTGACCTTCCTTTGCAGGGTAGGGTCACGGCCCATAGTGTCAGGGCAATGGCTGCCTCAGTGGCTCATCTCCGCTCTGTGCCCTTGGTAGACATCTGCAGGGCTGCAACTTGGTCTTCAAGCCAGACTTTTGCAGCCCATTACTGTCTGGAAAGGGAGTCCCGTAGGGACAGTGCTTTTGGCCAAGCAGTACTCTGGAATCTCTTTGAGGTTTAGGCAACTCCTGCCCTCCTGCCATCTGTTGGGCTACAGGTGGAGGTTGTGTCCTTGAAAAGCCTTTCTTTGCTGCTGGGACTAGAGGGAGTTCTCTTGTTCAGCCTGGGTTCCTCGGTAGCCCAGAGCTAGGGAGTCACCCATATGTGAGGACTGACTTCCTGCTTGGTCCTGGAGAAAGAGTAGTTACTCATCTATAACAGGTGTTCTCCAGGAGCAGCAGGAATCAGTCCTCACAACCCTCCCTCCTCCCCTTGGAGTTGCAGTTGTACATAGTTTGTGTTTTTACATTTTTGTGTGCTCTTCTTAGCTATGTCATTTGACTGAGGTAAGATGGCACCTTTAGGCGGGAAGGGAACCGCGCATGCGTGACAGCATTCCCAAAGGCTTTCATGGAAAGCTGGGGAAATGCTCCGCTGGGGCTTCATCGGCGCCGATGACACCCATATGTGAGGACTGATTCCTGCTGCTCCTGGAGAACACCTGTTTCAGGTGAGTAACTACTCTTTCCCCTCCTTGTCAGCCCTGTGCCACTTTTCCACTATTGATTCTACTCAGACTCTCACTTGCAATCCCACTATGGTGATTTTACTCAATTCTTTAGGTTGCTTGCACTTCCCTTAAAACAAAGTCCAGTCTCTTTAAATAGTTACCAAAAAATAAATATGGTCACCTTATAGAGCTTATATAGCTATATAGCCTAAAATTAATTTTTCAGCTCAATCTTTTACCTTGAGTTCAATTAATTTATTCTCCTGCATAAAAATGGAAAATCCTTCCTAATGCAACTGGGTCTCAGCATTCCATGAGGCCTTTATTCAGCCAGTCTTGCTGGATTGAACCTGCCTTCTTCCACATCAACGACCCTTAACACTGTTGCATTTAGGGGGTTTTTAACCATTTTTTTGTTATTGTTTTTTAGACATATAATTATTTTTCAACTTTACTTTTATATTTTTTTCTTCTGTTTTCTTCTTTTGTTATCTTAAAGCAATATAAAATCTTTAAATCTTTAAATTCACTCTACAGTCCTGAATACCATATTCACAGTCTTTTAGGATATCCAAAAACCATATGATTCAAACTTCCTTATAATGGAAAAACTTTGCTTATCTGTATTTATCTGTTGGTTTTGGTAAGAAGCCAAGATTCTCATTCTAGAAGATGTTCCCGATACTCCCGACGCATATCTACGAAGCACTTCCTCGTTTCACTTTTCGTTTCTTCAGGGGGATCGTTTATCCAACTTCACCCGTTAAATGGCTATCCAGTTTTTCTATTTCAGAGGGCGTGCAATCTCTCCTTCCCTCTGACACCACTGCACGGACTGTGAACAAAACATGCTAGTTTTTTTCTAATGAACTCCTTCTACATGAAATTTTTTTACAATTCATAAGGACTAAAGTAAAGAACTTCAAATTACCTTAAAGCCTTTTGTAAGCGTTTCGATTATTCAGCCAACGTTAGACTTTCAGGATAATGGCAAACAAACGCCACGCATGCGGACTCAACTCTTTCTCTCTTTAAATACCTAGACGTCCTGGGCGGTTCTAAACTTACGTGCATTAGTTTTCAAATAACCTATAGGAGATGCCAATCTACCTGTGCATTTAACCCCTTAGGTGAAACTGTGGAAAGCGAAAAAATCCAACGTTGTCCCTTATACACCAATAGCTGTTCTTTGGTGTGTTCCTTCAACCCTCTTTTAACCTGTTCAATGCAAAAACATTTAAGATCCATGAATTTATGTTGGAATTGGAGACAGTGTTCTATCATCGGAGCTTCTTTTCGCTGGCACTTTAATCGGCTGCGATGTTCACGCATGCGTATTTGCAATGTCCGAGTAGTCTTCCCCACATATAACAAGCGACAAGGACAAAATACCCCATAAACTACGTACATGGACTGGCAATTGGTGGTATGCAATAATTGATAAGTTTTACCTTCGTATTCAAAAGATTGTGTTTCTAACGTAATCATACAAATGTCGCATCTAGTGCATTTGGAATGTCCTCCACTTCTTATATCTTCCTTTTGTCCTGGTGGACGTAATATCGTGGGACTTAATATCTCCTTAAGATTTTTTTGTCTCCTCCACACACATCTAATGTGTTTATCATCTAACCCTGGAATTTGTTGTAACACATTACTATGGCGCTTAAGAATGCCTTGTATTTTGTAGCTAAAAGGTGAATATGCTGTGACCAAATTGACATGAAGGTCATCTACTTTTGTTCTACATGGCGAATCTGTAACTAAAGTTTCTCTATGATTATAAAGGGCCCTTTTATAGGCACTAGATATCTTTAAATAGTTAGGCTGTCAGGCTTCCAGTGTCCTTCCTCAGCTCAGCTCTCTCTCTTTCCATGCTTGCTCCCCTTTCCCCCTCCCATTGGGGAAATCCTTACTCAATTCACTTGCTGTGCCTCCTTTAAATCTCTGTGACTGTCAATTCTGCTGTCTCAGGGCTGTGCTCTAACTGAAATGAGGATTTGGGCCCTTTAAATCCTTCCTGACCTCAGTGCTGCTGCTTCTGTTGTGTATCACATCACTTCTGCCCCTATTTTATAAAGTAATGTACTTTACTTTATATAATAGGACAGAAATACATGCATTGAAATACACGTTAATCTAAAATTACTCTCCACATGTTTAAGCTTTATGAAACATAGAGGAGGAAAAAGATTGGAGACATAAGCCACTTAGATATCCTGAAAGGATTCTCACATTATCATTCATTGGCCAAAGTAATCTCCTTTTACCGAACTTTATATCATTGCTGCAGTCATAGAAGTGTCTAAAATTTACGTGACTCCAAAAAACTGAATAAGTGTGCAGACTTATTTTAAGAAACTCTGAATAGCTAACAACTGCTGGGTTAGAGATGAAAATCCAAATTTAGTCCGAGTCCAATGAAAGCCTTTGTTTCATCAAAAAAAGCTTCTTAAGGACTCTGCCGCTACATACTTTAAACGTCTGTGAGACATAAAATTTTAATTAGTGAAATCTCCAAAGCTAAAAATATTGGCAGCTCAAAACTGCATACTAAGTAAAGCTCTTTAACATAAAGCATAGTGTTCTTATTCAGAAGCAAGTCGACTGGTGCTTTGCTATGTAAACGAAGCAGTACTCTAAACAGTTAGGCAGATAGATATAAAAGCCCTTCTGGTCGGTATGTTTTAGCACTGGCGAATTCACTGATTTGATTTTTTTTTTATCTCACAGACATTTAAAGTATTTATCAGCAGAGTCCTTGAAGATGCCTTTTTTGGCAAAACAAAGGTCTCTGTTGGACACTAGATGGATTAAATTTGGATTTTCATCTCTAGCCCTCTAGTTGTTGGTTATTCGGGGTTTCTTAAAATAAATCTACACACATTAAAAAATATATTTTTGGAGTCCTGTATATTTCTAAGACATACTTGTAGAACTGAAGCAATTACATAAAGTTTGATAAAAGGAGGGTTTTCGACCTTGGAATCATAACCAGCCACTTAGGGGTATGTTTACTAAACCGTCTTAATGTCGCAGCGGCGGTATTATCACATGATAAGTGATGTTATTATGCGATAACGTCACTTATCGCGCGATAACACAGCTGCGGGGCTAAGGCACCCTAATGCTTTACAGTTTTATTGGTATAAATACCCATAGCAACCCCTAGTAAGTCAGAACTTAAAGATCTAGACACAAACTTAAAACTAGGATGCAGACAGCAGTCCAGCAGCGGGATGGGGGCTTTCCAGTCTTTTGCATTGAGTGTCAGATGTATGATTTTCTCCCAGTTGGTGAGAGGTCTTACGTGTGCACTAGGTGCAAGGAGCTCTTTGCTCTCAGGGAACAAGTCCGTTCTCTAGATGCTAAAGTAGCAGACTTGGAAAACATAAGACAGACAGAGAGGTACATAGATGAGACCTACAGGGATATAGTCCTGAAGTCCCACCTCCAGTCTGGCAGCACCCCTGTTGCCATGGAGGAGAGAGGTCACGTGACAGGAGGGCATCACCCTGGTGTGGCAGGAAGTGATCCTGTAACTAGGACCTGTCCTCCAGGTGATGTAAAACCCTCTCGCACCGAGGAAGTTTCTCCAGGGCCATGTGCCCATGAGGGAAGGGTTAGGACAGCCGTTATAGTTGGTGATTTGATCATTAGGTATGTAGATAGCTGGGTGGCTGGTGGACGTGAGGATCGCCTGGTAACATGCCTGCCTGGTGCGAAGGTAGCGGACCTCATGCGCCACCTAGATAAGGTCTTAGATAGTGCTGGGGAGGAGTCTGCTGTCTTGGTACATGTCGGTACCAATGACATAGGAAAATGTGGTAGGGAGGTTCTGGAGGCAAAATTTAGGCTTTTAGATAGGAAGTTGAAATCCAGAACTTCCATGGTAGCATTCTCCGAAATGCTTCCTGTTCCACACGCAGGACCCAAAAGGCAGGCAGAGCTCCGGAGTCTCAATGCGTGGATGAGACAATGGTGCAGAGATGAGGGTTTTGGATTTGTTAGGAACTGGGGAACATTCTGGGGAAAGGAGGGGCTCTTCCGAAGGGATGGGCTACACCTTAACCGGGATGGAACCAGGCTGCTGGCATTAACCTTTAAAAAGGAGATAGAGCAGCTTTTAAACTAGATATTAGGGGAAAGCCGACAGTCGCCCAAGAGCGGATGGTTCGGAAGAATGTATCCTTGAAGGATACTACCAAAAGCAGAGAGGTTCCACAAAAGAGTAAAGTAGCCCAAATGCCCTCAAGTATGGAGCAGACAGAGCTTAAAGATCCCAATTTACCCATGTCTAACAATAGCCAAATTAACATGAATAAAATACATTCTCTAAAATGCTTGTATGCAAATGCTAGAAGTCTAAAGAATAAGATGGGAGAGTTAGAAAATATAGCACTAAATGAAAGGTTAGATATGATTGGAATATCAGAGACATGGTGGAAGGAGGACAACCAGTGGGACACTGTGATACCTGGGTACAAACTATATCGTAATGATAGAACTGATCAAATTGGTGGAGGGGTTGCGCTCTATGTTAGAGAGGGCATTGACTCAGAAAGGATTAAAGTTTTGCAGGAAACAAAATCTGCTGTAGAATCTATATGGATTGAAATTCCATATAAAAGGGGGAAGGCAAAGGCAGTGGGGGTGTACTATCGAGCACCTGGCCAGAATGACCAAATGGATGATGAAATGCTCAAAGAAATCAAGGAAGCTAACAAAAGTTACAGCGCAGTAATAATAATGGGTGATTTCAATTACCCCGGTATCGACTGGGTCAGTGTCACGTCAGGACATGCTAGGGAGATAAAGTTCCTAGATGAAATAAATGACTGCTTCTTGGAGCAGCTGGTTCATGAACCAACCAGAGGGGAAGCCATATTAGACCTAATCCTTAGTGGAACACCAGATCTAGTGCAAGAGATAAGGGTGTTGGGGCCACTTGGCAATAGTGATCATAGCATGATCGCCTTTGATTTAATTAGTGGAGGAGGGATAGTAAGGAAATCCACAGTACTACCTTTTAACTTTCGAAAGGGAGACTATGATAAAATGAGGAAAACAGTTAAGAAAAAACTAATAAGAGCAGTTGCAAAGGTTAAAGACGTACATCAAGCTTGGGTGTTGTTGAAAAATACTATCTTGGAAGCCCAGACCAGCTGTATTCCACGCTTTAAGAAAAGTGGAAGGAAGTCTAAAAAACTGCCAGCATGGTTTAAAGGTGAGGTCAGAGAGGCTGTTGTTGCCAAAAAAGCATCTTTCAGGAAATGGAAAAAAGAGCCAAACAACGAAACCTGGAAACAGCACAAGCACTGGCAAGTCAAATGCAAGGCATTGATAAGGCAGGCAAAGAGAGAATTTGAGAAGAAGCTTGCTGCGGAAGCAAAAACGCGAAGTAAAGACCTTTTCAAGTACATTCATAGCAAAAAACCTGTGAGAGAGTCAGTTGGTCCATTAGATGATAAAGGGGTTAAAGGAGCACTAAGAGGCGACAAGGCGATAGCGGAGAGACTGAATGAATTCTTTGCTTCAGTCTTTACTGAGGAAGATGTAGGGATGTTACCCATGACTGAAGTGGTATTTAAAGGTGCGGAAGAATTGAAGGAAATATCGATACATCGGGAAGATGTCTTACAACTATTAGATAAACTGAAGAGTAGCAAATCACCTGGGCCGGATGGTATACATCCAAGGGTGTTGAAAGAACTGAAATATGAGATTGCAGACCTGCTATTAGTAATCTGTGAACTATCATTAAAATCATCTCTAATACCTGAAGATTGGAGGATCGCCAATGTAACACCAATTTTTAAAAAGGGTTCCAGGGGTGATCTGGGAAACTACAGACCAGTGAGCCTGACGTCAGTACCAGGAAAAATGGTAGAAATCATCACAAAGAATAAAATTACTCAGCATGTAGATAGTCACAACCTAATGGGAGATAGCCAACATGACTTTAGACAAGGAAGATCTTGTCTTACTAATCTGTTATATTTTTTTGAAGGAGTGAATAAACAGGTGGACAAAGGTGAGTCGATTGATATTGTGTATCTGGACTTTCAGAAAGCCTTTGACAAGGTCCCTCATCAGAGACTTTTGGCAAAACTAAAGAGTCATGGGATAGGAGGCAGTGTACTATTGTGGATCAGGAACTGGTTAAAGATAGAAAGCAGAGGGTAGGGCTAAATGGCCAATTTTCCCAATGGAGAAAGGTGAATAGTGGTGTACCCCAGGGATCTGTGCTGGGTCCGCTGCTTTTGACATATTCATAAATGACCTGGAAAGTGGAATAACGAGTGAGGTTATCAAATTTGCAGATGACACAAAACTATTTAAAGTTGTTAAAACCCAAGAGGAATGTGAAAAATTGCAAGAGGATCTTGATAAATTGGAAGACTGGGCATCAAAATGGCAGATGAAATTTAATGTGGACAAGTGCAAGGTTATGCACCTAGGGAAGAACAACCCAAACTATGGTTACACGATGCAAGGTTCCACATTAGGAACCACCACCCAGGAAAAAGATTTAGGCGTCATTGTGGATACCATGTTAAAACCCTCGGCCCAGTGTGCAGCGGCGGCCAAGAGAGCAAATAGAATGCTAGGTATGATAAGGAAAGGAATGGAAAATAAAACAAAAGATATTATAATGCCTCTATATCGTTCCATGGTGAGATCGCACCTTGAATATTGTGTGCAATTCTGGTCGCCGTATCTTAAAAAGGATATAGCGATTTTAGAAAAGGTTCAGAGAAGAGCCACCAAAATGGTAAAGGGGATGGAAGGATACTCCTATGAAGAAAGGCTAAAAAGGTTAGGGCTCTTTAACCTGGAAAAGAGACGGCTGAGGGGAGATATGATAGAAGTCTATAAATTAATGAACGGAGTAGAACGGGTAAACGTAGATCGATTGTTTACGTTATCAGAATATAGAAAGACTAGGGGACATGCAATGAAGCTACAGGGTAAACTATTTAAGACTAATAAAAGAAAGTATTTTTTCACTCAACGTGTAATCAAACTCTGGAATTTGTTACCGGAGGATGTAGTAAAGGCTGTTAGTGTAGCTGGGTTTAAAAAAGGTTTGGACAAGTTCCTGGAGGAAAGGTCCATAAACCATTATTAAGAAGTGACCGAAGATATCAATGCTTGACCCAGTACAAGCATTGTGGAACTTGTGTCTCTTGGGGAAACTGCTAGGTACATATGACCTAGATTGGCCACTGTTGAAAACAGAATACTGGGCTTGATGGACCTTGGTCTGACCCAGTATGGCATATCTTATGTTCTTATGCTGTGAAATCCGGCTCTGAAGGGTGGAGTAAGGCTTCCCAGAGGGCAGAGAGAAGGGGTCAATGGGCGGAGAGTGGGCAGTGAGTGGCTTCTTGCACACTAACGCCGTGAAATGAAGGGCAGAAAATTAGCGCAAGTGAAACCCTTGCGCTAGGCACATTTGCAGGAAAGAGAAACCATTTCAGTCAGCAATGTACAGCAAAGCCAGGGAAACCCAAAAATGTGATAGTAGTGATACATGTGCACGGAACAAAAAGGCAAATAAACATAGAAAATGACCTGAACCACATTTAAAATCCCAATAACCAAGCTGGCCAATAGTGATATTAATGAGAAACATAAAGAAACACTACTGAGAAAGCATAAAAAAGAAGATATCATGTTTGGAAGGGTCTATGGTCTGTCCCCCTACAAGGTGAATGATCCCACATTGAAATAGTGGTGATCAGGGTTTTCCCTTTATATTGGGCAGGTTTGTTATGGCATGCACATGTGCCGCAACAGCAGGGTGGGCATGTAGGATAGGGCAACTGTACAGATGCTGGAAATGGGATACAGAGGGCTGCAGGCGGCACATGCTGTGGTGCAGCTGGGGCACAGTGCAGACTAGGCAGATGCCTAGGTGGCACATAGGAATGCTGAAACTGTAGAGCAGCCAGACAGCAACTGATGAGGGTCCAACATGGGCACGAATGTGTGTCCCACAGTGTCACAGGGGAGATTACCCAGCAGGTACCCCCAAGGGCACATGACATTAGCAGGCGGTGCGGGGGAGGGGGGGGGAAGCATGCATTTCCATGTAGGCACCCCTACCCTAGAACCCACACCATAGGCAGCTGCCTACCTGCATACTGGATGGCCTGGGACTGCACACCACTAGCACCACTGGCATAATGGCATGGCAGCATGGTGGCGGAGGGGGCAGTGGCATCTGCCCACAGCAGACCATGGCCTAGCCCCATTTAGGTGGGTGCCGTGCAATGCAACAGACAGGGTCTGTCTGACGAACAGTCATGGTATTCTCAGGGAATGAACTATCCCTGCGGCAACTGTGTGGTGCAGTACACGCAGCCAGTGTGCTCAGGAGCAGAAGGTCACAAGTTGAAGTCCCAGCTGTGGCTACTGCCAACCCTTTCCCCATATTTTACCCAGTACTAAACCATGGTAATGAAGACAGAACCTTTATTGCAGATAAAATAAACATGCCTAAAACGCCTATATTTTACCCTACAGAGCACAGACACCATAAACATGTGCAATCCCTAGAGCAGAGTTTCCCAACTGCAGTCCTGGAGGGCCAAACACCATTCAGGTTTCATGCTGTCCCTAATAACTATGCCTGTGCTGCATTAGTATGCGCCGCCCCCATTGTACGAGTATGCAAATGTATCTCATGCATATTCATTAGGGACAACATGAAAACCTGAACAGTGTTTGGCCCACAAGGACCGGAGTTGGGAACCTCTGCCCTAGAGCAGCGGCCAACAGGGGCATAAACACCCACACCCACAGGCTCCACTATCCAAAGCCTCATGGAGAGTCAGGCTGTTGGGCCCTGCGCACAGCAGCATCTCCCAATACTGGCACTTGCATACCTTAGCAATGCCGCCCTAAACTTGGGAATACGTTACACATATATCAAAAGGTTGCTATGAGTAATGCCAGATAACAATTCCTAAGTTAAGCACAATTTGCTGATAGAGCTGCATCATAGCAACCTTTCTGATATCTGTGGAGTGTGTTTCAGTTTTGGTTTCTGACAGTGTTTAGCACCCCGGGGAGTGACCGCAACAGTATTGGGTACCATAGCCATGCCTGCACTGTGCCCAGGACTGGTGTGGTGGCCAGGGCTGCCAAAAGCCTCTATATTTGCACAATGCTGGCATAGGTGTGGGAGTGTGTATCTGTCTATCCAGTGTGTTGCGGCTGCCTACACTTTACTGAGCCCACACTGCTTGCACTGTTTCCAGTGTTAGCCTACCAATGTGCATAATGAGGAGCAAGGTACTGTGTGTATGGCCCGGACAGGGTGGCCTGGGCAGGATGCATCTGCACAGGGCATAGGGCAATGGCTGGGACATTGTAGTGCCCGGCCACCACCTGCACGGACAGGGTGGCCACAGCATGTCCTGCTGGGAGGTCACTCTCACCATGTCTGAGCAGTGACCACGGCATGGCTAGGTTCCCCCATAGTGCTATGTAGTATTTCTTTTAAGTGATATTTATGGGTTCTCTTTTCTGGGGCCCAATCACTGACTTATTTGCTTGGTGTGTGTGCTCACATCCCAGTTTTGGATGCACACATCTCCTCCAGGAACATGCACCATGGACTAGCTAGCAGACTGTCTGCAGTTAGAATGTGTATGGCTGGAACACCTTGCAGGGTGCAGTGGCTGGAGACTCACTGTGCTGGCTGCTGGAGAATGTCAGATAGTGGTGCGGGGGCAGCTGAGCATTTCCAGGCTTACTGTGTCTGTCTGCCATTGCCTTATGGATGCATACAGATCTGCATTGACTGCCCTGTAGGGTGCCTGTTCCCCACCAGGACTGGGGAAGATGGTCCCCTCTACTGCCACCATTGCAGGGATGTAGAATGTGGATCTGTTGGTGGGAGATCCTGTCCCCCACCCTAAGCCCCAGAGGGTGGGTTGGGTGGTGCTACATAATCTGCCTATGGATCCAAACACCCCCCTTCACTTAAATCATTTGACCATAGCACCCATACAGGATATGCACTATTCTGGGTGCATCGTAGTCCACAAGGGCTAGACATGACTGGGAAATACAGATGGACATAGGTGTATCTTAGGTGTGCCTGCAAGAACTACCTATCACATACTGGCACTGATGGCAACCAAAGCATAGCCTATCTCAGCTAAACCAGGTGCTGCGGACCTGGTGCTGGGTGCCCCACCTCGCCCTCAGTGTGAGCACAGTACCCCCACAATGTGTCGGTCTGTAGCTACTCTGTGCTAGTACCACACACTGTCAGTTCCCCCTACCAGACCGAGGTGCTGTGGGGGTGCATACCCCATCTTGTGATCATCTGTAGACTGCCGATCTGCATGTGTAGTGCATTATGGGTACCGGTGGGTTAACCCTATCCTGGTAACCACAGCAGACAGTTTGTGTTGTGACCTGCAGTCGTTCTGTAGCCAGCCAGGGGTTTGTCAGTAGCTAGAGATGTAGCCCACTGGTTACTTCACTGATTGTGGAGGCAGAGATCATGGGTTTGATCCCACAGTGGTGTTATTTGATAGGGCTGTCTGGGGTATTTCCTTTTTAAATTTAAATTAGTGCTGCCAGCAAAAACACCCTCACAGTGCTCTAACCTTAAGGTGCCTCATAAGGCACCCTATAAAGCGCTCTATAAAGCGCCTTATAAGGTGCCCTATAGGGAACATTATAAGGTGCCTTGGCAGACAGTGCGCTTTATAATGTGCCCTCTGGAGTGCCTTATAGGGCGCCTTATGCGGCACCTTAGTTTACGGCACTGTGAGGGTGTGCTTGCTGGCAGCACTAATTTAAATTAAAAAAGAAAATACCTCAGACAGCACTGATTTAAAGTAAAGGGTAATGCCTCAGACAGTCTTACTCATTAAGCCCACTGGGGGATCAAACTCATGACCCCTGTTTCAGTAGTCATTGCATTAACCAGTGCGCTACACCTCTGTTACTGTGTTTGTAGGTCAGCGTGCCTAATTAAGGCTAACGCGCGTTAACGTGCCATGGCTCCCTCTATCACGTGATAACGGACTTTATCGCACGATAACCCGAAATGCTACCTTAAGACCGGAATGCCCACTACCTTATATGGCATTCGTCACAGTAAGACTGCAACTAACGCCGGTAACATTAAGACGGTTTAGTAAACATACCCCTTAATGTAAGAATTCTTTCAAAATATTCAAGTGGCTTATGTCTGAACTCTGAGCTGAAGTGTATGATGCCTTTTTTGAACATTAAGTACCAACAATTCTGTTTTTATTTTATACTTTGAATTCTCCTGGTTTCCCCATTTTTTGGTTGGAGTTGTGCTTTATGCGGGTGTAAAAGCTCGGGTAATTTTCTATACTCCCATGCAGGCAGTGTGCTGTCTGGGCCTGTTCTAATCCATAAAGCACATGCATGCTTTGCTTTATAAACTAGGGGTGTACGGACGTCCTGGAAGCTAGGCACAGCAGTTATGCCTGCCCGAGAGCTGGTGTAGGGCTTAGATCGGCGACTTCAAGTGTATAAGTCATAGTATTTTATAACTTATGGTGTCAGTGTAGGCCACGCTTATGCTCTGCACAAGCATCAGCCCCATGACCCCTGTGGCACTTATGTGTAGTGACACGTACATGTATGCTTACAGCGGTTGCTATTCCGTAATTACATAAGTGCATATTCATGCAATAAGTCCTTGAAATAAGGAACTTATGTGCATTTGTCACGTGTTTCTACTGCATGCCCTATATAAAATCACCCCCAAAGTATGTGCATCTCATGTAAATTGCCATGCTGCCTATGCTCCACCCAAACTCCACCCCAAAACATGCCAACATGTGGGTTGCATAAAAGTATGCACCTTCTTGTCACTGCATCCCAAATGGTGGGGGCTGGATGTCCAGCATGTCCCCCGCTATTCCCTTAGACCAGATACTGATGATAGAGCTCCCCGCACATACACAGGAGATATGCGGGAAGCTCTGGATGGGGGCAGGAGGGGGAGGGCTGGAGGAGGAGCAAGAGTGGGCTGGAGGTGTGACCCCAACCCCAGACATACAGGGAGAATTCCGGTCATGACCCCGTATGTCCAGGCTGGAGGAAAAGGATGGGGGACTTATTCCACCTTGGAGATGGAATAAGTCACTCCGTGGGAGGCAATCAACGGTGGTGGACCCCCCCAAATAGTAAGGCAGGCCCAGGAGGTTCCCCGCTGTCCAATCCTGGCCTCGGCAGGCCCGTTTGGGGGAAACAGCTTTTGGGATTCAGCAGGGGATCAGGGCATCTACATGGTGTCCCAGTGCGACGGAACACCACAGCACCGGGGCTCTATGCAGATGCTGCGGCTGGGTTGGACAAGGCGGTTGTGCATCTGGCGGTTTAGCATTGGAGCACGTCCTGCCCATCCAGGCCGGTTGCACCCAATTGTGATCCTGAGGGGACATATAGCCCCCAAAGGATCTGAATCGGGTGCAAATTCATCTCGTCCAGATTCTGGATGTCCAGATGGGTAGGACAGGCCCCGAACAGAACTGGCCTCATAACCTCTGGGGTAATATTCTAAAAGCAATTTTATATCATAAAAACAGGGTTTTACATGTGGAAAAATTTTATAAAATTACCCCCATATTATATACACATGGTTCTGTTCCTAACATAGATGGAAAAAGGTAATTTTACCAATGCTGATTCAGAAATAAAGTAAGGGGCAGATATTCAATGGTGGCAGCAGCCTGAGTAAGGCAGCTGGCCATACGGATATTCAATGCCAGGGGTCATATTCCGCCACTGAATATCCAGTCTGCCCAAATAGCATTTTAACTATCCAGGCAGCAGTGATATTCCCGGTTAGCTAAGCTGACTAAAGTTAGGCCAGCCTTTTTTGTGCCTAACTTTAGCATTAACCTTCTAATGGCTGAATATTGCTGCTGACTGATTAACGTGAGCACCATCATCAGAATGCCTCTGGAACACCCTGTCGCTACACAGTTGGCATTGGGGTGTTTAGTGGAGTTAGGAAGGGATTTTCAGTGGCACAAAATGATTTTGAGCTGCTGAATATCCCGCTCACTGCGATTAAAATGGTTAAGAAAAAAGTCTGCTAACTGCGTTAATCATTTTGCATATGCCTCCCTACATTTTTTCCTTGTCTGGTGTATATGTCAGTTGCATAAGATCTGTTCTGAAACAAAGGGACCTCTGGAAATATTCATGGTCTCCCCCTTCCATCAGCAAGAACCTGCAAATATATGTTGGGGAATGCAAGGAGTGAGATTAATAGCACTTGCATGTTCTAGACTGATCCCCCTCCTCCAATTTAAGCACTTGGAAAAGGTGCTATACCTGCATACAAATGGCGCAAATGTCCATGGTTTCAATCTAGCCCCGATTTCTGCTGGATTACACCTTCTGTTTATAAAAACACATAAAAAATAATCCCGAAATAAGCACTCACTAGGCCTCCCCACCTAGGCACCTTTTAGAAAATTACACTATGTGGGAAATTTTATAAACACGTTTCTGCATGTAAAATAGGTTTTTCAAGCAGAAAAGGACTTTTATATGATTGTGCAGCAGGACACATGTGTATAAGTTCACACAGTGACAAGATGGAATGTACCTATGTGAGCTACATAGAGGCATATAGGTGTATAGGCATTGTTGAAGGTGTAATTTGGGTGGAGCAAGAGCAGAGTTGTGATGTATTTTATAAAATACACAAGTAGATGTGTAGCGTTCACACACACACACATTTACACCTGCCTATGAGCAGGTGCATATTTTTGCATTGCAATTTGCAAATTATTGCAGCTGGATAGGGGCTGAGAGCCTGTTTTATAAAAGCACGTAGGTACCTATGTTGTCTTTATGAAATATCCTTCAGTGTGCTATCAATAAATTCAATTCAGCTGATAAGGATATGTAGTAGTGTGGCGTGCGGTAGGAAGGGGTTTTCTTTAAAACACAGGCCAGACAGTAGTTCAGGGAAAACAAAAGCAGTTTTTATTCTGTCCTAGTTTCATAAACCTCCACAAAGCAAAACTCAGATCAGACAGCAGTTCACGAACTGGCAGGGATGGAGGCTCAAAAACCACTGTGTAATACGGCCATTGGACTCCTTATGCCAAGCCAGACACTTGAGGGGTTGGTGGTCCATTACCAGCATAAACGGACAGCCGAGCACATAGTATTTGAAGGTCTCAAGGGCCCATTTGACAGCCAAGGCTTTCTTCTTGATCATAGCATGATGCTGTTTCCGAGGAAACAGCTTCCTAGTGATCAATGATATAGGATGTTCTTCACCCCTGATTTTCCTGGCCAGAATGACTCCTAGTCCACAAAAAGAAACACATTTCTTATCTCGCTGAAACACAGGGATCACACAAGGATGAGAAGGTGAAAGGGTCTTTTATTAACAATAACCCTACACAGCCGCATTTCAGTGTTGCTTTCATCAGGGGGTAAACCTCAAAGACAACAAAATGCACAAATGATCACTTTTAACATACAAGCATATAACATCAAATATGTGATGATATGTGCAAACAATACTGAATAAATAATAAATGATAAACATAAAGAACCTAAAATTATTAAAATGTAAAAACAATATACTAAAAACATGTAAATCCAATGGCAATAAAATATAGCAATTGAGAATAAAAGGACAAGAATAATAGCAGTATGGCCCAGATGTCCCCCTCTCTTAATTGGGCTCCACGTGTCTGAAGAATACAGATTAATGTGTTCCCTTTGTAAAATGACCTAATCAAAGCTCCTTTAAGAATGGCAAATTGTTTGTCAACAAGCTATTGAGGAATTGCCCTATATAGCAAAACTTCTCACTGGAGTGGGTGGGAGCTGGGGTGGGTAGGGAGCGATCTAACAAGTGATAAGGTCAGTGAGTTCAAAGAACTTGCTTTGAATGGAAGGCTAGAAAAAAGAAACCATGAACTCTAACAACAGAGCTTTACCCAGCACCACAAGAAATTCCCCTTTTGCAAAACAGTACCAGAAAAAGAATTAGCTATTAAAAATGAAGACAAAAACCATTTTAAAAGCTCTCAGGCAGAGAACTTGAATTTAAAAACCACACAGTATTACCTTACCTGCAATGGAGACCTGTTAGGAATCAGACAGCATCTCCCTAATGCAGAAGTATTTCTTTGAAATACAATAAAACATGTCAAAATTAATGGACTATATATGATGAGCTTCAAGCAGAGAAGTAGGATTTTTATAGAAAGTGATTAAGATGAATTTTTGACTGAAATGAATGAATTTTGAGCTGACAAAAAAAGGAATGATGATGAGCTATATTCAAGCATAAGAGTCCTATTGTGCTCTTTATTACCTAGGGGACCTTTTACCAGAGTGTGCTATGCCATTAATGCATGATTTGACTGTGGTTAACAGTTACCATGTGGGCATAACAGTTAACGCACACCAATTTTCATGCTAAATGCCAATTGCGCATTAGGATGCTGAATGAGCAAGCTAGGGGCGGAGAGTGGGTGTGGTGAGTACATTGCAGTTAGCATGAGGGAACCTATTGTGCACTCCCAATGTTGCAATGAGTGCGGGTTTACCCAACACTATCTCAATGGTGGCATTAGGTAAGCCCATGGTAATTGCTCCACACGTTACGTGCACCCAAGGTAATTAAGACACAAGTTAGGTTACACATCTATGGGTTAACTGTAGTGAACATGCTGGTCATGCCTCTGACAGTTACTATGAGGGCTTTGCTCTTAACACATTAGTTTTTGCACTAAACATGCATTAAGTGCAAAAACCTAAAGCACTTTAATAAAGGGCCCTTTAGTTTTTCATGTCCTCGTAATAATCATAAAATATTGGGAGCTGAATGTGTGTTTGTGATGTCTTTATACAAGACACTTTTTTGGATGTATCATATGGGTGAACTATTAAAAAATCTGGCCCTTTATATGTACTGTAAAACTGAACCATTGTGTACAATATTTATGTGTTGCAAAAATATAAGCAACTTATGAACCAAAATACATTCAGACCAAATCAAAATAAGATCACAAATAAACTGTTTGGATTTAAGTATTTAGGTTAAGTTCCTCAAAGCAATGGCTACTCCGAAGAGCAAGTAAAATGAAGTCAGACCAAACATACAATTCAACTGTAATATGATTGGGACAGTAGAAATAACAGTCAAAGCAAAAGAATATAAAAGAGAAATAACAAGAAAATAAGAGGAGAATGCATGAGGAGAATGCATCTGTGTTATCTTTATGTGAGTCTCTAGAAAGAAGGCAAGAGAGATATTTTGAATGACGAGTTCCTAAACTCCTTTGGTTTGGAAAGAATGATAGAACGAAACCAAGGGGTATGTTTACTAAACCTTCTTAATGTGCGCCCAGCGTTAGTGTGCAGGATGCCATAAAAGGAGTGGGCGGTCCGGTCAAAAAGTAACAAGCGCGTTAACGCGTGCTAGTACACGCGGCACACCATACTGCACGGAAAGGGAGTGGCGTGCGTCACTGCGTGTAAAACCTAAGTAGGCGCGTTGAGCTACGAACATAGCAATAGAGGTGTAGTACAATGGTTAGTACACTGACAGATGCTCAGGGGTCCTGAGCTCGACTCCCAAGTGGGCCAGCTGAATAATAATACTTTACCCAGTGCAGTCAGAGGCATATGCCAGTTGTATTTATATCGGTGCTGCCAGCAAACACACCGCCAAAGTGCCGTAACATAAGGTGCCGCATAAGGCACACCAGAGGGCATATCATAAAGTGCACTGTCTGCCAAGGCACCCTATAATGTTGCTTATGGGGAGCCTTATAAGGTGCTGCACAGGGTGTTGTTTAGGGTGCCCCATGAGGCTCCACAAGGTCACAGCACTGTTTCTGATGGCAGCACTTCGCATGTTAATGCATGGATAACCTAAGTAGGCGCGCTGAGATACAAGCATAGCAATAGAGGTGTAGTGCAATGGTTAGTACACTGACAGATGCTCCAGGAGTCCTGAGTTCAACTCCCAAGTGGGCCAGCTGAATAATAATACTTTTACCCAGTGCAGTCAGAGGCATATGCCAGTTGTATTTATATCAGTGCTGCCAGCAAACACACCGCCAAAGTGCCGTAACATAAGGTGCCGCATAAGGCACACCAGAGGGCATATCATAAAGTGCACTGTCTGCCAAGGCACCCTATAATGTTGCCTATGGGGAGCCTTATAAGGTGCTGCACAGGGTGTTGTATAGGGTGCCCCATGAGGCTCCGCAAGGTCACAGCACTGTTTCTGATGGCAGCACTGCGCATGTTAATGCATGGATACCTAAGTAGGCGCGCTGAGATGCAAACATAGCAATAGAGGTGTAGTGCAATGGTTAGTACACTGACAGATGCTCCAGGGGTCCTGAGTTCAACTGCCAAGTGGGCCAGATGAATAATAATACCTCTATTCAGTGCTGTCAGAGGCATGTGCCAGTCCTATTGAAAATTGTGCTGCCAGCAAACACACCCTCAAAGTGCTGTAACATAAGGCACCGCATAAGGCACTCCAGAGGGCAGATCATAAAGTGCACTGTCTGCCAAGGCACCCTATAATGTTGCCCATAAGGTGCTGAATAGGTGCCCTATGAGTCACAGCACTGTTTTTGATGGTAGCAATGTGCATGTGAACGAATGGAAATCGTAAGTAGGTGCGCTGACCCACAAACATAGCAATAGAGGTGTAGTACAATGGTTAATACACTGACAGATGGTACAGGAGTCATGAATTCAAGTCCCCACTGCACCTAATGAATAAAGTTGGCAGAGGGAATCCCCTTTTACTGCTATCAACTGTACAACAATCTGTGCTGCCATCTAAAGATAACTGCACCCTAGTGCCATAAAGTAATGCACCTTTTAGGGTGCACCAGAAGGCGCATCTGAAACAACCACGCCAGCAAAAGTGGGGTATGATGTGCCCCAGAGGCCATGTTGAAAGGTTGCCAACCCCCAAGGCACCGTAGTAGGCACCCCAGAAGCTGCCTGAACCGAAGGTGTGCCACAAGATGCCCCAAGGATGTACAAGTGAACCCACAAACTGTGGTCAAGAGCAGAAAGGTCACCCAATTAAAAGGGCAAGAGAGGTATGTGCCAAACACCCACATACCCAAACACTGCACAGAGCAGTAAGGAAAGACAATGCATAAGTAATGGAAGGATGTAGATCAGAGCTGATGGACCAGACAAAGCAGCCCCCAGCCCATGTGGCAGTTACAAAAATGGAAAGACATATTCGGGGGCAGCTGTAGCTATGCACAGAGCGGCGGTAATGTACTATGCAATAATGACAGTGTGTGGCAGAGGATGGGAAGATGTGTGCAGCAGAGGAGGTAGAAGTGGCAGGATAGGTGCAATGTCAGGATGAAAGTGGAGTAGCAGTGACATGCAGAGCACACACATGAGAGGCAAACAGGGAGAGCTGCAATGCAGGACTGTGTAGGAGTGCAGGACGTGGGGTAGCAGCATGCACATCAGGGTAGGATGACACACACCTGCAAGACACGTAGATGGACAGAAGGATGGCTCACAACAGTGATGAGGGTACAATGTGCTCACAGCACAGCTCTGCACAGAGATGACTGTCACAGGAATGAAAAGTAGTCCTGCAGGACAGGCATACAAATGAAAGAGAACAGAGAGGAAGCTAGCCTATGATCAGTAGCACAAATGGCAATGCACAAACCGGTAGGCCACGCCACCAACGTGAGTGCATTAGCAAAGACTGCATACAAAAATAGTGCAGGGTAGCACACGTGACGCCTGCTGGCTGTCAGGACAGACAAACCCCCAACAGTAACCATGTTGAAATGCACATGCAGATCTGCTGTGTACAGATCAGATCACAGTCTGTACTTGGTACCAGAGCCACATAGAACTACATGCACACACACAATGAAATGTTATGCAGTGGACACAGCATGCAAAAGAGGAACGTACCCAAACCCCAAGGGCAGCATAGGATGGCGTGTGGAGCTGCTGCAAAATCTGGAACAAGGCAGGTGAGAAGTGAACATGCAAACAGGTATACCACACAACAGCTGAACCACAGCAATACCAAACCCCAAGCGGACTGCCATATAAACACCATAAAGAAAGAGACATATGTAACACCTAATATGTGATGGCTAGGCAGCACAGAGGGCACACCTTGGTGTACACTGAGTAGATGGAAGGGTGTGTGCAGAGGTGATGAACCTGCTGGTACCCAATGGTCATGTTAGCATGACAGAGAATAAAAGGATAAACCCCATCCTGGGACCAAACCTGCAACCTATCGCGTTAGAACACATGTCTGCAACCACTACCCCAAACAACCACAATGAGCACACTGAGCACAATGTAAAGAGGAAAACCCAAAGGGAGGGTGTGCATGGGAAGCTGTAATACCCAGTGATGTGGTAAATGGCTGGCAGATACACAACTGCCACCGTACAAGGATGTGAGCACAAGTGGGCCATGTACATAACCAGCAAATCAGTAAATACACGTGTCAATGTGAGCAAAGAGCAGAGGAGTAGCCTAGTGTTCAGGAAACTGGCTTGGTTACTAAGCAAGCAGGGTCCAACTCCCACAAGCACCCCATGTGGCTCTGGGCAACACATGTAACCCTCCAGTACCTTGGAAGAAGGGCCTGGCAATCTACTTCAAGTGACACTGTTAAGAAAGCCCTGGAGTCTCTGGGTCACAAGGAGTCAGGACTGACTCAAAGGCACACATTGTACTGTATGTTTGTCACCATAATCAAGCAGCAGCAGAGACAAATGTATATCAAGCACATATATTTATTTGGGTGTATCCTCACAGATAGTGCTGATACCGATACCGCCATCATACGTTCAAGGTAAGTGGATCCCAGGTGAAACACGGAAACACATTTAGCAGGGCAGCAACCCACATTATACAGAAAGACCACTGGCCCGTCTACAAATGAAGGGCAGGAGACATAATGTGCAGCAGGTCCATGGTATGCACCATTTCACAGGCCCCCACCCCCCACATGCTGCTGCACGCCTCATGTGTGTTACTCACATATGAGTGCATGTAGACAGTAGGTGGTGCATGATGAGGGACCAACACACCTCAATCATAATCTGTTCCCCAAAACATATCTATCTGGCAAACACAGGAGGTACACAAATGAAAACAGCATCTGTTGCTAACGTTGTAATTTGAAGAAAACATATATCGAAAGTAATGTCTCAGCTCTCACATGATGCCTCATATAGGAATCAACGTTGCAATAATGTAACCCTAAGCAATCATCAACTGCACAATGAGGATATGCTAACAGGTAGCAGAGGCACATCAACACAGAGAGAATTCAAATGAAAAGTACCTGCAGAAACATGCAGAGATAACACTATGCAGGGGATCCCCCTGCACTGGTTGGTGTGTAGACAGTGTCTGTACACATATAGCACATCACAGGGAATGCACAATTGAAGGGAGACATCGGGCACTCACACTGTGACACTCCAAATAGAACGGGGCAATGTGAGTGTCGGTACCTCAGGGGATAAGCAGGACTGTGCAGACATGCAATGCAAGGTTTGTAAAACAATGTAGAGCAGCACGTCTGTACAGTAATCAGACTCAAAAAAGAGTATAGGGAGATGGAAAGTAAGGGCCAACATGTCACAGTAAATCACACAGAAGCCATATTGCCACGTGTTGTGTCTCTCCAACATACTCAGTCATATGCACATGCACCATGTACATAGCAACATGCTACAGTGATGCCACACATGCAGGGAAACACCCCTGTTGATTGAAAACATAAATCCAGTATGCTGCTGGTCATAAAAGCGGTATTGTGGCAAAACCTGTATCATGTCCAGGTGGAGAGTAGGTGGACATATACAACAGGACCTCTCCATCGCTCCCCCTATGCCACATGCATGGCTGTATGCCTGTGTTGAAAGAAAAAGATGAGCGTATCCTGTGTTCCATGTCACACACATGGCCAAAACACAACACCACCACAACTGTGGAGGAATGTAGATAATACAGTGACAATGTCAGTCCCTGCTGCACACGTGGGGACCAGTACACAGTGTGCAAAGTCCAAAGCGTATATGCAATCCAACATGTCAGGCGAAGACCCTCCTTGCAACCCTGGGCATGCATAGTCAAGTGTCACATCCCAATATGCCACAGTACATGAAAGGTCATGTGTGTCCCCTGAGATGAGCACGACTCCCAGCCAGAGCATGGCAGCAACAGTGTGTTGTATATGTCTGTCATGGATAAAGTAGCAATCCCAAAATAATACTGTCCATCCTAGGCATGTGTTGCACTTGCAGAGGTCAAATATCCTATGGCACCATTTCCCCAGGGATAGCTCCATGGTGGTGTGTCCCCCAACTGGTGGACAATGGCGATGCTGGATGCGCTCCAGTGGATATGTCCAGTTTGTTCCCTGCCCTGTCAGAAGAGTAGAAATAATGTATTGGTATGCAGTGTCCAACAGCAGCACAAAATGCAGACAGGCAACCATGAATATGCACATAATAAAATGACACACAGGCAAACATAACATGAGCACAAAACAGAACACAGTGCAGGTTGGTCAGATGTGGAATTGGAACTGCAGACACGGCCGTCACATGGATATGTTCATCTCCATGGCCATGTCCATGTTACACAAGTGTATCACAGCGCCACCCCATGTGCATCAGCGATTGTGAACAGAGAGGCAACATGAAATATCTCTGAAACAAACCGTAAATCATTACCATGTAAAGCGAGATGTAATTCCCCCCCCCCCCAAAATGGTTAAACCTACTGTCTGCGTGCAGCAGGTGTATGTCATGGATCCCCTGGGTCACTCAGTGAAGGGAGACGACATCACCCCAAATGGAGAAATCACCATGTAACCATGTCCAGCCACTGTTGATGCATGACCATATCATGACGATATCTGAGTTCTGAAAAATAAGGTCCAACAGTCGTATGTCACAGCACAAGACACAGGTCTGCGCACAACACACAACACATGTCCATGGTAAACATGGTAAACAGCAGTAAGGAAGAGATAGCACAGTCATCACTGCCCCCCAGGTGTACAGACCCCACACACCACATGATAATGTAACATGCCTGCACACTGTACCAACACACAGACAACCCTAAGAAACACACCCACACAGTATTCTAAGGTGATCATGCCAGCAGTAGCATATGGCTGGGATGTTCCCACTTGGAGATGTGTGGACTGAAAGGCCCTGTGAAAACAAACAAAACACTGGTGTTCTCCGATGTTAAACTGTTGGGGAAGGGTGCACATGTAGCCCACCACCACAACACCTAGGACACCCACATACATGAAGCTCTGTTGGCTGTGTCACAGACACAGTGTTGCAGAGGACAAACTGGACAGGAACACATGGGGATATGTGTGCCAACACCAAGATATGGCTTATGGTGGTGCAGGGACAAGAGGTAAACCACAACATATGTACAATCTGACACATCACCGAGGACATGTGTCTACCCTGCTTGTCAGCACAGACAATGTAGCTGTACATCCACCTACCACAGACCACTGCATGTTGGATGACTGACAGTCACCTGCTATTGCACGTCCGCACCAGGAGCTGCAACAGGTATGTCCTGCGGAGTAGGAAACACAAGGGAACCATACATATGTCATTTGCCAGTTATGCAACACACACTGCACCTTCCTGCCCTCAGCTCGCATACCCCCCAAGACCCTTCACAGACCCACTGTTCACCAGCACACCGTGCAGATCTATGTCATGTGAGAGATATTTCTGAAGTGTGAATGCCAAACTACAAGGGTCTGCACTCCGTCTGTCACCCCCCCCCATCTCTCTGTTCATGTACAGAAGGGTGAACAGAAGTGTTGCATCCCTACTGTGTCCCTGCATCAATCTGCGGCTGCAGTAACATCCTGTGTCCACCATATGTCCCCCAATGCCCCTCACTGTGCGATCCGGTGTCCCAATGATGTCTGATACCCTGCTGTCAAGTACTGTAACACAAGGAACTATGCAGGGGCACCTCCCCATTGGCTGACCCTACACAGGTCAGTGGTGTGTATAGCTCCACCATCATTAACAGCAACAGCTGTGTGATATTGAGCTGCAAATCAACATATCCACGGCTGAGTTATGCCTGCCAAACCACACCCCAATGTGTGCATGTGACCACACCATGATGGCTCCATGTCATACTGCTGTGTGACATGGATAATGGAAAGGCATGGATAGCCCATATGTGCACCTAAACCCTCCCCTCCCCCCTTAGAACGATGTTGTGTGTGTGGACATAAGTCGTCCTCTCCAGGGTCAGCAATGTAGTTGTTGCAGTGGACTGCACCTACCCCCTCTGCCCATCCTCCCAGCTTGTATGTGAGTGCTGTGGTACATGTGCAGATGTCATCAGATAGATGTGCCCCAATCCCCCTGATGACAACAACACTGAAACCTGACTCCACACCCACAGTTAGCCCACAGCTTGCCTACTGTAACCCACACCCTGCTGATCTTGCATGAATAATCTCTGTCAGCGTACAAATATGCACCACTGCATTGCCCAGCTAATCTTTATCCCACACAACTAGCACAACACACACACACACCCCTGGCTGTACACTGCACAGGTTCTCTATTCTTCCCAGAATCTTTGAGAGGGCTATGTGATGATCTCCACATTCAGGCACACTGTGGTGTTGCAATAATGTCCCTCACGGATACCACATACCAGGGATCCAGTTACCACAGATCACATCGATATTGGTATGTATCACATTTAGCGGCATACTAAAACAACTAATGCACAGACCCTGCACATCGGAGCATACCAACCACACAATCAGCTCAAAACACCAAATGTAAGACACAGACATCGAGACAACTGGCCCCATCCATGGTCTGCTCCCGCATTGTTAACGCCATACCATATGCCTCTCATCCTGCCGCTCCAAAGTATCAAAGCCAACTACGTGTGCCTACACATCAGCCCCTATCACATACAGCCACAAACCAGGTATGGCAGCCCTACACCGCACCAAAGCCTAAAACACCACACACACACAAGTCACCTCCACCTGCTGTTGTGCCCTGCTCACATCTGATGTGGATCGGGCATGAGTAGATGTGAAGCTGGTATGGCTAGCCAGTCTCCTTACATGTCAGTGCAGTATTGCATCGTACAGATATCGTAATACAAATGGTAACTAGTATTAGCAGTACACACATATCTAAACAAAAGTAAGCAGTAACATATGCAGTACTTACATGTGAAGAGCTCTGCAATCAGCTGCCGCCTGACTGCTGTGCCCTCACATGTGTCGCCATGGGCAGGTGCAGGGGGGCACATAGGTTCCTCCTCCAGACCCTCATTAATATCGACAGGGATGTGGTGCCTGAGAGCAATGTTGTGCAGGATGCAACAAGCTACAATGATCTCTGCCACAGTCTATGGTCTATATTGTAAGGCCCCGCCTGTCCTATCCAGACACCTGAAGCGACTCTTTAATATGCCAAAGGGGCGCTCTGTGACAGAGCGGCTGGTGGCATGGGCCTCATTGTACCTCCTCTCTGCACATGTCCATGGTCGACGCACGGGGGTCAGCAACCAGGGGCGACACCCATATCCTGCATCACCTACAACAAAGAGATGTACGACGTTAAAGCAGGAGCCCATGTCCCCCAAAATGGACACAGGCATGTATGTGCAAAACAAATGCAGAACACATTGTGACAGAAACATAGGACAGCACATGATGGGACAGCAGGACTATGCTTCAGGGTGTGAAGGGCAGACACACACGACAAGGGCTTGATGCATGGGCTGGAAACATAATCTGTAACCACGACACATATGCAAGCAGCCATTTAACTATCACGACAAAGCTCCATAGCAAGGTGGGGTTTGAGGCCCCCTCCCCTGATATCACACACAGACAGATGACATACCCACACAACGAGGGATACACCACCGAGACAGACATCTGCACATACGGTTAGTAACATGAAAAGCATGTGCACGTCAGATATGATAAATACACACCCAGCAATAGACAGTCCCCATATTGTCCATCCTCGAATTGAGTGTAAAGTGCTGAGTGCTGCAGGATATAGGAGTCATGGGTGTACCCTGGAAACCTGGGTACCACATTCAGAATATGCTGATGTGCATCACAGACAACCTGAACATTCAAGGAATGATAGTGTTTGCGGTTGCGGAACACTACCTCCCTGTCTCTTGGCGGGACCAGGGCAACATGTGTGCAATAAATAGCACCCATCATGTGTGGTATCCCAGCTAATGCCTCAAAGGCCTGGTTCAGGGTCCCCCACTGTTGCCTAGTGTGGGGAAGGGCTATGTAATTCCCCACCCGGCTGACCATGGTACGCAGCACTTGGTGGAGACAGCGTGAGAAGGTGGGGCGGCTCATGCCTCCTACTGCGGCCACAGATGACTGGAAACAGCCAGAGGCAAAGAAATGTAGGGCACCAAGGAGCTTGACCAAACCCGGTATGGCATGTGACCGAGCAGTCAGGGGCTCGAGGTCAGGTCTTAGATCCTTGTAGAGCTCCCTAATAGCCCCTGTGCTCAGACGGTAGAGGGAGATGACCTGGTCCTCACGCATGCCCTGGAGCTGGGCCCAGGGCCTGTAGAGGCGAGGCCGGCAGAGCCGCACCTCGGCACGTCTCCTGCCCCGTGCGGGTACAGCCCCTGCCCGGCCTGCCCTCACAGCTGCAGGTCTGAGTTGCAGCGGGTCCACACCCATGCCCTGTGCCGCAGCCCCATTGACACCATCTCCCCCATCAGGCAACCGCAGCCCCTCCTCAGTGTCCTCCTCAACCGCAACAATCAGGAACGCTGCCATACACAACAGCTACAGATGCACAATGACACACAAACACTGACACCCACCTCACTGACGAAGACACAGAGCCAGACACACAAGCAAAAGAACACTCACACACACAGTGACTATACACAAAGAAAACATCCTCTAGCACTCCTCAAACCTCACAACCACGTCACAGACTCTCTCCTACAGAAACCCCTCAATGTGTCCCAAGTAAGCATGTATATTTAAATGCCAAACTTACGTTGTGCGTGGGCAGTGGCTACGCGTGTTGCGCATGCACGCGGTACCACACATGCTTGTGCGTACGTCACACGCGTATGCGCTACACCGTACACAGCGCCTGGGTGGCGCATGCGCAACGCACATTGCACATGCACCACCCAGATGCTGTGTATGGCGTAGCGCATACTCGTGTGACGTACGCACAACGCATGTGTGGTACCGTGCGCATGTGCAACGCGCGTTACGCCATACAAAATGATAAATACATCTGCAGATAAGAGGGAAGGTGTGCATTTATAGTGGAGCCCAGATAATGCCAGGGGCCAGTGAGAGCTGCAGTATACTGTGAGTGGGAGTGGTGGTGTAGAGTGAGAGGGGTAGGGGGAGGGGTGTGTGGCAGAGCGGAGGAGGGTGAGGGGAGGGGAGGCAGGAGAGACAGGTCAGGAGCAGGCAGCAGGGAGGGCAGGTGGGTACAAGCAGCAGGTGTGAGGTGGAGGCCAGTGGTCGGGGGTGGGAGAATATGGAGAGTCAGCACAGGGCAGGTGTGGCAGAGGAGGAGGGTGTGTGTGTCCAGCAGGACACAGAGATCCCTGAAAGGCCGGCAGAGGAGGCCGCTGGGCCATCATGTGGCTCACAGTGCACACACGGACCACCTGTCGCTAAGCGCAAGCGGCAACCAGTGCCGTCGTTACAAAGGAGGAGGGCTGTTCGGTTCAACCCTCAAGAGAACCATCTCCTCCTGGCAAGTGTCCTGGAAAACTACAATGTCCTGTATGGACAGCACAGCAGTACCACCACCATGGCAACATGGACACGTGTCTGGGAGGAGGTTCAGGAGGCTGTATCGCAGGCAGGGGGACCACACCGAGACCTTGAAAGCCTTCGTAAGAGGATGAGTGACATAAAACGTGGTGTGCGTGCCCACATTGCCGCTGAGTGGCAACATGCTGTGGGCACAGGTGGGGGGCCCCTTTACCCCCACACTAACACCACTAGAGCAGGAGCTGGCTGATCGGCTCGGTCCCGTATACCTGCATGGCCTGCCAGAAACACTGGACACCGCCCATCCCAGGGCAGGTAGGTACACACATCACATCCTGCTGTCACAAAGGCATGATGTGACAGCACTCTGCCTATGTGGCCCGCATCCTATTCCCCCCCAACCTGGTGGCATATGTCATCCCTCATCCCCAGGCCCCCAGGTGTCCCCTGCACCAGCACAGCCCCTGACATCTGCATGGGCCAGTCACCCACCCGTAGATGGTGCCAACAACACCCCCTACCAACCCCTGGCTGCCCAGTATGCACAACTCCTGCACGTCCCACACCTCTCACACCTGTTCCTGCACTGACTGACACAATGTGGAGCACCCCTGTTCACGAATTGGCACCTGGTGACTGCAGCATCACAGTGCTGCGTGTGCTTGGCAGTGCCTCTGCAAGGCCAGGTACCAGTAGTGGCAGAAGTATGTGGCACATGCACAGGGCATGGCCAAGCACACATCACATGTGGGGTGCATGTACCACACAGGTGTACATAGTTGCAAGGACCAATCCAAGCTCTGTTGTGTATGTTGTCCCACAATGCAGGTGACTACAGCATCATGGAGCCACCCGAGGAGTGCGAAGTGCCCGAGACCCAGGATGGTGAGGAGCCAGAGGCTACGATGTCTGCAGATAACAGCAGCAATGGCAATGGCACACCTGGGGCAGGCATGCACCTGGAGGGGTTGGACATGCTCCTGGGCATGGCAGACACTGTGGAGGCCAGCTGCACCACCGAACATGGCCATGTGGGCGCCAACAGGGGGGAGACCCAACACCCTGGTCAGGCCCAGGGTTCGGCAGGCCAACCCACCCCATGCATGGCAACTGCATTGGAGGAGCTGTGTCTCCACACTGCATCAGTGAGCCGCGATGCTGAAGGTGGGTAAGAGCATATACAGGAATCCCCATGGGGGTTGTTCACAGATGCACCAGGGGACTGCATGTTGGCAACATAGCAGGGCGAGAGCCATGGGGGGGGGGAGGGGTTTGACAGGTGCCCTGTGCATTCCAAACCTGTGTAGCATAGCGTCACAGGGGTCAGCATGTGTAAGGGGCACAGAACTATGTGCGCTGTTCCCCAGACACATACCCCAAGCAAGCGCAACACAGAGCAATGTAGTTAATCACCTGTAGCAGGTGACCTCCGGGAACAGCAGGGATACATCTCCACATGTGGTTATTGTCAGTAGCAACGGAGCCTGTGTGGGACCGCTCACCAGCGGCCAATGTGAAAGCCTTTGGGAGCATCCCACAGCACCAGCGTGCTGTCGTCCAGCCTTTCCCAAATGCCGCACCCCTGTTGAGCATCAAAGGCTGGGACAAAATGAGAGAGAGAGATAGGGCAAGGGAGAGAGAGGGAGAGAGTGATACAACTCCGGTGGGAGGTGGGTAGCCAATACAGACTCATACCTGCTGTTCCCAGAGATCACCTGTTACAAGTGCGTGACTATGCTATCTCCAGGAATAACCAGGAAGTTGTCCTGATATGTTGGGACCCCCTAGCTGAGGGTACCAGGATAGGACCCCCAGGTGTGGAGCCCCTGGGAAGGGGTAACAGGTCCCGGCATGGATCTCCGGCACCGTATGAAGGATGGCGGGTAGGAGTTGAGTATGTATGGGAAAGGTGGCAGGGAACAGCCTGGCATATCTGTGGGAGATGTTATCCAAGCAGTGGTCGGCCATGAAGGTGTGAACCGAGGAACAGGTAGCTGCCTGACAGATATCGTCAAGGGGTACAGAGTGCAGATGACCCATAGAGGCCACCATGGCACACACAATGTGAGCTGTGCTATGGCCCCCCAGAGAATGGTGTCTGCTCAGGTATATATGAGAGATACACTGACCAATCACGTTGAACAGTGTTCCCTTGAAGACAGCATGACCCAGGTGAGAGGGATCAAAGGCTACAAAGAGATGCGAGGACCAGCTATGCT
This sequence comes from Ichthyophis bannanicus, assembly GCA_033557465.1. Lineage (NCBI taxonomy): Eukaryota > Metazoa > Chordata > Amphibia > Gymnophiona > Ichthyophiidae > Ichthyophis > Ichthyophis bannanicus. The sequence continues at coordinate 1,508,993,873 of CM066032.1, read as the reverse complement.
GCTGAGTCCCTTGCAGGTAGGAGGCAAGAGGCCCTCCACAGTGACAAGTATGGAGAGTCCGTTCTGTATGTGATGCATGGGGCTGCGGAAAGAAAACAGACACCTAAATCTCCAGGTTTAAATGGACAGACGTGGCCATCCTGGCCATGAGGAGTGGATGTGTCCCAAGGACTGCCGTAGCAAGGTGGAACTGTGTAACAGGTGGGTCTGCCCCGAGAGCTCACATCGCACCGATACGCCCTGCTGATGCGATTGCAAGGGGGAACAGGCCCTCCTAGGAAAGGAGCCCCATGGACGTGGTGGCTAAGGGTTCACAAGGCTGCCTCATAGGCTCCCCCAGAAGCAGGTTCAGATCCCATGCAACCGTTGGAGGCTTCATGGGAGCCGTGGGCAGAAGATGTCCTCTCAGGATCCCTGATATGAGTCGGCACAGGTTGCCCATTGATGGCTGTGCATGAAGATGCAATAGCACTGACATGGACTCGACATGAATGGGTTCTGTCCCTGGCATTAGAAAGGTGACAGAGACAGTCCAATACTGAAACCACTGGAACCACAAGAGGGTTGAGATCCCTATGTGAACACCAGATGCTGAATCTTACCCACAGTAAAGCATGGGAGAGATTCGTGGTTGGTCTACCGGAGGCATGGAGGACGTTCCGTACGGTCTGACGGAGGTGACGGCCTAGGGGGTAAAGGCTGTCAGACGCAAGGCTCTGGGATGCAGAGACTGCGTATTGGGATGCAATAGCACCCCATCCTCCTGTGACAGTAGATCTGTAGCAGACCCTGATTCCAGGGGTGGAACCTGAGAGATGCAGATACAGAGGAAAACACACCTGGCGTGGCCAATATGGGGCTGAGGGGACCAAAGCACCTCTGTCACTCTGAAGCCAGACCATGTGAGTGTAAGTAAGGGGATGGGCGGAACGGCATACAGGTAGTCTGGGCCCCAATGGCGGGGGACAGCACCCCTGGCCGGACAACCCTGAGTCGGAAACCGTGACCAGAACCGGGGACGTTTGGCAATCACTGTACGTGCAAAGAGGTCTATATCTGGGGTTCCCCAGAGTGGGAAGACACTGGTGACCTGCTCTATGTGAAGGGAACATGTGTGTGAGGGCAGACCCCGACTGAGCCTGTCTGGCCAAGAACTGTGAATGCCTGGAAGGTAGACTGACTGGAGTTGACTCTGATGCCCTCCGGCAAAGGCCCATAGTCCTCTAGTTCGTCGCATGGCGACAGAGCGCCTGTTCCCACCTGCTTGGCCACGTCGGACATAGCTACATGATTGTCTGTGTGAGGTAGAGCCCTCTTGCCGTGCAGTTGATTGCGGAACACCTGGGGAGCTAGACCTATTGTGCCAAGTCCCAGATGAATGGTATGGCAAGGAATCCCCTGAACGGACCAGCTGCCCTGCATGGAGAGGTCCTGGAGGTGAGCTCCCCACCCCATCTGAGAGGCATCTGTTGTCAAGGGTGTCTGAGGGGGCCCAATAGAAGGGGTAAACCCACCAACAGATACTGAGATGCATGCCACCATGGGAGAGACTAAATCAGAGCGTTGATACCGGTGGCCTGTCCGATAGGCTGCCAGATACTTGGGTCCAATGAGTGGACAATGTCCTTTGTTCTGCCCCACTATGGAGGCATGTGTAGGGGACCACATGTACTGTGGGGGCCAGGTGACGTGAACGTTGTAGTATCCCCAGAGTGGTGAGGTGCGCCCCCAGCATGGCTTAGGAAGCTAACTGCACCATGCGGTGACAACATGGCCAAGGACGATTGGCCTTCACCTCCCTGGTGGCGAGTTGTGCACCTGTAATCTGCAAGGGTTGAGTGGGGGTAAGATTGGATCAGGGCAGGTTGCTAAGTAGACCAGCATACTGGAGAGGATGCAGTGTGCAGGGTAGAGGATGTGTTGCCGCGAGCTAGGAGGGGTCCCAATTGAGCCACCCATCTAGGTAGGGGGTGACGAATATCTCGAGGGTGCGGAGACACGCTGCCACCTCAGCCATGCCCATCGTAAACACACTTGGAGCTGAGGACAGGCCAAAGGGAGGGGAACAATACTGATAGTGCGTCCCCTGGCAGAGCACACATAGGGATCGTCTGTGGGTTGGGGGGGGGGGGGACATGAGTGGACGCAGCCTTGGGATCTAGAGAACAGAGCCAATCCTGACTGTGAGGGCATGGTTAAGGTGTCCCCAGAGACCGCAATTTGACTCTGTCTCCCAACAGTTATCCTGTCAGTTCACAGGGGTCCAACATGGGCCTGTCGCCCCCTGTCATCTCTGGGATACATAGGTAGGGGGAGTAACACCCTGTGCCCTTTTGGAGGATGGTCACGCCCTATATTGCCCCTTGGCCTGGAAGTAGATGGACGTCATGAAGCACATGTTTGCCCTGAGAGGTGAACTCTCCTACTACTGGTGGAGGGGGCAGGCATCTGATGGGAGGCTTGTGGCCCTCACCGATACTGCTTGGGGTCCATCTCACCTTTGTTATGTGGCTCCATCTGTGGGCAAATCTACAGAGCCATCCTAGGATGGGGGTGGGGTCTGGCCCCTAGGAGCCAGGAAATGCATGGTCCCTTGCAGGGGGTCCAAGCCCCTGAGGAGGCTGAGCCTGCTGCGCCACCAGGGACAGGGAGGCCTGTGGCCCTCTCTGTTTAGCTGACTGCTTCCCTTTCTCGCGGGGTGGCCTGCAGGTTGTCCCTGTTGGTCGTGGACTGAGAGGACCTCTTCCTCATGGAGCAGGGAGGCCTCCTGAAAGCTCTGTGTTTTGCAGTATCTGCAATGCTTGAAAGCCCACTCATGGTGTACCTGTCAGCATCCAATGCATTGGCTGTCCCTTGCCAGGTTCTCCAAAGGCTCCCCCCATTACAAGGGGTACTACCCAGTGTGTCCTGTACCCAGTGCTTCAGGTCGGTGGCATGGAGCCCGGCATCTCATCCTGCACCTATGGCAATGGCCGAGGCCTACTATGTCCCGCAAAGCAGTCGAAGGCTTCTCTTTTGCCAAATGTGGACATGTGCTGGGCATGTCTGCCATGAGTCTGATGACCAAATCACCTGTCATCTGGGATACAAGAGCTCAGACGTTCCAGATCCCCAGAGGCCTCCCCCAGTAACATTCCCATAGATAGATGATAGGAGCATAGCCTGGCTGATAGCATTGATGCCTGGAAGATACAGTGTCCAAAGGCATCTAGGGTCATGCATCTACGACCAGGGGGATTAGAGGCATGCCTTTGGAACATCTGATCCTCCTCATCGCCGACCCCACCACGATTGGATGGCGAGGGATCTGTGTTCCCCCGACACCAGCTGATGGAGGGACATGATACATGGTATCGCGTCCACCAGATCATGGAGAGGTGGTTAGAGGTGTCCCCCACATTTGCAATAGGCGATCATGCGGGATCCCATGCACTGGTCATGTTGCTGCCACTTGGGGAGATTGGGGATACTGAGGCATCACCACCTACACTGCCCTGGGCCCAGGTTCAGCAGCAAGAGAGATAGCCAGGCCCTTTGCAACGACTCAGATGACATCCTGAATGGACATGTCTGCAGGGGGGGACATCCTCCTCCCTGGAGAGGAGGGTTCCGCAGGGATAGGCACACCAATATCCGCAGAGCTGGTGGACCTATCTGATCCAGCGGAAGATGGGATCTACCCTCTGTCTGGGTGCTCCTGGCAGCAATACCCATACCGATCCGCATCGGATGGTCCTGGCACTGGTGTATTGGTAACAGCCTGACTCAGTAACGTGTGTGCAGGCGCTGAGGTTACTGACACCAGTAACGGTATCGGTGTTTGCAAAACAGTTGCCGGCACCAGTGGGCAGGTCTGGGGCGGTACGGAGGCCTCTGCTGCCGCAAGGTGAGCCAGCGGACTACATTCATCTACCAGGATTCTCTGCTCCATCAACGATGCTGATGCTTGTGTGGTGGTGCTGGCAAGGATAGACGGTACCCCACAGCATGGCCCCAGGGGCACAGCCAGGGTGTAAGCCTCGGGGATGTGCCTGATCCCCAATATTGGCTTGGGGGCTGGAGCCCCCCACCAGGTCTGTGTGGCCAGCATATGTTCCCCACGAGCAATGCCAGAGGCATCCTGAAGCGTGGAAGGGGATCAACCCATAGAGGTACGGCCAGATGTGTGTTTGGTTACCTGAGATCTATGGGAGGGTGCCGAAGCCCTTGAGGATGTCGATGCCACCGAGGCTGCGTCACAGGGACAGAGGGTACTGGAGCTGGCTGCCCAACCTGTACGACCCTTAGTTGATAACATCCCACAGGCCGCACATTCGAACATGGGATGATCAGGTCCCAAACCCATGAGACACCACCCTTGGTGTTGGTGACATAGAAAGTTCCACCACATGTTGGGCATGTGTTGGCTCATGAGGAGGGCCCCCCAAGGATGATGGCCAACTATCTGGGCCTATGGCCTGAGGCGGCGTGTATACCTCAGCAGACACATCAGGATGGTAGGACAGTACCCCCTTATTTGTCTATGAGCTGGTTACCAGCAGTGCCAGGATAGCATTACAGAAAGGTAGATGCAATCGCAGGAATGTGGCAGTGAGACCATGCTCCTGCGATGACAGGAACGACAGCCTGCTGGCTCCGCAGTGCACAATGAACTGGGGAGATGCAGTTGGGCATGGCGTGACGCCAGCATGCAGGCACTGTGGGCTGCTCCCAAAGGCTTGTCCAGTGGACACTGGGGGGCATTCCCGCACATGCTCCATCGGTACATATGATACCCACACGTGCAGACTAATTCATGCTTTCCCAGGGGATCCACCAAGACAGGGTCATCTGGGCCCCCTATGTGACAGTCACCATTACATGGGTTGTGATATGCATCACAGTGTCCATACATGGTCTGCAATGTGTAGGGTGCCCAGATGTCCTGGACCTATCAGGGTTTTCATGTGTTCATGAGGCGTGTCCTGACTCTGGGAATGCCTGGATCGTGACCTGCCATCTGAGCTATCATCCTGATCTTCCCGGAGGTGTTGTAAATCTTCAGAGTATGTATGTTACAGATGCTACCAGTGATCCGTAAGATGGAACATCTCAATCAGGTCTGTGTTTATAAGCCATGATGTAGGGTAGCATAGATGTCTTCCGTGGCGTTCCGCACAACTGTGGGACATAGCAATGTGCGTATGTGGTCTTTGGTTGCGCAGATCCGTCAAATGCCATGCTC